>OY756945.1:22192295-24692295 GCA_963580275.1 Crataegus laevigata
AACATATAAGACACTACTAGGACGGTAAACTCGAGTCCTTAAAAGATCAAATGCTTTTTTTGTTTCAAAAGTACACTATTTTTTCATTTGGAGTGTATTCACAAGGTTTTAAGCAATCGTTGGATAAAAAGAGCGTGAGTTTGACAAGTTTTGAATTTAAACAAACTAAAACATATAAGACACTACTAGGACGCTAAACTCGAGTCCTTAAAAGATCAAATGCTTTTTTTTGTTTCAAATGTACACTATTTTTTCTTTTGGAGTCTATTCACAAGGTTTTAAGCAATCCTGGGATAGAACGAGCGTGAGTTTCACAAGTGTTGAATTTAAACAAATGAAAACATATAAGACACTACTAGGACGCTAAACTCGAGTCCTTAAAAGATCAAATGCTTTTTTTGTTTCAAAAGTACACTATTTTTTCATTTGGAGTCTATTCACAAGGTTTTAAGCAATCGTTGGATAAAACGAGCGTGAGTTTGACAAGTTTTGAATTCAAACAAATGAACACATATAAGACACTACTAGGACGCTAAACACGAGTCCTTAAAAGATCAAATGCTTTTTTTTGTGTCAAAAGTACACTATTTTTTCTTTTGGAGTGTCTTCACAAGGTTTTAAGCAATCGTTGGATAAAACGAGCGTGAGTTTGACAAGTTTTGAATTTAAACAAATGAACACATATAAGACACTACTAGGACGCTAAACACGAGTCCTTAAAAGATCAAATGCTTTTTTGTTTCAAAAGTAGACTATTTTTTCTTTTGGAGTCTATTAACAAGGTTTTAAGCAATCCTGGGATAGAACGAGCGTGAGTTTCACAAGTGTTGAATTTAAACAAATGAAAACATATAAGACACTACTAGGACGCTAAACTCGAGTCCTTAAAAGATCAAATGCTTTTTTTTGTTTCAAAAGTACACTATTTTTTCGTTTGGAGTCTATTCACAAGGTTTTAAGCAATCCTGGGATAGAACGAGCGTGAATTTCACAAGTGTTGAATTTAAACAAATGAAAACATATAAGACACTACTAGGACGCTACACACGAGTCCTTAAAAGATCAAATGCTTTTTTTTGTTTCAAAAGTACACTATTTTTTATTTTGGAGTCTATTCACAAGGTTTTAAGCAATCCTGGGATAGAACGAGCGTGAATTTCACAAGTGTTGAATTTAAACAAATGAAAACATATAAGACACTACTAGGACGCTAAACTCGAGTCCTTAAAAGATCAAATGCTTTTTTTGTTTCAAAAGTACACTATTTTTTCATTTGGAGTCTATTCACAAGGTTTTAAGCAATCGTTGGATAAAACGAGCGTGAGTTTGACAAGTTTTGAATTCAAACAAATGAACACATATAAGACACTACTAGAACGCTAAACACGAGTCCTTAAAAGATCAAATGCTTTTTTTTGTTTCAAAAGTACACTATTTTTTCTTTTGGAGTCTATTCACAAGGTTTTAAGCAATCCTGGGATAGGACGAGCGTGAATTTCACAAGTGTTGAATTTAAACAAATGAACACATATAAGACACTACTAGGACGCTAAACACGAGTCCTTAAAAGATCAAATGCTTTTTTTTGTTTCAAAAGTACACTATTTTTTCTTTTGGAGTGTCTTCACAAGGTTTTAAGCAATCTTGGGATACAACGAGCGTGAGTTTGACAAGTTTTGAATTTAAACAAATGAAAACATATAAGACACTACTAGGACGGTAAACTCGAGTCCTTAAAAGATCAAATGCTTTTTTTGTTTCAAAAGTACACTATTTTTTCATTTGGAGTGTATTCACAAGGTTTTAAGCAATCGTTGGATAAAACGAGCGTGAGTTTGACAAGTTTTGAATTTAAACAAATGAACACATATAAGACACTACTAGGACGCTAAACACGAGTCCTTAAAAGATCAAATGCTTTTTTGTTTCAAAAGTAGACTATTTTTTCTTTTGGAGTCTATTCACAAGGTTTTAAGCAATCCTGGGATAGAACGAGCGTGAGTTTCACAAGTGTTGAATTTAAACAAATGAAAACATATAAGACACTACTAGGACGCTAAACTCGAGTCCTTAAAAGATCAAATGCTTTTTTTTGTTTCAAAAGTACACTATTTTTTCGTTTGGAGTCTATTCACAAGGTTTTAAGCAATCCTGGGATAGAACGAGCGTGAATTTCACAAGTGTTGAATTTAAACAAATGAAAACATATAAGACACTACTAGGACGCTACACACGAGTCCTTAAAAGATCAAATGCTTTTTTTTGTTTCAAAAGTACACTATTTTTTATTTTGGAGTCTATTCACAAGGTTTTAAGCAATCCTGGGATAGAACGAGCGTGAATTTCACAAGTGTTGAATTTAAACAAATGAAAACATATAAGACACTACTAGGACGCTAAACTCGAGTCCTTAAAAGATCAAATGCTTTTTTTGTTTCAAAAGTACACTATTTTTTCATTTGGAGTGTATTCACAAGGTTTTAAGCAATCGTTGGATAAAACGAGCGTGATTTTGACAAGTTTTTAATTTAAACAAATGAACACATATAAGACACTACTAGGACGCTAAACACGAGTCCTTAAAAGATCAAATGGTTTTTTTTGTTTCAAAAGTACACTATTTTTTCTTTTGGAGTCTATTCACAAGGTTTTAAGCAATCCTGGGATAGAACGAGCGTGAGTTTCACAAGTGTTGAATTTAAACAAATGAAAACATATAAGACACTACTAGGACGCTAAACTCGAGTCCTTAAAAGATCAAATGCTTTTTTTGTTTCAAAAGTACACTATTTTTTCATTTGGAGTCTATTCACAAGGTTTTAAGCAATCGTTGGATAAAACGAGCGTGAGTTTGACAAGTTTTGAATTCAAACAAATGAACACATATAAGACACTACTAGGACGCTAAACACGAGTCCTTAAAAGATCAAATGCTTTTTTTGTTTCAAAAGTACACTATTTTTTCATTTGGAGTCTATTCACAAGGTTTTAAGCAATCGTTGGATAAAACGAGCGTGAGTTTGACAAGTTTTGAATTCAAACAAATGAACACATATAAGACACTACTAGGACGCTAAACACGAGTCCTTAAAAGATCAAATGCTTTTTTTTGTGTCAAAAGTACACTATTTTTTCTTTTGGAGTGTCTTCACAAGGTTTTAAGCAATCGTTGGATAAAACGAGCGTGAGTTTGACAAGTTTTGAATTTAAACAAATGAACACATATAAGACACTACTAGGACGCTAAACACGAGTCCTTAAAAGATCAAATGCTTTTTTTTGTTTCAAAAGTACACTATTTTTTCTTTTGGAGTGTATTCACAAGGTTTTAAGCAATCGTTGGATAAAACGAGCGTGAGTTTGACAAGTTTTTAATTTAAACAAATGAACACATATAAGACACTACTAGGACGCTAAACACGAGTCCTTAAAAGATCAAATGCTTTTTTTGTTTCAAAAGTACACTATTTTTTCATTTGGAGTCTATTCACAAGGTTTTAAGCAATCCTGGGATAGAACGAGCGTGAGTTTCACAAGTTTTGAATTTAAACAAATGAAAACATATAAGACACTACTAGGACGCTAATCTCGAGTCCTTAAAAGATCAAATGCTTTTTTTTGTTTCAAAAGTACACTATTTTTTCTTTTGGAGTGTCTTCACAAGGTTTTAAGCAATCGTTGGATACAACGAGCGTGAGTTTGACAAGTTTTGAATTTAAACAAATGAACACATATAAGACACTACTAGGACGCTAAACACGAGTCCTTAAAAGATCAAATGCTTTTTTTGTTTCAAAAGTACACTATTTTTTCTTTTGGAGTCTATTCACAAGGTTTTAAGCAATCCTGGGATAGAACGAGCGTGAGTTTCACAAGTTTTGAATTTAAACAAATGAAAACATATAAGACACTACTAGGACGCTAAACTCGAGTCCTTAAAAGATCAAATGCTTTTTTTTGTTTCAAAAGTACACTATTTTTTCGTTTGGAGTCTATTCACAAGGTTTTAAGCCATCGTTGGATAAAACGAGCGTGAGTTTGACAAGTTTTGAATTCAAACAAATGAACACATATAAGACACTACTAGGACGCTAAACACGAGTCCTTAAAAGATCAAATGCTTTTTTTTGTTTCAAAAGTACACTATTTTTTCTTTTGGAGTCTATTCACAAGGTTTTAAGCAATCCTGGGATAGGACGAGCGTGAATTTCACAAGTGTTGAATTTAAACAAATGAAAACATATAAGACACTACTAGGACGCTAAACTCGAGTCCTTAAAAGATCAAATGCTTTTTTTTGTTTCAAAAGTACACTATTTTTTCGTTTGGAGTCTATTCACAAGGTTTTAAGCAATCGTTGGATAAAACGAGCGTGAGTTTGACAAGTTTTTAATTCAAACAAATGAACACATATAAGACACTACTAGGACGCTAAACACGAGTCCTTAAAAGATCAAATGCTTTTTTTTGTGTCAAAAGTGCACTATTTTTTCTTTTGGAGTGTCTTCACAAGGTTTTAAGCAATCTTGGGATACAACGAGCGTGAGTTTCACAAGTGTTGAATTTAAACAAATGAAAACATATAAGACACTACTAGGACGGTAAACTCGAGTCCTTAAAAGATCAAATGCTTTTTTTGTTTCAAAAGTACACTATTTTTTCATTTGGAGTCTATTCACAAGGTTTTAAGCAATCGTTGGATAAAACGAGCGTGAGTTTGACAAGTTTTGAATTCAAACAAATGAACACATATAAGACACTACTAGGACGCTAAACACGAGTCCTTAAAAGATCAAATGCTTTTTTTTGTGTCAAAAGTACACTATTTTTTCTTTTGGAGTGTCTTCACAAGGTTTTAAGCAATCTTGGGATACAACGAGCGTGAGTTTGACAAGTTTTGAATTTAAACAAATGAAAACATATAAGACACTACTAGGACGGTAAACTCGAGTCCTTAAAAGATCAAATGCTTTTTTTTGTGTCAAAAGTACACTATTTTTTCTTTTGGAGTGTCTTCACAAGGTTTTAAGCAATCCTGGGATAGAACGAGCGTGAGTTTCACAAGTGTTGAATTCAAACAAATGAACACATATAAGACACTACTAGGACGCTAAACACGAGTCCTTAAAAGATCAAATGCTTTTTTTGTTTCAAAAGTACACTATTTTTTCATTTGGAGTGTATTCACAAGGTTTTAAGCAATCGTTGGATAAAACGAGCGTGAGTTTGACAAGTTTTCAATATAAACAAATGAACACATATAAAACACTACTAGGACGCTAAACACGAGTCCTTAAAAGATCAAATGCTTTTTTTTGTTTCAAAAGTACACTATTTTTTCATTTCGAGTGTATTCACAAGGTTTTAAGCAATCGTTGGATAAAACGAGCGTGAGTTTGACAAGTTTTGAATTTAAACAAATGAACACATATAAGACACTACTAGGACCCTAAACTCGAGTCCTTAAAAGATCAAATGCTTTTTTTGTTTCAAAAGTACACTATTTTTTCATTTGGAGTGTATTCACAAGGTTTTAAGCAATCGTTGGATAAAACGAGCGTGAGTTTGACAAGTTTTCAATATAAACAAATGAACACATATAAAACACTACTAGGACGCTAAACACGAGTCCTTAAAAGATCAAATGCTTTTTTTTGTTTCAAAAGTACACTATTTTTTCATTTGGAGTCTATTCACAAGGTTTTAAGCAATCGTTGGATAAAACGAGCGTGAGTTTGACAAGTTTTGAATTTAAACAAATGAACACATATAAGACACTACTAGGACGCTAAACAAGAGTCCTTAAAAGATCAAATGCTTTTTTTTGTTTTGTACACTATTTTTTCGTTTGGAGTCTATTCACAAGGTTTTAAGCAATCGTTGGATAAAACGAGCGTGAGTTTGACAAGTTTTGAATTTAAACAAATGAACACATATAAGACACTACTAGGACGCTAAACACGAGTCCTTAAAAGATCAAATGCTTTTTTTTGTTTCAAAAGTACAGTATTTTTTCTTTTGGAGTCTATTCACAAGGTTTTAAGCAATCCTGGGATACAACGAGCGTGAGTTTCACAAGTGTTGAATTTAAACAAATGAAAACATATAAGACACTACTAGGACGCTAAACTCGAGTCCTTAAAAGATCAAATGCTTTTTTTGTTTCAAAAGTACACTATTTTTTCATTTGGAGTCTATTCACAAGGTTTTAAGCAATCGTTGGATAAAACGAGCGTGAGTTTGACAAGTTTTGAATTCAAACAAATGAACACATATAAGACACTACTAGGACGCTAAACACGAGTCCTTAAAAGATCAAATGCTTTTTTTTGTTTCAAAAGTACACTATTTTTTCTTTTGGAGTCTATTCACAAGGTTTTAAGCAATCCTGGGATAGGACGAGCGTGAATTTCACAAGTGTTGAATTTAAACAAATGAAAACATATAAGACACTACTAGGACGCTAAACTCGAGTCCTTAAAAGATCAAATGCTTTTTTTTGTTTCAAAAGTACACTATTTTTTCGTTTGGAGTCTATTCACAAGGTTTTAAGCAATCGTTGGATAAAACGAGCGTGAGTTTGACAAGTTTTTAATTCAAACAAATGAACACATATAAGACACTACTAGGACGCTAAACACGAGTCCTTAAAAGATCAAATGCTTTTTTTTGTGTCAAAAGTGCACTATTTTTTCTTTTGGAGTGTCTTCACAAGGTTTTAAGCAATCTTGGGATACAACGAGCGTGAGTTTCACAAGTGTTGAATTTAAACAAATGAAAACATATAAGACACTACTAGGACGGTAAACTCGAGTCCTTAAAAGATCAAATGCTTTTTTTGTTTCAAAAGTACACTATTTTTTCATTTGGAGTCTATTCACAAGGTTTTAAGCAATCGTTGGATAAAACGAGCGTGAGTTTGACAAGTTTTGAATTCAAACAAATGAACACATATAAGACACTACTAGGACGCTAAACACGAGTCCTTAAAAGATCAAATGCTTTTTTTTGTGTCAAAAGTACACTATTTTTTCTTTTGGAGTGTCTTCACAAGGTTTTAAGCAATCTTGGGATACAACGAGCGTGAGTTTGACAAGTTTTGAATTTAAACAAATGAAAACATATAAGACACTACTAGGACGGTAAACTCGAGTCCTTAAAAGATCAAATGCTTTTTTTTGTGTCAAAAGTACACTATTTTTTCTTTTGGAGTGTCTTCACAATGTTTTAAGCAATCCTGGGATAGAACGAGCGTGAGTTTCACAAGTGTTGAATTCAAACAAATGAACACATATAAGACACTACTAGGACGCTAAACACGAGTCCTTAAAAGATCAAATGCTTTTTTTGTTTCAAAAGTACACTATTTTTTCATTTGGAGTGTATTCACAAGGTTTTAAGCAATCGTTGGATAAAACGAGCGTGAGTTTGACAAGTTTTCAATATAAACAAATGAACACATATAAAACACTACTAGGACGCTAAACACGAGTCCTTAAAAGATCAAATGCTTTTTTTTGTTTCAAAAGTACACTATTTTTTCATTTCGAGTGTATTCACAAGGTTTTAAGCAATCGTTGGATAAAACGAGCGTGAGTTTGACAAGTTTTGAATTTAAACAAATGAACACATATAAGACACTACTAGGACCCTAAACTCGAGTCCTTAAAAGATCAAATGCTTTTTTTGTTTCAAAAGTACACTATTTTTTCATTTGGAGTGTATTCACAAGGTTTTAAGCAATCGTTGGATAAAACGAGCGTGAGTTTGACAAGTTTTCAATATAAACAAATGAACACATATAAAACACTACTAGGACGCTAAACACGAGTCCTTAAAAGATCAAATGCTTTTTTTTGTTTCAAAAGTACACTATTTTTTCATTTGGAGTCTATTCACAAGGTTTTAAGCAATCGTTGGATAAAACGAGCGTGAGTTTGACAAGTTTTGAATTTAAACAAATGAACACATATAAGACACTACTAGGACGCTAAACACGAGTCCTTAAAAGATCAAATGCTTTTTTTTGTTTTGTACACTATTTTTTCGTTTGGAGTCTATTCACAAGGTTTTAAGCAATCGTTGGATAAAACGAGCGTGAGTTTGACAAGTTTTGAATTTAAACAAATGAACACATATAAGACACTACTAGGACGCTAAACACGAGTCCTTAAAAGATCAAATGCTTTTTTTTGTTTCAAAAGTACAGTATTTTTTCTTTTGGAGTCTATTCACAAGGTTTTAAGCAATCCTGGGATACAACGAGCGTGAGTTTCACAAGTGTTGAATTTAAACAAATGAAAACATATAAGACACTACTAGGACGCTAAACTCGAGTCCTTAAAAGATCAAATGCTTTTTTTGTTTCAAAAGTACACTATTTTTTCATTTGGAGTCTATTCACAAGGTTTTAAGCAATCGTTGGATAAAACGAGCGTGAGTTTGACAAGTTTTGAATTCAAACAAATGAACACATATAAGACACTACTAGGACGCTAAACACGAGTCCTTAAAAGATCAAATGCTTTTTTTTGTTTCAAAAGTACACTATTTTTTCTTTTGGAGTCTATTCACAAGGTTTTAAGCAATCCTGGGATAGGACGAGCGTGAATTTCACAAGTGTTGAATTTAAACAAATGAAAACATATAAGACACTACTAGGACGCTAAACTCGAGTCCTTAAAAGATCAAATGCTTTTTTTTGTTTCAAAAGTACACTATTTTTTCGTTTGGAGTCTATTCACAAGGTTTTAAGCAATCGTTGGATAAAACGAGCGTGAGTTTGACAAGTTTTTAATTCAAACAAATGAACACATATAAGACACTACTAGGACGCTAAACACGAGTCCTTAAAAGATCAAATGCTTTTTTTTGTGTCAAAAGTGCACTATTTTTTCTTTTGGAGTGTCTTCACAAGGTTTTAAGCAATCTTGGGATACAACGAGCGTGAGTTTCACAAGTGTTGAATTTAAACAAATGAAAACATATAAGACACTACTAGGACGGTAAACTCGAGTCCTTAAAAGATCAAATGCTTTTTTTGTTTCAAAAGTACACTATTTTTTCATTTGGAGTCTATTCACAAGGTTTTAAGCAATCGTTGGATAAAACGAGCGTGAGTTTGACAAGTTTTGAATTCAAACAAATGAACACATATAAGACACTACTAGGACGCTAAACACGAGTCCTTAAAAGATCAAATGCTTTTTTTTGTGTCAAAAGTACACTATTTTTTCTTTTGGAGTGTCTTCACAAGGTTTTAAGCAATCTTGGGATACAACGAGCGTGAGTTTGACAAGTTTTGAATTTAAACAAATGAAAACATATAAGACACTACTAGGACGGTAAACTCGAGTCCTTAAAAGATCAAATGCTTTTTTTTGTGTCAAAAGTACACTATTTTTTCTTTTGGAGTGTCTTCACAAGGTTTTAAGCAATCCTGGGATAGAACGAGCGTGAGTTTCACAAGTGTTGAATTCAAACAAATGAACACATATAAGACACTACTAGGACGCTAAACACGAGTCCTTAAAAGATCAAATGCTTTTTTTGTTTCAAAAGTACACTATTTTTTCATTTGGAGTGTATTCACAAGGTTTTAAGCAATCGTTGGATAAAACGAGCGTGAGTTTGACAAGTTTTCAATATAAACAAATGAACACATATAAAACACTACTAGGACGCTAAACACGAGTCCTTAAAAGATCAAATGCTTTTTTTTGTTTCAAAAGTACACTATTTTTTCATTTCGAGTGTATTCACAAGGTTTTAAGCAATCGTTGGATAAAACGAGCGTGAGTTTGACAAGTTTTGAATTTAAACAAATGAACACATATAAGACACTACTAGGACCCTAAACTCGAGTCCTTAAAAGATCAAATGCTTTTTTTGTTTCAAAAGTACACTATTTTTTCATTTGGAGTGTATTCACAAGGTTTTAAGCAATCGTTGGATAAAACGAGCGTGAGTTTGACAAGTTTTCAATATAAACAAATGAACACATATAAAACACTACTAGGACGCTAAACACGAGTCCTTAAAAGATCAAATGCTTTTTTTTGTTTCAAAAGTACACTATTTTTTCATTTGGAGTCTATTCACAAGGTTTTAAGCAATCGTTGGATAAAACGAGCGTGAGTTTGACAAGTTTTGAATTTAAACAAATGAACACATATAAGACACTACTAGGACGCTAAACACGAGTCCTTAAAAGATCAAATGCTTTTTTTTGTTTTGTACACTATTTTTTCGTTTGGAGTCTATTCACAAGGTTTTAAGCAATCGTTGGATAAAACGAGCGTGAGTTTGACAAGTTTTGAATTTAAACAAATGAACACATATAAGACACTACTAGGACGCTAAACACGAGTCCTTAAAAGATCAAATGCTTTTTTTTGTTTCAAAAGTACAGTATTTTTTCTTTTGGAGTCTATTCACAAGGTTTTAAGCAATCCTGGGATACAACGAGCGTGAGTTTCACAAGTGTTGAATTTAAACAAATGAAAACATATAAGACACTACTAGGACGCTAAACTCGAGTCCTTAAAAGATCAAATGCTTTTTTTGTTTCAAAAGCACACTATTTTTTCATTTGGAGTCTATTCACAAGGTTTTAAGCAATCGTTGGATAAAACGAGCGTGAGTTTGACAAGTTTTGAATTCAAACAAATGAACACATATAAGACACTACTAGGACGCTAAACACGAGTCCTTAAAAGATCAAATGCTTTTTTTTGTTTCAAAAGTACACTATTTTTTCTTTTGGAGTCTATTCACAAGGTTTTAAGCAATCCTGGGATAGGACGAGCGTGAATTTCACAAGTGTTGAATTTAAACAAATGAAAACATATAAGACACTACTAGGACGCTAAACTCGAGTCCTTAAAAGATCAAATGCTTTTTTTTGTTTCAAAAGTACACTATTTTTTCGTTTGGAGTCTATTCACAAGGTTTTAAGCAATCGTTGGATAAAACGAGCGTGAGTTTGACAAGTTTTTAATTCAAACAAATGAACACATATAAGACACTTCTAGGACGCTAAACACGAGTCCTTAAAAGATCAAATGCTTTTTTTTGTGTCAAAAGTGCACTATTTTTTCTTTTGGAGTGTCTTCACAAGGTTTTAAGCAATCTTGGGATACAACGAGCGTGAGTTTCACAAGTGTTGAATTTAAACAAATGAAAACATATAAGACACTACTAGGACGGTAAACTCGAGTCCTTAAAAGATCAAATGCTTTTTTTGTTTCAAAAGTACACTATTTTTTCATTTGGAGTCTATTCACAAGGTTTTAAGCAATCGTTGGATAAAACGAGCGTGAGTTTGACAAGTTTTGAATTCAAACAAATGAACACATATAAGACACTACTAGGACGCTAAACACGAGTCCTTAAAAGATCAAATGCTTTTTTTTGTTTTGTACACTATTTTTTCGTTTGGAGTCTATTCACAAGGTTTTAAGCAATCGTTGGATAAAACGAGCGTGAGTTTGACAAGTTTTGAATTTAAACAAATGAACACATATAAGACACTACTAGGACGCTAAACACGAGTCCTTAAAAGATCAAATGCTTTTTTTTGTTTCAAAAGTACAGTATTTTTTCTTTTGGAGTCTATTCACAAGGTTTTAAGCAATCCTGGGATACAACGAGCGTGAGTTTCACAAGTGTTGAATTTAAACAAATGAAAACATATAAGACACTACTAGGACGCTAAACTCGAGTCCTTAAAAGATCAAATGCTTTTTTTGTTTCAAAAGTACACTATTTTTTCATTTGGAGTCTATTCACAAGGTTTTAAGCAATCGTTGGATAAAACGAGCGTGAGTTTGACAAGTTTTTAATTCAAACAAATGAACACATATAAGACACTACTAGGACGCTAAACACGAGTCCTTAAAAGATCAAATGCTTTTTTTTGTGTCAAAAGTACACTATTTTTTCTTTTGGAGTGTCTTCACAAGGTTTTAAGCAATCTTGAGATACAACGAGCGTGAGTTTCACAAGTGTTGAATTTAAACAAATGAAAACATATAAGACACTACTAGGACGGTAAACTCGAGTCCTTAAAAGATCAAATGCTTTTTTTGTTTCAAAAGTACACTATTTTTTCATTTGGAGTCTATTCACAAGGTTTTAAGCAATCGTTGGATAAAACGAGCGTGAGTTTGACAAGTTTTGAATTCAAACAAATGAACACATATAAGACACTACTAGGACGCTAAACACGAGTCCTTAAAAGATCAAATGCTTTTTTTTGTTTTGTACACTATTTTTTCGTTTGGAGTCTATTCACAAGGTTTTAAGCAATCGTTGGATAAAACGAGCGTGAGTTTGACAAGTTTTGAATTTAAACAAATGAACACATATAAGACACTACTAGGACGCTAAACACGAGTCCTTAAAAGATCAAATGCTTTTTTTTGTTTCAAAAGTACAGTATTTTTTCTTTTGGAGTCTATTCACAAGGTTTTAAGCAATCCTGGGATACAACGAGCGTGAGTTTCACAAGTGTTGAATTTAAACAAATGAAAACATATAAGACACTACTAGGACGCTAAACTCGAGTCCTTAAAAGATCAAATGCTTTTTTTGTTTCAAAAGTACACTATTTTTTCATTTGGAGTGTATTCACAAGGTTTTAAGCAATCGTTGGATAAAACGAGCGTGAGTTTGACAAGTTTTCAATATAAACAAATGAACACATATAAAACACTACTAGGACGCTAAACACGAGTCCTTAAAAGATCAAATGCTTTTTTTTGTTTCAAAAGTACACTATTTTTTCATTTGGAGTCTATTCACAAGGTTTTAAGCAATCGTTGGATAAAACGAGCGTGAGTTTGACAAGTTTTGAATTTAAACAAATGAACACATATAAGACACTACTAGGACGCTAAACACGAGTCCTTAAAAGATCAAATGCTTTTTTTTGTTTTGTACACTATTTTTTCGTTTGGAGTCTATTCACAAGGTTTTAAGCAATCGTTGGATAAAACGAGCGTGAGTTTGACAAGTTTTGAATTTAAACAAATGAACACATATAAGACACTACTAGGACGCTAAACACGAGTCCTTAAAAGATCAAATGCTTTTTTTTGTTTCAAAAGTACAGTATTTTTTCTTTTGGAGTCTATTCACAAGGTTTTAAGCAATCCTGGGATACAACGAGCGTGAGTTTCACAAGTGTTGAATTTAAACAAATGAAAACATATAAGACACTACTAGGACGCTAAACTCGAGTCCTTAAAAGATCAAATGCTTTTTTTGTTTCAAAAGTACACTATTTTTTCATTTGGAGTCTATTCACAAGGTTTTAAGCAATCGTTGGATAAAACGAGCGTGAGTTTGACAAGTTTTGAATTCAAACAAATGAACACATATAAGACACTACTAGGACGCTAAACACGAGTCCTTAAAAGATCAAATGCTTTTTTTTGTTTCAAAAGTACACTATTTTTTCTTTTGGAGTCTATTCACAAGGTTTTAAGCAATCCTGGGATAGGACGAGCGTGAATTTCACAAGTGTTGAATTTAAACAAATGAAAACATATAAGACACTACTAGGACGCTAAACTCGAGTCCTTAAAAGATCAAATGCTTTTTTTTGTTTCAAAAGTACACTATTTTTTCGTTTGGAGTCTATTCACAAGGTTTTAAGCAATCGTTGGATAAAACGAGCGTGAGTTTGACAAGTTTTTAATTCAAACAAATGAACACATATAAGACACTACTAGGACGCTAAACACGAGTCCTTAAAAGATCAAATGCTTTTTTTTGTGTCAAAAGTGCACTATTTTTTCTTTTGGAGTGTCTTCACAAGGTTTTAAGCAATCTTGGGATACAACGAGCGTGAGTTTCACAAGTGTTGAATTTAAACAAATGAAAACATATAAGACACTACTAGGACGGTAAACTCGAGTCCTTAAAAGATCAAATGCTTTTTTTGTTTCAAAAGTACACTATTTTTTCATTTGGAGTCTATTCACAAGGTTTTAAGCAATCGTTGGATAAAACGAGCGTGAGTTTGACAAGTTTTGAATTCAAACAAATGAACACATATAAGACACTACTAGGACGCTAAACACGAGTCCTTAAAAGATCAAATGCTTTTTTTTGTGTCAAAAGTACACTATTTTTTCTTTTGGAGTGTCTTCACAAGGTTTTAAGCAATCTTGGGATACAACGAGCGTGAGTTTGACAAGTTTTGAATTTAAACAAATGAAAACATATAAGACACTACTAGGACGGTAAACTCGAGTCCTTAAAAGATCAAATGCTTTTTTTTGTGTCAAAAGTACACTATTTTTTCTTTTGGAGTGTCTTCACAAGGTTTTAAGCAATCCTGGGATAGAACGAGCGTGAGTTTCACAAGTGTTGAATTCAAACAAATGAACACATATAAGACACTACTAGGACGCTAAACACGAGTCCTTAAAAGATCAAATGCTTTTTTTGTTTCAAAAGTACACTATTTTTTCATTTGGAGTGTATTCACAAGGTTTTAAGCAATCGTTGGATAAAACGAGCGTGAGTTTGACAAGTTTTCAATATAAACAAATGAACACATATAAAACACTACTAGGACGCTAAACACGAGTCCTTAAAAGATCAAATGCTTTTTTTTGTTTCAAAAGTACACTATTTTTTCATTTCGAGTGTATTCACAAGGTTTTAAGCAATCGTTGGATAAAACGAGCGTGAGTTTGACAAGTTTTGAATTTAAACAAATGAACACATATAAGACACTACTAGGACCCTAAACTCGAGTCCTTAAAAGATCAAATGCTTTTTTTGTTTCAAAAGTACACTATTTTTTCATTTGGAGTGTATTCACAAGGTTTTAAGCAATCGTTGGATAAAACGAGCGTGAGTTTGACAAGTTTTCAATATAAACAAATGAACACATATAAAACACTACTAGGACGCTAAACACGAGTCCTTAAAAGATCAAATGCTTTTTTTTGTTTCAAAAGTACACTATTTTTTCATTTGGAGTCTATTCACAAGGTTTTAAGCAATCGTTGGATAAAACGAGCGTGAGTTTGACAAGTTTTGAATTTAAACAAATGAACACATATAAGACACTACTAGGACGCTAAACACGAGTCCTTAAAAGATCAAATGCTTTTTTTTGTTTTGTACACTATTTTTTCGTTTGGAGTCTATTCACAAGGTTTTAAGCAATCGTTGGATAAAACGAGCGTGAGTTTGACAAGTTTTGAATTTAAACAAATGAACACATATAAGACACTACTAGGACGCTAAACACGAGTCCTTAAAAGATCAAATGCTTTTTTTTGTTTCAAAAGTACAGTATTTTTTCTTTTGGAGTCTATTCACAAGGTTTTAAGCAATCCTGGGATACAACGAGCGTGAGTTTCACAAGTGTTGAATTTAAACAAATGAAAACATATAAGACACTACTAGGACGCTAAACTCGAGTCCTTAAAAGATCAAATGCTTTTTTTGTTTCAAAAGTACACTATTTTTTCATTTGGAGTCTATTCACAAGGTTTTAAGCAATCGTTGGATAAAACGAGCGTGAGTTTGACAAGTTTTGAATTCAAACAAATGAACACATATAAGACACTACTAGGACGCTAAACACGAGTCCTTAAAAGATCAAATGCTTTTTTTTGTTTCAAAAGTACACTATTTTTTCTTTTGGAGTCTATTCACAAGGTTTTAAGCAATCCTGGGATAGGACGAGCGTGAATTTCACAAGTGTTGAATTTAAACAAATGAAAACATATAAGACACTACTAGGACGCTAAACTCGAGTCCTTAAAAGATCAAATGCTTTTTTTTGTTTCAAAAGTACACTATTTTTTCGTTTGGAGTCTATTCACAAGGTTTTAAGCAATCGTTGGATAAAACGAGCGTGAGTTTGACAAGTTTTTAATTCAAACAAATGAACACATATAAGACACTACTAGGACGCTAAACACGAGTCCTTAAAAGATCAAATGCTTTTTTTTGTGTCAAAAGTGCACTATTTTTTCTTTTGGAGTGTCTTCACAAGGTTTTAAGCAATCTTGGGATACAACGAGCGTGAGTTTCACAAGTGTTGAATTTAAACAAATGAAAACATATAAGACACTACTAGGACGGTAAACTCGAGTCCTTAAAAGATCAAATGCTTTTTTTGTTTCAAAAGTACACTATTTTTTCATTTGGAGTCTATTCACAAGGTTTTAAGCAATCGTTGGATAAAACGAGCGTGAGTTTGACAAGTTTTGAATTCAAACAAATGAACACATATAAGACACTACTAGGACGCTAAACACGAGTCCTTAAAAGATCAAATGCTTTTTTTTGTGTCAAAAGTACACTATTTTTTCTTTTGGAGTGTCTTCACAAGGTTTTAAGCAATCTTGGGATACAACGAGCGTGAGTTTGACAAGTTTTGAATTTAAACAAATGAAAACATATAAGACACTACTAGGACGGTAAACTCGAGTCCTTAAAAGATCAAATGCTTTTTTTTGTGTCAAAAGTACACTATTTTTTCTTTTGGAGTGTCTTCACAAGGTTTTAAGCAATCCTGGGATAGAACGAGCGTGAGTTTCACAAGTGTTGAATTCAAACAAATGAACACATATAAGACACTACTAGGACGCTAAACACGAGTCCTTAAAAGATCAAATGCTTTTTTTGTTTCAAAAGTACACTATTTTTTCATTTGGAGTGTATTCACAAGGTTTTAAGCAATCGTTGGATAAAACGAGCGTGAGTTTGACAAGTTTTCAATATAAACAAATGAACACATATAAAACACTACTAGGACGCTAAACACGAGTCCTTAAAAGATCAAATGCTTTTTTTTGTTTCAAAAGTACACTATTTTTTCATTTCGAGTGTATTCACAAGGTTTTAAGCAATCGTTGGATAAAACGAGCGTGAGTTTGACAAGTTTTGAATTTAAACAAATGAACACATATAAGACACTACTAGGACCCTAAACTCGAGTCCTTAAAAGATCAAATGCTTTTTTTGTTTCAAAAGTACACTATTTTTTCATTTGGAGTGTATTCACAAGGTTTTAAGCAATCGTTGG
Organism: Crataegus laevigata; assembly: GCA_963580275.1. NCBI lineage: Eukaryota > Viridiplantae > Streptophyta > Magnoliopsida > Rosales > Rosaceae > Crataegus > Crataegus laevigata. The sequence continues at coordinate 22,209,355 of OY756945.1, forward strand.
ATAAAACGAGCGTGAGTTTGACAAGTTTTCAATATAAACAAATGAACACATATAAAACACTACTAGGACGCTAAACACGAGTCCTTAAAAGATCAAATGCTTTTTTTTGTTTCAAAAGTACACTATTTTTTCATTTGGAGTCTATTCACAAGGTTTTAAGCAATCGTTGGATAAAACGAGCGTGAGTTTGACAAGTTTTGAATTTAAACAAATGAACACATATAAGACACTACTAGGACGCTAAACACGAGTCCTTAAAAGATCAAATGCTTTTTTTTGTTTTGTACACTATTTTTTCGTTTGGAGTCTATTCACAAGGTTTTAAGCAATCGTTGGATAAAACGAGCGTGAGTTTGACAAGTTTTGAATTTAAACAAATGAACACATATAAGACACTACTAGGACGCTAAACACGAGTCCTTAAAAGATCAAATGCTTTTTTTTGTTTCAAAAGTACAGTATTTTTTCTTTTGGAGTCTATTCACAAGGTTTTAAGCAATCCTGGGATACAACGAGCGTGAGTTTCACAAGTGTTGAATTTAAACAAATGAAAACATATAAGACACTACTAGGACGCTAAACTCGAGTCCTTAAAAGATCAAATGCTTTTTTTGTTTCAAAAGTACACTATTTTTTCATTTGGAGTCTATTCACAAGGTTTTAAGCAATCGTTGGATAAAACGAGCGTGAGTTTGACAAGTTTTGAATTCAAACAAATGAACACATATAAGACACTACTAGGACGCTAAACACGAGTCCTTAAAAGATCAAATGCTTTTTTTTGTTTCAAAAGTACACTATTTTTTCTTTTGGAGTCTATTCACAAGGTTTTAAGCAATCCTGGGATAGGACGAGCGTGAATTTCACAAGTGTTGAATTTAAACAAATGAAAACATATAAGACACTACTAGGACGCTAAACTCGAGTCCTTAAAAGATCAAATGCTTTTTTTTGTTTCAAAAGTACACTATTTTTTCGTTTGGAGTCTATTCACAAGGTTTTAAGCAATCGTTGGATAAAACGAGCGTGAGTTTGACAAGTTTTTAATTCAAACAAATGAACACATATAAGACACTACTAGGACGCTAAACACGAGTCCTTAAAAGATCAAATGCTTTTTTTTGTGTCAAAAGTGCACTATTTTTTCTTTTGGAGTGTCTTCACAAGGTTTTAAGCAATCTTGGGATACAACGAGCGTGAGTTTCACAAGTGTTGAATTTAAACAAATGAAAACATATAAGACACTACTAGGACGGTAAACTCGAGTCCTTAAAAGATCAAATGCTTTTTTTGTTTCAAAAGTACACTATTTTTTCATTTGGAGTCTATTCACAAGGTTTTAAGCAATCGTTGGATAAAACGAGCGTGAGTTTGACAAGTTTTGAATTCAAACAAATGAACACATATAAGACACTACTAGGACGCTAAACACGAGTCCTTAAAAGATCAAATGCTTTTTTTTGTGTCAAAAGTACACTATTTTTTCTTTTGGAGTGTCTTCACAAGGTTTTAAGCAATCTTGGGATACAACGAGCGTGAGTTTGACAAGTTTTGAATTTAAACAAATGAAAACATATAAGACACTACTAGGACGGTAAACTCGAGTCCTTAAAAGATCAAATGCTTTTTTTTGTGTCAAAAGTACACTATTTTTTCTTTTGGAGTGTCTTCACAAGGTTTTAAGCAATCCTGGGATAGAACGAGCGTGAGTTTCACAAGTGTTGAATTCAAACAAATGAACACATATAAGACACTACTAGGACGCTAAACACGAGTCCTTAAAAGATCAAATGCTTTTTTTGTTTCAAAAGTACACTATTTTTTCATTTGGAGTGTATTCACAAGGTTTTAAGCAATCGTTGGATAAAACGAGCGTGAGTTTGACAAGTTTTCAATATAAACAAATGAACACATATAAAACACTACTAGGACGCTAAACACGAGTCCTTAAAAGATCAAATGCTTTTTTTTGTTTCAAAAGTACACTATTTTTTCATTTCGAGTGTATTCACAAGGTTTTAAGCAATCGTTGGATAAAACGAGCGTGAGTTTGACAAGTTTTGAATTTAAACAAATGAACACATATAAGACACTACTAGGACCCTAAACTCGAGTCCTTAAAAGATCAAATGCTTTTTTTGTTTCAAAAGTACACTATTTTTTCATTTGGAGTGTATTCACAAGGTTTTAAGCAATCGTTGGATAAAACGAGCGTGAGTTTGACAAGTTTTCAATATAAACAAATGAACACATATAAAACACTACTAGGACGCTAAACACGAGTCCTTAAAAGATCAAATGCTTTTTTTTGTTTCAAAAGTACACTATTTTTTCATTTGGAGTCTATTCACAAGGTTTTAAGCAATCGTTGGATAAAACGAGCGTGAGTTTGACAAGTTTTGAATTTAAACAAATGAACACATATAAGACACTACTAGGACGCTAAACACGAGTCCTTAAAAGATCAAATGCTTTTTTTTGTTTTGTACACTATTTTTTCGTTTGGAGTCTATTCACAAGGTTTTAAGCAATCGTTGGATAAAACGAGCGTGAGTTTGACAAGTTTTGAATTTAAACAAATGAACACATATAAGACACTACTAGGACGCTAAACACGAGTCCTTAAAAGATCAAATGCTTTTTTTTGTTTCAAAAGTACAGTATTTTTTCTTTTGGAGTCTATTCACAAGGTTTTAAGCAATCCTGGGATACAACGAGCGTGAGTTTCACAAGTGTTGAATTTAAACAAATGAAAACATATAAGACACTACTAGGACGCTAAACTCGAGTCCTTAAAAGATCAAATGCTTTTTTTGTTTCAAAAGTACACTATTTTTTCATTTGGAGTCTATTCACAAGGTTTTAAGCAATCGTTGGATAAAACGAGCGTGAGTTTGACAAGTTTTGAATTCAAACAAATGAACACATATAAGACACTACTAGGACGCTAAACACGAGTCCTTAAAAGATCAAATGCTTTTTTTTGTGTCAAAAGTGCACTATTTTTTCTTTTGGAGTGTCTTCACAAGGTTTTAAGCAATCCTGGGATAGAACGAGCGTGAGTTTCACAAGTGTTGAATTCAAACAAATGAACACATATAAGACACTACTAGGACGCTAAACACGAGTCCTTAAAAGATCAAATGCTTTTTTTGTTTCAAAAGTACACTATTTTTTCATTTGGAGTGTATTCACAAGGTTTTAAGCAATCGTTGGATAAAACGAGCGTGAGTTTGACAAGTTTTCAATATAAACAAATGAACACATATAAAACACTACTAGGACGCTAAACACGAGTCCTTAAAAGATCAAATGCTTTTTTTTGTTTCAAAAGTACACTATTTTTTCATTTCGAGTGTATTCACAAGGTTTTAAGCAATCGTTGGATAAAACGAGCGTGAGTTTGACAAGTTTTGAATTTAAACAAATGAACACATATAAGACACTACTAGGACCCTAAACTCGAGTCCTTAAAAGATCAAATGCTTTTTTTGTTTCAAAAGTACACTATTTTTTCATTTGGAGTGTATTCACAAGGTTTTAAGCAATCGTTGGATAAAACGAGCGTGAGTTTGACAAGTTTTCAATATAAACAAATGAACACATATAAAACACTACTAGGACGCTAAACACGAGTCCTTAAAAGATCAAATGCTTTTTTTTGTTTCAAAAGTACACTATTTTTTCATTTGGAGTCTATTCACAAGGTTTTAAGCAATCGTTGGATAAAACGAGCGTGAGTTTGACAAGTTTTGAATTTAAACAAATGAACACATATAAGACACTACTAGGACGCTAAACACGAGTCCTTAAAAGATCAAATGCTTTTTTTTGTTTTGTACACTATTTTTTCGTTTGGAGTCTATTCACAAGGTTTTAAGCAATCGTTGGATAAAACGAGCGTGAGTTTGACAAGTTTTGAATTTAAACAAATGAACACATATAAGACACTACTAGGACGCTAAACACGAGTCCTTAAAAGATCAAATGCTTTTTTTTGTTTCAAAAGTACAGTATTTTTTCTTTTGGAGTCTATTCACAAGGTTTTAAGCAATCCTGGGATACAACGAGCGTGAGTTTCACAAGTGTTGAATTTAAACAAATGAAAACATATAAGACACTACTAGGACGCTAAACTCGAGTCCTTAAAAGATCAAATGCTTTTTTTGTTTCAAAAGTACACTATTTTTTCATTTGGAGTCTATTCACAAGGTTTTAAGCAATCGTTGGATAAAACGAGCGTGAGTTTGACAAGTTTTTAATTCAAACAAATGAACACATATAAGACACTACTAGGACGCTAAACACGAGTCCTTAAAAGATCAAATGCTTTTTTTTGTGTCAAAAGTGCACTATTTTTTCTTTTGGAGTGTCTTCACAAGGTTTTAAGCAATCTTGGGATACAACGAGCGTGAGTTTCACAAGTGTTGAATTTAAACAAATGAAAACATATAAGACACTACTAGGACGGTAAACTCGAGTCCTTAAAAGATCAAATGCTTTTTTTGTTTCAAAAGTACACTATTTTTTCATTTGGAGTCTATTCACAAGGTTTTAAGCAATCGTTGGATAAAACGAGCGTGAGTTTGACAAGTTTTGAATTCAAACAAATGAACACATATAAGACACTACTAGGACGCTAAACACGAGTCCTTAAAAGATCAAATGCTTTTTTTTGTGTCAAAAGTACACTATTTTTTCTTTTGGAGTGTCTTCACAAGGTTTTAAGCAATCTTGGGATACAACGAGCGTGAGTTTGACAAGTTTTGAATTTAAACAAATGAAAACATATAAGACACTACCAGGACGGTAAACTCGAGTCCTTAAAAGATCAAATGCTTTTTTTTGTGTCAAAAGTACACTATTTTTTCTTTTGGAGTGTCTTCACAAGGTTTTAAGCAATCCTGGGATAGAACGAGCGTGAGTTTCACAAGTGTTGAATTCAAACAAATGAACACATATAAGACACTACTAGGACGCTAAACACGAGTCCTTAAAAGATCAAATGCTTTTTTTGTTTCAAAAGTAAACTATTTTTTCATTTGGAGTGTATTCACAAGGTTTTAAGCAATCGTTGGATAAAACGAGCGTGAGTTTGACAAGTTTTCAATATAAACAAATGAACACATATAAAACACTACTAGGACGCTAAACACGAGTCCTTAAAAGATCAAATGCTTTTTTTTGTTTCAAAAGTACACTATTTTTTCATTTCGAGTGTATTCACAAGGTTTTAAGCAATCGTTGGATAAAACGAGCGTGAGTTTGACAAGTTTTGAATTTAAACAAATGAACACATATAAGACACTACTAGGACCCTAAACTCGAGTCCTTAAAAGATCAAATGCTTTTTTTGTTTCAAAAGTACACTATTTTTTCATTTGGAGTGTATTCACAAGGTTTTAAGCAATCGTTGGATAAAACGAGCGTGAGTTTGACAAGTTTTCAATATAAACAAATGAACACATATAAAACACTACTAGGACGCTAAACACGAGTCCTTAAAAGATCAAATGCTTTTTTTTGTTTCAAAAGTACACTATTTTTTCATTTGGAGTCTATTCACAAGGTTTTAAGCAATCGTTGGATAAAACGAGCGTGAGTTTGACAAGTTTTGAATTTAAACAAATGAACACATATAAGACACTACTAGGACGCTAAACACGAGTCCTTAAAAGATCAAATGCTTTTTTTTGTTTTGTACACTATTTTTTCGTTTGGAGTCTATTCACAAGGTTTTAAGCAATCGTTGGATAAAACGAGCGTGAGTTTGACAAGTTTTGAATTTAAACAAATGAACACATATAAGACACTACTAGGACGCTAAACACGAGTCCTTAAAAGATCAAATGCTTTTTTTTGTTTCAAAAGTACAGTATTTTTTCTTTTGGAGTCTATTCACAAGGTTTTAAGCAATCCTGGGATACAACGAGCGTGAGTTTCACAAGTGTTGAATTTAAACAAATGAAAACATATAAGACACTACTAGGACGCTAAACTCGAGTCCTTAAAAGATCAAATGCTTTTTTTGTTTCAAAAGTACACTATTTTTTCATTTGGAGTCTATTCACAAGGTTTTAAGCAATCGTTGGATAAAACGAGCGTGAGTTTGACAAGTTTTGAATTCAAACAAATGAACACATATAAGACACTACTAGGACGCTAAACACGAGTCCTTAAAAGATCAAATGCTTTTTTTTGTTTCAAAAGTACACTATTTTTTCTTTTGGAGTCTATTCACAAGGTTTTAAGCAATCCTGGGATAGAACGAGCGTGAGTTTCACAAGTGTTGAATTTAAACAAATGAAAACATATAAGACACTACTAGGACTCTAAACTCGAGTCCTTAAAAGATCAAATGCTTTTTTTGTTTCAAAAGTACACTATTTTTTCATTTGGAGTGTATTCACAAGGTTTTAAGCAATCGTTGGATAAAACGAGCGTGAGTTTGACAAGTTTTGAATTCAAACAAATGAACACATATAAGACACTACTAGGACGCTAAACACGAGTCCTTAAAAGATCAAATGCTTTTTTTTGTTTCAAAAGTACAGTATTTTTTCTTTTGGAGTCTATTCACAAGGTTTTAAGCAATCCTGGGATACAACGAGCGTGAGTTTCACAAGTGTTGAATTTAAATAAATGAAAACATATAAGACACTACTAGGACGCTAAACTCGAGTCCTTAAAAGATCAAATGCTTTTTTTGTTTCAAAAGTACACTATTTTTTCATTTGGAGTCTATTCACAAGGTTTTAAGCAATCGTTGGATAAAACGAGCGTGAGTTTGACAAGTTTTGAATTCAAACAAATGAACACATATAAGACACTACTAGGACGCTAAACACGAGTCCTTAAAAGATCAAATGCTTTTTTTTGTTTCAAAAGTACACTATTTTTTCTTTTGGAGTCTATTCACAAGGTTTTAAGCAATCCTGGGATAGAACGAGCGTGAGTTTCACAAGTGTTGAATTTAAACAAATGAAAACATATAAGACACTACTAGGACCCTAAACTCGAGTCCTTAAAAGATCAAATGCTTTTTTTGTTTCAAAAGTACACTATTTTTTCATTTGGAGTCTATTCACAAGGTTTTAAGCAATCGTTGGATAAAACGAGCGTGAGTTTGACAAGTTTTCAATATAAACAAATGAACACATATAAAACACTACTAGGACGCTAAACACGAGTCCTTAAAAGATCAAATGCTTTTTTTTGTTTCAAAAGTACACTATTTTTTCATTTGGAGTCTATTCACAAGGTTTTAAGCAATCGTTGGATAAAACGAGCGTGAGTTTGACAAGTTTTGAATTTAAACAAATGAACACATATAAGACACTACTAGGACGCTTAACACGAGTCCTTAAAAGATCAAATGCTTTTTTTTGTTTCAAAAGTACACTATTTTTTCGTTTGGAGTCTATTCACAAGGTTTTAAGCAATCGTTGGATAAAACGAGCGTGAGTTTGATAAGTTTTGAATTTAAACAAATGAACACATATAAGACACTACTAGGACGCTAAACACGAGTCCTTAAAAGATCAAATGCTTTTTTTTGTTTCAAAGGTACAGTATTTTTTCTTTTGGAGTCTATTCACAAGGTTTTAAGCAATCCTGGGATACAACAAGCGTGAGTTTCACAAGTGTTGAAATTAAACAAATGAAAACATATGAGACACTACTAGGACGCTAAACTCGAGTCCTTAAAAGATCAAATGCTTTTTTTGTTTCAAAAATACACTATTTTTTCATTTCGAGTGTATTCACAAGGTTTTAAGCAATCCTGGGATACAACGAGCGTGAGTTTGACAAGTGTTGAATTTAAACAAATGAACACATATAAGACACTACTAGGACGCTAAACTCGAGTCCTTAAAAGATCAAATGCTTATTTTGTTTCAAAAGTACACTGTTTTTTCATTTCGAGTCTATTCACAAGGTTTTAAGCAATCCTGGGATACAACGAGCGTGAGTTTCACAAGTGTTGAATTTAATCAAATGAACACATATAAGACACTACTAGGACTCTAAACTCGAGTCCTTAAAAGATCAAATGCTTTTTTTGTTTCAAAAGTACACTATTTTTTCATTTGGAGTGTATTCACAAGGTTTTAAGCAATCGTTGGATAAAACGAGCGTGAGTTTGACAAGTTTTGAATTCAAACAAATGAACACATATAAGACACTACTAGGACGCTAAACACGAGTCCTTAAAAGATCAAATGCTTTTTTTTGTTTCAAAAGTACAGTATTTTTTCTTTTGGAGTCTATTCACAAGGTTTTAAGCAATCCTGGGATACAACGAGCGTGAGTTTCACAAGTGTTGAATTTAAACAAATGAAAACATATAAGACACTACTAGGACGCTAAACTCGAGTCCTTAAAAGATCAAATGCTTTTTTTGTTTCAAAAGTACACTATTTTTTCATTTGGAGTCTATTCACAAGGTTTTAAGCAATCGTTGGATAAAACGAGCGTGAGTTTGACAAGTTTTGAATTCAAACAAATGAACACATATAAGACACTACTAGGACGCTAAACACGAGTCCTTAAAAGATCAAATGCTTTTTTTTGTTTCAAAAGTACACTATTTTTTCTTTTGGAGTCTATTCACAAGGTTTTAAGCAATCCTGGGATAGAACGAGCGTGAGTTTCACAAGTGTTGAATTTAAACAAATGAAAACATATAAGACACTACTAGGACCCTAAACTCGAGTCCTTAAAAGATCAAATGCTTTTTTTGTTTCAAAAGTACACTATTTTTTCATTTGGAGTCTATTCACAAGGTTTTAAGCAATCGTTGGATAAAACGAGCGTGAGTTTGACAAGTTTTCAATATAAACAAATGAACACATATAAAACACTACTAGGACGCTAAACACGAGTCCTTAAAAGATCAAATGCTTTTTTTTGTTTCAAAAGTACACTATTTTTTCATTTGGAGTCTATTCACAAGGTTTTAAGCAATCGTTGGATAAAACGAGCGTGAGTTTGACAAGTTTTGAATTTAAACAAATGAACACATATAAGACACTACTAGGACGCTAAACACGAGTCCTTAAAAGATCAAATGCTTTTTTTTGTTTCAAAAGTACACTATTTTTTCGTTTGGAGTCTATTCACAAGGTTTTAAGCAATCGTTGGATAAAACGAGCGTGAGTTTGATAAGTTTTGAATTTAAACAAATGAACACATATAAGACACTACTAGGACGCTAAACACGAGTCCTTAAAAGATCAAATGCTTTTTTTTGTTTCAAAGGTACAGTATTTTTTCTTTTGGAGTCTATTCACAAGGTTTTAAGCAATCCTGGGATACAACAAGCGTGAGTTTCACAAGTGTTGAAATTAAACAAATGAAAACATATAAGACACTACTAGGACGCTAAACTCGAGTCCTTAAAAGATCAAATGCTTTTTTTGTTTCAAAAATACACTATTTTTTCATTTCGAGTGTATTCACAAGGTTTTAAGCAATCCTGGGATACAACGAGCGTGAGTTTGACAAGTGTTGAATTTAAACAAATGAACACATATAAGACACTACTAGGACGCTAAACTCGAGTCCTTAAAAGATCAAATGCTTATTTTGTTTCAAAAGTACACTGTTTTTTCATTTCGAGTCTATTCACAAGGTTTTAAGCAATCCTGGGATACAACGAGCGTGAGTTTCACAAGTGTTGAATTTAATCAAATGAACACATATAAGACACTACTAGGACGCTAAACTCGAGTCCTTAAAAGATCAAATGCTTTTTTTGTTTCAAAAGTACACTATTTTTTCGTTTGGAGTCTATTCACAAGGTTTTAAGCAATCGTTGGATAAAACGAGCGTGAGTTTGACAAGTTTTCAATATAAACAAATGAACACATATAAAACACTACTAGGACGCTAAACACGAGTCCTTGAAAGATCAAATGCTTTTTTTTGTTTCAAAAGTACACTATTTTTTCTTTTGGAGTCTATTCACAAGGTTTTAAGCAATCCTGGGATAGAACGAGCGTGAGTTTCACAACTGTTGAATTTAAACAAATGAAAACATATAAGACACTACTAGGACGCTAAACTTGAGTCCTTAAAAGATCAAATGCTTTTTTTGTTTCAAAAGTACACTATTTTTTCATTTGGAGTGTATTCACAAGGTTTTAAGCAATCCTGGGATAGAACGAGCGTGAGTTTCACAAGTGTTGAATTTAAACAAATGAAAACATATAAGACACTACTAGGACCCTAAACTCGAGTCCTTAAAAGATCAAATGCTTTTTTTGTTTCAAAAGTACACTATTTTTTCATTTGGAGTCTATTGACAAGGTTTTAAGCAATCGTTGGATAAAACGAGCGTGAGTTTGACAAGTTTTCAATATAAACAAATGAACACATATAAAACACTACTAGGACGCTAAACACGAGTCCTTAAAAGATCAAATGCTTTTTTTTGTTTCAAAAGTACACTATTTTTTCATTTGGAGTCTATTCACATGGTTTTAAGCAATCGTTGGATAAAACGAGCGTGAGTTTGACAAGTTTTGAATTTAAACAAATGAACACATATAAGACACTACTAGGACGCTAAACACGAGTCCTTAAAAGATCAAATGCTTTTTTTTGTTTCAAAAGTACACTATTTTTTCGTTTGGAGTCTATTCACAAGGTTTTAAGCAATCGTTGGATAAAACGAGCGTGAGTTTGATAAGTTTTGAATTTAAACAAATGAACACATATAAGACACTACTAGGACGCTAAACACGAGTCCTTAAAAGATCAAATGCTTTTTTTTGTTTCAAAGGTACAGTATTTTTTCTTTTGGAGTCTATTCACAAGGTTTTAAGCAATCCTGGGATACAACAAGCGTGAGTTTCACAAGTGTTGAAATTAAACAAATGAAAACATATAAGACACTACTAGGACGCTAAACTCGAGTCCTTAAAAGATCAAATGCTTTTTTTGTTTCAAAAATACACTATTTTTTCATTTCGAGTGTATTCACAAGGTTTTAAGCAATCCTGGGATACAACGAGCGTGAGTTTGACAAGTGTTGAATTTAAACAAATGAACACATATAAGACACTACTAGGACGCTAAACTCGAGTCCTTAAAAGATCAAATGCTTATTTTGTTTCAAAAGTACACTGTTTTTTCATTTCGAGTCTATTCACAAGGTTTTAAGCAATCCTGGGATACAACGAGCGTGAGTTTCACAAGTGTTGAATTTAATCAAATGAACACATATAAGACACTACTAGGACGCTAAACTCGAGTCCTTAAAAGATCAAATGCTTTTTTTGTTTCAAAAGTACACTATTTTTTCGTTTGGAGTCTATTCACAAGGTTTCAAGCAATCGTTGGATAAAACGAGCGTGAGTTTGACAAGTTTTCAATATAAACAAATGAACACATATAAAACACTACTAGGACGCTAAACACGAGTCCTTGAAAGATCAAATGCTTTTTTTTGTTTCAAAAGTACACTATTTTTTCTTTTGGAGTCTATTCACAAGGTTTTAAGCAATCCTGGGATAGAACGAGCGTGAGTTTCACAACTGTTGAATTTAAACAAATGAAAACATATAAGACACTACTAGGACGCTAAACTTGAGTCCTTAAAAGATCAAATGCTTTTTTTGTTTCAAAAGTACACTATTTTTTCATTTGGAGTGTATTCACAAGGTTTTAAGCAATCGTTGGATAAAACGAGCGTGAGTTTGACAAGTTTTGAATTTAAACAAATGAACACATATAAGACACTACTAGGACACTAAACTCGAGTCCTTAAAAGATCAAATGCTTTTTTTGTTTCAAAAATACACTATTTTTTCATTTCTAGTGTATTCACAAGGTTTTAAGCAATCCTGGGATAGAACGAGCGTGAGTTTCACAACTGTTGAATTTAAACAAATGAAAACATATAAGACACTACTAGGACGCTAAACTCGAGTCCTAAAAAGATCAAATGCTTTTTTTGTTTCAAAAGTACACTATTTTTTCTTTTGGAGTCTATTCACAAGGTTTTAAGCAATCCTGGGATAGAACGAGCGTGAGTTTCACAAGTGTTGAATTTAATCAAATGAACACATATAAGACACTACTAGGACGCTAAACTCGAGTCCTTAAAAGATCAAATGCTTTTTTTGTTTCAAAAGTACACTATTTTTTCGTTTGGAGTCTATTCACAAGGTTTTAAGCAATCGTTGGATAAAACGAGCGTGAGTTTGACAAGTTTTCAATATAAACAAATGAACACATATAAAACACTACTAGGACGCTAAACACGAGTCCTTAAAAGATCAAATGCTTTTTTTTGTTTCAAAAGCAAACTATTTTTTCTTTTGGAGTCTATTCACAAGGTTTTAACCAATCCTGGGATAGAACGAGCGTGAGTTTCACAACTGTTGAATTTAAACAAATGAAAACGTATAAGACACTACTAGGACGCTAAACTCGAGTCCTAAAAAGATCAAATGCTTTTTTTGTTTCAAAAGTACACTATTTTTTCTTTTGGAGTCTATTCACAAGCTTTTAAGCAATCCTGGGATAGAACGAGCGTGAGTTTCACAACTGTTGAATTTAAACAAATGAAAACATATAAGACACTACTAGGACGCTAAACTCGAGTCCTTAAAAGATCAAATGCTTTTTTTGTTTCAAATGTACACTATTTTTTCATTTGGAGTGTATTCACATGGTTTTAAGCAATCGTTGGATAAAACGAGCGTGAGTTTGACAAGTTTTGAATTTAAACAAATGAACACATATAAGACACTACTAGGACGCTAAACACGAGTCCTTAAAAGATCAAATGCTTTTTTTTGTTTCAAAAGTACACTATTTTTTCATTTGGAGTGTATTCACAAGGTTTTAAGCAATCGTTGGATAAAACGAGCGTGAGTTTGACAAGTTTTGAATTTAAACAAATGAACACATGTAAGACACTAATAGCACCCTAAACTCGAGTCCTTAAAAGATCAAATGCTTTTTTTGTTTCAAAAATACACTATTTTTTCATTTCGAGTGTATTCACAAGGTTTTAAGCAATCCTGGGATACAACGAGCGTGAGTTTCACAAGTGTTGAATTTAATCAAATGAACACATATAAGACACTACTAGGACGCTAAACTCGAGTCCTTAAAAGATCAAATGCTTTTTTTGTTTCAAAAGTACACTATTTTTTCGTTTGGAGTCTATTCACAAGGTTTTAAGCAATCGTTGGATAAAACGAGCGTGAGTTTGACAAGTTTTCAATATAAACAAATGAACACATATAAAACACTACTAGGACGCTAAACACGAGTCCTTAAAAGATCAAATGCTTTTTTTTGTTTCAAAAGCAAACTATTTTTTCTTTTGGAGTCTATTCACAAGGTTTTAAGCAATCCTGGGATAGAACGAGCGTGAGTTTCACAACTGTTGAATTTAAACAAATGAAAACATATAAGACACTACTAGGACGCTAAACTCGAGTCCTTAAAAGATCAAATGCTTTTTTTGTTTCAAATGTACACTATTTTTTCATTTGGAGTGTATTCACATGGTTTTAAGCAATCGTTGGATAAAACGAGCGTGAGTTTGACAAGTTTTGAATTTAAACAAATGAACACATATAAGACACTACTAGGACACTAAACTCGAGTCCTTAAAAGATCAAATGCTTTTTTTGTTTGAAAAATACACTATTTTTTCATTTCTAGTGTATTCACAAGGTTTTAAGCAATCCTGGGATACAACGAGCGTGAGTTTGACAAGTTTTGAATTTAAACAAACTAAAACATATAAGACACTACTAGGATGCTAAACTCGAGTCCTTAAAAGATCAAATGCTTTTTTTGCTTCAAATGTACACTATTTTTTCATTTGGAGTGTATTCACAAGGTTTTAAGGAATCGTTGGATAAAACGAGCGTGAGTTTGACAAGTTTTGAATTTAAACAAATGAACACATATAAGACACTACTAGGACGCTAAACACGAGTCCTTAAAAGATCAAATGCTTTTTTTTGTTTCAAAAGTACACTATTTTTTCTTTTCGAGTCTATTCACAAGGTTTTGAGCAATCTTGGGATACAACGAGCGTGAGTTTGACAAGTGTTGAATTTAAACAAATGAAAACATATAAGACACTACTAGGACGCTAAACTCGAGTCCTTAAAAGATGAAATGCTTTTTTTGTTTCAAATGTACACTATTTTTTCATTTGGAGTGTATTCACATGGTTTTAAGCAATCGTTGGATAAAACGAGCGTGAGTTTGACAAGTTTTGAATTTAAACAAATGAACACATATAAGACACTACTAGGACGCTAAACACGAGTCCTTAAAAGATCAAATGCTTTTTTTTGTTTCAAAAGTACAGTATTTTTTCTTTTGGAGTCTATTCACAAGGTTTTAAGCAATCCTGGAATACAACGAGCGTGAGTTTCACAAGTGTTGAATTTAAACAAATGAAAACATATAAGACACTACTAGGACGCTAAAATCGAGTCCTTAAAAGATCAAATGCTTTTTTTGTTTCAAAAGTACACTATTTTTTCATTTGGAGTGTATTCACAAGGTTTTAAGCAATCGTTGGATAAAACGAGCGTGAGTTTGACAAGTTTTGAATTTAAACAAATGAACACATATAAGACACTACTAGCACGCTAAACACGCGTCCTTAAAAGATCAAATGCTTTTTTTTTTTTTCAAAAGTACAGTATTTTTTCTTTTGGAGTCTATTCACAAGGTTTTAAGCAATCCTGGGATACAACGAGCGTGAGTTTGACAAGTGTTGAATTTAAACAAATGAACACATATAAGACACTACTAGGACGCTAAACTCGAGTCCTTAAAAGATCAAATGCTTATTTTGTTTCAAAAGTACACTGTTTTTTCATTTCGAGTCTATTCACAAGGTTTTAAGCAATCCTGGGATACAACGAGCGTGAGTTTCACAAGTGTTGAATTTAATCAAATGAACACATATAAGACACTACTAGGACGCTAAACTCGAGTCCTTAAAAGATCAAATGCTTTTTTTGTTTCAAAAGTACACTATTTTTTTATTTGGAGTGTATTCACAAGGTTTTAAGCAATCGTTGGATAAAACGAGCGTGAGTTTGACAAGTTTTGAATTTAAACAAACTAAAACATATAAGACACTACTAGGATGCTAAACTCGAGTCCTTAAAAGATCAAATGCTTTTTTTGCTTCAAATGTACACTATTTTTTCATTTGGAGTGTATTCACAAGGTTTTAAGGAATCGTTGGATAAAACGAGCGTGAGTTTGACAAGTTTTGAATTTAAACAAATGAACACATATAAGACACTACTAGGACGCTAAACACGAGTCCTTAAAAGATCAAATGCTTTTTTTTGTTTCAAAAGTACACTATTTTTTCTTTTCGAGTCTATTCACAAGGTTTTGAGCAATCTTGGGATACAACGAGCGTGAGTTTGACAAGTGTTGAATTTAAACAAATGAAAACATATAAGACACTACTAGGACGCTAAACTCGAGTCCTTAAAAGATGAAATGCTTTTTTTGTTTCAAATGTACACTATTTTTTCATTTGGAGTGTATTCACATGGTTTTAAGCAATCGTTGGATAAAACGAGCGTGAGTTTGACAAGTTTTGAATTTAAACAAATGAACACATATAAGACACTACTAGCACGCTAAACACGCGTCCTTAAAAGATCAAATGCTTTTTTTTTTTTTCAAAAGTACAGTATTTTTTCTTTTGGAGTCTATTCACAAGGTTTTAAGCAATCCTGGGATACAACGAGCGTGAGTTTGACAAGTGTTGAATTTAAACAAATGAACACATATAAGACACTACTAGGACGCTAAACTCGAGTCCTTAAAAGATCAAATGCTTATTTTGTTTCAAAAGTACACTGTTTTTTCATTTCGAGTCTATTCACAAGGTTTTAAGCAATCCTGGGATACAACGAGCGTGAGTTTCACAAGTGTTGAATTTAATCAAATGAACACATATAAGACACTACTAGGACGCTAAACTCGAGTCCTTAAAAGATCAAATGCTTTTTTTGTTTCAAAAGTACACTATTTTTTTATTTGGAGTGTATTCACAAGGTTTTAAGCAATCGTTGGATAAAACGAGCGTGAGTTTGACAAGTTTTGAATTTAAACAAACTAAAACATATAAGACACTACTAGGATGCTAAACTCGAGTCCTTAAAAGATCAAATGCTTTTTTTGCTTCAAATGTACACTATTTTTTCATTTGGAGTGTATTCACAAGGTTTTAAGGAATCGTTGGATAAAACGAGCGTGAGTTTGACAAGTTTTGAATTTAAACAAATGAACACATATAAGACACTACTAGGACGCTAAACACGAGTCCTTAAAAGATCAAATGCTTTTTTTTGTTTCAAAAGTACACTATTTTTTCTTTTCGAGTCTATTCACAAGGTTTTGAGCAATCTTGGGATACAACGAGCGTGAGTTTGACAAGTGTTGAATTTAAACAAATGAAAACATATAAGACACTACTAGGACGCTAAACTCGAGTCCTTAAAAGATGAAATGCTTTTTTTGTTTCAAATGTACACTATTTTTTCATTTGGAGTGTATTCACATGGTTTTAAGCAATCGTTGGATAAAACGAGCGTGAGTTTGACAAGTTTTGAATTTAAACAAATGAACACATATAAGACACTACTAGCACGCTAAACACGCGTCCTTAAAAGATCAAATGCTTTTTTTTTTTTTCAAAAGTACAGTATTTTTTCTTTTGGAGTCTATTCACAAGGTTTTAAGCAATCCTGGGATACAACGAGCGTGAGTTTGACAAGTGTTGAATTTAAACAAATGAACACATATAAGACACTACTAGGACGCTAAACTCGAGTCCTTAAAAGATCAAATGCTTATTTTGTTTCAAAAGTACACTGTTTTTTCATTTCGAGTCTATTCACAAGGTTTTAAGCAATCCTGGGATACAACGAGCGTGAGTTTCACAAGTGTTGAATTTAATCAAATGAACACATATAAGACACTACTAGGACGCTAAACTCGAGTCCTTAAAAGATCAAATGCTTTTTTTGTTTCAAAAGTACACTATTTTTTTATTTGGAGTGTATTCACAAGGTTTTAAGCAATCGTTGGATAAAACGAGCGTGAGTTTGACAAGTTTTGAATTTAAACAAATGAACACATATAAGACACTACTAGCACGCTAAACACGAGTCCTTAAAAGATCAAATGCTTTTTTTTTGTTTCAAAAGTACAGTATTTTTTCTTTTGGAGTCTATTCACAAGGTTTTAAGCAATCCTGGGATACAACGAGCGTGAGTTTCACAAGTGTTGAAATTAAACAAATGAAAACATATAAGACACTACTAGGACGCTAAACTCGAGTCCTTAAAAGATCAAATGCTTTTTTTGTTTCAAAAGTACACTATTTTTTCATTTGGAGTGTATTCACAAGGTTTTAAGCAATCGTTGGATAAAACGAGCGTGAGTTTGACAAGTTTTGAATTTAAACAAATGAACACATGTAAGACACTAATAGGACACTAAACTCGAGTCCTTAAAAGATCAAATGCTTTTTTTGTTTCAAAAATACACTATTTTTTCATTTCGAGTGTATTCACAAGGTTTTAAGCAATCCTGGGATACAACGAGCGTGAGTTTGACAAGTGTTGAATTTAAACAAATGAACACATATAAGACACTACTAGGACGCTAAACTCGAGTCCTTAAAAGATCAAATGCTTATTTTGTTTCAAAAGTACACTGTTTTTTCATTTCGAGTCTATTCACAAGGTTTTAAGCAATCCTGGGATACAACGAGCGTGAGTTTCACAAGTGTTGAATTTAATCAAATGAACACATATAAGACACTACTAGGACGCTAAACTCGAGTCCTTAAAAGATCAAATGCTTTTTTTGTTTCAAAAATACACTATTTTTTCATTTCGAGTGTATTCACAAGGTTTTAAGCAATCCTGGGATACAACGAGCGTGAGTTTGACAAGTGTTGAATTTAAACAAATGAACACATATAAGACACTACTAGGACGCTAAACTCGAGTCCTTAAAAGATCAAATGCTTATTTTGTTTCAAAAGTACACTGTTTTTTCATTTCGAGTCTATTCACAAGGTTTTAAGCAATCCTGGGATACAACGAGCGTGAGTTTCACAAGTGTTGAATTTAATCAAATGAACACATATAAGACACTACTAGGACGCTAAACTCGAGTCCTTAAAAGATCAAATGCTTTTTTTGTTTCAAAAGTACACTATTTTTTCATTTGGAGTGTATTCACAAGGTTTTAAGCAATCGTTGGATAAAACGAGCGTGAGTTTGACAAGTTTTGAATTTAAACAAATGAACACATATAAGACACTACTAGCACGCTAAACACGAGTCCTTAAAAGATCAAATGCTTTTTTTTTGTTTCAAAAGTACAGTATTTTTTCTTTTGGAGTCTATTCACAAGGTTTTAAGCAATCCTGGGATACAACGAGCGTGAGTTTCACAAGTGTTGAAATTAAACAAATGAAAACATATAAGACACTACTAGGACGCTAAACTCGAGTCCTTAAAAGATCAAATGCTTTTTTTGTTTCAAAAGTACACTATTTTTTCATTTGGAGTGTATTCACAAGGTTTTAAGCAATCGTTGGATAAAACGAGCGTGAGTTTGACAAGTTTTGAATTTAAACAAATGAACACATGTAAGACACTAATAGGACACTAAACTCGAGTCCTTAAAAGATCAAATGCTTTTTTTGTTTCAAAAATACACTATTTTTTCATTTCGAGTGTATTCACAAGGTTTTAAGCAATCCTGGGATACAACGAGCGTGAGTTTGACAAGTGTTGAATTTAAACAAATGAACACATATAAGACACTACTAGGACGCTAAACTCGAGTCCTTAAAAGATCAAATGCTTATTTTGTTTCAAAAGTACACTGTTTTTTCATTTCGAGTCTATTCACAAGGTTTTAAGCAATCCTGGGATACAACGAGCGTGAGTTTCACAAGTGTTGAATTTAATCAAATGAACACATATAAGACACTACTAGGACGCTAAACTCGAGTCCTTAAAAGATCAAATGCTTTTTTTGTTTCAAAAGTACACTATTTTTTCATTTGGAGTGTATTCACAAGGTTTTAAGCAATCGTTGGATAAAACGAGCGTGAGTTTGACAAGTTTTGAATTTAAACAAATGAACACATATAAGACACTACTAGCACGCTAAACACGAGTCCTTAAAAGATCAAATGCTTTTTTTTTGTTTCAAAAGTACAGTATTTTTTCTTTTGGAGTCTATTCACAAGGTTTTAAGCAATCCTGGGATACAACGAGCGTGAGTTTCACAAGTGTTGAAATTAAACAAATGAAAACATATAAGACACTACTAGGACGCTAAACTCGAGTCCTTAAAAGATCAAATGCTTTTTTTGTTTCAAAAGTACACTATTTTTTCATTTGGAGTGTATTCACAAGGTTTTAAGCAATCGTTGGATAAAACGAGCGTGAGTTTGACAAGTTTTAAATTTAAACAAATGAACACATATAAGACACTACTAGCACGCTAAACACGAGTCCTTAAAAGATCAAATGCTTTTTTTTTGTTTCAAAAGTACAGTATTTTTTCTTTTGGAGTCTATTCACAAGGTATTAAGCAATCCTGGGATACAACGAGCGTGAGTTTCACAAGTGTTGAAATTAAACAAATGAAAACATATAAGACACTACTAGGACGCTAAACTCGAGTCCTTAAAAGATCAAATGCTTTTTTTGTTTCAAAAATACACTATTTTTTCATTTCGAGTGTATTCACAAGGTTTTAAGCAATCCTGGGATACAACGAGCGTGAGTTTGACAAGTGTTGAATTTAGACAAATGAACACATATAAGACACTACTAGGACGCTAAACTCGAGTCCTTAAAAGATCAAATGCTTATTTTGTTTCAAAAGTACACTGTTTTTTCATTTCGAGTCTATTCACAAGGTTTTAAGCAATCCTGGGATACAACGAGCGTGAGTTTCACAAGTGTTGAATTTAATCAAATGAACACATATAAGACACTACTAGGACGCTAAACTCGAGTCCTTAAAAGATCAAATGCTTTTTTTGTTTCAAAAGTACACTATTTTTTCGTTTGGAGTCTATTCACAAGGTTTTAAGCAATCGTTGGATAAAACGAGCGTGAGTTTGACAAGTTTTCAATATAAACAAATGAACACATATAAAACACTACTAGGACGCTAAACACGAGTCCTTAAAAGATCAAATGCTTTTTTTTGTTTCAAAAGTACACTATTTTTTCTTTTGGAGTCTATTCACAAGGTTTTAAGCAATCCTGGGATAGAACGAGCGTGAGTTTCACAACTGTTGAATTTAAACAAATGAAAACATATAAGACACTACTAGGACGCTAAACTCGAGTCCTTAAAAGATCAAATGCTTTTTTTGTTTCAAAGGTACACTATTTTTTCATTTGGAGTGTATTCACAAGGTTTTAAGCAATCGTTGGATAAAACGAGCGTGAGTTTGACAAGTTTTGAATTTAAACAAATGAACACATATAAGACACTACTAGGACACTAAACTCGAGTCCTTAAAAGATCAAATGCTTTTTTTGCTTCAAATGTACACTATTTTTTCATTTGGAGTGTATTCACAAGGTTTTAAGGAATCGTTGGATAAAACGAGCGTGAGTTTGACAAGTTTTGAATTTAAACAAATGAACACATATAAGACACTACTAGGACGCTAAACACGAGTCCTTAAAAGATCAAATGCTTTTTTTTGTTTCAAAAGTACACTATTTTTTCTTTTGGAGTCTATTCACAAGGTTTTAAGCAATCTTGGGATACAACGAGCGTGAGTTTGACAAGTGTTGAATTTAAACAAATGAAAACATATAAGACACTACTAGGACGCTAAACTCGAGTCCTTAAAAGATCAAATGCTTTTTTTGTTTCAAATGTACACTATTTTTTCATTTGGAGTGTATTCACATGGTTTTAAGCAATCGTTGGATAAAACGAGCGTGAGTTTGACAAGTTTTGAATTTAAACAAATGAACACATATAAGACACTACTAGGACGCTAAACTCGAGTCCTTAAAAGATCAAATGCTTTTTTTGTTTCAAAAGTACACTATTTTTTCGTTTGGAGTCTATTCACAAGGTTTTAAGCAATCGTTGGATAAAACGAGCGTGAGTTTGACAAGTTTTCAATATAAACAAATGAACACATATAAAACACTACTAGGACGCTAAACACAAGTCCTTAAAAGATCAAATGCTTTTTTTTTGTTTCAAAAGTACACTATTTTTTCTTTTGGAGTGTATTCACAAGGTTTTAAGCAATCTTGGGATACAACGAGCGTGAGTTTGACAAGTGTTGAATTTAAACAAATGAAAATATATAAGACACTACTAGGACGCTAAACTCGAGTCCTTAAAAGGTCAAATGCTTTTTTTGTTTCAAAAGTACACTATTTTTTCATTTGGAGTCTATTCACAAGGTTTTAAGCAATCGTTGGATAAAACGAGCGTGAGTTTGACAAGTTTTGAATTTAAACAAATGAACACATATAAGACACTACTAGCACGCTAAACACGAGTCCTTAAAAGATCAAATGCTTTTTTTTTGTTTCAAAAGTACAGTATTTTTTCTTTTGGAGTCTATTCACAAGGTTTTAAGCAATCCTGGGATACAACGAGCGTGAGTTTCACAAGTGTTGAAATTAAACAAATGAAAACTTATAAGACACTACTAGGACGCTAAACTCGAGTCCTTAAAAGATCAAATGCTTTTTTTGTTTCAAAAGTATACTATTTTTTCATTTGGAGTGTATTCACAAGGTTTTAAGCAATCGTTGGATAAAACGAGCGTGAGTTTGACAAGTTTTGAATTTAAACAAATGAACACATGTAAGACACTAATAGGACACTAAACTCGAGTCCTTAAAAGATCAAATGCTTTTTTTGTTTCAAAAATACACTATTTTTTCATTTCGAGTGTATTCACAAGGTTTTAAGCAATCCTGGGATACAACGAGCGTGAGTTTGACAAGTGTTGAATTTAAACAAATGAACACATATAAGACACTACTAGGACGCTAAACTCGAGTCCTTAAAAGATCAAATGCTTATTTTGTTTCAAAAGTACACTGTTTTTTCATTTCGAGTCTATTCACAAGGTTTTAAGCAATCCTGGGATACAACGAGCGTGAGTTTCACAAGTGTTGAATTTAATCAAATGAACACATATAAGACACTACTAGGACGCTAAACTCGAGTCCTTAAAAGATCAAATGCTTTTTTTGTTTCAAAAGTAAACTATTTTTTCATTTGGAGTGTATTCACAAGGTTTTAAGCAATCGTTGGATAAAACGAGCGTGAGTTTGACAAGTTTTGAATTTAAACAAATGAACACATATAAGACACTACTAGCACGCTAAACACGAGTCCTTAAAAGATCAAATGCTTTTTTTTTGTTTCAAAAGTACAGTATTTTTTCTTTTGGAGTCTATTCACAAGGTTTTAAGCAATCCTGGGATACAACGAGCGTGAGTTTCACAACTGTTGAAATTAAACAAATGAAAACATATAAGACACTACTAGGACGCTAAACTCGAGTCCTTAAAAGATCAAATGCTTTTTTTGTTTCAAAAGTATACTATTTTTTCATTTGGAGTGTATTCACAAGGTTTTAAGCAATCGTTGGATAAAACGAGCGTGAGTTTGACAAGTTTTGAATTTAAACAAATGAACACATATAAGACACTACTAGCACGCTAAACACG
Organism: Crataegus laevigata; assembly: GCA_963580275.1. Taxonomy (NCBI): domain Eukaryota; kingdom Viridiplantae; phylum Streptophyta; class Magnoliopsida; order Rosales; family Rosaceae; genus Crataegus; species Crataegus laevigata. The sequence continues at coordinate 22,232,133 of OY756945.1, forward strand.
AGTCCTTAAAAGATCAAATGCTTTTTTTTGTTTCAAAAGTACACTATTTTTTCTTTTGGAGTCTATTCACAAGGTTTTAAGCAACCCTGGGATAGAACGAGCGTGAGTTTCACAACTGTTGAATTTAAACAAATGAAAACATATAAGACACTACTAGGACGCTAAACTCGAGTCCTTAAAAGATCAAATGCTTTTTTTGTTTCAAAAGTATACTATTTTTTCATTTGGAGTCTATTCACAAGGTTTTAAGCAATCGTTGGATAAAACGAGCGTGAGTTTGACAAGTTTTCAATATAAACAAATGAACACATATAAAACACTACTAGGACGCTAAACACGAGTCCTTAAAAGATCAAATGCTTTTTTTTGTTTCAAAAGTACACTATTTTTTCTTTTGGAGTCTATTCACAAGGTTTTAAGCAATCCTGGGATAGAACGAGCGTGAGTTTCACAACTGTTGAATTTAAACAAATGAAAACATATAAGACACTACTAGGACGCTAAACTCGAGTCCTTAAAAGATCAAATGCTTTTTTTGTTTCAAAGGTACACTATTTTTTCATTTGGAGTGTATTCACAAGGTTTTAAGCAATCGTTGGATAAAACGAGCGTGAGTTTGACAAGTTTTGAATTTAAACAAATGAACACATATAAGACACTACTAGGACACTAAACTCGAGTCCTTAAAAGATCAAATGCTTTTTTTGTTTCAAAAATACACTATTTTTTCATTTCTAGTGTATTCACAAGGTTTTAAGCAATCCTGGGATACAACGAGCGTGAGTTTGACAAGTTTTGAATTTAAACAAACTAAAACATATAAGACACTACTAGGATGCTAAACTCGAGTCCTTAAAAGATCAAATGCTTTTTTTTTGTTTCAAAAGTACACTATTTTTTCTTTTGGAGTGTATTCACAAGGTTTTAAGCAATCTTGGGATACAACGAGCGTGAGTTTGACAAGTGTTGAATTTAAACAAATGAAAATATATAAGACACTACTAGGACGCTAAACTCGAGTCCTTAAAAGATCAAATGCTTTTTTTGTTTCAAATGTACACTATTTTTTCATTTGGAGTGTATTCACATGGTTTTAAGCAATCGTTGGATAAAACGAGCGTGAGTTTGACAAGTTTTGAATTTAAACAAATGAACACATATAAGACACTACTAGGACGCTAAACACGAGTCCTTAAAAGATCAAATGCTTTTTTTTGTTTCAAAAGTACACTATTTTTTCTTTTGGAGTCTATTCACAAGGTTTTAAGCAATCTTGGGATACAACGAGCGTGAGTTTGACAAGTGTTGAATTTAAACAAATGAAAACATATAAGACACTACTAGGACGCTAAACTCGAGTCCTTAAAAGATCAAATGCTTTTTTTGTTTCAAATGTACACTATTTTTTCATTTGGAGTGTATTCACATGGTTTTAAGCAATCGTTGGATAAAACGAGCGTGAGTTTGACAAGTTTTGAATTTAAACAAATGAACACATATAAGACACTACTAGCACGCTAAACACGAGTCCTTAAAAGATCAAATGCTTTTTTTTTGTTTCAAAAGTACAGTATTTTTTCTTTTGGAGTCTATTCACAAGGTTTTAAGCAATCCTGGGATACAACGAGCGTGAGTTTCACAAGTGTTGAAATTAAACAAATGAAAACTTATAAGACACTACTAGGACGCTAAACTCGAGTCCTTAAAAGATCAAATGCTTTTTTTGTTTCAAAAGTATACTATTTTTTCGTTTGGAGTCTATTCACAAGGTTTTAAGCAATCGTTGGATAAAACGAGCGTGAGTTTGACAAGTTTTCAATATAAACAAATGAACACATATAAAACACTACTAGGACGCTAAACACAAGTCCTTAAAAGATCAAATGCTTTTTTTTTGTTTCAAAAGTACACTATTTTTTCTTTTGGAGTGTATTCACAAGGTTTTAAGCAATCTTGGGATACAACGAGCGTGAGTTTGACAAGTGTTGAATTTAAACAAATGAAAATATATAAGACACTACTAGGACGCTAAACTCGAGTCCTTAAAAGGTCAAATGCTTTTTTTGTTTCAAAAGTACACTATTTTTTCATTTGGAGTCTATTCACAAGGTTTTAAGCAATCGTTGGATAAAACGAGCGTGAGTTTGACAAGTTTTGAATTTAAACAAATGAACACATATAAGACACTACTAGCACGCTAAACACGAGTCCTTAAAAGATCAAATGCTTTTTTTTTGTTTCAAAAGTACACTATTTTTTCTTTTGGAGTCTATTCACAAGGTTTTAAGCAATCCTGGGATACAACGAGCGTGAGTTTCACAAGTGTTGAAATTAAACAAATGAAAACTTATAAGACACTACTAGGACGCTAAACTCGAGTCCTTAAAAGATCAAATGCTTTTTTTGTTTCAAAAGTATACTATTTTTTCATTTGGAGTGTATTCACAAGGTTTTAAGCAATCGTTGGATAAAACGAGCGTGAGTTTGACAAGTTTTGAATTTAAACAAATGAACACATGTAAGACACTAATAGGACACTAAACTCGAGTCCTTAAAAGATCAAATGCTTTTTTTGTTTCAAAAATACACTATTTTTTCATTTGGAGTCTATTCACAAGGTTTTAAGCAATCGTTGGATAAAACGAGCGTGAGTTTGACAAGTTTTCAATATAAACAAATGAACACATATAAAACACTACTAGGACGCTAAACACAAGTCCTTAAAAGATCAAATGCTTTTTTTTTGTTTCAAAAGTACACTATTTTTTCTCTTGGAGTGTATTCACAAGGTTTTAAGCAATCTTGGGATACAACGAGCGTGAGTTTGACAAGTGTTGAATTTAAACAAATGAAAATATATAAGACACTACTAGGACGCTAAACTCGAGTCCTTAAAAGGTCAAATGCTTTTTTTGTTTCAAAAGTACACTATTTTTTCATTTGGAGTCTATTCACAAGGTTTTAAGCAATCGTTGGATAAAACGAGCGTGAGTTTGACAAGTTTTGAATTTAAACAAATGAACACATATAAGACACTACTAGCACGCTAAACACGAGTCCTTAAAAGATCAAATGCTTTTTTTTTGTTTCAAAAGTACACTATTTTTTCTTTTGGAGTCTATTCACAAGGTTTTAAGCAATCCTGGGATACAACGAGCGTGAGTTTCACAAGTGTTGAAATTAAACAAATGAAAACTTATAAGACACTACTAGGACGCTAAACTCGAGTCCTTAAAAGATCAAATGCTTTTTTTGTTTCAAAAGTATACTATTTTTTCATTTGGAGTGTATTCACAAGGTTTTAAGCAATCGTTGGATAAAACGAGCGTGAGTTTGACAAGTTTTGAATTTAAACAAATGAACACATGTAAGACACTAATAGGACACTAAACTCGAGTCCTTAAAAGATCAAATGCTTTTTTTGTTTCAAAAATACACTATTTTTTCATCTGGAGTCTATTCACAAGGTTTTAAGCAATCGTTGGATAAAACGAGCGTGAGTTTGACAAGTTTTCAATATAAACAAATGAACACATATAAAACACTACTAGGACGCTAAACACAAGTCCTTAAAAGATCAAATGCTTTTTTTTTGTTTCAAAAGTACACTATTTTTTCTCTTGGAGTGTATTCACAAGGTTTTAAGCAATCTTGGGATACAACGAGCGTGAGTTTGACAAGTGTTGAATTTAAACAAATGAAAATATATAAGACACTACTAGGACGCTAAACTCGAGTCCTTAAAAGGTCAAATGCTTTTTTTGTTTCAAAAGTACACTATTTTTTCATTTGGAGTCTATTCACAAGGTTTTAAGCAATCGTTGGATAAAACGAGCGTGAGTTTGACAAGTTTTGAATTTAAACAAATGAACACATATAAGACACTACTAGCACGCTAAACACGAGTCCTTAAAAGATCAAATGCTTTTTTTTTGTTTCAAAAGTACAGTATTTTTTCTTTTGGAGTCTATTCACAAGGTTTTAAGCAATCCTGGGATACAACGAGCGTGAGTTTCACAAGTGTTGAAATTAAACAAATGAAAACTTATAAGACACTACTAGGACGCTAAACTCGAGTCCTTAAAAGATCAAATGCTTTTTTTGTTTCAAAAGTATACTATTTTTTCATTTGGAGTGTATTCACAAGGTTTTAAGCAATCGTTGGATAAAACGAGCGTGAGTTTGACAAGTTTTGAATTTAAACCAAAGAACACATGTAAGACACTACTAGCACGCTAAACTCGAGTCCTTAAAAGATCAAATGCTTTTTTTGTTTCAAAAATACACTATTTTTTCATTTCGAGTGTATTCACAAGGTTTTAAGCAATCCTGGGATACAACGAGCGTGAGTTTGACAGGTGTTGAATTTAAACAAATGAACACATATAAGACACTACTAGGACGCTAAACTCGAGTCCTTAAAAGATCAAATGCTTTTTTTTTGTTTCAAAACTACAGTATTTTTTCTTTTGGAGTCTATTCACAAGGTTTTAAGCAATCCTGGGATACAACGAGCGTGTGTTTCACAAGTGTTGAAATTAAACAAATGAAAACTTATAAGACACTACTAGGACGCTAAACTCGAGTCCTTAAAAGATCAAATGCTTTTTTTGTTTCAAAAGTATACTATTTTTTCATTTGGAGTGTATTTACAAGGTTTTAAGCAATCGTTGGATAAAACGAGCGTGAGTTTGACAAGTTTTGAATTTAAACAAATGAACACATGTAAGACACTAATAGGACACTAAACTCGAGTCCTTAAAAGATCAAATGCTTTTTTTGTTTCAAAAATACACTATTTTTTCATTTCGAGTGTATTCACAAGGTTTTAAGCAATCCTGGGATACAACGAGCGTGAGTTTGACAAGTGTTGAATTTAAACAAATGAACACATATAAGACACTACTAGGACGCTAAACTCGAGTCCTTAAAAGATCAAATGCTTATTTTGTTTCAAAAGTACACTGTTTTTTCATTTCGAGTCTATTCACAAGGTTTTAAGCAATCCTGGGATACAACGAGCGTGAGTTTCACAAGTGTTGAATTTAATCAAATGAACACATATAAGACACTACTAGGACGCTAAACTCGAGTCCTTAAAAGATCAAATGCTTTTTTTGTTTCAAAAGTACACTATTTTTTCATTTGGAGTCTATTCACAAGGTTTTAAGCAATCGTTGGATAAAACGAGCGTCAGTTTGACAAGTTTTGAATTTAAACAAATGAACACATATAAGACACTACTAGCACGCTAAACACGAGTCCTTAAAAGATCAAATGCTTTTTTTTTGTTTCAAAAGTACAGTATTTTTTCTTTTGGAGTCTATTCACAAGGTTTTAAGCAATCCTGGGATACAACGAGCGTGAGTTTCACAAGTGTTGAAATTAAACAAATGAAAACATATAAGACACTACTAGGACGCTAAACTCGAGTCCTTAAAAGATCAAATGCTTTTTTTGTTTCAAAAGTACACTATTTTTTCATTTGGAGTGTATTCACAAGGTTTTAAGCAATCGTTGGATAAAACGAGCGTGAGTTTGACAAGATTTGAATTTAAACAAATGAAGACATATAAGACACTACTAGCACGCTAAACACGAGTCCTTAAAAGATCAAATGCTTTTTTTTTGTTTCAAAAGTACATTATTTTTTCTTTTGGAGTCTATTCACAAGGTTTTAAGCAATCCTGGGATACAACGAGCGTGAGTTTCACAAGTGTTGAAATTAAACAAATGAAAACATATAAGACACTACTAGGACGCTAAACTCGAGTCCTTAAAAGATCAAATGCTTTTTTTGTTTCAAAAGTACACTATTTTTTCATTTGGAGTGTATTCACAAGGTTTTAAGCAATCGTTGGATAAAACGAGCGTGAGTTTGACAAGTTTTAAATTTAAACAAATGAACACATATAAGACACTACTAGCACGCTAAACACGAGTCCTTAAAAGATCAAATGCTTTTTTTTTGTTTCAAAAGTACAGTATTTTTTCTTTTGGAGTCTATTCACAAGGTTTTAAGCAATCCTGGGATACAACGAGCGTGAGTTTCACAAGTGTTGAAATTAAACAAATGAAAACATATAAGACACTACTAGGACGCTAAACTCGAGTCCTTAAAATATCAAATGCTTTTTTTGTTTCAAAAGTACACTATTTTTTCATTTGGAGTGTATTCACAAGGTTTTAAGCAATCGTTGGATAAAACAAGCGTGAGTTTGACAAGTTTTGAATTTAAACAAATGAACACATGTAAGACACTAATAGGACACTAAACTCGAGTCCTTAAAAGATCAAATGCTTTTTTGTTTCAAAAATACACTATTTTTTCATTTCGAGTGTATTCACAAGGTTTTAAGCAATCCTGGGATACAACGAGCGTGAGTTTAACAAGTGTTGAATTTAAACAAATGAACACATATAAGACACTACTAGGACGCTAAACTCGAGTCCTTAAAAGATCAAATGCTTATTTTGTTTCAAAAGTACATTGTTTTTTCATTTCGAGTCTATTCACAAGGTTTTAAGCAATCCTGGGATACAACGAGCGTGAGTTTCACAAGTGTTGAATTTAATCAAATGAACACATATAAGACACTACTAGGACGCTAAAATCGAGTCCTTAAAAGATCAAATGCTTTTTTTGTTTCAAAAGTACACTATTTTTTCGTTTGGAGTCTATTCACAAGGTTTTAAGCAATCGTTGGATAAAACGAGCGTGAGTTTGACAAGTTTTCAATATAAACAAATGAACACATATAAAACACTACTAGGACGCTAAACACGAGTCCTTAAAAGATCAAATGCTTTTTTTTGTTTCAAAAGTACACTATTTTTTCTTTTGGAGTCTATTCACAAGGTTTTAAGCAATCCTGGGATAGAACGAGCGTGAGTTTCACAACTGTTGAATTTAAACAAATGAAAACATATAAGACACTACTAGGACGCTAAACTCGAGTCCTTAAAAGATCAAATGCTTTTTTTGTTTCAAAAGTACACTATTTTTTCATTTGGAGTGTATTCACAAGGTTTTAAGCAATCGTTGGATAAAACGAGCGTGAGTTTGACAAGTTTTGAATTTAAACAAATGAACACATATAAGACACTACTAGGACACTAAACTCGAGTCCTTAAAAGATCAAATGCTTTTTTTGTTTCAAAAATACACTATTTTTTCATTTCTAGTGTATTCACAAGGTTTTAAGCAATCCTGGGATACAACGAGCGTGAGTTTGACAAGTTTTGAATTTAAACAAACTAAAACATATAAGACACTACTAGGATGCTAAACTCGAGTCCTTAAAAGATCAAATGCTTTTTTTGTTTCAAAAATACACTATTTTTTCATTTCGAGTGTATTCACAAGGTTTTAAGCAATCCTGGGATACAACGAGCGTGAGTTTGACAAGTGTTGAATTTAAACAAATGAACACATATAAGACACTACTAGGACGCTAAACTCGAGTCCTTAAAAGATCAAATGCTTATTTTGTTTCAAAAGTACACTGTTTTTTCATTTCGAGTCTATTCACAAGGTTTTAAGCAATCCTGGGATACAACGAGCGTGAGTTTCACAAGTGTTGAATTTAATCAAATGAACACATATAAGACACTACTAGGACGCTAAACTCGAGTCCTTAAAAGATCAAATGCTTTTTTTGTTTCAAAAGTAAACTATTTTTTCATTTGGAGTCTATTCACAAGGTTTTAAGCAATCGTTGGATAAAACGAGCGTCAGTTTGACAAGTTTTGAATTTAAACAAATGAACACATATAAGACACTACTAGCACGCTAAACACGAGTCCTTAAAAGATCAAATGCTTTTTTTTTGTTTCAAAAGTACAGTATTTTTTCTTTTGGAGTCTATTCACAAGGTTTTAAGCAATCCTGGGATACAACGAGCGTGAGTTTCACAAGTGTTGAAATTAAACAAATGAAAACATATAAGACACTACTAGGACGCTAAACTCGAGTCCTTAAAAGATCAAATGCTTTTTTTGTTTCAAAAGTACACTATTTTTTCATTTGGAGTGTATTCACAAGGTTTTAAGCAATCGTTGGATAAAACGAGCGTGAGTTTGACAAGATTTGAATTTAAACAAATGAAGACATATAAGACACTACTAGCACGCTAAACACGAGTCCTTAAAAGATCAAATGCTTTTTTTTTGTTTCAAAAGTACATTATTTTTTCTTTTGGAGTCTATTCACAAGGTTTTAAGCAATCCTGGGATACAACGAGCGTGAGTTTCACAAGTGTTGAAATTAAACAAATGAAAACATATAAGACACTACTAGGACGCTAAACTCGAGTCCTTAAAAGATCAAATGCTTTTTTTGTTTCAAAAGTACACTATTTTTTCATTTGGAGTGTATTCACAAGGTTTTAAGCAATCGTTGGATAAAACGAGCGTGAGTTTGACAAGTTTTAAATTTAAACAAATGAACACATATAAGACACTACTAGCACGCTAAACACGAGTCCTTAAAAGATCAAATGCTTTTTTTTTGTTTCAAAAGTACAGTATTTTTTCTTTTGGAGTCTATTCACAAGGTTTTAAGCAATCCTGGGATACAACGAGCGTGAGTTTCACAAGTGTTGAAATTAAACAAATGAAAACATATAAGACACTACTAGGACGCTAAACTCGAGTCCTTAAAATATCAAATGCTTTTTTTGTTTCAAAAGTACACTATTTTTTCATTTGGAGTGTATTCACAAGGTTTTAAGCAATCGTTGGATAAAACAAGCGTGAGTTTGACAAGTTTTGAATTTAAACAAATGAACACATGTAAGACACTAATAGGACACTAAACTCGAGTCCTTAAAAGATCAAATGCTTTTTTGTTTCAAAAATACACTATTTTTTCATTTCGAGTGTATTCACAAGGTTTTAAGCAATCCTGGGATACAACGAGCGTGAGTTTGACAAGTCTTGAATTTAAACAAATGAACACATATAAGACACTACTAGGACGCTAAACTCGAGTCCTTAAAAGATCAAATGCTTATTTTGTTTCAAAAGTACATTGTTTTTTCATTTCGAGTCTATTCACAAGGTTTTAAGCAATCCTGGGATACAACGAGCGTGAGTTTCACAAGTGTTGAATTTAATCAAATGAACACATATAAGACACTACTAGGACGCTAAAATCGAGTCCTTAAAAGATCAAATGCTTTTTTTGTTTCAAAAGTACACTATTTTTTCGTTTGGAGTCTATTCACAAGGTTTTAAGCAATCGTTGGATAAAACGAGCGTGAGTTTGACAAGTTTTCAATATAAACAAATGAACACATATAAAACACTACTAGGACGCTAAACACGAGTCCTTAAAAGATCAAATGCTTTTTTTTGTTTCAAAAGTACACTATTTTTTCTTTTGGAGTCTATTCACAAGGTTTTAAGCAATCCTGGGATAGAACGAGCGTGAGTTTCACAACTGTTGAATTTAAACAAATGAAAACATATAAGACACTACTAGGACGCTAAACTCGAGTCCTTAAAAGATCAAATGCTTTTTTTGTTTCAAAAGTACACTATTTTTTCATTTGGAGTGTATTCACAAGGTTTTAAGCAATCGTTGGATAAAACGAGCGTGAGTTTGACAAGTTTTGAATTTAAACAAATGAACACATATAGGACACTACTAGGACACTAAACTCGAGTCCTTAAAAGATCAAATGCTTTTTTTGTTTCAAAAATACACTATTTTTTCATTTCTAGTGTATTCACAAGGTTTTAAGCAATCCTGGGATACAACGAGCGTGAGTTTGACAAGTTTTGAATTTAAACAAACTAAAACATATAAGACACTACTAGGATGCTAAACTCGAGTCCTTAAAAGATCAAATGCTTTTTTTGCTTCAAATGTACACTATTTTTTCATTTGGAGTCTATTCACAAGGTTTTAAGGAATCGTTGGATAAAACGAGCGTGAGTTTGACAAGTTTTGAATTTAAACAAATGAACACATATAAGACACTACTAGGACGCTAACCACGAGTCCTTAAAAGATCAAATGCTTTTTTTTGTTTCAAAAGTACACTATTTTTTCTTTTGGAGTCTATTCACAAGGTTTTAAGCAATCTTGGGATACAACGAGCGTGAGTTTGACAAGTGTTGAATTTAAACAAATGAAAACATATAAGACACTACTAGGACGCTAAACTAGAGTCCTTAAAAGGTCAAATGCTTTTTTTGTTTCAAAAGTACACTATTTTTTCATTTGGAGTCTATTCACAAGGTTTTAAGCAATCGTTGGATAAAACGAGCGTGAGTTTGACAAGTTTTGAATTTAAACAAATGAACACATATAAGACACTACTAGCACGCTAAACACGAGTCCTTAAAAGATCAAATGCTTTTTTTTTGTTTCAAAAGTACAGTATTTTTTCTTTTGGAGTCTATTCACAAGGTTTTAAGCAATCCTGGGATACAACGAGCGTGAGTTTCACAAGTGTTGAAATTAAACAAATGAAAACTTATAAGACACTACTAGGACGCTAAACTCGAGTCCTTAAAAGATCAAATGCTTTTTTTGTTTCAAAAGTATACTATTTTTTCATTTGGAGTGTATTCACAAGGTTTTAAGCAATCGTTGGATAAAACGAGCGTGAGTTTGACAAGTTTTGAATTTAAACAAATGAACACATGTAAGACACTACTAGGACGCTAAACTCGAGTCCTTAAAAGATCAAATGCTTTTTTTGTTTCAAAAGTACACTATTTTTTCATTTGGAGTGTATTCACAAGGTTTTAAGCAATCGTTGGATAAAACGAGCGTGAGTTTGACAAGTTTTCAATATAAACAAATGAACACATATAAAACACTACTAGGACGCTAAACTCGAGTCCTTAAAAGATCAAATGCTTTTTTTGTTTCAAAAGTACACTATTTTTTCATTTGGAGTGTATTCACAAGGTTTTAAGCAATCGTTGGATAAAACGAGCGTGAGTTTGACAAGTTTTGAATTTAAACAAATGAACACATATAAGACACTACCAGGACACTAAACTCGAGTCCTTAAAAGATCAAATGCTTTTTTTGTTTCAAAAATACACTATTTTTTCATTTCTAGTGTATTCACAAGGTTTTAAGCAATCCTGGGATACAACGAGCGTGAGTTTGACAAGTTTTGAATTTAAACAAACTAAAACATATAAGACACTACTAGGATGCTAAACTCGAGTCCTTAAAAGATCAAATGCTTTTTTTGCTTCAAATGTACACTAGTTTTTCATTTGGAGTGTATTCACAAGGTTTTAAGCAATCGTTGGATAAAACGAGCGTGAGTTTGACAAGTTTTGAATTTAAACAAATGAACACATGTAAGACACTAATAGGACACTAAACTCGAGTCCTTAAAAGATCAAATGCTTTTTTTGTTTCAAAAATACACTATTTTTTCATTTCGAGTGTATTCACAAGGTTTTAAGCAATCCTGGGATACAACGAGCGTGAGTTTGACAAGTGTTGAATTTAAACAAATGAACACATATAAGACACTACTAGGACGCTAAACTCGAGTCCTTAAAAGATCAAATGCTTATTTTGTTTCAAAAGTACACTGTTTTTTCATTTCGAGTCTATTCACAAGGTTTTAAGCAATCCTGGGATACAACGAGCGTGAGTTTCACAAGTGTTGAATTTAATCAAATGAACACATATAAGACACTACTAGGACGCTAAACTCGAGTCCTTAAAAGATCAAATGCTTTTTTTGTTTCAAAAGTAAACTATTTTTTCATTTGGAGTCTATTCACAAGGTTTTAAGCAATCGTTGGATAAAACGAGCGTCAGTTTGACAAGTTTTGAATTTAAACAAATGAACACATATAAGACACTACTAGCACGCTAAACACGAGTCCTTAAAAGATCAAATGCTTTTTTTTTGTTTCAAAAGTACAGTATTTTTTCTTTTGGAGTCTATTCACAAGGTTTTAAGCAATCCTGGGATACAACGAGCGTGAGTTTCACAAGTGTTGAAATTAAACAAATGAAAACATATAAGACACTACTAGGACGCTAAACTCGAGTCCTTAAAAGATCAAATGCTTTTTTTGTTTCAAAAGTACACTATTTTTTCATTTGGAGTGTATTCACAAGGTTTTAAGCAATCGTTGGATAAAACGAGCGTGAGTTTGACAAGATTTGAATTTAAACAAATGAAGACATATAAGACACTACTAGCACGCTAAACACGAGTCCTTAAAAGATCAAATGCTTTTTTTTTGTTTCAAAAGTACATTATTTTTTCTTTTGGAGTCTATTCACAAGGTTTTAAGCAATCCTGGGATACAACGAGCGTGAGTTTCACAAGTGTTGAAATTAAACAAATGAAAACTTATAAGACACTACTAGGACGCTAAACTCGAGTCCTTAAAAGATCAAATGCTTATTTTGTTTCAAAAGTACACTATTTTTTCATTTGGAGTCTATTCACAAGGTTTTAAGCAATCGTTGGATAAAACGAGCGTGAGTTTGACAAGTTTTGAATTTAAACAAATGAACACATATAAGACACTACTAGCACGCTAAACACGAGTCCTTAAAAGATCAAATGCTTTTTTTTTGTTTCAAAAGTACAGTATTTTTTCTTTTGGAGTCTATTCACAAGGTTTTAAGCAATCCTGGGATACAACGAGCGTGAGTTTCACAAGTGTTGAAATTAAACAAATGAAAACTTATAAGACACTACTAGGACGCTAAACTCGAGTCCTTAAAAGATCAAATGCTTATTTTGTTTCAAAAGTACATTGTTTTTTCATTTCGAGTCTATTCACAAGGTTTTAAGCAATCCTGGGATACAACGAGCGTGAGTTTCACAAGTGTTGAATTTAATCAAATGAACACATATAAGACACTACTAGGACGCTAAACTCGAGTCCTTAAAAGATCAAATGCTTTTTTTGTTTCAAAAGTACACTATTTTTTCGTTTGGAGTCTATTCACAAGGTTTTAAGCAATCGTTGGATAAAACGAGCGTGAGTTTGACAAGTTTTCAATATAAACAAATGAACACATATAAAACACTACTAGGACGCTAAACATGAGTCCTTAAAAGATCAAATGCTTTTTTTTGTTTCAAAAGTACACTATTTTTTCTTTTGGAGTCTATTCACAAGGTTTTAAGCAATCCTGGGATAGAACGAGCGTGAGTTTCACAACTGTTGAATTTAAACAAATGAAAACATATAAGACACTACTAGGACGCTAAACTCGAGTCCTTAAAAGATCAAATGCTTTTTTTGTTTCAAAAGTACACTATTTTTTCATTTGGAGTGTATTCACAAGGTTTTAAGCAATCGTTGGATAAAACGAGCGTGAGTTTGACAAGTTTTGAATTTAAACAAATGAACACATATAAGACACTACTAGGACACTAAACTCGAGTCCTTAAAAGATCAAATGCTTTTTTTGTTTCAAAAATACACTATTTTTTTCATTTCTAGTGTATTCACAAGGTTTTAAGCAATCCTGGGATACAACGAGCGTGAGTTTGACAAGTTTTGAATTTAAACAAACTAAAACATATAAGACACTACTAGGATGCTAAACTCGAGTCCTTAAAAGATCAAATGCTTTTTTTGCTTCAAATGTACACTATTTTTTCATTTGGAGTGTATTCACAAGGTTTTAAGGAATCGTTGGATAAAACGAGCGTGAGTTTGACAAGTTTTGAATTTAAACAAATGAACACATATAAGACACTACTAGGACGCTAACCACGAGTCCTTAAAAGATCAAATGCTTTTTTTTGTTTCAAAAGTACACTATTTTTTCTTTTGGAGTCTATTCACAAGGTTTTAAGCAATCTTGGGATACAACGAGCGTGAGTTTGACAAGTGTTGAATTTAAACAAATGAAAACATATAAGACACTACTAGGACGCTAAACTCGAGTCCTTAAAAGATCAAATGCTTTTTTTGTTTCAAATGTACACTATTTTTTCATTTGGAGTGTATTCACATGGTTTTAAGCAATCGTTGGATAAAACGAGCGTGAGTTTGACAAGTTTTGAATTTAAACAAATGAACACATATAAGACACTACTTGGACGCTAAACTCGAGTCCTTAAAAGGTCAAATGCTTTTTTTGTTTCAAAAGTACACTATTTTTTCATTTGGAGTCTATTCACAAGGTTTTAAGCAATCGTTGGATAAAACGAGCGTGAGTTTGACAAGTTTTCAATATAAACAAATGAACACATATAAAACACTACTAGGACGCTAAACACGAGTCCTTAAAAGATCAAATGCTTTTTTTTGTTTCAAAAGTACACTATTTTTTCTTTTGGAGTGTATTCACAAGGTTTTAAGCAATCTTGGGATACAACGAGCGTGAGTTTGACAAGTTTTGAATTTAAACAAATGAACACATATAAGACACTACTAGGACGCTAAACTCGAGTCCTTAAAAGGTCAAATGCTTTTTTTGTTTCAAAAGTACACTATTTTTTCATTTGGAGTCTATTCACAAGGTTTTAAGCAATCGTTGGATAAAACGAGCGTGAGTTTGACAAGTTTTCAATATAAACAAATGAACACATATAAAACACTACTAGGACGCTAAACACGAGTCCTTAAAAGATCAAATGCTTTTTTTTGTTTCAAAAGTACACTATTTTTTCTTTTGGAGTGTATTCACAAGGTTTTAAGCAATCTTGGGATACAACGAGCGTGAGTTTGACAAGTGTTGAATTTAAACAAATGAAAACATATAAGACACTACTAGGACGCTAAACTCGAGTCCTTAAAAGATCAAATGCTTTTTTTGTTTCAAAAGTACACTATTTTTTCATTTGGAGTCCATTCACAAGGTTTTAAGCAATCGTTGGATAAAACGAGCGTGAGTTTGACAAGTTTTCAATATAAACAAATGAACACATATAAAACACTACTAGGACGCTAAACAAGAGTCCTTAAAAGATCGAATGCTTTTTTTTGTTTCAAAAGTACACTATTTTTTCTTTTGGAGTCTATTCACAAGGTTTTAAGCAATCCTGGGATAGAATGAGCGTGAGTTTCACAACTGTTGAATTTAAACAAATGAAAACATATAAGACACTACTAGGACGCTAAACTCGAGTCCTTAAAAGATCAAATGCTTTTTTTGTTTCAAAAGTACACTATTTTTTCATTTGGAGTCTATTCACAAGGTTTTAAGCAATCGTTGGATAAAACGAGCGTGAGTTTGACAAGTTTTGAATATAAACAAATGAACACATATAAAACACTACTAGGACGCTAAACACGAGTCCTTAAAAGATCAAATGCTTTTTTTTGTTTCAAAAGTACACTATTTTTTCTTTTCGAGTGTATTCACAAGGTTTTAAGCAATCTTGGGATACAACGAGCGTGAGTTTGACAAGTTTTGAATTTAAACAAACTAAATCATATAAGACACTACTAGGACGCTAAACTCGAGTCCTTAAAAGATCAAATGCTTTTTTTGTTTCAAATGTACACTATTTTTTCATTTGGAGTGTATTCACAAGGTTTTAAGCAATCGTTGGATAAAACGAGCGTGAGTTTGACAAGTTTTGAATTTAAACAAATGAACACATATAAGACACTACTAGGACGCTAAACTCGAGTCCTTAAAAGATCAAATGCTTTTTTTGTTTCAAAAGTACACTATTTTTTCGTTTGGAGTCTATTCACAAGGTTTTAAGCAATCCTGGAATACAACGAGCGTGAGTTTCACAAGTGTTGAATTTAAACAAATGAAAACATATAAGACACTACTAGGACGCTAAGCTCGAGTCCTTAAAAGATCAAATGCTTTTTTTGTTTCAAAAGTACACTATTTTTTCGTTTGGAGTCTATTCACAAGGTTTTAAGCAATCGTTGGATAAAACGAGCGTGAGTTTGACAAGTTTTCAATATAAACAAATGAACACATATAAAACACTACTAGGACGCTAAACACGAGTCCTTAAAAGATCAAATGCTTTTTTTTGTTTCAAAAGTACACTATTTTTTCTTTTGGAGTGTATTCACAAGGTTTTAAGCAATCTTGGGATACAACGAGCGTGAGTTTGACAAGTGTTGAATTTAAACAAATGAAAACAGATAAGACACTACTAGGACGCTAAACTCGAGTCCTTAAAAGATCAAATGCTTTTTTTGTTTCAAAAGTACACTATTTTTTCATTTGGAGTCTATTCACAAGGTTTTAAGCAATCGTTGGATAAAACGAGCGTGAGTTTGACAAGTTTTGAATATAAACAAATGAACACATATAAAACACTACTAGGACGCTAAACACGAGTCCTTAAAAGATCGAATGCTTTTTTTTGTTTCAAAAGTACACTATTTTTTCTTTTGGAGTCTATTCACAAGGTTTTAAGCAATCCTGGGATAGAACGAGCGTGAGTTTCACAACTGTTGAATTTAAACAAATGAAAACAGATAAGACACTACTAGGACGCTAAACTCGAGTCCTTAAAAGATCAAATGCTTTTTTTGTTTCAAAAGTACACTATTTTTTCATTTGGAGTGTATTCACAAGGTTTTAAGCAATCGTTGGATAAAACGAGCGTGAGTTTGACAAGTTTTGAATTTAAACAAATGAACACATATAAGACACTACTAGGACACTAAACTCGAGTCCTTAAAAGATCAAATGCTTTTTTTGTTTCAAAAATACACTATTTTTTCATTTCGAGTGTATTCACAAGGTTTTAAGCAATCTTGGGATACAACGAGCGTGAGTTTGACAAGTTTTGAATTTAAACAAACTAAAACATATAAGACACTACTAGGAAGCTAAACTCGAGTCCTTAAAAGATCAAATGCTTTTTTTGTTTCAAATGTACACTATTTTTTCATTTGGAGTGTATTCACAAGGTTTTAAGCAATCGTTGGATAAAACGAGCGTGAGTTTGACAAGTTTTGAATTTAAACAAATGAACACATATAAGACACTACTAGGACGCTAAACTCGAGTCCTTAAAAGATCAAATGCTTTTTTTGTTTCAAAAGTACACTATTTTTTCATTTGGAGTGTATTCACAAGGTTTTAAGCAATCGTTGGATAAAACGAGCGTGAGTTTGACAAGTTTTGAATTTAAACAAATGAACACATGTAAGACACTAATAGGACACTAAACTCGAGTCCTTAAAAGATCAAATGCTTTTTTTGTTTCAAAAGTAAACTGTTTTTTCATTTCGAGTCTATTCACAAGGTTTTAAGCAATCCTGGAATACAACAAGCGTGAGTTTCACAAGTGTTGAATTTAAACAAATGAAAACACATAAGACACTACTAGGACGCTAAGCTCGAGTCCTTAAAAGATCAAATGCTTTTTTTGTTTCAAAAGTACACTATTTTTTCGTTTGGAGTCTATTCACAAGGTTTTAAGCAATCGTTGGATAAAACGAGCGTGAGTTTGACAAGTTTTCAATATAAACAAATGAACACATATAAAACACTACTAGGACGCTAAACACGAGTCCTTAAAAGATCCAATGCTTTTTTTTGTTTCAAAAGTACACTATTTTTTCTTTTGGAGTGTATTCACAAGGTTTTAAGCAATCTTGGGATACAACGAGCGTGAGTTTGACAAGTGTTGAATTTAAACAAATGAAAACATATAAGACACTACTAGGACGCTAAACTCGAGTCCTTAAAAGATCAAATGCTTTTTTTGTTTCAAAAGTACACTATTTTTTCATTTGGAGTCTATTCACAAGGTTTTAAGCAATCCTGGGATAGAACGAGCGTGAGTTTCACAACTGTTGAATTTAAACAAATGAAAACAGATAAGACACTACTAGGACGCTAAACTCGAGTCCTTAAAAGATCAAATGCTTTTTTTGTTTCAAAAGTACACTATTTTTTCATTTGGAGTGTATTCACAAGGTTTTAAGCAATCGTTGGATAAAACGAGCGTGAGTTTGACAAGTTTTGAATTTAAACAAATGAACACATGTAAGACACTAATAGGACACTAAACTCGAGTCCTTAAAAGATCAAATGCTTTTTTTGTTTCAAAAGTAAACTGTTTTTTCATTTCGAGTCTATTCACAAGGTTTTAAGCAATCCTGGAATACAACAAGCGTGAGTTTCACAAGTGTTGAATTTAAACAAATGAAAACATATAAGACACTACTAGGACGCTAAGCTCGAGTCCTTAAAAGATCAAATGCTTTTTTTGTTTCAAAAGTACACTATTTTTTCGTTTGGAGTCTATTCACAAGGTTTTAAGCAATCGTTGGATAAAACGAGCGTGAGTTTGACAAGTTTTGAATATAAACAAATGAACACATATAAAACACTACTAGGACGCTAAACACGAGTCCTTAAAAGATCGAATGCTTTTTTTTGTTTCAAAAGTACACTATTTTTTCTTTTGGAGTCTATTCACAGGGTTTTAAGCAATCCTGGGATAGAACGAGCGTGAGTTTCACAACTGTTGAATTTAAACAAATGAAAACAGATAAGACACTACTAGGACGCTAAACTCGAGTCCTTAAAAGATCAAATGCTTTTTTTGTTTCAAAAGTACACTATTTTTTCATTTGGAGTGTATTCACAAGGTTTTAAGCAATCGTTGGATAAAACGAGCGTGAGTTTGACAAGTTTTGAATTTAAACAAATGAACACATATAAGACACTACTAGGACACTTAACTCGAGTCCTTAAAAGATCAAATGCTTTTTTTGTTTCAAAAATACACTATTTTTTCATTTCGAGTGTATTCACAAGGTTTTAAGCAATCTTGGGATACAACGAGCGTGAGTTTGACAAGTTTTGAATTTAAACAAACTAAAACATATAAGACACTACTAGGACGCTAAACTCGAGTCCTTAAAAGATCAAATGCTTTTTTTGTTTCAAATGTACACTATTTTTTCATTTGGAGTGTATTCACAAGGTTTTAAGCAATCGTTGGATAAAACGAGCGTGAGTTTGACAAGTTTTGAATTTAAACAAATGAACACATATAAGACACTACTAGGACGCTAAACTCGAGTCCTTAAAAGATCAAATGCTTTTTTTGTTTCAAAAGTACACTATTTTTTCATTTGGAGTGTATTCACAAGGTTTTAAGCAATCGTTGGATAAAACGAGCGTGAGTTTGACAAGTTTTGAATTTAAACAAATGAACACATGTAAGACACTAATAGGACACTAAACTCGAGTCCTTAAAAGATCAAATGCTTTTTTTGTTTCAAAAGTAAACTGTTTTTTCATTTCGAGTCTATTCACAAGGTTTTAAGCAATCCTGGAATACAACAAGCGTGAGTTTCACAAGTGTTGAATTTAAACAAATGAAAACATATAAGACACTACTAGGACGCTAAGCTCGAGTCCTTAAAAGATCAAATGCTTTTTTTGTTTCAAAAGTACACTATTTTTTCGTTTGGAGTCTATTCACAAGGTTTTAAGCAATCGTTGGATAAAACGAGCGTGAGTTTGACAAGTTTTCAATATAAACAAATGAACACATATAAAACACTACTAGGACGCTAAACACGAGTCCTTAAAAGATCAAATGCTTTTTTTTGTTTCAAAAGTACAGTATTTTTTCTTTTGGAGTGTATTCACAAGGTTTTAAGCAATCTTGGGATACAACGAGCGTGAGTTTGACAAGTGTTGAATTTAAACAAATGAAAACATATAAGACACTACTAGGACGCTAAACTCGAGTCCTTAAAAGATCAAATGCTTTTTTTGTTTCAAAAGTACACTATTTTTTCATTTGGAGTCTATTCACAAGGTTTTAAGCAATCCTGGGATAGAACGAGCGTGAGTTTCACAACTGTTGAATTTAAACAAATGAAAACAGATAAGACACTACTAGGACGCTAAACTCGAGTCCTTAAAAGATCAAATGCTTTTTTTGTTTCAAAAGTACACTATTTTTTCATTTGGAGTGTATTCACAAGGTTTTAAGCAATCGTTGGATAAAACGAGCGTGAGTTTGACAAGTTTTGAATTTAAACAAATCAACACATATAAGACACTACTAGGACACTAAACTCGAGTCCTTAAAAGATCAAATGCTTTTTTTGTTTCAAAAATACACTATTTTTTCATTTCGAGTGTATTCACAAGGTTTTAAGCAATTTTGGGATACAACGAGCGTGAGTTTGACAAGTTTTGAATTTAAACAAACTAAAACATATAAGACACTACTAGGACGCTAAACTCGAGTCCTTAAAAGATCAAATGCTTTTTTTGTTTCAAATGTACACTATTTTTTCATTTGGAGTGTATTCACAAGGTTTTAAGCAATCGTTGGATAAAACGAGCGTGAGTTTGACAAGTTTTGAATTTAAACAAATGAACACATATAAGACACTACTAGGACGCTAAACTCGAGTCCTTAAAAGATCAAATGCTTTTTTTGTTTCAAAAGTACACTATTTTTTCATTTGGAGTGTATTCACAAGGTTTTAAGCAATCGTTGGATAAAACGAGCGTGAGTTTGACAAGTTTTGAATTTAAACAAATGAACACATGTAAGACACTAATAGGACACTAAACTCGAGTCCTTAAAAGATCAAATGCTTTTTTTGTTTCAAAAGTAAACTGTTTTTTCATTTCGAGTCTATTCACAAGGTTTTAAGCAATCCTGGAATACAACAAGCGTGAGTTTCACAAGTGTTGAATTTAAACAAATGAAAACACATAAGACACTACTAGGACGCTAAGCTCGAGTCCTTAAAAGATCAAATGCTTTTTTTGTTTCAAAAGTACACTATTTTTTCGTTTGGAGTCTATTCACAAGGTTTTAAGCAATCGTTGGATAAAACGAGCGTGAGTTTGACAAGTTTTCAATATAAACAAATGAACACATATAAAACACTACTAGGACGCTAAACACGAGTCCTTAAAAGATCAAATGCTTTTTTTCGTTTCAAAAGTACACTATTTTTTCTTTTGGAGTGTATTCACAAGGTTTTAAGCAATCTTGGGATACAACGAGCGTGAGTTTGACAAGTGTTGAATTTAAACAAATGAAAACATATAAGACACTACTAGGACGCTAAACTCGAGTCCTTAAAAGATTAAATGCTTTTTTTGTTTCAAAAGTACACTATTTTTTCATTTGGAGTCTATTCACAAGGTTTTAAGCAATCCTGGGATAGAACGAGCGTGAGTTTCACAACTGTTGAATTTAAACAAATGAAAACAGATAAGACACTACTAGGACGCTAAACTCGAGTCCTTAAAAGATCAAATGCTTTTTTTGTTTCAAAAGTACACTATTTTTTCATTTGGAGTGTATTCACAAGGTTTTAAGCAATCGTTGGATAAAACGAGCGTGAGTTTGACAAGTTTTGAATTTAAACAAATCAACACATATAAGACACTACTAGGACACTAAACTCGAGTCCTTAAAAGATCAAATGCTTTTTTTGTTTCAAAAATACACTATTTTTTCATTTCGAGTGTATTCACAAGGTTTTAAGCAATCTTGGGATACAACGAGCGTGAGTTTGACAAGTTTTGAATTTAAACAAACTAAAACATATAAGACACTACTAGGACGCTAAACTCGAGTCCTTAAAAGATCAAATGCTTTTTTTGTTTCAAATGTACACTATTTTTTCATTTGGAGTGTATTCACAAGGTTTTAAGCAATCGTTGGATAAAACGAGCGTGAGTTTGACAAGTTTTGAATTTAAACAAATGAACACATATAAGACACTACTAGGACGCTAAACTCGAGTCCTTAAAAGATCAAATGCTTTTTTTGTTTCAAAAGTACACTATTTTTTCATTTGGAGTGTATTCACAAGGTTTTAAGCAATCGTTGGATAAAACGAGCGTGAGTTTGACAAGTTTTGAATTTAAACAAATGAACACATGTAAGACACTAATAGGACACTAAACTCGAGTCCTTAAAAGATCAAATGCTTTTTTTGTTTCAAAAGTAAACTGTTTTTTCATTTCGAGTCTATTCACAAGGTTTTAAGCAATCCTGGAATACAACAAGCGTGAGTTTCACAAGTGTTGAATTTAAACAAATGAAAACATATAAGACACTACTAGGACGCTAAGCTCGAGTCCTTAAAAGATCAAATGCTTTTTTTGTTTCAAAAGTACACTATTTTTTCGTTTGGAGTCTATTCACAAGGTTTTAAGCAATCGTTGGATAAAACGAGCGTGAGTTTGACAAGTTTTCAATATAAACAAATGAACACATATAAAACACTACTAGGACGCTAAACACGAGTCCTTAAAAGATCAAATGCTTTTTTTTGTTTCAAAAGTACACTATTTTTTCTTTTGGAGTGTATTCACAAGGTTTTAAGCAATCTTGGGATACAACGAGCGTGAGTTTGACAAGTGTTGAATTTAAACAAATGAAAACATATAAGACACTACTAGGACGCTAAACTCGAGTCCTTAAAAGATTAAATGCTTTTTTTGTTTCAAAAGTACACTATTTTTTCATTTGGAGTCTATTCACAAGGTTTTAAGCAATCCTGGGATAGAACGAGCGTGAGTTTCACAACTGTTGAATTTAAACAAATGAAAACAGATAAGACACTACTAGGACGCTAAACTCGAGTCCTTAAAAGATCAAATGCTTTTTTTGTTTCAAAAGTACACTATTTTTTCTTTTGGAGTGTATTCACAAGGTTTTAAGCAATCTTGGGATACAACGAGCGTGAGTTTGACAAGTGTTGAATTTAAACAAATGAAAACATATAAGACACTACTAGGACGCTAAACTCGAGTCCTTAAAAGATCAAATGCTTTTTTTGTTTCAAAAGTACACTATTTTTTCATTTGGAGTCTATTCACAAGGTTTTAAGCAATCCTGGGATACAACGAGCGTGAGTTTCACAAGTGTTGAATTTAATCAAATGAACACATATAAGACACTACTAGGACGCTAAACTCGAGTCCTTAAAAGATCAAATGCTTTTTTTGTTTCAAAAATACACTATTTTTTCATTTCGAGTGTATTCACAAGGTTTTAAGCAATCTTGGGATACAACGAGCGTGAGTTTGACAAGTTTTGAATTTAAACAAACTAAAACATATAAGACACTACTAGGACGCTAAACTCGAGTCCTTAAAAGATCAAATGCTTTTTTTGTTTCAAAAGTACACTATTTTTTCTTTTGGAGTGTATTCACAAGGTTTTAAGCAATCGTTGGATAAAACGAGCGTGAGTTTGACAAGTTTTGAATTTAAACAAATCAACACATATAAGACACTACTAGGACACTAAACTCGAGTCCTTAAAAGATCAAATGCTTTTTTTGTTTCAAAAA
The DNA here is from genome assembly GCA_963580275.1 of Crataegus laevigata. NCBI lineage: Eukaryota > Viridiplantae > Streptophyta > Magnoliopsida > Rosales > Rosaceae > Crataegus > Crataegus laevigata. The sequence continues at coordinate 22,255,380 of OY756945.1, forward strand.
TACACTATTTTTTCATTTCGAGTGTATTCACAAGGTTTTAAGCAATCTTGGGATACAACGAGCGTGAGTTTGACAAGTTTTGAATTTAAACAAACTAAAACATATAAGACACTACTAGGACGCTAAACTCGAGTCCTTAAAAGATCAAATGCTTTTTTTGTTTCAAATGTACACTATTTTTTCATTTGGAGTGTATTCACAAGGTTTTAAGCAATCGTTGGATAAAACGAGCGTGAGTTTGACAAGTTTTCAATATAAACAAATGAACACATATAAAACACTACTAGGACGCTAAACACGAGTCCTTAAAAGATCAAATGCTTTTTTTTGTTTCAAAAGTACACTATTTTTTCTTTTGGAGTGTATTCACAAGGTTTTAAGCAATCTTGGGATACAACGAGCGTGAGTTTGACAAGTGTTGAATTTAAACAAATGAAAACATATAAGACACTACTAGGACGCTAAACTCGAGTCCTTAAAAGATCAAATGCTTTTTTTGTTTCAAAAGTACACTATTTTTTCATTTGGAGTCTATTCACAAGGTTTTAAGCAATCCTGGGATACAACGAGCGTGAGTTTCACAAGTGTTGAATTTAATCAAATGAACACATATAAGACACTACTAGGACGCTAAACTCGAGTCCTTAAAAGATCAAATGCTTTTTTTGTTTCAAAAGTACACTATTTTTTCATTTGGAGTGTATTCACAAGGTTTTAAGCAATCGTTGGATAAAACGAGCGTGAGTTTGACAAGTTTTGAATTTAAACAAATGAACACATATAAGACACTACTAGGACACTAAACTCGAGTCCTTAAAAGATCAAATGCTTTTTTTGTTTCAAAAATACACTATTTTTTCATTTCGAGTGTATTCACAAGGTTTTAAGCAATCTTGGGATACAACGAGCGTGAGTTTGACAAGTTTTGAATTTAAACAAACTAAAACATATAAGACACTACTAGGACGCTAAACTCGAGTCCTTAAAAGATCAAATGCTTTTTTTGTTTCAAATGTACACTATTTTTTCATTTGGAGTGTATTCACAAGGTTTTAAGCAATCGTTGGATAAAACGAGCGTGAGTTTGACAAGTTTTGAATTTAAACAAATGAACACATATAAGACACTACTAGGACACTAAACTCGAGTCCTTAAAAGATCAAATGCTTTTTTTGTTTCAAAAATACACTATTTTTTCATTTCTAGTGTATTCACAAGGTTTTAAGCAATCCTGGGATACAACGAGCGTGAGTTTGACAAGTTTTGAATTTAAACAAACTAAAACATATAAGACACTACTAGGATGTTAAACTCGAGTCCTTAAAAGATCAAATGCTTTTTTTGCTTCACATGTACACTATTTTTTCATTTGGAGTGTATTCACAAGGTTTTAAGGAATCGTTGGATAAAACGAGCGTGAGTTTGACAAGTTTTGAATTTAAACAAATGAACACATATAAGACACTACTAGGACGCTAACCACGAGTCCTTAAAAGATCAAATGCTTTTTTTTGTTTCAAAAGTACACTATTTTTTCTTTTGGAGTCTATTCACAAGGTTTTAAGCAATCTTGGGATACAACGAGCGTGAGTTTGACAAGTGTTGAATTTAAACAAATGAAAACATATAAGACACTACTAGGACGCTAAACTCGAGTCCTTAAAAGATCAAATGCTTTTTTTGTTTCAAATGTACACTATTTTTTCATTTGGAGTGTATTCACATGGTTTTAAGCAATCGTTGGATAAAACGAGCGTGAGTTTGACAAGTTTTGAATTTAAACAAATGAACACATATAAGACACTACTAGGACGCTAAACTCGAGTCCTTAAAAGATCAAATGCTTTTTTTGTTTCAAAAGTACACTATTTTTTCGTTTGGAGTCTATTCACAAGGTTTTAAGCAATCGTTGGATAAAACGAGCGTGAGTTTGACAAGTTTTCAATATAAACAAATGAACACATATAAAACACTACTAGGACGCTAAACACGAGTCCTTAAAAGATCAAATGCTTTTTTTTGTTTCAAAAGTACACTATTTTTTCTTTTGGAGTGTATTCACAAGGTTTTAAGCAATCTTGGGATACAACGAGCGTGAGTTTGACAAGTGTTGAATTTAAACAAATGAAAATATATAAGACACTACTAGGACGCTAAACTCGAGTCCTTAAAAGATCAAATGCTTTTTTTGTTTCAAAAGTACACTATTTTTTCATTTGGAGTTTATTCACAAGGTTTTAAGCAATCGTTGGATAAAACGAGCGTGAGTTTGACAAGTTTTGAATTTAAACAAATGAACACATATAAGACACTACTAGGACGCTAAACTCGAGTCCTTAAAAGATCAAATGCTTTTTTTGTTTCAAAAATACACTATTTTTTCATTTCTAGTGTATTCACAAGGTTTTAAGCAATCCTGGGATACAACGAGCGTGAGTTTGACAAGTTTTGAATTTAAACAAACTAAAACATATAAGACACTACTAGGATGCTAAACTCGAGTCCTTAAAAGATCAAATGCTTTTTTTGCTTCAAATGTACACTATTTTTTCATTTGGAGTGTATTCACAAGGTTTTAAGGAATCGTTGGATAAAACGAGCGTGAGTTTGACAAGTTTTGAATTTAAACAAATGAACACATATAAGACACTACTAGGACGCTAACCACGAGTCCTTAAAAGATCAAATGCTTTTTTTTGTTTCAAAAGTACACTATTTTTTCTTTTGGAGTCTATTCACAAGGTTTTAAGCAATCTTGGGATACAACGAGCGTGAGTTTGACAAGTGTTGAATTTAAACAAATGAAAACATATAAGACACTACTAGGACGCTAAACTCGAGTCCTTAAAAGATCAAATGCTTTTTTTGTTTCAAATGTACACTATTTTTTCATTTGGAGTGTATTCACATGGTTTTAAGCAATCGTTGGATAAAACGAGCGTGAGTTTGACAAGTTTTGAATTTAAACAAATGAACACATATAAGACACTACTAGGACGCTAAACTCGAGTCCTTAAAAGATCAAATGCTTTTTTTGTTTCAAAAGTACACTATTTTTTCGTTTGGAGTCTATTCACAAGGTTTTAAGCAATCGTTGGATAAAACGAGCGTGAGTTTGACAAGTTTTCAATATAAACAAATGAACACATATAAAACACTACTAGGACGCTAAACACGAGTCCTTAAAAGATCAAATGCTTTTTTTTGTTTCAAAAGTACACTATTTTTTCTTTTGGAGTATATTCACAAGGTTTTAAGCAATCTTGGGATACAACGAGCGTGAGTTTGACAAGTGTTGAATTTAAACAAATGACAATATATAAGACACTACTAGGACGCTAAACTCGAGTCCTTAAAAGATCAAATGCTTTTTTTGTTTCAAAAGTACACTATTTTTTCATTTGGAGTGTATTCACAAGGTTTTAAGCAATCGTTGGATAAAACGAGCGTGAGTTTGACAAGTTTTGAATTTAAACAAATGAACACATATAAGACACTACTAGGACACTAAACTCGAGTCCTTAAAAGATCAAATGCTTTTTTTGTTTCAAAAATACACTATTTTTTCATTTCTAGTGTATTCACAAGGTTTTAAGCAATCCTGGGATACAACGAGCGTGAGTTTGACAAGTTTTGAATTTAAACAAACTAAAACATATAAGACACTACTAGGATGCTAAACTCGAGTCCTTAAAAGATCAAATGCTTTTTTTGCTTCAAATGTACACTATTTTTTCATTTGGAGTGTATTCACAAGGTTTTAAGGAATCGTTGGATAAAACGAGCGTGAGTTTGACAAGTTTTGAATTTAAACAAATGAACACATATAAGACACTACTAGGACGCTAACCACGAGTCCTTAAAAGATCAAATGCTTTTTTTTGTTTCAAAAGTACACTATTTTTTCTTTTGGAGTCTATTCACAAGGTTTTAAGCAATCTTGGGATACAACGAGCGTGAGTTTGACAAGTGTTGAATTTAAACAAATGAAAACATATAAGACACTACTAGGACGCTAAACTCGAGTCCTTAAAAGATCAAATGCTTTTTTTGTTTCAAATGTACACTATTTTTTCATTTGGAGTGTATTCACATGGTTTTAAGCAATCGTTGGATAAAACGAGCGTGAGTTTGACAAGTTTTGAATTTAAACAAATGAACACATATAAGACACTACTAGGACGCTAAACTCGAGTCCTTAAAAGATCAAATGCTTTTTTTGTTTCAAAAGTACACTATTTTTTCGTTTGGAGTCTATTCACAAGGTTTTAAGCAATCGTTGGATAAAACGAGCGTGAGTTTGACAAGTTTTCAATATAAACAAATGAACACATATAAAACACTACTAGGACGCTAAACACGAGTCCTTAAAAGATCAAATGCTTTTTTTTGTTTCAAAAGTACACTATTTTTTCTTTTGGAGTGCATTCACAAGGTTTTAAGCAATCTTGGGATACAACGAGCGTGAGTTTGACAAGTGTTGAATTTAAACAAATGAAAATATATAAGACACTACTAGGACGCTAAACTCGAGTCCTTAAAAGGTCAAATGCTTTTTTTGTTTCAAAAGTACACTATTTTTTCATTTGGAGTGTATTCACAAGGTTTTAAGCAATCGTTGGATAAAACGAGCGTGAGTTTGACAAGTTTTGAATTTAAACAAATGAACACATATAAAACACTACTAGGACGCTAAACACGAGTCCTTAAAAGATCAAATGCTTTTTTTTGTTTCAAAAGTACACTATTTTTTCTTTTGGAGTGTATTCACAAGGTTTTAAGCAATCTTGGGATACAACGAGCGTGAGTTTGACAAGTGTTGAATTTAAACAAATGAAAACATATAAGACACTACTAGGACGCTAAACTCGAGTCCTTAAAAGATCAAATGCTTTTTTTGTTTCAAAAGTACACTATTTTTTCATTTGGAGTCCATTCACAAGGTTTTAAGCAATCGTTGGATAAAACGAGCGTGAGTTTGACAAGTTTTCAATATAAACAAATGAACACATATAAAACACTACTAGGACGCTAAACAAGAGTCCTTAAAAGATCGAATGCTTTTTTTTGTTTCAAAAGTACACTATTTTTTCTTTTGGAGTCTATTCACAAGGTTTTAAGCAATCCTGGGATAGAACGAGCGTGAGTTTCACAACTGTTGAATTTAAACAAATGAAAACATATAAGACACTACTAGGACGCTAAACTCGAGTCCTTAAAAGATCAAATGCTTTTTTTGTTTCAAAAGTACACTATTTTTTCATTTGGAGTCTATTCACAAGGTTTTAAGCAATCTTGGATAAAACGAGCGTGAGTTTGACAAGTTTTGAATATAAACAAATGAACACATATAAAACACTACTAGGACGCTAAACACGAGTCCTTAAAAGATCAAATGCTTTTTTTTGTTTCAAAAGTACACTATTTTTTCTTTTCGAGTGTATTCACAAGGTTTTAAGCAATCTTGGGATACAACGAGCGTGAGTTTGACAAGTTTTGAATTTAAACAAACTAAAACATATAAGACACTACTAGGACGCTAAAATCGAGTCCTTAAAAGATCAAATGCTTTTTTTGTTTCAAATGTACACTATTTTTTCATTTGGAGTGTATTCACAAGGTTTTAAGCAATCGTTGGATAAAACGAGCGTGAGTTTGACAAGTTTTGAATTTAAACAAATGAACACATATAAGACACTACTAGGACGCTAAACTCGAGTCCTTAAAAGATCAAATGCTTTTTTTGTTTCAAAAGTACACTATTTTTTCGTTTGGAGTCTATTCACAAGGTTTTAAGCAATCCTGGAATACAACGAGCGTGAGTTTCACAAGTGTTGAATTTAAACAAATGAAAACATATAAGACACTACTAGGACGCTAAGCTCGAGTCCTTAAAAGATCAAATGCTTTTTTTGTTTCAAAAGTACACTATTTTTTCGTTTGGAGTCTATTCACAAGGTTTTAAGCAATCGTTGGATAAAACGAGCGTGAGTTTGACAAGTTTTCAATATAAACAAATGAACACATATAAAACACTACTAGGACGCTAAACACGAGTCCTTAAAAGATCAAATGCTTTTTTTTGTTTCAAAAGTACACTATTTTTTCTTTTGGAGTGTATTCACAAGGTTTTAAGCAATCTTGGGATACAACGAGCGTGAGTTTGACAAGTGTTGAATTTAAACAAATGAAAACAGATAAGACACTACTAGGACGCTAAACTCGAGTCCTTAAAAGATCAAATGCTTTTTTTGTTTCAAAAGTACACTATTTTTTCATTTGGAGTCTATTCACAAGGTTTTAAGCAATCGTTGGATAAAACGAGCGTGAGTTTGACAAGTTTTGAATATAAACAAATGAACACATATAAAACACTACGAGGACGCTAAACACGAGTCCTTAAAAGATCGAATGCTTTTTTTTGTTTCAAAAGTACACTATTTTTTCTTTTGGAGTCTATTCACAAGGTTTTAAGCAATCCTGGGATAGAACGAGCGTGAGTTTCACAACTGTTGAATTTAAACAAATGAAAACAGATAAGACACTACTAGGACGCTAAACTCGAGTCCTTAAAAGATCAAATGCTTTTTTTGTTTCAAAAGTACACTATTTTTTCATTTGGAGTGTATTCACAAGGTTTTAAGCAATCGTTGGATAAAACGAGCGTGAGTTTGACAAGTTTTGAATTTAAACAAATGAACACATATAAGACACTACTAGGACACTAAACTCGAGTCCTTAAAAGATCAAATGCTTTTTTTGTTTCAAAAATACACTATTTTTTCATTTCGAGTGTATTCACAAGGTTTTAAGCAATCTTGGGATACAACGAGCGTGAGTTTGACAAGTTTTGAATTTAAACAAACTAAAACATATAAGACACTACTAGGAAGCTAAACTCGAGTCCTTAAAAGATCAAATGCTTTTTTTGTTTCAAATGTACACTATTTTTTCATTTGGAGTGTATTCACAAGGTTTTAAGCAATCGTTGGATAAAACGAGCGTGAGTTTGACAAGTTTTGAATTTAAACAAATGAACACATATAAGACACTACTAGGACGCTAAACTCGAGTCCTTAAAAGATCAAATGCTTTTTTTGTTTCAAAAGTACACTATTTTTTCATTTGGAGTGTATTCACAAGGTTTTAAGCAATCGTTGGATAAAACGAGCGTGAGTTTGACAAGTTTTGAATTTAAACAAATGAACACATGTAAGACACTAATAGGACACTAAACTCGAGTCCTTAAAAGATCAAATGCTTTTTTTGTTTCAAAAGTACACTATTTTTTCGTTTGGAGTCTATTCACAAGGTTTTAAGCAATCGTTGGATAAAACGAGCGTGAGTTTGACAAGTTTTCAATATAAACAAATGAACACATATAAAACACTACTAGGACGCTAAACACGAGTCCTTAAAAGATCAAATGCTTTTTTTGTTTCAAAAGTAAACTGTTTTTTCATTTCGAGTCTATTCACAAGGTTTTAAGCAATCCTGGAATACAACAAGCGTGAGTTTCACAAGTGTTGAATTTAAACAAATGAAAACATATAAGACACTACTAGGACGCTAAGCTCGAGTCCTTAAAAGATCGAATGCTTTTTTTGTTTCAAAAGTACACTATTTTTTCGTTTGGAGTCTATTCACAAGGTTTTAAGCAATCGTTGGATAAAACGAGCGTGAGTTTGACAAGTTTTCAATATAAACAAATGAACACATATAAAACACTACTAGGACGCTAAACACGAGTCCTTAAAAGATCGAATGCTTTTTTTTGTTTCAAAAGTACACTATTTTTTCTTTTGGAGTCTATTCACAAGGTTTTAAGCAATCCTGGGATAGAACGAGCGTGAGTTTCACAACTGTTGAATTTAAAAAAATGAAAACAGATAAGACACTACTAGGACGCTAAACTCGAGTCCTTAAAAGATCAAATGCTTTTTTTGTTTCAAAAGTACACTATTTTTTCATTTGGAGTGTATTCACAAGGTTTTAAGCAATCGTTGGATAAAACGAGCGTGAGTTTGACAAGTTTTGAATTTAAACAAATGAACACATATAAGACACTACTAGGACACTAAACTCGAGTCCTTAAAAGATCAAATGCTTTTTTTGTTTCAAAAATACACTATTTTTTCATTTCGAGTGTATTCACAAGGTTTTATGCAATCTTGGGATACAACGAGCGTGAGTTTGACAAGTTTTGAATTTAAACAAACTAAAACATATAAGACACTACTAGGACGCTAAACTCGAGTCCTTAAAAGATCAAATGCTTTTTTTGTTTCAAATGTACACTATTTTTTCATTTGGAGTGTATTCACAAGGTTTTAAGCAATCGTTGGATAAAACGAGCGTGAGTTTGACAAGTTTTGAATTTAAACAAATGAACACATATAAGACACTACTAGGACGCTAAACTCGAGTCCTTAAAAGATCAAATGCTTTTTTTGTTTCAAAAGTACACTATTTTTTCATTTGGAGTGTATTCACAAGGTTTTAAGCAATCGTTGGATAAAACGAGCGTGAGTTTGACAAGTTTTGAATTTAAACAAATGAACACATATAAGACACTACTAGGACGCTAACCACGAGTCCTTAAAAGATCAAATGCTTTTTTTTGTTTCAAAAGTACACTATTTTTTCTTTTGGAGTCTATTCACAAGGTTTTAAGCAATCTTGGGATACAACGAGCGTGAGTTTGACAAGTGTTGAATTTAAACAAATGAAAACATATAAGACACTACTAGGACGCTAAACTCGAGTCCTTAAAAGATCAAATGCTTTTTTTGTTTCAAATGTACACTATTTTTTCATTTGGAGTGTATTCACATGGTTTTAAGCAATCGTTGGATAAAACGAGCGTGAGTTTGACAAGTTTTGAATTTAAACAAATGAACACATATAAGACACTACTTGGACGCTAAACTCGAGTCCTTAAAAGGTCAAATGCTTTTTTTGTTTCAAAAGTACACTATTTTTTCATTTGGAGTCTATTCACAAGGTTTTAAGCAATCGTTGGATAAAACGAGCGTGAGTTTGACAAGTTTTCAATATAAACAAATGAACACATATAAAACACTACTAGGACGCTAAACACGAGTCCTTAAAAGATCAAATGCTTTTTTTTGTTTCAAAAGTACACTATTTTTTCTTTTGGAGTGTATTCACAAGGTTTTAAGCAATCTTGGGATACAACGAGCGTGAGTTTGACAAGTTTTGAATTTAAACAAATGAACACATATAAGACACTACTAGGACGCTAAACTCGAGTCCTTAAAAGGTCAAATGCTTTTTTTGTTTCAAAAGTACACTATTTTTTCATTTGGAGTCTATTCACAAGGTTTTAAGCAATCGTTGGATAAAACGAGCGTGAGTTTGACAAGTTTTCAATATAAACAAATGAACACATATAAAACACTACTAGGACGCTAAACACGAGTCCTTAAAAGATCAAATGCTTTTTTTTGTTTCAAAAGTACACTATTTTTTCTTTTGGAGTGTATTCACAAGGTTTTAAGCAATCTTGGGATACAACGAGCGTGAGTTTGACAAGTTTTGAATTTAAACAAATGAACACATATAAGACACTACTAGGACGCTAAACTCGAGTCCTTAAAAGGTCAAATGCTTTTTTTGTTTCAAAAGTACACTATTTTTTCATTTGGAGTCTATTCACAAGGTTTTAAGCAATCGTTGGATAAAACGAGCGTGAGTTTGACAAGTTTTGAATTTAAACAAATGAACACATATAAGACACTACTAGGACGCTAAACTCGAGTCCTTAAAAGATCAAATGCTTATTTTGTTTCAAAAGTAAACTGTTTTTTCATTTCGAGTCTATTCACAAGGTTTTAAGCAATCCTGGGATACAACGAGCGTGAGTTTCACAAGTGTTGAATTTAATCAAATGAACACATATAAGACACTACTAGGACGCTAAACTCGAGTCCTTAAAAGATCAAATGCTTTTTTTGTTACAAAAGTACACTATTTTTTCGTTTGGAGTCTATTCACAAGGTTTTAAGCAATCCTGGAATACAACGAGCGTGAGTTTCACAAGTGTTGAATTTAAACAAATGAAAACATATAAGACACTACTAGGACGCTAAGCTCGAGTCCTTAAAAGATCAAATGCTTTTTTTGTTTCAAAAGTACACTATTTTTTCGTTTGGAGTCTATTCACAAGGTTTTAAGCAATCGTTGGATAAAACGAGCGTGAGTTTGACAAGTTTTCAATATAAACAAATGAACACATATAAAACACTACTAGGACGCTAAACACGAGTCCTTAAAAGATCAAATGCTTTTTTTTGTTTCAAAAGTACACTATTTTTTCTTTTGGAGTGTATTCACAAGGTTTTAAGCAATCTTGGGATACAACGAGCGTGAGTTTGACAAGTGTTGAATTTAAACAAATGAAAACAGATAAGACACTACTAGGACGCTAAACTCGAGTCCTTAAAAGATCAAATGCTTTTTTTGTTTCAAAAGTACACTATTTTTTCATTTGGAGTCTATTCACAAGGTTTTAAGCAATCGTTGGATAAAACGAGCGTGAGTTTGACAAGTTTTCAATATAAACAAATGAACACATATAAAACACTACTAGGACGCTAAACACGAGTCCTTAAAAGATCGAATGCTTTTTTTTGTTTCAAAAGTACACTATTTTTTCTTTTGGAGTCTATTCACAAGGTTTTAAGCAATCCTGGGATAGAACGAGCGTGAGTTTCACAACTGTTGAATTTAAACAAATGAAAACAGATAAGACACTACTAGGACGCTAAACTCGAGTCCTTAAAAGATCAAATGCTTTTTTTGTTTCAAAAGTACACTATTTTTTCATTTGGAGTGTATTCACAAGGTTTTAAGCAATCGTTGGATAAAACGAGCGTGAGTTTGACAAGTTTTGAATTTAAACAAATGAACACATATAAGACACTACTAGGACACTAAACTCGAATCCTTAAAAGATCAAATGCTTTTTTTGTTTCAAAAATACACTATTTTTTCATTTCGAGTGTATTCACAAGGTTTTATGCAATCTTGGGATACAACGAGCGTGAGTTTGACAAGTTTTGAATTTAAACAAACTAAAACATATAAGACACTACTAGGACGCTAAACTCGAGTCCTTAAAAGATCAAATGCTTTTTTTGTTTCAAATGTACACTATTTTTTCATTTGGAGTGTATTCACAAGGTTTTAAGCAATCGTTGGATAAAACGAGCGTGAGTTTGACAAGTTTTGAATTTAAACAAATGAACACATATAAGACACTACTAGGACGCTAAACTCGAGTCCTTAAAAGATCAAATGCTTTTTTTGTTTCAAAAGTACACTATTTTTTCATTTGGAGTGTATTCACAAGGTTTTAAGCAATCGTTGGATAAAACGAGCGTGAGTTTGACAAGTTTTGAATTTAAACAAATGAACACATATAAGACACTACTAGGACGCTAACCACGAGTCCTTAAAAGATCAAATGCTTTTTTTTGTTTCAAAAGTACACTATTTTTTCTTTTGGAGTCTATTCACAAGGTTTTAAGCAATCTTGGGATACAACGAGCGTGAGTTTGACAAGTGTTGAATTTAAACAAATGAAAACATATAAGACACTACTAGGACGCTAAACTCGAGTCCTTAAAAGATCAAATGCTTTTTTTGTTTCAAATGTACACTATTTTTTCATTTGGAGTGTATTCACATGGTTTTAAGCAATCGTTGGATAAAACGAGCGTGAGTTTGACAAGTTTTGAATTTAAACAAATGAACACATATAAGACACTACTTGGACGCTAAACTCGAGTCCTTAAAAGGTCAAATGCTTTTTTTGTTTCAAAAGTACACTATTTTTTCATTTGGAGTCTATTCACAAGGTTTTAAGCAATCGTTGGATAAAACGAGCGTGAGTTTGACAAGTTTTCAATATAAACAAATGAACACATATAAAACACTACTAGGACGCTAAACACGAGTCCTTAAAAGATCAAATGCTTTTTTTTGTTTCAAAAGTACACTATTTTTTCTTTTGGAGTGTATTCACAAGGTTTTAAGCAATCTTGGGATACAACGAGCGTGAGTTTGACAAGTTTTGAATTTAAACAAATGAACACATATAAGACACTACTAGGACGCTAAACTCGAGTCCTTAAAAGGTCAAATGCTTTTTTTGTTTCAAAAGTACACTATTTTTTCATTTGGAGTCTATTCACAAGGTTTTAAGCAATCGTTGGATAAAACGAGCGTGAGTTTGACAAGTTTTCAATATAAACAAATGAACACATATAAAACACTACTAGGACGCTAAACACGAGTCCTTAAAAGATCAAATGCTTTTTTTTGTTTCAAAAGTACACTATTTTTTCTTTTGGAGTGTATTCACAAGGTTTTAAGCAATCTTGGGATACAACGAGCGTGAGTTTGACAAGTTTTGAATTTAAACAAATGAACACATATAAGACACTACTAGGACGCTAAACTCGAGTCCTTAAAAGGTCAAATGCTTTTTTTGTTTCAAAAGTACACTATTTTTTCATTTGGAGTCTATTCACAAGGTTTTAAGCAATCGTTGGATAAAACGAGCGTGAGTTTGACAAGTTTTCAATATAAACAAATGAACACATATAAAACACTACTAGGACGCTAAACACGAGTCCTTAAAAGATCAAATGCTTTTTTTTGTTTCAAAAGTACACTATTTTTTCTTTTGGAGTGTATTCACAAGGTTTTAAGCAATCTTGGGATACAACGAGCGTGAGTTTGACAAGTGTTGAATTTAAACAAATGAAAACATATAAGACACTACTAGGACGCTAAACTCGAGTCCTTAAAAGATCAAATGCTTTTTTTGTTTCAAAAGTACACTATTTTTTCATTTGGAGTCCATTCACAAGGTTTTAAGCAATCGTTGGATAAAACGAGCGTGAGTTTGACAAGTTTTCAATATAAACAAATGAACACATATAAAACACTACTAGGACGCTAAACAAGAGTCCTTAAAAGATCGAATGCTTTTTTTTGTTTCAAAAGTACACTATTTTTTCTTTTGGAGTCTATTCACAAGGTTTTAAGCAATCCTGGGATAGAACGAGCGTGAGTTTCACAACTGTTGAATTTAAACAAATGAAAACATATAAGACACTACTAGGACGCTAAACTCGAGTCCTTAAAAGATCAAATGCTTTTTTTGTTTCAAAAGTACACTATTTTTTCATTTGGAGTCTATTCACAAGGTTTTAAGCAATCGTTGGATAAAACGAGCGTGAGTTTGACAAGTTTTGAATATAAACAAATGAACACATATAAAACACTACTAGGACGCTAAACACGAGTCCTTAAAAGATCAAATGCTTTTTTTTGTTTCAAAAGTACACTATTTTTTCTTTTCGAGTGTATTCACAAGGTTTTAAGCAATCTTGGGATACAACGAGCGTGAGTTTGACAAGTTTTGAATTTAAACAAACTAAAACATATAAGACACTACTAGGACGCTAAACTCGAGTCCTTAAAAGATCAAATGCTTTTTTTGTTTCAAATGTACACTATTTTTTCATTTGGAGTGTATTCACAAGGTTTTAAGCAATCGTTGGATAAAACGAGCGTGAGTTTGACAAGTTTTGAATTTAAACAAATGAACACATATAAGACACTACTAGGACGCTAAACTCGAGTCCTTAAAAGATCAAATGCTTTTTTTGTTTCAAATGTACACTATTTTTTCATTTGGAGTGTATTCACAAGGTTTTAAGCAATCGTTGGATAAAACGAGCGTGAGTTTGACAAGTTTTCAATATAAACAAATGAACACATATAAGACACTACTAGGACGCTAAACTCGAGTCCTTAAAAGGTCAAATGCTTTTTTTGTTTCAAAAGTACACTATTTTTTCATTTGGAGTCTATTCACAAGGTTTTAAGCAATCGTTGGATAAAACGAGCGTGAGTTTGACAAGTTTTCAATATAAACAAATGAACACATATAAAACACTACTAGGACGCTAAACACGAGTCCTTAAAAGATCAAATGCTTTTTTTTGTTTCAAAAGTACACTATTTTTTCTTTTGGAGTGTATTCACAAGGTTTTAAGCAATCTTGGGATACAACGAGCGTGAGTTTGACAAGTTTTGAATTTAAACAAATGAACACATATAAGACACTACTAGGACGCTAAACTCGAGTCCTTAAAAGGTCAAATGCTTTTTTTGTTTCAAAAGTACACTATTTTTTCTTTTGGAGTCTATTCACAAGGTTTTAAGCAATCGTTGGATAAAACGAGCGTGAGTTTGACAAGTTTTCAATATAAACAAATGAACACATATAAAACACTACTAGGACGCTAAACACGAGTCCTTAAAAGATCAAATGCTTTTTTTTGTTTCAAAAGTACACTATTTTTTCTTTTGGAGTGTATTCACAAGGTTTTAAGCAATCTTGGGATACAACGAGCGTGAGTTTGACAAGTTTTGAATTTAAACAAATGAACACATATAAGACACTACTAGGACGCTAAACTCGAGTCCTTAAAAGGTCAAATGCTTTTTTTGTTTCAAAAGTACACTATTTTTTCATTTGGAGTCTATTCACAAGGTTTTAAGCAATCGTTGGATAAAACGAGCGTGAGTTTGACAAGTTTTCAATATAAACAAATGAACACATATAAAACACTACTAGGACGCTAAACACGAGTCCTTAAAAGATCAAATGCTTTTTTTTGTTTCAAAAGTACACTATTTTTTCTTTTGGAGTGTATTCACAAGGTTTTAAGCAATCTTGGGATACAACGAGCGTGAGTTTGACAAGTGTTGAATTTAAACAAATGAAAACATATAAGACACTACTAGGACGCTAAACTCGAGTCCTTAAAAGATCAAATGCTTTTTTTGTTTCAAAAGTACACTATTTTTTCATTTGGAGTCCATTCACAAGGTTTTAAGCAATCGTTGGATAAAACGAGCGTGAGTTTGACAAGTTTTCAATATAAACAAATGAACACATATAAAACACTACTAGGACGCTAAACAAGAGTCCTTAAAAGATCGAATGCTTTTTTTTGTTTCAAAAGTACACTATTTTTTCTTTTGGAGTCTATTCACAAGGTTTTAAGCAATCCTGGGATAGAACGAGCGTGAGTTTCACAACTGTTGAATTTAAACAAATGAAAACATATAAGACACTACTAGGACGCTAAACTCGAGTCCTTAAAAGATCAAATGCTTTTTTTGTTTCAAAAGTACACTATTTTTTCATTTGGAGTCTATTCACAAGGTTTTAAGCAATCGTTGGATAAAACGAGCGTGAGTTTGACAAGTTTTGAATATAAACAAATGAACACATATAAAACACTACTAGGACGCTAAACACGAGTCCTTAAAAGATCAAATGCTTTTTTTTGTTTCAAAAGTACACTATTTTTTCTTTTCGAGTGTATTCACAAGGTTTTAAGCAATCTTGGGATACAACGAGCGTGAGTTTGACAAGTTTTGAATTTAAACAAACTAAAACATATAAGACACTACTAGGACGCTAAACTCGAGTCCTTAAAAGATCAAATGCTTTTTTTGTTTCAAATGTACACTATTTTTTCATTTGGAGTGTATTCACAAGGTTTTAAGCAATCGTTGGATAAAACGAGCGTGAGTTTGACAAGTTTTGAATTTAAACAAATGAACACATATAAGACACTACTAGGACGCTAAACTCGAGTCCTTAAAAGATCAAATGCTTTTTTTGTTTCAAATGTACACTATTTTTTCATTTGGAGTGTATTCACAAGGTTTTAAGCAATCGTTGGATAAAACGAGCGTGAGTTTGACAAGTTTTGAATTTAAACAAATGAACACATATAAGACACTACTAGGACGCTAAACTCGAGTCCTTAAAAGATCAAATGCTTTTTTTGTTTCAAAAGTACACTATTTTTTCGTTTGGAGTCTATTCACAAGGTTTTAAGCAATCCTGGAATACAACGAGCGTGAGTTTCACAAGTGTTGAATTTAAACAAATGAAAACATATAAGACACTACTAGGACGCTAAACTCGAGTCCTTAAAAGATCAAATGCTTTTTTTGTTTCAAAAGTACACTATTTTTTCGTTTGGAGTCTATTCACAAGGTTTTAAGCAATCGTTGGATAAAACGAGCGTGAGTTTGACAAGTTTTCAATATAAACAAATGAACACAAATAAAACACTACTAGGACGCTAAACACGAGTCCTTAAAAGATCAAATGCTTTTTTTTGTTTCAAAAGTACACTATTTTTTCTTTTGGAGTGTATTCACAAGGTTTTAAGCAATCTTGGGATACAACGAGCGTGAGTTTGACAAGTGTTGAATTTAAACAAATGAAAATATATAAGACACTACTAGGACGCTAAACTCGAGTCCTTAAAAGATCAAATGCTTTTTTTGTTTCAAAAGTACACTATTTTTTCATTTGGAGTGTATTCACAAGGTTTTAAGCAATCGTTGGATAAAACGAGCGTGAGTTTGACAAGTTTTGAATTTAAACAAATGAACACATATAAGACACTACTAGGACGCTAAACTCGAGTCCTTAAAAGATCAAATGCTTTTTTTGTTTCAAAAATACACTATTTTTTCATTTCTAGTGTATTCACAAGGTTTTAAGCAATCCTGGGATACAACGAGCGTGAGTTTGACAAGTTTTGAATTTAAACAAACTAAAACATATAAGACACTACTAGGATGCTAAACTCGAGTCCTTAAAAGATCAAATGCTTTTTTTGCTTCAAATGTACACTATTTTTTCATTTGGAGTGTATTCACAAGGTTTTAAGGAATCGTTGGATAAAACGAGCGTGAGTTTGACAAGTTTTGAATTTAAACAAATGAATACATATAAGACACTACTAGGACGCTAACCACGAGTCCTTAAAAGATCAAATGCTTTTTTTTGTTTCAAAAGTACACTATTTTTTCTTTTGGAGTCTATTCACAAGGTTTTAAGCAATCTTGGGATACAACGAGCGTGAGTTTGACAAGTGTTGAATTTAAACAAATGAAAACATATAAGACACTACTAGGACGCTAAACTCGAGTCCTTAAAAGATCAAATGCTTTTTTTGTTTCAAAAGTACACTATTTTTTCATTTGGAGTGTATTCACAAGGTTTTAAGCAATCGTTGGATAAAACGAGCGTGAGTTTGACAAGTTTTGAATTTAAACAAATGAACACATATAAAACACTACTAGGACGCTAAACACGAGTCCTTAAAAGATCAAATGCTTTTTTTTGTTTCAAAAGTACACTATTTTTTCTTTTGGAGTGTATTCACAAGGTTTTAAGCAATCGTTGGATAAAACGAGCGTGAGTTTGACAAGTTTTGAATTTAAACAAATGAACACATATAAGACACTACTAGGACGCTAAACTCGAGTCCTTAAAAGATCAAATGCTTTTTTTGTTTCAAAAATACACTATTTTTTCATTTCTAGTGTATTCACAAGGTTTTAAGCAATCCTGGGATACAACGAGCGTGAGTTTGACAAGTTTTGAATTTAAACAAACTAAAACATATAAGACACTACTAGGATGCTAAACTCGAGTCCTTAAAAGATCAAATGCTTTTTTTGCTTCAAATGTACACTATTTTTTCATTTGGAGTGTATTCACAAGGTTTTAAGGAATCGTTGGATAAAACGAGCGTGAGTTTGACAAGTTTTGAATTTAAACAAATGAATACATATAAGACACTACTAGGACGCTAACCACGAGTCCTTAAAAGATCAAATGCTTTTTTTTGTTTCAAAAGTACACTATTTTTTCTTTTGGAGTCTATTCACAAGGTTTTAAGCAATCTTGGGATACAACGAGCGTGAGTTTGACAAGTGTTGAATTTAAACAAATGAAAACATATAAGACACTACTAGGACGCTAAACTCGAGTCCTTAAAAGATCAAATGCTTTTTTTGTTTCAAATGTACACTATTTTTTCATTTGGAGTGTATTCACATGGTTTTAAGCAATCGTTGGATAAAACGAGCGTGAGTTTGACAAGTTTTGAATTTAAACAAATGAACACATATAAGACACTACTAGGACGCTAAACTCGAGTCCTTAAAAGATCAAATGCTTTTTTTGTTTCAAAAGTACACTATTTTTTCGTTTGGAGTCTATTCACAAGGTTTTAAGCAATCGTTGGATAAAACGAGCGTGAGTTTGACAAGTTTTCAATATAAACAAATGAACTCATATAAAACACTACTAGGACGCTAAACACGAGTCCTTAAAAGATCAAATGCTTTTTTTTGTTTCAAAAGTACACTATTTTTTCTTTTGGAGTGTATTCACAAGGTTTTAAGCAATCTTGGGATACAACGAGCGTGAGTTTGACAAGTGTTGAATTTAAACAAATGAAAATATATAAGACACTACTAGGACGCTAAACTCGAGTCCTTAAAAGGTCAAATGCTTTTTTTGTTTCAAAAGTACACTATTTTTTCATTTGGAGTCTATTCACAAGGTTTTAAGCAATCGTTGGATAAAACGAGCGTGAGTTTGACAAGTTTTCAATATAAACAAATGAACACATATAAAACACTACTAGGACGCTAAACACGAGTCCTTAAAAGATCAAATGCTTTTTTTTGTTTCAAAAGTACACTATTTTTTCTTTTGGAGTGTATTCACAAGGTTTTAAGCAATCTTGGGATACAACGAGCGTGAGTTTGACAAGTGTTGAATTTAAACAAATGAAAACATATAAGACACTACTAGGACGCTAAACTCGAGTCCTTAAAAGATCAAATGCTTTTTTTGTTTCAAAAGTACACTATTTTTTCATTTGGAGTCTATTCACAAGGTTTTAAGCAATCGTTGGATAAAACGAGCGTGAGTTTGACAAGTTTTCAATATAAACAAATGAACACATATAAAACACTACTAGGACGCTAAACAAGAGTCCTTAAAAGATCGAATGCTTTTTTTTGTTTCAAAAGTACACTATTTTTTCTTTTGGAGTCTATTCACAAGGTTTTAAGCAATCTTGGGATACAACGAGCGTGAGTTTGACAAGTGTTGAATTTAAACAAATGAAAACATATAAGACACTACTAGGACGCTAAACTCGAGTCCTTAAAAGATCAAATGCTTTTTTTGTTTCAAAAGTACACTATTTTTTCATTTGGAGTCTATTCACAAGGTTTTAAGCAATCGTTGGATAAAACGAGCGTGAGTTTGACAAGTTTTCAATATAAACAAATGAACACATATAAAACACTACTAGGACGCTAAACAAGAGTCCTTAAAAGATCGAATGCTTTTTTTTGTTTCAAAAGTACACTATTTTTTCTTTTGGAGTCTATTCACAAGGTTTTAAGCAATCCTGGGATAGAACGAGCGTGAGTTTCACAACTGTTGAATTTAAACAAATGAAAACATATAAGACACTACTAGGACGCTAAACTCGAGTCCTTAAAAGATCAAATGCTTTTTTTGTTTCAAAAGTACACTATTTTTTCATTTGGAGTGTATTCACAAGGTTTTAAGCAATCGTTGGATAAAACGAGCGTGAGTTTGACAAGTTTTGAATTTAAACAAATGAAAACAGATAAGACACTACTAGGACGCTAAACTCGAGTCCTTAAAAGATCAAATGCTTTTTTTGTTTCAAAAGTACACTATTTTTTCATTTGGAGTGTATTCACAAGGTTTTAAGCAATCGTTGGATAAAACGAGCGTGAGTTTGACAAGTTTTGAATTTAAACAAATGAACACATGTAAGACACTAATAGGACACTAAACTCGAGTCCTTAAAAGATCAAATGCTTTTTTTGTTTCAAAAATACACTATTTTTTCATTTCGAGTGTATTCACAAGGTTTTAAGCAATCCTGGGATACAACGAGCGTGAGTTTGACAAGTGTTGAATTTAAACAAATGAACACATATAAGACACTACTAGGACGCTAAACTCGAGTCCTTAAAAGATCAAATGCTTATTTTGTTTCAAAAGTAAACTGTTTTTTCATTTCGAGTCTATTCACAAGGTTTTAAGCAATCCTGGGATACAACGAGCGTGAGTTTCACAAGTGTTGAATTTAATCAAATGAACACATATAAGACACTACTAGGACGCTAAACTCGAGTCCTTAAAAGATCAAATGCTTTTTTTGTTACAAAAGTACACTATTTTTTCGTTTGGAGTCTATTCACAAGGTTTTAAGCAATCCTGGAATACAACGAGCGTGAGTTTCACAAGTGTTGAATTTAAACAAATGAAAACATATAAGACACTACTAGGACGCTAAGCTCGAGTCCTTAAAAGATCAAATGCTTTTTTTGTTTCAAAAGTACACTATTTTTTCGTTTGGAGTCTATTCACAAGGTTTTAAGCAATCGTTGGATAAAACGAGCGTGAGTTTGACAAGTTTTCAATATAAACAAATGAACACATATAAAACACTACTAGGACGCTAAACACGAGTCCTTAAAAGATCAAATGCTTTTTTTTGTTTCAAAAGTACACTATTTTTTCTTTTGGAGTGTATTCACAAGGTTTTAAGCAATCTTGGGATACAACGAGCGTGAGTTTGACAAGTGTTGAATTTAAACAAATGAAAACAGATAAGACACTACTAGGACGCTAAACTCGAGTCCTTAAAAGATCAAATGCTTTTTTTGTTTCAAAAGTACACTATTTTTTCATTTGGAGTCTATTCACAAGGTTTTAAGCAATCGTTGGATAAAACGAGCGTGAGTTTGACAAGTTTTCAATATAAACAAATGAACACATATAAAACACTACTAGGACGCTAAACACGAGTCCTTAAAAGATCGAATGCTTTTTTTTGTTTCAAAAGTACACTATTTTTTCTTTTGGAGTCTATTCACAAGGTTTTAAGCAATCCTGGGATAGAACGAGCGTGAGTTTCACAACTGTTGAATTTAAACAAATGAAAACAGATAAGACACTACTAGGACGCTAAACTCGAGTCCTTAAAAGATCAAATGCTTTTTTTGTTTCAAAAGTACACTATTTTTTCATTTGGAGTGTATTCACAAGGTTTTAAGCAATCGTTGGATAAAACGAGCGTGAGTTTGACAAGTTTTGAATTTAAACAAATGAACACATATAAGACACTACTAGGACACTAAACTCGAATCCTTAAAAGATCAAATGCTTTTTTTGTTTCAAAAATACACTATTTTTTCATTTCGAGTGTATTCACAAGGTTTTATGCAATCTTGGGATACAACGAGCGTGAGTTTGACAAGTTTTGAATTTAAACAAACTAAAACATATAAGACACTACTAGGACGCTAAACTCGAGTCCTTAAAAGATCAAATGCTTTTTTTGTTTCAAATGTACACTATTTTTTCATTTGGAGTGTATTCACAAGGTTTTAAGCAATCGTTGGATAAAACGAGCGTGAGTTTGACAAGTTTTGAATTTAAACAAATGAACACATATAAGACACTACTAGGACGCTAAACTCGAGTCCTTAAAAGATCAAATGCTTTTTTTGTTTCAAAAGTACACTATTTTTTCATTTGGAGTGTATTCACAAGGTTTTAAGCAATCGTTGGATAAAACGAGCGTGAGTTTGACAAGTTTTGAATTTAAACAAATGAACACATGTAAGACACTAATATGACACTAAACTCGAGTCCTTAAAAGATCAAATGCTTTTTTTGTTTCAAAAGTAAACTGTTTTTTCATTTCGAGTCTATTCACAAGGTTTTAAGCAATCCTGGGATAGAACGAGCGTGAGTTTCACAACTGTTGAATTTAAACAAATGAAAACAGATAAGACACTACTAGGACGCTAAACTCGAGTCCTTAAAAGATCAAATGCTTTTTTTGTTTCAAAAGTACACTATTTTTTCATTTGGAGTGTATTCACAAGGTTTTAAGCAATCGTTGGATAAAACGAGCGTGAGTTTGACAAGTTTTGAATTTAAACAAATGAACACATGTAAGACACTAATAGGACACTAAACTCGAGTCCTTAAAAGATCAAATGCTTTTTTTGTTTCAAAAGTACACTATTTTTTCTTTTGGAGTCTATTCACAAGGTTTTAAGCAATCCTGGGATAGAACGAGCGTGAGTTTCACAACTGTTGAATTTAAACAAATGAAAACAGATAAGACACTACTAGGACGCTAAACTCGAGTCCTTAAAAGATCAAATGCTTTTTTTGTTTCAAAAGTACACTATTTTTTCATTTGGAGTCTATTCACAAGGTTTTAAGCAATCGTTGGATAAAACGAGCGTGAGTTTGACAAGTTTTCAATATAAACAAATGAACACATATAAAACACTACTAGGACGCTAAACTCGAGTCCTTAAAAGATCAAATGCTTTTTTTGTTTCAAAAGTACACTATTTTTTCTTTTGGAGTCTATTCACAAGGTTTTAAGCAATCCTGGGATAGAACGAGCGTGAGTTTCACAACTGTTGAATTTAAACAAATGAAAACAGATAAGACACTACTAGGACGCTAAACTCGAGTCCTTAAAAGATCAAATGCTTTTTTTGTTTCAAAAGTACACTATTTTTTCATTTGGAGTGTATTCACAAGGTTTTAAGCAATCGTTGGATAAAACGAGCGTGAGTTTGACAAGTTTTGAATTTAAACAAATGAACACATGTAAGACACTAATAGGACACTAAACTCGAGTCCTTAAAAGATCAAATGCTTTTTTTGTTTCAAAAATACACTATTTTTTCATTTCGAGTGTATTCACAAGGTTTTAAGCAATCCTGGGATACAACGAGCGTGAGTTTGACAAGTGTTGAATTTAAACAAATGAACACATATAAGACACTACTAGGACGCTAAACTCGAGTCCTTAAAAGATCAAATGCTTATTTTGTTTCAAAAGTAAACTGTTTTTTCATTTCGGGTCTATTCACAAGGTTTTAAGCAATCCTGGGATACAACGAGCGTGAGTTTCACAAGTGTTGAATTTAATCAAATGAACACATATAAGACACTACTAGGACGCTAAACTCGAGTCCTTAAAAGATCAAATGCTTTTTTTGTTTCAAAAGTACACTATTTTTTCGTTTGGAGTCTATTCACAAGGTTTTAAGCAATCCTGGAATACAACGAGCGTGAGTTTCACAAGTGTTGAATTTAAACAAATGAAAACATATAAGACACTACTAGGACGCTAAGCTCGAGTCCTTAAAAGATCAAATGCTTTTTTTGTTTCAAAAGTACACTATTTTTTCGTTTGGAGTCTATTCACAAGGTTTTAAGCAATCGTTGGATAAAACGAGCGTGAGTTTGACAAGTTTTCAATATAAACAAATGAACACATATAAAACACTACTAGGACGCTAAACACGAGTCCTTAAAAGATCAAATGCT
Organism: Crataegus laevigata; assembly: GCA_963580275.1. Classification (NCBI taxonomy): domain Eukaryota; kingdom Viridiplantae; phylum Streptophyta; class Magnoliopsida; order Rosales; family Rosaceae; genus Crataegus; species Crataegus laevigata. The sequence continues at coordinate 22,278,724 of OY756945.1, forward strand.
TTTTTTTGTTTCAAAAGTACACTATTTTTTCTTTTGGAGTGTATTCACAAGGTTTTAAGCAATCTTGGGATACAACGAGCGTGAGTTCGACAAGTGTTGAATTTAAACAAATGAAAACAGATAAGACACTACTAGGACGCTAAACTCGAGTCCTTAAAAGATCAAATGCTTTTTTTGTTTCAAAAGTACACTATTTTTTCATTTGGAGTCTATTCACAAGGTTTTAAGCAATCGTTGGATAAAACGAGCGTGAGTTTGACAAGTTTTCAATATAAACAAATGAACACATATAAAACACTACTAGGACGCTAAACACGAGTCCTTAAAAGATCGAATGCTTTTTTTTGTTTCAAAAGTACACTATTTTTTCTTTTGGAGTCTATTCACAAGGTTTTAAGCAATCCTGGGATAGAACGAGCGTGAGTTTCACAACTGTTGAATTTAAACAAATGAAAACAGATAAGACACTACTAGGACGCTAAACTCGAGTCCTTAAAAGATCAAATGCTTTTTTTGTTTCAAAAGTACACTATTTTTTCATTTGGAGTGTATTCACAAGGTTTTAAGCAATCGTTGGATAAAACGAGCGTGAGTTTGACAAGTTTTGAATTTAAACAAATGAACACATATAAGACACTACTAGGACACTAAACTCGAGTCCTTAAAAGATCAAATGCTTTTTTTGTTTCAAAAATACACTATTTTTTCATTTCGAGTGTATTCACAAGGTTTTATGCAATCTTGGGATACAACGAGCGTGAGTTTGACAAGTTTTGAATTTAAACAAACTAAAACATATAAGACACTACTAGGACGCTAAACTCGAGTCCTTAAAAGATCAAATGCTTTTTTTGTTTCAAATGTACACTATTTTTTCATTTGGAGTGTATTCACAAGGTTTTAAGCAATCGTTGGATAAAACGAGCGTGAGTTTGACAAGTTTTGAATTTAAACAAATGAACACATATAAGACACTACTAGGACGCTAAACTCGAGTCCTTAAAAGATCAAATGCTTTTTTTGTTTCAAAAGTACACTATTTTTTCATTTGGAGTGTATTCACAAGGTTTTAAGCAATCGTTGGATAAAACGAGCGTGAGTTTGACAAGTTTTGAATTTAAACAAATGAACACATGTAAGACACTAATATGACACTAAACTCGAGTCCTTAAAAGATCAAATGCTTTTTTTGTTTCAAAAGTAAACTGTTTTTTCATTTCGAGTCTATTCACAAGGTTTTAAGCAATCCTGGAATACAACAAGCGTGAGTTTCACAAGTGTTGAATTTAAACAAATGAAAACATATAAGACACTACTAGGACGCTAAGCTCGAGTCCTTAAAAGATCAAATGCTTTTTTTGTTTCAAAAGTACACTATTTTTTCGTTTGGAGTCTATTCACAAGGTTTTAAGCAATCGTTGGATAAAACGAGCGTGAGTTTGACAAGTTTTCAATATAAACAAATGAACACATATAAAACACTACTAGGACGCTAAACACGAGTCCTTAAAAGATCAAATGCTTTTTTTTGTTTCAAAAGTACACTATTTTTTCTTTTGGAGTGTATTCACAAGGTTTTAAGCAATCTTGGGATACAACGAGCGTGAGTTTGACAAGTGTTGAATTTAAACAAATGAAAACATATAAGACACTACTAGGACGCTAAACTCGAGTCCTTAAAAGATCAAATGCTTTTTTTGTTTCAAAAGTACACTATTTTTTCATTTGGAGTCTATTCACAAGGTTTTAAGCAATCCTGGGATACAACGAGCGTGAGTTTCACAAGTGTTGAATTTAATCAAATGAACACATATAAGACACTACTAGGACGCTAAACTCGAGTCCTTAAAAGATCAAATGCTTTTTTTGTTTCAAAAGTACACTATTTTTTCATTTGGAGTCTATTCACAAGGTTTTAAGCAATCCTGGGATACAACGAGCGTGAGTTTCACAAGTGTTGAATTTAATCAAATGAACACATATAAGACACTACTAGGACGCTAAACTCGAGTCCTTAAAAGATCAAATGCTTTTTTTGTTTCAAAAGTAAACTGTTTTTTCATTTCGAGTCTATTCACAAGGTTTTAAGCAATCCTGGGATAGAACGAGCGTGAGTTTCACAACTGTTGAATTTAAACAAATGAAAACAGATAAGACACTACTAGGACGCTAAACTCGAGTCCTTAAAAGATCAAATGCTTTTTTTGTTTCAAAAGTACACTATTTTTTCATTTGGAGTGTATTCACAAGGTTTTAAGCAATCGTTGGATAAAACGAGCGTGAGTTTGACAAGTTTTGAATTTAAACAAATGAACACATGTAAGACACTAATAGGACACTAAACTCGAGTCCTTAAAAGATCAAATGCTTTTTTTGTTTCAAAAGTACACTATTTTTTCTTTTGGAGTCTATTCACAAGGTTTTAAGCAATCCTGGGATAGAACGAGCGTGAGTTTCACAACTGTTGAATTTAAACAAATGAAAACAGATAAGACACTACTAGGACGCTAAACTCGAGTCCTTAAAAGATCAAATGCTTTTTTTGTTTCAAAAGTACACTATTTTTTCATTTGGAGTGTATTCACAAGGTTTTAAGCAATCGTTGGATAAAACGAGCGTGAGTTTGACAAGTTTTGAATTTAAACAAATGAACACATGTAAGACACTAATAGGACACTAAACTCGAGTCCTTAAAAGATCAAATGCTTTTTTTGTTTCAAAAATACACTATTTTTTCATTTCGAGTGTATTCACAAGGTTTTAAGCAATCCTGGGATACAACGAGCGTGAGTTTGACAAGTGTTGAATTTAAACAAATGAACACATATAAGACACTACTAGGACGCTAAACTCGAGTCCTTAAAAGATCAAATGCTTATTTTGTTTCAAAAGTAAACTGTTTTTTCATTTCGAGTCTATTCACAAGGTTTTAAGCAATCCTGGGATACAACGAGCGTGAGTTTCACAAGTGTTGAATTTAATCAAATGAACACATATAAGACACTACTAGGACGCTAAACTCGAGTCCTTAAAAGATCAAATGCTTTTTTTGTTTCAAAAGTACACTATTTTTTCGTTTGGAGTCTATTCACAAGGTTTTAAGCAATCCTGGAATACAACGAGCGTGAGTTTCACAAGTGTTGAATTTAAACAAATGAAAACATATAAGACACTACTAGGACGCTAAGCTCGAGTCCTTAAAAGATCAAATGCTTTTTTTGTTTCAAAAGTACACTATTTTTTCGTTTGGAGTCTATTCACAAGGTTTTAAGCAATCGTTGGATAAAACGAGCGTGAGTTTGACAAGTTTTCAATATAAACAAATGAACACATATAAGACACTACTAGGACGCTAAACACGAGTCCTTAAAAGATCAAATGCTTTTTTTTGTTTCAAAAGTACACTATTTTTTCTTTTGGAGTGTATTCACAAGGTTTTAAGCAATCTTGGGATACAACGAGCGTGAGTTTGACAAGTGTTGAATTTAAACAAATGAAAACAGATAAGACACTACTAGGACGCTAAACTCGAGTCCTTAAAAGATCAAATGCTTTTTTTGTTTCAAAAGTACACTATTTTTTCATTTGGAGTCTATTCACAAGGTTTTAAGCAATCGTTGGATAAAACGAGCGTGAGTTTGACAAGTTTTCAATATAAACAAATGAACACATATAAAACACTACTAGGACGCTAAACACGAGTCCTTAAAAGATCGAATGCTTTTTTTTGTTTCAAAAGTACACTATTTTTTCTTTTGGAGTCTATTCACAAGGTTTTAAGCAATCCTGGGATAGAACGAGCGTGAGTTTCACAACTGTTGAATTTAAACAAATGAAAACAGATAAGACACTACTAGGACGCTAAACTCGAGTCCTTAAAAGATCAAATGCTTTTTTTGTTTCAAAAGTACACTATTTTTTCATTTGGAGTGTATTCACAAGGTTTTAAGCAATCGTTGGATAAAACGAACGTGAGTTTGACAAGTTTTGAATTTAAACAAATGAACACATATAAGACACTACTAGGACACTAAACTCGAGTCCTTAAAAGATCAAATGCTTTTTTTGTTTCAAAAATACACTATTTTTTCATTTCGAGTGTATTCACAAGGTTTTATGCAATCTTGGGATACAACGAGCGTGAGTTTGACAAGTTTTGAATTTAAACAAACTAAAACATATAAGACACTACTAGGACGCTAAACTCGAGTCCTTAAAAGATCAAATGCTTTTTTTGTTTCAAATGTACACTATTTTTTCATTTGGAGTGTATTCACAAGGTTTTAAGCAATCGTTGGATAAAACGAGCGTGAGTTTGACAAGTTTTGAATTTAAACAAATGAACACATATAAGACACTACTAGGACGCTAAACTCGAGTCCTTAAAAGATCAAATGCTTTTTTTGTTTCAAAAGTACACTATTTTTTCATTTGGAGTGTATTCACAAGGTTTTAAGCAATCGTTGGATAAAACGAGCGTGAGTTTGACAAGTTTTGAATTTAAACAAATGAACACATGTAAGACACTAATATGACACTAAACTCGAGTCCTTAAAAGATCAAATGCTTTTTTTGTTTCAAAAGTAAACTGTTTTTTCATTTCGAGTCTATTCACAAGGTTTTAAGCAATCCTGGAATACAACAAGCGTGAGTTTCACAAGTGTTGAATTTAAACAAATGAAAACATATAAGACACTACTAGGACGCTAAGCTCGAGTCCTTAAAAGATCAAATGCTTTTTTTGTTTCAAAAGTACACTATTTTTTCGTTTGGAGTCTATTCACAAGGTTTTAAGCAATCGTTGGATAAAACGAGCGTGAGTTTGACAAGTTTTCAATATAAACAAATGAACACATATAAAACACTACTAGGACGCTAAACACGAGTCCTTAAAAGATCAAATGCTTTTTTTTGTTTCAAAAGTACACTATTTTTTCTTTTGGAGTGTATTCACAAGGTTTTAAGCAATCTTGGGATACAACGAGCGTGAGTTTGACAAGTGTTGAATTTAAACAAATGAAAACATATAAGACACTACTAGGACGCTAAACTCGAGTCCTTAAAAGATCAAATGCTTTTTTTGTTTCAAAAGTACACTATTTTTTCATTTGGAGTCTATTCACAAGGTTTTAAGCAATCCTGGGATACAACGAGCGTGAGTTTCACAAGTGTTGAATTTAATCAAATGAACACATATAAGACACTACTAGGACGCTAAACTCGAGTCCTTAAAAGATCAAATGCTTTTTTTGTTTCAAAAGTACACTATTTTTTCATTTGGAGTCTATTCACAAGGTTTTAAGCAATCCTGGGATACAACGAGCGTGAGTTTCACAAGTGTTGAATTTAATCAAATGAACACATATAAGACACTACTAGGACGCTAAACTCGAGTCCTTAAAAGATCAAATGCTTTTTTTGTTTCAAAAGTAAACTGTTTTTTCATTTCGAGTCTATTCACAAGGTTTTAAGCAATCCTGGGATACAACGAGCGTGAGTTTCACAAGTGTTGAATTTAATCAAATGAACACATATAAGACACTACTAGGACGCTAAACTCGAGTCCTTAAAAGATCAAATGCTTTTTTTGTTTCAAAAGTACACTATTTTTTCATTTGGAGTGTATTCACAAGGTTTTAAGCAATCGTTGGATAAAACGAGCGTGAGTTTGACAAGTTTTGAATTTAAACAAATGAACACATGTAAGACACTAATAGGACGCTAAACTCGAGTCCTTAAAAGATCAAATGCTTTTTTTGTTTCAAATGTACACTATTTTTTCATTTGGAGTGTATTCACAAGGTTTTAAGCAATCGTTGGATAAAACGAGCGTGAGTTTGACAAGTTTTGAATTTAAACAAATGAACACATATAAGACACTACTAGGACGCTAAACTCGAGTCCTTAAAAGATCAAATGCTTTTTTTGTTTCAAAAGTACACTATTTTTTCATTTGGAGTGTATTCACAAGGTTTTAAGCAATCGTTGGATAAAACGAGCGTGAGTTTGACAAGTTTTGAATTTAAACAAATGAACACATGTAAGACACTAATAGGACACTAAACTCGAGTCCTTAAAAGATCAAATGCTTTTTTTGTTTCAAAAGTAAACTGTTTTTTCATTTCGAGTCTATTCACAAGGTTTTAAGCAATCCTGGAATACAACAAGCGTGAGTTTCACAAGTGTTGAATTTAAACAAATGAAAACATATAAGACACTACTAGGACGCTAAGCTCGAGTCCTTAAAAGATCAAATGCTTTTTTTGTTTCAAAAGTACACTATTTTTTCGTTTGGAGTCTATTCACAAGGTTTTAAGCAATCGTTGGATAAAACGAGCGTGAGTTTGACAAGTTTTCAATATAAACAAATGAACACATATAAAACACTACTAGGACGCTAAACACGAGTCCTTAAAAGATCAAATGCTTTTTTTGTTTCAAAAGTACACTATTTTTTCATTTGGAGTGTATTCACAAGGTTTTAAGCAATCGTTGGATAAAACGAGCGTGAGTTTGACAAGTTTTGAATTTAAACAAATGAACACATATAAGACACTACTAGGACACTAAACTCGAGTCCTTAAAAGATCAAATGCTTTTTTTGTTTCAAAAATACACTATTTTTTCATTTCGAGTGTATTCACAAGGTTTTAAGCAATCTTGGGATACAACGAGCGTGAGTTTGACAAGTTTTGAATTTAAACAAACTAAAACATATAAGACACTACTAGGACGCTAAACTCGAGTCCTTAAAAGATCAAATGCTTTTTTTGTTTCAAATGTACACTATTTTTTCATTTGGAGTGTATTCACAAGGTTTTAAGCAATCGTTGGATAAAACGAGCGTGAGTTTGACAAGTTTTGAATTTAAACAAATGAACACATATAAGACACTACTAGGACGCTAAACTCGAGTCCTTAAAAGATCAAATGCTTTTTTTGTTTCAAAAGTACACTATTTTTTCATTTGGAGTGTATTCACAAGGTTTTAAGCAATCGTTGGATAAAACGAGCGTGAGTTTGACAAGTTTTGAATTTAAACAAATGAACACATGTAAGACACTAATAGGACACTAAACTCGAGTCCTTAAAAGATCAAATGCTTTTTTTGTTTCAAAAGTAAACTGTTTTTTCATTTCGAGTCTATTCACAAGGTTTTAAGCAATCCTGGAATACAACAAGCGTGAGTTTCACAAGTGTTGAATTTAAACAAATGAAAACATATAAGACACTACTAGGACGCTAAGCTCGAGTCCTTAAAAGATCAAATGCTTTTTTTGTTTCAAAAGTACACTATTTTTTCGTTTGGAGTCTATTCACAAGGTTTTAAGCAATCGTTGGATAAAACGAGCGTGAGTTTGACAAGTTTTCAATATAAACAAATGAACACATATAAAACACTACTAGGACGCTAAACACGAGTCCTTAAAAGATCAAATGCTTTTTTTTGTTTCAAAAGTACACTATTTTTTCTTTTGGAGTGTATTCACAAGGTTTTAAGCAATCTTGGGATACAACGAGCGTGAGTTTGACAAGTGTTGAATTTAAACAAATGAAAACATATAAGACACTACTAGGACGCTAAACTCGAGTCCTTAAAAGATCAAATGCTTTTTTTGTTTCAAAAGTACACTATTTTTTCATTTGGAGTCTATTCACAAGGTTTTAAGCAATCCTGGGATAGAACGAGCGTGAGTTTCACAACTGTTGAATTTAAACAAATGAAAACAGATAAGACACTACTAGGACGCTAAACTCGAGTCCTTAAAAGATCAAATGCTTTTTTTGTTTCAAAAGTACACTATTTTTTCATTTGGAGTGTATTCACAAGGTTTTAAGCAATCGTTGGATAAAACGAGCGTGAGTTTGACAAGTTTTGAATTTAAACAAATGAACACATGTAAGACACTAATAGGACACTAAACTCGAGTCCTTAAAAGATCAAATGCTTTTTTTGTTTCAAAAGTAAACTGTTTTTTCATTTCGAGTCTATTCACAAGGTTTTAAGCAATCCTGGAATACAACAAGCGTGAGTTTCACAAGTGTTGAATTTAAACAAATGAAAACATATAAGACACTACTAGGACGCTAAGCTCGAGTCCTTAAAAGATCAAATGCTTTTTTTGTTTCAAAAGTACACTATTTTTTCGTTTGGAGTCTATTCACAAGGTTTTAAGCAATCGTTGGATAAAACGAGCGTGAGTTTGACAAGTTTTCAATATAAACAAATGAACACATATAAAACACTACTAGGACGCTAAACACGAGTCCTTAAAAGATCAAATGCTTTTTTTGTTTCAAAAGTACACTATTTTTTCATTTGGAGTGTATTCACAAGGTTTTAAGCAATCGTTGGATAAAACGAGCGTGAGTTTGACAAGTTTTGAATTTAAACAAATGAACACATATAAGACACTACTAGGACACTAAACTCGAGTCCTTAAAAGATCAAATGCTTTTTTTGTTTCAAAAATACACTATTTTTTCATTTCGAGTGTATTCACAAGGTTTTAAGCAATCTTGGGATACAACGAGCGTGAGTTTGACAAGTTTTGAATTTAAACAAACTAAAACATATAAGACACTACTAGGACGCTAAACTCGAGTCCTTAAAAGATCAAATGCTTTTTTTGTTTCAAATGTACACTATTTTTTCATTTGGAGTGTATTCACAAGGTTTTAAGCAATCGTTGGATAAAACGAGCGTGAGTTTGACAAGTTTTGAATTTAAACAAATGAACACATATAAGACACTACTAGGACGCTAAACTCGAGTCCTTAAAAGATCAAATGCTTTTTTTGTTTCAAAAGTACACTATTTTTTCATTTGGAGTGTATTCACAAGGTTTTAAGCAATCGTTGGATAAAACGAGCGTGAGTTTGACAAGTTTTGAATTTAAACAAATGAACACATGTAAGACACTAATAGGACACTAAACTCGAGTCCTTAAAAGATCAAATGCTTTTTTTGTTTCAAAAGTAAACTGTTTTTTCATTTCGAGTCTATTCACAAGGTTTTAAGCAATCCTGGAATACAACAAGCGTGAGTTTCACAAGTGTTGAATTTAAACAAATGAAAACATATAAGACACTACTAGGACGCTAAGCTCGAGTCCTTAAAAGATCAAATGCTTTTTTTGTTTCAAAAGTACACTATTTTTTCGTTTGGAGTCTATTCACAAGGTTTTAAGCAATCGTTGGATAAAACGAGCGTGAGTTTGACAAGTTTTCAATATAAACAAATGAACACATATAAAACACTACTAGGACGCTAAACACGAGTCCTTAAAAGATCAAATGCTTTTTTTTGTTTCAAAAGTACACTATTTTTTCTTTTGGAGTGTATTCACAAGGTTTTAAGCAATCTTGGGATACAACGAGCGTGAGTTTGACAAGTGTTGAATTTAAACAAATGAAAACATATAAGACACTACTAGGACGCTAAACTCGAGTCCTTAAAAGATCAAATGCTTTTTTTGTTTCAAAAGTACACTATTTTTTCATTTGGAGTCTATTCACAAGGTTTTAAGCAATCCTGGGATAGAACGAGCGTGAGTTTCACAACTGTTGAATTTAAACAAATGAAAACAGATAAGACACTACTAGGACGCTAAACTCGAGTCCTTAAAAGATCAAATGCTTTTTTTGTTTCAAAAGTACACTATTTTTTCATTTGGAGTGTATTCACAAGGTTTTAAGCAATCGTTGGATAAAACGAGCGTGAGTTTGACAAGTTTTGAATTTAAACAAATCAACACATATAAGACACTACTAGGACACTAAACTCGAGTCCTTAAAAGATCAAATGCTTTTTTTGTTTCAAAAATACACTATTTTTTCATTTCGAGTGTATTCACAAGGTTTTAAGCAATCTTGGGATACAACGAGCGTGAGTTTGACAAGTGTTGAATTTAAACAAATGAAAACATATAAGACACTACTAGGACGCTAAACTCGAGTCCTTAAAAGATCAAATGCTTTTTTTGTTTCAAAAGTACACTATTTTTTCATTTGGAGTCTATTCACAAGGTTTTAAGCAATCCTGGGATACAACGAGCGTGAGTTTCACAAGTGTTGAATTTAATCAAATGAACACATATAAGACACTACTAGGACGCTAAACTCGAGTCCTTAAAAGATCAAATGCTTTTTTTGTTTCAAAAGTAAACTGTTTTTTCATTTCGAGTCTATTCACAAGGTTTTAAGCAATCCTGGGATACAACGAGCGTGAGTTTCACAAGTGTTGAATTTAATCAAATGAACACATATAAGACACTACTAGGACGCTAAACTCGAGTCCTTAAAAGATCAAATGCTTTTTTTGTTTCAAAAGTACACTATTTTTTCATTTGGAGTGTATTCACAAGGTTTTAAGCAATCGTTGGATAAAACGAGCGTGAGTTTGACAAGTTTTGAATTTAAACAAATGAACACATGTAAGACACTAATAGGACACTAAACTCGAGTCCTTAAAAGATCAAATGCTTTTTTTGTTTCAAATGTACACTATTTTTTCATTTGGAGTGTATTCACAAGGTTTTAAGCAATCGTTGGATAAAACGAGCGTGAGTTTGACAAGTTTTGAATTTAAACAAATGAACACATATAAGACACTACTAGGACGCTAAACTCGAGTCCTTAAAAGATCAAATGCTTTTTTTGTTTCAAAAGTACACTATTTTTTCATTTGGAGTGTATTCACAAGGTTTTAAGCAATCGTTGGATAAAACGAGCGTGAGTTTGACAAGTTTTGAATTTAAACAAATGAACACATGTAAGACACTAATAGGACACTAAACTCGAGTCCTTAAAAGATCAAATGCTTTTTTTGTTTCAAAAGTACACTATTTTTTCATTTGGAGTCTATTCACAAGGTTTTAAGCAATCCTGGGATACAACGAGCGTGAGTTTCACAAGTGTTGAATTTAATCAAATGAACACATATAAGACACTACTAGGACGCTAAACTCGAGTCCTTAAAAGATCAAATGCTTTTTTTGTTTCAAAAGTACACTATTTTTTCATTTGGAGTGTATTCACAAGGTTTTAAGCAATCGTTGGATAAAACGAGCGTGAGTTTGACAAGTTTTGAATTTAAACAAATGAACACATATAAGACACTACTAGGACACTAAACTCGAGTCCTTAAAAGATCAAATGCTTTTTTTGTTTCAAAAATACACTATTTTTTCATTTCGAGTGTATTCACAAGGTTTTAAGCAATCTTGGGATACAACGAGCGTGAGTTTGACAAGTTTTGAATTTAAACAAACTAAAACATATAAGACACTACTAGGACGCTAAACTCGAGTCCTTAAAAGATCAAATGCTTTTTTTGTTTCAAATGTACACTATTTTTTCATTTGGAGTGTATTCACAAGGTTTTAAGCAATCGTTGGATAAAACGAGCGTGAGTTTGACAAGTTTTGAATTTAAATAAATGAACACATATAAGACACTACTAGGACGCTAAACTCGAGTCCTTAAAAGATCAAATGCTTTTTTTGTTTCAAAAGTACACTATTTTTTCATTTGGAGTGTATTCACAAGGTTTTAAGCAATCGTTGGATAAAACGAGCGTGAGTTTGACAAGTTTTGAATTTAAACAAATGAACACATGTAAGACACTAATAGGACACTAAACTCGAGTCCTTAAAAGATCAAATGCTTTTTTTGTTTCAAAAGTAAACTGTTTTTTCATTTCGAGTCTATTCACAAGGTTTTAAGCAATCCTGGGATACAACGAGCGTGAGTTTCACAAGTGTTGAATTTAATCAAATGAACACATATAAGACACTACTAGGACGCTAAACTCGAGTCCTTAAAAGATCAAATGCTTTTTTTGTTTCAAAAGTACACTATTTTTTCATTTGGAGTGTATTCACAAGGTTTTAAGCAATCGTTGGATAAAACGAGCGTGAGTTTGACAAGTTTTGAATTTAAACAAATGAACACATGTAAGACACTAATAGGACACTAAACTCGAGTCCTTAAAAGATCAAATGCTTTTTTTGTTTCAAAAGTAAACTGTTTTTTCATTTCGAGTCTATTCACAAGGTTTTAAGCAATCCTGGAATACAACAAGCGTGAGTTTCACAAGTGTTGAATTTAAACAAATGAAAACATATAAGACACTACTAGGACGCTAAGCTCGAGTCCTTAAAAGATCAAATGCTTTTTTTGTTTCAAAAGTACACTATTTTTTCGTTTGGAGTCTATTCACAAGGTTTTAAGCAATCGTTGGATAAAACGAGCGTGAGTTTGACAAGTTTTCAATATAAACAAATGAACACATATAAAACACTACTAGGACGCTAAACACGAGTCCTTAAAAGATCAAATGCTTTTTTTTGTTTCAAAAGTACACTATTTTTTCTTTTGGAGTGTATTCACAAGGTTTTAAGCAATCTTGGGATACAACGAGCGTGAGTTTGACAAGTGTTGAATTTAAACAAATGAAAACATATAAGACACTACTAGGACGCTAAACTCGAGTCCTTAAAAGATCAAATGCTTTTTTTGTTTCAAAAGTACACTATTTTTTCATTTGGAGTCTATTCACAAGGTTTTAAGCAATCCTGGGATACAACGAGCGTGAGTTTCACAAGTGTTGAATTTAATCAAATGAACACATATAAGACACTACTAGGACGCTAAACTCGAGTCCTTAAAAGATCAAATGCTTTTTTTGTTTCAAAAGTAAACTGTTTTTTCATTTCGAGTCTATTCACAAGGTTTTAAGCAATCCTGGGATACAACGAGCGTGAGTTTCACAAGTGTTGAATTTAATCAAATGAACACATATAAGACACTACTAGGACGCTAAACTCGAGTCCTTAAAAGATCAAATGCTTTTTTTGTTTCAAAAGTACACTATTTTTTCATTTGGAGTGTATTCACAAGGTTTTAAGCAATCGTTGGATAAAACGAGCGTGAGTTTGACAAGTTTTGAATTTAAACAAATGAACACATGTAAGACACTAATAGGACACTAAACTCGAGTCCTTAAAAGATCAAATGCTTTTTTTGTTTCAAAAGTAAACTGTTTTTTCATTTCGAGTCTATTCACAAGGTTTGATAGTTCACATTTCGTATGCATTATTAGCATCCATATTTTGTGTCTTTGTGATGTTTTTGATCAAACTTGTTGCATTTTACATTATTTGGTGTTAGTGTGTAGTTAAGATTGTTTTAGGATCAATTGGAGGGCAATGAAGCAAAAACAGCACATTTGGTGGCCGAGAGCTAGTTCAAGCATGGAGAACACCTTGTGAGTTAATTTGAAGTCCAAATGAAGAATTGAGGACAAGTTGGTTGCTAGAATTTCAGGAAATGAGTTGGAAGGATAATGGTGCAATTCGGCCAGTTTGGGTGATTTTATGCATGGCACATGCATTGGATTCAGATTTGGTGGTTTCTCACACCTTGCCATGCATTAATTCACACCTCCACCCTTACCATTAGTTAAACCATTCAGCCACACATTTTCACCCACAAATTCACCCATGCCGTGAGTTTTTAATCCTATGCCAGGCTGTCTTGGCAGTCATTCCACATGCATCTCCAAATACCACATGCATGCATTTCTCCATTGTGCCAAGCACTCACCATTTCAGAAAATGAATTCCCCCATCATTACACACACTAGCTTTCCATATTTTACAATTGTTGAGATCCAATCTTGGATCTAAAATCTGAAACAATTATTCCTTGTTCTCCCTTTAAGTATTGTATTCAAGAAATCTGAAATACACTACATTCCATAACTCTACATTCGACACTTTCATTCCATACGACTCCCATTGCATCTCTCACACACCTAAACACTCCATTTTTTGTCCATTCTCTACCATTTTTACTCAGACCATTCAACCTTAGCCGTGCCACAACCATCCATAACACACTTGGAGGAGCCACACCATACTTGGAGGAGATTGCACCGAAGGTCACTCTCAAGGGATCTTCAACACAGTTTTGCTTCAAGGGGTTCTTCTTCTTAATTCTATGTACACTCATGTTATATTTCTATGTCAAATCTTTGTAAACATGAAGTGTAACTAATCTCCTTCTAGGGATTCGATGTAGCCTAGCAAGACTGCCATGTAACTCATTTGGAATGCTTAGTTTTATCTTTCTATTTCTTGTGTCATTCTCTGATTTAATTGTAACCTTATGTGTTGATTTTAATGTTTGATCACCATTCGAATTAACCATAGGTTGTATAGCCAATCTTATAGCACACATCATGCATAACCTTGGCAGAAATGGGAATGATTAAAGGGGAGGTTTTGCACACATCATGCCGAGTGTTCCCTTGGTTTTGTGAAAGTTTCTTGTGCATAACACATTCTTGATTAGGAATCCAAGTTGCATATCACAACTAGGTTCATGTTTAAGAATATTTAATCAAATCCACACATCATATGGTTGATTATATCTAAGTGAAACAAACTCAAGAAATTGATAGATTGCTAAGCATAAATCTGAGTTAACAAACATGGAATTAGTTAAGCTATGGTGAAACCGAATCCCTAGATTCATCTACCTTAGTTTCACCCCCCTAGCTCCTTCTCTCTAGTGAGACAATCCCTAGCCTCAACTCCCTCGGTTCTACCTCATTTTATTACTTGTTGTTTCATTTACTTGTAGCCATTTCATGTCCGTATGTTTCAAGATACAACATCAAATCTGTTTAAATTGGTTAGTTCTAGGTTCTAGTAAGTTTCTTGCAAAACTAGTGATTATATAGGTCTAATTAGTCCCTGTGGATTCGACACCCTTACTTGTGTTCTTATACTCAACATGTTTGTAGCACTAGGAAGGAAAAACTTCAACAAGGTTTTAAGCAATCCTGGGATACAACGAGCGTGAGTTTCACAAGTGTTGAATTTAATCAAATGAACACATATAAGACACTACTAGGACGCTAAACTCGAGTCCTTAAAAGATCAAATGCTTTTTTTGTTTCAAATGTACACTATTTTTTCATTAGGAGTGTATTCACAAGGTTTTAAGCAATCGTTGGATAAAACGAGCGTGAGTTTGACAAGTTTTGAATTTAAACAAATGAACACATATAAGACACTACTAGGACACTAAACTCGAGTCCTTAAAATATCAAATGCTTTTTTTGTTTCAAAAATACACTATTTTTTCATTTCGAGTGTATTCACAAGGTTTTAAGCAATCCTGGGATACAACGAGCGTGAGTTTGACAAGTTTTGAATTTAAACAAACTAAAACATATAAGACACTACTAGGACGCTAAACTCGAGTCCTTAAAAGATCAAATGCTTATTTTGTTTCAAAAGTACACTGTTTTTTCATTTCGAGTCTATTCACAAGGTTTTAAGCAATCCTGGGATACAACGAGCGTGAGTTTCACAAGTGTTGAATTTAATCAAATGAACACATATAAGACACTACTAGGACGCTAAACTCGAGTCCTTAAAAGATCAAATGCTTTTCTTGTTTCAAAAGTACACTATTTTTTCGTTTGGAGTCTATTCACAAGGTTTTAAGCAATCCTGGGATAGAACGAGCGTGAGTTTCACAACTGTCGAAATTAAACAAATGAAAACATATAAGACACTACTAGGACGCTAAACTCGAGTCCTTAAAAGATCAAATGCTTTTTTTGTTTCAAAAGTACACTATTTTTTCATTTGGAGTCCATTCACAAGGTTTTAAGCAATCGTTGGATAAAACGAGCGTGAGTTTGACAAGTTTTCAATATAAACAAATGAACACATATAAAACACTACTAGGACGCTAAACACGAGTCCTTAAAAGATCGAATGCTTTTTTTTGTTTCAAAAGTACACTATTTTTTCTTTTGGAGTCTATTCACAAGGTTTTAAGCAATCCTGGGATAGAACGAGCGTGAGTTTCACAACTGTTGAATTTAAACAAATGAAAACATATAAGACACTACTAGGATGCTAAACTCGAGTCCTTAAAAGATCAAATGCTTTTTTTGTTTCAAAAGTACACTATTTTTTCATTTGGAGTGTATTCACAAGGTTTTAAGCAATCGTTGGATAAAACGAGCGTGAGTTTGACAAGTTTTGAATTTAAACAAATGAACACATATAAGACACTACTAGGACACTAAACTCCAGTCCTTAAAAGATCAAATGCTTTTTTTGTTTCAAAAATACACTATTTTTTCATTTCGAGTGTATTCACAAGGTTTTAAGCAATCTTGGGATACAACGAGCGTGAGTTTGACAAGTTTTGAATTTAAACAAACTAAAACATATAAGACACTACTAGGACGCTAAACTCGAGTCCTTAAAAGATCAAATGCTTTTTTTGTTTCAAAAGTACACTATTTTTTCATTTGGAGTCTATTCACAAGGTTTTAAGCAATCGTTGGATAAAACGAGCGTGAGTTTGACAAGTTTTCAATATAAACAAATGAACACATATAAAACACTACTAGGACGCTAAACACGAGTCCTTAAAAGATCAAATGCTTTTTTTTGTTTCAAAAGTAAACTATTTTTTCTTTTGGAGTCTATTCACAAGGTTTTAAGCAATCCTGGAATACAACGAGCGTGAGTTTCACAAGTGTTGAATTTAAACAAATGAAAACATATAAGACACTACTAGGACGCTAAACTCGAGTCCTTAAAAGATCAAATGTTTTTTTTGTTTCAAAAGTACACTATTTTTTCATTTGGAGTGTATTCACAAGGTTTTAAGCAATCGTTGGATAAAACGAGCGTGAGTTTGACAAGTTTTGAATTTAAACAAATGAACACATATAAGACACTACTAGGACGCTCAACACGAGTCCTTAAAAGATCAAATGCTTTTTTTGTTTCAAATATACACTATTTTTTCATTTCGAGTGTATTCACAAGGTTTTAAGCAATCCTGGGATACAACGAGCGTGAGTTTGACAAGTGTTGAATTTAAACAAATGAACACATATACGACACTACTAGGACGCTAAACTCGAGCCCTTAAAAGATCAAATGCTTATTTTGTTTCAAATATACACTATTTTTTCATTTCGAGTGTATTCACAAGGTTTTAAGCAATCCTGGGATACAACGAGCGTGAGTTTGACAAGTGTTGAATTTAAACAAATGAACACATATACGACACTACTAGGACGCTAAACTCGAGCCCTTAAAAGATCAAATGCTTATTTTGTTTCAAAAGTACACTGTTTTTTCATTTCGAGTCTATTCACAAGGTTTTAAGCAATCTTGGGATACAACGAGCGTGAGTTTCACAAGTGTTGAATTTAAACAAATGAACACATATACGACACTACTAGGACGCTAAACTCGAGCCCTTAAAAGATCAAATGCTTATTTTGTTTCAAATATACACTATTTTTTCATTTCGAGTGTATTCACAAGGTTTTAAGCAATCCTGGGATACAACGAGCGTGAGTTTGACAAGTTTTGAATTTAAACAAATGAACACATATAAGACACTACTAGGACGCTCAACACGAGTCCTTAAAAGATCAAATGCTTTTTTTGTTTCAAATATACACTATTTTTTCATTTCGAGTGTATTCACAAGGTTTTAAGCAATCCTGGGATACAACGAGCGTGAGTTTGACAAGTGTTGAATTTAAACAAATGAACACATATACGACACTACTAGGACGCTAAACTCGAGCCCTTAAAAGATCAAATGCTTATTTTGTTTCAAAAGTACACTGTTTTTTCATTTCGAGTCTATTCACAAGGTTTTAAGCAATCTTGGGATACAACGAGCGTGAGTTTCACAAGTGTTGAATTTAAACAAATGAACATATATAAGACACTACTAGGACGCTAAACTCGAGTCCTTAAAAGATCAAATGTTTTTTTTGTTTCAAAAGTACACTATTTTTTCGTTTGGAGTCTATTCACAAGGTTTTAAGCAATCCTGGAATACAACGAGCGTGAGTTTCACAAGTGTTGAATTTAATCAAATGAACACATATAAGACACTACTAGGACGCTAAAATCGAGTCCTTAAAAGATCAAATGCTTTTTTTGTTTCAAAAGTACATTATTTTTTCATTTGGAGTGTATTCACAAGGTTTTAAGCAATCGTTGGATAAAACGAGCGTGAGTTTGACAAGTTTTGAATTTAAACAAATGAACACATATAAGACACTACTAGGACGCTCAACACGAGTCCTTAAAAGATCAAATGCTTTTTTTGTTTCAAATATACACTATTTTTTCATTTCGAGTGTATTCACAAGGTTTTAAGCAATCCTGGGATACAACGAGCGTGAGTTTGACAAGTGTTGAATTTAAACAAATGAACACATATACGACACTACTAGGACGCTAAACTCGAGTCCTTAAAAGATCAAATGCTTATTTTGTTTCAAAAGTACACTGTTTTTTCATTTCGAGTCTATTCACAAGGTTTTAAGCAATCTTGGGATACAACGAGCGTGAGTTTCACAAGTGTTGAATTTAAACAAATGAACACATATAAGACACTACTAGGACGCTAAACTCGAGTCCTTAAAAGATCAAATGCTTATTTTGTTTCAAAAGTACACTGTTTTTTCATTTCGAGTCTATTCACAAGGTTTTAAGCAATCTTGGGATACAACGAGCGTGAGTTTCACAAGTGTTGAATTTAATCAAATGAACACATATAAGACACTACTAGGACGCTAAACTCGAGTCCTTAATAGATCAAATGCTTATTTTGTTTCAAAAGTACACTGTTTTTTCATTTCGAGTCTATTCACAAGGTTTTAAGCAATCTTGGGATACAACGAGCGTGAGTTTCACAAGTGTTGAATTTAAACAAATGAACATATATAAGACACTACTAGGACGCTAAACTCGAGTCCTTAAAAGATCAAATGCTTATTTTGTTTCAAAAGTACACTGTTTTTTCATTTCGAGTCTATTCACAAGGTTTTAAGCAATCTTGGGATACAACGAGCGTGAGTTTCACAACTGTTGAATTTAATCAAATGAACACATATAAGACACTACTAGGACGCTAAACTCGAGCCCTTAAAAGATCAAATGCTTTTTTTTGTTTCAAAAGTACAGTATTTTTTCTTTTGGAGTCTATTCACAAGGTTTTAAGCAATCCTGGGATACAACGAGCGTGAGTTTGACAAGTGTTGAATTTAAACAAATGAACACATATACGACACTACTAGGACGCTAAACTCGAGTCCTTAAAAGATCAAATGCTTATTTTGTTTCAAAAGTACACTGTTTTTTCATTTCGAGTCTATTCACAAGGTTTTAAGCAATCTTGGGATACAACGAGCGTGAGTTTCACAAGTGTTGAATTTAAACAAATGAACATATATAAGACACTACTAGGACGCTAAACTCGAGTCCTTAAAAGATCAAATGCTTTTTTTGTTTCAAAAGTACACTATTTTTTCGTTTGGAGTCTATTCACAAGGTTTTAAGCAATCCTGGGATAGAACGAGCGTGAGTTTCACAACTGTCGAAATTAAACAAATGAAAACATATAAGACACTACTAGGACGCTAAACTCGAGTCCTTAAAAGATCAAATGCTTTTTTTGTTTCAAAAGTACACTATTTTTTCATTTGGAGTCCATTCACAAGGTTTTAAGCAATCGTTGGATAAAACGAGCGTGAGTTTGACAAGTTTTCAATATAAACAAATGAACACATATAAAACACTACTAGGACGCTAAACACGAGTCCTTAAAAGATCGAATGCTTTTTTTTGTTTCAAAAGTACACTATTTTTTCTTTTGGAGTCTATTCACAAGGTTTTAAGCAATCCTGGGATAGAACGAGCGTGAGTTTCACAACTGTTGAATTTAAACAAATGAAAACATATAAGACACTACTAGGATGCTAAACTCGAGTCCTTAAAAGATCAAATGCTTTTTTTGTTTCAAAAGTACACTATTTTTTCATTTGGAGTGTATTCACAAGGTTTTAAGCAATCGTTGGATAAAACGAGCGTGAGTTTGACAAGTTTTGAATTTAAACAAATGAACACATATAAGACACTACTAGGACACTAAACTCCAGTCCTTAAAAGATCAAATGCTTTTTTTGTTTCAAAAATACACTATTTTTTCATTTCGAGTGTATTCACAAGGTTTTAAGCAATCTTGGGATACAACGAGCGTGAGTTTGACAAGTTTTGAATTTAAACAAACTAAAACATATAAGACACTACTAGGACGCTAAACTCGAGTCCTTAAAAGATCAAATGCTTTTTTTGTTTCAAAAGTACACTATTTTTTCATTTGGAGTCTATTCACAAGGTTTTAAGCAATCGTTGGATAAAACGAGCGTGAGTTTGACAAGTTTTCAATATAAACAAATGAACACATATAAAACACTACTAGGACGCTAAACACGAGTCCTTAAAAGATCAAATGCTTTTTTTTGTTTCAAAAGTACACTATTTTTTCTTTTGGAGTCTATTCACAAGGTTTTAAGCAATCCTGGAATACAACGAGCGTGAGTTTCACAAGTGTTGAATTTAAACAAATGAAAACATATAAGACACTACTAGGACGCTAAACTCGAGTCCTTAAAAGATCAAATGCTTTTTTTGTTTCAAAAGTACACTATTTTTTCATTTGGAGTGTATTCACAAGGTTTTAAGCAATCGTTGGATAAAACGAGCGTGAGTTTGACAAGTTTTGAATTTAAACAAATGAACACATATAAGACACTACTAGGACGCTAAACACGAGTCCTTAAAAGATCAAATGCTTTTTTTTGTTTCAAAAGTACAGTATTTTTTCTTTTGGAGTCTATTCACAAGGTTTTAAGCAATCCTGGGATACAACGAGCGTGAGTTTGACAAGTGTTGAATTTAAACAAATGAACACATATACGACACTACTAGGACGCTAAACTCGAGTCCTTAAAAGATCAAATGCTTTTTTTGTTTCAAAAGTACACTGTTTTTTCATTTCGAGTCTATTCACAAGGTTTTAAGCAATCTTGGGATACAACGAGCGTGAGTTTCACAAGTGTTGAATTTAAACAAATGAACATATATAAGACACTACTAGGACGCTAAACTCGAGTCCTTAAAAGATCAAATGCTTTTTTTGTTTCAAAAGTACACTATTTTTTCGTTTGGAGTCTATTCACAAGGTTTTAAGCAATCTTGGGATACAACGAGCGTGAGTTTCACAAGTGTTGAATTTAATCAAATGAACACATATAAGACACTACTAGGACGCTAAAATCGAGTCCTTAAAAGATCAAATGCTTTTTTTGTTTCAAAAGTACACTATTTATTCATTTGGAGTGTATTCACAAGGTTTTAAGCAATCGTTGGATAAAACGAGCGTGAGTTTGACAAGTTTTGAATTTAAACAAATGAACACATATAAGACACTACTAGGACGCTAAACACGAGTCCTTAAAAGATCAAATGCTTTTTTTTGTTTCAAAAGTACAGTATTTTTTCTTTTGGAGTTTATTCACAAGGTTTTAAGCAATCCTGGGATACAACGAGCGTGAGTTTGACAAGTTTTGAATTTAAACAAATGAACACATATACGACACTACTAGGACGCTCAACACGAGTCCTTAAAAGATCAAATGCTTATTTTGTTTCAAAAGTACACTGTTTTTTCATTTCGAGTCTATTCACAAGGTTTTAAGCAATCTTGGGATACAACGAGCGTGAGTTTCACAAGTGTTGAATTTAAACAAATGAACACATATAAGACACTACTAGGACGCTAAACTCGAGTCCTTAAAAGATCAAATGCTTTTTTTGTTTCAAAAGTATACTATTTTTTCGTTTCGAGTCTATTCACAAGGTTTTAAGCAATCTTGGGATACAACGAGCGTGAGTTTCACAAGTGTTGAATTTAAACAAATGAACACATATAAGACACTACTAGGACGCTAAACTCGAGTCCTTAAAAGATCAAATGCTTATTTTGTTTCAAAAGTACACTGTTTTTTCATTTCGAGTCTATTCACAAGGTTTTAAGCAATCTTGGGATACAACGAGCGTGAGTTTCACAAGTGTTGAATTTAAACAAATGAACATATATAAGACACTACTAGGACGCTAAACTCGAGTCCTTAAAAGATCAAATGCTTATTTTGTTTCAAAAGTACACTGTTTTTTCATTTCGAGTCTATTCACAAGGTTTTAAGCAATCTTGGGATACAACGAGCGTGAGTTTCACAAGTGTTGAATTTAATCAAATGAACATATATAAGACACTACTAGGACGCTAAACTCGAGTCCTTAAAAGATCAAATGCTTTTTTTGTTTCAAAAGTACACTATTTTTTCGTTTGGTGTCTATTCACAAGGTTTTAAGCAATCCTGGAATACAACGAGCGTGAGTTTCACAAGTGTTGAATTTAATCAAATGAACACATATAAGACACTACTAGGACGCTAAAATCGAGTCCTTAAAAGATCAAATGCTTTTTTTGTTTCAAAAGTACACTATTTTTTCATTTGGAGTGTATTCACAAGGTTTTAAGCAATCGTTGGATAAAACGAGCGTGAGTTTGACAAGTTTTGAATTTAAACAAATGAACACATATAAGACACTACTAGGACGCTCAACACGAGTCCTTAAAAGATCAAATGCTTTTTTTGTTTCAAATATACACTATTTTTTCATTTCGAGTGTATTCACAAGGTTTTAAGCAATCCTGGGATACAACGAGCGTGAGTTTGACAAGTGTTGAATTTAAACAAATGAACACATATACGACACTACTAGGACGCTAAACTCGAGTCCTTAAAAGATCAAATGCTTATTTTGTTTCAAAAGTACACTGTTTTTTCATTTCGAGTCTATTCACAAGGTTTTAAGCAATCTTGGGATACAACGAGCGTGAGTTTCACAAGTGTTGAATTTAAACAAATGAACATATATAAGACACTACTAGGACCCTAAACTCGAGTCCTTAAAAGATCAAATGCTTATTTTGTTTCAAAAGTACACTGTTTTTTCATTTCGAGTCTATTCACAAGGTTTTAAGCAATCTTGGGATACAACGAGCGTGAGTTTCACAAGTGTTGAATTTAATCAAATGAACACATATAAGACACTACTAGGACGCTAAACTCGAGTCCTTAAAAGATCAAATGCTTATTTTGTTTCAAAAGTACACTGTTTTTTCATTTCGAGTCTATTCACAAGGTTTTAAGCAATCTTGGGATACAACGAGCGTGAGTTTCACAAGTGTTGAATTTAAACAAATGAACATATATAAGACACTACTAGGACGCTAAACTCGAGTCCTTAAAAGATCAAATGCTTATTTTGTTTCAAAAGTACACTGTTTTTTCATTTCGAGTCTATTCACAAGGTTTTAAGCAATCTTGGGATACAACGAGCGTGAGTTTCACAAGTGTTGAATTTAATCAAATGAACACATATAAGACACTACTAGGACGCTAAACTCGAGCCCTTAAAAGATCAAATGCTTTTTTTTGTTTCAAAAGTACAGTATTTTTTCTTTTGGAGTCTATTCACAAGGTTTTAAGCAATCCTGGGATACAACGAGCGTGAGTTTGACAAGTGTTGAATTTAAACAAATGAACACATATACGACACTACTAGGACGCTAAACTCGAGTCCTTAAAAGATCAAATGCTTATTTTGTTTCAAAAGTACACTGTTTTTTCATTTCGAGTCTATTCACAAGGTTTTAAGCAATCTTGGGATACAACGAGCGTGAGTTTCACAAGTGTTGAATTTAAACAAATGAACATATATAAGACACTACTAGGACGCTAAACTCGAGTCCTTAAAAGATCAAATGCTTTTTTTGTTTCAAAAGTACACTATTTTTTCGTTTGGAGTCTATTCACAAGGTTTTAAGCAATCCTGGAATACAACGAGCGTGAGTTTCACAAGTGTTGAATTTAATCAAATGAACACATATAAGACACTACTAGGACGCTAAAATCGAGTCCTTAAAAGATCAAATGCTTTTTTTGTTTCAAAAGTACACTATTTTTTCATTTGGAGTGTATTCACAAGGTTTTAAGCAATCGTTGGATAAAACGAGCGTGAGTTTGACAAGTTTTGAATTTAAACAAATGAACACATATAAGACACTACTAGGACGCTCAACACGAGTCCTTAAAAGATCAAATGCTTTTTTTGTTTCAAATATACACTATTTTTTCATTTCGAGTGTATTCACAAGGTTTTAAGCAATCCTGGGATACAACGAGCGTGAGTTTGACAAGTGTTGAATTTAAACAAATGAACACATATACGACACTACTAGGACGCTAAACTCGAGTCCTTAAAAGATCAAATGCTTATTTTGTTTCAAAAGTACACTGTTTTTTCATTTCGAGTCTATTCACAAGGTTTTAAGCAATCTTGGGATACAACGAGCGTGAGTTTCACAAGTGTTGAATTTAAACAAATGAACACATATAAGACACTACTAGGACGCTAAACTCGAGTCCTTAAAAGATCAAATGCTTATTTTGTTTCAAAAGTACACTGTTTTTTCATTTCGAGTCTATTCACAAGGTTTTAAGCAATCTTGGGATACAACGAGCGTGAGTTTCACAAGTGTTGAATTTAAACAAATGAACATATATAAGACACTACTAGGACGCTAAACTCGAGTCCTTAAAAGATCAAATGCTTATTTTGTTTCAAAAGTACACTGTTTTTTCATTTCGAGTCTATTCACAAGGTTTTAAGCAATCTTGGGATACAACGAGCGTGAGTTTCACAAGTGTTGAATTTAATCAAATGAACATATATAAGACACTACTAGGACGCTAAACTCGAGTCCTTAAAAGATCAAATGCTTTTTTTGTTTCAAAAGTACACTATTTTTTCGTTTGGTGTCTATTCACAAGGTTTTAAGCAATCCTGGAATACAACGAGCGTGAGTTTCACAAGTGTTGAATTTAATCAAATGAACACATATAAGACACTACTAGGACGCTAAAATCGAGTCCTTAAAAGATCAAATGCTTTTTTTGTTTCAAAAGTACACTATTTTTTCATTTGGAGTGTATTCACAAGGTTTTAAGCAATCGTTGGATAAAACGAGCGTGAGTTTGACAAGTTTTGAATTTAAACAAATGAACACATATAAGACACTACTAGGACGCTCAACACGAGTCCTTAAAAGATCAAATGCTTTTTTTGTTTCAAATATACACTATTTTTTCATTTCGAGTGTATTCACAAGGTTTTAAGCAATCCTGGGATACAACGAGCGTGAGTTTGACAAGTGTTGAATTTAAACAAATGAACACATATACGACACTACTAGGACGCTAAACTCGAGTCCTTAAAAGATCAAATGCTTA
Source organism: Crataegus laevigata (assembly GCA_963580275.1). Classification (NCBI taxonomy): domain Eukaryota; kingdom Viridiplantae; phylum Streptophyta; class Magnoliopsida; order Rosales; family Rosaceae; genus Crataegus; species Crataegus laevigata. Next base: position 22,304,000 of record OY756945.1, read on the forward strand.
TTTTGTTTCAAAAGTACACTGTTTTTTCATTTCGAGTCTATTCACAAGGTTTTAAGCAATCTTGGGATACAACGAGCGTGAGTTTCACAAGTGTTGAATTTAAACAAATGAACATATATAAGACACTACTAGGACCCTAAACTCGAGTCCTTAAAAGATCAAATGCTTATTTTGTTTCAAAAGTACACTGTTTTTTCATTTCGAGTCTATTCACAAGGTTTTAAGCAATCTTGGGATACAACGAGCGTGAGTTTCACAAGTGTTGAATTTAATCAAATGAACACATATAAGACACTACTAGGACGCTAAACTCGAGTCCTTAAAAGATCAAATGCTTATTTTGTTTCAAAAGTACACTGTTTTTTCATTTCGAGTCTATTCACAAGGTTTTAAGCAATCTTGGGATACAACGAGCGTGAGTTTCACAAGTGTTGAATTTAAACAAATGAACATATATAAGACACTACTAGGACGCTAAACTCGAGTCCTTAAAAGATCAAATGCTTATTTTGTTTCAAAAGTACACTGTTTTTTCATTTCGAGTCTATTCACAAGGTTTTAAGCAATCTTGGGATACAACGAGCGTGAGTTTCACAAGTGTTGAATTTAATCAAATGAACACATATAAGACACTACTAGGACGCTAAACTCGAGCCCTTAAAAGATCAAATGCTTTTTTTTGTTTCAAAAGTACAGTATTTTTTCTTTTGGAGTCTATTCACAAGGTTTTAAGCAATCCTGGGATACAACGAGCGTGAGTTTGACAAGTGTTGAATTTAAACAAATGAACACATATACGACACTACTAGGACGCTAAACTCGAGTCCTTAAAAGATCAAATGCTTATTTTGTTTCAAAAGTACACTGTTTTTTCATTTCGAGTCTATTCACAAGGTTTTAAGCAATCTTGGGATACAACGAGCGTGAGTTTCACAAGTGTTGAATTTAAACAAATGAACATATATAAGACACTACTAGGACGCTAAACTCGAGTCCTTAAAAGATCAAATGCTTTTTTTGTTTCAAAAGTACACTATTTTTTCGTTTGGAGTCTATTCACAAGGTTTTAAGCAATCCTGGAATACAACGAGCGTGAGTTTCACAAGTGTTGAATTTAATCAAATGAACACATATAAGACACTACTAGGACGCTAAAATCGAGTCCTTAAAAGATCAAATGCTTTTTTTGTTTCAAAAGTACACTATTTTTTCATTTGGAGTGTATTCACAAGGTTTTAAGCAATCGTTGGATAAAACGAGCGTGAGTTTGACAAGTTTTGAATTTAAACAAATGAACACATATAAGACACTACTAGGACGCTCAACACGAGTCCTTAAAAGATCAAATGCTTTTTTTGTTTCAAATATACACTATTTTTTCATTTCGAGTGTATTCACAAGGTTTTAAGCAATCCTGGGATACAACGAGCGTGAGTTTGACAAGTGTTGAATTTAAACAAATGAACACATATACGACACTACTAGGACGCTAAACTCGAGTCCTTAAAAGATCAAATGCTTATTTTGTTTCAAAAGTACACTGTTTTTTCATTTCGAGTCTATTCACAAGGTTTTAAGCAATCTTGGGATACAACGAGCGTGAGTTTCACAAGTGTTGAATTTAAACAAATGAACATATATAAGACACTACTAGGACGCTAAACTCGAGTCCTTAAAAGATCAAATGCTTATTTTGTTTCAAAAGTACACTGTTTTTTCATTTCGAGTCTATTCACAAGGTTTTAAGCAATCTTGGGATACAACGAGCGTGAGTTTCACAAGTGTTGAATTTAATCAAATGAACACATATAAGACACTACTAGGACGCTAAACTCGAGTCCTTAAAAGATCAAATGCTTATTTTGTTTCAAAAGTACACTGTTTTTTCATTTCGAGTCTATTCACAAGGTTTTAAGCAATCTTGGGATACAACGAGCGTGAGTTTCACAAGTGTTGAATTTAAACAAATGAACATATATAAGACACTACTAGGACGCTAAACTCGAGTCCTTAAAAGATCAAATGCTTATTTTGTTTCAAAAGTACACTGTTTTTTCATTTCGAGTCTATTCACAAGGTTTTAAGCAATCTTGGGATACAACGAGCGTGAGTTTCACAAGTGTTGAATTTAATCAAATGAACACATATAAGACACTACTAGGACGCTAAACTCGAGTCCTTAAAAGATCAAATGCTTTTTTTGTTTCAAAAGTACACTATTTTTTCGTTTGGAGTCTATTCGCAAGGTTTTAAGCAATCGTTGGATAAAACGAGCGTGAGTTTGACAAGTTTTCAATATAAACAAATGAACACATATAAAACACTACTAGGACGCTAAACACGAGTCCTTAAAAGATCAAATGCTTTTTTTTGTTTCAAAAGTACACTATTTTTTCTTTTGGAGTGTATTCACAAGGTTTTAAGCAATCTTGGGATACAACGAGCGTGAGTTTGACAAGTTTTGAATTTAAACAAATGAACACATGTAAGACACTAATAGGACACTAAACTCGAGTCCTTAAAAGATCAAATGCTTTTTTTGTTTCAAAAATACACTATTTTTTCATTTCGAGTGTATTCACAAGGTTTTAAGCAATCATGGGATACAACGAGCGTGAGTTTGACAAGTGTTGAATTTAAACAAATGAACACATATAAGACACTACTAGGACGCTAAACTCGAGTCCTTAAAAGATCAAATGCTTATTTTGTTTCAAAAGTACACTGTTTTTTCATTTCGAGTCTATTCACAAGGTTTTAAGCAATCCTGGGATACAACGAGCGTGAGTTTGACAAGTGTTGAATTTAAACAAATGAACACATATAAGACACTAGTAGGACGCTAAACTCGAGTCCTTAAAAGATCAAATGCTTTTTTTGTTTCAAAAGTACACTATTTTTTCGTTTGGAGTCTATTCACAAGGTTTTAAGCAATCCTGGAATACAACGAGCGTGAGTTTCACAAGTGTTGAATTTAATCAAATGAACACATATAAGACACTACTAGGACGCTAAAATCGAGTCCTTAAAAGATCAAATGCTTATTTTGTTTCAAAAGTACACTGTTTTTTCATTTCGAGTCTATTCACAAGGTTTTAAGCAATCTTGGGATACAACGAGCGTGAGTTTCACAAGTGTTGAATTTAAACAAATGAACATATATAAGACACTACTAGGACGCTAAACTCGAGTCCTTAAAAGATCAAATGCTTATTTTGTTTCAAAAGTACACTGTTTTTTCATTTCGAGTCTATTCACAAGGTTTTAAGCAATCTTGGGATACAACGAGCGTGAGTTTCACAAGTGTTGAATTTAATCAAATGAACACATATAAGACACTACTAGGACGCTAAACTCGAGTCCTTAAAAGATCAAATGCTTATTTTGTTTCAAAAGTACACTGTTTTTTCATTTCGAGTCTATTCACAAGGTTTTAAGCAATCTTGGGATACAACGAGCGTGAGTTTCACAAGTGTTGAATTTAAACAAATGAACATATATAAGACACTACTAGGACGCTAAACTCGAGTCCTTAAAAGATCAAATGCTTATTTTGTTTCAAAAGTACACTGTTTTTTCATTTCGAGTCTATTCACAAGGTTTTAAGCAATCTTGGGATACAACGAGCGTGAGTTTCACAAGTGTTGAATTTAATCAAATGAACACATATAAGACACTACTAGGACGCTAAACTCGAGTCCTTAAAAGATCAAATGCTTTTTTTGTTTCAAAAGTACACTATTTTTTCGTTTGGAGTCTATTCGCAAGGTTTTAAGCAATCGTTGGATAAAACGAGCGTGAGTTTGACAAGTTTTCAATATAAACAAATGAACACATATAAAACACTACTAGGACGCTAAACACGAGTCCTTAAAAGATCAAATGCTTTTTTTTGTTTCAAAAGTACACTATTTTTTCTTTTGGAGTGTATTCACAAGGTTTTAAGCAATCTTGGGATACAACGAGCGTGAGTTTGACAAGTTTTGAATTTAAACAAATGAACACATGTAAGACACTAATAGGACACTAAACTCGAGTCCTTAAAAGATCAAATGCTTTTTTTGTTTCAAAAATACACTATTTTTTCATTTCGAGTGTATTCACAAGGTTTTAAGCAATCATGGGATACAACGAGCGTGAGTTTGACAAGTGTTGAATTTAAACAAATGAACACATATAAGACACTACTAGGACGCTAAACTCGAGTCCTTAAAAGATCAAATGCTTATTTTGTTTCAAAAGTACACTGTTTTTTCATTTCGAGTCTATTCACAAGGTTTTAAGCAATCCTGGGATACAACGAGCGTGAGTTTGACAAGTGTTGAATTTAAACAAATGAACACATATAAGACACTAGTAGGACGCTAAACTCGAGTCCTTAAAAGATCAAATGCTTTTTTTGTTTCAAAAGTACACTATTTTTTCGTTTGGAGTCTATTCACAAGGTTTTAAGCAATCCTGGAATACAACGAGCGTGAGTTTCACAAGTGTTGAATTTAATCAAATGAACACATATAAGACACTACTAGGACGCTAAAATCGAGTCCTTAAAAGATCAAATGCTTTTTTTGTTTCAAAAGTACACTATTTTTTCATTTGGAGTGTATTCACAAGGTTTTAAGCAATCGTTGGATAAAACGAGCGTGAGTTTGACAAGTTTTGAATTTAAACAAATGAACACATATAAGACACTACTAGGACGCTCAACACGAGTCCTTAAAAGATCAAATGCTTTTTTTGTTTCAAATTGATAGGGGCATATTTATGCACCTTAGTTTAGCTTGTTCTTGTGCATTTACATTGTTTTCCTTAGTAAAATAGTCTTTTAAGGTAGTTTTATGTATTTTCAGGTTATAAGGGCAAAGTATGCAAAAGGAGGCATTTTGGAGCCTTTTGGAGCAAATTAGAGCTTGGAATGGATATCGTATGCTTGGAGCCAAAAGGATGGACGAAATTGAAGACTTGAAGATGATGAGTCCTACTTGAGCAAGGTTTCCTAGTTGGAGTAGGAAAATCCCAAATGAAGATGGAATCCTAGCTAAATTGGGTTTCCTAGTTGAATTAGGAATCCTAGTTGAAATTGGTTTCCTAGTTGAATTGGGAAACCTAGAAGAATGAAGTTTCCTACTCAAACAAGGTTTCCTACTTGAAGTAGGAAAGTTAAACCCCAAATGGCCTCAAGTTGCAGCAACAATGAAGTTTTCCTAGTTCTAGAAGGAAAAAGAATTCCAAAATGAAGAAGGATTAGTTTTCCTAATCCTAGTGCACAAAGGTTCCCTAAACATTGTTGGAAACAATTAGAAGATTCTAGAGCTTTCCCTTGCTTTGGCTGTAAGTTCACCTAGTTTCTAAGGGATTAGGCTTTCTAGAAGGCCTATCCTAATCCCTACAAAGGTGCCGCACCCTTCCCTTCTAGAAGTCCCATTCTCCCTTGCCTTGCAAGGCTTTCTAGAAGCCTTATCACCCTATCCCTAGCTGCCGCACCTTATTGCCCTATTTCCCCTTGGATTTCAGATTTAATTAGCCCAATTCCTTGTGAATTTGGGTTAATTGGGCCATAAACCCCTCTCCTTATTGGATTTACAATTTCTGCTACACTTAGGAGGCCTAATCCATCAATTAAATTAAATCCAAGCCCTAATCTGATTTATCTAGGGTTTAGGGTGCTTATATATATATGAACCTAAGTGTGCCGCAGCCATCATTCATTCCTCCATCCAGAAATTACAAAGTGCCGCACAACTCCCCTCTCCCATCCTTTGCCGCAAGCTTCCATACACACCAACCATCACCACCGTGCCTACCACCACTGCACCATCACCACCGTGCCCTGTCCACAACCAAACCACCTTGTGCGCCACCTTTGGAGGCTAGGAGAAGAGTGCACCGTGCAGTCCAAGGGGGAGAAGAAGGCTTATGCAAGAATCTGCCACCATTGGAGTGTTTGGAGTTCTTTCTATCCTTGTTTCTGTTTTCATGTTTAATTTAATTCGTTGTTCAATTATGTTAAACATGTGGAACTAATTTCTTTATAGTTAGAGGCGAATTTGAAGCCATGGACATATGTTGGTTATGATTTGATTTACTCCAGATTATGAATTCATGAACTTTGGATGTGGTTTACTTTTCTGTTTTGATTAAGAACTTGTTTATGTATGTGGGTTGAGGGTCGACACTTAATTTGCATGCTTAAACTTGATGCTAGGATATAAGGGAATTTCACCTAATCGTTATTAACTTATATTCATGAGTAGTAAAGATCGCTAGTCACGATTATGTTTAGTAAACCCTAGGTTGGATTAACATGCGTATTCCATAGTTATGAATGCCTAGTCGTTGTTTATGATTTCCATTGAATTTAATGATTCTTGTTGAATGTCTCTATCATGCGTATTCCATAGTTAGGGACTTTGATGAGGAATAATTTGGTTGCAATGCGTATTCCATTCAATTCAATGAAATTAGGGAAATCTGAGAATTAATTAGTTCAATACAATTAATTTGGGGCATCGTCATTCATAAGTTCATTGAAATCATAACTGGGAATCAAGTTGTATACATATGTTCATGTGTGGATAAGGAACCCTCTAACTAGTTTCTCAATCCATTCAAATCACCAAAATCTGTTTAGAATCTGTTTTGTTTTTAAGTTTCTGTTTTATTTCTAAATTCGTCAAAACCAATCCCCCATTTATTTTAAAGTGTTAGAGTAGCTAGAAATACATTTAGATTGTGTTTCTAGGAGTTTGGAGTCAAGTTAAAACCAATTTTCGTCAAAAATTGTGTTTGTGCTCAAAACTGCCCAGAAAGTGATTTTGAGGCAGTTTTGAGTGTTTCTGGGCTGTTTTGAGTCTTTTGCTTTGTTTTAGTGTTTTAAACTCTAGTTTTGCATTCTTTGAGTCTAGTTTAGTGTCTTATATTGTGTTTTTACGTTTTTGAGTCAGTTTCACATTGATTAGCATCCCTAGTTAATCCCCGGTCTAGAACGATCCCTATTTGCTCATATACTACAATTGTCATCCATAGGGTTTAATTTGAGTGTCAATCTAATTTTCACATCAAATTTTGGCGCCGTTGCCGGGGATTAGCAAACTTGCTAATCCCTTGTGTTTCTGCCGTGTGTTTTTAGTTAATTTATCTAGTTTCTTATTTTGTTTTGTTTTCTTGGTTTAGGTACTAGTGCATGACGCGGAGTTCTCAAACTGTGCATGCACATATCTTGGAATTTAACGACGATTTTGAACGTGATTTGAGAAGAAAGAGGAGGCATCCCGAACCTAGTGAACCTAGTTCAAGTTCAGAAGCCGAATCTGAGTTTGAGGAAGAAGAAGAGGAAGTTATGGAAAGGGACAATCTGACCATCAAAGAACTATCGGCCTCGGGGTTGGTCAATGCCGCACCATTATGCATTCAATACCCCCCGGCTGCCCTAGGTAAGACCGCTGAGTTCGAATTGAAGTCGAACTTGTTGCATCATATTCCGAAATTCCATGGGCTTTCCATGGAGGATCCCAACAAGCATCTCAAGGAGTTCGAGGTGGTTTGTTCGAGCATGACACCTCTAAATGTTGATGGGAACATTCTGATGATGAAGTCTTTTCCATTCTCACTTTTGGAAAAGGCTAAGGATTGGCTCTTCGAGTTAGCACCCGGAACGGTTACATCTTGGGATAGCATGAAAAGAGCTTTCTTGGAGAAATTTTTCCCAACTTCAAGAGTCATTCTCTTGAGGAAACGGATTAGTGGTATCCAACAAAATCAAGGTGAGTCCTTTCCTTCTTATTATGAACGCTTTAAATCACTTGTTGCTTCATGTCCACAGCATCAAATGAAGGAGGAGCTGCTCATTCAATACTTCTACGAAGGACTCCTTCCCATGGAACGTCAAATGCTTGATGCATCGGCGGGAGGTGCGTTGGTGGATAAGACTCCGGGGGCTGCAAAAGTTCTAATTGCCAACCGAGCGCATAATGCACAACAATACGAAGGAGTTGGACAAAGGGACTCCCCACGGCCACAAGTGAATGAGGTAAGTTCTTCATCCGACATTCAATCCCAATTAGCTAACCTCACTTCTATTGTTTCTCAGTTGGCCGAGGGAATGAAGATACATGGACCAAGTGTTTGTGGCGTGTGCTCCATGCAAGGACATGCCAACGATCAATGCCCTCAATTGCTTGAGAGTGGGGGATGGGAATCTGCCAATGCCGTGGGTTTTGGGAGCCAAAACCAACCACGCCATGATCCATACTCAAACACCTACAATCCGGGGTGGAGAGACCATCCAAATTTCAAATGGCGGGATCCTCAACAACCCCAACAACAAGGAGGATTTAGGCAGCAACCACCGGGCTTCTATACAAAGCCATTCGTTCCAAATCAAAACCAAGTGCAATCCGCCCCAACGAGTTCAGGTATGTCTTTGGATAGTGATCAAGTTGTTAAGTTACTTACTACTTTGACGCAGGAAGTACAAACTCAAAATAAAGAGAGACATATCCAAGACAAACGAGTGGACAATTTGGAGAAGCAAATGGGCCAAATTGCCGAGTTTATGGGGCAGATTAGAGAACAAGGTAAATTGCCTAGTGGAACCGTGATTAATCCTAAGGGCGGATTTGAAACCGCCAAGGCAATCTTGTTACGAAGCGGTAAGCAGGTTGGAAACAATTCAAAGCCATCCAAATCAAGTCAAGAAGAGGAGGACAAGTTGCTGCAAGAGGAAGTACAGGGACCAAATCTCACGGCCAAGGATGAACAATCCTTGCCGCCACCATCTAACCCTCCTAAGCCGTCCCCAAACACCAAGGTAAGTCCCAATTCGACTTTTTCTAGTTCTATTCCACTAAATGTGCCCTTTCCTGGCAGGTTTAGGCAATCAAAGAAGGAAGAAGCCGAGAAGGACATTCTAGAGACCTTCCGGAAAGTTCAAGTCAATATCCCGCTCCTTGATGCAATTAAGCAAGTTCCGAGGTATGCTAAGTTTTTAAAAGAACTTTGTACAACAAGGAGAAGGATTTCGAACAAAGAAGTGGTTCAGGTAAGTGAGAATGTGTCTGCTGTGTTACAAAGGAAATTACCCCCTAAATGCAAAGATCCGGGTAGTTTTACAATTCCATGCGTTATTGGTAATACTAAGTTTGAACAATGCATGTTAGACTTAGGGGCTTCAATTAATGTTATGCCATACTCTGTTTATGCATCTATGAACTTAGGTGAGCTTAAAAATGATGGTGTGATTATTCAGTTAGCCGATCGTTCTAACGCATATCCAAAGGGTGTTTTGGAAGATGTTTTGGTGCAGGTTGGTAATTTGATATTCCCAGCGGATTTCTACGTACTTGACATGGAGGATGCACCCCATTCTACCCCATTGCCGATTTTATTAGGGAGGCCTTTCATGAAAACAGCCCGCACCAAGATAGATGTGTTTAAAGGAACTTTAACGATGGAATTTGATGGGGAAGTCATTGATTTCAATCTTTCTGAAAGTATTAAATTTCCTAAGGACGATCATTCTTGTTTTTCTATTGACATAATTGATGACTTGGCGCAGGATTTCCTTGATTGCTTGGAGAGGGATACACTTGAAACAACAATTGCACAAGGAATTGGGCAAAAATCTGGTTTTGCCGTGCCTAGAAGTGAGGAGGAGGCCGAGATAGTGGCTGCCCTTGAGTCACTACCTCAACACTATGGTAAGCCTTTTAACAGAAATTCAATTCCCGTTTCCACTAATAAGTTGTTACCCTCAGTGATTCAGGCACCCGTACTTGAACTTAAACCGTTGCCCGATCATTTAAAGTACGTCTTTTTGGGAGACAACGAGACGTTGCCCGTCATTGTCTCCTCCTCACTCACGGCATTAGAGGAGGAGAAGTTGATCCGTGTGTTGCAAGAGCACAAAACGGCCATTGGGTGGACTTTGGCCGACATTAGGGGAATTAGCCCTACGACGTGCATGCATCGCATACTTCTAGAGGAGGGGGCTAAACCAACTCGAGAGGCTCAGCGCCGTCTCAACCCTCCAATGATGGAAGTTGTGAAGAAAGAGATCATCAAACTTCTTGATTGTGGAGTGATTTATCCGATCTCTGATAGCCGTTGGGTGTCACCGGTGCAATGTGTCCCAAAGAAATCCGGAGTGACAGTGGTGAAGAATGCCGAGAATGAGCTTGTGCCAACCCGTATCCAAACAGGTTGGCGTGTGTGCATCGATTATAGGAAGCTCAACGCCACCACAAGGAAGGACCACTTCCCTTTGCCGTTCATCGATCAAATGCTTGAAAGGTTAGCCGGTCATTCTTTCTATTGTTTCCTTGATGGTTATTCTGGATATAATCAGATTGTCATAGCTCCGGATGACCAAGAAAAGACTACTTTCACGTGCCCCTTTGGTACCTTTGCTTATCGTCGCATGCCTTTTGGGTTATGCAACGCTCCGGCTACATTTCAAAGGTGTATGGTAAGTATCTTTTCAGATTTTGTGGAAAAGATAATTGAGGTATTTATGGATGATTTCAGTGTATTTGGTGATTCATTCGATGGTTGTTTGGAAAATCTCACGATAATCTTGAAACGATGTGTAGAAACTAACCTTGTGCTTAATTGGGAAAAATGTCATTTTATGGTTAGACAAGGCATAGTTTTAGGGCATATTGTTTCAGAAAGAGGAATAGAAGTGGATAAATCGAAAATAGATCTTGTACGCTACTTACCCTCTCCTACTTCGGTTCGAGAGATTCGTTCGTTTCTTGGTCATGCAGGATTTTATAGGCGGTTTATCAAGGACTTCTCCAAGATCTCAAATCCTCTTTGCCGTCTCCTCCAAAAAGATGTGGCGTTTGACTTTAACGAGGATTGTGAGAAGGCGTTCAAACACCTCAAGGAAATGCTAACTTCGGCCCCTATCATAATGCCACCGGATTGGAGCCTTCCTTTTGAACTTATGTGTGATGCATCCGATTATGCATTAGGAGCTGTTTTGGGGCAAAGGAAGGACAAAAGGCCGCATGTTATCTATTATGCATCCCGGACTTTGAATGATGCACAATTGAACTATTCTACCACTGAAAAAGAACTTCTTGCTGTTGTATTTGCTTTAGATAAATTTCGTTCTTATTTGCTTGGTACTAAAGTGATTATTTATACTGACCATGCAGCGTTGAAGTACTTGTTCACCAAGAAGGAGGCCAAACCACGACTCATTCGGTGGATGCTTCTTCTCCAAGAGTTCGATATCGAAATCCGGGATAAGAAAGGAAGTGAGAACGTGGTGGCTGACCACTTGAGCCGCATGGTGAATGAAGAGGATGCCGTGCCTATCATAGAGACATTCCCAGATGAGCAATTGATGTCCATCGAGGTAAGTGAGCCATGGTATGCTGATTTGGTGAATTATTTGGTGTCTAAACATGTTCCTAGTGAATTACTTAAACACCAATGTGATAAATTGAAGAAAGAGGCACGGTTTTATGTGTGGGATGACCCGTATTTATGGAAATATTGCCCTGATCAAGTTATACGTAGGTGTGTGCACGATTCTGAGTTTCATGCTATTTTAACGTTTTGTCACACTTATGCTTGTGGGGGACACTTTGGCACACAGAGAACTGCACTTAAGGTGTTAGAATGTGGTTTCTATTGGCCTACCATCTTTAGGGATGCTAGAACATTTTGCATGTCTTGTGATAGATGCCAAAGAACGGGCAATATTGGTCCTAAGCAACAAATGCCGCAAACCCCAATATTTAGTGTTGAAATCTTTGATGTGTGGGGTATTGATTTTATGGGTCCATTTCCTTCGTCACATGGTTTTCTTTACATATTGCTTGCTGTAGATTATGTGTCGAAATGGGTGGAAGCAAAAGCCACCCGAACTAATGATTCTCGAGTGGTTGCAGATTTTGTGAAAACTAACATTTTTGCAAGGTTTGGAATGCCAAGAGTGCTAATCAGTGATGGAGGGTCCCATTTTTGTAATCGTACTATCGAGGCGTTGCTCAAGAAATACAATGTCACACATAAGGTGGCCACACCTTATCATCCTCAAACAAGTGGGCAAGCCGAGGTTTCGAATAGGGAGATCAAGCAGATTCTTGAGAAGACAGTTGGGCCGACAAGGAAGGATTGGAGTTTGCGCTTGAACGATGCATTGTGGGCGTATCGCACTGCCTACAAAACCCCAATTGGGATGTCACCTTTTCGGCTCATCTATGGGAAGCCATGCCATCTTCCCGTCGAGTTAGAGCATCGTGCACATTGGGCCGTCAAAACATTCAATATGGATCATGATGCCGCAGGTTTACATAGGAAGCTTCAATTGTGTGAGCTTGATGAAATCCGGAATGAAGCTTATGAGAATGCCCGGATATACAAGGAGAAAACGAAGGCGTTCCATGACAAGATGATTCGTGCCAAGACATTCTCTATTGGGCAGAAAGTGTTGTTGTTCAATTCTCGCCTTCGGTTGTTCCCGGGTAAGTTGCGTTCCAAATGGGTTGGTCCTTTTATTGTCACTAATGTTTTCCCTCATGGTGCAGTGCAAATAAAAAGTTCAAGGACGCAGCAAGAGTTCAAAGTGAATGGGCATCGATTGAAGCCCTATTACGACGCGTTTGAGGAGCATGTCGTGGAGGAGGTACCCCTCCATGCCGTAGGCCCTAATCAAGCTTAAACGGAGGTACCGTCCGGCTGGAAGACGTTAAAGCAAGCGCTTCTTGGGAGGCAACCCATGTGTTGAAACAAGCGAAGAAGGCACTTTTACTCCGAACCCAGATTTGCGTTCCTAACCCTTCTCTTTATTGCTTATACTTTGCCATTTGTGTTATGTTTGCTAGTTGTGTTATTTGGTTGTTTTTGTGTTAATCTATGTTTGAAACATTGAGGACAATGTTTGATTTAAGTGTGGGGGGGTAACCAAAGTGTTTTGATGCAAATTCGTAGGGTTTATCACTCATAACTTCTAAATGTTGTTCCTTGCTGTTTTTAAGTGTTTTTAAGCGTTTTTAAGCTGTTTTAGTGTGTTTTGATTCAAAAATCCGAAAATCCAATAAAAATTTGAAAAATTGTTCTAAAAACCTAAAAAGAGTTGTTTTTGTGTGTTTGATTGTGTCTTAGGGTACCTTCCAACACAATGATGAGGATTCGGTTTGTAATTGCATGACTGTTAAAGAGAGTTGTAAACATGGATGCAAGTTTGATTTACTCTTTGGTTTATGCTTGGTTGTGGTTATAACTTATGAATTCACATGGAATCATAAAGGAAAAATCAGTTTTTGTAACATGCTTGAAGGAAGGAACTCAAACTAACGCTACAACCTTGAGAGACTTGAGCCTAAACGTTTATTTGGAGAGTTAATAATCTGTGCATTTTTGTTTTCTAAAGTCGTTGCATGATCTCATCATTCTTTGCTCGGTTGCTACTTAGAAAGCGTTTCATCATTTAGTTCCAAACACTAGAACTCATACTTAATTCATTCAAAGCATGTTATTGATGAGCATAACACATATTCAAGATAAAAGTTGTGTAGTGACCACCATAGCCAAATGGCCATATCTCCCTATGTCATTGTGTTTTGTAGGTTTTAACCCCGTTGAGCCTTGTTTAGCCAATGTTCTTTGTTAACCCACATTATCCTCACCTAGCCTAGATTAGGACCATCCATGCCGTTGTTCTTGAAGCATAGTAAAGCATGACTAAAGTTGAATTCCTTCTGGGCATTGTGGGCAGAAAACAAGTGTGGGGGAAGTGAGTTTTGTGTGAGTGTGCCAAAGTCTTGAATAAGGCACGAAATAGAAAAGTAGAAAAGAAACAAAAGAAAAAAAGAAAAGTTGTGAAAAGGATGAAAAAGAAGTTGAAAAGATATGAAAAAAAAAAAGTTCTTAAGTATTGGTTGTTGAAGGAAGGGTCCAAAACATTGAAATTCGGCCCTAAGTGTTGCTCGAATCTTCCTTTTGTCTTTAAAAGTTGATTTTTGGATGCTAATTGGAATTCCAAGTCTATTTCATTACTTTACTTGCTATTGCTTAAAGAACGTTTGTTTTCCCTATCCGTTCATTGTTAGCCAACTCCCCAAGCCCCGTTACAACCCTTGACTTTAATCTTGAGTGTTGTGTGTTTCAATTTGTGGAGTTTGAATTGGGTATGAGCATATAGGTGTCACCGGTTCTCGCATCTAAGTAGTAGCATTCCATTCATGAGATCATATCTAAACATGTTATTTACTCCAGAAAAGGCTTTTCTTGTTATACATATATGTGAGCATTCGTTTTCATATTTACATCAATCTGCTCACATATAACTAGTGTAGGGTGTGTAGTTAGAAAATCTGAGTGAAGATTGAGTGCTTATCTAGTAAGGAATTGAGGGAATTCTCTAAGGCATGTTACTACACTCAAAACATCGTTTTAATTGGTTAATTGTGAACTAGTAAGTAGTGACTATAATTAAGTATGTGCTTAAGCGTAAAGATGGCCAAAATCTGTGGGAATAGTCTTTTAAGCTAGTTTTTCTTAGTAAAATAGTCTTTTAAGCTAGTTTTATGTATTTTCAGGTTATAAGGGCAAAGTATGCAAAAGGAGGCATTTTGGAGCCTTTTGGAGCAAATTAGAGCTTGGAATGGATATCGTATGCTTGGAGCCAAAAGGATGGACGAAATTGAAGACTTGAAGATGATGAGTCCTACTTGAGCAAGGTTTCCTAGTTGGAGTAGGAAAATCCCAAATGAAGATGGAATCCTAGCTAAATTGGGTTTCCTAGTTGAATTAGGAATCCTAGTTGAAATTGGTTTCCTAGTTGAATTGGGAAACCTAGAAGAATGAAGTTTCCTACTCAAACAAGGTTTCCTACTTGAAGTAGGAAAGTTAAACCCCAAATGGCCTCAAGTTGCAGCAACAATGAAGTTTTCCTAGTTCTAGAAGGAAAAAGAATTCCAAAATGAAGAAGGATTAGTTTTCCTAATCCTAGTGCACAAAGGTTCCCTAAACATTGTTGGAAACAATTAGAAGATTCTAGAGCTTTCCCTTGCTTTGGCTGTAAGTTCACCTAGTTTCTAAGGGATTAGGCTTTCTAGAAGGCCTATCCTAATCCCTACAAAGGTGCCGCACCCTTCCCTTCTAGAAGTCCCATTCTCCCTTGCCTTGCAAGGCTTTCTAGAAGCCTTATCACCCTATCCCTAGCTGCCGCACCTTATTGCCCTATTTCCCCTTGGATTTCAGATTTAATTAGCCCAATTCCTTGTGAATTTGGGTTAATTGGGCCATAAACCCCTCTCCTTATTGGATTTACAATTTCTGCTACACTTAGGAGGCCTAATCCATCAATTAAATTAAATCCAAGCCCTAATCTGATTTATCTAGGGTTTAGGGTGCTTATATATATATGAACCTAAGTGTGCCGCAGCCATCATTCATTCCTCCATCCAGAAATTACAAAGTGCCGCACAACTCCCCTCTCCCATCCTTTGCCGCAAGCTTCCATACACACCAACCATCACCACCGTGCCTACCACCACTGCACCATCACCACCGTGCCCTGTCCACAACCAAACCACCTTGTGCGCCACCTTTGGAGGCTAGGAGAAGAGTGCACCGTGCAGTCCAAGGGGGAGAAGAAGGCTTATGCAAGAATCTGCCACCATTGGAGTGTTTGGAGTTCTTTCTATCCTTGTTTCTGTTTTCATGTTTAATTTAATTCGTTGTTCAATTATGTTAAACATGTGGAACTAATTTCTTTATAGTTAGAGGCGAATTTGAATCCATGGACATATGTTGGTTATGATTTGATTTACTCCAGATTATGAATTCATGAACTTTGGATGTGGTTTACTTTTCTGTTTTGATTAAGAACTTGTTTATGTATGTGGGTTGAGGGTCGACACTTAATTTGCATGCTTAAACTTGATGCTAGGATATAAGGGAATTTCACCTAATCGTTATTAACTTATATTCATGAGTAGTAAAGATCGCTAGTCACGATTATGTTTAGTAAACCCTAGGTTGGATTAACATGCGTATTCCATAGTTATGAATGCCTAGTCGTTGTTTATGATTTCCATTGAATTTAATGATTCTTGTTGAATGTCTCTATCATGCGTATTCCATAGTTAGGGACTTTGATGAGGAATAATTTGGTTGCAATGCGTATTCCATTCAATTCAATGAAATTAGGGAAATCTGAGAATTAATTAGTTCAATACAATTAATTTGGGGCATCGTCATTCATAAGTTCATTGAAATCATAACTGGGAATCAAGTTGTATACATATGTTCATGTGTGGATAAGGAACCCTCTAACTAGTTTCTCAATCCATTCAAATCACCAAAATCTGTTTAGAATCTGTTTTGTTTTTAAGTTTCTGTTTTATTTCTAAATTCGTCAAAACCAATCCCCCATTTATTTTAAAGTGTTAGAGTAGCTAGAAATACATTTAGATTGTGTTTCTAGGAGTTTGGAGTCAAGTTAAAACCAATTTTCGTCAAAAATTGTGTTTGTGCTCAAAACTGCCCAGAAAGTGATTTTGAGGCAGTTTTGAGTGTTTCTGGGCTGTTTTGAGTCTTTTGCTTTGTTTTAGTGTTTTAAACTCTAGTTTTGCATTCTTTGAGTCTAGTTTAGTGTCTTATATTGTGTTTTTACGTTTTTGAGTCAGTTTCACATTGATTAGCATCCCTAGTTAATCCCCGGTCTAGAACGATCCCTATTTGCTCATATACTACAATTGTCATCCATAGGGTTTAATTTGAGTGTCAATCTAATTTTCACATCACAAATATACACTATTTTTTCATTTCGAGTGTATTCACAAGGTTTTAAGCAATCCTGGGATACAACGAGCGTGAGTTTGACAAGTGTTGAATTTAAACAAATGAACACATATAAGACACTACTAGGACGCTAAACTCGAGTCCTTAAAAGATCAAATGCTTATTTTGTTTCAAAAGTACACTGTTTTTTCATTTCGAGTCTATTCACAAGGTTTTAAGCAATCCTGGGATACAACGAGCGTGAGTTTCACAAGTGTTGAATTTAATCAAATGAACACATATAAGACACTACTAGGACGCTAAACTCGAGTCCTTAAAATATCAAATGCTTTTTTTTGTTTCAAAAGTACACTGTTTTTTCATTTCGAGTCTATTCACAAGGTTTTAACCAATCGTTGGATAAAACGAGCGTGAGTTTGACAAGTTTTCAATATAAACAAACGAACACATATAAGACACTACTAGGACGCTAAACTCGAGTCCTTAAAAGATCAAATGCTTATTTTGTTTCAAAAGTACACTGTTTTTTCATTTCGAGTCTATTCACAAGGTTTTAAGCAATCGTTGGATAAAAGGAGTGTGAGTTTGACAAGTTTTGAATTTAAACAAATGAACACATATAAGACACTACTAGGACGCTAAACACGAGTCCTTAAAAGATCAAATGCTTTTTGTTGTTTCAAAAGTCCAGTATTTTTTCTTTTGGAGTCTATTCACAAGGTTTTAAGCAATCCTGGGATACAACGAGCGTGAGTTTAACAAGTGTTGAATTTAAACAAATGAAAACATATAAGACACTACTAGGACGCTAAACTCGAGTCCTTAAAAGATCAAATGCTTTTTTTGTTTCAAAAGTACACTATTTTTTCATTTGGAGTGTATTCACAAGGTTTTAAGCAATCGTTGGATAAAACGAGCGTGAGTTTGACAAGTGTTGAATTTAAACAAATGAACACATATAAGACACTACTAGGACGCTAAACTCGAGTCCTTAAAAGATCAAATGCTTATTTTGCTTCAAAAGTACACTGTTTTTTCATTTCGAGTCTATTCACAAGGTTTTAAGCAATCCTGGGATACAACGAGCATGAGTTTCACAAGTGTTGAATTTAATCAAATGAACACATATAAGACACTACTAGGAAGCTAAACTCGAGTCCTTAAAAGATCAAATGCTTATTTTGTTTCAAAAGTACACTGTTTTTTCATTTCGAGTCTATTCACAAGGTTTTAAGCAATCCTGGGATACAACGAGCGTGAGTTTCACAAGTGTTGAATTTAATCAAATGAACACATATAAGACACTACTAGGACGCTAAACTCGAGTCCTTAAAATATCAAATGCTTTTTTTTGTTTCAAAAGTACACTGTTTTTTCACAAGGTTTTAACCAATCGTTGGATAAAACGAGCGAGAGTTTGACAAGTTTTCAATATAAACAAACGAACACATATAAGACACTATTAGGACACTAAACTCGAGTCCTTAAAAGATCAAATGCTTTTTTTGTTTCAAAAATACACTATTTTTTCGTTTCGAGTGTATTCACAAGGTTTTAAGCAATCCTGGGATACAACGAGCGTGAGTTTGACAAGTGTTGAATTTAAACAAACGAACACATATAAGACACTACTAGGACGCTAAACTCGAGTCCTTAAAAGATCAAATGCTTATTTTGTTTCAAAACTACACTGTTTTTTCATTTGGAGTGTATTAACAAGGTTTTAAGCAATCGTTGGATAAAACGAGCGTGAGTTTGACAAGTTTTGAATTTAAACAAATGAACACATGTAAGACACTAATAGGACACTAAACTCGAGTCCTTAAAAGATTAAATTCTTTTTTTGTTTCAAAAATACACTATTTTTTCATTTCGAGTGTATTCACAAGGTTTTAAGCAATCCTGGGATACAACGAGCGTGAGTTTGACAAGTGTTGAATTTAAACAAATGAACACATATAAGACACTACTAGGACGCTAAACTCGAGTCCTTAAAAGATCAAATGCTTATTTTGTTTCAAAAGTACACTGTTTTTTCATTTCGAGTCTATTCACAAGGTTTTAAGCAATCCTGGGATACAACGAGCGTGAGTTTCACAAGTGTTGAATTTAATCAAATGACTACATATAAGACACTACTAGGACGCTAAACTCGAGTCCTTAAAAGATCAAATGCTTTTTTTGTTTCAAAAGTACACTGTTTTTTCATTTCGAGTCTATTCACAAGGTTTTAAGCAATCCTGGGATACAACGAGCGTGAGTTTGACAAGTGTTGAATTTAATCAAATGACTACATATAAGACACTACTAGGACGCTAAACTCGAGTCCTTAAAAGATCAAATGCTTTTTTTGTTTCAAAAGTAAACTATTTTTTCATTTGGAGTCTATTCACAAGGTTTTAAGCAATCGTTGGATAAAAGGAGCGTGAGTTTGACAAGTTTTGAATTTAAACAAATGAACACATATAAGACACTACTAGGACGCTAAACACGAGTCCTTAAAAGATCAAATGCTTTTTTTTGTTTCAAAAGTACAGTATTTTTTCTTTTGGAGTCTATTCACAAGGTTTTAAGCAATCCTGGGATACAACGAGCGTGAGTTTCACAAGTGTTGAATTTAAACAAATGAAAACATATAAGACAGTACTAGGACGCTAAACTCGAGTCCTTAAAAGATCAAATGCTTATTTTGTTTCAAAAGTACACTGTTTTTTCATTTCGAGTCTATTCACAAGGTTTTAAGCAATCCTGGGATACAACGAGCGTGAGTTTGACAAGTGTTGAATTTAAACAAATGAACACATATAAGACACTACTAGGACGCTAAACTCGAGTCCTTAAAAGATCAAATGCTTATTTTGTTTCAAAAGTACACTGTTTTTTCATTTGGAGTGTATTAACAAGGTTTTAAGCAATCGTTGGATAAAACGAGCGTGAGTTTGACAAGTTTTGAATTTAAACAAATGAACACATGTAAGACACTAATAGGACACTAAACTCGAGTCCTTAAAAGATTAAATGCTTTTTTTGTTTCAAAAATACACTATTTTTTCATTTCGAGTGTATTCACAAGGTTTTAAGCAATCCTGGGATACAACGAGCGTGAGTTTGACAAGTGTTGAATTTAATCAAATGAACACATATAAGACACTACTAGGACGCTAAACTCGAGTCCTTAAAATACCAAATGCTTTTTTTTATTTCAAAAGTACACTGTTTTTTCATTTCGAGTCTATTCACAAGGTTTTAACCAATCGTTGGATAAAACGAGCGTGAGTTTGACAAGTTTTCAATATAAAAAACGAACACATATAAGACACTACTAGGACACTAAACTCGAGTCCTTAAAAGATCAAATGCTTTTTTTGTTTCAAAAATACACTATTTTTTCGTTTCGAGTGTATTCACAAGGTTTTAAGCAATCCTGGGATACAACGAGCGTGAGTTTGACAAGTGTTGAATTTAAACAAACGAACACATATAAGACACTACTAGGACGCTAAACTCGAGTCCTTAAAAGATCAAATGCTTATTTTGTTTCAAAAGTACACTGTTTTTTCATTTGGAGTGTATTAACAAGGTTTTAAGCAATCGTTGGATAAAACGAGCGTGAGTTTGACAAGTTTTGAATTTAAACAAATGAACACATGTAAGACACTAATAGGACACTAAACTCGAGTCCTTAAAAGATTAAATGCTTTTTTTGTTTCAAAAATACACTATTTTTTCATTTCGAGTGTATTCACAAGGTTTTAAGCAATCCTGGGATACAACGAGCGTGAGTTTGACAAGTGTTGAATTTAATCAAATGAACACATATAAGACACTACTAGGACGCTAAACTCGAGTCCTTAAAATACCAAATGCTTTTTTTTATTTCAAAAGTACACTGTTTTTTCATTTCGAGTCTATTCACAAGGTTTTAAGCAATCGTTGGATAAAACGAGCGTGAGTTTGACAAGTTTTGAATTTAAACAAATGAACACATGTAAGACACTAATAGGACACTAAACTCGAGTCCTTAAAAGATTAAATTCTTTTTTTGTTTCAAAAATACACTATTTTTTCATTTCGAGTGTATTCACAAGGTTTTAAGCAATCCTGGGATACAACGAGCGTGAGTTTGACAAGTGTTGAATTTAAACAAATGAACACATATAAGACACTACTAGGACGCTAAACTCGAGTCCTTAAAAGATCAAATGCTTATTTTGTTTCAAAAGTACACTGTTTTTTCATTTCGAGTCTATTCACAAGGTTTTAAGCAATCCTGGGATACAACGAGCGTGAGTTTCACAAGTGTTGAATTTAATCAAATGACTACATATAAGACACTACTAGGACGCTAAACTCGAGTCCTTAAAAGATCAAATGCTTTTTTTGTTTCAAAAGTATACTGTTTTTTCATTTCGAGTCTATTCACAAGGTTTTAAGCAATCCTGGGATACAACGAGCGTGAGTTTCACGAGTGTTGAATTTAATCAAATGAACACATATAAGACACTACTAGGACGCTAAACTCGAGTCCTTAAAAGATCAAATGCTTATTTTGTTTCAAAAGTACACTGTTTTTTCATTTCGAGTCTATTCACAAGGTTTTAAGCAATCCTGGGATACAACGAGCGTGAGTTTCACAAGTGTTGAATTTAATCAAATGAACACATATAAGACACTACTAGGACGCTAAACTCGAGTCCTTAAAATATCAAATGCTTTTTTTTGTTTCAAAAGTACACTGTTTTTTCATTTCGAGTCTATTCACAAGGTTTTAAGCAATCGTTGGATAAAACGAGTGTGAGTTTGACAAGTTTTCAATATAAACAAACGAACACATATAAGACACTACTAGGACGCTAAACTCGAGTCCTTAAAAGATCAAATGCTTATTTTGTTTCAAAAGTACACTGTTTTTTCATTTCGAGTCTATTCACAAGGTTTTAAGCAATCCTGGGATACAACGAGCGTGAGTTTCACAAGTGTTGAATTTAATCAAATGAACACATATAAGGCACTACTAGGACGCTAAACTCGAGTCCTTAAAATATCAAATGCTTTTTTTTGTTTCAAAAGTACACTGTTTTTTCATTTCGAGTCTATTCACAAGGTTTTAAGCAATCGTTGGATAAAACGAGTGTGAGTTTGACAAGTTTTCAATATAAACAAACGAACACATATAAGACACTACTAGGACACTAAACTCGAGTCCTTAAAAGATCAAATGCTTTTTTTGTTTCAAAAATACACTATTTTTTCGTTTCGAGTATATTCACAAGGTTTTAAGCAATCCTGGGATACAACGAGCGTGAGTTTGACAAGTGTTGAATTTAATCAAATGACTACATATAAGACACTACTAGGACGCTAAACTCGAGTCCTTAAAAGATCAAATGCTTTTTTTGTTTCAAAAGTAAAATATTTTTTCATTTGGAGTCTATTCACAAGGTTTTAAGCAATCGTTGGATAAAAGGAGCGTGAGTTTGACAAGTTTTGAATTTAAACAAATGAACACATATAAGACACTACTAGGACGCTAAACACGAGTCCTTAAAAGATCAAATGCTTTTTTTTGTTTCAAAAGTACAGTATTTTTTCTTTTGGAGTCTATTCACAAGGTTTTAAGCAATCCTGGGATACAACGAGCGTGAGTTTCACAAGTGTTGAATTTAAACAAATGAAAACATATAAGACAGTACTAGGACGCTAAACTCGAGTCCTTAAAAGATCAAATGCTTATTTTGTTTCAAAAGTACACTGTTTTTTCATTTCGAGTCTATTCACAAGGTTTTAAGCAATCCTGGGATACAACGAGCGTGAGTTTGACAAGTGTTGAATTTAAACAAATGAACACATATAAGACACTACTAGGACGCTAAACTCGAGTCCTTAAAAGATCAAATGCTTATTTTGTTTCAAAAGTACACTGTTTTTTCATTTGGAGTGTATTAACAAGGTTTTAAGCAATCGTTGGATAAAACGAGCGTGAGTTTGACAAGTTTTGAATTTAAACAAATGAACACATGTAAGACACTAATAGGACACTAAACTCGAGTCCTTAAAAGATTAAATGCTTTTTTTGTTTCAAAAATACACTATTTTTTCATTTCGAGTGTATTCACAAGGTTTTAAGCAATCCTGGGATACAACGAGCGTGAGTTTGACAAGTGTTGAATTTAATCAAATGAACACATATAAGACACTACTAGGACGCTAAACTCGAGTCCTTAAAATACCAAATGCTTTTTTTTATTTCAAAAGTACACTGTTTTTTCATTTCGAGTCTATTCACAAGGTTTTAACCAATCGTTGGATAAAACGAGCGTGAGTTTGACAAGTTTTCAATATAAAAAACGAACACATATAAGACACTACTAGGACACTAAACTCGAGTCCTTAAAAGATCAAATGCTTTTTTTGTTTCAAAAATACACTATTTTTTCGTTTCGAGTGTATTCACAAGGTTTTAAGCAATCCTGGGATACAACGAGCGTGAGTTTGACAAGTGTTGAATTTAAACAAACGAACACATATAAGACACTACTAGGACGCTAAACTCGAGTCCTTAAAAGATCAAATGCTTATTTTGTTTCAAAAGTACACTGTTTTTTCATTTGGAGTGTATTAACAAGGTTTTAAGCAATCGTTGGATAAAACGAGCGTGAGTTTGACAAGTTTTGAATTTAAACAAATGAACACATGTAAGACACTAATAGGACACTAAACTCGAGTCCTTAAAAGATTAAATGCTTTTTTTGTTTCAAAAATACACTATTTTTTCATTTCGAGTGTATTCACAAGGTTTTAAGCAATCCTGGGATACAACGAGCGTGAGTTTGACAAGTGTTGAATTTAATCAAATGAACACATATAAGACACTACTAGGACGCTAAACTCGAGTCCTTAAAATACCAAATGCTTTTTTTTATTTCAAAAGTACACTGTTTTTTCATTTCGAGTCTATTCACAAGGTTTTAACCAATCGTTGGATAAAACGAGCGTGAGTTTGACAAGTTTTCAATATAAACAAACGAACACATATAAGACACTACTAGGACACTAAACTCGAGTCCTTAAAAGATCAAATGCTTTTTTTGTTTCAAAAATACACTATTTTTTCCTTTCGAGTGTATTCACAAGGTTTTAAGCAATCCTGGGATACAACGGGCGTGAGTTTGACAAGTGTTGAATTTAAACAAATGAACACATATAAGACACTACTAGGACGCTAAACTCGAGTCCTTAAAAGATCAAATGCTTATTTTGTTTCAAAAGTACACTGTTTTTTCATTTCGAGTCTATTCACAAGGTTTTAAGCAATCCTGGGATACAACGAGCGTGAGTTTCACAAGTGTTGAATTTAATCAAATGACTACATATAAGACACTACTAGGACGCTAAACTCGAGTCCTTAAAAGATCAAATGCTTTTTTTGTTTCAAAAGTACACTGTTTTTTCATTTCGAGTCTATTCACAAGGTT
Source organism: Crataegus laevigata (assembly GCA_963580275.1). Classification (NCBI taxonomy): domain Eukaryota; kingdom Viridiplantae; phylum Streptophyta; class Magnoliopsida; order Rosales; family Rosaceae; genus Crataegus; species Crataegus laevigata. The sequence continues at coordinate 22,328,239 of OY756945.1, forward strand.
TTAAGCAATGCTGGGATACAACGAGCGTGAGTTTCACAAGTGTTGAATTTAATCAAATGACTACATATAAGACACTACTAGGACGCTAAACTCGAGTCCTTAAAAGATCAAATGCTTTTTTTGTTTCAAAAGTAAACTATTTTTTCATTTGGAGTCTATTCACAAGGTTTTAAGCAATCGTTGGATAAAAGGAGCGTGAGTTTGACAAGTTTTGAATTTAAACAAATGAACACATATAAGACACTACTAGGACGCTAAACACGAGTCCTTAAAAGATCAAATGCTTTTTTTTGTTTCAAAAGTACAGTATTTTTTCTTTTGGAGTCTATTCACAAGGTTTTAAGCAATCCTGGGATACAACGAGCGTGAGTTTCACAAGTGTTGAATTTAAACAAATGAAAACATATAAGACAGTACTAGGACGCTAAACTCGAGTCCTTAAAAGATCAAATGCTTATTTTGTTTCAAAAGTACACTGTTTTTTCATTTCGAGTCTATTCACAAGGTTTTAAGCAATCCTGGGATACAACGAGCGTGAGTTTGACAAGTGTTGAATTTAAACAAATGAACACATATAAGACACTACTAGGACGCTAAACTCGAGTCCTTAAAAGATCAAATGCTTATTTTGTTTCAAAAGTACACTGTTTTTTCATTTGGAGTGTATTAACAAGGTTTTAAGCAATCGTTGGATAAAACGAGCGTGAGTTTGAAAAGTTTTGAATTTAAACAAATGAACACATGTAAGACACTAATAGGACACTAAACTCGAGTCCTTAAAAGATTAAATGCTTTTTTTGTTTCAAAAATACACTATTTTTTCATTTCGAGTGTATTCACAAGGTTTTAAGCAATCCTGGGATACAACGAGCGTGAGTTTGACAAGTGTTGAATTTAATCAAATGAACACATATAAGACACTACTAGGACGCTAAACTCGAGTCCTTAAAATACAAAATGCTTTTTTTTATTTCAAAAGTACACTGTTTTTTCATTTCGAGTCTATTCACAAGGTTTTAACCAATCGTTGGATAAAACGAGCGTGAGTTTGACAAGTTTTCAATATAAACAAACGAACACATATAAGACACTACTAGGACACTAAACTCGAGTCCTTAAAAGGTCAAATGCTTTTTTTGTTTCAAAAATACACTATTTTTTCGTTTCGAGTGTATTCACAAGGTTTTAAGCAATCCTGGGATACAACGAGCGTGAGTTTGACAAGTGTTGAATTTAAACAAACGAACACATATAAGACACTACTAGGACGCTAAACTCGAGTCCTTAAAAGATCAAATGCTTATTTTGTTTCAAAAGTACACTGTTTTTTCATTTGGAGTGTATTAACAAGGTTTTAAGCAATCGTTGGATAAAACGAGCGTGAGTTTGACAAGTTTTGAATTTAAACAAATGAACACATGTAAGACACTAATAGGACACTAAACTCGAGTCCTTAAAAGATTAAATGCTTTTTTTGTTTCAAAAATACACTATTTTTTCATTTCGAGTGTATTCACAAGGTTTTAAGCAATCCTGGGATACAACGAGCGTGAGTTTGACAAGTGTTGAATTTAATCAAATGAACACATATAAGACACTACTAGGACGCTAAACTCGAGTCCTTAAAATACCAAATGCTTTTTTTTATTTCAAAAGTACACTGTTTTTTCATTTCGAGTCTATTCACAAGGTTTTAACCAATCGTTGGATAAAACGAGCGTGAGTTTGACAAGTTTCAATATAAACAAACGAACACATATAAGACACTACTAGGACACTAAACTCGAGTCCTTAAAAGATCAAATGCTTTTTTTGTTTCAAAAATACACTATTTTTTCATTTCGAGTGTATTCACAAGGTTTTAAGCAATCCTGGGATACAACGGGCGTGAGTTTGACAAGTGTTGAATTTAAACAAATGAACACATATAAGACACTACTAGGACGCTAAACTCGAGTCCTTAAATGATCAAATGCTTATTTTGTTTCAAAAGTACACTGTTTTTTCATTTGGAGTGTATTAACAAGGTTTTAAGCAATCGTTGGATAAAACGAGCGTGAGTTTGACAAGTTTTGAATTTAAACAAATGAACACATGTAAGACACTAATAGGACACTAAACTCGAGTCCTTAAAAGATTAAATGCTTTTTTTTGTTTCAAAAATACACTATTTTTTCATTTCGAGTGTATTCACAAGGTTTTAAGCAATCCTGGGATACAACGAGCGTGAGTTTGACAAGTGTTGAATTTAATCAAATGAACACATATAAGACACTACTAGGACGCTAAACTCGAGTCCTTAAAATACCAAATGCTTTTTTTTATTTCAAAAGTACACTGTTTTTTCATTTCGAGTCTATTCACAAGGTTTTAACCAATCGTTGGATAAAACGAGCGTGAGTTTGACAAGTTTTCAATATAAACAAACGAACACATATAAGACACTACTAGGACACTAAACTCGAGTCCTTAAAAGATCAAATGCTTTTTTTGTTTCAAAAATACACTATTTTTTCATTTCGAGTGTATTCACAAGGTTTTAAGCAATCCTGGGATACAACGGGCGTGAGTTTGACAAGTGTTGAATTTAAACAAATGAACACATATAAGACACTACTAGGACGCTAAACTCGAGTCCTTAAAAGATCAAATGCTTATTTTGTTTCAAAAGTACACTGTTTTTTCATTTCGAGTCTATTCACAAGGTTTTAAGCAATCCTGGGATACAACGAGCGTGAGTTTCACAAGTGTTGAATTTAATCAAATGACTACATATAAGACACTACTAGGACGCTAAACTCGAGTCCTTAAAAGATCAAATGCTTTTTTTGTTTCAAAAGTAAACTATTTTTTCATTTGGAGTCTATTCACAAGGTTTTAAGCAATCGTTGGATAAAAGGAGCGTGAGTTTGACAAGTTTTGAATTTAAACAAATGAACACATATAAGACACTACTAGGACGCTAAACACGAGTCCTTAAAAGATCAAATGCTTTTTTTTGTTTCAAAAGTACAGTATTTTTTCTTTTGGAGTCTATTCACAAGGTTTTAAGCAATCCTGGGATACAACGAGCGTGAGTTTCACAAGTGTTGAATTTAAACAAATGAAAACATATAAGACAGTACTAGGACGCTAAACTCGAGTCCTTAAAAGATCAAATGCTTATTTTGTTTCAAAAGTACACTGTTTTTTCATTTCGAGTCTATTCACAAGGTTTTAAGCAATCCTGGGATACAACGAGCGTGAGTTTGACAAGTGTTGAATTTAAACAAATGAACACATATAAGACACTACTAGGACGCTAAACTCGAGTCCTTAAAAGATCAAATGCTTATTTTGTTTCAAAAGTACACTGTTTTTTCATTTGGAGTGTATTAACAAGGTTTTAAGCAATCGTTGGATAAAACGAGCGTGAGTTTGACAAGTTTTGAATTTAAACAAATGAAAACATATAAGACAGTACTAGGACGCTAAACTCGAGTCCTTAAAAGATCAAATGCTTATTTTGTTTCAAAAGTACACTGTTTTTTCATTTCGAGTCTATTCACAAGGTTTTAAGCAATCCTGGGATACAACGAGCGTGAGTTTGACAAGTGTTGAATTTAAACAAATGAACACATATAAGACACTACTAGGACGCTAAACTCGAGTCCTTAAAAGATCAAATGCTTATTTTGTTTCAAAAGTACACTGTTTTTTCATTTGGAGTGTATTAACAAGGTTTTAAGCAATCGTTGGATAAAACGAGCGTGAGTTTGACAAGTTTTGAATTTAAACAAATGAACACATGTAAGACACTAATAGGACACTAAACTCGAGTCCTTAAAAGATTAAATGCTTTTTTTGTTTCAAAAATACACTATTTTTTCATTTCGAGTGTATTCACAAGGTTTTAAGCAATCCGGGGATACAACGAGCGTGAGTTTGACAAGTGTTGAATTTAATCAAATGAACACATATAAGACACTACTAGGACGCTAAACTCGAGTCCTTAAAATACCAAATGCTTTTTTTTATTTCAAAAGTACACTGTTTTTTCATTTCGAGTCTATTCACAAGGTTTTAACCAATCGTTGGATAAAACGAGCGTGAGTTTGACAAGTTTTCAATATAAACAAACGAACACATATAAGACACTACTAGGACACTAAACTCGAGTCCTTAAAAGATCAAATGCTTTTTTTGTTTCAAAAATACACTATTTTTTCGTTTCGAGTGTATTCACAAGGTTTTAAGCAATCCTGGGATACAACGAGCGTGAGTTTGACAAGTGTTGAATTTAAACAAACGAACACATATAAGACACTACTAGGACGCTAAACTCGAGTCCTTAAAAGATCAAATGCTTATTTTGTTTCAAAAGTACACTGTTTTTTCATTTGGAGTGTATTAACAAGGTTTTAAGCAATCGTTGGATAAAACGAGCGTGAGTTTGACAAGTTTTGAATTTAAACAAATGAACACATGTAAGACACTAATAGGACACTAAACTCGAGTCCTTAAAAGATTAAATGCTTTTTTTGTTTCAAAAATACACTATTTTTTCATTTCGAGTGTATTCACAAGGTTTTAAGCAATCCTGGGATACAACGAGCGTGAGTTTGACAAGTGTTGAATTTAATCAAATGAACACATATAAGACACTACTAGGACGCTAAACTCGAGTCCTTAAAATACCAAATGCTTTTTTTTATTTCAAAAGTACACTGTTTTTTCATTTCGAGTCTATTCACAAGGTTTTAACCAATCGTTGGATAAAACGAGCGTGAGTTTGACAAGTTTTCAATATAAACAAACGAACACATATAAGACACTACTAGGACACTAAACTCGAGTCCTTAAAAGATCAAATGCTTTTTTTGTTTCAAAAATACACTATTTTTTCATTTCGAGTGTATTCACAAGGTTTTAAGCAATCCTGGGATACAACGGGCGTGAGTTTGACAAGTGTTGAATTTAAACAAATGAAAACATATAAGACAGTACTAGGACGCTAAACTCGAGTCCTTAAAAGATCAAATGCTTATTTTGTTTCAAAAGTACACTGTTTTTTCATTTCGAGTCTATTCACAAGGTTTTAAGCAATCCTGGGATACAACGAGCGTGAGTTTCACAAGTGCTGAATTTAATCAAATGACTACATATAAGACACTACTAGGACGCTAAACTCGAGTCCTTAAAAGATCAAATGCTTTTTTTGTTTCAAAAGTACACTGTTTTTTCATTTCGAGTCTATTCACAAGGTTTTAAGCAATCCTGGGATACAACGAGCGTGAGTTTCACAAGTGTTGAATTTAAACAAATGTAAACATATAAGACAGTACTAGGACGCTAAACTCGAGTCCTTAAAAGATCAAATGCTTATTTTGTTTCAAAAGTACACTGTTTTTTCATTTCGAGTCTATTCACAAGGTTTTAAGCAATCCTGGGATACAACGAGCGTGAGTTTCACAAGTGTTGAATTTAATCAAATGAACACATATAAGACACTACTAGGACGCTAAACTCGAGTCCTTAAAATATCAAATGCTTTTTTTTGTTTCAAAAGTACACTGTTTTTTCATTTCGAGTCTTTTCACAAGGTTTTAACCAATCGTTGGATAAAACGAGCGTGAGTTTGACAAGTTTTCAATATAAACAAACGAACACATATAAGACACTACTAGGACGCTAAACTCGAGTCCTTAAAAGATCAAATGCTTATTTTGTTTCAAAAGTAAACTGTTTTTTCATTTCGAGTCTATTCACAAGGTTTTAAGCAATCCTGGGATACAACGAGCGTGAGTTTGACAAGTGTTGAATTTAAACAAATGAACACATATAAGACACTACTAGGACGCTAAACTCGAGTCCTTAAAAGATCAAATGCTTATTTTGTTTCAAAAGTACACTGTTTTTTCATTTCGAGTCTATTCACAAGGTTTTAAGCAATCCTGGGATACAACGAGCCTGAGTTTCACAAGTGTTGAATTTAATCAAATGACTACATATAAGACACTACTAGGACGCTAAACTCGAGTCCTTAAAAGATCAAATGCTTATTTTGTTTCAAAAGTACACTGTTTTTTCATTTCGAGTCTATTCACAAGGTTTTAAGCAATCCTGGGATACAACGAGCGTGAGTTTCACGAGTGTTGAATTTAATCAAATGAACACATATAAGACACTACTAGGACGCTAAACTCGAGTCCTTAAAAGATCAAATGCTTATTTTGTTTCAAAAGTACACTGTTTTTTCATTTCGAGTCTATTCACAAGGTTTTAAGCAATCCTGGGATACAACGAGCGTGAGTTTCACAAGTGTTGAATTTAAACAAATGAACACATATAAGACACTACTAGGACGATAACTCGAGTCCTTAAAAGATCAAATGCTTATTTTGTTTCAAAAGTACACTATTTTTTCATTTCGAGTGTATTCACAAGGTTTTAAGCAATCCTGGGATACAACGAGCGTGAGTTTGACAAGTGTTGAATTTAATCAAATGAACACATATAAGACACTACTAGGACGCTAAACTCGAGTCCTTAAAATACCAAATGCTTTTTTTTATTTCAAAAGTACACTGTTTTTTCATTTGGAGTCTATTCACAAGGTTTTAACCAATCGTTGGATAAAACGAGCGTGAGTTTGACAAGTTTTCAATATAAACAAACGAACACATATAAGACACTACTAGGACACTAAACTCGAGTCCTTAAAAGATCAAATGCTTTTTTTGTTTCAAAAATACACTATTTTTTCATTTCGAGTGTATTCACAAGGTTTTAAGCAATCCTGGGATACAACGGGCGTGAGTTTGACAAGTGTTGAATTTAAACAAATGAACACATATAAGACACTACTAGGACGCTAAACTCGAGTCCTTAAAAGATCAAATGCTTATTTTGTTTCAAAAGTACACTGTTTTTTCATTTCGAGTCTATTCACAAGGTTTTAAGCAATCCTGGGATACAACGAGCGTGAGTTTCACAAGTGCTGAATTTAATCAAATGACTACATATAAGACACTACTAGGACGCTAAACTCGAGTCCTTAAAAGATCAAATGCTTTTTTTGTTTCAAAAGTACACTGTTTTTTCATTTCGAGTCTATTCACAAGGTTTTAAGCAATCCTGGGATACAACGAGCGTGAGTTTCACAAGTGTTGAATTTAAACAAATGTAAACATATAAGACAGTACTAGGACGCTAAACTCGAGTCCTTAAAAGATCAAATGCTTATTTTGTTTCAAAAGTACACTGTTTTTTCATTTCGAGTCTATTCACAAGGTTTTAAGCAATCCTGGGATACAACGAGCGTGAGTTTCACAAGTGTTGAATTTAATCAAATGAACACATATAAGACACTACTAGGACGCTAAACTCGAGTCCTTAAAATATCAAATGCTTTTTTTTGTTTCAAAAGTACACTGTTTTTTCATTTCGAGTCTATTCACAAGGTTTTAACCAATCGTTGGATAAAACGAGCGTGAGTTTGACAAGTTTTCAATATAAACAAACGAACACATATAAGACACTACTAGGACGCTAAACTCGAGTCCTTAAAAGATCAAATGCTTATTTTGTTTCAAAAGTAAACTGTTTTTTCATTTCGAGTCTATTCACAAGGTTTTAAGCAATCCTGGGATACAACGAGCGTGAGTTTGACAAGTGTTGAATTTAAACAAATGAACACATATAAGACACTACTAGGACGCTAAACTCGAGTCCTTAAAAGATCAAATGCTTATTTTGTTTCAAAAGTACACTGTTTTTTCATTTCGAGTCTATTCACAAGGTTTTAAGCAATCCTGGGATACAACGAGCCTGAGTTTCACAAGTGTTGAATTTAATCAAATGACTACATATAAGACACTACTAGGACGCTAAACTCGAGTCCTTAAAAGATCAAATGCTTATTTTGTTTCAAAAGTACACTGTTTTTTCATTTCGAGTCTATTCACAAGGTTTTAAGCAATCCTGGGATACAACGAGCGTGAGTTTCACGAGTGTTGAATTTAATCAAATGAACACATATAAGACACTACTAGGACGCTAAACTCGAGTCCTTAAAAGATCAAATGCTTATTTTGTTTCAAAAGTACACTGTTTTTTCATTTCGAGTCTATTCACAAGGTTTTAAGCAATCCTGGGATACAACGAGCGTGAGTTTCACAAGTGTTGAATTTAAACAAATGAACACATATAAGACACTACTAGGACGATAACTCGAGTCCTTAAAAGATCAAATGCTTATTTTGTTTCAAAAGTACACTATTTTTTCATTTCGAGTGTATTCACAAGGTTTTAAGCAATCCTGGGATACAACGAGCGTGAGTTTGACAAGTGTTGAATTTAATCAAATGAACACATATAAGACACTACTAGGACGCTAAACTCGAGTCCTTAAAATACCAAATGCTTTTTTTTATTTCAAAAGTACACTGTTTTTTCATTTGGAGTCTATTCACAAGGTTTTAACCAATCGTTGGATAAAACGAGCGTGAGTTTGACAAGTTTTCAATATAAACAAACGAACACATATAAGACACTACTAGGACACTAAACTCGAGTCCTTAAAAGATCAAATGCTTTTTTTGTTTCAAAAATACACTATTTTTTCATTTCGAGTGTATTCACAAGGTTTTAAGCAATCCTGGGATACAACGGGCGTGAGTTTGACAAGTGTTGAATTTAAACAAATGAACACATATAAGACACTACTAGGACGCTAAACTCGAGTCCTTAAAAGATCAAATGCTTATTTTGTTTCAAAAGTACACTGTTTTTTCATTTCGAGTCTATTCACAAGGTTTTAAGCAATCCTGGGATACAACGAGCGTGAGTTTCACAAGTGTTGAATTTAATCAAATGACTACATATAAGACACTACTAGGACGCTAAACTCGAGTCCTTAAAAGATCAAATGCTTTTTTTGTTTCAAAAGTACACTGTTTTTTCATTTCGAGTCTATTCACAAGGTTTTAAGCAATCCTGGGATACAACGAGCGTGAGTTTCACAAGTGTTGAATTTAATCAAATGACTACATATAAGACACTACTAGGACGCTAAACTCGAGTCCTTAAAAGATCAAATGTTTTTTTTGTTTCAAAAGTAAACTATTTTTTCATTTGGAGTCTATTCACAAGGTTTTAAGCAATCGTTGGATAAAAGGAGCGTGAGTTTGACAAGTTTTGAATTTAAACAAATGAACACATATAAGACACTACTAGGACGCTAAACACGAGTCCTTAAAAGATCAAATGCTTTTTTTTGTTTCAAAAGTACAGTATTTTTTCTTTTGGAGTCTATTCACAAGGTTTTAAGTAATGCTGGGATACAACGAGCGTGAGTTTCACAAGTGTTGAATTTAAACAAATGTAAACATATAAGACAGTACTAGGACGCTAAACTCGAGTCCTTAAAAGATCAAATGCTTATTTTGTTTCAAAAGTACACTGTTTTTTCATTTCGAGTCTATTCACAAGGTTTTAAGCAATCCTGGGATACAACGAGCGTGAGTTTCACAAGTGTTGAATTTAATCAAATGAACACATATAAGACACTACTAGGACGCTAAACTCGAGTCCTTAAAATATCAAATGCTTTTTTTTGTTTCAAAAGTACACTGTTTTTTCATTTCGAGTCTATTCACAAGGTTTTAACCAATCGTTGGATAAAACGAGCGTGAGTTTGACAAGTTTTCAATATAAACAAACGAACACATATAAGACACTACTAGGACACTAAACTCGAGTCCTTAAAAGATCAAATGCTTTTTTTGTTTCAAAAATACACTATTTTTTCATTTCGAGTGTATTCACAAGGTTTTAAGCAATCCTGGGATACAACGGGCGTGAGTTTGACAAGTGTTGAATTTAAACAAATGAACACATATAAGACACTACTAGGACGCTAAACTCGAGTCCTTAAAAGATCAAATGCTTATTTTGTTTCAAAAGTACACTGTTTTTTCATTTCGAGTCTATTCACAAGGTTTTAAGCAATCCTGGGATACAACGAGCGTGAGTTTCACAAGTGTTGAATTTAATCAAATGACTACATATAAGACACTACTAGGACGCTAAACTCGAGTCCTTAAAAGATCAAATGCTTTTTTTGTTTCAAAAGTACACTGTTTTTTCATTTCGAGTCTATTCACAAGGTTTTAAGCAATCCTGGGATACAACGAGCGTGAGTTTCACAAGTGTTGAATTTAATCAAATGACTACATATAAGACACTACTAGGACGCTAAACTCGAGTCCTTAAAAGATCAAATGCTTTTTTTGTTTCAAAAGTAAACTATTTTTTCATTTGGAGTCTATTCACAAGGTTTTAAGCAATCGTTGGATAAAAGGAGCGTGAGTTTGACAAGTTTTGAATTTAAACAAATGAACACATATAAGACACTACTAGGACGCTAAACACGAGTCCTTAAAAGATCAAATGCTTTTTTTTGTTTCAAAAGTACAGTATTTTTTCTTTTGGAGTCTATTCACAAGGTTTTAAGTAATGCTGGGATACAACGAGCGTGAGTTTCACAAGTGTTGAATTTAAACAAATGTAAACATATAAGACAGTACTAGGACGCTAAACTCGAGTCCTTAAAAGATCAAATGCTTATTTTGTTTCAAAAGTACACTGTTTTTTCATTTCGAGTCTATTCACAAGGTTTTAAGCAATCCTGGGATACAACGAGCGTGAGTTTCACAAGTGTTGAATTTAATCAAATGAACACATATAAGACACTACTAGGACGCTAAACTCGAGTCCTTAAAATATCAAATGCTTTTTTTTGTTTCAAAAGTACACTGTTTTTTCATTTCGAGTCTATTCACAAGGTTTTAACCAATCGTTGGATAAAACGAGCGTGAGTTTGACAAGTTTTCAATATAAACAAACGAACACATATAAGACACTACTAGGACGCTAAACTCGAGTCCTTAAAAGATCAAATGCTTATTTTGTTTCAAAAGTACACTGTTTTTTCATTTCGAGTCTATTCACAAGGTTTTAAGCAATCCTGGGATACAACGAGCGTGAGTTTCACAAGTGTTGAATTTAATCAAATGAACACATATAAGACACTACTAGGACGCTAAACTCGAGTCCTTAAAATATCAAATGCTTTTTTTTGTTTCAAAAGTACACTGTTTTTTCATTTCGAGTCTATTCACAAGGTTTTAAGCAATCGTTGGATAAAACGAGTGTGAGTTTGACAAGTTTTCAATATAAACAAACGAACACATATAAGACACTACTAGGACACTAAACTCGAGTCCTTAAAAGATCAAATGCTTTTTTTGTTTCAAAAATACACTATTTTTTCGTTTCGAGTATATTCACAAGGTTTTAAGCAATCCTGGGATACAACGAGCGTGAGTTTGACAAGTGTTGAATTTAATCAAATGACTACATATAAGACACTACTAGGACGCTAAACTCGAGTCCTTAAAAGATCAAATGCTTTTTTTGTTTCAAAAGTAAACTATTTTTTCATTTGGAGTCTATTCACAAGGTTTTAAGCAATCGTTGGATAAAAGGAGCGTGAGTTTGACAAGTTTTGAATTTAAACAAATGAACACATATAAGACACTACTAGGACGCTAAACACGAGTCCTTAAAAGATCAAATGCTTTTTTTTGTTTCAAAAGTACAGTATTTTTTCTTTTGGAGTCTATTCACAAGGTTTTAAGCAATCCTGGGATACAACGAGCGTGAGTTTCACAAGTGTTGAATTTAAACAAATGAAAACATATAAGACAGTACTAGGACGCTAAACTCGAGTCCTTAAAAGATCAAATGCTTATTTTGTTTCAAAAGTACACTGTTTTTTCATTTCGAGTCTATTCACAAGGTTTTAAGCAATCCTGGGATACAACGAGCGTGAGTTTGACAAGTGTTGAATTTAAACAAACGAACACATATAAGACACTACTAGGACGCTAAACTCGAGTCCTTAAAAGATCAAATGCTTATTTTGTTTCAAAAGTACACTGTTTTTTCATTTGGAGTGTATTAACAAGGTTTTAAGCAATCGTTGGATAAAACGAGCGTGAGTTTGACAAGTTTTGAATTTAAACAAATGAACACATGTAAGACACTAATAGGACACTAAACTCGAGTCCTTAAAAGATTAAATGCTTTTTTTGTTTCAAAAATACACTATTTTTTCATTTCGAGTGTATTCACAAGGTTTTAAGCAATCCTGGGATACAACGAGCGTGAGTTTGACAAGTGTTGAATTTAATCAAATGAACACATATAAGACACTACTAGGACGCTAAACTCGAGTCCTTAAAATACCAAATGCTTTTTTTTATTTCAAAAGTACACTGTTTTTTCATTTCGAGTCTATTCACAAGGTTTTAACCAATCGTTGGATAAAACGAGCGTGAGTTTGACAAGTTTTCAATATAAACAAACGAACACATATAAGACACTACTAGGACACTAAACTCGAGTCCTTAAAAGATCAAATTCTTTTTTTGTTTCAAAAATACACTATTTTTTCATTTCGAGTGTATTCACAAGGTTTTAAGCAATCCTGGGATACAACGGGCGTGAGTTTGACAAGTGTTGAATTTAAACAAATGAACACATATAAGACACTACTAGGACGCTAAACTCGAGTCCTTAAAAGATCAAATGCTTATTTTGTTTCAAAAGTACACTGTTTTTTCATTTGGAGTGTATTAACAAGGTTTTAAGCAATCGTTGGATAAAACGAGCGTGAGTTTGACAAGTTTTGAATTTAAACAAATGAACACATGTAAGACACTAATAGGACACTAAACTCGAGTCCTTAAAAGATTAAATGCTTTTTTTGTTTCAAAAATACACTATTTTTTCATTTCGAGTGTATTCACAAGGTTTTAAGCAATCCTGGGATACAACGAGCGTGAGTTTGACAAGTGTTGAATTTAATCAAATGAACACATATAAGACACTACTAGGACGCTAAACTCGAGTCCTTAAAATACCAAATGCTTTTTTTTATTTCAAAAGTACACTGTTTTTTCATTTCGAGTCTATTCACAAGGTTTTAACCAATCGTTGGATAAAACGAGCGTGAGTTTGACAAGTTTTCAATATAAACAAACGAACAGATATAAGACACTACTAGGACACTAAACTCGAGTCCTTAAAAGATCAAATGCTTTTTTTTGTTTCAAAAATACACTATTTTTTCATTTCGAGTGTATTCACAAGGTTTTAAGCAATCCTGGGATACAACGGGCGTGAGTTTGACAAGTGTTGAATTTAAACAAATGAACACATATAAGACACTACTAGGACGCTAAACTCGAGTCCTTAAAAGATCAAATGCTTATTTTGTTTCAAAAGTACACTGTTTTTTCATTTCGAGTCTATTCACAAGGTTTTAAGCAATCCTGGGATACAACGAGCGTGAGTTTCACAAGTGTTGAATTTAATCAAATGACTACATATAAGACACTACTAGGACGCTAAACTCGAGTCCTTAAAAGATCAAATGCTTTTTTTGTTTCAAAAGTACACTGTTTTTTCATTTCGAGTCTATTCACAAGGTTTTAAGCAATCCTGGGATACAACGAGCGTGAGTTTCACAAGTGTTGAATTTAATCAAATGACTACATATAAGACACTACTAGGACGCTAAACTCGAGTCCTTAAAAGATCAAATGCTTTTTTTGTTTCAAAAGTAAACTATTTTTTCATTTGGAGTCTATTCACAAGGTTTTAAGCAATCGTTGGATAAAAGGAGCGTGAGTTTGACAAGTGTTGAATTTAAACAAATGTAAACATATAAGACAGTACTAGGACGCTAAACTCGAGTCCTTAAAAGATCAAATGCTTATTTTGTTTCAAAAGTACACTGTTTTTTCATTTCGAGTCTATTCACAAGGTTTTAAGCAATCCTGGGATACAACGAGCGTGAGTTTGACAAGTGTTGAATTTAAACAAATGAAAACATATAAGACACTACTAGGACGCTAAACTCGAGTCCTTAAAAGATCAAATGCTTTTTTTGTTTCAAAAGTACACTATTTTTTCATTTGGAGTCTATTCACAAGGTTTTAAGCAATCGTTGGATAAAAGGAGCGTGAGTTTGACAAGTTTTGAATTTAAACAAATGAACACATATAAGACACTACTAGGACGCTAAACACGAATCCTTAAAATATCAAATGCTTTTTTTTGTTTCAAAAGTACACTATTTTTTCTTTTGGAGTTTATTCACAAGGTTTTAAGCAATCCTGGGATACAACGAGCGTGAGTTTCACAAGTGTTGAATTTAAACAAATGAAAACATATAAGACACTACTAGGACGCTAAACTCGAGTCCTTAAAAGATCAAATGCTTTTTTTGTTTCAAAAGTACACTATTTTTGCATTTGGAGTGTATTCACAAGGTTTTAAGCAATCCTGGGATACAACGAGCGTGAGTTTGACAAGTTTTGAATTTAAACAAATGAACACATATAAGACACTACTAGGACGCTAAACACGAGTCCTTAAAAGATCAAATGCTTTTTTTTGTTTCAAAAGTACACTATTTTTTCTTTTGGAGTGTATTCACAAGGTTTTAAGCAATCTTGGGATACAACGAGCGTGAGTTTGACAAGTTTTGAATTTAAACAAATGAAAACATATAAGACACTGATAGGAGCATATTTATGCGACTTAACTAGCTCATTTCCTTGCATTTACGTTGTTAGAACCTAGTTGTTTTAGTACTTTAAGCCATTTTCGTGCAATTTCAGGTTCTAAGGTCAAAGTATGCAAAAAGGTGCATTTTGGAGCGTTTTGGAGCAATTTTGGGCCTAAGATGGATAGGACATGTTTGGAGCTAAACGGAAGGATGAAATTGAAGTACAAATGAGCTAAGGAGCGAATGAAGATGTGAAGAATGGAATTCAAGGCAAATGAAGAATGAAGAGTCAAATTTGGAAACCGAAGTTTCTAAGTTTGGAAGTTTCTATTTTCGAAGGTTTCCATTCTTGAAGAGTTTCTATTCTTGGAATGGAAGTTTCCCAACCCTTCTTCACCAAAGTTTCAGCCACAAAGGAGTTCCTAAATATGTGAGGATAGTCAATTGAGGGTTCTAGAAGCCTAAGCATTCCTAAACAATCCTTGCCGCACATCCCTTGCACATTCCTTTTCCTTGCCGCACATGGACACCCTTTCTTGCCTAATTTCTGAACATAAGCACATACCTATTTTGTGCTAGTCCTTGCCGTGCAAGGAGGGTGATTTCCTACTTGTTTTGTGTCCTAAAAACATTCCTATTTCCTTCACAAATCTGTCACACAAGGAAGGGAGGTTCTTTCCTATTTTCTGGACACATCTCACATTCCTAAATCTGTCCCATAAATTCCTCCGAATTTCCTTTCCTATTTTCTTTAATTCCTGCACCTTAGTTGCCTATTTCCTGTCATAAAACACATTCCCCTTTAGTACCTAGCCTTGCCACACAAGGAGGACCCTCTCTTTCCTATTTTCTGACCATTAAACACATTCCTTTTTCCTCCTACATAATTCTGCCGAATTTCACATTCCTATTTTATTTTCTGATTTCTTTTCTTCCTTATTCAATTAGGGAACCATTTTAGCTAAGTTTTAAAAGGCCTTTCCTGAACCCTAAGCCGTGCCCTATATATATAAGTCCATTCATTCACCACAATTCAGTTTTGACACACCTTAGACACCCTTCTATACCTTTGCCGCAACTTCTCTCTAAGTCCTTCACAATTTCTGTCCATCCTTCACTCTTGCCGCACCACCCCTCTACCCTAAACATATCCCTTTCATTCATACACATCCACCATACCCTGAGCACTTGTGCCGCAGCAAGGAGAAGAAGGATTGGACGTTTGAAGATTGGAGCGTTTTAGGTGTAATTCGTTTCATGTCTCTTATGTTTAATTTCTGTTCACTTTGTCTTGCTGTAATCATGAGTGGCTAAACCCCTAATTAGTTAGGGGAAAGTTTGAAGCCATGAACATGTTTGAGATATGAATTGATTCCTTCCAATTGTGATTTGTCAAGTTGTGATTGCAATTCAATTATCTGTTTTATTCATAACTGATTCATGCATGTTTATTGAGGATGCATACTTGGTTTTCATTCATGAATTAGGTGCTAGATTATGAACGAGTTTCACCTAATCGTTACAAGTTTATATTCATAAGTAGTGAAGGTTGCTAGTCACAACCGCGTTAATTGAATTCTTGGCAAGAGTATCATGCAGTCATAGTTACAATTGCCTCGTCAACACTTATGATTTTCATGGAACGTAATGATCTCTATTTGTACCTCTATTATGCAGTCATGTAGGGGACTTTTAGAGAATGATTTGGGTTGTTGTATGCAGTTCATCCAATTCAATGAGTAAAGGAAAATCTGATGGTTAATTAGTGCAATCACGGTTAACTTGGGGTGTTGAGCATCATAGTTAGTGAAAAGCAATTGGAAAATCGATTCGTATACAAATATGTCATGTGTGGAGAATGGACCTCTGACTAATCCATCCATCATCTTATTTCTCAAATTTGTTTTACAATCTGTCTAGTTTCATACATCGCTTTGTTATTTCAATTTTCGTCAAAACCAAAACTTCCCTTTACTTTCTTGTTCTAAAGTGTTTAGAATCTGTTTTATTTATGTTTTAGAAGGTTTTGAGTCAACCCAAAACCTTATTTTCGTCCAAAATTGTGTTTAGAACTAGAAACTGCCTATTTAGTGTTTTTAGGCAGTTTTGAGTCTTTTTAGTCAGTTTTGAGTCTTTTGAACTTGTTTTGGAGTCTTTGAGTCTTTGTGAACGTTTTTAACTTTGTTTTTATGTTTTTGAATCAGTTTAGAGGTTTTAGCAAGCCCTCCTAATCCCCGGTCCCTAACGATCCCTACTTGCACCTTTACTACAATTTGATAACAAGAGGGTTTTATTTGTGTGTTAAGTTAATTTTCACATCAAATTTTGGCGCCGTTGCCGGGGATTAGCAACTTTGCTAATCCCTCGTTGTTCTTTTTGTTTATTTTTCATTTATTTTCGTTTTAGTTACTGACTGTATCTTTTGTTCTTATTTCTAGGTACTAGTTTATGACTAGAAGTTCAAAACCTGTTCGTGAGCACATCCTTGACTTTGACGACGATTTTGAGCGGACTTTGAGGAAGCAAAAGAATCAACAAGGCCCTGAACCACCGTCTCCTAGCTCTACATCCGAGTTTGAAGAAGTTGGTGAGGAAGGAGAGCCCACGGCACAGTTTGTAGGAGAAGTACAAACCATGGCGGGGGACAATCTAACCATCAAAGAACTTTCTGCCTCAGGTATAGATAATGCTGTTCCTTTATGTATTCAATACCCCGCGGCGGCTCAAGGTAAGACGGACGAATTTGAACTTAAGTCTAGTTTATTACATTATATTCCGAAATTCCATGGGCTTTCCATGGAAGATCCTAACAAACATCTTAAGGAATTTGAAGTTGTTTGCTCAAGTATGACGCCCATCAATGTGGATGGGAGCATTTTAAAGATGAAGTCCTTTCCATTCTCCCTAGTAGACAAGGCCAAAGATTGGTTGTATGAATTGGCACCCGGAACCGTCAATTCTTGGGAAAGTATGAAGCGTGCATTCTTAGAGAAGTTCTTTCCCACTGCAAAGATCATTCTTTTGAGGAAACGAATTAGTGGCATCCAACAAAATCACGGTGAGTCGTTTCCATCATATTATGAACGTTTTAAATCACTTGTTGCTTCATGTCCACAGCACCAAATGAAGGAGGAGCTACTCATTCAATATTTCTACGAGGGCCTCCTTCCCATGGAACGCCAAATGCTAGATGCCTCGGCGGGTGGTGCATTGGTGGACAAGACTCCGGTGGCTGCCAAAACTCTCATTGCCAACCGTGCACACAATGCACAACAGTACGAGGGTGTTGGACAAAGAGAGGGGCCACGGCAACAAAGTGTGAATGAGGTAAGTGCAATTTCTGATCTTCAATCACAATTGGCTAATCTTACTACTCTTGTGTCTCAGGTTGTCATGGGATCAAAACCACAAGAAAACCAAGTGTGTGGCGTGTGTTCAATGCAAGGGCATCCATCCGAGACATGTCCTCAGTTGATAGAAAATGGAGGATGGGAATCCGCAAATGCTATTGGTTTCCAAGGCCAAAATCAAAACAAATATGATCCATACTCCAACACCTACAACCCCGGATGGCGAGATCACCCTAATTTCAAATGGCGCGATCCCCAACAATCTGCACAACAAAGGGGATTTCAACAAAACCCCCCTGGGTTCCCACGGCCATACCAAGCTAATCAGCCACAAATGTCCCAAACCAACTCAGGTTCGTCTTGTGAGAATACTCAAGTTATTCAATTACTAACTACATTGGCACAGGGGCAAGAAAAACAAACCAAGGACATGAACAATTACGCCAATGAAGTGCAAAATCAAGCTCGAGAGGTGAGTGAATTGAAAAGACAAGTGGGACAAATGGCTGAATTCATGGGGCAATTTGGCAGAGAACAAGGTAAGCTACCAAGTTTGACAAATTTGAATCCCAAAGGGGGATTCGAATCTGCCAAAGCCATCCTTTTGCGAAGTGGAAAAGAGGTACGATCTGACCCTAACCCATCTAAATCCAACCAAAAGAAGGATGAAAGTGTGCAATCTGAGGAAAAAGATCAAGAGGAGCCCACGGCAAGGATTGAGCAATCCTTGCCGCAACAATCTTCCAATTCGGCCACCATGGGTAAGTTGAGTTCAAATTCTGTAATTTCTAACTCTATTCCCCCCAATGCACCCTTTCCTCGCAGATTTGCACAATCCAAGAAGGAGGAGAATGACAAAGACATACTTGACACATTCCGGAAGGTGCAAGTCAACATTCCCCTTTTGGATGCAATTAAACAAGTTCCCAAGTATGCTAAGTTCTTGAAAGAGTTGTGCACAACAAGAAAAAGGGCGTCAAACAAAGAGGTCGTACGGGTAAGTGAGAATGTCTCGGCCATGTTACAAAGAAAATTGCCTCCTAAGTGTAAGGATCCCGGAAGTTTTACAATTCCTTGTGTAATAGGCAATACTCGCTTTGAATCTGCCATGCTAGATCTAGGTGCATCAATAAATGTCATGCCTTATTCCATTTATGCATCTATGAATTTGGGTGAATTAAAAAATGATGGCGTGATTATTCAATTAGCCGATAGATCTAACGCATATCCGAGAGGTGTGTTGGAAGATGTCTTAGTGCAGGTGAATCACCTCATTTTTCCGGCGGATTTTTATGTGCTTGAGATGGAAGACTCGGACCATGCCCCTACATTACCTATCTTACTTGGCCGCCCATTCATGAAGACTGCTCGTACCAAGATCGATGTCTTCAGAGGAACATTAACCATGGAATTTGATGGGGAAGTGATTGATTTCAAAGTTTCTGATGCTATGAGATATCCTCATGATGATCACTCTTGTTTTTCTATTGATGTGATTGATTCTTTGGCGCAGGAATTCCTTGATGATTTGAATGAGGATGCACTTGAAAAGACCCTAACACAAGGCATTGGACTCAAAAACGAAGGTTTGGCACTTAAGGGTGCTCACGGCCACAACAAGCCATTCCTTGCCGTGCCTAGTCAAGAAGC
The DNA here is from genome assembly GCA_963580275.1 of Crataegus laevigata. Lineage (NCBI taxonomy): Eukaryota > Viridiplantae > Streptophyta > Magnoliopsida > Rosales > Rosaceae > Crataegus > Crataegus laevigata. The sequence continues at coordinate 22,347,859 of OY756945.1, forward strand.
TTTGGTGGAGATGGTTGCTGCCCTAGAGTCCATTCCAGAGCATACGGGTAAGTCTCCTAACCTAGTTCCAATTCCCGTTTCGACTAACAAGTTACTTCCTTCTATAGTGCAGCCACCATCTTTAGAGCTTAAACCATTGCCGAGCCATTTGAAATATGTGTTTTTGGGTGAAAAAGAGACATTGCCCGCCATAATCTCTTCTTCACTCACGGCACAAGAGGAGGACAAGTTGGTGAGGGTGCTTCAAGACTACAAAACTGCCATTGGATGGACATTGGCCGATATTAAGGGAATTAGCCCTACCACTTGCATGCATCGCATACTCTTGGAGGAGGGGGCCAAACCATCTAGGGAAGCACAACGCCGCCTCAATCCACCCATGCTAGACGTTGTGAAGAAGGAAATCATCAAGTTACTTGATTGTGGGGTGATTTACCCAATTTCTGATAGCCGTTGGGTATCTCCGGTTCAAGTTGTGCCAAAGAAGTCCGGAGTCACCGTGGTAAGAAATGATGAGAATGAGCTTGTGCCTACTCGAATTCAAACTGGATGGCGGGTTTGTATTGACTATAGGAAGCTAAATGCCACAACAAGGAAAGATCATTTTCCTTTGCCGTTCATCGACCAAATGCTTGAAAGGTTAGCCGGTCATGCTTTTTATTGCTTTCTTGATGGCTATTCTGGATATAACCAAATTGTGATAGCCCCCGATGACCAAGAGAAGACTACTTTCACGTGCCCCTTTGGTACCTTTGCTTATCGGCGCATGCCATTTGGGTTATGCAATGCCCCGGCCACTTTCCAAAGGTGTATGGTAAGTATATTTTCCGATTATGTTGAGAAAATCATTGAGGTGTTTATGGATGATTTTAGTGTGTTTGGGGATTCTTTTGATAAATGCTTGGATAATTTAACCTTGATCTTGAAACGATGTGTTGAAACTAATCTTGTTTTAAATTGGGAAAAATGTCATTTTATGGTAAAACAAGGTATAGTTCTAGGACATATTGTTTCAGAAAAAGGAATTGAAGTAGATAAGTCCAAAATAGACCTTGTGCGTCACTTACCCTCTCCAACTTCGGTTAGAGAGGTCCGATCTTTTCTTGGTCATGCAGGGTTCTATAGGCGTTTCATAAAGGATTTTTCCAAGATTTCCAACCCACTTTGCCGATTGCTCCAGAAAGATGTGCCTTTCAAGTTTGATGAGGAGTGTGAATTGGCATTCAAGCAACTCAAAGAAAAGCTCACTTCGGCCCCCATTATTGTTCCTCCTGATTGGAGCCTTCCGTTTGAGTTAATGTGTGATGCATCCGACTATGCCATTGGTGCTGTTTTAGGCCAACGGAGGAACAAACAGCCCCATGTTATTTATTATGCTTCTCGTACCCTAAATGATGCTCAATTAAATTACTCTACCACTGAGAAAGAACTTCTTGCAGTTGTGTTCGCTTTAGATAAATTTCGTTCATACCTACTTGGCACTAAAGTGATTATATTTTCTGACCATGCAGCTTTAAGGTATCTTTTCACCAAGAAGGAAGCCAAACCAAGGCTAATTCGTTGGATGCTCCTACTTCAAGAGTTTGATGTTGAAATTAGAGACAAAAAAGGGAGTGAAAACGTGGTGGCTGACCACCTTAGCCGTATGGTGCACATTGAGGATTCCTTACCCATTCAAGAAACATTCCCTGATGAGCAATTGATGTCCTTAGAGGTAAGTGAGCCTTGGTTTGCTGATTTGGTGAATTATTTGGTCACAAAACAAGTTCCTAGCACTCTAGATAAATTCAAACGTGACAAGCTCAGAAAAGATGCACGTTTTTATGTGTGGGATGATCCATATTTATGGAAATATTGCCCCGATCAGATTATTAGACGATGTGTGCATAATTCTGAGTTTCAGTCAATTCTAGCCTTTTGTCACTCTTATGCATGTGGGGGTCATTTTGGCACCCAAAGAACTGCCCTCAAAGTGTTAGAGTGTGGATTTTATTGGCCTACATTGTTTAAGGATGCTCGACTGTTTTGTTTGACTTGTGATAAATGCCAAAGAACAGGTACAATCGGTGCTAAGGACCAAATGCCACAAACTCCCATATTCAATGTCGAAATCTTTGATGTTTGGGGCATTGATTTCATGGGTCCTTTTCCTTCTTCGTTTGGTTTCACTTATATCTTGCTTGCCGTTGATTACGTGTCTAAATGGGTGGAAGCTAAAGCCACCCGTACTAACGATTCTAAGGTGGTTGCAGATTTTGTGAGAACTAACATTTTTGCTAGGTTTGGAATGCCTCGAGTTCTAATCAGTGATGGTGGCTCCCATTTTTGTAATCGAACCATTGCGGCTTTGCTCAAGAAGTACAACATTACCCATAAGGTTTCCACACCTTATCATCCTCAAACCAATGGGCAAGCCGAGGTGTCGAATAGGGAGATCAAACAGATTTTGGAGAAAACCGTGGGCACCACAAGGAAGGATTGGAGTTTGCGCCTCGACGATGCATTGTGGGCTTATCGTACGGCCTACAAGACTCCCCTTGGCATGTCACCTTTTCGGCTTATCTATGGCAAGCCATGTCACTTACCGGTGGAACTGGAGCATAAAGCACACTGGGCCGTGAAAACATTCAATTTGGAGTTAGATGCGGCTGGAATGCATAGAAAACTCAAATTGAATGAACTTGAGGAGATACGGAATGAAGCATATGAGAGTGCCCGTATTTACAAGGAGAAAACAAAAGCGTTTCATGACAAGATGATAAGGGGCAAAACCTTTTCCATTGGGCAGAAAGTGTTGCTTTTCAATTCCCGATTGCGTTTATTTCCTGGTAAGTTGCGATCTAAATGGATTGGACCCTTTGTTGTGACTAATGTTTTTTCTCATGGTGCAGTCCAAGTCCAAAGCTTGCAAACCGGACATGAATTCAAGGTGAATGGGCATCGTTTGAAGCCCTATTACGATCTGTTCGAGGAGCAAGTGGTGGAAGACATCACTCTCCAACCCGTGGGCTCCAATGGGGATTGATTGAGTTCTTCGTCCGGCTGCAAGACGTTAAAGAAAGCGCTTCGTGGGAGGCAACCCATGCGATTCAACAAAGAAAGCCCTAGGAATCACTCCAATTCCAGATTTGCGTTCCTAACACCCTTCTCTTTGTTGATTCTTTCTAATCTGCCTAGTTTTGCATTATAGTTGCTGTTTGTGTGTTTCTTTCTATTTGGTGTGATTTTTTGCTTGAAACATTGAGGACAATGTTTGATTTAAGTGTGGGGGGGTAATTAAGTGTTTTTGATGCAAATTCGTGGGATTCTATCACCCAATACTTTTGGACTTGTTCCTTGCTGTTTTAAGGCGTTTTTAAGCTGTTTTGAAGCATTTTAGTGTGTTGTGTCTTAAAACTCCGAAAATCACATAAAAATTTGAAAAATTGTTTTGAAAAACCCAAAAAGAGTTGTTTTGAGTCGTTTTTGTGTGTTTGTGTCTTAGGTACCTTCCAACACAATGATGAGGATTTGGTTTTTAATTGCATAACTATTAAAGAAAGTTACAAGCATGGATTGAAGTTTGATATGTTCTTGGCTTATGCTTGGTTATAGTTGATGTTTATGAACTCACATTTGATTACAAAGTGGTTAAAATCAGTTTTTGTAACATGCTTGAAGGAAAGAACTCAACTAACGCTACACCCTTGTGAGACTTGAGCCTTTGCTTTCTTTTGGAGAGTTATAATCTGTGATTTCTTTGTTTTCTAAAGTCGTTGCATGATCTCATTATTCTTTGCTTGGTTGTCACTTAGAATGCATTCGTATCATGATAGAACTAAATGCTAGAACTTGTATCCATTTCATTCAAAGCATGACATTGAATTGCATAACACATATCAAGATGAAGTTGTGTAGTTGCCACCATAGCCAAATAGCCTTACTTCCCATATTTCGTATGTTTTGTAGGTTTTAGCCCCATTGAGCCTTGTTTAGCCTTTATTCTTTGTTAAACCACATTACTCTCACCTAGCCTAGTTTAGGACAGTCCACACCCTTGTTCTTAAAAGATAGTGAGCATGACTTAAATGAATTCCTTTTGAGTTACATTATGTATGAAAATGAGTGTGGGGGAAGGAATGATTGTTCCTAAGTTCTTATGTATGTTTTGGGGTTCAAAAGAAAAGAAAAAGTTGTGAAAAAACGTATGGAAAAGAAAAACAGAAAAGAAAAGTAAGAAAGAAAGAAAAAAAGAGCTTGAAAAGATGTATGAATGAGTGATTAAGTGTTGAATGTTGAAGAAAGGGTCCAAAACCCCAAATCTGGCCCTAAATTGTCTAAATCTTCCCTTTTTGTTCAAAAGTGAATTCTAAGTTGATTCAAATACTTTGCTCACTATTTCTTTAAGAACCTTTGTTTTCCATATCCTTTCTTTGTTAACCAAACACCCTTAGCCCCGTTACAACCCTTACACTTCTACCTTGATTGTGTTATGTGTTCAATATGTGGAGTTTGGGATTGATATGAGCATATGGTGTCAATGGTTCTTGCATCTAAGTGGTGGCATTCCTTTCATGAGATCATATTCATACATTCACTTATAACTCCAGAAAAGTGCTTTCTTTGTTAAAACATATGTGAGTATTAGTTTTCATGTTGACATCAATCTTCTCACATATATCTAGTATAAGGAGTGTAGTTAGAAAATCTGAGTGAAAATTGAGTGCATATCTAGTGAGGATATGAGGGAATTCTCTAAGGCATGTTACTACATTCAAAATGTTGTTTTCATTGATTAAATGTGAACTAATGAATGGTAACTATGGTTAAGTATGTGCTTAAGTGTATGGAAGACCAAAATCTATGTAAATCATGATCTTTAATGTGTCATGTGCTTTGGAAATCCCTGAGGTAATGTTGGAAGGTTTAGGTTGAGTTTTGTTTCTTTTTGTTTATTTCATTTTGCTCGAGGACTAGCAAAAGCTAAGTGTGGGGGAATTTGATAGGAGCATATTTATGCGACTTAACTAGCTCATTTCCTTGCATTTACGTTGTTAGAACCTAGTTGTTTTAGTACTTTAAGCCATTTTCGTGCAATTTCAGGTTCTAAGGTCAAAGTATGCAAAAAGGTGCATTTTGGAGCGTTTTGGAGCAATTTTGGGCCTAAGATGGATAGGACATGTTTGGAGCTAAACGGAAGGATGAAATTGAAGTACAAATGAGCTAAGGAGCGAATGAAGATGTGAAGAATGGAATTCAAGGCAAATGAAGAATGAAGAGTCAAATTTGGAAACCGAAGTTTCTAAGTTTGGAAGTTTCTATTTTCGAAGGTTTCCATTCTTGAAGAGTTTCTATTCTTGGAATGGAAGTTTCCCAACCCTTCTTCACCAAAGTTTCAGCCACAAAGGAGTTCCTAAATATGTGAGGATAGTCAATTGAGGGTTCTAGAAGCCTAAGCATTCCTAAACAATCCTTGCCGCACATCCCTTGCACATTCCTTTTCCTTGCCGCACATGGACACCCTTTCTTGCCTAATTTCTGAACATAAGCACATACCTATTTTGTGCTAGTCCTTGCCGTGCAAGGAGGGTGATTTCCTACTTGTTTTGTGTCCTAAAAACATTCCTATTTCCTTCACAAATCTGTCACACAAGGAAGGGAGGTTCTTTCCTATTTTCTGGACACATCTCACATTCCTAAATCTGTCCCATAAATTCCTCCGAATTTCCTTTCCTATTTTCTTTAATTCCTGCACCTTAGTTGCCTATTTCCTGTCATAAAACACATTCCCCTTTAGTACCTAGCCTTGCCACACAAGGAGGACCCTCTCTTTCCTATTTTCTGACCATTAAACACATTCCTTTTTCCTCCTACATAATTCTGCCGAATTTCACATTCCTATTTTATTTTCTGATTTCTTTTCTTCCTTATTCAATTAGGGAACCATTTTAGCTAAGTTTTAAAAGGCCTTTCCTGAACCCTAAGCCGTGCCCTATATATATAAGTCCATTCATTCACCACAATTCAGTTTTGACACACCTTAGACACCCTTCTATACCTTTGCCGCAACTTCTCTCTAAGTCCTTCACAATTTCTGTCCATCCTTCACTCTTGCCGCACCACCCCTCTACCCTAAACATATCCCTTTCATTCATACACATCCACCATACCCTGAGCACTTGTGCCGCAGCAAGGAGAAGAAGGATTGGACGTTTGAAGATTGGAGCGTTTTAGGTGTAATTCGTTTCATGTCTCTTATGTTTAATTTCTGTTCACTTTGTCTTGCTGTAATCATGAGTGGCTAAACCCCTAATTAGTTAGGGGAAAGTTTGAAGCCATGAACATGTTTGAGATATGAATTGATTCCTTCCAATTGTGATTTGTCAAGTTGTGATTGCAATTCAATTATCTGTTTTATTCATAACTGATTCATGCATGTTTATTGAGGATGCATACTTGGTTTTCATTCATGAATTAGGTGCTAGATTATGAACGAGTTTCACCTAATCGTTACAAGTTTATATTCATAAGTAGTGAAGGTTGCTAGTCACAACCGCGTTAATTGAATTCTTGGCAAGAGTATCATGCAGTCATAGTTACAATTGCCTCGTCAACACTTATGATTTTCATGGAACGTAATGATCTCTATTTGTACCTCTATTATGCAGTCATGTAGGGGACTTTTAGAGAATGATTTGGGTTGTTGTATGCAGTTCATCCAATTCAATGAGTAAAGGAAAATCTGATGGTTAATTAGTGCAATCACGGTTAACTTGGGGTGTTGAGCATCATAGTTAGTGAAAAGCAATTGGAAAATCGATTCGTATACAAATATGTCATGTGTGGAGAATGGACCTCTGACTAATCCATCCATCATCTTATTTCTCAAATTTGTTTTACAATCTGTCTAGTTTCATACATCGCTTTGTTATTTCAATTTTCGTCAAAACCAAAACTTCCCTTTACTTTCTTGTTCTAAAGTGTTTAGAATCTGTTTTATTTATGTTTTAGAAGGTTTTGAGTCAACCCAAAACCTTATTTTCGTCCAAAATTGTGTTTAGAACTAGAAACTGCCTATTTAGTGTTTTTAGGCAGTTTTGAGTCTTTTTAGTCAGTTTTGAGTCTTTTGAACTTGTTTTGGAGTCTTTGAGTCTTTGTGAACGTTTTTAACTTTGTTTTTATGTTTTTGAATCAGTTTAGAGGTTTTAGCAAGCCCTCCTAATCCCCGGTCCCTAACGATCCCTACTTGCACCTTTACTACAATTTGATAACAAGAGGGTTTTATTTGTGTGTTAAGTTAATTTTCACATCAGACACTACTAGGACGCTAAACTCGAGTCCTTAAAAGATCAAATGCTTTATTTGTTTCAAAAGTACACTATTTTTTCAGTTCGAGTCTATTCACAAGGTTTTAAGCAATCGTTGGATAAAACGAGCGTGAGTTTGACAAGTTTTCAATTTAAACAAATGAACACATATAAGAAACTACTAGGACGCTAAACACGAGTCCTTAAAAGATCAAATGCTTTTTTTTTTGTCAAAAGTACACTATTTTTTCTTTTGGAGTCTATTCACAAGGTTTTAAGCAATCCTGGGATAGATCGAGCGTGAGTTTCACAAGTGTTGAATTTAAACAAATGAAAACATATAAGACACTACTAGGACGCTAAACTCGAGTGCTTAAAAGATCAAATGCTTTTTTTTGTTTCAAAAGTACACTATTTTTTCTTTTGGAGTCTATTCACAAGGTTTTAAGCAATCTTGGGATACAACGAGCCTGAGTTTGACAAGTGTTGAATTTAAACAAATGAACGCATATAAGACACTACTAGGACGCTAAACTCGAGTCCTTAAAAGATCAAATGCTTTTTTTGTTTCAAAAATACACTATTTTTTCATTTCGAGTGTATTCACAAGGTTTTAAGCAATCTTGGGATACAACGAGCGTGAGTTTGACAAGTGTTGAATTTAAACAAATGAACGCATATAAGACACTACTAGGACGCTAAACTCGAGTCCTTAAAAGATCAACTGCTTTTTTTGTTTCAAAAGTACACTGTTTTTTCATTTCGAGTCTATTCACAAGGTTTTAAGCAATCCTGGGATACAACGAGCGTGAGTTTCCCAAGTGTTGAATTTAATCAAATGAACACATATAAGATACTACTAGGACGCTAAACTCGAGTCCTTAAAAGATTAAATGCTTTTTTTGTTTCAAAAGTACACTATTTTTTCATTTGGAGTGTATTCACAAGGTTTTAAGCAATCCTGGGATAAAACGAGCGTGAGTTTGACAAGTGTTGAATTGAAAGAAATGAAAACATATAAGACACTACTAGGACGCTAAACTCGAGTCCTTAAAAGATCAAATGCCTTTTTTGTTTCAAAAGTACACTATTTTTTCATTTGGAGTCTATTCACAAAGTTTTAAGCAATCGTTGGATAAAACGAGCGTGAGTTTGACAAGTTTTGAATTTAAACAAATGAACACATATAAGACACTACTAGGACGCTAAACACGAGTCCTTAAAAGATCAAATGCTTTTTTTTTTGTTTCAAAAGTACACTATTTTTTCTTTTGGAGTGTATTCACAAGGTTTTAAGCAATCTTGGGATACAACGAGCGTGAGTTTGACAAGTTTTGAATTTCAACAAATGAAAACATATAAGACACTACTAGGACGCTAAACTCGAGTCCTTAAAAGATCAAATGCTTTTTTTGTTTCAAAAGTACACTATTTTTTCATTTGGAGTGTATTCACAAGGTTTTAAGCAATCCTGGGATACAACGAGCGTGAGTTTGACAAGTTTTGAATTTAAACAAATGAACACATATAAGACACTACTAGGACGCTAAACACGAGTCCTTAAAAGATCAAATGCTTTTTTTTGTTTCAAAAGTACGCTATTTTTTCTTTTGGAGTGTATTCACAAGGTTTTAAGCAATCTTGGGATACAACGAGCGTGAGTTTGACAAGTTTTGAATTTAAACAAATGAAAACATATAAGACACTACTAGGACGCTAAACTCGAGTCCTTAAAAGATCAAATGCTTTATTTGTTTCAAAAGTACACTATTTTTTCAGTGGGAGTCTATTCACAAGGTTTTAAGCAATCGTTGGATAAAACGAGCGTGAGTTTGACAAGTTTTCAATTTAAACAAATGAACACATATAAGAAACTACTAGGACGCTAAACACGAGTCCTTAAAAGATCAAATGCTTTTTTTTTGTGTCAAAACTACACTATTTTTTCTTTTGGAGTCTATTCACAAGGTTTTAAGCAATCCTGGGATAGATCGAGCGTGAGTTTCACAAGTGTTGAATTTAAACAAATGAAAACATATAAGACACTACTAGGACGCTAAACACGAGTCCTTAAAAGATCAAATGCTTTTTTTTGTGTCAAAACTACACTATTTTTTCTTTTGGAGTCTATTCACAAGGTTTTAAGCAATCCTGGGATAGATCGAGCGTGAGTTTCACAAGTGTTGAATTGAAAGAAATGAAAACATATAAGACACTACTAGGACGCTAAACTCGAGTCCTTAAAAGATCAAATGCCTTTTTTGTTTCAAAAGTACACTATTTTTTCATTTGGAGTCTATTCACAAAGTTTTAAGCAATCGTTGGATAAAACGAGCAAGAGTTTGACAAGTTTTGAATTTAAACAAATGAAAACATATAAGACACTACTAGGACGCTAAACACGAGTCCTTAAAAGATCAAATGCTTTTTTTTGTTTCAAAAGTACGCTATTTTTTCTTTTGGAGTGTATTCACAAGGTTTTAAGCAATCTTGGGATACAACGAGCGTGAGTTTGACAAGTTTTGAATTTAAACAAATGAAAACATATAAGACACTACTAGGACGCTAAACTCGAGTCCTTAAAAGATCAAATGCTTTATTTGTTTCAAAAGTACACTATTTTTTCAGTGGGAGTCTATTCACAAGGTTTTAAGCAATCGTTGGATAAAACGAGCGTGAGTTTGACAAGTTTTCAATTTAAACAAATGAACACATATAAGAAACTACTAGGACGCTAAACACGAGTCCTTAAAAGATCAAATGCTTTTTTTTTGTGTCAAAACTACACTATTTTTTCTTTTGGAGTCTATTCACAAGGTTTTAAGCAATCCTGGGATAGATCGAGCGTGAGTTTCACAAGTGTTGAATTTAAACAAATGAAAACATATAAGACACTACTAGGACGCTAAACTCGAGTGCTTAAAAGATCAAATGCTTTTTTTTGTTTCAAAAGTACACTATTTTTTCTTTTGGAGTCTATTCACAAGGTTTTAAGCAATCTTGGGATACAACGAGCGTGAGTTTGACAAGTGTTGAATTTAAACAAATGAACGCATATAAGACACTACTAGGACGCTAAACTCGAGTCCTTAAAAGATCAAATGCTTTTTTTGTTTCAAAAATACACTATTTTTTCATTTCGAGTGTATTCACAAGGTTTTAAGCAATCTTGGGATACAACGAGCGTGAGTTTGACAAGTGTTGAATTTAAACAAATGAACGCATATAAGACACTACTAGGACGCTAAACTCGAGTCCTTAAAAGATCAAATGCTTTTTTTGTTTCAAAAGTACACTGTTTTTTCATTTCGAGTCTATTCACAAGGTTTTAAGCAATCCTGGGATACAACGAGCGTGAGTTTCACAAGTGTTGAATTTAATCAAATGAACACATATAAGATACTACTAGGACGCTAAACTCGAGTCCTTAAAAGATTAAACGCTTTTTTTGTTTCAAAATACACTATTTTTTCATTTGGAGTGTATTCACAAGGTTTTAAGCAATCGTGGGATAAAACGAGCGTGAGTTTGACAAGTGTTGAATTGAAAGAAATGAAAACATATAAGACACTACTAGGACGCGAAACTCGAGTCCTTAAAAGATCAAATGCTTTTTTTTGTTTCAAAAGTACACTATTTTTTCTTTTGGAGTGTATTCACAAGGTTTTAAGCAATCTTGGGATACAACGAGCGTGAGTTTGACAAGTGTTGAATTTAAACAAATGAAAACATATAAGACACTACTAGGACGCTAAACTCGAGTGCTTAAAAGATCAAATGCTTTTTTTTGTTTCAAAAGTACACTATTTTTTCAGTTCGAGTCTATTCACAAGGTTTTAAGCAATCGTTGGATAAAACGAGCGTGAGTTTGACAAGTTTTCAATTTAAACAAATGAACACATATAAGAAACTACTAGGACGCTAAACACGAGTCCTTAAAAGATCAAATGCTTTTTTTTTTGTCAAAAGTACACTATTTTTTCTTTTGGAGTCTATTCACAAGGTTTTAAGCAATCCTGGGATAGATCGAGCGTGAGTTTCACAAGTGTTGAATTTAAACAAATGAAAACATATAAGACACTACTAGGACGCTAAACTCGAGTGCTTAAAAGATCAAATGCTTTTTTTTGTTTCAAAAGTACACTATTTTTTCTTTTGGAGTCTATTCACAAGGTTTTAAGCAATCTTGGGATACAACGAGCGTGAGTTTGACAAGTGTTGAATTTAAACAAATGAACGCATATAAGACACTACTAGGACGCTAAACTCGAGTCCTTAAAAGATCAAATGCTTTTTTTGTTTCAAAAATACACTATTTTTTCATTTCGAGTGTATTCACAAGGTTTTAAGCAATCTTGGGATACAACGAGCGTGAGTTTGACAAGTGTTGAATTTAAACAAATGAACGCATATAAGACACTACTAGGACGCTAAACTCGAGTCCTTAAAAGATCAACTGCTTTTTTTGTTTCAAATGTACACTGTTTTTTCATTTCGAGTCTATTCACAAGGTTTTAAGCAATCCTGGGATACAACGAGCGTGAGTTTCACAAGTGTTGAATTTAATCAAATGAACACATATAAGATACTACTAGGACGCTAAACTCGAGTCCTTAAAAGATTAAATGCTTTTTTTGTTTCAAAATACACTATTTTTTCATTTGGAGTGTATTCACAAGGTTTTAAGCAATCGTGGGATAAAACGAGCGTGAGTTTGACAAGTGTTGAATTGAAAGAATTGAAAACATATAAGACACTACTAGGACGCTAAACTCGAGTCCTTAAAAGATCAAATGCCTTTTTTGTTTCAAAAGTACACTATTTTTTCATTTGGAGTCTATTCACAAAGTTTTAAGCAATCGTTGGATAAAACGAGCGTGAGTTTGACAAGTTTTGAATTTAAACAAATGAACACATATAAGACACTACTAGGACGCTAAACACGAGTCCTTAAAAGATCAAATGCCTTTTTTGTTTCAAAAGTACACTATTTTTTCATTTGGAGTCTATTCACAAAGTTTTAAGCAATCGTTGGATAAAACGAGCGTGTGTTTGACAAGTTTTGAATTTAAACAAATGAACACATATAAGACACTACTAGGACGCTAAACACGAGTCCTTAAAAGATCAAATGCTTTTTTTTGTGTCAAAACTACACTATTTTTTCTTTTGGAGTCTATTCACAAGGTTTTAAGCAATCCTGGGATAGATCGAGCGTGAGTTTCACAAGTGTTGAATTTAAACAAATGAAAACATATAAGACACTACTAGGACGCTAAACTCGAGTGCTTAAAAGATCAAATGCTTTTTTTTGTTTCAAAAGTACACTATTTTTTCTTTTGGAGTCTATTCACAAGGTTTTAAGCAATCTTGGGATACAACGAGCGTGAGTTTGACAAGTGTTGAATTGAAAGAAATGAAAACATATAAGACACTACTAGGACGCTAAACTCGAGTCCTTAAAAGATCAAATGCCTTTTTTGTTTCAAAAGTACACTATTTTTTCATTTGGAGTCTATTCACAAAGTTTTAAGCAATCGTTGGATAAAACGAGCGTGAGTTTGACAAGTTTTGAATTTAAACAAATGAAAACATATAAGACACTACTAGGACGCTAAACACGAGTCCTTAAAAGATCAAATGCTTTTTTTTGTTTCAAAAGTACGCTATTTTTTCTTTTGGAGTGTATTCACAAGGTTTTAAGCAATCTTGGGATACAACGAGCGTGAGTTTGACAAGTTTTGAATTTAAACAAATGAAAACATATAAGACACTACTAGGACGCTAAACTCGAGTCCTTAAAAGATCAAATGCTTTATTTGTTTCAAAAGTACACTATTTTTTCAGTGGGAGTCTATTCACAAGGTTTTAAGCAATCGTTGGATAAAACGAGCGTGAGTTTGACAAGTTTTCAATTTAAACAAATGAACACATATAAGACACTACTAGGACGCTAAACACGAGTCCTTAAAAGATCAAATGCTTTTTTTTGTGTCAAAACTACACTATTTTTTCTTTTGGAGTCTATTCACAAGGTTTTAAGCAATCCTGGGATAGATCGAGCGTGAGTTTCACAAGTGTTGAATTTAAACAAATGAAAACATATAAGACACTACTAGGACGCTAAACTCGAGTGCTTAAAAGATCAAATGCTTTTTTTTGTTTCAAAAGTACACTATTTTTTCTTTTGGAGTCTATTCACAAGGTTTTAAGCAATCTTGGGATACAACGAGCGTGAGTTTGACAAGTGTTGAATTTAAACAAATGAACGCATATAAGACACTACTAGGACGCTAAACTCGAGTCCTTAAAAGATCAAATGCTTTTTTTGTTTCAAAAATACACTATTTTTTCATTTCGAGTGTATTCACAAGGTTTTAAGCAATCTTGGGATACAACGAGCGTGAGTTTGACAAGTGTTGAATTTAAACAAATGAACACATATAAGACACTACTAGGACGCTAAACTCGAGTCCTTAAAAGATCAAATGCTTTTTTTTGTTTCAAAAGTACACTGTTTTTTCATTTCGAGTCTATTCACAAGGTTTTAAGCAATCCTGGGATACAACGAGCGTGAGTTTCACAAGTGTTGAATTTAATCAAATGAACACATATAAGATACTACTAGGACGCTAAACTCGAGTCCTTAAAAGATTAAATGCTTTTTTTGTTTCAAAATACACTATTTTTTCATTTGGAGTGTATTCACAAGGTTTTAAGCAATCGTGGGATAAAACGAGCGTGAGTTTGACAAGTGTTGAATTGAAAGAATTGAAAACATATAAGACACTACTAGGACGCTAAACTCGAGTCCTTAAAAGATCAAATGCCTTTTTTGTTTCAAAAGTACACTATTTTTTCATTTGGAGTCTATTCACAAAGTTTTAAGCAATCGTTGGATAAAACGAGCGTGAGTTTGACAAGTTTTGAATTTAAACAAATGAACACATATAAGACACTACTAGGACGCTAAACACGAGTCCTTAAAAGATCAAATGCTTTTTTTTTTGTTTCAAAAGTACACTATTTTTTCTTTTGGAGTGTATTCACAAGGTTTTAAGCAATCTTGGGATACAACGAGCGTGAGTTTGACAAGTTTTGAATTTCAACAAATGAAAACATATAAGACACTACTAGGACGCTAAACTCGAGTCCTTAAAAGATCAAATGCTTTTTTTTGTTTCAAAAGTACACTATTTTTTCAGTGGGAGTCTATTCACAAGGTTTTAAGCAATCGTTGGATAAAACGAGCGTGAGTTTGACAAGTTTTCAATTTAAACAAATGAACACATATAAGACACTACTAGGACGCTAAACACGAGTCCTTAAAAGATCAAATGCTTTTTTTTGTGTCAAAACTACACTATTTTTTCTTTTGGAGTCTATTCACAAGGTTTTAAGCAATCCTGGGATAGATCGAGCGTGAGTTTCACAAGTGTTGAATTTAAACAAATGAAAACATATAAGACACTACTAGGACGCTAAACTCGAGTGCTTAAAAGATCAAATGCTTTTTTTTGTTTCAAAAGTACACTATTTTTTCTTTTGGAGTCTATTCACAAGGTTTTAAGCAATCTTGGGATACAACGAGCGTGAGTTTGACAAGTGTTGAATTTAAACAAATGAACGCATATAAGACACTACTAGGACGCTAAACTCGAGTCCTTAAAAGATCAAATGCTTTTTTTGTTTCAAAAATACACTATTTTTTCATTTCGAGTGTATTCACAAGGTTTTAAGCAATCTTGGGATACAACGAGCGTGAGTTTGACAAGTGTTGAATTTAAACAAATGAACACATATAAGACACTACTAGGACGCTAAACTCGAGTCCTTAAAAGATCAAATGCTTTTTTTGTTTCAAAAGTACACTGTTTTTTCATTTCGAGTCTATTCACAAGGTTTTAAGCAATCCTGGGATACAACGAGCGTGAGTTTCACAAGTGTTGAATTTAATCAAATGAACACATATAAGATACTACTAGGACGCTAAACTCGAGTCCTTAAAAGATTAAATGCTTTTTTTGTTTCAAAATACACTATTTTTTCATTTGGAGTGTATTCACAAGGTTTTAAGCAATCGTGGGATAAAACGAGCGTGAGTTTGACAAGTGTTGAATTGAAAGAAATGAAAACATATAAGACACTACTAGGACGCTAAACTCGAGTCCTTAAAAGATCAAATGCCTTTTTTGTTTCAAAAGTACACTATTTTTTCATTTGGAGTCTATTCACAAAGTTTTAAGCAATCGTTGGATAAAACGAGCGTGAGTTTGACAAGTTTTGAATTTAAACAAATGAACACATATAAGACACTACTAGGACGCTAAACACGAGTCCTTAAAAGATCAAATGCTTTTTTTTTTGTTTCAAAAGTACACTATTTTTTCTTTTGGAGTGTATTCACAAGGTTTTAAGCAATCTTGGGATACAACGAGCGTGAGTTTGACAAGTTTTGAATTTCAACAAATGAAAAAATATAAGACACTACTAGGACGCTAAACTCGAGTCCTTAAAAGATCAAATGCTTTTTTTTGTTTCAAAAGTACACTATTTTTTCAGTGGGAGTCTATTCACAAGGTTTTAAGCAATCGTTGGATAAAACGAGCGTGAGTTTGACAAGTTTTCAATTTAAACAAATGAACACATATAAGAAACTACTAGGACGCTAAACACGAGTCCTTAAAAGATCAAATGCTTTTTTTTGTGTCAAAACTACACTATTTTTTCTTTTGGAGTCTATTCACAAGGTTTTAAGCAATCCTGGGATAGATCGAGCGTGAGTTTCACAAGTGTTGAATTTAAACAAATGAAAACATATAAGACACTACTAGGACGCTAAACTCGAGTGCTTAAAAGATCAAATGCTTTTTTTTGTTTCAAAAGTACAGTATTTTTTCTTTTGGAGTCTATTCACAAGGTTTTAAGCAATCTTGGGATACAACGAGCGTGAGTTTGACAAGTGTTGAATTGAAAGAAATGAAAACATATAAGACACTACTAGGACGCTAAACTCGAGTCCTTAAAAGATCAAATGCCTTTTTTGTTTCAAAAGTACACTATTTTTTCATTTGGAGTCTATTCACAAAGTTTTAAGCAATCGTTGGATAAAACGAGCGTGAGTTTGACAAGTTTTGAATTTAAACAAATGAAAACATATAAGACACTACTAGGACGCTAAACACGAGTCCTTAAAAGATCAAATGCTTTTTTTTGTTTCAAAAGTACGCTATTTTTTCTTTTGGAGTGTATTCACAAGGTTTTAAGCAATCTTGGGATACAACGAGCGTGAGTTTGACAAGTTTTGAATTTAAACAAATGAAAACATATAAGACACTACTAGGACGCTAAACTCGAGTCCTTAAAAGATCAAATGCTTTATTTGTTTCAAAAGTACACTATTTTTTCAGTGGGAGTCTATTCACAAGGTTTTAAGCAATCGTTGGATAAAACGAGCGTGAGTTTGACAAGTTTTCACTTTAAACAAATGAACACATATAAGAAACTACTAGGACGCTAAACACGAGTCCTTAAAAGATCAAATGCTTTTTTTTGTGTCAAAACTACACTATTTTTTCTTTTGGAGTCTATTCACAAGGTTTTAAGCAATCCTGGGATAGATCGAGCGTGAGTTTCACAAGTGTTGAATTTAAACAAATGAAAACATATAAGACACTACTAGGACGCTAAACTCGAGTCCTTAAAAGATCAAATGCTTTTTTTGTTTCAAAAATACACTATTTTTTCATTTCGAGTGTATTCACAAGGTTTTAAGCAATCTTGGGATACAACGAGCGTGAGTTTGACAAGTGTTGAATTTAAACAAATGAACACATATAAGACACTACTAGGACGCTAAACTCGAGTCCTTAAAAGATCAAATGCTTTTTTTGTTTCAAAAGTACACTGTTTTTTCATTTCGAGTCTATTCACAAGGTTTTAAGCAATCCTGGGATACAACGAGCGTGAGTTTCACAAGTGTTGAATTTAATCAAATGAACACATATAAGATACTACTAGGACGCTAAACTCGAGTCCTTAAAAGATCAAATGCTTTTTTTGTTTCAAAAATACACTATTTTTTCATTTCGAGTGTATTCACAAGGTTTTAAGCAATCTTGGGATACAACGAGCGTGAGTTTGACAAGTGTTGAATTTAAACAAATGAACACATATAAGACACTACTAGGACGCTAAACTCGAGTCCTTAAAAGATCAAATGCTTTTTTTGTTTCAAAAGTACACTGTTTTTTCATTTCGAGTCTATTCACAAGGTTTTAAGCAATCCTGGGATACAACGAGCGTGAGTTTCACAAGTGTTGAATTTAATCAAATGAACACATATAAGATACTACTAGGACGCTAAACTCGAGTCCTTAAAAGATTAAATGCTTTTTTTGTTTCAAAATACACTATTTTTTCATTTGGAGTGTATTCACAAGGTTTTAAGCAATCGTGGGATAAAACGAGCGTGAGTTTGACAAGTGTTGAATTGAAAGAGATGAAAACATATAAGACACTACTAGGACGCTAAACTCGAGTCCTTAAAAGATCAAATGCCTTTTTTGTTTCAAAAGTACACTATTTTTTCATTTGGAGTCTATTCACAAAGTTTTAAGCAATCGTTGGATAAAACGAGCGTGAGTTTGACAAGTTTTGAATTTAAACAAATGAACACATATAAGACACTACTAGGACGCTAAACACGAGTCCTTAAAAGATCAAATGCTTTTTTTTTTGTTTCAAAAGTACACTATTTTTTCTTTTGGAGTGTATTCACAAGGTTTTAAGCAATCTTGGGATACAACGAGCGTGAGTTTGACAAGTTTTGAATTTCAACAAATGAAAACATATAAGACACTACTAGGACGCTAAACTCGAGTCCTTAAAAGATCAAATGCTTTTTTTGTTTCAAAAGTACACTATTTTTTCAGTGGGAGTCTATTCACAAGGTTTTAAGCAATCGTTGGATAAAACGAGCGTGAGTTTGACAAGTTTTCAATTTAAACAAATGAACACATATAAGAAACTACTAGGACGCTAAACACGAGTCCTTAAAAGATCAAATGCTTTTTTTTGTGTCAAAACTACGCTATTTTTTCTTTTGGAGTGTATTCACAAGGTTTTAAGCAATCTTGGGATACAACGAGCGTGAGTTTGACAAGTGTTGAATTTAAACAAATGAACACATATAAGACACTACTAGGACGCTAAACTCGAGTCCTTAAAAGATCAAATGCTTTTTTTGTTTCAAAAGTACACTGTTTTTTCATTTCGAGTCTATTCACAAGGTTTTAAGCAATCCTGGGATACAACGAGCGTGAGTTTCACAAGTGTTGAATTTAATCAAATGAACACATATAAGATACTACTAGGACGCTAAACTCGAGTCCTTAAAAGATTAAATGCTTTTTTTGTTTCAAAATACACTATTTTTTCATTTGGAGTGTATTCACAAGGTTTTAAGCAATCGTGGGATAAAACGAGCGTGAGTTTGACAAGTGTTGAATTGAAAGAGATGAAAACATATAAGACACTACTAGGACGCTAAACTCGAGTCCTTAAAAGATCAAATGCCTTTTTTGTTTCAAAAGTACACTATTTTTTCATTTGGAGTCTATTCACAAAGTTTTAAGCAATCGTTGGATAAAACGAGCGTGAGTTTGACAAGTTTTCACTTTAAACAAATGAACACATATAAGAAACTACTAGGACGCTAAACACGAGTCCTTAAAAGATCAAATGCTTTTTTTTGTGTCAAAACTACACTATTTTTTCTTTTGGAGTCTATTCACAAGGTTTTAAGCAATCCTGGGATAGATCGAGCGTGAGTTTCACAAGTGTTGAATTTAAACAAATGAAAACATATAAGACACTACTAGGACGCTAAACTCGAGTCCTTAAAAGATCAAATGCTTTTTTTGTTTCAAAAATACACTATTTTTTCATTTCGAGTGTATTCACAAGGTTTTAAGCAATCTTGGGATACAACGAGCGTGAGTTTGACAAGTGTTGAATTTAAACAAATGAACACATATAAGACACTACTAGGACGCTAAACTCGAGTCCTTAAAAGATCAAATGCTTTTTTTGTTTCAAAAGTACACTGTTTTTTCATTTCGAGTCTATTCACAAGGTTTTAAGCAATCCTGGGATACAACGAGCGTGAGTTTCACAAGTGTTGAATTTAATCAAATGAACACATATAAGATACTACTAGGACGCTAAACTCGAGTCCTTAAAAGATTAAATGCTTTTTTTGTTTCAAAATACACTATTTTTTCATTTGGAGTGTATTCACAAGGTTTTAAGCAATCGTGGGATAAAACGAGCGTGAGTTTGACAAGTGTTGAATTGAAAGAGATGAAAACATATAAGACACTACTAGGACGCTAAACTCGAGTCCTTAAAAGATCAAATGCCTTTTTTGTTTCAAAAGTACACTATTTTTTCATTTGGAGTCTATTCACAAAGTTTTAAGCAATCGTTGGATAAAACGAGCGTGAGTTTGACAAGTTTTGAATTTAAACAAATGAACACATATAAGACACTACTAGGACGCTAAACACGAGTCCTTAAAAGATCAAATGCTTTTTTTTTTGTTTCAAAAGTACACTATTTTTTCTTTTGGAGTGTATTCACAAGGTTTTAAGCAATCTTGGGATACAACGAGCGTGAGTTTGACAAGTTTTGAATTTCAACAAATGAAAACATATAAGACACTACTAGGACGCTAAACTCGAGTCCTTAAAAGATCAAATGCTTTTTTTGTTTCAAAAGTACACTATTTTTTCAGTGGGAGTCTATTCACAAGGTTTTAAGCAATCGTTGGATAAAACGAGCGTGAGTTTGACAAGTTTTCAATTTAAACAAATGAACACATATAAGAAACTACTAGGACGCTAAACACGAGTCCTTAAAAGATCAAATGCTTTTTTTTGTGTCAAAACTACACTATTTTTTCTTTTGGAGTCTATTCACAAGGTTTTAAGCAATCCTGGGATAGATCGAGCGTGAGTTTCACAAGTGTTGAATTTAAACAAATGAAAACATATAAGACACTACTAGGACGCTAAACTCGAGTGCTTAAAAGATCAAATGCTTTTTTTTGTTTCAAAAGTACAGTATTTTTTCTTTTGGAGTCTATTCACAAGGTTTTAAGCAATCTTGGGATACAACGAGCGTGAGTTTGACAAGTGTTGAATTGAAAGAAATGAAAACATATAAGACACTACTAGGACGCTAAACTCGAGTCCTTAAAAGATCAAATGCCTTTTTTGTTTCAAAAGTACACTATTTTTTCATTTGGAGTCTATTCACAAAGTTTTAAGCAATCGTTGGATAAAACGAGCGTGAGTTTGACAAGTTTTGAATTTAAACAAATGAAAACATATAAGACACTACTAGGACGCTAAACACGAGTCCTTAAAAGATCAAATGCTTTTTTTTGTTTCAAAAGTACGCTATTTTTTCTTTTGGAGTGTATTCACAAGGTTTTAAGCAATCTTGGGATACAACGAGCGTGAGTTTGACAAGTTTTGAATTTAAACAAATGAAAACATATAAGACACTACTAGGACGCTAAACTCGAGTGCTTAAAAGATCAAATGCTTTTTTTTGTTTCAAAAGTACAGTATTTTTTCTTTTGGAGTCTATTCACAAGGTTTTAAGCAATCTTGGGATACAACGAGCGTGAGTTTGACAAGTGTTGAATTGAAAGAAATGAAAACATATAAGACACTACTAGGACGCTAAACTCGAGTCCTTAAAAGATCAAATGCCTTTTTTGTTTCAAAAGTACACTATTTTTTCATTTGGAGTCTATTCACAAAGTTTTAAGCAATCGTTGGATAAAACGAGCGTGAGTTTGACAAGTTTTGAATTTAAACAAATGAAAACATATAAGACACTACTAGGACGCTAAACACGAGTCCTTAAAAGATCAAATGCTTTTTTTTGTTTCAAAAGTACGCTATTTTTTCTTTTGGAGTGTATTCACAAGGTTTTAAGCAATCTTGGGATACAACGAGCGTGAGTTTGACAAGTTTTGAATTTAAACAAATGAAAACATATAAGACACTACTAGGACGCTAAACTCGAGTGCTTAAAAGATCAAATGCTTTTTTTTGTTTCAAAAGTACAGTATTTTTTCTTTTGGAGTCTATTCACAAGGTTTTAAGCAATCTTGGGATACAACGAGCGTGAGTTTGACAAGTGTTGAATTGAAAGAAATGAAAACATATAAGACACTACTAGGACGCTAAACTCGAGTCCTTAAAAGATCAAATGCCTTTTTTGTTTCAAAAGTACACTATTTTTTCATTTGGAGTCTATTCACAAAGTTTTAAGCAATCGTTGGATAAAACGAGCGTGAGTTTGACAAGTTTTGAATTTAAACAAATGAAAACATATAAGACACTACTAGGACGCTAAACACGAGTCCTTAAAAGATCAAATGCTTTTTTTTGTTTCAAAAGTACGCTATTTTTTCTTTTGGAGTGTATTCACAAGGTTTTAAGCAATCTTGGGATACAACGAGCGTGAGTTTGACAAGTTTTGAATTTAAACAAATGAAAACATATAAGACACTACTAGGACGCTAAACTCGAGTCCTTAAAAGATCAAATGCTTTATTTGTTTCAAAAGTACACTATTTTTTCAGTGGGAGTCTATTCACAAGGTTTTAAGCAATCGTTGGATAAAACGAGCGTGAGTTTGACAAGTTTTCAATTTAAACAAATGAACACATATAAGAAACTACTAGGACGCTAAACACGAGTCCTTAAAAGATCAAATGCTTTTTTTTGTGTCAAAACTACACTATTTTTTCTTTTGGAGTCTATTCACAAGGTTTTAAGCAATCCTGGGATAGATCGAGCGTGAGTTTCACAAGTGTTGAATTTAAACAAATGAAAACATATAAGACACTACTAGGACGCTAAACTCGAGTCCTTAAAAGATCAAATGCTTTTTTTGTTTCAAAAGTACACTATTTTTTCAGTGGGAGTCTATTCACAAGGTTTTAAGCAATCGTTGGATAAAACGAGCGTGAGTTTGACAAGTTTTCAATTTAAACAAATGAACACATATAAGAAACTACTAGGACGCTAAACACGAGTCCTTAAAAGATCAAATGCTTTTTTTTGTGTCAAAACTACACTATTTTTTCTTTTGGAGTCTATTCACAAGGTTTTAAGCAATCCTGGGATAGATCGAGCGTGAGTTTCACAAGTGTTGAATTTAAACAAATGAAAACATATAAGACACTACTAGGACGCTAAACTCGAGTGCTTAAAAGATCAAATGCTTTTTTTTGTTTCAAAAGTACAGTATTTTTTCTTTTGGAGTCTATTCACAAGGTTTTAAGCAATCTTGGGATACAACGAGCGTGAGTTTGACAAGTGTTGAATTGAAAGAAATGAAAACATATAAGACACTACTAGGACGCTAAACTCGAGTCCTTAAAAGATCAAATGCCTTTTTTGTTTCAAAAGTACACTATTTTTTCATTTGGAGTCTATTCACAAAGTTTTAAGCAATCGTTGGATAAAACGAGCGTGAGTTTGACAAGTTTTGAATTTAAACAAATGAAAACATATAAGACACTACTAGGACGCTAAACACGAGTCCTTAAAAGATCAAATGCTTTTTTTTGTTTCAAAAGTACGCTATTTTTTCTTTTGGAGTGTATTCACAAGGTTTTAAGCAATCTTGGGATACAACGAGCGTGAGTTTGACAAGTTTTGAATTTAAACAAATGAAAACATATAAGACACTACTAGGACGCTAAACTCGAGTGCTTAAAAGATCAAATGCTTTTTTTTGTTTCAAAAGTACAGTATTTTTTCTTTTGGAGTCTATTCACAAGGTTTTAAGCAATCTTGGGATACAACGAGCGTGAGTTTGACAAGTGTTGAATTGAAAGAAATGAAAACATATAAGACACTACTAGGACGCTAAACTCGAGTCCTTAAAAGATCAAATGCCTTTTTTGTTTCAAAAGTACACTATTTTTTCATTTGGAGTCTATTCACAAAGTTTTAAGCAATCGTTGGATAAAACGAGCGTGAGTTTGACAAGTTTTGAATTTAAACAAATGAAAACATATAAGACACTACTAGGACGCTAAACACGAGTCCTTAAAAGATCAAATGCTTTTTTTTGTTTCAAAAGTACGCTATTTTTTCTTTTGGAGTGTATTCACAAGGTTTTAAGCAATCTTGGGATACAACGAGCGTGAGTTTGACAAGTTTTGAATTTAAACAAATGAAAACATATAAGACACTACTAGGACGCTAAACTCGAGTGCTTAAAAGATCAAATGCTTTTTTTTGTTTCAAAAGTACAGTATTTTTTCTTTTGGAGTCTATTCACAAGGTTTTAAGCAATCTTGGGATACAACGAGCGTGAGTTTGACAAGTGTTGAATTGAAAGAAATGAAAACATATAAGACACTACTAGGACGCTAAACTCGAGTCCTTAAAAGATCAAATGCCTTTTTTGTTTCAAAAGTACACTATTTTTTCATTTGGAGTCTATTCACAAAGTTTTAAGCAATCGTTGGATAAAACGAGCGTGAGTTTGACAAGTTTTGAATTTAAACAAATGAAAACATATAAGACACTACTAGGACGCTAAACACGAGTCCTTAAAAGATCAAATGCTTTTTTTTGTTTCAAAAGTACGCTATTTTTTCTTTTGGAGTGTATTCACAAGGTTTTAAGCAATCTTGGGATACAACGAGCGTGAGTTTGACAAGTTTTGAATTTAAACAAATGAAAACATATAAGACACTACTAGGACGCTAAACTCGAGTCCTTAAAAGATCAAATGCTTTATTTGTTTCAAAAGTACACTATTTTTTCAGTGGGAGTCTATTCACAAGGTTTTAAGCAATCGTTGGATAAAACGAGCGTGAGTTTGACAAGTTTTCAATTTAAACAAATGAACACATATAAGAAACTACTAGGACGCTAAACACGAGTCCTTAAAAGATCAAATGCTTTTTTTTGTGTCAAAACTACACTATTTTTTCTTTTGGAGTCTATTCACAAGGTTTTAAGCAATCCTGGGATAGATCGAGCGTGAGTTTCACAAGTGTTGAATTTAAACAAATGAAAACATATAAGACACTACTAGGACGCTAAACTCGAGTCCTTAAAAGATCAAATGCTTTTTTTGTTTCAAAAATACACTATTTTTTCATTTCGAGTGTATTCACAAGGTTTTAAGCAATCTTGGGATACAACGAGCGTGAGTTTGACAAGTGTTGAATTTAAACAAATGAACACATATAAGACACTACTAGGACGCTAAACTCGAGTCCTTAAAAGATCAAATGCTTTTTTTGTTTCAAAAGTACACTGTTTTTTCATTTCGAGTCTATTCACAAGGTTTTAAGCAATCCTGGGATACAACGAGCGTGAGTTTCACAAGTGTTGAATTTAATCAAATGAACACATATAAGATACTACTAGGACGCTAAACTCGAGTCCTTAAAAGATCAAATGCTTTTTTTGTTTCAAAAGTACACTATTTTTTCAGTGGGAGTCTATTCACAAGGTTTTAAGCAATCGTTGGATAAAACGAGCGTGAGTTTGACAAGTTTTCAATTTAAACAAATGAACACATATAAGAAACTACTAGGACGCTAAACACGAGTCCTTAAAAGATCAAATGCTTTTTTTTGTGTCAAAACTACACTATTTTTTCTTTTGGAGTCTATTCACAAGGTTTTAAGCAATCCTGGGATAGATCGAGCGTGAGTTTCACAAGTGTTGAATTTAAACAAATGAAAACATATAAGACACTACTAGGACGCTAAACTCGAGTGCTTAAAAGATCAAATGCTTTTTTTTGTTTCAAAAGTACACTATTTTTTCTTTTGGAGTCTATTCACAAGGTTTTAAGCAATCTTGGGATACAACGAGCGTGAGTTTGACAAGTGTTGAATTTAAACAAATGAACGCATATAAGACACTACTAGGACGCTAAACTCGAGTCCTTAAAAGATCAAATGCTTTTTTTGTTTCAAAAATACACTATTTTTTCATTTCGAGTGTATTCACAAGGTTTTAAGCAATCTTGGGATACAACGAGCGTGAGTTTGACAAGTGTTGAATTTAAACAAATGAACACATATAAGACACTACTAGGATGCTAAACTCGAGTCCTTAAAAGATCAAATGCTTGTTTTGTTTCAAAAGTACACTGTTTTTTCATTTCGAGTCTATTCACAAGGTTTTAAGCAATCCTGGGATACAACGAGCGTGAGTTTCACAAGTGTTGAATTTAATCAAATGAACACATATAAGATACTACTAGGACGCTAAACTCGAGTCCTTAAAAGATTAAATGCTTTTTTTGTTTCAAAATACACTATTTTTTCATTTGGAGTGTATTCACAAGGTTTTAAGCAATCGTGGGATAAAACGAGCGTGAGTTTGACAAGTGTTGAATTGAAAGAAATGAAAACATATAAGACACTACTAGGACGCTAAACTCGAGTCCTTAAAAGATCAAATGCCTTTTTTGTTTCAAAAGTACACTATTTTTTCATTTGGAGTCTATTCACAAAGTTTTAAGCAATCGTTGGATAAAACGAGCGTGAGTTTGACAAGTTTTGAATTTAAACAAATGAACACATATAAGACACTACTAGGACGCTAAACACGAGTCCTTAAAAGATCAAATGCTTTTTTTTTTGTTTCAAAAGTACACTATTTTTTCTTTTGGAGTGTATTCACAAGGTTTTAAGCAATCTTGGGATACAACGAGCGTGAGTTTGACAAGTTTTGAATTTCAACAAATGAAAACATATAAGACACTACTAGGACGCTAAACTCGAGTCCTTAAAAGATCAAATGCTTTTTTTGTTTCAAAAGTACACTATTTTTTCAGTGGGAGTCTATTCACAAGGTTTTAAGCAATCGTTGGATAAAACGAGCGTGAGTTTGACAAGTTTTCAATTTAAACAAATAAACACATATAAGAAACTACTAGGACGCTAAACACGAGTCCTTAAAAGATCAAATGCTTTTTTTTGTGTCAAAACTACACTATTTTTTCTTTTGGAGTCTATTCACAAGGTTTTAAGCAATCCTGGGATAGATCGAGCGTGAGTTTCACAAGTGTTGAATTTAAACAAATGAAAACATATAAGACACTACTAGGACGCTAAACTCGAGTGCTTAAAAGATCAAATGCTTTTTTTTGTTTCAAAAGTACAGTATTTTTTCTTTTGGAGTCTATTCACAAGGTTTTAAGCAATCTTGGGATACAACGAGCGTGAGTTTGACAAGTGTTGAATTTAAACAAATGAAAACATATAAGACACTACTAGGACGCTAAACTCGAGTCCTTAAAAGATCAAATGCTTTTTTTGTTTCAAAAATACACTATTTTTTCATTTCGAGTGTATTCACAAGGTTTTAAGCAATCTTGGGATACAACGAGCGTGAGTTTGACAAGTGTTGAATTTAAACAAATGAACACATATAAGACACTACTAGGACGCTAAACTCGAGTCCTTAAAAGATCAAATGCTTTTTTTGTTTCAAAAGTACACTGTTTTTTCATTTCGAGTCTATTCACAAGGTTTTAAGCAATCCTGGGATACAACGAGCGTGAGTTTCACAAGTGTTGAATTTAAACAAATGAACACATATAAGACACTACTAGGACGCTAAACTCGAGTCCTTAAAAGATCAAATGCTTTTTTTGTTTCAAAAATACACTATTTTTTCATTTCGAGTGTATTCACAAGGTTTTAAGCAATCTTGGGATACAACGAGCGTGAGTTTGACAAGTGTTGAATTTAAACAAATGAACACATATAAGACACTACTAGGATGCTAAACTCGAGTCCTTAAAAGATCAAATGCTTGTTTTGTTTCAAAAGTACACTGTTTTTTCATTTCGAGTCTATTCACAAGGTTTTAAGCAATCCTGGGATACAACGAGCGTGAGTTTCACAAGTGTTGAATTTAATCAAATGAACACATATAAGATACTACTAGGACGCTAAACTCGAGTCCTTAAAAGATTAAATGCTTTTTTTGTTTCAAAATACACTATTTTTTCATTTGGAGTGTATTCACAAGGTTTTAAGCAATCGTGGGATAAAACGAGCGTGAGTTTGACAAGTGTTGAATTGAAAGAAATGAAAACATATAAGACACTACTAGGACGCTAAACTCGAGTCCTTAAAAGATCAAATGCCTTTTTTGTTTCAAAAGTACACTATTTTTTCATTTGGAGTCTATTCACAAAGTTTTAAGCAATCGTTGGATAAAACGAGCGTGAGTTTGACAAGTTTTGAATTTAAACAAATGAACACATATAAGACACTACTAGGACGCTAAACACGAGTCCTTAAAAGATCAAATGCTTTTTTTTTTGTTTCAAAAGTACACTATTTTTTCTTTTGGAGTGTATTCACAAGGTTTTAAGCAATCTTGGGATACAACGAGCGTGAGTTTGACAAGTTTTGAATTTAAACAAATGAACACATATAAGACACTACTAGGACGCTAAACACGAGTCCTTAAAAGATCAAATGCTTTTTTTTTTGTTTCAAAAGTACACTATTTTTTCTTTTGGAGTGTATTCACAAGGTTTTAAGCAATCTTGGGATACAACGAGCGTGAGTTTGACAAGTTTTGAATTTAAACAAATGAACACATATAAGACACTACTAGGACGCTAAACACGAGTCCTTAAAAGATCAAATGCTTTTTTTTTTGTTTCAAAAGTACACTATTTTTTCTTTTGGAGTGTATTCACAAGGTTTTAAGCAATCCTGGGATACAACGAGCGTGAGTTTGACAAGTTTTGAATTTCAACAAATGAAAACATATAAGACACTATTTTTTCTTTTGGAGTCTATTCACAAGGTTTTAAGCAATCCTGGGATAGATCGAGCGTGAGTTTCACAAGTGTTGAATTTAAACAAATGAAAACATATAAGACACTACTAGGACGCTAAACTCGAGTCCTTAAAAGATCAAATGCTTTTTTTTGTGTCAAAACTACACTATTTTTTCTTTTGGAGTCTATTCACAAGGTTTTAAGCAATCCTGGGATAGATCGAGCGTGAGTTTCACAAGTGTTGAATTTAAACAAATGAACACATATAAGACACTACTAGGACGCTAAACTCGAGTCCTTAAAAGATCAAATGCTTTTTTTGTTTCAAAAGTACACTGTTTTTTCATTTCGAGTCTATTCACAAGGTTTTAAGCAATCGTTGGATAAAACGAGCGTGAGTTTGACAAGTTTTCAATTTAAACAAATGAACACATATAAGAAACTACTAGGACGCTAAACACGAGTCCTTAAAAGATCAAATGCTTTTTTTTGTGTCAAAACTACACTATTTTTTCTTTTGGAGTCTATTCACAAGGTTTTAAGCAATCCTGGGATAGATCGAGCGTGAGTTTCACAAGTGTTGAATTTAAACAAATGAAAACATATAAGACACTACTAGGACGCTAAACTCGAGTGCTTAAAAGATCAAATGCTTTTTTTTGTTTCAAAAGTACACTATTTTTTCTTTTGGAGTCTATTCACAAGGTTTTAAGCAATCTTGGGATACAACGAGCGTGAGTTTGACAAGTGTTGAATTTAAACAAATGAACGCATATAAGACACTACTAGGACGCTAAACTCGAGTCCTTAAAAGATCAAATGCTTTTTTTGTTTCAAAAATACACTATTTTTTCATTTCGAGTGTATTCACAAGGTTTTAAGCAATCTTGGGATACAACGAGCGTGAGTTTGACAAGTGTTGAATTTAAACAAATGAACACATATAAGACACTACTAGGACGCTAAACTCGAGTCCTTAAAAGATCAAATGCTTGTTTTGTTTCAAAAGTACACTGTTTTTTCATTTCGAGTCTATTCACAAGGTTTTAAGCAATCCTGGGATACAACGAGCGTGAGTTTCACAAGTGTTGAATTTAATCAAATGAACACATATAAGATACTACTAGGACGCTAAACTCGAGTCCTTAAAAGATTAAATGCTTTTTTTGTTTCAAAATACACTATTTTTTCATTTGGAGTGTATTCACAAGGTTTTAAGCAATCGTGGGATAAAACGAGCGTGAGTTTGACAAGTGTTGAATTGAAAGAAATGAAAACATATAAGACACTACTAGGACGCTAAACTCGAGTCCTTAAAAGATCAAATGCCTTTTTTGTTTCAAAAGTACACTATTTTTTCATTTGGAGTCTATTCACAAAGTTTTAAGCAATCGTTGGATAAAACGAGCGTGAGTTTGACAAGTTTTGAATTTAAACAAATGAACACATATAAGACACTACTAGGACGCTAAACACGAGTCCTTAAAAGATCAAATGCTTTTTTTTTTGTTTCAAAAGTACACTATTTTTTCTTTTGGAGTGTATTCACAAGGTTTTAAGCAATCTTGGGATACAACGAGCGTGAGTTTGACAAGTTTTGAATTTAAACAAATGAACACATATAAGACACTACTAGGACGCTAAACACGAGTCCTTAAAAGATCAAATGCTTTTTTTTTTGTTTCAAAAGTACACTATTTTTTCTTTTGGAGTGTATTCACAAGGTTTTAAGCAATCTTGGGATACAACGAGCGTGAGTTTGACAAGTTTTGAATTTAAACAAATGAACACATATAAGACACTACTAGGACGCTAAACACGAGTCCTTAAAAGATCAAATGCTTTTTTTTTTGTTTCAAAAGTACACTATTTTTTCTTTTGGAGTGTATTCACAAGGTTTTAAGCAATCCTGGGATACAACGAGCGTGAGTTTGACAAGTTTTGAATTTCAACAAATGAAAACATATAAGACACTATTTTTTCTTTTGGAGTCTATTCACAAGGTTTTAAGCAATCCTGGGATAGATCGAGCGTGAGTTTCACAAGTGTTGAATTTAAACAAATGAAAACATATAAGACACTACTAGGACGCTAAACTCGAGTCCTTAAAAGATCAAATGCTTTTTTTTGTGTCAAAACTACACTATTTTTTCTTTTGGAGTCTATTCACAAGGTTTTAAGCAATCCTGGGATAGATCGAGCGTGAGTTTCACAAGTGTTGAATTTAAACAAATGAACACATATAAGACACTACTAGGACGCTAAACTCGAGTCCTTAAAAGATCAAATGCTTTTTTTGTTTCAAAAGTACACTGTTTTTTCATTTCGAGTCTATTCACAAGGTTTTAAGCAATCGTTGGATAAAACGAGCGTGAGTTTGACAAGTTTTCAATTTAAACAAATGAACACATATAAGAAACTACTAGGACGCTAAACACGAGTCCTTAAAAGATCAAATGCTTTTTTTTGTGTCAAAACTACACTATTTTTTCTTTTGGAGTCTATTCACAAGGTTTTAAGCAATCCTGGGATAGATCGAGCGTGAGTTTCACAAGTGTTGAATTTAAACAAATGAAAACATATAAGACACTACTAGGACGCTAAACTCGAGTGCTTAAAAGATCAAATGCTTTTTTTTGTTTCAAAAGTACACTATTTTTTCTTTTGGAGTCTATTCACAAGGTTTTAAGCAATCTTGGGATACAACGAGCGTGAGTTTGACAAGTGTTGAATTTAAACAAATGAACGCATATAAGACACTACTAGGACGCTAAACTCGAGTCCTTAAAAGATCAAATGCTTTTTTTGTTTCAAAAATACACTATTTTTTCATTTCGAGTGTATTCACAAGGTTTTAAGCAATCTTGGGATACAACGAGCGTGAGTTTGACAAGTGTTGAATTTAAACAAATGAACACATATAAGACACTACTAGGACGCTAAACTCGAGTCCTTAAAAGATCAAATGCTTGTTTTGTTTCAAAAGTACACTGTTTTTTCATTTCGAGTCTATTCACAAGGTTTTAAGCAATCCTGGGATACAACGAGCGTGAGTTTCACAAGTGTTGAATTTAATCAAATGAACACATATAAGATACTACTAGGACGCTAAACTCGAGTCCTTAAAAGATTAAATGCTTTTTTTGTTTCAAAATACACTATTTTTTCATTTGGAGTGTATTCACAAGGTTTTAAGCAATCGTGGGATAAAACGAGCGTGAGTTTGACAAGTGTTGAATTGAAAGAAATGAAAACATATAAGACACTACTAGGACGCTAAACTCGAGTCCTTAAAAGATCAAATGCCTTTTTTGTTTCAAAAGTACACTATTTTTTCATTTGGAGTCTATTCACAAAGTTTTAAGCAATCGTTGGATAAAACGAGCGTGAGTTTGACAAGTTTTGAATTTAAACAAATGAACACATATAAGACACTACTAGGACGCTAAACACGAGTCCTTAAAAGATCAAATGCTTTTTTTTTTGTTTCAAAAGTACACTATTTTTTCTTTTGGAGTGTATTCACAAGGTTTTAAGCAATCTTGGGATACAACGAGCGTGAGTTTGACAAGTTTTGAATTTAAACAAATGAACACATATAAGACACTACTAGGACGCTAAACACGAGTCCTTAAAAGATCAAATGCTTTTTTTTTTGTTTCAAAAGTACACTATTTTTTCTTTTGGAGTGTATTCACAAGGTTTTAAGCAATCCTGGGATACAACGAGCGTGAGTTTGACAAGTTTTGAATTTAAACAAATGAACACATATAAGACACTACTAGGACGCTAAACACGAGTCCTTAAAAGATCAAATGTTTTTTTTTTGTTTCAAAAGTACGCTATTTTTTCTTTTGGACTGTATTCACAAGGTTTTAAGCAATCTTGGGATACAACGAGCGTGAGTTTGACAAGTTTTGAATTTCAACAAATGAAAACATATAAGACACTATTTTTTCTTTTGGAGTCTATTCACAAGGTTTTAAGCAATCCTGGGATAGATCGAGCGTGAGTTTCACAAGTGTTGAATTTAAACAAATGAAAACATATAAGACACTACTAGGACGCTAAACTCGAGTCCTTAAAAGATCAAATGCTTTTTTTTGTGTCAAAACTACACTATTTTTTCTTTTGGAGTCTATTCACAAGGTTTTAAGCAATCCTGGGATAGATCGAGCGTGAGTTTCACAAGTGTTGAATTTAAACAAATGAACACATATAAGACACTACTAGGACGCTAAACTCGAGTCCTTAAAAGATCAAATGCTTTTTTTGTTTCAAAAGTACACTGTTTTTTCATTTCGAGTCTATTCACAAGGTTTTAAGCAATCGTTGGATAAAACGAGCGTGAGTTTGACAAGTTTTCAATTTAAACAAATGAACACATATAAGAAACTACTAGGACGCTAAACACGAGTCCTTAAAAGATCAAATGCTTTTTTTTGTGTCAAAACTACACTATTTTTTCTTTTGGAGTCTATTCACAAGGTTTTAAGCAATCCTGGGATAGATCGAGCGTGAGTTTCACAAGTGTTGAATTTAAACAAATGAAAACATATAAGACACTACTAGGACGCTAAACTCGAGTGCTTAAAAGATCAAATGCTTTTTTTTGTTTCAAAAGTACACTATTTTTTCTTTTGGAGTCTATTCACAAGGTTTTAAGCAATCTTGGGATACAACGAGCGTGAGTTTGACAAGTGTTGAATTGAAAGAAATGAAAACATATAAGACACTACTAGGACGCTAAACTCGAGTCCTTAAAAGATCAAATGCCTTTTTTGTTTCAAAAGTACACTATTTTTTCATTTGGAGTCTATTCACAAAGTTTTAAGCAATCGTTGGATAAAACGAGCGTGAGTTTGACAAGTTTTGAATTTAAACAAATGAAAACATATAAGACACTACTAGGACGCTAAACACGAGTCCTTAAAAGATCAAATGCTTTTTTTTGTTTCAAAAGTACGCTATTTTTTCTTTTGGAGTGTATTCACAAGGTTTTAAGCAATCTTGGGATACAACGAGCGTGAGTTTGACAAGTTTTGAATTTAAACAAATGAAAACATATAAGACACTACTAGGACGCTAAACTCGAGTCCTTAAAAGATCAAATGCTTTATTTGTTTCAAAAGTACACTATTTTTTCAGTGGGAGTCTATTCACAAGGTTTTAAGCAATCGTTGGATAAAACGAGCGTGAGTTTGACAAGTTTTCAATTTAAACAAATGAACACATATAAGAAACTACTAGGACGCTAAACACGAGTCCTTAAAAGATCAAATGCTTTTTTTTGTGTCAAAACTACACTATTTTTTCTTTTGGAGTCTATTCACAAGGTTTTAAGCAATCCTGGGATAGATCGAGCGTGAGTTTCACAAGTGTTGAATTTAAACAAATGAAAACATATAAGACACTACTAGGACGCTAAACTCGAGTCCTTAAAAGATCAAATGCTTTTTTTGTTTCAAAAATACACTATTTTTTCATTTCGAGTGTATTCACAAGGTTTTAAGCAATCTTGGGATACAACGAGCGTGAGTTTGACAAGTGTTGAATTTAAACAAATGAACACATATAAGACACTACTAGGACGCTAAACTCGAGTCCTTAAAAGATCAAATGCTTTTTTTGTTTCAAAAGTACACTGTTTTTTCATTTCGAGTCTATTCACAAGGTTTTAAGCAATCCTGGGATACAACGAGCGTGAGTTTCACAAGTGTTGAATTTAATCAAATGAACACATATAAGATACTACTAGGACGCTAAACTCGAGTCCTTAAAAGATTAAATGCTTTTTTTGTTTCAAAATACACTATTTTTTCATTTGGAGTGTATTCACAAGGTTTTAAGCAATCGTGGGATAAAACGAGCGTGAGTTTGACAAGTGTTGAATTGAAAGAGATGAAAACATATAAGACACTACTAGGACGCTAAACTCGAGTCCTTAAAAGATCAAATGCCGTTTTTGTTTCAAAAGTACACTATTTTTTCATTTGGAGTCTATTCACAAAGTTTTAAGCAATCGTTGGATAAAACGAGCGTGAGTTTGACAAGTTTTGAATTTAAACAAATGAACACATATAAGACACTACTAGGACGCTAAACACGAGTCCTTAAAAGATCAAATGCTTTTTTTTTTGTTTCAAAAGTACACTATTTTTTCTTTTGGAGTGTATTCACAAGGTTTTAAGCAATCTTGGGATACAACGAGCGTGAGGTTGACAAGTTTTGAATTTCAACAAATGAAAACATATAAGACACTACTAGGACGCTAAACTCGAGTCCTTAAAAGATCAAATGCTTTTTTTGTTTCAAAAGTACACTATTTTTTCAGTGGGAGTCTATTCACAAGGTTTTAAGCAATCGTTGGATAAAACGAGCGTGAGTTTGACAAGTTTTC
The DNA here is from genome assembly GCA_963580275.1 of Crataegus laevigata. Taxonomy (NCBI): domain Eukaryota; kingdom Viridiplantae; phylum Streptophyta; class Magnoliopsida; order Rosales; family Rosaceae; genus Crataegus; species Crataegus laevigata. Next base: position 22,382,413 of record OY756945.1, read on the forward strand.
AATTTAAACAAATGAACACATATAAGAAACTACTAGGACGCTAAACACGAGTCCTTAAAAGATCAAATGCTTTTTTTTGTGTCAAAACTACACTATTTTTTCTTTTGGAGTCTATTCACAAGGTTTTAAGCAATCCTGGGATAGATCGAGCGTGAGTTTCACAAGTGTTGAATTTAAACAAATGAAAACATATAAGACACTACTAGGACGCTAAACTCGAGTGCTTAAAAGATCAAATGCTTTTTTTTGTTTCAAAAGTACACTATTTTTTCTTTTGGAGTCTATTCACAAGGTTTTAAGCAATCTTGGGATACAACGAGCGTGAGTTTGACAAGTGTTGAATTGAAAGAAATGAAAACATATAAGACACTACTAGGACGCTAAACTCGAGTCCTTAAAAGATCAAATGCCTTTTTTGTTTCAAAAGTACACTATTTTTTCATTTGGAGTCTATTCACAAAGTTTTAAGCAATCGTTGGATAAAACGAGCGTGAGTTTGACAAGTTTTGAATTTAAACAAATGAAAACATATAAGACACTACTAGGACGCTAAACACGAGTCCTTAAAAGATCAAATGCTTTTTTTTGTTTCAAAAGTACGCTATTTTTTCTTTTGGAGTGTATTCACAAGGTTTTAAGCAATCTTGGGATACAACGAGCGTGAGTTTGACAAGTTTTGAATTTAAACAAATGAAAACATATAAGACACTACTAGGACGCTAAACTCGAGTCCTTAAAAGATCAAATGCTTTTTTTGTTTCAAAAGTACACTATTTTTTCAGTGGGAGTCTATTCACAAGGTTTTAAGCAATCGTTGGATAAAACGAGCGTGAGTTTGACAAGTTTTCAATTTAAACAAATGAACACATATAAGAAACTACTAGGACGCTAAACACGAGTCCTTAAAAGATCAAATGCTTTTTTTTGTGTCAAAACTACAGTATTTTTTCTTTTGGAGTCTATTCACAAGGTTTTAAGCAATCCTGGGATAGATCGAGCGTGAGTTTCACAAGTGTTGAATTTAAACAAATGAAAACATATAAGACACTACTAGGACGCTAAACTCGAGTGCTTAAAAGATCAAATGCTTTTTTTTGTTTCAAAAGTACACTATTTTTTCTTTTGGAGTCTATTCACAAGGTTTTAAGCAATCTTGGGATACAACGAGCGTGAGTTTGACAAGTGTTGAATTTAAACAAATGAACGCATATAAGACACTACTAGGACGCTAAACTCGAGTCCTTAAAAGATCAAATGCTTTTTTTGTTTCAAAAATACACTATTTTTTCATTTCGAGTGTATTCACAAGGTTTTAAGCAATCTTGGGATACAACGAGCGTGAGTTTGACAAGTGTTGAATTTAAACAAATGAACACATATAAGACACTACTAGGACGCTAAACTCGAGTCCTTAAAAGATCAAATGCTTGTTTTGTTTCAAAAGTACACTGTTTTTTCATTTCGAGTCTATTCACAAGGTTTTAAGCAATCCTGGGATACAACGAGCGTGAGTTTCACAAGTGTTGAATTTAATCAAATGAACACATATAAGATACTACTAGGACGCTAAACTCGAGTCCTTAAAAGATTAAATGCTTTTTTTGTTTCAAAATACACTATTTTTTCATTTGGAGTGTATTCACAAGGTTTTAAGCAATCGTGGGATAAAACGAGCGTGAGTTTGACAAGTGTTGAATTGAAAGAAATGAAAACATATAAGACACTACTAGGACGCTAAACTCGAGTCCTTAAAAGATCAAATGCCTTTTTTGTTTCAAAAGTACACTATTTTTTCATTTGGAGTCTATTCACAAAGTTTTAAGCAATCGTTGGATAAAACGAGCGTGAGTTTGACAAGTTTTGAATTTAAACAAATGAACACATATAAGACACTACTAGGACGCTAAACACGAGTCCTTAAAAGATCAAATGCTTTTTTTTTTGTTTCAAAAGTACACTATTTTTTCTTTTGGAGTGTATTCACAAGGTTTTAAGCAATCTTGGGATACAACGAGCGTGAGTTTGACAAGTTTTGAATTTAAACAAATGAACACATATAAGACACTACTAGGACGCTAAACACGAGTCCTTAAAAGATCAAATGCTTTTTTTTTTGTTTCAAAAGTACACTATTTTTTCTTTTGGAGTGTATTCACAAGGTTTTAAGCAATCCTGGGATACAACGAGCGTGAGTTTGACAAGTTTTGAATTTAAACAAATGAACACATATAAGACACTACTAGGACGCTAAACACGAGTCCTTAAAAGATCAAATGTTTTTTTTTGTTTCAAAAGTACGCTATTTTTTCTTTTGGACTGTATTCACAAGGTTTTAAGCAATCTTGGGATACAACGAGCGTGAGTTTGACAAGTTTTGAATTTCAACAAATGAAAACATATAAGACACTATTTTTTCTTTTGGAGTCTATTCACAAGGTTTTAAGCAATCCTGGGATAGATCGAGCGTGAGTTTCACAAGTGTTGAATTTAAACAAATGAAAACATATAAGACACTACTAGGACGGTAAACTCGAGTCCTTAAAAGATCAAATGCTTTTTTTTGTGTCAAAACTACACTATTTTTTCTTTTGGAGTCTATTCACAAGGTTTTAAGCAATCCTGGGATAGATCGAGCGTGAGTTTCACAAGTGTTGAATTTAAACAAATGAAAACATATAAGACACTACTAGGACGCTAAACTCGAGTGCTTAAAAGATCAAATGCTTTTTTTTGTTTCAAAAGTACACTATTTTTTCTTTTGGAGTCTATTCACAAGGTTTTAAGCAATCTTGGGATACAACGAGCGTGAGTTTCACAAGTGTTGAATTTAATCAAATGAACACATATAAGACACTACTAGGACGCTAAAATCGAGTCCTTAAAAGATCAAATGCTTTTTTTTGTTTCAAAAGTATACTATTTTTTCATTTGGAGTCTATTCACAAGGTTTTAAGCAATCCTGGGATACAACGAGCGTGAGTTTCTCAAGTGTTGAATTTAATCAAATGAACACATATAAGACACTACTAGGACGCTAAAATCGAGTCCTTAAAAGATCAAATGCTTTTTTTGTTTCAAAAGTACACTGTTTTTTCATTTCGAGTCTATTCACAAGGTTTTAAGTAATCCTGGGATACAACGAGCGTGAGTTTCACAAGTGTTGAATTTAATCAAATGAACACATATAAGACACTACTAGGACGCTAAAATCGAGTCCTTAAAAGATCAAATGCTTTTTTTTGTTTCAAAAGTACACTATTTTTTCATTTGGAGTCTATTCACAAGGTTTTAAGCAATCCTGGGATACAACGAGCGTGAGTTTCACAAGTGTTGAATTTAAACAAATGAAAACATATAAGACACTACTGGGACGCTAAACTCGAGTCCTTAAAAGATCAAATGCTTTTTTTGTTTCAAAAATACACTATTTTTTCATTTCGAGTGTATTCACAAGGTTTTAAGCAATCTTGGGATACAACGAGCGTGAGTTTGACAAGTGTTGAATTTAAACAAATGAACGCATATAAGACACTACTAGGACGCTAAACTCGAGTCCTTAAAAGATCAACTGCTTTTTTTGTTTCAAAAGTACACTGTTTTTTCATTTCGAGTCTATTCACAAGGTTTTAAGCAATCCTGGGATACAACGAGCGTGAGTTTCACAAGTGTTGAATTTAATCAAATGAACACATATAAGATACTACTAGGACGCTAAACTCGAGTCCTTAAAAGATTAAATGCTTTTTTTGTTTCAAAAGTACACTATTTTTTCATTTGGAGTGTATTCACAAGGTTTTAAGCAATCGTGGGATAAAACGAGCGTGAGTTTGACAAGTGTTGAATTGAAAGAAATGAAAACATATAAGACACTACTAGGACGCTAAACTCGAGTCCTTAAAAGATCAAATGCCTTTTTTGTTTCAAAAGTACACTATTTTTTCATTTGGAGTCTATTCACAAAGTTTTAAGCAATCGTTGGATAAAACGAGCGTGAGTTTGACAAGTTTTGAATTTAAACAAATGAACACATATAAGACACTACTAGGACGCTAAACACGAGTCCTTAAAAGATCAAATGCTTTTTTTTTTGTTTCAAAAGTACACTATTTTTTCTTTTGGAGTGTATTCACAAGGTTTTAAGCAATCTTGGGATACAACGAGCGTGAGTTTGACAAGTTTTGAATTTCAACAAATGAAAACATATAAGACACTATTTTTTCTTTTGGAGTCTATTCACAAGGTTTTAAGCAATCCTGGGATAGATCGAGCGTGAGTTTCACAAGTGTTGAATTTAAACAAAATGAAAACATATAAGACACTACTAGGACGCTAAACTCGAGTCCTTAAAAGATCAAATGCTTTTTTTTGTGTCAAAACTACACTATTTTTTCTTTTGGAGTCTATTCACAAGGTTTTAAGCAATCCTGGGATAGATCGAGCGTGAGTTTCACAAGTGTTGAATTTAAACAAATGAAAACATATAAGACACTACTAGGACGCTAAACTCGAGTGCTTAAAAGATCAAATGCTTTTTTTTGTTTCAAAAGTACACTATTTTTTCTTTTGGAGTCTATTCACAAGGTTTTAAGCAATCTTGGGATACAACGAGCGTGAGTTTCACAAGTGTTGAATTTAATCAAATGAACACATATAAGACACTACTAGGACGCTAAAATCGAGTCCTTAAAAGATCAAATGCTTTTTTTTGTTTCAAAAGTACACTATTTTTTCATTTGGAGTCTATTCACAAGGTTTTAAGCAATCCTGGGATACAACGAGCGTGAGTTTCACAAGTGTTGAATTTAAACAAATGGAAACATATAAGACACTACTAGGACGCTAAACTCGAGTCCTTAAAAGATCAAATGCTTTTTTTGTTTCAAAAATACACTATTTTTTCATTTCGAGTGTATTCACAAGGTTTTAAGCAATCTTGGGATACAACGAGCGTGAGTTTGACAAGTGTTGAATTTAAACAAATGAACACATATAAGACACTACTAGGACGCTAAAATCGAGTCCTTAAAAGATCAAATGCTTTTTTTGTTTCAAAAGTACACTGTTTTTTCATTTCGAGTCTATTCACAAGGTTTTAAGCAATCCTGGGATACAACGAGCGTGAGTTTCACAAGTGTTGAATTTAATCAAATGAACACATATAAGACACTACTAGGACGCTAAACGCGAGTCCTTAAAAGATCAAATGCTTTTTTTGTTTCAAAAGTACACTATTTTTTCATTTGGAGTATATTCACAAGGTTTTAAGCAATCGTGGGATAAAACGAGCGTGAGTTTGACAAGTGTTGAATTGAAAGAAATGAAAACATATAAGACACTACTAGGACGCTAAACTCGAGTCCTTAAAAGATCAAATGCTTTTTTTGTTTCAAAAGTACACTATTTTTTCATTTGGAGTGTATTCACAAGGTTTTAAGCAATCGTGGGATAAAACGAGCGTGAGTTTGACAAGTGTTGAATTGAAAGAAAGGAAAACATATAAGACACTACTAGGACGCTAAACTCGAGTCCTTAAAAGATCAAATGCTTTTTTTGTTTCAAAAGTACACTATTTTTTCTTTTGGAGTCTATTCACAAGGTTTTAAGCAATCCTGGGATAGATCGAGCGTGAGTTTCACAAGTGTTGAATTTAAACAAATGAACACATATAAGACACTACTAGGACGCTAAACTCGAGTCCTTAAAAGATCAAATGCTTTTTTTGTTTCAAATGTACACTATTTTTTCATTTCGAGTGTATTCACAAGGTTTTAAGCAATCGTTGGATAAAACGAGCGTGAGTTTGACAAGTTTTGAATTTAAACAAATGAACACATATAAGACACTACTAGGACGCTAAACTCGAGTCCTTAAAAGATCAAATGCTTATTTTGTTTCAAAAGTACACTGTTTTTTCATTTCGAGTCTATTCACAAGGTTTTAAGCAATCGTGGGATAAAACGAGCGTGAGTTTGACAAGTGTTGAATTGAAAGAAATGAAAACATATAAGACACTACTAGGACGCTAAACTCGAGTCCTTAAAAGATCAAATGCCTTTTTTGTTTCAAAAGTACACTATTTTTTCATTTGGAGTCTATTCACAAAGTTTTAAGCAATCGTTGGATAAAACGAGCGTGAGTTTGACAAGTTTTGAATTTAAACAAATGAACACATATAAGACACTACTAGGACGCTAAACACGAGTCCTTAAAAGATCAAATGCTTTTTTTTTTGTTTCAAAAGTACACTATTTTTTCTTTTGGAGTGTATTCACAAGGTTTTAAGCAATGACGGGATTTTAAACCGCACAAATTTAACCCTCTTTTTGACAGTTGTAGTATAGATGTAAGTAGGGTATCGTTCTAGGCCGGGGATTAGGAGGGTTTGCTAAAACCTCTAAAATAATTTAAAAACGTAAAAATAAAGTTTAAAACACTAAACTAAAATAAAAACACTTAACTAAAATAACTCAAAATAAAACTAACAAATAAACTAAAACAAATCAAAAGACTCAAAACAACTCAAGACTCTAGAAAATACAAACTAAGCTAAAAACTCGAAACACACTAAAAATGACTCAAAATAATGAAAATAATTTAAAATAAAAAACTAGGAAATTAATTTGACGAAATTTAAATTAAAAGATTAAAAATAATAAAAACTAACTAAATAATAATATTTTAATATTGGGGGGATTGATTTGGATGAAACGTAAATTAAACTTAAATAAATTACAAAATTGACGAAAACATAAAATTGAAAGTGAAACGATGGACGACGGATTGGCTAGAGGGTTCTTCTCCACACATGACACATATGCAACCTAAATTGATTTTCAGTTGTTCTTTCAATAAGTTGTGAATCTCAACACCCCAAATTAATTAGGTACGCTTAAATTAACCTTCAGATTTTCCTTATGTTATTGAATTGGATGAACAGCATACAACAATTCAAATTATTCCCCAAAAGTTTTCTACGTGAAAAGCACAATAGAGATACGATTAAAGATCATTAAGTTCTATGAAAATCATAAGTGTTGACAAAGCATTCGTAACTATGAACAGCATGATACGTTTGCCAGGAATTCACTTAACACGATTGTGACTAGCAACCTTCACTACTCATGAATATAAGTTCATAACGATTAGGTGAAATTCACTTATATTCTAGCATCAAATTCATGCATGTAAATTAAGTATGCATTCTTAATCGACATACACAAATAAGTTATTTATCAAGCAGTTAAGCAAATTAAATCACAACTCAGAAATCACAACTGAAGTTATCAATTCATATTACAAATATAATCATGGTTTTGAATTAACCTCTAGCCAAACACAAATTAATTACACATTATTTATAAATTAAAAACAGAAATTAAAACATAAGATTAAAATCTGAGTTTGGAGCAATTTAACCGAAACGGGGGTGCAAGAACTTTTGCACCGTGAGCCTCTGTGCAACCCGTGAGCTTCTTATATATGTATACTTCCTGACTGCTTTCCTGCCCCGTGGCACTCACAGCTCTCTCGGACTCTCCACAACGTCAGCAGCTCTCCCTTCTGGCCTCTTGTTTTTCCGAGGCCCCTCTGATATTGATTTTTCCCCCTTTGAGCCGCTGCCAGGAGCTGCAGCTCCTGTTTTTCAAAACAGCCCCGTGGGCTCCTTCCTCCCCGTGCAGCTCTTCTCTCGGCCCAAGGAGCCCTCCTCTTTTCTGGCGTCCAAGCTGCCTAGAGGCAGCTTTTATTTCTCCCCTCAAGGTTTCCTCTCGGATTCTTTTCTTCCTCGCAGCTCACGCTGCTCTCTAAAAACTCTCCTCCCAAAGCTCCGAGGAGCCAAATGAAGCACCCCTCTTATTATTCTTTTTTTCCTCGGTGCTTGCCAGCCTTTCCTTCTTTTCTTTTGTGCTTTTTATTATTTGCTAGGCCCCCTGCTCTCCATTCCGCATGCATGTATATGCTTTCCTCATTCTGTATTCTTTAATTTTCTGTTTTCTTTCTTATTCCCCCACCGATGCTTTGGTGCTCCCTCAGTGCTTTGTATAATTGCTGCCCACATGGTTGTGTTTCCACCTAATAATCACACACACACATAATTAAAATAATATAAATATATAAATATATATATATTATTTTTCAAAAGATAAGTTTTATTCAACACGCAAGATAATTTAGACGAAATTAATACTTAACACTTCACTTATTCTGTTTTTATTTTCTTTTCTTGAAAAACTTATAAAACATAAAAATAACGTAAATAGCTCAAAATATAACGAACTAACTAAGAAAAGACGAGTGAATTTGATATAAAAATATGTATAAATATTATCCAATCAAATACCCCCACACTTAGCTTTTGCTAGTCCTCGAGCAAAACAACGAAAACAGAAAAAGTAATAACATGAAAAACATTAGCTTCCCCCTATTTGACTCTCATAGAATTTCATTTGAGAACATAAATCATCAATAGTTAGAACCAAACAACTAATCCAAGTTCATCTTCCTTATTCAAATATTAGCAGTAATCTTTAAATCATCCTTGAAGTGTAGTGTGTGAGATAGCCATGCTAATGCAATTTCAAGTTTTTATTTTTAAAATCATCATATGCAAACTAGCAACCTTCTCACGGGATATGCACTCAATCACACATGTGTTTAGTTTTAATGTGTTTCGCTCAAAGAAACAAATGTGAAAGATCTACCATAAGCTTGCATAAAAATCACTTCTCCACAATCATAATTGCAAAACTTAAATCAAGAGGACTTTTATTGGATGTAATGAGGCTTAGGGATAGGGCTATTGAAACGAAAGAATAGGAAAACACAAGTTCCAAGCTATATTGCAATCAATTCTTTTGTTGAGATTTATAAGAACTCAAGTTCCCAGCGATTCTTCTAACACCTCCCATCACACCCTTAAAATGAAACTTTAAACACTTTTTATTTTCTTTGAATACAATCTTTCTTTTTCTTTTTCTTTTCTTCTCTTTTCTCATTTTTTTTTTTTTTTTTTTTTTTTAAAAAAAACAAACATGAAATACCCCCACACTTATTCTTTTGCCAAACACCTTCCAAGTACTTCACAAACATTTCTCATAAGACAATCTCAAATTGCTCGCTTGGAAAGGGTAAGGAAACATGTTTGAGATATAAGGGTAGACATATCTGGTGATAAGAAATAAAAAAAAACTCACATAACGGCTCAAATTGGCAATCTAATGATATCATTTTTCTTTGGGAAATAAGGTTATTTGGGCCATGGTGGTGAACCTAATGCCTCTATCATTTTCAAGTTCATGCAATCAATGACAAATATTTCAAAAGATCGTTACGCAAGTTCTAGAGATGCATCTCACATAAGTTCATCACACATAAAAGAATGGGAGTGTATGAAAAATGCACACACTTTCAATAGGCTCAAAACCTCACATAGGATGTATACGGTCACTAAATTCACATATGAAGCTTTAAATCATGCTTTAGTTTCACATCAACAAGGCTATGTGCATTTGGTTTTTCAAAGATGATCAAACATGTACAATACTAACAAGAGAACAAGGAATTTCATAAAACACATGTTAACTAAGTTCTTGATAATCATGGTTCAAATTTCATCCAGTTATATCATTGGGTCGGGAAACTAATAAAAATCTAATTTAAAACCATAAGGAAAACAAGACAATATTTTTGGATTTTTTAAATTTTTCGAGAAAAATTAAATAAAACACAAAACTCCAAAAAAAATTAAGTAAAACACAAAGCTAATTAAGAAAACAAAAAGCAATAACATGGAAACAAATGAAACCAGTTCAAAGTCGAAGGTACAAAAATTTTCAATTTGGTCATTTTTTTTTTTATCTTGATACCCCCACACTTAAACTAGACATTGTCCCCAATGTCAGAAAACAATAATAAGCAAATAAAAATAAATAAATAAATAATACGAAACAAAATAAAGCAAAGGGACTGAAAACTTCTCTAATTTGCAGAAAACCCAAGCGATGACCCCCAAGCGTAAATTTTTGCAATCAACTTCAAGGGAGAAAATAACCAAACGTTCCTGCAAAGAAAAGAAATAAATCAGTTAAGTACGTAAGAAAATATAGAAAATATGCAAACGAAAAATTGAAAATGAAAATAAACGACAACGAAAGGAACTAATAGGTGGTCATTGGTCATGATCGTTGATTTTCCACAGCTTGCATCTTGAACAGGATGGGCCTTCTTCTTGCAAGTGCTCCTCAGCTTAGTTGAGGATGAGTCAGCACGTTGTCTCCACATGCTTCAAGTAGTCCGGTCTCCACGCAGGTGTGGCATCTTCTTGAACTCTTGGATCATCTCAGACTCTACCTTCATCTGGATGCACCTCAGACTCCTCCTGCTTCGTCTGTGAGGTACTTTTGTTTTTGAAGAAGTACCTCAACACAGGTTTATTTTTGAAGTGTGTTGGGAGGGGTCTGAGATGAGTACTCGAGAGCAAGACTAGGTAAGCAATCAGGATCTCACTTTCTCCACGTTCCTCAGATGAAGGAGAGGAGAAAGCATAATATGAGATACTTTTGCTTTTAACCTTTTTAATATGAAATACTTTTGCTCTGGAAGGTTTGTTTTCTGGGGTGATCCAAGGGATGAAGAACACTGAATAACTCGAAAGCTTTCTTTGGGAAGACATTATCGGAGATGAAGAGAGGTTGAGAGGTTGAGAGGTTGAGAGGTTGAGAGGGTGTGAAGGTGTGCCTTTGCTGTGAAAGGCGAAGGTCGAACTTATAGAAATTTGGCTTCACCACCGGAACTATTCCTTCACTATTTGTCGGCAGTCGGTGAATGGATGAACAGTGCCCGTTACGCGCTTTCTGACAAAGCGTCCGTAAATTTCGCAAGGCTGACGGTGCAGGCGACGAGTGACGACAAATTGGAATGATGATCTTTTGAAAACCGGGGTTCAAAACCGGGTGCGGCTCATGGTTTTCGCAACGCTCCACGCTGCACGTGATGAGTCACGACAAACTGGAAAAACTGAGCCCTCGTGATGCCACGTGATTGCTGAGTCAAGCCCAGCTTTTGAGAAAGGAAACGGCTCTTTTGAGAAAGGAGCGTCGGCTTTCGATTTGCGCGAGGACGCGTCTTCAACCTCAGAGGAGCGCTCTCTTTGATTTGCTTCTTTTTATAGAGGCGCTAATTCTGCTTCACATCACACTTGAACTCCCTCAAACACTTCCTTCTGTAAACACTCAAAATCCTTCCGCTCTCTTCTTGCACTTCTACACTTTTAATCTTTCCGATCTCTTCTTCCGCTTCAGCAATCTTAATTTTTCCGAACTCTTTTCTTCCTCAACCCCCTCTAAAAATGTCTTGCCCTTCCGACCGTCGCCTAAACTTGAATGTCGGGGAAGACGATGACTCGTCTTCTCCGAACAACATTTGGAATCCATCCTTCATATCCCCCAATGGTCCTCTTACAGTCGGGGACACAATGATGAGGAACGATATAACCGCAACGGTGGTTGCAAGAAACCTTCTTACTCCCAGAGACACTAGGTTGCTGTCTATGCGGTCAGACGAGCTGGCTGTTCAGGACTCACTGGCTCTCAGTGTCCAGTGTGCAGGCTCAGTTTCAAACATGGGCCAGCGCCTGCTTGCCCGGTCTCGTCAGGTGGAGTCGCTAATGGCGGAGGTGGTCAGTCTTCGGCAAGAAGTCAGAGGACTCAGGCACGAAAACAAGGAGTTGCACATGCTCGCAACTAGCTACTCGACCAGCATGAAGAGGAAGCTGGACCAGCTGCAGGAGTCGGACGGTCGAATCCAGAGTGATCATGAGCGGTTCATGGCGTTACTCCCGCGGTTTATGTTGCCGTCGTCCTCTGGAGCAGAACCAAGTGTTCCGGCTCCGGAGATTCCAACTCTAGCACTTCGTCTTCCCGGAGCTCCGTCAACCTCTGAGGCGCCACCTAACCAAAACCAATGATTGCTATTAGTTTTTCGAATTATTGTAAATTTTTTTTTTTTTTTTTTTTTTTTTAAAAAAGGTTTATTTTAAGCAAGGTAAAATATGTAATGTAAAATATGTAATGTAATGCAAAAAAAAAAAAAAAAAAAAAAAAAAAAAAAAAACTTTATTTACTCGCACTTAAAATAAACAAGGTCCTAAATTTATTTAAACTCAAACTAAATAAAAATCAACCAAATAACACAACTAACTAAGCGAAACAAAATGAAAGTAAAAGCAATAAAGAAGAAGGTTAAGAAATGCAAATCTGGTTGCTTGGGTTGCCTCCCAAGAAGCGCTTGCTTTAACGTCTTTAGCCGGACGATTCTTTCCTTATCCTCCCCTCGGCTCTAAAGTATGGAATTTATCTTTTAATGGGAGGTGATACTTGAAATGATTCGGCAATGGTCTGAATTCTCGGGTGGGTGCCTGAATCATTAAAATTAGCATGTTAGTAGAAAATAAAATTAAAATTGGAGAAGATGGCTTACTATCTTTCTCCGACTCAAAATTAATAACAAAAACCACATTTTTGGATATTTCTGGGATTTTGCACTGGGCCAGGTTTACAATGATGGTTATGGCCTGTCCCGTGTTATCAAACTCAATTTCATGGGCCTTTGTTGCTTGCTCGGCCTCTTTGATGAATTCTTGATATTGCCCAACCACTTCGATATCTTGAACCATTGGGAGAGCGTCCACAATGTCTTTTTCACTATCTTCGAAATTTGGAATTAAAATTCTGCAAGGAAAAAGAACATTCGGTGGAAAAATATCAGAATGAATTGAACTTGGAACAACCTCACCATAGTTGGACGACATAGGGACTTGAGGGGTTTGAGACAAGAATTCGTCTAAACTGCCCAAGTCGTCCTCCTCATCTTCTGCTTGCAGCGGCGATTCGTCCAAGTTTGGGCTGTGTATGGATGGTTCTAGGATATCTTCATCCTCCATATCACCTTCCCAATTGGTGGCTTCATCAACTTCAGCTTCTTCCATTGAATTTGCAAATGTGAAGTTGGAGAATTCATTTTGATCTTGAATCTGTGCCATGGATTCCACCATCTCTCCCATTTGATTCTTCAAGCTATCCATTATTTTGTCATGATTTTGTTGGTCCTGCACCAAAGAGGTTAGTAATTGAAGAATTTGATCATTATCCATGGACATACTTGAATTTGATTGGAATGGTTGTGGGGGAGGTTGTGGTGGTGCACATGGCCATTGATAGAATTCCTCATACTGCCAATATCCACTTTGTTGAAATTGTTGAGGTTCATCCCACGTCTGATCTGAATAACCTCTCCAATCCGAATTGCAAGCGTTGGAATACATATTGCCCCTTGATTGGCTGTGGCCTTGATATCCCCAATCATCTTCATATGCAGAAAATTGAGGATATTGCTGAGTTTGATATCCTTGCCCATAGGGCACATCAAGTGTATGGACACTTGGCATTGAGGTCTGATCGGCATTATGAGTCAATTGAGCAGTAAGCTGCGCCAATTGAGCTTGAATGTTTGCCATATCTTCATCCATTTTTACCTAAATTTAAAGAACGAAAAATAAATCAAATACCAAAAGTAAAATACACAAACACAAATAAATACACAAACATAAATATAAATAAAAACACAAACAAAAAAAATAAAGGGATTAGCAAATTTACTAATCCCCGGCAACGGCGCCAAAAATTTGACGGGATTTTAAACCGCACAAATTTAACCCTCTTTTTGACAGTTGTAGTATAGATGTAAGTAGGGTATCGTTCTAGGCCGGGGATTAGGAGGGTTTGCTAAAACCTCTAAAATAATTTAAAAACGTAAAAATAAAGTTTAAAACACTAAACTAAAATAAAAACACTTAACTAAAATAACTCAAAATAAAACTAACAAATAAACTAAAACAAATCAAAAGACTCAAAACAACTCAAGACTCTAGAAAATACAAACTAAGCTAAAAACTCGAAACACACTAAAAATGACTCAAAATAATGAAAATAATTTAAAATAAAAAACTAGGAAATTAATTTGACGAAATTTAAATTAAAAGATTAAAAATAATAAAAACTAACTAAATAATAATATTTTAATATTGGGGGGATTGATTTGGATGAAACGTAAATTAAACTTAAATAAATTACAAAATTGACGAAAACATAAAATTGAAAGTGAAACGATGGACGACGGATTGGCTAGAGGGTTCTTCTCCACACATGACACATATGCAACCTAAATTGATTTTCAGTTGTTCTTTCAATAAGTTGTGAATCTCAACACCCCAAATTAATTAGGTACGCTTAAATTAACCTTCAGATTTTCCTTATGTTATTGAATTGGATGAACAGCATACAACAATTCAAATTATTCCCCAAAAGTTTTCTACGTGAAAAGCACAATAGAGATACGATTAAAGATCATTAAGTTCTATGAAAATCATAAGTGTTGACAAAGCATTCGTAACTATGAACAGCATGATACGTTTGCCAGGAATTCACTTAACACGATTGTGACTAGCAACCTTCACTACTCATGAATATAAGTTCATAACGATTAGGTGAAATTCACTTATATTCTAGCATCAAATTCATGCATGTAAATTAAGTATGCATTCTTAATCGACATACACAAATAAGTTATTTATCAAGCAGTTAAGCAAATTAAATCACAACTCAGAAATCACAACTGAAGTTATCAATTCATATTACAAATATAATCATGGTTTTGAATTAACCTCTAGCCAAACACAAATTAATTACACATTATTTATAAATTAAAAACAGAAATTAAAACATAAGATTAAAATCTGAGTTTGGAGCAATTTAACCGAAACGGGGGTGCAAGAACTTTTGCACCGTGAGCCTCTGTGCAACCCGTGAGCTTCTTATATATGTATACTTCCTGACTGCTTTCCTGCCCCGTGGCACTCACAGCTCTCTCGGACTCTCCACAACGTCAGCAGCTCTCCCTTCTGGCCTCTTGTTTTTCCGAGGCCCCTCTGATATTGATTTTTCCCCCTTTGAGCCGCTGCCAGGAGCTGCAGCTCCTGTTTTTCAAAACAGCCCCGTGGGCTCCTTCCTCCCCGTGCAGCTCTTCTCTCGGCCCAAGGAGCCCTCCTCTTTTCTGGCGTCCAAGCTGCCTAGAGGCAGCTTTTATTTCTCCCCTCAAGGTTTCCTCTCGGATTCTTTTCTTCCTCGCAGCTCACGCTGCTCTCTAAAAACTCTCCTCCCAAAGCTCCGAGGAGCCAAATGAAGCACCCCTCTTATTATTCTTTTTTTCCTCGGTGCTTGCCAGCCTTTCCTTCTTTTCTTTTGTGCTTTTTATTATTTGCTAGGCCCCCTGCTCTCCATTCCGCATGCATGTATATGCTTTCCTCATTCTGTATTCTTTAATTTTCTGTTTTCTTTCTTATTCCCCCACCGATGCTTTGGTGCTCCCTCAGTGCTTTGTATAATTGCTGCCCACATGGTTGTGTTTCCACCTAATAATCACACACACACATAATTAAAATAATATAAATATATAAATATATATATATTATTTTTCAAAAGATAAGTTTTATTCAACACGCAAGATAATTTAGACGAAATTAATACTTAACACTTCACTTATTCTGTTTTTATTTTCTTTTCTTGAAAAACTTATAAAACATAAAAATAACGTAAATAGCTCAAAATATAACGAACTAACTAAGAAAAGACGAGTGAATTTGATATAAAAATATGTATAAATATTATCCAATCAAGCAATCTTGGGATACAACGAGCGTGAGTTTGACAAGTTTTGAATTTCAACAAATGAAAACATATAAGACACTATTTTTTCTTTTGGAGTCTATTCACAAGGTTTTAAGCAATCCTGGGATAGATCGAGCGTGAGTTTCACAAGTGTTGAATTTAAACAAAATGAAAACATATAAGACACTACTAGGACGCTAAACTCGAGTCCTTAAAAGATCAAATGCTTTTTTTTGTGTCAAAACTACACTATTTTTTCTTTTGGAGTCTATTCACAAGGTTTTAAGCAATCCTGGGATAGATCGAGCGTGAGTTTCACAAGTGTTGAATTTAAACAAATGAAAACATATAAGACACTACTAGGACGCTAAACTCGAGTGCTTAAAAGATCAAATGCTTTTTTTTGTTTCAAAAGTACACTATTTTTTCTTTTGGAGTCTATTCACAAGGTTTTAAGCAATCTTGGGATACAACGAGCGTGAGTTTCACAAGTGTTGAATTTAATCAAATGAACACATATAAGACACTACTAGGACGCTAAAATCGAGTCCTTAAAAGATCAAATGCTTTTTTTTGTTTCAAAAGTACACTATTTTTTCATTTGGAGTCTATTCACAAGGTTTTAAGCAATCTTGGGATACAACGAGCGTGAGTTTCACAAGTGTTGAATTTAATCAAATGAACACATATAAGACACTACTAGGACGCTAAAATCGAGTCCTTAAAAGATCAAATGCTTTTTTTGTTTCAAAAGTACACTGTTTTTTCATTTCGAGTCTATTCACAAGGTTTTAAGTAATCCTGGGATACAACGAGCGTGAGTTTCACAAGTGTTGAATTTAATCAAATGAACACATATAAGACACTACTAGGACGCTAAAATCGAGTCCTTAAAAGATCAAATGCTTTTTTTTGTTTCAAAAGTACACTATTTTTTCATTTGGAGTCTATTCACAAGGTTTTAAGCAATCCTGGGATACAACGAGCGTGAGTTTCACAAGTGTTGAATTTAATCAAATGAACACATATAAGACACTACTAGGACGCTAAAATCGAGTCCTTAAAAGATCAAATGCTTTTTTTGTTTCAAAAGTACACTGTTTTTTCATTTCGAGTCTATTCACAAGGTTTTAAGTAATCCTGGGATACAACGAGCGTGAGTTTCACAAGTGTTGAATTTAATCAAATGAACACATATAAGACACTACTAGGACGCTAAAATCGAGTCCTTAAAAGATCAAATGCTTTTTTTTGTTTCAAAAGTACACTATTTTTTCATTTGGAGTCTATTCACAAGGTTTTAAGCAATCCTGGGATACAACGAGCGTGAGTTTCACAAGTGTTGAATTTAAACAAATGAAAACATATAAGACACTACTAGGACGCTAAACTCGAGTCCTTAAAAGATCAAATGCTTTTTTTGTTTCAAAAATACACTATTTTTTCATTTCGAGTGTATTCACAAGGTTTTAAGCAATCTTGGGATACAACGAGCGTGAGTTTGACAAGTGTTGAATTTAAACAAATGAACACATATAAGACACTACTAGGACGCTAAAATCGAGTCCTTAAAAGATCAAATGCTTTTTTTGTTTCAAATGTACACTATTTTTTCTTTTGGAGTGTATTCACAAGGTTTTAAGCAATCTTGGGATACAACGAGCGTGAGTTTGACAAGTTTTGAATTTCAACAAATGAAAACATATAAGACACTATTTTTTCTTTTGGAGTCTATTCACAAGGTTTTAAGCAATCCTGGGATAGATCGAGCGTGAGTTTCACAAGTGTTGAATTTAAACAAAATGAAAACATATAAGACACTACTAGGACGCTAAACTCGAGTCCTTAAAAGATCAAATGCTTTTTTTTGTGTCAAAACTACACTATTTTTTCTTTTGGAGTCTATTCACAAGGTTTTAAGCAATCCTGGGATAGATCGAGCGTGAGTTTCACAAGTGTTGAATTTAAACAAATGAAAACATATAAGACACTACTAGGACGCTAAACTCGAGTGCTTAAAAGATCAAATGCTTTTTTTTGTTTCAAAAGTACACTATTTTTTCTTTTGGAGTCTATTCACAAGGTTTTAAGCAATCTTGGGATACAACGAGCGTGAGTTTCACAAGTGTTGAATTTAATCAAATGAACACATATAAGACACTACTAGGACGCTAAAATCGAGTCCTTAAAAGATCAAATGCTTTTTTTTGTTTCAAAAGTACACTATTTTTTCATTTGGAGTCTATTCACAAGGTTTTAAGCAATCTTGGGATACAACGAGCGTGAGTTTCACAAGTGTTGAATTTAATCAAATGAACACATATAAGACACTACTAGGACGCTAAAATCGAGTCCTTAAAAGATCAAATGCTTTTTTTTGTTTCAAAAGTACACTATTTTTTCATTTGGAGTCTATTCACAAGGTTTTAAGCAATCCTGGGATACAACGAGCGTGAGTTTCACAAGTGTTGAATTTAATCAAATGAACACATATAAGACACTACTAGGACGCTAAAATCGAGTCCTTAAAAGATCAAATGCTTTTTTTGTTTCAAAAGTACACTGTTTTTTCATTTCGAGTCTATTCACAAGGTTTTAAGTAATCCTGGGATACAACGAGCGTGAGTTTCACAACTGTTGAATTTAATCAAATGAACACATATAAGACACTACTAGGACGCTAAAATCGAGTCCTTAAAAGATCAAATGCTTTTTTTTGTTTCAAAAGTACACTATTTTTTCATTTGGAGTCTATTCACAAGGTTTTAAGCAATCCTGGGATACAACGAGCGTGAGTTTCACAAGTGTTGAATTTAAACAAATGAAAACATATAAGACACTACTAGGACGCTAAACTCGAGTCCTTAAAAGATCAAATGCTTTTTTTGTTTCAAAAATACACTATTTTTTCATTTCGAGTGTATTCACAAGGTTTTAAGCAATCTTGGGATACAACGAGCGTGAGTTTGACAAGTGTTGAATTTAAACAAATGAACACATATAAGACACTACTAGGACGCTAAAATCGAGTCCTTAAAAGATCAAATGCTTTTTTTGTTTCAAATGTACACTATTTTTTCATTTCGAGTGTATTCACAAGGTTTTAAGCAATCGTTGGATAAAACGAGCGTGAGTTTGACAAGTTTTGAATTTAAACAAATGAACACATATAAGACACTACTAGGACGCTAAACTCGAGTCCTTAAAAGATCAAATGCTTATTTTGTTTCAAAAGTACACTGTTTTTTCATTTCGAGTCTATTCACAAGGTTTTAAGCAATTGTTGGATAAAACGAGCGTGAGTTTGACAAGTTTTGAATTTAAACAAACTAAAACATATAACACACTACTAGGACGCTAAACTCGAGTCCTTAAAAGATCAAATGCTTTTTTTTTGTTTCAAAAGTACACTATTTTTTCATTTCGAGTGCATTCGCAACGTTTTAAGCAATCGTTGGATAAAACGAGCGTGAGTTTGACAAGTGTTGAATTGAAAGAAATGAAAACATATAAGACACTACTAGGACGCTAAACTCGAGTCCTTAAAAGATCAAATGCCTTTTTTGTTTCAAAAGTACACTATTTTTTCATTTCGAGTGTATTCATAAGGTTTTAAGCAATCGTTGGATAAAACGAGCGTGAGTTTGACAAGTTTTGAATTTAAACAAATGAACACATATAAGACACTACTAGGACGCTAAACTCGAGTCCTTAAAAGATCAAATGCTTATTTTGTTTCAAAAGTACACTGTTTTTTCATTTCGAGTCTATTCACAAGGTTTTAAGCAATCGTTGGATAAAACGAGCGTGAGTTTGACAAGTTTTGAATTTAAACAAACTAAAACATATAACACACTACTAGGACGCTAAACTCGAATCCTTAAAAGATCAAATGCTTTTTTTTGTTTCAAAAGTACACTATTTTTTCATTTCGAGTGCATTCACAAGGTTTTAAGCAATCGTTGGATAAAACGAGCGTGAGTTTGACAAGTGTTGAATTGAAAGAAATGAAAACATATAAGACACTACTAGGACGCTAAACTCGAGTCCTTAAAAGATCAAATGCCTTTTTTGTTTCAAAAGTACACTATTTTTTCATTTGGAGTCTATTCACAAGGTTTTAAGCAATCGTTGGATAAAACGAGCGTGAGTTTGACAAGTTTTGAATTTAAACAAATGAACACATATAAGACACTACTAGGACGCTAAACACGAGTCCTTAAAAGATCAAATGCTTTTTTTTTTGTTTCAAAAGTACACTATTTTTTCTTTTGGAGTGTATTCACAAGGTTTTAAGCAATCTTGGGATACAACGAGAGTGAGTTTGACAAGTTTTGAATTTCAACAAATGAAAACATATAAGACACTACTAGGACGCTAAACTCGAGTCCTTAAAAGATCAAATGCTTTATTTGTTTCAAAAGTACACTATTTTTTCATTTGGAGTCTATTCACAAGGTTTTAAGCAATCGTTGGATAAAACGAGCGTGAGTTTGACAAGTTTTCAATTTAAACAAATGAACACATATAAGACACTACTAGGACGCTAAACACGAGTCCTTAAAAGATCAAATGCTTTTTTTTGTTTCAAAAGTACACTATTTTTTCTTTTGGAGTGTATTCACAAGGTTTTAAGCAATCTTGGGATACAACGAGAGTGAGTTTGACAAGTTTTGAATTTCAACAAATGAAAACATATAAGACACTACTAGGACGCTAAACTCGAGTCCTTAAAAGATCAAATGCTTTATTTGTTTCAAAAGTACACTATTTTTTCATTTGGAGTCTATTCACAAGGTTTTAAGCAATCGTGGGATAAAACGAGCGTGAGTTTGACAAGTTTTCAATTTAAACAAATGAACACATATAAGACACTACTAGGACGCTAAACACGAGTCCTTAAAAGATCAAATGCTTTTTTTTGTTTCAAAAGTACACTATTTTTTCTTTTGGAGTCTATTCACAAGGTTTTAAGCAATGCTGGGATAGATCGAGCGTGAGTTTCAGAAGTGTTGAATTTAAACAAATGAAAACATATAAGCCACTACTAGGACGCTAAACTCGAGTCCTTAAAAGATCAAATGCTTTTTTTGTTTCAAAAGTACACTATTTTTTCATTTGGAGTCTATTCACAAGGTTTTAAGCAATCGTTGGATAAAACGAGCGTGAGTTTGACAAGTTTTGAATTTAAACAAATGAAAACATATAAGACACTACTAGGACGCTAAACTAGAGTCCTTAAAAGATCAAATGCTTTTTTTGTTTCAAAAATACACTATTTTTTCATTTGGAGTGTATTCACAAGGTTTTAAGCAATCTTGGGATACAACGAGCGTGAGTTTGACAAGTGTTGAATTTAAACAAATGAACGCATATAAGACACTACTAGGACACTAAACTCGAGTCCTTAAAAGATCAACTGCTTTTTTTGTTTCAAAAGTACACTGTTTTTTCATTTCGAGTCTATTCACAAGGTTTTAAGCAATCCTGGGATACAACGAGCGTGAGTTTCACAAGTGTTGAATTTAATCAAATGAACACATATAAGATACTACTAGGACGCTAAACTCGAGTCCTTAAAAGATTAAATGCTTTTTTTGTTTCAAAAGTACACTATTTTTTCATTTGGAGTGTATTCACAAGGTTTTAAGCAATCGTGGGATAAAACGAGCGTGAGTTTGACAAGTGTTGAATTGAAAGAAATGAAAACATATAAGACACTACTAGGACGCTAAACTCGAGTCCTTAAAAGATCAAATGCCTTTTTTGTTTCAAAAGTACACTATTTTTTCATTTGGAGTCTATTCACAAAGTTTTAAGCAATCGTTGGATAAAACGAGCGTGAGTTTGACAAGTTTTGAATTTAAACAAATGAACACATATAAGACACTACTAGGACGCTAAACACGAGTCCTTAAAAGATCAAATGCTTTTTTTTTTGTTTCAAAAGTACACTATTTTTTCTTTTGGAGTGTATTCACAAGGTTTTAAGCAATCTTGGGATACAACGAGCGTGAGTTTGACAAGTTTTGAATTTCAACAAATGAAAACATATAAGACACTATTTTTTCTTTTGGAGTCTATTCACAAGGTTTTAAGCAATCCTGGGATAGATCGAGCGTGAGTTTCACAAGTGTTGAATTTAAACAAATGAAAACATATAAGACACTACTAGGACGCTAAACTCGAGTGCTTAAAAGATCAAATGCTTTTTTTTGTTTCAAAAGTACACTATTTTTTCCTTTGGAGTCTATTCACAAGGTTTTAAGCAATCTTGGGATACAACGAGCGTGAGTTTGACAAGTGTTGAATGTAAACAAATGAACGCATATAAGACACTACTAGGACGCTAAACTCGAGTCCTTAAAAGATCAAATGCTTTTTTTGTTTCAAAAATACACTATTTTTTCATTTCGAGTGTATTCACAAGGTTTTAAGCAATCTTGGGATACAACGAGCGTGAGTTTGACAAGTGTTGAATTTAAACAAATGAACACATATAAGACACTACTAGGACGCTAAACTCGAGTCCTTAAAAGATCAAATGCTTTTTTTGTTTCAAAAGTACACTGTTTTTTCATTTCGAGTCTATTCACAAGGTTTTAAGCAATCCTGGGATACAACGAGCGTGAGTTTCACAAGTGTTGAATTTAATCAAATGAACACATATAAGATACTACTAGGACGCTAAACTCGAGTCCTTAAAAGATTAAATGCTTTTTTTGTTTCAAAATACACTATTTTTTCATTTGGAGTGTATTCACAAGGTTTTAAGCAATCGTGGGATAAAACGAGCGTGAGTTTGACAAGTGTTGAATTGAAAGAAATGAAAACATATAAGACACTACTAGGACGCTAAACTCTAGTCCTTAAAAGATCAAATGCCTTTTTTGTTTCAAAAGTACACTATTTTTTCATTTGGAGTCTATTCACAAAGTTTTAAGCAATCGTTGGATAAAACGAGCGTGAGTTTGACAAGTTTTGAATTTAAACAAATGAACACATATAAGACACTACTAGGACGCTAAACACGAGTCCTTAAAAGATCAAATGCTTTTTTTTTTTGTTTCAAAAGTACACTATTTTTCCTTTTGGAGTGTATTCACAAGGTTTTAAGCAATCTTGGGATACAACGAGCGTGAGTTTGACAAGTTTTGAATTTCAACAAATGAAAACATATAAGACACTACTAGGACGCTAAACTCGAGTCCTTAAAAGATCAAATGCTTTTTTTGTTTCAAAAGTACACTATTTTTTCATTTGGAGTGTATTCACAAGGTTTTAAGCAATCCTGGGATACAACGAGCGTGAGTTTGACAAGTTTTGAATTTAAACAAATGAACACATATAAGACACTACTAGGACGCTAAACACGAGTCCTTAAAAGATCAAATGCTTTTTTTTGTTTCAAAAGTACGCTATTTTTTCTTTTGGAGTGTATTCACAAGGTTTTAAGCAATCTTGGGATACAACGAGCGTGAGTTTGACAAGTTTTGAATTTAAACAAATGAAAACATATAAGACACTACTAGGACGCTAAACTCGAGTCCTTAAAAGATCAAATGCTTTATTTGTTTCAAAAGTACACTATTTTTTCAGTGGGAGTCTATTCACAAGGTTTTAAGCAATCGTTGGATAAAACGAGCGTGAGTTTGACAAGTTTTCAATTTAAACAAATGAACACATATAAGAAACTACTAGGACGCTAAACACGAGTCCTTAAAAGATCAAATGCTTTTTTTTGTGTCAAAACTACACTATTTTTTCTTTTGGAGTCTATTCACAAGGTTTTAAGCAATCCTGGGATAGATCGAGCGTGAGTTTCACAAGTGTTGAATTTAAACAAATGAAAACATATAAGACACTACTAGGACGCTAAACTCGAGTGCTTAAAAGATCAAATGCTTTTTTTTGTTTCAAAAGTACACTATTTTTTCTTTTGGAGTCTATTCACAAGGTTTTAAGCAATCTTGGGATACAACGAGCGTGAGTTTGACAAGTGTTGAATTTAAATAAATGAACGCATATAAGACACTACTAGGACGCTAAACTCGAGTCCTTAAAAGATCAAATGCTTTTTTTGTTTCAAAAATACACTATTTTTTCATTTCGAGTGTATTCACAAGGTTTTAAGCAATCTTGGGATACAACGAGCGTGAGTTTGACAAGTGTTGAATTTAAACAAATGAAAACATATAAGACACTACTAGGACGCTAAACTCGAGTGCTTAAAAGATCAAATGCTTTTTTTTGTTTCAAAAGTACACTATTTTTTCTTTTGGAGTCTATTCACAAGGTTTTAAGCAATCGTTGGATAAAACGAGCGTGAGTTTGACAAGTTTTGAATTTAAACAAATGAAAACATATAAGACACTACTAGGACGCTAAACTCGAGTCCTTAAAAGATCAAATGCTTTTTTTGTTTCAAAAGTACACTATTTTTTCTTTTGGAGTCTATTCACAAGGTTTTAAGCAATCTTGGGATACAACGAGCGTGAGTTTGACAAGTGTTGAATTTAAAGAAATGAACACATATAAGACACTACTAGGACGCTAAAATCGAGTCCTTAAAAGATCAAATGCTTTTTTTTGTTTCAAAAGTCCACTATTTTTTCATTTGGAGTCTATTCACAAGGTTTTAAGCAATCCTGGGATACAACGAGCGTGAGTTTCACAAGTGTTGAATTTAAACAAATGAAAACATATAAGACACTACTAGGACGCTAAACGCGAGTCCTTAAAAGATCAAATGCTTTTTTTGTTTCAAAAGTACACTGTTTTTTCATTTGGAGTCTATTCACAAGGTTTTAAGCAATCGTTGGATAAAACGAGCGTGAATTTGACAAGTTTTGAATTTAAACAAATGAAAACATATAAGACACTACTAGGACGCTAAACTCGAGTCCTTAAAAGATCAAATGCTTTTTTTGTTTCAAAAGTACACTATTTTTTCTTTTGGAGTCTATTCACAAGGTTTTAAGCAATCTTGGGATACAACGAGCGTGAGTTTGACAAGTGTTGAATTTAAAGAAATGAACACATATAAGACACTACTAGGACGCTAAAATCGAGTCCTTAAAAGATCAAATGCTTTTTTTGTTTCAAAAGTACACTGTTTTTTCATTTCGAGTCTATTCACAAGGTTTTAAGTAATCCTGGGGTACAACGAGCGTGAGTTTCACAAGTGTTGAATTTAATCAAATGAACACATATAAGACACTACTAGGACGCTAAAATCGAGTCCTTAAAAGATCAAATGCTTTTTTTGTTTCAAAAGTACACTATTTTTTCATTTCGAGTCTATTCACAAGGTCTTAAGTAATCCTGGGATACAACGAGCGTGAGTTTCACAAGTGTTGAATTTAAACAAATGAAAACATATAAGACACTACTAGGACGCTAAACTCGAGTCCTTAAAAGATCAAATGCTTTTTTTGTTTCAAAAGTACACTATTTTTTCGTTTGGAGTCTATTCACAAGGTCTTAAGCAATCCTGGGATACAACGAGCGTGAGTTTCACAAGTGTTGAATTTAAACAAATGAAAACATATAAGACACTACTAGGACGCTAAACTCGAGTCCTTAAAAGATCAAATGCTTTTTTTGTTTCAAAAATACACTCTTTTTTCATTTCGAGTGTATTCACAAGGTTTTAAGCAATCTTGGGATACAACGAGCGTGAGTTTGACAAGTGTTGAATTTAAACAAATGAACACATATAAGACACTACTAGGACGCTAAAATCGAGTCCTTAAAAGATCAAATGCTTTTTTTGTTTCAAAAGTACACTGTTTTTTCATTTCGAGTCTATTCACAAGGTTTTAAGCAATCCTGGGATACAACGAGCGTGAGTTTGACAAGTGTTGAATTGAAAGAAATGAAAACATATAAGACACTACTAGGACGCTAAACTCGAGTCCTTAAAAGATCAAATGCTTTTTTTGTTTCAAAAGTACACTATTTTTTCTTTTGGAGTCTATTCACAAGGTTTTAAGCAATCGTTGGATAAAACGAGCGTGAGTTTGACAAGTTTTGAATTTAAACAAATGAACACATATAAGACACTACTAGGACGCTAAACTCGAGTCCTTAAAAGATCAAATGCTTTTTTTGTTTCAAAAGTACACTGTTTTTTCATTTCGAGTCTATTCACAAGGTTTTAAGTAATCCTGGGGTACAACGAGCGTGAGTTTCACAAGTGTTGAATTTAATCAAATGAACACATATAAGACACTACTAGGACGCTAAAATCGAGTCCTTAAAAGATCAAATGCTTTTTTTGTATCAAAAGTACACTATTTTTTCATTTCGAGTCTATTCACAAGGTCTTAAGTAATCCTGGGATACAACGAGCGTGAGTTTCACAAGTGTTGAATTTAAACAAATGAAAACATATAAGACACTACTAGGACGCTAAACTCGAGTCCTTAAAAGATCAAATGCTTTTTTTGTTTCAAAAGTACACTATTTTTTCGTTTGGAGTCTATTCACAAGGTCTTAAGCAATCCCTGGATACAACGAGCGTGAGTTTCACAAGTGTTGAATTTAAACAAATGAAAACATATAAGACACTACTAGGACGCTAAACTCGAGTCCTTAAAAGATCAAATGCTTTTTTTGTTTCAAAAATACACTCTTTTTTCATTTCGAGTGTATTCACAAGGTTTTAAGCAATCTTGGGATACAACGAGCGTGAGTTTGACAAGTGTTGAATTTAAACAAATGAACACATATAAGACACTACTAGGACGCTAAAATCGAGTCCTTAAAAGATCAAATGCTTTTTTTGTTTCAAAAGTACACTGTTTTTTCATTTCGAGTCTATTCACAAGGTTTTAAGCAATCCTGGGATACAACGAGCGTGAGTTTCACAAGTGTTGAATTTAATCAAATGAACACATATAAGACACTACTAGGACGCTAAACGCGAGTCCTTAAAAGATCAAATGCTTTTTTTGTTTCAAAAGTACACTATTTTTTCATTTGGAGTATATTCACAAGGTTTTAAGCAATCGTGGGATAAAACGAGCGTGAGTTTGACAAGTTTTGAATTTAAACAAATGAACACATATAAGACACTACTAGGACGCTAAACACGAGTCCTTAAAAGATCAAATGCTTTTTTTTGTTTCAAAAGTACGCTATTTTTTCTTTTGGAGTGTATTCACAAGGTTTTAAGCAATCCTGGGATACAACGAGCGTGAGTTTCACAAGTGTTGAATTTAAACAAATGAAAACATATAAGACACTACTAGGATGCTAAACTCGAGTCCTTAAAAGATCAAATGCTTTTTTTGTTTCAAAAATACACTCTTTTTTCATTTCGAGTGTATTCACAAGGTTTTAAGCAATCTTGGGATACAACGAGCGTGAGTTTGACAAGTGTTGAATTTAAACAAATGAACACATATAAGACACTACTAGGACGCTAAACACGAGTCCTTAAAAGATCAAATGCTTTTTTTTTTGTTTCAAAAGTACACTATTTTTCCTTTTGGAGTGTATTCACAAGGTTTTAAGCAATCTTGGGATACAACGAGCGTGAGTTTGACAAGTTTTGAATTTCAACAAATGAAAACATATAAGACACTACTAGGACGCTAAACTCGAGTCCTTAAAAGATCAAATGCTTTTTTTGTTTCAAAAGTACACTATTTTTTCATTTGGAGTGTATTCACAAGGTTTTAAGCAATCCTGGGATACAACGAGCGTGAGTTTGACAAGTTTTGAATTTAAACAAATGAACACATATAAGACACTACTAGGACGCTAAACACGAGTCCTTAAAAGATCAAATGCTTTTTTTTGTTTCAAAAGTACGCTATTTTTTCTTTTGGAGTGTATTCACAAGGTTTTAAGCAATCTTGGGATACAACGAGCGTGAGTTTGACAAGTTTTGAATTTAAACAAATGAAAACATATAAGACACTACTAGGACGCTAAACTCGAGTCCTTAAAAGATCAAATGCTTTATTTGTTTCAAAAGTACACTATTTTTTCAGTGGGAGTCTATTCACAAGGTTTTAAGCAATCGTTGGATAAAACGAGCGTGAGTTTGACAAGTTTTCAATTTAAACAAATGAACACATATAAGAAACTACTAGGACGCTAAACACGAGTCCTTAAAAGATCAAATGCTTTTTTTTGTGTCAAAACTACACTATTTTTTCTTTTGGAGTCTATTCACAAGGTTTTAAGCAATCCTGGGATAGATCGAGCGTGAGTTTCACAAGTGTTGAATTTAAACAAATGAAAACATATAAGACACTACTAGGACGCTAAACTCGAGTGCTTAAAAGATCAAATGCTTTTTTTGTTTCAAAAATACACTATTTTTTCATTTCGAGTGTATTCACAAGGTTTTAAGCAATCTTGGGATACAACGAGCGTGAGTTTGACAAGTGTTGAATTTAAACAAATGAAAACATATAAGACACTACTAGGACGCTAAACTCGAGTGCTTAAAAGATCAAATGCTTTTTTTTGTTTCAAAAGTACACTATTTTTTCTTTTGGAGTCTATTCACAAGGTTTTAAGCAATCGTTGGATAAAACGAGCGTGAGTTTGACAAGTTTTGAATTTAAACAAATGAAAACATATAAGACACTACTAGGACGCTAAACTCGAGTCCTTAAAAGATCAAATGCTTTTTTTGTTTCAAAAGTACACTATTTTTTCTTTTGGAGTCTATTCACAAGGTTTTAAGCAATCTTGGGATACAACGAGCGTGAGTTTGACAAGTGTTGAATTTAAAGAAATGAACACATATAAGACACTACTAGGACGCTAAAATCGAGTCCTTAAAAGATCAAATGCTTTTTTTGTTTCAAAAGTACACTGCTTTTTCATTTCGAGTCTATTCACAAGGTTTTAAGTAATCCTGGGGTACAACGAGCGTGAGTTTCACAAGTATTGAATTTAATCAAATGAACACATATAAGACACTACTAGGACGCTAAAATCGAGTCCTTAAAAGATCAAATGCTTTTTTTGTTTCAAAAGTACACTATTTTTTCATTTCGAGTCTATTCACAAGGTCTTAAGTAATCCTGGGATACAACGAGCGTGAGTTTCACAAGTGTTGAATTTAAACAAATGAAAACATATAAGACACTACTAGGACGCTAAACTCGAGTCCTTAAAAGATCAAATGCTTTTTTTGTTTCAAAAGTACACTATTTTTTCGTTTGGAGTCTATTCACAAGGTCTTAAGCAATCCTGGGATACAACGAGCGTGAGTTTGACAAGTGTTGAATTGAAAGAAATGAAAACATATAAGACACTACTAGGACGCTAAACTCGAGTCCTTAAAAGATCAAATGCTTTTTTTGTTTCAAAAATACACTCTTTTTTCATTTCGAGTGTATTCACAAGGTTTTAAGCAATCTTGGGATACAACGAGCGTGAGTTTGACAAGTGTTGAATTTAAACAAATGAACACATATAAGACACTACTAGGACGCTAAAATCGAGTCCTTAAAAGATCAAATGCTTTTTTTGTTTCAAAAGTACACTGTTTTTTCATTTCGAGTCTATTCACAAGGTTTTAAGCAATCCTGGGATACAACGAGCGTGAGTTTCACAAGTGTTGAATTTAATCAAATGAACACATATAAGACACTACTAGGACGCTAAACGCGAGTCCTTAAAAGATCAAATGCTTTTTTTGTTTCAAAAGTACACTATTTTTTCATTTGGAGTATATTCACAAGGTTTTAAGCAATCGTGGGATAAAACGAGCGTGAGTTTGACAAGTTTTGAATTTAAACAAATGAACACATATAAGACACTACTAGGACGCTAAACACGAGTCCTTAAAAGATCAAATGCTTTTTTTTGTTTCAAAAGTACGCTATTTTTTCTTTTGGAGTGTATTCACAAGGTTTTAAGCAATCTTGGGATACAACGAGCGTGACTTTGACAAGTTTTGAATTTAAACAAATGAAAACATATAAGACACTACTAGGACGCTAAACTCGAGTCCTTAAAAGATCAAATGCTTTTTTTGTTTCAAAAGTACACTGTTTTTTCATTTGGAGTCTATTCACAAGGTTTTAAGCAATCGTTGGATAAAACGAGCGTGAATTTGACAAGTTTTGAATTTAAACAAATGAAAACATATAAGACACTACTAGGACGCTAAACTCGAGTCCTTAAAAGATCAAATGCTTTTTTTGTTTCAAAAGTACACTATTTTTTCTTTTGGAGTCTATTCACAAGGTTTTAAGCAATCTTGGGATACAACGAGCGTGAGTTTGACAAGTGTTGAATTTAAAGAAATGAACACATATAAGACACTACTAGGACGCTAAAATCGAGTCCTTAAAAGATCAAATGCTTTTTTTGTTTCAAAAGTACACTGTTTTTTCATTTCGAGTCTATTCACAAGGTTTTAAGTAATCCTGGGGTACAACGAGCGTGAGTTTCACAAGTGTTGAATTTAATCAAATGAACACATATAAGACACTACTAGGACGCTAAAATCGAGTCCTTAAAAGATCAAATGCTTTTTTTGTTTCAAAAGTACACTATTTTTTCATTTCGAGTCTATTCACAAGGTCTTAAGTAATCCTGGGATACAACGAGCGTGAGTTTCACAAGTGTTGAATTTAAACAAATGAAAACATATAAGACACTACTAGGACGCTAAACTCGAGTCCTTAAAAGATCAAATGCTTTTTTTGTTTCAAAAGTACACTATTTTTTCGTTTGGAGTCTATTCACAAGGTCTTAAGCAATCCTGGGATACAACGAGCGTGAGTTTCACAAGTGTTGAATTTAAACAAATGAAAACATATAAGACACTACTAGGACGCTAAACTCGAGTCCTTAAAAGATCAAATGCTTTTTTTGTTTCAAAAATACACTCTTTTTTCATTTCGAGTGTATTCACAAGGTTTTAAGCAATCTTGGGATACAACGAGCGTGAGTTTGACAAGTGTTGAATTTAAACAAATGAACACATATAAGACACTACTAGGACGCTAAAATCGAGTCCTTAAAAGATCAAATGCTTTTTTTGTTTCAAAAGTACACTGTTTTTTCATTTCGAGTCTATTCACAAGGTTTTAAGCAATCCTGGGATACAACGAGCGTGAGTTTGACAAGTGTTGAATTGAAAGAAATGAAAACATATAAGACACTACTAGGACGCTAAACTCGAGTCCTTAAAAGATCAAATGCTTTTTTTGTTTCAAAAGTACACTATTTTTTCTTTTGGAGTCTATTCACAAGGTTTTAAGCAATCGTTGGATAAAACGAGCGTGAGTTTGACAAGTTTTGAATTTAAACAAATGAACACATATAAGACACTACTAGGACGCTAAACTCGAGTCCTTAAAAGATCAAATGCTTTTTTTGTTTCAAAAGTACACTATTTTTTCTTTTGGAGTCTATTCACAAGGTTTTAAGCAATCGTTGGATAAAACGAGCGTGAGTTTGACAAGTTTTGAATTTAAACAAATGAACACATATAAGACACTACTAGGACGCTAAACTCGAGTCCTTAAAAGATCAAATGCTTTTTTTGTTTCAAAAGTACACTATTTTTTCGTTTGGAGTCTATTCACAAGGTCTTAAGCAATCCTGGGATACAACGAGCGTGAGTTTCACAAGTGTTGAATTTAAACAAATGAAAACATATAAGACACTACTAGGACGCTAAACTCGAGTCCTTAAAAGATCAAATGCTTTTTTTGTTTCAAAAATACACTCTTTTTTCATTTCGAGTGTATTGACAAGGTTTTAAGCAATCTTGGGATACAACGAGCGTGAGTTTGACAAGTGTTGAATTTAAACAAATGAACACATATAAGACACTACTAGGACGCTAAAATCGAGTCCTTAAAAGATCAAATGCTTTTTTTGTTTCAAAAGTACACTGTTTTTTCATTTCGAGTCTATTCACAAGGTTTTAAGCAATCCTGGGATACAACGAGCGTGAGTTTCACAAGTGTTGAATTTAAACAAATGAAAACATATAAGACACTACTAGGACGCTAAACGCGAGTCCTTAAAAGATCAAATGCTTTTTTTGTTTCAAAAGTACACTGTTTTTTCATTTGGAGTCTATTCACAAGGTTTTAAGCAATCGTTGGATAAAACGAGCGTGAATTTGACAAGTTTTGAATTTAAACAAATGAAAACATATAAGACACTACTAGGACGCTAAACTCGAGTCCTTAAAAGATCAAATGCTTTTTTTGTTTCAAAAGTACACTATTTTTTCTTTTGGAGTCTATTCACAAGGTTTTAAGCAATCTTGGGATACAACGAGCATGAGTTTGACAAGTGTTGAATTTAAAGAAATGAACACATATAAGACACTACTAGGACGCTAAAATCGAGTCCTTAAAAGATCAAATGCTTTTTTTGTTTCAAAAGTACACTGTTTTTTCATTTCGAGTCTATTCACAAGGTTTTAAGTAATCCTGGGGTACAACGAGCGTGAGTTTCACAAGTGTTGAATTTAATCAAATGAACACATATAAGACACTACTAGGACGCTAAACGCGAGTCCTTAAAAGATCAAATGCTTTTTTTGTTTCAAAAGTACACTATTTTTTCATTTGGAGTATATTCACAAGGTTTTAAGCAATCGTGGGATAAAACGAGCGTGAGTTTGACAAGTTTTGAATTTAAACAAATGAACACATATAAGACACTACTAGGACGCTAAACTCGAGTCCTTAAAAGATCAAATGCTTTTTTTGTTTCAAAAGTACACTGTTTTTTCATTTCGAGTCTATTCACAAGGTTTTAAGCAATCCTGGGATACAACGAGCGTGAGTTTCACAAGTGTTGAATTTAATCAAATGAACACATATAAGACACTACTAGGACGCTAAACGCGAGTCCTTAAAAGATCAAATGCTTTTTTTGTTTCAAAAGTACACTATTTTTTCATTTGGAGTATATTCACAAGGTTTTAAGCAATCGTGGGATAAAACGAGCGTGAGTTTGACAAGTTTTGAATTTAAACAAATGAACACATATAAGACACTACTAGGACGCTAAACACGAGTCCTTAAAAGATCAAATGCTTTTTTTTGTTTCAAAAGTACGCTATTTTTTCTTTTGGAGTGTATTCACAAGGTTTTAAGCAATCCTGGGATACAACGAGCGTGAGTTTCACAAGTGTTGAATTTAAACAAATGAAAACATATAAGACACTACTAGGACGCTAAACTCGAGTCCTTAAAAGATCAAATGCTTTTTTTGTTTCAAAAATACACTCTTTTTTCATTTCGAGTGTATTCACAAGGTTTTAAGCAATCTTGGGATACAACGAGCGTGAGTTTGACAAGTGTTGAATTTAAACAAATGAACACATATAAGACACTACTAGGACGCTAAACACGAGTCCTTAAAAGATCAAATGCTTTTTTTTTTGTTTCAAAAGTACACTATTTTTCCTTTTGGAGTGTATTCACAAGGTTTTAAGCAATCTTGGGATACAACGAGCGTGAGTTTGACAAGTTTTGAATTTCAACAAATGAAAACATATAAGACACTACTAGGACGCTAAACTCGAGTCCTTAAAAGATCAAATGCTTTTTTTGTTTCAAAAGTACACTATTTTTTCATTTGGAGTGTATTCACAAGGTTTTAAGCAATCCTGGGATACAACGAGCGTGAGTTTGACAAGTTTTGAATTTAAACAAATGAACACATATAAGACACTACTAGGACGCTAAACACGAGTCCTTAAAAGATCAAATGCTTTTTTTTGTTTCAAAAGTACGCTATTTTTTCTTTTGGAGTGTATTCACAAGGTTTTAAGCAATCTTGGGATACAACGAGCGTGAGTTTGACAAGTTTTGAATTTAAACAAATGAAAACATATAAGACACTACTAGGACGCTAAACTCGAGTCCTTAAAAGATCAAATGCTTTATTTGTTTCAAAAGTACACTATTTTTTCAGTGGGAGTCTATTCACAAGGTTTTAAGCAATCGTTGGATAAAACGAGCGTGAGTTTCACAAGTTTTCAATTTAAACAAATGAACACATATAAGAAACTACTAGGACGCTAAACACGAGTCCTTAAAAGATCAAATGCTTTTTTTTGTGTCAAAACTACACTATTTTTTCTTTTGGAGTCTATTCACAAGGTTTTAAGCAATCCTGGGATAGATCGAGCGTGAGTTTCACAAGTGTTGAATTTAAACAAATGAAAACATATAAGACACTACTAGGACGCTAAACTCGAGTGCTTAAAAGATCAAATGCTTTTTTTGTTTCAAAAATACACTATTTTTTCATTTCGAGTGTATTCACAAGGTTTTAAGCAATCTTGGGATACAACGAGCGTGAGTTTGACAAGTGTTGAATTTAAACAAATGAAAACATATAAGACACTACTAGGACGCTAAACTCGAGTGCTTAAAAGATCAAATGCTTTTTTTTGTTTCAAAAGTACACTATTTTTTCTTTTGCAGTCTATTCACAAGGTTTTAAGCAATCGTTGGATAAAACGAGCGTGAGTTTGACAAGTTTTGAATTTAAACAAATGAAAACATATAAGACACTACTAGGACGCTAAACTCGAGTCCTTAAAAGATCAAATGCTTTTTTTGTTTCAAAAGTACACTATTTTTTCTTTTGGAGTCTATTCACAAGGTTTTAAGCAATCTTGGGATACAACGAGCGTGAGTTTGACAAGTGTTGAATTTAAACAAATGAACACATATAAGACACTACTAGGACGCTAAAATCGAGTCCTTAAAAGATCAAATGCTTTTTTTGTTTCAAAAGTACACTGTTTTTTCATTTCGAGTCTATTCACAAGGTTTTAAGCAATCCTGGGATACAACGAGCGTGAGTTTCACAAGTGTTGAATTTAAACAAATGAAAACATATAAGACACTACTAGGACGCTAAACGCGAGTCCTTAAAAGATCAAATGCTTTTTTTGTTTCAAAAGTACACTGTTTTTTCATTTGGAGTCTATTCACAAGGTTTTAAGCAATCGTTGGATAAAACGAGCGTGAATTTGACAAGTTTTGAATTTAAACAAATGAAAACATATAAGACACTACTAGGACGCTAAACTCGAGTCCTTAAAAGATCAAATGCTTTTTTTGTTTCAAAAGTACACTATTTTTTCTTTTGGAGTCTATTCACAAGGTTTTAAGCAATCTTGGGATACAACGAGCGTGAGTTTGACAAGTGTTGAATTTAAAGAAATGAACACATATAAGACACTACTAGGACGCTAAAATCGAGTCCTTAAAAGATCAAATGCTTTTTTTGTTTCAAAAGTACACTGTTTTTTCATTTCGAGTCTATTCACAAGGTTTTAAGTAATCCTGGGGTACAACGAGCGTGAGTTTCACAAGTGTTGAATTTAATCAAATGAACAAATATAAGACACTACTAGGACGCTAAAATCGAGTCCTTAAAAGATCAAATGCTTTTTTTGTTTCAAAAGTACACTATTTTTTCATTTCGAGTCTATTCACAAGGTCTTAAGTAATCCTGGGATACAACGAGCGTGAGTTTCACAAGTGTTGAATTTAAACAAATGAAAACATATAAGACACTACTAGGACGCTAAACTCGAGTCCTTAAAAGATCAAATGCTTTTTTTGTTTCAAAAGTACACTATTTTTTCGTTTGGAGTCTATTCACAAGGTCTTAAGCAATCCTGGGATACAACGAGCGTGAGTTTCACAAGTGTTGAATTTAAACAAATGAAAACATATAAGACACTACTAGGACGCTAAACTCGAGTCCTTAAAAGATCAAATGCTTTTTTTGTTTCAAAAATACACTCTTTTTTCATTTCGAGTGTATTCACAAGGTTTTAAGCAATCTTGGGATACAACGAGCGTGAGTTTGACAAGTGTTGAATTTAAAGAAATGAACACATATAAGACACTACTAGGACGCTAAAATCGAGTCCTTAAAAGATCAAATGCTTTTTTTGTTTCAAAAGTACACTGTTTTTTCATTTCGAGTCTATTCACAAGGTTTTAAGCAATCCTGGGATACAACGAGCGTGAGTTTCACAAGTGTTGAATTTAATCAAATGAACACATATAAGACACTACTAGGACGCTAAACGCGAGTCCTTAAAAGATCAAATGCTTTTTTTGTTTCAAAAGTACACTATTTTTTCATTTGGAGTATATTCACAAGGTTTTAAGCAATCGTGGGATAAAACGAGCGTGAGTTTGACAAGTTTTGAATTTAAACAAATGAACACATATAAGACACTACTAGGACGCTAAACTCGAGTCCTTAAAAGATCAAATGCTTTTTTTGTTTCAAAAGTACACTGTTTTTTCATTTCGAGTCTATTCACAAGGTTTTAAGCAATCCTGGGATACAACGAGCGTGAGTTTCACAAGTGTTGAATTTAATCAAATGAACACATATAAGACACTACTAGGACGCTAAACGCGAGTCCTTAAAAGATCAAATGCTTTTTTTGTTTCAAAAGTACACTATTTTTTCATTTGGAGTATATTCACAAGGTTTTAAGCAATCGTGGGATAAAACGAGCGTGAGTTTGACAAGTTTTGAATTTAAACAAATGAACACATATAAGACACTACTAGGACGCTAAACACGAGTCCTTAAAAGATCAAATGCTTTTTTTTGTTTCAAAAGTACGCTATTTTTTCTTTTGGAGTGTATTCACAAGGTTTTAAGCAATCCTGGGATACAACGAGCGTGAGTTTCACAAGTGTTGAATTTAAACAAATGAAAACATATAAGACACTACTAGGACGCTAAACTCGAGTCCTTAAAAGATCAAATGCTTTTTTTGTTTCAAAAATACACTCTTTTTTCATTTCGAGTGTATTCACAAGGTTTTAAGCAATCTTGGGATACAACGAGCGTGAGTTTGACAAGTGTTGAATTTAAACAAATGAACACATATAAGACACTACTAGGACGCTAAACACGAGTCCTTAAAAGATCAAATGCTTTTTTTTTTGTTTCAAAAGTACACTATTTTTCCTTTTGGAGTGTATTCACAAGGTTTTAAGCAATCTTGGGATACAACGAGCGTGAGTTTGACAAGTTTTGAATTTCAACAAATGAAAACATATAAGACACTACTAGGACGCTAAACTCGAGTCCTTAAAAGATCAAATGCTTTTTTTGTTTCAAAAGTACACTATTTTTTCATTTGGAGTGTATTCACAAGGTTTTAAGCAATCCTGGGATACAACGAGCGTGAGTTTGACAAGTTTTGAATTTAAACAAATGAACACATATAAGACACTACTAGGACGCTAAACACGAGTCCTTAAAAGATCAAATGCTTTTTTTTGTTTCAAAAGTACGCTATTTTTTCTTTTGGAGTGTATTCACAAGGTTTTAAGCAATCTTGGGATACAACGAGCGTGAGTTTGACAAGTTTTGAATTTAAACAAATGAAAACATATAAGACACTACTAGGACGCTAAACTCGAGTCCTTAAAAGATCAAATGCTTTATTTGTTTCAAAAGTACACTATTTTTTCAGTGGGAGTCTATTCACAAGGTTTTAAGCAATCGTTGGATAAAACGAGCGTGAGTTTCACAAGTTTTCAATTTAAACAAATGAACACATATAAGAAACTACTAGGACGCTAAACACGAGTCCTTAAAAGATCAAATGCTTTTTTTTGTGTCAAAACTACACTATTTTTTCTTTTGGAGTCTATTCACAAGGTTTTAAGCAATCCTGGGATAGATCGAGCGTGAGTTTCACAAGTGTTGAATTTAAACAAATGAAAACATATAAGACACTACTAGGACGCTAAACTCGAGTGCTTAAAAGATCAAATGCTTTTTTTGTTTCAAAAATACACTATTTTTTCATTTCGAGTGTATTCACAAGGTTTTAAGCAATCTTGGGATACAACGAGCGTGAGTTTGACAAGTGTTGAATTTAAACAAATGAAAACATATAAGACACTACTAGGACGCTAAACTCGAGTGCTTAAAAGATCAAATGCTTTTTTTTGTTTCAAAAGTACACTATTTTTTCTTTTGCAGTCTATTCACAAGGTTTTAAGCAATCGTTGGATAAAACGAGCGTGAGTTTGACAAGTTTTGAATTTAAACAAATGAAAACATATAAGACACTACTAGGACGCTAAACTCGAGTCCTTAAAAGATCAAATGCTTTTTTTGTTTCAAAAGTACACTATTTTTTCTTTTGGAGTCTATTCACAAGGTTTTAAGCAATCTTGGGATACAACGAGCGTGAGTTTGACAAGTGTTGAATTTAAACAAATGAACACATATAAGACACTACTAGGACGCTAAAATCGAGTCCTTAAAAGATCAAATGCTTTTTTTGTTTCAAAAGTACACTGTTTTTTCATTTCGAGTCTATTCACAAGGTTTTAAGCAATCCTGGGATACAACGAGCGTGAGTTTCACAAGTGTTGAATTTAAACAAATGAAAACATATAAGACACTACTAGGACGCTAAACGCGAGTCCTTAAAAGATCAAATGCTTTTTTTGTTTCAAAAGTACACTGTTTTTTCATTTGGAGTCTATTCACAAGGTTTTAAGCAATCGTTGGATAAAACGAGCGTGAGTTTGACAAGTTTTGAATTTAAACAAATGAACACATATAAGACACTACTAGGACGCTAAACTCGAGTCCTTAAAAGATCAAATGCTTATTTTGTTTCAAAAGTACACTGTTTTTTCATTTCGAGTCTATTCACAAGGTTTTAAGCAATCGTTGGATAAAACGAGCGTGAGTTTGACAAGTTTTGAATTTAAACAAACTAAAACATATAACACACTACTAGGACGCTAAACTCGAGTCCTTAAAAGATCAAATGCTTTTTTTGTTTCAAAAGTACACTGTTTTTTCATTTGGAGTCTATTCACAAGGTTTTAAGCAATCGTTGGATAAAACGAGCGTGAGTTTGACAAGTGTTGAATTTAAACAAATGAACACATATAAGACACTACTAGGACGCTAAAATCGAGTCCTTAAAAGATCAAATGCTTTTTTTGTTTCAAAAGTACACTGTTTTTTCATTTCGAGTCTATTCACAAGGTTTTAAGCAATCCTGGGATACAACGAGCGTGAGTTTCACAAGTGTTGAATTTAATCAAATGAACACATATAAGACACTACTAGGACGCTAAACGCGAGTCCTTAAAAGATCAAATGCTTTTTTTGTTTCAAAAGTACACTATTTTTTCATTTGGAGTATATTCACAAGGTTTTAAGCAATCGTGGGATAAAACGAGCGTGAGTTTCACAAGTGTTGAATTTAAACAAATGAACACATATAAGACACTACTAGGACGCTAAACTCGAGTCCTTAAAAGATCAAATGCTTTTTTTGTTTCAAATGTACACTATTTTTTCATTTCGAGTGTATTCACAAGATTTTAAGCAATCGTTGGATAAAACGAGCGTGAGTTTGACAAGTTTTGAATTTAAACAAATGAACACATATAAGACACTACTAGGACGCTAAACTCGAGTCCTTAAAAGATCAAATGCTTATTTTGTTTCAAAAGTACACTGTTTTTTCATTTCGAGTCTATTCACAAGGTTTTAAGCAATCGTTGGATAAAACGAGCGTGAGTTTGACAAGTTTTGAATTTAAACAAACTAAAACATATAACACACTACTAGGACGCTAAACTCGAGTCCTTAAAAGATCAAATGCTTTTTTTTTGTTTCAAAAGTACACTATTTTTTCATTTCGAGTGCATTCACAAGGTTTTAAGCAATCGTTGGATAAAACGAGCGTGAGTTTGACAAGTGTTGAATTGAAAGAAATGAAAACATATAAGACACTACTAGGACGCTAAACTCGAGTCCTTAAAAGATCAAATGCCTTTTTTGTTTCAAAAGTACACTATTTTTTCATTTCGAGTGTATTCATAAGGTTTTAAGCAATCGTTGGATAAAACGAGCGTGAGTTTGACAAGTTTTGGATTTAAACAAATGAACACATATAAGACACTACTAGGACGCTAAACTCGAGTCCTTAAAAGATCAAATGCTTATTTTGTTTCAAAAGTACACTGTTTTTTCATTTCGAGTCTATTCACAAGGTTTTAAGCAATCGTTGGATAAAACGAGCGTGAGTTTGACAAGTTTTGAATTTAAACAAACTAAAACATATAACACACTACTAGGACGCTAAACTCGAGTCCTTAAAAGATCAAATGCTTTTTTTGTTTTAAAAGTACACTATTTTTTCTTTTGGAGTCTATTCACAAGGTTTTAAGCAATCGTGGGATACAACGAGCGTGAGTTTGACAAGTTTTGAATTTAAACAAATGAACACATATAAGACACTACTAGGACGCTAAACTCGAGTCCTTAAAAGATCAAATGCTTTTTTTTGTTTCAAAAGTACACTATTTTTTCTTTTGGAATCTATTCACAAGGTTTTAAGCAATCCTGGGATAGATCGAGCGTGAGTTTCAGAAGTGTTGAATTTAAACAAATGAAAACATATAAGCCACTACTAGGACGCTAAACTCGAGTCCTTAAAAGATCAAATGCTTTTTTTGTTTCAAAAGTACACTATTTTTTCTTTTGGAGTGTATTCACATGGTTTTAAGCAATCTTGGGATACAACGAGAGTGAGTTTGACAAGTTTTGAATTTGAACAAATGAAAACATATAAGACACTACTAGGACGCTAAACACGAGTCCTTAAAAGATCAAATGCTTTTTTTTGTTTCAAAAGTACACTATTTTTTCTTTTGGAATCTATTCACAAGGTTTTAAGCAATCCTGGGATAGATCGAGCGTGAGTTTCAGAAGTGTTGAATTTAAACAAATGAAAACATATAAGCCACTACTAGGACGCTAAACTCGAGTCCTTAAAAGATCAAATGCTTTTTTTGTTTCAAAAGTACACTATTTTTTCATTTGGAGTGTATTCACATGGTTTTAAGCAATCGTTGGATAAAACGAGCGTGAGTTTGACAAGTGTTGAATTTAAACAAATGAAAACATATAAGACACTACTGGGACGCTAAACTCGAGTCCTTAAAAGATCAAATGCTTTTTTTGTTTCAAAAGTACACTATTTTTTCATTTGGAGTCTATTCACAAGGTTTTAAGCAATCGTTGGATAAAACGAGCGTGAGTTTGACAAGTTTTGAATTTAAACAAATGAAAACATATAAGACACTACTAGGACGCTAAACTCGAGTCCTTAAAAGATCAAATGCTTTTTTTGTTTCAAAAGTACACTATTTTTTCATTTGGAGTCTATTCACAAGGTTTTAAGCAATCGTTGGATAAAACGAGCGTGAGTTTGACAAGTTTTGAATTTAAACAAATGAAAACATATAAGACACTACTAGGACGCTAAACTCGAGTCCTTAAAAGATCAAATGCTTTTTTTGTTTTAAAAGTACACTATTTTTTCTTTTGGAGTCTATTCACAAGGTTTTAAGCAATCGTGGGATACAACGAGCGTGAGTTTGACAAGTTTTGAATTTAAACAAATGAACACATATAAGACACTACTAGGACGCTAAACTCGAGTCCTTAAAAGATCAAATGCTTTTTTTTGTTTCAAAAGTACACTATTTTTTCTTTTGGAATCTATTCACAAGGTTTTAAGCAATCCTGGGATAGATCGAGCGTGAGTTTCAGAAGTGTTGAATTTAAACAAATGAAAACATATAAGACACTACTAGGACGCTAAACTCGAGTCCTTAAAAGATCAAATGCTTTTTTTGTTTTAAAAGTACACTATTTTTTCTTTTGGAGTCTATTCACAAGGTTTTAAGCAATCGTGGGATACAACGAGCGTGAGTTTGACAAGTTTTGAATTTAAACAAATGAACACATATAAGACACTACTAGGACGCTAAACTCGAGTCCTTAAAAGATCAAATGCTTTTTTTTGTTTCAAAAGTACACTATTTTTTCTTTTGGAATCTATTCACAAGGTTTTAAGCAATCCTGGGATAGATCGAGCGTGAGTTTCAGAAGTGTTGAATTTAAACAAATGAAAACATATAAGCCACTACTAGGACGCTAAACTCGAGTCCTTAAAAGATCAAATGCTTTTTTTGTTTCAAAAGTACACTATTTTTTCTTTTGGAGTCTATTCACAAGGTTTTAAGCAATCGTGGGATACAACGAGCGTGAGTTTGACAAGTGTTGAATTTAAAGAAATGAACACATATAAGACACTACTAGGACCCTAAACACGAGTCCTTAAAAGATCAAATGCTTTTTTTTGTTTCAAAAGTACACTATTTTTTCATTTGGAGTCTATTCACAAGGTTTTAAGCAATCGTTGGATGAAACGAGCGTGAGTTTGACAAGTTTTGAATTTAAACAAATGAACACATATAAGACACTACTAGGACGCTAAACACGAGTCCTTAAAAGATCAAATGCTTTTTTTTTGTTTCAAAAGTACACTATTTTTTCTTTTGGAGTGTATTCACAAGGTTTTAAGCAATCTTGGGATACAACGAGAGTGAGTTTGACAAGTTTTGAATTTGAACAAATGAAAACATATAAGACACTACTAGGACGCTAAACACGAGTCCTTAAAAGATCAAATGCTTTTTTTTGTTTCAAAAGTACACTATTTTTTCTTTTGGAGTCTATTCACAAGGTTTTAAGCAATCCTGGGATAGATCGAGCGTGAGTTTCAGAAGTGTTGAATTTAAACAAATGAAAACATATAAGCTACTACTAGGACGCTAAACTCGAGTCCTTAAAAGATCAAATGCTTTTTTTGTTTCAAAAGTACACTATTTTTTCATTTGGAGTGTATTCACATGGTTTTAAGCAATCGTTGGATAAAACGAGCGTGAGTTTGACAAGTGTTGAATTTAAACAAATGAAAACATATAAGACACTACTGGGACGCTAAACTCGAGTCCTTAAAAGATCAAATGCTTTTTTTGTTTCAAAAGTACACTATTTTTTCATTTGGAGTCTATTCACAAGGTTTTAAGCAATCGTTGGATAAAACGAGCGTGAGTTTGACAAGTTTTGAATTTAAACAAATGAAAACATATAAGACACTACTAGGACGCTAAACTCGAGTCCTTAAAAGATCAAATGCTTTTTTTGTTTCAAAAGTACACTATTTTTTCATTTGGAGTCTATTCACAAGGTTTTAAGCAATCGTTGGATAAAACGAGCGTGAGTTTGACAAGTTTTGAATTTAAACAAATGAAAACATATAAGACACTACTAGGACGCTAAACTCGAGTCCTTAAAAGATCAAATGCTTTTTTTGTTTTAAAAGTACACTATTTTTTCTTTTGGAGTCTATTCACAAGGTTTTAAGCAATCGTGGGATACAACGAGCGTGAGTTTGACAAGTTTTGAATTTAAACAAATGAACACATATAAGACACTACTAGGACGCTAAACTCGAGTCCTTAAAAGATCAAATGCTTTTTTTTGTTTCAAAAGTACACTATTTTTTCTTTTGGAATCTATTCACAAGGTTTTAAGCAATCCTGGGATAGATCGAGCGTGAGTTTCAGAAGTGTTGAATTTAAACAAATGAAAACATATAAGCCACTACTAGGACGCTAAACTCGAGTCCTTAAAAGATCAATTGCTTTTTTGTTTCAAAAGTACACTATTTTTTCATTTGGAGTGTATTCACATGGTTTTAAGCAATCGTTGGATAAAACGAGCGTGAGTTTGACAAGTGTTGAATTTAAACAAATGAAAACATATAAGACACTACTGGGACGCTAAACTCGAGTCCTTAAAAGATCAAATGCTTTTTTTGTTTCAAAAGTACACTATTTTTTCATTTGGAGTCTATTCACAAGGTTTTAAGCAATCGTTGGATAAAACGAGCGTGAGTTTGACAAGTTTTGAATTTAAACAAATGAAAACATATAAGACACTACTAGGACGCTAAACTCGAGTCCTTAAAAGATCAAATGCTGTTTTTGTTTCAAAAGTA
Source organism: Crataegus laevigata (assembly GCA_963580275.1). Lineage (NCBI taxonomy): Eukaryota > Viridiplantae > Streptophyta > Magnoliopsida > Rosales > Rosaceae > Crataegus > Crataegus laevigata. Next base: position 22,426,033 of record OY756945.1, read on the forward strand.
CACTATTTTTTCATTTGGAGTCTATTCACAAGGTTTTAAGCAATCGTTGGATAAAACGAGCGTGAGTTTGACAAGTTTTGAATTTAAACAAATGAAAACATATAAGACACTACTAGGACGCTAAACTCGAGTCCTTAAAAGATCAAATGCTTTTTTTGTTTCAAAAGTACACTATTTTTTCTTTTGGAGTCTATTCACAAGGTTTTAAGCAATCGTGGGATACAACGAGCGTGAGTTTGACAAGTGTTGAATTTAAAGAAATGAACACATATAAGACACTACTAGGACCCTAAACACGAGTCCTTAAAAGATCAAATGCTTTTTTTTGTTTCAAAAGTACACTATTTTTTCATTTGGAGTCTATTCACAAGGTTTTAAGCAATCGTTGGATAAAACGAGCGTGAGTTTGACAAGTTTTGAATTTAAACAAATGAACACATATAAGACACTACTAGGACGCTAAACACGAGTCCTTAAAAGATCAAATGCTTTTCTTTTGTTTCAAAAGTACACTATTTTTTCTTTTGGAGTGTATTCACAAGGTTTTAAGCAATCTTGGGATACAACGAGAGTGAGTTTGACAAGTTTTGAATTTCAACAAATGAAAACATATAAGACACTACTAGGATGCTAAACTCGAGTCCTTAAAAGATCAAATGCTTTATTTGTTTCAAAAGTACACTATTTTTTCATTTGGAGTCTATTCACAAGGTTTTAAGCAATCCTTGGATAAAACGAGCGTGAGTTTGACAAGTTTTCAATTTAAACAAATGAACACATATAAGACACTACTAGGACGCTAAACACGAGTCCTTAAAAGATCAAATGCTTTTTTTTGTTTCAAAAGTACACTATTTTTTCTTTTGGAATCTATTCACAAGGTTTTAAGCAATCCTGGGATAGATCGAGCGTGAGTTTCAGAAGTGTTGAATTTAAACAAATGAAAACATATAAGCCACTACTAGGACGCTAAACTCGAGTCCTTAAAAGATCAAATGCTTTTTTTGTTTCAAAAGTACACTATTTTTTCATTTGGAGTGTATTCACATGGTTTTAAGCAATCGTTGGATAAAACGAGCGTGAGTTTGACAAGTGTTGAATTTAAACAAATGAAAACATATAAGACACTACTGGGACGCTAAACTCGAGTCCTTAAAAGATCAAATGCTTTTTTTGTTTCAAAAGTACACTATTTTTTCATTTGGAGTCTATTCACAAGGTTTTAAGCAATCGTTGGATAAAACGAGCGTGAGTTTGACAAGTTTTGAATTTAAACAAATGAAAACATATAAGACACTACTAGGACGCTAAACTCGAGTCCTTAAAAGATCAAATGCTTTTTTTGTTTCAAAAGTACACTATTTTTTCTTTTGGAGTCTATTCACAAGGTTTTAAGCAATCGTGGGGTACAACGAGCGTGAGTTTGACAAGTGTTGAATTTAAAGAAATGAACACATATAAGACACTACTAGGACCCTAAACACGAGTCCTTAAAAGATCAAATGCTTTTTTTTGTTTCAAAAGTACACTATTTTTTCTTTTGGCGTCTATTCACAAGGTTTTAAGCAATCCTGGGATACAACCAGCGTGAGTTTCACAAGTGTTGAATTTAAACAAATGAAAACATATAAGACACTACTAGCACGCTAAACTCGAGTCCTTAAAAGATCAAATGCTTTTTTTGTTTCAAAAATACACTATTTTTTCATTTCGAGTGTATTCACAAGGTTTTAAGCAATCTTGGGATACAACGAGCGTGAGTTTGACAAGTGTTGAATTTAAACAAATGAACACATATAAGACACTACTAGGACGCTAAAATCGAGTCCTTAAAAGATCAAATGCTTTTTTTGTTTCAAAAGTACACTGTTTTTTCATTTCGAGTCTATTCACAAGGTTTTAAGCAATCCTGGGATACAACGAGCGTGAGTTTCACAAGTGTTGAATTTAATCAAATGAACACATATAAGACACTACTAGGACGCTAAACTCGAGTCCTTCACAAGTGTTGAATTTAATCAAATGAACACATATAAGACACTACTAGGACGCGAAAATCGAGTCCTTAAAAGATCAAATGCTTTTTTTTGTTTCAAAAGTACACTATTTTTTCTTTTGGAGTCTATTCACAAGGTTTTAAGCAATCCTGGCATAGATCGAGCGTGAGTTTCACAAGTGTTGAATTTAAACAAATGAACACATATAAGACACTACTAGGATGCTAAACTCGAGTCCTTAAAAGATCAAATGCTTTTTTTGTTTCAAATGTACACTATTTTTTCATTTCGAGTGTATTCACAAGGTTTTAAGCAATCGTTGGATAAAACGAGCGTGAGTTTGACAAGTTATGAATTTAAACAAATGAACACATATAAGACACTACTAGGACGCTAAACACGAGTCCTTAAAAGATCAAATGCTTTTTTTTTGTTTCAAAAGTACACTATTTTTTCTTTTGGAGTGTATTCACAAGGTTTTAAGCAATCTTGGGATACAACGAGAGTGAGTTTGACAAGTTTTGAATTTGAACAAATGAAAACATATAAGACACTACTAGGACGCTAAACACGAGTCCTTAAAAGATCAAATGCTTTTTTTTGTTTCAAAAGTACACTATTTTTTCTTTTGGAGTCTATTCACAAGGTTTTAAGCAATCCTGGGATAGATCGAGCGTGAGTTTCAGAAGTGTTGAATTTAAACAAATGAAAACATATAAGCCACTACTAGGACGCTAAACTCGAGTCCTTAAAAGATCAAATGCTTTTTTTGTTTCAAAAGTACACTATTTTTTCATTTGGAGTGTATTCACATGGTTTTAAGCAATCGTTGGATAAAACGAGCGTGAGTTTGACAAGTGTTGAATTTAAACAAATGAAAACATATAAGACACTACTGGGACGCTAAACTCGAGTCCTTAAAAGATCAAATGCTTTTTTTGTTTCAAAAGTACACTATTTTTTCATTTGGAGTCTATTCACAAGGTTTTAAGCAATCGTTGGATAAAACGAGCGTGAGTTTGACAAGTTTTGAATTTAAACAAATGAAAACATATAAGACACTACTAGGACGCTAAACTCGAGTCCTTAAAAGATCAAATGCTTTTTTTGTTTCAAAAGTACACTATTTTTTCATTTGGAGTCTATTCACAAGGTTTTAAGCAATCGTTGGATAAAACGAGCGTGAGTTTGACAAGTTTTGAATTTAAACAAATGAAAACATATAAGACACTACTAGGACGCTAAACTCGAGTCCTTAAAAGATCAAATGCTTTTTTTGTTTTAAAAGTACACTATTTTTTCTTTTGGAGTCTATTCACAAGGTTTTAAGCAATCGTGGGATACAACGAGCGTGAGTTTGACAAGTTTTGAATTTAAACAAATGAACACATATAAGACACTACTAGGACGCTAAACTCGAGTCCTTAAAAGATCAAATGCTTTTTTTTGTTTCAAAAGTACACTATTTTTTCTTTTGGAATCTATTCACAAGGTTTTAAGCAATCCTGGGATAGATCGAGCGTGAGTTTCAGAAGTGTTGAATTTAAACAAATGAAAACATATAAGCCACTACTAGGACGCTAAACTCGAGTCCTTAAAAGATCAATTGCTTTTTTTGTTTCAAAAGTACACTATTTTTTCATTTGGAGTGTATTCACATGGTTTTAAGCAATCGTTGGATAAAACGAGCGTGAGTTTGACAAGTGTTGAATTTAAACAAATGAAAACATATAAGACACTACTGGGACGCTAAACTCGAGTCCTTAAAAGATCAAATGCTTTTTTTGTTTCAAAAGTACACTATTTTTTCATTTGGAGTCTATTCACAAGGTTTTAAGCAATCGTTGGATAAAACGAGCGTGAGTTTGACAAGTTTTGAATTTAAACAAATGAAAACATATAAGACACTACTAGGACGCTAAACTCGAGTCCTTAAAAGATCAAATGCTGTTTTTGTTTCAAAAGTACACTATTTTTTCATTTGGAGTGTATTCACATGGTTTTAAGCAATCGTTGGATAAAACGAGCGTGAGTTTGACAAGTGTTGAATTTAAACAAATGAAAACATATAAGACACTACTGGGACGCTAAACTCGAGTCCTTAAAAGATCAAATGCTGTTTTTGTTTCAAAAGTACACTATTTTTTCATTTGGAGTCTATTCACAAGGTTTTAAGCAATCGTTGGATAAAACGAGCGTGAGTTTGACAAGTTTTGAATTTAAACAAATGAAAACATATAAGACACTACTAGGACGCTAAACTCGAGTCCTTAAAAGATCAAATGCTTTTTTTGTTTCTGTTGAAGTTTTTCCTTCCTAGTGCTACAAACATGTTGAGTATAAGAACACAAGTAAGGGTGTCGAATCCACAGGGACTAATTAGACCTATATAACCACTTGTTTTGCAAGAATCTTACTAGAAACTAGAATTAATCAATTTAGGCAGATTTAGATGTTGTAACTTGATACACACAGAAATGAAAGGAATACAAGTAGATGAGATAACAAGTAATAAAATGGGGTAGAACCGAGGGAGTTGAGGCTAGGGATTGTAACAATAGAGAGAAGGAGCTAGGGATTCGGTTTCACCATAGCTAATTGATTCCATGTTTGTTAATTCAAGTTATGCTCACCCATCGATCTATTTCTTGAGTTTGTTTCACTTTAGTTATGATCATCCATATGGTGTGTGGTTTTGATCAAATATTCCTAATCATGGACCTAATTGTGATGTGCAACTTCGGTTATTAATCAAGAATGTGTTAAGCATAAGAAACTTTCATAAAACCAAAGGAAACACTTGGCAGGATGTATGCCAAACATTCCCTTCATTCATTCCCATATCTGCCAAGGTTATGCATGATGTGTGCTATAAGATTGGCTAAACAACTTATGGTTAATTCAAATGGTGATCAAGCATCAAAATCAACACCCTAAATCACAATTAAAATCAGAGAATGAAACAAGAAATAAAATGATAAACTGAGCATTTCCGAGTTAACTACATGGCAATCTTGCTAGGCTACATCGAATCCCTATAGAGAGATTAGTTACACTTCATGTTTACAAAGATTTGACATAGAAATATAACATGAGTGTACATAGAATTAAGAAGAAGAACCCCTTGAAGCAAAACTGTGTTGAAGATCATTTGGGAATGGCCTTCGGTGCAAGCTCTCCAAGTGTGGTGTAGTCCTCCAAGAATGGTGTAGATGAATGTGGCACGGTGATGATGAGATGGTTTCTGTGAAATGGAAGAGAATGGGCAGAAATGGTGTGATGTTTTTGTGTTTTGGGAGTAAGGATGAATGTAGTAGTGTAGGGTTGTGAAATTGGAGAGTTTATGCCGAATTGAAGAGTGTTATGGAATGTAGTCATCTCAGATTTCTTGAATACAATACTTAAAAGGGAGAGCAAGGAATAATTGTTTCAGATTTTAGATCCAAGATTGGATCTCAACAATTGTAAAATATGGAAAGCTAGTGTGTGTAATGATGGGGGAATTCATTTTCTGAAATGGTGAGTGCTTGGCACAATGGAGAAAAGCATGCATGTGGTATTTGGAGATGCATGTGGAATGGCTGCCAAGACAGCCTGGCATAGGATTAAAAACTCACGGCATGGGTGAATTTGTGGGTGAAAATGTGTGGCTGAATGGTTTAACTAATGGTAAGGGTGGAGATGTGAATTAATGCATGGCAAGGTGTGAGAAACCACCAAATCTGAATCCAATGCATGTGCCATGCATAAAATCACCCAAACTGGCCGAATTGCACCATTATCCTTCCAAGTCATTTCCTGAAATTCTAGCAACCAACTTGTCCTCAATTCTTCATTTGGACTTCAAATTAACTCACAAGGTGTTCTCCATGCTTGAACTAGCTCTCGGCCACCAAATGTGGTGTTTTTGCTTCATTGCCCTCCAATTGATCCTAAAACCATTTTAACAACACACTAACACCAAATAATGTAAAATGCAACAAGTTTGATCAAAAACATCACAAAGACACAAAATATGAATGCTAATAATGCATACGAAATGTGAACTATCAAATACCCCCAAACCTGGTTTTTGCTAGTCCACGAGCAAACTTAGAATTAAAACACACAAAACACTAAAATCTAACAAACATTTAACATCTAACTAAACGATTGCATTGAGCATATGCAACAAGCCTTTGAACCCCTAGGTGTCCCTAGTTGGAGGAGTTGTGTCTCCTGAGGGTTTACATTGATGACACCCTCAAACATCAACAAAATCTGCAAACAACTTGGTTAAACATGCTTTAAACAAACTAATCAAAACCAATGAAAACTTTGTATTACACTCAAACTCAAAAGGCCTTGCCATTCCAAAGAATCATATCAAGTGTAATGTATAAAGATAGTGCACCATGTCTTACAACTTCAAGGTCACCATACCCAAATGCTTAAGAATGAATTCGCCTCAACTCTATTCCTCACGGTTCCACTCAAGTTTTCACTCAGATCCTAAGGTTTTTAGTCTCTCCACTAGCATATGTGAATGAAGTTATGTAAAGGAAATCAAAATTCTCACATATGAACTTGAAATGAAAGCACAAATTCTGAGTAGATCTCATGAAATGAATTAAATACCAAGAATATCGATAACCATACACTTACCATCACCCATGAATACATCCTCAATGATCAACTAGGTCTTTCTCAAGATTGTAATGCAAGGCTTAGGTTATGGGTTATGAAAGAAGTGATATGAAATACTAGAACTTGGGGCATACCAAAGTGTCTTTGAGATTCATGCTCTTCACTTGCATTTGCATTCTTTCATCTTCATTTTTGGCGTCCAAGACCTATGTCTTATGATGAGGAGATTTGGAACTTGCTTTCACTTGATTCTCTTCTTTGTTAACTTCTTCTTTTTTTTTTTTTTTTTAGAATCACACTTCACATAGGCCTTCGGTACACACCACAATCTTGTTTTATCAATCAATTTACCTTTGGAGTTCATCACATTGGTATTCCCCAAGCTATAAGGTACGGCTTGAATTGAGCTAGGATGGGGTAGAGTATGGTGTGTGGGTGATGAAAGAATTAGGTAAAAGTGTTTGGCTGCAAATGGGTGAATGGAACACACAAAGGGATAGGATTTTAGCCATTTAGTAGTTAAACATGCATAGCCTAACATCATCTCATTGAGTTCATTCATGAATGGTACTAAACACATGGTATCTACAAAGGAGAGTAATTCTTAGCATTCAAACAAAATAGAAGCAATGAGATCATTTAGAGTGAAATTTGAAAGAAAAGATAGGAGTAGAAACACTTTAAACCCTCTCAAAGAAACAATTTAGGCTCAAAATAACTCACTAGGGTAGTCTCCACTATTCTTCATTGTGAATTTGAGTATGGTACCTCTATCATCATATCTTCAAGTTTTACAACTTTATACATGCCAACCAAATACAAAACTTTTCATAGTGACCCCAAAGTTTATTTGCAAACAAAGCTCTCATATACATTTGTATTAGTAAGCAAAAACACATTTAACCAAAACAACACAAACAAACACTAAAACATGCTTTTCAACACTAAAACAGAAACACTTGTCCAAAACAACATAACAACAACATTTTCCATCCAAAATACCCCCAAACCTAACTTAAACATTGTCCTCAATGTTTACATTTGAATGTAGTGCAAGTAGGCAAAGAATATGGCATGGGAACAACATAGTCACAACATAAGTAAAGAATACAAACCACACTAGGTTGCCTCCTAGTAAGCGCTTTATTTAATGTCTAGGCAAGACATGGAAGATTGTTCACGGTGTTGTAAACTCAAGGTAATCCACCACTTGATACATTAGCTCATCCTCCACATTGTCCAAATATGGCTTCAATCTCTGCCCATTGACTTTAAAAGAGGTGCCATTCTTCATGCTCTCAATCTCCACAGCCCCGTGGGGGAATGTTTGCACCACCTTGAATGGTCCAACCCACCTAGACTTCAATTTCCCTGGAAAAAGTCTCAAACGTGAGTCAAACAAAAGTACTTTCATACCTTGGTGAAACTCCTTCCTTAGGATGGCTTTGTCATGATAGAGCTTAGTCCTTTCCTTGTAGATTTTGGCATTCTCATATGCCTCATTTCTAAGCTCTTCCAACTGATTAAGTTGGAGCTTTCTTGCTATGCCCGCATCTTTGTAATCAAAGTTGAACTTCTTGATGGCCCAATATGCACGGTGTTCAAGCTCCATTGGCAAATGACAAGCTTTCCCAAACACAAGTCGATATGGACTCATGCCAATGGGAGTCTTGTATGCTGTCCTATATGCCCATAGTGCATCATTCAACCTTAATGACCAATCCTTCCTTGTAGGGCTCACGGTTTTCATCAAAATGTTCTTGATCTCCCTATTGCTAATCTCCACTTGGCCCGAGGTTTGAGGATGGTACGGGGTAGATACTTTGTGGTTGATGTTGTACTTCTTCATCAAGGATTCAAAAGGTTTGTTGCAGAAATGGGTGCCACCATCACTAATAATAGCTCTTGGTGTTCCAAACCTACAAAAAATCACATCTTTAAGAAAATTCAACACAACCTTATGATCATTAGTTCTTGTAGCAATGGCTTCCACCCATTTGGATACATAATCTACGGCCACTAAAATGTATAAGTAACCAAAAGAGGATGGGAATGGTCCCATGAAGTCGATTCCCCAAACATCAAAGAGTTCAACCACCAAAATGTTGTTCAATGGCATCTCATTCCTTCGGCTTATGTTCCCCATTTTCTGGCACCTATCACACTTAGAACAAAAATCAAAAGCATCTTTGAATAGAGTAGGCCAAAAGAAACCAGATTGTAAAACCTTTAGGGATGTCTTTTTGGCACCAAAATGTCCTCCACATGCCAATGTATGGCTAAATGTTAGAATGCTTTGTTGCTCACTTTCTGGGACACATCTCCTAATGATTTGGTCAGGACAATACTTAAACAAGTATGGTTCATCCCAAATGTAATGCTTTACCATGGCAAGGAACTTCTTTCTTTCCTGAAAAGAAATGTCATTTCTAAATACACCACAAGCAAGGTAATTGACAAAATCAGCATACCATGGTTCCTTTTCTTGAACAACAAAGAGTTGTTCATCTGGAAATGATTCATTTAGAGGCAAGGGTGGTCCAACTCCATGGTCTTGATCAAGCCGAGACAAATGGTCAGCCACAACATTGTCACTTCCCTTCTTATCTCGAATTTCCAAATCAAACTCTTGTAGTAAGAGTATCCATCTAATTAGGCGCGGTTTAGCATCCTTCTTTGTCATCAAATACCTAAGGGCTGCATGATCAGAAAACACAATGACTTTAGATCCCACAAGATATGATCTAAACTTCTCTAATGCAAAGACAATAGCAAGCAACTCCTTTTCAGTTGTGGAGTAGTTGAGTTGAGCATCATTGAGAGTACGGCTTGCATAATAGATCACATGTGGGAGTTTGTTAACCCTTTGTCCTAAAACTGCACCAATAGCATAATCAGAGGCATCACACATTAATTCAAAAGGTAGAGACCAATCTGGTGCCATAATGATAGGAGCCGAGGTTAGTTCATGTTTCAAAGTATTGAATGCATCCATACAAGCTTTATCAAAGTGAAACACAACATCTTTAGCTAACAAATTGCATAAAGGCCGAGTTATCATTGAAAAGTTCTTAATGAAACGTCTATAAAAGCCTGCATGCCCTAAGAAACTTCTCACTCCCTTCACGGTTGTAGGAGCTGCCATAGTGTTGATAATGTCAATTTTGGCTTTGTCTACCTCCATTCCTTTGCTAGAGATCACATGGCCTAAAACAATGCCTTGTTTCACCATGAATTGGCATTTCTCCCAATTGAGAACCAAATTTGTTTCTTGGCACCTTTGAAGCACTAAAGAGAGATGGTTAAGACATTCATCAAAAGAAGAACCAAACACTGAAAAATCATCCATGAATACCTCAATGAACCTTTCCACCATGTCAGAAAAGATTGCCAACATGCATCTTTGGAATGTGGCCGGGGCATTGCAAAGTCCAAAGGGCATTCTCCTATATGCAAATGTGCCAAATGGACATGTGAATGTTGTTTTCTCTTGATCCTCCGGGGCAATTGCAATTTGATTGTAACCTGAGTAACCATCAAGAAAACAATAGTGTGAATAACCTGCCAATCTCTCAAGCATTTGATCTATGAAAGGCATGGGAAAGTAATCTTTTCTAGTGTTAGAATTCAACTTCCTGTAATCGGTGCAAACTCTCCAACTAGCCGTGGGTTTTATGGTCACAAGCTCTTTGTTGTCATTCCTCATCACCGTGATTCCCACCTTCTTTGGTACCACTTGAATGGCACTCACCCATTTGCTATCAGAAATGGGATATATGATCCCCACATCTAACAACTTCAAGACTTCATCCCTAACAACTTCTTTCATGTGTGGATTGAGCCTTCTTTGTGGCTCACGGGTTGTCTTTGCTCCATCCTCCAAGAGGATCCTATGCATGCATCTAGTAGGGCTTATTCCCTTGATATCTGCAATAGACCAACCAATAGCCGATTTGGACTCTTTTAACACCCTAAGTAGTTTATCTTCTTCATTAGGTGTTAGGTCCGAAGCTATGATAACAGGTAGAGTTTCAAATTCAGCTAGATATGCATATTTTAGATGTGGTGGAAGTGGTTTAAGTTCAAGTTTAGGTGCCTTAACAATGGAAGGGATTAAATGTGACCTTGATGGTTCTAATGACTCTACAAGAGGTGAAACATTAAAAGGATACGGTGCTAATGCTTCCAAGGCAGCAACCACTTCCATGAGTGCATCTTCATCATCAAACTCATCTTGAGATTGAGTTAAAACAGTTTGTAATGGTTCATTGGATTGTGCCTGCAAGAACTTAGAGAAAACGAGTGAATCAAGCACATCAATGGCATAGCAATCAAGAGATGAAGAAGGATGAGCAAGAGACTCAAACACTTTGAATTGGACGGTCTCTCCTAGCACTGTCATAGTGAGGATTCCATTTTGCACATCAATGATGGTCTTGGCCGTGGCCATGAATGGTCTTCCAAGCAAAATAGGCAACTCTCTATCATGTATAGGTGCTTCTTCCATGTCCAACACTACAAAATCCACAGGCAAGATTAGTTTATCAATTTGAACTAGAATGTCCTCTACTATACCTCTTGGATACTTCACGGATCTGTCCGCAAGTTGTAGGGAAATGGTTGTGGCCTTCAATTCCCCCAAACCTAGTTGAAGGTACACGGAGTATGGCATTAAGTTGATGCTAGCACCCAAATCAAGCATGGCCTTCTCCACTTTCTTGTCCCCTATGGTGATGTTGATTGAAAAACTTCCCGGATCTTTGAGCTTTGGTGGGAGTTTTCTTTGCAACACCGCACTTACATTCTCCGACACCACTACCTTCTCATGTGGTCCATACTTCCTTTTGTAGTTGTTTAACTCCTTGAAGAATTTCCCATAAGCCGGCATGTTCCTAATGACATCAAGCAAAGGTAAGTTCACATTCACCTTACTTAGAATATCAAAAATTTCTTTAAATGACTTATCCTGCTTGCCCTTGGCAAGTCTTCCAGGGAATGGTATTGGTGGAGTGTAAGGCTTCTCGGCCTTGTGAAGGTTTGGTGCTTCATTTGAGGAAGAAGCATGGCTTGGTTCCTCATTTGGTTTCTCATTTCCACCTACATTCACATGATCAAATTCATTAGTAACTTCATTTCCAACTCTATTATCAATAACCTTACCATTTCTTAGTGTAGTTATTGCTTTGGCTTGCTCTTGGTTCCTTTGGAGTATTACGGGTTGGCTTGGAAACTTGCCAACCTCTCTTTGGTTCAAGGCATCTGCAATTTGTCCCAATTGTGTCTCCATTTTGGTTAGGGCAGCCGAATGTTGTTGGAAAGTGCTATTTGTGGCTTGTTGGAATTGCAATGTGTTTTGAGCTAACAACTTAACCGTATCCTCAAGTGTAGGGGCAGGTCTTGGTTGGAAGTTTTGGACTTGATTTTGGTTGGCATTGGGAGGTCTTGGTTGGAAATTTTGGTAGTTGTTGTTGTTCTTCCATGAAAAGTTGGGATGATCTCTCCACCCCGGATTATATGTGTTTGAAAATGCATCATTCCTTGGCCTTTGATTGTAAGAATTCATGAGGTTCACTTGTTCTTGAACAAACTCGGGATAGGCCTCCCTAGATGGACATTGATGAGTAGGGTGGCTTGGTATGTTGCAAATGGCACACACCTCACTTGGTGTTGGCACCAAGTTGAGCACGGATTCAAGCTTTCTTTCTAGGTTAGCTACCTGCAAAGAAAGATCATGGTTAGAACTTGTTTCATACACTCCAAGTTTCTTACCCCTTACATCTTTGTGTTGAGCATTAGATCCCAACATCTCATAAATGTTGTAAGACTCTTGAGCATTCTTTTTCTTCAAAGCACCACCTGCGGCATTATCAACGGTTGATTGACATGTTTGGGTTAGTCCATCATAAAAAATTTGCATTTGTAAGTGAAGAGGTAACCCATGGTGTGGACATTGCAACAAATGTCCTTTAAAACGCTCCCAACACTCATTGAAAGGCTCTCCATCATCTTGTTTGAAATTGAAGATTTGTCCCCTTAATGTGGCTGTCTTTTGAGTGGAGAAAAACTTCTCCAAGAACTTCTTAGCCACGGCATCCCATGTGGTGAGTGAACCCGGAGCTAAGGTCATCAACCAACTCTTGGCCTTGTCTTTCAAAGTGTAAGGAAACACTCTCATCCTCAAGTTTGCTTCACTTACTCCCTGCAAAGGTAAACCACTCACAACATTGTAAAACTCTTTAACATGAGCTAAAGGATCTTCATTAGGTATGCCATAAAATGAAGGAAGCATATGAAAATGTGAAGACTTAAGATCATAGTTTCTAGCTTCGGTGGAGAGCAAGATGCATGAAGGAGAGTTTGGTATGATTGGTTGTGCAAAGTCCTCCAAGGCTCTAAGTTCATCTTGGTTGGCAGCCATCTCTTCTCCTCTTTCCTTATGAATGTGCTCAGAAGCTTCACTTGTGGAACTAGATGAACTTGCTTCTTCTTCTCCTCGGACAAAGGATGATGAACTTGTTGGCACAAAGTTGTCCAAAGTGTTGCCTTTCAAACGTTCAATTCTTTGGCCCAACTCAACAAGTCTATGTGACATATACTACCTAAAACAAAACAAAACAAACAAGATTAAACAGAAAACAAAACTAAACTCTACTTAGAATGACAATAACAAAGTTTAAAATAGCAAAACAAGCAATTACAAGGGACTGAAATCAGTCCCCGGCAACGGCGCCATTTTTGTTGAAGTTTTTCCTTCCTAGTGCTACAAACATGTTGAGTATAAGAACACAAGTAAGGGTGTCGAATCCACAGGGACTAATTAGACCTATATAACCACTTGTTTTGCAAGAATCTTACTAGAAACTAGAATTAATCAATTTAGGCAGATTTAGATGTTGTAACTTGATACACACAGAAATGAAAGGAATACAAGTAGATGAGATAACAAGTAATAAAATGGGGTAGAACCGAGGGAGTTGAGGCTAGGGATTGTAACAATAGAGAGAAGGAGCTAGGGATTCGGTTTCACCATAGCTAATTGATTCCATGTTTGTTAATTCAAGTTATGCTCACCCATCGATCTATTTCTTGAGTTTGTTTCACTTTAGTTATGATCATCCATATGGTGTGTGGTTTTGATCAAATATTCCTAATCATGGACCTAATTGTGATGTGCAACTTCGGTTATTAATCAAGAATGTGTTAAGCATAAGAAACTTTCATAAAACCAAAGGAAACACTTGGCAGGATGTATGCCAAACATTCCCTTCATTCATTCCCATATCTGCCAAGGTTATGCATGATGTGTGCTATAAGATTGGCTAAACAACTTATGGTTAATTCAAATGGTGATCAAGCATCAAAATCAACACCCTAAATCACAATTAAAATCAGAGAATGAAACAAGAAATAAAATGATAAACTGAGCATTTCCGAGTTAACTACATGGCAATCTTGCTAGGCTACATCGAATCCCTATAGAGAGATTAGTTACACTTCATGTTTACAAAGATTTGACATAGAAATATAACATGAGTGTACATAGAATTAAGAAGAAGAACCCCTTGAAGCAAAACTGTGTTGAAGATCATTTGGGAATGGCCTTCGGTGCAAGCTCTCCAAGTGTGGTGTAGTCCTCCAAGAATGGTGTAGATGAATGTGGCACGGTGATGATGAGATGGTTTCTGTGAAATGGAAGAGAATGGGCAGAAATGGTGTGATGTTTTTGTGTTTTGGGAGTAAGGATGAATGTAGTAGTGTAGGGTTGTGAAATTGGAGAGTTTATGCCGAATTGAAGAGTGTTATGGAATGTAGTCATCTCAGATTTCTTGAATACAATACTTAAAAGGGAGAGCAAGGAATAATTGTTTCAGATTTTAGATCCAAGATTGGATCTCAACAATTGTAAAATATGGAAAGCTAGTGTGTGTAATGATGGGGGAATTCATTTTCTGAAATGGTGAGTGCTTGGCACAATGGAGAAAAGCATGCATGTGGTATTTGGAGATGCATGTGGAATGGCTGCCAAGACAGCCTGGCATAGGATTAAAAACTCACGGCATGGGTGAATTTGTGGGTGAAAATGTGTGGCTGAATGGTTTAACTAATGGTAAGGGTGGAGATGTGAATTAATGCATGGCAAGGTGTGAGAAACCACCAAATCTGAATCCAATGCATGTGCCATGCATAAAATCACCCAAACTGGCCGAATTGCACCATTATCCTTCCAAGTCATTTCCTGAAATTCTAGCAACCAACTTGTCCTCAATTCTTCATTTGGACTTCAAATTAACTCACAAGGTGTTCTCCATGCTTGAACTAGCTCTCGGCCACCGAATGTGGTGTTTTTGCTTCATTGCCCTCCAATTGATCCTAAAACCATTTTAACAACACACTAACACCAAATAATGTAAAATGCAACAAGTTTGATCAAAAACATCACAAAGACACAAAATATGAATGCTAATAATGCATACGAAATGTGAACTATCAGTTTCAAAAGTACACTATTTTTTCTTTTGGAGTCTATTCACAAGGTTTTAAGCAATCGTGGGATACAACGAGCGTGAGTTTGACAAGTGTTGAATTTAAAGAAATGAACACATATAAGACACTACTAGGACCCTAAACACGAGTCCTTAAAAGATCAAATGCTTTTTTTTGTTTCAAAAGTACACTATTTTTTCATTTGGAGTCTATTCACAAGGTTTTAAGCAATCGTTGGATAAAACGAGCGTGAGTTTGACAAGTTTTGAATTTAAACAAATGAACACATATAAGACACTACTAGGACGCTAAACACGAGTCCTTAAAAGATCAAATGCTTTTCTTTTGTTTCAAAAGTACACTATTTTTTCTTTTGGAGTGTATTCACAAGGTTTTAAGCAATCTTGGGATACAACGAGAGTGAGTTTGACAAGTTTTGAATTTCAACAAATGAAAACATATAAGACACTACTAGGACGCTAAACTCGAGTCCTTAAAAGATCAAATGCTTTATTTGTTTCAAAAGTACACTATTTTTTCATTTGGAGTCTATTCACAAGGTTTTAAGCAATCCTTGGATAAAACGAGCGTGAGTTTGACAAGTTTTCAATTTAAACAAATGAACACATATAAGACACTACTAGGACGCTAAACACGAGTCCTTAAAAGATCAAATGCTTTTTTTTGTTTCAAAAGTACACTATTTTTTCTTTTGGAATCTATTCACAAGGTTTTAAGCAATCCTGGGATAGATCGAGCGTGAGTTTCAGAAGTGTTGAATTTAAACAAATGAAAACATATAAGCCACTACTAGGACGCTAAACTCGAGTCCTTAAAAGATCAAATGCTTTTTTTGTTTCAAAAGTACACTATTTTTTCATTTGGAGTGTATTCACATGGTTTTAAGCAATCGTTGGATAAAACGAGCGTGAGTTTGACAAGTGTTGAATTTAAACAAATGAAAACATATAAGACACTACTGGGACGCTAAACTCGAGTCCTTAAAAGATCAAATGCTTTTTTTGTTTCAAAAGTACACTATTTTTTCATTTGGAGTCTATTCACAAGGTTTTAAGCAATCGTTGGATAAAACGAGCGTGAGTTTGACAAGTTTTGAATTTAAACAAATGAAAACATATAAGACACTACTAGGACGCTAAACTCGAGTCCTTAAAAGATCAAATGCTTTTTTTGTTTCAAAAGTACACTATTTTTTCTTTTGGAGTCTATTCACAAGGTTTTAAGCAATCGTGGGGTACAACGAGCGTGAGTTTGACAAGTGTTGAATTTAAAGAAATGAACACATATAAGACACTACTAGGACCCTAAACACGAGTCCTTAAAAGATCAAATGCTTTTTTTTGTTTCAAAAGTACACTATTTTTTCTTTTGGCGTCTATTCACAAGGTTTTAAGCAATCCTGGGATACAACCAGCGTGAGTTTCACAAGTGTTGAATTTAAACAAATGAAAACATATAAGACACTACTAGCACGCTAAACTCGAGTCCTTAAAAGATCAAATGCTTTTTTTGTTTCAAAAATACACTATTTTTTCATTTCGAGTGTATTCACAAGGTTTTAAGCAATCTTGGGATACAACGAGCGTGAGTTTGACAAGTGTTGAATTTAAACAAATGAACACATATAAGACACTACTAGGACGCTAAAATCGAGTCCTTAAAAGATCAAATGCTTTTTTTGTTTCAAAAGTACACTGTTTTTTCATTTCGAGTCTATTCACAAGGTTTTAAGCAATCCTGGGATACAACGAGCGTGAGTTTCACAAGTGTTGAATTTAATCAAATGAACACATATAAGACACTACTAGGACGCTAAACTCGAGTCCTTCACAAGTGTTGAATTTAATCAAATGAACACATATAAGACACTACTAGGACGCGAAAATCGAGTCCTTAAAAGATCAAATGCTTTTTTTTGTTTCAAAAGTACACTATTTTTTCTTTTGGAGTCTATTCACAAGGTTTTAAGCAATCCTGGCATAGATCGAGCGTGAGTTTCACAAGTGTTGAATTTAAACAAATGAACACATATAAGACACTACTAGGATGCTAAACTCGAGTCCTTAAAAGATCAAATGCTTTTTTTGTTTCAAATGTACACTATTTTTTCATTTCGAGTGTATTCACAAGGTTTTAAGCAATCGCTGGATAAAACGAGCGTGAGTTTGACAAGTTATGAATTTAAACAAATGAACACATATAAGACACTACTAGGACGCTAAACACGAGTCCTTAAAAGATCAAATGCTTTTTTTTTGTTTCAAAAGTACACTATTTTTTCTTTTGGAGTGTATTCACAAGGTTTTAAGCAATCTTGGGATACAACGAGAGTGAGTTTGACAAGTTTTGAATTTGAACAAATGAAAACATATAAGACACTACTAGGACGCTAAACACGAGTCCTTAAAAGATCAAATGCTTTTTTTTGTTTCAAAAGTACACTATTTTTTCTTTTGGAGTCTATTCACAAGGTTTTAAGCAATCCTGGGATAGATCGAGCGTGAGTTTCAGAAGTGTTGAATTTAAACAAATGAAAACATATAAGCCACTACTAGGACGCTAAACTCGAGTCCTTAAAAGATCAAATGCTTTTTTTGTTTCAAAAGTACACTATTTTTTCATTTGGAGTGTATTCACATGGTTTTAAGCAATCGTTGGATAAAACGAGCGTGAGTTTGACAAGTGTTGAATTTAAACAAATGAAAACATATAAGACACTACTGGGACGCTAAACTCGAGTCCTTAAAAGATCAAATGCTTTTTTTGTTTCAAAAGTACACTATTTTTTCATTTGGAGTCTATTCACAAGGTTTTAAGCAATCGTTGGATAAAACGAGCGTGAGTTTGACAAGTTTTGAATTTAAACAAATGAAAACATATAAGACACTACTAGGACGCTAAACTCGAGTCCTTAAAAGATCAAATGCTTTTTTTGTTTCAAAAGTACACTATTTTTTCATTTGGAGTCTATTCACAAGGTTTTAAGCAATCGTTGGATAAAACGAGCGTGAGTTTGACAAGTTTTGAATTTAAACAAATGAAAACATATAAGACACTACTAGGACGCTAAACTCGAGTCCTTAAAAGATCAAATGCTTTTTTTGTTTTAAAAGTACACTATTTTTTCTTTTGGAGTCTATTCACAAGGTTTTAAGCAATCGTGGGATACAACGAGCGTGAGTTTGACAAGTTTTGAATTTAAACAAATGAACACATATAAGACACTACTAGGACGCTAAACTCGAGTCCTTAAAAGATCAAATGCTTTTTTTTGTTTCAAAAGTACACTATTTTTTCTTTTGGAATCTATTCACAAGGTTTTAAGCAATCCTGGGATAGATCGAGCGTGAGTTTCAGAAGTGTTGAATTTAAACAAATGAAAACATATAAGCCACTACTAGGACGCTAAACTCGAGTCCTTAAAAGATCAATTGCTTTTTTTGTTTCAAAAGTACACTATTTTTTCATTTGGAGTGTATTCACATGGTTTTAAGCAATCGTTGGATAAAACGAGCGTGAGTTTGACAAGTGTTGAATTTAAACAAATGAAAACATATAAGACACTACTGGGACGCTAAACTCGAGTCCTTAAAAGATCAAATGCTTTTTTTGTTTCAAAAGTACACTATTTTTTCATTTGGAGTCTATTCACAAGGTTTTAAGCAATCGTTGGATAAAACGAGCGTGAGTTTGACAAGTTTTGAATTTAAACAAATGAAAACATATAAGACACTACTAGGACGCTAAACTCGAGTCCTTAAAAGATCAAATGCTGTTTTTGTTTCAAAAGTACACTATTTTTTCATTTGGAGTCTATTCACAAGGTTTTAAGCAATCGTTGGATAAAACGAGCGTGAGTTTGACAAGTTTTGAATTTAAACAAATGAAAACATATAAGACACTACTAGGACGCTAAACTCGAGTCCTTAAAAGATCAAATGCTTTTTTTGTTTCAAAAGTACACTATTTTTTCTTTTGGAGTCTATTCACAAGGTTTTAAGCAATCGTGGGATACAACGAGCGTGAGTTTGACAAGTGTTGAATTTAAAGAAATGAACACATATAAGACACTACTAGGACCCTAAACACGAGTCCTTAAAAGATCAAATGCTTTTTTTTGTTTCAAAAGTACACTATTTTTTCATTTGGAGTCTATTCACAAGGTTTTAAGCAATCGTTGGATAAAACGAGCGTGAGTTTGACAAGTTTTGAATTTAAACAAATGAACACATATAAGACACTACTAGGACGCTAAACACGAGTCCTTAAAAGATCAAATGCTTTTTTTTTGTTTCAAAAGTACACTATTTTTTCTTTTGGAGTGTATTCACAAGGTTTTAAGCAATCTTGGGATACAACGAGAGTGAGTTTGACAAGTTTTGAATTTGAACAAATGAAAACATATAAGACACTACTAGGACGCTAAACACGAGTCCTTAAAAGATCAAATGCTTTTTTTTGTTTCAAAAGTACACTATTTTTTCTTTTGGAGTCTATTCACAAGGTTTTAAGCAATCCTGGGATAGATCGAGCGTGAGTTTCAGAAGTGTTGAATTTAAACAAATGAAAACATATAAGCCACTACTAGGACGCTAAACTCGAGTCCTTAAAAGATCAAATGCTTTTTTTGTTTCAAAAGTACACTATTTTTTCTTTTGGAGTCTATTCACAAGGTTTTAAGCAATCCTGGGATAGATCGAGCGTGAGTTTCAGAAGTGTTGAATTTAAACAAATGAAAACATATAAGCCACTACTAGGACGCTAAACTCGAGTCCTTAAAAGATCAAATGCTTTTTTTGTTTCAAAAGTACACTATTTTTTCATTTGGAGTGTATTCACATGGTTTTAAGCAATCGTTGGATAAAACGAGCGTGAGTTTGACAAGTGTTGAATTTAAACAAATGAAAACATATAAGACACTACTGGGACGCTAAACTCGAGTCCTTAAAAGATCAAATGCTTTTTTTGTTTCAAAAGTACACTATTTTTTCATTTGGAGTCTATTCACAAGGTTTTAAGCAATCGTTGGATAAAACGAGCGTGAGTTTGACAAGTTTTGAATTTAAACAAATGAAAACATATAAGACACTACTAGGACGCTAAACTCGAGTCCTTAAAAGATCAAATGCTTTTTTTGTTTCAAAAGTACACTATTTTTTCATTTGGAGTCTATTCACAAGGTTTTAAGCAATCGTTGGATAAAACGAGCGTGAGTTTGACAAGTTTTGAATTTAAACAAATGAAAACATATAAGACACTACTAGGACGCTAAACTCGAGTCCTTAAAAGATCAAATGCTTTTTTTGTTTTAAAAGTACACTATTTTTTCTTTTGGAGTCTATTCACAAGGTTTTAAGCAATCGTGGGATACAACGAGCGTGAGTTTGACAAGTTTTGAATTTAAACAAATGAACACATATAAGACACTACTAGGACGCTAAACTCGAGTCCTTAAAAGATCAAATGCTTTTTTTTGTTTCAAAAGTACACTATTTTTTCTTTTGGAATCTATTCACAAGGTTTTAAGCAATCCTGGGATAGATCGAGCGTGAGTTTCAGAAGTGTTGAATTTAAACAAATGAAAACATATAAGCCACTACTAGGACGCTAAACTCGAGTCCTTAAAAGATCAATTGCTTTTTTTGTTTCAAAAGTACACTATTTTTTCATTTGGAGTGTATTCACATGGTTTTAAGCAATCGTTGGATAAAACGAGCGTGAGTTTGACAAGTGTTGAATTTAAACAAATGAAAACATATAAGACACTACTGGGACGCTAAACTCGAGTCCTTAAAAGATCAAATGCTTTTTTTGTTTCAAAAGTACACTATTTTTTCATTTGGAGTCTATTCACAAGGTTTTAAGCAATCGTTGGATAAAACGAGCGTGAGTTTGACAAGTTTTGAATTTAAACAAATGAAAACATATAAGACACTACTAGGACGCTAAACTCGAGTCCTTAAAAGATCAAATGCTGTTTTTGTTTCAAAAGTACACTATTTTTTCATTTGGAGTCTATTCACAAGGTTTTAAGCAATCGTTGGATAAAACGAGCGTGAGTTTGACAAGTTTTGAATTTAAACAAATGAAAACATATAAGACACTACTAGGACGCTAAACTCGAGTCCTTAAAAGATCAAATGCTTTTTTTGTTTCAAAAGTACACTATTTTTTCATTTGGAGTGTATTCACATGGTTTTAAGCAATCGTTGGATAAAACGAGCGTGAGTTTGACAAGTGTTGAATTTAAACAAATGAAAACATATAAGACACTACTGGGACGCTAAACTCGAGTCCTTAAAAGATCAAATGCTTTTTTTGTTTCAAAAGTACACTATTTTTTCATTTGGAGTCTATTCACAAGGTTTTAAGCAATCGTTGGATAAAACGAGCGTGAGTTTGACAAGTTTTGAATTTAAACAAATGAAAACATATAAGACACTACTAGGACGCTAAACTCGAGTCCTTAAAAGATCAAATGCTTTTTTTGTTTCAAAAGTACACTATTTTTTCTTTTGGAGTCTATTCACAAGGTTTTAAGCAATCCTGGGATAGATCGAGCGTGAGTTTCAGAAGTGTTGAATTTAAACAAATGAAAACATATAAGCCACTACTAGGACGCTAAACTCGAGTCCTTAAAAGATCAAATGCTTTTTTTGTTTCAAAAGTACACTATTTTTTCATTTGGAGTGTATTCACATGGTTTTAAGCAATCGTTGGATAAAACGAGCGTGAGTTTGACAAGTGTTGAATTTAAACAAATGAAAACATATAAGACACTACTGGGACGCTAAACTCGAGTCCTTAAAAGATCAAATGCTTTTTTTGTTTCAAAAGTACACTATTTTTTCATTTGGAGTCTATTCACAAGGTTTTAAGCAATCGTTGGATAAAACGAGCGTGAGTTTGACAAGTTTTGAATTTAAACAAATGAAAACATATAAGACACTACTAGGACGCTAAACTCTAGTCCTTAAAAGATCAAATGCTTTTTTTGTTTTAAAAGTACACTATTTTTTCTTTTGGAGTCTATTCACAAGGTTTTAAGCAATCGTGGGATACAACGAGCGTGAGTTTGACAAGTTTTGAATTTAAACAAATGAACACATATAAGACACTACTAGGACGCTAAACTCGAGTCCTTAAAAGATCAAATGCTTTTTTTGTTTCAAAAGTACACTATTTTTTCTTTTGGAGTCTATTCACAAGGTTTTAAGCAATCGTGGGATACAACGAGCGTGAGTTTGACAAGTGTTGAATTTAAAGAAATGAACACATATAAGACACTACTAGGACCCTAAACACGAGTCCTTAAAAGATCAAATGCTTTTTTTTGTTTCAAAAGTACACTATTTTTTCATTTGGAGTCTATTCACAAGGTTTTAAGCAATCGTTGGATAAAACGAGCGTGAGTTTGACAAGTTTTGAATTTAAACAAATGAACACATATAAGACACTACTAGGACGCTAAACACGAGTCCTTAAAAGATCAAATGCTTTTCTTTTGTTTCAAAAGTACACTATTTTTTCTTTTGGAGTGTATTCACAAGGTTTTAAGCAATCTTGGGATACAACGAGAGTGAGTTTGACAAGTTTTGAATTTCAACAAATGAAAACATATAAGACACTACTAGGACGCTAAACTCGAGTCCTTAAAAGATCAAATGCTTTATTTGTTTCAAAAGTACACTATTTTTTCATTTGGAGTCTATTCACAAGGTTTTAAGCAATCCTTGGATAAAACGAGCGTGAGTTTGACAAGTTTTCAATTTAAACAAATGAACACATATAAGACACTACTAGGACGCTAAACACGAGTCCTTAAAAGATCAAATGCTTTTTTTTGTTTCAAAAGTACACTATTTTTTCTTTTGGAATCTATTCACAAGGTTTTAAGCAATCCTGGGATAGATCGAGCGTGAGTTTCAGAAGTGTTGAATTTAAACAAATGAAAACATATAAGCCACTACTAGGACGCTAAACTCGAGTCCTTAAAAGATCAAATGCTTTTTTTGTTTCAAAAGTACACTATTTTTTCATTTGGAGTGTATTCACATGGTTTTAAGCAATCGTTGGATAAAACGAGCGTGAGTTTGACAAGTGTTGAATTTAAACAAATGAAAACATATAAGACACTACTGGGACGCTAAACTCGAGTCCTTAAAAGATCAAATGCTTTTTTTGTTTCAAAAGTACACTATTTTTTCATTTGGAGTCTATTCACAAGGTTTTAAGCAATCGTTGGATAAAACGAGCGTGAGTTTGACAAGTTTTGAATTTAAACAAATGAAAACATATAAGACACTACTAGGACGCTAAACTCGAGTCCTTAAAAGATCAAATGCTTTTTTTGTTTCAAAAGTACACTATTTTTTCTTTTGGAGTCTATTCACAAGGTTTTAAGCAATCGTGGGGTACAACGAGCGTGAGTTTGACAAGTGTTGAATTTAAAGAAATGAACACATATAAGACACTACTAGGACCCTAAACACGAGTCCTTAAAAGATCAAATGCTTTTTTTTGTTTCAAAAGTACACTATTTTTTCATTTGGAGTCTATTCACAAGGTTTTAAGCAATCGTTGGATAAAACGAGCGTGAGTTTGACAAGTTTTGAATTTAAACAAATGAACACATATAAGACACTACTAGGACGCTAAACACGAGTCCTTAAAAGATCAAATGCTTTTCTTTTGTTTCAAAAGTACACTATTTTTTCTTTTGGAGTGTATTCACAAGGTTTTAAGCAATCTTGGGATACAACGAGAGTGAGTTTGACAAGTTTTGAATTTCAACAAATGAAAACATATAAGACACTACTAGGACGCTAAACTCGAGTCCTTAAAAGATCAAATGCTTTATTTGTTTCAAAAGTACACTATTTTTTCATTTGGAGTCTATTCACAAGGTTTTAAGCAATCCTTGGATAAAACGAGCGTGAGTTTGACAAGTTTTCAATTTAAACAAATGAACACATATAAGACACTACTAGGACGCTAAACACGAGTCCTTAAAAGATCAAATGCTTTTTTTTGTTTCAAAAGTACACTATTTTTTCTTTTGGAATCTATTCACAAGGTTTTAAGCAATCCTGGGATAGATCGAGCGTGAGTTTCAGAAGTGTTGAATTTAAACAAATGAAAACATATAAGCCACTACTAGGACGCTAAACTCGAGTCCTTAAAAGATCAAATGCTTTTTTTGTTTCAAAAGTACACTATTTTTTCATTTGGAGTGTATTCACATGGTTTTAAGCAATCGTTGGATAAAACGAGCGTGAGTTTGACAAGTGTTGAATTTAAACAAATGAAAACATATAAGACACTACTGGGACGCTAAACTCGAGTCCTTAAAAGATCAAATGCTTTTTTTGTTTCAAAAGTACACTATTTTTTCATTTGGAGTCTATTCACAAGGTTTTAAGCAATCGTTGGATAAAACGAGCGTGAGTTTGACAAGTTTTGAATTTAAACAAATGAAAACATATAAGACACTACTAGGACGCTAAACTCGAGTCCTTAAAAGATCAAATGCTTTTTTTGTTTCAAAAGTACACTATTTTTTCTTTTGGAGTCTATTCACAAGGTTTTAAGCAATCGTGGGGTACAACGAGCGTGAGTTTGACAAGTGTTGAATTTAAAGAAATGAACACATATAAGACACTACTAGGACCCTAAACACGAGTCCTTAAAAGATCAAATGCTTTTTTTTGTTTCAAAAGTACACTATTTTTTCTTTTGGCGTCTATTCACAAGGTTTTAAGCAATCCTGGGATACAACGAGCGTGAGTTTCACAAGTGTTGAATTTAAACAAATGAAAACATATAAGACACTACTAGCACGCTAAACTCGAGTCCTTAAAAGATCAAATGTTTTCATTTGTCATCCATAGGGTTTAATTTGAGTGTCAATCTAATTTTCACATCACAAATATACACTATTTTTTCATTTCGAGTGTATTCAGAAGGTTTTAAGCAATCTTGGGATACAACGAGCGTGAGTTTGACAAGTGTTGAATTTAAACAAATGAACACATATAAGACACTACTAGGACGCTAAAATCGAGTCCTTAAAAGATCAAATGCTTTTTTTGTTTCAAAAGTACACTGTTTTTTCATTTCGAGTCTATTCACAAGGTTTTAAGCAATCCTGGGATACAACGAGCGTGAGTTTCACAAGTGTTGAATTTAATCAAATGAACACATATAAGACACTACTAGGACGCTAAACTCGAGTCCTTCACAAGTGTTGAATTTAATCAAATGAACACATATAAGACACTACTAGGACGCGAAAATCGAGTCCTTAAAAGATCAAATGCTTTTTTTTGTTTCAAAAGTACACTATTTTTTCTTTTGGAGTCTATTCACAAGGTTTTAAGCAATCCTGGCATAGATCGAGCGTGAGTTTCACAAGTGTTGAATTTAAACAAATGAACACATATAAGACACTACTAGGATGCTAAACTCGAGTCCTTAAAAGATCAAATGCTTTTTTTGTTTCAAATGTACACTATTTTTTCATTTCGAGTGTATTCACAAGGTTTTAAGCAATCGTTGGATAAAACGAGCGTGAGTTTGACAAGTTATGAATTTAAACAAATGAACACATATAAGACACTACTAGGACGCTAAACTCGAGTCCTTAAAAGATCAAATGCTTATTTTGTTTCAAAAGTACACTGTTTTTTCATTTCGAGTCTATTCACAAGGTTTTAAGCAATCGTTGGATAAAACGAGCGTGAGTTTGACAAGTTTTGAATTTAAACAAACTAAAACATATAACACACTACTAGGACGCTAAACTCGAGTCCTTAAAAGATCAAATGCTTTTTTTTGTTTCAAAAGTACACTATTTTTTCATTTCGAGTGCATTCACAAGGTTTTAAGCAATCGTTGGATAAAACGAGCGTGAGTTTGACAAGTGTTGAATTTAAACAAATGAAAACATATAAGACACTACTGGGACGCTAAACTCGAGTCCTTAAAAGATCAAATGCTTTTTTTGTTTCAAAAGTACACTATTTTTTCATTTGGAGTCTATTCACAAGGTTTTAAGCAATCGTTGGATAAAACGAGCGTGAGTTTGACAAGTGTTGAATTTAAACAAATGAACACATATAAGACACTACTGGGACGCTAAACTCGAGTCCTTAAAAGATCAAATGCTTTTTTTGTTTCAAATGTACACTATTTTTTCATTTGGAGTCTATTCACAAGGTTTTAAGCAATCGTTGGATAAAACGAGCGTGAGTTTGACAAGTTTTGAATTTAAACAAATGAACACATATAAGACACTACTAGGACGCTAAACTCGAGTCCCTAAAAGATCAAATGCTTATTTTGTTTCAAAAGTACACTGTTTTTCCATTTCGAGTCTATTCACAAGGTTTTAAGCAATCGTTGGATAAAACGAGCGTGAGTTTGACAAGTTTTGAATTTAAACAAACTAAAACATATAAGACACTACTAGGACGCTAAACTCGAGTCCTTAAAAGATCAAATGCTTTTTTTGTTTCAAAAGTACACTATTTTTTCATTTCGAGTGTATTCACAAGGTTTTAAGCAATCGTTGGATAAAACGAGCGTGAGTTTGACAAGTGTTGAATTTAAACAAATGAAAACATATAAGACACTACTGGGACGCTAAACTCGAGTCCTTAAAAGATCAAATGCTTATTTTGTTTCAAAAGTGCACTATTTTTTCATTTGGAGTCTATTCACAAGGTTTTAAGCAATCGTTGGATAAAACGAGCGTGAGTTTGACAAGTGTTGAATTTAAAGAAATGAACACATATAAGACACTACTAGGACCCTAAACTCGAGTCCTTAAAAGATCAAATGCTTTTTTTTGTTTCAAATGTACACTATTTTTTCATTTGGAGTCTATTCACAAGGTTTTAAGCAATCTTGGGATACAACGAGCGTGAGTTTGACAAGTGTTGAATTTAAAGAAATGAACACATATAAGACACTACTAGGACCCTAAACACGAGTCCTTAAAAGATCAAATGCTTTTTTTGTTTCAAAAGTACACTATTTTTTCATTTGGAGTGTATTCACAAGGTTTTAAGCAATCCTGGGATACAACGAGCGTGAGTTTCACAAGTGTTGAATTTAAACAAATAAACACATATAAGACACTACTAGGACGCTAAACTCGAGTCCTTAAAAGATCAAATGCTTTTTTTGTTTCAAAAGTACACTATTTTTTCATTTCGAGTGTATTCACAAGGTTTTAAGCAATCGTTGGATAAAACGAGCGTGAGTTTGACAAGTTTTGAATTTAAACAAATGAACACATATAAGACACTACTAGGACGCTAAACACGAGTCCTTAAAAGATCAAATGCTTTTTTTTTGTTTCAAAAGTACACTATTTTTTCTTTTGGAGTGTATTCACAAGGTTTTAAGCAATCTTGGGATACAACGAGAGTGAGTTTGACAAGTTTTGAATTTCAACAAATGAAAACATATAAGACACTACTAGGACGCTAAACACGAGTCCTTAAAAGATCAAATGCTTTTTTTTGTTTCAAAAGTACACTATTTTTTCTTTTGGAGTCTATTCACAAGGTTTTAAGCAATCCTGGGATAGATCGAGCGTGAGTTTCAGAAGTGTTGAATTTAAACAAATGAAAACATATAAGCCACTACTAGGACGCTAAACTCGAGTCCTTAAAAGATCAAATGCTTTTTTTGTTTCAAAAGTACACTATTTTTTCATTTGGAGTGTATTCACATGGTTTTAAGCAATCGTTGGATAAAACGAGCGTGAGTTTGACAAGTGTTGAATTTAAACAAATGAAAACATATAAGACACTACTGGGACGCTAAACTCGAGTCCTTAAAAGATCAAATGCTTTTTTTGTTTCAAAAGTACACTATTTTTTCATTTGGAGTCTATTCACAAGGTTTTAAGCAATCGTTGGATAAAACGAGCGTGAGTTTGACAAGTTTTGAATTTAAACAAATGAAAACATATAAGACACTACTAGGATGCTAAACTCGAGTCCTTAATAGATCAAATGCTTTTTTTGTTTCAAAAGTACACTATTTTTTCATTTGGAGTCTATTCACAAGGTTTTAAGCAATCGTTGGATAAAACGAGCGTGAGTTTGACAAGTTTTGAATTTAAACAAATGAAAACATATAAGACACTACTAGGACGCTAAACTCGAGTCCTTAAAAGATCAAATGCTTTTTTTGTTTCAAAAGTACACTATTTTTTCTTTTGGAGTCTATTCACAAGGTTTTAAGCAATCGTGGGATACAACGAGCGTGAGTTTGACAAGTGTTGAATTTAAAGAAATGAACACATATAAGACACTACTAGGACCCTAAACACGAGTCCTTAAAAGATCAAATGCTTTTTTTTGTTTCAAAAGTACACTATTTTTTCATTTGGAGTCTATTCACAAGGTTTTAAGCAATCGTTGGATAAAACGAGCGTGAGTTTGACAAGTTTTGAATTTAAACAAACTAAAACATATAACACACTACTAGGACGCTAAACTCGAGTCCTTAAAAGATCAAATGCTTTTTTTTGTTTCAAAAGTACACTATTTTTTCGTTTGGAGTCTATTCACAAGGTTTTAAGCAATCGTTGGATAAAACGAGCGTGAGTTTGACAAGTTTTGAATTTAAACAAATGAACACATATAAGACACTACTAGGACGCTAAACACGAGTCCTTAAAAGATCAAATGCTTTTTTTTTGTTTCAAAAGTACACTATTTTTTCTTTTGGAGTGTATTCACAAGGTTTTAAGCAATCTTGGGATACAACGAGAGTGAGTTTGACAAGTTTTGAATTTCAACAAATGAAAACATATAAGACACTACTAGGACGCTAAACACGAGTCCTTAAAAGATCAAATGCTTTTTTTTGTTTCAAAAGTACACTATTTTTTCTTTTGGAGTCTATTCACAAGGTTTTAAGCAATCCTGGGATAGATCGAGCGTGAGTTTCAGAAGTGTTGAATTTAAACAAATGAAAACATATAAGCCACTACTAGGACGCTAAACTCGAGTCCTTAAAAGATCAAATGCTTTTTTTGTTTCAAAAGTACACTATTTTTTCATTTGGAGTCTATTCACAAGGTTTTAAGCAATCGTTGGATAAAACGAGCGTGAGTTTGACAAGTTTTGAATTTAAACAAATGAAAACATATAAGACACTACTAGGATGCTAAACTCGAGTCCTTAAAAGATCAAATGCTTTTTTTTTGTTTCAAAAGTACACTATTTTTTCTTTTGGAGTGTATTCACAAGGTTTTAAGCAATCTTGGGATACAACGAGAGTGAGTTTGACAAGTTTTGAATTTCAACAAATGAAAACATATAAGACACTACTAGGACGCTAAACACGAGTCCTTAAAAGATCAAATGCTTTTTTTTGTTTCAAAAGTACACTATTTTTTCTTTTGGAGTCTATTCACATGGTTTTAAGCAATCGTTGGATAAAACGAGCGTGAGTTTGACAAGTGTTGAATTTAAACAAATGAAAACATATAAGACACTACTGGGACGCTAAACTCGAGTCCTTAAAAGATCAAATGCTTTTTTTGTTTCAAAAGTACACTATTTTTTCATTTGGAGTCTATTCACAAGGTTTTAAGCAATCGTTGGATAAAACGAGCGTGAGTTTGACAAGTTTTGAATTTAAACAAATGAAAACATATAAGACACTACTAGGATGCTAAACTCGAGTCCTTAATAGATCAAATGCTTTTTTTGTTTCAAAAGTACACTATTTTTTCATTTGGAGTCTATTCACAAGGTTTTAAGCAATCGTTGGATAAAACGAGCGTGAGTTTGACAAGTTTTGAATTTAAACAAATGAAAACATATAAGACACTACTAGGACGCTAAACTCGAGTCCTTAAAAGATCAAATGCTTTTTTTGTTTCAAAAGTACACTATTTTTTCTTTTGGAGTCTATTCACAAGGTTTTAAGCAATCGTGGGATACAACGAGCGTGAGTTTGACAAGTGTTGAATTTAAAGAAATGAACACATATAAGACACTACTAGGACCCTAAACACGAGTCCTTAAAAGATCAAATGCTTTTTTTTGTTTCAAAAGTACACTATTTTTTCATTTGGAGTCTATTCACAAGGTTTTAAGCAATCGTTGGATAAAACGAGCGTGAGTTTGACAAGTTTTGAATTTAAACAAATGAACACATATAAGACACTACTAGGACGCTAAACACGAGTCCTTAAAACATCAAATGCTTTTTTTTTGTTTCAAAAGTACACTATTTTTTCTTTTGGAGTGTATTCACAAGGTTTTAAGCAATCTTGGGATACAACGAGAGTGAGTTTGACAAGTTTTGAATTTCAACAAATGAAAACATATAAGACACTACTAGGACGCTAAACTCGAGTCCTTAAAAGATCAAATGCTTTATTTGTTTCAAAAGTACACTATTTTTTCATTTGGAGTCTATTCACAAGGTTTTAAGCAATCGTTGGATAAAACGAGCGTGAGTTTGACAAGTTTTCAATTTAAACAAATGAACACATATAAGACACTACTAGGACGCTAAACACGAGTCCTTAAAAGATCAAATGCTTTTTTTTGTTTCAAAAGTACACTATTTTTTCTTTTGGAGTCTATTCACAAGGTTTTAAGCAATCCTGGGATAGATCGAGCGTGAGTTTCAGAAGTGTTGAATTTAAACAAATGAAAACATATAAGCCACTACTAGGACGCTAAACTCGAGTCCTTAAAAGATCAAATGCTTTTTTTGTTTCAAAAGTACACTATTTTTTCATTTGGAGTGTATTCACATGGTTTTAAGCAATCGTTGGATAAAACGAGCGTGAGTTTGACAAGTGTTGAATTTAAACAAATGAAAACATATAAGACACTACTGGGACGCTAAACTCGAGTCCTTAAAAGATCAAATGCTTTTTTTGTTTCAAAAGTACACTATTTTTTCATTTGGAGTCTATTCACAAGGTTTTAAGCAATCGTTGGATAAAACGAGCGTGAGTTTGACAAGTTTTGAATTTAAACAAATGAAAACATATAAGACACTACTAGGACGCTAAACTCGAGTCCTTAAAAGATCAAATGCTTTTTTTGTTTCAAAAGTACACTATTTTTTCTTTTGGAGTCTATTCACAAGGTTTTAAGCAATCGTGGGATACAACGAGCGTGAGTTTGACAAGTGTTGAATTTAAAGAAATGAACACATATAAGACACTACTAGGACCCTAAACACGAGTCCTTAAAAGATCAAATGCTTTTTTTTGTTTCAAAAGTACACTATTTTTTCTTTTGGAGTCTATTCACAAGGTTTTAAGCAATCCTGGGATACAACGAGCGTGAGTTTCACAAGTGTTGAATTTAAACAAATGAAAACATATAAGACACTACTAGCACGCTAAACTCGAGTCCTTAAAAGATCAAATGCTTTTTTTGTTTCAAAAATACACTATTTTTTCATTTCGAGTGTATTCACAAGGTTTTAAGCAATCTTGGGATACAACGAGCGTGAGTTTGACAAGTGTTGAATTTAAACAAATGAACACATATAAGACACTACTAGGACGCTAAAATCGTGTCCTTAAAAGATCAAATGCTTTTTTTGTTTCAAAAGTACACTGTTTTTTCATTTCGAGTCTATTCACAAGGTTTTAAGCAATCCTGGGATACAACGAGCGTGAGTTTCACAAGTGTTGAATTTAATCAAATGAACACATATAAGACACTACTAGGACGCTAAACTCGAGTCATTCACAAGTGTTGAATTTAATCAAATGAACACATATAAGACACTACTAGGACGCTAAAATCGAGTCCTTAAAAGATCAAATGCTTTTTTTTGTTTCAAAAGTACACTATTTTTTCTTTTGGAGTCTATTCACAAGGTTTTAAGCAATCCTGGCATAGATCGAGCGTGAGTTTCACAAGTGTTGAATTTAAACAAATGAACACATATAAGACACTACTAGGACGCTAAACTCGAGTCCTTAAAAGATCAAATGCTTTTTTTGTTTCAAAAATACACTATTTTTTCATTTCGAGTGTATTCACAAGGTTTTAAGCAATCTTGGGATACAACGAGCGTGAGTTTGACAAGTGTTGAATTTAAACAAATGAACACATATAAGACACTACTAGGACGCTAAAATCGTGTCCTTAAAAGATCAAATGCTTTTTTTGTTTCAAAAGTACACTGTTTTTTCATTTCGAGTCTATTCACAAGGTTTTAAGCAATCCTGGGATACAACGAGCGTGAGTTTCACAAGTGTTGAATTTAATCAAATGAACACATATAAGACACTACTAGGACGCTAAACTCGAGTCATTCACAAGTGTTGAATTTAATCAAATGAACACATATAAGACACTACTAGGACTCTAAAATCGAGTCCTTAAAAGATCAAATGCTTTTTTTTGTTTCAAAAGTACATTATTTTTTCTTTTGGAGTCTATTCACAAGGTTTTAAGCAATCCTGGCATAGATCGAGCGTGAGTTTCACAAGTGTTGAATTTAAACAAATGAACACATATAAGACACTACTAGGACGCTAAACTCGAGTCCTTAAAAGATCAAATGCTTTTTTTGTTTCAAATGTACACTATTTTTTCATTTCGAGTGTATTCACAAGGTTTTAAGCAATCGTTGGATAAAACGAGCGTGAGTTTGACAAGTTTTGAATTTAAACAAATGAACACATATAAGACACTACTAGGACGCTAAACTCGAGTCCTTAAAAGATCAAATGCTTATTTTGTTTCAAAAGTACACTGTTTTTTCATTTCGAGTCTATTCACAAGGTTTTAAGCAATCGTTGGATAAAACGAGCGTGAGTTTGACAAGTTTTGAATTTAAACAAACTAAAACATATAACACACTACTAGGACGCTAAACTCGAGTCCTTAAAAGATCAAATGCTTTTTTTTGTTTCAAAAGTACACTATTTTTTCATTTCGAGTGCATTCACAAGGTTTTAAGCAATCGTTGGATAAAACGAGCGTGAGTTTGACAAGTGTTGAATTTAAACAAATGAAAACATATAAGACACTACTGGGACGCTAAACTCGAGTCCTTAAAAGATCAAATGCTTTTTTTGTTTCAAAAGTACACTATTTTTTCATTTGGAGTCTATTCACAAGGTTTTAAGCAATCGTTGGATAAAACGAGCGTGAGTTTGACAAGTGTTGAATTTAAACAAATGAAAACATATAAGACACTACTGGGACGCTAAACTCGAGTCCTTAAAAGATCAAATGCTTTTTTTGTTTCAAATGTACACTATTTTTTCATTTGGAGTCTATTCACAAGGTTTTAAGCAATCGTTGGATAAAACGAGCGTGAGTTTGACAAGTTTTGAATTTAAACAAATGAACACATATAAGACACTACTAGGACGCTAAACTCGAGTCCCTAAAAGATCAAATGCTTATTTTGTTTCAAAAGTACACTGTTTTTTCATTTCGAGTCTATTCACAAGGTTTTAAGCAATCGTTGGATAAAACGAGCGTGAGTTTGACAAGTTTTGAATTTAAACAAACTAAAACATATAAGACACTACTAGGACGCTAAACTCGAGTCCTTAAAAGATCAAATGCTTTTTTTGTTTCAAAAGTACACTATTTTTTCATTTCGAGTGTATTCACAAGGTTTTAAGGAATCGTTGGATAAAACGAGCGTGAGTTTGACAAGTGTTGAATTTAAACAAATGAAAACATATAAGACACTACTGGGACGCAAAACTCGAGTCCTTAAAAGATCAAATGCTTATTTTGTTTCAAAAGTACACTGTTTTTTCATTTCGAGTCTATTCACAAGGTTTTAAGCAATCGTTGGATAAAACGAGCGTGAGCTTGACAAGTTTTGAATTTAAACAAACTAAAACATATAAGACACTACTAGGACGCTAAACTCGAGTCCTTAAAAGATCAAATGCTTTTTTTGTTTCAAAAGTACACTATTTTTTCATTTCGAGAGTATTCACAAGGTTTTAAGCAATCGTTGGATAAAACGAGCGTGAGTTTGACAAGTTTTGAATTTAAACAAACTAAAACATATAACACACTACTAGGACGCTAAACTCGAGTCCTTAAAAGATCAAATGCTTTTTTTTGTTTCAAATGTACACTATTTTTTCATTTGGAGTCTATTCACAAGGTTTTAAGCAATCTTGGGATACAACGAGCGTGAGTTTGACAAGTGTTGAATTTAAAGAAATGAACACATATAAGACACTACTAGGACCCTAAACACGAGTCCTTAAAAGATCAAATGCTTTTTTTGTTTCAAAAGTACACTATTTTTTCATTTGGAGTGTATTCACAAGGTTTTAAGCAATCCTGGGATACAACGAGCGTGAGTTTCACAAGTGTTGAATTTAAACAAATAAACACATATAAGACACTACTAGGACGCTAAACACGAGTCCTTAAAAGATCAAATGCTTTTTTTGTTTCAAAAGTACACTATTTTTTCATTTGGAGTGTATTCACAAGGTTTTAAGCAATCCTGGGATACAACGAGCGTGAGTTTCACAAGTGTTGAATTTAAACAAATAAACACATATAAGACACTACTAGGACGCTAAACTCGAGTCCTTAAAAGATCAAATGCTTTTTTTGTTTCAAAAGTACACTATTTTTTCATTTGGAGTCTATTCACAAGGTTTTAAGCAATCGTTGGATAAAACGAGCGTGAGTTTGACAAGTGTTGAATTTAAGCAAATGAAAACATATAAGACACTACTGGGACGCTAAACTCGAGTCCTTAAAAGATCAAATGCTTTTTTTGTTTCAAATGTACACTATTTTTTCATTTGGAGTCTATTCACAAGGTTTTAAGCAATCGTTGGATAAAACGAGCGTGAGTTTGACAAGTTTTGAATTTAAACAAACTAAAACATATAACACACTACTAGGACGCTAAACTCGAGTCCTTAAAAGATCAAATGCTTTTTTTTGTTTCAAATGTACACTATTTTTTCTTTTGGAGTCTATTCACAAGGTTTTAAGCAATCTTGGGATACAACGAGCGTGAGCTTGACAAGTTTTGAATTTAATCAAATGAACACATATAAGACACTACTGGGACGCTAAACTCGAGTCCTTAAAAGATGAAATGCTTTTTTTGTTTCAAAAGTACACTATTTTTTCATTTGGAGTCTATTCACAAGGTTTTAAGCAATCGTTAGATAAAACGAGCGTGAGTTTGACAAGTTTTGAATTTAAACAAATGAAAACATATAAGACACTACTAGGACGCTAAACTCGAGTCCTTAAAAGGTCAAATGCTTTTTTTGTTTCAAAAGTACACTATTTTTTCTTTTGGAGTCTATTCACAAGGTTTTAAGCAATCTTGGGATACAACGAGCGTGAGTTTGACAAGTGTTGAATTTAAAGAAATGAACACATATAAGACACTACTAGGACCCTAAACACGAGTCCTTAAAAGATCAAATGCTTTTTTTTGTTTCAAAAGTACACTATTTTTTCTTTTGGAGTCTATTCACAAGGTTTTAAGCAATCTTGGGATACAACGAGCGTGAGTTTGACAAGTTTTGAATTTAAACAAACTAAAACATATAAGACACTACTAGGACGCTAAACTCGAGTCCTTAAAAGATCAAATGCTTTTTTTGTTTCAAATGTACACTATTTTTTCATTTGGAGTGTATTCACAAGGTTTTAAGCAATCGTTGGATAAAACGAGCGTGAGTTTGACAAGTGTTGAATTTAAACAAATGAACACATATAAGACACTACTAGGACGCTAAACTCGAGTCCTTAAAAGATCAAATGCTTTTTTTGTTTCAAAAGTACACTGTTTTTTCATTTCGAGTCTATTCACAAGGTTTTAAGCAATCCTGGGATACAACAAGCGTGAGTTTCACAAGTGTTGAATTTAATCAAATGAACACATATAAGACACTACTAGGACGCTAAACTCGAGTCCTTAAAAGATCAAATGCTTTTTTTGTTTCAAAAGTACACTATTTTTTTATTTGGAGTCTATTCACAAGGTTTTAAGCAATCGTTGGATAAAACGAGCGTGAGTTTGACAAGTTTTCAATTTAAACAAATGAACACATATAAGACACTACTAGGACGCTAAACACGAGTCCTTAAAAGATCAAATGCTTTTTTTTGTTTCAAAAGTACACTATTTTTTCTTTTAGAGTCTATTCACAAGGTTTTAAGCAATCCTGGGATAGATCGAGCGTGAGTTTCACAAGTGTTGAATTTAAACAAATGAAAACATATAAGACACTACTAGGACGCTAAACTCGAGTCCTTAAAAGATCAAATGCTTATTTTGTTTCAAAAGTACACTATTTTTTCATTTGGAGTCTATTCACAAGGTTTTAAGCAATCGTTGGATAAAACGAGCGTGAGTTTGACAAGTTTTGAATTTAAACAAATGAACACATATAAGACACTACTAGGACGCTAAACACGAGTCCTTAAAAGATCAAATGCTTTTTTTTGTTTCAAAAGTACACTATTTTTTCTTTTGGAGTCTATTCACAAGGTTTTAAGCAATCTTGGGATACAACGAGCGTGAGTTTGACAAGTGTTGAATTTAAACAAATGAAAACATATAAGACACTACTAGGACGCTAAACTCGAGTCCTTAAAAGATCAAATGCTTTTTTTGTTTCAAAAGTACACTATTTTTTCATTTGGAGTGTATTCACAAGGTTTTAAGCAGTCATTGGATAAAACGAGCGTGAGTTTGACAAGTGTTGAATTTAAACAAATGAAAACATATAAGACACTACTAGGACGCTAAACTCGAGTCCTTAAAAGATCAAATGCTTTTTTTGTTTCAAAAGTACACTATTTTTTCATTTGGAGTGTATTCACAAGGTTTTAAGCAATCGTTGGATAAAACGAGCGTGAGTTTGACAAGTGTTGAATTTATACAAATGAACACATATAAGACACTACTAGGACGCTAAACTCGAGTCCTTAAAAGATCAAATGCTTTTTTTGTTTCAAAAGTACACTGTTTTTTCATTTCGAGTCTATTCACAAGGTTTTAAGCAATCCTGGGATACAACAAGCGTGAGTTTCACAAGTGTTGAATTTAATCAAATGAACACATATAAGACACTATTAGGACGCTAAACTCGAGTCCTTAAAAGATCAAATGCTTTTTTTGTTTCAAAAGTACACTATTTTTTCATTTGGAGTCTATTCACAAGGTTTTAAGCAATCGTTGGATAAAACGAGCGTGAGTTTGACAAGTTTTCAATTTAAACAAATGAACACATATAAGACACTACTAGGACCCTAAACACGAGTCCTTAAAAGATCAAATGCTTTTTTTTGTTTCAAAAGTACACTGTTTTTTCATTTCGAGTCTATTCACAAGGTTTTAAGCAATCCTGGGATACAACAAGCGTGAGTTTCACAAGTGTTGAATTTAAACAAATGAACACATATAAGACACTACTAGGACGCTAAACACGAGTCCTTAAAAGATCAAATGCTTTTTTTTGTTTCAAAAGTACACTATTTTTTCTTTTGGAGTCTATTCACAAGGTTTTAAGCAATCTTGGGATACAACGAGCGTGAGTTTGACAAGTTTTGAATTTAAACAAACTAAAACATATAAGACACTACTAGGACGCTAAACTCGAGTCCTTAAAAGATCAAATGCTTTTTTTGTTTCAAATGTACACTATTTTTTCATTTCGAGTGTATTCACAAGGTTTTAAGCAATCGTTGGATAAAACGAGCGTGAGTTTGACAAGTTTTGAATTTAAACAAATGAACACATATAAGACACTATTAGGACGCTAAATACCAGTCCTTAAAAGATCAAATGCTTTTTTTGTTTCAAAAGTACACTATTTTTTCATTTGGAGTCTATTCACAAGGTTTTAAGCAATCTTGGGATACAACGAGCGTGAGTTTGACAAGTGTTGAATTTAAAGAAATGAACACATATAAGACACTACTAGGACCCTAAACACGAGTCCTTAAAAGATCAAATGCTTTTTTTGTTTCAAAAGTACACTATTTTTTCATTTCGAGTCTATTCACAAGGTTTTAAGCAATCCTGGGATACAACAAGCGTGAGTTTCACAAGTGTTGAATTTAATCAAATGAACACATATAAGACACTACTGGGACGCTAAACTCGAGTCCTTAAAAGATCAAATGCTTTTTTTGTTTCAAAAGTACACTATTTTTTCTTTTGGAGTCTATTCACAAGGTTTTAAGCAATCTTGGGATACAACGAGCGTGAGTTTGACAAGTTTTGAATTTAAACAAACTAAAACATATAAGACACTACTAGGACGCTAAACTCGAGTCCTTAAAAGATCAAATGCTTTTTTTGTTTCAAATGTACACTATTTTTTCTTTTGGAGTCTATTCACAAGGTTTTAAGCAATCTTGGGATACAACGAGCGTGAGTTTGACAAGTTTTGAATTTAAACAAACTAAAACATATAAGACACTACTAGGACGCTAAACTCGAGTCCTTAAAAGATCAAATGCTTTTTTTGTTTCAAATGTACACTATTTTTTCATTTCGAGTGTATTCACAAGGTTTTAAGCAATCGTTGGATAAAACGAGCGTGAGTTTGACAAGTTTTGAATTTAAACAAATGAAAACATATAAGACACTACTAGGACGCTAAACACGAGTGCTTAAAAGATCAAATGCTTTTTTATTTTCAAAAGTACACTATTTTTTCTTTTGGAGTCTATTCACAAGGTTTTAAGCAATCCTGGGATACAACGAGCGTGAGTTTCACAAGTGTTGAATTTAAACAAATGAAAACATATAAGACACTACTAGGACGCTAAACTCGAGTCCTTAAAAGATCAAATGCTTTTTTTGTTTCAAATGTACACTATTTTTTCATTTGGAGTCTATTCACAAGGTTTTAAGCAATCGTTGGATAAAACGAGCGTGAGTTTGACAAGTTTTGAATTTAAACAAATGAACACATATAAGACACTACTAGGACGCTAAACTCGAGTCCTTAAAAGATCAAATGCTTTTTTTGTTTCAAATGTACACTATTTTTTCATTTGGAGTCTATTCACAAGGTTTTAAGCAATCGTTGGATAAAACGAGCGTGAGTTTGACAAGTTTTGAATTTAAACAAATGAACACATATAAGACACTACTAGGACGCTAAACTCGAGTCCTTAAAAGATCAAATGCTTTTTTTGTTTCAAAAGTACACTATTTTTTCATTTGGAGTGTATTCACAAGGTTTTAAGCAATCGTTGGATAAAACGAGCGTGAGTTTGACAAGTTTTGAATTTAAACAAATGAACACATATAAGACCCTACTAGGACACTAAACTCGAGTCCTTAAAAGATCAAATGCTTTTTTTGTTTAAAAAATACACTATTTTTTCATTTCGAGTGTATTCACAAGGTTTTAAGCAATCCTGGGATACAACGAGCGTGAGTTTGACAAGTGTTGAATTTAAACAAATGAACACATATAAGACACTACTAGGACGCTAAACTCGAGTCCTTAAAAGATCAAATGCTTTTTTTGTTTCAAAAGGACACTGTTTTTTCATTTCGAGTCTATTCACAAGGTTTTAAGCAATCGTTGGATAAAACGAGCGTGAGTTTGACAAGTTTTGAATTTAAACAAATGAACACATATAAGACACTAGTAGGACGCTAAACTCGAGTCCTTAAAAGATCAAATGCTTTTTTTGTTTCAAAAGTACACTATTTTTTCATTTGGAGTGTATTCACAAGGTTTTAACCAATCGTTGGATAAAACGAGCGTGAGTTTGACAAGTGTTGAATTTAAACAAATGAACACATATAAGACACTACTAGGACGCTAAACTCGAGTCCTTAAAAGATCAAATGCTTATTTTGTTTCAAAAGTACACTGTTTTTTCATTTCGAGTCTATTCACAAGGTTTTAAGCAATCCTGGGATACATCAAGCGTGAGTTTCACAAGTGTTGAATTTAATCAAATGAACACATATAAGACACTACTAGGACGCTAAACTCGAGTCCTTAAAAGATCAAATGCTTTTTTTGTTTCAAAAGTACACTATTTTTTCTTTTGGAGTCTATTCACAAGGTTTTAAGCAATCTTGGGATACAACGAGCGTGAGTTTGACAAGTGTTGAATTTAAAGAAATGAACACATATAAGACACTACTAGGACCCTAAACACGAGTCCTTAAAAGATCAAATGCTTTTTTTGTTTCAAAAGTACACTATTTTTTCCTTTGGAGTCTATGCACAAAGTTTTAAGCAATCGTTGGATAAAACGAGCGTGAGTTTGACAAGTTTTGAATCTAAACAAATGAACACATATAAGACACTACTAGGACGCTAAACACGAGTCCTTAAAAGATCAAATGCTTTTTTATTTTCAAAAGTACACTATTTTTTCTTTTGGAGTCTATTCACAAGGTTTTAAGCAATCCTGGGATACAACGAGCGTGAGTTTCACAAGTGTTGAATTTAAACAAATGAAAACATATAAGACACTACTAGGACGCTAAACTCGAGTCCTTAAAAGATCAAATGCTTTTTTTGTTTCAAAAGTACACTATTTTTTCATTTGGAGTGTATTCATAAGGTTTTAAGCAATCGTTGGATAAAACGAGCGTGAGTTTGACAAGTTTTGAATTTAAACAAATGAACACATATAAGACCCTACTAGGACACTAAACTCGAGTCCTTAAAAGATCAAATGCTTTTTTTGTTTCAAAAGTAAACTATTTTTTCATTTGGAGTCTATTCACAAGGTTTTAAGCAATCCTGGGATACAACAAGCGTGAGTTTCACAAGTGTTGAATTTAAACAAATGAAAACATATAAGACACTACTAGGACGCTAAACTCGAGTCCTTAAAAGATCAAATGCTTTTTTTGTTTCAAAAGTACACTATTTTTTCATTTGGAGTCTATTCACAAGGTTTTAAGCAATCGTTGGATAAAACGAGCGTGAGTTTGACAAGTGTTGAATTTAAACAAATGAAAACATATAAGACACTACTGGGACGCTAAACTGGAGTCCTTAAAAGATCAAATGCTTTTTTTGTTTCAAAAGTACACTATTTTTTCGTTTGGAGTCTATTCACAAGGTTTTAAGCAATCGTTGGACAAAACGAGCGTTAGTTTGACAAGTGTTGAATTTAAACAAATGAAAACATATAAGACACTACTGGGACGCTAAACTCGAGTCCTTAAAAGATCAAATGCTTTTTTTGTTTCAAAAGTACACTATTTTTTCATTTGGAGTCTATTCACAAGGTTTTAAGCAATCGTTGGATAAAACGAGCGTTAGTTTGACAAGTGTTTAATTTAAACAAATGAAAACATATAAGACACTACTGGGACGCTAAACTCGAGTCCTTAAAAGATCAAATGCTTTTTTTGTTTCAAATGTACACTATTTTTTCATTTGGAGTCTATTCACAAGGTTTTAAGCAATCGTTGGATAAAACGAGCGTGAGTTTGACAAGTGTTGAATTTAAACAAATGAAAACATATAAGACACTACTAGGACGCTAAACACGAGTGCTTAAAAGATCAAATGCTTTTTTATTTTCAAAAGTACACTATTTTTTCTTTTGGAGTCTATTCACAAGGTTTTAAGCAATCCTGGGATACAACGAGCGTGAGTTTCACAAGTGTTGAATTTAAACAAATGAAAACATATAAGACACTACTAGGACGCTAAACTCGAGTCCTTAAAAGATCAAATGCTTTTTTTGTTTCAAAAGTACACTATTTTTTCATTTGGAGTGTATTCACAAGGTTTTAAGCAATCGTTGGATAAAACGATCGTGAGTTTGACAAGTTTTGAATTTAAACAAATGAACACATATAAGACACTACTAGGACACTAAACTCGAGTCCTTAAAAGATCAAATGCTTTTTTTGTTTCAAAAATACACTATTTTTTCATTTCGAGTCTATTCACAAGGTTTTAAGCAATCCTGGGATACAACGAGCGTGAGTTTCACAAGTGTAGAATTTAATCAAATGAACACATATAAGACACTAGTAGGACGCTAAACTCGAGTCCTTAAAAGATCAAATGCTTTTTTTGTTTCAAAAGTACACTATTTTTTCATTTGGAGTGTATTCACAAGGTTTTAAGCAATCGTTGGATAAAACGAGCGTGAGTTTGACAAGTGTTGAATTTAAACAAATGAACACATATAAGACACTACTAGGACGCTAAACTCGAGTCCTTAAAAGATCAAATGCTTATTTTGTTTCAAAGGTACACTGTTTTTTCATTTCGAGTCTATTCACAAGGTTTTAAGCAATCCTGGGATACAACAAGCGTGAGTTTGACAAGTGTTGAATTTAATCAAATGAACACATATAAGACACTACTAGGACGCTAAACTCGAGTCCTTAAAAGATCAAATGCTTTTTTTGTTTCAAAAGTACACTATTTTTTCTTTTGGAGTCTATTCACAAGGTTTTAAGCAATCTTGGGATACAACGAGCGTGAGTTTGACAAGTTTTGAATTTAAACAAACTAAAACATATAAGACACTACTAGGACGCTAAACTCGAGTCCTTAAAAGATCAAATGCTTTTTTTGTTTCAAATGTACACTATTTTTTCATTTCGAGTGTATTCACAAGGTTTTAAGCAATCGTTGGATAAAACGAGCGTGAGTTTGACAAGTTTTGAATTTAAACAAATGAAAACATATAAGACACTACTAGGACGCTAAACACGAGTGCTTAAAAAATCAAATGCTTTTTTATT
The DNA here is from genome assembly GCA_963580275.1 of Crataegus laevigata. NCBI lineage: Eukaryota > Viridiplantae > Streptophyta > Magnoliopsida > Rosales > Rosaceae > Crataegus > Crataegus laevigata. Next base: position 22,468,890 of record OY756945.1, read on the forward strand.
TTCAAAAGTACACTATTTTTTCTTTTGGAGTCTATTCACAAGGTTTTAAGCAATCCTGGGATACAACGAGCGTGAGTTTCACAATTGTTGAATTTAAACAAATGAAAACATATAAGACACTACTAGGACGCTAAACTCGAGTCCTTAAAAGATCAAATGCTTTTTTGTTTCAAAAGTACACTATTTTTTCATTTGGAGTGTATTCACAAGGTTTTAAGCAATCGTTGGATAAAACGAGCGTGAGTTTGACAAGTTTTGAATTTAAACAAATGAACACATATAAGACACTACTAGGACGCTAAACTCGAGTCCTTAAAAGATCAAATGCTTTTTTTGTTTCAAAAGTACACTATTTCTTCATTTGGAGTCTATTCACAAGGTTTTAAGCAATCGTTGGATAAAACGAGCGTGAGTTTGACAAGTTTTGAATTTAAACAAATGAACACATATAAGACACTACTAGGACGCTAAACACGAGTCCTTAAAAGATCAAATGCTTTTTTTTGTTTCAAAAGTACACTATTTTTTCATTTGGAGTCTATTCACAAGGTTTTAAGCAATCGTTGGATAAAACGAGCGTGAGTTTGACAAGTTTTGAATTTAAACAAATGAACACATATAAGACACTACTAGGACGCTAAACTCGAGTCCTTAAAAGATCAAATGCTTTTTTTGTTTCAAATGTACACTATTTTTTCATTTGGAGTCTATTCACAAAGTTTTAAGCAATCGTTGGATAAAACGAGCGTGAGTTTGACAAGTTTTGAATTTAACAAATGAACACATATAAGACACTACGAGGACGCTAAACACGAGTCCTTAAAAGATCAAATGCTTTTTTTTGTTTCAAAAGTACACTATTTTTTCTTTTGGAGTCTATTCACAAGGTTTTAAGCAATCTTGGGATACAACGAGTGTGAGTTTGACAAGTTTTGAATTTAAACAAACTAAAACATATAAGACACTACTAGGACGCTAAACTCGAGTCCTTAAAAGATCAAATGCTTTTTTTGTTTCAAATGTACACTATTTTTTCATTTGGAGTGTATTCACAAGGTTTTAAGCAATCGTTGGATAAAACGAGCGTGAGTTTGACAAGTGTTGAATTTAAACAAATGAACACATATAAGACACTACTAGGACGCTAAACTCGAGTCCTTAAAAGATCAAATGCTTATTTTGTTTCAAAAGTACACTGTTTTTTCATTTCGAGTCTATTCACAAGGTTTTAAGCAATCCTGGGATACAACAAGCGTGAGTTTCACAAGTGTTGAATTTAATCAAATGAACACATATAAGACACTACTAGGACGCTAAACTCGAGTCCTTAAAAGATCAAATTCTTTTTTTGTTTCAAAAGTACACTATTTTTTCTTTTGGAGTCTATTCACAAGGTTTTAAGCAATCTTGGGATACAACGAGCGTGAGTTTGACAAGTTTTGAATTTAAACAAACTAAAACATATAAGACACTACTAGGACGCTAAACTCGAGTCCTTAATAGATCAAATGCTTTTTTTGTTTCAAATGTACACTATTTTTTCATTTCGAGTGTATTCACAAGGTTTTAAGCAATCGTTGGATAAAACGAGCGTGAGTTTGACAAGTTTTGAATTTAAACAAATGAAAACATATAAGACACTACTATGACGCTAAACACGAGTGCTTAAACGATCAAATGCTTTTTTATTTTCAAAAGTACACTATTTTTTCTTTTGGAGTCTATTCACAAGGTTTTAAGCAATCCTGGGATACAACGAGCGTGAGTTTCACAAGTGTTGAATTTAAACAAATGAAAACATATAAGACACTACTAGGACGCTAAACTCGAGTCCTTAAAAGATCAAATGCTTTTTTTGTTTCAAAAGTACACTATTTTTTCATTTGGAGTGTATTCACAAGGTTTTAAGCAATCGTTGGATAAAACGAGCGTGAGTTTGACAAGTTTTGAATTTAAACAAATGAACACATATAAGACACTACTAGGACACTAAACTCGAGTCCTTAAAAGATCAAATGCTTTTTTTGTTTCAAAAATACACTATTTTTTCATTTCGAGTCTATTCACAAGGTTTTAAGCAATCCTGGGATACAACGAGCGTGAGTTTCACAAGTGTAGAATTTAATCAAATGAACACATATAAGACACTAGTAGGACGCTAAACTCGAGTCCTTAAAAGATCAAATGCTTTTTTTGTTTCAAAAGTACACTATTTTTTCATTTGGAGTGTATTCACAAGGTTTTAAGCAATCGTTGGATAAAACGAGCGTGAGTTTGACAAGTGTTGAATTTAAACAAATGAACACATATAAGACACTACTAGGACGCTAAACTCGAGTCCTTAAAAGATCAAATGCTTTTTTTGTTTCAAAAGTACACTATTTCTTCATTTGGAGTCTATTCACAAGGTTTTAAGCAATCGTTGGATAAAACGAGCGTGAGTTTGACAAGTTTTGAATTTAAACAAACTAAAACATATAAGACACTACTAGGACGCTAAACTCGAGTCCTTAAAAGATCAAATGCTTTTTTTGTTTCAAATGTACACTATTTTTTCATTTCGAGTGTATTCACAAGGTTTTAAGCAATCGTTGGATAAAACGAGCGTGAGTTTGACAAGTTTTGAATTTAAACAAATGAAAACATATAAGACACTACTAGGACGCTAAACACGAGTGCTTAAAAGATCAAATGCTTTTTTATTTTCAAAAGTACACTATTTTTTCTTTTGGAGTCTATTCACAAGGTTTTAAGCAATCCTGGGATACAACGAGCGTGAGTTTCACAAGTGTTGAATTTAAACAAATGAAAACATATAAGACACTACTAGGACGCTAAACTCGAGTCCTTAAAAGATCAAATGCTTTTTTATTTTCAAAAGTACACTATTTTTTCATTTCGAGTGTATTCACAAGGTTTTAAGCAATCGTTGGATAAAACGAGCGTGAGTTTGACAAGTTTTGAATTTAAACAAATGAAAACATATAAGACACTACTAGGACGCTAAACACGAGTGCTTAAAAGATCAAATGCTTTTTTATTTTCAAAAGTACACTATTTTTTCTTTTGGAGTCTATTCACAAGGTTTTAAGCAATCCTGGGATACAACGAGCGTGAGTTTCACAAGTGTTGAATTTAAACAAATGAAAACATATAAGACACTACTAGGACGCTAAACTCGAGTCCTTAAAAGATCAAATGCTTTTTTGTTTCAAAAGTACACTATTTTTTCATTTGGAGTGTATTCACAAGGTTTTAAGCAATCGTTGGATAAAACGAGCGTGAGTTTGACAAGTGTTGAATTTAAACAAATGAACACATATAAGACACTACTAGGACGCTAAACTCGAGTCCTTAAAAGATCAAATGCTTATTTTGTTTCAAAAGTACACTGTTTTTTCATTTCGAGTCTATTCACAAGGTTTTAAGCAATCCTGGGATACAACAAGCGTGAGTTTCACAAGTGTTGAATTTAATCAAATGAACACATATAAGACACTACTAGGACGCTAAACTCGAGTCCTTAAAAGATCAAATTCTTTTTTTGTTTCAAAAGTACACTATTTTTTCTTTTGGAGTCTATTCACAAGGTTTTAAGCAATCTTGGGATACAACGAGCGTGAGTTTGACAAGTTTTGAATTTAAACAAACTAAAACATATAAGACACTACTAGGACGCTAAACTCGAGTCCTTAATAGATCAAATGCTTTTTTTGTTTCAAATGTACACTATTTTTTCATTTCGAGTGTATTCACAAGGTTTTAAGCAATCGTTGGATAAAACGAGCGTGAGTTTGACAAGTTTTGAATTTAAACAAATGAAAACATATAAGACACTACTATGACGCTAAACACGAGTGCTTAAACGATCAAATGCTTTTTTATTTTCAAAAGTACACTATTTTTTCTTTTGGAGTCTATTCACAAGGTTTTAAGCAATCCTGGGATACAACGAGCGTGAGTTTCACAAGTGTTGAATTTAAACAAATGAAAACATATAAGACACTACTAGGACGCTAAACTCGAGTCCTTAAAAGATCAAATGCTTTTTTTGTTTCAAAAGTACACTATTTTTTCATTTGGAGTGTATTCACAAGGTTTTAAGCAATCGTTGGATAAAACGAGCGTGAGTTTGACAAGTTTTGAATTTAAACAAATGAACACATATAAGACACTACTAGGACACTAAACTCGAGTCCTTAAAAGATCAAATGCTTTTTTTGTTTCAAAAATACACTATTTTTTCATTTCGAGTCTATTCACAAGGTTTTAAGCAATCCTGGGATACAACGAGCGTGAGTTTCACAAGTGTAGAATTTAATCAAATGAACACATATAAGACACTAGTAGGACGCTAAACTCGAGTCCTTAAAAGATCAAATGCTTTTTTTGTTTCAAAAGTACACTATTTTTTCATTTGGAGTGTATTCACAAGGTTTTAAGCAATCGTTGGATAAAACGAGCGTGAGTTTGACAAGTGTTGAATTTAAACAAATGAACACATATAAGACACTACTAGGACGCTAAACTCGAGTCCTTAAAAGATCAAATGCTTTTTTTGTTTCAAAAGTACACTATTTCTTCATTTGGAGTCTATTCACAAGGTTTTAAGCAATCGTTGGATAAAACGAGCGTGAGTTTGACAAGTTTTGAATTTAAACAAACTAAAACATATAAGACACTACTAGGACGCTAAACTCGAGTCCTTAAAAGATCAAATGCTTTTTTTGTTTCAAATGTACACTATTTTTTCATTTCGAGTGTATTCACAAGGTTTTAAGCAATCGTTGGATAAAACGAGCGTGAGTTTGACAAGTTTTGAATTTAAACAAATGAAAACATATAAGACACTACTAGGACGCTAAACACGAGTGCTTAAAAGATCAAATGCTTTTTTATTTTCAAAAGTACACTATTTTTTCTTTTGGAGTCTATTCACAAGGTTTTAAGCAATCCTGGGATACAACGAGCGTGAGTTTCACAAGTGTTGAATTTAAACAAATGAAAACATATAAGACACTACTAGGACGCTAAACTCGAGTCCTTAAAAGATCAAATGCTTTTTTATTTTCAAAAGTACACTATTTTTTCATTTCGAGTGTATTCACAAGGTTTTAAGCAATCGTTGGATAAAACGAGCGTGAGTTTGACAAGTTTTGAATTTAAACAAATGAAAACATATAAGACACTACTAGGACGCTAAACACGAGTGCTTAAAAGATCAAATGCTTTTTTATTTTCAAAAGTACACTATTTTTTCTTTTGGAGTCTATTCACAAGGTTTTAAGCAATCCTGGGATACAACGAGCGTGAGTTTCACAAGTGTTGAATTTAAACAAATGAAAACATATAAGACACTACTAGGACGCTAAACTCGAGTCCTTAAAAGATCAAATGCTTTTTTGTTTCAAAAGTACACTATTTTTTCATTTGGAGTGTATTCACAAGGTTTTAAGCAATCGTTGGATAAAACGAGCGTGAGTTTGACAAGTTTTGAATTTAAACAAATGAACACATATAAGACACTACTAGGACGCTAAACTCGAGTCCTTAAAAGATCAAATGCTTTTTTTGTTTCAAAAGTACACTATTTCTTCATTTGGAGTCTATTCACAAGGTTTTAAGCAATCGTTGGATAAAACGAGCGTGAGTTTGACAAGTTTTGAATTTAAACAAATGAACACATATAAGACACTACTAGGACGCTAAACACGAGTCCTTAAAAGATCAAATGCTTTTTTTTGTTTCAAAAGTACACTATTTTTTCATTTGGAGTCTATTCACAAGGTTTTAAGCAATCGTTGGATAAAACGAGCGTGAGTTTGACAAGTTTTGAATTTAAACAAATGAACACATATAAGACACTACTAGGACGGTAAACTCGAGTCCTTAAAAGATCAAATGCTTTTTTTGTTTCAAATGTACACTATTTTTTCATTTGGAGTCTATTCACAAAGTTTTAAGCAATCGTTGGATAAAACGAGCGTGAGTTTGACAAGTTTTGAATTTAACAAATGAACACATATAAGACACTACGAGGACGCTAAACACGAGTCCTTAAAAGATCAAATGCTTTTTTTTGTTTCAAAAGTACACTATTTTTTCTTTTGGAGTCTATTCACAAGGTTTTAAGCAATCTTGGGATACAACGAGCGTGAGTTTGACAAGTTTTGAATTTAAACAAACTAAAACATATAAGACACTACTAGGACGCTAAACTCGAGTCCTTAAAAGATCAAATGCTTTTTTTGTTTCAAATGTACACTATTTTTTCATTTGGAGTGTATTCACAAGGTTTTAAGCAATCGTTGGATAAAACGAGCGTGAGTTTGACAAGTGTTGAATTTAAACAAATGAACACATATAAGACACTACTAGGACGCTAAACTCGAGTCCTTAAAAGATCAAATGCTTATTTTGTTTCAAAAGTACACTGTTTTTTCATTTCGAGTCTATTCACAAGGTTTTAAGCAATCCTGGGATACAACAAGCGTGAGTTTCACAAGTGTTGAATTTAATCAAATAAACACATATAAGACACTACTAGGACGCTAAACTCGAGTCCTTAAAAGATCAAATGCTTTTTTTGTTTCAAAAGTACACTATTTTTTCTTTTGGAGTCTATTCACAAGGTTTTAAGCAATCTTGGGATACAACGAGCGTGAGTTTGACAAGTTTTGAATTTAAACAAACTAAAACATATAAGACACTACTAGGACGCTAAACTCGAGTCCTTAAAAGATCAAATGCTTTTTTTGTTTCAAATGTACACTATTTTTTCATTTCGAGTGTATTCACAAGGTTTTAAGCAATCGTTGGATAAAACGAGCGTGAGTTTGACAAGTTTTGAATTTAAACAAATGAAAACATATAAGACACTACTAGGACGCTAAACACGAGTGCTTAAAAGATCAAATGCTTTTTTATTTTCAAAAGTACACTATTTTTTCTTTTGGAGTCTATTCACAAGGTTTTAAGCAATCCTGGGATACAACGAGCGTGAGTTTCACAAGTGTTGAATTTAAACAAATGAAAACATATAAGACACTACTAGGACGCTAAACTCGAGTCCTTAAAAGATCAAATGCTTTTTTTGTTTCAAAAGTACACTATTTTTTCATTTGGAGTGTATTCACAAGGTTTTAAGCAATCGTTGGATAAAACGAGCGTGAGTTTGACAAGTTTTGAATTTAAACAAATGAACACATATAAGACACTACTAGGACACTAAACTCGAGTCCTTAAAAGATCAAATGCTTTTTTTGTTTCAAAAATACACTATTTTTTCATTTCGAGTCTATTCACAAGGTTTTAAGCAATCCTGGGATACAACGAGCGTGAGTTTCACAAGTGTAGAATTTAATCAAATGAACACATATAAGACACTAGTAGGACGCTAAACTCGAGTCCTTAAAAGATCAAATGCTTTTTTTGTTTCAAAAGTACACTATTTTTTCATTTGGAGTGTATTCACAAGGTTTTAAGCAATCGTTGGATAAAACGAGCGTGAGTTTGACAAGTGTTGAATTTAAACAAATGAACACATATAAGACACTACTAGGACGCTAAACTCGAGTCCTTAAAAGATCAAATGCTTTTTTTGTTTCAAAAGTACACTATTTCTTCATTTGGAGTCTATTCACAAGGTTTTAAGCAATCGTTGGATAAAACGAGCGTGAGTTTGACAAGTTTTGAATTTAAACAAACTAACACATATAAGACACTACTAGGACGCTAAACTCGAGTCCTTAAAAGATCAAATGCTTTTTTTGTTTCAAATGTACACTATTTTTTCATTTCGAGTGTATTCACAAGGTTTTAAGCAATCGTTGGATAAAACGAGCGTGAGTTTGACAAGTTTTGAATTTAAACAAATGAAAACATATAAGACACTACTAGGACGCTAAACACGAGTGCTTAAAAGATCAAATGCTTTTTTATTTTCAAAAGTACACTATTTTTTCTTTTGGAGTCTATTCACAAGGTTTTAAGCAATCCTGGGATACAACGAGCGTGAGTTTCACAAGTGTTGAATTTAAACAAATGAAAACATATAAGACACTACTAGGACGCTAAACTCGAGTCCTTAAAAGATCAAATGCTTTTTTTGTTTCAAAAGTACACTATTTTTTCATTTGGAGTGTATTCACAAGGTTTTAAGCAATCGTTGGATAAAACGAGCGTGAGTTTGACAAGTTTTGAATTTAAACAAATGAACACATATAAGACACTACTAGGACACTAAACTCGAGTCCTTAAAAGATCAAATGCTTTTTTTGTTTCAAAAATACACTATTTTTTCATTTCGAGTCTATTCACAAGGTTTTAAGCAATCCTGGGATACAACGAGCGTGAGTTTCACAAGTGTAGAATTTAATCAAATGAACACATATAAGACACTAGTAGGACGCTAAACTCGAGTCCTTAAAAGATCAAATGCTTTTTTTGTTTCAAAAGTACACTATTTTTTCATTTGGAGTGTATTCACAAGGTTTTAAGCAATCGTTGGATAAAACGAGCGTGAGTTTGACAAGTGTTGAATTTAAACAAATGAACACATATAAGACACTACTAGGACGCTAAACTCGAGTCCTTAAAAGATCAAATGCTTTTTTTGTTTCAAAAGTACACTATTTCTTCATTTCGAGTCTATTCACAAGGTTTTAAGCAATCCTGGGATACAACGAGCGTGAGTTTCACAAGTGTAGAATTTAATCAAATGAACACATATAAGACACTAGTAGGACGCTAAACTCGAGTCCTTAAAAGATCAAATGCTTTTTTTGTTTCAAAAGTACACTATTTTTTCATTTGGAGTCTATTCACAAGGTTTTAAGCAATCGTTGGATAAAACGAGCGTGAGTTTGACAAGTTTTGAATTTAAACAAACTAAAACATATAAGACACTACTAGGACGCTAAACTCGAGTCCTTAAAAGATCAAATGCTTTTTTTGTTTCAAATGTACACTATTTTTTCATTTCGAGTGTATTCACAAGGTTTTAAGCAATCGTTGGATAAAACGAGCGTGAGTTTGACAAGTTTTGAATTTAAACAAATGAAAACATATAAGACACTACTAGGACGCTAAACACGAGTGCTTAAAAGATCAAATGCTTTTTTATTTTCAAAAGTACACTATTTTTTCTTTTGGAGTCTATTCACAAGGTTTTAAGCAATCCTGGGATACAACGAGCGTGAGTTTGACAAGTTTTGAATTTAAACAAACTAAAACATATAAGACACTACTAGGACGCTAAACTCGAGTCCTTAAAAGATCAAATGCTTTTTTTGTTTCAAATGTACACTATTTTTTCATTTCGAGTGTATTCACAAGGTTTTAAGCAATCGTTGGATAAAACGAGCGTGAGTTTGACAAGTGTTGAATTTAAACAAATGAAAACATATAAGACACTACTAGGACGCTAAACTCGAGTCCTTAAAAGATCAAATGCTTTTTTGTTTCAAAAGTACACTATTTTTTCATTTGGAGTGTATTCACAAGGTTTTAAGCAATCGTTGGATAAAACGAGCGTGAGTTTGACAAGTTTTGAATTTAAACAAATGAACACATATAAGACACTACTAGGACGCTAAACTCGAGTCCTTAAAAGATCAAATGCTTTTTTTGTTTCAAAAGTACACTATTTCTTCATTTGGAGTCTATTCACAAGGTTTTAAGCAATCGTTGGATAAAACGAGCGTGAGTTTGACAAGTTTTGAATTTAAACAAATGAACACATATAAGACACTACTAGGACGCTAAACACGAGTCCTTAAAAGATCAAATGCTTTTTTTTGTTTCAAAAGTACACTATTTTTTCATTTGGAGTCTATTCACAAGGTTTTAAGCAATCGTTGGATAAAACGAGCGTGAGTTTGACAAGTTTTGAATTTAAACAAATGAACACATATAAGACACTACTAGGACGGTAAACTCGAGTCCTTAAAAGATCAAATGCTTTTTTTGTTTCAAATGTACACTATTTTTTCATTTGGAGTCTATTCACAAAGTTTTAAGCAATCGTTGGATAAAACGAGCGTGAGTTTGACAAGTTTTGAATTTAACAAATGAACACATATAAGACACTACGAGGACGCTAAACACGAGTCCTTAAAAGATCAAATGCTTTTTTTTGTTTCAAAAGTACACTATTTTTTCTTTTGGAGTCTATTCACAAGGTTTTAAGCAATCTTGGGATACAACGAGCGTGAGTTTGACAAGTTTTGAATTTAAACAAACTAAAACATATAAGACACTACTAGGACGCTAAACTCGAGTCCTTAAAAGATCAAATGCTTTTTTTGTTTCAAATGTACACTATTTTTTCATTTGGAGTGTATTCACAAGGTTTTAAGCAATCGTTGGATAAAACGAGCGTGAGTTTGACAAGTGTTGAATTTAAACAAATGAACACATATAAGACACTACTAGGACGCTAAACTCGAGTCCTTAAAAGATCAAATGCTTATTTTGTTTCAAAAGTACACTGTTTTTTCATTTCGAGTCTATTCACAAGGTTTTAAGCAATCCTGGGATACAACGAGCGTGAGTTTCACAAGTGTAGAATTTAATCAAATGAACACATATAAGACACTAGTAGGACGCTAAACTCGAGTCCTTAAAAGATCAAATGCTTTTTTTGTTTCAAAAGTACACTATTTTTTCTTTTGGAGTCTATTCACAAGGTTTTAAGCAATCTTGGGATACAACGAGCGTGAGTTTGACAAGTTTTGAATTTAAACAAACTAAAACATATAAGACACTACTAGGACGCTAAACTCGAGTCCTTAAAAGATCAAATGCTTTTTTTGTTTCAAATGTACACTATTTTTTCATTTCGAGTGTATTCACAAGGTTTTAAGCAATCGTTGGATAAAACGAGCGTGAGTTTGACAAGTTTTGAATTTAAACAAATGAAAACATATAAGACACTACTAGGACGCTAAACACGAGTGCTTAAAAGATCAAATGCTTTTTTATTTTCAAAAGTACACTATTTTTTCTTTTGGAGTCTATTCACAAGGTTTTAAGCAATCCTGGGATACAACGAGCGTGAGTTTCACAAGTGTTGAATTTAAACAAATGAAAACATATAAGACACTACTAGGACGCTAAACTCGAGTCCTTAAAAGATCAAATGCTTTTTTTGTTTCAAAAGTACACTATTTTTTCATTTGGAGTGTATTCACAAGGTTTTAAGCAATCGTTGGATAAAACGAGCGTGAGTTTGACAAGTTTTGAATTTAAACAAATGAACACATATAAGACACTACTAGGACACTAAACTCGAGTCCTTAAAAGATCAAATGCTTTTTTTGTTTCAAAAATACACTATTTTTTCATTTCGAGTCTATTCACAAGGTTTTAAGCAATCCTGGGATACAACGAGCGTGAGTTTCACAAGTGTAGAATTTAATCAAATGAACACATATAAGACACTAGTAGGACGCTAAACTCGAGTCCTTAAAAGATCAAATGCTTTTTTTGTTTCAAAAGTACACTATTTTTTCATTTGGAGTGTATTCACAAGGTTTTAAGCAATCGTTGGATAAAACGAGCGTGAGTTTGACAAGTGTTGAATTTAAACAAATGAACACATATAAGACACTACTAGGACGCTAAACTCGAGTCCTTAAAAGATCAAATGCTTTTTTTGTTTCAAAAGTACACTATTTCTTCATTTGGAGTCTATTCACAAGGTTTTAAGCAATCGTTGGATAAAACGAGCGTGAGTTTGACAAGTTTTGAATTTAAACAAACTAAAACATATAAGACACTACTAGGACGCTAAACTCGAGTCCTTAAAAGATCAAATGCTTTTTTTGTTTCAAATGTACACTATTTTTTCATTTCGAGTGTATTCACAAGGTTTTAAGCAATCGTTGGATAAAACGAGCGTGAGTTTGACAAGTTTTGAATTTAAACAAATGAAAACATATAAGACACTACTAGGACGCTAAACACGAGTGCTTAAAAGATCAAATGCTTTTTTATTTTCAAAAGTACACTATTTTTTCTTTTGGAGTCTATTCACAAGGTTTTAAGCAATCCTGGGATACAACGAGCTTGAGTTTCACAAGTGTTGAATTTAAACAAATGAAAACATATAAGACACTACTAGGACGCTAAACTCGAGTCCTTAAAAGATCAAATGCTTTTTTGTTTCAAAAGTACACTATTTTTTCATTTGGAGTGTATTCACAAGGTTTTAAGCAATCGTTGGATAAAACGAGCGTGAGTTTGACAAGTTTTGAATTTAAACAAATGAACACATATAAGACACTACTAGGACGCTAAACTCGAGTCCTTAAAAGATCAAATGCTTTTTTTGTTTCAAAAGTACACTATTTCTTCATTTGGAGTCTATTCACAAGGTTTTAAGCAATCGTTGGATAAAACGAGCGTGAGTTTGACAAGTTTTGAATTTAAACAAATGAACACATATAAGACACTACTAGGACGCTAAACACGAGTCCTTAAAAGATCAAATGCTTTTTTTTGTTTCAAAAGTACACTATTTTTTCATTTGGAGTCTATTCACAAGGTTTTAAGCAATCGTTGGATAAAACGAGCGTGAGTTTGACAAGTTTTGAATTTAAACAAATGAACACATATAAGACACTACTAGGACGGTAAACTCGAGTCCTTAAAAGATCAAATGCTTTTTTTGTTTCAAATGTACACTATTTTTTCATTTGGAGTCTATTCACAAAGTTTTAAGCAATCGTTGGATAAAACGAGCGTGAGTTTGACAAGTTTTGAATTTAACAAATGAACACATATAAGACACTACGAGGACGCTAAACACGAGTCCTTAAAAGATCAAATGCTTTTTTTTGTTTCAAAAGTACACTATTTTTTCTTTTGGAGTCTATTCACAAGGTTTTAAGCAATCTTGGGATACAACGAGCGTGAGTTTGACAAGTTTTGAATTTAAACAAACTAAAACATATAAGACACTACTAGGACGCTAAACTCGAGTCCTTAAAAGATCAAATGCTTTTTTTGTTTCAAATGTACACTATTTTTTCATTTGGAGTGTATTCACAAGGTTTTAAGCAATCGTTGGATAAAACGAGCGTGAGTTTGACAAGTGTTGAATTTAAACAAATGAACACATATAAGACACTACTAGGACGCTAAACTCGAGTCCTTAAAAGATCAAATGCTTATTTTGTTTCAAAAGTACACTGTTTTTTCATTTCGAGTCTATTCACAAGGTTTTAAGCAATCCTGGGATACAACAAGCGTGAGTTTCACAAGTGTTGAATTTAATCAAATGAACACATATAAGACACTACTAGGACGCTAAACTCGAGTCCTTAAAAGATCAAATGCTTTTTTTGTTTCAAAAGTACACTATTTTTTCTTTTGGAGTCTATTCACAAGGTTTTAAGCAATCTTGGGATACAACGAGCGTGAGTTTGACAAGTTTTGAATTTAAACAAACTAAAACATATAAGACACTACTAGGACGCTAAACTCGAGTCCTTAAAAGATCAAATGCTTTTTTTGTTTCAAATGTACACTATTTTTTCATTTGGAGTCTATTCACAAAGTTTTAAGCAATCGTTGGATAAAACGAGCGTGAGTTTGACAAGTTTTGAATTTAACAAATGAACACATATAAGACACTACGAGGACGCTAAACACGAGTCCTTAAAAGATCAAATGCTTTTTTTTGTTTCAAAAGTACACTATTTTTTCTTTTGGAGTCTATTCACAAGGTTTTAAGCAATCTTGGGATACAACGAGCGTGAGTTTGACAAGTTTTGAATTTAAACAAACTAAAACATATAAGACACTACTAGGACGCTAAACTCGAGTCCTTAAAAGATCAAATGCTTTTTTTGTTTCAAATGTACACTATTTTTTCATTTGGAGTGTATTCACAAGGTTTTAAGCAATCGTTGGATAAAACGAGCGTGAGTTTGACAAGTGTTGAATTTAAACAAATGAACACATATAAGACACTACTAGGACGCTAAACTCGAGTCCTTAAAAGATCAAATGCTTATTTTGTTTCAAAAGTACACTGTTTTTTCATTTCGAGTCTATTCACAAGGTTTTAAGCAATCCTGGGATACAACAAGCGTGAGTTTCACAAGTGTTGAATTTAATCAAATGAACACATATAAGACACTACTAGGACGCTAAACTCGAGTCCTTAAAAGATCAAATGCTTTTTTTGTTTCAAAAGTACACTATTTTTTCTTTTGGAGTCTATTCACAAGGTTTTAAGCAATCTTGGGATACAACGAGCGTGAGTTTGACAAGTTTTGAATTTAAACAAACTAAAACATATAAGACACTACTAGGACGCTAAACTCGAGTCCTTAAAAGATCAAATGCTTTTTTTGTTTCAAATGTACACTATTTTTTCATTTCGAGTGTATTCACAAGGTTTTAAGCAATCGTTGGATAAAACGAGCGTGAGTTTGACAAGTTTTGAATTTAAACAAATGAAAACATATAAGACACTACTAGGACGCTAAACACGAGTGCTTAAAAGATCAAATGCTTTTTTATTTTCAAAAGTACACTATTTTTTCTTTTGGAGTCTATTCACAAGGTTTTAAGCAATTCTGGGATACAACGAGCGTGAGTTTCACAAGTGTTGAATTTAAACAAATGAAAACATATAAGACACTACTAGGACGCTAAACTCGAGTCCTTAAAAGATCAAATGCTTTTTTTGTTTCAAAAGTACACTATTTTTTCATTTGGAGTGTATTCACAAGGTTTTAAGCAATCGTTGGATAAAACGAGCGTGAGTTTGACAAGTTTTGAATTTAAACAAATGAACACATATAAGACACTACTAGGACACTAAACTCGAGTCCTTAAAAGATCAAATGCTTTTTTTGTTTCAAAAATACACTATTTTTTCATTTCGAGTCTATTCACAAGGTTTTAAGCAATCCTGGGATACAACGAGCGTGAGTTTCACAAGTGTAGAATTTAATCAAATGAACACATATAAGACACTAGTAGGACGCTAAACTCGAGTCCTTAAAAGATCAAATGCTTTTTTTGTTTCAAAAGTACACTATTTTTTCATTTGGAGTGTATTCACAAGGTTTTAAGCAATCGTTGGATAAAACGAGCGTGAGTTTGACAAGTGTTGAATTTAAACAAATGAACACATATAAGACACTACTAGGACGCTAAACTCGAGTCCTTAAAAGATCAAATGCTTATTTTGTTTCAAAAGTACACTGTTTTTTCATTTCGAGTCTATTCACAAGGTTTTAAGCAATCCTGGGATACAACAAGCGTGAGTTTCACAAGTGTTGAATTTAATCAAATGAACACATATAAGACACTACTAGGACGCTAAACTCGAGTCCTTAAAAGATCAAATGCTTTTTTTGTTTCAAAAGTACACTATTTTTTCTTTTGGAGTCTATTCACAAGGTTTTAAGCAATCTTGGGATACAACGAGCGTGAGTTTGACAAGTTTTGAATTTAAACAAACTAAAACATATAAGACACTACTAGGACGCTAAACTCGAGTCCTTAAAAGATCAAATGCTTTTTTTGTTTCAAATGTACACTATTTTTTCATTTCGAGTGTATTCACAAGGTTTTAAGCAATCGTTGGATAAAACGAGCGTGAGTTTGACAAGTTTTGAATTTAAACAAATGAAAACATATAAGACACTACTAGGACGCTAAACACGAGTGCTTAAAAGATCAAATGCTTTTTTATTTTCAAAAGTACACTATTTTTTCTTTTGGAGTCTATTCACAAGGTTTTAAGCAATCCTGGGATACAACGAGCGTGAGTTTCACAAGTGTTGAATTTAAACAAATGAAAACATATAAGACACTACTAGGACGCTAAACTCGAGTCCTTAAAAGATCAAATGCTTTTTTTGTTTCAAAAGTACACTATTTTTTCATTTGGAGTGTATTCACAAGGTTTTAAGCAATCGTTGGATAAAACGAGCGTGAGTTTGACAAGTTTTGAATTTAAACAAATGAACACATATAAGACACTACTAGGACGCTAAACTCGAGTCCTTAAAAGATCAAATGCTTTTTTTGTTTCAAATGTACACTATTTTTTCATTTGGAGTCTATTCACAAGGTTTTAAGCAATCGTTGGATAAAACGAGCGTGAGTTTGACAAGTTTTGAATTTAAACAAATGAACACATATAAGACACTACTAGGACGCTAAACTCGAGTCCTTAAAAGATCAAATGCTTTTTTTGTTTCAAAAGTACACTATTTTTTCATTTGGAGTGTATTCACAAGGTTTTAAGCAATCGTTGGATAAAACGAGCGTGAGTTTGACAAGTTTTGAATTTAAACAAATGAACACATATAAGACCCTACTAGGACACTAAACTCGAGTCCTTAAAAGATCAAATGCTTTTTTTGTTTAAAAAATACACTATTTTTTCATTTCGAGTGTATTCACAAGGTTTTAAGCAATCCTGGGATACAACGAGCGTGAGTTTGACAAGTGTTGAATTTAAACAAATGACCACATATAAGACACTACTAGGACGCTAAACTCGAGTCCTTAAAAGATCAAATGCTTTTTTTGTTTCAAAAGGACACTGTTTTTTCATTTCGAGTCTATTCACAAGGTTTTAAGCAATCGTTGGATAAAACGAGCGTGAGTTTGACAAGTTTTGAATTTAAACAAATGAACACATATAAGACACTAGTAGGACGCTAAACTCGAGTCCTTAAAAGATCAAATGCTTTTTTTGTTTCAAAAGTACACTATTTTTTCATTTGGAGTGTATTCACAAGGTTTTAACCAATCGTTGGATAAAACGAGCATGAGTTTGACAAGTGTTGAATTTAAACAAATGAACACATATAAGACACTACTAGGACGCTAAACTCGAGTCCTTAAAAGATCAAATGCTTATTTTGTTTCAAAAGTACACTGTTTTTTCATTTCGAGTCTATTCACAAGGTTTTAAGCAATCCTGGGATACATCTAGCGTGAGTTTCACAAGTGTTGAATTTAATCAAATGAACACATATAAGACACTACTAGGACGCTAAACTCGAGTCCTTAAAAGATCAAATGCTTTTTTTGTTTCAAAAGTACACTATTTTTTCTTTTGGAGTCTATTCACAAGGTTTTAAGCAATCTTGGGATACAACGAGCGTGAGTTTGACAAGTGTTGAATTTAAAGAAGTGAACACATATAAGACACTACTAGGACCCTAAACACGAGTCCTTAAAAGATCAAATGCTTTTTTTGTTTCAAAAGTACACTATTTTTTCCTTTGGAGTCTATGCACAAAGTTTTAAGCAATCGTTGGATAAAACGAGCGTGAGTTTGACAAGTTTTGAATCTAAACAAATGAACACATATAAGACACTACTAGGACGCTAAACACGAGTCCTTAAAAGATCAAATGCTTTTTTATTTTCAAAAGTACACTATTTTTTCTTTTGGAGTCTATTCACAAGGTTTTAAGCAATCCTGGGATACAACGAGCGTGAGTTTCACAAGTGTTGAATTTAAACAAATGAAAACATATAAGACACTACTAGGACGCTAAACTCGAGTCCTTAAAAGATCAAATGCTTTTTTTGTTTCAAAAGTACACTATTTTTTCATTTGGAGTGTATTCATAAGGTTTTAAGCAATCGTTGGATAAAACGAGCGTGAGTTTGACAAGTTTTGAATTTAAACAAATGAACACATATAAGACCCTACTAGGACACTAAACTCGAGTCCTTAAAAGATCAAATGCTTTTTTTGTTTCAAAAGTAAACTATTTTTTCATTTGGAGTGTATTCACAAGGTTTTAAGCAATCCTGGGATACAACAAGCGTGAGTTTCACAAGTGTTGAATTTAAACAAATGAAAACATATAAGACACTACTAGGACGCTAAACTCGAGTCCTTAAAAGATCAAATGCTTTTTTTGTTTCAAAAGTACACTATTTTTTCATTTGGAGTCTATTCACAAGGTTTTAAGCAATCGTTGGATAAAACGAGCGTGAGTTTGACAAGTGTTGAATTTAAACAAATGAAAACATATAAGACACTACTGGGACGCTAAACTCGAGTCCTTAAAAGATCAAATGCTTTTTTTGTTTCAAAAGTACACTATTTTTTCGTTTGGAGTCTATTCACAAGGTTTTAAGCAATCGTTGGACAAAACGAGCGTTAGTTTGACAAGTGTTGAATTTAAACAAATGAAAACATATAAGACACTACTGGGACGCTAAACTCGAGTCCTTAAAAGATCAAATGCTTTTTTTGTTTCAAAAGTACACTATTTTTTCATTTGGAGTCTATTCACAAGGTTTTAAGCAATCGTTGGATAAAACGAGCGTTAGTTTGACAAGTGTTTAATTTAAACAAATGAAAACATATAAGACACTACTGGGACGCTAAACTCGAGTCCTTAAAAGATCAAATGCTTTTTTTGTTTCAAATGTACACTATTTTTTCATTTGGAGTCTATTCACAAGGTTTTAAGCAATCGTTGGATAAAACGAGCGTGAGTTTGACAAGTGTTGAATTTAAACAAATGAAAACATATAAGACACTACTAGGACGCTAAACACGAGTGCTTAAAAGATCAAATGCTTTTTTATTTTCAAAAGTACACTATTTTTTCTTTTGGAGTCTATTCACAAGGTTTTAAGCAATCCTGGGATACAACGAGCGTGAGTTTCACAAGTGTTGAATTTAAACAAATGAAAACATATAAGACACTACTAGGACGCTAAACTCGAGTCCTTAAAAGATCAAATGCTTTTTTTGTTTCAAAAGTACACTATTTTTTCATTTGGAGTGTATTCACAAGGTTTTAAGCAATCGTTGGATAAAACGAGCGTGAGTTTGACAAGTTTTGAATTTAAACAAATGAACACATATAAGACACTACTAGGACACTAAACTCGAGTCCTTAAAAGATCAAATGCTTTTTTTGTTTCAAAAATACACTATTTTTTCATTTCGAGTCTATTCACAAGGTTTTAAGCAATCCTGGGATACAACGAGCGTGAGTTTCACAAGTGTAGAATTTAATCAAATGAACACATATAAGACACTAGTAGGACGCTAAACTCGAGTCCTTAAAAGATCAAATGCTTTTTTTGTTTCAAAAGTACACTATTTTTTCATTTGGAGTGTATTCACAAGGTTTTAAGCAATCGTTGGATAAAACGAGCGTGAGTTTGACAAGTGTTGAATTTAAACAAATGAACACATATAAGACACTACTAGGACGCTAAACTCGAGTCCTTAAAAGATCAAATGCTTATTTTGTTTCAAAAGTACACTGTTTTTTCATTTCGAGTCTATTCACAAGGTTTTAAGCAATCCTGGGATACAACAAGCGTGAGTTTCACAAGTGTTGAATTTAATCAAATGAACACATATAAGACACTACTAGGACGCTAAACTCGAGTCCTTAAAAGATCAAATGCTTTTTTTGTTTCAAAAGTACACTATTTTTTCTTTTGGAGTCTATTCACAAGGTTTTAAGCAATCTTGGGATACAACGAGCGTGAGTTTGACAAGTTTTGAATTTAAACAAACTAAAACATATAAGACACTACTAGGACGCTAAACTCGAGTCCTTAAAAGATCAAATGCTTTTTTTGTTTCAAATGTACACTATTTTTTCATTTCGAGTGTATTCACAAGGTTTTAAGCAATCGTTGGATAAAACGAGCGTGAGTTTGACAAGTTTTGAATTTAAACAAATGAAAACATATAAGACACTACTAGGACGCTAAACACGAGTGCTTAAAAGATCAAATGCTTTTTTATTTTCAAAAGTACACTATTTTTTCTTTTGGAGTCTATTCACAAGGTTTTAAGCAATCCTGGGATACAACGAGCGTGAGTTTCACAAGTGTTGAATTTAAACAAATGAAAACATATAAGACACTACTAGGACGCTAAACTCGAGTCCTTAAAAGATCAAATGCTTTTTTTGTTTCAAAAGTACACTATTTTTTCATTTGGAGTGTATTCACAAGGTTTTAAGCAATCGTTGGATAAAACGAGCGTGAGTTTGACAAGTTTTGAATTTAAACAAATGAACACATATAAGACACTACTAGGACGCTAAACTCGAGTCCTTAAAAGATCAAATGCTTTTTTTGTTTCAAATGTACACTATTTTTTCATTTGGAGTCTATTCACAAGGTTTTAAGCAATCGTTGGATAAAACGAGCGTGAGTTTGACAAGTTTTGAATTTAAACAAATGAACACATATAAGACACTACTAGGACGCTAAACTCGAGTCCTTAAAAGATCAAATGCTTTTTTTGTTTCAAAAGTACACTATTTTTTCATTTGGAGTGTATTCACAAGGTTTTAAGCAATCGTTGGATAAAACGAGCGTGAGTTTGACAAGTTTTGAATTTAAACAAATGAACACATATAAGACCCTACTAGGACACTAAACTCGAGTCCTTAAAAGATCAAATGCTTTTTTTGTTTAAAAAATACACTATTTTTTCATTTCGAGTGTATTCACAAGGTTTTAAGCAATCCTGGGATACAACGAGCGTGAGTTTGACAAGTGTTGAATTTAAACAAATGACCACATATAAGACACTACTAGGACGCTAAACTCGAGTCCTTAAAAGATCAAATGCTTTTTTTGTTTCAAAAGGACACTGTTTTTTCATTTCGAGTCTATTCACAAGGTTTTAAGCAATCGTTGGATAAAACGAGCGTGAGTTTGACAAGTTTTGAATTTAAACAAATGAACACATATAAGACACTAGTAGGACGCTAAACTCGAGTCCTTAAAAGATCAAATGCTTTTTTTGTTTCAAAAGTACACTATTTTTTCATTTGGAGTGTATTCACAAGGTTTTAACCAATCGTTGGATAAAACGAGCATGAGTTTGACAAGTGTTGAATTTAAACAAATGAACACATATAAGACACTACTAGGACGCTAAACTCGAGTCCTTAAAAGATCAAATGCTTATTTTGTTTCAAAAGTACACTGTTTTTTCATTTCGAGTCTATTCACAAGGTTTTAAGCAATCCTGGGATACATCTAGCGTGAGTTTCACAAGTGTTGAATTTAATCAAATGAACACATATAAGACACTACTAGGACGCTAAACTCGAGTCCTTAAAAGATCAAATGCTTTTTTTGTTTCAAAAGTACACTATTTTTTCTTTTGGAGTCTATTCACAAGGTTTTAAGCAATCTTGGGATACAACGAGCGTGAGTTTGACAAGTGTTGAATTTAAAGAAGTGAACACATATAAGTGATAGGAGCATATTTATGCGACTTAACTAGCTCATTTCCTTGCATTTACGTTGTTAGAACCTAGTTGTTAGTACTTTAAGCCATTTTCGTGCAATTTCAGGTTCTAAGGTCAAAGTATGCAAAAAGGTGCATTTTGGAGCGTTTTGGAGCAATTTTGGGCCTAAGATGGATAGGACATGTTTGGAGCTAATCGGAAGGATGAAATTGAAGTACAAATGAGCTAAGGAGCGAATGAAGATGTGAAGAATGGAATTCAAGGCAAATGAAGAATGAAGAGTCAAATTTGGAAACCGAAGTTTCTAAGTTTGGAAGTTTCTATTTTCGAAGGTTTCCATTCTTGAAGAGTTTCTATTCTTGGAATGGAAGTTTCCCAACCCTTCTTCACCAAAGTTTCAGCCACAAAGGAGTTCCTAAATATGTGAGGATAGTCAATTGAGGGTTCTAGAAGCCTAAGCATTCCTAAACAATCCTTGCCGCACATCCCTTGCACATTCCTTTTCCTTGCCGCACATGGACACCCTTTCTTGCCTAATTTCTGAACATAAGCACATACCTATTTTGTGCTAGTCCTTGCCGTGCAAGGAGGGTGATTTCCTACTTGTTTTGTGTCCTAAAAACATTCCTATTTCCTTCACAAATCTGTCACACAAGGAAGGGAGGTTCTTTCCTATTTTCTGGACACATCTCACATTCCTAAATCTGTCCCATAAATTCCTCCGAATTTCCTTTCCTATTTTCTTTAATTCCTGCACCTTAGTTGCCTATTTTCTGTCATAAAACACATTCCCCTTTAGTACCTAGCCTTGCCACACAAGGAGGACCCTCTCTTTCCTATTTTCTGACCATTAAACACATTCCTTTTTCCTCCTACATAATTCTGCCGAATTTCACATTCCTATTTTATTTTCTGATTTCTTTTCTTCCTTATTCAATTAGGGAACCATTTTAGCTAAGTTTTAAAAGGCCTTTCCTGAACCCTAAGCCGTGCCCTATATATATAAGTCCATTCATTCACCACAATTCAGTTTTTACACAACCTAGACACCATTCCAAGTCCTTGCCGCAACTTCTCTCTAAGTCCTTCACAATTTCTGTCCATCCTTCACTCTTGCCGCACCACCCCTCTACCCTAAACATATCCCTTTCATCCATACACATCCACCATACCCTGAGCACTTGTGCCGCAGCAAGGAGAAGAAGGATTGGACGTTTGAAGATTGGAGCGTTTTAGGTGTAATTCGTTTCATGTCTCTTATGTTTAATTTCTGTTCACTTTGTCTTGCTGTAATCATGAGTGGCTAAACCCCTAATTAGTTAGGGGAAAGTTTGAAGCCATGAACATGTTTGAGATATGAATTGATTCCTTCCAATTGTGATTTGTCAAGTTGTGATTGCAATTCAATTATCTGTTTTATTCATAACTGATTCATGCATGTTTGTTGAGGATGCATACTTGGTTTTCATTCATGAATTAGGTGCTAGATTATGAACGAGTTTCACCTAATCGTTACAAGTTTATATTCATAAGTAGTGAAGGTTGCTAGTCACAACCGCGTTAATTGAATTCTTGGCAAGAGTATCATGCAGTCATAGTTACAATTGCCTCGTCAACACTTATGATTTTCATGGAACGTAATGATCTCTATTTGTACTTCTATTATGCAGTCATGTAGGGGACTTTTAGAGAATGATTTGGGTTGTTGTATGCAGTTCATCCAATTCAATGAGTAAAGGAAAATCTGATGGTTAATTAGTGCAATCACGGTTAACTTGGGGTGTTGAGCATCATAGTTAGTGAAAAGCAATTGGAAAATCGATTCATATACAAATATGTCATGTGTGGAGAATGGACCTCTAACTAATCCATCCATCATCTTATTTCTCAAATTTGTTTTACAATCTGTCTAGTTTCATACATCGCTTTGTTATTTCAATTTTCGTCAAAACCAAAACTCCCCTTTACTTTCTTGTTCTAAAGTGTTTAGAATCTGTTTTATTTATGTTTTAGAAGGTTTTGAGTCAACCCAAAACCTTATTTTCGTCCAAAATTGTGTTTAGAACTAGAAACTGCCTATTTAGTGTTTTTAGGCAGTTTTGAGTCTTTTTAGTCAGTTTTGAGTCTTTTGAACTTGTTTTGGAGTCTTTGAGTCTTTGTGAACGTTTTTAACTTTGTTTTTATGTTTTTGAGTCAGTTTAGAGGTTTTAGCAAGCCCTCCTAATCCCCGGTCCCTAACGATCCCTACTTGCACCTTTACTACAATTTGATAACAAGAGGGTTTTATTTGTGTGTTAAGTTAATTTTCACATCAAATTTTGGCGCCGTTGCCGGGGATTAGCAACTTTGCTAATCCCTCGTTGTTCTTTTTGTTTATTTTTCATTTATTTTCGTTTTAGTTACTGACTTTATCTTTTGTTCTTATTTCTAGGTACTAGTTTATGACTAGAAGTTCAAAACCTGTTCGTGAGCACATCCTTGACTTTGACGACGATTTTGAGCGGACTTTGAGGAAGCAAAAGAATCAACAAGGCCCTGAACCACCGTCTCCTAGCTCTACATCCGAGTTTGAAGAAGTTGGTGAGGAAGGAGAGCCCACGGCACAGTTTGTAGGAGAAGTACAAACCATGGCGGGGGACAATCTAACCATCAAAGAACTTTCTGCCTCAGGTATAGATAATGCTGTTCCTTTATGTATTCAATACCCCGCGGCGGCTCAAGGTAAGACGGACGAATTTGAACTTAAGTCTAGTTTATTACATTATATTCCGAAATTCCATGGGCTTTCCATGGAAGATCCTAACAAACATCTTAAGGAATTTGAAGTTGTTTGCTCAAGTATGACGCCCATCAATGTGGATGGGAGCATTTTAAAGATGAAGTCCTTTCCATTCTCCCTAGTAGACAAGGCCAAAGATTGGTTGTATGAATTGGCACCCGGAACCGTCAATTCTTGGGAAAGTATGAAGCGTGCATTCTTAGAGAAGTTCTTTCCCACTGCAAAGATCATTCTTTTGAGGAAACGAATTAGTGGCATCCAACAAAATCACGGTGAGTCGTTTCCATCATATTATGAACGTTTTAAATCACTTGTTGCTTCATGTCCACAGCACCAAATGAAGGAGGAGCTACTCATTCAATATTTCTACGAGGGCCTCCTTCCCATGGAACGCCAAATGCTAGATGCCTCGGCGGGTGGTGCATTGGTGGACAAGACTCCGGTGGCTGCCAAAACTCTCATTGCCAACCGTGCACACAATGCACAACAGTACGAGGGTGTTGGACAAAGAGAGGGGCCACGGCAACAAAGTGTGAATGAGGTAAGTGCAATTTCTGATCTTCAATCACAATTGGCTAATCTTACTACTCTTGTGTCTCAGGTTGTCATGGGATCAAAACCACAAGAAAACCAAGTGTGTGGCGTGTGTTCAATGCAAGGGCATCCATCCGAGACATGTCCTCAGTTGATAGAAAATGGAGGATGGGAATCCGCAAATGCTATTGGTTTCCAAGGCCAAAATCAAAACAAATATGATCCATACTCCAACACCTACAACCCCGGATGGCGAGATCACCCTAATTTCAAATGGCGCGATCCCCAACAATCTGCACAACAAAGGGGATTTCAACAAAACCCCCCTGGGTTCCCACGGCCATACCAAGCTAATCAGCCACAAATGTCCCAAACCAACTCAGGTTCGTCTTGTGAGAATACTCAAGTTATTCAATTACTAACTACATTGGCACAGGGGCAAGAAAAACAAACCAAGGACATGAACAATTACGCCAATGAAGTGCAAAATCAAGCTCGAGAGGTGAGTGAATTGAAAAGACAAGTGGGACAAATGGCTGAATTCATGGGGCAATTTGGCAGAGAACAAGGTAAGCTACCAAGTTTGACAAATTTGAATCCCAAAGGGGGATTCGAATCTGCCAAAGCCATCCTTTTGCGAAGTGGAAAAGAGGTACGATCTGACCCTAACCCATCTAAATCCAACCAAAAGAAGGATGAAAGTGTGCAATCTGAGGAGAAAGATCAAGAGGAGCCCACGGCAAGGATTGAGCAATCCTTGCCGCAACAATCTTCCAATTCGGCCACCATGGGTAAGTTGAGTTCAAATTCTGTAATTTCTAACTCTATTCCCCCCAATGCACCCTTTCCTCGCAGATTTGCACAATCCAAGAAGGAGGAGAATGACAAAGACATACTTGACACATTCCGGAAGGTGCAAGTCAACATTCCCCTTTTGGATGCAATTAAACAAGTTCCCAAGTATGCTAAGTTCTTGAAAGAGTTGTGCACAACAAGAAAAAGGGCGTCAAACAAAGAGGTCGTACGGGTAAGTGAGAATGTCTCGGCCATGTTACAAAGAAAATTGCCTCCTAAGTGTAAGGATCCCGGAAGTTTTACAATTCCTTGTGTAATAGGCAATACTCGCTTTGAATCTGCCATGCTAGATCTAGGTGCATCAATAAATGTCATGCCTTATTCCATTTATGCATCTATGAATTTGGGTGAATTAAAAAATGATGGCGTGATTATTCAATTAGCCGATAGATCTAACGCATATCCGAGAGGTGTGTTGGAAGATGTCTTAGTGCAGGTGAATCACCTCATTTTTCCGGCGGATTTTTATGTGCTTGAGATGGAAGACTCGGACCATGCCCCTACATTACCTATCTTACTTGGCCGCCCATTCATGAAGACTGCTCGTACCAAGATCGATGTCTTCAGAGGAACATTAACCATGGAATTTGATGGGGAAGTGATTGATTTCAAAGTTTCTGATGCTATGAGATATCCTCATGATGATCACTCTTGTTTTTCTATTGATGTGATTGATTCTTTGGCGCAGGAATTCCTTGATGATTTGAATGAGGATGCACTTGAAAAGACCCTAACACAAGGCATTGGACTCAAAAACGAAGGTTTGGCACTTAAGGGTGCTCACGGCCACAACAAGCCATTCCTTGCCGTGCCTAGTCAAGAAGCTTTGGTGGAGATGGTTGCTGCCCTAGAGTCCATTCCAGAGCATACGGGTAAGTCTCCTAACCTAGTTCCAATTCCCGTTTCGACTAACAAGTTACTTCCTTCTATAGTGCAGCCACCATCTTTAGAGCTTAAACCATTGCCGAGCCATTTGAAATATGTGTTTTTGGGTGAAAAAGAGACATTGCCCGCCATAATCTCTTCTTCACTCACGGCACAAGAGGAGGACAAGTTGGTGAGGGTGCTTCAAGACTACAAAACTGCCATTGGATGGACATTGGCCGATATTAAGGGAATTAGCCCTACCACTTGCATGCATCGCATACTCTTGGAGGAGGGGGCCAAACCATCTAGGGAAGCACAACGCCGCCTCAATCCACCCATGCTAGACGTTGTGAAGAAGGAAATCATCAAGTTACTTGATTGTGGGGTGATTTACCCAATTTCTGATAGCCGTTGGGTATCTCCGGTTCAAGTTGTGCCAAAGAAGTCCGGAGTCACCGTGGTAAGAAATGATGAGAATGAGCTTGTGCCTACTCGAATTCAAACTGGATGGCGGGTTTGTATTGACTATAGGAAGCTAAATGCCACAACAAGGAAAGATCATTTTCCTTTGCCGTTCATCGACCAAATGCTTGAAAGGTTAGCCGGTCATGCTTTTTATTGCTTTCTTGATGGCTATTCTGGATATAACCAAATTGTGATAGCCCCCGATGACCAAGAGAAGACTACTTTCACGTGCCCCTTTGGTACCTTTGCTTATCGGCGCATGCCATTTGGGTTATGCAATGCCCCGGCCACTTTCCAAAGGTGTATGGTAAGTATATTTTCCGATTATGTTGAGAAAATCATTGAGGTGTTTATGGATGATTTTAGTGTGTTTGGGGATTCTTTTGATAAATGCTTGGATAATTTAACCTTGATCTTGAAACGATGTGTTGAAACTAATCTTGTTTTAAATTGGGAAAAATGTCATTTTATGGTAAAACAAGGTATAGTTCTAGGACATATTGTTTCAGAAAAAGGAATTGAAGTAGATAAGTCCAAAATAGACCTTGTGCGTCACTTACCCTCTCCAACTTCGGTTAGAGAGGTCCGATCTTTTCTTGGTCATGCAGGGTTCTATAGGCGTTTCATAAAGGATTTTTCCAAGATTTCCAACCCACTTTGCCGATTGCTCCAGAAAGATGTGCCTTTCAAGTTTGATGAGGAGTGTGAATTGGCATTCAAGCAACTCAAAGAAAAGCTCACTTCGGCCCCCATTATTGTTCCTCCTGATTGGAGCCTTCCGTTTGAGTTAATGTGTGATGCATCCGACTATGCCATTGGTGCTGTTTTAGGCCAACGGAGGAACAAACAGCCCCATGTTATTTATTATGCTTCTCGTACCCTAAATGATGCTCAATTAAATTACTCTACCACTGAGAAAGAACTTCTTGCAGTTGTGTTCGCTTTAGATAAATTTCGTTCATACCTACTTGGCACTAAAGTGATTATATTTTCTGACCATGCAGCTTTAAGGTATCTTTTCACCAAGAAGGAAGCCAAACCAAGGCTAATTCGTTGGATGCTCCTACTTCAAGAGTTTGATGTTGAAATTAGAGACAAAAAAGGGAGTGAAAACGTGGTGGCTGACCACCTTAGCCGTATGGTGCACATTGAGGATTCCTTACCCATTCAAGAAACATTCCCTGATGAGCAATTGATGTCCTTAGAGGTAAGTGAGCCTTGGTTTGCTGATTTGGTGAATTATTTGGTCACAAAACAAGTTCCTAGCACTCTAGATAAATTCAAACGTGACAAGCTCAGAAAAGATGCACGTTTTTATGTGTGGGATGATCCATATTTATGGAAATATTGCCCCGATCAGATTATTAGACGATGTGTGCATAATTCTGAGTTTCAGTCAATTCTAGCCTTTTGTCACTCTTATGCATGTGGGGGTCATTTTGGCACCCAAAGAACTGCCCTCAAAGTGTTAGAGTGTGGATTTTATTGGCCTACATTGTTTAAGGATGCTAGAATGTTCTGCTTAACTTGTGATAAATGTCAAAGAACAGGTACAATTGGTGCTAAGGACCAAATGCCGCAAACTCCCATATTCAATGTCGAAATTTTTGATGTTTGGGGCATTGATTTCATGGGTCCTTTTCCTTCTTCGTTTGGTTTCACTTATATCTTGCTTACCGTTGATTATGTTTCTAAATGGGTGGAAGCCAAGGCCACCCGTACTAACGATTCTAAGGTGGTTGCAGATTTTGTGAGTGATAGGAGCATATTTATGCTACTTATTTGGCTTGTTCTCGTGCATTTAAAGTGTGTTTACTTAGTTATTTTAGTGTTTAAAGTCACTTTTGTGTGTTTTCAGGTTCTAGGGCCAAAGTGTGCGAAAAGAAGCAAAATGGAGCCTTTTGGAGCAAATTAGAGCTTGGAATGAATGCCATATGCTTGTAGCCATGAGGATGGACGAAATTGAAGATTTGAAGATGAAGATTCCTACTTGAGCAAGGTTTCCTAGTTGAAGTAGGAAAATTCCAAATGGAAGATGGAATCCTAGCTAAATTGGGAATCCTAGTTGAAATGGGTTTCCTAGTTGAATTGGGAAACCTAGAAGATTGGAAGTCCTACTTGAACAAGGTTTCCTACTTGGAGTAGGAAACTTAAACCCCAAATGGTATCAAGTTGCAGCTACAAGAAAGATTTCCAAGTCCAAAAAGGAAAAGGTTACAAGATGAAAAAGGAGAAGAATTCCAAGTCAAGGAAGGATGGAAACATGTTTTCCTAATGCTAGAAGGACTTCTAAGTATTGTTGGACACAAATGAGAAAGTTCTAGAGTTTTCCTCTCCTTTCCGTGGGTTTGAACTAATTCCTAGCAGATTTGGGCTTCTAGAAGCCCTATCCCTAAAACCTTAATGTGTGCCGCACCCTAGCTTCTAGATGGCCCTAATTCCTTGCCTTGCAAGGCTTTCTAGAAGCCTTACCCTAGCTGCCGCACCCTAGGTCCTACTTCCCCTTGGATTTCAGATTTAATTAGCCCAATTCCTTAGGGATTTGGGTTAATTGGGCCATAATCCCTTCTCCTTATTGGATTTACAATTTCTGCTAGACTTAGGGGGCCTAATCCATCAATTAAGTGAAATCCAAACCCTAATCTGATTTAACCTAGGGTTTAGGGTGCCTATATATTCTTAACCTAAGTGTGCCGCACCTTTCATCATTCATTCACGCCAGAAATCCATCCCCTACCTTTGCCGTGCCCAACCTTCATCCAAACCCATATTTTCTGATCCCAAACCCCCCTAGCCGCACCATACACCCATCCTAGACACTTTTCCTCCATTCTACACCATTCAAACACATCCCAAACCATCTCCATACTTTGTGCCGCAGCAAGAAGGAAGAAGGAGTGCCCTTGAATGTGCTTGCTAGTCTCTTGCAGATTGCTGGAACTTTTAGGTGTAATCTTTCTTATGTTTTCAATGTTTCAATTCAATAAACTTTATGTTGTGAGTATGAGGAACTAAACCCCCTTAGTTGGGGGGTGATTCGAAACCATGTACATGCTTGCAATATGATTTGATTACATTCAGTTGTTATTTCATAAGTTGTGGATTCAATTCGTTCATCTATTTGATTGATAACTTATTTGTGTATGTTGATTGAGAGTGCACACTTAGTTTTCATGCATGAATATGATGCTAGATTATGAGGGAGTTTCACCTAATAGTTACAATCTTATAATCACAAGTAGTGAAGGTTGTTTCTCAACAATCGCGTTGAATGAATTCTTGGCATAAGTTTCATGCAATTCATAGTAACAAGTGCCTCGTCAATGCTTATGGTTTTCTTAGAACTTAATGATTTCTGCTTGTATCTCTTGTATGCAATTCATTGAGGGAACTTGTGGGGAATGCTTTGGGTTGTCGTATGCAATCATCCAATCCATTAACTTAAGGAAAATCTGAGAATTAATCTATGCAATTCATGGTTAATTTGGGGCATTGAGGATTTGTAACTCACTGGAAGAACAACTGAAAATCGTTTTGTTTGCAAGTGTGACATGTGTGGAGAAGAGCCTCCTAACTAGCCTTTTATCCATCCTTTTCATCCAAAAACGTTTTACAATCTGTTTGCTTTAAAGGTTCTGTGTTGATTTCAATTTACGTCCAAACCAAATCCCCCTTTACTTTCTTGTTCTAAAGTGTTTAGAATCTGTTTTATTTATGTTTTAGAAGGTTTTGAATCAACCCAAAACCTTATTTTCGTCTAAAGTTGTGTTTTTGCTAGAAACTGCCTAGTTTGTGTTTTTAGGCAGTTTTGAGTGTTTTTAATCCGTTTTAGTCTTTTGAACGTGTTCTGAAGTCTTAGAATACCTAGAAAGTGTTTTGAGTTGTGTTTCTAAGTATTTTGATTCAAGTTTTCACCCAAATTCGTCCAAGTTCTTGTTAGATTCTCAAAACTGTCCAGAAAGTGGTTTTTAGGCAGTTTTGAGTCATTAGGTTGCTGTTTTGAGTCTTTGCTTTGTTTTGGCGTTTTAACTTTTAATTTTGCATTCTTTGAGTCTAGTTTAGTGTTTTAAACTTTGTTTTTAAGTTTTTAAGTCAGTTTCCAAGTGTTTAGCAATCCCTCCTAATCCCCGGTCCAGAACGATCCCTACTTACATACTTTACTACAATTGTCAAAAGAGGGTTTAATTTGAGTGCTAGTTAATATCATATCAAATTTTGGCGCCGTTGCCGGGGATTAGCAACTTTGCTAATCCCTTGGTTCTTTTCTTTTTGTTTAGTTTGTTTTTGTTTTAGTTTCTGACTTAGTTTTGTTTTCTATGTTTTGTGTTACTTTTGATATTTGATTTAGTTCTCTTTCTTTGATTTCAGGTACTAGAGAAACAAGACATGGATTTTAACCAATATCCACGAAGAGATTGGAGTGATCATTCAACTTCTATGTGGTGGGAACCTCAACAATTCCAACAAGGTGGATATTGGCAGCAAGAAGAGGAGTTCTATCACTGGCCATATGAACCATCACAGCCACCACAACAATTTGCCCAATTCAATTCAGGTACGTCTTTGGATAATGATATGCTTAATAAGTTACTCACCTCTTTGAATCAGGCCGAAGAAAATCGAAACAAAGAGATGCAAAATCAAGCCAAGAAGACGTGCGAATTGGAGAAGCATGTTGGGCAGATTTTAGAGTTCATGGCACAAATTCAAGAACAAATGGTTGAAGATGAGCCCATGGATGAATTGCTACTGCTCGAAGAGGAGGAGGATGCACAACGCACGGCAAGGGAAGAACAACCCTTGCCGCAACCTCCCAATGTTCCTACACCACCCCATTCAAGTAAGGTTGTTCCCAATTTAATTATTTCTAACTTTGTTTCCCCAAATGCACCTTTCCCTGGCAGGTTCATGCAATCCATGAAAGATGAGGGGAAGAAAGACATCTTGGACACCTTTCCAACAATTCACGAGGAAAAAGTGGTTGAGGAGCATCTTGAATTCATCAAGGAGGAAATTGGAGTGGATCACACGGCCACAACCTTCAAAATGCCCAATCTGGCTGAAAACATCCCTTGTGCATTTGTTGAATGTGCTGCTACTTTAGAGCCAATATTGCAGCCCATAGGTAAGCCACCAACTCCAATTCCAATTCCCACTTCAATTAATCGTGTGTTACCTTCTTCATTGCAGGCACCTACTCAAATCCAATTTGGTGAAAGAGTTTACATGGATCTCAGGACAGATCTCTATTCCCTTCCATACAAAGATCCAATGCTTGCATGTTTTGAGAAGCATTTCGTGGAGAATGTACTTAAGTTCTTATTGGAGCACGTAGGAAAGCCACCAACTCAAATTCCAAAGTCGTTTTTGACTAATATGTTGTTGATGTCAATGATTAGGGCACCCACTCTTGAAATTCAACCATTGCCGGAACATTTCAAGTATCATCGTCCATTCAATAATCAACTCCATGCCGTGGTTTCCATTAAAGTATGAAAGGAAGCTTTGTCCGGCTAAAAGACGTTAAAGAAAGCGCTACTTGGGAGGCAACCCATGCAAATCAACAAAGGAAGCCCTAGGAATCACTCCAATTCCAGATTTGCGTTCCTAAAACCCTTCACTTTGTTGCTTGTTTCTAATCTGCCCAGTTGCTATGTACTTGCTGTTTGTGTGTTTCTTTTTGTTTAGTGTGTTTTTATGCTTGAAACATTGAGGACAATGTTTGATTTAAGTGTGGGGGGGTAACTAAGTGTTTTAATTGCAAATTCGTGGGATTTTATCACCCTTAACTTATAGACTAGTTCTTTGCTGTTTTTAAGTGTTTTTGGGCAGTTTTGGTGTGTTTTAGTGTGTTTTGAAGTAAAACTCCGAAAATCAAACAAAAATTTGAAAAATTTGTTTTAAAAACCCAAAAAGAGTTATTTTTGAGTTGTTTTTGTGTGTTTGTTTGTGTCTTAGGGTACCTTCCAACACAATGATGAGGATTCGGTTTGTAATTGCATGGCTGTTAAAGAGAGTGATTAACATGGATGAAAGTTTGATTTACTCTTTGTTTATGCTTAGTTGTGGTTATAACTTATGAATTCACATGCAATCATAAAGGAAAAATCAGTTTTTGTAACATGCTTGAAGGAACGAACTCAAACTAACGCTACAACCTTGTGAGACTTGAGCCTAAACGTTTATTTGGAGAGTTAAAATCTGTGCATTCTTTGTTTTCTAAGTCGTTGCATGATCTCATTATTCCTTGCTTGGTTGCTACTTAGAAGGCGTTTCATCATATAGTTCCAAATGCTAGAACTCATGCCCCTTTCATTCAAAGCATGTTAATTGATTTGCATAACACATTGTCAAGATGAAGTTGTGTAGTTACCACCACCTTAGCCAAATGCCGTGTGCCCTACATCATTTTGTGTTTAAGTTAACCCCGTTGAGCCTTGTTAGCCTTCATTCCTTGTTAAACCACATCATCCTCACCTAGCCTAGATTAGGACTTTCCACACCCTTGTTCTTAAAGCATAGGAAAGCATGACTCAAATTGAATTCCTTTTGACTAATGTTGGCAGAAAGCAAGTGTGGGGGAAGTGTTCTCATGTGTAATTGTGTGCCATAGGCACGGGTAGAAAGAAAAGAAAAAAAAAATGAAGAAAAGTATGTGAAAAATATGAAAAAGAGTTGAAAAGTTGTGAAAAAGAGTACCAAAGTGATGTTTGTTGAAGTAAGGGTCCAAAACAATGAATTCGGCCCTAAGGAGTTGTTTAAGTCTTCCCAGTGTGTTTTAAAGTTAGTTTCTGCAATCTAAGGAATTCTAAGTCTCAATTTCATTGCTTCGCTTACTATTGCTTAAAGAACGTTTGTTTTCCTTATCCTTTCCTTGTTAACCAAACACCCCAAGCCCCATTACAACCCTTAACTTCTATCTTGAGTGTTATGTGTTTCAATTTGTGGAGTTTGAATTTGGTATGAGCATATGGTGTCACTGGTTCTCGCATTTAAGTAGTAGCATTCCAATCATGAGATCATATCTAAACATGCTCTTTAACTCTAGAAATTGCGTTCGTTGTGATACATATATGTGAGCATTCGTTTTCTTATCTACATCAATCTTCTCACATATGTCTAGTGTAGGGTGTGGAGTTAGAAAATCTGAGTGAAAATAGAGTGCATATCTTGTAAGGAATTGAGGGAATTCTCTAAGGCATGTTACTACATTCAAAGCATTGTTTTAATTGATTACGTATGAACTAGTAAGTAGTGGCTTTAATTAAGTATGTGCTCGTGTAAAGATAATTCAAATCTGTGGGGATAACAATCTTTAACATGTCATGTGCATTGGAAATCCCTGAGGCAAACGTTGGAAGGTTTAGGTTTTTGTTTTGGTTAGTTGTTTCGTTTTGTTTCCTTCCTTTTGTTTGTTTTGCTCGAGGACTAGCAAAATCTAAGTGTGGGGGAATTTGATAGGAGCATATTTATGCTACTTATTTGGCTTGTTCTCGTGCATTTAAAGTGTGTTTACTTAGTTATTTTAGTGTTTAAAGTCACTTTTGTGTGTTTTCAGGTTCTAGGGCCAAAGTGTGCGAAAAGAAGCAAAATGGAGCCTTTTGGAGCAAATTAGAGCTTGGAATGAATGCCATATGCTTGTAGCCATGAGGATGGACGAAATTGAAGATTTGAAGATGAAGATTCCTACTTGAGCAAGGTTTCCTAGTTGAAGTAGGAAAATTCCAAATGGAAGATGGAATCCTAGCTAAATTGGGAATCCTAGTTGAAATGGGTTTCCTAGTTGAATTGGGAAACCTAGAAGATTGGAAGTCCTACTTGAACAAGGTTTCCTACTTGGAGTAGGAAACTTAAACCCCAAATGGTATCAAGTTGCAGCTACAAGAAAGATTTCCAAGTCCAAAAAGGAAAAGGTTACAAGATGAAAAAGGAGAAGAATTCCAAGTCAAGGAAGGATGGAAACATGTTTTCCTAATGCTAGAAGGACTTCTAAGTATTGTTGGACACAAATGAGAAAGTTCTAGAGTTTTCCTCTCCTTTCCGTGGGTTTGAACTAATTCCTAGCAGATTTGGGCTTCTAGAAGCCCTATCCCTAAAACCTTAATGTGTGCCGCACCCTAGCTTCTAGATGGCCCTAATTCCTTGCCTTGCAAGGCTTTCTAGAAGCCTTACCCTAGCTGCCGCACCCTAGGTCCTACTTCCCCTTGGATTTCAGATTTAATTAGCCCAATTCCTTAGGGATTTGGGTTAATTGGGCCATAATCCCTTCTCCTTATTGGATTTACAATTTCTGCTAGACTTAGGGGGCCTAATCCATCAATTAAGTGAAATCCAAACCCTAATCTGATTTAACCTAGGGTTTAGGGTGCCTATATATTCTTAACCTAAGTGTGCCGCACCTTTCATCATTCATTCACGCCAGAAATCCATCCCCTACCTTTGCCGTGCCCAACCTTCATCCAAACCCATATTTTCTGATCCCAAACCCCCCTAGCCGCACCATACACCCATCCTAGACACTTTTCCTCCATTCTACACCATTCAAACACATCCCAAACCATCTCCATACTTTGTGCCGCAGCAAGAAGGAAGAAGGAGTGCCCTTGAATGTGCTTGCTAGTCTCTTGCAGATTGCTGGAACTTTTAGGTGTAATCTTTCTTATGTTTTCAATGTTTCAATTCAATAAACTTTATGTTGTGAGTATGAGGAACTAAACCCCCTTAGTTGGGGGGTGATTCGAAACCATGTACATGCTTGCAATATGATTTGATTACATTCAGTTGTTATTTCATAAGTTGTGGATTCAATTCGTTCATCTATTTGATTGATAACTTATTTGTGTATGTTGATTGAGAGTGCACACTTAGTTTTCATGCATGAATATGATGCTAGATTATGAGGGAGTTTCACCTAATAGTTACAATCTTATAATCACAAGTAGTGAAGGTTGTTTCTCAACAATCGCGTTGAATGAATTCTTGGCATAAGTTTCATGCAATTCATAGTAACAAGTGCCTCGTCAATGCTTATGGTTTTCTTAGAACTTAATGATTTCTGCTTGTATCTCTTGTATGCAATTCATTGAGGGAACTTGTGGGGAATGCTTTGGGTTGTCGTATGCAATCATCCAATCCATTAACTTAAGGAAAATCTGAGAATTAATCTATGCAATTCATGGTTAATTTGGGGCATTGAGGATTTGTAACTCACTGGAAGAACAACTGAAAATCGTTTTGTTTGCAAGTGTGACATGTGTGGAGAAGAGCCTCCTAACTAGCCTTTTATCCATCCTTTTCATCCAAAAACGTTTTACAATCTGTTTGCTTTAAAGGTTCTGTGTTGATTTCAATTTACGTCCAAACCAAATCCCCCTTTACTTTCTTGTTCTAAAGTGTTTAGAATCTGTTTTATTTATGTTTTAGAAGGTTTTGAATCAACCCAAAACCTTATTTTCGTCTAAAGTTGTGTTTTTGCTAGAAACTGCCTAGTTTGTGTTTTTAGGCAGTTTTGAGTGTTTTTAATCCGTTTTAGTCTTTTGAACGTGTTCTGAAGTCTTAGAATACCTAGAAAGTGTTTTGAGTTGTGTTTCTAAGTATTTTGATTCAAGTTTTCACCCAAATTCGTCCAAGTTCTTGTTAGATTCTCAAAACTGTCCAGAAAGTGGTTTTTAGGCAGTTTTGAGTCATTAGGTTGCTGTTTTGAGTCTTTGCTTTGTTTTGGCGTTTTAACTTTTAATTTTGCATTCTTTGAGTCTAGTTTAGTGTTTTAAACTTTGTTTTTAAGTTTTTAAGTCAGTTTCCAAGTGTTTAGCAATCCCTCCTAATCCCCGGTCCAGAACGATCCCTACTTACATACTTTACTACAATTGTCAAAAGAGGGTTTAATTTGAGTGCTAGTTAATATCATATCAGTGAGAACTAATATTTTTGCTAGGTTTGGAATGCCTCGAGTTCTAATCAGCGATGGTGGCTCCCATTTTTGCAATCGAACCATTGCGGCTTTGCTTAAGAAGTACAACATCACCCATAAGGTTTCAACACCTTATCATCCTCAAACCAATGGGCAAGCCGAGGTGTCGAATAGAGAAATCAAACAGATTCTAGAGAAAACCGTGGGCACCACAAGGAAGGATTGGAGTTTGCGCTTAGACGATGCTTTGTGGGCTTATCGTACGGCCTACAAAACTCCCCTTGGCATGTCACCTTTTCGGCTTATCTATGGCAAGCCATGTCACTTACCGGTGGAACTTGAGCATAAAGCACACTGGGCCGTGAAAACATTCAATTTGGAGTTAGATGCGGCTGGAATGCATAGAAAACTCCAATTGAATGAACTTGAGGAGATACGGAATGAAGCATATGAGAGTGCCCGTATTTACAAGGAGAAAACAAAAGCGTTTCATGACAAGATGATAAGGGGCAAAACCTTTTCCATTGGGCAGAAAGTGTTGCTTTTCAATTCCCGATTGCGTTTATTTCCTGGTAAGTTGCGATCTAAATGGATTGGACCCTTTGTTGTGACTAATGTTTTTTCTCATGGTGCAGTCCAAGTCCAAAGCTTGAAAACCGGACATGAATTCAAGGTGAATGGGCATCGTTTGAAGCCCTATTACGATCTGTTCGAGGAGCAAGTGGTGGAAGACATCACTCTCCAACCCGTGGGCTCCAATGGGGATTGATTGAGTTCTTCGTCCGGCTGCAAGACGTTAAAGAAAGCGCTTCGTGGGAGGCAACCCATGCGATTCAACAAAGAAAGCCCTAGGAATCACTCCAATTCCAGATTTGCGTTCCTAACACCCTTTTCTTTGTTGATTCTTTCTAATCTGCCTAGTTTTGCATTATAGTTGCTGTTTGTGTGTTTCTTTCTATTTGGTGTGATTTTTTTTGCTTGAAACATTGAGGACAATGTTTGATTTAAGTGTGGGGGGGTATTTTAGTGTTTTTGATGCAAATTCGTGGGATTCTATCACCCAATACTTTTGGACTTGTTCCTTGCTGTTTTAAGGCGTTTTTAAGCTGTTTTGAAGCATTTTAGTGTGTTGTGTCTTAAAACTCCGAAAATCACATAAAAATTTGAAAAATTGTTTTGAAAAACCCAAAAAGAGTTGTTTTGAGTCGTTTTTGTGTGTTTGTGTCTTAGGTACCTTCCAACACAATGATGAGGATTTGGTTTTTAATTGCATAACTATTAAAGAAAGTTACACGCATGGATTGAAGTTTGATATGTTCTTGGCTTATGCTTGGTTATAGTTGATGTTTATGAACTCACATTTGATTACAAAGTGGTTAAAATCAGTTTTTGTAACATGCTTGAAGGAAAGAACTCAACTAACGCTACACCCTTGTGAGACTTGAGCCTTTGCTTTCTTTTGGAGAGTTATAATCTGTGATTTCTTTGTTTTCTAAAGTCGTTGCATGATCTCATTATTCTTTGCTTGGTTGTCACTTAGAATGCATTCGTATCATGATAGAACTAAATGCTAGAACTTGTATCCATTTCATTCAAAGCATGACATTGAATTGCATAACACATATCAAGATGAAGTTGTGTAGTTGCCACCTTAGCCAAATAGCCTTACTTCCCATATTTCGTATGTTTTGTAGGTTTTAGCCCCATTGAGCCTTGTTTAGCCTTTATTCTTTGTTAAACCACATTACTCTCACCTAGCCTAGTTTAGGACAGTTCACACCCTTGTTCTTAAAAGATAGTGAGCATGACTTAAATGAATTCCTTTTGAGTTACATTATGTATGAAAATGAGTGTGGGGGAAGGAATGATTGTTCCTAAGTTCTTATGTATGTTTTGGGGTTCAAAAGAAAAGAAAAAGTTGTGAAAAACGTATGGAAAAGAAAAACAGAAAAGAAAAGTAAGAAAGAAAGAAAAAAAGAGCTTGAAAAGATGTATGAATGAGTGATTAAGTGTTGAATGTTGAAGGAAGGGTCCAAAACCCCAAATCTGGCCCTAAATTGTCTAAATCTTCCCTTTTTGTTCAAAAGTGAATTCTAAGTTGATTCAAATACTTTGCTCACTATTTCTTTAAGAACCTTTGTTTTCCATATCCTTTCTTTGTTAACCAAACACCCTTAGCCCCGTTACAACCCTTACACTTCTACCTTGATTGTGTTATGTGTTCAATATGTGGAGTTTGGGATTGATATGAGCATATGGTGTCAATGGTTCTTGCATCTAAGTGGTGGCATTCCTTTCATGAGATCATATTCATACATTCACTTATAACTCCAGAAAAGTGCTTTCTTTGTTAAAACATATGTGAGTATTAGTTTTCATGTTGACATCAATCTTCTCACATATATCTAGTATAAGGAGTGTAGTTAGAAAATCTGAGTGAAAATTGAGTGCATATCTAGTGAGGATATGAGGGAATTCTCTAAGGCATGTTACTACATTCAAAATGTTGTTTTCATTGATTAAATGTGAACTAATGAATGGTAACTATGGTTAAGTATGTGCTTAAGTGTATGGAAGACCAAAATCTATGTAAATCATGATCTTTAATGTGTTATGTGCTTTGGAAATCCCTGAGGTAATGTTGGAAGGTTTAGGTTGAGTTTTGTTTATTTCATTTTGCTCGAGGACTAGCAAAAGCTAAGTGTGGGGGAATTTGATAGGAGCATATTTATGCGACTTAACTAGCTCATTTCCTTGCATTTACGTTGTTAGAACCTAGTTGTTAGTACTTTAAGCCATTTTCGTGCAATTTCAGGTTCTAAGGTCAAAGTATGCAAAAAGGTGCATTTTGGAGCGTTTTGGAGCAATTTTGGGCCTAAGATGGATAGGACATGTTTGGAGCTAATCGGAAGGATGAAATTGAAGTACAAATGAGCTAAGGAGCGAATGAAGATGTGAAGAATGGAATTCAAGGCAAATGAAGAATGAAGAGTCAAATTTGGAAACCGAAGTTTCTAAGTTTGGAAGTTTCTATTTTCGAAGGTTTCCATTCTTGAAGAGTTTCTATTCTTGGAATGGAAGTTTCCCAACCCTTCTTCACCAAAGTTTCAGCCACAAAGGAGTTCCTAAATATGTGAGGATAGTCAATTGAGGGTTCTAGAAGCCTAAGCATTCCTAAACAATCCTTGCCGCACATCCCTTGCACATTCCTTTTCCTTGCCGCACATGGACACCCTTTCTTGCCTAATTTCTGAACATAAGCACATACCTATTTTGTGCTAGTCCTTGCCGTGCAAGGAGGGTGATTTCCTACTTGTTTTGTGTCCTAAAAACATTCCTATTTCCTTCACAAATCTGTCACACAAGGAAGGGAGGTTCTTTCCTATTTTCTGGACACATCTCACATTCCTAAATCTGTCCCATAAATTCCTCCGAATTTCCTTTCCTATTTTCTTTAATTCCTGCACCTTAGTTGCCTATTTTCTGTCATAAAACACATTCCCCTTTAGTACCTAGCCTTGCCACACAAGGAGGACCCTCTCTTTCCTATTTTCTGACCATTAAACACATTCCTTTTTCCTCCTACATAATTCTGCCGAATTTCACATTCCTATTTTATTTTCTGATTTCTTTTCTTCCTTATTCAATTAGGGAACCATTTTAGCTAAGTTTTAAAAGGCCTTTCCTGAACCCTAAGCCGTGCCCTATATATATAAGTCCATTCATTCACCACAATTCAGTTTTTACACAACCTAGACACCATTCCAAGTCCTTGCCGCAACTTCTCTCTAAGTCCTTCACAATTTCTGTCCATCCTTCACTCTTGCCGCACCACCCCTCTACCCTAAACATATCCCTTTCATCCATACACATCCACCATACCCTGAGCA
The DNA here is from genome assembly GCA_963580275.1 of Crataegus laevigata. Taxonomy (NCBI): domain Eukaryota; kingdom Viridiplantae; phylum Streptophyta; class Magnoliopsida; order Rosales; family Rosaceae; genus Crataegus; species Crataegus laevigata. The sequence goes on from OY756945.1 coordinate 22,509,426, forward strand.
CTTGTGCCGCAGCAAGGAGAAGAAGGATTGGACGTTTGAAGATTGGAGCGTTTTAGGTGTAATTCGTTTCATGTCTCTTATGTTTAATTTCTGTTCACTTTGTCTTGCTGTAATCATGAGTGGCTAAACCCCTAATTAGTTAGGGGAAAGTTTGAAGCCATGAACATGTTTGAGATATGAATTGATTCCTTCCAATTGTGATTTGTCAAGTTGTGATTGCAATTCAATTATCTGTTTTATTCATAACTGATTCATGCATGTTTGTTGAGGATGCATACTTGGTTTTCATTCATGAATTAGGTGCTAGATTATGAACGAGTTTCACCTAATCGTTACAAGTTTATATTCATAAGTAGTGAAGGTTGCTAGTCACAACCGCGTTAATTGAATTCTTGGCAAGAGTATCATGCAGTCATAGTTACAATTGCCTCGTCAACACTTATGATTTTCATGGAACGTAATGATCTCTATTTGTACTTCTATTATGCAGTCATGTAGGGGACTTTTAGAGAATGATTTGGGTTGTTGTATGCAGTTCATCCAATTCAATGAGTAAAGGAAAATCTGATGGTTAATTAGTGCAATCACGGTTAACTTGGGGTGTTGAGCATCATAGTTAGTGAAAAGCAATTGGAAAATCGATTCATATACAAATATGTCATGTGTGGAGAATGGACCTCTAACTAATCCATCCATCATCTTATTTCTCAAATTTGTTTTACAATCTGTCTAGTTTCATACATCGCTTTGTTATTTCAATTTTCGTCAAAACCAAAACTCCCCTTTACTTTCTTGTTCTAAAGTGTTTAGAATCTGTTTTATTTATGTTTTAGAAGGTTTTGAGTCAACCCAAAACCTTATTTTCGTCCAAAATTGTGTTTAGAACTAGAAACTGCCTATTTAGTGTTTTTAGGCAGTTTTGAGTCTTTTTAGTCAGTTTTGAGTCTTTTGAACTTGTTTTGGAGTCTTTGAGTCTTTGTGAACGTTTTTAACTTTGTTTTTATGTTTTTGAGTCAGTTTAGAGGTTTTAGCAAGCCCTCCTAATCCCCGGTCCCTAACGATCCCTACTTGCACCTTTACTACAATTTGATAACAAGAGGGTTTTATTTGTGTGTTAAGTTAATTTTCACATCAATAAGACACTACTAGGACCCTAAACACGAGTCCTTAAAAGATCAAATGCTTTTTTTGTTTCAAAAGTACACTATTTTTTCCTTTGGAGTCTATGCACAAAGTTTTAAGCAATCGTTGGATAAAACGAGCGTGAGTTTGACAAGTTTTGAATCTAAACAAATGAACACATATAAGACACTACTAGGACGCTAAACACGAGTCCTTAAAAGATCAAATGCTTTTTTATTTTCAAAAGTACACTATTTTTTCTTTTGGAGTCTATTCACAAGGTTTTAAGCAATCCTGGGATACAACGAGCGTGAGTTTCACAAGTGTTGAATTTAAACAAATGAAAACATATAAGACACTACTAGGACGCTAAACTCGAGTCCTTAAAAGATCAAATGCTTTTTTTGTTTCAAAAGTACACTATTTTTTCATTTGGAGTGTATTCATAAGGTTTTAAGCAATCGTTGGATAAAACGAGCGTGAGTTTGACAAGTTTTGAATTTAAACAAATGAACACATATAAGACCCTACTAGGACACTAAACTCGAGTCCTTAAAAGATCAAATGCTTTTTTTGTTTCAAAAGTAAACTATTTTTTCATTTGGAGTGTATTCACAAGGTTTTAAGCAATCCTGGGATACAACAAGCGTGAGTTTCACAAGTGTTGAATTTAAACAAATGAAAACATATAAGACACTACTAGGACGCTAAACTCGAGTCCTTAAAAGATCAAATGCTTTTTTTGTTTCAAAAGTACACTATTTTTTCATTTGGAGTCTATTCACAAGGTTTTAAGCAATCGTTGGATAAAACGAGCGTGAGTTTGACAAGTGTTGAATTTAAACAAATGAAAACATATAAGACACTACTGGGACGCTAAACTCGAGTCCTTAAAAGATCAAATGCTTTTTTTGTTTCAAAAGTACACTATTTTTTCGTTTGGAGTCTATTCACAAGGTTTTAAGCAATCGTTGGACAAAACGAGCGTTAGTTTGACAAGTGTTGAATTTAAACAAATGAAAACATATAAGACACTACTGGGACGCTAAACTCGAGTCCTTAAAAGATCAAATGCTTTTTTTGTTTCAAAAGTACACTATTTTTTCATTTGGAGTCTATTCACAAGGTTTTAAGCAATCGTTGGATAAAACGAGCGTTAGTTTGACAAGTGTTTAATTTAAACAAATGAAAACATATAAGACACTACTGGGACGCTAAACTCGAGTCCTTAAAAGATCAAATGCTTTTTTTGTTTCAAATGTACACTATTTTTTCATTTGGAGTCTATTCACAAGGTTTTAAGCAATCGTTGGATAAAACGAGCGTGAGTTTGACAAGTGTTGAATTTAAACAAATGAAAACATATAAGACACTACTAGGACGCTAAACACGAGTGCTTAAAAGATCAAATGCTTTTTTATTTTCAAAAGTACACTATTTTTTCTTTTGGAGTCTATTCACAAGGTTTTAAGCAATCCTGGGATACAACGAGCGTGAGTTTCACAAGTGTTGAATTTAAACAAATGAAAACATATAAGACACTACTAGGACGCTAAACTCGAGTCCTTAAAAGATCAAATGCTTTTTTTGTTTCAAAAGTACACTATTTTTTCATTTGGAGTGTATTCACAAGGTTTTAAGCAATCGTTGGATAAAACGAGCGTGAGTTTGACAAGTTTTGAATTTAAACAAATGAACACATATAAGACACTACTAGGACACTAAACTCGAGTCCTTAAAAGATCAAATGCTTTTTTTGTTTCAAAAATACACTATTTTTTCATTTCGAGTCTATTCACAAGGTTTTAAGCAATCCTGGGATACAACGAGCGTGAGTTTCACAAGTGTAGAATTTAATCAAATGAACACATATAAGACACTAGTAGGACGCTAAACTCGAGTCCTTAAAAGATCAAATGCTTTTTTTGTTTCAAAAGTACACTATTTTTTCATTTGGAGTGTATTCACAAGGTTTTAAGCAATCGTTGGATAAAACGAGCGTGAGTTTGACAAGTGTTGAATTTAAACAAATGAACACATATAAGACACTACTAGGACGCTAAACTCGAGTCCTTAAAAGATCAAATGCTTATTTTGTTTCAAAGGTACACTGTTTTTTCATTTCGAGTCTATTCACAAGGTTTTAAGCAATCCTGGGATACAACAAGCGTGAGTTTGACAAGTGTTGAATTTAATCAAATGAACACATATAAGACACTACTAGGACGCTAAACTCGAGTCCTTAAAAGATCAAATGCTTTTTTTGTTTCAAAAGTACACTATTTTTTCTTTTGGAGTCTATTCACAAGGTTTTAAGCAATCTTGGGATACAACGAGCGTGAGTTTGACAAGTTTTGAATTTAAACAAACTAAAACATATAAGACACTACTAGGACGCTAAACTCGAGTCCTTAAAAGATCAAATGCTTTTTTTGTTTCAAATGTACACTATTTTTTCATTTCGAGTGTATTCACAAGGTTTTAAGCAATCGTTGGATAAAACGAGCGTGAGTTTGACAAGTTTTGAATTTAAACAAATGAAAACATATAAGACACTACTAGGACGCTAAACACGAGTGCTTAAAAGATCAAATGCTTTTTTATTTTCAAAAGTACACTATTTTTTCTTTTGGAGTCTATTCACAAGGTTTTAAGCAATCCTGGGATACAACGAGCGTGAGTTTCACAAGTGTTGAATTTAAACAAATGAAAACATATAAGACACTACTAGGACGCTAAACTCGAGTCCTTAAAAGATCAAATGCTTTTTTGTTTCAAAAGTACACTATTTTTTCATTTGGAGTGTATTCACAAGGTTTTAAGCAATCGTTGGATAAAACGAGCGTGAGTTTGACAAGTTTTGAATTTAAACAAATGAACACATATAAGACACTACTAGGACGCTAAACTCGAGTCCTTAAAAGATCAAATGCTTTTTTTGTTTCAAAAGTACACTATTTCTTCATTTGGAGTCTATTCACAAGGTTTTAAGCAATCGTTGGATAAAACGAGCGTGAGTTTGACAAGTTTTGAATTTAAACAAATGAACACATATAAGACACTACTAGGACGCTAAACACGAGTCCTTAAAAGATCAAATGCTTTTTTTTGTTTCAAAAGTACACTATTTTTTCATTTGGAGTCTATTCACAAGGTTTTAAGCAATCGTTGGATAAAACGAGCGTGAGTTTGACAAGTTTTGAATTTAAACAAATGAACACATATAAGACACTACTAGGACGCTAAACTCGAGTCCTTAAAAGATCAAATGCTTTTTTTGTTTCAAAAGTACACTATTTTTTCATTTGGAGTCTATTCACAAGGTTTTAAGCAATCGTTGGATAAAACGAGCGTGAGTTTGACAAGTTTTGAATTTAAACAAATGAACACATATAAGACACTACTAGGACGCTAAACACGAGTCCTTAAAAGATCAAATGCTTTTTTTTGTTTCAAAAGTACACTATTTTTTCTTTTGGAGTCTATTCACAAGGTTTTAAGCAATCTTGGGATACAACGAGCGTGAGTTTGACAAGTTTTGAATTTAAACAAACTAAAACATATAAGACACTACTAGGACGCTAAACTCGAGTCCTTAAAAGATCAAATGCTTTTTTTGTTTCAAATGTACACTATTTTTTCATTTCGAGTGTATTCACAAGGTTTTAAGCAATCGTTGGATAAAACGAGCGTGAGTTTGACAAGTTTTGAATTTAAACAAATGAAAACATATAAGACACTACTAGGACGCTAAACACGAGTGCTTAAAAGATCAAATGCTTTTTTATTTTCAAAAGTACACTATTTTTTCTTTTGGAGTCTATTCACAAGGTTTTAAGCAATCCTGGGATACAACGAGCGTGAGTTTCACAAGTGTTGAATTTAAACAAATGAAAACATATAAGACACTACTAGGACGCTAAACTCGAGTCCTTAAAAGATCAAATGCTTTTTTGTTTCAAAAGTACACTATTTTTTCTTTTGGAGTCTATTCACAAGGTTTTAAGCAATCTTGGGATACAACGAGCGTGAGTTTGACAAGTTTTGAATTTAAACAAACTAAAACATATAAGACACTACTAGGACGCTAAACTCGAGTCCTTAAAAGATCAAATGCTTTTTTTGTTTCAAATGTACACTATTTTTTCATTTCGAGTGTATTCACAAGGTTTTAAGCAATCGTTGGATAAAACGAGCGTGAGTTTGACAAGTTTTGAATTTAAACAAATGAAAACATATAAGACACTACTAGGACGCTAAACACGAGTGCTTAAAAGATCAAATGCTTTTTTATTTTCAAAAGTACACTATTTTTTCTTTTGGAGTCTATTCACAAGGTTTTAAGCAATCCTGGGATACAACGAGCGTGAGTTTCACAAGTGTTGAATTTAAACAAATGAAAACATATAAGACACTACTAGGACGCTAAACTCGAGTCCTTAAAAGATCAAATGCTTTTTTGTTTCAAAAGTACACTATTTTTTCATTTGGAGTGTATTCACAAGGTTTTAAGCAATCGTTGGATAAAACGAGCGTGAGTTTGACAAGTTTTGAATTTAAACAAATGAACACATATAAGACACTACTAGGACGCTAAACTCGAGTCCTTAAAAGATCAAATGCTTTTTTTGTTTCAAAAGTACACTATTTCTTCATTTGGAGTCTATTCACAAGGTTTTAAGCAATCGTTGGATAAAACGAGCGTGAGTTTGACAAGTTTTGAATTTAAACAAATGAACACATATAAGACACTACTAGGACGCTAAACACGAGTCCTTAAAAGATCAAATGCTTTTTTTTGTTTCAAAAGTACACTATTTTTTCATTTGGAGTCTATTCACAAGGTTTTAAGCAATCGTTGGATAAAACGAGCGTGAGTTTGACAAGTTTTGAATTTAAACAAATGAACACATATAAGACACTACTAGGACGCTAAACTCGAGTCCTTAAAAGATCAAATGCTTTTTTTGTTTCAAAAGTACACTATTTTTTCATTTGGAGTCTATTCACAAGGTTTTAAGCAATCGTTGGATAAAACGAGCGTGAGTTTGACAAGTTTTGAATTTAAACAAATGAACACATATAAGACACTACTAGGACGCTAAACACGAGTCCTTAAAAGATCAAATGCTTTTTTTTGTTTCAAAAGTACACTATTTTTTCTTTTGGAGTCTATTCACAAGGTTTTAAGCAATCTTGGGATACAACGAGCGTGAGTTTGACAAGTTTTGAATTTAAACAAACTAAAACATATAAGACACTACTAGGACGCTAAACTCGAGTCCTTAAAAGATCAAATGCTTTTTTTGTTTCAAATGTACACTATTTTTTCATTTGGAGTCTATTCACAAAGTTTTAAGCAATCGTTGGATAAAACGAGCGTGAGTTTGACAAGTTTTGAATTTAACAAATGAACACATATAAGACACTACGAGGACGCTAAACACGAGTCCTTAAAAGATCAAATGCTTTTTTTTGTTTCAAAAGTACACTATTTTTTCTTTTGGAGTCTATTCACAAGGTTTTAAGCAATCTTGGGATACAACGAGCGTGAGTTTGACAAGTTTTGAATTTAAACAAACTAAAACATATAAGACACTACTAGGACGCTAAACTCGAGTCCTTAAAAGATCAAATGCTTTTTTTGTTTCAAATGTACACTATTTTTTCATTTGGAGTCTATTCACAAAGTTTTAAGCAATCGTTGGATAAAACGAGCGTGAGTTTGACAAGTTTTGAATTTAACAAATGAACACATATAAGACACTACGAGGACGCTAAACACGAGTCCTTAAAAGATCAAATGCTTTTTTTTGTTTCAAAAGTACACTATTTTTTCATTTGGAGTGTATTCACAAGGTTTTAAGCAATCGTTGGATAAAACGAGCGTGAGTTTGACAAGTTTTGAATTTAAACAAATGAACACATATAAGACACTACTAGGACGCTAAACTCGAGTCCTTAAAAGATCAAATGCTTTTTTTGTTTCAAAAGTACACTATTTCTTCATTTGGAGTCTATTCACAAGGTTTTAAGCAATCGTTGGATAAAACGAGCGTGAGTTTGACAAGTTTTGAATTTAAACAAATGAACACATATAAGACACTACTAGGACGCTAAACACGAGTCCTTAAAAGATCAAATGCTTTTTTTTGTTTCAAAAGTACACTATTTTTTCATTTGGAGTCTATTCACAAGGTTTTAAGCAATCGTTGGATAAAACGAGCGTGAGTTTGACAAGTTTTGAATTTAAACAAATGAACACATATAAGACACTACTAGGACGCTAAACTCGAGTCCTTAAAAGATCAAATGCTTTTTTTGTTTCAAAAGTACACTATTTTTTCATTTGGAGTCTATTCACAAGGTTTTAAGCAATCGTTGGATAAAACGAGCGTGAGTTTGACAAGTTTTGAATTTAAACAAATGAAAACGTATAAGACACTACTAGGACGCTAAACACGAGTGCTTAAAAGATCAAATGCTTTTTTATTTTCAAAAGTACACTATTTTTTCTTTTGGAGTCTATTCACAAGGTTTTAAGCAATCCTGGGATACAACGAGCGTGAGTTTCACAAGTGTTGAATTTAAACAAATGAAAACATATAAGACACTACTAGGACGCTAAACTCGAGTCCTTAAAAGATCAAATGCTTTTTTTGTTTCAAAAGTACACTATTTTTTCATTTGGAGTCTATTCACAAGGTTTTAAGCAATCGTTGGATAAAACGAGCGTGAGTTTGACAAGTTTTGAATTTAAACAAATGAACACATATAAGACACTACTAGGACGCTAAACACGAGTCCTTAAAAGATCAAATGCTTTTTTTTGTTTCAAAAGTACACTATTTTTTCTTTTGGAGTCTATTCACAAGGTTTTAAGCAATCTTGGGATACAACGAGCGTGAGTTTGACAAGTTTTGAATTTAAACAAACTAAAACATATAAGACACTACTAGGACGCTAAACTCGAGTCCTTAAAAGATCAAATGCTTTTTTTGTTTCAAATGTACACTATTTTTTCATTTGGAGTCTATTCACAAAGTTTTAAGCAATCGTTGGATAAAACGAGCGTGAGTTTGACAAGTTTTGAATTTAACAAATGAACACATATAAGACACTACGAGGACGCTAAACACGAGTCCTTAAAAGATCAAATGCTTTTTTTTGTTTCAAAAGTACACTATTTTTTCTTTTGGAGTCTATTCACAAGGTTTTAAGCAATCTTGGGATACAACGAGCGTGAGTTTGACAAGTTTTGAATTTAAACAAACTAAAACATATAAGACACTACTAGGACGCTAAACTCGAGTCCTTAAAAGATCAAATGCTTTTTTTGTTTCAAATGTACACTATTTTTTCATTTGGAGTCTATTCACAAAGTTTTAAGCAATCGTTGGATAAAACGAGCGTGAGTTTGACAAGTTTTGAATTTAACAAATGAACACATATAAGACACTACGAGGACGCTAAACACGAGTCCTTAAAAGATCAAATGCTTTTTTTTGTTTCAAAAGTACACTATTTTTTCATTTGGAGTGTATTCACAAGGTTTTAAGCAATCGTTGGATAAAACGAGCGTGAGTTTGACAAGTTTTGAATTTAAACAAATGAACACATATAAGACACTACTAGGACGCTAAACTCGAGTCCTTAAAAGATCAAATGCTTTTTTTGTTTCAAAAGTACACTATTTCTTCATTTGGAGTCTATTCACAAGGTTTTAAGCAATCGTTGGATAAAACGAGCGTGAGTTTGACAAGTTTTGAATTTAAACAAATGAACACATATAAGACACTACTAGGACGCTAAACACGAGTCCTTAAAAGATCAAATGCTTTTTTTTGTTTCAAAAGTACACTATTTTTTCATTTGGAGTCTATTCACAAGGTTTTAAGCAATCGTTGGATAAAACGAGCGTGAGTTTGACAAGTTTTGAATTTAAACAAATGAACACATATAAGACACTACTAGGACGCTAAACTCGAGTCCTTAAAAGATCAAATGCTTTTTTTGTTTCAAAAGTACACTATTTTTTCATTTGGAGTCTATTCACAAGGTTTTAAGCAATCGTTGGATAAAACGAGCGTGAGTTTGACAAGTTTTGAATTTAAACAAATGAAAACGTATAAGACACTACTAGGACGCTAAACACGAGTGCTTAAAAGATCAAATGCTTTTTTATTTTCAAAAGTACACTATTTTTTCTTTTGGAGTCTATTCACAAGGTTTTAAGCAATCCTGGGATACAACGAGCGTGAGTTTCACAAGTGTTGAATTTAAACAAATGAAAACATATAAGACACTACTAGGACGCTAAACTCGAGTCCTTAAAAGATCAAATGCTTTTTTGTTTCAAAAGTACACTATTTTTTCATTTGGAGTGTATTCACAAGGTTTTAAGCAATCGTTGGATAAAACGAGCGTGAGTTTGACAAGTTTTGAATTTAAACAAATGAACACATATAAGACACTACTAGGACGCTAAACTCGAGTCCTTAAAAGATCAAATGCTTTTTTTGTTTCAAAAGTACACTATTTCTTCATTTGGAGTCTATTCACAAGGTTTTAAGCAATCGTTGGATAAAACGAGCGTGAGTTTGACAAGTTTTGAATTTAAACAAATGAACACATATAAGACACTACTAGGACGCTAAACACGAGTCCTTAAAAGATCAAATGCTTTTTTTTGTTTCAAAAGTACACTATTTTTTCATTTGGAGTCTATTCACAAGGTTTTAAGCAATCGTTGGATAAAACGAGCGTGAGTTTGACAAGTTTTGAATTTAAACAAATGAACACATATAAGACACTACTAGGACGCTAAACTCGAGTCCTTAAAAGATCAAATGCTTTTTTTGTTTCAAAAGTACACTATTTTTTCATTTGGAGTCTATTCACAAAGTTTTAAGCAATCGTTGGATAAAACGAGCGTGAGTTTGACAAGTTTTGAATTTAACAAATGAACACATATAAGACACTACGAGGACGCTAAACACGAGTCCTTAAAAGATCAAATGCTTTTTTTTGTTTCAAAAGTACACTATTTTTTCTTTTGGAGTCTATTCACAAGGTTTTAAGCAATCTTGGGATACAACGAGCGTGAGTTTGACAAGTTTTGAATTTAAACAAACTAAAACATATAAGACACTACTAGGACGCTAAACTCGAGTCCTTAAAAGATCAAATGCTTTTTTTGTTTCAAATGTACACTATTTTTTCATTTGGAGTCTATTCACAAAGTTTTAAGCAATCGTTGGATAAAACGAGCGTGAGTTTGACAAGTTTTGAATTTAACAAATGAACACATATAAGACACTACGAGGACGCTAAACACGAGTCCTTAAAAGATCAAATGCTTTTTTTTGTTTCAAAAGTACACTATTTTTTCATTTGGAGTGTATTCACAAGGTTTTAAGCAATCGTTGGATAAAACGAGCGTGAGTTTGACAAGTTTTGAATTTAAACAAATGAACACATATAAGACACTACTAGGACGCTAAACTCGAGTCCTTAAAAGATCAAATGCTTTTTTTGTTTCAAAAGTACACTATTTCTTCATTTGGAGTCTATTCACAAGGTTTTAAGCAATCGTTGGATAAAACGAGCGTGAGTTTGACAAGTTTTGAATTTAAACAAATGAACACATATAAGACACTACTAGGACGCTAAACACGAGTCCTTAAAAGATCAAATGCTTTTTTTTGTTTCAAAAGTACACTATTTTTTCATTTGGAGTCTATTCACAAGGTTTTAAGCAATCGTTGGATAAAACGAGCGTGAGTTTGACAAGTTTTGAATTTAAACAAATGAACACATATAAGACACTACTAGGACGCTAAACTCGAGTCCTTAAAAGATCAAATGCTTTTTTTGTTTCAAAAGTACACTATTTTTTCATTTGGAGTCTATTCACAAGGTTTTAAGCAATCGTTGGATAAAACGAGCGTGAGTTTGACAAGTTTTGAATTTAAACAAATGAACACATATAAGACACTACTAGGACGCTAAACACGAGTCCTTAAAAGATCAAATGCTTTTTTTTGTTTCAAAAGTACACTATTTTTTCTTTTGGAGTCTATTCACAAGGTTTTAAGCAATCTTGGGATACAACGAGCGTGAGTTTGACAAGTTTTGAATTTAAACAAACTAAAACATATAAGACACTACTAGGACGCTAAACTCGAGTCCTTAAAAGATCAAATGCTTTTTTTGTTTCAAATGTACACTATTTTTTCATTTGGAGTCTATTCACAAAGTTTTAAGCAATCGTTGGATAAAACGAGCGTGAGTTTGACAAGTTTTGAATTTAACAAATGAACACATATAAGACACTACGAGGACGCTAAACACGAGTCCTTAAAAGATCAAATGCTTTTTTTTGTTTCAAAAGTACACTATTTTTTCTTTTGGAGTCTATTCACAAGGTTTTAAGCAATCTTGGGATACAACGAGCGTGAGTTTGACAAGTTTTGAATTTAAACAAACTAAAACATATAAGACACTACTAGGACGCTAAACTCGAGTCCTTAAAAGATCAAATGCTTTTTTTGTTTCAATGGTACACTATTTTTTCATTTGGAGTGTATTCACAAGGTTTTAAGCAATCGTTGGATAAAACGAGCGTGAGTTTGACAAGTGTTGAATTTAAACAAATGAACACATATAAGACACTACTAGGACGCTAAACTCGAGTCCTTAAAAGATCAAATGCTTATTTTGTTTCAAAAGTACACTGTTTTTTCATTTCGAGTCTATTCACAAGGTTTTAAGCAATCGTTGGATAAAACGAGCGTGAGTTTGACAAGTTTTGAATTTAAACAAATGAACACATATAAGACCCTACTAGGACACTAAACTCGAGTCCTTAAAAGATCAAATGCTTTTTTTGTTTAAAAAATACACTATTTTTTCATTTCGAGTGTATTCACAAGGTTTTAAGCAATCCTGGGATACAACGAGCGTGAGTTTGACAAGTGTTGAATTTAAACAAATGAACACATATAAGACACTACTAGGACGCTAAACTCGAGTCCTTAAAAGATCAAATGCTTTTTTTGTTTCAACAGGACACTGTTTTTTCATTTCGAGTCTATTCACAAGGTTTTAAGCAATCGTTGGATAAAACGAGCGTGAGTTTGACAAGTTTTGAATTTAAACAAATGAACACATATAAGACACTAGTAGGACGCTAAACTCGAGTCCTTAAAAGATCAAATGCTTTTTTTGTTTCAAAAGTACACTATTTTTTCATTTGGAGTGTATTCACAAGGTTTTAACCAATCGTTGGATAAAACGAGCGTGAGTTTGACAAGTGTTGAATTTAAACAAATGAACACATATAAGACACTACTAGGACGCTAAACTCGAGTCCTTAAAAGATCAAATGCTTTTTTTGTTTCAAAAGTACACTATTTTTTCATTTGGAGTCTATTCACAAAGTTTTAAGCAATCGTTGGATAAAACGAGCGTGAGTTTGACAAGTTTTGAATTTAACAAATGAACACATATAAGACACTACGAGGACGCTAAACACGAGTCCTTAAAAGATCAAATGCTTTTTTTGTTTCAAAAGTACACTATTTTTTCATTTGGAGTGTATTCACAAGGTTTTAAGCAATCGTTGGATAAAACGAGCGTGAGTTTGACAAGTGTTGAATTTAAACAAATGAACACATATAAGACACTACTAGGACGCTAAACTCGAGTCCTTAAAAGATCAAATGCTTTTTTTGTTTCAAAAGTACACTATTTTTTCATTTGGAGTCTATTCACAAAGTTTTAAGCAATCGTTGGATAAAACGAGCGTGAGTTTGACAAGTTTTGAATTTAACAAATGAACACATATAAGACACTACGAGGACGCTAAACACGAGTCCTTAAAAGATCAAATGCTTTTTTTTGTTTCAAAAGTACACTATTTTTTCTTTTGGAGTCTATTCACAAGGTTTTAAGCAATCTTGGGATACAACGAGCGTGAGTTTGACAAGTTTTGAATTTAAACAAACTAAAACATATAAGACACTACTAGGACGCTAAACTCGAGTCCTTAAAAGATCAAATGCTTTTTTTGTTTCAAATGTACACTATTTTTTCATTTGGAGTCTATTCACAAAGTTTTAAGCAATCGTTGGATAAAACGAGCGTGAGTTTGACAAGTTTTGAATTTAACAAATGAACACATATAAGACACTACGAGGACGCTAAACACGAGTCCTTAAAAGATCAAATGCTTTTTTTTGTTTCAAAAGTACACTATTTTTTCATTTGGAGTGTATTCACAAGGTTTTAAGCAATCGTTGGATAAAACGAGCGTGAGTTTGACAAGTTTTGAATTTAAACAAATGAACACATATAAGACACTACTAGGACGCTAAACTCGAGTCCTTAAAAGATCAAATGCTTTTTTTGTTTCAAAAGTACACTATTTCTTCATTTGGAGTCTATTCACAAGGTTTTAAGCAATCGTTGGATAAAACGAGCGTGAGTTTGACAAGTTTTGAATTTAAACAAATGAACACATATAAGACACTACTAGGACGCTAAACTCGAGTCCTTAAAAGATCAAATGCTTTTTTTGTTTCAAAAGTACACTATTTTTTCATTTGGAGTCTATTCACAAGGTTTTAAGCAATCGTTGGATAAAACGAGCGTGAGTTTGACAAGTTTTGAATTTAAACAAATGAACACATATAAGACACTACTAGGACGCTAAACACGAGTCCTTAAAAGATCAAATGCTTTTTTTTGTTTCAAAAGTACACTATTTTTTCTTTTGGAGTCTATTCACAAGGTTTTAAGCAATCTTGGGATACAACGAGCGTGAGTTTGACAAGTTTTGAATTTAAACAAACTAAAACATATAAGACACTACTAGGACGCTAAACTCGAGTCCTTAAAAGATCAAATGCTTTTTTTGTTTCAAATGTACACTATTTTTTCATTTGGAGTCTATTCACAAAGTTTTAAGCAATCGTTGGATAAAACGAGCGTGAGTTTGACAAGTTTTGAATTTAACAAATGAACACATATAAGACACTACGAGGACGCTAAACACGAGTCCTTAAAAGATCAAATGCTTTTTTTTGTTTCAAAAGTACACTATTTTTTCTTTTGGAGTCTATTCACAAGGTTTTAAGCAATCTTGGGATACAACGAGCGTGAGTTTGACAAGTTTTGAATTTAAACAAACTAAAACATATAAGACACTACTAGGACGCTAAACTCGAGTCCTTAAAAGATCAAATGCTTTTTTTGTTTCAATTGTACACTATTTTTTCATTTGGAGTGTATTCACAAGGTTTTAAGCAATCGTTGGATAAAACGAGCGTGAGTTTGACAAGTGTTGAATTTAAACAAATGAACACATATAAGACACTACTAGGACGCTAAACTCGAGTCCTTAAAAGATCAAATGCTTATTTTGTTTCAAAAGTACACTGTTTTTTCATTTCGAGTCTATTCACAAGGTTTTAAGCAATCGTTGGATAAAACGAGCGTGAGTTTGACAAGTTTTGAATTTAAACAAATGAACACATATAAGACCCTACTAGGACACTAAACTCGAGTCCTTAAAAGATCAAATGCTTTTTTTGTTTAAAAAATACACTATTTTTTCATTTCGAGTGTATTCACAAGGTTTTAAGCAATCCTGGGATACAACGAGCGTGAGTTTGACAAGTGTTGAATTTAAACAAATGAACACATATAAGACACTACTAGGACGCTAAACTCGAGTCCTTAAAAGATCAAATGCTTTTTTTGTTTCAACAGGACACTGTTTTTTCATTTCGAGTCTATTCACAAGGTTTTAAGCAATCGTTGGATAAAACGAGCGTGAGTTTGACAAGTTTTGAATTTAAACAAATGAACACATATAAGACACTAGTAGGACGCTAAACTCGAGTCCTTAAAAGATCAAATGCTTTTTTTGTTTCAAAAGTACACTATTTTTTCATTTGGAGTGTATTCACAAGGTTTTAACCAATCGTTGGATAAAACGAGCGTGAGTTTGACAAGTGTTGAATTTAAACAAATGAACACATATAAGACACTACTAGGACGCTAAACTCGAGTCCTTAAAAGATCAAATGCTTTTTTTGTTTCAAAAGTACACTATTTTTTCATTTGGAGTCTATTCACAAAGTTTTAAGCAATCGTTGGATAAAACGAGCGTGAGTTTGACAAGTTTTGAATTTAACAAATGAACACATATAAGACACTACGAGGACGCTAAACACGAGTCCTTAAAAGATCAAATGCTTTTTTTGTTTCAAAAGTACACTATTTTTTCATTTGGAGTGTATTCACAAGGTTTTAAGCAATCGTTGGATAAAACGAGCGTGAGTTTGACAAGTGTTGAATTTAAACAAATGAACACATATAAGACACTACTAGGACGCTAAACTCGAGTCCTTAAAAGATCAAATGCTTTTTTTGTTTCAAAAGTACACTATTTTTTCATTTGGAGTCTATTCACAAAGTTTTAAGCAATCGTTGGATAAAACGAGCGTGAGTTTGACAAGTTTTGAATTTAACAAATGAACACATATAAGACACTACGAGGACGCTAAACACGAGTCCTTAAAAGATCAAATGCTTTTTTTTGTTTCAAAAGTACACTATTTTTTCTTTTGGAGTCTATTCACAAGGTTTTAAGCAATCTTGGGATACAACGAGCGTGAGTTTGACAAGTTTTGAATTTAAACAAACTAAAACATATAAGACACTACTAGGACGCTAAACTCGAGTCCTTAAAAGATCAAATGCTTTTTTTGTTTCAAATGTACACTATTTTTTCATTTGGAGTCTATTCACAAAGTTTTAAGCAATCGTTGGATAAAACGAGCGTGAGTTTGACAAGTTTTGAATTTAACAAATGAACACATATAAGACACTACGAGGACGCTAAACACGAGTCCTTAAAAGATCAAATGCTTTTTTTTGTTTCAAAAGTACACTATTTTTTCATTTGGAGTGTATTCACAAGGTTTTAAGCAATCGTTGGATAAAACGAGCGTGAGTTTGACAAGTTTTGAATTTAAACAAATGAACACATATAAGACACTACTAGGACGCTAAACTCGAGTCCTTAAAAGATCAAATGCTTTTTTTGTTTCAAAAGTACACTATTTCTTCATTTGGAGTCTATTCACAAGGTTTTAAGCAATCGTTGGATAAAACGAGCGTGAGTTTGACAAGTTTTGAATTTAAACAAATGAACACATATAAGACACTACTAGGACGCTAAACACGAGTCCTTAAAAGATCAAATGCTTTTTTTTGTTTCAAAAGTACACTATTTTTTCATTTGGAGTCTATTCACAAGGTTTTAAGCAATCGTTGGATAAAACGAGCGTGAGTTTGACAAGTTTTGAATTTAAACAAATGAACACATATAAGACACTACTAGGACGCTAAACTCGAGTCCTTAAAAGATCAAATGCTTTTTTTGTTTCAAAAGTACACTATTTTTTCATTTGGAGTCTATTCACAAGGTTTTAAGCAATCGTTGGATAAAACGAGCGTGAGTTTGACAAGTTTTGAATTTAAACAAATGAACACATATAAGACACTACTAGGACGCTAAACACGAGTCCTTAAAAGATCAAATGCTTTTTTTTGTTTCAAAAGTACACTATTTTTTCTTTTGGAGTCTATTCACAAGGTTTTAAGCAATCTTGGGATACAACGAGCGTGAGTTTGACAAGTTTTGAATTTAAACAAACTAAAACATATAAGACACTACTAGGACGCTAAACTCGAGTCCTTAAAAGATCAAATGCTTTTTTTGTTTCAAATGTACACTATTTTTTCATTTGGAGTCTATTCACAAAGTTTTAAGCAATCGTTGGATAAAACGAGCGTGAGTTTGACAAGTTTTGAATTTAACAAATGAACACATATAAGACACTACGAGGACGCTAAACACGAGTCCTTAAAAGATCAAATGCTTTTTTTTGTTTCAAAAGTACACTATTTTTTCTTTTGGAGTCTATTCACAAGGTTTTAAGCAATCTTGGGATACAACGAGCGTGAGTTTGACAAGTTTTGAATTTAAACAAACTAAAACATATAAGACACTACTAGGACGCTAAACTCGAGTCCTTAAAAGATCAAATGCTTTTTTTGTTTCAATTGTACACTATTTTTTCATTTGGAGTCTATTCACAAAGTTTTAAGCAATCGTTGGATAAAACGAGCGTGAGTTTGACAAGTTTTGAATTTAACAAATGAACACATATAAGACACTACGAGGACGCTAAACACGAGTCCTTAAAAGATCAAATGCTTTTTTTTGTTTCAAAAGTACACTATTTTTTCTTTTGGAGTCTATTCACAAGGTTTTAAGCAATCTTGGGATACAACGAGCGTGAGTTTGACAAGTTTTGAATTTAAACAAACTAAAACATATAAGACACTACTAGGACGCTAAACTCGAGTCCTTAAAAGATCAAATGCTTTTTTTGTTTCAAATGTACACTATTTTTTCATTTGGAGTCTATTCACAAAGTTTTAAGCAATCGTTGGATAAAACGAGCGTGAGTTTGACAAGTTTTGAATTTAACAAATGAACACATATAAGACACTACGAGGACGCTAAACACGAGTCCTTAAAAGATCAAATGCTTTTTTTTGTTTCAAAAGTACACTATTTTTTCTTTTGGAGTCTATTCACAAGGTTTTAAGCAATCTTGGGATACAACGAGCGTGAGTTTGACAAGTTTTGAATTTAAACAAACTAAAACATATAAGACACTACTAGGACGCTAAACTCGAGTCCTTAAAAGATCAAATGCTTTTTTTGTTTCAAATGTACACTATTTTTTCATTTGGAGTCTATTCACAAAGTTTTAAGCAATCGTTGGATAAAACGAGCGTGAGTTTGACAAGTTTTGAATTTAACAAATGAACACATATAAGACACTACGAGGACGCTAAACACGAGTCCTTAAAAGATCAAATGCTTTTTTTTGTTTCAAAAGTACACTATTTTTTCATTTGGAGTGTATTCACAAGGTTTTAAGCAATCGTTGGATAAAACGAGCGTGAGTTTGACAAGTTTTGAATTTAAACAAATGAACACATATAAGACACTACTAGGACGCTAAACTCGAGTCCTTAAAAGATCAAATGCTTTTTTTGTTTCAAAAGTACACTATTTCTTCATTTGGAGTCTATTCACAAGGTTTTAAGCAATCGTTGGATAAAACGAGCGTGAGTTTGACAAGTTTTGAATTTAAACAAATGAACACATATAAGACACTACTAGGACGCTAAACACGAGTCCTTAAAAGATCAAATGCTTTTTTTTGTTTCAAAAGTACACTATTTTTTCATTTGGAGTCTATTCACAAGGTTTTAAGCAATCGTTGGATAAAACGAGCGTGAGTTTGACAAGTTTTGAATTTAAACAAATGAACACATATAAGACACTACTAGGACGCTAAACTCGAGTCCTTAAAAGATCAAATGCTTTTTTTGTTTCAAAAGTACACTATTTTTTCATTTGGAGTCTATTCACAAGGTTTTAAGCAATCGTTGGATAAAACGAGCGTGAGTTTGACAAGTTTTGAATTTAAACAAATGAACACATATAAGACACTACTAGGACGCTAAACACGAGTCCTTAAAAGATCAAATGCTTTTTTTTGTTTCAAAAGTACACTATTTTTTCTTTTGGAGTCTATTCACAAGGTTTTAAGCAATCTTGGGATACAACGAGCGTGAGTTTGACAAGTTTTGAATTTAAACAAACTAAAACATATAAGACACTACTAGGACGCTAAACTCGAGTCCTTAAAAGATCAAATGCTTTTTTTGTTTCAAATGTACACTATTTTTTCATTTGGAGTCTATTCACAAAGTTTTAAGCAATCGTTGGATAAAACGAGCGTGAGTTTGACAAGTTTTGAATTTAACAAATGAACACATATAAGACACTACGAGGACGCTAAACACGAGTCCTTAAAAGATCAAATGCTTTTTTTTGTTTCAAAAGTACACTATTTTTTCTTTTGGAGTCTATTCACAAGGTTTTAAGCAATCTTGGGATACAACGAGCGTGAGTTTGACAAGTTTTGAATTTAAACAAACTAAAACATATAAGACACTACTAGGACGCTAAACTCGAGTCCTTAAAAGATCAAATGCTTTTTTTGTTTCAATTGTACACTATTTTTTCATTTGGAGTGTATTCACAAGGTTTTAAGCAATCGTTGGATAAAACGAGCGTGAGTTTGACAAGTGTTGAATTTAAACAAATGAACACATATAAGACACTACTAGGACGCTAAACTCGAGTCCTTAAAAGATCAAATGCTTATTTTGTTTCAAAAGTACACTGTTTTTTCATTTCGAGTCTATTCACAAGGTTTTAAGCAATCGTTGGATAAAACGAGCGTGAGTTTGACAAGTTTTGAATTTAAACAAATGAACACATATAAGACCCTACTAGGACACTAAACTCGAGTCCTTAAAAGATCAAATGCTTTTTTTGTTTAAAAAATACACTATTTTTTCATTTCGAGTGTATTCACAAGGTTTTAAGCAATCCTGGGATACAACGAGCGTGAGTTTGACAAGTGTTGAATTTAAACAAATGAACACATATAAGACACTACTAGGACGCTAAACTCGAGTCCTTAAAAGATCAAATGCTTTTTTTGTTTCAACAGGACACTGTTTTTTCATTTCGAGTCTATTCACAAGGTTTTAAGCAATCGTTGGATAAAACGAGCGTGAGTTTGACAAGTTTTGAATTTAAACAAATGAACACATATAAGACACTAGTAGGACGCTAAACTCGAGTCCTTAAAAGATCAAATGCTTTTTTTGTTTCAAAAGTACACTATTTTTTCATTTGGAGTGTATTCACAAGGTTTTAACCAATCGTTGGATAAAACGAGCGTGAGTTTGACAAGTGTTGAATTTAAACAAATGAACACATATAAGACACTACTAGGACGCTAAACTCGAGTCCTTAAAAGATCAAATGCTTTTTTTGTTTCAAAAGTACACTATTTTTTCATTTGGAGTCTATTCACAAAGTTTTAAGCAATCGTTGGATAAAACGAGCGTGAGTTTGACAAGTTTTGAATTTAACAAATGAACACATATAAGACACTACGAGGACGCTAAACACGAGTCCTTAAAAGATCAAATGCTTTTTTTGTTTCAAAAGTACACTATTTTTTCATTTGGAGTGTATTCACAAGGTTTTAAGCAATCGTTGGATAAAACGAGCGTGAGTTTGACAAGTGTTGAATTTAAACAAATGAACACATATAAGACACTACTAGGACGCTAAACTCGAGTCCTTAAAAGATCAAATGCTTTTTTTGTTTCAAAAGTACACTATTTTTTCATTTGGAGTCTATTCACAAAGTTTTAAGCAATCGTTGGATAAAACGAGCGTGAGTTTGACAAGTTTTGAATTTAACAAATGAACACATATAAGACACTACGAGGACGCTAAACACGAGTCCTTAAAAGATCAAATGCTTTTTTTTGTTTCAAAAGTACACTATTTTTTCTTTTGGAGTCTATTCACAAGGTTTTAAGCAATCTTGGGATACAACGAGCGTGAGTTTGACAAGTTTTGAATTTAAACAAACTAAAACATATAAGACACTACTAGGACGCTAAACTCGAGTCCTTAAAAGATCAAATGCTTTTTTTGTTTCAAATGTACACTATTTTTTCATTTGGAGTCTATTCACAAAGTTTTAAGCAATCGTTGGATAAAACGAGCGTGAGTTTGACAAGTTTTGAATTTAACAAATGAACACATATAAGACACTACGAGGACGCTAAACACGAGTCCTTAAAAGATCAAATGCTTTTTTTTGTTTCAAAAGTACACTATTTTTTCATTTGGAGTGTATTCACAAGGTTTTAAGCAATCGTTGGATAAAACGAGCGTGAGTTTGACAAGTTTTGAATTTAAACAAATGAACACATATAAGACACTACTAGGACGCTAAACTCGAGTCCTTAAAAGATCAAATGCTTTTTTTGTTTCAAAAGTACACTATTTCTTCATTTGGAGTCTATTCACAAGGTTTTAAGCAATCGTTGGATAAAACGAGCGTGAGTTTGACAAGTTTTGAATTTAAACAAATGAACACATATAAGACACTACTAGGACGCTAAACACGAGTCCTTAAAAGATCAAATGCTTTTTTTTGTTTCAAAAGTACACTATTTTTTCATTTGGAGTCTATTCACAAGGTTTTAAGCAATCGTTGGATAAAACGAGCGTGAGTTTGACAAGTTTTGAATTTAAACAAATGAACACATATAAGACACTACTAGGACGCTAAACTCGAGTCCTTAAAAGATCAAATGCTTTTTTTGTTTCAAAAGTACACTATTTTTTCATTTGGAGTCTATTCACAAGGTTTTAAGCAATCGTTGGATAAAACGAGCGTGAGTTTGACAAGTTTTGAATTTAAACAAATGAACACATATAAGACACTACTAGGACGCTAAACACGAGTCCTTAAAAGATCAAATGCTTTTTTTTGTTTCAAAAGTACACTATTTTTTCTTTTGGAGTCTATTCACAAGGTTTTAAGCAATCTTGGGATACAACGAGCGTGAGTTTGACAAGTTTTGAATTTAAACAAACTAAAACATATAAGACACTACTAGGACGCTAAACTCGAGTCCTTAAAAGATCAAATGCTTTTTTTGTTTCAAATGTACACTATTTTTTCATTTGGAGTCTATTCACAAAGTTTTAAGCAATCGTTGGATAAAACGAGCGTGAGTTTGACAAGTTTTGAATTTAACAAATGAACACATATAAGACACTACGAGGACGCTAAACACGAGTCCTTAAAAGATCAAATGCTTTTTTTTGTTTCAAAAGTACACTATTTTTTCTTTTGGAGTCTATTCACAAGGTTTTAAGCAATCTTGGGATACAACGAGCGTGAGTTTGACAAGTTTTGAATTTAAACAAACTAAAACATATAAGACACTACTAGGACGCTAAACTCGAGTCCTTAAAAGATCAAATGCTTTTTTTGTTTCAATTGTACACTATTTTTTCATTTGGAGTGTATTCACAAGGTTTTAAGCAATCGTTGGATAAAACGAGCGTGAGTTTGACAAGTGTTGAATTTAAACAAATGAACACATATAAGACACTACTAGGACGCTAAACTCGAGTCCTTAAAAGATCAAATGCTTATTTTGTTTCAAAAGTACACTGTTTTTTCATTTCGAGTCTATTCACAAGGTTTTAAGCAATCCTGGGATACAACAAGCGTGAGTTTCACAAGTGTTGAATTTAATCAAATGAACACATATAAGACACTACTAGGACGCTAAACTCGAGTCCTTAAAAGATCAAATGCTTTTTTTGTTTCAAAAGTACACTATTTTTTCTTTTGGAGTCTATTCACAAGGTTTTAAGCAATCTTGGGATACAACGAGCGTGAGTTTGACAAGTGTTGAATTTAAAGAAATGAACACATATAAGACACTACTAGGACCCTAAACACGAGTCCTTAAAAGATCAAATGCTTTTTTTTGTTTCAAAAGTACACTATTTTTTCTTTTGGAGTCTATTCCCAAGGTTTTAAGCAATCGTTGGATAAAACGAGCGTGAGTTTGACAAGTTTTGAATTTAAACAAATGAACACATATAAGACACTACTAGGACGCTAAACACGAGTCCTTAAAAGAGCAAATGCTTTTTTTTGTTTCAAAAGTACACTATTTTTTCTTTTGGAGTCTATTCACAAGGTTTTAAGCAATCTTGGGATACAACGAGCGTGAGTTTGACAAGTTTTGAATTTAAACAAACTAAAACATATAAGACACTACTAGGACGCTAAACTCGAGTCCTTAAAAGATCAAATGCTTTTTTTGTTTCAATTGTACACTATTTTTTCATTTGGAGTGTATTCACAAGGTTTTAAGCAATCGTTGGATAAAACGAGCGTGAGTTTGACAAGTGTTGAATTTAAACAAATGAACACATATAAGACACTACTAGGACGCTAAACTCGAGTCCTTAAAAGATCAAATGCTTATTTTGTTTCAAAAGTACACTGTTTTTTCATTTCGAGTCTATTCACAAGGTTTTAAGCAATCCTGGGATACAACAAGCGTGAGTTTCACAAGTGTTGAATTTAATCAAATGAACACATATAAGACACTACTAGGACGCTAAACTCGAGTCCTTAAAAGATCAAATGCTTTTTTTGTTTCAAAAGTACACTATTTTTTCTTTTGGAGTCTATTCACAAGGTTTTAAGCAATCTTGGGATACAACGAGCGTGAGTTTGACAAGTGTTGAATTTAAAGAAATGAACACATATAAGACACTACTAGGACCCTAAACACGAGTCCTTAAAAGATCAAATGCTTTTTTTTGTTTCAAAAGTACACTATTTTTTCTTTTGGAGTCTATTCCCAAGGTTTTAAGCAATCGTTGGATAAAACGAGCGTGAGTTTGACAAGTTTTGAATTTAAACAAATGAACACATATAAGACACTACTAGGACGCTAAACACGAGTCCTTAAAAGAGCAAATGCTTTTTTTTGTTTCAAAAGTACACTATTTTTTCTTTTGGAGTCTATTCACAAGGTTTTAAGCAATCTTGGGATACAACGAGCGTGAGTTTGACAAGTTTTGAATTTAAACAAACTAAAGCATATAAGACACTACTAGGACGCTAAACTCGAGTCCTTAAAAGATCAAATGCTTTTTTTGTTTCAAATGTACACTATTTTTTCATTTCGAGTGTATTCACAAGGTTTTAAGCAATCGTTGGATAAAACGAGCATGAGTTTGACAAGTTTTGAATTTAAACAAATGAACACATATAAGACACTACTAGGACGCTAAACACGAGTCCTTAAAAGATCAAATGCTTTTTTTTTTTTCAAAAGTACACTATTTTTTCATTTGGAGTCTATTCACAAGGTTTTAAGCAATCGTTGGATAAAACGAGCGTGAGTTTGACAAGTTTTGAATTTAAACAAATGAACACATATAAGACACTACTAGGACGCTAAACTCGAGTCCTTAAAAGATCAAATGCTTTTTTTGTTTCAAAAGTACACTATTTTTTCATTTGGAGTCTATTCCCAAGGTTTTAAGCAATCGTTGGATAAAACGAGCGTGAGTTTGACAAGTTTTGAATTTAAACAAATGAACACATATAAGACACTACTAGGACGCTAAACACGAGTCCTTAAAAGAGCAAATGCTTTTTTTTGTTTCAAAAGTACACTATTTTTTCTTTTGGAGTCTATTCACAAGGTTTTAAGCAATCTTGGGATACAACGAGCGTGAGTTTGACAAGTTTTGAATTTAAACAAACTAAAACATATAAGACACTACTAGGACGCTAAACTCGAGTCCTTAAAAGATCAAATGCTTTTTTTGTTTCAAATGTACACTATTTTTTCTTTTGGAGTCTATTCACAAGGTTTTAAGCAATCTTGGGATACAACGAGCGTGAGTTTGACAAGTTTTGAATTTAAACAAACTAAAACATATAAGAGACTACTAGGACGCTAAACTCGAGTCCTTAAAAGATCAAATGCTTTTTTTGTTTCAAATGTACACTATTTTTTCATTTGGAGTCTATTCACAAGGTTTTAAGCAATCGTTGGATAAAACGAGCGTGAGTTTGACAAGTTTTGAATTTAAACAAATGAACACATATCAGACACTACTAGGACGCTAAACTCGAGTCCTTAAAAGATCAAATGCTTTTTTTGTTTCAAAAGTACACTATTTTTTCATTTGGAGTGTATTCACAAGGTTTTAAGCAATCGTTGGATAAAACGAGCGTGAGTTTGACAAGTTTTGAATTTAAACAAATGAACACATATAAGACCCTACTAGGACACTAAACTCGAGTCCTTAAAAGATCAAATGCTTTTTTTGTTTAAAAAATACACTATTTTTTCATTTCGAGTGTATTCACAAGGTTTTAAGCAATCCTGGGATACAACGAGCGTGAGTTTGACAAGTGTTGAATTTAAACAAATGAACATATATAAGACACTACTAGGACGCTAAACTCGAGTCCTTAAAAGATCAAATGCTTTTTTTGTTTCAACAGGACACTGTTTTTTCATTTCGAGTCTATTCACAAGGTTTTAAGCAATCGTTGGATAAAACGAGCGTGAGTTTGACAAGTTTTGAATTTAAACAAATGAACACATATAAGACACTAGTAGGACGCTAAACTCGAGTCCTTAAAAGATCAAATGCTTTTTTTGTTTCAAAAGTACACTATTTTTTCATTTGGAGTGTATTCACAAGGTTTTAACCAATCGTTGGATAAAACGAGCGTGAGTTTGACAAGTGTTGAATTTAAACAAATGAACACATATAAGACACTACTAGGACGCTAAACTCGAGTCCTTAAAAGATCAAATGCTTATTTTGTTTCAAAAGTACACTGTTTTTTCATTTCGAGTCTATTCACAAGGTTTTAAGCAATCCTGGGATACATCAAGCGTGAGTTTCACAAGTGTTGAATTTAATCAAATGAACACATATAAGACACTACTAGGACGCTAAACTCGAGTCCTTAAAAGATCAAATGCTTTTTTTGTTTCAAAAGTACACTATTTTTTCTTTTGGAGTCTATTCACAAGGTTTTAAGCAATCTTGGGATACAACGAGCGTGAGTTGGAGTCTATTCACAAGGTTTTAAGCAATCGTTGGATAAAACGAGCGTGAGTTTGACAAGTTTTGAATTTAAACAAATGAACACATATAAGACACTACTAGGACGCTAAACTCGAGTCCTTAAAAGATCAAATGCTTATTTTGTTTCAAAAGTACACTGTTTTTTCATTTCGAGTGTATTCACAAGGTTTTAAGCAATCGTTGGATAAAACGAGCGTGAGTTTGACAAGTTTTGAATTTAAACAAACTAAAACATATAACACACTACTAGGACGCTAAACTCGAGTCCTTAAAAGATCAAATGCTTTTGTTTGTTTCAAAAGTACACTATTTTTTCTTTTGAAGTCTATTCACAAGGTTTTAAGCAATCTTGGGATACAACGAGCGTGAGCTTGACAAGTTTTGAATTTAAACAAACTAAAACATATAAGACACTACTAGGACGCTAAACTCGAGTCCTTAAAAGATCAAATGCTTTTTTTGTTTCAAAAGTACACTATTTTTTCATTTCGAGTCTATTCACAAGGTTTTAAGCAATCGTTGGATAAAACGAGCGTGAGTTTGACAAGTTTTGAATTTAAACAAATGAAAACATATAAGACACTACTAGGACGCTAAACTCGAGTCCTTAAAAGATCAAATGCTTTTTTTGTTTCAAAAGTACACTATTTTTTCTTTTGGAGTCTATTCACAAGGTTTTAAGCAATCTTGGGATACAACGAGCGTGAGTTTGACAAGTGTTGAATTTAAAGAAATGAACACATATAAGACACTACTAGGACCCTAAACACGAGTCCTTAAAAGATCAAATGCTTTTTTTTGTTTCAAAAGTACACTATTTTTTCTTTTGGAGTCTATTCACAAGGTTTTAAGCAATCCTGGGATACAACGAGCGTGAGGTTCACAAGTGTTGAATTTAAACAAATGAAAATATATAAGACACTACTAGGACGCTAAACTCGAGTCCTTAAAAGATCAAATGCTTTTTTTGTTTCAAATGTACACTATTTTTTCATTTCGAGTGTATTCACAAGGTTTTAAGCAATCGTTGGATAAAACGAGCGTGAGTTTGACAAGTTTTGAATTTAAACAAATGAACACATATAAGACACTACTAGGACGCTAAACTCGAGTCCTTAAAAGATCAAATGCTTTTTTTGTTTCAAATGTACACTATTTTTTCATTTCGAGTGTATTCACAAGGTTTTAAGCAATCGTTGGATAAAACGAGCGTGAGTTTGACAAGTTTTGAATTTAAACAAATGAACACATATAAGACACTACTAGGACGCTAAACACGAGTCCTTAAAAGATCAAATGCTTTTTTTTGTTTCAAAAGTACACTATTTTTTCTTTCGGAGTCTATTCACAAGGTTTTAAGCAATCTTGGGATACAACGAGCGTGAGTTTGACAAGTTTTGAATTTAAACAAACTAAAACATATAAGACACTACTAGGACGCTAAACTCAAGTCCTTAAAAGATCAAATGCTTTTTTTGTTTCAAATGTACACTATTTTTTCATTTGGAGTCTATTCACAAGGTTTTAAGCAATCCTGGGATACAACGAGCGTGAGTTTCACAAGTGTTGAATTTAATCAAATGAACACATATAAGACACTACTAGGACGCTAAAATCGAGTCCTTAAAAGATCAAATGCTTTTTTTGTTTCAAAAGTACACTATTTTTTCTTTTGGAGTCTATTCACAAGGTTTTAAGCAATCCTGGGATAGATCGAGCGTGAGTTTCACAAGTGTTGAATTTAAACAAATGAAAACATATAAGACACTACTAGGACGCTAAACTCGAGTCCTTAAAAGATCAAATGCTTTTTTTGTTTCAAAAGTACACTATTTTTTCTTTTGGAGTCTATTCACAAGGTTTTAAGCAATCCTGGGATAGATCGAGCGTGAGTTTCACAAGTGTTGAATTTAAACAAATGAAAACATATAAGACACTACTAGGACCCTAAACTCGAGTCCTTAAAAGATCAAATGCTTTTTTTGTTTCAAAAGTACACTATTTTTTCATTTGGAGTGTATTCACATGGTTTTAAGCAATCGTTGGATAAAACGAGCGTGAGTTTGACAAGTGTTGAATTTAAAAAAATGAAAACATATAAGACACTACTGGGACGCTAAACTCGAGTCCTTAAAAGATCATATGCTTTTTTTGTTTCAAAAGTACACTATTTTTTCTTTTGGAGTCTATTCACAAGGTTTTAAGCAATCTTGGGATACAACGAGCGTGAGTTTGACAAGTGTTGAATTTAAAGAAATGAACACATATAAGACACTACTAGGACCCTAAACACGAGTCCTTAAAAGATCAAATGCTTTTTTTTGTTTCAAAAGTACACTATTTTTTCTTTTGGAGTCTATTCACAAGGTTTTAAGCAATCTTGGGATACAACGAGCGTGAGTTTGACAAGTGTTGAATTTAAAGAAATGAACACATATAAGACACTACTAGGACCCTAAACACGAGTCCTTAAAAGATCAAATGCTTTTTTTTGTTTCAAAAGTACACTATTTTTTCTTTTGGAGTCTATTCACAAGGTT
This sequence comes from Crataegus laevigata, assembly GCA_963580275.1. NCBI lineage: Eukaryota > Viridiplantae > Streptophyta > Magnoliopsida > Rosales > Rosaceae > Crataegus > Crataegus laevigata. The sequence continues at coordinate 22,537,776 of OY756945.1, forward strand.
TTAAGCAATCCTGGGATACAACGAGCGTGAGGTTCACAAGTGTTGAATTTAAACAAATGAAAATATATAAGACACTACTAGGACGCTAAACTCGAGTCCTTAAAAGATCAAATGCTTTTTTTGTTTCAAATGTACACTATTTTTTCATTTCGAGTGTATTCACAAGGTTTTAAGCAATCGTTGGATAAAACGAGCGTGAGTTTGACAAGTTTTGAATTTAAACAAATGAACACATATAAGACACTACTAGGACGCTAAACACGAGTCCTTAAAAGATCAAATGCTTTTTTTTGTTTCAAAAGTACACTATTTTTTCTTTTGGAGTCTATTCACAAGGTTTTAAGCAATCTTGGGATACAACGAGCGTGAGTTTGACAAGTTTTGAATTTAAACAAACTACAACATATAAGACACTACTAGGACGCTAAACTCAAGTCCTTAAAAGATCAAATGCTTTTTTTGTTTCAAAAGTACACTATTTTTTCTTTTGGAGTCTATTCACAAGGTTTTAAGCAATCTTGGGATACAACGAGCGTGAGTTTGACAAGTGTTGAATTTAAAGAAATGAACACATATAAGACACTACTAGGACCCTAAACACGAGTCCTTAAAAGATCAAATGCTTTTTTTTGTTTCAAAAGTACACTATTTTTTCTTTTGGAGTCTATTCACAAGGTTTTAAGCAATCTTGGGATACAACGAGCGTGAGTTTGACAAGTTTTGAATTTAAACAAACTAAAACATATAAGACACTACTAGGACGCTAAACTCGAGTCCTTAAAAGATCAAATGCTTTTTTTGTTTCAAATGTACACTATTTTTTCATTTGGAGTCTATTCACAAGGTTTTAAGCAATCGTTGGATAAAACGAGCGTGAGTTTGACAAGTTTTGAATTTAAACAAATGAACACATATAAGACACTACTAGGACGCTAAACTCGAGTCCTTAAAAGATCAAATGCTTTTTTTGTTTCAAAAGTACACTATTTTTTCATTTGGAGTGTATTCACAAGGTTTTAAACAATCGTTGGATAAAACGAGCGTGAGTTTGACAAGTTTTGAATTTAAACAAATGAACACATATAAGACCCTACTAGGACACTAAACTCGAGTCCTTAAAAGATCAAATGCTTTTTTTGTTTAAAAAATACACTATTTTTTCATTTCGAGTGTATTCACAAGGTTTTAAGCAATCCTGGGATACAACGAGCGTGAGTTTGACAAGTGTTGAATTTAAACAAATGAACACATATAAGACACTACTAGGACGCTAAACTCGAGTCCTTAAAAGATCAAATGCTTTTTTTGTTTCAAAAGGACACTGTTTTTTCATTTCGAGTCTATTCACAAGGTTTTAAGCAATCGTTGGATAAAACGAGCGTGAGTTTGACAAGTTTTGAATTTAAACAAATGAACACATATAAGACAATAGTAGGACGCTAAACTCGAGTCCTTAAAAGATCAAATGCTTTTTTTGTTTCAAAAGTACACTATTTTTTCATTTGGAGTGTATTCACAAGGTTTTAAGCAATCGTTGGATAAAACGAGCGTGAGTTTGACAACTGTTGAATTTAAACAAATGAACACATATAAGACACTACTAGGACGCTAAACTCGAGTCCTTAAAAGATCAAATGCTTATTTTGTTTCAAAAGTACACTGTTTTTTCATTTCGAGTCTATTCACAAGGTTTTAAGCAATCCTGGGATACATCAAGCGTGAGTTTCACAAGTGTTGAATTTAATCAAATGAACACATATAAGACACTACTAGGACGCTAAACTCGAGTCCTTAAAAGATCAAATGCTTTTTTTGTTTCAAAAGTACACTATTTTTTCTTTTGGAGTCTATTCACAAGGTTTTAAGCAATCTTGGGATACAACGAGCGTGAGTTGGAGTCTATTCACAAGGTTTTAAGCAATCGTTGGATAAAACGAGCGTGAGTTTGACAAGTTTTGAATTTAAACAAACTAAAACATATAAGACACTACTAGGACGCTAAACTCAAGTCCTTAAAAGATCAAATGCTTTTTTTTGTTTCAAAAGTACACTATTTTTTCTTTTGGAGTCTATTCACAAGGTTTTAAGCAATCTTGGGATACAACGAGCGTGAGTTTGACAAGTTTTGAATTTAAACAAACTAAAACATATAAGACACTACTAGGACGCTAAACTCGAGTCCTTAAAAGATCAAATGCTTTTTTTGTTTCAAATGTACACTATTTTTTCATTTCGAGTGTATTCACAAGGTTTTAAGCAATCGTTGGATAAAACGAGCGTGAGTTTGACAAGTTTTGAATTTAAACAAATGAACACATATAAGACACTATTAGGACGCTAAACACGAGTCCTTAAAAGATCAAATGCTTTTTTTTGTTTCAAAAGTACACTATTTTTTCTTTTGGAGTCTATTCACAAGGTTTTAAGCAATCCTGGGATAGATCGAGCGTGAGTTTCACAAGTGCTGAATTTAAACAAATGAAAACATATAAGACACTACTAGGACGCTAAACTCGAGTCCTTAAAAGATCAAATGCTTTTTTTGTTTCAAAAGTACACTATTTTTTCATTTGGAGTGTATTCACATGGTTTTAAGCAATCGTTGGATAAAACGAGCGTGACTTTGACAAGTGTTGAATTTAAACAAATGAAAACATATAAGACACTACTGGGACGCTAAACTCGAGTCCTTAAAAGATCAAATGCTTTTTTTGTTTCAAAAGTACACTATTTTTTCATTTGGAGTCTATTCACAAGGTTTTAAGCAATCGTTGGATAAAACGAGCGTGAGTTTGACAAGTTTTGAATTTAAACAAATGAAAACATATAAGACACTACTAGGACGCTAAACTCGAGTCCTTAAAAGATCAAATGCTTTTTTTGTTTCAAAAGTACACTATTTTTTCTTTTGGAGTCTATTCACAAGGTTTTAAGCAATCTTGGGATACAACGAGCGTGAGTTTGACAAGTGTTGAATTTAAAGAAATGAACACATATAAGACACTACTAGGACCCTAAACACGAGTCCTTAAAAGATCAAATGCTTTTTTTTGTTTCAAAAGTACACTATTTTTTCTTTTGGAGTCTATTCACAAGGTTTTAAGCAATCCTGGGATACAACGAGCGTGAGTTTCACAAGTGTTGAATTTAAACAAATGAAAACATATAAGACACTACTAGGACGCTAAACTCGAGTCCTTAAAAGATCAAATGCTTTTTTTGTTTCAAATGTACACTATTTTTTCATTTCGAGTGTATTCACAAGGTTTTAAGCAATCGTTGGATAAAACGAGCGTGAGTTTGACAAGTTTTGAATTTAAACAAATGAACACATATAAGACACTACTAGGACGCTAAACACGAGTCCTTAAAAGATCAAATGCTTTTTTTTGTTTCAAAAGTACACTATTTTTTCTTTTGGAGTCTATTCACAAGGTTTTAAGCAATCTTGGGATTCAACGAGCGTGAGTTTGACAAGTTTTGAATTTAAACAAACTAAAACATATAAGACACTACTAGGACGCTAAACTCAAGTCCTTAAAAGATCAAATGCTTTTTTTGTTTCAAATGTACACTATTTTTTCATTTGGAGTCTATTCACAAGGTTTTAAGCAATCCTGGGATACAACGAGCGTGAGTTTCACAAGTGTTGAATTTAATCAAATGAACACATATAAGACACTACTAGGACGCTAAAATCGAGTCCTTAAATGATCAAATGCTTTTTTTGTTTCAAAAGTACACTATTTTTTCTTTTGGAGTCTATTCACAAGGTTTTAAGCAATCCTGGGATAGATCGAGCGTGAGTTTCACAAGTGTTGAATTTAAACAAATGAAAACATATAAGACACTACTAGGACGCTAAACTCGAGTCCTTAAAAGATCAAATGCTTTTTTTGTTTCAAAAGTACACTATTTTTTCTTTTGGAGTCTATTCACAAGGTTTTAAGCAATCCTGGGATACAACGAGCGTGAGTTTCACAAGTGTTGAATTTAAACAAATGAAAACATATAAGACACTACTAGGACGCTAAACTCGAGTCCTTAAAAGATCAAATGCTTTTTTTGTTTCAAATGTACACTATTTTTTCATTTCGAGTGTATTCACAAGGTTTTAAGCAATCGTTGGATAAAACGAGCGTGAGTTTGACAAGTTTTGAATTTAAACAAATGAACACATATAAGACACTACTAGGACGCTAAACACGAGTCCTTAAAAGATCAAATGCTTTTTTTTGTTTCAAAAGTACACTATTTTTTCTTTTGGAGTCTATTCACAAGGTTTTAAGCAATCTTGGGATTCAACGAGCGTGAGTTTGACAAGTTTTGAATTTAAACAAACTAAAACATATAAGACACTACTAGGACGCTAAACTCAAGTCCTTAAAAGATCAAATGCTTTTTTTGTTTCAAATGTACACTATTTTTTCATTTGGAGTCTATTCACAAGGTTTTAAGCAATCCTGGGATACAACGAGCGTGAGTTTCACAAGTGTTGAATTTAATCAAATGAACACATATAAGACACTACTAGGACGCTAAAATCGAGTCCTTAAAAGATCAAATGCTTTTTTTGTTTCAAAAGTACACTATTTTTTCTTTTGGAGTCTATTCACAAGGTTTTAAGCAATCCTGGGATAGATCGAGCGTGAGTTTCACAAGTGTTGAATTTAAACAAATGAAAACATATAAGACACTACTAGGACGCTAAACTCGAGTCCTTAAAAGATCAAATGCTTTTTTTGTTTCAAAAGTACACTATTTTTTCTTTTGGAGTCTATTCACAAGGTTTTAAGCAATCCTGGGATAGATCGAGCGTGAGTTTCACAAGTGTTGAATTTAAACAAATGAAAACATATAAGACACTACTAGGACGCTAAACTCGAGTCCTTAAAAGATCAAATGCTTTTTTTGTTTCAAAAGTACACTATTTTTTCATTTGGAGTGTATTCACATGGTTTTAAGCAATCGTTGGATAAAACGAGCGTGAGTTTGACAAGTGTTGAATTTAAACAAATGAAAACATATAAGACACTACTGGGACGCTAAACTCGAGTCCTTAAAAGATCAAATGCTTTTTTTGTTTCAAAAGTACACTATTTTTTCATTTGGAGTCTATTCACAAGGTTTTAAGCAATCGTTGGATAAAACGAGCGTGAGTTTGACAAGTTTTGAATTTAAACAAATGAAAACATATAAGACACTACTAGGACGCTAAACTCGAGTCCTTAAAAGATCAAATGCTTTTTTTGTTTCAAAAGTACACTATTTTTTCTTTTGGAGTCTATTCACAAGGTTTTAAGCAATCTTGGGATACAACGAGCGTGAGTTTGACAAGTGTTGAATTTAAAGAAATGAACACATATAAGACACTACTAGGACCCTAAACACGAGTCCTTAAAAGATCAAATGCTTTTTTTTGTTTCAAAAGTACACTATTTTTTCTTTTGGAGTCTATTCACAAGGTTTTAAGCAATCCTGGGATACAACGAGCGTGAGTTTCACAAGTGTTGAATTTAAACAAATGAAAACATATAAGACACTACTAGGACGCTAAACTCGAGTCCTTAAAAGATCATATGCTTTTTTTGTTTCAAAAGTACACTGTTTTTTCATTTCGAGTCTATTCACAAGGTTTTAAGCAATCCTGGGATACAACAAGCGTGAGTTTCACAAGTGTTGAATTTAATCAAATGAACACATATAAGACACTACTAGGACGCTAAACTCGAGTCCTTAAAAGATCATATGCTTTTTTTGTTTCAAAAGTACACTATTTTTTCTTTTGGAGTCTATTCACAAGGTTTTAAGCAATCTTGGGATACAACGAGCGTGAGTTTGACAAGTGTTGAATTTAAAGAAATGAACACATATAAGACACTACTAGGACCCTAAACACGAGTCCTTAAAAGATCAAATGCTTTTTTTTGTTTCAAAAGTACACTATTTTTTCTTTTGGAGTCTATTCACAAGGTTTTAAGCAATCCTGGGATACAACGAGCGTGAGTTTCACAAGTGTTGAATTTAAACAAATGAAAACATATAAGACACTACTAGGACGCTAAACTCGAGTCCTTAAAAGATCAAATGCTTTTTTTGTTTCAAAAGTACACTATTTTTTCATTTGGAGTCTATTCACAAAGTTTTAAGCAATCGTTGGATAAAACGAGCGTGAGTTTGACAAGTGTTGAATTTAAACAAATGAACACATATAAGACACTACTAGGACGCTAAACTCGAGTCCTTAAAAGATCAAATGCTTATTTTGTTTCAAAAGTACACTGTTTTTTCATTTCGAGTCTATTCACAAGGTTTTAAGCAATCCTGGGATACAACAAGCGTGAGTTTCACAAGTGTTGAATTTAATCAAATGAACACATATAAGACACTACTAGGACGCTAAACTCGAGTCCTTAAAAGATCAAATGCTTTTTTTGTTTCAAAAGTACACTATTTTTTCATTTGGAGTGTATTCACAAGGTTTTAAGCAATCGTTGGATAAAACGAGCGTGAGTTTGACAAGTGTTGAATTTAAACAAATGAAAACATATAGGACACTACTAGGACGCTAAACTCGAGTCCTTAAAAGATCAAATGCTTTTTTTGTTTCAAAAGTACACTATTTTTTCATTTGGAGTCTATGCACAAAGTTTTAAGCAATCGTTGGATAAAACGAGCGTGAGTTTGACAAGTTTTGAATCTAAACAAATGAACACATATAAGACACTACTAGGACGCTAAACACGAGTCCTTAAAAGATCAAATGCTTTTTTATTTTCAAAAGTACACTATTTTTTCTTTTGGAGTCTATTCACAAGGTTTTAAGCAATCCTGGGATACAACGAGCGTGAGTTTCACAAGTGTTGAATTTAAACAAATGAAAACATATAAGACACTACTAGGACGCTAAACGCGAGTCCTTAAAAGATCAAATGCTTTTTTTGTTTCAAAAGTACACTATTTTTTCATTTGGAGTGTATTCATAAGGTTTTAAGCAATCGTTTGATAAAACGAGCGTGAGTTTGACAAGTTTTGAATTTAAACAAATGAACACATATAAGACACTACTAGGAAACTAAACTCGAGTCCTTAAAAGATCAAATGCTTTTTTTGTTTCAAAAATACACTATTTTTTCATTTCGAGTGTATTCACAAGGTTTTAAGCAATCCTGGGATACAATGAGCGTGAGTTTGACAAGTGTTGAATTTAAACAAATGAACACATATAAGACACTACTAGGACGCTAAACTCGAGTCCTTAAAAGATCAAATGCTTTTTTTGTTTCAAAAGGACACTGTTTTTTCATTTCGAGTCTATTCACAAGGTTTTAAGCAATCCTGGGATACAACGAGCGTGAGTTTCACAAGTGTAGAATTTAATCAAATGAACACATATAAGACACTACTAGGACGCTAAACTCGAGTCCTTAAAAGATCAAATGCTTTTTTTGTTTCAAAAGTACACTATTTTTTCATTTGGATTCATCAAGGAGGAAATTGGAGTGGATCACACGGCCACAATCATCACTTGCAATCTGGCCAAATTGGAGTCCTTAAAAGATCAAATGTTTTTTTTGTTTCAAATGTACACTATTTTTTCATTTGGAGTCTATTCACAAGGTTTTAAGCAATCGTTGGATAAAACGAGCGTGAGTTTGACAAGTTTTGAATTTAAACAAATGAACACATATAAGACACTACTAGGACGCTAAACTCGAGTCCTTAAAAGATCAAATGCTTTTTTTGTTTCAAAAGTACACTATTTTTTCATTTGGAGTGTATTCACAAGGTTTTAAGCAATCGTTGGATAAAACGAGCGTGAGTTTGACAAGTTTTGAATTTAAACAAATGAACACATATAAGACCCTACTAGGACACTAAACTCGAGTCCTTAAAAGATCAAATGCTTTTTTTGTTTCAAAAATACACTATTTTTTCATTTCGAGTGTATTCACAAGGTTTTAAGCAATCCTGGGATACAACGAGCGTGAGTTTGACAAGTGTTGAATTTAAACAAATGAACACATATAAGACACTACTAGGACGCTAAACTCGAGTCCTTAAAAGATCAAATGCTTTTTTTGTTTCAAAAGGACACTGTTTTTTCATTTCGAGTCTATTCACAAGGTTTTAAGCAATCGTTGGATAAAACGAGCGTGAGTTTGACAGGTTTTGAATTTAAACAAATGATCACATATAAGACACTACTAGGACGCTAAACACGAGTCCTTAAAAGATCAAATGCTTTTTTTTGTTTCAAAAGTACACTATTTTTTCTTTTGGAGTCTATTCACAAGGTTTTAAGCAATCTTGGGATACAACGAGCGTGAGTTTGACAAGTTTTGAATTTAAACAAACTAAAACATATAAGACACTACTAGGACGCTAAACTCGAGTCCTTAAAAGATCAAATGCTTTTTTTGTTTCAAATGTACACTATTTTTTCATTTCGAGTGTATTCACAAGGTTTTAAGCAATCGTTGGTGATCGGACCATATTTATACATATTTTTATATCAAATTCACTCGTCTTTTCTTAGTTAGTTCGTTATATTTTGAGCTATTTACGTTATTTTTATGTTTTTATTAGATTTATCTAGTTAAGAAAAAAAAATATATATATATATATATATTATTTTATATATATTTTATATATATATAGTTATTTGATATATTTATTTATTTGTTTATTTATATTTATATATATTTATATATTTTAATATATTTTGTGTGTGTGATTAATGGCTGGAAAGCATGTGCATGCTTTCGGTGGGCAATGATGGAATGCATAAGCCTTCGGTGGAAGGCAGCCATTAGAAAATAAAAAAAGGGGAATCAGAGACGCAATTAAAGAAACGGAGAGCAAGGCGCAGAGAATAAAAAGGGCAGCATTAAGGAGGGAAGTCGATAGTCGGTGAGGGGGAGCTGCCTTTGAAGGCAGCGAATCAGAGGAATAAAGGGCAGTTTCAAAGCTGCCAGCGGAGGAAAATAAAAACCAAGGGCGGCGAGAACAGGTGAGGGAGCTGCCAGAAGGCAGCTGTCCAGGAAGCTTACGAAGGCGGGGAGTGAGGCTGCTTGAGTGGAAGAGGGGAGAGCTCTCGGAGGCTCAGGAGGAGCCGAGAGAAGCAGTCAGAAAAAGAGGCCAAGGCTGCCATTTGTGGCGCGGGAGACAGAACCTTGAGGCCTCGGGAAATAGGCCTTTGGCAGCTTGGAAAAGAAGCGCAAGGCAGCAACCATTTTGGCTGCTTTTGATTCTAGGAGGCGCAGACGAGAGGCAGGGAGTTGAAGCAGCAGACGCTGCATAGCCAGGGCAGTTGCGGAGCTGCCAACTGGAGGTGCGCAGGCTTTGGCAACATAAAAGAAAAGCTAGGCAGCGAGCTACCTTGGTACACCAAGCCTCGGGGCAAAAACGTAGCACAGTGCACAAGCACAGTGCACAGCACAGATCCTTGCACTTCCCGTTTCGGTTTAATCCTCCAACTCTGTTTTATTTCTGTTTTTAATTTATAATAATGTGTAATTAATTTATATTGGCTAGAGGTTAATTCGAAACCATGATTATATTTGTAATTTGAATTGGTAACTTCAGTTGTGATTTCTGAGTTGTGATTTAATTTGCTTAACTGTTTGATTAATAACTTATTTATGTTTGTCGATTAAGAATGCAAACTTAATTTACATGCATGAATTTGATGCTAGAATATAAGTGAATTTCACCTAATCGTTATGAACTTATATTCATGAGTAGTGAAGGTTGCTAGTCACAATCGCGTTAAGTAAATTCCTGGCAAACGTATCATGCTGTTCATAGTTACGAATGCTTTGTCAACACTTATGATTTTCATAGAACTTAATGATTCTCGCTTGTATCTCTATTATGCAATTCATGTAGGGAACTTGTGGGGAATGTTTTGGGTTGTCGTATGCAATCATCCAATTCAATAACATAAGGAAAATCTGAAGGTTAATTTAAGCGTACCTAATTAATTTGGGGTGTTGAAATTTACAACTTATTGAAAGAACAACTGAAAATCAATTTAGATTGCATATGTGTCATGTGTGGAGAAAAACCCTCTAGCCAATCCGTCGTCCATCCGTTCACTTTTATTTTATGTTTTTGTCAATTTTATAATTTAGTTAAGTTTAATTTACGTTTCATCCAAACCAAACCCCCCCCCCCATTATTATAATATTATTATTTAGTTACTTTTTATTATTTTTAATCTTTTAATTTAATTTCCGTCCAATTAATTTCCTAGTTTTTATTTTAAATTGTTTTTATTATTTTGAGTCATTTTAAGTGTGTTTCGAGTTTTTAGCCTAGTTTTGTATTTTTGAGTCTTTTGATTTATTTTAGTTTATTTGTTAGTTTTATTTTAAGTTTTTCTAGTTAAGTGTTTTTATTTTAGTTTAGTGTTTTAAACTTTGTTTTTACGTTTTTAAATTATTTTAGAGGTTTTAGCAAGCCCTCCTAATCCCCGGCCTAGAACGATACCCTACTTACATCTTTACTACAACTGTCAAAAAGAGGGTTTAATTTGTGTCGAGTTAATTCTCGCATCAAATTTTGGCGCCGTTGCCGGGGATTAGCAAATTTGCTAATCCCTTGTTTATGTTTTTGTTTGTGTTTTTTTTTTATTTATTTTTTTTATTTGTGTTTATTTTATTTTATTTTATTTTTATTATTTTTGTGTTTTTGTCTTTTACTTTTGATATTTGATTTAGTTTTCTTTATTTGATTTTAGGTGCTAGAGAAGTAAGTCATGGATTTTGCTAGCATTCACGCTCAATTAGCAAATCTTACTTCTCAATTGTCTCAGAATGCCGGAAGGTTTACAATGCAAAGTATCCATACATATGGTGGGCATGATCATTCCAATTCTATGTGGTGGGAAGCTCAACAAGTTCCACATGAAGCAAATTGGCAGTCATATGAGGAGTTTTATTCAAAACCTATGCAACCACAACCTCATATGCAATATTCTCAATCAAACTCAGGTTCGTCAATAGATTATAATCAAATTCTTAATGAATTAAACTCTTTGGTGCAGGGTTCACAAGATCAAACTAAGGAGACTCACCAAGGAGAATATTGGCAGCCGTATGAGGAGTTCTGTCAATGGCCATATGAACCACCACAGCCTCCCCCTCAACCTTCACATCCAAATTCAGATAGATCAAATTATTATAAGGAAGTTAGTCAGCAACTAAATTCTTTGGAGCAGGGCAGGGAAGCTCAACCATTTCAACAAGACGCATTTTGGCAACCAATTGAGGATTTCTATCAAGCAAAGGAGTTCGCTGAGTGGAACAATCAATTTGGGCAGAATGCAGAATGCATGGAACAAATTCAAGAACAAATGGTTGAAGATAAGCCCGTGGATGAATTACTACTGCTCGAAGAGGAGGAGGATGCACAAGACACGGCAAGGGAAGAACAACCCTTGCCGCAACTTCTAAACGAGGAAAAAGTGGTTGAGGACCATCTTGAATTCATCAAGGAGGAAATTGGAGTGGATCACACGGCCACAATCATCACTTGCAATCTGGCCAAAATCATAGTTACGAATGCTTTGTCAACACTTATGATTTTCATAGAACTTAATGATTCTCGCTTGTATCTCTATTATGCAATTCATGTAGGGAACTTGTGGGGAATGTTTTGGGTTGTCGTATGCAATCATCCAATTCAATAACATAAGGAAAATCTGAAGGTTAATTTAAGCGTACCTAATTAATTTGGGGTGTTGAAATTTACAACTTATTGAAAGAACAACTGAAAATCAATTTAGATTGCATATGTGTCATGTGTGGAGAAAAACCCTCTAGCCAATCCGTCGTCCATCCGTTCACTTTTATTTTATGTTTTTGTCAATTTTATAATTTAGTTAAGTTTAATTTACGTTTCATCCAAACCAAACCCCCCCCCCCCCCCATTATTATAATATTATTATTTAGTTACTTTTTATTATTTTTAATCTTTTAATTTAATTTCCGTCCAATTAATTTCCTAGTTTTTATTTTAAATTGTTTTTATTATTTTGAGTCATTTTAAGTGTGTTTCGAGTTTTTAGCCTAGTTTTGTATTTTTGAGTCTTTTGATTTATTTTAGTTTATTTGTTAGTTTTATTTTAAGTTTTTCTAGTTAAGTGTTTTTATTTTAGTTTAGTGTTTTAAACTTTGTTTTTACGTTTTTAAATTATTTTAGAGGTTTTAGCAAGCCCTCCTAATCCCCGGCCTAGAACGATACCCTACTTACATCTTTACTACAACTGTCAAAAAGAGGGTTTAATTTGTGTCGAGTTAATTCTCGCATCAAATTTTGGCGCCGTTGCCGGGGATTAGCAAATTTGCTAATCCCTTGTTTATGTTTTTGTTTGTGTTTTTTTTTTATTTATTTTTTTTATTTGTGTTTATTTTATTTTATTTTATTTTTATTATTTTTGTGTTTTTGTCTTTTACTTTTGATATTTGATTTAGTTTTCTTTATTTGATTTTAGGTGCTAGAGAAGTAAGTCATGGATTTTGCTAGCATTCACGCTCAATTAGCAAATCTTACTTCTCAATTGTCTCAGAATGCCGGAAGGTTTACAATGCAAAGTATCCATACATATGGTGGGCATGATCATTCCAATTCTATGTGGTGGGAAGCTCAACAAGTTCCACATGAAGCAAATTGGCAGTCATATGAGGAGTTTTATTCAAAACCTATGCAACCACAACCTCATATGCAATATTCTCAATCAAACTCAGGTTCGTCAATAGATTATAATCAAATTCTTAATGAATTAAACTCTTTGGTGCAGGGTTCACAAGATCAAACTAAGGAGACTCACCAAGGAGAATATTGGCAGCCGTATGAGGAGTTCTGTCAATGGCCATATGAACCACCACAGCCTCCCCCTCAACCTTCACATCCAAATTCAGATAGATCAAATTATTATAAGGAAGTTAGTCAGCAACTAAATTCTTTGGAGCAGGGCAGGGAAGCTCAACCATTTCAACAAGACGCATTTTGGCAACCAATTGAGGATTTCTATCAAGCAAAGGAGTTCGCTGAGTGGAACAATCAATTTGGGCAGAATGCAGAATGCATGGAACAAATTCAAGAACAAATGGTTGAAGATAAGCCCGTGGATGAATTACTACTGCTCGAAGAGGAGGAGGATGCACAAGACACGGCAAGGGAAGAACAACCCTTGCCGCAACTTCTAAACGAGGAAAAAGTGGTTGAGGACCATCTTGAATTCATCAAGGAGGAAATTGGAGTGGATCACACGGCCACAATCATCACTTGCAATCTGGCCAAAATCATAGTTACGAATGCTTTGTCAACACTTATGATTTTCATAGAACTTAATGATTCTCGCTTGTATCTCTATTATGCAATTCATGTAGGGAACTTGTGGGGAATGTTTTGGGTTGTCGTATGCAATCATCCAATTCAATAACATAAGGAAAATCTGAAGGTTAATTTAAGCGTACCTAATTAATTTGGGGTGTTGAAATTTACAACTTATTGAAAGAACAACTGAAAATCAATTTAGATTGCATATGTGTCATGTGTGGAGAAAAACCCTCTAGCCAATCCGTCGTCCATCCGTTCACTTTTATTTTATGTTTTTGTCAATTTTATAATTTAGTTAAGTTTAATTTACGTTTCATCCAAACCAACCCCCCCCCCCCCCATTATTATAATATTATTATTTAGTTACTTTTTATTATTTTTAATCTTTTAATTTAATTTCCGTCCAATTAATTTCCTAGTTTTTATTTTAAATTGTTTTTATTATTTTGAGTCATTTTAAGTGTGTTTCGAGTTTTTAGCCTAGTTTTGTATTTTTGAGTCTTTTGATTTATTTTAGTTTATTTGTTAGTTTTATTTTAAGTTTTTCTAGTCAAGTGTTTTTATTTTAGTTTAGTGTTTTAAACTTTGTTTTTACGTTTTTAAATTATTTTAGAGGTTTTAGCAAGCCCTCCTAATCCCCGGCCTAGAACGATACCCTACTTACATCTTTACTACAACTGTCAAACAGAGGGTTTAATTTGTGTCGAGTTAATTCTCGCATCAGTTGGATAAAACGAGCGTGAGTTTGACAAGTTTTGAATTTAAACAAATGAACACATATAAGACACTACGAGGACGCTAAACACGAGTCCTCAAAAGATCAAATGCTTTTTTTTGTTTCAAAAGTACACTATTTTTTCTTTTGGAGTCTATTCACAAGGTTTTAAGCAATCTTGGGATACAACGAGCGTGAGTTTGACAAGTTTTGAATTTAAACAAACTAAAACATATAAGACACTACTAGGACGCTAAACTCGAGTCCTTAAAAGATCAAATGCTTTTTTTGTTTCAAATGTACACTATTTTTTCATTTGGAGTCTATTCACAAGGTTTTAAGCAATCGTTGGATAAAACGAGCGTGAGTTTGACAAGTTTTGAATTTAAACAAATGAACACATATAAGACACTACTAGGACGCTAAACTCGAGTCCTTCAAAGATCAAATGCTTTTTTTGTTTCAAAAGTACACTATTTTTTCATTTGGAGTGTATTCACAAGGTTTTAAGCAATCGTTGGATAAAACGAGCGTGAGTTTGACAAGTTTTGAATTTAAACAAATGAACACATATAAGACCCTACTAGGACACTAAACTCGAGTCCTTAAAAGATCAAATGCTTTTTTTGTTTCAAAAATACACTATTTTTTCATTTCGAGTGTATTCACAAGGTTTTAAGCAATCCTGGGATACAACGAGCGTGAGTTTGACAAGTGTTGAATTTAAACAAATGAACACATATAAGACACTACTAGGACGCTAAACTCGAGTCCTTAAAAGATCAAATGCTTTTTTTGTTTCAAAAGGACACTGTTTTTTCATTTCGAGTCTATTCACAAGGTTTTAAGCAATCGTTGGATAAAACGAGCGTGAGTTTGACAAGTTTTGAATTTAAACAAATGAACACATATAAGACACTAGTAGGACGCTAAACTCGAGTCCTTAAAAGATCAAATGCTTTTTTTGTTTCAAAAGTACACTATTTTTTCATTTGGAGTGTATTCACAAGGTTTTAAACAATCGTTGGATAAAACGAGCGTGAGTTTGACAAGTGTTGAATTTAAACAAATGAACACATATAAGACACTACTAGGACGCTAAACGCGAGTCCTTAAAAGATCAAATGCTTATTTTGTTTCAAAAGTACACTGTTTTTTCATTTCGAGTCTATTCACAAGGTTTTAAGCAATCCTGGGATACAACGAGCGTGAGTTTCACAAGTGTTGAATTTAATGAAATGAACACATATAAGACACTACTAGGACGCTAAACTCGAGTCCTTAAAAGATCAAATGCTTTTTTTGTTTCAAAAGTACACTATTTTTTCTTTTGGAGTCTATTCACAAGGTTTTAAGCAATCTTGGGATACAACGAGCGTGAGTTTGACAAGTTTTGAATTTAAACAAACTAAAACATATAAGACACTACTAGGACGCTAAACTCGAGTCCTTAAAAGATCAAATGCTTTTTTTGTTTCAAATGTACACTATTTTTTCATTTCGAGTGTATTCACAAGGTTTTAAGCAATCGTTGGATAAAACGAGCGTGAGTTTGACAAGTTTTGAATTTAAACAAATGAACACATATAAGACACTACTAGGACGCTAAACTCGAGTCCTTAAAAGATCAAATGCTTTTTTTGTTTCAAAAGTACACTATTTTTTCATTCGGAGTGTATTCACAAGGTTTTAAGCAATCGTGG
Organism: Crataegus laevigata; assembly: GCA_963580275.1. NCBI lineage: Eukaryota > Viridiplantae > Streptophyta > Magnoliopsida > Rosales > Rosaceae > Crataegus > Crataegus laevigata. The sequence continues at coordinate 22,553,541 of OY756945.1, forward strand.
GATAAAACGAGCGTGAGTTTGACAAGTGTTGAATTGAAAGAAATGAAAACATATAAGACACTACTAGGACGCTAAACTCGAGTCCTTAAAAGATCAAATGCTTTTTTTGTTTCAAAAGTACACTGTTTTTTCATTTGGAGTCTATTCACAAGGTTTTAAGCAATCGTTGGATAAAACGAGCGTGAGTTTGACAAGTTTTGAATTTAAACAAAGGAACACATATAAGACACTACTAGGACGCTATACACGAGTCCTTAAAAGATCAAATGCTTTTTTTTGTTTCAAAAGTACACTATTTTTTCTTTTGGAGACTATTCACAAGGTTTTAAGCAATCTTGGGATACAACGAGCGTGAGTTTGACAAGTTTTGAATTTAAACAAACTAAAACATATAAGACACTACTAGGACGCTAAACTCGAGTCCTTAAAAGATCAAATGCCTTTTTTGTTTCAAATGTACACTATTTTTTCATTTGGAGTCTATTCACAGGGTTTTAAGCAATCGTGGGATAAAACGAGCGTGAGTTTGACAAGTGTTGAATTGAAAGAAATGAAAACATATAAGACACTACTAGGACGCTAAACTCGAGTCCTTAAAGGATCAAATGCTTTTTTTGTTTCAAAAGTACACTATTTTTTCATTTGGAGTCTATTCACAAGGTTTTAAGCAATCGTTGGATAAAACGAGCGTGAGTTTGACAAGTTTTGAATTTAAACAAAGGAACACATATAAGACACTACTAGGACGCTAAACACGAGTCCTTAAAAGATCAAATGCTTTCTTTTGTTTCAAAAGTACACTATTTTTTCTTTTGGAGTCTATTCACAAGGTTTTAAGCAATCTTGGGATACAACGAGCGTGAGTTTGACAAGTTTTGAATTTAAACAAACTAAAACATATAAGACACTACTAGGACGCTAAACTCGAGTCCTTAAAAGATCAAATTCTTTTTTTGTTTCAAATGTACACTATTTTTTCATTTGGAGTCTATTCACAAGGTTTTAAGCAATCGTTGCATAAAACGAGCGTGAGTTTGACAAGTTTTGAATTTAAACAAATCAACACATATAAGACACTACTAGGACTCTAAAGACGAGTCCTTAAAAGATCAAATGCTTTTTTTGTTTCAAAAGTACACTATTTTTTCTTTTGGAGTCTATTCACAAGGTTTTAAGCAATGTTGGGATACAACGAGCGTGATTTTGACAAGTTTTGAATTTAAACAAACTAAAACATATAAAACACTACTACGACGCTAAACTCGAGTCCTTAAAAGATCAAATGCTTTTTTTGTTTCAAATGTACACTATTTTTTCATTTGGAGTCTATTCGCAAGGTTTTAAGCAATCGTTGGATAAAACGAGCGTGAGTTTGACAAGTTTTGAATTTAAACAAATGAACACATATAAGACACTACTAGGACGCTAAACTCGAGTCCTTAAAAGATCAAATGCTTTTTTTGTTTCAAAAGTACACTATTTTTTCATTCGGAGTGTATTCACAAGGTTTTAAGCAATCGTGGGATAAAACGAGCGTGAGTTTGACAAGTGTTGAATTGAAAGAAATGAAAACATATAAGACACTACTAGGACGCTAAACTCGAGTCCTTAAAAGATCAAATGCTTTTTTTGTTTCAAAAGTACACTATTTTTTCATTTGGAGTCTATTCACAAGGTTTTAAGCAATCGTTGGATAAAACGAGCGTGAGTTTGACAGGTTTTGAATTTAAACAAATGAACACATATAAGACACTACTAGGACGCTAAACACGAGTCCTTAAAAGATCAAATGCTTTTTTTTGTTTCAAAAGTACACTATTTTTTCTTTTGGAGTCTATTCACAAGGTTTTAAGCAATCTTGGGATACAACGAGCGTGAGTTTGACAAGTTTTGAATTTAAACAAACTAAAACATATAAGACACTACTAGGACGCTAAACTCGAGTCCTTATAAGATCAAATGCTTTTTTTGTTTCAAATGTACACTATTTTTTCATTTCGAGTGTATTCACAAGGTTTTAAGCAATCGTTGGATAAAACGAGCATGAGTTTGACAAGTTTTGAATTTAAACAAATGAACACATATAAGACACTACGAGGACGCTAAACACGAGTCCTTAAAAGATCAAATGCTTTTTTTTGTTTCAAAAGTACACTATTTTTTCTTTTGGAGTCTATTCACAAGGTTTTAAGCAATCTTGGGATACAACGAGCGTGAGTTTGACAAGTTTTGAATTTAAACAAACTAAAACATATAAGACACTACTAGGACGCTAAACTCGAGTCCTTAAAAGATCAAATGCTTTTTTTGTTTCAAATGTACACTATTTTTTCATTTGGAGTCTATTCACAAGGTTTTAAGCAATCGTTGGATAAAACGAGCGTGAGTTTGACAGGTTTTGAATTTAAACAAATGAACACATATAAGACACTACTAGGACGCTAAACACGAGTCCTTAAAAGATCAAATGCTTTTTTTTGTTTCAAAAGTACACTATTTTTTCTTTTGGAGTCTATTCACAAGGTTTTAAGCAATCTTGGGATACAACGAGCGTGAGTTTGACAAGTTTTGAATTTAAACAAACTAAAACATATAAGACACTACTAGGACGCTAAACTCGAGTCCTTAAAAGATCAAATGCTTTTTTTGTTTCAAATGTACACTATTTTTTCATTTCGAGTGTATTCACAAGGTTTTAAGCAATCGTTGGATAAAACGAGCGTGAGTTTGACAAGTTTTGAATTTAAACAAATGAACACATATAAGACACTACGAGGACGCTAAACACGAGTCCTTAAAAGATCAAATCCTTTTTTTTGTTTCAAAAGTACACTATTTTTTCTTTTGGAGTCTATTCACAAGGTTTTAAGCAATCTTGGGATACAACGAGCGTGAGTTTGACAAGTTTTGAATTTAAACAAACTAAAACATATAAGACACTACTAGGACGCTAAACTCGAGTCCTTAAAAGATCAAATGCTTTTTTTGTTTCAAATGTACACTATTTTTTCATTTGGAGTCTATTCACAAGGTTTTAAGCAATCGTTGCATAAAACGAGCGTGAGTTTGACAAGTTTTGAATTTAAACAAATGAACACATATAAGACACTACTAGGACTCTAAAGACGAGTCCTTAAAAGATCAAATGCTTTTTTTGTTTCAAAAGTACACTATTTTTTCTTTTGGAGTCTATTCCCAAGGTTTTAAGCAATGTTGGGATACAACGAGCGTGAGTTTGACAAGTTTTGAATTTAAACAAACTAAAACATATAAAACACTACTACGACGCTAAACTCGAGTCCTTAAAAGATCAAATGCTTTTTTTGTTTCAAACGTACACTATTTTTTCATTTGGAGTCTATTCGCAAGGTTTTAAGCAATCGTTGGATAAAACGAGCGTGAGTTTGACAAGTTTTGAATTTAAACAAATGAACACATATAAGACACTACTAGGACGCTAAACTCGAGTCCTTAAAAGATCAAATGCTTTTTTTGTTTCAAAAGTACACTATTTTTTCATTCGGAGTGTATTCACAAGGTTTTAAGCAATCGTGGGATAAAACGAGCGTGAGTTTGACAAGTGTTGAATTGAAAGAAATGAAAACATATAAGACACTACTAGGACGCTAAACTCGAGTCCTTAAAAGATCAAATGCTTTTTTTGTTTCAAAAGTACACTATTTTTTCATTTGGAGTCTATTCACAAGGTTTTAAGCAATCGTTGGATAAAACGAGCGTGAGTTTGACAGGTTTTGAATTTAAACAAATGAACACATATAAGACACTACTAGGACGCTAAACACGAGTCCTTAAAAGATCAAATGCTTTTTTTTGTTTCAAAAGTACACTATTTTTTCTTTTGGAGTCTATTCACAAGGTTTTAAGCAATCTTGGGATACAACGAGCGTGAGTTTGACAAGTTTTGAATTTAAACAAACTAAAACATATAAGACACTACTAGGACGCTAAACTCGAGTCCTTAAAAGATCAAATGCTTTTTTTGTTTCAAATGTACACTATTTTTTCATTTCGAGTGTATTCACAAGGTTTTAAGCAATCGTTGGATAAAACGAGCGTGAGTTTGACAAGTTTTGAATTTAAACAAATGAACACATATAAGACACTACGAGGACGCTAAACACGAGTCCTTAAAAGATCAAATCCTTTTTTTTGTTTCAAAAGTACACTATTTTTTCTTTTGGAGTCTATTCACAAGGTTTTAAGCAATCTTGGGATACAACGAGCGTGAGTTTGACAAGTTTTGAATTTAAACAAACTAAAACATATAAGACACTACTAGGACGCTAAACTCGAGTCCTTAAAAGATCAAATGCTTTTTTTGTTTCAAATGTACACTATTTTTTCATTTGGAGTCTATTCACAAGGTTTTAAGCAATCGTTGCATAAAACGAGCGTGAGTTTGACAAGTTTTGAATTTAAACAAATGAACACATATAAGACACTACTAGGACTCTAAAGACGAGTCCTTAAAAGATCAAATGCTTTTTTTGTTTCAAAAGTACACTATTTTTTCTTTTGGAGTCTATTCCCAAGGTTTTAAGCAATGTTGGGATACAACGAGCGTGAGTTTGACAAGTTTTGAATTTAAACAAACTAAAACATATAAAACACTACTACGACGCTAAACTCGAGTCCTTAAAAGATGAAATGCTTTTTTTGTTTCAAATGTACACTATTTTTTCATTTGGAGTCTATTCGCAAGGTTTTAAGCAATCGTTGGATAAAACGAGCGTGAGTTTGACAAGTTTTGAATTTAAACAAATGAACACATATAAGACACTACTAGGACGCTAAACTCGAGTCCTTAAAAGATCAAATGCTTTTTTTGTTTCAAAAGTACACTATTTTTTCATTCGGAGTGTATTCACAAGGTTTTAAGCAATCGTGGGATAAAACGAGCGTGAGTTTGACAAGTGTTGAATTGAAAGAAATGAAAACATATAAGACACTACTAGGACGCTAAACTCGAGTCCTTAAAAGATCAAATGCTTTTTTTGTTTCAAAAGTACACTATTTTTTCATTTGGAGTCTATTCACAAGGTTTTAAGCAATCGTTGGATAAAACGAGCGTGAGTTTGACAGGTTTTGAATTTAAACAAATGAACACATATAAGACACTACGAGGACGCTAAACACGAGTCCTTAAAAGATCAAATGCTTTTTTTTGTTTCAAAAGTACACTATTTTTTCTTTTGGAGTCTATTCACAAGCTTTTAAGCAATCGTTGGATAAAACGAGCGTGAGTTTGACAAGTTTTGAATTTAAACAAATGAACACATATAAGACACTACTAGGACGCTAAACTCGAGTCCTTAAAAGATCAAATGCTTTTTTTGTTTCAAAAGTACACTATTTTTTCATTCGGAGTGTATTCACAAGGTTTTAAGCAATCGTGGGATAAAACGAGCGTGAGTTTGACAAGTGTTGAATTGAAAGAAATGAAAACATATAAGACACTACTAGGACGCTAAACTCGAGTCCTTAAAAGATCAAATGCTTTTTTTGTTTCAAAAGTACACTATTTTTTCATTTGGAGTCTATTCACAAGGTTTTAAGCAATCGTTGGATAAAACGAGCGTGAGTTTGACAGGTTTTGAATTTAAACAAATGAACACATATAAGACACTACGAGGACGCTAAACACGAGTCCTTAAAAGATCAAATGCTTTTTTTTGTTTCAAAAGTACACTATTTTTTCTTTTGGAGTCTATTCACAAGCTTTTAAGCAATCTTGGGATACAACGAGCGTGAGTTTGACAAGTTTTGAATTTAAACAAACTAAAACATATAAGACACTACTAGGACGCTAAACTCGAGTCCTTAAAAGATCAAATGCTTTTTTTGTTTCAAATGTACACTATTTTTTCATTTGGAGTCTATTCACAAGGTTTTAAGCAATCGTTGGATAAAACGAGCGTGAGTTTGACAAGTTTTGAATTTAAACAAATGAACACATATAAGACACTACTAGGACGCTAAACACGAGTCCTTAAAAGATCAAATGCTTTTTTTTGTTTCAAAAGTACACTATTTTTTCTTTTGGAGTCTATTCACAAGGTTTTAAGCAATCTTGGGATACAACGAGCGTGAGTTTGACAAGTTTTGAATTTAAACAAACTAAAACATATAAGACACTATTAGGACGCTGAACTCGAGTCCTTAAAAGATCAAATGCTTTTTTTGTTTCAAATGTACACTATTTTTTCATTTCGAGTGTATTCACAAGGTTTTAAGCAATCGTTGGATAAAACGAGCGTGAGTTTGACAAGTTTTGAATTTAAACAAATGAACACATATAAGACACTACGAGGACGCTAAACACGAGTCCTTAAAAGATCAAATCCTTTTTTTTGTTTCAAAAGTACACTATTTTTTCTTTTGGAGTCTATTCACAAGGTTTTAAGCAATCTTGGGATACAACGAGCGTGAGTTTGACAAGTTTTGAATTTAAACAAACTAAAACATATAAGACACTACTAGGACGCTAAACTCGAGTCCTTAAAAGATCAAATGCTTTTTTTGTTTCAAATGTACACTATTTTTTCATTTGGAGTCTATTCACAAGGTTTTAAGCAATCGTTGCATAAAACGAGCGTGAGTTTGACAGGTTTTGAATTTAAACAAATGAATACATATAAGACACTACTAGGACGCTAAACACGAGTCCTTAAAAGATCAAATGCTTTTTTTTGTTTCAAAAGTACACTATTTTTTCTTTTGGAGTCTATTCACAAGGTTTTAAGCAATCTTGGGATACAACGAGCGTGAGTTTGACAAGTTTTGAATTTAAACAAACTAAAACATATAAGACACTACTAGGACGCTAAACTCGAGTCCTTAAAAGATCAAATGCTTTTTTTGTTTCAAATGTACACTATTTTTTCATTTGGAGTCTATTCACAAGGTTTTAAGCAATCGTTGCATAAAACGAGCGTGAGTTTGACAAGTTTTGAATTTAAACAAATGAACACATATAAGACACTACTAGGACTCTAAAGACGAGTCCTTAAAAGATCAAATGCTTTTTTTGTTTCAAAAGTACACTATTTTTTCTTTTGGAGTCTATTCCCAAGGTTTTAAGCAATGTTGGGATACAACGAGCGTGAGTTTGACAAGTTTTGAATTTAAACAAACTAAAACATATAAAACACTACTACGACGCTAAACTCGAGTCCTTAAAAGATGAAATGCTTTTTTTGTTTCAAATGTACACTATTTTTTCATTTCGAGTGTATTCACAAGGTTTTAAGCAATCGTTGGATAAAACGAGCGTGAGTTTGACAAGTTTTGAATTTAAACAAATGAACACATATAAGACACTACGAGGACGCTAAACACGAGTCCTTAAAAGATCAAATCCTTTTTTTTGTTTCAAAAGTACACTATTTTTTCTTTTGGAGTCTATTCACAAGGTTTTAAGCAATCTTGGGATACAACGAGCGTGAGTTTGACAAGTTTTGAATTTAAACAAACTAAAACATATAAGACACTACTAGGACGCTAAACTCGAGTCCTTAAAAGATCAAATGCTTTTTTTGTTTCAAATGTACACTATTTTTTCATTTGGAGTCTATTCACAAGGTTTTAAGCAATCGTTGCATAAAACGAGCGTGAGTTTGACAAGTTTTGAATTTAAACAAATGAACACATATAAGACACTACTAGGACTCTAAAGACGAGTCCTTAAAAGATCAAATGCTTTTTTTGTTTCAAAAGTACACTATTTTTTCTTTTGGAGTCTATTCCCAAGGTTTTAAGCAATGTTGGGATACAACGAGCGTGAGTTTGACAAGTTTTGAATTTAAACAAACTAAAACATATAAAACACTACTACGACGCTAAACTCGAGTCCTTAAAAGATGAAATGCTTTTTTTGTTTCAAATGTACACTATTTTTTCATTTGGAGTCTATTCGCAAGGTTTTAAGCAATCGTTGGATAAAACGAGCGTGAGTTTGACAAGTTTTGAATTTAAACAAATGAACACATATAAGACACTACTAGGACGCTAAACTCGAGTCCTTAAAAGATCAAATGCTTTTTTTGTTTCAAAAGTACACTATTTTTTCATTCGGAGTGTATTCACAAGGTTTTAAGCAATCGTGGGATAAAACGAGCGTGAGTTTGACAAGTGTTGAATTGAAAGAAATGAAAACATATAAGACACTACTAGGACGCTAAACTCGAGTCCTTAAAAGATCAAATGCTTTTTTTGTTTCAAAAGTACACTATTTTTTCATTTGGAGTCTATTCACAAGGTTTTAAGCAATCGTTGGATAAAACGAGCGTGAGTTTGACAGGTTTTGAATTTAAACAAATGAACACATATAAGACACTACGAGGACGCTAAACACGAGTCCTTAAAAGATCAAATGCTTTTTTTTGTTTCAAAAGTACACTATTTTTTCTTTTGGAGTCTATTCACAAGCTTTTAAGCAATCGTTGGATAAAACGAGCGTGAGTTTGACAAGTTTTGAATTTAAACAAATGAACACATATAAGACACTACTAGGACGCTAAACTCGAGTCCTTAAAAGATCAAATGCTTTTTTTGTTTCAAAAGTACACTATTTTTTCATTCGGAGTGTATTCACAAGGTTTTAAGCAATCGTGGGATAAAACGAGCGTGAGTTTGACAAGTGTTGAATTGAAAGAAATGAAAACATATAAGACACTACTAGGACGCTAAACTCGAGTCCTTAAAAGATCAAATGCTTTTTTTGTTTCAAAAGTACACTATTTTTTCATTTGGAGTCTATTCACAAGGTTTTAAGCAATCGTTGGATAAAACGAGCGTGAGTTTGACAGGTTTTGAATTTAAACAAATGAACACATATAAGACACTACGAGGACGCTAAACACGAGTCCTTAAAAGATCAAATGCTTTTTTTTGTTTCAAAAGTACACTATTTTTTCTTTTGGAGTCTATTCACAAGCTTTTAAGCAATCTTGGGATACAACGAGCGTGAGTTTGACAAGTTTTGAATTTAAACAAACTAAAACATATAAGACACTACTAGGACGCTAAACTCGAGTCCTTAAAAGATCAAATGCTTTTTTTGTTTCAAATGTACACTATTTTTTCATTTGGAGTCTATTCACAAGGTTTTAAGCAATCGTTGGATAAAACGAGCGTGAGTTTGACAAGTTTTGAATTTAAACAAATGAACACATATAAGACACTACTAGGACGCTAAACACGAGTCCTTAAAAGATCAAATGCTTTTTTTTGTTTCAAAAGTACACTATTTTTTCTTTTGGAGTCTATTCACAAGGTTTTAAGCAATCTTGGGATACAACGAGCGTGAGTTTGACAAGTTTTGAATTTAAACAAACTAAAACATATAAGACACTACTAGGACGCTGAACTCGAGTCCTTAAAAGATCAAATGCTTTTTTTGTTTCAAATGTACACTATTTTTTCATTTCGAGTGTATTCACAAGGTTTTAAGCAATCGTTGGATAAAACGAGCGTGAGTTTGACAAGTTTTGAATTTAAACAAATGAACACATATAAGACACTACGAGGACGCTAAACACGAGTCCTTAAAAGATCAAATCCTTTTTTTTGTTTCAAAAGTACACTATTTTTTCTTTTGGAGTCTATTCACAAGGTTTTAAGCAATCTTGGGATACAACGAGCGTGAGTTTGACAAGTTTTGAATTTAAACAAACTAAAACATATAAGACACTACTAGGACGCTAAACTCGAGTCCTTAAAAGATCAAATGCTTTTTTTGTTTCAAATGTACACTATTTTTTCATTTGGAGTCTATTCACAAGGTTTTAAGCAATCGTTGCATAAAACGAGCGTGAGTCTGACAGGTTTTGAATTTAAACAAATGAATACATATAAGACACTACTAGGACGCTAAACACGAGTCCTTAAAAGATCAAATGCTTTTTTTTGTTTCAAAAGTACACTATTTTTTCTTTTGGAGTCTATTCACAAGGTTTTAAGCAATCTTGGGATACAACGAGCGTGAGTTTGACAAGTTTTGAATTTAAACAAACTAAAACATATAAGACACTACTAGGACGCTGAACTCGAGTCCTTAAAAGATCAAATGCTTTTTTTGTTTCAAATGTACACTATTTTTTCATTTCGAGTGTATTCACAAGGTTTTAAGCAATCGTTGGATAAAACGAGCGTGAGTTTGACAAGTTTTGAATTTAAACAAATGAACACATATAAGACACTACGAGGACGCTAAACACGAGTCCTTAAAAGATCAAATCCTTTTTTTTGTTTCAAAAGTACACTATTTTTTCTTTTGGAGTCTATTCACAAGCTTTTAAGCAATCTTGGGATACAACGAGCGTGAGTTTGACAAGTTTTGAATTTAAACAAACTAAAACATATAAGACACTACTAGGACGCTAAACTCGAGTCCTTAAAAGATCAAATGCTTTTTTTGTTTCAAATGTACACTATTTTTTCTTTTGGAGTCTATTCACAAGGTTTTAAGCAATCGTTGGATAAAACGAGCGTGAGTTTGACAAGTTTTGAATTTAAACAAATGAACACATATAAGACACTACTAGGACGCTAAACTCGAGTCCTTAAAAGATCAAATGCTTTTTTTGTTTCAAAAGTACACTATTTTTTCATTCGGAGTGTATTCACAAGGTTTTAAGCAATCGTGGGATAAAACGAGCGTGAGTTTGACAAGTGTTGAATTGAAAGAAATGAAAACATATAAGACACTACTAGGACGCTAAACTCGAGTCCTTAAAAGATCAAATGCTTTTTTTGTTTCAAAAGTACACTATTTTTTCATTTGGAGTCTATTCACAAGGTTTTAAGCAATCGTTGGATAAAACGAGCGTGAGTTTGACAGGTTTTGAATTTAAACAAATGAACACATATAAGACACTACGAGGACGCTAAACACGAGTCCTTAAAAGATCAAATGCTTTTTTTTGTTTCAAAACTACACTATTTTTTCTTTTGGAGTCTATTCACAAGCTTTTAAGCAATCTTGGGATACAACGAGCGTGAGTTTGACAAGTTTTGAATTTCAACAAACTAAAACATATAAGACACTACTAGGACGCTAAACTCGAGTCCTTAAAAGATCAAATGCTTTTTTTGTTTCAAATGTACACTATTTTTTCATTTGGAGTCTATTCACAAGGTTTTAAGCAATCGTTGGATAAAACGAGCGTGAGTTTGACAAGTTTTGAATTTAAACAAATGAACACATATAAGACACTACTAGGACGCTAAACTCGAGTCCTTAAAAGATCAAATGCTTTTTTTGTTTCAAAAGTACACTATTTTTTCATTTGGAGTGTATTCACAAGGTTTTAAGCAATCGTTGGATAAAACGAGCGTGAGTTTGACAAGTTTTGAATTTAAACAAATGAACACATATAAGACCCTACTAGGACACTAAACTCGAGTCCTTAAAAGATCAAATGCTTTTTTTGTTTCAAAAATACACTATTTTTTCATTTCGAGTGTATTCACAAGGTTTTAAGCAATCCTGGGATACAACGAGCGTGAGTTTGACAAGTGTTGAATTTAAACAAATGAACACATATAAGACACTACTAGGACGCTAAACTCGAGTCCTTAAAAGATCAAATGCTTTTTTTGTTTCAAAAGTACACTATTTTTTCATTTGGAGTGTATTCACAAGGTTTTAAGCAATCGTTGGATAAAACGAGCGTGAGTTTGACAAGTGTTGAATTGAAAGAAATGAAAACATATAAGACACTACTAGGACGCTAAACTCGAGTCCTTAAAAGATCAAATGCTTTTTTTGTTTCAAAAGTACACTATTTTTTCATTTGGAGTCTATTCACAAGGTTTTAAGCAATCGTTGGATAAAACGAGCGTGAGTTTGACAGGTTTTGAATTTAAACAAATGAACACATATAAGACACTACGAGGACGCTAAACACGAGTCCTTAAAAGATCAAATGCTTTTTTTTGTTTCAAAAGTACACTATTTTTTCTTTTGGAGTCTATTCACAAGCTTTTAAGCAATCGTTGGATAAAACGAGCGTGAGTTTGACAAGTTTTGAATTTAAACAAATGAACACATATAAGACACTACTAGGACGCTAAACTCGAGTCCTTAAAAGATCAAATGCTTTTTTTGTTTCAAAAGTACACTATTTTTTCATTTGGAGTCTATTCACAAGGTTTTAAGCAATCGTTGGATAAAACGAGCGTGAGTTTGACAGGTTTTGAATTTAAACAAATGAACACATATAAGACACTACGAGGACGCTAAACACGAGTCCTTAAAAGATCAAATGCTTTTTTTTGTTTCAAAAGTACACTATTTTTTCTTTTGGAGTCTATTCACAAGCTTTTAAGCAATCTTGGGATACAACGAGCGTGAGTTTGACAAGTTTTGAATTTAAACAAACTAAAACATATAAGACACTACTAGGACGCTAAACTCGAGTCCTTAAAAGATCAAATGCTTTTTTTGTTTCAAATGTACACTATTTTTTCATTTGGAGTCTATTCACAAGGTTTTAAGCAATCGTTGGATAAAACGAGCGTGAGTTTGACAAGTTTTGAATTTAAACAAATGAACACATATAAGACACTACTAGGACGCTAAACACGAGTCCTTAAAAGATCAAATGCTTTTTTTTGTTTCAAAAGTACACTATTTTTTCTTTTGGAGTCTATTCACAAGGTTTTAAGCAATCTTGGGATACAACGAGCGTGAGTTTGACAAGTTTTGAATTTAAACAAACTAAAACATATAAGACACTACTAGGACGCTGAACTCGAGTCCTTAAAAGATCAAATGCTTTTTTTGTTTCAAATGTACACTATTTTTTCATTTCGAGTGTATTCACAAGGTTTTAAGCAATCGTTGGATAAAACGAGCGTGAGTTTGACAAGTTTTGAATTTAAACAAAGGAACACATATAAGACACTACTAGGACGCTAAACACGAGTCCTTAAAAGATCAAATGCTTTTTTTTGTTTCAAAAGTACACTATTTTTTCTTTTGGAGTCTATTCACAAGGTTTTAAGCAATCTTGGGATACAACGAGCGTGAGTTTGACAAGTTTTGAATTTAAACAAACTAAAACATATAAGACACTACTAGGACGCTAAACTCGAGTCCTTAAAAGATCAAATGCTTTTTTTGTTTCAAATGTACACTATTTTTTCATTTCGAGTGTATTCACAAGGTTTTAAGCAATCGTTGGATAAAACGAGCGTGAGTTTGACAAGTTTTGAATTTAAACAAATGAACACATATAAGACACTACTAGGACGCTAAACTCGAGTCCTTAAAAGATCAAATGCTTTTTTTGTTTCAAAAGTACACTATTTTTTCATTCGGAGTGTATTCACAAGGTTTTAAGCAATCGTGGGATAAAACGAGCGTGAGTTTGACAAGTGTTGAATTGAAAGAAATGAAAACATATAAGACACTACTAGGACGCTAAACTCGAGTCCTTAAAAGATCAAATGCTTTTTTTGTTTCAAAAGTACACTATTTTTTCATTTGGAGTCTATTCACAAGGTTTTAAGCAATCGTTGGATAAAACGAGCGTGAGTTTGACAGGTTTTGAATTTAAACAAATGAACACATATATAAGACACTACGAGGACGCTAAACACGAGTCCTTAAAAGATCAAATGCTTTTTTTTGTTTCAAAAGTACACTATTTTTTGAATTTAAACAAACTAAAACATATAAGACACTACTAGGACGCTAAACTCGAGTCCTTAAAAGATCAAATGTTTTTTTTGTTTCAAATGTACACTATTTTTTCATTTGGAGTCTATTCACAAGGTTTTAAGCAATCGTTGGATAAAACGAGCGTGAGTTTGACAAGTTTTGAATTTAAACAAATGAACACATATAAGACACTACTAGGACGCTAAACTCGAGTCCTTAAAAGATCAAATGCTTTTTTTGTTTCAAATGTACACTATTTTTTCATTTGGAGTCTATTCACAAGGTTTTAAGCAATCTTTGGATAAAACGAGCGTGAGTTTGACAAGTTTTGAATTTAAACAAATGAACACATATAAGACACTACTAGGACGCTAAACTCGAGTCCTTAAAAGATCAAATGCTTTTTTTGTTTCAAAAGTACACTATTTTTTCATTTGGAGTGTATTCACAAGGTTTTAAGCAATCGTTGGATAAAACGAGCGTGAGTTTGACAAGTTTTGAATTTAAACAAATGAACACATATAAGACACTACTAGGACGCTAAACTCGAGTCCTTAAAAGATCAAATGCTTTTTTTGTTTCAAAAGTACACTATTTTTTCTTTTGGAGTCTATTCCCAAGGTTTTAAGCAATGTTGGGATACAACGAGCGTGAGTTTGACAAGTTTTGAATTTAAACAAACTAAAACATATAAAACACTACTACGACGCTAAACTCGAGTCCTTAAAAGATCAAATGCTTTTTTTGTTTCAAACGTACACTATTTTTTCATTTGGAGTCTATTCGCAAGGTTTTAAGCAATCGTTGGATAAAACGAGCGTGAGTTTGACAAGTTTTGAATTTAAACAAATGAACACATATAAGACACTACTAGGACGCTAAACTCGAGTCCTTAAAAGATCAAATGCATTTTTTGTTTCAAAAGTACACTATTTTTTCATTTGGAGTGTATTCACAAGGTTTTAAGCAATCGTGGGATAAAACGAGCGTGAGTTTGACAAGTGTTGAATTGAAAGAAATGAAAACATATAAGACACTACTAGGACGCTAAACTCGAGTCCTTAAAAGATCAAATGCTTTTTTTGTTTCAAAAATACACTATTTTTTCATTTCGAGTGTATTCACAAGGTTTTAAGCAATCCTGGGATACAACGAGCGTGAGTTTGACAAGTGTTGAATTTAAACAAATGAACACATATAAGACGCTACTAGGACGCTAAACTCGAGTCCTTAAAAGATCAAATGCTTTTTTTGTTTCAAAAGGACACTGTTTTTTCATTTCGAGTCTATTCACAAGGTTTTAAGCAATCGTTGGATAAAACGAGCGTGAGTTTGACAAGTTTTGAATTTAAACAAATGAACACATATAAGACACTAGTAGGACGCTAAACTCGAGTCCTTAAAAGATCAAATGCTTTTTTTGTTTCAAAAGTACACTATTTTTTCATTTGGAGTGTATTCACAAGGTTTTAAGCAATCGTTGGATAAAACGAGCGTGAGTTTGACAAGTGTTGAATTTAAACAAATGAACACATATAAGACACTACTAGGACGCTAAACTCGAGTCCTTAAAAGATCAAATGCTTATTTTGTTTCAAAAGTACACTGTTTTTTCATTTCGAGTCTATTCACAAGGTTTTAAGCAATCTTGGGATACAACGAGCGTGAGTTTGACAAGTGTTGAATTTAAACAAATGAAGACATATAAGACACTACTAGGACGCTAAACTCGAGTCCTTAAAAGATCAAATGCTTATTTTGTTTCAAAAGTACACTGTTTTTTCATTTCGAGTCTATTCACAAGGTTTTAAGCAATCCTGGGATACAACGAGCGTGAGTTTGACAAGTTTTGAATTTAAACAAACTAAAACATATAAGACACTACTAGGACGCTAAACTCGAGTCCTTAAAAGATCAAATGCTTTTTTGGTTTCAAATGTACACTATTTTTTCATTTCGAGTGTATTCACAAGGTTTTAAGCAATCGTTGGATAAAACGAGCGTGAGTTTGACAAGTTTTGAATTTAAACAAATGAACACATATAAGACACTACGAGGACGCTAAACACGAGTCCTTAAAAGATCAAATGCTTTTTTTTGTTTCAAAAGTACACTATTTTTTCTTTTGGAGTCTATTCACAAGCTTTTAAGCAATCTTGGGATACAACGAGCGTGAGTTTGACAAGTTTTGAATTTAAACAAACTAAAACATATAAGACACTACTAGGACGCTAAACTCGAGTCCTTAAAAGATCAAATGCTTTTTTTGTTTCAAATGTACACTATTTTTTCATTTGGAGTCTATTCACAAGGTTTTAAGCAATCGTTGGATAAAACGAGCGTGAGTTTGACAAGTTTTGAATTTAAACAAATGAACACATATAAGACACTACTAGGACGCTAAACTCGAGTCCTTAAAAGATCAAATGCTTTTTTTGTTTCAAAAGTACACTATTTTTTCATTTGGAGTGTATTCACAAGGTTTTAAGCAATCGTTGGATAAAACGAGCGTGAGTTTGACAAGTTTTGAATTTAAACAAATGAACACATATAAGACCCTACTAGGACACTAAACTCGAGTCCTTAAAAGATCAAATGCTTTTTTTGTTTCAAAAATACACTATTTTTTCATTTCGAGTGTATTCACAAGGTTTTAAGCAATCCTGGGATACAACGAGCGTGAGTTTGACAAGTGTTGAATTTAAACAAATGAACACATATAAGACACTACTAGGACGCTAAACTCGAGTCCTTAAAAGATCAAATGCTTTTTTTGTTTCAAAAGGACACTGTTTTTTCATTTCGAGTCTATTCACAAGGTTTTAAGCAATCGTTGGATAAAACGAGCGTGAGTTTGACAAGTTTTGAATTTAAACAAATGAACACATATAAGACACTAGTAGGACGCTAAACTCGAGTCCTTAAAAGATCAAATGCTTTTTTTGTTTCAAAAGTACACTATTTTTTCATTTGGAGTGTATTCACAAGGTTTTAAGCAATCGTTGGATAAAACGAGCGTGAGTTTGACAAGTGTTGAATTTAAACAAATGAACACATATAAGACACTACTAGGACGCTAAACTCGAGTCCTTAAAAGATCAAATGCTTATTTTGTTTCAAAAGTACACTGTTTTTTCATTTCGAGTCTATTCACAAGGTTTTAAGCAATCTTGGGATACAACGAGCGTGAGTTTGACAAGTGTTGAATTTAAACAAATGAAGACATATAAGACACTACTAGGACGCTAAACTCGAGTCCTTAAAAGATCAAATGCTTATTTTGTTTCAAAAGTACACTGTTTTTTCATTTCGAGTCTATTCACAAGGTTTTAAGCAATCCTGGGATACAACGAGCGTGAGTTTGACAAGTTTTGAATTTAAACAAACTAAAACATATAAGACACTACTAGGACGCTAAACTCGAGTCCTTAAAAGATCAAATGCTTTTTTGGTTTCAAATGTACACTATTTTTTCATTTCGAGTGTATTCACAAGGTTTTAAGCAATCGTTGGATAAAACGAGCGTGAGTTTGACAAGTTTTGAATTTAAACAAATGAACACATATAAGACACTACGAGGACGCTAAACACGAGTCCTTAAAAGATCAAATGCTTTTTTTTGTTTCAAAAGTACACTATTTTTTCTTTTGGAGTCTATTCACAAGCTTTTAAGCAATCTTGGGATACAACGAGCGTGAGTTTGACAAGTTTTGAATTTAAACAAACTAAAACATATAAGACACTACTAGGACGCTAAACTCGAGTCCTTAAAAGATCAAATGCTTTTTTTGTTTCAAATGTACACTATTTTTTCATTTGGAGTCTATTCACAAGGTTTTAAGCAATCGTTGGATAAAACGAGCGTGAGTTTGACAAGTTTTGAATTTAAACAAATGAACACATATAAGACACTACTAGGACGCTAAACTCGAGTCCTTAAAAGATCAAATGCTTTTTTTGTTTCAAAAGTACACTATTTTTTCATTTGGAGTGTATTCACAAGGTTTTAAGCAATCGTTGGATAAAACGAGCGTGAGTTTGACAAGTTTTGAATTTAAACAAATGAACACATATAAGACCCTACTAGGACACTAAACTCGAGTCCTTAAAAGATCAAATGCTTTTTTTGTTTCAAAAATACACTATTTTTTCATTTCGAGTGTATTCACAAGGTTTTAAGCAATCCTGGGATACAACGAGCGTGAGTTTGACAAGTGTTGAATTTAAACAAATGAACACATATAAGACACTACTAGGACGCTAAACTCGAGTCCTTAAAAGATCAAATGCTTTTTTTGTTTCAAAAGGACACTGTTTTTTCATTTCGAGTCTATTCACAAGGTTTTAAGCAATCGTTGGATAAAACGAGCGTGAGTTTGACAAGTTTTGAATTTAAACAAATGAACACATATAAGACACTAGTAGGACGCTAAACTCGAGTCCTTAAAAGATCAAATGCTTTTTTTGTTTCAAAAGTACACTATTTTTTCATTTGGAGTGTATTCACAAGGTTTTAAGCAATCGTTGGATAAAACGAGCGTGAGTTTGACAAGTGTTGAATTTAAACAAATGAACACATATAAGACACTACTAGGACGCTAAACTCGAGTCCTTAAAAGATCAAATGCTTATTTTGTTTCAAAAGTACACTGTTTTTTCATTTCGAGTCTATTCACAAGGTTTTAAGCAATCTTGGGATACAACGAGCGTGAGTTTGACAAGTGTTGAATTTAAACAAATGAAGACATATAAGACACTACTAGGACGCTAAACTCGAGTCCTTAAAAGATCAAATGCTTATTTTGTTTCAAAAGTACACTGTTTTTTCATTTCGAGTCTATTCACAAGGTTTTAAGCAATCCTGGGATACAACGAGCGTGAGTTTGACAAGTTTTGAATTTAAACAAACTAAAACATATAAGACACTACTAGGACGCTAAACTCGAGTCCTTAAAAGATCAAATGCTTTTTTGGTTTCAAATGTACACTATTTTTTCATTTCGAGTGTATTCACAAGGTTTTAAGCAATCGTTGGATAAAACGAGCGTGAGTTTGACAAGTTTTGAATTTAAACAAATGAACACATATAAGACACTACGAGGACGCTAAACACGAGTCCTTAAAAGATCAAATGCTTTTTTTTGTTTCAAAAGTACACTATTTTTTCTTTTGGAGTCTATTCACAAGCTTTTAAGCAATCTTGGGATACAACGAGCGTGAGTTTGACAAGTTTTGAATTTAAACAAACTAAAACATATAAGACACTACTAGGACGCTAAACTCGAGTCCTTAAAAGATCAAATGCTTTTTTTGTTTCAAATGTACACTATTTTTTCATTTGGAGTCTATTCACAAGGTTTTAAGCAATCGTTGGATAAAACGAGCGTGAGTTTGACAAGTTTTGAATTTAAACAAATGAACACATATAAGACACTACTAGGACGCTAAACTCGAGTCCTTAAAAGATCAAATGCTTTTTTTGTTTCAAAAGTACACTATTTTTTCATTTGGAGTGTATTCACAAGGTTTTAAGCAATCGTTGGATAAAACGAGCGTGAGTTTGACAAGTTTTGAATTTAAACAAATGAACACATATAAGACCCTACTAGGACACTAAACTCGAGTCCTTAAAAGATCAAATGCTTTTTTTGTTTCAAAAATACACTATTTTTTCATTTCGAGTGTATTCACAAGGTTTTAAGCAATCCTGGGATACAACGAGCGTGAGTTTGACAAGTGTTGAATTTAAACAAATGAACACATATAAGACACTACTAGGACGCTAAACTCGAGTCCTTAAAAGATCAAATGCTTTTTTTGTTTCAAAAGGACACTGTTTTTTCATTTCGAGTCTATTCACAAGGTTTTAAGCAATCGTTGGATAAAACGAGCGTGAGTTTGACAAGTTTTGAATTTAAACAAATGAACACATATAAGACCCTACTAGGACGCTAAACTCGAGTCCTTAAAAGATCAAATGCTTTTTTTGTTTCAAAAATACACTATTTTTTCATTTCGAGTGTATTCACAAGGTTTTAAGCAATCCTGGGATACAACGAGCGTGAGTTTGACAAGTGTTGAATTTAAACAAATGAATACATATAAGACACTACTAGGACGCTAAACTCGAGTCCTTAAAAGATCAAATGCTTTTTTTGTTTCAAAAGTACACTATTTTTTCATTTGGAGTCTATTCACAAAGTTTTAAGCAATCGTTGGATAAAACGAGCGTGAGTTTGACAAGTTTTGAATCTAAACAAATGAACACATATAAGACACTACTAGGACGCTAAACTCGAGTCCTTAAAAGATCAAATGCTTATTTTGTTTCAAAAGTACACTGTTTTTTCATTTCGAGTGTATTCACAAGGTTTTAAGCAATCCTGGGATACAACGAGCGTGAGTTTGACAAGTGTTGAATTTAAACAAATGAACACATATAAGACACTACTAGGACGCTAAACTCGAGTCCTTAAAAGATCAAATGCTTTTTTTGTTTCAAAAGGACACTGTTTTTTCATTTCGAGTCTATTCACAAGGTTTTAAGCAATCGTTGGATAAAACGAGCGTGAGTTTGACAAGTTTTGAATTTAAACAAATGAACACATATAAGACACTAGTAGGACGCTAAACTCGAGTCCTTAAAAGATCAAATGCTTTTTTTGTTTCAAAAGTACACTATTTTTTCATTTGGAGTGTATTCACAAGGTTTTAAGCAATCGTTGGATAAAACGAGCGTGAGTTTGACAAGTGTTGAATTTAAACAAATGAACACATATAAGACACTACTAGGACGCTAAACTCGAGTCCTTAAAAGATCAAATGCTTATTTTGTTTCAAAAGTACACTGTTTTTTCATTTCGAGTCTATTCACAAGGTTTTAAGCAATCCTGGGATACAACGAGCGTGAGTTTGACAAGTTTTGAATTTAAACAAATGAACACATATAAGACACTACGAGGACGCTAAACACGAGTCCTTAAAAGATCAAATGCTTTTTTTTGTTTCAAAAGTACACTATTTTTTCTTTTGGAGTCTATTCACAAGCTTTTAAGCAATCTTGGGATACAACGAGCGTGAGTTTGACAAGTTTTGAATTTAAACAAACTAAAACATATAAGACACTACTAGGACGCTAAACTCGAGTCCTTAAAAGATCAAATGCTTTTTTTGTTTCAAATGTACACTATTTTTTCATTTCGAGTGTATTCACAAGGTTTTAAGTAATCGTTGGATAAAACGAGCGTGAGTTTGACAAGTTTTGAATTTAAACAAATGAACACATATAAGACACTACTAGGACGCTAAACACGAGTCCTTAAAAGATCAAATGCTTTTTTTTGTTTCAAAAGTACACTATTTTTTCTTTTGGAGTCTATTCACAAGGTTTTAAGCAATCCTGGGATACAACGAGCGTGAGTTTCACAAGTGTTGAATTTAAACAAATGAAAACATATAAGACACTACTAGGACGCTAAACTCGAGTCCTTAAAAGATCAAATGCTTTTTTTGTTTCAAATGTACACTATTTTTTCATTTCGAGTGTATTCACAAGGTTTTAAGCAATCGTTGGATAAAACGAGCGTGAGTTTGACAAGTTTTGAATTTAAACAAATGAACACATATAAGACACTACTAGGACGCTAAACTCGAGTCCTTAAAAGATCAAATGCTTTTTTTGTTTCAAAAGTACACTATTTTTTCATTCGGAGTGTATTCACAAGGTTTTAAGCAATCGTGGGATAAAACGAGCGTGAGTTTGACAAGTGTTGAATTGAAAGAAATGAAAACATATAAGACACTACTAGGACGCTAAACTCGAGTCCTTAAAAGATCAAATGCTTTTTTTGTTTCAAAAGTACACTATTTTTTCTTTTGGAGTCTATTCACAAGGTTTTAAGCAATCTTGGGATACAACGAGCGTGAGTTTGACAAGTTTTGAATTTAAACAAACTAAAACATATAAGACACTACTAGGACGCTAAACTCGAGTCCTTAAAAGATCAAATGCTTTTTTTGTTTCAAATGTACACTATTTTTTCATTTCGAGTGTATTCACAAGGTTTTAAGCAATCGTTGGATAAAACGAGCATGAGTTTGACAAGTTTTGAATTTAAACAAATGAACACATATAAGACACTACGAGGACGCTAAACACGAGTCCTTAAAAGATCAAATGCTTTTTTTTGTTTCAAAAGTACACTATTTTTTCTTTTGGAGTCTATTCACAAGGTTTTAAGCAATCTTGGGATACAACGAGCGTGAGTTTGACAAGTTTTGAATTTAAACAAACTAAAACATATAAGACACTACTAGGACGCTAAACTCGAGTCCTTAAAAGATCAAATGCTTTTTTTGTTTCAAATGTACACTATTTTTTCATTTGGAGTCTATTCACAAGGTTTTAAGCAATCGTTGGATAAAACGAGCGTGAGTTTGACAAGTTTTGAATTTAAACAAATGAACACATATAAGACACTACTAGGACGCTAAACTCGAGTCCTTAAAAGATCAAATGCTTTTTTTGTTTCAAAAGTACACTATTTTTTCATTTGGAGTCTATTCACAAAGTTTTAAGCAATCGTTGGATAAAACGAGCGTGAGTTTGACAAGTTTTGAATCTAAACAAATGAACACATATAAGACACTACTAGGACGCTAAACACGAGTCCTTAAAAGATCAAATGCTTTTTTTGTTTCAAAAATACACTATTTTTTCATTTCGAGTGTATTCACAAGGTTTTAAGCAATCCTGGGATACAACGAGCGTGAGTTTGACAAGTGTTGAATTTAAACAAATGAACACATATAAGACACTACTAGGACGCTAAACTCGAGTCCTTAAAAGATCAAATGCTTTTTTTGTTTCAAAAGGACACTGTTTTTTCATTTCGAGTCTATTCACAAGGTTTTAAGCAATCGTTGGATAAAACGAGCGTGAGTTTGACAAGTTTTGAATTTAAACAAATGAACACATATAAGACCCTACTAGGACACTAAACTCGAGTCCTTAAAAGATCAAATGCTTTTTTTGTTTCAAAAATACACTATTTTTTCATTTCGAGTGTATTCACAAGGTTTTAAGCAATCCTGGGATACAACGAGCGTGAGTTTGACAAGTGTTGAATTTAAACAAATGAACACATATAAGACACTACTAGGACGCTAAACTCGAGTCTTTAAAAGATCAAATGCTTTTTTTGTTTCAAATGTACACTATTTTTTCATTTCGAGTGCATTCACAAGGTTTTAAGCAATCGTTGGATAAAACGAGCGTGAGTTTGACAAGTTTTGAATTTAAACAAATGAACACATATAAGACACTACGAGGACGCAAAACACGAGTCCTTAAAAGATCAAATGCTTTTTTTTGTTTCAAAAGTACACTATTTTTTCATTTGGAGTGTATTCACAAGGTTTTAAGCAATCTTGGGATACAACGAGCGTGAGTTTGACAAGTTTTGAATTTAAACAAACTAAAACATATAAGACACTACTAGGACGCTAAACTCGAGTCCTTAAAAGATCAAATGCTTTTTTTGTTTCAAATGTACACTATTTTTTCATTTGGAGTCTATTCACAAGGTTTTAAGCAATCGTTGGATAAAACGAGCGTGAGTTTGACAAGTTTTGAATTTAAACAAATGAACACATATAAGACACTACTAGGACGCTAAACTCGAGTCCTTAAAAGATCAAATGCTTTTTTTGTTTCAAAAGTACACTATTTTTTCATTTGGAGTGTATTCACAAGGTTTTAAGCAATCGTTGGATAAAACGAGCGTGAGTTTGACAAGTTTTGAATTTAAACAAATGAACACATATAAGACCCTACTAGGACGCTAAACTCGAGTCCTTAAAAGATCAAATGCTTTTTTTGTTTCAAAAATACACTATTTTTTCATTTCGAGTGTATTCACAAGGTTTTAAGCAATCCTGGGATACAACGAGCGTGAGTTTGACAAGTGTTGAATTTAAACAAATGAATACATATAAGACACTACTAGGACGCTAAACTCGAGTCCTTAAAAGATCAAATGCTTTTTTTGTTTCAAAAGTACACTATTTTTTCATTTGGAGTCTATTCACAAAGTTTTAAGCAATCGTTGGATAAAACGAGCGTGAGTTTGACAAGTTTTGAATCTAAACAAATGAACACATATAAGACACTACTAGGACGCTAAACACGAGTCCTTAAAAGATCAAATGCTTTTTTTGTTTCAAAAATACACTATTTTTTCATTTCGAGTGTATTCACAAGGTTTTAAGCAATCCTGGGATACAACGAGCGTGAGTTTGACAAGTGTTGAATTTAAACAAATGAACACATATAAGACACTACTAGGACGCTAAACTCGAGTCCTTAAAAGATCAAATGCTTTTTTTGTTTCAAAAGGACACTGTTTTTTCATTTCGAGTCTATTCACAAGGTTTTAAGCAATCGTTGGATAAAACGAGCGTGAGTTTGACAAGTTTTGAATTTAAACAAATGAACACATATAAGACCCTACTAGGACACTAAACTCGAGTCCTTAAAAGATCAAATGCTTTTTTTGTTTCAAAAATACACTATTTTTTCATTTCGAGTGTATTCACAAGGTTTTAAGCAATCCTGGGATACAACGAGCGTGAGTTTGACAAGTGTTGAATTTAAACAAATGAACACATATAAGACACTACTAGGACGCTAAACTCGAGTCTTTAAAAGATCAAATGCTTTTTTTGTTTCAAATGTACACTATTTTTTCATTTCGAGTGCATTCACAAGGTTTTAAGCAATCGTTGGATAAAACGAGCGTGAGTTTGACAAGTTTTGAATTTAAACAAATGAACACATATAAGACACTACGAGGACGCAAAACACGAGTCCTTAAAAGATCAAATGCTTTTTTTTGTTTCAAAAGTACACTATTTTTTCATTTGGAGTGTATTCACAAGGTTTTAAGCAATCTTGGGATACAACGAGCGTGAGTTTGACAAGTTTTGAATTTAAACAAACTAAAACATATAAGACACTACTAGGACGCTAAACTCGAGTCCTTAAAAGATCAAATGCTTTTTTTGTTTCAAATGTACACTATTTTTTCATTTGGAGTCTATTCACAAGGTTTTAAGCAATCGTTGGATAAAACGAGCGTGAGTTTGACAAGTTTTGAATTTAAACAAATGAACACATATAAGACACTACTAGGACGCTAAACTCGAGTCCTTAAAAGATCAAATGCTTTTTTTGTTTCAAAAGTACACTATTTTTTCATTTGGAGTGTATTCACAAGGTTTTAAGCAATCCTGGGATACAACGAGCGTGAGTTTGACAAGTGTTGAATTTAAACAAATGAACACATATAAGACACTACTAGGACGCTAAACTCGAGTCCTTAAAAGATCAAATGCTTTTTTTGTTTCAAAAGGATACTGTTTTTTCATTTCGAGTCTATTCACAAGGTTTTAAGCAATCCTGGGATACAACGAGCGTGAGTTTCACAAGTGTAGAATTTAATCAAATGAACACATATAAGACACTACTAGGACGCTAAACTCGAGTCCTTAAAAGATCAAATGCTTTTTTTGTTTCAAAAGTACACTATTTTTTCATTTGGAGTGTATTCACAAGGTTTTAAGCAATCGTGGGATAAAACGAGCGTGAGTTTGACAAGTGTTGAATTGAAAGAAATGAAAACATATAAGACACTACTAGGACGCTAAACTCGAATCCTTAAAAGATCAAATGCTTTTTTTGTTTCAAAAGTACACTATTTTTTCTTTTGGAGTCTATTCACAAGGTTTTAAGCAATCTTGGGATACAACGAGCGTGAGTTTGACAAGTTTTGAATTTAAACAAACTAAAACATATAAGACACTACTAGGACGCTAAACTCGAGTCCTTAAAAGATCAAATGTTTTTTTTGTTTCAAAAGTACACTATTTTTTCATTTGGAGTGTATTCACAAGGTTTTAAGCAATCGTTGGATAAAACGAGCGTGAGTTTGACAAGTTTTGAATTTAAACAAATGAACACATATAAGACCCTACTAGGACGCTAAACTCGAGTCCTTAAAAGATCAAATGCTTTTTTTGTTTCAAAAATACACTATTTTTTCATTTCGAGTGTATTCACAAGGTTTTAAGCAATCCTGGGATACAACGAGCGTGAGTTTGACAAGTGTTGAATTTAAACAAATGAACACATATAAGACACTACTAGGACGCTAAACTCGAGTCCTTAAAAGATCAAATGCTTTTTTTGTTTCAAAAGGACACTGTTTTTTCATTTCGAGTCTATTCACAAGGTTTTAAGCAATCCTGGGATACAACGAGCGTGAGTTTCACAAGTGTAGAATTTAATCAAATGAACACATATAAGACACTACTAGGACGCTAAACTCGAGTCCTTAAAAGATCAAATGCTTTTTTTGTTTCAAAAGTACACTATTTTTTCATTTGGAGTGTATTCACAAGGTTTTAAGCAATCGTGGGATAAAACGAGCGTGAGTTTGACAAGTGTTGAATTGAAAGAAATGAAAACATATAAGACACTACTAGGACGCTAAACTCGAGTCCTTAAAATATCAAATGCTTTTTTTGTTTGAAAAGTACACTATTTTTTCATTTGGATTCTATTCACAAGGTTTTAAGCAATCGTTGGATAAAACGAGGGTGAGTTTGACAAGTTTTGAATTTAAACAAATGAACACATATAAGACACTACTAGGACCCTAATCACGAGTACTTAAAAGATCAAATGCTTTTTTTTGTTTCAAAAGTACACTATTTTTTCTTTTGGAGTCTATTCACAAGGTTTTAAGCAATCTTGGGATACAACGAGCGTGAGTTTGACAAGTTTTGAATTTAAACAAACTAAAACATATAAGACACTACTAGGACGCTAAACTCGAGTCCTTAAAAGATCAAATGCTTTTTTTGTGTCAAAAGTACACTATTTTTTCATTTGGAGTGTATTCACAAGGTTTTAAGCAATCGTTGGATAAAACGAGCGTGAGTTTGACAAGTGTTGAATTTAAACAAATGAACACATATAAGACCCTACTAGGACGCTAAACTCGAGTCCTTAAAAGATCAAATGTGTTGATGTTTTTCCTTCCTAGTGCTACAAACATGTTGAGTATAAGAACACAAGTAAGGGTGTCGAATCCACAGGGACTAATTAGACCTATATAACCACTTGTTTTGCAAGAAACTTACTAGAACCTAGAACTAACCAATTTAAACCGATTTGATGTTGTAGCTTGAAACCTACGGACATGAAATAGCTATAAGTAAATGAAACAACAAGTAATAAAATGAGGTAGAACCGAGGGAGTTGAGGCTAGGGATTGTAACAATAGAGAGAAGGAGCTAGGGATTCGGTTTCACCATAGCTAATTGATTCCATGTTTGTTAATTCAAGTTATGCTCACCCATCGATCTATTTCTTGAGTTTGTTTCACTTTAGTTATGATCATCCATATGGTGTGTGGTTTTGATCAAATATTCCTAATCATGGACCTAATTGTGATGTGCAACTTCGGTTATTAATCAAGAATGTGTTAAGCATAAGAAACTTTCATAAAACCAAAGGAAACACTTGGCAGGATGTATGCCAAACATTCCCTTCATTCATTCCCATATCTGCCAAGGTTATGCATGATGTGTGCTATAAGATTGGCTAAACAACTTATGGTTAATTCAAATGGTGATCAAGCATCAAAATCAACACACTAAGTCACAATTAAAATCAGAGAATGAAACAAGAAATAGAATGATAAACTGAGCATTTCCGAGTTAACTACATGGCAATCTTGCTAGGCTACATCGAATCCCTATAGAGAGATTAGTTACACTTCATGTTTACAAAGATTTGACATAGAAATATAACATGAGTGTACATAGAATTAAGAAGAAGAACCCCTTGAAGCAAAACTGTGTTGAAGATCACTTGGGAATGGCCTTCGGTGCAAGCTCTCCAAGTGTGGTGTAGTCCTCCAAGAATGATGTAGATGAATGTGGCACGGTGATGATGAGATGGTTTTTGTGAAATGGGAGAGAATGGGCAGAAATGGTGTGGTGTTTTTGTGTTTTGGGAGTAAGGATGAATGTAGTAGTGTAGGGTTGTGGAATTGGGGAGTTTATGCCGAATTGAAGATTCATCTCTCCCCCCTCAGATTTCATTACACTTAAAGAGAATGAATGGAATAGCTTTTCAGGTTTAGATCCAAGATTGGATCTCAACAAATGTAAAATATGGAATGCAAGTGTGTGTAATGATGGGGGATTCAATTTCTGAAATGGATAGTGCATGGCATGGGGAAAATGGGCAAGCATGTGGTCATTTTGAATGGAGAAGCATGTGGAATGACTGCAAGGGCAGGTTTTAAAGAATATAAAACTGACGGCATGGGTCAATTTGTGGTGTAATTGTGGCTGAATGGTGTAACTAAATGGGGGGTGAATGTTCTAGGTGAAAAAGGGGGGAAAAGGGTAACCAAATGCATGGCAAGGTGTGTTAAACCTCCCAATCTGAATCTCATGCATGTGCCATGCATAGAATTCCCTAAACTGGCCGAATTGCACCCTTTGTCAATTCCTGAAATTCTAGCAACCAACTTGTCCTCAATTCTTCACTTGGACTTCAAATTAACACATCAAACACCTCTCCATGCTTGGAGTAATGCTCGGACACCAAAAGTGGTGTTTTTGCTTCATTTGCCTTCCAATTGCTCCTAACAAACACATAGCTGCATACTAACACAAAACAATGTAAAATGCAACTAATTTAACTCGAACACCTCACCAAGACACCAAATCTGTATGCTATAAATGCATATGAAATGTGAACTATCAAATACCCCCAAACCTGGTTTTTGCTAGTCCACGAGCAAACTTAGAATTAAAACACACAACACCCTAACATCTAACAAACACTAACAACTAACTAAACCACTTTCGCTGGCCAAACGATTGCACTGAGCATGTGCAACAAGCCTTTGAACCCCTAGGTGTCCCTAGTTGGAGGGGTTGTGTCTCCTGAGAGTTTATAAAGATGACACCCTCAAACATCAACAAAATCTGCAAACAATTTTGGTTAAACATGCTTTAAACAAACTAATAAGAACCAATGAAAACTTTGTCATACAATCAAACTCAAAAGCCCAGCCATTCCAAAGAATCGTATCAATTGTAATGTATAAAGATATTTCACCATGTTTTACAACTTCAAGGCCACCATACCCAAATGCTTAAGAAAGAATTCGCCTCAACTCTATTCCTCACGGTTCCACTCAAGTTCTCACTCAGATCCTAAGGTTTTTAGTCTCTCCACTAGCATATGTGAATGAAGTTATGTAAAGGAAATCAAAATTCTCACATATGAAATTTGAAATGAAAACACAATTTCTGAGTAGATCTCATGAAATGAATCAAATGCTAAGATTATAGAATACACACATACTTACCAACACCCATGAATACCTCCTCAATGATCAACTAGGTCTTTCTCAAGATTGTAATGTACGGCTTAGGTTATGGGTTATGAAAGAAGTGATATGAAATACTAGAACTTGGGGCATACCAAAGTGTCTTTGAGGTTCATGCTCTTCACTTGCATTTGCATTCTTTCATCTTCATTTTTGGCGTCCAAGACCTATGTCTTATGATGAGGAGATTTGGAACTTGTTTTCACTTGATTCTCTTCTTTGTTAACTTCTTTTTTTTTTTTTAGAATCACACTTCACATAGGCCTTCGGTACACACCACAATCTTGTTTTATTATTCAAGCTACCTTTAGAGTTCATCACCATGGTATTCCCCAAGCTATAAGGTACGGCTTGCATTGAGCTAAAATGGGGTAGAGTATGGTGTGTGGGTGATGAAAGAATTAAGCAAAAGTGTTTGGCTGCAAAGAGGGTGAATGGAGCACACAAAGGAATAGGATTTTAGCCATTTAGTAGTTAAAACATGCATAGCCTAACATCATCTCATTGAGTTCGTTCATGAATGGTACTAAACACATGGTATCTACAAAGGAGAGTAATTCTTAGCATTCAAACAAAATAGAAGCAATGAGATCATTTAGAGTGAAATTTGAAAGAAAAGATAGGAGTAGAACACTTTAAACCCTCTCAAAGAAACAATTTAGGCTCAAAATAACTCACTAGGGTAGTCTCCACTATTCTTCTTTGTGAATTTGAGTATGGTACCTCTATCATCATATCTTCAAGTTTTACAACTTTATACATGCCAACCAAATACAAAACTTTTCATAGTGACCCCAAAGTTTATTTGCAAACATAGCTCTCATATACATTTGTATTAGTAAGCAAAAACACATTTAACCAAAACAAACACAAACAAACACTAAAACATGCTTTTCAACACTAAAACAGAAACACTGTCCAAAACAACATAAAAACAACATTTTCCATCCAAAATACCCCCAAACCTAACTTAAACATTGTCCTCAAGGTTTACATTCGAATGTAGTGTAAGTAGGCAAAGAATATGGCATGGAAACAATATAGTCACAACATAAGGAAAGAACACAAACCACACTAGGTTGCCTCCTAGCAAGCGCTTTATTTAATGTCTAGGCAAGACATGGAAGCTTGTTCATGGTGTTGTAAATTCAAGGTAATCCACCACTTGATACATTAGCTCATCCTCCACATTGTCCAAATATGGCTTCAATCTCTGCCCATTGACTTTAAAAGAGGTGCCATTCTTCATGCTCTCAATTTCCACAGCCCCGTGGGGGAATGTTTGCACCACCTTGAATGGTCCAACCCACCTAGACTTCAATTTCCCTGGAAAAAGTCTCAAACGTGAGTCAAACAAAAGTACTTTCATACCTTGGTGAAACTCCTTCCTTAGGATGGCTTTGTCATGATAGAGCTTAGTCCTTTCCTTGTAGATTTTGGCATTCTCATATGCCTCATTTCTAAGCTCTTCCAACTCATTAAGTTGGAGCTTTCTTGCTATGCCCGCATCTTTGTAATCAAAGTTGAACTTCTTGATGGCCCAATATGCACGGTGTTCAAGCTCCATTGGCAAATGACAAGCTTTCCCAAACACAAGTCGATATGGACTCATGCCAATGGGGGTCTTGTATGCTGTCCTATATGCCCATAGTGCATCATTCAACCTCAATGACCAATCCTTCCTTGTAGGGCTCACGGTTTTCATCAAAATGTTCTTGATCTCCCTATTGCTAATCTCCACTTGGCCCGAGGTTTGAGGATGGTACGGGGTAGATACTTTGTGGTTGATGTTGTACTTCTTCATCAAGGATTCAAAAGGTTTGTTGCAGAAATGGGTGCCACCATCACTAATAATAGCTCTTGGTGTTCCAAACCTACAAAAAATCACATCTTTAAGAAAATTCAAAACAACCTTATGATCATTAGTTCTTGTAGCCATGGCCTCCACCCATTTGGATACATAATCTACGGCCACTAAGATGTACAAGTAACCAAAAGAAGATGGGAATGGTCCCATGAAGTCAATTCCCCAAACATCAAAGAGTTCAATCACCAAAATGTTGTTCAAAGGCATCTCATTCCTTCGGCTTATGTTCCCCATTTTCTGGCACCTATCACACTTAGAACAAAAGTCAAAAGCATCTTTGAATAGAGTAGGCCAAAAGAAACCAGATTGTAAAACCTTTAGGGATGTCTTTTTGGCACCAAAATGTCCTCCACATGCCAATGTATGGCTAAATGTTAGAATGCTTTGTTGCTCACTCTCCGGGACACATCTCCTAATGATTTGGTCAGGACAATACTTAAACAAGTATGGTTCATCCCAAATGTAATGCTTTACCATGGCAAGGAACTTCTTTCTTTCCTGAAAAGAAATGTCATTTCTAAATACACCACAAGCAAGGTAATTGACAAAATCAGCATACCATGGTTCCTTTTCTTGAACAACAAAGAGTTGTTCATCTGGAAATGATTCATTTAGAGGCAAGGGTGGTCCAACTCCATGGTCTTGATCAAGCCGAGACAAATGGTCAGCCACAACATTGTCACTTCCCTTCTTATCTCGAATTTCCAAATCAAACTCTTGTAGTAAGAGTATCCATCTAATTAGGCGCGGTTTAGCATCCTTCTTTGTCATCAAATACCTAAGGGCTGCATGATCAGAAAACACAATGACTTTAGATCCCACAAGATATGATCTAAACTTCTCTAATGCAAAGACAATAGCAAGCAACTCCTTTTCAGTTGTGGAGTAGTTGAGTTGAGCATCATTGAGAGTACGGCTTGCATAATAGATCACATGTGGGAGTTTGTTAACCCTTTGTCCTAAAACTGCACCAATAGCATAATCAGAGGCATCACACATTAATTCAAAAGGTAGAGACCAATCTGGTGCCATAATGATAGGAGCCGAGGTTAGTTCATGTTTCAAAGTATTGAATGCATCCATACAAGCTTTATCAAAGTGAAACACAACATCTTTAGCTAACAAATTGCATAAAGGCCGAGTTATCATTGAAAAGTTCTTAATGAAACGTCTATAAAAGCCTGCATGCCCTAAGAAACTTCTCACTCCCTTCACGGTTGTAGGAGCTGCCATAGTGTTGATAATGTCAATTTTGGCTTTGTCTACCTCCATTCCTTTGCTAGAGATCACATGGCCTAAAACAATGCCTTGTTTCACCATGAATTGGCATTTCTCCCAATTGAGAACCAAATTTGTTTCTTGGCACCTTTGAAGCACTAAAGAGAGATGGTTAAGACATTCATCAAAAGAAGAACCAAACACTGAAAAATCATCCATGAATACCTCAATGAACCTCTCCACCATGTCAGAAAAGATTGCCAACATACATCTTTGGAATGTGGCCGGGGCATTGCAAAGTCCAAAGGGCATTCTCCTATATGCAAATGTGCCAAATGGACATGTGAATGTTGTTTTCTCTTGATCCTCCGGGGCTATTGCAATTTGATTGTAACCTGAGTAACCATCAAGAAAACAATAGTGTGAATAACCTGCCAATCTCTCAAGCATTTGATCTATGAAAGGCATGGGAAAGTAATCTTTTCTAGTGTTAGAATTCAACTTCCTGTAATCGGTGCAAACTCTCCAACTAGCCGTGGGTTTTATGGTCACAAGCTCTTTGTTTTCATTCCTCATCACCGTGATTCCCACCTTCTTTGGTACCACTTGAATGGCACTCACCCATTTGCTATCAGAAATGGGATATATGATCCCCACATCTAACAACTTCAAGACTTCATCCCTAACAACTTCTTTCATGTGTGGATTGAGCCTTCTTTGTGGCTCACGGGTTGTCTTTGCTCCATCCTCCAAGAGGATCCTATGCATGCACCTAGTAGGGCTTATTCCCTTGATATCTGCAATAGACCAACCAATAGCCGATTTGGACTCTTTTAACACCCTAAGTAGTTTATCTTCTTCATTAGGTGTTAGGTCCGAAGCTATGATAACAGGTAGAGTTTCAAATTCAGCTAGATATGCATATTTTAGATGTGGTGGAAGTGGTTTAAGTTCAAGTTTAGGTGCCTTAACAATGGAAGGGATTAAATGTGACCTTGATGGTTCTAATGACTCTACAAGAGGTGAAACATTAAAAGGATACGGTGCTAATGCTTCCAAGGCAGCAACCACTTCCATGAGTGCATCTTCATCATCAAACTCATCTTGAGATTGAGTTAAAACAGTTTGTAATGGTTCATTGGATTGTGCCTGCAAGAACTTAGAGAAAACGAGTGAATCAAGCACATCAATGGCATAGCAATCAAGAGATGAAGAAGGATGAGCAAGAGACTCAAACACTTTGAATTGGACGGTCTCTCCTAGCACTGTCATAGTGAGGATTCCATTTTGCACATCAATGATGGTCTTGGCCGTGGCCATGAATGGTCTTCCAAGCAAAATAGGCAACTCTCTATCATGTATAGGTGCTTCTTCCATGTCCAACACTACAAA
The DNA here is from genome assembly GCA_963580275.1 of Crataegus laevigata. Taxonomy (NCBI): domain Eukaryota; kingdom Viridiplantae; phylum Streptophyta; class Magnoliopsida; order Rosales; family Rosaceae; genus Crataegus; species Crataegus laevigata. Next base: position 22,587,178 of record OY756945.1, read on the forward strand.
ATCCACAGGCAAGATTAGTTTATCAATTTGAACTAGAATGTCCTCTACTATACCTCTTGGATACTTCACGGATCTGTCCGCAAGTTGTAGGGAAATGGTTGTGGCCTTCAATTCCCCCAAACCTAGTTGAAGGTACACGGAGTATGGCATTAAGTTGATGCTAGCACCCAAATCAAGCATGGCCTTCTCCACTTTCTTGTCCCCTATGGTGATGTTGATTGAAAAACTTCCCGGATCTTTGAGCTTTGGTGGAAGTTTTCTTTGCAACACCGCACTTACATTCTCCGACACCACTACCTTCTCATGTGGTCCATACTTTCTTTTGTAGTTGTTTAACTCCTTGAAGAATTTCCCATAAGCCGGCATGTTCCTAATGACATCAAGCAAAGGTAAGTTCACATTCACCTTACTTAGAATATCAAAAATTTCTTTAAATGACTTATCCTGCTTGCCCTTGGCAAGTCTTCCAGGGAATGGTATTGGTGGAGTGTAAGGCTTCTCGGCCTTGTGAAGGTTTGGTGCTTCATTTGAGGAAGAAGCGTGGCTTGGTTCCTCATTTGGTTTCTCATTTGGTTTCTCATTTGCACCTACATTCACATGATCAAATTCATTAGTAACTTCATTTCCAACTCTATTATCAATAACCTTACCATTTCTTAGTGTAGTTATTGCTTTGGCTTGCTCTTGGTTCCTTTGGAGTATCACGGGTTGGCTTGGAAACTTGCCAACCTCTCTTTGGTTCAAGGCATCTGCAATTTGTCCCAATTGTGTCTCCATTTTGGTTAGGGCAGCCGAATGTTGTTGGAAAGTGCTATTTGTGGCTTGTTGGAATTGCAATGTGTTTTGAGCTAACAACTTAACCGTATCCTCAAGTGTAGGGGCAGGTCTTGGTTGGAAGTTTTGGACTTGATTTTGGTTGGCATTGGGAGGTCTTGGTTGGAAATTTTGGTAGTTGTTGTTGTTCTTCCATGAAAAGTTGGGATGATCTCTCCACCCCGGATTATATGTGTTTGAAAATGCATCATTCCTTGGCCTTTGATTGTAAGAATTCATGAGGTTCACTTGTTCTTGAACAAACTCGGGATAGGCCTCCCTAGATGGACATTGATGAGTAGGGTGGCTTGGTATGTTGCAAATGGCACACACCTCACTTGGTGTTGGCACCAAGTTGAGCACGGATTCAAGCTTTCTTTCTAGGTTAGCTACCTGCAAAGAAAGATCATGGTTAGAACTTGTTTCATACACTCCAAGTTTCTTACCCCTTACATCTTTGTGTTGAGCATTAGATCCCAACATCTCATAAATGTTGTAAGACTCTTGAGCATTCTTTTTCTTCAAAGCACCACCTGCGGCATTATCAACGGTTGATTGACATGTTTGGGTTAGTCCATCATAAAAAATTTGCATTTGTAAGTGAAGAGGTAACCCATGGTGTGGACATTGCAACAAATGTCCTTTAAAACGCTCCCAACACTCATTGAAAGGCTCTCCATCATCTTGTTTGAAATTGAAGATTTGTCCCCTTAATGTGGCTGTCTTTTGAGTGGAGAAAAACTTCTCCAAGAACTTCTTAGCCACGGCATCCCATGTGGTGAGTGAACCCGGAGCTAAGGTCATCAACCAACTCTTGGCCTTGTCTTTCAAAGTGTAAGGAAACACTCTCATCCTCAAGTTTGCTTCACTTACTCCCTGCAAAGGTAAACCACTCACAACATTGTAAAACTCTTTAACATGAGCTAAAGGATCTTCATTAGGTATGCCATAAAATGAAGGAAGCATATGAAAATGTGAAGACTTAAGATCATAGTTTCTAGCTTCGGTGGAGAGCAAGATGCATGAAGGAGAGTTTGGTATGATTGGTTGTGCAAAGTCCTCCAAGGCTCTAAGTTCATCTTGGTTGGCAGCCATCTCTTCTCCTCTTTCCTTATGAATGTGCTCAGAAGCTTCACTTGTGGAACTAGATGAACTTGCTTCTTCTTCTCCTCGGACAAAGGATGATGAACTTGTTGGCACAAAGTTGTCCAAAGTGTTGCCTTTCAAACGTTCAATTCTTTGGCCCAACTCAACAAGTCTATGTGACATATACTACCTAAAACAAAACAAAACAAACAAGATTAAACAGAAAACAAAACTAAACTCTACTTAGAATGAAAATAACAAAGTTTAAAATAGCAAAACAAGCAATTACAAGGGACTGAAATCAGTCCCCGGCAACGGCGCCATTTTTGTTGATGTTTTTCCTTCCTAGTGCTACAAACATGTTGAGTATAAGAACACAAGTAAGGGTGTCGAATCCACAGGGACTAATTAGACCTATATAACCACTTGTTTTGCAAGAAACTTACTAGAACCTAGAACTAACCAATTTAAACCGATTTGATGTTGTAGCTTGAAACCTACGGACATGAAATAGCTATAAGTAAATGAAACAACAAGTAATAAAATGAGGTAGAACCGAGGGAGTTGAGGCTAGGGATTGTAACAATAGAGAGAAGGAGCTAGGGATTCGGTTTCACCATAGCTAATTGATTCCATGTTTGTTAATTCAAGTTATGCTCACCCATCGATCTATTTCTTGAGTTTGTTTCACTTTAGTTATGATCATCCATATGGTGTGTGGTTTTGATCAAATATTCCTAATCATGGACCTAATTGTGATGTGCAACTTCGGTTATTAATCAAGAATGTGTTAAGCATAAGAAACTTTCATAAAACCAAAGGAAACACTTGGCAGGATGTATGCCAAACATTCCCTTCATTCATTCCCATATCTGCCAAGGTTATGCATGATGTGTGCTATAAGATTGGCTAAACAACTTATGGTTAATTCAAATGGTGATCAAGCATCAAAATCAACACACTAAGTCACAATTAAAATCAGAGAATGAAACAAGAAATAGAATGATAAACTGAGCATTTCCGAGTTAACTACATGGCAATCTTGCTAGGCTACATCGAATCCCTATAGAGAGATTAGTTACACTTCATGTTTACAAAGATTTGACATAGAAATATAACATGAGTGTACATAGAATTAAGAAGAAGAACCCCTTGAAGCAAAACTGTGTTGAAGATCACTTGGGAATGGCCTTCGGTGCAAGCTCTCCAAGTGTGGTGTAGTCCTCCAAGAATGATGTAGATGAATGTGGCACGGTGATGATGAGATGGTTTTTGTGAAATGGGAGAGAATGGGCAGAAATGGTGTGGTGTTTTTGTGTTTTGGGAGTAAGGATGAATGTAGTAGTGTAGGGTTGTGGAATTGGGGAGTTTATGCCGAATTGAAGATTCATCTCTCCCCCCTCAGATTTCATTACACTTAAAGAGAATGAATGGAATAGCTTTTCAGGTTTAGATCCAAGATTGGATCTCAACAAATGTAAAATATGGAATGCAAGTGTGTGTAATGATGGGGGATTCAATTTCTGAAATGGATAGTGCATGGCATGGGGAAAATGGGCAAGCATGTGGTCATTTTGAATGGAGAAGCATGTGGAATGACTGCAAGGGCAGGTTTTAAAGAATATAAAACTGACGGCATGGGTCAATTTGTGGTGTAATTGTGGCTGAATGGTGTAACTAAATGGGGGGTGAATGTTCTAGGTGAAAAAGGGGGGAAAAGGGTAACCAAATGCATGGCAAGGTGTGTTAAACCTCCCAATCTGAATCTCATGCATGTGCCATGCATAGAATTCCCTAAACTGGCCGAATTGCACCCTTTGTCAATTCCTGAAATTCTAGCAACCAACTTGTCCTCAATTCTTCACTTGGACTTCAAATTAACACATCAAACACCTCTCCATGCTTGGAGTAATGCTCGGACACCAAAAGTGGTGTTTTTGCTTCATTTGCCTTCCAATTGCTCCTAACAAACACATAGCTGCATACTAACACAAAACAATGTAAAATGCAACTAATTTAACTCGAACACCTCACCAAGACACCAAATCTGTATGCTATAAATGCATATGAAATGTGAACTATCAAAATGCTTTTTTTGTTTCAAAAATACACTATTTTTTCATTTCGAGTGTATTCACAAGGTTTTAAGCAATCCTGGGATACAACGAGCGTGAGTTTGACAAGTGTTGAATTTAAACAAATGAACACATATAAGACACTACTAGGACGCTAAACTCGAGTCTTTAAAAGATCAAATGCTTTTTTTGTTTCAAATGTACACTATTTTTTCATTTCGAGTGCATTCACAAGGTTTTAAGCAATCGTTGGATAAAACGAGCGTGAGTTTGACAAGTTTTGAATTTAAACAAATGAACACATATAAGACACTACGAGGACGCAAAACACGAGTCCTTAAAAGATCAAATGCTTTTTTTTGTTTCAAAAGTACACTATTTTTTCATTTGGAGTGTATTCACAAGGTTTTAAGCAATCTTGGGATACAACGAGCGTGAGTTTGACAAGTTTTGAATTTAAACAAACTAAAACATATAAGACACTACTAGGACGCTAAACTCGAGTCCTTAAAAGATCAAATGCTTTTTTTGTTTCAAATGTACACTATTTTTTCATTTGGAGTCTATTCACAAGGTTTTAAGCAATCGTTGGATAAAACGAGCGTGAGTTTGACAAGTTTTGAATTTAAACAAATGAACACATATAAGACACTACTAGGACGCTAAACTCGAGTCCTTAAAAGATCAAATGCTTTTTTTGTTTCAAAAGTACACTATTTTTTCATTTGGAGTGTATTCACAAGGTTTTAAGCAATCCTGGGATACAACGAGCGTGAGTTTGACAAGTGTTGAATTTAAACAAATGAACACATATAAGACACTACTAGGACGCTAAACTCGAGTCCTTAAAAGATCAAATGCTTTTTTTGTTTCAAAAGGATACTGTTTTTTCATTTCGAGTCTATTCACAAGGTTTTAAGCAATCCTGGGATACAACGAGCGTGAGTTTCACAAGTGTAGAATTTAATCAAATGAACACATATAAGACACTACTAGGACGCTAAACTCGAGTCCTTAAAAGATCAAATGCTTTTTTTGTTTCAAAAGTACACTATTTTTTCATTTGGAGTGTATTCACAAGGTTTTAAGCAATCGTGGGATAAAACGAGCGTGAGTTTGACAAGTGTTGAATTGAAAGAAATGAAAACATATAAGACACTACTAGGACGCTAAACTCGAATCCTTAAAAGATCAAATGCTTTTTTTGTTTCAAAAGTACACTATTTTTTCATTTGGAGTCTATTCACAAGGTTTTAAGCAATCGTTGGATAAAACGAGCGTGAGTTTGACAAGTTTTGAATTTAAACAAATGAACACATATAAGACACTACTAGGACGCTAAACAGGAGTCCTTAAAAGATCAAATGCTTTTTTTGTTTCAAAAGTACACTATTTTTTCTTTTGGAGTCTATTCACAAGGTTTTAAGCAATCTTGGGATACAACGAGCGTGAGTTTGACAAGTTTTGAATTTAAACAAACTAAAACATATAAGACACTACTAGGACGCTAAACTCGAGTCCTTAAAAGATCAAATGTTTTTTTTGTTTCAAAAGTACACTATTTTTTCATTTGGAGTGTATTCACAAGGTTTTAAGCAATCGTTGGATAAAACGAGCGTGAGTTTGACAAGTTTTGAATTTAAACAAATGAACACATATAAGACCCTACTAGGACGCTAAACTCGAGTCCTTAAAAGATCAAATGCTTTTTTTGTTTCAAAAATACACTATTTTTTCATTTCGAGTGTATTCACAAGGTTTTAAGCAATCCTGGGATACAACGAGCGTGAGTTTGACAAGTGTTGAATTTAAACAAATGAACACATATAAGACACTACTAGGACGCTAAACTCGAGTCCTTAAAAGATCAAATGCTTTTTTTGTTTCAAAAGGACACTGTTTTTTCATTTCGAGTCTATTCACAAGGTTTTAAGCAATCCTGGGATACAACGAGCGTGAGTTTCACAAGTGTAGAATTTAATCAAATGAACACATATAAGACACTACTAGGACGCTAAACTCGAGTCCTTAAAAGATCAAATGCTTTTTTTGTTTCAAAAGTACACTATTTTTTCATTTGGAGTGTATTCACAAGGTTTTAAGCAATCGTGGGATAAAACGAGCGTGAGTTTGACAAGTGTTGAATTGAAAGAAATGAAAACATATAAGACACTACTAGGACGCTAAACTCGAGTCCTTAAAATATCAAATGCTTTTTTTGTTTGAAAAGTACACTATTTTTTCATTTGGATTCTATTCACAAGGTTTTAAGCAATCGTTGGATAAAACGAGCGTGAGTTTGACAAGTTTTGAATTTAAACAAATGAACACATATAAGACACTACTAGGACCCTAAACACGAGTACTTAAAAGATCAAATGCTTTTTTTTGTTTCAAAAGTACACTATTTTTTCTTTTGGAGTTTATTCACAAGGTTTTAAGCAATCTTGGGATACAACGAGCGTGAGTTTGACAAGTTTTGAATTTAAACAAACTAAAACATATAAGACACTACTAGGACGCTAAACTCGAGTCCTTAAAAGATCAAATGCTTTTTTTGTGTCAAAAGTACACTATTTTTTCATTTGGAGTGTATTCACAAGGTTTTAAGCAATCGTTGGATAAAACGAGCGTGAGTTTGACAAGTGTTGAATTTAAACAAATGAACACATATAAGACACTACTAGGACGCTAAACTCGAGTCCTTAAAAGATCAAATGCTTTTTTTGTTTCAAAAGTACACTATTTTTTCATTTGGAGTGTATTCACAAGGTTTTAAGCAATCGTTGGATAAAACGAGCGTGAGTTTGACAAGTGTTGAATTTAAACAAATGAAAACATATAAGACACTACTAGGACGCTAAACTGATAGGAGCATATTTATGCGACTTAGTCAACATGTTTTCTTGCATTTACTTAGTTAGTTATTGCTTATAAGAGTGTTTTAAGCTATTTTCGTGTGTTTGTAGGTCCTAATAACAAAATTGGCAAGAAAGTGCATTTTGGTGCATTTTGGAGCAATTTTGGGCCAAAATGGATTGCATGCATATGGAGCATGTGGGATGGACGTTTTTGGTGTTTTAAAAAGGGTTTCAACACATGCAAAAATCTGAATAATAATGTTGAAGTGTGGAAGTGTACAGATACATACACTTAAGGAACAATTTGAAATGAAAAGAAGTGAAAGATGCCATTTGTTGGATTGCTTTACAAGTTGTATTCACATTTTCAGCAACTACAAACACAATTGCAAGCTGAAATGATGCATAGCATGTTTGTAGAGGTGTAAAGTGGCCGAAAGTTGATGTTTGCAAGATGAAATGATGCAAAACATGTGTGTGAAAGTTGTCTAACAGCTAGTACATGTGGAAAGGGATGGAATACAAGGCAAATGCATCAGAAATTGAAGAATGAAGGCACATGGACAGCTACAAAGGAGTTGAATTGTCAAAAGAGAAATGATTGCCTTTTGTTAAAGGCAAGACACAATGATAAAAGAGCATGTCAACTAGCCGTTTTTGCATCATTTTGGTCTTTGTTTGTATTGTTTATTTAAGCCACTTGAGTGTGTCTTTACTTTGGAACTTCTATAAATTGGGAGTGAAGGGAAGAACACACTACACTACATTACATCAAAAACACAATCAGCCATCACCCACAATTCTCCATAATTTCTGATCCTAAACACTTCTTGCCATCCCATATCCATTCATCATCAAAATTCGTCCATTCTATTCCAGCCGCATCCATTGATCCCAAAACACCATTCTTCAACCTAGAGACACAATCAGCCATTCCACCACTTCCCAACCATCAAACACTCATCCACAACCATCCTACATCCCTTTCCGTGTCTCTAAACATCCCACAAACCATTCTACATCACCAAAACATCCCAGAAATCATCCCCATCCAATCTGCCGCAAGCAAGAGGAAGGAGACAGATGCGCAAAATTGTTTGGCTCTTCATTCTGAGTTGTTGAACGATTTTAGGTGTATTCTCTCTTATATTTCAATGTCTAATTCATGTAATCTTTGTTTTGCTCTGAGTATGATTGGCTAAATTCGTTTTGGCTAAGGGTGTATTCGAAACCATGGATATATATGTGAAATAAGTTGATTACTCCAGTTATCGTTGCATAAGTCATGAATACAATCTGCTTAACTATGTGATTTAGAACTTATTCTTGTATGTTGATTGAGAGTGCACACTTAATTTGCATGCTTGAATCTGGTGCTAGGATATGAATTTGTTTCACCTAATAGTTATGAGTTTATATCCACAAGTAGTGAAGGTCACTAGTCATGATCGTGTTGAGTAGATTCCTGGCGAAAGTATCATGCTTTTCATAGTTACAATTGCCTTGTCGATGCTTATGATTTCCAATGAACGTAATGATTCTAACTTGTATCTTTATCATGCTGTTCATATAGAGAACTTGTTAGGAATAAATTGGTTGCAATGCATATTCATTCAATTCAATGATCTTAGGGTAATCTGAAGGTTAATTTAAGCGGACCTAATTAACTTGGAGTGTCGAGGTTCATAACTTGTCGAATTGATAACTGGAAGTTGATTTAAGTTGCATATAATTCATGTGTGGAGAAGAATCCCTTAGCCATTCCATCATCCATTGGTTTACATCAATTTGCTTTACAATCTGTTTTCTTTACAATCTGTCCATTTAGTTGATTTTCGTCCAAACACAAATCCCCCCATATTTTGTTAAGTCTTAGGCTTAGAATCTGTCTTATTTTGTGTTTTGAACCATTTTGAGTCATAAGAAAGTCCAATTTCGTCCAAATCTGCCTAGTTTAGTTCCTGTTTGTTTTTAGTCTAAATTCGTCCAAACCAAAACCCCTCTTTTACTTCCTTGTCTTAGAGTGTCTTAATTCTGTTTAGTTTGTGTTTTTAAGTGTTTTGAGTCAAGCCCAACCCTAATTTTCGTCCAAAGTTGAGTTTAGTGTCAAAACTGCTCAGTTTGTGTTTTTAGGCAGTTTTGAGAGTTTTTAGCTTGTTTTGAGTATTGTGAATCTGTTTTGAGTTCCTTGAGCCTTTTCAAACGTTTTAAAGTTTATTTTTGTGTTTCTAAGTCAGTCTAGAGGTTTTAGCACCCCTAGTTAATCCCCGGATAGAACGATCCCTACTTACTTCATTACTACAATTGTCACAAATAGGGTTTAATTTGTGTGTCAAGTAATTTTCACATCATAAACTCGAGTCCTTAAAAGATCAAATGCTTTTTTTGTTTCAAATGTACACTATTTTTTCATTTGGAGTCTATTCACAAGGTTTTAAGCAATCGTTGGATAAAACGAGCGTGAGTTTGACAAGTTTTGAATTTAAACAAATGAACACATATAAGACACTACTAGGACGCTAAACTCGAGTCCTTAAAAGATCAAATGCTTTTTTTTGTTTCAAAAGTACACTATTTTTTCATTTGGAGTCTATTCACAAAGTTTTAAGCAATCGTTGGATAAAACGAGCGTGAGTTTGACAAGTTTTGAATCTAAACAATTGAACACATATAAGACACTACTAGGACGCTAAACACGAGTCCTTAAAAGATCAAATGCTTTTTTTGTTTCAAAAATACACTATTTTTTCATTTCGAGTGTATTCACAAGGTTTTAAGCAATCCTGGGATACAACGAGCGTGAGTTTGACAAGTGTTGAATTTAAACAAATGAACACATATAAGACACTACTAGGACGCTAAACTCGAGTCCTTAAAAGATCAAATGCTTTTTTTGTTTCAAAAGTACACTATTTTTTCATTTGGACTGTATTCACAAGGTTTTAAGCAATCCTGGGATACAACGAGCGTGAGTTTGACAAGTGTTGAATTTAAACAAATGAACACATATAAGACACTACTAGGACGCTAAACTCGAGTCCTTAAAAGATCAAATGCTTTTTTTGTTTCAAAAGGATATTGTTTTTTCATTTCGAGTCTATTCACAAGGTTTTAAGCAATCCTGGGATACAACGAGCGTGAGTTTCACAAGTGTAGAATTTAATCAAATGAACACATATAAGACACTACTAGGACGCTAAACTCGAGTCCTTAAAAGATCAAATGCTTTTTTTGTTTCAAAAGTACACTATTTTTTCATTTGGAGTGTATTCACAAGGTTTTAAGCAATCGTGGGATAAAACGAGCGTGAGTTTGACAAGTGTTGAATTGAAAGAAATGAAAACATATAAGACACTACTAGGACGCTAAACTCGAATCCTTAAAAGATCAAATGCTTTTTTTGTTTCAAAAGTACACTATTTTTTCATTTGGATACACAAGGTTTTAAGCAATCCTGGGATACAACGAGCGTGAGTTTCACAAGTGTAGAATTTAATCAAATGAACACATATAAGACACTACTAGGACGCTAAACTCGAGTCCTTAAAAGATCAAATGCTTTTTTTGTTTCAAAAGTACACTATTTTTTCATTTGGAGTTTATTCACAAGGTTTTAAGCAATCGTGGGATAAAACGAGCGTGAGTTTGACAAGTGTTGAATTGAAAGAAATGAAAACATATAAGACACTACTAGGACGCTAAACTCGAATCCTTAAAAGATCAAATGCTTTTTTTGTTTCAAAAGTACACTATTTTTTCATTTGGAGTCTATTCACAAGGTTTTAAGCAATCGTTGGATAAAACGACCGTGAGTTTGACAAGTTTTGAATTTAAACAAATGAACACATATAAGACACTACTAGGACGCTAAACAGGAGTCCTTAAAAGATCAAATGCTTTTTTTGTTTCAAAAGTACACTATTTTTTCTTTTGGAGTCTATTCACAAGGTTTTAAGCAATCTTGGGATACAACGAGCGTGAGTTTGACAAGTTTTGAATTTAAACAAACTAAAACATATAAGACACTACTAGGACGCTAAACTCGAGTCCTTAAAAGATCAAATGTTTTTTTTGTTTCAAAAGTACACTATTTTTTCATTTGGAGTGTATTCACAAGGTTTTAAGCAATCGTTGGATAAAACGAGCGTGAGTTTGACAAGTTTTGAATTTAAACAAATGAACACATATAAGACCCTACTAGGACGCTAAACTCGAGTCCTTAAAAGATCAAATGCTTTTTTTGTTTCAAAAATACACTATTTTTTCATTTCGAGTGTATTCACAAGGTTTTAAGCAATCCTGGGATACAACGAGCGTGAGTTTGACAAGTGTTGAATTTAAACAAATGAACACATATAAGACACTACTAGGACGCTAAACTCGAGTCCTTAAAAGATCAAATGCTTTTTTTGTTTCAAAAGGACACTGTTTTTTCATTTCGAGTCTATTCACAAGGTTTTAAGCAATCCTGGGATACAACGAGCGTGAGTTTCACAAGTGTAGAATTTAATCAAATGAACACATATAAGACACTACTAGGACGCTAAACTCGAGTCCTTAAAAGATCAAATGCTTTTTTTGTTTCAAAAGTACACTATTTTTTCATTTGGAGTGTATTCACAAGGTTTTAAGCAATCGTGGGATAAAACGAGCGTGAGTTTGACAAGTGTTGAATTGAAAGAAATGAAAACATATAAGACACTACTAGGACGCTAAACTCGAGTCCTTAAAATATCAAATGCTTTTTTTGTTTGAAAAGTACACTATTTTTTCATTTGGATTCTATTCACAAGATTTTAAGCAATCGTTGGATAAAACGAGCGTGAGTTTGACAAGTTTTGAATTTAAACAAATGAACACATATAAGACACTACTAGGACCCTAAACACGAGTACTTAAAAGATCAAATGCTTTTTTTTGTTTCAAAAGTACACTATTTTTTCTTTTGGAGTCTATTCACAAGGTTTTAAGCAATCTTGGGATACAACGAGCGTGAGTTTGACAAGTTTTGAATTTAAACAAACTAAAACATATAAGACACTACTAGGACGCTAAACTCGAGTCCTTAAAAGATCAAATGCTTTTTTTGTGTCAAAAGTACACTATTTTTTCATTTGGAGTGTATTCACAAGGTTTTAAGCAATCGTTGGATAAAACGAGCGTGAGTTTGACAAGTGTTGAATTTAAACAAATGAACACATATAAGACACTACTAGGACGCTAAACTCGAGTCCTTAAAAGATCAAATGCTTTTTTTGTTTCAAAAGTACACTATTTTTTCATTTGGAGTGTATTCACAAGGTTTTAAGCAATCGTTGGATAAAACGAGCGTGAGTTTGACAAGTGTTGAATTTAAACAAATGAAAACATATAAGACACTACTAGGACGCTAAACTCGAGTCCTTAAAAGATCAAATGCTTTTTTTGTTTCAAATGTACACTATTTTTTCATTTGGAGTCTATTCACAAGGTTTTAAGCAATCGTTGGATAAAACGAGCGTGAGTTTGACAAGTTTTGAATTTAAACAAATGAACACATATAAGACACTACTAGGACGCTAAACAGGAGTCCTTAAAAGATCAAATGCTTTTTTTGTTTCAAAAGTACACTATTTTTTCTTTTGGAGTCTATTCACAAGGTTTTAAGCAATCTTGGGATACAACGAGCGTGAGTTTGACAAGTTTTGAATTTAAACAAACTAAAACATATAAGACACTACTAGGACGCTAAACTCGAGTCCTTAAAAGATCAAATGTTTTTTTTGTTTCAAAAGTACACTATTTTTTCATTTGGAGTGTATTCACAAGGTTTTAAGCAATCGTTGGATAAAACGAGCGTGAGTTTGACAAGTTTTGAATTTAAACAAATGAACACATATAAGACCCTACTAGGACGCTAAACTCGAGTCCTTAAAAGATCAAATGCTTTTTTTGTTTCAAAAATACACTATTTTTTCATTTCGAGTGTATTCACAAGGTTTTAAGCAATCCTGGGATACAACGAGCGTGAGTTTGACAAGTGTTGAATTTAAACAAATGAACACATATAAGACACTACTAGGACGCTAAACTCGAGTCCTTAAAAGATCAAATGCTTTTTTTGTTTCAAAAGGACACTGTTTTTTCATTTCGAGTCTATTCACAAGGTTTTAAGCAATCCTGGGATACAACGAGCGTGAGTTTCACAAGTGTAGAATTTAATCAAATGAACACATATAAGACACTACTAGGACGCTAAACTCGAGTCCTTAAAAGATCAAATGCTTTTTTTGTTTCAAAAGTACACTATTTTTTCATTTGGAGTGTATTCACAAGGTTTTAAGCAATCGTGGGATAAAACGAGCGTGAGTTTGACAAGTGTTGAATTGAAAGAAATGAAAACATATAAGACACTACTAGGACGCTAAACTCGAGTCCTTAAAATATCAAATGCTTTTTTTGTTTGAAAAGTACACTATTTTTTCATTTGGATTCTATTCACAAGGTTTTAAGCAATCGTTGGATAAAACGAGCGTGAGTTTGACAAGTTTTGAATTTAAACAAATGAACACATATAAGACACTACTAGGACCCTAAACACGAGTACTTAAAAGATCAAATGCTTTTTTTTGTTTCAAAAGTACACTATTTTTTCTTTTGGAGTCTATTCACAAGGTTTTAAGCAATCTTGGGATACAACGAGCGTGAGTTTGACAAGTTTTGAATTTAAACAAACTAAAACATATAAGACACTACTAGGACGCTAAACTCGAGTCCTTAAAAGATCAAATGCTTTTTTTGTGTCAAAAGTACACTATTTTTTCATTTGGAGTGTATTCACAAGGTTTTAAGCAATCGTTGGATAAAACGAGCGTGAGTTTGACAAGTGTTGAATTTAAACAAATGAACACATATAAGACACTACTAGGACGCTAAACTCGAGTCCTTAAAAGATCAAATGCTTTTTTTGTTTCAAAAGTACACTATTTTTTCATTTGGAGTGTATTCACAAGGTTTTAAGCAATCGTTGGATAAAACGAGCGTGAGTTTGACAAGTGTTGAATTTAAACAAATGAAAACATATAAGACACTACTAGGACGCTAAACTCGAGTCCTTAAAAGATCAAATGCTTTTTTTGTTTCAAATGTACACTATTTTTTCATTTGGAGTCTATTCACAAGGTTTTAAGCAATCGTTGGATAAAACGAGCGTGAGTTTGACAAGTTTTGAATTTAAACAAATGAACACATATAAGACACTACTAGGACGCTAAACTCGAGTCCTTAAAAGATCAAATGCTTTTTTTGTTTCAAAAGTACACTATTTTTTCATTTGGAGTCTATTCACAAAGTTTTAAGCAATCGTTGGATAAAACGAGCGTGAGTTTGACAAGTTTTGAATCTAAACAAATGAACACATATAAGACACTACTAGGACGCTAAACACGAGTCCTTAAAAGATCAAATGCTTTTTTTGTTTCAAAAATACACTATATTTTCATTTCGAGTGTATTCACAAGGTTTTAAGCAATCCTGGGATACAACGAGCGTGAGTTTGACAAGTGTTGAATTTAAACAAATGAACACATATAAGACACTACTAGGACGCTAAACTCGAGTCCTTAAAAGATCAAATGCTTTTTTTGTTTCAAAAGTACACTATTTTTTCATTTGGAGTGTATTCACAAGGTTTTAAGCAATCCTGGGATACAACGAGCGTGAGTTTGACAAGTGTTGAATTTAAACAAATGAACACATATAAGACACTACTAGGACGCTAAACTCGAGTCCTTAAAAGATCAAATGCTTTTTTTGTTTCAAAAGGATACTGTTTTTTCATTTCGAGTCTATTCACAAGGTTTTAAGCAATCCTGGGATACAACGAGCGTGAGTTTCACAAGTGTAGAATTTAATCAAATGAACACATATAAGACACTACTAGGACGCTAAACTCGAGTCCTTAAAAGATCAAATGCTTTTTTTGTTTCAAAAGTACACTATTTTTTCATTTGGAGTGTATTCACAAGGTTTTAAGCAATCGTGGGATAAAACGAGCGTGAGTTTGACAAGTGTTGAATTGAAAGAAATGAAAACATATAAGACACTACTAGGACGCTAAACTCGAGTCCTTAAAATATCAAATGCTTTTTTTGTTTGAAAAGTACACTATTTTTTCATTTGGATTCTATTCACAAGATTTTAAGCAATCGTTGGATAAAACGAGCGTGAGTTTGACAAGTTTTGAATTTAAACAAATGAACACATATAAGACACTACTAGGACCCTAAACACGAGTACTTAAAAGATCAAATGCTTTTTTTTGTTTCAAAAGTACACTATTTTTTCTTTTGGAGTCTATTCACAAGGTTTTAAGCAATCCTGGGATACAACGAGCGTGAGTTTGACAAGTGTTGAATTTAAACAAATGAACACATATAAGACACTACTAGGACGCTAAACTCGAGTCCTTAAAAGATCAAATGCTTTTTTTGTTTCAAAAGGATACTGTTTTTTCATTTCGAGTCTATTCACAAGGTTTTAAGCAATCCTGGGATACAACGAGCGTGAGTTTCACAAGTGTAGAATTTAATCAAATGAACACATATAAGACACTACTAGGACGCTAAACTCGAGTCCTTAAAAGATCAAATGCTTTTTTTGTTTCAAATGTACACTATTTTTTCATTTGGAGTCTATTCACAAGGTTTTAAGCAATCGTTGGATAAAACGAGCGTGAGTTTGACAAGTTTTGAATTTAAACAAATGAACACATATAAGACACTACTAGGACGCTAAACTCGAGTCCTTAAAAGATCAAATGCTTTTTTTGTTTCAAAAGTACACTATTTTTTCATTTGGAGTCTATTCACAAAGTTGTAAGCAATCGTTGGATAAAACGAGCGTGAGTTTGACAAGTTTTGAATTTAAACAAATGAACACATATAAGACACTACTAGGACGCTAAACTCGAGTCCTTAAAAGATCAAATGCTTTTTTTGTTTCAAAAGTACACTATTTTTTCATTTGGAGTCTATTCACAAAGTTGTAAGCAATCGTTGGATAAAACGAGCGTGAGTTTGACAAGTTTTGAATCTAAACAAATGAAAACATATAAGACACTACTAGGACGCTAAACTCGAGTCCTTAAAAGATCAAATGCTTTTTTTGTTTCAAAAGGACACTGTTTTTTCATTTCGAGTCTATTCACAAGGTTTTAAGCAATCGTTGGATAAAACGAGCGTGAGTTTGACAAGTTTTGAATTTAAACAAATGAACACATATAAGACCCTACTAGGACACTAAACACGAGTCGTTAAAAGATCAAATGCTTTTTTTTGTTTCAAAAGTACACTATTTTTTCTTTTGGCGTCTATTCACAAGGTTTTAAGCAATCTTGGGATACAACGAGCGTGAGTTTGACAAGTTTTGAATTTAAACAAACTAAAACAAATAAGACACTACTAGGACGCTAAACTCGAGTCCTTAAAAGATCAAATGCTTTTTTTGTTTCAAATGTACACTATTTTTTCATTTGGAGTGTATTCACAAGGTTTTAAGCAATCGTTGGATAAAACGAGCGTGAGTTTGACAAGTTTTGAATTTAAACAAATGAACACATATAAGACACTACTAGGACGCTAAACTCGAGTCCTTAAAAGATCAAATGCTTTTTTTGTTTCAAAAGTACACTATTTTTTCATTTGGAGTGTATTCACAAGGTTTTAAGCAATCCTGGGATACAACGAGCGTGAGTTTGACAAGTGTTGAATTTAAACAAATGAACACATATAAGACACTACTAGGACGCTAAACTCGAGTCCTTAAAAGATCAAATGCTTTTTTTGTTTCAAAAGGATACTGTTTTTTCATTTCGAGTCTATTCACAAGGTTTTAAGCAATCCTGGGATACAACGAGCGTGAGTTTCACAAGTTTTGAATTTAAACAAATGAACACATATAAGACACTACTAGGACCCTAAACACGAGTACTTAAAAGATCAAATGCTTTTTTTTGTTTCAAAAGTACACTATTTTTTCTTTTGGAGTCTATTCACAAGGTTTTAAGCAATCTTGGGATACAACGAGCGTGAGTTTGACAAGTTTTGAATTTAAACAAACTAAAACATATAAGACACTACTAGGACGCTAAACTCGAGTCCTTAAAAGATCAAATGCTTTTTTTGTGTCAAAAGTACACTATTTTTTCATTTGGAGTGTATTCACAAGGTTTTAAGCAATCGTTGGATAAAACGAGCGTGAGTTTGACAAGTGTTGAATTTAAACAAATGAACACATATAAGACACTACTAGGACGCTAAACTCGAGTCCTTAAAAGATCAAATGCTTTTTTTGTTTCAAAAGTACACTATTTTTTCATTTGGAGTGTATTCACAAGGTTTTAAGCAATCCTGGGATACAACGAGCGTGAGTTTGACAAGTGTTGAATTTAAACAAATGAAAACATATAAGACACTACTAGGACGCTAAACTCGAGTCCTTAAAATATCAAATGCTTTTTTTGTTTGAAAAGTACACTATTTTTTCATTTGGATTCTATTCACAAGGTTTTAAGCAATCGTTGGATAAAACGAGCGTGAGTTTGACAAGTTTTGAATTTAAACAAATGAACACATATAAGACACTACTAGGACCCTAAACACGAGTACTTAAAAGATCAAATGCTTTTTTTTGTTTCAAAAGTACACTATTTTTTCTTTTGGAGTCTATTCACAAGGTTTTAAGCAATCTTGGGATACAACGAGCGTGAGTTTGACAAGTTTTGAATTTAAACAAACTAAAACATATAAGACACTACTAGGACGCTAAACTCGAGTCCTTAAAAGATCAAATGCTTTTTTTGTGTCAAAAGTACACTATTTTTTCATTTGGAGTGTATTCACAAGGTTTTAAGCAATCGTTGGATAAAACGAGCGTGAGTTTGACAAGTGTTGAATTTAAACAAATGAACACATATAAGACACTACTAGGACGCTAAACTCGAGTCCTTAAAAGATCAAATGCTTTTTTTGTTTCAAAAGTACACTATTTTTTCATTTGGAGTGTATTCACAAGGTTTTAAGCAATCGTTGGATAAAACGAGCGTGAGTTTGACAAGTGTTGAATTTAAACAAATGAACACATATAAGACACTACTAGGACGCTAAACTCGAGTCCTTAAAAGATCAAATGCTTTTTTTGTTTCAAAAGTACACTATTTTTTCATTTGGAGTGTATTCACAAGGTTTTAAGCAATCCTGGGATACAACGAGCGTGAGTTTGACAAGTGTTGAATTTAAACAAATGAAAACATATAAGACACTACTAGGACGCTAAACTCGAGTCCTTAAAATATCAAATGCTTTTTTTGTTTGAAAAGTACACTATTTTTTCATTTGGATTCTATTCACAAGGTTTTAAGCAATCGTTGGATAAAACGAGCGTGAGTTTGACAAGTTTTGAATTTAAACAAATGAACACATATAAGACACTACTAGGACCCTAAACACGAGTACTTAAAAGATCAAATGCTTTTTTTTGTTTCAAAAGTACACTATTTTTTCTTTTGGAGTCTATTCACAAGGTTTTAAGCAATCTTGGGATACAACGAGCGTGAGTTTGACAAGTTTTGAATTTAAACAAACTAAAACATATAAGACACTACTAGGACGCTAAACTCGAGTCCTTAAAAGATCAAATGCTTTTTTTGTGTCAAAAGTACACTATTTTTTCATTTGGAGTGTATTCACAAGGTTTTAAGCAATCGTTGGATAAAACGAGCGTGAGTTTGACAAGTGTTGAATTTAAACAAATGAACACATATAAGACACTACTAGGACGCTAAACTCGAGTCCTTAAAAGATCAAATGCTTTTTTTGTTTCAAAAGTACACTATTTTTTCATTTGGAGTGTATTCACAAGGTTTTAAGCAATCCTGGGATACAACGAGCGTGAGTTTGACAAGTGTTGAATTTAAACAAATGAAAACATATAAGACACTACTAGGACGCTAAACTCGAGTCCTTAAAATATCAAATGCTTTTTTTGTTTGAAAAGTACACTATTTTTTCATTTGGATTCTATTCACAAGGTTTTAAGCAATCGTTGGATAAAACGAGCGTGAGTTTGACAAGTTTTGAATTTAAACAAATGAACACATATAAGACACTACTAGGACCCTAAACACGAGTACTTAAAAGATCAAATGCTTTTTTTTGTTTCAAAAGTACACTATTTTTTCTTTTGGAGTCTATTCACAAGGTTTTAAGCAATCTTGGGATACAACGAGCGTGAGTTTGACAAGTTTTGAATTTAAACAAACTAAAACATATAAGACACTACTAGGACGCTAAACTCGAGTCCTTAAAAGATCAAATGCTTTTTTTGTGTCAAAAGTACACTATTTTTTCATTTGGAGTGTATTCACAAGGTTTTAAGCAATCGTTGGATAAAACGAGCGTGAGTTTGACAAGTGTTGAATTTAAACAAATGAACACATATAAGACACTACTAGGACGCTAAACTCGAGTCCTTAAAAGATCAAATGCTTTTTTTGTTTCAAAAGTACACTATTTTTTCATTTGGAGTGTATTCACAAGGTTTTAAGCAATCGTTGGATAAAACGAGCGTGAGTTTGACAAGTGTTGAATTTAAACAAATGAAAACATATAAGACACTACTAGGACGCTAAACTCGAGTCCTTAAAAGATCAAATGCTTTTTTTGTTTCAAATGTACACTATTTTTTCATTTGGAGTCTATTCACAAGGTTTTAAGCAATCGTTGGATAAAACGAGCGTGAGTTTGACAAGTTTTGAATTTAAACAAATGAACACATATAAGACACTACTAGGACGCTAAACTCGAGTCCTTAAAAGATCAAATGCTTTTTTTGTTTCAAAAGTACACTATTTTTTCATTTGGAGTCTATTCACAAAGTTGTAAGCAATCGTTGGATAAAACGAGCGTGAGTTTGACAAGTTTTGAATTTAAACAAATGAACACATATAAGACACTACTAGGACGCTAAACTCGAGTCCTTAAAAGATCAAATGCTTTTTTTGTTTCACAAGTACACTATTTTTTCATTTGGAGTCTATTCACAAAGTTGTAAGCAATCGTTGGATAAAACGAGCGTGAGTTTGACAAGTTTTGAATCTAAACAAATGAACACATATAAGACACTACTAGGACGCTAAACACGAGTCCTTAAAAGTTCAAATGCTTTTTTTGTTTCAAAAATACACTATTTTTTCATTTCGAGTGTATTCACAAGGTTTTAAGCAATCCTGGGATACAACGAGCGTGAGTTTGACAAGTGTTGAATTTAAACAAATGAACACATATAAGACACTACTAGGACGCTAAACTCGAGTCCTTAAAAGATCAAATGCTTTTTTTGTTTCAAAAGGACACTGTTTTTTCATTTCGAGTCTATTCACAAGGTTTTAAGCAATCGTTGGATAAAACGAGCGTGAGTTTGACAAGTTTTGAATTTAAACAAATGAACACATATAAGACCCTACTAGGACACTAAACACGAGTCGTTAAAAGATCAAATGCTTTTTTTTGTTTCAAAAGTACACTATTTTTTCTTTTGGCGTCTATTCACAAGGTTTTAAGCAATCTTGGGATACAACGAGCGTGAGTTTGACAAGTTTTGAATTTAAACAAACTAAAACAAATAAGACACTACTAGGACGCTAAACTCGAGTCCTTAAAAGATCAAATGCTTTTTTTGTTTCAAATGTACACTATTTTTTCATTTGGAGTCTATTCACAAGGTTTTAAGCAATCGTTGGATAAAACGAGCGTGAGTTTGACAAGTTTTGAATTTAAACAAATGAACACATATAAGACACTACTAGGACGCTAAACTCGAGTCCTTAAAAGATCAAATGCTTTTTTTGTTTCAAAAGTACACTATTTTTTCATTTGGAGTGTATTCACAAGGTTTTAAGCAATCCTGGGATACAACGAGCGTGAGTTTGACAAGTGTTGAATTTAAACAAATGAACACATATAAGACACTACTAGGACGCTAAACTCGAGTCCTTAAAAGATCAAATGCTTTTTTTGTTTCAAAAGGATACTGTTTTTTCATTTCGAGTCTATTCACAAGGTTTTAAGCAATCCTGGGATACAACGAGCGTGAGTTTCACAAGTGTAGAATTTAATCAAATGAACACATATAAGACACTACTAGGACGCTAAACTCGAGTCCTTAAAAGATCAAATGCTTTTTTTGTTTCAAAAGTACACTATTTTTTCATTTGGAGTTTATTCACAAGGTTTTAAGCAATCGTGGGATAAAACGAGCGTGAGTTTGACAAGTGTTGAATTGAAAGAAATGAAAACATATAAGACACTACTAGGACGCTAAACTCGAATCCTTAAAAGATCAAATGCTTTTTTTGTTTCAAAAGTACACTATTTTTTCATTTGGAGTCTATTCACAAGGTTTTAAGCAATCGTTGGATAAAACGAGCGTGAGTTTGACAAGTTTTGAATTTAAACAAATGAACACATATAAGACACTACTAGGACGCTAAACTCGAGTCCTTAAAAGATCAAATGCTTTTTTTGTTTCAAAAGTACACTATTTTTTCATTTGGAGTGTATTCACAAGGTTTTAAGCAATCCTGGGATACAACGAGCGTGAGTTTGACAAGTGTTGAATTTAAACAAATGAACACATATAAGACACTACTAGGACGCTAAACTCGAGTCCTTAAAAGATCAAATGCTTTTTTTGTTTCAAAAGGATACTGTTTTTTCATTTCGAGTCTATTCACAAGGTTTTAAGCAATCCTGGGATACAACGAGCGTGAGTTTCACAAGTGTAGAATTTAATCAAATGAACACATATAAGACACTACTAGGACGCTAAACTCGAGTCCTTAAAAGATCAAATGCTTTTTTTGTTTCAAAAGTACACTATTTTTTCATTTGGAGTTTATTCACAAGGTTTTAAGCAATCGTGGGATAAAACGAGCGTGAGTTTGACAAGTGTTGAATTGAAAGAAATGAAAACATATAAGACACTACTAGGACGCTAAACTCGAATCCTTAAAAGATCAAATGCTTTTTTTGTTTCAAAAGTACACTATTTTTTCATTTGGAGTCTATTCACAAGGTTTTAAGCAATCGTTGGATAAAACGAGCGTGAGTTTGACAAGTTTTGAATTTAAACAAATGAACACATATAAGACACTACTAGGACGCTAAACAGGAGTCCTTAAAAGATCAAATGCTTTTTTTGTTTCAAAAGTACACTATTTTTTCTTTTGGAGTCTATTCACAAGGTTTTAAGCAATCTTGGGATACAACGAGCGTGAGTTTGACAAGTTTTGAATTTAAACAAACTAAAACATATAAGACACTACTAGGACGCTAAACTCGAGTCCTTAAAAGATCAAATGTTTTTTTTGTTTCAAAAGTACACTATTTTTTCATTTGGAGTGTATTCACAAGGTTTTAAGCAATCGTTGGATAAAACGAGCGTGAGTTTGACAAGTTTTGAATTTAAACAAATGAACACATATAAGACCCTACTAGGACGCTAAACTCGAGTCCTTAAAAGATCAAATGCTTTTTTTGTTTCAAAAATACACTATTTTTTCATTTCGAGTGTATTCACAAGGTTTTAAGCAATCCTGGGATACAACGAGCGTGAGTTTGACAAGTGTTGAATTTAAACAAATGAACACATATAAGACACTACTAGGACGCTAAACTCGAGTCCTTAAAAGATCAAATGCTTTTTTTGTTTCAAAAGGACACTGTTTTTTCATTTCGAGTCTATTCACAAGGTTTTAAGCAATCCTGGGATACAACGAGCGTGAGTTTCACAAGTGTAGAATTTAATCAAATGAACACATATAAGACACTACTAGGACGCTAAACTCGAGTCCTTAAAAGATCAAATGCTTTTTTTGTTTCAAAAGTACACTATTTTTTCATTTGGAGTGTATTCACAAGGTTTTAAGCAATCGTTGGATAAAACGAGCGTGAGTTTGACAAGTTTTGAATTTAAACAAATGAACACATATAAGACACTACTAGGACGCTAAACTCGAGTCCTTAAAAGATCAAATGCTTTTTTTGTTTCAAAAGTACACTATTTTTTCATTCGGAGTTTATTCACAAGGTTTTAAGCAATCGTGGGATAAAACGAGCGTGAGTTTGACAAGTGTTGAATTGAAAGAAATGAAAACATATAAGACACTACTAGGACGCTAAACTCGATTCCTTAAAAGATCAAATGCTTTTTTTGTTTCAAAAGTACACTATTTTTTCATTTGGAGTCTATTCACAAGGTTTTAAGCAATCGTTGGATAAAACGAGCGTGAGTTTGACAAGTTTTGAATTTAAACAAATGAACACATATAAGACACTACTAGGACGCTAAACTCGAGTCCTTAAAAGATCAAATGCTTTTTTTGTTTCAAAAGTACACTATTTTTTCATTTGGAGTGTATTCACAAGGTTTTAAGCAATCCTGGGATACAACGAGCGTGAGTTTGACAAGTGTTGAATTTAAACAAATGAACACATATAAGACACTACTAGGACGCTAAACTCGAGTCCTTAAAAGATCAAATGCTTTTTTTGTTTCAAAAGGATACTGTTTTTTCATTTCGAGTCTATTCACAAGGTTTTAAGCAATCCTGGGATACAACGAGCGTGAGTTTCACAAGTGTAGAATTTAATCAAATGAACACATATAAGACACTACTAGGACGCTAAACTCGAGTCCTTAAAAGATCAAATGCTTTTTTTGTTTCAAAAGTACACTATTTTTTCATTTGGAGTTTATTCACAAGGTTTTAAGCAATCGTGGGATAAAACGAGCGTGAGTTTGACAAGTGTTGAATTGAAAGAAATGAAAACATATAAGACACTACTAGGACGCTAAACTCGAATCCTTAAAAGATCAAATGCTTTTTTTGTTTCAAAAGTACACTATTTTTTCATTTGGAGTCTATTCACAAGGTTTTAAGCAATCGTTGGATAAAACGAGCGTGAGTTTGACAAGTTTTGAATTTAAACAAATGAACACATATAAGACACTACTAGGACGCTAAACAGGAGTCCTTAAAAGATCAAATGCTTTTTTTGTTTCAAAAGTACACTATTTTTTCTTTTGGAGTCTATTCACAAGGTTTTAAGCAATCTTGGGATACAACGAGCGTGAGTTTGACAAGTTTTGAATTTAAACAAACTAAAACATATAAGACACTACTAGGACGCTAAACTCGAGTCCTTAAAAGATCAAATGTTTTTTTTGTTTCAAAAGTACACTATTTTTTCATTTGGAGTGTATTCACAAGGTTTTAAGCAATCGTTGGATAAAACGAGCGTGAGTTTGACAAGTTTTGAATTTAAACAAATGAACACATATAAGACCCTACTAGGACGCTAAACTCGAGTCCTTAAAAGATCAAATGCTTTTTTTGTTTCAAAAATACACTATTTTTTCATTTCGAGTGTATTCACAAGGTTTTAAGCAATCCTGGGATACAACGAGCGTGAGTTTGACAAGTGTTGAATTTAAACAAATGAACACATATAAGACACTACTAGGACGCTAAACTCGAGTCCTTAAAAGATCAAATGCTTTTTTTGTTTCAAAAGGACACTGTTTTTTCATTTCGAGTCTATTCACAAGGTTTTAAGCAATCCTGGGATACAACGAGCGTGAGTTTCACAAGTGTAGAATTTAATCAAATGAACACATATAAGACACTACTAGGACGCTAAACTCGAGTCCTTAAAAGATCAAATGCTTTTTTTGTTTCAAAAGTACACTATTTTTTCATTTGGAGTGTATTCACAAGGTTTTAAGCAATCGTTGGATAAAACGAGCGTGAGTTTGACAAGTTTTGAATTTAAACAAATGAACACATATAAGACACTACTAGGACGCTAAACTCGAGTCCTTAAAAGATCAAATGCTTTTTTTGTTTCAAAAGTACACTATTTTTTCATTCGGAGTTTATTCACAAGGTTTTAAGCAATCGTGGGATAAAACGAGCGTGAGTTTGACAAGTGTTGAATTGAAAGAAATGAAAACATATAAGACACTACTAGGACGCTAAACTCGATTCCTTAAAAGATCAAATGCTTTTTTTGTTTCAAAAGTACACTATTTTTTCATTTGGAGTCTATTCACAAGGTTTTAAGCAATCGTTGGATAAAACGAGCGTGAGTTTGACAAGTTTTGAATTTAAACAAATGAACACATATAAGACACTACTAGGACGCTAAACTCGAGTCCTTAAAAGATCAAATGCTTTTTTTGTTTCAAAAGTACACTATTTTTTCATTTGGAGTGTATTCACAAGGTTTTAAGCAATCCTGGGATACAACGAGCGTGAGTTTGACAAGTGTTGAATTTAAACAAATGAACACATATAAGACACTACTAGGACGCTAAACTCGAGTCCTTAAAAGATCAAATGCTTTTTTTGTTTCAAAAGGATACTGTTTTTTCATTTCGAGTCTATTCACAAGGTTTTAAGCAATCCTGGGATACAACGAGCGTGAGTTTCACAAGTGTAGAATTTAATCAAATGAACACATATAAGACACTACTAGGACGCTAAACTCGAGTCCTTAAAAGATCAAATGCTTTTTTTGTTTCAAAAGTACACTATTTTTTCATTTGGAGTTTATTCACAAGGTTTTAAGCAATCGTGGGATAAAACGAGCGTGAGTTTGACAAGTGTTGAATTGAAAGAAATGAAAACATATAAGACACTACTAGGACGCTAAACTCGAATCCTTAAAAGATCAAATGCTTTTTTTGTTTCAAAAGTACACTATTTTTTCATTTGGAGTCTATTCACAAGGTTTTAAGCAATCGTTGGATAAAACGAGCGTGAGTTTGACAAGTTTTGAATTTAAACAAATGAACACATATAAGACACTACTAGGACGCTAAACAGGAGTCCTTAAAAGATCAAATGCTTTTTTTGTTTCAAAAGTACACTATTTTTTCTTTTGGAGTCTATTCACAAGGTTTTAAGCAATCTTGGGATACAACGAGCGTGAGTTTGACAAGTTTTGAATTTAAACAAACTAAAACATATAAGACACTACTAGGACGCTAAACTCGAGTCCTTAAAAGATCAAATGTTTTTTTTGTTTCAAAAGTACACTATTTTTTCATTTGGAGTGTATTCACAAGGTTTTAAGCAATCGTTGGATAAAACGAGCGTGAGTTTGACAAGTTTTGAATTTAAACAAATGAACACATATAAGACCCTACTAGGACGCTAAACTCGAGTCCTTAAAAGATCAAATGCTTTTTTTGTTTCAAAAATACACTATTTTTTCATTTCGAGTGTATTCACAAGGTTTTAAGCAATCCTGGGATACAACGAGCGTGAGTTTGACAAGTGTTGAATTTAAACAAATGAACACATATAAGACACTACTAGGACGCTAAACTCGAGTCCTTAAAAGATCAAATGCTTTTTTTGTTTCAAAAGGACACTGTTTTTTCATTTCGAGTCTATTCACAAGGTTTTAAGCAATCCTGGGATACAACGAGCGTGAGTTTCACAAGTGTAGAATTTAATCAAATGAACACATATAAGACACTACTAGGACGCTAAACTCGAGTCCTTAAAAGATCAAATGCTTTTTTTTTTTCAAAAGTACACTATTTTTTCATTTGGAGTGTATTCACAAGGTTTTAAGCAATCGTGGGATAAAACGAGCGTGAGTTTGACAAGTGTTGAATTGAAAGAAATGAAAACATATAAGACACTACTAGGACGCTAAACTCGAGTCCTTAAAATATCAAATGCTTTTTTTGTTTCAAAAGTACACTATTTTTTCATTTGGATTCTATTCACAAGGTTTTAAGCAATCGTTGGATAAAACGAGCGTGAGTTTGACAAGTTTTGAATTTAAACAAATGAACACATATAAGACACTACTAGGACGCTAAACTCGAGTCCTTAAAAGATCAAATGCTTTTTTTGTTTCAAAAGTACACTATTTTTTCATTTGGAGTGTATTCACAAGGTTTTAAGCAATCGTGGGATAAAACGAGCGTGAGTTTGACAAGTGTTGAATTGAAAGAAATGAAAACATATAAGACACTACTAGGACGCTAAACTCGAGTCCTTAAAAGATCAAATGCTTTTTTTGTTTCAAAAGTACACTATTTTTTCATTTGGAGTGTATTCACAAGGTTTTAAGCAATCCTGGGATACAACGAGCGTGAGTTTGACAAGTTTTGAATTTAAACAAACTAAAACATATAAGACACTACTAGGACGCTAAACTCGAGTCCTTAAAAGATCAAATGCTTTTTTTGTGTCAAAAGTACACTATTTTTTCATTTGGAGTGTATTCACAAGGTTTTAAGCAATCGTTGGATAAAACGAGCGTGAGTTTGACAAGTGTTGAATTTAAACAAATGAACACATATAAGACACTACTAGGACGCTAAACACGAGTCCTTAAAAGATCAAATGCTTTTTTTGTTTCAAAAGTACACTATTTTTTCATTTGGAGTGTATTCACAAGGTTTTAAGCAATCCTGGGATACAACGAGCGTGAGTTTCACAAGTGTTGAATTTAAACAAATGAACACATATAAGACACTACTAGGACGCTAAACTCGAGTCCTTAAAAGATCAAATGCTTTTTTTTTTTCAAAAGTACACTATTTTTTCATTTGGAGTGTATTCACAAGGTTTTAAGCAATCGTGGGATAAAACGAGCGTGAGTTTGACAAGTGTTGAATTTAAACAAATGAACACATATAAGACACTACTAGGACGCTAAACTCGAGTCCTTAAAAGATCAAATGCTTTTTTTGTTTCAAAAGGACACTGTTTTTTCATTTCGAGTCTATTCACAAGGTTTTAAGCAATCCTGGGATACAACGAGCGTGAGTTTCACAAGTGTAGAATTTAATCAAATGAACACATATAAGACACTACTAGGACGCTAAACTCGAGTCCTTAAAAGATCAAATGCTTTTTTTGTTTCAAAAGTACACTATTTTTTCATTTGGAGTGTATTCACAAGGTTTTAAGCAATCGTGGGATAAAACGAGCGTGAGTTTGACAAGTGTTGAATTGAAAGAAATGAAAACATATAAGACACTACTAGGACGCTAAACTCGAGTCCTTAAAAGATCAAATGCTTTTTTTGTTTCAAAAGTACACTATTTTTTCATTTGGAGTGTATTCACAAGGTTTTAAGCAATCCTGGGATACAACGAGCGTGAGTTTGACAAGTTTTGAATTTAAACAAACTAAAACATATAAGACACTACTAGGACGCTAAACTCGAGTCCTTAAAAGATCAAATGCTTTTTTTGTGTCAAAAGTACACTATTTTTTCATTTGGAGTGTATTCACAAGGTTTTAAGCAATCGTTGGATAAAACGAGCGTGAGTTTGACAAGTGTTGAATTTAAACAAATGAACACATATAAGACACTACTAGGACGCTAAACACGAGTCCTTAAAAGATCAAATGCTTTTTTTGTTTCAAAAGTACACTATTTTTTCATTTGGAGTGTATTCACAAGGTTTTAAGCAATCCTGGGATACAACGAGCGTGAGTTTCACAAGTGTTGAATTTAAACAAATGAACACATATAAGACACTACTAGGACGCTAAACACGAGTCCTTAAAAGATCAAATGCTTTTTTTGTTTCAAAAGTACACTATTTTTTCATTTGGAGTGTATTCACAAGGTTTTAAGCAATCCTGGGATACAACGAGCGTGAGTTTGACAAGTGTTGAATTTAAACAAATGAAAACATATAAGACAGTACTAGGACGCTAAACTCGAGTCCTTAAAAGATCAAATGCTTTTTTTGTGTCAAAAGTACACTGTTTTTTCATTTCGAGTCTATTCACAAGGTTTTAAGCAATCCTGGGATACAACGAGCGTGAGTTTCACAAGTGTAGAATTTAATCAAATGAACACATATAAGACACTACTAGGACGCTAAACTCGAGTCCTTAAAAGATCAAATGCTTTTTTTGTTTCAAAAGTACACTATTTTTTCATTTGGAGTGTATTCACAAGGTTTTAAGCAATCGTGGGATAAAACGAGCGTGAGTTTGACAAGTGTTGAATTGAAAGAAATGAAAACATATAAGACACTACTAGGACGCTAAACTCGAGTCCTTAAAATATCAAATGCTTTTTTTGTTTCAAAAGTACACTATTTTTTCATTTGGATTCTATTCACAAGGTTTTAAGCAATCGTTGGATAAAACGAGCGTGAGTTTGACAAGTTTTGAATTTAAACAAATGAACACATATAAGACACTACTAGGACCCTAAACACGAGTACTTAAAAGATCAAATGCTTTTTTTTGTTTCAAAAGTACACTATTTTTTCTTTTGGAGTCTATTCACAAGGTTTTAAGCAATCTTGGGATACAACGAGCGTGAGTTTGACAAGTTTTGAATTTAAACAAACTAAAACATATAAGACACTACTAGGACGCTAAACTCGAGTCCTTAAAAGATCAAATGCTTTTTTTGTGTCAAAAGTACACTATTTTTTCATTTGGAGTGTATTCACAAGGTTTTAAGCAATCGTTGGATAAAACGAGCGTGAGTTTGACAAGTGTTGAATTTAAACAAATGAACACATATAAGACACTACTAGGACGCTAAACTCGAGTCCTTAAAAGATCAAATGCTTTTTTTGTTTCAAAAGTACACTATTTTTTCATTTGGAGTGTATTCACAAGGTTTTAAGCAATCGTTGGATAAAACGAGCGTGAGTTTGACAAGTGTTGAATTTAAACAAATGAAAACATATAAGACACTACTAGGACGCTAAACTCGAGTCCTTAAAAGATCAAATGCTTTTTTTGTTTCAAATGTACACTATTTTTTCATTTGGAGTCTATTCACAAGGTTTTAAGCAATCGTTGGATAAAACGAGCGTGAGTTTGACAAGTTTTGAATTTAAACAAATGAACACATATAAGACACTACTAGGACGCTAAACTCGAGTCCTTAAAAGATCAAATGCTTTTTTTGTTTCAAAAGTACACTATTTTTTCATTTGGAGTCTATTCACAAAGTTTTAAGCAATCGTTGGATAAAACGAGCGTGAGTTTGACAAGTTTTGTATCTAAACAAATGAACACATATAAGACACTACTAGGACGCTAAACACGAGTCCTTAAAAGATCAAATGCTTTTTTTGTTTCAAAAATACACTATTTTTTCATTTCGAGTGTATTCACAAGGTTTTAAGCAATCCTGGGATACAACGAGCGTGAGTTTGACAAGTGTTGAATTTAAACAAATGAACACATATAAGACACTACTAGGACGCTAAACTCGAGTCCTTAAAAGATCAAATGCTTTTTTTGTTTCAAAAGTACACTATTTTTTCATTTGGAGTGTATTCACAAGGTTTTAAGCAATCGTTGGATAAAACGAGCGTGAGTTTGACAAGTGTTGAATTTAAACAAATGAAAACATATAAGACAGTACTAGGACGCTAAACTCGAGTCCTTAAAAGATCAAATGCTTTTTTTGTGTCAAAAGTACACTATTTTTTCATTTGGAGTGTATTCACAAGGTTTTAAGCAATCGTTGGATAAAACGAGCGTGAGTTTAACAAGTGTTGAATTTAAACAAATGAACACATATAAGACACTACTAGGACGCTAAACTCGAGTCCTTAAAAGATCAAATGCTTTTTTTGTTTCAAAAGTACACTATTTTTTCATTTGGAGTGTATTCACAAGGTTTTAAGCAATCGTTGGATAAAACGAGCGTGAGTTTGACAAGTGTTGAATTTAAACAAATGAAAACATATAAGACACTACTAGGACGCTAAACTCGAGTCCTTAAAAGATCAAATGCTTTTTTTGTTTCAAATGTACACTATTTTTTCATTTGGAGTCTATTCACAAGGTTTTAAGCAATCGTTGGATAAAACGAGCGTGAGTTTGACAAGTTTTGAATTTAAACAAATGAACACATATAAGACACTACTAGGACGCTAAACAGGAGTCCTTAAAAGATCAAATGCTTTTTTTGTTTCAAAAGTACACTATTTTTTCTTTTGGAGTCTATTCACAAGGTTTTAAGCAATCTTGGGATACAACGAGCGTGAGTTTGACAAGTTTTGAATTTAAACAAACTAAAACATATAAGACACTACTAGGACGCTAAACTCGAGTCCTTAAAAGATCAAATGTTTTTTTTGTTTCAAAAGTACACTATTTTTTCATTTGGAGTGTATTCACAAGGTTTTAAGCAATCGTTGGATAAAACGAGCGTGAGTTTGACAAGTGTTGAATTTAAACAAATGAACACATATAAGACACTACTAGGACGCTAAACTCGAGTCCTTAAAAGATCAAATGCTTTTTTTGTTTCAAAAGGACACTGTTTTTTCATTTCGAGTCTATTCACAAGGTTTTAAGCAATCCTGGGATACAACGAGCGTGAGTTTCACAAGTGTAGAATTTAATCAAATGAACACATATAAGACACTACTAGGACGCTAAACTCGAGTCCTTAAAAGATCAAATGCTTTTTTTGTTTCAAAAGTACACTATTTTTTCATTTGGAGTGTATTCACAAGGTTTTAAGCAATCGTGGGATAAAACGAGCGTGAGTTTGACAAGTGTTGAATTGAAAGAAATGAAAACATATAAGACACTACTAGGACGCTAAACTCGAGTCCTTAAAATATCAAATGCTTTTTTTGTTTGAAAAGTACACTATTTTTTCATTTGGATTCTATTCACAAGGTTTTAAGCAATCGTTGGATAAAACGAGCGTGAGTTTGACAAGTTTTGAATTTAAACAAATGAACACATATAAGACACTACTAGGACGCTAAACACGAGTCCTTAAAAGATCAAATGCTTTTTTTGTTTCAAAAGTACACTATTTTTTCATTTGGAGTGTATTCACAAGGTTTTAAGCAATCCTGGGATACAACGAGCGTGAGTTTGACAAGTGTTGAATTTAAACAAATGAAAACATATAAGACAGTACTAGGACGCTAAACTCGAGTCCTTAAAAGATCAAATGCTTTTTTTGTGTCAAAAGTACACTGTTTTTTCATTTCGAGTCTATTCACAAGGTTTTAAGCAATCCTGGGATACAACGAGCGTGAGTTTCACAAGTGTAGAATTTAATCAAATGAACACATATAAGACACTACTAGGACGCTAAACTCGAGTCCTTAAAAGATCAAATGCTTTTTTTGTTTCAAAAGTACACTATTTTTTCATTTGGAGTGTATTCACAAGGTTTTAAGCAATCGTGGGATAAAACGAGCGTGAGTTTGACAAGTGTTGAATTGAAAGAAATGAAAACATATAAGACACTACTAGGACGCTAAACTCGAGTCCTTAAAATATCAAATGCTTTTTTTGTTTCAAAAGTACACTATTTTTTCATTTGGATTCTATTCACAAGGTTTTAAGCAATCGTTGGATAAAACGAGCGTGAGTTTGACAAGTTTTGAATTTAAACAAATGAACACATATAAGACACTACTAGGACCCTAAACACGAGTACTTAAAAGATCAAATGCTTTTTTTTGTTTCAAAAGTACACTATTTTTTCTTTTGGAGTCTATTCACAAGGTTTTAAGCAATCTTGGGATACAACGAGCGTGAGTTTGACAAGTTTTGAATTTAAACAAACTAAAACATATAAGACACTACTAGGACGCTAAACTCGAGTCCTTAAAAGATCAAATGCTTTTTTTGTGTCAAAAGTACACTATTTTTTCATTTGGAGTGTATTCACAAGGTTTTAAGCAATCGTTGGATAAAACGAGCGTGAGTTTGACAAGTGTTGAATTTAAACAAATGAACACATATAAGACACTACTAGGACGCTAAACTCGAGTCCTTAAAAGATCAAATGCTTTTTTTGTTTCAAAAGTACACTATTTTTTCATTTGGAGTGTATTCACAAGGTTTTAAGCAATCGTTGGATAAAACGAGCGTGAGTTTGACAAGTGTTGAATTTAAACAAATGAAAACATATAAGACACTACTAGGACGCTAAACTCGAGTCCTTAAAAGATCAAATGCTTTTTTTGTTTCAAATGTACACTATTTTTTCATTTGGAGTCTATTCACAAGGTTTTAAGCAATCGTTGGATAAAACGAGCGTGAGTTTGACAAGTTTTGAATTTAAACAAATGAACACATATAAGACACTACTAGGACGCTAAACTCGAGTCCTTAAAAGATCAAATGCTTTTTTTGTTTCAAAAGTACACTATTTTTTCATTTGGAGTCTATTCACAAAGTTTTAAGCAATCGTTGGATAAAACGAGCGTGAGTTTGACAAGTTTTGTATCTAAACAAATGAACACATATAAGACACTACTAGGACGCTAAACACGAGTCCTTAAAAGATCAAATGCTTTTTTTGTTTCAAAAATACACTATTTTTTCATTTCGAGTGTATTCACAAGGTTTTAAGCAATCCTGGGATACAACGAGCGTGAGTTTGACAAGTGTTGAATTTAAACAAATGAACACATATAAGACACTACTAGGACGCTAAACTCGAGTCCTTAAAAGATCAAATGCTTTTTTTGTTTCAAAAGTACACTATTTTTTCATTTGGAGTGTATTCACAAGGTTTTAAGCAATCGTTGGATAAAACGAGCGTGAGTTTGACAAGTGTTGAATTTAAACAAATGAAAACATATAAGACAGTACTAGGACGCTAAACTCGAGTCCTTAAAAGATCAAATGCTTTTTTTGTGTCAAAAGTACACTATTTTTTCATTTGGAGTGTATTCACAAGGTTTTAAGCAATCGTTGGATAAAACGAGCGTGAGTTTAACAAGTGTTGAATTTAAACAAATGAACACATATAAGACACTACTAGGACGCTAAACTCGAGTCCTTAAAAGATCAAATGCTTTTTTTGTTTCAAAAGTACACTATTTTTTCATTTGGAGTGTATTCACAAGGTTTTAAGCAATCGTTGGATAAAACGAGCGTGAGTTTGACAAGTGTTGAATTTAAACAAATGAAAACATATAAGACACTACTAGGACGCTAAACTCGAGTCCTTAAAAGATCAAATGCTTTTTTTGTTTCAAATGTACACTATTTTTTCATTTGGAGTCTATTCACAAGGTTTTAAGCAATCGTTGGATAAAACGAGCGTGAGTTTGACAAGTTTTGAATTTAAACAAATGAACACATATAAGACACTACTAGGACGCTAAACAGGAGTCCTTAAAAGATCAAATGCTTTTTTTGTTTCAAAAGTACACTATTTTTTCTTTTGGAGTCTATTCACAAGGTTTTAAGCAATCTTGGGATACAACGAGCGTGAGTTTGACAAGTTTTGAATTTAAACAAACTAAAACATATAAGACACTACTAGGACGCTAAACTCGAGTCCTTAAAAGATCAAATGTTTTTTTTGTTTCAAAAGTACACTATTTTTTCATTTGGAGTGTATTCACAAGGTTTTAAGCAATCGTTGGATAAAACGAGCGTGAGTTTGACAAGTGTTGAATTTAAACAAATGAACACATATAAGACACTACTAGGACGCTAAACTCGAGTCCTTAAAAGATCAAATGCTTTTTTTGTTTCAAAAGGACACTGTTTTTTCATTTCGAGTCTATTCACAAGGTTTTAAGCAATCCTGGGATACAACGAGCGTGAGTTTCACAAGTGTAGAATTTAATCAAATGAACACATATAAGACACTACTAGGACGCTAAACTCGAGTCCTTAAAAGATCAAATGCTTTTTTTGTTTCAAAAGTACACTATTTTTTCATTTGGAGTGTATTCACAAGGTTTTAAGCAATCGTGGGATAAAACGAGCGTGAGTTTGACAAGTGTTGAATTGAAAGAAATGAAAACATATAAGACACTACTAGGACGCTAAACTCGAGTCCTTAAAATATCAAATGCTTTTTTTGTTTGAAAAGTACACTATTTTTTCATTTGGATTCTATTCACAAGGTTTTAAGCAATCGTTGGATAAAACGAGCGTGAGTTTGACAAGTTTTGAATTTAAACAAATGAACACATATAAGACACTACTAGGACCCTAAACACGAGTACTTAAAAGATCAAATGCTTTTTTTTGTTTCAAAAGTACACTATTTTTTCTTTTGGAGTCTATTCACAAGGTTTTAAGCAATCTTGGGATACAACGAGCGTGAGTTTGACAAGTTTTGAATTTAAACAAACTAAAACATATAAGACACTACTAGGACGCTAAACTCGAGTCCTTAAAAGATCAAATGCTTTTTTTGTGTCAAAAGTACACTATTTTTTCATTTGGAGTGTATTCACAAGGTTTTAAGCAATCGTTGGATAAAACGAGCGTGAGTTTGACAAGTGTTGAATTTAAACAAATGAACACATATAAGACACTACTAGGACGCTAAACTCGAGTCCTTAAAAGATCAAATGCTTTTTTTGTTTCAAAAGTACACTATTTTTTCATTTGGAGTGTATTCACAAGGTTTTAAGCAATCGTTGGATAAAACGAGCGTGAGTTTGACAAGTGTTGAATTTAAACAAATGAAAACATATAAGACAGTACTAGGACGCTAAACTCGAGTCCTTAAAAGATCAAATGCTTTTTTTGTGTCAAAAGTACACTATTTTTTCATTTGGAGTGTATTCACAAGGTTTTAAGCAATCGTTGGATAAAACGAGCGTGAGTTTAACAAGTGTTGAATTTAAACAAATGAACACATATAAGACACTACTAGGACGCTAAACTCGAGTCCTTAAAAGATCAAATGCTTTTTTTGTTTCAAAAGTACACTATTTTTTCATTTGGAGTGTATTCACAAGGTTTTAAGCAATCGTGGGATAAAACGAGCGTGAGTTTGACAAGTGTTGAATTGAAAGAAATGAAAACATATAAGACACTACTAGGACGCTAAACTCGAGTCCTTAAAATATCAAATGCTTTTTTTGTTTCAAAAGTACACTATTTTTTCATTTGGATTCTATTCACAAGGTTTTAAGCAATCGTTGGATAAAACGAGCGTGAGTTTGACAAGTTTTGAATTTAAACAAATGAACACATATAAGACACTACTAGGACCCTAAACACGAGTACTTAAAAGATCAAATGCTTTTTTTTGTTTCAAAAGTACACTATTTTTTCTTTTGGAGTCTATTCACAAGGTTTTAAGCAATCTTGGGATACAACGAGCGTGAGTTTGACAAGTTTTGAATTTAAACAAACTAAAACATATAAGACACTACTAGGACGCTAAACTCGAGTCCTTAAAAGATCAAATGCTTTTTTTGTGTCAAAAGTACACTATTTTTTCATTTGGAGTGTATTCACAAGGTTTTAAGCAATCGTTGGATAAAACGAGCGTGAGTTTGACAAGTGTTGAATTTAAACAAATGAACACATATAAGACACTACTAGGACGCTAAACTCGAGTCCTTAAAAGATCAAATGTTTTTTTTGTTTCAAAAGTACACTATTTTTTCATTTGGAGTGTATTCACAAGGTTTTAAGCAATCGTTGGATAAAACGAGCGTGAGTTTGACAAGTTTTGAATTTAAACAAATGAACACATATAAGACCCTACTAGGACGCTAAACTCGAGTCCTTAAAAGATCAAATGCTTTTTTTGTTTCAAAAATACACTATTTTTTCATTTCGAGTGTATTCACAAGGTTTTAAGCAATCCTGGGATACAACGAGCGTGAGTTTGACAAGTGTTGAATTTAAACAAATGAACACATATAAGACACTACTAGGACGCTAAACTCGAGTCCTTAAAAGATCAAATGCTTTTTTTGTTTCAAAAGGACACTGTTTTTTCATTTCGAGTCTATTCACAAGGTTTTAAGCAATCCTGGGATACAACGAGCGTGAGTTTCACAAGTGTAGAATTTAATCAAATGAACACATATAAGACACTACTAGGACGCTAAACTCGAGTCCTTAAAAGATCAAATGCTTTTTTTTTTTCAAAAGTACACTATTTTTTCATTTGGAGTGTATTCACAAGGTTTTAAGCAATCGTGGGATAAAACGAGCGTGAGTTTGACAAGTGTTGAATTGAAAGAAATGAAAACATATAAGACACTACTAGGACGCTAAACTCGAGTCCTTAAAATATCAAATGCTTTTTTTGTTTCAAAAGTACACTATTTTTTCATTTGGATTCTATTCACAAGGTTTTAAGCAATCGTTGGATAAAACGAGCGTGAGTTTGACAAGTTTTGAATTTAAA
The DNA here is from genome assembly GCA_963580275.1 of Crataegus laevigata. Taxonomy (NCBI): domain Eukaryota; kingdom Viridiplantae; phylum Streptophyta; class Magnoliopsida; order Rosales; family Rosaceae; genus Crataegus; species Crataegus laevigata. The sequence goes on from OY756945.1 coordinate 22,624,225, forward strand.
CAAATGAACACATATAAGACACTACTAGGACGCTAAACTCGAGTCCTTAAAAGATCAAATGCTTTTTTTGTTTCAAAAGTACACTATTTTTTCATTTGGAGTGTATTCACAAGGTTTTAAGCAATCGTGGGATAAAACGAGCGTGAGTTTGACAAGTGTTGAATTGAAAGAAATGAAAACATATAAGACACTACTAGGACGCTAAACTCGAGTCCTTAAAAGATCAAATGCTTTTTTTGTTTCAAAAGTACACTATTTTTTCATTTGGAGTGTATTCACAAGGTTTTAAGCAATCCTGGGATACAACGAGCGTGAGTTTGACAAGTTTTGAATTTAAACAAACTAAAACATATAAGACACTACTAGGACGCTAAACTCGAGTCCTTAAAAGATCAAATGCTTTTTTTGTGTCAAAAGTACACTATTTTTTCATTTGGAGTGTATTCACAAGGTTTTAAGCAATCGTTGGATAAAACGAGCGTGAGTTTGACAAGTGTTGAATTTAAACAAATGAACACATATAAGACACTACTAGGACGCTAAACACGAGTCCTTAAAAGATCAAATGCTTTTTTTGTTTCAAAAGTACACTATTTTTTCATTTGGAGTGTATTCACAAGGTTTTAAGCAATCGTTGGATAAAACGAGCGTGAGTTTGACAAGTGTTGAATTTAAACAAATGAAAACATATAAGACACTACTAGGACGCTAAACTCGAGTCCTTAAAAGATCAAATGCTTTTTTTGTTTCAAATGTACACTATTTTTTCATTTGGAGTCTATTCACAAGGTTTTAAGCAATCGTTGGATAAAACGAGCGTGAGTTTGACAAGTTTTGAATTTAAACAAATGAACACATATAAGACACTACTAGGACGCTAAACTCGAGTCCTTAAAAGATCAAATGCTTTTTTTGTTTCAAAAGTACACTATTTTTTCATTTGGAGTCTATTCACAAAGTTTTAAGCAATCGTTGGATAAAACGAGCGTGAGTTTGACAAGTTTTGTATCTAAACAAATGAACACATATAAGACACTACTAGGACGCTAAACACGAGTCCTTAAAAGATCAAATGCTTTTTTTGTTTCAAAAATACACTATTTTTTCATTTCGAGTGTATTCACAAGGTTTTAAGCAATCCTGGGATACAACGAGCGTGAGTTTGACAAGTGTTGAATTTAAACAAATGAACACATATAAGACACTACTAGGACGCTAAACTCGAGTCCTTAAAAGATCAAATGCTTTTTTTGTTTCAAAAGTACACTATTTTTTCATTTGGAGTGTATTCACAAGGTTTTAAGCAATCGTTGGATAAAACGAGCGTGAGTTTGACAAGTGTTGAATTTAAACAAATGAAAACATATAAGACAGTACTAGGACGCTAAACTCGAGTCCTTAAAAGATCAAATGCTTTTTTTGTGTCAAAAGTACACTATTTTTTCATTTGGAGTGTATTCACAAGGTTTTAAGCAATCGTTGGATAAAACGAGCGTGAGTTTAACAAGTGTTGAATTTAAACAAATGAACACATATAAGACACTACTAGGACGCTAAACTCGAGTCCTTAAAAGATCAAATGCTTTTTTTGTTTCAAAAGTACACTATTTTTTCATTTGGAGTGTATTCACAAGGTTTTAAGCAATCGTTGGATAAAACGAGCGTGAGTTTGACAAGTGTTGAATTTAAACAAATGAAAACATATAAGACACTACTAGGACGCTAAACTCGAGTCCTTAAAAGATCAAATGCTTTTTTTGTTTCAAATGTACACTATTTTTTCATTTGGAGTCTATTCACAAGGTTTTAAGCAATCGTTGGATAAAACGAGCGTGAGTTTGACAAGTTTTGAATTTAAACAAATGAACACATATAAGACACTACTAGGACGCTAAACAGGAGTCCTTAAAAGATCAAATGCTTTTTTTGTTTCAAAAGTACACTATTTTTTCTTTTGGAGTCTATTCACAAGGTTTTAAGCAATCTTGGGATACAACGAGCGTGAGTTTGACAAGTTTTGAATTTAAACAAACTAAAACATATAAGACACTACTAGGACGCTAAACTCGAGTCCTTAAAAGATCAAATGTTTTTTTTGTTTCAAAAGTACACTATTTTTTCATTTGGAGTGTATTCACAAGGTTTTAAGCAATCGTTGGATAAAACGAGCGTGAGTTTGACAAGTGTTGAATTTAAACAAATGAACACATATAAGACACTACTAGGACGCTAAACTCGAGTCCTTAAAAGATCAAATGCTTTTTTTGTTTCAAAAGGACACTGTTTTTTCATTTCGAGTCTATTCACAAGGTTTTAAGCAATCCTGGGATACAACGAGCGTGAGTTTCACAAGTGTAGAATTTAATCAAATGAACACATATAAGACACTACTAGGACGCTAAACTCGAGTCCTTAAAAGATCAAATGCTTTTTTTGTTTCAAAAGTACACTATTTTTTCATTTGGAGTGTATTCACAAGGTTTTAAGCAATCGTGGGATAAAACGAGCGTGAGTTTGACAAGTGTTGAATTGAAAGAAATGAAAACATATAAGACACTACTAGGACGCTAAACTCGAGTCCTTAAAATATCAAATGCTTTTTTTGTTTGAAAAGTACACTATTTTTTCATTTGGATTCTATTCACAAGGTTTTAAGCAATCGTTGGATAAAACGAGCGTGAGTTTGACAAGTTTTGAATTTAAACAAATGAACACATATAAGACACTACTAGGACCCTAAACACGAGTACTTAAAAGATCAAATGCTTTTTTTTGTTTCAAAAGTACACTATTTTTTCTTTTGGAGTCTATTCACAAGGTTTTAAGCAATCTTGGGATACAACGAGCGTGAGTTTGACAAGTTTTGAATTTAAACAAACTAAAACATATAAGACACTACTAGGACGCTAAACTCGAGTCCTTAAAAGATCAAATGCTTTTTTTGTGTCAAAAGTACACTATTTTTTCATTTGGAGTGTATTCACAAGGTTTTAAGCAATCGTTGGATAAAACGAGCGTGAGTTTGACAAGTGTTGAATTTAAACAAATGAACACATATAAGACACTACTAGGACGCTAAACTCGAGTCCTTAAAAGATCAAATGCTTTTTTTGTTTCAAAAGTACACTATTTTTTCATTTGGAGTGTATTCACAAGGTTTTAAGCAATCGTTGGATAAAACGAGCGTGAGTTTGACAAGTGTTGAATTTAAACAAATGAAAACATATAAGACAGTACTAGGACGCTAAACTCGAGTCCTTAAAAGATCAAATGCTTTTTTTGTGTCAAAAGTACACTATTTTTTCATTTGGAGTGTATTCACAAGGTTTTAAGCAATCGTTGGATAAAACGAGCGTGAGTTTAACAAGTGTTGAATTTAAACAAATGAACACATATAAGACACTACTAGGACGCTAAACTCGAGTCCTTAAAAGATCAAATGCTTTTTTTGTTTCAAAAGTACACTATTTTTTCATTTGGAGTGTATTCACAAGGTTTTAAGCAATCGTGGGATAAAACGAGCGTGAGTTTGACAAGTGTTGAATTGAAAGAAATGAAAACATATAAGACACTACTAGGACGCTAAACTCGAGTCCTTAAAATATCAAATGCTTTTTTTGTTTCAAAAGTACACTATTTTTTCATTTGGATTCTATTCACAAGGTTTTAAGCAATCGTTGGATAAAACGAGCGTGAGTTTGACAAGTTTTGAATTTAAACAAATGAACACATATAAGACACTACTAGGACCCTAAACACGAGTACTTAAAAGATCAAATGCTTTTTTTTGTTTCAAAAGTACACTATTTTTTCTTTTGGAGTCTATTCACAAGGTTTTAAGCAATCTTGGGATACAACGAGCGTGAGTTTGACAAGTTTTGAATTTAAACAAACTAAAACATATAAGACACTACTAGGACGCTAAACTCGAGTCCTTAAAAGATCAAATGCTTTTTTTGTGTCAAAAGTACACTATTTTTTCATTTGGAGTGTATTCACAAGGTTTTAAGCAATCGTTGGATAAAACGAGCGTGAGTTTGACAAGTGTTGAATTTAAACAAATGAACACATATAAGACACTACTAGGACGCTAAACTCGAGTCCTTAAAAGATCAAATGCTTTTTTTGTTTCAAAAGTACACTATTTTTTCATTTGGAGTGTATTCACAAGGTTTTAAGCAATCGTTGGATAAAACGAGCGTGAGTTTGACAAGTGTTGAATTTAAACAAATGAAAACATATAAGACACTACTAGGACGCTAAACTCGAGTCCTTAAAAGATCAAATGCTTTTTTTGTTTCAAATGTACACTATTTTTTCATTTGGAGTCTATTCACAAGGTTTTAAGCAATCGTTGGATAAAACGAGCGTGAGTTTGACAAGTTTTGAATTTAAACAAATGAACACATATAAGACACTACTAGGACGCTAAACTCGAGTCCTTAAAAGATCAAATGCTTTTTTTGTTTCAAAAGTACACTATTTTTTCATTTGGAGTCTATTCACAAAGTTTTAAGCAATCGTTGGATAAAACGAGCGTGAGTTTGACAAGTTTTGTATCTAAACAAATGAACACATATAAGACACTACTAGGACGCTAAACACGAGTCCTTAAAAGATCAAATGCTTTTTTTGTTTCAAAAATACACTATTTTTTCATTTCGAGTGTATTCACAAGGTTTTAAGCAATCCTGGGATACAACGAGCGTGAGTTTGACAAGTGTTGAATTTAAACAAATGAACACATATAAGACACTACTAGGACGCTAAACTCGAGTCCTTAAAAGATCAAATGCTTTTTTTGTTTCAAAAGTACACTATTTTTTCATTTGGAGTGTATTCACAAGGTTTTAAGCAATCGTTGGATAAAACGAGCGTGAGTTTGACAAGTGTTGAATTTAAACAAATGAAAACATATAAGACAGTACTAGGACGCTAAACTCGAGTCCTTAAAAGATCAAATGCTTTTTTTGTGTCAAAAGTACACTATTTTTTCATTTGGAGTGTATTCACAAGGTTTTAAGCAATCGTTGGATAAAACGAGCGTGAGTTTAACAAGTGTTGAATTTAAACAAATGAACACATATAAGACACTACTAGGACGCTAAACTCGAGTCCTTAAAAGATCAAATGCTTTTTTTGTTTCAAAAGTACACTATTTTTTCATTTGGAGTGTATTCACAAGGTTTTAAGCAATCGTTGGATAAAACGAGCGTGAGTTTGACAAGTGTTGAATTTAAACAAATGAAAACATATAAGACACTACTAGGACGCTAAACTCGAGTCCTTAAAAGATCAAATGCTTTTTTTGTTTCAAATGTACACTATTTTTTCATTTGGAGTCTATTCACAAGGTTTTAAGCAATCGTTGGATAAAACGAGCGTGAGTTTGACAAGTTTTGAATTTAAACAAATGAACACATATAAGACACTACTAGGACGCTAAACAGGAGTCCTTAAAAGATCAAATGCTTTTTTTGTTTCAAAAGTACACTATTTTTTCTTTTGGAGTCTATTCACAAGGTTTTAAGCAATCTTGGGATACAACGAGCGTGAGTTTGACAAGTTTTGAATTTAAACAAACTAAAACATATAAGACACTACTAGGACGCTAAACTCGAGTCCTTAAAAGATCAAATGTTTTTTTTGTTTCAAAAGTACACTATTTTTTCATTTGGAGTGTATTCACAAGGTTTTAAGCAATCGTTGGATAAAACGAGCTTGAGTTTGACAAGTGTTGAATTTAAACAAATGAACACATATAAGACACTACTAGGACGCTAAACTCGAGTCCTTAAAAGATCAAATGCTTTTTTTGTTTCAAAAGGACACTGTTTTTTCATTTCGAGTCTATTCACAAGGTTTTAAGCAATCCTGGGATACAACGAGCGTGAGTTTCACAAGTGTAGAATTTAATCAAATGAACACATATAAGACACTACTAGGACGCTAAACTCGAGTCCTTAAAAGATCAAATGCTTTTTTTGTTTCAAAAGTACACTATTTTTTCATTTGGAGTGTATTCACAAGGTTTTAAGCAATCGTGGGATAAAACGAGCGTGAGTTTGACAAGTGTTGAATTGAAAGAAATGAAAACATATAAGACACTACTAGGACGCTAAACTCGAGTCCTTAAAATATCAAATGCTTTTTTTGTTTGAAAAGTACACTATTTTTTCATTTGGATTCTATTCACAAGGTTTTAAGCAATCGTTGGATAAAACGAGCGTGAGTTTGACAAGTTTTGAATTTAAACAAATGAACACATATAAGACACTACTAGGACCCTAAACACGAGTACTTAAAAGATCAAATGCTTTTTTTTGTTTCAAAAGTACACTATTTTTTCTTTTGGAGTCTATTCACAAGGTTTTAAGCAATCTTGGGATACAACGAGCGTGAGTTTGACAAGTTTTGAATTTAAACAAACTAAAACATATAAGACACTACTAGGACGCTAAACTCGAGTCCTTAAAAGATCAAATGCTTTTTTTGTGTCAAAAGTACACTATTTTTTCATTTGGAGTGTATTCACAAGGTTTTAAGCAATCGTTGGATAAAACGAGCGTGAGTTTGACAAGTGTTGAATTTAAACAAATGAACACATATAAGACACTACTAGGACGCTAAACTCGAGTCCTTAAAAGATCAAATGCTTTTTTTGTTTCAAAAGTACACTATTTTTTCATTTGGAGTGTATTCACAAGGTTTTAAGCAATCGTTGGATAAAACGAGCGTGAGTTTGACAAGTTTTGAATTTAAACAAATGAACACATATAAGACACTACTAGGACGCTAAACTCGAGTCCTTAAAAGATCAAATGCTTTTTTTGTGTCAAAAGTACACTATTTTTTCATTTGGAGTGTATTCACAAGGTTTTAAGCAATCGTTGGATAAAACGAGCGTGAGTTTGACAAGTGTTGAATTTAAACAAATGAACACATATAAGACACTACTAGGACGCTAAACTCGAGTCCTTAAAAGATCAAATGCTTTTTTTGTTTCAAAAGTACACTATTTTTTCATTTGGAGTGTATTCACAAGGTTTTAAGCAATCGTTGGATAAAACGAGCGTGAGTTTGACAAGTGTTGAATTTAAACAAATGAAAACATATAAGACACTACTAGGACGCTAAACTCGAGTCCTTAAAAGATCAAATGCTTTTTTTGTTTCAAATGTACACTATTTTTTCATTTGGAGTCTATTCACAAGGTTTTAAGCAATCGTTGGATAAAACGAGCGTGAGTTTGACAAGTTTTGAATTTAAACAAATGAACACATATAAGACACTACTAGGACGCTAAACTCGAGTCCTTAAAAGATCAAATGCTTTTTTTGTTTCAAAAGTACACTATTTTTTCATTTGGAGTGTATTCACAAGGTTTTAAGCAATCCTGGGATACAACGAGCGTGAGTTTGACAAGTGTTGAATTTAAACAAATGAACACATATAAGACACTACTAGGACGCTAAACTCGAGTCCTTAAAAGATCAAATGCTTTTTTTGTTTCAAAAGGATACTGTTTTTTCATTTCGAGTCTATTCACAAGGTTTTAAGCAATCCTGGGATACAACGAGCGTGAGTTTCACAAGTGTAGAATTTAATCAAATGAACACATATAAGACACTACTAGGACGCTAAACTCGAGTCCTTAAAAGATCAAATGCTTTTTTTGTTTCAAAAGTACACTATTTTTTCATTTGGAGTGTATTCACAAGGTTTTAAGCAATCGTGGGATAAAACGAGCGTGAGTTTGACAAGTGTTGAATTGAAAGAAATGAAAACATATAAGACACTACTAGGACGCTAAACTCGAGTCCTTAAAATATCAAATGCTTTTTTTGTTTCAAAAGTACACTATTTTTTCATTTGGATTCTATTCACAAGGTTTTAAGCAATCGTTGGATAAAACGAGCGTGAGTTTGACAAGTTTTGAATTTAAACAAATGAACACATATAAGACACTACTAGGACCCTAAACACGAGTACTTAAAAGATCAAATGCTTTTTTTTGTTTCAAAAGTACACTATTTTTTCTTTTGGAGTCTATTCACAAGGTTTTAAGCAATCTTGGGATACAACGAGCGTGAGTTTGACAAGTTTTGAATTTAAACAAACTAAAACATATAAGACACTACTAGGACGCTAAACTCGAGTCCTTAAAAGATCAAATGCTTTTTTTGTGTCAAAAGTACACTATTTTTTCATTTGGAGTGTATTCACAAGGTTTTAAGCAATCGTTGGATAAAACGAGCGTGAGTTTGACAAGTGTTGAATTTAAACAAATGAACACATATAAGACACTACTAGGACGCTAAACTCGAGTCCTTAAAAGATCAAATGCTTTTTTTGTTTCAAAAGTACACTATTTTTTCATTTGGAGTGTATTCACAAGGTTTTAAGCAATCGTTGGATAAAACGAGCGTGAGTTTGACAAGTGTTGAATTTAAACAAATGAAAACATATAAGACACTACTAGGACGCTAAACTCGAGTCCTTAAAAGATCAAATGCTTTTTTTGTTTCAAATGTACACTATTTTTTCATTTGGAGTCTATTCACAAGGTTTTAAGCAATCGTTGGATAAAACGAGCGTGAGTTTGACAAGTTTTGAATTTAAACAAATGAACACATATAAGACACTACTAGGACGCTAAACTCGAGTCCTTAAAAGATCAAATGCTTTTTTTGTTTCAAAAGTACACTATTTTTTCATTTGGAGTCTATTCACAAAGTTTTAAGCAATCGTTGGATAAAACGAGCGTGAGTTTGACAAGTTTTGAATCTAAACAAATGAACACATATAAGACACTACTAGGACGCTAAACACGAGTCCTTAAAAGATCAAATGCTTTTTTTGTTTCAAAAATACACTATTTTTTCATTTCGAGTGTATTCACAAGGTTTTAAGCAATCCTGGGATACAACGAGCGTGAGTTTGACAAGTGTTGAATTTAAACAAATGAACACATATAAGACACTACTAGGACGCTAAACTCGAGTCCTTAAAAGATCAAATGCTTTTTTTGTTTCAAAAGTACACTATTTTTTCATTTGGAGTGTATTCACAAGGTTTTAAGCAATCCTGGGATACAACGAGCGTGAGTTTGACAAGTGTTGAATTTAAACAAATGAACACATATAAGACACTACTAGGACGCTAAACTCGAGTCCTTAAAAGATCAAATGCTTTTTTTGTTTCAAAAGTACACTATTTTTTCATTTGGAGTGTATTCACAAGGTTTTAAGCAATCGTTGGATAAAACGAGCGTGAGTTTGACAAGTGTTGAATTTAAACAAATGAAAACATATAAGATAGTACTAGGACGCTAAACTCGAGTCCTTAAAAGATCAAATGCTTTTTTTGTGTCAAAAGTACACTATTTTTTCATTTGGAGTGTATTCACAAGGTTTTAAGCAATCGTTGGATAAAACGAGCGTGAGTTTGACAAGTGTTGAATTTAAACAAATGAACACATATAAGACACTACTAGGACGCTAAACTCGAGTCCTTAAAAGATCAAATGCTTTTTTTGTTTCAAAAGTACACTATTTTTTCATTTGGAGTGTATTCACAAGGTTTTAAGCAATCGTTGGATAAAACGAGCGTGAGTTTGACAAGTGTTGAATTTAAACAAATGAAAACATATAAGACACTACTAGGACGCTAAACTCGAGTCCTTAAAAGATCAAATGCTTTTTTTGTTTCAAATGTACACTATTTTTTCATTTGGAGTCTATTCACAAGGTTTTAAGCAATCGTTGGATAAAACGAGCGTGAGTTTGACAAGTTTTGAATTTAAACAAATGAACACATATAAGCCACTACTAGGACGCTAAACAGGAGTCCTTAAAAGATCAAATGCTTTTTTTGTTTCAAAAGTACACTATTTTTTCTTTTGGAGTCTATTCACAAGGTTTTAAGCAATCTTGGGATACAACGAGCGTGAGTTTGACAAGTCTTGAATTTAAACAAACTAAAACATATAAGACACTACTAGGACGCTAAACTCGAGTCCTTAAAAGATCAAATGTTTTTTTTGTTTCAAAAGTACACTATTTTTTCATTTGGAGTGTATTCACAAGGTTTTAAGCAATCGTTGGATAAAACGAGCGTGAGTTTGACAAGTGTTGAATTTAAACAAATGAACACATATAAGACACTACTAGGACGCTAAACTCGAGTCCTTAAAAGATCAAATGCTTTTTTTGTTTCAAAAGGACACTGTTTTTTCATTTCGAGTCTATTCACAAGGTTTTAAGCAATCCTGGGATACAACGAGCGTGAGTTTCACAAGTGTAGAATTTAATCAAATGAACACATATAAGACACTACTAGGACGCTAAACTCGAGTCCTTAAAAGATCAAATGCTTTTTTTGTTTCAAAAGTACACTATTTTTTCATTTGGAGTGTATTCACAAGGTTTTAAGCAATCGTGGGATAAAACGAGCGTGAGTTTGACAAGTGTTGAATTGAAAGAAATGAAAACATATAAGACACTACTAGGACGCTAAACTCGAGTCCTTAAAATATCAAATGCTTTTTTTGTTTGAAAAGTACACTATTTTTTCATTTGGATTCTATTCACAAGGTTTTAAGCAATCGTTGGATAAAACGAGCGTGAGTTTGACAAGTTTTGAATTTAAACAAATGAACACATATAAGACACTACTAGGACCCTAAACACGAGTACTTAAAAGATCAAATGCTTTTTTTTGTTTCAAAAGTACACTATTTTTTCTTTTGGAGTCTATTCACAAGGTTTTAAGCAATCTTGGGATACAACGAGCGTGAGTTTGACAAGTTTTGAATTTAAACAAACTAAAACATATAAGACACTACTAGGACGCTAAACTCGAGTCCTTAAAAGATCAAATGCTTTTTTTGTGTCAAAAGTACACTATTTTTTCATTTGGAGTGTATTCACAAGGTTTTAAGCAATCGTTGGATAAAACGAGCGTGAGTTTGACAAGTGTTGAATTTAAACAAATGAACACATATAAGACACTACTAGGACGCTAAACTCGAGTCCTTAAAAGATCAAATGCTTTTTTTGTTTCAAAAGTACACTATTTTTTCATTTGGAGTGTATTCACAAGGTTTTAAGCAATCGTTGGATAAAACGAGCGTGAGTTTGACAAGTTTTGAATTTAAACAAATGAACACATATAAGACACTACTAGGACGCTAAACTCGAGTCCTTAAAAGATCAAATGCTTTTTTTGTGTCAAAAGTACACTATTTTTTCATTTGGAGTGTATTCACAAGGTTTTAAGCAATCGTTGGATAAAACGAGCGTGAGTTTGACAAGTGTTGAATTTAAACAAATGAACACATATAAGACACTACTAGGACGCTAAACTCGAGTCCTTAAAAGATCAAATGCTTTTTTTGTTTCAAAAGTACACTATTTTTTCATTTGGAGTGTATTCACAAGGTTTTAAGCAATCGTTGGATAAAACGAGCGTGAGTTTGACAAGTGTTGAATTTAAACAAATGAAAACATATAAGACACTACTAGGACGCTAAACTCGAGTCCTTAAAAGATCAAATGCTTTTTTTGTTTCAAATGTACACTATTTTTTCATTTGGAGTCTATTCACAAGGTTTTAAGCAATCGTTGGATAAAACGAGCGTGAGTTTGACAAGTTTTGAATTTAAACAAATGAACACATATAAGACACTACTAGGACGCTAAACTCGAGTCCTTAAAAGATCAAATGCTTTTTTTGTTTCAAAAGTACACTATTTTTTCATTTGGAGTGTATTCACAAGGTTTTAAGCAATCCTGGGATACAACGAGCGTGAGTTTGACAAGTGTTGAATTTAAACAAATGAACACATATAAGACACTACTAGGACGCTAAACTCGAGTCCTTAAAAGATCAAATGCTTTTTTTGTTTCAAAAGGATACTGTTTTTTCATTTCGAGTCTATTCACAAGGTTTTAAGCAATCCTGGGATACAACGAGCGTGAGTTTCACAAGTGTAGAATTTAATCAAATGAACACATATAAGACACTACTAGGACGCTAAACTCGAGTCCTTAAAAGATCAAATGCTTTTTTTGTTTCAAAAGTACACTATTTTTTCATTTGGAGTGTATTCACAAGGTTTTAAGCAATCGTGGGATAAAACGAGCGTGAGTTTGACAAGTGTTGAATTGAAAGAAATGAAAACATATAAGACACTACTAGGACGCTAAACTCGAGTCCTTAAAATATCAAATGCTTTTTTTGTTTCAAAAGTACACTATTTTTTCATTTGGATTCTATTCACAAGGTTTTAAGCAATCGTTGGATAAAACGAGCGTGAGTTTGACAAGTTTTGAATTTAAACAAATGAACACATATAAGACACTACTAGGACCCTAAACACGAGTACTTAAAAGATCAAATGCTTTTTTTTGTTTCAAAAGTACACTATTTTTTCTTTTGGAGTCTATTCACAAGGTTTTAAGCAATCTTGGGATACAACGAGCGTGAGTTTGACAAGTTTTGAATTTAAACAAACTAAAACATATAAGACACTACTAGGACGCTAAACTCGAGTCCTTAAAAGATCAAATGCTTTTTTTGTTTCAAATGTACACTATTTTTTCATTTGGAGTCTATTCACAAGGTTTTAAGCAATCGTTGGATAAAACGAGCGTGAGTTTGACAAGTTTTGAATTTAAACAAATGAACACATATAAGACACTACTAGGACGCTAAACTCGAGTCCTTAAAAGATCAAATGCTTTTTTTGTTTCAAAAGTACACTATTTTTTCATTTGGAGTCTATTCACAAAGTTTTAAGCAATCGTTGGATAAAACGAGCGTGAGTTTGACAAGTTTTGAATCTAAACAAATGAACACATATAAGACACTACTAGGACGCTAAACACGAGTCCTTAAAAGATCAAATGCTTTTTTTGTTTCAAAAATACACTATTTTTTCATTTCGAGTGTATTCACAAGGTTTTAAGCAATCCTGGGATACAACGAGCGTGAGTTTGACAAGTGTTGAATTTAAACAAATGAACACATATAAGACACTACTAGGACGCTAAACTCGAGTCCTTAAAAGATCAAATGCTTTTTTTGTTTCAAAAGTACACTATTTTTTCATTTGGAGTGTATTCACAAGGTTTTAAGCAATCCTGGGATACAACGAGCGTGAGTTTGACAAGTGTTGAATTTAAACAAATGAACACATATAAGACACTACTAGGACGCTAAACTCGAGTCCTTAAAAGATCAAATGCTTTTTTTGTTTCAAAAGGATACTGTTTTTTCATTTCGAGTCTATTCACAAGGTTTTAAGCAATCCTGGGATACAACGAGCGTGAGTTTCACAAGTGTAGAATTTAATCAAATGAACACATATAAGACACTACTAGGACGCTAAACTCGAGTCCTTAAAAGATCAAATGCTTTTTTTGTTTCAAAAGTACACTATTTTTTCATTTGGAGTGTATTCACAAGGTTTTAAGCAATCGTTGGATAAAACGAGCGTGAGTTTGACAAGTGTTGAATTTAAACAAATGAAAACATATAAGACACTACTAGGACGCTAAACTCGAGTCCTTAAAAGATCAAATGCTTTTTTTGTTTCAAATGTACACTATTTTTTCATTTGGAGTCTATTCACAAGGTTTTAAGCAATCGTTGGATAAAACGAGCGTGAGTTTGACAAGTTTTGAATTTAAACAAATGAACACATATAAGACACTACTAGGACGCTAAACAGGAGTCCTTAAAAGATCAAATGCTTTTTTTGTTTCAAATGTACACTATTTTTTCATTTGGAGTCTATTCACAAGGTTTTAAGCAATCGTTGGATAAAACGAGCGTGAGTTTGACAAGTTTTGAATTTAAACAAATGAACACATATAAGACCCTACTAGGACGCTAAACTCGAGTCCTTAAAAGATCAAATGCTTTTTTTGTTTCAAAAATACACTATTTTTTCATTTCGAGTGTATTCACAAGGTTTTAAGCAATCCTGGGATACAACGAGCGTGAGTTTGACAAGTGTTGAATTTAAACAAATGAACACATATAAGACACTACTAGGACGCTAAACTCGAGTCCTTAAAAGATCAAATGCTTTTTTTGTTTCAAAAGGACACTGTTTTTTCATTTCGAGTCTATTCACAAGGTTTTAAGCAATCCTGGGATACAACGAGCGTGAGTTTCACAAGTGTAGAATTTAATCAAATGAACACATATAAGACACTACTAGGACGCTAAACTCGAGTCCTTAAAAGATCAAATGCTTTTTTTGTTTCAAAAGTACACTATTTTTTCATTTGGAGTGTATTCACAAGGTTTTAAGCAATCGTGGGATAAAACGAGCGTGAGTTTGACAAGTGTTGAATTGAAAGAAATGAAAACATATAAGACACTACTAGGACGCTAAACTCGAGTCCTTAAAATATCAAATGCTTTTTTTGTTTCAAAAGTACACTATTTTTTCATTTGGATTCTATTCACAAGGTTTTAAGCAATCGTTGGATAAAACGAGCGTGAGTTTGACAAGTTTTGAATTTAAACAAATGAACACATATAAGACACTACTAGGACCCTAAACACGAGTACTTAAAAGATCAAATGCTTTTTTTTGTTTCAAAAGTACACTATTTTTTCTTTTGGAGTCTATTCACAAGGTTTTAAGCAATCTTGGGATACAACGAGCGTGAGTTTGACAAGTTTTGAATTTAAACAAACTAAAACATATAAGACACTACTAGGACGCTAAACTCGAGTCCTTAAAAGATCAAATGCTTTTTTTGTGTCAAAAGTACACTATTTTTTCATTTGGAGTGTATTCACAAGGTTTTAAGCAATCGTTGGATAAAACGAGCGTGAGTTTGACAAGTGTTGAATTTAAACAAATGAACACATATAAGACACTACTAGGACGCTAAACTCGAGTCCTTAAAAGATCAAATGCTTTTTTTGTTTCAAAAGTACACTATTTTTTCATTTGGAGTGTATTCACAAGGTTTTAAGCAATCGTTGGATAAAACGAGCGTGAGTTTGACAAGTGTTGAATTTAAACAAATGAAAACATATAAGACACTACTAGGACGCTAAACTCGAGTCCTTAAAAGATCAAATGCTTTTTTTGTTTCAAATGTACACTATTTTTTCATTTGGAGTCTATTCACAAGGTTTTAAGCAATCCTGGGATACAACGAGCGTGAGTTTGACAAGTGTTGAATTTAAACAAATGAACACATATAAGACACTACTAGGACGCTAAACTCGAGTCCTTAAAAGATCAAATGCTTTTTTTGTTTCAAAAGGACACTGTTTTTTCATTTCGAGTCTATTCACAAGGTTTTAAGCAATCGTTGGATAAAACGAGCGTGAGTTTGACAAGTTTTGAATTTAAACAAATGAACACATATAAGACCCTACTAGGACACTAAACTCGAGTCCTTAAAAGATCAAATGCTTTTTTTGTTTCAAAAATACACTATTTTTTCATTTCGAGTGTATTCACAAGGTTTTAAGCAATCCTGGGATACAACGAGCGTGAGTTTGACAAGTGTTGAATTTAAACAAATGAACACATATAAGACACTACTAGGACGCTAAACTCGAGTCCTTAAAAGATCAAATGCTTTTTTTGTTTCAAATGTACACTATTTTTTCATTTCGAGTGTATTCACAAGGTTTTAAGCAATCGTTGGATAAAACGAGCGTGAGTTTGACAAGTTTTGAATTTAAACAAATGAACACATATAAGACACTACGAGGACGCAAAACACGAGTCCTTAAAAGATCAAATGCTTTTTTTTGTTTCAAAAGTACGCTATTTTTTCTTTTGGAGTCTATTCACAAGGTTTTAAGCAATCTTGGGATACAACGAGCGTGAGTTTGACAAGTTTTGAATTTAAACAAACTAAAACATATAAGACACTACTAGGACGCTAAACTCGAGTCCTTAAAAGATCAAATGCTTTTTTTGTTTCAAATGTACACTATTTTTTCATTTGGAGTCTATTCACAAGGTTTTAAGCAATCGTTGGATAAAACGAGCGTGAGTTTGACAAGTTTTGAATTTAAACAAATGAACACATATAAGACACTACTAGGACGCTAAACTCGAGTCCTTAAAAGATCAAATGCTTTTTTTGTTTCAAATGTACACTATTTTTTCATTTCGAGTGTATTCACAAGGTTTTAAGCAATCGTTGGATAAAACGAGCGTGAGTTTGACAAGTTTTGAATTTAAACAAATGAACACATATAAGACCCTACTAGGACACTAAACTCGAGTCCTTAAAAGATCAAATGCTTTTTTTGTTTCAAAAATACACTATTTTTTCATTTCGAGTGTATTCACAAGGTTTTAAGCAATCCTGGGATACAACGAGCGTGAGTTTGACAAGTGTTGAATTTAAACAAATGAACACATATAAGACACTACTAGGACGCTAAACTCGAGTCCTTAAAAGATCAAATGCTTTTTTTGTTTCAAATGTACACTATTTTTTCATTTCGAGTGTATTCACAAGGTTTTAAGCAATCGTTGGATAAAACGAGCGTGAGTTTGACAAGTTTTGAATTTAAACAAATGAACACATATAAGACACTACGAGGACGCAAAACACGAGTCCTTAAAAGATCAAATGCTTTTTTTTGTTTCAAAAGTACACTATTTTTTCTTTTGGAGTCTATTCACAAGGTTTTAAGCAATCTTGGGATACAACGAGCGTGAGTTTGACAAGTTTTGAATTTAAACAAACTAAAACATATAAGACACTACTAGGACGCTAAACTCGAGTCCTTAAAAGATCAAATGCTTTTTTTGTTTCAAATGTACACTATTTTTTCATTTGGAGTCTATTCACAAGGTTTTAAGCAATCGTTGGATAAAACGAGCGTGAGTTTGACAAGTTTTGAATTTAAACAAATGAACACATATAAGACACTACTAGGACGCTAAACTCGAGTCCTTAAAAGATCAAATGCTTTTTTTTGTTTCAAAAGTACACTATTTTTTCTTTTGGAGTCTATTCACAAGGTTTTAAGCAATCTTGGGATACAACGAGCGTGAGTTTGACAAGTTTTGAATTTAAACAAACTAAAACATATAAGACACTACTAGGACGCTAAACTCGAGTCCTTAAAAGATCAAATGCTTTTTTTGTTTCAAATGTACACTATTTTTTCATTTGGAGTCTATTCACAAGGTTTTAAGCAATCGTTGGATAAAACGAGCGTGAGTTTGACAAGTTTTGAATTTAAACAAATGAACACATATAAGACCCTACTAGGACACTAAACTCGAGTCCTTAAAAGATCAAATGCTTTTTTTGTTTCAAAAATACACTATTTTTTCATTTCGAGTGTATTCACAAGGTTTTAAGCAATCCTGGGATACAACGAGCGTGAGTTTGACAAGTGTTGAATTTAAACAAATGAACACATATAAGACACTACTAGGACGCTAAACTCGAGTCCTTAAAAGATCAAATGCTTTTTTTGTTTCAAAAGGACACTGTTTTTTCATTTCGAGTCTATTCACAAGGTTTTAAGCAATCCTGGGATACAACGAGCGTGAGTTTCACAAGTGTAGAATTTAATCAAATGAACACATATAAGACACTACTAGGACGCTAAACTCGAGTCCTTAAAAGATCAAATGCTTTTTTTGTTTCAAAAGTACACTATTTTTTCATTTGGAGTGTATTCACAAGGTTTTAAGCAATCGTGGGATAAAACGAGCGTGAGTTTGACAAGTGTTGAATTGAAAGAAATGAAAACATATAAGACACTACTAGGACGCTAAACTCGAATCCTTAAAAGATCAAATGCTTTTTTTGTTTCAAAAGTACACTATTTTTTCATTTGGAGTCTATTCACAAGGTTTTAAGCAATCGTTGGATAAAACGAGCGTGAGTTTGACAAGTTTTGAATTTAAACAAATGAACACATATAAGACACTACTAGGACGCTAAACAGGAGTCCTTAAAAGATCAAATGCTTTTTTTGTTTCAAAAGTACACTATTTTTTCTTTTGGAGTCTATTCACAAGGTTTTAAGCAATCGTTGGATAAAACGAGCGTGAGTTTGACAAGTTTTGAATTTAAACAAATGAACACATATAAGACACTACTAGGACGCTAAACTCGAGTCCTTAAAAGATCAAATGCTTTTTTTGTTTCAAATGTACACTATTTTTTCATTTCGAGTGTATTCACAAGGTTTTAAGCAATCGTTGGATAAAACGAGCGTGAGTTTGACAAGTTTTGAATTTAAACAAATGAACACATATAAGACCCTACTAGGACACTAAACTCGAGTCCTTAAAAGATCAAATGCTTTTTTTGTTTCAAAAATACACTATTTTTTCATTTCGAGTGTATTCACAAGGTTTTAAGCAATCCTGGGATACAACGAGCGTGAGTTTGACAAGTGTTGAATTTAAACAAATGAACACATATAAGACACTACTAGGACGCTAAACTCGAGTCCTTAAAAGATCAAATGCTTTTTTTGTTTCAAATGTACACTATTTTTTCATTTCGAGTGTATTCACAAGGTTTTAAGCAATCGTTGGATAAAACGAGCGTGAGTTTGACAAGTTTTGAATTTAAACAAATGAACACATATAAGACACTACGAGGACGCAAAACACGAGTCCTTAAAAGATCAAATGCTTTTTTTTGTTTCAAAAGTACACTATTTTTTCTTTTGGAGTCTATTCACAAGGTTTTAAGCAATCTTGGGATACAACGAGCGTGAGTTTGACAAGTTTTGAATTTAAACAAACTAAAACATATAAGACACTACTAGGACGCTAAACTCGAGTCCTTAAAAGATCAAATGCTTTTTTTGTTTCAAATGTACACTATTTTTTCATTTGGAGTCTATTCACAAGGTTTTAAGCAATCGTTGGATAAAACGAGCGTGAGTTTGACAAGTTTTGAATTTAAACAAATGAACACATATAAGACACTACTAGGACGCTAAACTCGAGTCCTTAAAAGATCAAATGCTTTTTTTTGTTTCAAAAGTACACTATTTTTTCTTTTGGAGTCTATTCACAAGGTTTTAAGCAATCTTGGGATACAACGAGCGTGAGTTTGACAAGTTTTGAATTTAAACAAACTAAAACATATAAGACACTACTAGGACGCTAAACTCGAGTCCTTAAAAGATCAAATGCTTTTTTTGTTTCAAATGTACACTATTTTTTCATTTGGAGTCTATTCACAAGGTTTTAAGCAATCGTTGGATAAAACGAGCGTGAGTTTGACAAGTTTTGAATTTAAACAAATGAACACATATAAGACCCTACTAGGACACTAAACTCGAGTCCTTAAAAGATCAAATGCTTTTTTTGTTTCAAAAATACACTATTTTTTCATTTCGAGTGTATTCACAAGGTTTTAAGCAATCCTGGGATACAACGAGCGTGAGTTTGACAAGTTTTGAATTTAAACAAATGAACACATATAAGACACTACGAGGACGCAAAACACGAGTCCTTAAAAGATCAAATGCTTTTTTTTGTTTCAAAAGTACACTATTTTTTCTTTTGGAGTCTATTCACAAGGTTTTAAGCAATCTTGGGATACAACGAGCGTGAGTTTGACAAGTTTTGAATTTAAACAAACTAAAACATATAAGACACTACTAGGACGCTAAACTCGAGTCCTTAAAAGATCAAATGCTTTTTTTGTTTCAAATGTACACTATTTTTTCATTTGGAGTCTATTCACAAGGTTTTAAGCAATCGTTGGATAAAACGAGCGTGAGTTTGACAAGTTTTGAATTTAAACAAATGAACACATATAAGACACTACTAGGACGCTAAACTCGAGTCCTTAAAAGATCAAATGCTTTTTTTTGTTTCAAAAGTACACTATTTTTTCTTTTGGAGTCTATTCACAAGGTTTTAAGCAATCTTGGGATACAACGAGCGTGAGTTTGACAAGTTTTGAATTTAAACAAACTAAAACATATAAGACACTACTAGGACGCTAAACTCGAGTCCTTAAAAGATCAAATGCTTTTTTTGTTTCAAATGTACACTATTTTTTCATTTGGAGTCTATTCACAAGGTTTTAAGCAATCGTTGGATAAAACGAGCGTGAGTTTGACAAGTTTTGAATTTAAACAAATGAACACATATAAGACCCTACTAGGACACTAAACTCGAGTCCTTAAAAGATCAAATGCTTTTTTTGTTTCAAAAATACACTATTTTTTCATTTCGAGTGTATTCACAAGGTTTTAAGCAATCCTGGGATACAACGAGCGTGAGTTTGACAAGTGTTGAATTTAAACAAATGAACACATATAAGACACTACTAGGACGCTAAACTCGAGTCCTTAAAAGATCAAATGCTTTTTTTGTTTCAAAAGGACACTGTTTTTTCATTTCGAGTCTATTCACAAGGTTTTAAGCAATCCTGGGATACAACGAGCGTGAGTTTCACAAGTGTAGAATTTAATCAAATGAACACATATAAGACACTACTAGGACGCTAAACTCGAGTCCTTAAAAGATCAAATGCTTTTTTTGTTTCAAAAGTACACTATTTTTTCATTTGGAGTGTATTCACAAGGTTTTAAGCAATCGTGGGATAAAACGAGCGTGAGTTTGACAAGTGTTGAATTGAAAGAAATGAAAACATATAAGACACTACTAGGACGCTAAACTCGAATCCTTAAAAGATCAAATGCTTTTTTTGTTTCAAAAGTACACTATTTTTTCATTTGGAGTCTATTCACAAGGTTTTAAGCAATCGTTGGATAAAACGAGCGTGAGTTTGACAAGTTTTGAATTTAAACAAATGAACACATATAAGACACTACTAGGACGCTAAACAGGAGTCCTTAAAAGATCAAATGCTTTTTTTGTTTCAAAAGTACACTATTTTTTCTTTTGGAGTCTATTCACAAGGTTTTAAGCAATCTTGGGATACAACGAGCGTGAGTTTGACAAGTTTTGAATTTAAACAAACTAAAACATATAAGACACTACTAGGACGCTAAACTCGAGTCCTTAAAAGATCAAATGCTTTTTTTGTTTCAAATGTACACTATTTTTTCATTTGGAGTCTATTCACAAGGTTTTAAGCAATCGTTGGATAAAACGAGCGTGAGTTTGACAAGTTTTGAATTTAAACAAATGAACACATATAAGACACTACTAGGACGCTAAACTCGAGTCCTTAAAAGATCAAATGCTTTTTTTGTTTCAAAAGTACACTATTTTTTCATTTAGAGTGTATTCACAAGGTTTTAAGCAATCGTTGGATAAAACGAGCGTGAGTTTGACAAGTTTTGAATTTAAACAAATGAACACATATAAGACACTACTAGGACGCTAAACAGGAGTCCTTAAAAGATCAAATGCTTTTTTTGTTTCAAAAGTACACTATTTTTTCTTTTGGAGTCTATTCACAAGGTTTTAAGCAATCTTGGGATACAACGAGCGTGAGTTTGACAAGTTTTGAATTTAAACAAACTAAAACATATAAGACACTACTAGGACGCTAAACTCGAGTCCTTAAAAGATCAAATGCTTTTTTTGTTTCAAATGTACACTATTTTTTCATTTGGAGTCTATTCACAAGGTTTTAAGCAATCGTTGGATAAAACGAGCGTGAGTTTGACAAGTTTTGAATTTAAACAAATGAACACATATAAGACCCTACTAGGACACTAAACTCGAGTCCTTAAAAGATCAAATGCTTTTTTTGTTTCAAAAATACACTATTTTTTCATTTCGAGTGTATTCACAAGGTTTTAAGCAATCCTGGGATACAACGAGCGTGAGTTTGACAAGTGTTGAATTTAAACAAATGAACACATATAAGACACTACTAGGACGCTAAACTCGAGTCCTTAAAAGATCAAATGCTTTTTTTGTTTCAAAAGGACACTGTTTTTTCATTTCGAGTCTATTCACAAGGTTTTAAGCAATCCTGGGATACAACGAGCGTGAGTTTCACAAGTGTAGAATTTAATCAAATGAACACATATAAGACACTACTAGGACGCTAAACTCGAGTCCTTAAAAGATCAAATGCTTTTTTTGTTTCAAAAGTACACTATTTTTTCATTTGGAGTGTATTCACAAGGTTTTAAGCAATCGTGGGATAAAACGAGCGTGAGTTTGACAAGTGTTGAATTGAAAGAAATGAAAACATATAAGACACTACTAGGACGCTAAACTCGAATCCTTAAAAGATCAAATGCTTTTTTTGTTTCAAAAGTACACTATTTTTTCATTTGGAGTCTATTCACAAGGTTTTAAGCAATCGTTGGATAAAACGAGCGTGAGTTTGACAAGTTTTGAATTTAAACAAATGAACACATATAAGACACTACTAGGACGCTAAACAGGAGTCCTTAAAAGATCAAATGCTTTTTTTGTTTCAAAAGTACACTATTTTTTCTTTTGGAGTCTATTCACAAGGTTTTAAGCAATCTTGGGATACAACGAGCGTGAGTTTGACAAGTTTTGAATTTAAACAAACTAAAACATATAAGACACTACTAGGACGCTAAACTCGAGTCCTTAAAAGATCAAATGCTTTTTTTGTTTCAAATGTACACTATTTTTTCATTTGGAGTCTATTCACAAGGTTTTAAGCAATCGTTGGATAAAACGAGCGTGAGTTTGACAAGTTTTGAATTTAAACAAATGAACACATATAAGACACTACTAGGACGCTAAACTCGAGTCCTTAAAAGATCAAATGCTTTTTTTGTTTCAAAAGTACACTATTTTTTCATTTGGAGTGTATTCACAAGGTTTTAAGCAATCGTTGGATAAAACGAGCGTGAGTTTGACAAGTTTTGAATTTAAACAAATGAACACATATAAGACACTACTAGGACGCTAAACAGGAGTCCTTAAAAGATCAAATGCTTTTTTTGTTTCAAAAGTACACTATTTTTTCTTTTGGAGTCTATTCACAAGGTTTTAAGCAATCTTGGGATACAACGAGCGTGAGTTTGACAAGTTTTGAATTTAAACAAACTAAAACATATAAGACACTACTAGGACGCTAAACTCGAGTCCTTAAAAGATCAAATGCTTTTTTTGTTTCAAATGTACACTATTTTTTCATTTGGAGTCTATTCACAAGGTTTTAAGCAATCGTTGGATAAAACGAGCGTGAGTTTGACAAGTTTTGAATTTAAACAAATGAACACATATAAGACACTACTAGGACGCTAAACTCGAGTCCTTAAAAGATCAAATGCTTTTTTTGTTTCAAAAGTACACTATTTTTTCATTTGGAGTGTATTCACAAGGTTTTAAGCAATCGTTGGATAAAACGAGCGTGAGTTTGACAAGTTTTGAATTTAAACAAATGAACACATATAAGACCCTACTAGGACACTAAACTCGAGTCCTTAAAAGATCAAATGCTTTTTTTGTTTCAAAAATACACTATTTTTTCATTTCGAGTGTATTCACAAGGTTTTAAGCAATCCTGGGATACAACGAGCGTGAGTTTGACAAGTGTTGAATTTAAACAAATGAACACATATAAGACACTACTAGGACGCTAAACTCGAGTCCTTAAAAGATCAAATGCTTTTTTTGTTTCAAAAGGACACTGTTTTTTCATTTCGAGTCTATTCACAAGGTTTTAAGCAATCCTGGGATACAACGAGCGTGAGTTTCACAAGTGTAGAATTTAATCAAATGAACACATATAAGACACTACTAGGACGCTAAACTCGAGTCCTTAAAAGATCAAATGCTTTTTTTGTTTCAAAAGTACACTATTTTTTCATTTGGAGTGTATTCACAAGGTTTTAAGCAATCGTGGGATAAAACGAGCGTGAGTTTGACAAGTGTTGAATTGAAAGAAATGAAAACATATAAGACACTACTAGGACGCTAAACTCGAATCCTTAAAAGATCAAATGCTTTTTTTGTTTCAAAAGTACACTATTTTTTCATTTGGAGTCTATTCACAAGGTTTTAAGCAATCGTTGGATAAAACGAGCGTGAGTTTGACAAGTTTTGAATTTAAACAAATGAACACATATAAGACACTACTAGGACGCTAAACAGGAGTCCTTAAAAGATCAAATGCTTTTTTTGTTTCAAAAGTACACTATTTTTTCTTTTGGAGTCTATTCACAAGGTTTTAAGCAATCTTGGGATACAACGAGCGTGAGTTTGACAAGTTTTGAATTTAAACAAACTAAAACATATAAGACACTACTAGGACGCTAAACTCGAGTCCTTAAAAGATCAAATGTTTTTTTTGTTTCAAAAGTACACTATTTTTTCATTTGGAGTGTATTCACAAGGTTTTAAGCAATCGTTGGATAAAACGAGCGTGAGTTTGACAAGTTTTGAATTTAAACAAATGAACACATATAAGACCCTACTAGGACGCTAAACTCGAGTCCTTAAAAGATCAAATGCTTTTTTTGTTTCAAAAATACACTATTTTTTCATTTCGAGTGTATTCACAAGGTTTTAAGCAATCCTGGGATACAACGAGCGTGAGTTTGACAAGTGTTGAATTTAAACAAATGAACACATATAAGACACTACTAGGACGCTAAACTCGAGTCCTTAAAAGATCAAATGCTTTTTTTGTTTCAAAAGGACACTGTTTTTTCATTTCGAGTCTATTCACAAGGTTTTAAGCAATCCTGGGATACAACGAGCGTGAGTTTCACAAGTGTAGAATTTAATCAAATGAACACATATAAGACACTACTAGGACGCTAAACTCGAGTCCTTAAAAGATCAAATGCTTTTTTTGTTTCAAAAGTACACTATTTTTTCATTTGGAGTGTATTCACAAGGCTTTAAGCAATCGTGGGATAAAACGAGCGTGAGTTTGACAAGTGTTGAATTGAAAGAAATGAAAACATATAAGACACTACTAGGACGCTAAACTCGAGTCCTTAAAATATCAAATGCTTTTTTTGTTTCAAAAGTACACTATTTTTTCATTTGGATTTTATTCACAAGGTTTTAAGCAATCGTTGGATAAAACGAGCGTGAGTTTGACAAGTTTTGAATTTAAACAAATGAACACATATAAGACGCTACTAGGACCCTAAACACGAGTACTTAAAAGATCAAATGCTTTTTTTTGTTTCAAAAGTACACTATTTTTTCTTTTGGAGTCTATTCACAAGGTTTTAAGCAATCTTGGGATACAACGAGCGTGAGTTTGACAAGTTTTGAATTTAAACAAACTAAAACATATAAGACACTACTAGGACGCTAAACTCGAGTCCTTAAAAGATCAAATGCTTATTTTGTTTCAAAAGTACACTGTTTTTTCATTTCGAGTCTATTCACAAGGTTTTAAGCAATCCAGGGATACAACAAGCGTGAGTTTCACAAGTGTTGAATTTAATCAAATGAACACATATAAGACACTACTAGGACGCTAAACTCGAGTCCTTAAAAGATCAAATGCTTTTTTTGTTTCAAAAGTACACTATTTTTTATTTGGAGTCTATTCACAAAGTTTTAAGCAATCGTTGGATAAAACGAGCGTGAGTTTGACAAGTGTTGAATTTAAACAAATGAAAACATATAAGACACTACTAGGACGCTAAACTCGAGTCCTTAAAAGATCAAATGCTTTTTTTGTTTCAAAAGTACACTATTTTTTATTTGGAGTCTATTCACAAAGTTTTAAGCAATCGTTGGATAAAACGAGCGTGAGTTTGACAAGTTTTGAATCTAAACAAATGAACACATATAAGACACTACTAGGACGCTAAACACGAGTCCTTAAAAGATCAAATGCTTTTTTATTTTCAAAAGTACACTATTTTTTCTTTTGGAGTCTATTCACAAGGTTTTAAACAATCCTGGGATACAACGAGCGTGAGTTTCACAAGTGTTGAATTTAAACAAATGAAAACATATAAGACACTACTAGGACGCTAAACTCGAGTCCTTAAAAGATCAAATGCTTTTTTTGTTTCAAAAGTACACTATTTTTTCATTTCGAGTGTATTCACAAGGTTTTAAGCAATCCTGGATACAACGAGCGTGAGTTTGACAAGTGTTGAATTTAAACAAATGAACACATATAAGACACTACTAGGACGCTAAACTCGAGTTCTTAAAAGATCAAATGCTTATTTTGTTTCAAAAGTACACTGTTTTTTCATTTCGAGTCTATTCACAAGGTTTTAAGCAATCCAGGGATACAACGAGCGTGAGTTTCACAAGTGTTGAATTTAATCAAATGAACACATATAAGACACTACTAGGACGCTAAACTCGAGTCCTTAAAAGATCAAATGCTTTTTTTGTTTCAAAAGTACACTATTTTTTATTTGGAGTCTATTCACAAAGTTTTAAGCAATCGTTGGATAAAACGAGCGAGAGTTTGACAAGTGTTGAATTTAAACAAATGAACACATATAAGACACTACTAGGACGCTAAACTCGAGTCCTTAAAAGATCAAATGCTTATTTTGTTTCAAAAGTACACTGTTTTTTCATTTCGAGTCTATTCACAAGGTTTTAAGCAATCCAGGGATACAACGAGCGTGAGTTTCACAAGTGTTGAATTTAATCAAATGAACACATATAAGACACTACTAGGACGCTAAACTCGAGTCCTTAAAAGATCAAATGCTTTTTTTGTTTCAAAAGTACACTATTTTTTATTTGGAGTCTATTCACAAAGTTTTAAGCAATCGTTGGATAAAACGAGCGTGAGTTTGACAAGTGTTGAATTTAAACAAATGAAAACATATAAGACACTACTAGGACGCTAAACTCGAGTCCTTAAAAGATCAAATGCTTTTTTTGTTTCAAAAGTACACTATTTTTTATTTGGAGTCTATTCACAAAGTTTTAAGCAATCGTTGGATAAAACGAGCGTGAGTTTGACAAGTTTTGAATCTAAACAAATGAACACATATAAGACACTACTAGGACGCTAAACACGAGTCCTTAAAAGATCAAATGCCTTTTTATTTTCAAAAGTACACTATTTTTTCTTTTGGAGTCTATTCACAAGGTTTTAAACAATCCTGGGATACAACGAGCGTGAGTTTCACAAGTGTTGAATTTAAACAAATGAAAACATATAAGACACTACTAGGACGCTAAACTCGAGTCCTTAAAAGATCAAATGCTTTTTTTGTTTCAAAAGTACACTATTTTTTCATTTCGAGTGTATTCACAAGGTTTTAAGCAATCCTGGATACAACGAGCGTGAGTTTGACAAGTGTTGAATTTAAACAAATGAACACATATAAGACACTACAAGGACGCTAAAATCGAGTCCTTAAAAGATCAAATGCTTATTTTGTTTCAAAAGTACACTGTTTTTTCATTTCGAGTCTATTCACAAGGTTTTAAGCAATCCTGGGATACAACGAGCGTGAGTTTCACAAGTGTTGAATTTAATCAAATAAACACATATAAGACACTACTAGGACGCTAAACACGAGTCCTTAAAAGATCAAATGCTTTTTTTTGTTTCAAAAGTACACTATTTTTTCTTTTGGAGTCTATTCACAAGGTTTTAAGCAATCTTGGGATACAACGAGCGTGAGTTTGACAAGTTTTGAATTTAAACAAACTAAAACATATAAGACACTACTAGGACGCTAAACTCGAGTCCTTAAAAGATCAATTGCTTTTTTTTGTTTCAAAAGTACACTATTTTTTCTTTTGGAGTGTATTCACAAGGTTTTAAGCAATCTTGGGATAGAACGAGCGTGAGTTTCACAAGTGTTGAATTTAAACAAATGAAAACATATAAGACACTACTAGGACGCTAAACTCGAGTCCTTAAAAGATCAAATGCTTTTTTTGTTTCAAATGTACACTATTTTTTCATTTGGAGTGTATTCACAAGGTTTTAAGCAATCGTTGGATAAAACGAGCGTGAGTTTGACAAGTTTTGAATTTAATCAAATGAACACATATAAGACACTACTAGGATGCTAAACTCGAGTCCTTAAAAGATCAAATGCTTTTTTTGTTTCAAAAGTACACTATTTTTTCATTTGGAGTGTATTCACAAGGTTTTAAGCAATCGTCGGATAAAACGAGCGTGAGTTTGACAAGTGTTGAATTGAAAGAAATAAAAACATATAAGACACTACTAGGACGCTAAACTCGAGTCCTCAAAAGATCAAATGCTTTTTTTTGTTTCAAAAGTACACTATTTTTTCATTTGGAGTGTATTCACAAGGTTTTAAGCAATCGTTGGATAAAACGAGCGTGAGTTTGACAAGTTTTGAATTTAAACAAATGAACACATATAACACACTACTAGGACGCTAAACACGAGTCCTTAAAAGATCAAATGCTTTTTTTTGTTTCAAAAGTACACTATTTTTTCTTTTGGAGTCTATTCACAAGGTTTTAAGCAATCCTGGGATACAACGAGCGTGAGTTTCACAAGTGTTGAATTTAAACAAATGAAAACATATACGACACTACTAGGACGCTAAACTCGAGTCCTTAAAAGATCAAATGCTTTTTTTGTTTCAAAAGTACACTATTTTTTCATTTGGAGTGTATTCACAAGGTTTTAAGCAAT
Source organism: Crataegus laevigata (assembly GCA_963580275.1). Taxonomy (NCBI): domain Eukaryota; kingdom Viridiplantae; phylum Streptophyta; class Magnoliopsida; order Rosales; family Rosaceae; genus Crataegus; species Crataegus laevigata. The sequence continues at coordinate 22,652,754 of OY756945.1, forward strand.
CGTTGGATAAAACGAGCGTGAGTTTGACAAGTGTTGAATTTAAACAAATGAAAACATATAAGACACTACTAGGACGCTAAACTCGAGTCCTTAAAAGATCAAATGCTTTTTTTGTTTCAAAAGTACACTATTTTTTATTTGGAGTCTATTCACAAAGTTTTAAGCAATCGTTGGATAAAACGAGCGTGAGTTTGACAAGTTTTGAATCTAAACAAATGAACACATATAAGACACTACTAGGACGCTAAACACGAGTCCTTAAAAGATCAAATGCTTTTTTATTTTCAAAAGTACACTATTTTTTCTTTTGGAGTCTATTCACAAGGTTTTAAACAATCCTGGGATACAACGAGCGTGAGTTTCACAAGTGTTGAATTTAAACAAATGAAAACATATAAGACACTACTAGGACGCTAAACTCGAGTCCTTAAAAGATCAAATGCTTTTTTTGTTTCAAAAGTACACTATTTTTTCATTTCGAGTGTATTCACAAGGTTTTAAGCAATCCTGGATACAACGAGCGTGAGTTTGACAAGTGTTGAATTTAAACAAATGAACACATATAAGACACTACTAGGACGCTAAACTCGAGTCCTTAAAAGATCAAATGCTTATTTTGTTTCAAAAGTACACTGTTTTTTCATTTCGAGTCTATTCACAAGGTTTTAAGCAATCCAGGGATACAACGAGCGTGAGTTTCACAAGTGTTGAATTTAATCAAATGAACACATATAAGACACTACTAGCACGCTAAACTCGAGTCCTTAAAAGATCAAATGCTTTTTTTGTTTCAAAAGTACACTATTTTTTATTTGGAGTCTATTCACAAAGTTTTAAGCAATCGTTGGATAAAACGAGCGAGAGTTTGACAAGTGTTGAATTTAAACAAATGAACACATATAAGACACTACTAGGACGCTAAACTCGAGTCCTTAAAAGATCAAATGCTTATTTTGTTTCAAAAGTACACTGTTTTTTCATTTCGAGTCTATTCACAAGGTTTTAAGCAATCCAGGGATACAACGAGCGTGAGTTTCACAAGTGTTGAATTTAATCAAATGAACACATATAAGACACTACTAGGACGCTAAACTCGAGTCCTTAAAAGATCAAATGCTTTTTTTGTTTCAAAAGTACACTATTTTTTATTTGGAGTCTATTCACAAAGTTTTAAGCAATCGTTGGATAAAACGAGCGTGAGTTTGACAAGTGTTGAATTTAAACAAATGAACACATATAAGACACTACTAGGACGCTAAACTCGAGTCCTTAAAAGATCAAATGCTTTTTTTGTTTCAAAAGTACACTATTTTTTATTTGGAGTCTATTCACAAAGTTTTAAGCAATCGTTGGATAAAACGAGCGTGAGTTTGACAAGTTTTGAATCTAAACAAATGAACACATATAAGACACTACTAGGACGCTAAACACGAGTCCTTAAAAGATCAAATGCTTTTTTATTTTCAAAAGTACACTATTTTTTCTTTTGGAGTCTATTCACAAGGTTTTAAACAATCCTGGGATACAACGAGCGTGAGTTTCACAAGTGTTGAATTTAAACAAATGAAAACATATAAGACACTACTAGGACGCTAAACTCGAGTCCTTAAAAGATCAAATGCTTTTTTTGTTTCAAAAGTACACTATTTTTTCATTTCGAGTGTATTCACAAGGTTTTAAGCAATCCTGGATACAACGAGCGTGAGTTTGACAAGTGTTGAATTTAAACAAATGAACACATATAAGACACTACAAGGACGCTAAAATCGAGTCCTTAAAAGATCAAATGCTTATTTTGTTTCAAAAGTACACTGTTTTTTCATTTCGAGTCTATTCACAAGGTTTTAAGCAATCCTGGGATACAACGAGCGTGAGTTTCACAAGTGTTGAATTTAATCAAATAAACACATATAAGACACTACTAGGACGCTAAACACGAGTCCTTAAAAGATCAAATGCTTTTTTTTGTTTCAAAAGTACACTATTTTTTCTTTTGGAGTCTATTCACAAGGTTTTAAGCAATCTTGGGATACAACGAGCGTGAGTTTGACAAGTTTTGAATTTAAACAAACTAAAACATATAAGACACTACTAGGACGCTAAACTCGAGTCCTTAAAAGATCAATTGCTTTTTTTTGTTTCAAAAGTACACTATTTTTTCTTTTGGAGTGTATTCACAAGGTTTTAAGCAATCTTGGGATAGAACGAGCGTGAGTTTCACAAGTGTTGAATTTAAACAAATGAAAACATATAAGACACTACTAGGACGCTAAACTCGAGTCCTTAAAAGATCAAATGCTTTTTTTGTTTCAAATGTACACTATTTTTTCATTTGGAGTGTATTCACAAGGTTTTAAGCAATCGTTGGATAAAACGAGCGTGAGTTTGACAAGTTTTGAATTTAATCAAATGAACACATATAAGACACTACTAGGATGCTAAACTCGAGTCCTTAAAAGATCAAATGCTTTTTTTGTTTCAAAAGTACACTATTTTTTCATTTGGAGTGTATTCACAAGGTTTTAAGCAATCGTCGGATAAAACGAGCGTGAGTTTGACAAGTGTTGAATTGAAAGAAATAAAAACATATAAGACACTACTAGGACGCTAAACTCGAGTCCTCAAAAGATCAAATGCTTTTTTTTGTTTCAAAAGTACACTATTTTTTCATTTGGAGTGTATTCACAAGGTTTTAAGCAATCGTTGGATAAAACGAGCGTGAGTTTGACAAGTTTTGAATTTAAACAAATGAACACATATAAGACACTACTAGGACGCTAAACACGAGTCCTTAAAAGATCAAATGCTTTTTTTTGTTTCAAAAGTACACTATTTTTTCTTTTGGAGTCTATTCACAAGGTTTTAAGCAATCCTGGGATACAACGAGCGTGAGTTTCACAAGTGTTGAATTTAAACAAATGAAAACATATACGACACTACTAGGACGCTAAACTCGAGTCCTTAAAAGATCAAATGCTTTTTTTGTTTCAAAAGTACACTATTTTTTCATTTGGAGTGTATTCACAAGGTTTTAAGCAATCGTTGGATAAAACGAGCGTGAGTTTGACAAGTGTTGAATTTAAACAAATGAAAACATATAAGACACTACTAGGACGCTAAACTCGAGTCCTCAAAAGATCAAATGCTTTTTTTGTTTCAAAAGTACACTATTTTTTCATTTGGAGTCTATTCACAAGGTTTTAAGCAATCGTTGGATAAAACGAGCGTGAGTTTGACAAGTTTTGAATTTAAACAAATGAACACATATAAGACACTACTAGGACGCTAAACACGAGTCCTTAAAAGATCTAATGCTTTTTTTTGTTTCAAAAGTACACTATTTTTTCTTTTGGAGTCTATTCACAAGGTTTTAAGCAATCTTGGGATACAACGAGCGTGAGTTTGACAAGTTTTGAATTTAAACAAACTAAAACATATGAGACACTACTAGGACGCTAAACTCGAGTCCTTAAAAGATCAAATGCTTTTTTTGTTTCAAATGTACACTATTTTTTCATTTGGAGTGTATTCACAAGGTTTTAAGCAATCGTTGGATAAAACGAGCGTGAGTTTGACAAGTTTTGAATTTAAACAAATGAACACATATCAGACACTACTAGGACGCTAAACACGAGTCCTTAAAAGATCAAATGCTTTTTTTTGTTTCAAAAGTACACTATTTTTTCTTTTGGAGTCTATTCACAAGGTTTTAAGACAAGTGTTGAATTTAAACAAATGAAAACATATACGACACTACTAGGACGCTAAACTCGAGTCCTTAAAAGATCAAATGCTTTTTTTGTTTCAAAAGTACACTATTTTTTCATTTGGAGTGTATTCACAAGGTTTTAAGCAATCGTTGGATAAAACGAGCGTGAGTTTGACAAGTGTTGAATTTAAACAAATGAAAACATATAAGACACTACTAGGACGCTAAACTCGAGTCCTTAAAAGATCAAATGCTTTTTTTGTTTCAAAAGTACACTATTTTTTCATTTCGAGTGTATTCACAAGGTTTTAAGCAATCCTGGATACAACGAGCGTGAGTTTGACAAGTGTTGAATTTAAACAAATGAACACATATAAGACACTACAAGGACGCTAAAATCGAGTCCTTAAAAGATCAAATGCTTATTTTGTTTCAAAAGTACACTGTTTTTTCATTTCGAGTCTATTCACAAGGTTTTAAGCAATCTTGGGATACAACGAGCGTGAGTTTGACAAGTTTTGAATTTAAACAAACTAAAACATATAAGACACTACTAGGACGCTAAACTCGAGTCCTTAAAAGATCAAATGCTTTTTTTGTTTCAAATGTACACTATTTTTTCATTTGGAGTGTATTCACAAGGTTTTAAGCAATCGTTGGATAAAACGAGCGTGAGTTTGACAAGTTTTGAATTTAAACAAATGAACACATATCAGACACTACTAGGACGCTAAACACGAGTCCTTAAAAGATCAAATGCTTTTTTTTTTGTTTCAAAAGTACACTATTTTTTCTTTTGGAGTCTATTCACAAGGTTTTAAGCAATCTTGGGATACAACGAGCGTGAGTTTGACAAGTTTTGAATTTAAACAAACTAAAACATATAAGACACTACTAGGACGCTAAACTCGAGTCCTTAAAAGATCAAATGTTTTTTTTGTTTCAAAAGTACACTATTTTTTCATTTGGAGTGTATTCACAAGGTTTTAAGCAATCGTTGGATAAAACGAGCGTGAGTTTGACAAGTTTTGAATTTAAACAAATGAACACATATAAGACCCTACTAGGACGCTAAACTCGAGTCCTTAAAAGATCAAATGCTTTTTTTGTTTCAAAAATACACTATTTTTTCATTTCGAGTGTATTCACAAGGTTTTAAGCAATCCTGGGATACAACGAGCGTGAGTTTGACAAGTGTTGAATTTAAACAAATGAACACATATAAGACACTACTAGGACGCTAAACTCGAGTCCTTAAAAGATCAAATGCTTTTTTTGTTTCAAAAGGACACTGTTTTTTCATTTCGAGTCTATTCACAAGGTTTTAAGCAATCCTGGGATACAACGAGCGTGAGTTTCACAAGTGTAGAATTTAATCAAATGAACACATATAAGACACTACTAGGACGCTAAACTCGAGTCCTTAAAAGATCAAATGCTTTTTTTGTTTCAAAAGTACACTATTTTTTCATTTGGAGTGTATTCACAAGGTTTTAAGCAATCGTGGGATAAAACGAGCGTGAGTTTGACAAGTGTTGAATTGAAAGAAATGAAAACATATAAGACACTACTAGGACGCTAAACTCGAGTCCTTAAAATATCAAATGCTTTTTTTGTTTCAAAAGTACACTATTTTTTCATTTGGATTCTATTCACAAGGTTTTAAGCAATCGTTGGATAAAACGAGCGTGAGTTTGACAAGTTTTGAATTTAAACAAATGAACACATATAAGACACTACTAGGACCCTAAACACGAGTACTTAAAAGATCAAATGCTTTTTTTTGTTTCAAAAGTACACTATTTTTTCTTTTGGAGTCTATTCACAAGGTTTTAAGCAATCTTGGGATACAACGAGCGTGAGTTTGACAAGTTTTGAATTTAAACAAACTAAAACATATAAGACACTACTAGGACGCTAAACTCGAGTCCTTAAAAGATCAAATGCTTTTTTTGTGTCAAAAGTACACTATTTTTTCATTTGGAGTGTATTCACAAGGTTTTAAGCAATCGTTGGATAAAACGAGCGTGAGTTTGACAAGTGTTGAATTTAAACAAATGAACACATATAAGACACTACTAGGACGCTAAACTCGAGTCCTTAAAAGATCAAATGCTTATTTTGTTTCAAAAGTACACTGTTTTTTCATTTCGAGTCTATTCACAAGGTTTTAAGCAATCCAGGGATACAACGAGCGTGAGTTTCACAAGTGTTGAATTTAATCAAATGAACACATATAAGAAATTACTAGGACGCTAAACTCGAGTCCTTAAAAGATCAAATGCTTTTTTTGTTTCAAAAGTACACTATTTTTTATTTGGAGTCTATTCACAAAGTTTTAAGCAATCGTTGGATAAAACGAGCGTGAGTTTGACAAGTGTTGAATTTAAACAAATGAAAACATATAAGACACTACTAGGACGCTAAACTCGAGTCCTTAAAAGATCAAATGCTTTTTTTGTTTCAAAAGTACACTATTTTTTATTTGGAGTCTATTCACAAAGTTTTAAGCAATCGTTGGATAAAACGAGCGTGAGTTTGACAAGTTTTGAATCTAAACAAATGAACTAATATAAGACACTACTAGGACGCTAAACACGAGTCCTTAAAAGATCAAATGCTTTTTTATTTTCAAAAGTACACTATTTTTTCTTTTGGAGTCTATTCACAAGGTTTTAAGCAATCGTGGGATAAAACGAGCGTGAGTTTGACAAGTGTTGAATTGAAAGAAATGAAAACATATAAGACACTACTAGGACGCTAAACTCGAGTCCTTAAAATATCAAATGCTTTTTTTGTTTCAAAAGTACACTATTTTTTCATTTGGATTCTATTCACAAGGTTTTAAGCAATCGTTGGATAAAACGAGCGTGAGTTTGACAAGTTTTGAATTTAAACAAATGAACACATATAAGACACTACTACGACCCTAAACACGAGTACTTAAAAGATCAAATGCTTTTTTTTGTTTCAAAAGTACACTATTTTTTCTTTTGGAGTCTATTCACAAGGTTTTAAGCAATCTTGGGATACAACGAGCGTGAGTTTGACAAGTTTTGAATTTAAACAAACTAAAACATATAAGACACTACTAGGACGCTAAACTCGAGTCCTTAAAAGATCAAATGCTTTTTTTGTGTCAAAAGTACACTATTTTTTCATTTGGAGTGTATTCACAAGGTTTTAAGCAATCGTTGGATAAAACGAGCGTGAGTTTGACAAGTGTTGAATTTAAACAAATGAACACATATAAGACACTACTAGGACGCTAAACTCGAGTCCTTAAAAGATCAAATGCTTATTTTGTTTCAAAAGTACACTGTTTTTTCATTTCGAGTCTATTCACAAGGTTTTAAGCAATCCAGGGATACAACGAGCGTGAGTTTCACAAGTGTTGAATTTAATCAAATGAACACATATAAGACACTACTAGGACGCTAAACTCGAGTCCTTAAAAGATCAAATGCTTTTTTTGTTTCAAAAGTACACTATTTTTTATTTGGAGTCTATTCACAAAGTTTTAAGCAATCGTTGGATAAAACGAGCGTGAGTTTGACAAGTGTTGAATTTAAACAAATGAAAACATATAAGACACTACTAGGACGCTAAACTCGAGTCCTTAAAAGATCAAATGCTTTTTTTGTTTCAAAAGTACACTATTTTTTATTTGGAGTCTATTCACAAAGTTTTAAGCAATCGTTGGATAAAACGAGCGTGAGTTTGACAAGTTTTGAATCTAAACAAATGAACACATATAAGACACTACTAGGACGCTAAACACGAGTCCTTAAAAGATCAAATGCTTTTTTATTTTCAAAAGTACACTATTTTTTCTTTTGGAGTCTATTCACAAGGTTTTAAACAATCCTGGGATACAACGAGCGTGAGTTTCACAAGTGTTGAATTTAAACAAATGAAAACATATAAGACACTACTAGGACGCTAAACTCGAGTCCTTAAAAGATCAAATGCTTTTTTTGTTTCAAAAGTACATTATTTTTTCATTTCGAGTGTATTCACAAGGTTTTAAGCAATCCTGGATACAACGAGCGTGAGTTTGACAAGTGTTGAATTTAAACAAATGAACACATATAAGACACTACAAGGACGCTAAAATCGAGTCCTTAAAAGATCAAATGCTTATTTTGTTTCAAAAGTACACTGTTTTTTCATTTCGAGTCTATTCACAAGGTTTTAAGCAATCCTGGGATACAACGAGCGTGAGTTTCACAAGTGTTGAATTTAAACAAATGAACACATGTAAGACACTACTAGCACGCTAAACTCGAGTCCTTAAAAGATCAAATGCTTTTTTTGTTTCAAAAGTACACTGTTTTTTCATTTCGAGTCTATTCACAAGGTTTTAAGCAATCCTGGGATACAACGAGCGTGAGTTTCACAAGTGTTGAATTTAATCAAATGAACACATATAAGACACTACTAGGACGCTAAACACGAGTCCTTAAAAGATCAAATGCTTTTTTTTGTTTCAAAAGTACACTATTTTTTCTTTTGGAGTCTATTCACAAGGTTTTAAGCAATCTTGGGATACAACGAGCGTGAGTTTGACAAGTTTTGAATTTAAACAAACTAAAACATATAAGACACTACTAGGACGCTAAACTCGAGTCCTTAAAAGATCAATTGCTTTTTTTTGTTTCAAAAGTACACTATTTTTTCTTTTGGAGTGTATTCACAAGGTTTTAAGCAATCTTGGGATAGAACGAGCGTGAGTTTCACAAGTGTTGAATTTAAACAAATGAAAACATATAAGACACTACTAGGACGCTAAACTCGAGTCCTTAAAAGATCAAATGCTTTTTTTGTTTCAAATGTACACTATTTTTTCATTTGGAGTGTATTCACAAGGTTTTAAGCAATCGTTGGATAAAACGAGCGTCAGTTTGACAAGTTTTGAATTTAATCAAATGAACACATATAAGACACTACTAGGATGCTAAACTCGAGTCCTTAAAAGATCAAATGCTTTTTTTGTTTCAAAAGTACACTATTTTTTCATTTCGAGTGTATTCACAAGGTTTTAAGCAATCGTCGGATAAAACGAGCGTGAGTTTGACAAGTTTTGAATTTAAACAAATGAACACATATAAGACACTACTAGGACGCTAAACTCGAGTCCTTAAAAGATCAAATGCTTTTTTTGTTTCAAAAGTACACTATTTTTTCATTTGGAGTCTATTCACAAGGTTTTAAGCAATCGTTGGATAAAACGAGCGTGAGTTTGACAAGTTTTGAATTTAAACAAATGAACACATATAAGACACTACTAGGACGCTAAACACGAGTCCTTAAAAGATCAAATGCTTTTTTTTGTTTCAAAAGTACACTATTTTTTCTTTTGGAGTCTATTCACAAGGTTTTAAGCAATCTTGGGATACAACGAGCGTGAGTTTGACAAGTTTTGAATTTAAACAAACTAAAACATATAAGACACTACTAGGACGCTAAACTCGAGTCCTTAAAAGATCAATTGCTTTGTTTTGTTTCAAAAGTACACTATTTTTTCTTTTGGAGTGTATTCACAAGGTTTTAAGCAATCTTGGGATAGAACGAGCGTGAGTTTCACAAGTGTTGAATTTAAACAAATGAAAACATATAAGACACTACTAGGACGCTAAACTCGAGTCCTTAAAAGATCAAATGCTTTTTTTGTTTCAAATGTACACTATTTTTTCATTTGGAGTGTATTCACAAGGTTTTAAGCAATCGTTGGATAAAACGAGCGTGAGTTTGACAAGTTTTGAATTTAATCAAATGAACACATATAAGACACTACTAGGATGCTAAACTCGAGTCCTTAAAAGATCAAATGCTTTTTTTGTTTCAAAAGTACACTATTTTTTCATTTCGAGTGTATTCACAAGGTTTTAAGCAATCGTCGGATAAAACGAGCGTGAGTTTGACAAGTGTTGAATTGAAAGAAATAAAAACATATAAGACACTACTAGGACGCTAAACTCGAGTCCTCAAAAGATCAAATGCTTTTTTTGTTTCAAAAGTACACTATTTTTTCATTTGGAGTCTATTCACAAGGTTTTAAGCAATCGTTGGATAAAACGAGCGTGAGTTTGACAAGTTTTGAATTTAAACAAATGAACACATATAAGACACTACTAGGACGCTAAACACGAGTCCTTAAAAGATCAAATGCTTTTTTTTGTTACAAAAGTACACTATTTTTTCTTTTGGAGTCTATTCACAAGGTTTTAAGCAATCCTGGGATACAACGAGCGTGAGTTTCACAAGTGTTGAATTTAAACAAATGAAAACATATACGACACTACTAGGACGCTAAACTCGAGTCCTTAAAAGATCAAATGCTTTTTTTGTTTCAAAAGTACACTATTTTTTCATTTGGAGTGTATTCACAAGGTTTTAAGCAATCGTTGGATAAAACGAGCGTGAGTTTGACAAGTGTTGAATTTAAACAAATGAAAACATATAAGACACTACTAGGACGCTAAACTCGAGTCCTCAAAAGATCAAATGCTTTTTTTGTTTCAAAAGTACACTATTTTTTCATTTGGAGTGTATTCACAAGGTTTTAAGCAATCGTTGGATAAAACGAGCGTGAGTTTGACAAGTTTTGAATTTAAACAAATGAACACATATAAGACACTACTAGGACGCTAAACACGAGTCCTTAAAAGATCAAATGCTTTTTTTTGTTTCAAAAGTACACTATTTTTTCTTTTGGAGTCTATTCACAAGGTTTTAAGCAATCTTGGGATACAACGAGCGTGAGTTTGACAAGTTTTGAATTTAAACAAACTAAAACATATAAGACACTACTAGGACGCTAAACTCGAGTCCTTAAAAGATCAAATGCTTTTTTTGTTTCAAATGTACACTATTTTTTCATTTGGAGTCTATTCACAAGGTTTTAAGCAATCGTTGGATAAAACCAGCGTGAGTTTGACAAGTTTTGAATTTAAACAAATGAACACATATAAGACACTACTAGGACGCTAAACACGAGTCCTTAAAAGATCAAATGCTTTTTTTTGTTTCAAAAGTACACTATTTTTTCTTTTGGAGTCTATTCACAAGGTTTTAAGCAATCTTGGGATACAACGAGCGTGAGTTTGACAAGTTTTGAATTTAAACAAACTAAAACATATAAGACACTACTAGGACGCTAAACTCGAGTCCTTAAAAGATCAATTGCTTTGTTTTGTTTCAAAAGTACACTATTTTTTCTTTTGGAGTGTATTCACAAGGTTTTAAGCAATCTTGGGATAGAACGAGCGTGAGTTTCACAAGTGTTGAATTTAAACAAATGAACACATATAAGACACTACTAGGACGCTAAACACGAGTCCTTAAAAGATCAAATGCTTTTTTTTGTTTCAAAAGTACACTATTTTTTCATTTGGAGTCTATTCACAAGGTTTTAAGCAATCGTTGGATAAAACGAGCGTGAGTTTGACAAGTTTTGAATTTAAACAAATGAACACATATAAGACACTACTAGGACGCTAAACACGAGTCCTTAAAAGATCAAATGCTTTTTTTTGTTTCAAAAGTACACTATTTTTTCTTTTGGAGTCTATTCACAAGGTTTTAAGCAATCCTGGGATACAACGAGCGTGAGTTTCACAAGTGTTGAATTTAAACAAATGAAAACATATACGACACTACTAGGACGCTAAACTCGAGTCCTTAAAAGATCAAATGCTTTTTTTGTTTCAAAAGTACACTATTTTTTCATTTGGAGTGTATTCACAAGGTTTTAAGCAATAGTTGGATAAAACGAGCGTGAGTTTGACAAGTGTTGAATTTAAACAAATGAAAACATATAAGACACTACTAGGACGCTAAACTCGAGTCCTCAAAAGATCAAATGCTTTTTTTGTTTCAAAAGTACACTATTTTTTCATTTGGAGTCTATTCACAAGGTTTTAAGCAATCGTTGGATAAAACGAGCGTGAGTTTGACAAGTTTTGAATTTAAACAAATGAACACATATAAGACACTACTAGGACGCTAAACACGAGTCCTTAAAAGATCAAATGCTTTTTTTTGTTTCAAAAGTACACTATTTTTTCTTTTGGAGTCTATTCACAAGGTTTTAAGCAATCTTGGGATACAACGAGCGTGAGTTTGACAAGTTTTGAATTTAAACAAACTAAAACATATAAGACACTACTAGGACGCTAAACTCGAGTCCTTAAAAGATCAATTGCTTTGTTTTGTTTCAAAAGTACACTATTTTTTCTTTTGGAGTCTATTCACAAGGTTTTAAGCAATCTTGGGATAGAACGAGCGTGAGTTTCACAAGTGTTGAATTTAAACAAATGAAAACATATAAGACACTACTAGGACGCTAAACTCGAGTCCTTAAAAGATCAAATGCTTTTTTTGTTTCAAATGTACACTATTTTTTCATTTGGAGTGTATTCACAAGGTTTTAAGCAATCGTTGGATAAAACGAGCGTGAGTTTGACAAGTTTTGAATTTAATCAAATGAACACATATAAGACACTACTAGGATGCTAAACTCGAGTCCTTAAAAGATCAAATGCTTTTTTTGTTTCAAAAGTACACTATTTTTTCATTTGGAGTGTATTCACAAGGTTTTAAGCAATCGTCGGATAAAACGAGCGTGAGTTTGACAAGTGTTGAATTGAAAGAAATAAAAACATATAAGACACTACTAGGACGCTAAACTCGAGTCCTCAAAAGATCAAATGCTTTTTTTGTTTCAAAAGTACACTATTTTTTCATTTGGAGTCTATTCACAAGGTTTTAAGCAATCGTTGGATAAAACGAGCGTGAGTTTGACAAGTTTTGAATTTAAACAAATGAACACATATAAGACACTACTAGGACGCTAAACACGAGTCCTTAAAAGATCAAATGCTTTTTTTTGTTTCAAAAGTACACTATTTTTTCTTTTGGAGTCTATTCACAAGGTTTTAAGCAATCCTGGGATACAACGAGCGTGAGTTTCACAAGTGTTGAATTTAAACAAATGAAAACATATACGACACTACTAGGACGCTAAACACGAGTCCTTAAAAGATCAAATGCTTTTTTTTGTTTCAAAAGTACACTATTTTTTCATTTGGAGTCTATTCACAAGGTTTTAAGCAATCGTTGGATAAAACGAGCGTGAGTTTCACAAGTGTTGAATTTAAACAAATGAACACATATAAGACACTACTAGGACGCTAAACACGAGTCCTTAAAAGATCAAATGCTTTTTTTTGTTTCAAAAGTACACTATTTTTTCATTTGGAGTCTATTCACAAGGTTTTAAGCAATCGTTGGATAAAACGAGCGTGAGTTTGACAAGTTTTGAATTTAAACAAATGAACACATATAAGACACTACTAGGACGCTAAACACGAGTCCTTAAAAGATCAAATGCTTTTTTTTGTTTCAAAAGTACACTATTTTTTCTTTTGGAGTCTATTCACAAGGTTTTAAGCAATCCTGGGATACAACGAGCGTGAGTTTCACAAGTGTTGAATTTAAACAAATGAAAACATATAAGACACTACTAGGACGCTAAACTCGAGTCCTTAAAAGATCAAATGCTTTTTTTGTTTCAAATGTACACTATTTTTTCATTTGGAGTGTATTCACACGGTTTTAAGCAATCGTTGGATAAAACGAGCGTGAGTTTGACAAGTTTTGAATTTAATCAAATGAACACATATAAGACACTACTAGGATGCTAAACTCGAGTCCTTAAAAGATCAAATGCTTTTTTTGTTTCAAAAGTACACTATTTTTTCATTTGGAGTGTATTCACAAGGTTTTAAGCAATCGTCGGATAAAACGAGCGTGAGTTTGACAAGTGTTGAATTGAAAGAAATAAAAACATATAAGACACTACTAGGACGCTAAACTCGAGTCCTCAAAAGATCAAATGCTTTTTTTGTTTCAAAAGTACACTATTTTTTCATTTGGAGTCTATTCACAAGGTTTTAAGCAATCGTTGGATAAAACGAGCGTGAGTTTGACAAGTTTTGAATTTAAACAAATGAACACATATAAGACACTACTAGGACGCTAAACACGAGTCCTTAAAAGATCAAATGCTTTTTTTTGTTTCAAAAGTACACTATTTTTTCTTTTGGAGTCTATTCACAAGGTTTTAAGCAATCCTGGGATACAACGAGCGTGAGTTTCACAAGTGTTGAATTTAAACAAATGAAAACATATACGACACTACTAGGACGCTAAACACGAGTCCTTAAAAGATCAAATGCTTTTTTTTGTTTCAAAAGTACACTATTTTTTCATTTGGAGTCTATTCACAAGGTTTTAAGCAATCGTTGGATAAAACGAGCGTGAGTTTCACAAGTGTTGAATTTAAACAAATGAACACATATAAGACACTACTAGGACGCTAAACACGAGTCCTTAAAAGATCAAATGCTTTTTTTTGTTTCAAAAGTACACTATTTTTTCATTTGGAGTCTATTCACAAGGTTTTAAGCAATCGTTGGATAAAACGAGCGTGAGTTTGACAAGTTTTGAATTTAAACAAATGAACACATATAAGACACTACTAGGACGCTAAACACGAGTCCTTAAAAGATCAAATGCTTTTTTTTGTTTCAAAAGTACACTATTTTTTCTTTTGGAGTCTATTCACAAGGTTTTAAGCAATCCTGGGATACAACGAGCGTGAGTTTCACAAGTGTTGAATTTAAACAAATGAAAACATATACGACACTACTAGGACGCTAAACTCGAGTCCTTAAAAGATCAAATGCTTTTTTTGTTTCAAAAGTACACTATTTTTTCATTTGGAGTGTATTCACAAGGTTTTAAGCAATAGTTGGATAAAACGAGCGTGAGTTTGACAAGTGTTGAATTTAAACAAATGAAAACATATAAGACACTACTAGGACGCTAAACTCGAGTCCTCAAAAGATCAAATGCTTTTTTTGTTTCAAAAGTACACTATTTTTTCATTTGGAGTCTATTCACAAGGTTTTAAGCAATCGTTGGATAAAACGAGCGTGAGTTTGACAAGTTTTGAATTTAAACAAATGAACACATATAAGACACTACTAGGACGCTAAACACGAGTCCTTAAAAGATCAAATGCTTTTTTTTGTTTCAAAAGTACACTATTTTTTCTTTTGGAGTCTATTCACAAGGTTTTAAGCAATCTTGGGATACAACGAGCGTGAGTTTGACAAGTTTTGAATTTAAACAAACTAAAACATATAAGACACTACTAGGACGCTAAACTCGAGTCCTTAAAAGATCAATTGCTTTGTTTTGTTTCAAAACTACACTATTTTTTCTTTTGGAGTCTATTCACAAGGTTTTAAGCAATCTTGGGATAGAACGAGCGTGAGTTTCACAAGTGTTGAATTTAAACAAATGAAAACATATAAGACACTACTAGGACGCTAAACTCGAGTCCTTAAAAGATCAAATGCTTTTTTTGTTTCAAATGTACACTATTTTTTCATTTGGAGTGTATTCACAAGGTTTTAAGCAATCGTTGGATAAAACGAGCGTGAGTTTGACAAGTTTTGAATTTAATCAAATGAACACATATAAGACACTACTAGGATGCTAAACTCGAGTCCTTAAAAGATCAAATGCTTTTTTTGTTTCAAAAGTACACTATTTTTTCATTTGGAGTGTATTCACAAGGTTTTAAGCAATCGTCGGATAAAACGAGCGTGAGTTTGACAAGTGTTGAATTGAAAGAAATAAAAACATATAAGACACTACTAGGACGCTAAACTCGAGTCCTCAAAAGATCAAATGCTTTTTTTGTTTCAAAAGTACACTATTTTTTCATTTGGAGTCTATTCACAAGGTTTTAAGCAATCGTTGGATAAAACGAGCGTGAGTTTGACAAGTTTTGAATTTAAACAAATGAACACATATAAGACACTACTAGGACGCTAAACACGAGTCCTTAAAAGATCAAATGCTTTTTTTTGTTTCAAAAGTACACTATTTTTTCTTTTGGAGTCTATTCACAAGGTTTTAAGCAATCTTGGGATACAACGAGCGTGAGTTTGACAAGTTTTGAATTTAAACAAACTAAAACATATAAGACACTACTAGGACGCTAAACTCGAGTCCTTAAAAGATCAATTGCTTTGTTTTGTTTCAAAACTACACTATTTTTTCTTTTGGAGTCTATTCACAAGGTTTTAAGCAATCTTGGGATAGAACGAGCGTGAGTTTCACAAGTGTTGAATTTAAACAAATGAAAACATATAAGACACTACTAGGACGCTAAACTCGAGTCCTTAAAAGATCAAATGCTTTTTTTGTTTCAAATGTACACTATTTTTTCATTTGGAGTGTATTCACAAGGTTTTAAGCAATCGTTGGATAAAACGAGCGTGAGTTTGACAAGTTTTGAATTTAATCAAATGAACACATATAAGACACTACTAGGATGCTAAACTCGAGTCCTTAAAAGATCAAATGCTTTTTTTGTTTCAAAAGTACACTATTTTTTCATTTGGAGTGTATTCACAAGGTTTTAAGCAATCGTCGGATAAAACGAGCGTGAGTTTGACAAGTGTTGAATTGAAAGAAATAAAAACATATAAGACACTACTAGGACGCTAAACTCGAGTCCTCAAAAGATCAAATGCTTTTTTTGTTTCAAAAGTACACTATTTTTTCATTTGGAGTCTATTCACAAGGTTTTAAGCAATCGTTGGATAAAACGAGCGTGAGTTTGACAAGTTTTGAATTTAAACAAATGAACACATATAAGACACTACTAGGACGCTAAACACGAGTCCTTAAAAGATCAAATGCTTTTTTTTGTTTCAAAAGTACACTATTTTTTCTTTTGGAGTCTATTCACAAGGTTTTAAGCAATCCTGGGATACAACGAGCGTGAGTTTCACAAGTGTTGAATTTAAACAAATGAAAACATATACGACACTACTAGGACGCTAAACTCGAGTCCTTAAAAGATCAAATGCTTTTTTTGTTTCAAAAGTACACTATTTTTTCATTTGGAGTGTATTCACAAGGTTTTAAGCAATCGTTGGATAAAACGAGCGTGAGTTTGACAAGTGTTGAATTTAAACAAATGAAAACATATAAGACACTACTAGGACGCTAAACTCGAGTCCTCAAAAGATCAAATGCTTTTTTTGTTTCAAAAGTACACTATTTTTTCATTTGGAGTGTATTCACAAGGTTTTAAGCAATCGTTGGATAAAACGAGCGTGAGTTTGACAAGTTTTGAATTTAAACAAATGAACACATATAAGACACTACTAGGACGCTAAACACGAGTCCTTAAAAGATCAAATGCTTTTTTTTGTTTCAAAAGTACACTATTTTTTCTTTTGGAGTCTATTCACAAGGTTTTAAGCAATCTTGGGATACAACGAGCGTGAGTTTGACAAGTTTTGAATTTAAACAAACTAAAACATATAAGACACTACTAGGACGCTAAACTCGAGTCCTTAAAAGATCAAATGCTTTTTTTGTTTCAAATGTACACTATTTTTTCATTTGGAGTCTATTCACAAGGTTTTAAGCAATCGTTGGATAAAACCAGCGTGAGTTTGACAAGTTTTTAATTTAAACAAATGAACACATATCAGACACTACTAGGACGCTAAACACGAGTCCTTAAAAGATCAAATGCTTTTTTTTGTTTCAAAAGTACACTATTTTTTCTTTTGGAGTCTATTCACAAGGTTTTAAGCAATCCCGGGATAGAACGAGCGTGAGTTTCACAAGTGTTGAATTTAAACAAATGAAAACATATACGACACTACTAGGACGCTAAACTCGAGTCCTTAAAAGATCAAATGCTTTTTTTGTTTCAAAAGTACACTATTTTTTCATTTGGAGTGTATTCACAAGGTTTTAAGCAATCGTTGGATAAAACGAGCGTGAGTTTGACAAGTGTTGAATTTAAACAAATGAAAACATATAAGACACTACTAGGACGCTAAACTCGAGTCCTTAAAAGATCAAATGCTTTTTTTGTTTCAAAAGTACACTATTTTTTCATTTCGAGTGTATTCACAAGGTTTTAAGCAATCCTGGATACAACGAGCGTGAGTTTGACAAGGTTTTAAGCAATCTTGGGATACAACGAGCGTGAGTTTGACAAGTTTTGAATTTAAACAAACTAAAACATATAAAACACTACTAGGACGCTAAACTCGAGTCCTTAAAAGATCAAATGCTTTTTTTGTTTCAAATGTACACTATTTTTTCATTTGGAGTGTATTCACAAGGTTTTAAGCAATCGTTGGATAAAACGAGCGTGAGTTTGACAAGTTTTGAATTTAAACAAATGAACACATATAAGACACTACTAGGACGCTAAACACGAGTCCTTAAAAGATCAAATGCTTTTTTTTGTTTCAAAAGTACACTATTTTTTCTTTTGGATTCTATTCACAAGGTTTTAAGCAATCTTGGGATACAACGAGCGTGAGTTTGACAAGTTTTGAATTTAAACAAACTAAAACATATAAGACACTACTAGGACGCTAAACTCGAGTCCTTAAAAGATCAAATGCTTTTTTTGTTTCAAATGTACACTATTTTTTCATTTGGAGTGTATTCACAAGGTTTTAAGCAATCGTTGGATAAAACGAGCGTGAGTTTGACAAGTTTTGAATTTAAACAAATGAACACATATAAGACACTACTAGGACGCTAAACACGAGTCCTTAAAAGATCAAATGCTTTTTTTTGTTTCAAAAGTACACTATTTTTTCTTTTGGAGTCTATTCACAAGGTTTTAAGCAATCGTTGGATAAAACGAGCGTGAGTTTGACAAGTTTTTAATTTAAACAAATGAACACATATAAGACACTACTAGGACGCTAAACACGAGTCCTTAAAAGATCAAATGCTTTTTTTTGTTTCAAAAGTACACTATTTTTTCTTTTGGAGTCTATTCACAAGGTTTTAAGCAATCCTGGGATAGAACGAGCGTGAGTTTCACAAGTGTTGAATTTAAACAAATGAAAACATATAAGACACTACTAGGACGCTAAACTCGAGTCCTTAAAAGATCAAATGCTTTTTTTTGTTTCAAAAGTACACTATTTTTTCTTTTGGAGTCTATTCACAAGGTTTTAAGCAATCTTGGGATACAACGAGCGTGAGTTTGACAAGTTTTGAATTTAAACAAACTAAAACATATAAGACACTACTAGGACGCCAAACTCGAGTCCTTAAAAGATCAAATGCTTTTTTTGTTTCAAATGTACACTATTTTTTCTTTTGGAGTCTATTCACAAGGTTTTAAGCAATCGTTGGATAAATCGAGCGTGAGTTTGACAAGTTTTTAATTTAAACAAATGAACACATATAAGACACTACTAGGACGCTAAACACGAGTCCTTAAAAGATCAAATGCTTTTTTTTGTTTCAAAAGTACTCTATTTTTTCTTTTGGAGTCTATTCACAAGGTTTTAAGCAATCCTGGGATAGAACGAGCGTGAGTTTCACAAGTGTTGAATTTAAACAAATGAAAACATATAAGACACTACTAGGACGCTAAACTTGAGTCCTTAAAAGATCAAATGCTTTTTTTGTTTCAAAAGTACACTATTTTTTCATTTGGAGTGTATTCACAAGGTTTTAAGCAATCGTTGGATAAAACGAGCGTGAGTTTGACAAGTGTTGAATTTAAACAAATGAAAACATATAAGACACTACTAGGACGCTAAACTCGAGTCCTCAAAAGATCAAATGCTTTTTTTGTTTCAAAAGTACTCTATTTTTTCATTTGGAGTCTATTCACAAGGTTTTAAGCAATCGTTGGATAAAACGAGCGTGAGTTTGACAAGTTTTGAATTTAAACAAATGAACACATATAAGACACTACTAGGACGCTAAACACGAGTCCTTAAAAGATCAAATGCTTTTTTTTGTTTCAAAAGTACACTATTTTTTCTTTTGGAGTCTATTCACGAGGTTTTAAGCAATCTTGGGATAAAACGAGCGTGAGTTTGACAAGTGTTGAATTTAAACAAATGAAAACATATAAGACACTACTAGGACGCTAAACTCGAGTCCTCAAAAGATCAAATGCTTTTTTTGTTTCAAAAGTACACTATTTTTTCTTTTGGAGTCTATTCACAAGGTTTTAAGCAATCGTTGGATAAAACCAGCGTGAGTTTGACAAGTTTTTAATTTAAACAAATGAACACATATAAGACACTACTAGGACGCTAAACACGAGTCCTTAAAAGATAAAATGCTTTTTTTTGTTTCAAAAGTACACTATTTTTTCTTTTGGAGTCTATTCACAAGGTTTTAAGCAATCCTGGGATAGAACGAGCGTGAGTTTCACAAGTGTTGAATTTAAACAAATGAAAACATATAAGACACTACTAGGACGCTAAACTCGAGTCCTCAAAAGATCAAATGCTTTTTTTGTTTCAAAAGTACACTATTTTTTCATTTGGAGTCTATTCACAAGGTTTTAAGCAATCGTTGGATAAAACGAGCGTGAGTTTGACAAGTTTTGAATTTAAACAAATGAACACATATAAGACACTACTAGGACGCTAAACACGAGTCCTTAAAAGATCAAATGCTTTTTTTTGTTTCAAAAGTACACTATTTTTTCTTTTGGAGTCTATTCACAAGGTTTTAAGCAATCTTGGGGTACAACGAGCGTGAGTTTGACAAGTTTTGAATTTAAACAAATGAACACATATAAGACACTACTAGGACGCTAAACACGAGTCCTTAAAAGATCAAATGCTTTTTTTTGTTTCAAAAGTACACTATTTTTTCTTTTGGAGTCTATTCACAAGGTTTTAAGCAATCTTGGGATACAACGAGCGTGAGTTTGACAAGTTTTGAATTTAAACAAACTAAAACATATAAGACACTACTAGGACGCTAAACTCGAGTCCTTAAAAGATCAAATGCTTTTTTTGTTTCAAATGTACACTATTTTTTCATTTGGAGTGTATTCACAAGGTTTTAAGCAATCGTTGGATAAAACGAGCGTGAGTTTGACAAGTTTTGAATTTAAACAAATGAACACATATAAGACACTAGTAGGACGCTAAACAAGAGTCCTTAAAAGATCAAATGCTTTTTTTTGTTTCAAAAGTACACTATTTTTTCTTTTGGAGTCTATTCACAAGGTTTTAAGCAATCCTGGGATACAACGAGCGTGAGTTTCACAAGTGTTGAATTTAAACAAATGAAAACATATAAGACACTACTAGGACGCTAAACTCGAGTCCTCAAAAGATCAAATGCTTTTTTTGTTTCAAAAGTACACTATTTTTTCTTTTGGAGTCTATTCACAAGGTTTTAAGCAATCCTGGGATAGAACGAGCGTGAGTTTCACAAGTGTTGAATTTAAACAAATGAAAACATATAAGACACTACTAGGACGCTAAACTCGAGTCCTCAAAAGATCAAATGCTTTTTTTGTTTCAAAAGTACACTATTTTTTCATTTGGAGTCTATTCACAAGGTTTTAAGCAATCGTTGGATAAAACGAGCGTGAGTTTGACAAGTTTTGAATTTAAACAAATGAACACATATAAGACACTACTAGGACGCTAAACACGAGTCCTTAAAAGATCAAATGCTTTTTTTTGTTTCAAAAGTACACTATTTTTTCTTTTGGAGTCTATTCACAAGGTTTTAAGCAATCTTGGGATACAACGAGCGTGAGTTTGACAAGTTTTGAATTTAAACAAACTAAAACATATAAGACACTACTAGGACGCTAAACTCGAGTCCTTAAAAGATCAAATGCTTTTTTTGTTTCAAATGTACACTATTTTTTCATTTGGAGTGTATTCACAAGGTTTTAAGCAATCGTTGGATAAAACGAGCGTGAGTTTGACAAGTTTTGAATTTAAACAAATGAACACATATAAGACACTACTAGGACGCTAAACACGAGTCCTTAAAAGATCAAATGCTTTTTTTTGTTTCAAAAGTACACTATTTTTTCTTTTGGAGTCTATTCACAAGGTTTTAAGCAATCCTGGGATACAACGAGCGTGAGTTTCACAAGTGTTGAATTTAAACAAATGAAAACATATAAGACACTACTAGGACGCTAAACTCGAGTCCTTAAAAGATCAAATGCTTTTTTTGTTTCAAAAGTACACTATTTTTTCATTTGGAGTGTATTCACAAGGTTTTAAGCAATCGTTGGATAAAACGAGCGTGAGTTTGACAAGTTTTGAATTTAAACAAATGAACACATATAAGACACTACTAGGACGCTAAACACGAGTCCTTAAAAGATCAAATGCTTTTTTTTGTTTCAAAAGTACACTATTTTTTCTTTTGGAGTCTATTCACAAGGTTTTAAGCAATCGTTGGATAAAACCAGCGTGAGTTTGACAAGTTTTTAATTTAAACAAATGAACACATATAAGACACTACTAGGACGCTAAACACGAGTCCTTAAAAGATCAAATGCTTTTTTTTGTTTCAAAAGTACACTATTTTTTCTTTTGGAGTCTATTCACAAGGTTTTAAGCAATCCTGGGATAGAACGAGCGTGAGTTTCACAAGTGTTGAATTTAAACAAATGAAAACATATAAGACACTACTAGGACGCTAAACTCGAGTCCTCAAAAGATCAAATGCTTTTTTTGTTTCAAAAGTACACTATTTTTTCATTTGGAGTGTATTCACAAGGTTTTAAGCAATCGTTGGATAAAACGAGCGTGAGTTTGACAAGTTTTGAATTTAAACAAATGAACACATATAAGACACTACTAGGACGCTAAACACGAGTCCTTAAAAGATCAAATGCTTTTTTTTGTTTCAAAAGTACACTATTTTTTCTTTTGAAGTCTATTCACAAGGTTTTAAGCAATCGTTGGATAAAACCAGCGTGAGTTTGACAAGTTTTTAATTTAAACAAATGAACACATATAAGACACTACTAGGACGCTAAACACGAGTCCTTAAAAGATCAAATGCTTTTTTTTGTTTCAAAAGTACACTATTTTTTCTTTTGGAGTCTATTCACAAGGTTTTAAGCAATCCTGGGATAGAACGAGCGTGAGTTTCACAAGTGTTGAATTTAAACAAATGAAAACATATAAGACACTACTAGGACGCTAAACTTGAGGCCTTAAAAGATCAAATGCTTTTTTTGTTTCAAAAGTACACTATTTTTTCATTTGGAGTGTATTCACAAGGTTTTAAGCAATCGTTGGATAAAACGAGCGTGAGTTTGACAAGTGTTGAATTTAAACAAATGAAAACATATACGACACTACTAGGACGCTAAACTCGAGTCCTTAAAAGATCAAATGCTTTTTTTGTTTCAAAAGTACACTATTTTTTCATTTGGAGTGTATTCACAAGGTTTTAAGCAATCGTTGGATAAAACGAGCGTGAGTTTGACAAGTGTTGAATTTAAACAAATGAACACATATAAGACACTACTAGGACGCTAAACACGAGTCCTTAAAAGATCAAATGCTTTTTTTGTTTCAAAAGTACACTATTTTTTCATTTGGAGTCTATTCACGAGGTTTTAAGCAATCTTGGGATAAAACGAGCGTGAGTTTGACAAGTTTTGAATTTAAACAAACTAAAACATATAAGACACTACTAGGACGCTAAACTCGAGTCCTTAAAAGATCAAATGCTTTTTTTGTTTCAAATGTACACTATTTTTTCATTTGGAGTGTATTCACAAGGTTTTAAGCAATCGTTGGATAAAACGAGCGTGAGTTTGACAAGTTTTGAATTTAAACAAATGAACACATATAAGACACTACTAGGACGCTAAACAAGAGTCCTTAAAAGATCAAATGCTTTTTTTTGTTTCAAAAGTACACTATTTTTTCTTTTGGAGTCTATTCACAAGGTTTTAAGCAATCCTGGGATACAACGAGCGTGAGTTTCACAAGTGTTGAATTTAAACAAATGAAAACATATAAGACACTACTAGGACGCTAAACTCGAGTCCTCAAAAGATCAAATGCTTTTTTTGTTTCAAAAGTACACTATTTTTTCTTTTGGAGTCTATTCACAAGGTTTTAAGCAATCCTGGGATAGAACGAGCGTGAGTTTCACAAGTGTTGAATTTAAACAAATGAAAACATATAAGACACTACTAGGACGCTAAACTCGAGTCCTCAAAAGATCAAATGCTTTTTTTGTTTCAAAAGTACACTATTTTTTCATTTGGAGTCTATTCACAAGGTTTTAAGCAATCGTTGGATAAAACGAGCGTGAGTTTGACAAGTTTTGAATTTAAACAAATGAACACATATAAGACACTACTAGGACGCTAAACACGAGTCCTTAAAAGATCAAATGCTTTTTTTTGTTTCAAAAGTACACTATTTTTTCTTTTGGAGTCTATTCACAAGGTTTTAAGCAATCTTGGGATACAACGAGCGTGAGTTTGACAAGTTTTGAATTTAAACAAACTAAAACATATAAGACACTACTAGGACGCTAAACTCGAGTCCTTAAAAGATCAAATGCTTTTTTTGTTTCAAATGTACACTATTTTTTCATTTGGAGTGTATTCACAAGGTTTTAAGCAATCGTTGGATAAAACGAGCGTGAGTTTGACAAGTTTTGAATTTAAACAAATGAACACATATAAGACACTACTAGGACGCTAAACACGAGTCCTTAAAAGATCAAATGCTTTTTTTTGTTTCAAAAGTACACTATTTTTTCTTTTGGAGTCTATTCACAAGGTTTTAAGCAATCCTGGGATACAACGAGCGTGAGTTTCACAAGTGTTGAATTTAAACAAATGAAAACATATAAGACACTACTAGGACGCTAAACTCGAGTCCTTAAAAGATCAAATGCTTTTTTTGTTTCAAAAGTACACTATTTTTTCATTTGGAGTGTATTCACAAGGTTTTAAGCAATCGTTGGATAAAACGAGCGTGAGTTTGACAAGTTTTGAATTTAAACAAATGAACACATATAAGACACTACTAGGACGCTAAACACGAGTCCTTAAAAGATCAAATGCTTTTTTTTGTTTCAAAAGTACACTATTTTTTCTTTTGGAGTCTATTCACAAGGTTTTAAGCAATCGTTGGATAAAACCAGCGTGAGTTTGACAAGTTTTTAATTTAAACAAATGAACACATATAAGACACTACTAGGACGCTAAACACGAGTCCTTAAAAGATCAAATGCTTTTTTTTGTTTCAAAAGTACACTATTTTTTCTTTTGGAGTCTATTCACAAGGTTTTAAGCAATCCTGGGATAGAACGAGCGTGAGTTTCACAAGTGTTGAATTTAAACAAATGAAAACATATAAGACACTACTAGGACGCTAAACTCGAGTCCTCAAAAGATCAAATGCTTTTTTTGTTTCAAAAGTACACTATTTTTTCATTTGGAGTCTATTCACAAGGTTTTAAGCAATCGTTGGATAAAACGAGCGTGAGTTTGACAAGTTTTGAATTTAAACAAATGAACACATATAAGACACTACTAGGACGCTAAACACGAGTCCTTAAAAGATCAAATGCTTTTTTTTGTTTCAAAAGTACACTATTTTTTCTTTTGGAGTCTATTCACAAGGTTTTAAGCAATCTTGGGGTACAACGAGCGTGAGTTTGACAAGTTTTGAATTTAAACAAATGAACACATATAAGACACTACTAGGACGCTAAACACGAGTCCTTAAAAGATCAAATGCTTTTTTTTGTTTCAAAAGTACACTATTTTTTCTTTTGGAGTCTATTCACAAGGTTTTAAGCAATCTTGGGATACAACGAGCGTGAGTTTGACAAGTTTTGAATTTAAACAAACTAAAACATATAAGACACTACTAGGACGCTAAACTCGAGTCCTTAAAAGATCAAATGCTTTTTTTGTTTCAAATGTACACTATTTTTTCATTTGGAGTGTATTCACAAGGTTTTAAGCAATCGTTGGATAAAACGAGCGTGAGTTTGACAAGTTTTGAATTTAAACAAATGAACACATATAAGACACTACTAGGACGCTAAACACGAGTCCTTAAAAGATCAAATGCTTTTTTTTGTTTCAAAAGTACACTATTTTTTCTTTTGGAGTCTATTCACAAGGTTTTAAGCAATCCTGGGATACAACGAGCGTGAGTTTCACAAGTGTTGAATTTAAACAAATGAAAACATATAAGACACTACTAGGACGCTAAACTCGAGTCCTCAAAAGATCAAATGCTTTTTTTGTTTCAAAAGTACACTATTTTTTCTTTTGGAGTCTATTCACAAGGTTTTAAGCAATCCTGGGATAGAACGAGCGTGAGTTTCACAAGTGTTGAATTTAAACAAATGAAAACATATAAGACACTACTAGGACGCTAAACTCGAGTCCTCAAAAGATCAAATGCTTTTTTTGTTTCAAAAGTACACTATTTTTTCATTTGGAGTCTATTCACAAGGTTTTAAGCAATCGTTGGATAAAACGAGCGTGAGTTTGACAAGTTTTGAATTTAAACAAATGAACACATATAAGACACTACTAGGACGCTAAACACGAGTCCTTAAAAGATCAAATGCTTTTTTTTGTTTCAAAAGTACACTATTTTTTCTTTTGGAGTCTATTCACAAGGTTTTAAGCAATCTTGGGATACAACGAGCGTGAGTTTGACAAGTTTTGAATTTAAACAAACTAAAACATATAAGACACTACTAGGACGCTAAACTCGAGTCCTTAAAAGATCAAATGCTTTTTTTGTTTCAAATGTACACTATTTTTTCATTTGGAGTGTATTCACAAGGTTTTAAGCAATCGTTGGATAAAACGAGCGTGAGTTTGACAAGTTTTGAATTTAAACAAATGAACACATATAAGACACTACTAGGACGCTAAACACGAGTCCTTAAAAGATCAAATGCTTTTTTTTGTTTCAAAAGTACACTATTTTTTCTTTTGGAGTCTATTCACAAGGTTTTAAGCAATCGTTGGATAAAACCAGCGTGAGTTTGACAAGTTTTTAATTTAAACAAATGAACACATATAAGACACTACTAGGACGCTAAACACGAGTCCTTAAAAGATCAAATGCTTTTTTTTGTTTCAAAAGTACACTATTTTTTCTTTTGGAGTCTATTCACAAGGTTTTAAGCAATCCTGGGATAGAACGAGCGTGAGTTTCACAAGTGTTGAATTTAAACAAATGAAAACATATAAGACACTACTAGGACGCTAAACTCGAGTCCTCAAAAGATCAAATGCTTTTTTTGTTTCAAAAGTACACTATTTTTTCATTTGGAGTCTATTCACAAGGTTTTAAGCAATCGTTGGATAAAACGAGCGTGAGTTTGACAAGTTTTGAATTTAAACAAATGAACACATATAAGACACTACTAGGACGCTAAACACGAGTCCTTAAAAGATCAAATGCTTTTTTTTGTTTCAAAAGTACACTATTTTTTCTTTTGGAGTCTATTCACAAGGTTTTAAGCAATCTTGGGGTACAACGAGCGTGAGTTTGACAAGTTTTGAATTTAAACAAATGAACACATATAAGACACTACTAGGACGCTAAACACGAGTCCTTAAAAGATCAAATGCTTTTTTTTGTTTCAAAAGTACACTATTTTTTCTTTTGGAGTCTATTCACAAGGTTTTAAGCAATCTTGGGATACAACGAGCGTGAGTTTGACAAGTTTTGAATTTAAACAAACTAAAACATATAAGACACTACTAGGACGCTAAACTCGAGTCCTTAAAAGATCAAATGCTTTTTTTGTTTCAAATGTACACTATTTTTTCATTTGGAGTGTATTCACAAGGTTTTAAGCAATCGTTGGATAAAACGAGCGTGAGTTTGACAAGTTTTAAATTTAAACAAATGAACACATATAAGACACTACTAGGACGCTAAACACGAGTCCTTAAAAGATCAAATGCTTTTTTTTGTTTCAAAAGTACACTATTTTTTCTTTTGGAGTCTATTCACAAGGTTTTAAGCAATCCTGGGATACAACGAGCGTGAGTTTCACAAGTGTTGAATTTAAACAAATGAAAACATATAAGACACTACTAGGACGCTAAACTCGAGTCCTCAAAAGATCAAATGCTTTTTTTGTTTCAAAAGTACACTATTTTTTCTTTTGGAGTCTATTCACAAGGTTTTAAGCAATCCTGGGATAGAACGAGCGTGAGTTTCACAAGTGTTGAATTTAAACAAATGAAAACATATAAGACACTACTAGGACGCTAAACTCGAGTCCTCAAAAGATCAAATGCTTTTTTTGTTTCAAAAGTACACTATTTTTTCATTTGGAGTCTATTCACAAGGTTTTAAGCAATCGTTGGATAAAACGAGCGTGAGTTTGACAAGTTTTGAATTTAAACAAATGAACACATATAAGACACTACTAGGACGCTAAACACGAGTCCTTAAAAGATCAAATGCTTTTTTTTGTTTCAAAAGTACACTATTTTTTCTTTTGGAGTCTATTCACAAGGTTTTAAGCAATCTTGGGATACAACGAGCGTGAGTTTGACAAGTTTTGAATTTAAACAAACTAAAACATATAAGACACTACTAGGACGCTAAACTCGAGTCCTTAAAAGATCAAATGCTTTTTTTGTTTCAAATGTACACTATTTTTTCATTTGGAGTGTATTCACAAGGTTTTAAGCAATCGTTGGATAAAACGAGCGTGAGTTTGACAAGTTTTGAATTTAAACAAATGAACACATATAAGACACTACTAGGACGCTAAACACGAGTCCTTAAAAGATCAAATGCTTTTTTTTGTTTCAAAAGTACACTATTTTTTCTTTTGGATTCTATTCACAAGGTTTTAAGCAATCTTGGGATACAACGAGCGTGAGTTTGACAAGTTTTGAATTTAAACAAATGAAAACATATAAGACACTACTAGGACGCTAAACTTGAGGCCTTAAAAGATCAAATGCTTTTTTTGTTTCAAATGTACACTATTTTTTCATTTGGAGTGTATTCACAAGGTTTTAAGCAATCGTTGGATAAAACGAGCGTGAGTTTGACAAGTTTTGAATTTAAACAAATGAACACATATAAGACACTACTAGGACGCTAAACACGAGTCCTTAAAAGATCAAATGCTTTTTTTTGTTTCAAAAGTACACTATTTTTTCTTTTGGAGTCTATTCACAAGGTTTTAAGCAATCCTGGGATACAACGAGCGTGAGTTTCACAGGTGTTGAATTTAAACAAATGAAAACATATAAGACACTACTAGGACGCTAAACTCGAGTCCTCAAAAGATCAAATGCTTTTTTTGTTTCAAAAGTACACTATTTTTTCATTTGGAGTGTATTCACAAGGTTTTAAGCAATCGTTGGATAAAACGAGCGTGAGTTTGACAAGTGTTGAATTTAAACAAATGAAAACATATAAGACACTACTAGGACGCTAAACTCGAGTCCTCAAAAGATCAAATGCTTTTTTTGTTTCAAAAGTACACTATTTTTTCATTTGGAGTCTATTCACAAGGTTTTAAGCAATCGTTGGATAAAACGAGCGTGAGTTTGACAAGTTTTGAATTTAAACAAATGAACACATATAAGACACTACTAGGACGCTAAACACGAGTCCTTAAAAGATCAAATGCTTTTTTTTGTTTCAAAAGTACACTATTTTTTCTTTTGGAGTCTATTCACAAGGTTTTAAGCAATCTTGGGATACAACGAGCGTGAGTTTGACAAGTTTTGAATTTAAACAAACTAAAACATATAAGACACTACTAGGACGCTAAACTCGAGTCCTTAAAAGATCAAATGCTTTTTTTGTTTCAAATGTACACTATTTTTTCATTTGGAGTGTATTCACAAGGTTTTAAGCAATCGTTGGATAAAACGAGCGTGAGTTTGACAAGTTTTGAATTTAAACAAATGAACACATATAAGACACTACTAGGACGCTAAACACGAGTCCTTAAAAGATCAAATGCTTTTTTTTGTTTCAAAAGTACACTATTTTTTCTTTTGGATTCTATTCACAAGGTTTTAAGCAATCTTGGGATACAACGAGCGTGAGTTTGACAAGTTTTGAATTTAAACAAACTAAAACATATAAGACACTACTAGGACGCTAAACTCGAGTCCTTAAAAGATCAAATGCTTTTTTTGTTTCAAATGTACACTATTTTTTCATTTGGAGTGTATTCACAAGGTTTTAAGCAATCGTTGGATAAAACGAGCGTGAGTTTGACAAGTTTTGAATTTAAACAAATGAACACATATAAGACACTACTAGGACGCTAAACACGAGTCCTTAAAAGATCAAATGCTTTTTTTTGTTTCAAAAGTACACTATTTTTTCTTTTGGAGTCTATTCACAAGGTTTTAAGCAATCCTGGGATACAACGAGCGTGAGTTTCACAAGTGTTGAATTTAAACAAATGAAAACATATAAGACACTACTAGGACGCTAAACTCGAGTCCTCAAAAGATCAAATGCTTTTTTTGTTTCAAAAGTACACTATTTTTTCTTTTGGAGTCTATTCACAAGGTTTTAAGCAATCCTGGGATAGAACGAGCGTGAGTTTCACAAGTGTTGAATTTAAACAAATGAAAACATATAAGACACTACTAGGACGCTAAACTCGAGTCCTCAAAAGATCAAATGCTTTTTTTGTTTCAAAAGTACACTATTTTTTCATTTGGAGTCTATTCACAAGGTTTTAAGCAATCGTTGGATAAAACGAGCGTGAGTTTGACAAGTTTTGAATTTAAACAAATGAACACATATAAGACACTACTAGGACGCTAAACACGAGTCCTTAAAAGATCAAATGCTTTTTTTTGTTTCAAAAGTACACTATTTTTTCTTTTGGAGTCTATTCACAAGGTTTTAAGCAATCTTGGGATACAACGAGCGTGAGTTTGACAAGTTTTGAATTTAAACAAACTAAAACATATAAGACACTACTAGGACGCTAAACTCGAGTCCTTAAAAGATCAAATGCTTTTTTTGTTTCAAATGTACACTATTTTTTCATTTGGAGTGTATTCACAAGGTTTTAAGCAATCGTTGGATAAAACGAGCGTGAGTTTGACAAGTTTTGAATTTAAACAAATGAACACATATAAGACACTACTAGGACGCTAAACACGAGTCCTTAAAAGATCAAATGCTTTTTTTTGTTTCAAAAGTACACTATTTTTTCTTTTGGAGTCTATTCACAAGGTTTTAAGCAATCCTGGGATACAACGAGCGTGAGTTTCACAAGTGTTGAATTTAAACAAATGAAAACATATAAGACACTACTAGGACGCTAAACTCGAGTCCTTAAAAGATCAAATGCTTTTTTTGTTTCAAAAGTACACTATTTTTTCATTTGGAGTGTATTCACAAGGTTTTAAGCAATCGTTGGATAAAACGAGCGTGAGTTTGACAAGTTTTGAATTTAAACAAATGAACACATATAAGACACTACTAGGACGCTAAACACGAGTCCTTAAAAGATCAAATGCTTTTTTTTGTTTCAAAAGTACACTATTTTTTCTTTTGGAGTCTATTCACAAGGTTTTAAGCAATCGTTGGATAAAACCAGCGTGAGTTTGACAAGTTTTTAATTTAAACAAATGAACACATATAAGACACTACTAGGACGCTAAACACGAGTCCTTAAAAGATCAAATGCTTTTTTTTGTTTCAAAAGTACACTATTTTTTCTTTTGGAGTCTATTCACAAGGTTTTAAGCAATCCTGGGATAGAACGAGCGTGAGTTTCACAAGTGTTGAATTTAAACAAATGAAAACATATAAGACACTACTAGGACGCTAAACTTGAGGCCTTAAAAGATCAAATGCTTTTTTTGTTTCAAAAGTACACTATTTTTTCATTTGGAGTGTATTCACAAGGTTTTAAGCAATCGTTGGATAAAACGAGCGTGAGTTTGACAAGTGTTGAATTTAAACAAATGAAAACATATACGACACTACTAGGACGCTAAACTCGAGTCCTTAAAAGATCAAATGCTTTTTTTGTTTCAAAAGTACACTATTTTTTCATTTGGAGTGTATTCACAAGGTTTTAAGCAATCGTTGGATAAAACGAGCGTGAGTTTGACAAGTGTTGAATTTAAACAAATGAAAACATATAAGACACTACTAGGACGCTAAACTCGAGTCCTCAAAATATCAAATGCTTTTTTTGTTTCAAAAGTACACTATTTTTTCATTTGGAGTCTATTCACAAGGTTTTAAGCAATCGTTGGATAAAACGAGCGTGAGTTTGACAAGTTTTGAATTTAAACAAATGAACACATATAAGACACTACTAGGACGCTAAACACGAGTCCTTAAAAGATCAAATGCTTTTTTTTGTTTCAAAAGTACACTATTTTTTCTTTTGGAGTCTATTCACAAGGTTTTAAGCAATCCTGGGATACAACGAGCGTGAGTTTCACAAGTGTTGAATTTAAACAAATGAAAACATATAAGACACTACTAGGACGCTAAA
The DNA here is from genome assembly GCA_963580275.1 of Crataegus laevigata. Lineage (NCBI taxonomy): Eukaryota > Viridiplantae > Streptophyta > Magnoliopsida > Rosales > Rosaceae > Crataegus > Crataegus laevigata. The sequence goes on from OY756945.1 coordinate 22,684,855, forward strand.
CTCGAGTCCTCAAAAGATCAAATGCTTTTTTTGTTTCAAAAGTACACTATTTTTTCTTTTGGAGTCTATTCACAAGGTTTTAAGCAATCCTGGGATAGAACGAGCGTGAGTTTCACAAGTGTTGAATTTAAACAAATGAAAACATATAAGACACTACTAGGACGCTAAACTCGAGTCCTCAAAAGATCAAATGCTTTTTTTGTTTCAAAAGTACACTATTTTTTCATTTGGAGTCTATTCACAAGGTTTTAAGCAATCGTTGGATAAAACGAGCGTGAGTTTGACAAGTTTTGAATTTAAACAAATGAACACATATAAGACACTACTAGGACGCTAAACACGAGTCCTTAAAAGATCAAATGCTTTTTTTTGTTTCAAAAGTACACTATTTTTTCTTTTGGAGTCTATTCACAAGGTTTTAAGCAATCTTGGGATACAACGAGCGTGAGTTTGACAAGTTTTGAATTTAAACAAACTAAAACATATAAGACACTACTAGGACGCTAAACTCGAGTCCTTAAAAGATCAAATGCTTTTTTTGTTTCAAATGTACACTATTTTTTCATTTGGAGTGTATTCACATGGTTTTAAGCAATCGTTGGATAAAACGAGCGTGAGTTTGACAAGTTTTGAATTTAAACAAATGAACACATATAAGACACTACTAGGACGCTAAACACGAGTCCTTAAAAGATCAAATGCTTTTTTTTGTTTCAAAAGTACACTATTTTTTCTTTTGGAGTCTATTCACAAGGTTTTAAGCAATCCTGGGATACAACGAGCGTGAGTTTCACAAGTGTTGAATTTAAACAAATGAAAACATATAAGACACTACTAGGACGCTAAACTCGAGTCCTTAAAAGATCAAATGCTTTTTTTGTTTCAAAAGTACACTATTTTTTCATTTGGAGTGTATTCACAAGGTTTTAAGCAATCGTTGGATAAAACGAGCGTGAGTTTGACAAGTTTTGAATTTAAACAAATGAACACATATAAGACACTACTAGGACGCTAAACACGAGTCCTTAAAAGATCAAATGCTTTTTTTTGTTTCAAAAGTACACTATTTTTTCTTTTGGAGTCTATTCACAAGGTTTTAAGCAATCGTTGGATAAAACCAGCGTGAGTTTGACAAGTTTTTAATTTAAACAAATGAACACATATAAGACACTACTAGGACGCTAAACACGAGTCCTTAAAAGATCAAATGCTTTTTTTTGTTTCAAAAGTACACTATTTTTTCTTTTGGAGTCTATTCACAAGGTTTTAAGCAATCCTGGGATAGAACGAGCGTGAGTTTCACAAGTGTTGAATTTAAACAAATGAAAACATATAAGACACTACTAGGACGCTAAACTTGAGGCCTTAAAAGATCAAATGCTTTTTTTGTTTCAAAAGTACACTATTTTTTCATTTGGAGTGTATTCACAAGGTTTTAAGCAATCGTTGGATAAAACGAGCGTGAGTTTGACAAGTGTTGAATTTAAACAAATGAAAACATATACGACACTACTAGGACGCTAAACTCGAGTCCTTAAAAGATCAAATGCTTTTTTTGTTTCAAAAGTACACTATTTTTTCATTTGGAGTGTATTCACAAGGTTTTAAGCAATCGTTGGATAAAACGAGCGTGAGTTTGACAAGTGTTGAATTTAAACAAATGAAAACATATAAGACACTACTAGGACGCTAAACTCGAGTCCTCAAAATATCAAATGCTTTTTTTGTTTCAAAAGTACACTATTTTTTCATTTGGAGTCTATTCACAAGGTTTTAAGCAATCGTTGGATAAAACGAGCGTGAGTTTGACAAGTTTTGAATTTAAACAAATGAACACATATAAGACACTACTAGGACGCTAAACACGAGTCCTTAAAAGATCAAATGCTTTTTTTTGTTTCAAAAGTACACTATTTTTTCTTTTGGAGTCTATTCACAAGGTTTTAAGCAATCTTGGGATAGAACGAGCGTGAGTTTGACAAGTTTTGAATTTAAACAAACTAAAACATATAAGACACTACTAGGACGCTAAACTCGAGTCCTTAAAAGATCAAATGCTTTTTTTGTTTCAAATGTACACTATTTTTTCATTTGGAGTGTATTCACAAGGTTTTAAGCAATCGTTGGATAAAACGAGCGTGAGTTTGACAAGTTTTGAATTTAAACAAATGAACACATATAAGACACTACTAGGACGCTAAACACGAGTCCTTAAAAGATCAAATGCTTTTTTTTGTTTCAAAAGTACACTATTTTTTCTTTTGGAGTCTATTCACAAGGTTTTAAGCAATCCTGGGATAGAACGAGCGTGAGTTTCACAAGTGTTGAATTTAAACAAATGAAAACATATACGACACTACTAGGACGCTAAACTCGAGTCCTTAAAAGATCAAATGCTTTTTTTGTTTCAAAAGTACACTATTTTTTCATTTGGAGTGTATTCACAAGGTTTTAAGCAATCGTTGGATAAAACGAGCGTGAGTTTGACAAGTGTTGAATTTAAACAAATGAAAACATATAAGACACTACTAGGACGCTAAACTCGAGTCCTCAAAAGATCAAATGCTTTTTTTGTTTCAAAAGTACACTATTTTTTCATTTGGAGTCTATTCACAAGGTTTTAAGCAATCGTTGGATAAAACGAGCGTGAGTTTGACAAGTTTTGAATTTAAACAAATGAACACATATAAGACACTACTAGGACGCTAAACACGAGTCCTTAAAAGATCAAATGCTTTTTTTGTTTCAAAAGTACACTATTTTTTCTTTTGGAGTGTATTCACAAGGTTTTAAGCAATCGTTGGATAAAACGAGCGTGAGTTTGACAAGTTTTGAATTTAAACAAATGAACACATATAAGACACTACTAGGACGCTAAACACGAGTCCTTAAAAGATCAAATGCTTTTTTTTGTTTCAAAAGTACACTATTTTTTCTTTTGGAGTCTATTCACAAGGTTTTAAGCAGTCGTTGGATAAAACGAGCGTGAGTTTGACAAGTTTTTAATTTAAACAAATGAACACATATAAGACACTACTAGGACGCTAAACACGAGTCCTTAAAAGATCAAATGCTTTTTTTTGTTTCAAAAGTACACTATTTTTTCTTTTGGAGTCTATTCACAAGGTTTTAAGCAATCCTGGGATACAACGAGCGTGAGTTGCACAAGTGTTGAATTTAAACAAATGAAAACATATAAGACACTACTAGGACGCTAAACTCGAGTCCTTAAAAGATCAAATGCTTTTTTTGTTTCAAAAGTACACTATTTTTTCATTTGGAGTGTATTCACAAGGTTTTAAGCAATCGTTGGATAAAACGAGCGTGAGTTTGACAAGTTTTGAATTTAAACAAATGAACACATATAAGACACTACTAGGACGCTAAACACGAGTCCTTAAAATATCAAATGCTTTTTTTTGTTTCAAAAGTACACTATTTTTTCTTTTGGAGTCTATTCACAAGGTTTTAAGCAATCGTTGGATAAAACGAGCGTGAGTTTGACAAGTTTTTAATTTAAACAAATGAACACATATAAGACACTACTAGGACGCTAAACACTAGTCCTTAAAAGATCAAATGCTTTTTTTTGTTTCAAAAGTACACTATTTTTTCTTTTGGAGTCTATTCACAAGGTTTTAAGCAATCCTGGGATACAACGAGCGTGAGTTTCACAAGTGTTGAATTTAAACAAATGAAAACATATAAGACACTACTAGGACGCTAAACTCGAGTCCTTAAAAGATCAAATGCTTTTTTTGTTTCAAAAGTACACTATTTTTTCTTTTGGAGTCTATTCACAAGGTTTTAAGCAATCCTGGGATAGAACGAGCGTGAGTTTCACAAGTGTTGAATTTAAACAAATGAAAACATATAAGACACTACTAGGACGCTAAACTTGAGGCCTTAAAAGATCAAATGCTTTTTTTGTTTCAAAAGTACACTATTTTTTCATTTGGAGTGTATTCACAAGGTTTTAAGCAATCGTTGGATAAAACGAGCGTGAGTTTGACAAGTGTTGAATTTAAACAAATGAAAACATATACGACACTACTAGGACGCTAAACTCGAGTCCTTAAAAGATCAAATGCTTTTTTTGTTTCAAAAGTACACTATTTTTTCATTTGGAGTGTATTCACAAGGTTTTAAGCAATCGTTGGATAAAACGAGCGTGAGTTTGACAAGTGTTGAATTTAAACAAATGAAAACATATAAGACACTACTAGGACGCTAAACTCGAGTCCTCAAAATATCAAATGCTTTTTTTGTTTCAAAAGTACACTATTTTTTCATTTGGAGTCTATTCACAAGGTTTTAAGCAATCGTTGGATAAAACGAGCGTGAGTTTGACAAGTTTTGAATTTAAACAAATGAACACATATAAGACACTACTAGGACGCTAAACACGAGTCCTTAAAAGATCAAATGCTTTTTTTTGTTTCAAAAGTACACTATTTTTTCTTTTGGAGTCTATTCACAAGGTTTTAAGCAATCTTGGGATACAACGAGCGTGAGTTTGACAAGTTTTGAATTTAAACAAACTAAAACATATAAGACACTACTAGGACGCTAAACTCGAGTCCTTAAAAGATCAAATGCTTTTTTTGTTTCAAATGTACACTATTTTTTCATTTGGAGTCTATTCACAAGGTTTTAAGCAATCGTTGGATAAAACGAGCGTGAGTTTGACAAGTTTTGAATTTAAACAAATGAACACATATAAGACACTACTAGGACGCTAAACACGAGTCCTTAAAAGATCAAATGCTTTTTTTTGTTTCAAAAGTACACTATTTTTTCTTTTGGAGTCTATTCACAAGGTTTTAAGCAATCCTGGGATAGAACGAGCGTGAGTTTCACAAGTGTTGAATTTAAACAAATGAAAACATATACGACACTACTAGGACGCTAAACTCGAGTCCTTAAAAGATCAAATGCTTTTTTTGTTTCAAAAGTACACTATTTTTTCATTTGGAGTGTATTCACAAGGTTTTAAGCAATCGTTGGATAAAACGAGCGTGAGTTTGACAAGTGTTGAATTTAAACAAATGAAAACATATAAGACACTACTAGGACGCTAAACTCGAGTCCTCAAAAGATCAAATGCTTTTTTTGTTTCAAAAGTACACTATTTTTTCATTTGGAGTCTATTCACAAGGTTTTAAGCAATCGTTGGATAAAACGAGCGTGAGTTTGACAAGTTTTGAATTTAAACAAATGAACACATATAAGACACTACTAGGACGCTAAACACGAGTCCTTAAAAGATCAAATGCTTTTTTTGTTTCAAAAGTACACTATTTTTTCTTTTGGAGTGTATTCACAAGGTTTTAAGCAATCGTTGGATAAAACGAGCGTGAGTTTGACAAGTTTTGAATTTAAACAAATGAACACATATAAGACACTACTAGGACGCTAAACACGAGTCCTTAAAAGATCAAATGCTTTTTTTTGTTTCAAAAGTACACTATTTTTTCTTTTGGAGTCTATTCACAAGGTTTTAAGCAGTCGTTGGATAAAACGAGCGTGAGTTTGACAAGTTTTTAATTTAAACAAATGAACACATATAAGACACTACTAGGACGCTAAACACTAGTCCTTAAAAGATCAAATGCTTTTTTTTGTTTCAAAAGTACACTATTTTTTCTTTTGGAGTCTATTCACAAGGTTTTAAGCAATCCTGGGATACAACGAGCGTGAGTTTCACAAGTGTTGAATTTAAACAAATGAAAACATATAAGACACTACTAGGACGCTAAACTCGAGTCCTTAAAAGATCAAATGGTTTTTTTGTTTCAAAAGTACACTATTTTTTCATTTGGAGTGTATTCACAAGGTTTTAAGCAATCGTTGGATAAAACGAGCGTGAGTTTGACAAGTTTTGAATTTAAACAAATGAACACATATAAGACACTACTAGGACGCTAAACACGAGTCCTTAAAAGATCAAATGCTTTTTTTTGTTTCAAAAGTACTCTATTTTTTCTTTTGGAGTCTATTCACAAGGTTTTAAGCAATCCTGGGATAGAACGAGCGTGAGTTTCACAGGTGTTGAATTTAAACAAATGAAAACATATAAGACACTACTAGGACGCTAAACTTGAGTCCTTAAAAGATCAAATGCTTTTTTTGTTTCAAAAGTACACTATTTTTTCATTTGGAGTGTATTCACAAGGTTTTAAGCAATCGTTGGATAAAACGAGCGTGAGTTTGACAAGTGTTGAATTTAAACAAATGAAAACATATAAGACACTACTAGGACGCTGAACTCGAGTCCTCAAAAGATCAAATGCTTTTTTTGTTTCAAAAGTACACTATTTTTTCATTTGGAGTCTATTCACAAGGTTTTAAGCAATCTTGGGATACAACGAGCGTGAGTTTGACAAGTTTTGAATTTAAACAAACTAAAACATATAAGACACTACTAGGACGCTAAACTCGAGTCCTTAAAAGATCAAATGCTTTTTTTGTTTCAAATGTACACTATTTTTTCATTTGGAGTGTATTCACAAGGTTTTAAGCAATCGTTGGATAAAACGAGCGTGAGTTTGACAAGTTTTGAATTTAAACAAATGAACACATATAAGACACTACTAGGACGCTAAACACGAGTCCTTAAAAGATCAAATGCATTTTTTTGTTTCAAAAGTACACTATTTTTTCTTTTGGAGTCTATTCACAAGGTTTTAAGCAATCCTGGGATACAACGAGCGTGAGTTTCACAAGTGTTGAATTTAAACAAATGAAAACATATAAGACACTACTAGGACGCTAAACTCGAGTCCTTAAAAGATCAAATGCTTTTTTTGTTTCAAAAGTACACTATTTTTTCATTTGGAGTGTATTCACAAGGTTTTAAGCAATCGTTGGATAAAACGAGCGTGAGTTTGACAAGTTTTGAATTTAAACAAATGAACACATATAAGACACTACTAGGACGCTAAACACGAGTCCTTAAAAGATCAAATGCTTTTTTTTGTTTCAAAAGTACTCTATTTTTTCTTTTGGAGTCTATTCACAAGGTTTTAAGCAATCCTGGGATAGAACGAGCGTGAGTTTCACAGGTGTTGAATTTAAACAAATGAAAACATATAAGACACTACTAGGACGCTAAACTTGAGTCCTTAAAAGATCAAATGCTTTTTTTGTTTCAAAAGTACACTATTTTTTCATTTGGAGTGTATTCACAAGGTTTTAAGCAATCGTTGGATAAAACGAGCGTGAGTTTGACAAGTGTTGAATTTAAACAAATGAAAACATATAAGACACTACTAGGACGCTAAACTCGAGTCCTCAAAAGATCAAATGCTTTTTTTGTTTCAAAAGTACACTATTTTTTCATTTGGAGTCTATTCACAAGGTTTTAAGCAATCGTTGGATAAAACGAGCGTGAGTTTGACAAGTTTTGAATTTAAACAAATGAACACATATAAGACACTACTAGGACGCTAAACACGAGTCCTTAAAAGATCAAATGCTTTTTTTTGTTTCAAAAGTACACTATTTTTTCTTTTGGAGTCTATTCACAAGGTTTTAAGCAATCTTGGGATACAACGAGCGTGAGTTTGACAAGTTTTGAATTTAAACAAACTAAAACATATAAGACACTACTAGGACGCTAAACTCGAGTCCTTAAAAGATCAAATGCTTTTTTTGTTTCAAATGTACACTATTTTTTCATTTGGAGTGTATTCACAAGGTTTTAAGCAATCGTTGGATAAAACGAGCGTGAGTATGACAAGTTTTGAATTTAAACAAATGAACACATATAAGACACTACTAGGACGCTAAACACGAGTCCTTAAAAGATCAAATGCATTTTTTTGTTTCAAAAGTACACTATTTTTTCTTTTGGAGTCTATTCACAAGGTTTTAAGCAATCCTGGGATACAACGAGCGTGAGTTTCACAAGTGTTGAATTTAAACAAATGAAAACATATAAGACACTACTAGGACGCTAAACTCGAGTCCTTAAAAGATCAAATGCTTTTTTTGTTTCAAAAGTACACTATTTTTTCTTTTGGAGTCTATTCACAAGGTTTTAAGCAATCCTGGGATACAACGAGCGTGAGTTTCACAAGTGTTGAATTTAAACAAATGAAAACATATAAGACACTACTAGGACGCTAAACTCGAGTCCTCAAAAGATCAAATGCTTTTTTTGTTTCAAAAGTACACTATTTTTTCATTTGGAGTCTATTCACAAGGTTTTAAGCAATCGTTGGATAAAACGAGCGTGAGTTTGACAAGTTTTGAATTTAAACAAATGAACACATATAAGACACTACTAGGACGCTAAACACGAGTCCTTAAAAGATCAAATGCTTTTTTTTGTTTCAAAAGTACACTATTTTTTCTTTTGGAGTCTATTCACAAGGTTTTAAGCAATCTTGGGATACAACGAGCGTGAGTTTGACAAGTTTTGAATTTAAACAAACTAAAACATATAAGACACTACTAGGACGCTAAACTCGAGTCCTTAAAAGATCAAATGCTTTTTTTGTTTCAAATGTACACTATTTTTTCATTTGGAGTGTATTCACAAGGTTTTAAGCAATCGTTGGATAAAACGAGCGTGAGTATGACAAGTTTTGAATTTAAACAAATGAACACATATAAGACACTACTAGGACGCTAAACACGAGTCCTTAAAAGATCAAATGCATTTTTTTGTTTCAAAAGTACACTATTTTTTCTTTTGGAGTCTATTCACAAGGTTTTAAGCAATCCTGGGATACAACGAGCGTGAGTTTCACAAGTGTTGAATTTAAACAAATGAAAACATATAAGACACTACTAGGACGCTAAACTCGAGTCCTTAAAAGATCAAATGCTTTTTTTGTTTCAAAAGTACACTATTTTTTCTTTTGGAGTCTATTCACAAGGTTTTAAGCAATCCTGGGATACAACGAGCGTGAGTTTCACAAGTGTTGAATTTAAACAAATGAAAACATATAAGACACTACTAGGACGCTAAACTCGAGTCCTTAAAAGATCAAATGCTTTTTTTGTTTCAAAAGTACACTATTTTTTCATTTGGAGTGTATTCACAAGGTTTTAAGCAATCGTTGGATAAAACGAGCATGAGTTTGACAAATTTTTAATTTAAACAAATGAACACATATAAGACACTACTAGGACGCTAAACACGAGTCCTTAAAAGATCAAATGCTTTTTTTTGTTTCAAAAGTACACTATTTTTTCTTTTGGAGTCTATTCACAAGGTTTTAAGCAATCCTGGGATACAACGAGCGTGAGTTTCACAAGTGTTGAATTTAAACAAATGAAAACATATAAGACACTACTAGGACGCTAAACTCGAGTCCTTAAAAGATCAAATGCTTTTTTTGTTTCAAATGTACACTATTTTTTCATTTGGAGTGTATTCACAAGGTTTTAAGCAATCGTTGGATAAAACGAGCGTGAGTTTGACAAGTTTTGAATTTAAACAAATGAACACATATAAGACACTACTAGGACGCTAAACACGAGTCCTTAAAAGATCAAATGCATTTTTTTGTTTCAAAAGTACACTATTTTTTCTTTTGGAGTCTATTCACAAGGTTTTAAGCAATCCTGGGATACAACGAGCGTGAGTTTCACAAGTGTTGAATTTAAACAAATGAAAACATATAAGACACTACTAGGACGCTAAACTCGAGTCCTTAAAAGATCAAATGCTTTTTTTGTTTCAAAAGTACACTATTTTTTCATTTGGAGTGTATTCACAAGGTTTTAAGCAATCGTTGGATAAAACGAGCGTGAGTTTTACAAGTTTTGAATTTAAACAAATGAACACATATAAGACACTACTAGGACGCTAAACACGAGTCCTTAAAAGATCAAATGCTTTTTTTTGTTTCAAAAGTACTCTATTTTTTCTTTTGGAGTCTATTCACAAGGTTTTAAGCAATCCTGGGATAGAACGAGCGTGAGTTTCACAGGTGTTGAATTTAAACAAATGAAAACATATAAGACACTACTAGGACGCTAAACTTGAGTCCTTAAAAGATCAAATGCTTTTTTTGTTTCAAAAGTACACTATTTTTTCATTTGGAGTGTATTCACAAGGTTTTAAGCAATCGTTGGATAAAACGAGCGTGAGTTTGACAAGTGTTGAATTTAAACAAATGAAAACATATAAGACACTACTAGGACGCTAAACTCGAGTCCTCAAAAGATCAAATGCTTTTTTTGTTTCAAAAGTACACTATTTTTTCATTTGGAGTCTATTCACAAGGTTTTAAGCAATCGTTGGATAAAACGAGCGTGAGTTTGACAAGTTTTGAATTTAAACAAATGAACACATATAAGACACTACTAGGACGCTAAACACGAGTCCTTAAAAGATCAAATGCTTTTTTTTGTTTCAAAAGTACACTATTTTTTCTTTTGGAGTCTATTCACAAGGTTTTAAGCAATCTTGGGATACAACGAGCGTGAGTTTGACAAGTTTTGAATTTAAACAAACTAAAACATATAAGACACTACTAGGACGCTAAACTCGAGTCCTTAAAAGATCAAATGCTTTTTTTGTTTCAAATGTACACTATTTTTTCATTTGGAGTGTATTCACAAGGTTTTAAGCAATCGTTGGATAAAACGAGCGTGAGTATGACAAGTTTTGAATTTAAACAAATGAACACATATAAGACACTACTAGGACGCTAAACACGAGTCCTTAAAAGATCAAATGCATTTTTTTGTTTCAAAAGTACACTATTTTTTCTTTTGGAGTCTATTCACAAGGTTTTAAGCAATCCTGGGATACAACGAGCGTGAGTTTCACAAGTGTTGAATTTAAACAAATGAAAACATATAAGACACTACTAGGACGCTAAACTCGAGTCCTTAAAAGATCAAATGCTTTTTTTGTTTCAAAAGTACACTATTTTTTCATTTGGAGTGTATTCACAAGGTTTTAAGCAATCGTTGGATAAAACGAGCGTGAGTTTGACAAGTTTTTAATTTAAACAAATGAACACATATAAGACACTACTAGGACGCTAAACACGAGTCCTTAAAAGATCAAATGCTTTTTTTTGTTTCAAAAGTACACTATTTTTTCTTTTGGAGTCTATTCACAAGGTTTTAAGCAATCCTGGGATACAACGAGCGTGAGTTTCACAAGTGTTGAATTTAAACAAATGAAAACATATAAGACACTACTAGGACGCTAAACTCGAGTCCTTAAAAGATCAAATGCTTTTTTTGTTTCAAAAGTACACTATTTTTTCATTTGGAGTGTATTCACAAGGTTTTAAGCAATCGTTGGATAAAACGAGCGTGAGTTTGACAAGTGTTGAATTTAAACAAATGAAAACATATAAGACACTACTAGGACGCTAAACTCGAGTCCTCAAAAGATCAAATGCTTTTTTTGTTTCAAAAGTACACTATTTTTTCATTTGGAGTCTATTCACAAGGTTTTAAGCAATCGTTGGATAAAACGAGCGTGAGTTTGACAAGTTTTGAATTTAAACAAATGAACACATATAAGACACTACTAGGACGCTAAACACGAGTCCTTAAAAGATCAAATGCTTTTTTTTGTTTCAAAAGTACACTATTTTTTATTTTGGAGTCTATTCACAAGGTTTTAAGCAATCTTGGGATACAACGAGCGTGAGTTTGACAAGTTTTGAATTTAAACAAACTAAAACATATAAGACACTACTAGGACGCTAAACTCGAGTCCTTAAAAGATCAAATGCTTTTTTTGTTTCAAAAGTACACTATTTTTTCATTTGGAGTGTATTCACAAGGTTTTAAGCAATCGTTGGATAAAACGAGCGTGAGTTTGACAAGTTTTGAATTTAAACAAATGAACACATATAAGACACTACTAGGACGTTAAACACGAGTCCTTAAAAGATCAAATGCTTTTTTTTGTTTCAAAAGTACACTATTTTTTCTCTTGGAGTCTATTCACAAGGTTTTAAGCAATCGTTGGATAAAACGAGCGTGAGTTTGACAAGTTTTTAATTTAAACAAATGAACACATATAAGACACTACTAGGACGCTAAACACGAGTCCTTAAAAGATCAAATGCTTTTTTTTGTTTCAAAAGTACACTATTTTTTCTTTTGGAGTCTATTCACAAGGTTTTAAGCAATCGTTGGATAAAACGAGCGTGAGTTTGACAAGTTTTTAATTTAAACAAATGAACACATATAAGACACTACTAGGACGCTAAACACGAGTCCTTAAAAGATCAAATGCTTTTTTTTGTTTCAAAAGTACACTATTTTTTCTTTTGGAGTCTATTCACAAGGTTTTAAGCAATCCTGGGATAGAACGAGCGTGAGTTTCACAAGTGTTGAATTTAAACAAATGAAAACATATAAGACACTACTAGGACGCTAAACTCGAGTCCTTAAAAGATCAAATGCTTTTTTTGTTTCAAAAGTACACTATTTTTTCATTTGGAGTGTATTCACAAGGTTTTAAGCAATCGTTGGATAAAACGAGCGTGAGTTTGACAAGTTTTGAATTTAAACAAATGAACACATATAAGACACTACTAGGACGCTAAACACGAGTCCTTAAAAGATCAAATGCTTTTTTTTGTTTCAAAAGTACACTATTTTTTCTTTTGGAGTCTATTCACAAGGTTTTAAGCAATCCTGGGATAGAACGAGCGTGAGTTTCACAAGTGTTGAATTTAAACAAATGAAAACATATAAGACACTACTAGGACGCTAAACTGGAGTCCTTAAAAGATCAAATGCTTTTTTTGTTTCAAAAGTACACTATTTTTTCATTTGGAGTGTATTCACAAGGTTTTAAGCAATCGTTGGATAAAACGAGAGTGAGTTTGACAAGTGTTGAATTTAAACAAATGAAAACATATAAGACACTACTAGGACGCTAAACTCGAGTCCTCAAAAGATCAAATGCTTTTTTTGTTTCAAAAGTACACTATTTTTTCATTTGGAGTCTATTCACAAGGTTTTAAGCAATTGTTGGATAAAACGAGCGTGAGTTTGACAAGTTTTGAATTTAAACAAATGAACACGTAAAGACACTACTAGGACGCTAAACACGAGTCCTTAAAAGATCAAATGCTTTTTTTTGTTTCAAAAGTACACTATTTTTTCTTTTGGCGTCTATTCACAAGGTTTTAAGCAATCTTGGGATACAACGAGCGTGAGTTTGACAAGTTTTGAATTTAAACAAACTAAAACATATAAGACACTACTAGGACGCTAAACTCGAGTCCTTAAAAGATCAAATGCTTTTTTTGTTTCAAATGTACACTATTTTTTCATTTGGATTGTATTCACAAGGTTTTAAGCAATCGTTGGATAAAACGAGCGTGAGTTTGACAAGTTTTGAATTTAAACAAATGAACACATATAAGACACTACTAGGACGCTAAACACGAGTCCTTAAAAGATCAAATGCTTTTTTTTGTTTCAAAAGTACACTATTTTTTCTTTTGGAGTCTATTCACAAGGTTTTAAGCAATCGTTGGATAAAACGAGCGTGAGTTTGACAAGTTTTTAATTTAAACAAATGAACACATATAAGACACTACTAGGACGCTAAACACGAGTCCTTAAAAGATCAAATGCTTTTTTTTGTTTCAAAAGTACACTATTTTTTCTTTTGGCGTCTATTCACAAGGTTTTAAGCAATCTTGGGATACAACGAGCGTGAGTTTGACAAGTTTTGAATTTAAACAAACTAAAACATATAAGACACTACTAGGACGCTAAACTCGAGTCCTTAAAAGATCAAATGCTTTTTTTGTTTCAAATGTACACTATTTTTTCATTTGGATTGTATTCACAAGGTTTTAAGCAATCGTTGGATAAAACGAGCGTGACTTTGACAAGTTTTGAATTTAAACAAATGAACACTTACAAGACACTACTAGGACGCTAAACACGAGTCCTTAAAAGATCAAATGCTTTTTTTTGTTTCAAAAGTACACTATTTTTTCTTTTGGAGTCTATTCACAAGGTTTTAAGCAATCGTTGGATAAAACGAGCGTGAGTTTGACAAGTTTTGAATTTAAACAAATGAACACATATAAGACACTACTAGGACGCTAAACACGAGTCCTTAAAAGATCAAATGCTTTTTTTTGTTTCAAAAGTACACTATTTTTTCTTTTGGAGTCTATTCACAAGGTTTTAAGCAATCGTTGGATAAAACGAGCGTGAGTTTGACAAGTTTTTAATTTAAACAAATGAACACATATAAGACACTACTAGGACGCTAAACACGAGTCCTTAAAAGATCAAATGCTTTTTTTTGTTTCAAAAGTACACTATTTTTTCTTTTGGAGTCTATTCACAAGGTTTTAAGCAATCCTGGGATAGAACGAGCGTGAGTTTCACAAGTGTTGAATTTAAACAAATGAAAACATATAAGACACTACTAGGACGCTAAACTCGAGTCCTTAAAAGATCAAATGCTTTTTTTGTTTCAAAAGTACACTATTTTTTCATTTGGAGTGTATTCACAAGGTTTTAAGCAATCGTTGGATAAAACGAGCGTGAGTTTGACAAGTTTTGAATTTAAACAAATGAACACATATAAGACACTACTAGGACGCTAAACACGAGTCCTTAAAAGATCAAATGCATTTTTTTGTTTCAAAAGTACACTATTTTTTCTTTTGGAGTCTATTCACAAGGTTTTAAGCAATCCTGGGATAGAACGAGCGTGAGTTTCACAAGTGTTGAATTTAAACAAATGAAAACATATAAGACACTACTAGGACGCTAAACTCGAGTGCTTAAAAGATCAAATGCTTTTTTTGTTTCAAAAGTACACTATTTTTTCATTTGGAGTGTATTCACAAGGTTTTAAGCAATCGTTGGATAAAACGAGCGTGAGTTTGACAAGTTTTGAATTTAAACAAATGAACACATATAAGACACTACTAGGACGCTAAACACGAGTCCTTAAAAGATCAAATGCTTTTTTTTGTTTCAAAAGTACACTATTTTTTCTTTTGGAGTCTATTCACAAGGTTTTAAGCAATCGTTGGATAAAAGGAGCGTGAGTTTGACAAGTTTTTAATTTAAACAAATGAACTCATATAAGACACTACTAGGACGCTAAACACGAGTCCTTAAAAGATCAAATGCTTTTTTTTGTTTCAAAAGTACACTATTTTTTCTTTTGGAGTCTATTCACAAGGTTTTAAGCAATCCTGGGATACAACGAGCGTGAGTTTCACAAGTGTTGAATTTAAACAAATGAAAACATATAAGACACTACTAGGACGCTAAACACGAGTCCTTAAAAGATCAAATGCTTTTTTTTGTTTCAAAAGTACACTATTTTTTATTTTGGAGTCTATTCACAAGGTTTTAAGCAATCTTGGGATACAACGAGCGTGAGTTTGACAAGTTTTGAATTTAAACAAACTAAAACATATAAGACACTACTAGGACGCTAAACTCGAGTCCTTAAAAGATCAAATGCTTTTTTTGTTTCAAAAGTACACTATTTTTTCATTTGGAGTGTATTCACAAGGTTTTAAGCAATCGTTGGATAAAATGAGCGTGAGTTTGACAAGTTTTGAATTTAAACAAATGAACACATATAAGACACTACTAGGACGTTAAACACGAGTCCTTAAAAGATCAAATGCTTTTTTTTGTTTCAAAAGTACACTATTTTTTCTCTTGGAGTCTATTCACAAGGTTTTAAGCAATCGTTGGATAAAACGAGCGTGAGTTTGACAAGTTTTTAATTTAAACAAATGAACACATATAAGACACTACTAGGACGCTAAACACGAGTCCTTAAAAGATCAAATGCTTTTTTTTGTTTCAAAAGTACACTATTTTTTCTTTTGGAGTCTATTCACAAGGTTTTAAGCAATCGTTGGATAAAACGAGCGTGAGTTTGACAAGTTTTTAATTTAAACAAATGAACACATATAAGACACTACTAGGACGCTAAACACGAGTCCTTAAAAGATCAAATGCTTTTTTTTGTTTCAAAAGTACACTATTTTTTCTTTTGGAGTCTATTCACAAGGTTTTAAGCAATCCTGGGATAGAACGAGCGTGAGTTTCACAAGTGTTGAATTTAAACAAATGAAAACATATAAGACACTACTAGGACGCTAAACTCGAGTCCTTAAAAGATCAAATGCTTTTTTTGTTTCAAAAGTACACTATTTTTTCATTTGGAGTGTATTCACAAGGTTTTAAGCAATCGTTGGATAAAACGAGCGTGAGTTTGACAAGTTTTGAATTTAAACAAATGAACACATATAAGACACTACTAGGACGCTAAACACGAGTCCTTAAAAGATCAAATGCTTTTTTTTGTTTCAAAAGTACACTATTTTTTCTTTTGGAGTCTATTCACAAGGTTTTAAGCAATCGTTGGATAAAACGAGCGTGAGTTTGAAAAGTTTTGAATTTAAACAAATGAACACATATAAGACACTACTAGGACGCTAAACACGAGTCCTTAAAAGATCAAATGCTTTTTTTTGTTTCAAAAGTACACTATTTTTTCTTTTGGAGTGTATTCACAAGGTTTTAAGCAATCGTTGGATAAAACGAGCGTGAGTTTGACAAGTTTTTAATTTAAACAAATGAACACATATAAGACACTACTAGGACGCTAAACACGAGTCCTTAAAAGATCAAATGCTTTTTTTTGTTTCAAAAGTACACTATTTTTTCTTTTGGAGTCTATTCACAAGGTTTTAAGCAATCCTGGGATAGAACGAGCGTGAGTTTCACAAGTGTTGAATTTAAACAAATGAAAACATATAAGACACTACTAGGACGCTAAACTCGAGTCCTTAAAAGATCAAATGCTTTTTTTGTTTCAAAAGTACACTATTTTTTCATTTGGAGTGTATTCACAAGGTTTTAAGCAATCGTTGGATAAAACGAGCGTGAGTTTGACAAGTTTTGAATTTAAACAAATGAACACATATAAGACACTACTAGGACGCTAAACACGAGTCCTTAAAAGATCAAATGCTTTTTTTTGTTTCAAAAGTACACTATTTTTTCTTTTGGAGTCTATTCACAAGGTTTTAAGCAATCGTTGGATAAAACGAGCGTGAGTTTGAAAAGTTTTGAATTTAAACAAATGAACACATATAAGACACTACTAGGACGCTAAACACGAGTCCTTAAAAGATCAAATGCTTTTTTTTGTTTCAAAAGTACACTATTTTTTCTTTTGGAGTCTATTCACAAGGTTTTAAGCAATCGTTGGATAAAACGAGCGTGAGTTTGACAAGTTTTTAATTTAAACAAATGAACACATATAAGACACTACTAGGACGCTAAACACGAGTCCTTAAAAGATCAAATGCTTTTTTTTGTTTCAAAAGTACACTATTTTTTCTTTTGGAGTCTATTCACAAGGTTTTAAGCAATCCTGGGATAGAACGAGCGTGAGTTTCACAAGTGTTGAATTTAAACAAATGAAAACATATAAGACACTACTAGGACGCTAAACTCGAGTCCTTAAAAGATCAAATGCTTTTTTTGTTTCAAAAGTACACTATTTTTTCATTTGGAGTGTATTCACAAGGTTTTAAGCAATCGTTGGATAAAACGAGCGTGAGTTTGACAAGTTTTGAATTTAAACAAATGAACACATATAAGACACTACTAGGACGCTAAACACGAGTCCTTAAAAGATCAAATGCTTTTTTTTGTTTCAAAAGTACACTATTTTTTCTTTTGGAGTCTATTCACAAGGTTTTAAGCAATCCTGGGATAGAACGAGCGTGAGTTTCACAAGTGTTGAATTTAAACAAATGAAAACATATAAGACACTACTAGGACGCTAAACTGGAGTCCTTAAAAGATCAAATGCTTTTTTTGTTTCAAAAGTACACTATTTTTTCATTTGGAGTGTATTCACAAGGTTTTAAGCAATCGTTGGATAAAACGAGAGTGAGTTTGACAAGTGTTGAATTTAAACAAATGAAAACATATAAGACACTACTAGGACGCTAAACTCGAGTCCTCAAAAGATCAAATGCTTTTTTTGTTTCAAAAGTACACTATTTTTTCATTTGGAGTCTATTCACAAGGTTTTAAGCAATTGTTGGATAAAACGAGCGTGAGTTTGACAAGTTTTGAATTTAAACAAATGAACACATATAAGACACTACTAGGACGCTAAACACGAGTCCTTAAAAGATCAAATGCTTTTTTTTGTTTCAAAAGTACACTATTTTTTCTTTTGGCGTCTATTCACAAGGTTTTAAGCAATCTTGGGATACAACGAGCGTGAGTTTGACAAGTTTTGAATTTAAACAAACTAAAACATATAAGACACTACTAGGACGCTAAACTCGAGTCCTTAAAAGATCAAATGCTTTTTTTGTTTCAAATGTACACTATTTTTTCATTTGGATTGTATTCACAAGGTTTTAAGCAATCGTTGGATAAAACGAGCGTGAGTTTGACAAGTTTTGAATTTAAACAAATGAACACATATAAGACACTACTAGGACGCTAAACACGAGTCCTTAAAAGATCAAATGCTTTTTTTTGTTTCAAAAGTACACTATTTTTTCTTTTGGAGTCTATTCACAAGGTTTTAAGCAATCGTTGGATAAAACGAGCGTGAGTTTGACAAGTTTTTAATTTAAACAAATGAACACATATAAGACACTACTAGGACGCTAAACACGAGTCCTTAAAAGATCAAATGCTTTTTTTTGTTTCAAAAGTACACTATTTTTTCTTTTGGCGTCTATTCACAAGGTTTTAAGCAATCTTGGGATACAACGAGCGTGAGTTTGACAAGTTTTGAATTTAAACAAACTAAAACATATAAGACACTACTAGGACGCTAAACTCGAGTCCTTAAAAGATCAAATGCTTTTTTTGTTTCAAATGTACACTATTTTTTCATTTGGATTGTATTCACAAGGTTTTAAGCAATCGTTGGATAAAACGAGCGTGACTTTGACAAGTTTTGAATTTAAACAAATGAACACTTACAAGACACTACTAGGACGCTAAACACGAGTCCTTAAAAGATCAAATGCTTTTTTTTGTTTCAAAAGTACACTATTTTTTCTTTTGGAGTCTATTCACAAGGTTTTAAGCAATCGTTGGATAAAACGAGCGTGAGTTTGACAAGTTTTGAATTTAAACAAATGAACACATATAAGACACTACTAGGACGCTAAACACGAGTCCTTAAAAGATCAAATGCTTTTTTTTGTTTCAAAAGTACACTATTTTTTCTTTTGGAGTCTATTCACAAGGTTTTAAGCAATCGTTGGATAAAACGAGCGTGAGTTTGACAAGTTTTTAATTTAAACAAATGAACACATATAAGACACTACTAGGACGCTAAACACGAGTCCTTAAAAGATCAAATGCTTTTTTTTGTTTCAAAAGTACACTATTTTTTCTTTTGGAGTCTATTCACAAGGTTTTAAGCAATCCTGGGATAGAACGAGCGTGAGTTTCACAAGTGTTGAATTTAAACAAATGAAAACATATAAGACACTACTAGGACGCTAAACTCGAGTCCTTAAAAGATCAAATGCTTTTTTTGTTTCAAAAGTACACTATTTTTTCATTTGGAGTGTATTCACAAGGTTTTAAGCAATCGTTGGATAAAACGAGCGTGAGTTTGACAAGTTTTGAATTTAAACAAATGAACACATATAAGACACTACTAGGACGCTAAACACGAGTCCTTAAAAGATCAAATGCATTTTTTTGTTTCAAAAGTACACTATTTTTTCTTTTGGAGTCTATTCACAAGGTTTTAAGCAATCCTGGGATAGAACGAGCGTGAGTTTCACAAGTGTTGAATTTAAACAAATGAAAACATATAAGACACTACTAGGACGCTAAACTCGAGTGCTTAAAAGATCAAATGCTTTTTTTGTTTCAAAAGTACACTATTTTTTCATTTGGAGTGTATTCACAAGGTTTTAAGCAATCGTTGGATAAAACGAGCGTGAGTTTGACAAGTTTTGAATTTAAACAAATGAACACATATAAGACACTACTAGGACGCTAAACACGAGTCCTTAAAAGATCAAATGCTTTTTTTTGTTTCAAAAGTACACTATTTTTTCTTTTGGAGTCTATTCACAAGGTTTTAAGCAATCGTTGGATAAAAGGAGCGTGAGTTTGACAAGTTTTTAATTTAAACAAATGAACTCATATAAGACACTACTAGGACGCTAAACACGAGTCCTTAAAAGATCAAATGCTTTTTTTTGTTTCAAAAGTACACTATTTTTTCTTTTGGAGTCTATTCACAAGGTTTTAAGCAATCCTGGGATACAACGAGCGTGAGTTTCACAAGTGGTTAATTTAAACAAATGAAAACATATAAGACACTACTAGGACGCTAAACTCGAGTCCTTAAAAGATCAAATGCTTTTTTTGTTTCAAAAGTACACTATTTTTTCATTTGGAGTGTATTCACAAGGTTTTAAGCAATCGTTGGATAAAACGAGCGTGAGTTTGACAAGTTTTGAATTTAAACAAATGAACACATATAAGACACTACTAGGACGCTAAACACGAGTCCTTAAAAGATCAAATGCTTTTTTTTGTTTCAAAAGTACTCTATTTTTTCTTTTGGAGTCTATTCACAAGGTTTTAAGCAATCCTGGGATAGAACGAGCGTGAGTTTGACAAGTTTTGAATTTAAACAAATGAACACATATAAGACACTACTAGGACGCTAAACACGAGTCCTTAAAAGATCAAATGCTTTTTTTTGTTTCAAAAGTACACTATTTTTTCTTTTGGAGTCTATTCACAAGGTTTTAAGCAATCGTTGGATAAAACGAGCGTGAGTTTCACAAGTGTTGAATTTAAACAAATGAAAACATATAAGACACTACTAGGACGCTAAACTGGAGTCCTTAAAAGATCAAATGCTTTTTTTGTTTCAAAAGTACACTATTTTTTCATTTGGAGTGTATTCACAAGGTTTTAAGCAATCGTTGGATAAAACGAGCGTGAGTTTGACAAGTGTTGAATTTAAACAAATGAAAACATATAAGACACTACTAGGACGCTAAACTCGAGTCCTTAAAAGATCAAATGCTTTTTTTGTTTCAAAAGTACACTATTTTTTCATTTGGAGTGTATTCACAAGGTTTTAAGCAATCGTTGGATAAAACGAGCGTGAGTTTGACAAGTTTTGAATTTAAACAAATGAACACATATAAGACACTACTAGGACGCTAAACACGAGTCCTTAAAAGATCAAATGCTTTTTTTTGTTTCAAAAGTACTCTATTTTTTCTTTTGGAGTCTATTCACAAGGTTTTAAGCAATCCTGGGATAGAACGAGCGTGAGTTTCACAAGTGTTGAATTTAAACAAATAAAAACATATAAGACACTACTAGGACGCTAAACTGGAGTCCTTAAAAGATCAAATGCTTTTTTTGTTTCAAAAGTACACTATTTTTTCATTTGGAGTGTATTCACAAGGTTTTAAGCAATCGTTGGATAAAACGAGCGTGAGTTTGACAAGTGTTGAATTTAAACAAATGAAAACATATAAGACACTACTAGGACGCTAAACTCGAGTCCTCAAAAGATCAAATGCTTTTTTTTTTCAAAAGTACACTATTTTTTCATTTGGAGTCTATTCACAAGGTTTTAAGCAATTGTTGGATAAAACGAGCGTGAGTTTGGCAAGTTTTGAATTTAAACAAATGAACACATATAAGACACTACTAGGACGCTAAACACGAGTCCTTAAAAGATCAAATGCTTTTTTTTGTTTCAAAAGTACACTATTTTTTCTTTTGGAGTCTATTCACAAGGTTTTAAGCAATCCTGGGATAGAACGAGCGTGAGTTTCACAAGTGTTGAATTTAAACAAATGAAAACATATAAGACACTACTAGGACGCTAAACTCGAGTCCTTAAAAGATCAAATGCTTTTTTTGTTTCAAAAGTACACTATTTTTTCATTTGGAGTGTATTCACAAGGTTTTAAGCAATCGTTGGATAAAACGAGCGTGAGTTTGACAAGTTTTGAATTTAAACAAATGAACACATATAAGACACTACTAGGACGCTAAACACGAGTCCTTAAAAGATCAAATGCATTTTTTTGTTTCAAAAGTACACTATTTTTTCTTTTGGAGTCTATTCACAAGGTTTTAAGCAATCCTGGGATACAACGAGCGTGAGTTTCACAAGTGTTGAATTTAAACAAATGAAAACATATAAGACACTACTAGGACGCTAAACTCGAGTCCTTAAAAGATCAAATGCTTTTTTTGTTTCAAAAGTACACTATTTTTTCATTTGGAGTGTATTCACAAGGTTTTAAGCAATCGTTGGATAAAACGAGCGTGAGTTTGACAAGTTTTGAATTTAAACAAATGAACACATATAAGACACTACTAGGACGCTAAACACGAGTCCTTAAAAGATCAAATGCTTTTTTTTGTTTCAAAAGTACACTATTTTTTCTTTTGGAGTCTATTCACAAGGTTTTAAGCAATCGTTGGATAAAACGAGCGTGAGTTTGACAAGTTTTTAATTTAAACAAATGAAAACATATAAGACACTACTAGGACGCTAAACTCGAGTCCTTAAAAGATCAAATGCTTTTTTTGTTTCAAAAGTACACTATTTTTTCATTTGGAGTGTATTCACAAGGTTTTAAGCAATCGTTGGATAAAACGAGCGTGAGTTTGACAAGTTTTGAATTTAAACAAATGAACACATATAAGACACTACTAGGACGCTAAACACGAGTCCTTAAAAGATCAAATGCTTTTTTTTGTTTCAAAAGTACTCTATTTTTTCTTTTGGAGTCTATTCACAAGGTTTTAAGCAATCCTGGGATAGAACGAGCGTGAGTTTCACAAGTGTTGAATTTAAACAAATGAAAACATATAAGACACTACTAGGACGCTAAACTGGAGTCCTTAAAAGATCAAATGCTTTTTTTGTTTCAAAAGTACACTATTTTTTCATTTGGAGTGTATTCACAAGGTTTTAAGCAATCGTTGGATAAAACGAGCGTGAGTTTGACAAGTGTTGAATTTAAACAAATGAAAACATATAAGACACTACTAGGACGCTAAACTCGAGTCCTCAAAAGATCAAATGCTTTTTTTGTTTCAAAAGTACACTATTTTTTCATTTGGAGTCTATTCACAAGGTTTTAAGCAATTGTTGGATAAAACGAGCGTGAGTTTGACAAGTTTTGAATTTAAACAAATGAACACATATAAGACACTACTAGGACGCTAAACACGAGTCCTTAAAAGATCAAATGCTTTTTTTTGTTTCAAAAGTACACTATTTTTTCTTTTGGAGTCTATTCACAAGGTTTTAAGCAATCTTGGGATACAACGAGCGTGAGTTTGACAAGTTTTGAATTTAAACAAACTAAAACATATAAGACACTACTAGGACGCTAAACTCGAGTCCTTAAAAGATCAAATGCTTTTTTTGTTTCAAATGTACACTATTTTTTCATTTGGATTGTATTCACAAGGTTTTAAGCAATCGTTGGATAAAACGAGCGTGAGTTTGACAAGTTTTGAATTTAAACAAATGAACACATATAAGACACTACTAGGACGCTAAACACGAGTCCTTAAAAGATCAAATGCTTTTTTTTGTTTCAAAAGTACACTATTTTTTCTTTTGGAGTCTATTCACAAGGTTTTAAGCAATCGTTGGATAAAACGAGCGTGAGTTTGACAAGTTTTTAATTTAAACAAATGAACACATATAAGACACTACTAGGACGCTAAACACGAGTCCTTAAAAGATCAAATGCTTTTTTTTGTTTCAAAAGTACACTATTTTTTCTTTTGGAGTCTATTCACAAGGTTTTAAGCAATCCTGGGATAGAACGAGCGTGAGTTTCACAAGTGTTGAATTTAAACAAATGAAAACATATAAGACACTACTAGGACGCTAAACTCGAGTCCTTAAAAGATCAAATGCTTTTTTTGTTTCAAAAGTACACTATTTTTTCATTTGGAGTGTATTCACAAGGTTTTAAGCAATCGTTGGATAAAACGAGCGTGAGTTTGACAAGTTTTGAATTTAAACAAATGAACACATATAAGACACTACTAGGACGCTAAACACGAGTCCTTAAAAGATCAAATGCATTTTTTTGTTTCAAAAGTACACTATTTTTTCTTTTGGAGTCTATTCACAAGGTTTTAAGCAATCCTGGGATACAACGAGCGTGAGTTTCACAAGTGTTGAATTTAAACAAATGAAAACATATAAGACACTACTAGGACGCTAAACTCGAGTCCTTAAAAGATCAAATGCTTTTTTTGTTTCAAAAGTACACTATTTTTTCATTTGGAGTGTATTCACAAGGTTTTAAGCAATCGTTGGATAAAACGAGCGTGAGTTTGACAAGTTTTGAATTTAAACAAATGAACACATATAAGACACTACTAGGACGCTAAACACGAGTCCTTAAAAGATCAAATGCTTTTTTTTGTTTCAAAAGTACACTATTTTTTCTTTTGGAGTCTATTCACAAGGTTTTAAGCAATCGTTGGATAAAACGAGCGTGAGTTTGACAAGTTTTTAATTTAAACAAATGAACACATATAAGACACTACTAGGACGCTAAACACGAGTCCTTAAAAGATCAAATGCTTTTTTTTGTTTCAAAAGTACACTATTTTTTCTTTTGGAGTCTATTCACAAGGTTTTAAGCAATCCTGGGATAGAACGAGCGTGAGTTTCACAAGTGTTGAATTTAAACAAATGAAAACATATAAGACACTACTAGGACGCTAAACTCGAGTCCTTAAAAGATCAAATGCTTTTTTTGTTTCAAAAGTACACTATTTTTTCATTTGGAGTGTATTCACAAGGTTTTAAGCAATCGTTGGATAAAACGAGCGTGAGTTTGACAAGTTTTGAATTTAAACAAATGAACACATATAAGACACTACTAGGACGCTAAACACGAGTCCTTAAAAGATCAAATGCTTTTTTTTGTTTCAAAAGTACTCTATTTTTTCTTTTGGAGTCTATTCACAAGGTTTTAAGCAATCCTGGGATAGAACGAGCGTGAGTTTCACAAGTGTTGAATTTAAACAAATGAAAACATATAAGACACTACTAGGACGCTAAACTGGAGCCTTAAAAGATCAAATGCTTTTTTTGTTTCAAAAGTACACTATTTTTTCATTTGGAGTGTATTCACAAGGTTTTAAGCAATCGTTGGATAAAACGAGCGTGAGTTTGACAAGTGTTGAATTTAAACAAATGAAAACATATAAGACACTACTAGGACGCTAAACTCGAGTCCTCAAAAGATCAAATGCTTTTTTTTTTCAAAAGTACACTATTTTTTCATTTGGAGTCTATTCACAAGGTTTTAAGCAATTGTTGGATTAAACGAGCGTGAGTTTGACAAGTTTTGAATTTAAACAAATGAACACATATCAGACACTACTAGGACGCTAAACACGAGTCCTTAAAAGATCAAATGCTTTTTTTTGTTTCAAAAGTACACTATTTTTTCTTTTGGAGTCTATTCACAAGGTTTTAAGCAATCTTGGGATACAACGAGCGTGAGTTTGACAAGTTTTGAATTTAAACAAACTAAAACATATAAGACACTACTAGGACGCTAAACTCGAGTCCTTAAAAGATCAAATGCTTTTTTTGTTTCAAATGTACACTATTTTTTCATTTGGATTGTATTCACAAGGTTTTAAGCAATCGTTGGATAAAACGAGCGTGAGTTTGACAAGTTTTGAATTTAAACAAATGAACACATATAAGACACTACTAGGACGCTAAACACGAGTCCTTAAAAGATCAAATGCTTTTTTTTGTTTCAAAAGTACACTATTTTTTCTTTTGGAGTCTATTCACAAGGTTTTAAGCAATCGTTGGATAAAACGAGCGTGAGTTTGACAAGTTTTTAATTTAAACAAATGAACACATATAAGACACTACTAGGACGCTAAACACGAGTCCTTAAAAGATCAAATGCTTTTTTTTGTTTCAAAAGTACACTATTTTTTCTTTTGGAGTCTATTCACAAGGTTTTAAGCAATCCTGGGATAGAACGAGCGTGAGTTTCACAAGTGTTGAATTTAAACAAATGAAAACATATAAGACACTACTAGGACGCTAAACTCGAGTCCTTAAAAGATCAAATGCTTTTTTTGTTTCAAAAGTACACTATTTTTTCATTTGGAGTGTATTCACAAGGTTTTAAGCAATCGTTGGATAAAACGAGCGTGAGTTTGACAAGTGTTGAATTTAAACAAATGAAAACATATAAGACACTACTAGGACGCTAAACTCGAGTCCTCAAAAGATCAAATGCTTTTTTTTTTCAAAAGTACACTATTTTTTCATTTGGAGTCTATTCACAAGGTTTTAAGCAATTGTTGGATTAAACGAGCGTGAGTTTGACAAGTTTTGAATTTAAACAAATGAACACATATAAGACACTACTAGGACGCTAAACACGAGTCCTTAAAAGATCAAATGCTTTTTTTTGTTTCAAAAGTACACTATTTTTTCTTTTGGAGTCTATTCACAAGGTTTTAAGCAATCTTGGGATACAACGAGCGTGAGTTTGACAAGTTTTGAATTTAAACAAACTAAAACATATAAGACACTACTAGGACGCTAAACTCGAGTCCTTAAAAGATCAAATGCTTTTTTTGTTTCAAATGTACACTATTTTTTCATTTGGATTGTATTCACAAGGTTTTAAGCAATCGTTGGATAAAACGAGCGTGAGTTTGACAAGTTTTGAATTTAAACAAATGAACACATATAAGACACTACTAGGACGCTAAACACGAGTCCTTAAAAGATCAAATGCTTTTTTTTGTTTCAAAAGTACACTATTTTTTCTTTTGGAGTCTATTCACAAGGTTTTAAGCAATCGTTGGATAAAACGAGCGTGAGTTTGACAAGTTTTTAATTTAAACAAATGAACACATATAAGACACTACTAGGACGCTAAACACGAGTCCTTAAAAGATCAAATGCTTTTTTTTGTTTCAAAAGTACACTATTTTTTCTTTTGGAGTCTATTCACAAGGTTTTAAGCAATCCTGGGATAGAACGAGCGTGAGTTTCACAAGTGTTGAATTTAAACAAATGAAAACATATAAGACACTACTAGGACGCTAAACTCGAGTCCTTAAAAGATCAAATGCTTTTTTTGTTTCAAAAGTACACTATTTTTTCATTTGGAGTGTATTCACAAGGTTTTAAGCAATCGTTGGATAAAACGAGCGTGAGTTTGACAAGTTTTGAATTTAAACAAATGAACACATATAAGACACTACTAGGACGCTAAACACGAGTCCTTAAAAGATCAAATGCATTTTTTTGTTTCAAAAGTACACTATTTTTTCTTTTGGAGTCTATTCACAAGGTTTTAAGCAATCCTGGGATACAACGAGCGTGAGTTTCACAAGTGTTGAATTTAAACAAATGAAAACATATAAGACACTACTAGGACGCTAAACTCGAGTCCTTAAAAGATCAAATGCTTTTTTTGTTTCAAAAGTACACTATTTTTTCATTTGGAGTGTATTCACAAGGTTTTAAGCAATCGTTGGATAAAACGAGCGTGAGTTTGACAAGTTTTGAATTTAAACAAATGAACACATATAAGACACTACTAGGACGCTAAACACGAGTCCTTAAAAGATCAAATGCTTTTTTTTGTTTCAAAAGTACACTATTTTTTCTTTTGGAGTCTATTCACAAGGTTTTAAGCAATCGTTGGATAAAACGAGCGTGAGTTTGACAAGTTTTGAATTTAAACAAATGAACACATATAAGACACTACTAGGACGCTAAACACGAGTCCTTAAAAGATCAAATGCTTTTTTTTGTTTCAAAAGTACACTATTTTTTCTTTTGGAGTCTATTCACAAGGTTTTAAGCAATCTTGGGATACAACGAGCGTGAGTTTGACAAGTTTTGAATTTAAACAAACTAAAACATATAAGACACTACTAGGACGCTAAACTCGAGTCCTTAAAAGATCAAATGCTTTTTTTGTTTCAAATGTACACTATTTTTTCATTTGGATTGTATTCACAAGGTTTTAAGCAATCGTTGGATAAAACGAGCGTGAGTTTGACAAGTTTTGAATTTAAACAAATGAACACATATAAGACACTACTAGGACGCTAAACACGAGTCCTTAAAAGATCAAATGCTTTTTTTTGTTTCAAAAGTACACTATTTTTTCTTTTGGAGTCTATTCACAAGGTTTTAAGCAATCGTTGGATAAAACGAGCGTGAGTTTGACAAGTTTTTAATTTAAACAAATGAACACATATAAGACACTACTAGGACGCTAAACACGAGTCCTTAAAAGATCAAATGCTTTTTTTTGTTTCAAAAGTACACTATTTTTTCTTTTGGAGTCTATTCACAAGGTTTTAAGCAATCTTGGGATACAACGAGCGTGAGTTTGACAAGTTTTGAATTTAAACAAACTAAAACATATAAGACACTACTAGGACGCTAAACTCGAGTCCTTAAAAGATCAAATGCTTTTTTTGTTTCAAATGTACACTATTTTTTCATTTGGATTGTATTCACAAGGTTTTAAGCAATCGTTGGATAAAACGAGCGTGAGTTTGACAAGTTTTGAATTTAAACAAATGAACACATATAAGACACTACTAGGACGCTAAACACGAGTCCTTAAAAGATCAAATGCTTTTTTTTGTTTCAAAAGTACACTATTTTTTCTTTTGGAGTCTATTCACAAGGTTTTAAGCAATCGTTGGATAAAACGAGCGTGAGTTTGACAAGTTTTTAATTTAAACAAATGAACACATATAAGACACTACTAGGACGCTAAACACGAGTCCTTAAAAGATCAAATGCTTTTTTTTGTTTCAAAAGTACACTATTTTTTCTTTTGGAGTCTATTCACAAGGTTTTAAGCAATCCTGGGATAGAACGAGTGTGAGTTTCACAAGTGTTGAATTTAAACAAATGAAAACATATAAGACACTACTAGGACGCTAAACTCGAGTCCTTAAAAGATCAAATGCTTTTTTTGTTTCAAAAGTACACTATTTTTTCATTTGGAGTGTATTCACAAGGTTTTAAGCAATCGTTGGATAAAACGAGCGTGAGTTTGACAAGTGTTGAATTTAAACAAATGAAAACATATAAGACACTACTAGGACGCTAAACTCGAGTCCTCAAAAGATCAAATGCTTTTTTTTTTCAAAAGTACACTATTTTTTCATTTGGAGTCTATTCACAAGGTTTTAAGCAATTGTTGGATAAAACGAGCGTGAGTTTGGCAAGTTTTGAATTTAAACAAATGAACACATATAAGACACTACTAGGACGCTAAACACGAGTCCTTAAAAGATCAAATGCTTTTTTTTGTTTCAAAAGTACACTATTTTTTCTTTTGGAGTCTATTCACAAGGTTTTAAGCAATCTTGGGGTACAACGAGCGTGAGTTTGACAAGTTTTGAATTTAAACAAATGAACACATATAAGACACTACTAGGACGCTAAACACGAGTCCTTAAAAGATCAAATGCTTTTTTTTGTTTCAAAAGTACACTATTTTTTCTTTTGGAGTCTATTCACAAGGTTTTAAGCAATCGTTGGATAAAACGAGCGTGAGTTTGACAAGTTTTTAATTTAAACAAATGAACACATATAAGACACTACTAGGACGCTAAACACGAGTCCTTAAAAGATCAAATGCTTTTTTTTGTTTCAAAAGTACACTATTTTTTCTTTTGGAGTCTATTCACAAGGTTTTAAGCAATCTTGGGATACAACGAGCGTGAGTTTGACAAGTTTTGAATTTAAACAAACTAAAACATATAAGACACTACTAGGACGCTAAACTCGAGTCCTTAAAAGATCAAATGCTTTTTTTGTTTCAAATGTACACTATTTTTTCATTTGGATTGTATTCACAAGGTTTTAAGCAATCGTTGGATAAAACGAGCGTGAGTTTGACAAGTTTTGAATTTAAACAAATGAACACATATAAGACACTACTAGGACGCTAAACACGAGTCCTTAAAAGATCAAATGCTTTTTTTTGTTTCAAAAGTACACTATTTTTTCTTTTGGAGTCTATTCACAAGGTTTTAAGCAATCGTTGGATAAAACGAGCGTGAGTTTGACAAGTTTTTAATTTAAACAAATGAACACATATAAGACACTACTAGGACGCTAAACACGAGTCCTTAAAAGATCAAATGCTTTTTTTTGTTTCAAAAGTACACTATTTTTTCTTTTGGAGTCTATTCACAAGGTTTTAAGCAATCTTGGGATACAACGAGCGTGAGTTTGACAAGTTTTGAATTTAAACAAACTAAAACATATAAGACACTACTAGGACGCTAAACTCGAGTCCTTAAAAGATCAAATGCTTTTTTTGTTTCAAATGTACACTATTTTTTCATTTGGATTGTATTCACAAGGTTTTAAGCAATCGTTGGATAAAACGAGCGTGAGTTTGACAAGTTTTGAATTTAAACAAATGAACACATATAAGACACTACTAGGACGCTAAACACGAGTCCTTAAAAGATCAAATGCTTTTTTTTGTTTCAAAAGTACACTATTTTTTCTTTTGGAGTCTATTCACAAGGTTTTAAGCAATCGTTGGATAAAACGAGCGTGAGTTTGACAAGTTTTTAATTTAAACAAATGAACACATATAAGACACTACTAGGACGCTAAACACGAGTCCTTAAAAGATCAAATGCTTTTTTTTGTTTCAAAAGTACACTATTTTTTCTTTTGGAGTCTATTCACAAGGTTTTAAGCAATCCTGGGATAGAACGAGTGTGAGTTTCACAAGTGTTGAATTTAAACAAATGAAAACATATAAGACACTACTAGGACGCTAAACTCGAGTCCTTAAAAGATCAAATGCTTTTTTTGTTTCAAAAGTACACTATTTTTTCATTTGGAGTGTATTCACAAGGTTTTAAGCAATCGTTGGATAAAACGAGCGTGAGTTTGACAAGTTTTGAATTTAAACAAATGAACACATATAAGACACTACTAGGACGCTAAACACGAGTCCTTAAAAGATCAAATGCTTTTTTTTGTTTCAAAAGTACTCTATTTTTTCTTTTGGAGTCTATTCACAAGGTTTTAAGCAATCCTGGGATAGAACGAGCGTGAGTTTCACAAGTGTTGAATTTAAACAAATAAAAACATATAAGACACTACTAGGACGCTAAACTGGAGTCCTTAAAAGATCAAATGCTTTTTTTGTTTCAAAAGTACACTATTTTTTCATTTGGAGTGTATTCACAAGGTTTTAAGCAATCGTTGGATAAAACGAGCGTGAGTTTGACAAGTGTTGAATTTAAACAAATGAAAACATATAAGACACTACTAGGACGCTAAACTCGAGTCCTCAAAAGATCAAATGCTTTTTTTTTTCAAAAGTACACTATTTTTTCATTTGGAGTCTATTCACAAGGTTTTAAGCAATTGTTGGATAAAACGAGCGTGAGTTTGGCAAGTTTTGAATTTAAACAAATGAACACATATAAGACACTACTAGGACGCTAAACACGAGTCCTTAAAAGATCAAATGCTTTTTTTTGTTTCAAAAGTACACTATTTTTTCTTTTGGAGTCTATTCACAAGGTTTTAAGCAATCTTGGGATACAACGAGCGTGAGTTTGACAAGTTTTGAATTTAAACAAACTAAAACATATAAGACACTACTAGGACGCTAAACTCGAGTCCTTAAAAGATCAAATGCTTTTTTTGTTTCAAATGTACACTATTTTTTCATTTGGATTGTATTCACAAGGTTTTAAGCAATCGTTGGATAAAACGAGCGTGAGTTTGACAAGTTTTGAATTTAAACAAATGAACACATATAAGACACTACTAGGACGCTAAACACGAGTCCTTAAAAGATCAAATGCTTTTTTTTGTTTCAAAAGTACACTATTTTTTCTTTTGGAGTCTATTCACAAGGTTTTAAGCAATCGTTGGATAAAACGAGCGTGAGTTTGACAAGTTTTTAATTTAAACAAATGAACACATATAAGACACTACTAGGACGCTAAACACGAGTCCTTAAAAGATCAAATGCTTTTTTTTGTTTCAAAAGTACACTATTTTTTCTTTTGGAGTCTATTCACAAGGTTTTAAGCAATCGTTGGATAAAACGAGCGTGAGTTTGACAAATTTTTAATTTAAACAAATGAACACATATAAGACACTACTAGGACGCTAAACACGAGTCCTTAAAAGATCAAATGCTTTTTTTTGTTTCAAAAGTACACTATTTTTTCTTTTGGAGTCTATTCACAAGGTTTTAAGCAATCCTGGGATAGAACGAGCGTGAGTTTCACAAGTGTTGAATTTAAACAAATGAAAACATATAAGACACTACTAGGACGCTAAACTCGAGTCCTTAAAAGATCAAATGCTTTTTTTGTTTCAAAAGTACACTATTTTTTCATTTGGAGTGTATTCACAAGGTTTTAAGCAATCGTTGGATAAAACGAGCGTGAGTTTGACAAGTGTTGAATTTAAACAAATGAAAACATATAAGACACTACTAGGACGCTAAACTCGAGTCCTCAAAAGATCAAATGCTTTTTTTGTTTCAAAAGTACACTATTTTTTCATTTGGAGTCTATTCACAAGGTTTTAAGCAATTGTTGGATAAAACGAGCGTGAGTTTGACAAGTTTTGAATTTAAACAAATGAACACATATAAGACACTACTAGGACGCTAAACACGAGTCCTTAAAAGATCAAATGCTTTTTTTTGTTTCAAAAGTACACTATTTTTTCATTTGGAGTGTATTCACAAGGTTTTAAGCAATCGTTGGATAAAACGAGCGTGAGTTTGACAAGTTTTGAATTTAAACAAATGAACACATATAAGACATTGCTAGGACGCTAAACACGAGTCCTTAAAAGATCAAATGCTTTTTTTTGTTTCAAAAGTACACTATTTTTTCTTTTGGAGTGTATTCACAAGGTTTTAAGCAATCTTGGGATACAACGAGCGTGAGTTTGACAAGTGTTGAAGTATTTCCTTCCTAGTGCTACAAACATGTTGAGTATAAGAACACAAGTAAGGGTGTCGAATCCACAGGGACTAATTAGACCTATATAACCACTTGTTTTGCAAGAAACTTACTAGAACTTAGAGCTAATCAAGTTAAACAGATTTGAAGTTGTATCTTGAAACTTACGGACATGAAATGGCTACAAGTAAATGAAACAACAAGTAATAAACTGAGGTAGAACCGAGGGAGTTGAGGCTAGGGATTGTATCAATAGAGAGAAGGAGCTAAGGAGGTGAAACTAAGGGAGATGAATCTAGGGATTCGGTTTCGCCATAGCTAAACTAATTCCATGTTTGTTAACTCAGATTTATGCTTAGCAATCTATCAATTTCTTGAGTTTGTTTCACTTAGATATAATCAACCATATGATGTGTGGATTTGATTAAATATTCTTAAACATGAACCTAGTTGTGATATGCAACTTGGATTCCTAATCAAGAATGTGTTATGCACAAGAAACTTTCACAAAACCAAGGGAACACTCGGCATGATGTTTGCAAAACATCCCCTTTAATCATTCCCATTTCTGCCAAGGTTATGCATGATGTGTGCTATAAGATTGGCTATACAACCTATGGTTAATTCGAATGGTGATCAAACATTAAAATCAACACATAAGGTTACAATTAAATCAGAGAATGACACAAGAAATAGAAAGATAAAACTAAGCATTCCAAATGAGTTACATGGCAGTCTTGCTAGGCTACATCGAATCCCTAGAAGGAGATTAGTTACACTTCATGTTTACAAAGATTTGACATAGAAATATAACATGAGTGTACATAGAATTAAGAAGAAGAACCCCTTGAAGCAAAACCGTGTTGAAGATCCCTTGAGAGTGACCTTCGGTGCAAGCTCCTCCAAGTGTGGTGTGGTTCCTCCAAAGGTGGTGAAGATGAATGTGACACGGTTATGGTGAGATGGTTTTTGTGGAATGGTAGAGAATGGGCGGAAATGGAGTGTTTTTGGATGTATGAGTGATGGATTGAATGGAATGAATATTGTGTATGGAACTCTTAGCTTATGGAGTGTAATAGAGAGAATGTAGGTTGTCGAATGGAGTGTAGTAGTGTAGGGTTATGGAATGTAATCCCCTCAGATTTCAATTGAAGACTACACTTCAAGGGAATGGATGGAGTAGCTTTTCAGATTTAGATCCAAGATTGGATCTCAACAAATGTAGAATAAGGAAAGCTAGTGTGTGTAATGATGGGGGAATTCAAATTCTGAAATGGTAAGGCACGGCATGGGGTTGAATGGGCAAGCATGTGGTAATTTTTAAATGAAGAAGCATGTGGAATGACTGCAAGGGCAGGTTTTAATGAATATAAAACTGACGGCATGGGTGAATTTGTGGTGTAATTGTGGCTGAATGGTGTAACTAAATGGGGGGTGAATGTTCTAGGTGAAAAAGGGGGTAAAAGGGTAACCAAATGCATGGCAAGGTGTGTTAAACCTCCCAATCTGAATCCAATGCATGTGCCATGCATAGAATTCCCCAAACTGGCCGAATTGCACCCTTTGTCAATTCCTGAAATTCTAGCAACCAACTTGTCCTCAATTCTTCACTTGGACTTCAAATTAACACATCAAACTCCTCTCCATGCTTGGAGTAATGCTCGGACACCAAAAGTGGTGTTTTTGCTTCATTTGCCTTCCAATTGCTCCTAACAAACACATAGCTGCATACTAACACAAAACAATGTAAAATGCAACTAATTTAAATCGAACACATCACCAAGACACAAAATATGTATGCTATAAATGCATATGAAATGTGAACTATCAACAAGTTTTGAATTTAAACAAATGAAAACATATAAGACACTACTAGGACGCTAAACTCGAGTCCTTAAAAGATCAAATGCTTTTTTTTGTTTCAAAAGTACACTATTTTTTCTTTTGGAGTCTATTCACAAGGTTTTAAGCAATCGTTGGATAAAACGAGCGTGAGTTTGACAAGTTTTGAATTTAAACAAATGAACACATATAAGACACTACTAGGACGCTAAACACGAGTCCTTAAAAGATCAAATGCTTTTTTTTGTTTCAAAAGTACACAATTTTTTCTTTTGGAGTCTATTCACAAGGTTTTAAGCAATCTTGGGGTACAACGAGCGTGAGTTTGACAAGTTTTGAATTTAAACAAACTAAAACATATAAGACACTACTAGGACGCTAAACTCGAGTCCTTAAAAGATCAATTGCTTTTTTTGTTTCAAATGTACACTATTTTTTCATTTGGAGTGTATTCACAAGGTTTTAAGCAATCGTTGGATAAAACGAGCGTGAGTTTGACAAGTTTTGAATTTAAACAAATGAACACATATAAGACACTACTAGGACGCTAAACTCGAGTCCTTAAAAGATCAAATGCTTTTTTTTGTTTCAAAAGTACACTATTTTTTCTTTTGGAGTCTATTCACAAGGTTTTAAGCAATCGTTGGATAAAACGAGCGTGAGTTTGACAAGTTTTGAATTTAAACAAATGAACACATATAAAACACTACTAGGACGCTGAACACGAGTCCTTAAAAGATCAAATGCTTTTTTTTGTTTCAAAAGTACACTATTTTTTCTTTTGGAGTCTATTCACAAGGTTTTAAGCAATCTTGGGGTACAACGAGCGTGAGTTTGACAAGTTTTGAATTTAAACAAACTAAAACATATAAGACACTACTAGGACGCTAAACTCGAGTCCTTAAAAGATCAATTGCTTTTTTTGTTTCAAATGTACACTATTTTTTCATTTGGAGTGTATTCACAAGGTTTTAAGCAATCGTTGGATAAAACGAGCGTGAGTTTGACAAGTTTTGAATTTAAACAAATGAACACATATAAGACACTACTAGGACGCTAAACACGAGTCCTTAAAAGATCAAATGCTTTTTTTTGTTTCAAAAGTACACTATTTTTTCTTTTGGAGTCTATTCACAAGGTTTTAAGCAATCCTGGGATACAACGAGCGTGAGTTTCACAAGTGTTGAATTTAAACAAATGAAAACATATAAGACACTACTAGGACGCTAAACTCGAGTCCTCAAAAGATCAAATGCTTTTTTTGTTTCAAAAGTACACTATTTTTTCATTTGGAGTCTATTCACAAGGTTTTAAGCAATTGTTGGATAAAACGAGCGTGAGTTTGACAAGTTTTGAATTTAAACAAATGAACACATATAAGACACTACTAGGACGCTAAACACGAGTCCTTAAAAGATCAAATGCTTTTTTTTGTTTCAAAAGTACACTATTTTTTCTTTTGGAGTCTATTCACAAGGTTTTAAGCAATCTTGGGATACAACGAGCGTGAGTTTGACAAGTTTTGAATTTAAACAAACTAAAACATATAAGACACTACTAGGACGCTAAACTCGAGTCCTTAAAAGATCAAATGCTTTTTTTGTTTCAAATGTACACTATTTTTTCATTTGGATTGTATTCACAAGGTTTTAAGCAATCGCTTGGATAAAACGAGCGTGAGTTTGACAAGTTTTGAATTTAAACAAATGAACACATATAAGACACTACTAGGACGCTAAACACGAGTCCTTAAAAGATCAAATGCTTTTTTTTGTTTCAAAAGTACACTATTTTTTCTTTTGGAGTCTATTCACAAGGTTTTAAGCAATCGTTGGATAAAACGAGCGTGAGTTTGACAAGTTTTTAATTTAAACAAATGAACACATATAAGACACTACTAGGACGCTAAACACGAGTCCTTAAAAGATCAAATGCTTTTTTTTGTTTCAAAAGTACACTATTTTTTCTTTTGGAGTCTATTCACAAGGTTTTAAGCAATCCTGGGATAGAACGAGCGTGAGTTTCACAAGTGTTGAATTTAAACAAATGAAAACATATAAGACACTACTAGGACGCTAAACTCGAGTCCTTAAAAGATCAAATGCTTTTTTTGTTTCAAAAGTACACTATTTTTTCATTTGGAGTGTATTCACAAGGTTTTAAGCAATCGTTGGATAAAACGAGCGTGAGTTTGACAAGTTTTGAATTTAAACTAATGAACACATATAAGACACTACTAGGACGCTAAACACGAGTCCTTAAAAGATCAAATGCTTTTTTTTGTTTCAAAAGTACTCTATTTTTTCTTTTGGAGTCTATTCACAAGGTTTTAAGCAATCCTGGGATACAACGAGCGTGAGTTTCACAAGTGTTGAATTTAAACAAATGAAAACATATAAGACACTACTAGGACGCTAAACTCGAGTCCTTAAAAGATCAAATGCTTTTTTTGTTTCAAAAGTACACTATTTTTTCATTTGGAGTGTATTCACAAGGTTTTAAGCAATCGTTGGATAAAACGAGCGTGAGTTTGACAAGTGTTGAATTTAAACAAATGAAAACATATAAGACACTACTAGGACGCTAAACTCGAGTCCTCAAAAGATCAAATGCTTTTTTTGTTTCAAAAGTACACTATTTTTTCATTTGGAGTCTATTCACAAGGTTTTAAGCAATTGTTGGATAAAACGAGCGTGAGTTTGACAAGTTTTGAATTTAAACAAATGAACACATATAAGACACTACTAGGACGCTAAACACGAGTCCTTAAAAGATCAAATGCTTTTTTTTGTTTCAAAAGTACACTATTTTTTCTTTTGGAGTCTATTCACAAGGTTTTAAGCAATCTTGGGATACAACGAGCGTGAGTTTGACAAGTTTTGAATTTAAACAAACTAAAACATATAAGACACTACTAGGACGCTAAACTCGAGTCCTTAAAAGATCAAATGCTTTTTTTGTTTCAAATGTACACTATTTTTTCATTTGGATTGTATTCACAAGGTTTTAAGCAATCGTTGGATAAAACGAGCGTGAGTTTGACAAGTTTTGAATTTAAACAAATGAACACATATAAGACACTACTAGGACGCTAAACACGAGTCCTTAAAAGATCAAATGCATTTTTTTGTTTCAAAAGTACACTATTTTTTCTTTTGGAGTCTATTCACAAGGTTTTAAGCAATCCTGGGATACAACGAGCGTGAGTTTCACAAGTGTTGAATTTAAACAAATGAAAACATATAAGACACTACTAGGACGCTAAACTCGAGTCCTTAAAAGATCAAATGCTTTTTTTGTTTCAAAAGTACACTATTTTTTCATTTGGAGTGTATTCACAAGGTTTTAAGCAATCGTTCGATAAAACGAGCGTGAGTTTGACAAGTGTTGAATTTAAACAAATGAAAACATATAAGACACTACTAGGACGCTAAACTCGAGTCCTCAAAAGATCAAATGCTTTTTTTGTTTCAAAAGTACACTATTTTTTCATTTGGAGTCTATTCACAAGGTTTTAAGCAATTGTTGGATAAAACGAGCGTGAGTTTGACAAGTTTTGAATTTAAACAAATGAACACATATAAGACACTACTAGGACGCTAAACACGAGTCCTTAAAAGATCAAATGCTTTTTTTTGTTTCAAAAGTACACTATTTTTTCTTTTGGAGTCTATTCACAAGGTTTTAAGCAATCTTGGGATACAACGAGCGTGAGTTTGACAAGTTTTGAATTTAAACAAACTAAAACATATAAGACACTACTAGGACGCTAAACTCGAGTCCTTAAAAGATCAAATGCTTTTTTTGTTTCAAATGTACATTATTTTTTCATTTGGATTGTATTCACAAGGTTTTAAGCAATCGTTGGATAAAACGAGCGTGAGTTTGACAAGTTTTGAATTTAAACAAATGAACACATATAAGACACTACTAGGACGCTAAACACGAGTCCTTAAAAGATCAAATGCTTTTTTTTGTTTCAAAAGTACACTATTTTTTCTTTTGGAGTCTATTCACAAGGTTTTAAGCAATCGTTGGATAAAACGAGCGTGAGTTTGACAAGTTTTTAATTTAAACAAATGAACACATATAAGACACTACTAGGACGCTAAACACGAGTCCTTAAAAGATCAAATGCTTTTTTTTGTTTCAAAAGTACACTATTTTTTCTTTTGGAGTCTATTCACAAGGTTTTAAGCAATCCTGGGATAGAACGAGCGTGAGTTTCACAAGTGTTGAATTTAAACAAATGAAAACATATAAGACACTACTAGGACGCTAAACTCGAGTCCTTAAAAGATCAAATGCTTTTTTTGTTTCAAAAGTACACTATTTTTTCATTTGGAGTGTATTCACAAGGTTTTAAGCAATCGTTGGATAAAACGAGCGTGAGTTTGACAAGTTTTGAATTTAAACAAATGAACACATATAAGACACTACTAGGACGCTAAACACGAGTCCTTAAAAGATCAAATGCATTTTTTTGTTTCAAAAGTACACTATTTTTTCTTTTGGAGTCTATTCACAAGGTTTTAAGCAATCCTGGGATACAACGAGCGTGAGTTTCACAAGTGTTGAATTTAAACAAATGAAAACATATAAGACACTACTAGGACGCTAAACTCGAGTCCTTAAAAGATCAAATGCTTTTTTTGTTTCAAAAGTACACTATTTTTTCATTTGGAGTGTATTCACAAGGTTTTAAGCAATCGTTGGATAAAACGAGCGTGAGTTTGACAAGTGTTGAATTTAAACAAATGAAAACATATAAGACACTACTAGGACGCTAAACTCGAGTCCTCAAAAGATCAAATGCTTTTTTTGTTTCAAAAGTACAC
The DNA here is from genome assembly GCA_963580275.1 of Crataegus laevigata. NCBI lineage: Eukaryota > Viridiplantae > Streptophyta > Magnoliopsida > Rosales > Rosaceae > Crataegus > Crataegus laevigata. The sequence goes on from OY756945.1 coordinate 22,724,541, forward strand.
TATTTTTTCATTTGGAGTCTATTCACAAGGTTTTAAGCAATTGTTGGATAAAACGAGCGTGAGTTTGACAAGTTTTGAATTTAAACAAATGAACACATATAAGACACTACTAGGACGCTAAACACGAGTCCTTAAAAGATCAAATGCTTTTTTTTGTTTCAAAAGTACACTATTTTTTCTTTTGGAGTCTATTCACAAGGTTTTAAGCAATCTTGGGATACAACGAGCGTGAGTTTGACAAGTTTTGAATTTAAACAAACTAAAACATATAAGACACTACTAGGACGCTAAACTCGAGTCCTTAAAAGATCAAATGCGTTTTTTGTTTCAAATGTACACTATTTTTTCATTTGGATTGTATTCACAAGGTTTTAAGCAATCGTTGGATAAAACGAGCGTGAGTTTGACAAGTTTTGAATTTAAACAAATGAACACATATAAGACACTACTAGGACGCTAAACACGAGTCCTTAAAAGATCAAATGCTTTTTTTTGTTTCAAAAGTACACTATTTTTTCTTTTGGAGTCTATTCACAAGGTTTTAAGTTATCGTTGGATAAAACGAGCGTGAGTTTGACAAGTTTTTAATTTAAACAAATGAACACATATAAGACACTACTAGGACGCTAAACACGAGTCCTTAAAAGATCAAATGCTTTTTTTTGTTTCAAAAGTACACTATTTTTTCTTTTGGAGTCTATTCACAAGGTTTTAAGCAATCCTGGGATAGAACGAGCGTGAGTTTCACAAGTGTTGAATTTAAACAAATGAAAACATATAAGACACTACTGGGACGCTAAACTCGAGTCCTTAAAAGATCAAATGCTTTTTTTGTTTCAAAAGTACACTATTTTTTCATTTGGAGTGTATTCACAAGGTTTTAAGCAATCGTTGGATAAAACGAGCGTGAGTTTGACAAGTTTTGAATTTAAACAAATGAACACATATAAGACACTACTAGGACGCTAAACACGAGTCCTTAAAAGATCAAATGCTTTTTTTTGTTTCAAAAGTACTCTATTTTTTCTTTTGGAGTCTATTCACAAGGTTTTAAACAATCCTGGGATAGAACGAGCGTGAGTTTCACAAGTGTTGAATTTAAACAAATGAAAACATATAAGACACTACTAGGACGCTAAACTCGAGTCCTCAAAAGATCAAATGCTTTTTTTGTTTCAAAAGTACACTATTTTTTCATTTGGAGTGTATTCACAAGGTTTTAAGCAATCGTTGGATAAAACGAGCGTGAGTTTGACAAGTTTTGAATTTAAACAAATGAACACATATAAGACACTACTAGGACGCTAAACACGAGTCCTTAAAAGATCAAATGCTTTTTTTTGTTTCAAAAGTACTCTATTTTTTCTTTTGGAGTCTATTCACAAGGTTTTAAGCAATCCTGGGATAGAACGAGCGTGAGTTTCACAAGTGTTGAATTTAAACAAATGAAAACATATAAGACACTACTAGGACGCTAAACTTGAGTCCTTAAAAGATCAAATGCTTTTTTTGTTTCAAAAGTACACTATTTTTTCATTTGGAGTGTATTCACAAGGTTTTAAGCAATCGTTGGATAAAACGAGCGTGAGTTTGACAAGTGTTGAATTTAAACAAATGAAAACATATAAGACACTACTAGGACGCTAAACTCGAGTCCTCAAAAGATCAAATGCTTTTTTTGTTTCAAAAGTACACTATTTTTTCATTTGGAGTCTATTCACAAGGTTTTAAGCAATCGTTGGATAAAACGAGCGTGAGTTTGACAAGTTTTGAATTTAAACAAATGAACACATATAAGACACTACTAGGACGCTAAACACGAGTCCTTAAAAGATCAAATGCTTTTTTTTGTTTCAAAAGTACACTATTTTTGCTTTTGGAGTCTCTTCACAAGGTTTTAAGCAATCCTGGGATACAACGAGCGTGAGTTTCACAAGTGTTGAATTTAAACAAACTAAAACATATAAGACACTACCAGGACGCTAAACTCGAGTCCTTAAAAGATCAAATGCTTTTTTTGTTTCAAATGTACACTATTTTTTCATTTGGAGTGTATTCACAAGGTTTTAAGCAATCGTTGGATAAAACGAGCGTTAGTTTGACAAGTTTTGAATTTAAACAAATGCACACATATAAGACACTACTAGGACGCTAAACACGAGTCCTTAAAAGATCAAATGCTTTTTTTTGTTTCAAAAGTACACTATTTTTTCTTTTGGAGTCTCTTCACAAGGTTTTAAGCAATCCTGGGATACAACGAGCGTGAGTTTCACAAGTGTTGAATTTAAACAAACTAAAACATATAAGACACTACTAGGACGCTAAACTCGAGTCCTTAAAAGATCAAATGCTTTTTTTGTTTCAAATGTACACTATTTTTTCATTTGGAGTGTATTCACAAGGTTTTAAGCAATCGTTGGATAAAACGAGCGTTAGTTTGACAAGTTTTGAATTTAAACAAATGCACACATATAAGACACTACTAGGACGCTAAACACGAGTCCTTAAAAGATCAAATGCTTTTTTTTGTTTCAAAAGTACACTATTTTTTCTTTTGGAGTGTATTCACAAGGTTTTAAGCAATCGTTGGATAAAACGAGCGTGAGTTTGACAAGTTTTGAATTTAAACAAATGAACACATATAAGACACTACTAGGACGCTAAACACGAGTCCTTAAAAGATCAAATGCTTTTTTTTGTTTCAAAAGTACACTATTTTTGCTTTTGGAGTCTCTTCACAAGGTTTTAAGCAATCCTGGGATACAACGAGCGTGAGTTTCACAAGTGTTGAATTTAAACAAACTAAAACATATAAGACACTACTAGGACGCTAAACTCGAGTCCTTAAAAGATCAAATGCTTTTTTTGTTTCAAATGTACACTATTTTTTCATTTGGAGTGTATTCACAAGGTTTTAAGTTATCGTTGGATAAAACGAGCGTTAGTTTGACAAGTTTTGAATTTAAACAAATGCACACATATAAGACACTACTAGGACGCTAAACACGAGTCCTTAAAAGATCAAATGCTTTTTTTTGTTTCAAAAGTACACTATTTTTTCTTTTGGAGTCTATTCACAAGGTTTTAAGCAATCCTGGGATAGAACGAGCGTGAGTTTCACAAGTGTTGAATTTAAACAAATGAAAACATATAAGACACTACTGGGACGCTAAACTCGAGTCCTTAAAAGATCAAATGCTTTTTTTGTTTCAAAAGTACACTATTTTTTCATTTGGAGTGTATTCACAAGGTTTTAAGCAATCGTTGGATAAAACGAGCGTGAGTTTGACAAGTTTTGAATTTAAACAAATGAACACATATAAGACACTACTAGGACGCTAAACACGAGTCCTTAAAAGATCAAATGCTTTTTTTTGTTTCAAAAGTACTCTATTTTTTCTTTTGGAGTCTATTCACAAGGTTTTAAACAATCCTGGGATAGAACGAGCGTGAGTTTCACAAGTGTTGAATTTAAACAAATGAAAACATATAAGACACTACTAGGACGCTAAACTCGAGTCCTCAAAAGATCAAATGCTTTTTTTGTTTCAAAAGTACACTATTTTTTCATTTGGAGTGTATTCACAAGGTTTTAAGCAATCGTTGGATAAAACGAGCGTGAGTTTGACAAGTTTTGAATTTAAACAAATGAACACATATAAGACACTACTAGGACGCTAAACACGAGTCCTTAAAAGATCAAATGCTTTTTTTTGTTTCAAAAGTACTCTATTTTTTCTTTTGGAGTCTATTCACAAGGTTTTAAGCAATCCTGGGATAGAACGAGCGTGAGTTTCACAAGTGTTGAATTTAAACAAATGAAAACATATAAGACACTACTAGGACGCTAAACTTGAGTCCTTAAAAGATCAAATGCTTTTTTTGTTTCAAAAGTACACTATTTTTTCATTTGGAGTGTATTCACAAGGTTTTAAGCAATCGTTGGATAAAACGAGCGTGAGTTTGACAAGTGTTGAATTTAAACAAATGAAAACATATAAGACACTACTAGGACGCTAAACTCGAGTCCTCAAAAGATCAAATGCTTTTTTTGTTTCAAAAGTACACTATTTTTTCATTTGGAGTCTATTCACAAGGTTTTAAGCAATCGTTGGATAAAACGAGCGTGAGTTTGACAAGTTTTGAATTTAAACAAATGAACACATATAAGACACTACTAGGACGCTAAACACGAGTCCTTAAAAGATCAAATGCTTTTTTTTGTTTCAAAAGTACTCTATTTTTTCTTTTGGAGTCTATTCACAAGGTTTTAAGCAATCCTGGGATAGAACGAGCGTGAGTTTGACAAGTTTTGAATTTAAACAAACTAAAACATATAAGACACTACTAGGACGCTAAACTCGAGTCCTTAAAAGATCAAATGCTTTTTTTTGTTTCAAAAGTACACTATTTTTTCTTTTGGAGTGTATTCACAAGGTTTTAAGCAATCGTTGGATAAAACGAGCGTGAGTTTGACAAGTTTTGAATTTAAACAAATGAACACATATAAGACACTACTAGGACGCTAAACACGAGTCCTTAAAAGATTAAATGCTTTTTTTTGTTTCAAAAGTACACTATTTTTTCTTTTGGAGTGTATTCACAAGGTTTTAAGCAATCGTTGGATAAAACGAGCGTGAGTTTGACAAGTTTTGAATTTAAACAAATGAACACATATAAGACACTACTAGGACGCTAAACACGAGTCCTTAAAAGATCAAATGCTTTTTTTTGTTTCAAAAGTACACTATTTTTTCTTTTGGAGTGTATTCACAAGGTTTTAAGCAATCGTTGGATAAAACGAGCGTGAGTTTGACAAGTTTTGAATTTAAACAAATGAACACATATAAGACACTACTAGGACGCTAAACACGAGTCCTTAAAAGATCAAATGCTTTTTTTTGTTTCAAAAGTACACTATTTTTTCTTTTGGAGTCTCTTCACAAGGTTTTAAGCAATCCTGGGATACAACGAGCGTGAGTTTCACAAGTGTTGAATTTAAACAAACTAAAACATATAAGACACTACTAGGACGCTAAACTCGAGTCCTTAAAAGATCAAATGCTTTTTTTGTTTCAAATGTACACTATTTTTTCATTTGGAGTGTATTCACAAGGTTTTAAGCAATCGTTGGATAAAACGAGCGTTAGTTTGACAAGTTTTGAATTTAAACAAATGCACACATATAAGACACTACTAGGACGCTAAACACGAGTCCTTAAAAGATCAAATGCTTTTTTTTGTTTCAAAAGTACACTATTTTTTCTTTTGGAGTGTATTCACAAGGTTTTAAGCAATCGTTGGATAAAACGAGCGTGAGTTTGACAAGTTTTGAATTTAAACAAATGAACACATATAAGACACTACTAGGACGCTAAACACGAGTCCTTAAAAGATCAAATGCTTTTTTTTGTTTCAAAAGTACACTATTTTTGCTTTTGGAGTCTCTTCACAAGGTTTTAAGCAATCCTGGGATACAACGAGCGTGAGTTTCACAAGTGTTGAATTTAAACAAACTAAAACATATAAGACACTACTAGGACGCTAAACTCGAGTCCTTAAAAGATCAAATGCTTTTTTTGTTTCAAATGTACACTATTTTTTCATTTGGAGTGTATTCACAAGGTTTTAAGCAATCGTTGGATAAAACGAGCGTTAGTTTGACAAGTTTTGAATTTAAACAAATGCACACATATAAGACACTACTAGGACGCTAAACACGAGTCCTTAAAAGATCAAATGCTTTTTTTTGTTTCAAAAGTACACTATTTTTTCTTTTGGAGTCTATTCACAAGGTTTTAAGCAATCCTGGGATACAACGAGCGTGAGTTTCACAAGTGTTGAATTTAAACAAATGAAAACATATAAGACACTACTAGGACGCTAAACTCGAGTCCTTAAAAGATCAAATGCTTTTTTTGTTCCAAAAGTACACTATTTTTTCATTTGGAGTGTATTCACAAGGTTTTAAGCAATCGTTGGATAAAACGAGCGTGAGTTTGACAAGTTTTGAATTTAAACAAATGAACACATATAAAACACTACTAGGACGCTAAACACGAGTCCTTAAAAGATCAAATGCTTTTTTTTGTTTCAAAAGTACACTATTTTTTCTTTTGGAGTCTATTCACAAGGTTTTAAGCAATCTTGGGGTACAACGAACGTGAGTTTGACAAGTTTTGAATTTAAACAAACTAAAACATATAAGACACTACTAGGACGCTAAACTCGAGTCCTTAAAAGATCAAATGCTTTTTTTGTTTCAAATGTACACTATTTTTTCATTTGGAGTCTATTCACAAGGTTTTAAGCAATCGTTGGATAAAACGAGCGTGAGTTTGACAAGTTTTGAATTTAAACAAATGAACACATATAAGACACTGCTAGGACGCTAAACACGAGTCCTTAAAAGATCAAATGCTTTTTTTTGTTTCAAAAGTACTCTATTTTTTCTTTTGGAGTCTATTCACAAGGTTTTAAGCAATCCTGGGATAGAACGAGCGTGAGTTTGACAAGTTTTGAATTTAAACAAACTAAAACATATAAGACACTACTAGGACGCTAAACTCGAGTCCTTAAAAGATCAAATGCTTTTTTTTGTTTCAAAAGTACACTATTTTTTCTTTTGGAGTGTATTCACAAGGTTTTAAGCAATCGTTGGATAAAACGAGCGTGAGTTTGACAAGTTTTGAATTTAAACAAATGAACACATATAAGACACTACTAGGACGCTAAACACGAGTCCTTAAAAGATTAAATGCTTTTTTTTGTTTCAAAAGTACACTATTTTTTCTTTTGGAGTGTATTCACAAGGTTTTAAGCAATCGTTGGATAAAACGAGCGTGAGTTTGACAAGTTTTGAATTTAAACAAATGAACACATATAAGACACTACTAGGACGCTAAACACGAGTCCTTAAAAGATCAAATGCTTTTTTTTGTTTCAAAAGTACACTATTTTTTCTTTTGGAGTGTATTCACAAGGTTTTAAGCAATCGTTGGATAAAACGAGCGTGAGTTTGACAAGTTTTGAATTTAAACAAATGAACACATATAAGACACTACTAGGACGCTAAACACGAGTCCTTAAAAGATCAAATGCTTTTTTTTGTTTCAAAAGTACACTATTTTTTCTTTTGGAGTCTCTTCACAAGGTTTTAAGCAATCCTGGGATACAACGAGCGTGAGTTTCACAAGTGTTGAATTTAAACAAACTAAAACATATAAGACACTACTAGGACGCTAAACTCGAGTCCTTAAAAGATCAAATGCTTTTTTTGTTTCAAATGTACACTATTTTTTCATTTGGAGTGTATTCACAAGGTTTTAAGCAATCGTTGGATAAAACGAGCGTTAGTTTGACAAGTTTTGAATTTAAACAAATGCACACATATAAGACACTACTAGGACGCTAAACACGAGTCCTTAAAAGATCAAATGCTTTTTTTTGTTTCAAAAGTACACTATTGTTTCTTTTGGAGTGTATTCACAAGGTTTTAAGCAATCGTTGGATAAAACGAGCGTGAGTTTGACAAGTTTTGAATTTAAACAAATGAACACATATAAGACACTACTAGGACGCTAAACACGAGTCCTTAAAAGATCAAATGCTTTTTTTTGTTTCAAAAGTACACTATTTTTGCTTTTGGAGTCTCTTCACAAGGTTTTAAGCAATCCTGGGATACAACGAGCGTGAGTTTCACAAGTGTTGAATTTAAACAAACTAAAACATATAAGACACTACCAGGACGCTAAACTCGAGTCCTTAAAAGATCAAATGCTTTTTTTGTTTCAAATGTACACTATTTTTTCATTTGGAGTGTATTCACAAGGTTTTAAGCAATCGTTGGATAAAACGAGCGTTAGTTTGACAAGTTTTGAATTTAAACAAATGCACACATATAAGACACTACTAGGACGCTAAACACGAGTCCTTAAAAGATCAAATGCTTTTTTTTGTTTCAAAAGTACACTATTTTTTCTTTTGGAGTCTATTCACAAGGTTTTAAGCAATCCTGGGATACAACGAGCGTGAGTTTCACAAGTGTTGAATTTAAACAAATGAAAACATATAAGACACTACTAGGACGCTAAACTCGAGTCCTTAAAAGATCAAATGCTTTTTTTGTTCCAAAAGTACACTATTTTTTCATTTGGAGTGTATTCACAAGGTTTTAAGCAATCGTTGGATAAAACGAGCGTGAGTTTGACAAGTTTTGAATTTAAACAAATGAACACATATAAGACACTGCTAGGACGCTAAACACGAGTCCTTAAAAGATCAAATGCTTTTTTTTGTTTCAAAAGTACACTATTTTTTCTTTTGGAGTGTATTCACAAGGTTTTAAGCAATCTTGGGATACAACGAGCGTGAGTTTGACAAGTTTTGAATTTAAACAAACTAAAACATATAAGACACTACTAGGACGCTAAACTCGAGTCCTTAAAAGATCAAATGCTTTTTTTTGTTTCAAAAGTACACTATTTTTTCTTTTGGAGTGTATTCACAAGGTTTTAAGCAATCGTTGGATAAAACGAGCGTGAGTTTGACAAGTTTTGAATTTAAACAAATGAACACATATAAGACACTACTAGGACGCTAAACACGAGTCCTTAAAAGATTAAATGCTTTTTTTTGTTTCAAAAGTACACTATTTTTTCTTTTGGAGTGTATTCACAAGGTTTTAAGCAATCGTTGGATAAAACGAGCGTGAGTTTGACAAGTTTTGAATTTAAACAAATGAACACATATAAGACACTACTAGGACGCTAAACACGAGTCCTTAAAAGATCAAATGCTTTTTTTTGTTTCAAAAGTACACTATTTTTTCTTTTGGAGTGTATTCACAAGGTTTTAAGCAATCGTTTGATAAAACGAGCGTGAGTTTGACAAGTTTTGAATTTAAACAAATGAACACATATAAGACACTACTAGGACGCTAAACACGAGTCCTTAAAAGATCAAATGCTTTTTTTTGTTTCAAAAGTACACTATTTTTTCTTTTGGAGTCTCTTCACAAGGTTTTAAGCAATCCTGGGATACAACGAGCGTGAGTTTCACAAGTGTTGAATTTAAACAAACTAAAACATATAAGACACTACTAGGACGCTAAACTCGAGTCCTTAAAAGATCAAATGCTTTTTTTGTTTCAAATGTACACTATTTTTTCATTTGGAGTGTATTCACAAGGTTTTAAGCAATCGTTGGATAAAACGAGCGTTAGTTTGACAAGTTTTGAATTTAAACAAATGCACACATATAAGACACTACTAGGACGCTAAACACGAGTCCTTAAAAGATCAAATGCTTTTTTTTGTTTCAAAAGTACACTATTTTTTCTTTTGGAGTGTATTCACAAGGTTTTAAGCAATCGTTGGATAAAACGAGCGTGAGTTTGACAAGTTTTGAATTTAAACAAATGAACACATATAAGACACTACTAGGACGCTAAACACGAGTCCTTAAAAGATCAAATGCTTTTTGTTGTTTCAAAAGTACACTATTTTTGCTTTTGGAGTCTCTTCACAAGGTTTTAAGCAATCCTGGGATACAACGAGCGTGAGTTTCACAAGTGTTGAATTTAAACAAACTAAAACATATAAGACACTACTAGGACGCTAAACTCGAGTCCTTAAAAGATCAAATGCTTTTTTTGTTTCAAATGTACACTATTTTTTCATTTGGAGTGTATTCACAAGGTTTTAAGCAATCGTTGGATAAAACGAGCGTTAGTTTGACAAGTTTTGAATTTAAACAAATGCACACATATAAGACACTACTAGGACGCTAAACACGAGTCCTTAAAAGATCAAATGCTTTTTTTTGTTTCAAAAGTACACTATTTTTTCTTTTGGAGTCTATTCACAAGGTTTTAAGCAATCCTGGGATACAACGAGCGTGAGTTTCACAAGTGTTGAATTTAAACAAATGAAAACATATAAGACACTACTAGGACGCTAAACTCGAGTCCTTAAAAGATCAAATGCTTTTTTTGTTCCAAAAGTACACTATTTTTTCATTTGGAGTGTATTCACAAGGTTTTAAGCAATCGTTGGATAAAACGAGCGTGAGTTTGACAAGTTTTGAATTTAAACAAATGAACACATATAAAACACTACTAGGACGCTAAACACGAGTCCTTAAAAGATCAAATGCTTTTTTTTGTTTCAAAAGTACACTATTTTTTCTTTTGGAGTCTATTCACAAGGTTTTAAGCAATCTTGGGGTACAACGAACGTGAGTTTGACAAGTTTTGAATTTAAACAAACTAAAACATATAAGACACTACTAGGACGCTAAACTCGAGTCCTTAAAAGATCAAATGCTTTTTTTGTTTCAAATGTACACTATTTTTTCATTTGGAGTGTATTCACAAGGTTTTAAGCAATCGTTGGATAAAACGAGCGTGAGTTTGACAAGTTTTGAATTTAAACAAATGAACACATATAAGACACTGCTAGGACGCTAAACACGAGTCCTTAAAAGATCAAATGCTTTTTTTTGTTTCAAAAGTACACTATTTTTTCTTTTGGAGTGTATTCACAAGGTTTTAAGCAATCTTGGGATACAACGAGCGTGAGTTTGACAAGTGTTGAAGTATTTCCTTCCTAGTGCTACAAACATGTTGAGTATAAGAACACAAGTAAGGGTGTCGAATCCACAGGGACTAATTAGACCTATATAACCACTTGTTTTGCAAGAAACTTACTAGAACTTAGAGCTAATCAAGTTAAACAGATTTGAAGTTGTATCTTGAAACTTACGGACATGAAATGGCTACAAGTAAATGAAACAACAAGTAATAAACTGAGGTAGAACCGAGGGAGTTGAGGCTAGGGATTGTATCAATAGAGAGAAGGAGCTAAGGAGGTGAAACTAAGGGAGATGAATCTAGGGATTCGGTTTCGCCATAGCTAAACTAATTCCATGTTTGTTAACTCAGATTTATGCTTAGCAATCTATCAATTTCTTGAGTTTGTTTCACTTAGATATAATCAACCATATGATGTGTGGATTTGATTAAATATTCTTAAACATGAACCTAGTTGTGATATGCAACTTGGATTCCTAATCAAGAATGTGTTATGCACAAGAAACTTTCACAAAACCAAGGGAACACTCGGCATGATGTTTGCAAAACATCCCCTTTAATCATTCCCATTTCTGCCAAGGTTATGCATGATGTGTGCTATAAGATTGGCTATACAACCTATGGTTAATTCGAATGGTGATCAAACATTAAAATCAACACATAAGGTTACAATTAAATCAGAGAATGACACAAGAAATAGAAAGATAAAACTAAGCATTCCAAATGAGTTACATGGCAGTCTTGCTAGGCTACATCGAATCCCTAGAAGGAGATTAGTTACACTTCATGTTTACAAAGATTTGACATAGAAATATAACATGAGTGTACATAGAATTAAGAAGAAGAACCCCTTGAAGCAAAACCGTGTTGAAGATCCCTTGAGAGTGACCTTCGGTGCAAGCTCCTCCAAGTGTGGTGTGGTTCCTCCAAAGGTGGTGAAGATGAATGTGACACGGTTATGGTGAGATGGTTTTTGTGGAATGGTAGAGAATGGGCGGAAATGGAGTGTTTTTGGATGTATGAGTGATGGATTGAATGGAATGAATATTGTGTATGGAACTCTTAGCTTATGGAGTGTAATAGAGAGAATGTAGGTTGTCGAATGGAGTGTAGTAATGTAGGGTTATGGAATGTAATCCCCTCAGATTTCAATTGAAGACTACACTTCAAGGGAATGGATGGAGTAGCTTTTCAGATTTAGATCCAAGATTGGATCTCAACAAATGTAGAATAAGGAAAGCTAGTGTGTGTAATGATGGGGGAATTCAAATTCTGAAATGGTAAGGCACGGCATGGGGTTGAATGGGCAAGCATGTGGTAATTTTTAAATGAAGAAGCATGTGGAATGACTGCAAGGGCAGGTTTTAATGAATATAAAACTGACGGCATGGGTGAATTTGTGGTGTAATTGTGGCTGAATGGTGTAACTAAATGGGGGGTGAATGTTCTAGGTGAAAAAGGGGGTAAAAGGGTAACCAAATGCATGGCAAGGTGTGTTAAACCTCCCAATCTGAATCCAATGCATGTGCCATGCATAGAATTCCCCAAACTGGCTGAATTGCACCCTTTGTCAATTCCTGAAATTCTAGCAACCAACTTGTCCTCAATTCTTCACTTGGACTTCAAATTAACACATCAAACTCCTCTCCATGCTTGGAGTAATGCTCGGACACCAAAAGTGGTGTTTTTGCTTCATTTGCCTTCCAATTGCTCCTAACAAACACATAGCTGCATACTAACACAAAACAATGTAAAATGCAACTAATTTAAATCGAACACATCACCAAGACACAAAATATGTATGCTATAAATGCATATGAAATGTGAACTATCAACAAGTTTTGAATTTAAACAAATGAAAACATATAAGACACTACTAGGACGCTAAACTCGAGTCCTTAAAAGATCAAATGCTTTTTTTTGTTTCAAAAGTACACTATTTTTTCTTTTGGAGTCTATTCACAAGGTTTTAAGCAATCGTTGGATAAAACGAGCGTGAGTTTGACAAGTTTTGAATTTAAACAAATGAACACATATAAGACACTACTAGGACGCTAAACACGAGTCCTTAAAAGATCAAATGCTTTTTTTTGTTTCAAAAGTACACTATTTTTTCTTTTGGAGTCTATTCACAAGGTTTTAAGAAATCTTGGGGTACAACGAGCGTGAGTTTGACAAGTTTTGAATTTAAACAAACTAAAACATATAAGACACTACTAGGACGCTAAACTCGAGTCCTTAAAAGATCAATTGCTTTTTTTGTTTCAAATGTACACTATTTTTTCATTTGGAGTGTATTCACAAGGTTTTAAGCAATCGTTGGATAAAACGAGCGTGAGTTTGACAAGTTTTGAATTTAAACAAATGAACACATATAAGACACTACTAGGACGCTAAACTCGAGTCCTTAAAAGATCAAATGCTTTTTTTTGTTTCAAAAGTACACTATTTTTTCTTTTGGAGTCTATTCACAAGGTTTTAAGCAATCGTTGGATAAAACGAGCGTGAGTTTGACAAGTTTTGAATTTAAACAAATGAACACATAAAACACTACTAGGACGCTGAACACGAGTCCTTAAAAGATCAAATGCTTTTTTTTGTTTCAAAAGTACACTATTTTTTCTTTTGGAGTCTATTCACAAGGTTTTAAGCAATCTTGGGGTACAACGAGCGTGAGTTTGACAAGTTTTGAATTTAAACAAACGAAAACATATAAGACACTACTAGGACGCTAAACTCGAGTCCTTAAAAGATCAATTGCTTTTTTTGTTTCAAATGTACACTATTTTTTCATTTGGAGTGTATTCACAAGGTTTTAAGCAATCGTTGGATAAAACGAGCGTGAGTTTGACAAGTTTTGAATTTAAACAAATGAACACATATAAGACACTACTAGGACGCTAAACTCGAGTCCTTAAAAGATCAAATGCTTTTTTTTGTTTCAAAAGTACACTATTTTTTCTTTTGGAGTCTATTCACAAGGTTTTAAGCAATCCTGGGATACAACGAGCGTGAGTTTCACAAGTGTTGAATTAAACAAATGAAAACATATAAGACACTACTAGGACGCTAAACTCGAGTCCTTAAAAGATCAAATGCTTTTTTTGTTTCAAAAGTACACTATTTTTTCATTTGGAGTGTATTCACAAGGTTTTAAGCAATCGTTGGATAAAACGAGCGTGAGTTTGACAAGTTTTGAATTTAAACAAATGAACACATATAAAACACTACTAGGACGCTGAACACGAGTCCTTAAAAGATCAAATGCTTTTTTTTGTTTCAAAAGTACACTATTTTTTCTTTTGGAGTCTATTCACAAGGTTTTAAGCAATCTTGGGGTACAACGAGCGTGAGTTTGACAAGTTTTGAATTTAAACAAACTAAAACATATAAGACACTACTAGGACGCTAAACTCGAGTCCTTAAAAGATCAAATGCTTTTTTTGTTTCAAATGTACACTATTTTTTCATTTGGAGTGTATTCACAAGGTTTTAAGCAATCGTTGGATAAAACGAGCGTGAGTTTGACAAGTTTTGAATTTAAACAAATGAACACATATAAAACACTACTAGGACGCTAAACACGAGTCCTTAAAAGATCAAATGCTTTTTTTTGTTTCAAAAGTACACTATTTTTTCTTTTGGAGTCTATTCACAAGGTTTTAAGCAATCCTGGGATACAACGAGCGTGAGTTTCACAAGTGTTGAATTTAAACAAATGAAAACATATAAGACACTACTAGGACGCTAAACTCGAGTCCTTAAAAGATCAAATGCTTTTTTTGTTCCAAAAGTACACTATTGTTTCATTTGGAGTGTATTCACAAGGTTTTAAGCAATCGTTGGATAAAACGAGCGTGAGTTTGACAAGTTTTGAATTTAAACAAATGAACACATATAAAACACTACTAGGACGCTAAACACGAGTCCTTAAAAGATCAAATGCTTTTTTTTGTTTCAAAAGTACACTATTTTTTCTTTTGGAGTCTATTCACAAGGTTTTAAGCAATCTTGGGGTACAACGACCGTGAGTTTGACAAGTTTTGAATTTAAACAAACTAAAACATATAAGACACTACTAGGACGCTAAACTCGAGTCCTTAAAAGATCAAATGCTTTTTTTGTTTCAAATGTACACTATTTTTTCATTTGGAGTGTATTCACAAGGTTTTAAGCAATCGTTGGATAAAACGAGCGTGAGTTTGACAAGTTTTGAATTTAAACAAATGAACACATATAAAACACTACTAGGACGCTAAACACGAGTCCTTAAAAGATCAAAAGCTTTTTTTTGTTTCAAAAGTACACTATTTTTTCTTTTGGAGTCTATTCACAAGGTTTTAAGCAATCTTGGGGTACAACGAACGTGAGTTTGACAAGTTTTGAATTTAAACAAACTAAAACATATAAGACACTACTAGGACGCTAAACTCGAGTCCTTAAAAGATCAAATGCTTTTTTTGTTTCAAATGTACACTATTTTTTCATTTGGAGTGTATTCACAAGGTTTTAAGCAATCGTTGGATAAAACGAGAGTGAGTTTGACAAGTGTTGAATTTAAACAAATGAAAACATATAAGACACTACTAGGACGCTAAACTCGAGTCCTTAAAAGATCAAATGCTTTTTTTGTTCCAAAAGTACACTATTTTTTCATTTGGAGTGTATTCACAAGGTTTTAAGCAATCGTTGGATAAAACGAGCGTGAGTTTGACAAGTTTTGAATTTAAACAAATGAACACATATAAAACACTACTAGGACGCTAAACACGAGTCCTTAAAAGATCAAATGCTTTTTTTTGTTTCAAAAGTACACTATTTTTTCTTTTGGAGTCTATTCACAAGGTTTTAAGCAATCTTGGGGTACAACGACCGTGAGTTTGACAAGTTTTGAATTTAAACAAACTAAAACATATAAGACACTACTAGGACGCTAAACTCGAGTCCTTAAAAGATCAAATGCTTTTTTTGTTTCAAACGTACACTATTTTTTCATTTGGAGTGTATTCACAAGGTTTTAAGCAATCGTTGGATAAAACGAGCGTGAGTTTGACAAGTTTTGAATTTAAACAAATGAACACATATAAAACACTACTAGGACGCTGAACACGAGTCCTTAAAAGATCAAATGCTTTTTTTTGTTTCAAAAGTACACTATTTTTTCTTTTGGAGTCTATTCACAAGGTTTTAAGCAATCTTGGGGTACAACGAGCGTGAGTTTGACAAGTTTTGAATTTAAACAAACTAAAACATATAAGACACTACTAGGACGCTAAACTCGAGTCCTTAAAAGATCAATTGCTTTTTTTGTTTCAAATGTACACTATTTTTTCATTTGGAGTGTATTCACAAGGTTTTAAGCAATCGTTGGATAAAACGAGCGTGAGTTTGACAAGTTTTGAATTTAAACAAATGAACACATATAAGACAGTACTAGGACGCTAAACACGAGTCCTTAAAAGATCAAATGCTTTTTTTTGTTTCAAAAGTACACTATTTTTTCTTTTGGAGTGTATTCACAAGGTTTTAAGCAATCTTGGGATACAACGAGCGTGAGTTTGACAAGTTTTGAATTTAAACAAATGAAAACATATAAGACACTACTAGGACGCTAAACACGAGTCCTTAAAAGATCAAATGCTTTTTTTTGTTTCAAAAGTACACTATTTTTTCTTTTGGAGTGTATTCATAAGGTTTTAAGCAATCTTGGGATACAACGAGCGTGAGTTTGACAAGTTTTGAATTTAAACAAATGAAAACATATAAGACACTACTAGGACGCTAAACTCGAGTCCTTAAAAGATCAAATGCTTTTTTTTGTTTCAAAAGTACACTATTTTTTCTTTTGGAGTCTATTCACAAGGTTTTAAGCAATCCTGGGATAGAACGAGCGTGAGTTTCACAAGTGTTGAATTTAAACAAATGAAAACATATAAGACACTACTAGGACGCTAAACTCGAGTCCTTAAAAGATCAAATGCTTTTTTTGTTTCAAAAGTACACTATTTTTTCATTTGGAGTGTATTCACAAGGTTTTAAGCAATCGTTGGATAAAACGAGCGTGAGTTTGACAAGTTTTGAATTTAAACAAATGAACACATATAAAACACTACTAGGACGCTGAACACGAGTCCTTAAAAGATCAAATGCTTTTTTTTGTTTCAAAAGTACACTATTTTTTCTTTTGGAGTCTATTCACAAGGTTTTAAGCAATCTTGGGGTACAACGAGCGTGAGTTTGACAAGTTTTGAATTTAAACAAACTAAAACATATAAGACACTACTAGGACGCTAAACTCGAGTCCTTAAAAGATCAAATGCTTTTTTTGTTTCAAAAGTACACTATTTTTTCATTTGGAGTGTATTCACAAGGTTTTAAGCAATCGTTGGATAAAACGAGCGTGAGTTTGACAAGTTTTGAATTTAAACAAATGAACACATATAAAACACTACTAGGACGCTGAACACGAGTCCTTAAAAGATCAAATGCTTTTTTTTGTTTCAAAAGTACACTATTTTTTCTTTTGGAGTCTATTCACAAGGTTTTAAGCAATCTTGGGGTACAACGAGCGTGAGTTTGACAAGTTTTGAATTTAAACAAACTAAAACATATAAGACACTACTAGGACGCTAAACTCGAGTCCTTAAAAGATCAAATGCTTTTTTTGTTTCAAATGTACACTATTTTTTCATTTGGAGTGTATTCACAAGGTTTTAAGCAATCGTTGGATAAAACGAGCGTGAGTTTGACAAGTTTTGAATTTAAACAAATGAACACATATAAGACAGTACTAGGACGCTAAACACGAGTCCTTAAAAGATCAAATGCTTTTTTTTGTTTCAAAAGTACACTATTTTTTCTTTTGGAGTGTATTCACAAGGTTTTAAGCAATCTTGGGATACAACGAGCGTGAGTTTGACAAGTTTTGAATTTAAACAAATGAAAACATATAAGACACTACTAGGACGCTAAACTCGAGTCCTTAAAAGATCAAATGCTTTTTTTTGTTTCAAAAGTACACTATTTTTTCTTTTGGAGTCTATTCAAAAGGTTTTAAGCAATCCTGGGATAGAACGAGCGTGAGTTTCACAAGTGTTGAATTTAAACAAATGAAAACATATAAGACACTACTAGGACGCTAAACTCGAGTCCTTAAAAGATCAAATGCTTTTTTTGTTTCAAAACTACACTATTTTTTCATTTGAAGTGTATTCACAAGGTTTTAAGCAATCGTTGGATAAAACGAGCGTGAGTTTGACAAGTTTTGAATTTAAACAAATGAACACATATAAGACACTACTAGGACGCTAAACACGAGTCCTTAAAAGATCAAATGCTTTTTTTTGTTTCAAAAGTACACTATTTTTTCTTTTGGAGTGTATTCACAAGGTTTTAAGCAATCTTGGGATACAACGAGCGTGAGTTTGACAAGTTTTGAATTTAAACAAATGAAAACATATAAGACACTACTAGGACGCTAAACTCGAGTCCTTAAAAGATCAAATGCTTTTTTTTGTTTCAAAAGTACACTATTTTTTCTTTTGGAGTCTATTCACAAGGTTTTAAGCAATCCTGGGATAGAACGAGCGTGAGTTTCACAAGTGTTGAATTTAAACAAATGAAAACATATAAGACACTACTAGGACGCTAAACTCGAGTCCTTAAAAGATCAAATGCTTTTTTTGTTTCAAAACTACACTATTTTTTCATTTGGAGTGTATTCACAAGGTTTTAAGCAATCGTTGGATAAAACGAGCGTGAGTTTGACAAGTTTTGAATTTAAACAAATGAACACATATAAGACACTACTAGGACGCTAAACACGAGTCCTTAAAAGATCAAATGCTTTTTTTTGTTTCAAAAGTACACTATTTTTTCTTTTGGAGTCTATTCACAAGGTTTTAAGCAATCCTGGGATAGAACGAGCGTGAGTTTCACAAGTGTTGAATTTAAACAAATGAAAACATATAAGACACTACTAGGACGCTAAACTCGAGTCCTTAAAAGATCAAATGCTTTTTTTGTTTCAAAAGTACACTATTTTTTCATTTGGAGTGTATTCACAAGGTTTTAAGCAATCGTTGGATAAAACGAGCGTGAGTTTGACAAGTTTTGAATTTAAACAAATGAACACATATAAGACACTACTAGGACGCTAAACACGAGTCCTTAAAAGATCAAATGCTTTTTTTTGTTTCAAAAGTACACTATTTTTTCTTTTGGAGTCTATTCACAAGGTTTTAAGCAATCCTGGGATAGAACGAGCGTGAGTTTCACAAGTGTTGAATTTAAACAAATGAAAACATATAAGACACTACTAGGACGCTAAACTCGAGTCCTTAAAAGATCAAATGCTTTTTTTGTTTCAAAACTACACTATTTTTTCATTTGGAGTGTATTCACAAGGTTTTAAGCAATCGTTGGATAAAACGAGCGTGAGTTTGACAAGTTTTGAATTTAAACAAATGAACACATATAAGACACTACTAGGACGCTAAACACGAGTCCTTAAAAGATCAAATGCTTTTTTTTGTTTCAAAAGTACACTATTTTTTCTTTTGGAGTCTATTCACAAGGTTTTAAGCAATCCTGGGATAGAACGAGCGTGAGTTTCACAAGTGTTGAATTTAAACAAATGAAAACATATAAGACACTACTAGGACGCTAAACTCGAGTCCTTAAAAGATCAAATGCTTTTTTTGTTTCAAAAGTACACTATTTTTTCATTTGGAGTGTATTCACAAGGTTTTAAGCAATCGTTGGATAAAACGAGCGTGAGTTTGACAAGTTTTGAATTTAAACAAATGAACACATATAAAACACTACTAGGACGCTGAACACGAGTCCTTAAAAGATCAAATGCTTTTTTTTGTTTCAAAAGTACACTATTTTTTCTTTTGGAGTCTATTCACAAGGTTTTAAGCAATCTTGGGGTACAACGAGCGTGAGTTTGACAAGTTTTGAATTTAAACAAACTAAAACATATAAGACACTACTAGGACGCTAAACTCGAGTCCTTAAAAGATCAAATGCTTTTTTTGTTTCAAATGTACACTATTTTTTCATTTGGAGTGTATTCACAAGGTTTTAAGCAATGTTGAAGTGTTTCCTTCCTAGTGCTACAAACATATTGAGTATAAGAACACAAGTAAGGGTGTCGAATCCACAGGGACTAATTAGACCTATATAATCACTAGTTTTGCAAGAAACTTACTAGAACCTAGAACTAATCAAGTTAAACAGATTTGATGTTGTATCTTGAGAGATGAAATGGCTACAAGTAAATGAAACAACAAGTAATAAAATGATGTAGAACCGAGGGAGTTGAGGCTAGGGATTGTATCAATAGAGAGAAAGAGCTAGGGATTCGGTTTCACCATAGTTAATTGATTCCATGTTTGTTAATTCAAGCTATGATCACCTATCAATCTATTTCTTGAGTTTGTTTCACTTTAGTTATGATCATCCATATGATGTGTGGTTTTGATCAAGTATTCCTAGTCATGGACCTAATTGTGATGTGCAACTTCGGTTATTAATCAAGAATGTGTGAAGCATAAGAAACTTTCATAAAACCAAAGGAAACACTTGGCAGGATGTATGCCAAACATTCCCTTCATTCATTCCCATATCTGCCAAGGTTATGCATGATGTGTGCTATAAGATTGGCTAAACAACTTATGGTTAATTCAAATGGTGATCAAGCATCAAAATCAACACACTAAGTCACAATTAAAATCAGAGAATGAAACAAGAAATAGAATGATAAACTGAGCACTTCCGAGTTAACTACATGGCAATCTTGCTAGGCTACATCGAATCCCTATGGAGAGATTAGTTACACTTCATGTTTACAAAGATTTGACATAGAAATATAACATGAGTGTACATAGGATTAAGAAGAAGAACCCCTTGAAGCAAAACCGTGTTGAAGATCCCTTGAGAGTGACCTTCGGTGCAAGCTCCTCCAAGTGTGGTGTGGCTCCTCCAAGTATGGTGTAGATGAATGTGGCACGGTGATGATGAATGGTCTGAGTGAAAATGGTAGAGAATGGACAGAAAATGGAGTGTTTTTGTGTGTGAGAGATGCAATGGGAGTAGTATGGAATGTAGGTTTCGAATGTAGAGTTATGGAATGTCCAGTTTCAGATTTCTTGAATACAATACTTAAAGGGAGAACAAGGAATAATTGTTTCAGATTTTAGATCCAAGATTGGATCTCAACAAATGTAGAATATGAGATCCAAGTGAGTGTAATGATGGTGATTCAAATTCTGAAATAGGTAGTGCACGGCATGGGGTTGAATGGGCAAGCATGTGGTAATTTTAAATGAAGAAGCATGTGGAATGACTGCAAGGGCAGGTTTGAATGAATATAAAACTGACGGCATGGGTGAATTTGTGGTGTAATTGTGGCTGAATGGTGTAACTAAATGGGGGGTGAATGTTCTAGGTGAAAAAGGGGGTAAAAGGGTAACTAAATGCATGGCAAGGTGTGTTAAACCTCCCAATCTGAATCCAATGCATGTGCCATGCATAGAATTCCCCAAACTGGCCGAATTGCACCCTTTGTCAATTCCTGAAATTCTAGCAACCAACTTGTCCTCAATTCTTCACTTGGACTTCAAATTAACACATCAAACACCTCTCCATGCTTGGAGTAATGCTCGGACACCAAAAGTGGTGTTTTTGCTTCATTTGCCTTCCAATTGCTCCTAACAAACACATAGCTGCATACTAACACAAAACAATGTAAAATGCAACTAATTTAAATCGAACACAACACCAAGACACAAAATATGGATGCTATAAATGCATATGAAATGTGAACTATCAAATACCCCCAAACCTGGTTTTTGCTAGTCCACGAGCAAACTTAGAATTAAAACACACAAAACACTAACATCTAACAAACATTTAACATCTAACTAAACGATTGCATTGAGCATATGCAACAAGCCTTTGAACCCCTAGGTGTCCCTAGTTGGAGGAGTTGTGTCTCCTGAGGGTTTACATTGATGACACCCTCAAACATCAACAAAATCTGCAAACAACTTGGTTAAACATGATTTAAACCAACTAATCAAAACCAATGAAAACTTTGTATTACACTCAAACTCAAAAGGCTTGCCATTCCAAAGAATCATATCAAGTGTAATGTATAAAGATAGTGCACCATGTCTTACAACTTCAAGGTAACCATACCCAAATGCATAAGAATGAATTCGCCTCAACTCTATTCCTCACGGTTCCACTCAAGTTCTCACTCAGATCCTAAGGTTTTTAGTCTCTCCACTAGCATATGTGAGAGAAGTTATGTAAAGGAAATCAAGAATTCTCACATACGAACTTGAAATGAAAGCACAAATTCTGAGTAGATCTCATGAAATGAATTAAATACCAAGAATAGAGATAACCATACACTTACCATCACCCATGAATACATCCTCAATGATCAACTAGGTCTTTCTCAAGATTGTAATGCAAGGCTTAAGTTGTAAGTTATGAAAGAAGTGATGTGGAATACTAGAACTTGGGGCATACCAAAGTGTCTTTGAGATTCATACTTTTCACTTGCATTTATCTTCTTTCATCTTCATTTTTGGCGTCCAAGACCTATGTCTTATGATGAGGAGATTTGGAACTTGTTTTCACTTGATTCTCTTCTTTGTTAACTTCTTTTTTTTTTTTTTTTTTTAGAATCACACTTCACATAGGCCTTCGGTACACACCACAATCTTGTTTTATCAATCAATTTACCTTTGGAGTTCATCACATTGGTATTCCCCAAGCTATAAGGTACGGCTTGAATTGAGCTAGGATGGGGTAGAGTATGGTGTGTGGGTGATGAAAGAATTAGGCAAAAGTGTTTGGCTGCAAAGGGGTGAATGGAACACACAAAGGGATAGGATTTTAGCCATTTAGTAGTTAAACATGCATAGCCTAACATCATCTCATTGAGTTCATTCATGAATGGTACTAAACACATGGTATCTACAAAGGAGAGTAATTCTTAGCATTCAAACAAAATAGAAGCAATGAGATCATTTAGAGTGAAATTGAAAGAAAAGATAGGAGTAGAAACACTTTAAACCCTCTCAAAGAAACAATTTAGGCTCAAAATAACTCACTAGGGTAGTCTCCACTATTCTTCTTTGTGAATTTGAGTATGGTACCTCTATCATCATATCTTCAAGTTTTACAACTTTATACATGCCAACAAAATACAAAACTTTTCATAGTGACCCCAAAGTTTATTTGCAAACATAGCTCTCATATACATTTGTATTAGTAAGCAAAAACACATTTAACCAAAACAACACAAACAAACACTAAAACATGCTTTTCAACACTAAAACAGAAACACTTGTCCAAAACAACATAAAAACAACATTTTCCATCCAAAATACCCCCAAACCTAACTTAAACATTGTCCTCAAGGTTTACATTCGAATGTAGTGTAAGTAGGCAAAGAATATGGCATGGAAACAATATAGTCACAACATAAGGAAAGAACACAAACCACACTAGGTTGCCTCCTAGCAAGCGCTTTATTTAATGTCTAGGCAAGACATGGAAGCTTGTTCATGATGTTGTAAATTCAAGGTAATCCACCACTTGATACATTAGCTCATCCTCCACATTGTCCAAATATGGCTTCAATCTCTGCCCATTGACTTTGAAAGAGGTGCCATTCTTCATGCTCTCAATTTCCACAGCCCCGTGGGGGAATGTTTGCACCACCTTGAATGGTCCAACCCACCTAGACTTCAATTTCCCTGGAAAAAGTCTCAAACGTGAGTCAAACAAAAGTACTTTCATGCCTTGGTGAAACTCCTTGGATGGCTTTGTCATGATAGAGCTTAGTCCTTTCCTTGTAGATTTTGGCATTCTCATATGCCTCATTTCTAAGCTCTTCCAACTCATTAAGTTGGAGCTTTCTTGCTATTCCCGCATCTTTGTAATCAAAGTTGAACTTTTTGATGGCCCAATATGCACGGTGTTCAAGCTCCATTGGCAAATGACAAGCTTTCCCAAACACAAGTCGATATGGACTCATGCCAATGGGAGTCTTGTATGCTGTCCTATATGCCCAAAGTGCATCATTCAACCTCAATGACCAATCCTTCCTTGTAGGGCTCACGGTTTTCATCAAAATGTTCTTGATCTCCCTATTGCTAATCTCCACTTGGCCCGAGGTTTGAGGATGGTACGGGGTAGATACTTTGTGGTTGATGTTGTACTTCTTCATCAAGGATTCAAAAGGTTTGTTGCAGAAATGGGTGCCACCATCACTAATAATAGCTCTTGGTGTTCCAAACCTACAAAAAATCACATCTTTAAGAAAATTCAAAACAACCTTATGATCATTAGTTCTTGTAGCAATGGCCTCCACCCATTTGGATACATAATCTACGGCCACTAAAATGTACAAGTAACCAAAAGAGGATGGGAATGGTCCCATGAAGTCGATTCCCCAAACATCAAAGAGTTCTACCACCAAAATGTTGTTCAATGGCATCTCATTCCTTCGGCTTATGTTCCCCATTTTCTGGCACCTATCACACTTAGAACAAAAATCAAAAGCATCTTTGAATAAGGTAGGCCAAAAGAAACCAGATTGTAAAACCTTTAGGGATGTCTTTTTGGCACCAAAATGTCCTCCACATGCCAATGTATGGCTAAATGTTAGAATGCTTTGTTGCTCATTTTCTGGGACACATCTCCTAATGATTTGGTCAGGGCAATACTTAAACAAGTATGGCTCATCCCACATGTAGTGCTTTACCAAGGCAAGGAACTTCTTTCTTTCCTGAAAAGAAATGTCATCTCTCAATACACCACAAGCAAGGTAATTGACAAAATCAGCATACCATGGTTCCTTTTCTTGAACAACAAAGAGTTGTTCATCTGGAAATGATTCATTTAGAGGCAAGGGTGGTCCAACTCCATGGTCTTGATCAAGCCGAGACAAATGGTCAGCCACAACATTGTCACTTCCCTTCTTATCTCGAATTTCCAAATCAAACTCTTGTAGTAAGAGTATCCATCTAATTAGGCGCGGTTTAGCATCCTTCTTTGTCATCAAATACCTAAGGGCTGCATGATCAGAAAACACAATGACTTTAGATCCCACAAGATATGATCTAAACTTCTCTAATGCAAAGACAATAGCAAGCAACTCCTTTTCAGTTGTGGAGTAGTTGAGTTGAGCATCATTGAGAGTACGGCTTGCATAATAGATCACATGTGGGAGTTTGTTAACCCTTTGTCCTAAAACTGCACCAATAGCATAATCAGAGGCATCACACATTAATTCAAAAGGTAGAGACCAATCTGGTGCCATAATGATAGGAGCCGAGGTTAGTTCATGTTTCAAAGTATTGAATGCATCCATACAAGCTTTATCAAAGTGAAACACAACATCTTTAGCTAACAAATTGCATAAAGGCCGAGTTATCATTGAAAAGTTCTTAATGAAACGTCTATAAAAGCCTGCATGCCCTAAGAAACTTCTCACTCCCTTCACGGTTGTAGGAGCTGCCATAGTGTTGATAATGTCAATTTTGGCTTTGTCTACCTCCATTCCTTTGCTAGAGATCACATGGCCTAAAACAATGCCTTGTTTCACCATGAATTGGCATTTCTCCCAATTGAGAACCAAATTTGTTTCTTGGCACCTTTGAAGCACTAAAGAGAGATGGTTAAGACATTCATCAAAAGAAGAACCAAACACTGAAAAATCATCCATGAATACCTCAATGAACCTTTCCACCATGTCAGAAAAGATTGCCAACATACATCTTTGGAATGTGGCCGGGGCATTGCAAAGTCCAAAGGGCATTCTCCTATATGCAAATGTGCCAAATGGACATGTGAATGTTGTTTTCTCTTGATCCTCCGGGGCAATTGCAATTTGATTGTAACCTGAGTAACCATCAAGAAAACAATAGTGTGAATAACCTGCCAATCTCTCAAGCATTTGATCTATGAAAGGCATGGGAAAGTAATCTTTTCTAGTGTTAGAATTCAACTTCCTGTAATCGGTGCAAACTCTCCAACTAGCCGTGGGTTTTATGGTCACAAGCTCTTTGTTTTCATTCCTCATCACCGTGATTCCCACCTTCTTTGGTACCACTTGAATGGCACTCACCCATTTGCTATCAGAAATGGGATATATGATCCCCACATCTAACAACTTCAAGACTTCATCCCTAACAACTTCTTTCATGTGTGGATTGAGCCTTCTTTGTGGCTCACGGGTTGTCTTTGCTCCATCTTCCAAAAGGATCCTATGCATGCACCTAGTAGGGCTTATTCCCTTGATATCTGCAATAGACCAACCAATAGCCGATTTGGACTCTTTTAACACCCTAAGTAGTTTATCTTCTTCATTAGGTGTTAGGTCCGAGGCTATGATAACTGGAAGGGTTTCAAATTCAGCTAGATATGCATATTTTAGATGTGGTGGAAGTGGTTTAAGTTCAAGTTTAGGTGCCTTAACAATGGAAGGGATTAAATGTGACCTTGATGGTTCTAATGACTCTACAAGAGGTGAAACATTAAAAGGATACGGTGCTAATGCTTCCAAGGCAGCAACCACTTCCATGAGTGCATCTTCATCATCAAACTCATCTTGAGATTGAGTCAAAACGGTTTGTAATGGTTCATTAGATTGTGCCTGCAAGAACTTAGAGAAAACAAGTGAATCAAGCACATCAATGGCATAGCAATCAAGGGATGAAGAAGGATGAGAAAGAGACTCAAACACTTTGAATTGAACGGTCTCTCCTAGCACGGTCATAGTGAGGAGTCCATTTTGCACATCTATGATGGTCTTGGCCGTGGCCATAAATGGTCTTCCAAGCAAAATAGGCAACTCTCGGTCATGTATAGGAGCTTCTTCCATGTCCAACACTACAAAATCCACAGGCAAGATTAGTTTATCAATTTGAACTAGAATGTCCTCTACTATACCTCTTGGATACTTTACGGATCTGTCCGCAAGTTGTAGTGAAATGGTTGTGGCCTTCAATTCCCCCAAACCTAGTTGAAGGTACACGGAGTATGGCATTAAGTTGATGCTAGCACCCAAGTCAAGCATGGCCTTTTCTACTTTCTTGTCTCCTATGGTGATGTTGATAGAAAAACTTCCCGGATCTTTGAGCTTTGGTGGAAGTTTCCTTTGCAACACCGCACTTACATTCTCCGACACCACTACCTTCTCATGTGGTCCATACTTCCTTTTGTAGTTGTTTAACTCCTTGAAGAATTTCCCATAAGCCGGCATGTTCCTAATGACATCAAGCAAGGGTAAGTTCACATTCACCTTACTTAGAATATCAAAAATCTCTTTAAATGACTTATCCTGCTTGCCCTTGGCAAGTCTTCCAGGGAATGGTATTGGTGGAGTGTAAGGCTTCTCGGCCTTGTGAAGGTTTGGTGCTTCATTTGAGGAAGAAGCATGGCTTGGTTCCTCAATTGGTTTCTTATTTGGTTTCTCATTTCCACCTACATTCACATGATCAAATTCATTAGTAACTTCATTTCCAACTCTATTATCAATAACCTTACCATTTCTTAGTGTAGTTATTGCTTTGGCTTGCTCTTGGTTCCTTTGGAGTATCACGGGTTGGCTTGGAAACTTTCCAACCTCTCTTTGGTTCAAGGCATCTGCAATTTGTCCCAATTGTGTCTCCATTTTGGTTAGGGCAGCCGAATGTTGTTGGAAAGTGCTATTTGTGGCTTGTTGGAATTGCAAGGTGTTTTGAGCTAACAACTTAACCGTATCCTCAAGTGTAGGGGCAGGTCTTGGTTGGAAGTTTTGGACTTGATTTTGGTTGGCATTGGGAGGTCTTGGTTGGAAGTTTTGGTAGTTGTTGTTGTTCTTCCATGAAAAGTTGGGATGATCTCTCCACCCCGGATTATATGTGTTTGAAAATGCATCATTCCTTGGCCTTTGATTGTAAGAATTCATGAGGTTCACTTGTTCTTGAACAAACTCGGGATAGGCCTCCCTAGATGGACATTGATGAGTAGGGTGGCTTGGTATGTTGCAAATGGCACACACCTCACTTGGTGTTGGCACCAAGTTGAGCACGGATTCAAGCTTTCTTTCTAGGTTAGCTACCTGCAAAGAAAGGTCATGGTTAGAACTTGTTTCATACACTCCAAGTTTCTTACCCCTTACATCTTTGTGTTGAGCATTAGATCCCAACATCTCATAAATGTTGTAAGACTCTTGAGCATTCTTTTTCTTCAAAGCACCACCTGCGGCATTATCAACGGTTGATTGACATGTTTGGGTTAGTCCATCATAAAAAATTTGCATTTGTAAGTGAAGAGGTAACCCATGGTGTGGACATTGCAGCAAATGTCCTTTAAAACGCTCCCAACACTCATTGAAAGGTTCTCCATCATCTTGTTTGAAATTGAAGATTTGTCCCCTTAATGTGGCTGTCTTTTGAGTGGAGAAGAATTTCTCCAAGAACTTCTTAGCCACGGCATCCCATGTGGTGAGTGAACCCGGAGCTAAGGTCATCAACCAACTCTTGGCCTTGTCTTTCAAAGTGTAAGGAAACACTCTCATCCTCAAGTTTGCTTCACTTACTCCCTGCAAAGGTAAACCACTCACAACATTGTAAAACTCTTTAACATGAGCTAAAGGATCTTCATTAGGTATGCCATAAAATGAAGGAAGCATATGAAAATGTGAAGACTTAAGATCATAGTTTCTAGCTTCGGTGGAGAGCAAGATGCATGAAGGAGAGTTTGGTATGATTGGTTGTGCAAAGTCCTCCAAGGCTCTAAGTTCATCTTGGTTGGCAGCCATCTCTTCTCCTCTTTCCTTATGAATGTGCTCAGAAGCTTCACTTGTGGAACTAGATGAACTTGCTTCTTCTTCTCCTCGGACAAAGGATGATGAACTTGTTGGCACAAAGTTGTCCAAAGTGTTGCCTTTCAAACGTTCAATTCTTTGGCCCAACTCAACAAGTCTATGTGACATATACTACCTAAAACAAAACAAACAAACAAGATTAAACAGAAAACAAAACTAAACTCTACTTAGAATGAAAATAACAAAGTTTAAAATAGCAAAACAAGCAATTACAAGGGACTGAAATCAGTCCCCGGCAACGGCGCCATTTTTGTTAAGGTTTTTCCTTCCTAGTGCTACGAACATGTTGAGTATAAGAACACAAGTAAGGGTGTCGAATCCACAGGGACTAATTAGACCTATATAACCACTTGTTTTGCAAGAAACTTACTAGAACCTAGAACTAACCAATTTAAACAGATTTGATGTTGTAGCTTGAAACCTACGGACATGAAATGGCTATAAGTAAATGAAACGACAAGTAATAAAATGAGGTAGAACCGAGGGAGTTGAGGCTAGGGATTGTATCAATAGAGAGAAGGAGCTAGGGGTTCGATTTCACCATAGCTAATTGATTCCATGTTTGTTAATTCAAGTTATGCTCACCCATCTATCTATTTCTTGAGTTTGTTTCACTTTAGTTATGATCATCCATATGGTGTGTGGTTTTGATCAAATATTCCTAATCATGGACCTAATTGTGATGTGCAACTTCGGTTATTAATCAAGAATGTGTTAAGCATAAGAAACTTTCATAAAACCAAAGGAAACACTTGGCAGGATGTATGCCCAACATTCCCTTCTTTCATTCCCATATCTGCCAAGGTTATGCATGATGTGTGCTATAAGATTGGCTAAACAACTTATGGTTAATTCAAATGGTGATCAAGCATCAAAATCAACACACTAAGTCACAATTAAAATCAGAGAATGAAACAAGAAATAGAATGATAAACTGAGCATTTCCGAGTTAACTACATGGCAATCTTGCTAGGCTACATCGAATCCCTATAGAGAGATTAGTTACACTTCATGTTTACAAAGATTTGACATAGAAATATAACATGAGTGTACATAGAATTAAGAAGAAGAACCCCTTGAAGCAAAACTGTGTTGAAGATCACTTGGGAATGGCCTTCGGTGCAAGCTCTCCAAGTGTGGTGTAGTCCTCCAAGAATGGTGTAGATGAATGTGGCACGGTGATGATGAGATGGTTTCTGTGAAATGGGAGAGAATGGGCAGAAATGGTGTGGTGTTTTGTGTTTTGGGAGTAAGGATGAATGTAGTAGTGTAGGGTTGTGGAATTGGAGAGTTTATGCCGAAATTGAAGATTCATCCTTCCCCCCTCAGATTTCATTACACTTAAAGAGAATGAATGGAGTAGCTTTTCAGGTTTAGATCCAAGATTGGATCTCAACAAATGTAAAATATGGGATGCAAGTGTGTGTAATGATGGGGAATTCAATTTCTGAAATGGTAGTGCATGGCATGGGGAAAATGGGCAAGCATGTGGTCATTTTGAATGGAGAAGCATGTGAAAACTGCAATGACAGGCTGGCAAGGGATAAAAAAGGCACGGCATGGGTGAAATTGTTTGTGAAATTGCATGGCTGAAAGGTTTAACTAATGGGAAGGGTAGAAAATGTAAGTTAATGCATGGCAAGGTGGTGAAATCACCCAAATCCGAATCCAATGCATGTGCCATGCATAGGTTCTCCAATATGGCCGAATTGCACCCTTCTTCCCTCCATATTACTTCCTGAAATTCCAGCAACCAACATGCTTAGATATTTCATTTGGACTTCAAAAATCCATCTCCATGCTTGGAGTAATGCTCGGCTACCAAATGTGGTGTTTTTGGTTCATTATCCTTCCAATTGATCCTAACACACACATAGCTGCACACTAACACAAAATGATGTAAAATGCAAC
Organism: Crataegus laevigata; assembly: GCA_963580275.1. Lineage (NCBI taxonomy): Eukaryota > Viridiplantae > Streptophyta > Magnoliopsida > Rosales > Rosaceae > Crataegus > Crataegus laevigata. Next base: position 22,754,942 of record OY756945.1, read on the forward strand.
TAGTTTAAATCAAACACACCACAAAGACACAAAATATGGATGCTATAAATGCATATGAAATGTGAACTATCAAATACCCCCAAACCTGGTTTTTGCTAGTCCACGAGCAAACTTAGAATTAAAACACACAAAACACTAACATCTAACAAACGATTTCATTGAGCATATGCAACAAGCCTTTGAACCCCTAGGTGTTCCTAGTTGGAGGAGTTGTGTCTCCTGAGGGTTTACATTGATGACACCCTCAAACATCAACAAAATCAGCAAACAACTTGGTTAAACATGCTTTAAACAAACTAATCAAAACCAATGAAAACTTTGTATTACACTCAAACTCAAAAGGCCTTGCCACTCCAAAGAATCATATCAAGTGTAATGTATAAAGATAGTGCACCATGTCTTACAACTTCAAGGTCACCATACCCAAATGCTTAAGAATGAATTCGCCTCAACTCTATTCCTCACGGTTCCACTCAAGTTCTCACTCAGATCCTAAGGTTTTTAGTCTCTCCACTAGCATATGTGAGTGAAGTTATGTAAAGGAAATCAAGAATTCTCACATATGAACTTGAAATGAAAGCACAAATTCTGAGTAGATCTCATGAAATGAATTAAATACCAAGAATATAGATAACCATACACTTACCATCACCCATGAATACATCCTCAATGATCAACTAGGTCTTTCTCAAGATTGTAATGTAAGGCTTAGGTTATGGGTTATGAAAGAAGTGATATGAAATACTAGAACTTGGGGCATACCAAAGTGTCTTTGAGATTCATGCTCTTCACTTGCATTTGCATTCTTTCATCTTCATTTTTGGCGTCCAAGACCTATGTCTTATGATGAGGATTGTTTTCACTTGATTCTCTTCTTTGTTAACTTCTTTTTTTTTTTTTAGAATCACACTTCACATAGGCCTTCGGTACACACCACAATCTTGTTTTATCAATCAATTTACCTTTGGAGTTCATCACATTGGTATTCCCCAAGCTATAAGGTACGGCTTGAATTGAGCTAAGATGGGGTAGAGTATGGTGTGTGGGTGATGAAAGAATTAGGCAAAAGTGTTTGGCTGCAAAGAGGGTGAATGGAACACACAAAGGAATAGGATTTAAGCCATTTAGTAGTTAAAACATGCATAGCCTAACATCATCCCATTGAGTTCATTCATGAATGGTACTAAACACATGGTATCTACAAAGGAGAGTAATTCTTAGCATTCAAACAAAATAAAGCAATGAGATCATTTAAAGTGAAATTTGAAAGAAAAGATAGGAGTAGAAACACTTTAAACCCTCTCAAAGAAACAATTTAGGCTCAAAATCACTCACTAGGGTAGTCTCCACTATTCTTCTTTGTGAATTTGAGTATGGTACCTCTATCATCATATCTTCAAGTGTTACAACTTTATAAATGACAACAAGATATAAAACCATTTCATAGTGACCCCAAAGTTTGTTTGCAAACATAGCCCTCATATACATTTGTATTAGTAAGCAAAAACACATTTAACCAAAACAAACACAAACAAACACTAAAACATGCTTTTCAACACTAAAACAGAAACACCTATCCAAAAAAACTCCAAAATACCCCTAAACCTAACTTAAACATTGTCCTCAATGTTTACATTTGAATGTAGTGCAAGTAGGCAAAGAATATGGCATGGAAACAACATAGTCACAACATAAGTAAAGAATACAAACCACACTAGGTTGCCTCCTAGCAAGCGCTTTATTTAATGTCTAGGCAAGACATGGAAGATTGTTCACGGTGTTGTAAACTCAAGGTAATCCACCACTTGATACATTAGCTCATCCTCCACATTGTCCAAGTATGGCTTCAATCTCTGCCCATTGACTTTAAAAGAGGTGCCATTCTTCATGCTCTCAATCTCCACAGCTCCGTGGGGAAATGTTTGCACCACCTTGAATGGTCCAACCCACCTAGACTTCAATTTCCCTGGAAAAAGTCTCAAACGTGAGTCAAACAAAAGTACTTTCATACCTTGGTGAAACTCCTTCCTTAGGATGGCTTTGTCATGATAGAGCTTAGTCCTTTCCTTGTAGATTTTGGCATTCTCATATGCCTCATGTCTAAGCTCTTCCAACTCATTAAGTTGGAGCTTTCTTGCTATTCCCGCATCTTTGTAATCAAAGTTGAACTTCTTGATGGCCCAATATGCACGGTGTTCAAGCTCCATTGGCAAATGACAAGCTTTCCCAAACACAAGTCGATATGGACTCATGCCAATGGGGGTCTTGTATGCTGTCCTATATGCCCATAGTGCATCATTCAACCTCAATGACCAATCCTTCCTTGTAGGGCTCACGGTTTTCATCAAAATGTTCTTGATCTCCCTATTGCTAATCTCCACTTGGCCCGAGGTTTGAGGATGGTACGGGGTAGATACTTTGTGGTTGATGTTGTACTTCTTCATCAAGGATTCAAAAGGTTTGTTGCAGAAATGGGTGCCACCATCACTAATAATAGCTCTTGGTGTTCCAAACCTACAAAAAATCACATCTTTAAGAAAATTCAAAACAACCTTATGATCATTAGTTCTTGTAGCAATGGCTTCCACCCATTTGGATACATAATCTACAGCCACTAAAATGTACAAGTAACCAAAAGAGGATGGGAATGGTCCCATGAAGTCGATTCCCCAAACATCAAAGAGTTCTACCACCAAAATGTTGTTCAAAGGCATCTCATTCCTTCGGCTTATGTTCCCCATTTTCTGGCACCTATCACACTTAGAACAAAAATCAAAAGCATCTTTGAATAGAGTAGGCCAAAAGAAACCAGATTGTAAAACCTTTAGGGATGTCTTTTTGGCACCAAAATGTCCTCCACATGCCAATGTATGGCTAAATGTTAGAATGCTTTGTTGCTCACTTTCTGGGACACATCTCCTAATGATTTGGTCAGGACAATACTTAAACAAGTATGGTTCATCCCAAATGTAATGCTTTACCATGGCAAGGAACTTCTTTCTTTCCTGAAAAGAAATGTCATTTCTAAATACACCACAAGCAAGGTAATTGACAAAATCAGCATACCATGGTTCCTTTTCTTGAACAACAAAGAGTTGTTCATCTGGAAATGATTCATTTAGAGGCAAGGGTTGTTCAACTCCATGGTTCTCATCAAGCCTAGACAAATGGTCAGCCACAACATTGTCACTTCCCTTCTTATCTCGAATTTCCAAATCAAACTCTTGTAGTAAGAGTATCCATCTAATTAGGCGCGGCTTAGCATCCTTCTTTGTCATCAAATACCTAAGGGCTGCATGATCAGAAAACACAATGACTTTAGATCCCACAAGATATGATCTAAACTTCTCTAATGCAAAGACAATAGCAAGCAACTCCTTTTCAGTTGTGGAGTAGTTGAGTTGAGCATCATTGAGAGTACGGCTTGCATAATAGATCACATGTGGGAGTTTGTTAACCCTTTGTCCTAAAACTGCACCAATAGCATAATCAGAGGCATCACACATTAATTCAAAAGGTAGAGACCAATCTGGTGCCATAATGATAGGAGCCGAGGTTAGTTCATGTTTCAAAGTATTGAATGCATCCATACAAGCTTTATCAAAGTGAAACACAACATCTTTAGCTAACAAATTGCATAGAGGCCGAGTTATCATTGAAAAGTTCTTAATGAAACGTCTATAAAAGCCTGCATGCCCTAAGAAACTTCTCACTCCCTTCACGGTTGTAGGAGCTGCCATAGTGTTGATAATGTCAATTTTGGCTTTGTCTACCTCCATTCCTTTGCTAGAGATCACATGGCCTAAAACAATGCCTTGTTTCACCATGAATTGGCATTTCTCCCAATTGAGAACCAAATTTGTTTCTTGGCACCTTTGAAGCACTAAAGAGAGATGGTTAAGACATTCATCAAAAGAAGAACCAAACACTGAAAAATCATCCATGAATACCTCAATGAACCTTTCCACCATGTCAGAAAAGATTGCCAACATACATCTTTGGAATGTGGCCGGGGCATTGCAAAGTCCAAAGGGCATTCTCCTATATGCAAATGTGCCAAATGGACATGTGAATGTTGTTTTCTCTTGATCCTCCGGGGCAATTGCAATTTGATTGTAACCTGAGTAACCATCAAGAAAACAATAGTGTGAATAACCTGCCAATCTCTCAAGCATTTGATCTATGAAAGGCATGGGAAAGTAATCTTTTCTAGTGTTAGAATTCAACTTCCTGTAATCGGTGCAAACTCTCCAACTAGCCGTGGGTTTTATGGTCACAAGCTCTTTGTTTTCATTCCTCATCACCGTGATTCCCACCTTCTTTGGTACCACTTGAATGGCACTCACCCATTTGCTATCAGAAATGGGATATATGATCCCCACATCTAACAACTTCAAGACTTCATCCCTAACAACTTCTTTCATGTGTGGATTGAGCCTTCTTTGTGGCTCACGGGTTGTCTTTGCTCCATCCTCCAAGAGGATCCTATGCATGCACCTAGTAGGGCTTATTCCCTTGATATCTGCAATAGACCAACCAATAGCCGATTTGGACTCTTTTAACACCCTAAGTAGTTTATCTTCTTCATTAGGTGTTAGGTCCGAAGCTATGATAACAGGTAGAGTTTCAAATTCAGCTAGATATGCATATTTTAGATGTGGTGGAAGTGGTTTAAGTTCAAGTTTAGGTGCCTTAACAATGGAAGGGATTAAATGTGACCTTGATGGTTCTAATGACTCTACAAGAGGTGAAACATTAAAAGGATACGGTGCTAATGCTTCCAAGGCAGCAACCACTTCCATGAGTGCATCTTCATCATCAAACTCATCTTGAGATTGAGTTAAAACAGTTTGTAATGGTTCATTGGATTGTGCCTGCAAGAACTTAGAGAAAACGAGTGAATCAAGCACATCAATGGCATAGCAATCAAGAGATGAAGAAGGATGAGCAAGAGACTCAAACACTTTGAATTGGACGGTCTCTCCTAGCACTGTCATAGTGAGGATTCCATTTTGCACATCAATGATGGTCTTGGCCGTGGCCATGAATGGTCTTCCAAGCAAAATAGGCAACTCTCTATCATGTATAGGTGCTTCTTCCATGTCCAACACTACAAAATCCACAGGCAAGATTAGTTTATCAATTTGAACTAGAATGTCCTCTACTATACCTCTTGGATACTTCACGGATCTGTCCGCAAGTTGTAGTGAAATGGTTGTGGCCTTCAATTCCCCCAAACCTAGTTGAAGGTACACGGAGTATGGCATTAAGTTGATGCTAGCACCCAAGTCAAGCATGGCCTTTTCCACTTTCTTGTCCCCTATGGTGATGTTGATAGAAAAACTTCCCGGATCTTTGAGCTTTGGTGGAAGTTTTCTTTGCAACACCGCACTTACATTCTCCGACACCACTACCTTCTCATGTGGTCCATACTTCCTTTTGTAGTTGTTTAACTCCTTGAAGAATTTCCCATAAGCCGGCATGTTCCTAATGACATCAAGCAAAGGTAAGTTCACATTCACCTTACTTAGAATATCAAAAATTTCTTTAAATGACTTATCCTGCTTGCCCTTGGCAAGTCTTCCAGGGAATGGTATTGGTGGAGTGTAAGGCTTCTCGGCCTTGTGAAGGTTTGGTGCTTCATTTGAGGAAGAAGCGTGGCTTGGTTCCTCATTTGGTTTCTCATTTGGTTTCTCATTTGCACCTACATTCACATGATCAAATTCATTAGTAACTTCATTTCCAACTCTATTATCAATAACCTTACCATTTCTTAGTGTAGTTATTGCTTTGGCTTGCTCTTGGTTCCTTTGGAGTATCACGGGTTGGCTTGGAAACTTGCCAACCTCTCTTTGGTTCAAGGCATCTGCAATTTGTCCCAATTGTGTCTCCATTTTGGTTAGGGCAGCCGAATGTTGTTGGAAAGTGCTATTTGTGGCTTGTTGGAATTGCAATGTGTTTTGAGCTAACAACTTAACCGTATCCTCAAGTGTAGGGGCAGGTCTCGGTTGGAAGTTTTGGACTTGATTTTGGTTGGCATTGGGAGGTCTTGGTTGGAAATTTTGGTAGTTGTTGTTGTTCTTCCATGAAAAGTTGGGATGATCTCTCCACCCCGGATTATATGTGTTTGAAAATGCATCATTCCTTGGCCTTTGATTGTAAGAATTCATGAGGTTCACTTGTTCTTGAACAAACTCGGGATAGGCCTCCCTAGATGGACATTGATGAGTAGGGTGGCTTGGTATGTTGCAAATGGCACACACCTCACTTGGTGTTGGCACCAAGTTGAGCACGGATTCAAGCTTTCTTTCTAGGTTAGCTACCTGCAAAGAAAGGTCATGGTTAGAACTTGTTTCATACACTCCAAGTTTCTTACCCCTTACATCTTTGTGTTGAGCATTAGATCCCAACATCTCATAAATGTTGTAAGACTCTTGAGCATTCTTTTTCTTCAAAGCACCACCTGCGGCATTATCAACGGTTGATTGACATGTTTGGGTTAGTCCATCATAAAAAATTTGCATTTGTAAGTGAAGAGGTAACCCATGGTGTGGACATTGCAGCAAATGTCCTTTAAAACGCTCCCAACACTCATTGAAAGGTTCTCCATCATCTTGTTTGAAATTGAAGATTTGTCCCCTTAATGTGGCTGTCTTTTGAGTGGAGAAGAATTTCTCCAAGAACTTCTTAGCCACGGCATCCCATGTGGTGAGTGAACCCGGAGCTAAGGTCATCAACCAACTCTTGGCCTTGTCTTTCAAAGTGTAAGGAAACACTCTCATCCTCAAGTTTGCTTCACTTACTCCCTGCAAAGGTAAACCACTCACAACATTGTAAAACTCTTTAACATGAGCTAAAGGATCTTCATTAGGTATGCCATAAAATGAAGGAAGCATATGAAAATGTGAAGACTTAAGATCATAGTTTCTAGCTTCGGTGGAGAGCAAGATGCATGAAGGAGAGTTTGGTATGATTGGTTGTGCAAAGTCCTCCAAGGCTCTAAGTTCATCTTGGTTGGCAGCCATCTCTTCTCCTCTTTCCTTATGAATGTGCTCAGAAGCTTCACTTGTGGAACTAGATGAACTTGCTTCTTCTTCTCCTCGGACAAAGGATGATGAACTTGTTGGCACAAAGTTGTCCAAAGTGTTGCCTTTCAAACGTTCAATTCTTTGGCCCAACTCAACAAGTCTATGTGACATATACTACCTAAAACAAAACAAACAAACAAGATTAAACAGAAAACAAAACAAAACTCTACTTAGAATGAAAATAACAAAGTTTAAAATAGCAAAACAAGCAATTACAAGGGACTGAAATCAGTCCCCGGCAACGGCGCCATTTTTGTTAAGGTTTTTCCTTCCTAGTGCTACGAACATGTTGAGTATAAGAACACAAGTAAGGGTGTCGAATCCACAGGGACTAATTAGACCTATATAACCACTTGTTTTGCAAGAAACTTACTAGAACCTAGAACTAACCAATTTAAACAGATTTGATGTTGTAGCTTGAAACCTACGGACATGAAATGGCTATAAGTAAATGAAACGACAAGTAATAAAATGAGGTAGAACCGAGGGAGTTGAGGCTAGGGATTGTATCAATAGAGAGAAGGAGCTAGGGGTTCGATTTCACCATAGCTAATTGATTCCATGTTTGTTAATTCAAGTTATGCTCACCCATCTATCTATTTCTTGAGTTTGTTTCACTTTAGTTATGATCATCCATATGGTGTGTGGTTTTGATCAAATATTCCTAATCATGGACCTAATTGTGATGTGCAACTTCGGTTATTAATCAAGAATGTGTTAAGCATAAGAAACTTTCATAAAACCAAAGGAAACACTTGGCAGGATGTATGCCCAACATTCCCTTCTTTCATTCCCATATCTGCCAAGGTTATGCATGATGTGTGCTATAAGATTGGCTAAACAACTTATGGTTAATTCAAATGGTGATCAAGCATCAAAATCAACACACTAAGTCACAATTAAAATCAGAGAATGAAACAAGAAATAGAATGATAAACTGAGCATTTCCGAGTTAACTACATGGCAATCTTGCTAGGCTACATCGAATCCCTATAGAGAGATTAGTTACACTTCATGTTTACAAAGATTTGACATAGAAATATAACATGAGTGTACATAGAATTAAGAAGAAGAACCCCTTGAAGCAAAACTGTGTTGAAGATCACTTGGGAATGGCCTTCGGTGCAAGCTCTCCAAGTGTGGTGTAGTCCTCCAAGAATGGTGTAGATGAATGTGGCACGGTGATGATGAGATGGTTTCTGTGAAATGGGAGAGAATGGGCAGAAATGGTGTGGTGTTTTGTGTTTTGGGAGTAAGGATGAATGTAGTAGTGTAGGGTTGTGGAATTGGAGAGTTTATGCCGAAATTGAAGATTCATCCTTCCCCCCTCAGATTTCATTACACTTAAAGAGAATGAATGGAGTAGCTTTTCAGGTTTAGATCCAAGATTGGATCTCAACAAATGTAAAATATGGGATGCAAGTGTGTGTAATGATGGGGAATTCAATTTCTGAAATGGTAGTGCATGGCATGGGGAAAATGGGCAAGCATGTGGTCATTTTGAATGGAGAAGCATGTGAAAACTGCAATGACAGGCTGGCAAGGGATAAAAAAGGCACGGCATGGGTGAAATTGTTTGTGAAATTGCATGGCTGAAAGGTTTAACTAATGGGAAGGGTAGAAAATGTAAGTTAATGCATGGCAAGGTGGTGAAATCACCCAAATCCGAATCCAATGCATGTGCCATGCATAGGTTCTCCAATATGGCCGAATTGCACCCTTCTTCCCTCCATATTACTTCCTGAAATTCCAGCAACCAACATGCTTAGATATTTCATTTGGACTTCAAAAATCCATCTCCATGCTTGGAGTAATGCTCGGCTACCAAATGTGGTGTTTTTGGTTCATTATCCTTCCAATTGATCCTAACACACACATAGCTGCACACTAACACAAAATGATGTAAAATGCAACTAGTTTAAATCAAACACACCACAAAGACACAAAATATGGATGCTATAAATGCATATGAAATGTGAACTATCAGTGGACATTGTAGCAAATGTCCTTTAAAACGCTCCCAACACTCATTGAAAGGCTCTCCATCATCTTGTTTGAAATTGAAGATTTGTCCCCTTAATGTAGCTGTCTTTTGAGTGGAGAAGAACTTCTCCAAGAACTTCTTAGCCACGGCATCCCATGTGGTGAGTGAACCCGGAGCTAAGGTCATCAACCAACTCTTGGCCTTGTCTTTCAAAGTGTAAGGAAACACTCTCATCCTCAAGTTTGCTTCACTTACTCCCTGCAAAGGTAAACCACTCACAACATTGTAAAACTCCTTAACATGAGCTAAAGGATCTTCATTAGGTATGCCATAAAATGAGGGAAACATATGAAAATGTGAAGACTTAAGATCATAGTTTCTAGCTTCGGTGGAGAGCAAGATGCATGAAGGAGAATTTGGTATGATTGGTTGTGCAAAGTCCTCCAAGGCTCTAAGTTCATCTTGGTTGGCTGTCATCTCTTCTCTTCTTTCCTTATGAATGTGCTCAGAAGCTTCACTTGTGGAACTAGATGAACTTGCTTCTTCTTCTCCTCGGACAAAGGATGATGAACTTGTTGGCACAAAGTTGTCCAAAGTGTTGCCTTTCAAACGTTCAATTCTTTGGCCCAACTCAACAAGTCTATGTGACATATACTACCTAAAACAAAACAAAACAAACAAGATTAAACAGAAATCAGACTAAACTCTACTTAGAATGAAAATAACAAAGTTTAAATAGCAAAACAAGCAATTACAAGGGACTGAAATCAGTCCCCGGCAACGGCGCCATTTTTGTTGAAGTGTTTCCTTCCTAGTGCTACAAACATATTGAGTATAAGAACACAAGTAAGGGTGTCGAATCCACAGGGACTAATTAGACCTATATAATCACTAGTTTTGCAAGAAACTTACTAGAACCTAGAACTAATCAAGTTAAACAGATTTGATGTTGTATCTTGAGAGATGAAATGGCTACAAGTAAATGAAACAACAAGTAATAAAATGATGTAGAACCGAGGGAGTTGAGGCTAGGGATTGTATCAATAGAGAGAAAGAGCTAGGGATTCGGTTTCACCATAGTTAATTGATTCCATGTTTGTTAATTCAAGCTATGATCACCTATCAATCTATTTCTTGAGTTTGTTTCACTTTAGTTATGATCATCCATATGATGTGTGGTTTTGATCAAGTATTCCTAGTCATGGACCTAATTGTGATGTGCAACTTCGGTTATTAATCAAGAATGTGTGAAGCATAAGAAACTTTCATAAAACCAAAGGAAACACTTGGCAGGATGTATGCCAAACATTCCCTTCATTCATTCCCATATCTGCCAAGGTTATGCATGATGTGTGCTATAAGATTGGCTAAACAACTTATGGTTAATTCAAATGGTGATCAAGCATCAAAATCAACACACTAAGTCACAATTAAAATCAGAGAATGAAACAAGAAATAGAATGATAAACTGAGCACTTCCGAGTTAACTACATGGCAATCTTGCTAGGCTACATCGAATCCCTATGGAGAGATTAGTTACACTTCATGTTTACAAAGATTTGACATAGAAATATAACATGAGTGTACATAGGATTAAGAAGAAGAACCCCTTGAAGCAAAACCGTGTTGAAGATCCCTTGAGAGTGACCTTCGGTGCAAGCTCCTCCAAGTGTGGTGTGGCTCCTCCAAGTATGGTGTAGATGAATGTGGCACGGTGATGATGAATGGTCTGAGTGAAAATGGTAGAGAATGGACAGAAAATGGAGTGTTTTTGTGTGTGAGAGATGCAATGGGAGTAGTATGGAATGTAGGTTTCGAATGTAGAGTTATGGAATGTCCAGTTTCAGATTTCTTGAATACAATACTTAAAGGGAGAACAAGGAATAATTGTTTCAGATTTTAGATCCAAGATTGGATCTCAACAAATGTAGAATATGAGATCCAAGTGAGTGTAATGATGGTGATTCAAATTCTGAAATAGGTAGTGCACGGCATGGGGTTGAATGGGCAAGCATGTGGTAATTTTAAATGAAGAAGCATGTGGAATGACTGCAAGGGCAGGTTTGAATGAATATAAAACTGACGGCATGGGTGAATTTGTGGTGTAATTGTGGCTGAATGGTGTAACTAAATGGGGGGTGAATGTTCTAGGTGAAAAAGGGGGTAAAAGGGTAACTAAATGCATGGCAAGGTGTGTTAAACCTCCCAATCTGAATCCAATGCATGTGCCATGCATAGAATTCCCCAAACTGGCCGAATTGCACCCTTTGTCAATTCCTGAAATTCTAGCAACCAACTTGTCCTCAATTCTTCACTTGGACTTCAAATTAACACATCAAACACCTCTCCATGCTTGGAGTAATGCTCGGACACCAAAAGTGGTGTTTTTGCTTCATTTGCCTTCCAATTGCTCCTAACAAACACATAGCTGCATACTAACACAAAACAATGTAAAATGCAACTAATTTAAATCGAACACAACACCAAGACACAAAATATGGATGCTATAAATGCATATGAAATGTGAACTATCAAATACCCCCAAACCTGGTTTTTGCTAGTCCACGAGCAAACTTAGAATTAAAACACACAAAACACTAACATCTAACAAACATTTAACATCTAACTAAACGATTGCATTGAGCATATGCAACAAGCCTTTGAACCCCTAGGTGTCCCTAGTTGGAGGAGTTGTGTCTCCTGAGGGTTTACATTGATGACACCCTCAAACATCAACAAAATCTGCAAACAACTTGGTTAAACATGCTTTAAACCAACTAATCAAAACCAATGAAAACTTTGTATTACACTCAAACTCAAAAGGCTTGCCATTCCAAAGAATCATATCAAGTGTAATGTATAAAGATAGTGCACCATGTCTTACAACTTCAAGGTAACCATACCCAAATGCATAAGAATGAATTCGCCTCAACTCTATTCCTCACGGTTCCACTCAAGTTCTCACTCAGATCCTAAGGTTTTTAGTCTCTCCACTAGCATATGTGAGAGAAGTTATGTAAAGGAAATCAAGAATTCTCACATACGAACTTGAAATGAAAGCACAAATTCTGAGTAGATCTCATGAAATGAATTAAATACCAAGAATAGAGATAACCATACACTTACCATCACCCATGAATACATCCTCAATGATCAACTAGGTCTTTCTCAAGATTGTAATGCAAGGCTTAGGTTGTAAGTTATGAAAGAAGTGATGTGGAATACTAGAACTTGGGGCATACCAAAGTGTCTTTGAGATTCATACTTTTCACTTGCATTTATCTTCTTTCATCTTCATTTTTGGCGTCCAAGACCTATGTCTTATGATGAGGAGATTTGGAACTTGTTTTCACTTGATTCTCTTCTTTGTTAACTTCTTTTTTTTTTTTTTTTTTTAGAATCACACTTCACATAGGCCTTCGGTACACACCACAATCTTGTTTTATCAATCAATTTACCTTTGGAGTTCATCACATTGGTATTCCCCAAGCTATAAGGTACGGCTTGAATTGAGCTAGGATGGGGTAGAGTATGGTGTGTGGGTGATGAAAGAATTAGGCAAAAGTGTTTGGCTGCAAAGGGGTGAATGGAACACACAAAGGGATAGGATTTTAGCCATTTAGTAGTTAAACATGCATAGCCTAACATCATCTCATTGAGTTCATTCATGAATGGTACTAAACACATGGTATCTACAAAGGAGAGTAATTCTTAGCATTCAAACAAAATAGAAGCAATGAGATCATTTAGAGTGAAATTGAAAGAAAAGATAGGAGTAGAAACACTTTAAACCCTCTCAAAGAAACAATTTAGGCTCAAAATAACTCACTAGGGTAGTCTCCACTATTCTTCTTTGTGAATTTGAGTATGGTACCTCTATCATCATATCTTCAAGTTTTACAACTTTATACATGCCAACAAAATACAAAACTTTTCATAGTGACCCCAAAGTTTATTTGCAAACATAGCTCTCATATACATTTGTATTAGTAAGCAAAAACACATTTAACCAAAACAACACAAACAAACACTAAAACATGCTTTTCAACACTAAAACAGAAACACTTGTCCAAAACAACATAAAAACAACATTTTCCATCCAAAATACCCCCAAACCTAACTTAAACATTGTCCTCAAGGTTTACATTCGAATGTAGTGTAAGTAGGCAAAGAATATGGCATGGAAACAATATAGTCACAACATAAGGAAAGAACACAAACCACACTAGGTTGCCTCCTAGCAAGCGCTTTATTTAATGTCTAGGCAAGACATGGAAGCTTGTTCATGATGTTGTAAATTCAAGGTAATCCACCACTTGATACAGTAGCTCATCCTCCACATTGTCCAAATATGGCTTCAATCTCTGCCCATTGACTTTGAAAGAGGTGCCATTCTTCATGCTCTCAATTTCCACAGCCCCGTGGGGGAATGTTTGCACCACCTTGAATGGTCCAACCCACCTAGACTTCAATTTCCCTGGAAAAAGTCTCAAACGTGAGTCAAACAAAAGTACTTTCATGCCTTGGTGAAACTCCTTCCTTAGGATGGCTTTGTCATGATAGAGCTTAGTCCTTTCCTTGTAGATTTTGGCATTCTCATATGCCTCATTTCTAAGCTCTTCAAACTCATTAAGTTGGAGCTTTCTTGCTATTCCCGCATCTTTGTAATCAAAGTTGAACTTTTTGAATTTAAACAAATGAACACATATAAGACACTACTAGGACGCTAAACACGAGTCCTTAAAAGATCAAATGCTTTTTTTTGTTTCAAAAGTACACTATTTTTTCTTTTGGAGTGTATTCACAAGGTTTTAAGCAATCTTGGGATACAACGAGCGTGAGTTTGACAAGTTTTGAATTTAAACAAATGAAAACATATAAGACACTACTAGGACGCTAAACTCGAGTCCTTAAAAGATCAAATGCTTTTTTTTGTTTCAAAAGTACACTATTTTTTCTTTTGGAGTCTATTCACAAGGTTTTAAGCAATCCTGGGATAGAACGAGCGTGAGTTTCACAAGTGTTGAATTTAAACAAATGAAAACATATAAGACACTACTAGGACGCTAAACTCGAGTCCTTAAAAGATCAAATGCTTTTTTTGTTTCAAAAGTACACTATTTTTTCATTTGGAGTGTATTCACAAGGTTTTAAGCAATCGTTGGATAAAACGAGCGTGAGTTTGACAAGTTTTGAATTTAAACAAATGAACACATATAAGACACTACTAGGACGCTAAACACGAGTCCTTAAAAGATCAAATGCTTTTTTTTGTTTCAAAAGTACAGTATTTTTTCTTTTGGAGTCTATTCACAAGGTTTTAAGCAATCCTGGGATACAACGAGCGTGAGTTTCACAAGTGTTGAACTTAAACAAACTAAAACATATAAGACACTGCTAGGACGCTAAACTCGAGTCCTTAAAAGATCAAATGCTTTTTTTGTTTCAAAACTACACTATTTTTTCATTTGGAGTGTATTCACAAGGTTTTAAGCAATCGTTGGATAAAACGAGCGTGAGTTTGACAAGTTTTGAATTTAAACAAATGAACACATATAAAACACTACTAGGACGCTGAACACGAGTCCTTAAAAGATCAAATGCTTTTTTTTGTTTCAAAAGTACACTATTTTTTCTTTTGGAGTCTATTCACAAGGTTTTAAGCAATCTTGGGGTACAACGAGCGTGAGTTTCACAAGTTTTGAATTTAAACAAACTAAAACATATAAGACACTACTAGGACGCTAAACTCGAGTCCTTAAAAGATCAAATGCTTTTTTTGTTTCAAATGTACACTATTTTTTCATTTGGAGTGTATTCACAAGGTTTTAAGCAATCGTTGGATAAAACGAGCGTGAGTTTGACAAGTTTTGAATTTAAACAAATGAACACATATAAGACACTACTAGGACGCTAAACACGAGTCCTTAAAAGATCAAATGCTTTTTTTGTTTCAAAAGTACACTATTTTTTCTTTTGGAGTCTATTCACAAGGTTTTAAGCAATCCTGGGATAGAACGAGCGTGAGTTTCACAAGTGTTGAATTTAAACAAATGAAAACATATAAGACACTACTAGGACGCTAAACACGAGTCCTTAAAAGATCAAATGCTTTTTTTTGTTTCAAAAGTACAGTATTTTTTCTTTTGGAGTCTATTCACAAGGTTTTAAGCAATCCTGGGATAGAACGAGCGTGAGTTTCACAAGTGTTGAATTTAAACAAATGAAAACATATAAGACACTACTAGGACGCTAAACTCGAGTCCTTAAAAGATCAAATGCTTTTTTTGTTTCAAAAGTACACTATTTTTTCATTTGGAGTGTATTCACAAGGTTTTAAGCAATCGTTGGATAAAACGAGCGTGAGTTTGACAAGTTTTGAATTTAAACAAATGAACACATATAAGACACTACTAGGACGCTAAACACGAGTCCTTAAAAGATCAAATGCTTTTTTTTGTTCAAAAGTACAGTATTTTTTCTTTTGGAGTCTATTCACAAGGTTTTAAGCAATCCTGGGATACAACGAGCGTGAGTTTCACAAGTGTTGAACTTAAACAAACTAAAACATATAAGACACTGCTAGGACGCTAAACTTGAGTCCTTAAAAGATCAAATGCTTTTTTTGTTTCAAAAGTACATTATTTTTTCATTTGGAGTGTATTCACAAGGTTTTAAGCAATCGTTGGATAAAACGAGCGTGAGTTTGACAAGTTTTGAATTTAAACAAATGAACACATATAAGACACTACTAGGACGCTAAACTCGAGTCCTTAAAAGATCAAATGCTTTTTTTGTTCAAAAGTACATTATTTTTTCATTTGGAGTGTATTCACAAGGTTTTAAGCAATCGTTGGATAAAACGAGCGTGAGTTTGACAAGTTTTGAATTTAAACAAATGAACACATATAAGACACTACTAGGACGCTAAACTCGAGTCCTTAAAAGATCAAATGCTTTTTTTTGTTTCAAAAGTACATTATTTTTTCATTTGGAGTGTATTCACAAGGTTTTAAGCAATCGTTGGATAAAACGAGCGTGAGTTTGACAAGTTTTGAATTTAAACAAATGAACACATATAAAACACTACTAGGACGCTGAACACGAGTCCTTAAAAGATCAAATGCTTTTTTTTGTTTCAAAAGTACACTATTTTTTCTTTTGGAGTCTATTCACAAGGTTTTAAGCAATCTTGGGGTACATCGAGCGTGAGTTTGACAAGTTTTGAATTTAAACAAACTAAAACATATAAGACACTACTAGGACGCTAAACTCGAGTCCTTAAAAGATCAAATGCTTTTTTTGTTTCAAATGTACACTTTTTTTTCATTTGGAGTGTATTCACAAGGTTTTAAGCAATCGTTGGATAAAACGAGCGTGAGTTTGACAAGTTTTGAATTTAAACAAATGAACACATATAAGACACTACTAGGACGCTAAACACGAGTCCTTAAAAGATCAAATGCTTTTTTTGTTTCAAAAGTACACTATTTTTTCTTTTGGAGTCTATTCACAAGGTTTTAAGCAATCCTGGGATAGAACGAGCGTGAGTTTCACAAGTGTTGAATTTAAACAAATGAAAACATATAAGACACTACTAGGACGCTAAACACGAGTCCTTAAAAGATCAAATGCTTTTTTTTGTTTCAAAAGTACACTATTTTTTCTTTTGGAGTCTATTCACAAGGTTTTAAGCAATCCTGGGATAGAACGAGCGTGAGTTTCACAAGTGTTGAATTTAAACAAATGAAAACATATAAGACACTACTAGGACGCTAAACTCGAGTCCTTAAAAGATCAAATGCTTTTTTTGTTTCAAAACTACACTATTTTTTCATTTGGAGTGTATTCACAAGGTTTTAAGCAATCGTTGGATAAAACGAGCGTGAGTTTGACAAGTTTTGAATTTAAACAAATGAACACATATAAAACACTACTAGGACGCTGAACACGAGTCCTTAAAAGATCAAATGCTTTTTTTTGTTTCAAAAGTACACTATTTTTTCTTTTGGAGTCTATTCACAAGGTTTTAAGCAATCTTGGGGTACAACGAGCGTGAGTTTCACAAGTTTTGAATTTAAACAAACTAAAACATATAAGACACTACTAGGACGCTAAACTCGAGTCCTTAAAAGATCAAATGCTTTTTTTGTTTCAAATGTACACTATTTTTTCATTTGGAGTGTATTCACAAGGTTTTAAGCAATCGTTGGATAAAAGGAGCGTGAGTTTGACAAGTTTTGAATTTAAACAAATGAACACATATAAGACACTACTAGGACGCTAAACACGAGTCCTTAAAAGATCAAATGCTTTTTTTTGTTTCAAAAGTACACTATTTTTTCTTTTGGAGTGTATTCACAAGGTTTTAAGCAATCTTGGGATACAACGAGCGTGAGTTTGACAAGTTTTGAATTTAAACAAATGAAAACATATAAGACACTACTAGGACGCTAAACTCGAGTCCTTAAAAGATCAAATGCTTTTTTTTGTTTCAAAAGTACACTATTTTTTCTTTTGGAGTCTATTCACAAGGTTTTAAGCAATCCTGGGATAGAACGAGCGTGAGTTTCACAAGTGTTGAATTTAAACAAATGAAAACATATAAGACACTACTAGGACGCTAAACTCGAGTCCTTAAAAGATCAAATGCTTTTTTTGTTTCAAATGTACACTATTTTTTCATTTGGAGTGTATTCACAAGGTTTTAAGCAATCGTTGGATAAAACGAGCGTGAGTTTGACAAGTTTTGAATTTAAACAAATGAACACATATAAGACACTACTAGAACGCTAAACACGAGTCCTTAAAAGATCAAATGCTTTTTTTGTTTCAAAAGTACACTATTTTTTCTTTTGGAGTCTATTCACAAGGTTTTAAGCAATCCTGGGATAGAACGAGCGTGAGTTTCACAAGTGTTGAATTTAAACAAATGAAAACATATAAGACACTACTAGGACGCTAAACACGAGTCCTTAAAAGATCAAATGCTTTTTTTTGTTTCAAAAGTACAGTATTTTTTCTTTTGGAGTCTATTCACAAGGTTTTAAGCAATCCTGGGATAGAACGAGCGTGAGTTTCACAAGTGTTGAATTTAAACAAATGAAAACATATAAGACACTACTAGGACGCTAAACTCGAGTCCTTAAAAGATCAAATGCTTTTTTTGTTTCAAAAGTACACTATTTTTTCATTTGGAGTGTATTCACAAGGTTTTAAGCAATCGTTGGATAAAACGAGCGTGAGTTTGACAAGTTTTGAATTTAAACAAATGAACACATATAAGACACTACTAGGACGCTAAACACGAGTCCTTAAAAGATCAAATGCTTTTTTTTGTTCAAAAGTACAGTATTTTTTCTTTTGGAGTCTATTCACAAGGTTTTAAGCAATCCTGGGATACAACGAGCGTGAGTTTCACAAGTGTTGAACTTAAACAAACTAAAACATATAAGACACTGCTAGGACGCTAAACTTGAGTCCTTAAAAGATCAAATGCTTTTTTTGTTTCAAAAGTACATTATTTTTTCATTTGGAGTGTATTCACAAGGTTTTAAGCAATCGTTGGATAAAACGAGCGTGAGTTTGACAAGTTTTGAATTTAAACAAATGAACACATATAAGACACTACTAGGACGCTAAACTCGAGTCCTTAAAAGATCAAATGCTTTTTTTGTTTCAAAAGTACATTATTTTTTCATTTGGAGTGTATTCACAAGGTTTTAAGCAATCGTTGGATAAAACGAGCGTGAGTTTGACAAGTTTTGAATTTAAACAAATGAACACATATAAGACACTACTAGGACGCTAAACTCGAGTCCTTAAAAGATCAAATGCTTTTTTTTGTTTCAAAAGTACATTATTTTTTCATTTGGAGTGTATTCACAAGGTTTTAAGCAATCGTTGGATAAAACGAGCGTGAGTTTGACAAGTTTTGAATTTAAACAAATGAACACATATAAGACACTACTAGGACGCTAAACTCGAGTCCTTAAAAGATCAAATGCTTTTTTTTGTTTCAAAAGTACATTATTTTTTCATTTGGAGTGTATTCACAAGGTTTTAAGCAATCGTTGGATAAAACGAGCGTGAGTTTGACAAGTTTTGAATTTAAACAAATGAACACATATAAAACACTACTAGGACGCTGAACACGAGTCCTTAAAAGATCAAATGCTTTTTTTTGTTTCAAAAGTACACTATTTTTTCTTTTGGAGTCTATTCACAAGGTTTTAAGCAATCTTGGGGTACATCGAGCGTGAGTTTGACAAGTGTTGAATTTAAACAAATGAAAACATATAAGACACTACTAGGACGCTAAACACGAGTCCTTAAAAGATCAAATGCTTTTTTTTGTTTCAAAAGTACAGTATTTTTTCTTTTGGAGTCTATTCACAAGGTTTTAAGCAATCCTGGGATACAACGAGCGTGAGTTACACAAGTGTTGAACTTAAACAAACTAAAACATATAAGACACTGCTAGGACGCTAAACTCGAGTCCTTAAAAGATCAAATGCTTTTTTTGTTTCAAAACTACACTATTTTTTCATTTGGAGTGTATTCACAAGGTTTTAAGCAATCGTTGGATAAAACGAGCGTGAGTTTGACAAGTTTTGAATTTAAACAAATGAACACATATAAAACACTACTAGGACGCTGAACACGAGTCCTTAAAAGATCAAATGCTTTTTTTTGTTTCAAAAGTACACTATTTTTTCTTTTGGAGTCTATTCACAAGGTTTTAAGCAATCCTGGGATAGAACGAGCGTGAGTTTCACAAGTGTTGAATTTAAACAAATGAAAACATATAAGACACTACTAGGACGCTAAACACGAGTCCTTAAAAGATCAAATGCTTTTTTTTGTTTCAAAAGTACACTATTTTTTCTTTTGGAGTCTATTCACAAGGTTTTAAGCAATCCTGGGATAGAACGAGCGTGAGTTTCACAAGTGTTGAATTTAAACAAATGAAAACATATAAGACACTACTAGGACGCTAAACTCGAGTCCTTAAAAGATCAAATGCTTTTTTTGTTTCAAAACTACACTATTTTTTCATTTGGAGTGTATTCACAAAGTTTTAAGCAATCGTTGGATAAAACGAGCGTGAGTTTGACAAGTTTTGAATTTAAACAAATGAACACATATAAAACACTACTAGGACGCTGAACATGAGTCCTTAAAAGATCAAATGCTTTTTTTTGTTTCAAAAGTACACTATTTTTTCTTTTGGAGTCTATTCACAAGGTTTTAAGCAATCTTGGGGTACAACGAGCGTGAGTTTCACAAGTTTTGAATTTAAACAAACTAAAACATATAAGACACTACTAGGAC
Organism: Crataegus laevigata; assembly: GCA_963580275.1. Taxonomy (NCBI): domain Eukaryota; kingdom Viridiplantae; phylum Streptophyta; class Magnoliopsida; order Rosales; family Rosaceae; genus Crataegus; species Crataegus laevigata. The sequence continues at coordinate 22,775,348 of OY756945.1, forward strand.
GCTAAACTCGAGTCCTTAAAAGATCAAATGCTTTTTTTGTTTCAAATGTACACTATTTTTTCATTTGGAGTGTATTCACAAGGTTTTAAGCAATCGTTGGATAAAACGAGCGTGAGTTTGACAAGTTTTGAATTTAAACAAATGAACACATATAAGACACTACTAGGACGCTAAACACGAGTCCTTAAAAGATCAAATGCTTTTTTTTGTTTCAAAAGTACACTATTTTTTCTTTTGGAGTGTATTCACAAGGTTTTAAGCAATCTTGGGATACAACGAGCGTGAGTTTGACAAGTTTTGAATTTAAACAAATGAAAACATATAAGACACTACTAGGACGCTAAACTCGAGTCCTTAAAAGATCAAATGCTTTTTTTTGTTTCAAAAGTACACTATTTTTTCTTTTGGAGTCTATTCACAAGGTTTTAAGCAATCCTGGGATACAACGAGCGTGAGTTTCACAAGTGTTGAATTTAAACAAATGAAACATATAAGACACTACTAGGACGCTAAACTCGAGTCCTTAAAAGATCAAATGCTTTTTTTGTTTCAAAAGTACACTATTTTTTCATTTGGAGTGTATTCACAAGGTTTTAAGCAATCGTTGGATAAAACGAGCGTGAGTTTGACAAGTTTTGAATTTAAACAAATGAACACATATAAGACACTACTAGGACGCTAAACACGAGTCCTTAAAAGATCAAATGCTTTTTTTTGTTTCAAAAGTACAGTATTTTTTCTTTTGGAGTCTATTCACAAGGTTTTAAGCAATCCTGGGATACAACGAGCGTGAGTTTCACAAGTGTTGAACTTAAACAAACTAAAACATATAAGACACTGCTAGGACGCTAAACTCGAGTCCTTAAAAGATCAAATGCTTTTTTTGTTTCAAAACTACACTATTTTTTCATTTGGAGTGTATTCACAAGGTTTTAAGCAATCGTTGGATAAAACGAGCGTGAGTTTGACAAGTTTTGAATTTAAACAAATGAACACATATAAAACACTACTAGGACGCTGAACACGAGTCCTTAAAAGATCAAATGCTTTTTTTTGTTTCAAAAGTACACTATTTTTTCTTTTGGAGTCTATTCACAAGGTTTTAAGCAATCTTGGGGTACAACGAGCGTGAGTTTCACAAGTTTTGAATTTAAACAAACTAAAACATATAAGACACTACTAGGACGCTAAACTCGAGTCCTTAAAAGATCAAATGCTTTTTTTGTTTCAAATGTACACTATTTTTTCATTTGGAGTGTATTCACAAGGTTTTAAGCAATCGTTGGATAAAACGAGCGTGAGTTTGACAAGTTTTGAATTTAAACAAATGAACACATATAAGACACTACTAGGACGCTAAACACGAGTCCTTAAAAGATCAAATGCTTTTTTTGTTTCAAAAGTACACTATTTTTTCTTTTGGAGTCTATTCACAAGGTTTTAAGCAATCCTGGGATAGAACGAGCGTGAGTTTCACAAGTGTTGAATTTAAACAAATGAAAACATATAAGACACTACTAGGACGCTAAACACGAGTCCTTAAAAGATCAAATGCTTTTTTTTGTTTCAAAAGTACAGTATTTTTTCTTTTGGAGTCTATTCACAAGGTTTTAAGCAATCCTGGGATAGAACGAGCGTGAGTTTCACAAGTGTTGAATTTAAACAAATGAAAACATATAAGACACTACTAGGACGCTAAACTCGAGTCCTTAAAAGATCAAATGCTTTTTTTGTTTCAAAAGTACACTATTTTTTCATTTGGAGTGTATTCACAAGGTTTTAAGCAATCGTTGGATAAAACGAGCGTGAGTTTGACAAGTTTTGAATTTAAACAAATGAACACATATAAGACACTACTAGGACGCTAAACACGAGTCCTTAAAAGATCAAATGCTTTTTTTTGTTCAAAAGTACAGTATTTTTTCTTTTGGAGTCTATTCACAAGGTTTTAAGCAATCCTGGGATACAACGAGCGTGAGTTTCACAAGTGTTGAACTTAAACAAACTAAAACATATAAGACACTGCTAGGACGCTAAACTTGAGTCCTTAAAAGATCAAATGCTTTTTTTGTTTCAAAAGTACATTATTTTTTCATTTGGAGTGTATTCACAAGGTTTTAAGCAATCGTTGGATAAAACGAGCGTGAGTTTGACAAGTTTTGAATTTAAACAAATGAACACATATAAGACACTACTAGGACGCTAAACTCGAGTCCTTAAAAGATCAAATGCTTTTTTTGTTTCAAAAGTACATTATTTTTTCATTTGGAGTGTATTCACAAGGTTTTAAGCAATCGTTGGATAAAACGAGCGTGAGTTTGACAAGTTTTGAATTTAAACAAATGAACACATATAAGACACTACTAGGACGCTAAACTCGAGTCCTTAAAAGATCAAATGCTTTTTTTTGTTTCAAAAGTACATTATTTTTTCATTTGGAGTGTATTCACAAGGTTTTAAGCAATCGTTGGATAAAACGAGCGTGAGTTTGACAAGTTTTGAATTTAAACAAATGAACACATATAAAACACTACTAGGACGCTGAACACGAGTCCTTAAAAGATCAAATGCTTTTTTTTGTTTCAAAAGTACACTATTTTTTCTTTTGGAGTCTATTCACAAGGTTTTAAGCAATCTTGGGGTACATCGAGCGTGAGTTTGACAAGTTTTGAATTTAAACAAACTAAAACATATAAGACACTACTAGGACGCTAAACTCGAGTCCTTAAAAGATCAAATGCTTTTTTTGTTTCAAATGTACACTTTTTTTTCATTTGGAGTGTATTCACAAGGTTTTAAGCAATCGTTGGATAAAACGAGCGTGAGTTTGACAAGTTTTGAATTTAAACAAATGAACACATATAAGACACTACTAGGACGCTAAACACGAGTCCTTAAAAGATCAAATGCTTTTTTTGTTTCAAAAGTACACTATTTTTTCTTTTGGAGTCTATTCACAAGGTTTTAAGCAATCCTGGGATAGAACGAGCGTGAGTTTCACAAGTGTTGAATTTAAACAAATGAAAACATATAAGACACTACTAGGACGCTAAACACGAGTCCTTAAAAGATCAAATGCTTTTTTTTGTTTCAAAAGTACACTATTTTTTCTTTTGGAGTCTATTCACAAGGTTTTAAGCAATCCTGGGATAGAACGAGCGTGAGTTTCACAAGTGTTGAATTTAAACAAATGAAAACATATAAGACACTACTAGGACGCTAAACTCGAGTCCTTAAAAGATCAAATGCTTTTTTTGTTTCAAAACTACACTATTTTTTCATTTGGAGTGTATTCACAAGGTTTTAAGCAATCGTTGGATAAAACGAGCGTGAGTTTGACAAGTTTTGAATTTAAACAAATGAACACATATAAAACACTACTAGGACGCTGAACACGAGTCCTTAAAAGATCAAATGCTTTTTTTTGTTTCAAAAGTACACTATTTTTTCTTTTGGAGTCTATTCACAAGGTTTTAAGCAATCTTGGGGTACAACGAGCGTGAGTTTCACAAGTTTTGAATTTAAACAAACTAAAACATATAAGACACTACTAGGACGCTAAACTCGAGTCCTTAAAAGATCAAATGCTTTTTTTGTTTCAAATGTACACTATTTTTTCATTTGGAGTGTATTCACAAGGTTTTAAGCAATCGTTGGATAAAAGGAGCGTGAGTTTGACAAGTTTTGAATTTAAACAAATGAACACATATAAGACACTACTAGGACGCTAAACACGAGTCCTTAAAAGATCAAATGCTTTTTTTTGTTTCAAAAGTACACTATTTTTTCTTTTGGAGTGTATTCACAAGGTTTTAAGCAATCTTGGGATACAACGAGCGTGAGTTTGACAAGTTTTGAATTTAAACAAATGAAAACATATAAGACACTACTAGGACGCTAAACTCGAGTCCTTAAAAGATCAAATGCTTTTTTTTGTTTCAAAAGTACACTATTTTTTCTTTTGGAGTCTATTCACAAGGTTTTAAGCAATCCTGGGATAGAACGAGCGTGAGTTTCACAAGTGTTGAATTTAAACAAATGAAAACATATAAGACACTACTAGGACGCTAAACTCGAGTCCTTAAAAGATCAAATGCTTTTTTTGTTTCAAATGTACACTATTTTTTCATTTGGAGTGTATTCACAAGGTTTTAAGCAATCGTTGGATAAAACGAGCGTGAGTTTGACAAGTTTTGAATTTAAACAAATGAACACATATAAGACACTACTAGGACGCTAAACACGAGTCCTTAAAAGATCAAATGCTTTTTTTGTTTCAAAAGTACACTATTTTTTCTTTTGGAGTCTATTCACAAGGTTTTAAGCAATCCTGGGATTGAACGAGCGTGAGTTTCACAAGTGTTGAATTTAAACAAATGAAAACATATAAGACACTACTAGGACGCTAAACACGAGTCCTTAAAAGATCAAATGCTTTTTTTTGTTTCAAAAGTACAGTATTTTTTCTTTTGGAGTCTATTCACAAGGTTTTAAGCAATCCTGGGATAGAACGAGCGTGAGTTTCACAAGTGTTGAATTTAAACAAATGAAAACATATAAGACACTACTAGGACGCTAAACTCGAGTCCTTAAAAGATCAAATGCTTTTTTTGTTTCAAAAGTACACTATTTTTTCATTTGGAGTGTATTCACAAGGTTTTAAGCAATCGTTGGATAAAACGAGCGTGAGTTTGACAAGTTTTGAATTTAAACAAATGAACACATATAAGACACTACTAGGACGCTAAACACGAGTCCTTAAAAGATCAAATGCTTTTTTTTGTTCAAAAGTACAGTATTTTTTCTTTTGGAGTCTATTCACAAGGTTTTAAGCAATCCTGGGATACAACGAGCGTGAGTTTCACAAGTGTTGAACTTAAACAAACTAAAACATATAAGACACTGCTAGGACGCTAAACTTGAGTCCTTAAAAGATCAAATGCTTTTTTTGTTTCAAAAGTACATTATTTTTTCATTTGGAGTGTATTCACAAGGTTTTAAGCAATCGTTGGATAAAACGAGCGTGAGTTTGACAAGTTTTGAATTTAAACAAATGAACACATATAAGACACTACTAGGACGCTAAACTCGAGTCCTTAAAAGATCAAATGCTTTTTTTGTTTCAAAAGTACATTATTTTTTCATTTGGAGTGTATTCACAAGGTTTTAAGCAATCGTTGGATAAAACGAGCGTGAGTTTGACAAGTTTTGAATTTAAACAAATGAACACATATAAGACACTACTAGGACGCTAAACTCGAGTCCTTAAAAGATCAAATGCTTTTTTTTGTTTCAAAAGTACATTATTTTTTCATTTGGAGTGTATTCACAAGGTTTTAAGCAATCGTTGGATAAAACGAGCGTGAGTTTGACAAGTTTTGAATTTAAACAAATGAACACATATAAAACACTACTAGGACGCTGAACACGAGTCCTTAAAAGATCAAATGCTTTTTTTTGTTTCAAAAGTACACTATTTTTTCTTTTGGAGTCTATTCACAAGGTTTTAAGCAATCTTGGGGTACATCGAGCGTGAGTTTGACAAGTTTTGAATTTAAACAAACTAAAACATATAAGACACTACTAGGACGCTAAACTCGAGTCCTTAAAAGATCAAATGCTTTTTTTGTTTCAAATGTACACTTTTTTTTCATTTGGAGTGTATTCACAAGGTTTTAAGCAATCGTTGGATAAAACGAGCGTGAGTTTGACAAGTTTTGAATTTAAACAAATGAACACATATAAGACACTACTAGGACGCTAAACACGAGTCCTTAAAAGATCAAATGCTTTTTTTGTTTCAAAAGTACACTATTTTTTCTTTTGGAGTCTATTCACAAGGTTTTAAGCAATCCTGGGATAGAACGAGCGTGAGTTTCACAAGTGTTGAATTTAAACAAATGAAAACATATAAGACACTACTAGGACGCTAAACACGAGTCCTTAAAAGATCAAATGCTTTTTTTTGTTTCAAAAGTACACTATTTTTTCTTTTGGAGTCTATTCACAAGGTTTTAAGCAATCCTGGGATAGAACGAGCGTGAGTTTCACAAGTGTTGAATTTAAACAAATGAAAACATATAAGACACTACTAGGATGCTAAACTCGAGTCCTTAAAAGATCAAATGCTTTTTTTGTTTCAAAACTACACTATTTTTTCATTTGGAGTGTATTCACAAGGTTTTAAGCAATCGTTGGATAAAACGAGCGTGAGTTTGACAAGTTTTGAATTTAAACAAATGAACACATATAAAACACTACTAGGACGCTGAACACGAGTCCTTAAAAGATCAAATGCTTTTTTTTGTTTCAAAAGTACACTATTTTTTCTTTTGGAGTCTATTCACAAGGTTTTAAGCAATCTTGGGGTACAACGAGCGTGAGTTTCACAAGTTTTGAATTTAAACAAACTAAAACATATAAGACACTACTAGGACGCTAAACTCGAGTCCTTAAAAGATCAAATGCTTTTTTTGTTTCAAATGTACACTATTTTTTCATTTGGAGTGTATTCACAAGGTTTTAAGCAATCGTTGGATAAAAGGAGCGTGAGTTTGACAAGTTTTGAATTTAAACAAATGAACACATATAAGACACTACTAGGACGCTAAACACGAGTCCTTAAAAGATCAAATGCTTTTTTTTGTTTCAAAAGTACACTATTTTTTCTTTTGGAGTGTATTCACAAGGTTTTAAGCAATCTTGGGATACAACGAGCGTGAGTTTGACAAGTTTTGAATTTAAACAAATGAAAACATATAAGACACTACTAGGACGCTAAACTCGAGTCCTTAAAAGATCAAATGCTTTTTTTTGTTTCAAAAGTACACTATTTTTTCTTTTGGAGTCTATTCACAAGGTTTTAAGCAATCCTGGGATAGAACGAGCGTGAGTTTCACAAGTGTTGAATTTAAACAAATGAAAACATATAAGACACTACTAGGACGCTAAACTCGAGTCCTTAAAAGATCAAATGCTTTTTTTGTTTCAAATGTACACTATTTTTTCATTTGGAGTGTATTCACAAGGTTTTAAGCAATCGTTGGATAAAACGAGCGTGAGTTTGACAAGTTTTGAATTTAAACAAATGAACACATATAAGACACTACTAGGACGCTAAACACGAGTCCTTAAAAGATCAAATGCTTTTTTTGTTTCAAAAGTACACTATTTTTTCTTTTGGAGTCTATTCACAAGGTTTTAAGCAATCCTGGGATAGAACGAGCGTGAGTTTCACAAGTGTTGAATTTAAACAAATGAAAACATATAAGACACTACTAGGACGCTAAACACGAGTCCTTAAAAGATCAAATGCTTTTTTTTGTTTCAAAAGTACAGTATTTTTTCTTTTGGAGTCTATTCACAAGGTTTTAAGCAATCCTGGGATAGAACGAGCGTGAGTTTCACAAGTGTTGAATTTAAACAAATGAAAACATATAAGACACTACTAGGACGCTAAACTCGAGTCCTTAAAAGATCAAATGCTTTTTTTGTTTCAAAAGTACACTATTTTTTCATTTGGAGTGTATTCACAAGGTTTTAAGCAATCGTTGGATAAAACGAGCGTGAGTTTGACAAGTTTTGAATTTAAACAAATGAACACATATAAGACACTACTAGGACGCTAAACACGAGTCCTTAAAAGATCAAATGCTTTTTTTTGTTCAAAAGTACAGTATTTTTTCTTTTGGAGTCTATTCACAAGGTTTTAAGCAATCCTGGGATACAACGAGCGTGAGTTTCACAAGTGTTGAACTTAAACAAACTAAAACATATAAGACACTGCTAGGACGCTAAACTTGAGTCCTTAAAAGATCAAATGCTTTTTTTGTTTCAAAAGTACATTATTTTTTCATTTGGAGTGTATTCACAAGGTTTTAAGCAATCGTTGGATAAAACGAGCGTGAGTTTGACAAGTTTTGAATTTAAACAAATGAACACATATAAGACACTACTAGGACGCTAAACTCGAGTCCTTAAAAGATCAAATGCTTTTTTTGTTTCAAAAGTACATTATTTTTTCATTTGGAGTGTATTCACAAGGTTTTAAGCAATCGTTGGATAAAACGAGCGTGAGTTTGACAAGTTTTGAATTTAAACAAATGAACACATATAAGACACTACTAGGACGCTAAACTCGAGTCCTTAAAAGATCAAATGCTTTTTTTTGTTTCAAAAGTACATTATTTTTTCATTTGGAGTGTATTCACAAGGTTTTAAGCAATCGTTGGATAAAACGAGCGTGAGTTTGACAAGTTTTGAATTTAAACAAATGAACACATATAAAACACTACTAGGACGCTGAACACGAGTCCTTAAAAGATCAAATGCTTTTTTTTGTTTCAAAAGTACACTATTTTTTCTTTTGGAGTCTATTCACAAGGTTTTAAGCAATCTTGGGGTACATCGAGCGTGAGTTTGACAAGTTTTGAATTTAAACAAACTAAAACATATAAGACACTACTAGGACGCTAAACTCGAGTCCTTAAAAGATCAAATGCTTTTTTTGTTTCAAATGTACACTATTTTTTCATTTGGAGTGTATTCACAAGGTTTTAAGCAATCGTTGGATAAAACGAGCGTGAGTTTGACAAGTTTTGAATTTAAACAAATGAACACATATAAGACACTACTAGGACGCTAAACACGAGTCCTTAAAAGATCAAATGCTTTTTTTGTTTCAAAAGTACACTATTTTTTCTTTTGGAGTCTATTCACAAGGTTTTAAGCAATCCTGGGATAGAACGAGCGTGAGTTTCACAAGTGTTGAATTTAAACAAATGAAAACATATAAGACACTACTAGGACGCTAAACACGAGTCCTTAAAAGATCAAATGCTTTTTTTTGTTTCAAAAGTACACTATTTTTTCTTTTGGAGTCTATTCACAAGGTTTTAAGCAATCCTGGGATAGAACGAGCGTGAGTTTCACAAGTGTTGAATTTAAACAAACTAAAACATATAAGACACTACTAGGACGCTAAACTCGAGTCCTTAAAAGATCAAATGCTTTTTTTGTTTCAAATGTACACTATTTTTTCTTTTGGAGTGTATTCACAAGGTTTTAAGCAATCTTGGGATACAACGAGCGTGAGTTTGACAAGTTTTGAATTTAAACAAATGAAAACATATAAGACACTACTAGGACGCTAAACTCGAGTCCTTAAAAGATCAAATGCTTTTTTTTGTTTCAAAAGTACACTATTTTTTCTTTTGGAGTCTATTCACAAGGTTTTAAGCAATCCTGGGATAGAACGAGCGTGAGTTTCACAAGTGTTGAATTTAAACAAATGAAAACATATAAGACACTACTAGGACGCTAAACTCGAGTCCTTAAAAGATCAAATGCTTTTTTTGTTTCAAAACTACACTATTTTTTCATTTGGAGTGTATTCACAAGGTTTTAAGCAATCGTTGGATAAAACGAGCGTGAGTTTGACAAGTTTTGAATTTAAACAAATGAACACATATAAAACACTACTAGGACGCTGAACACGAGTCCTTAAAAGATCAAATGCTTTTTTTTGTTTCAAAAGTACACTATTTTTTCTTTTGGAGTCTATTCACAAGGTTTTAAGCAATCTTGGGGTACAACGAGCGTGAGTTTCACAAGTTTTGAATTTAAACAAACTAAAACATATAAGACACTACTAGGACGCTAAACACGAGTCCTTAAAAGGTCAAATGCTTTTTTTGTTTCAAAAGTACACTATTTTTTCTTTTGGAGTCTATTCACAAGGTTTTAAGCAATCCTGGGATAGAACGAGCGTGAGTTTCACAAGTGTTGAATTTAAACAAATGAAAACATATAAGACACTACTAGGACGCTAAACACGAGTCCTTAAAAGATCAAATGCTTTTTTTTGTTTCAAAAGTACACTATTTTTTCTTTTGGAGTCTATTCACAAGGTTTTAAGCAATCCTGGGATAGAACGAGCGTGAGTTTCACAAGTGTTGAATTTAAACAAATGAAAACATATAAGACACTACTAGGACGCTAAACTCGAGTCCTTAAAAGATCAAATGCTTTTTTTGTTTCAAAACTACACTATTTTTTCATTTGGAGTGTATTCACAAAGTTTTAAGCAATCGTTGGATAAAACGAGCGTGAGTTTGACAAGTTTTGAATTTAAACAAATGAACACATATAAAACACTACTAGGACGCTGAACACGAGTCCTTAAAAGATCAAATGCTTTTTTTTGTTTCAAAAGTACACTATTTTTTCTTTTGGAGTCTATTCACAAGGTTTTAAGCAATCTTGGGGTACAACGAGCGTGAGTTTCACAAGTTTTGAATTTAAACAAACTAAAACATATAAGACACTACTAGGACGCTAAACTCGAGTCCTTAAAAGATCAAATGCTTTTTTTGTTTCAAATGTACACTATTTTTTCATTTGGAGTGTATTCACAAGGTTTTAAGCAATCGTTGGATAAAACGAGCGTGAGTTTGACAAGTTTTGAATTTAAACAAATGAACACATATAAGACACTACTAGGACGCTAAACACGAGTCCTTAAAAGATCAAATGCTTTTTTTGTTTCAAAAGTACACTATTTTTTCTTTTGGAGTCTATTCACAAGGTTTTAAGCAATCCTGGGATAGAACGAGCGTGAGTTTGACAAGTGTTGAATTTAAACAAATGAACACATATAAGACACTACTAGGACGCTAAACACGAGTCCTTAAAAGATCAAATGCTTTTTTTTGTTTCAAAAGTACACTATTTTTTCTTTTGGAGTCTATTCACAAGGTTTTAAGCAATCTTGGGATACAACGAGCGTGAGTTTCACAAGTGTTGAATTTAAACAAACTAAAACATATAAGACACTGCTAGGACGCTAAACTCGAGTCCTTAAAAGATCAAATGCTTTTTTTGTTTCAAAAGTACATTATTTTTTCATTTGGAGTGTATTCACAAGGTTTTAAGCAATCGTTGGATAAAACGAGCGTGAGTTTGACAAGTTTTGAATTTAAACAAATGAACACATATAAGACACTACTAGGACGCTAAACACGAGTCCTTAAAAGATCAAATGCTTTTTTTGTTTCAAAAGTACACTATTTTTTCTTTTGGAGTCTATTCACAAGGTTTTAAGCAATCGTTGGATAGAACGAGCGTGAGTTTGACAAGTTTTGAATTTAAACAAATGAACACATATAAAACACTACTAGGACGCTGAACACGAGTCCTTAAAAGATCAAATGCTTTTTTTTGTTTCAAAAGTACACTATTTTTTCTTTTGGAGTCTATTCACAAGGTTTTAAGCAATCTTGGGGTACATCGAGCGTGAGTTTGACAAGTGTTGAATTTAAACAAACTAAAACATATAAGACACTACTAGGACGCTAAACTCGAGTCCTTAAAAGATCAAATGCTTTTTTTGTTTCAAAAGTACACTATTTTTTCATTTGGAGTGTATTCACAAGGTTTTAAGCAATCGTTGGATAAAACGAGCGTGAGTTTGACAAGTTTTGAATTTAAACAAATGAACACATATAAGACACTACTAGGACGCTGAACACGAGTCCTTAAAAGATCAAATGCTTTTTTTTGTTTCAAAAGTACACTATTTTTTCTTTTGGAGTCTATTCACAAGGTTTTAAGCAATCTTGGGATACAACCAGCGTGAGTTTCACAAGTGTTGAATTTAAACAAACTAAAACATATAAGACACTGCTAGGACGCTAAACTCGAGTCCTTAAAAGATCAAATGCTTTTTTTGTTTCAAAAGTACATTATTTTTTCATTTGGAGTGTATTCACAAGGTTTTAAGCAATCGTTGGATAAAACGAGCGTGAGTTTGACAAGTTTTGAATTTAAACAAATGAACACATATAAGACACTACTAGGACGCTAAACACGAGTCCTTAAAAGATCAAATGCTTTTTTTGTTTCAAAAGTACACTATTTTTTCTTTTGGAGTGTATTCACAAGGTTTTAAGCAATCGTTGGATAGAACGAGCGTGAGTTTGACAAGTTTTGAATTTAAACAAATGAACACATATAAAACACTACTAGGACGCTGAACACGAGTCCTTAAAAGATCAAATGCTTTTTTTTGTTTCAAAAGTACACTATTTTTTCATTTGGAGTGTATTCACAAGGTTTTAAGCAATCGTTGGATAAAACGAGCGTGAGTTTGACAAGTTTTGAATTTAAACAAATGAACACATATAAAACACTACTAGGACGCTGAACACGAGTCCTTAAAAGATCAAATGCTTTTTTTTGTTTCAAAAGTACACTATTTTTTCTTTTGGAGTCTATTCACAAGGTTTTAAGCAATCTTGGGGTACAACGAGCGTGAGTTTCACAAGTTTTGAATTTAAACAAACTAAAACATATAAGACACTACTAGGACGCTAAACTCGAGTCCTTAAAAGATCAAATGCTTTTTTTGTTTCAAATGTACACTATTTTTTCATTTGGAGTGTATTCACAAGGTTTTAAGCAATCGTTGGATAAAACGAGCGTGAGTTTGACAAGTTTTGAATTTAAACAAATGAACACATATAAGACACTACTAGGACGCTAAACACGAGTCCTTAAAAGATCAAATGCTTTTTTTGTTTCAAAAGTACACTATTTTTTCTTTTGGAGTCTATTCACAAGGTTTTAAGCAATCCTGGGATAGAACGAGCGTGAGTTTGACAAGTGTTGAATTTAAACAAATGAACACATATAAGACACTACTAGGACGCTAAACACGAGTCCTTAAAAGATCAAATGCTTTTTTTTGTTTCAAAAGTACACTATTTTTTCTTTTGGAGTCTATTCACAAGGTTTTAAGCAATCTTGGGATACAACGAGCGTGAGTTTCACAAGTGTTGAATTTAAACAAACTAAAACATATAAGACACTGCTAGGACGCTAAACTCGAGTCCTTAAAAGATCAAATGCTTTTTTTGTTTCAAAAGTACATTATTTTTTCATTTGGAGTGTATTCACAAGGTTTTAAGCAATCGTTGGATAAAACGAGCGTGAGTTTGACAAGTTTTGAATTTAAACAAATGAACACATATAAGACACTACTAGGACGCTAAACACGAGTCCTTAAAAGATCAAATGCTTTTTTTGTTTCAAAAGTACACTATTTTTTCTTTTGGAGTCTATTCACAAGGTTTTAAGCAATCGTTGGATAGAACGAGCGTGAGTTTGACAAGTTTTGAATTTAAACAAATGAACACATATAAAACACTACTAGGACGCTGAACACGAGTCCTTAAAAGATCAAATGCTTTTTTTTGTTTCAAAAGTACACTATTTTTTCTTTTGGAGTCTATTCACAAGGTTTTAAGCAATCTTGGGGTACATCGAGCGTGAGTTTGACAAGTGTTGAATTTAAACAAACTAAAACATATAAGACACTACTAGGACGCTAAACTCGAGTCCTTAAAAGATCAAATGCTTTTTTTGTTTCAAAAGTACACTATTTTTTCATTTGGAGTGTATTCACAAGGTTTTAAGCAATCGTTGGATAAAACGAGCGTGAGTTTGACAAGTTTTGAATTTAAACAAATGAACACATATAAGACACTACTAGGACGCTGAACACGAGTCCTTAAAAGATCAAATGCTTTTTTTTGTTTCAAAAGTACACTATTTTTTCTTTTGGAGTCTATTCACAAGGTTTTAAGCAATCTTGGGATACAACCAGCGTGAGTTTCACAAGTGTTGAATTTAAACAAACTAAAACATATAAGACACTGCTAGGACGCTAAACTCGAGTCCTTAAAAGATCAAATGCTTTTTTTGTTTCAAAAGTACATTATTTTTTCATTTGGAGTGTATTCACAAGGTTTTAAGCAATCGTTGGATAAAACGAGCGTGAGTTTGACAAGTTTTGAATTTAAACAAATGAACACATATAAGACACTACTAGGACGCTAAACACGAGTCCTTAAAAGATCAAATGCTTTTTTTGTTTCAAAAGTACACTATTTTTTCTTTTGGAGTGTATTCACAAGGTTTTAAGCAATCGTTGGATAGAACGAGCGTGAGTTTGACAAGTTTTGAATTTAAACAAATGAACACATATAAAACACTACTAGGACGCTGAACACGAGTCCTTAAAAGATCAAATGCTTTTTTTTGTTTCAAAAGTACACTATTTTTTCTTTTGGAGTCTATTCACAAGGTTTTAAGCAATCTTGGGGTACATCGAGCGTGAGTTTGACAAGTGTTGAATTTAAACAAACTAAAACATATAAGACACTACTAGGACGCTAAACTCGAGTCCTTAAAAGATCAAATGCTTTTTTTGTTTCAAAAGTACACTATTTTTTCATTTGGAGTGTATTCACAAGGTTTTAAGCAATCGTTGGATAAAACGAGCGTGAGTTTGACAAGTTTTGAATTTAAACAAATGAACACATATAAGACACTACTAGGACGCTAAACACGAGTCCTTAAAAGATCAAATGCTTTTTTTGTTTCAAAAGTACAGTATTTTTTCTTTTGGAGTCTATTCACAAGGTTTTAAGCAATCCTGGGATACAACGAGCGTGAGTTTCACAAGTGTTGAACTTAAACAAACTAAAACATATAAGACACTGCTAGGACGCTAAACTTGAGTCCTTAAAAGATCAAATGCTTTTTTTGTTTCAAAAGTACATTATTTTTTCATTTGGAGTCTATTCACAAGGTTTTAAGCAATCCTGGGATAAAACGAGCGTGAGTTTCACAAGTGTTGAATTTAAACAAATGAAAACATATAAGACACTACTAGGACGCTAAACTCGAGTCCTTAAAAGATCAAATGCTTTTTTTGTTTCAAAACTACATTATTTTTTCATTTGGAGTGTATTCACAAGGTTTTAAGCAATCGTTGGATAAAACGAGCGTGAGTTTGACAAGTTTTGAATTTAAACAAATGAACACATATAAAACACTACTAGGACGCTGAACACGAGTCCTTAAAAGATCAAATGCTTTTTTTTGTTTCAAAAGTACACTATTTTTTCTTTTGGAGTCTATTCACAAGGTTTTAAGCAATCTTGGGGTACAACGAGCGTGAGTTTCACAAGTTTTGAATTTAAACAAACTAAAACATATAAGACACTACTAGGACGCTAAACTCGAGTCCTTAAAAGATCAAATGCTTTTTTTGTTTCAAATGTACACTTTTTTTTCATTTGGAGTGTATTCACAAGGTTTTAAGCAATCGTTGGATAAAACGAGCGTGAGTTTGACAAGTTTTGAATTTAAACAAATGAACACATATAAGACACTACTAGGACGCTAAACACGAGTCCTTAAAAGATCAAATGCTTTTTTTGTTTCAAAAGTACACTATTTTTTCTTTTGGAGTCTATTCACAAGGTTTTAAGCAATCCTGGGATAGAACGAGCGTGAGTTTCACAAGTGTTGAATTTAAACAAATGAAAACATATAAGACACTACTAGGACGCTAAACACGAGTCCTTAAAAGATCAAATGCTTTTTTTTGTTTCAAAAGTACACTATTTTTTCTTTTGGAGTCTATTCACAAGGTTTTAAGCAATCCTGGGATAGAACGAGCGTGAGTTTCACAAGTGTTGAATTTAAACAAATGAAAACATATAAGACACTACTAGGACGCTAAACTCGAGTCCTTAAAAGATCAAATGCTTTTTTTGTTTCAAAACTACACTATTTTTTCATTTGGAGTGTATTCACAAGGTTTTAAGCAATCGTTGGATAAAACGAGCGTGAGTTTGACAAGTTTTGAATTTAAACAAATGAACACATATAAAACACTACTAGGACGCTGAACACGAGTCCTTAAAAGATCAAATGCTTTTTTTTGTTTCAAAAGTACACTATTTTTTCTTTCGGAGTCTATTCACAAGGTTTTAAGCAATCTTGGGGTACAACGAGCGTGAGTTTCACAAGTTTTGAATTTAAACAAACTAAAACATATAAGACACTACTAGGACGCTAAACTCGAGTCCTTAAAAGATCAAATGCTTTTTTTGTTTCAAATGTACACTTTTTTTTCATTTGGAGTGTATTCACAAGGTTTTAAGCAATCGTTGGATAAAACGAGCGTGAGTTTGACAAGTTTTGAATTTAAACAAATGAACACATATAAGACACTACTAGGACGCTAAACACGAGTCCTTAAAAGATCAAATGCTTTTTTTGTTTCAAAAGTACACTATTTTTTCTTTTGGAGTCTATTCACAAGGTTTTAAGCAATCCTGGGATAGAACGAGCGTGAGTTTCACAAGTGTTGAATTTAAACAAATGAAAACATATAAGACACTACTAGGACGCTAAACACGAGTCCTTAAAAGATCAAATGCTTTTTTTTGTTTCAAAAGTACACTATTTTTTCTTTTGGAGTCTATTCACAAGGTTTTAAGCAATCCTGGGATAGAACGAGCGTGAGTTTCACAAGTGTTGAATTTAAACAAATGAAAACATATAAGACACTACTAGGACGCTAAACTCGAGTCCTTAAAAGATCAAATGCTTTTTTTGTTTCAAAACTACACTATTTTTTCATTTGGAGTGTATTCACAAGGTTTTAAGCAATCGTTGGATAAAACGAGCGTGAGTTTGACAAGTTTTGAATTTAAACAAATGAACACATATAAAACACTACTAGGACGCTGAACACGAGTCCTTAAAAGATCAAATGCTTTTTTTTGTTTCAAAAGTACACTATTTTTTCTTTTGGAGTCTATTCACAAGGTTTTAAGCAATCTTGGGGTACAACGAGCGTGAGTTTCACAAGTTTTGAATTTAAACAAACTAAAACATATAAGACACTACTAGGACGCTAAACTCGAGTCCTTAAAAGATCAAATGCTTTTTTTGTTTCAAATGTACACTATTTTTTCATTTGGAGTGTATTCACAAGGTTTTAAGCAATCGTTGGATAAAAGGAGCGTGAGTTTGACAAGTTTTGAATTTAAACAAATGAACACATATAAGACACTACTAGGACGCTAAACACGAGTCCTTAAAAGATCAAATGCTTTTTTTTGTTTCAAAAGTACACTATTTTTTCTTTTGGAGTGTATTCACAAGGTTTTAAGCAATCTTGGGATACAACGAGCGTGAGTTTGACAAGTTTTGAATTTAAACAAAAGAAAACATATAAGACACTACTAGGACGCTAAACTCGAGTCCTTAAAAGATCAAATGCTTTTTTTTGTTTCAAAAGTACACTATTTTTTCTTTTGGAGTCTATTCACAAGGTTTTAAGCAATCCTGGGATAGAACGAGCGTGAGTTTCACAAGTGTTGAATTTAAACAAATGAAAACATATAAGACACTACTAGGACGCTAAACTCGAGTCCTTAAAAGATCAAATGCTTTTTTTGTTTCAAAACTACACTATTTTTTCATTTGGAGTGTATTCACAAGGTTTTAAGCAATCGTTGGATAAAACGAGCGTGAGTTTGACAAGTTTTGAATTTAAACAAATGAACACATATAAAACACTACTAGGACGCTGAACACGAGTCCTTAAAAGATCAAATGCTTTTTTTTGTTTCAAAAGTACACTATTTTTTCTTTCGGAGTCTATTCACAAGGTTTTAAGCAATCTTGGGGTACAACGAGCGTGAGTTTCACAAGTTTTGAATTTAAACAAACTAAAACATATAAGACACTACTAGGACGCTAAACTCGAGTCCTTAAAAGATCAAATGCTTTTTTTGTTTCAAATGTACACTTTTTTTTCATTTGGAGTGTATTCACAAGGTTTTAAGCAATCGTTGGATAAAACGAGCGTGAGTTTGACAAGTTTTGAATTTAAACAAATGAACACATATAAGACACTACTAGGACGCTAAACACGAGTCCTTAAAAGATCAAATGCTTTTTTTGTTTCAAAAGTACACTATTTTTTCTTTTGGAGTCTATTCACAAGGTTTTAAGCAATCCTGGGATAGAACGAGCGTGAGTTTCACAAGTGTTGAATTTAAACAAATGAAAACATATAAGACACTACTAGGACGCTAAACACGAGTCCTTAAAAGATCAAATGCTTTTTTTTGTTTCAAAAGTACACTATTTTTTCTTTTGGAGTCTATTCACAAGGTTTTAAGCAATCCTGGGATAGAACGAGCGTGAGTTTCACAAGTGTTGAATTTAAACAAATGAAAACATATAAGACACTACTAGGACGCTAAACTCGAGTCCTTAAAAGATCAAATGCTTTTTTTGTTTCAAAACTACACTATTTTTTCATTTGGAGTGTATTCACAAGGTTTTAAGCAATCGTTGGATAAAACGAGCGTGAGTTTGACAAGTTTTGAATTTAAACAAATGAACACATATAAAACACTACTAGGACGCTGAACACGAGTCCTTAAAAGATCAAATGCTTTTTTTTGTTTCAAAAGTACACTATTTTTTCTTTTGGAGTCTATTCACAAGGTTTTAAGCAATCTTGGGGTACAACGAGCGTGAGTTTCACAAGTTTTGAATTTAAACAAACTAAAACATATAAGACACTACTAGGACGCTAAACTCGAGTCCTTAAAAGATCAAATGCTTTTTTTGTTTCAAATGTACACTATTTTTTCATTTGGAGTGTATTCACAAGGTTTTAAGCAATCGTTGGATAAAAGGAGCGTGAGTTTGACAAGTTTTGAATTTAAACAAATGAACACATATAAGACACTACTAGGACGCTAAACACGAGTCCTTAAAAGATCAAATGCTTTTTTTTGTTTCAAAAGTACACTATTTTTTCTTTTGGAGTGTATTCACAAGGTTTTAAGCAATCTTGGGATACAACGAGCGTGAGTTTGACAAGTTTTGAATTTAAACAAAAGAAAACATATAAGACACTACTAGGACGCTAAACTCGAGTCCTTAAAAGATCAAATGCTTTTTTTTGTTTCAAAAGTACACTATTTTTTCTTTTGGAGTCTATTCACAAGGTTTTAAGCAATCCTGGGATAGAACGAGCGTGAGTTTCACAAGTGTTGAATTTAAACAAATGAAAACATATAAGACACTACTAGGACGCTAAACTCGAGTCCTTAAAAGATCAAATGCTTTTTTTGTTTCAAATGTACACTATTTTTTCATTTGGAGTGTATTCACAAGGTTTTAAGCAATCGTTGGATAAAACGAGCGTGAGTTTGACAAGTTTTGAATTTAAACAAATGAAAACATATAAGACACTACTAGGACGCTAAACTCGAGTCCTTAAAAGATCAAATGCTTTTTTTGTTTCAAAAGTACACTATTTTTTCATTTGGAGTGTATTCACAAGGTTTTAAGCAATCGTTGGATAAAACGAGCGTGAGTTTGACAAGTTTTGAATTTAAACAAATGAACACATATAAGACACTACTAGGACGCTAAACACGAGTCCTTAAAAGATCAAATGCTTTTTTTTGTTCAAAAGTACAGTATTTTTTCTTTTGGAGTCTATTCACAAGGTTTTAAGCAATCCTGGGATACAACGAGCGTGAGTTTCACAAGTGTTGAACTTAAACAAACTAAAACATATAAGACACTGCTAGGACGCTAAACTTGAGTCCTTAAAAGATCAAATGCTTTTTTTGTTTCAAAAGTACATTATTTTTTCATTTGGAGTGTATTCACAAGGTTTTAAGCAATCGTTGGATAAAACGAGCGTGAGTTTGACAAGTTTTGAATTTAAACAAATGAACACATATAAGACACTACTAGGACGCTAAACTCGAGTCTTTAAAAGATCAAATGCTTTTTTTGTTTCAAAAGTACATTATTTTTTCATTTGGAGTGTATTCACAAGGTTTTAAGCAATCGTTGGATAAAACGAGCGTGAGTTTGACAAGTTTTGAATTTAAACAAATGAACACATATAAGACACTACTAGGACGCTAAACTCGAGTCCTTAAAAGATCAAATGCTTTTTTTTGTTTCAAAAGTACATTATTTTTTCATTTGGAGTGTATTCACAAGGTTTTAAGCAATCGTTGGATAAAACGAGCGTGAGTTTGACAAGTTTTGAATTTAAACAAATGAACACATATAAAACACTACTAGGACGCTGAACACGAGTCCTTAAAAGATCAAATGCTTTTTTTTGTTTCAAAAGTACACTATTTTTTCTTTTGGAGTCTATTCACAAGGTTTTAAGCAATCTTGGGGTACATCGAGCGTGAGTTTGACAAGTTTTGAATTTAAACAAACTAAAACATATAAGACACTACTAGGACGCTAAACTGGAGTCCTTAAAAGATCAAATGCTTTTTTTGTTTCAAATGTACACTATTTTTTCATTTGGAGTGTATTCACAAGGTTTTAAGCAATCGTTGGATAAAACGAGCGTGAGTTTGACAAGTTTTGAATTTAAACAAATGAACACATATAAGACACTACTAGGACGCTAAACACGAGTCCTTAAAAGATCAAATGCTTTTTTTGTTTCAAAAGTACACTATTTTTTCTTTTGGAGTCTATTCACAAGGTTTTAAGCAATCCTGGGATAGAACGAGCGTGAGTTTCACAAGTGTTGAATTTAAACAAATGAAAACATATAAGACACTACTAGGACGCTAAACACGAGTCCTTAAAAGATCAAATGCTTTTTTTTGTTTCAAAAGTACACTATTTTTTCTTTTGGAGTCTATTCACAAGGTTTTAAGCAATCCTGGGATAGAACGAGCGTGAGTTTCACAAGTGTTGAATTTAAACAAATGAAAACATATAAGACACTACTAGGACGCTAAACTCGAGTCCTTAAAAGATCAAATGCTTTTTTTGTTTCAAAACTACACTATTTTTTCATTTGGAGTGTATTCACAAGGTTTTAAGCAATCGTTGGATAAAACGAGCGTGAGTTTGACAAGTTTTGAATTTAAACAAATGAACACATATAAAACACTACTAGGACGCTGAACACGAGTCCTTAAAAGATCAAATGCTTTTTTTTGTTTCAAAAGTACACTATTTTTTCTTTTGGAGTCTATTCACAAGGTTTTAAGCAATCTTGGGGTACAACGAGCGTGAGTTTCACAAGTTTTGAATTTAAACAAACTAAAACATATAAGACACTACTAGGACGCTAAACTCGAGTCCTTAAAAGATCAAAAGCTTTTTTTGTTTCAAAACTACACTATTTTTTCATTTGGAGTGTATTCACAAGGTTTTAAGCAATCGTTGGATAAAACGAGCGTGAGTTTGACAAGTTTTGAATTTAAACAAATGAACACATATAAGACACTACTAGGACGCTAAACACGAGTCCTTAAAAGATCAAATGCTTTTTTTTGTTTGAAAAGTACAGTATTTTTTCTTTTGGAGTCTATTCACAAGGTTTTAAGCAATCCTGGGATACAACGAGCGTGAGTTTCACAAGTGTTGAACTTAAACAAACTAAAACATATAAGACACTGCTAGGACGCTAAACTCGAGTCCTTAAAAGATCAAATGCTTTTTTTGTTTCAAAACTACACTATTTTTTCATTTGGAGTGTATTCACAAGGTTTTAAGCAATCGTTGGATAAAACGAGCGTGAGTTTGACAAGTTTTGAATTTAAACAAATGAACACATATAAAACACTACTAGGACGCTGAACACGAGTCCTTAAAAGATCAAATGCTTTTTTTTGTTTCAAAAGTACACTATTTTTTCTTTTGGAGTCTATTCACAAGGTTTTAAGCAATCTTGGGGTACATCGAGCGTGAGTTTGACAAGTTTTGAATTTAAACAAACTAAAACATATAAGACACTACTAGGACGCTAAACTCGAGTCCTTAAAAGATCAAATGCTTTTTTTGTTTCAAATGTACACTATTTTTTCATTTGGAGTGTATTCACAAGGTTTTAAGCAATCGTTGGATAAAACGAGCGTGAGTTTGACAAGTTTTGAATTTAAACAAATGAACACATATAAGACACTACTAGGACGCTAAACACGAGTCCTTAAAAGATCAAATGCTTTTTTTGTTTCAAAAGTACACTATTTTTTCTTTTGGAGTCTATTCACAAGGTTTTAAGCAATCCTGGGATAGAACGAGCGTGAGTTTCACAAGTGTTGAATTTAAACAAATGAAAACATATAAGACACTACTAGGACGCTAAACACGAGTCCTTAAAAGATCAAATGCTTTTTTTTGTTTCAAAAGTACACTATTTTTTCTTTTGGAGTCTATTCACAAGGTTTTAAGCAATCCTGGGATAGAACGAGCGTGAGTTTCACAAGTGTTGAATTTAAACAAATGAAAACATATAAGACACTACTAGGACGCTAAACTCGAGTCCTTAAAAGATCAAATGCTTTTTTTGTTTCAAAACTACACTATTTTTTCATTTGGAGTGTATTCACAAGGTTTTAAGCAATCGTTGGATAAAACGAGCGTGAGTTTGACAAGTTTTGAATTTAAACAAATGAACACATATAAAACACTACTAGGACGCTGAACACGAGTCCTTAAAAGATCAAATGCTTTTTTTTGTTTCAAAAGTACACTATTTTTTCTTTTGGAGTCTATTCACAAGGTTTTAAGCAATCTTGGGGTACAACGAGCGTGAGTTTCACAAGTTTTGAATTTAAACAAACTAAAACATATAAGACACTACTAGGACGCTAAACTCGAGTCCTTAAAAGATCAAAAGCTTTTTTTGTTTCAAAACTACACTATTTTTTCATTTGGAGTGTATTCACAAGGTTTTAAGCAATCGTTGGATAAAACGAGCGTGAGTTTGACAAGTTTTGAATTTAAACAAATGAACACATATAAGACACTACTAGGACGCTAAACACGAGTCCTTAAAAGATCAAATGCTTTTTTTTGTTTCAAAAGTACAGTATTTTTTCTTTTGGAGTCTATTCACAAGGTTTTAAGCAATCCTGGGATACAACGAGCGTGAGTTTCACAAGTGTTGAACTTAAACAAACTAAAACATATAAGACACTGCTAGGACGCTAAACTCGAGTCCTTAAAAGATCAAATGCTTTTTTTGTTTCAAAACTACACTATTTTTTCATTTGGAGTGTATTCACAAGGTTTTAAGCAATCGTTGGATAAAACGAGCGTGAGTTTGACAAGTTTTGAATTTAAACAAATGAACACATATAAAACACTACTAGGACGCTGAACACGAGTCCTTAAAAGATCAAATGCTTTTTTTTGTTTCAAAAGTACACTATTTTTTCTTTTGGAGTCTATTCACAAGGTTTTAAGCAATCTTGGGGTACTACGAGCGTGAGTTTCACAAGTTTTGAATTTAAACAAACTAAAACATATAAGACACTACTAGGACGCTAAACTCGAGTCCTTAAAAGATCAAATGCTTTTTTTGTTTCAAATGTACACTATTTTTTCATTTGGAGTGTATTCACAAGGTTTTAAGCAATCGTTGGATAAAACGAGCGTGAGTTTGACAAGTTTTGAATTTAAACAAATGAACACATATAAGACACTACTAGGACGCTAAACACGAGTCCTTAAAAGATCAAATGCTTTTTTTGTTTCAAAAGTACACTATTTTTTCTTTTGGAGTCTATTCACAAGGTTTTAAGCAATCCTGGGATAGAACGAGCGTGAGTTTCACAAGTGTTGAATTTAAACAAATGAAAACATATAAGACACTAATAGGACGCTAAACACGAGTCCTTAAAAGATCAAATGCTTTTTTTTGTTTCAAAAGTACAGTATTTTTTCTTTTGGAGTCTATTCACAAGGTTTTAAGCAATCCTGGGATAGAACGAGCGTGAGTTTCACAAGTGTTGAATTTAAACAAATGAAAACATATAAGACACTACTAGGACGCTAAACTCGAGTCCTTAAAAGATCAAATGCTTTTTTTGTTTCAAAAGTACACTATTTTTTCATTTGGAGTGTATTCACAAGGTTTTAAGCAATCGTTGGAGAAAACGAGCGTGAGTTTGACAAGTTTTGAATTTAAACAAATGAACACATATAAGACACTACTAGGACGCTAAACACGAGTCCTTAAAAGATCAAATGCTTTCTTTGTTTCAAAAGTACACTATTTTTCCATTTCGGGTGTATTCACAAGGTTTTAAGCAATCGTTGGATAAAACGAGCGTGAGTTTGACAAGTTTTGAATTTAAACAAATGAACACATATAAGACACTACAAGGATGCTAAACTCGAGTCCTTAAAAGATCAAATGCTTTTTTTATTTCAAAAGTACACTATTTTTTCATTTCGAGTCTATTCACAAGGTTTTAAGCAATCTTGGGATACAACGAGCGTGAGTTTGACAAGTTTTGAATTTAAACAAATGAACACATATAAGACCATACTAGGAGACTAAACTCGAGGCCTTAAAAGATCAAATGCTTTTTTTGTTTCAAAAATACACTAGTTTTTCATTTCGAGTCTATTCACAAGGTTTTAAGCAATCTTGGGATACAACGAGCGTGAGTTTGACAAGTTTTGAATTTAAACAAATGAACACATATAAGACCTTACTAGGAGACTAAACTCGAGTCCTTAAAAGATCAAATGCTTTTTTTGTTTCAAAAGTACACTATTTTTTCATTTGGTGTCTATTCACAAGGTTTTAAGCAATCGTTGGATAAAACGAGCGTGAATTTGATAAGTTTTGAATTTAAACAAATGAACACATATAAGACACTACTAGGACGCTAAACACGAGTCCTTAAAAGATCAAATGGTTTTTTTGTTTCAAAAGTACACTATTTTTTCATTTCGAGTGTATTCACAAGGTTTTAAGCAATCGTTGGATAAAACGAGCGTGAGTTTGACAAGTTTTGAATTTAAACAAATGAACATATATAAGACACTACAAGGACGCTAAACTCGAGTCCTTAAAAGATCAAATGCTTTTTTTATTTCAAAAGTACACTATTTTTTCATTTCGAGTCTATTCACAAGGTTTTAAGCAATCGTTGGATAAAACGAGCGCGAGTTTGAACAGGTTTTGAATTTAAACAAATGAACACATATAAGACACTACTAGGACGCTAAACTCGAGACCTTAAAATATCAAATGCTTTTTTTGTTTCAAAAATACACTATTTTTTCATTTGGAGTCTATTCACAAGGTTTTAAGCAATCGGTGGATAAAACGAGCGTGAGTTTGACAAGTTTTGAATTTAAACAAATGAACACATATAAGACACTAGTAGGACACTAAACACGAGTCCTTAAAAGATCAAATGCTTTTTTTTGTTTGAAAAGTACACTATTTTTTCATTGGGAGTCTATTCACAAGGTTTTAAGCAATCATTGGATAAAACGAGCGTGAGTTTGACAAGTTTTGAATTTAAACAAATGATCACATATAAGACACTACTAGGACACTAAACACGAGTCCTTAAAAGATCAAATGCTTTTTTTTGTTTGAAAAGTCAACTATTTTTTCATTTGGAGTCTATTCACAAGGTTTTAAGCAATCGTTGGATAAAACGAGCGTGAGTTTGACATGTTTTTAATTTAAACAAATGAACACATATAAGACACTACTAGGACGCTAAACTCGAGTCCTTAAAAGATCAAATGCTTTTTTTGTTTCAAAAGTACATTATTTTTTCATTTGGTGTCTATTCACAAGGTTTTAAGCAATCGTTGGATAAAACGAGCGTGAGTTTGACAAGTTTTGAATTTAAACAAATGAACACATATAAGACACTACTAGGACGCTAAACACGAGTCCTTAAAAGATCAAATGCTTTCTTTGTTTCAAAAGTACACTATTTTTCCATTTCGGGTGTATTCACAAGGTTTTAAGCAATCGTTGGATAAAACGAGCGTGAGTTTGACAAGTTTTGAATTTAAACAAATGAACACATATAAGACACTACAAGGATGCTAAACTCGAGTCCTTAAAAGATCAAATGCTTTTTTTATTTCAAAAGTACACTATTTTTTCATTTCGAGTCTATTCACAAGGTTTTAAGCAATCGTTGGATAAAACGAGCGTGAGTTTGACAAGTTTTGAATTTAAACAAATGAACACATATAAGACACTACTAGGACGCTAAACTCGAGACCTTAAAATATCTAATGCTTTTTTTGTTTCAAAAATACACTATTTTTTCATTTGGAGTCTATTCACAAGGTTTCAAGCAATCTTGGGATACAACGAGCGTGAGTTTGACAAGTTTTGAATTTAAACAAATGAACACATATAAGACCTTACTAGGAGACTAAACTCGAGGCCTTAAAAGATCAAATGCTTTTTTTGTTTCAAAAATCCACTATTTTTTCATTTGGAGTCTATTAACAAGGTTTTAAGCAATTGTTGGATAAAACGAGCGTGAGTTTGACAAGTTTTGAATTTAAACAAATGAACACATATAAGACACTACTAGGACGCTAAACACGAGTCCTTAAAAGTTCAAATGCTTTTTTTTGTTCAAAAGTACAGTATTTTTTCTTTTGGAGTCTATTCACAAGGTTTTAAGCAATCCTGGGATACAACGAGCGTGAGTTTCACAAGTGTTGAACTTAAACAAACTAAAACATATAAGACACTGCTAGGACGCTAAACTTGAGTCCTTAAAAGATCAAATGCTTTTTTTGTTTCAAAAGTACACTATTTTTTCATTTGGAGTGTATTCACAAGGTTTTAAGCAATCGTTGGATAAAACGAGCGTGAGTTTGACAAGTTTTGAATTTAAACAAATGAACACATATAAGACACTACTAGGACGCTAAACACGAGTCCTTAAAAGATCAAATGCTTTTTTTGTTTCAAAAGTACACTATTTTTTCTTTTGGAGTCTATTCACAAGGTTTTAAGCAATCCTGGGATAGAACGAGCGTGAGTTTCACAAGTGTTGAATTTAAACAAATGAAAACATATAAGACACTACTAGGACGCTAAACACGAGTCCTTAAAAGATCAAATGCTTTTTTTGTTTCAAAAGTACACTATTTTTTCTTTTGGAGTCTATTCACAAGGTTTTAAGCAATCTTGGGGTACAACGAGCGTGAGTTTCACAAGTTTTGAATTTAAACAAACTAAAACATATAAGACACTACTAGGACGCTAAACTCGAGTCCTTAAAAGATCAAATGCTTTTTTTGTTTCAAATGTACACTATTTTTTCATTTGGAGTGTATTCACAAGGTTTTAAGCAATCGTTGGATAAAACGAGCGTGAGTTTGACAAGTTTTGAATTTAAACAAATGAACACATATAAGACACTACTAGGACGCTAAACACGAGTCCTTAAAAGATCAAATGCTTTTTTTGTTTCAAAAGTACACTATTTTTTCTTTTGGAGTCTATTCACAAGGTTTTAAGCAATCCTGGGATAGAACGAGCGTGAGTTTCACAAGTGTTGAATTTAAACAAATGAAAACATATAAGACACTACTAGGACGCTAAACACGAGTCCTTAAAAGATCAAATGCTTTTTTTTGTTTCAAAAGTACACTATTTTTTCTTTTGGAGTCTATTCACAAGGTTTTAAGCAATCCTGGGATAGAACGAGCGTGAGTTTCACAAGTGTTGAATTTAAACAAATGAAAACATATAAGACACTACTAGGACGCTAAACTCGAGTCCTTAAAAGATCAAATGCTTTTTTTGTTTCAAAACTACACTATTTTTTCATTTGGAGTGTATTCACAAGGTTTTAAGCAATCGTTGGATAAAACGAGCGTGAGTTTGACAAGTTTTGAATTTAAACAAATGAACACATATAAAACACTACTAGGACGCTGAACACGAGTCCTTAAAAGATCAAATGCTTTTTTTTGTTTCAAAAGTACACTATTTTTTCTTTTGGAGTCTATTCACAAGGTTTTAAGCAATCCTGGGATACAACGAGCGTGAGTTTCACAAGTGTTGAACTTAAACAAACTAAAACATATAAGACACTGCTAGGACGCTAAACTCGAGTCCTTAAAAGATCAAATGCTTTTTTTGTTTCAAAACTACACTATTTTTTCATTTGGAGTGTATTCACAAGGTTTTAAGCAATCGTTGGATAAAACGAGCGTGAGTTTGACAAGTTTTGAATTTAAACAAATGAACACATATAAAACACTACTAGGACGCTAAACACGAGTCCTTAAAAGATCAAATGCTTTTTTTTGTTTCAAAAGTACACTATTTTTTCTTTTGGAGTGTATTCACAAGGTTTTAAGCAATCTTGGGATACAACGAGCGTGAGTTTGACAAGTTTTGAATTTAAACAAATGAAAACATATAAGACACTACTAGGACGCTAAACTCGAGTCCTTAAAAGATCAAATGCTTTTTTTTGTTTCAAAAGTACACTATTTTTTCTTTTGGAGTCTATTCACAAGGTTTTAAGCAATCCTGGGATAGAACGAGCGTGAGTTTCACAAGTGTTGAATTTAAACAAATGAAAACATATAAGACACTACTAGGACGCTAAACTCGAGTCCTTAAAAGATCAAATGCTTTTTTTGTTTCAAAACTACACTATTTTTTCATTTGGAGTGTATTCACAAGGTTTTAAGCAATCGTTGGATAAAACGAGCGTGAGTTTGACAAGTTTTGAATTTAAACAAATGAACACATATAAGACACTACTAGGACGCTAAACACGAGTCCTTAAAAGATCAAATGCTTTTTTTTGTTTCAAAAGTACAGTATTTTTTCTTTTGGAGTCTATTCACAAGGTTTTAAGCAATCCTGGGATACAACGAGCGTGAGTTTCACAAGTGTTGAACTTAAACAAACTAAAACATATAAGACACTGCTAGGACGCTAAACTCGAGTCCTTAAAAGATCAAATGCTTTTTTTGTTTCAAAACTACACTATTTTTTCATTTGGAGTGTATTCACAAGGTTTTAAGCAATCGTTGGATAAAACGAGCGTGAGTTTGACAAGTTTTGAATTTAAACAAATGAACACATATAAAACACTACTAGGACGCTGAACACGAGTCCTTAAAAGATCAAATGCTTTTTTTTGTTTCAAAAGTACACTATTTTTTCTTTTGGAGTCTATTCACAAGGTTTTAAGCAATCTTGGGGTACTACGAGCGTGAGTTTCACAAGTTTTGAATTTAAACAAACTAAAACATATAAGACACTACTAGGACGCTAAACTCGAGTCCTTAAAAGATCAAATGCTTTTTTTGTTTCAAATGTACACTTTTTTTTCATTTGGAGTGTATTCACAAGGTTTTAAGCAATCGTTGGATAAAACGAGCGTGAGTTTGACAAGTTTTGAATTTAAACAAATGAACACATATAAGACACTACTAGGACGCTAAACACGAGTCCTTAAAAGATCAAATGCTTTTTTTGTTTCAAAAGTACACTATTTTTTCTTTTGGAGTCTATTCACAAGGTTTTAAGCAATCCTGGGATAGAACGAGCGTGAGTTTCACAAGTGTTGAATTTAAACAAATGAAAACATATAAGACACTACTAGGACGCTAAACACGAGTCCTTAAAAGATCAAATGCTTTTTTTTGTTTCAAAAGTACAGTATTTTTTCTTTTGGAGTCTATTCACAAGGTTTTAAGCAATCCTGGGATAGAACGAGCGTGAGTTTCACAAGTGTTGAATTTAAACAAATGAAAACATATAAGACACTACTAGGACGCTAAACTCGAGTCCTTAAAAGATCAAATGCTTTTTTTGTTTCAAAAGTACACTATTTTTTCATTTGGAGTGTATTCACAAGGTTTTAAGCAATCGTTGGATAAAACGAGCGTGAGTTTGACAAGTTTTGAATTTAAACAAATGAACACATATAAGACACTACTAGGACGCTAAACACGAGTCCTTAAAAGATCAAATGCTTTTTTTTGTTCAAAAGTACAGTATTTTTTCTTTTGGAGTCTATTCACAAGGTTTTAAGCAATCCTGGGATACAACGAGCGTGAGTTTCACAAGTGTTGAACTTAAACAAACTAAAACATATAAGACACTGCTAGGACGCTAAACTTGAGTCCTTAAAAGATCAAATGCTTTTTTTGTTTCAAAAGTACATTATTTTTTCATTTGGAGTGTATTCACAAGGTTTTAAGCAATCGTTGGATAAAACGAGCGTGAGTTTGACAAGTTTTGAATTTAAACAAATGAACACATATAAGACACTACTAGGACGCTAAACTCGAGTCCTTAAAAGATCAAATGCTTTTTTTGTTTCAAAAGTACATTATTTTTTCATTTGGAGTGTATTCACAAGGTTTTAAGCAATCGTTGGATAAAACGAGCGTGAGTTTGACAAGTTTTGAATTTAAACATATGAACACATATAAGACACTACTAGGACGCTAAACACGAGTCCTTAAAAGATCAAATGCTTTTTTTGTTTCAAAAGTACATTATTTTTTCATTTGGAGTGTATTCACAAGGTTTTAAGCAATCGTTGGATAAAACGAGCGTGAGTTTGACAAGTTTTGAATTTAAACAAATGAACACATATAAGACACTACTAGGACGCTAAACACGAGTCCTTAAAAGATCAAATGCTTTTTTTTGTTTCAAAAGTACACTATTTTTTCTTTTGGAGTCTATTCACAAGGTTTTAAGCAATCCTGGGATACAACGAGCGTGAGTTTCACAAGTGTTGAATTTAAACAAATGAAAACATATAGGACACTACTAGGACGCTAAACTCGAGTCCTTAAAAGATCAAATGCTTTTTTTGTTTCAAAAGTACATTATTTTTTCATTTGGAGTGTATTCACAAGGTTTTAAGCAATCGTTGGATAAAACGAGCGTGAGTTTGACAAGTTTTGAATTTAAACAAATGAACACATATAAGACACTACTAGGACGCTAAACACGAGTCCTTAAAAGATCAAATGCTTTTTTTTGTTTCAAAAGTACACTATTTTTTCATTTGGAGTGTATTCACAAGGTTTTAAGCAATCTTGGGATACAACGAGCGTGAGTTTGACAAGTTTTGAATTTAAACAAATGAAAACATATAAGACACTACTAGGACGCTAAACTCGAGTCCTTAAAAGATCAAATGCTTTTTTTGTTTCAAAAGTACACTATTTTTTCTTTTGGAGTCTATTCACAAGGTTTTAAGCAATCCTGGGATAGAACGAGCGTGAGTTTCACAAGTGTTGAATTTAAACAAATGAAAACATATAAGACACTACTAGGACGCTAAACTCGAGTCCTTAAAAGATCAAATGCTTTTTTTGTTTCAAAACTACACTATTTTTTCATTTGGAGTGTATTCACAAGGTTTTAAGCAATCGTTGGATAAAACGAGCGTGAGTTTGACAAGTTTTGAATTTAAACAAATGAACACATATAAGACACTACTAGGACGCTAAACACGAGTCCTTAAAAGATCAAATGCTTTTTTTTGTTTCAAAAGTACAGTATTTTTTCTTTTGGAATCTATTCACAAGGTTTTAAGCAATCCTGGGATAGAACGAGCGTGAGTTTCACAAGTGTTGAATTTAAACAAACTAAAACATATAAGACACTGCTAGGACGCTAAACTTGAGTCCTTAAAAGATCAAATGCTTTTTTTGTTTCAAAAGTACATTAGTTTTTCATTTGGAGTGTATTCACAAGGTTTTAAGCAATCGTTGGATAAAAGGAGCGTGAGTTTGACAAGTTTTGAATTTAAACAAATGAACACATATAAGACACTACTAGGACGCTAAACACGAGTCCTTAAAAGATCAAATGCTTTTTTTTGTTTCAAAAGTACACTATTTTTTCTTTTGGAGTCTATTCACAAGGTTTTAAGCAATCCTGGGATAGAACGAGCGTGAGTTTCACAAGTGTTGAATTTAAACAAATGAAAACATATAAGACACTACTAGGACGCTAAACTCGAGTCCTTAAAAGATCAAATGCTTTTTTTGTTTCAAAAGTACACTATTTTTTCATTTGGAGTGTATTCACAAGGTTTTAAGCAATCGTTGGATAGAACGAGCGTGAGTTTGACAAGTTTTGAATTTAAACAAATGAACACATATAAGACAGTACTAGGACGCTAAACACGAGTCCTTAAAAGATCAAATGCTTTTTTTTGTTTCAAAAGTACACTATTTTTTCTTTTGGAGTGTATTCACAAGGTTTTAAGCAATCTTGGGATACAACGAGCGTGAGTTTGACAAGTTTTGAATTTAAACAAATGAAAACATATAAGACACTACTAGGACGCTAAACTCGAGTCCTTAAAAGATCAAATGCTTTTTTTTGTTTCAAAAGTACACTATTTTTTCTTTTGGAGTCTATTCACAAGGTTTTAAGCAATCCTGGGATAGAACGAGCGTGAGTTTCACAAGTGTTGAATTTAAACAAATGAAAACATATAAGACACTACTAGGACGCTAAACTCGAGTCCTTAAAAGATCAAATGCTTTTTTTGTTTCAAAAGTACACTATTTTTTCATTTGGAGTGTATTCACAAGGTTTTAAGCAATCGTTGGATAAAACGAGCGTGAGTTTGACAAGTTTTGAATTTAAACAAATGAACACATATAAGACACTACTAGGACGCTAAACACGAGTCCTTAAAAGATCAAATGCTTTTTTTTGTTTCAAAAGTACACTATTTTTTCTTTTGGAGTGTATTCACAAGGTTTTAAGCAATCTTGGGATACAACGAGCGTGAGTTTGACAAGTTTTGAATTTAAACAAATGAAAACATATAAGACACTACTAGGACGCTAAACTCGAGTCCTTAAAAGATCAAATGCTTTTTTTGTTTCAAAAGTACACTATTTTTTCATTTGGAGTGTATTCACAAGGTTTTAAGCAATCGTTGGATAAAACGAGCGTGAGTTTGACAAGTTTTGAATTTAAACAAATGAAAACATATAAGACACTACTAGGACGCTAAACTCGAGTCCTTAAAAGATCAAATGCTTTTTTTGTTTCAAAAGTACACTATTTTTTCTTTTGGAGTCTATTCACAAGGTTTTAAGCAATCCTGGGATAGAACGAGCGTGAGTTTCACAAGTGTTGAATTTAAACAAATGAAAACATATAAGACACTACTAGGACGCTAAACTCGAGTCCTTAAAAGATCAAATGCTTTTTTTGTTTCAAAACTACACTATTTTTTCATTTGGAGTGTATTCACAAGGTTTTAAGCAATCGTTGGATAAAACGAGCGTGAGTTTGACAAGTTTTGAATTTAAACAAATGAACACATATAAGACACTACTAGGACGCTAAACACGAGTCCTTAAAAGATCAAATGCTTTTTTTTGTTTCAAAAGTACAGTATTTTTTCTTTTGGAATCTATTCACAAGGTTTTAAGCAATCCTGGGATAGAACGAGCGTGAGTTTCACAAGTGTTGAATTTAAACAAACTAAAACATATAAGACACTGCTAGGACGCTAAACTTGAGTCCTTAAAAGATCAAATGCTTTTTTTGTTTCAAAAGTACATTAGTTTTTCATTTGGAGTGTATTCACAAGGTTTTAAGCAATCGTTGGATAAAAGGAGCGTGAGTTTGACAAGTTTTGAATTTAAACAAATGAACACATATAAGACACTACTAGGACGCTAAACACGAGTCCTTAAAAGATCAAATGCTTTTTTTTGTTTCAAAAGTACACTATTTTTTCTTTTGGAGTCTATTCACAAGGTTTTAAGCAATCCTGGGATAGAACGAGCGTGAGTTTCACAAGTGTTGAATTTAAACAAATGAAAACATATAAGACACTACTAGGACGCTAAACTCGAGTCCTTAAAAGATCAAATGCTTTTTTTGTTTCAAAAGTACACTATTTTTTCATTTGGAGTGTATTCACAAGGTTTTAAGCAATCGTTGGATAGAACGAGCGTGAGTTTGACAAGTTTTGAATTTAAACAAATGAACACATATAAGACAGTACTAGGACGCTAAACACGAGTCCTTAAAAGATCAAATGCTTTTTTTTGTTTCAAAAGTACACTATTTTTTCTTTTGGAGTGTATTCACAAGGTTTTAAGCAATCTTGGGATACAACGAGCGTGAGTTTGACAAGTTTTGAATTTAAACAAATGAAAACATATAAGACACTACTAGGACGCTAAACTCGAGTCCTTAAAAGATCAAATGCTTTTTTTTGTTTCAAAAGTACACTATTTTTTCTTTTGGAGTCTATTCACAAGGTTTTAAGCAATCCTGGGATAGAACGAGCGTGAGTTTCACAAGTGTTGAATTTAAACAAATGAAAACATATAAGACACTACTAGGACGCTAAACTCGAGTCCTTAAAAGATCAAATGCTTTTTTTGTTTCAAAAGTACACTATTTTTTCATTTGGAGTGTATTCACAAGGTTTTAAGCAATCGTTGGATAAAACGAGCGTGAGTTTGACAAGTTTTGAATTTAAACAAATGAACACATATAAGACACTACTAGGACGCTAAACACGAGTCCTTAAAAGATCAAATGCTTTTTTTTGTTTCAAAAGTACACTATTTTTTCTTTTGGAGTGTATTCACAAGGTTTTAAGCAATCTTGGGATACAACGAGCGTGAGTTTGACAAGTTTTGAATTTAAACAAATGAAAACATATAAGACACTACTAGGACGCTAAACTCGAGTCCTTAAAAGATCAAATGCTTTTTTTTGTTTCAAAAGTACACTATTTTTTCTTTTGGAGTCTATTCACAAGGTTTTAAGCAATCCTGGGATAGAACGAGCGTGAGTTTCACAAGTGTTGAATTTAAACAAATGAAAACATATAAGACACTACTAGGACGCTAAACTCGAGTCCTTAAAAGATCAAATGCTTTTTTTGTTTCAAAACTACACTATTTTTTCATTTGGAGTGTATTCTCAAGGTTTTAAGCAATCGTTGGATAAAACGAGCGTGAGTTTGACAAGTTTTGAATTTAAACAAATGAACACATATAAGACACTACTAGGACGCTAAACACGAGTCCTTAAAAGATCAAATGCTTTTTTTTGTTTCAAAAGTACACTATTTTTTTATTTGGAGTGTATTCACAAGGTTTTAAGCAATCGTTGGATAAAAGGAGCGTGAGTTTGACAAGTTTTGAATTTAAACAAATGAACACATATAAGACGCTACTAGGACGCTAAACACGAGTCCTTAAAAGATCAAATGCTTTTTTTTGTTTCAAAAGTACACTATTTTTTCTTTTGGAGTCTATTCACAAGGTTTTAAGCAATCCTGGGATAGAACGAGCGTGAGTTTCACAAGTGTTGAATTTAAACAAATGAAAACATATAAGACACTACTAGGACGCTAAACTCGAGTCCTTAAAAGATCAAATGCTTTTTTTGTTTCAAAAGTACACTATTTTTTCATTTGGAGTGTATTCACAAGGTTTTAAGCAATCGTTGGATAAAACGAGCGTGAGTTTGACAAGTTTTGAATTTAAACAAATGAACACATATAAGACACTACTAGGACGCTAAACACGAGTCCTTAAAAGATCAAATGCTTTTTTTTGTTTCAAAAGTACACTATTTTTTCTTTTGGAGTCTATTCACAAGGTTTTAAGCAATCCTGGGATAGAACGAGCGTGAGTTTCACAAGTGTTGAATTTAAACAAATGAAAACATATAAGACACTACTAGGACGCTAAACTCGAGTCCTTAAAAGATCAAATGCTTTTTTTGTTTCATAAGTACACTATTTTTTCATTTGGAGTGTATTCACAAGGTTTTAAGCAATCGTTGGATAAAACGAGCGTTAGTTTGACAAGTTTTGAATTTAAACAAATGCACACATAGAAGACACTACTAGGACGCTAAACACGAGTCCTTAAAAGATCAAATGCTTTTTTTTGTTTCAAAAGTACACTATTTTTTCTTTTGGAGTCTATTCACAAGGTTTTAAGCAATCCTGGGATACAACGAGCGTGAGTTTCACAAGTGTTGAATTTAAACAAATGAAAACATATAAGACACTACTAGGACGCTAAACTCGAGTCCTTAAAAGATCAAATGCTTTTTTTGTTTCAAAAGTACACTATTTTTTCATTTGGAGTGTATTCACAAGGTTTTAAGCAATCGTTGGATAAAACGAGCGTGAGTTTGACAAGTTTTGAATTTAAACAAATGAACACATATAAAACACTACTAGGACGCTGAACACGAGTCCTTAAAAGATCAAATGCTTTTTTTTGTTTCAAAAGTACACTATTTTTTCTTTTGGAGTCTATTCACAAGGTTTTAAGCAATCTTGGGGTACAACGAGCGTGAGTTTGACAAGTTTTGAATTTAAACAAACTAAAACATATAAGACACTACTAGGACGCTAAACTCGAGTCCTTAAAAGATCAAATGCTTTTTTTGTTTCAAATGTACACTATTTTTTCATTTGGAGTGTATTCACAAGGTTTTAAGCAATCTTGGGATACAACAAGCGTGAGTTTGACAAGTTTTGAATTTAAACAAATGAAAACATATAAGACACTACTAGGACGCTAAACTCGAGTCCTTAAAAGATCAAATGCTTTTTTTGTTTCAAAAGTACACTATTTTTTCATTTGGAGTGTATTCACAAGGTTTTAAGCAATCGTTGGATAAAACGAGCGTTAGTTTGACAAGTTTTGAATTTAAACAAATGCACACATATAAGACACTACTAGGACGCTAAACACGAGTCCTTAAAAGATCAAATGCTTTTTTTGTTTCAAATGTACACTATTTTTTCATTTGGAGTGTATTCACAAGGTTTTAAGCAATCGTTGGATAAAACGAGCGTTAGTTTGACAAGTTTTGAATTTAAACAAATGAACACATATAAGACACTACTAGGACGCTAAACAAGAGTCCTTAAAAGATCAAATGCTTTTTTTTGTTTCAAAAGTACACTATTTTTTCTTTTGGAGTGTATGCACAAGGTTTTAAGCAATCTTGGGATACAACGAGGGTGAGTTTGACAAGTTTTGAATTTAAACAAATGAAAACATATAAGACACTACTAGGACGCTAAACTCGAGTCCTTAAAAGATCAAATGCTTTTTTTGTTTCAAAAGTACACTATTTTTTCATTTGGATTCTATTCACAAGGTTTTAAGCAATCGTTGGATAAAACGAGCGTGAGTTTGACAAGTTTTCAATTTAAACAAATGAACACATAGAAGACACTACTAGGACGCTAAACACGAGTCCTTAAAAGATCAAATGCTTTTTTTTGTTTCAAAAGTACACTATTTTTTCTTTTGGAGTCTATTCACAAGGTTTTAAGCAATCCTGGGATAGAACGAGCGTGAGTTTCACAAGTGTTGAATTTAAACAAATGAAAACATATAAGACACTACTAGGACGCTAAACTCGAGTCCTTAAAAGATCAAATGCTTTTTTTGTTTCATAAGTACACTATTTTTTCATTTGGAGTGTATTCACAAGGTTTTAAGCAATCGTTGGATAAAACGAGCGTTAGTTTGACAAGTTTTGAATTTAAACAAATGCACACATAGAAGACACTACTAGGACGCTAAACACGAGTCCTTAAAAGATCAAATGCTTTTTTTTGTTTCAAAAGTACACTATTTTTTCTTTTGGAGTCTATTCACAAGGTTTTAAGCAATCCTGGGATACAACGAGCGTGAGTTTCACAAGTGTTGAATTTAAACAAATGAAAACATATAAGACACTACTAGGACGCTAAACTCGAGTCCTTAAAAGATCAAATGCTTTTTTTGTTTCAAAAGTACACTATTTTTTCATTTGGAGTGTATTCACAAGGTTTTAAGCAATCGTTGGATAAAACGAGCGTGAGTTTGACAAGTTTTGAATTTAAACAAATGAACACATATAAAACACTACTAGGACGCTGAACACGAGTCCTTAAAAGATCAAATGCTTTTTTTTGTTTCAAAAGTACACTATTTTTTCTTTTGGAGTCTATTCACAAGGTTTTAAGCAATCTTGGGGTACAACGAGCGTGAGTTTGACAAGTTTTGAATTTAAACAAACTAAAACATATAAGACACTACTAGGACGCTAAACTCGAGTCCTTAAAAGATCAAATGCTTTTTTTGTTTCAAATGTACACTATTTTTTCATTTGGAGTGTATTCACAAGGTTTTAAGCAATCTTGGGATACAACAAGCGTGAGTTTGACAAGTTTTGAATTTAAACAAATGAAAACATATAAGACACTACTAGGACGCTAAACTCGAGTCCTTAAAAGATCAAATGCTTTTTTTGTTTCAAAAGTACACTATTTTTTCATTTGGAGTGTATTCACAAGGTTTTAAGCAATCGTTGGATAAAACGAGCGTTAGTTTGACAAGTTTTGAATTTAAACAAATGCACACATATAAGACACTACTAGGACGCTAAACACGAGTCCTTAAAAGATCAAATGCTTTTTTTGTTTCAAATGTACACTATTTTTTCATTTGGAGTGTATTCACAAGGTTTTAAGCAATCGTTGGATAAAACGAGCGTTAGTTTGACAAGTTTTGAATTTAAACAAATGAACACATATAAGACACTACTAGGACGCTAAACAAGAGTCCTTAAAAGATCAAATGCTTTTTTTTGTTTCAAAAGTACACTATTTTTTCTTTTGGAGTGTATGCACAAGGTTTTAAGCAATCTTGGGATACAACGAGGGTGAGTTTGACAAGTTTTGAATTTAAACAAATGAAAACATATAAGACACTACTAGGAC
The DNA here is from genome assembly GCA_963580275.1 of Crataegus laevigata. Lineage (NCBI taxonomy): Eukaryota > Viridiplantae > Streptophyta > Magnoliopsida > Rosales > Rosaceae > Crataegus > Crataegus laevigata. Next base: position 22,813,801 of record OY756945.1, read on the forward strand.
GCTAAACTCGAGTCCTTAAAAGATCAAATGCTTTTTTTGTTTCAAAAGTACACTATTTTTTCATTTGGATTCTATTCACAAGGTTTTAAGCAATCGTTGGATAAAACGAGCGTGAGTTTGACAAGTTTTCAATTTAAACAAATGAACACATAGAAGACACTACTAGGACGCTAAACACGATTCCTTAAAAGATCAAATGCTTTTTTTTTGTTTCAAAAGTACACTATTTTTTCTTTTGGAGTCTATTCACAAGGTTTTAAGCAATCCTGGGATACAACGAGCGTGAGTTTCACAAGTGTTGAATTTAAACAAATGAAAACATATAAGACACTACTAGGACGCTAAACTCGAGTCCTTAAAAGATCAAATGCTTTTTTTGTTTGAAAAGTACACTATTTTTTCATTTGGAGTGTATTCACAAGGTTTTAAGCAATCGTTAGATAAAACGAGCGTGAGTTTGACAAGTTTTGAATTTAAACAAATGAACACATATAAAACACTACTAGGACGCTAAACACTATTCCTTAAAAGATCAAATGCTTTTTTTTGTTTCAAAAGTACACTATTTTTTCTTTTGGAGTCTATTCACAAGGTTTTAAGCAATCTTGGGGTACATCGAGCGTGAGTTTGACAAGTTTTGAATTTAAACAAACTAAAACATATAAGACACTACTAGGACGCTAAACTCGAGTCCTTAAAAGATCAAATGCTTTTTTTGTTTCAAATGTACACTATTTTTTCATTTGGAGTGTATTCACAAGGTTTTAAGCAATCGTTGGATAAAACGAGCGTGAGTTTGACAAGTTTTGAATTTAAACAAATGAACACATATAAGACACTACTAGGACGCTAAACACGAGTCCTTAAAAGATCAAATGCTTTTTTTTGGTTCAAAAGTACACTATTTTTTCTTTTGGAGTGTATGCACAAGGTTTTAAGCAATCTTGGGATACAACGAGGGTGAGTTTGACAAGTTTTGAATTTAAACAAATGAAAACATATAAGACACTACTAGGACGCTAAACTCGAGTCCTTAAAAGATCAAATGCTTTTTTTGTTTCAAATGTACACTATTTTTTCATTGGGAGTGTATTCACAACGTTTTAAGCAATCGTTGGATAAAACGAGCGTGAGTTTGACAAGTTTTGAATTTAAACAAATGAACACATATAAGACACTACTAGGACGCTAAACACGAGTCCTTAAAAGATCAAATGCTTTTTTTTGTTTCAAAAGTACACTATTTTTTCTTTTGGAGTGTATGCACAAGGTTTTAAGCAATCTTGGGATACAACGAGGGTGAGTTTGACAAGTTTTGAATTTAAACAAATGAAAACATATAAGACACTACTAGGACGCTAAACTCGAGTCCTTAAAAGATCAAATGCTTTTTTTGTTTCAAAAGTACACTATTTTTTCATTTGGATTCTATTCACAAGGTTTTAAGCAATCGTTGGATAAAACGAGCGTGAGTTTGACAAGTTTTGAATTTAAACAAATGAACACATATAAGACACTACTAGGACGCTAAACACGAGTCCTTAAAAGATCAAATGCTTTTTTTTGTTTCAAAAGTACACTATTTTTTCTTTTGGAGTGTATGCACAAGGTTTTAAGCAATCTTGGGATACAACGAGCGTGAGTTTGACAAGTTTTGAATTTAAACAAATGAAAACATATAAGACACTACTAGGACGCTAAACTCGAGTCCTTAAAAGATCAAATGCTTTTTTTGTTTCAAAAGTACACTATTTTTTCATATGGATTCTATTCACAAGGTTTTAAGCAATCGTTGGATAAAACGAGCGTGAGTTTGACAAGTTTTCAATTTAAACAAATGAACACATAGAAGACACTACTAGGACGCTAAACACGATTCCTTAAAAGATCAAATGCTTTTTTTTTTGTTTCAAAAGTACACTATTTTTTCTTTTGGAGTCTATTCACAAGGTTTTAAGCAATCCTGGGATACAACGAGCGTGAGTTTCACAAGTGTTGAATTTAAACAAATGAAAACATATAAGACACTACTAGGACGCTAAACTCGAGTCCTTAAAAGATCAAATGCTTTTTTTGTTTCAAAAGTACACTATTTTTTCATTTGGAGTGTATTCACAAGGTTTTAAGCAATCGTTAGATAAAACGAGCGTGAGTTTGACAAGTTTTGAATTTAAACAAATGAACACATATAAAACACTACTAGGACGCTAAACACGATTCCTTAAAAGATCAAATGCTTTTTTTTGTTTCAAAAGTACACTATTTTTTCTTTTGGAGTCTATTCACAAGGTTTTAAGCAATCTTGGGGTACAACGAGCGTGAGTTTGACAAGTTTTGAATTTAAACAAACTAAAACATATAAGACACTACTAGGACGCTAAACTCGAGTCCTTAAAAGATCAAATGCTTTTTTTGTTTCAAATGTACACTATTTTTTCATTTGGAGTGTATTCACAAGGTTTTAAGCAATCGTTGGATAAAACGAGCGTGAGTTTGACAAGTTTTGAATTTAAACAAATGAACACATATAAGACACTACTAGGACGCTAAACACGAGTCCTTAAAAGATCAAATGCTTTTTTTTGTTTAAAAAGTACACTATTTTTTCTTTTGGAGTGTATTCACAAGGTTTTAAGCAATCTTGGGATACAACGAGCGTGAGTTTGACAAGTTTTGAATTTAAACAAATGAAAACATATAAGACACTACTAGGACGCTAAACACGAGTCCTTAAAAGATCAAATGCTTTTTTTTGTTTCAAAAGTACACTATTTTTTCTTTTGGAGTCTATTCACAAGGTTTTAAGCAATCTTGGGGTACAACGAGCGTGAGTTTCACAAGTGTTGAATTTAAACAAATGAAAACATATAAGACACTACTAGGACGCTAAACTCGAGTCCTTAAAAGATCAAATGCTTTTTTTGTTTCAAATGTACACTATTTTTTCATTTGGAGTGTATTCACAAGGTTTTAAGCAATCGTTGGATAAAACGAGCGTGAGTTTGACAAGTTTTGAATTTAAACAAATGAACACATATAAGACACTACTAGGACGCTAAACACGAGTCCTTAAAAGATCAAATGCTTTTTTTTGTTTCAAAAGTACACTATTTTTTCTTTTGGAGTGTATTCACAAGGTTTTAAGCAATCTTGGGATACAACGAGCGTGAGGTTGACAAGTTTTGAATTTAAACAAATGAAAACATATAAGACACTACTAGGACGCTAAACACGAGTCCTTAAAAGATCAAATGCTTTTTTTTGTTTCAAAAGTACACTATTTTTTCTTTTGGAGTCTATTCACAAGGTTTTAAGCAATCTTGGGGTACAACGAGCGTGAGTTTCACAAGTGTTGAATTTAAACAAATGAAAACATATAAGACACTACTAGGACGCTAAACTCGAGTCCTTAAAAGATCAAATGCTTTTTTTGTTTCAAATGTACACTATTTTTTCATTTGGAGTGTATTCACAAGGTTTTAAGCAATCGTTGGATAAAACGAGCGTGAGTTTGACAAGTTTTGAATTTAAACAAATGAACACATATAAGACACTACTAGGACGCTAAACACGAGTCCTTAAAAGATCAAATGCTTTTTTTTGTTTCAAAAGTACACTATTTTTTCTTTTGGAGTGTATGCACAAGGTTTTAAGCAATCTTGGGATACAACGAGGGTGAGTTTGACAAGTTTTGAATTTAAACAAATGAAAACATATAAGACACTACTAGGACGCTAAACTCGAGTCCTTAAAAGATCAAATGCTTTTTTTGTTTCAAAAGTACACTATTTTTTCATTTGGATTCTATTCACAAGGTTTTAAGCAATCGTTGGATAAAACGAGCGTGAGTTTGACAAGTTTTCAATTTAAACAAATGAACACATAGAAGACACTACTAGGACGCTAAACACGATTCCTTAAAAGATCAAATGCTTTTTTTTTTGTTTCAAAAGTACACTATTTTTTCTTTTGGAGTCTATTCACAAGGTTTTAAGCAATCCTGGGATACAACGAGCGTGAGTTTCACAAGTGTTGAATTTAAACAAATGAAAACATATAAGACACTACTAGGACGCTAAACTCGAGTCCTTAAAAGATCAAATGCTTTTTTTGTTTCAAAAGTACACTATTTTTTCATTTGGAGTGTATTCACAAGGTTTTAAGCAATCGTTAGATAAAACGAGCGTGAGTTTGACAAGTTTTGAATTTAAACAAATGAACACATATAAAACACTACTAGGACGCTAAACACGATTCCTTAAAAGATCAAATGCTTTTTTTTGTTTCAAAAGTACACTATTTTTTCTTTTGGAGTCTATTCACAAGGTTTTAAGCAATCTTGGGGTACAACGAGCGTGAGTTTGACAAGTTTTGAATTTAAACAAACTAAAACATATAAGACACTACTAGGACGCTAAACTCGAGTCCTTAAAAGATCAAATGCTTTTTTTGTTTCAAATGTACACTATTTTTTCATTTGGAGTGTATTCACAAGGTTTTAAGCAATCGTTGGATAAAACGAGCGTGAGTTTGACAAGTTTTGAATTTAAACAAATGAACACATATAAGACACTACTAGGACGCTAAACACGAGTCCTTAAAAGATCAAATGCTTTTTTTTGTTTAAAAAGTACACTATTTTTTCTTTTGGAGTGTATTCACAAGGTTTTAAGCAATCTTGGGATACAACGAGCGTGAGTTTGACAAGTTTTGAATTTAAACAAATGAAAACATATAAGACACTACTAGGACGCTAAACACGAGTCCTTAAAAGATCAAATGCTTTTTTTTGTTTCAAAAGTACACTATTTTTTCTTTTGGAGTCTATTCACAAGGTTTTAAGCAATCTTGGGGTACAACGAGCGTGAGTTTCACAAGTGTTGAATTTAAACAAATGAAAACATATAAGACACTACTAGGACGCTAAACTCGAGTCCTTAAAAGATCAAATGCTTTTTTTGTTTCAAATGTACACTATTTTTTCATTTGGAGTGTATTCACAAGGTTTTAAGCAATCGTTGGATAAAACGAGCGTGAGTTTGACAAGTTTTGAATTTAAACAAATGAACACATATAAGACACTACTAGGACGCTAAACACGAGTCCTTAAAAGATCAAATGCTTTTTTTTGTTTCAAAAGTACACTATTTTTTCTTTTGGAGTGTATTCACAAGGTTTTAAGCAATCTTGGGATACAACGAGCGTGAGGTTGACAAGTTTTGAATTTAAACAAATGAAAACATATAAGACACTACTAGGACGCTAAACACGAGTCCTTAAAAGATCAAATGCTTTTTTTTGTTTCAAAAGTACACTATTTTTTCTTTTGGAGTCTATTCACAAGGTTTTAAGCAATCTTGGGGTACAACGAGCGTGAGTTTGACAAGTTTTGAATTTAAACAAACTAAAACATATAAGACACTACTAGGACGCTAAACTCGAGTCCTTAAAAGATCAAATGCTTTTTTTGTTTCAAATGTACACTATTTTTTCATTTGGAGTGTATTCACGAGGTTTTAAGCAATCGTTGGATAAAACGAGCGTGAGTTTGACAAGTTTTGAATTTAAACAAATGAACACATATAAGACACTACTAGGACGCTAAACACGAGTCCTTAAAAGATCAAATGCTTTTTTTTGTTTAAAAAGTACACTATTTTTTCTTTTGGAGTGTATTCACAAGGTTTTAAGCAATCTTGGGATACAACGAGCGTGAGTTTGACAAGTTTTGAATTTAAACAAATGAAAACATATAAGACACTACTAGGACGCTAAACACGAGTCCTTAAAAGATCAAATGCTTTTTTTTGTTTCAAAAGTACACTATTTTTTCTTTTGGAGTCTATTCACAAGGTTTTAAGCAATCTTGGGGTACAACGAGCGTGAGTTTCACAAGTGTTGAATTTAAACAAATGAAAACATATAAGACACTACTAGGACGCTAAACTCGAGTCCTTAAAAGATCAAATGCTTTTTTTGTTTCAAAAGTACACTATTTTTTCATTTGGATTCTATTCACAAGGTTTTAAGCAATCGTTGGATAAAACGAGCGTGAGTTTGACAAGTTTTCAATTTAAACAAATGAACACATAGAAGACACTACAAGGACGCTAAACACGATTCCTTAAAAGATCAAATGCTTTTTTTTGTTTCAAAAGTACACTATTTTTTCTTTTGGAGTCTATTCACAAGGTTTTAAGCAATGTTGGGGTACAACGAGCGTGAGTTTGACAAGTTTTGAATTTAAACAAATGAAAACATATAAGACACTACTAGGACGCTAAACACGAGTCCTTAAAAGATCAAATGCTTTTTTTTGTTTCAAAAGTACACTATTTTTCCTTTTGGAGTCTATTCACAAGGTTTTAAGCAATCCTGGGATACAACGAGCGTGAGTTTGACAAGTTTTGAATTTAAACAAATGAACACATATAGGACACTACTAGGACGCTAAACACGAGTCCTTAAAAGATCAAATGCTTTTTTTTGTTTCAAAAGTGCACTATTTTTTCTTTTGGAGTCTATTCACAAGGTTTTAAGCAATCTTGGGGTACAACGAGCGTGAGTTTGACAAGTTTTGAATTTAAACAAACTAAAACATATAAGACACTACTAGGACGCTAAACTCGAGTCCTTAAAAGATCAAATGCTTTTTTTGTTTCAAATGTACACTATTTTTTCATTTGGAGTGTATTCACAAGGTTTTAAGCAATCGTTGGATAAAACGAGCGTGAGTTTGACAAGTTTTGAATTTAAACAAATGAACACATATAAGACACTACTAGGACGCTAAACACGAGTCCCTAAAAGATCAAATGCTTTTTTTTGTTTAAAAAGTACACTATTTTTTCTTTTGGAGTGTATTCACAAGGTTTTAAGCAATCTTGGGATACAACGAGCGTGAGTTTGACAAGTTTTGAATTTAAACAAATGAAAACATATAAGACACTACTAGGACGCTAAACACGAGTCCTTAAAAGATCAAATGCTTTTTTTTGTTTCAAAAGTGCACTATTTTTTCTTTTGGAGTCTATTCACAAGGTTTTAAGCAATCTTGGGGTACAACGAGCGTGAGTTTGACAAGTTTTGAATTTAAACAAACTAAAACATATAAGACACTACTAGGACGCTAAACTCGAGTCCTTAAAAGATCAAATGCTTTTTTTGTTTCAAATGTACACTATTTTTTCATTTGGAGTGTATTCACAAGGTTTTAAGCAATCGTTGGATAAAACGAGCGTGAGTTTGACAAGTTTTGAATTTAAACAAATGAACACATATAGGACACTACTAGGACGCTAAACACGAGTCCTTAAAAGATCAAATGCTTTTTTTTGTTTAAAAAGTACACTATTTTTTCTTTTGGAGTGTATTCACAAGGTTTTAAGCAATCTTGGGATACAACGAGCGTGAGTTTGACAAGTTTTGAATTTAAACAAATGAAAACATATAAGACACTACTAGGACGCTAAACACGAGTCCTTAAAAGATCAAATGCTTTTTTTTGTTTCAAAAGTACACTATTTTTTCTTTTGGAGTCTATTCACAAGGTTTTAAGCAATATTGGGGTACAACGAGCGTGAGTTTGACAAGTTTTGAATTTAAACAAACTAAAACATATAAGACACTACTAGGACGCTAAACTCGAGTCCTTAAAAGATCAAATGCTTTTTTTGTTTCAAATGTACACTATTTTTTCATTTGGAGTGTATTCACAAGGTTTTAAGCAATCGTTGGATAAAACGAGCGTGAGTTTGACAAGTTTTGAATTTAAACAAATGAACACATATAAGACACTACTAGGACGCTAAACACGAGTCCTTAAAAGATCAAATGCTTTTTTTTGTTTAAAAAGTACACTATTTTTTCTTTTGGAGTGTATTCACAAGGTTTTAAGCAATCTTGGGATACAACGAGCGTGAGTTTGACAAGTTTTGAATTTAAACAAATGAAAACATATAAGACACTACTAGGACGCTAAACACGAGTCCTTAAAAGATCAAATGCTTTTTTTTGTTTCAAAAGTACACTATTTTTTCTTTTGGAGTCTATTCACAAGGTTTTAAGCAATCTTGGGGTACAACGAGCGTGAGTTTCACAAGTGTTGAATTTAAACAAATGAAAACATATAAGACACTACTAGGACGCTAAACTCGAGTCCTTAAAAGATCAAATGCTTTTTTTGTTTCAAAAGTACACTATTTTTTCATTTGGATTCTATTCACAAGGTTTTAAGCAATCGTTGGATAAAACGAGCGTGAGTTTGACAAGTTTTCAATTTAAACAAATGAACACATAGAAGACACTACAAGGACGCTAAACACGATTCCTTAAAAGATCAAATGCTTTTTTTTGTTTCAAAAGTACACTATTTTTTCTTTTGGAGTCTATTCACAAGGTTTTAAGCAATGTTGGGGTACAACGAGCGTGAGTTTGACAAGTTTTGAATTTAAACAAATGAAAACATATAAGACACTACTAGGACGCTAAACACGAGTCCTTAAAAGATCAAATGCTTTTTTTTGTTTCAAAAGTACACTATTTTTCCTTTTGGAGTCTATTCACAAGGTTTTAAGCAATCCTGGGATACAACGAGCGTGAGTTTGACAAGTTTTGAATTTAAACAAATGAACACATATAGGACACTACTAGGACGCTAAACACGAGTCCTTAAAAGATCAAATGCTTTTTTTTGTTTCAAAAGTGCACTATTTTTTCTTTTGGAGTCTATTCACAAGGTTTTAAGCAATCTTGGGGTACAACGAGCGTGAGTTTGACAAGTTTTGAATTTAAACAAACTAAAACATATAAGACACTACTAGGACGCTAAACTCGAGTCCTTAAAAGATCAAATGCTTTTTTTGTTTCAAATGTACACTATTTTTTCATTTGGAGTGTATTCACAAGGTTTTAAGCAATCGTTGGATAAAACGAGCGTGAGTTTGACAAGTTTTGAATTTAAACAAATGAACACATATAAGACACTACTAGGACGCTAAACACGAGTCCCTAAAAGATCAAATGCTTTTTTTTGTTTAAAAAGTACACTATTTTTTCTTTTGGAGTGTATTCACAAGGTTTTAAGCAATCTTGGGATACAACGAGCGTGAGTTTGACAAGTTTTGAATTTAAACAAATGAAAACATATAAGACACTACTAGGACGCTAAACACGAGTCCTTAAAAGATCAAATGCTTTTTTTTGTTTCAAAAGTGCACTATTTTTTCTTTTGGAGTCTATTCACAAGGTTTTAAGCAATCTTGGGGTACAACGAGCGTGAGTTTGACAAGTTTTGAATTTAAACAAACTAAAACATATAAGACACTACTAGGACGCTAAACTCGAGTCCTTAAAAGATCAAATGCTTTTTTTGTTTCAAATGTACACTATTTTTTCATTTGGAGTGTATTCACAAGGTTTTAAGCAATCGTTGGATAAAACGAGCGTGAGTTTGACAAGTTTTGAATTTAAACAAATGAACACATATAGGACACTACTAGGACGCTAAACACGAGTCCTTAAAAGATCAAATGCTTTTTTTTGTTTAAAAAGTACACTATTTTTTCTTTTGGAGTGTATTCACAAGGTTTTAAGCAATCTTGGGATACAACGAGCGTGAGTTTGACAAGTTTTGAATTTAAACAAATGAAAACATATAAGACACTACTAGGACGCTAAACACGAGTCCTTAAAAGATCAAATGCTTTTTTTTGTTTCAAAAGTACACTATTTTTTCTTTTGGAGTCTATTCACAAGGTTTTAAGCAATATTGGGGTACAACGAGCGTGAGTTTGACAAGTTTTGAATTTAAACAAACTAAAACATATAAGACACTACTAGGACGCTAAACTCGAGTCCTTAAAAGATCAAATGCTTTTTTTGTTTCAAATGTACACTATTTTTTCATTTGGAGTGTATTCACAAGGTTTTAAGCAATCGTTGGATAAAACGAGCGTGAGTTTGACAAGTTTTGAATTTAAACAAATGAACACATATAAGACACTACTAGGACGCTAAACACGAGTCCTTAAAAGATCAAATGCTTTTTTTTGTTTAAAAAGTACACTATTTTTTCTTTTGGAGTGTATTCACAAGGTTTTAAGCAATCTTGGGATACAACGAGCGTGAGTTTGACAAGTTTTGAATTTAAACAAATGAAAACATATAAGACACTACTAGGACGCTAAACACGAGTCCTTAAAAGATCAAATGCTTTTTTTTGTTTCAAAAGTGCACTATTTTTTCTTTTGGAGTCTATTCACAAGGTTTTAAGCAATCTTGGGGTACAACGAGCGTGAGTTTGACAAGTTTTGAATTTAAACAAACTAAAACATATAAGACACTACTAGGACGCTAAACTCGAGTCCTTAAAAGATCAAATGCTTTTTTTGTTTCAAATGTACACTATTTTTTCATTTGGAGTGTATTCACAAGGTTTTAAGCAATCGTTGGATAAAACGAGCGTGAGTTTGACAAGTTTTGAATTTAAACAAATGAACACATATAAAACACTACTAGGACGCTAAACACGAGTCCTTAAAAGATCAAATGCTTTTTTTTGTTTAAAAAGTACACTATTTTTTCTTTTGGAGTGTATTCACAAGGTTTTAAGCAATCTTGGGATACAACGAGCGTGAGTTTGACAAGTTTTGAATTTAAACAAATGAAAACATATAAGACACTACTAGGACGCTAAACACGAGTCCTTAAAAGATCAAATACTTTTTTTTGTTTCAAAAGTACACTATTTTTTCTTTTGGAGTCTATTCACAAGGTTTTAAGCAATCTTGGGGTACAACGAGCGTGAGTTTCACAAGTGTTGAATTTAAACAAATGAAAACATATAAGACACTACTAGGACGCTAAACTCGAGTCCTTAAAAGATCAAATGCTTTTTTTGTTTCAAAAGTACACTATTTTTTCATTTGGATTCTATTCACAAGGTTTTAAGCAATCGTTGGATAAAACGAGCGTGAGTTTGACAAGTTTTCAATTCAAACAAATGAACACATAGAAGACACTACAAGGACGCTAAACACGATTCCTTAAAAGATCAAATGCTTTTTTTTGTTTCAAAAGTACACTATTTTTTCTTTTGGAGTCTATTCACAAGGTTTTAAGCAATCTTGGGGTACAACGAGCGTGAGTTTGACAAGTTTTGAATTTAAACAAACTAAAACATATAAGACACTACTAGGACGCTAAACTCGAGTCCTTAAAAGATCAAATGCTTTTTTTGTTTCAAATGTACACTATTTTTTCATTTGGAGTGTATTCACAAGGTTTTAAGCAATCGTTGGATAAAACGAGCGTGAGTTTGACAAGTTTTGAATTTAAACAAATGAACACATATAAGACACTACTAGGACGCTAAACACGAGTCCTTAAAAGATCAAATGCTTTTTTTTGTTTAAAAAGTACACTATTTTTTCTTTTGGAGTGTATTCACAAGGTTTTAAGCAATCTTGGGATACAACGAGCGTGAGTTTGACAAGTTTTGAATTTAAACAAATGAAAACATATAAGACACTACTAGGACGCTAAACACGAGTCCTTAAAAGATCAAATGCTTTTTTTTGTTTCAAAAGTACACTATTTTTTCTTTTGGAGTCTATTCACAAGGTTTTAAGCAATCTTGGGGTACAACGAGCGTGAGTTTGACAAGTTTTGAATTTAAACAAACTAAAACATATAAGACACTACTAGGACGCTAAACTCGAGTCCTTAAAAGATCAAATGCTTTTTTTGTTTCAAATGTACACTATTTTTTCATTTGGAGTGTATTCACAAGGTTTTAAGCAATCGTTGGATAAAACGAGCGTGAGTTTGACAAGTTTTGAATTTAAACAAATGAACACATATAAGACACTACTAGGACGCTAAACACGAGTCCTTAAAAGATCAAATGCTTTTTTTTGTTTAAAAAGTACACTATTTTTTCTTTTGGAGTGTATTCACAAGGTTTTAAGCAATCTTGGGATACAACGAGCGTGAGTTTGACAAGTTTTGAATTTAAACAAATGAAAACATATAAGACACTACTAGGACGCTAAACACGAGTCCTTAAAAGATCAAATGCTTTTTTTTGTTTCAAAAGTACACTATTTTTTCTTTTGGAGTCTATTCACAAGGTTTTAAGCAATCTTGGGGTACAACGAGCGTGAGTTTCACAAGTGTTGAATTTAAACAAATGAAAACATATAAGACACTACTAGGACGCTAAACTCGAGTCCTTAAAAGATCAAATGCTTTTTTTGTTTCAAAAGTACACTATTTTTTCATTTGGAGTGTATTCACAAGGTTTTAATCAATCGTTAGATAAAACGAGCGTGAGTTTGACAAGTTTTGAATTTAAACAAATGAACACATATAAAACTCTACTAGGACGCTAAACACGATTCCTTAAAAGATCAAATGCTTTTTTTTGTTTCAAAAGTACACTATTTTTTCTTTTGGAGTCTATTCACAAGGTTTTAAGCAATCTTGGGGTACAACGAGCGTGAGTTTGACAAGTTTTGAATTTAAACAAACTAAAACATATAAGACACTACTAGGACGCTAAACTCGAGTCCTTAAAAGATCAAATGCTTTTTTTGTTTCAAATGTACACTATTTTTTCATTTGGAGTGTATTCACAAGGTTTTAAGCAATCGTTGGATAAAACGAGCGTGAGTTTGACAAGTTTTGAATTTAAACAAATGAACACATATAAGACACTACTAGGACGCTAAACACGAGTCCTTAAAAGATCAAATGCTTTTTTTTGTTTAAAAAGTACACTATTTTTTCTTTTGGAGTGTATTCACAAGGTTTTAAGCAATCTTGGGATACAACGAGCGTGAGTTTGACAAGTTTTGAATTTAAACAAATGAAAACATATAAGACACTACTAGGACGCTAAACACGAGTCCTTAAAAGATCAAATGCTTTTTTTTGTTTCAAAAGTGCACTATTTTTTCTTTTGGAGTCTATTCACAAGGTTTTAAGCAATCTTGGGGTACAACGAGCGTGAGTTTGACAAGTTTTGAATTTAAACAAACTAAAACATATAAGACACTACTAGGACGCTAAACTCGAGTCCTTAAAAGATCAAATGCTTTTTTTGTTTCAAATGTACACTATTTTTTCATTTGGAGTGTATTCACAAGGTTTTAAGCAATCGTTGGATAAAACGAGCGTGAGTTTGACAAGTTTTGAATTTAAACAAATGAACACATATAAAACACTACTAGGACGCTAAACACGAGTCCTTAAACGATCAAATTCTTTTTTTTGTTTAAAAAGTACACTATTTTTTCTTTTGGAGTGTATTCACAAGGTTTTAAGCAATCTTGGGATACAACGAGCGTGAGTTTGACAAGTTTTGAATTTAAACAAATGAAAACATATAAGACACTACTAGGACGCTAAACTCGAGTCCTTAAAAGATCAAATGCTTTTTTTGTTTCAAAAGTACACTATTTTTTCATTTGGATTCTATTCACAAGGTTTTAAGCAATCGTTGAATAAAACGAGCGTGAGTTTGACAAGTTTTCAATTCAAACAAATGAACACATAGAAGACACTACAAGGACGCTAAACACGATTCCTTAAAAGATCAAATGCTTTTTTTTGTTTCAAAAGTACACTATTTTTTCTTTTGGAGTCTATTCACAAGGTTTTAAGCAATCTTGGGGTACAACGAGCGTGAGTTTGACAAGTTTTGAATTTAAACAAACTAAAACATATAAGACACTACTAGGACGCTAAACTCGAGTCCTTAAAAGATCAAATGCTTTTTTTGTTTCAAATGTACACTATTTTTTCATTTGGAGTGTATTCACAAGGTTTTAAGCAATCGTTGGATAAAACGAGCGTGAGTTTGACAAGTTTTGAATTTAAACAAATGAACACATATAAGACACTACTAGGACGCTAAACACGAGTCCTTAAAAGATCAAATGCTTTTTTTTGTTTAAAAAGTACACTATTTTTTCTTTTGGAGTGTATTCACAAGGTTTTAAGCAATCTTGGGATACAACGAGCGTGAGTTTGACAAGTTTTGAATTTAAACAAATGAAAACATATAAGACACTACTAGGACGCTAAACACGAGTCCTTAAAAGATCAAATGCTTTTTTTTGTTTCAAAAGTGCACTATTTTTTCTTTTGGAGTCTATTCACAAGGTTTTAAGCAATCTTGGGGTACAACGAGCGTGAGTTTGACAAGTTTTGAATTTAAACAAACTAAAACATATAAGACACTACTAGGACGCTAAACTCGAGTCCTTAAAAGATCAAATGCTTTTTTTGTTTCAAATGTACACTATTTTTTCATTTGGAGTGTATTCACAAGGTTTTAAGCAATCGTTGGATAAAACGAGCGTGAGTTTGACAAGTTTTGAATTTAAACAAATGAACACATATAAAACACTACTAGGACGCTAAACACGAGTCCTTAAAAGATCAAATGCTTTTTTTTGTTTAAAAAGTACACTATTTTTTCTTTTGGAGTGTATTCACAAGGTTTTAAGCAATCTTGGGATACAACGAGCGTGAGTTTGACAAGTTTTGAATTTAAACAAATGAAAACATATAAGACACTACTAGGACGCTAAACACGAGTCCTTAAAAGATCAAATGCTTTTTTTTGTTTCAAAAGTACACTATTTTTTCTTTTGGAGTCTATTCACAAGGTTTTAAGCAATCTTGGGGTACAACGAGCGTGAGTTTCACAAGTGTTGAATTTAAACAAATGAAAACATATAAGACACTACTAGGACGCTAAACTCGAGTCCTTAAAAGATCAAATGCTTTTTTTGTTTCAAAAGTACACTATTTTTTCATTTGGATTCTATTCACAAGGTTTTAAGCAATCGTTGGATAAAACGAGCGTGAGTTTGACAAGTTTTCAATTCAAACAAATGAACACATAGAAGACACTACAAGGACGCTAAACACGATTCCTTAAAAGATCAAATGCTTTTTTTTGTTTCAAAAGTACACTATTTTTTCTTTTGGAGTCTATTCACAAGGTTTTAAGCAATCTTGGGGTACAACGAGCGTGAGTTTGACAAGTTTTGAATTTAAACAAACTAAAACATATAAGACACTACTAGGACGCTAAACTCGAGTCCTTAAAAGATCAAATGCTTTTTTTGTTTCAAATGTACACTATTTTTTCATTTGGAGTGTATTCACAAGGTTTTAAGCAATCGTTGGATAAAACGAGCGTGAGTTTGACAAGTTTTGAATTTAAACAAATGAACACATATAAGACACTACTAGGACGCTAAACACGAGTCCTTAAAAGATCAAATGCTTTTTTTTGTTTAAAAAGTACACTATTTTTTCTTTTGGAGTGTATTCACAAGGTTTTAAGCAATCTTGGGATACAACGAGCGTGAGTTTGACAAGTTTTGAATTTAAACAAATGAAAACATATAAGACACTACTAGGACGCTAAACACGAGTCCTTAAAAGATCAAATGCTTTTTTTTGTTTCAAAAGTACACTATTTTTTCTTTTGGAGTCTATTCACAAGGTTTTAAGCAATCTTGGGGTACAACGAGCGTGAGTTTGACAAGTTTTGAATTTAAACAAACTAAAACATATAAGACACTACTAGGACGCTAAACTCGAGTCCTTAAAAGATCAAATGCTTTTTTTGTTTCAAATGTACACTATTGTTTCATTTGGAGTGTATTCACAAGGTTTTAAGCAATCGTTGGATAAAACGAGCGTGAGTTTGACAAGTTTTGAATTTAAACAAATGAACACATATAAGACACTACTAGGACGCTAAACACGAGTCCTTAAAAGATCAAATGCTTTTTTTTGTTTAAAAAGTACACTATTTTTTCTTTTGGAGTGTATTCACAAGGTTTTAAGCAATCTTGGGATACAACGAGCGTGAGTTTGACAAGTTTTGAATTTAAACAAATGAAAACATATAAGACACTACTAGGACGCTAAACACGAGTCCTTAAAAGATCAAATGCTTTTTTTTGTTTCAAAAGTACACTATTTTTTCTTTTGGAGTCTATTCACAAGGTTTTAAGCAATCTTGGGGTACAACGAGCGTGAGTTTGACAAGTTTTGAATTTAAACAAACTAAAACATATAAGACACTACTAGGACGCTAAACTCGAGTCCTTAAAAGATCAAATGCTTTTTTTGTTTCAAATGTACACTATTTTTTCATTTGGAGTGTATTCACAAGGTTTTAAGCAATCGTTGGATAAAACGAGCGTGAGTTTGACAAGTTTTGAATTTAAACAAATGAACACATATAAGACACTACTAGGACGCTAAACACGAGTCCTTAAAAGATCAAATGCTTTTTTTTGTTTAAAAAGTACACTATTTTTTCTTTTGGAGTGTATTCACAAGGTTTTAAGCAATCTTGGGATACAACGAGCGTGAGTTTGACAAGTTTTGAATTTAAACAAATGAAAACATATAAGACACTACTAGGACGCTAAACACGAGTCCTTAAAAGATCAAATGCTTTTTTTTGTTTCAAAAGTACACTATTTTTTCTTTTGGAGTCTATTCACAAGGTTTTAAGCAATCTTGGGGTACAACGAGCGTGAGTTTCACAAGTGTTGAATTTAAACAAATGAAAACATATAAGACACTACTAGGACGCTAAACTCGAGTCCTTAAAAGATCAAATGCTTTTTTTGTTTCAAAAGTACACTATTTTTTCATTTGGAGTGTATTCACAAGGTTTTAAGCAATCGTTAGATAAAACGAGCGTGAGTTTGACAAGTTTTGAATTTAAACAAATGAACACATATAAAACTCTACTAGGACGCTAAACACGATTCCTTAAAAGATCAAATGCTTTTTTTTGTTTCAAAAGTACACTATTTTTTCTTTTGGAGTCTATTCACAAGGTTTTAAGCAATCTTGGGGTACAACGAGCGTGAGTTTGACAAGTTTTGAATTTAAACAAACTAAAACATATAAGACACTACTAGGACGCTAAACTCGAGTCCTTAAAAGATCAAATGCTTTTTTTGTTTCAAATGTACACTATTTTTTCATTTGGAGTGTATTCACAAGGTTTTAAGCAATCGTTGGATAAAACGAGCGTGAGTTTGACAAGTTTTGAATTTAAACAAATGAACACATATAAGACACTACTAGGACGCTAAACACGAGTCCTTAAAAGATCAAATGCTTTTTTTTGTTTAAAAAGTACACTATTTTTTCTTTTGGAGTGTATTCACAAGGTTTTAAGCAATCTTGGGATACAACGAGCGTGAGTTTGACAAGTTTTGAATTTAAACAAATGAAAACATATAAGACACTACTAGGACGCTAAACACGAGTCCTTAAAAGATCAAATGCTTTTTTTTGTTTCAAAAGTACACTATTTTTTCTTTTGGAGTCTATTCACAAGGTTTTAAGCAATCTTGGGGTACAACGAGCGTGAGTTTGACAAGTTTTGAATTTAAACAAACTAAAACATATAAGACACTACTAGGACGCTAAACTCGAGTCCTTAAAAGATCAAATGCTTTTTTTGTTTCAAATGTACACTATTGTTTCATTTGGAGTGTATTCACAAGGTTTTAAGCAATCGTTGGATAAAACGAGCGTGAGTTTGACAAGTTTTGAATTTAAACAAATGAACACATATAAGACACTACTAGGACGCTAAACACGAGTCCTTAAAAGATCAAATGCTTTTTTTTGTTTCAAAAGTACACTATTTTTTCTTTTGGAGTCTATTCACAAGGTTTTAAGCAATCTTGGGGTACAACGAGCGTGAGTTTGACAAGTTTTGAATTTA
This sequence comes from Crataegus laevigata, assembly GCA_963580275.1. NCBI lineage: Eukaryota > Viridiplantae > Streptophyta > Magnoliopsida > Rosales > Rosaceae > Crataegus > Crataegus laevigata. Next base: position 22,831,583 of record OY756945.1, read on the forward strand.
AACAAACTAAAACATATAAGACACTACTAGGACGCTAAACTCGAGTCCTTAAAAGATCAAATGCTTTTTTTGTTTCAAATGTACACTATTGTTTCATTTGGAGTGTATTCACAAGGTTTTAAGCAATCGTTGGATAAAACGAGCGTGAGTTTGACAAGTTTTGAATTTAAACAAATGAAAACATATAAGACACTACTAGGACGCTAAACACGAGTCCTTAAAAGATCAAATGCTTTTTTTTGTTTCAAAAGTACACTATTTTTTCTTTTGGAGTCTATTCACAAGGTTTTAAGCAATCTTGGGGTACAACGAGCGTGAGTTTCACAAGTGTTGAATTTAAACAAATGAAACCATATAAGGCACTACTAGGACGCTAAACTCGAGTCCTTAAAAGATCAAATGCTTTTTTTGTTTCAAATGTACACTATTTTTTCATTTGGAGTGTATTCACAAGGTTTTAAGCAATCGTTGGATAAAACGAGCGTGAGTTTGACAAGTTTTGAATTTAAACAAATGAACACATATAAGACACTACTAGGACGCTAAACACGAGTCCTTAAAAGATCAAATGCTTTTTTTTGTTTAAAAAGTACACTATTTTTTCTTTTGGAGTGTATTCACAAGGTTTTAAGCAATCTTGGGATACAACGAGCGTGAGTTTGACAAGTTTTGAATTTAAACAAATGAAAACATATAAGACACTACTAGGACGCTAAACACGAGTCCTTAAAAGATCAAATGCTTTTTTTTGTTTCAAAAGTACACTATTTTTTCTTTTGGAGTCTATTCACAAGGTTTTAAGCAATCTTGGGGTACAACGAGCGTGAGTTTCACAAGTGTTGAATTTAAACAAATGAAAACATATAAGACACTACTAGGACGCTAAACTCGAGTCCTTAAAAGATCAAATGCTTTTTTTGTTTCAAATGTACACTATTTTTTCATTTGGAGTGTATTCACAAGGTTTTAAGCAATCGTTGGATAAAACGAGCGTGAGTTTGACAAGTTTTGAATTTAAACAAATGAACACATATAAGACACTACTAGGACGCTAAACACGAGTCCTTAAAAGATCAAATGCTTTTTTTTGTTTAAAAAGTACACTATTTTTTCTTTTGGAGTGTATTCACAAGGTTTTAAGCAATCTTGGGATACAACGAGCGTGAGTTTGACAAGTTTTGAATTTAAACAAATGAAAACATATAAGACACTACTAGGACGCTAAACACGAGTCCTTAAAAGATCAAATGCTTTTTTTTGTTTCAAAAGTACACTATTTTTTCTTTTGGAGTCTATTCACAAGGTTTTAAGCAATCTTGGGGTACAACGAGCGTGAGTTTCACAAGTGTTGAATTTAAACAAATGAAAACATATAAGACACTACTAGGACGCTAAACTCGAGTCCTTAAAAGATCAAATGCTTTTTTTGTTTCAAAAGTACACTATTTTTTCATTTGGAGTGTATTCACAAGGTTTTAAGCAATCGTTAGATAAAACGAGCGTGAGTTTGACAAGTTTTGAATTTAAACAAATGAACACATATAAAACTCTACTAGGACGCTAAACACGATTCCTTAAAAGATCAAATGCTTTTTTTTGTTTCAAAAGTACACTATTTTTTCTTTTGGAGTCTATTCACAAGGTTTTAAGCAATCTTGGGATACAACGAGCGTGAGTTTGACAAGTTTTGAATTTAAACAAATGAAAACATATAAGACACTACTAGGACGCTAAACACGAGTCCTTAAAAGATCAAATGCTTTTTTTTGTTTCAAAAGTACACTATTTTTTCTTTTGGAGTCTATTCACAAGGTTTTAAGCAATCTTGGGGTACAACGAGCGTGAGTTTCACAAGTGTTGAATTTAAACAAATGAAAACATATAAGACACTACTAGGACGCTAAACTCGAGTCCTTAAAAGATCAAATGCTTTTTTTGTTTCAAATGTACACTATTTTTTCATTTGGAGTGTATTCACAAGGTTTTAAGCAATCGTTGGATAAAACGAGCGTGAGTTTGACAAGTTTTGAATTTAAACAAATGAACACATATAAGACACTACTAGGACGCTAAACACGAGTCCTTAAAAGATCAAATGCTTTTTTTTGTTTAAAAAGTACACTATTTTTTCTTTTGGAGTGTATTCACAAGGTTTTAAGCAATCTTGGGATACAACGAGCGTGAGTTTGACAAGTTTTGAATTTAAACAAATGAAAACATATAAGACACTACTAGGACGCTAAACACGAGTCCTTAAAAGATCAAATGCTTTTTTTTGTTTCAAAAGTACACTATTTTTTCTTTTGGAGTCTATTCACAAGGTTTTAAGCAATCTTGGGGTACAACGAGCGTGAGTTTCACAAGTGTTGAATTTAAACAAATGAAAACATATAAGACACTACTAGGACGCTAAACTCGAGTCCTTAAAAGATCAAATGCTTTTTTTGTTTCAAATGTACACTATTTTTTCATTTGGAGTGTATTCACAAGGTTTTAAGCAATCGTTAGATAAAACGAGCGTGAGTTTGACAAGTTTTGAATTTAAACAAATGAACACATATAAGACACTACTAGGACGCTAAACACGAGTCCTTAAAAGATCAAATGCTTTTTTTTGTTTAAAAAGTACACTATTTTTTCTTTTGGAGTGTATTCACAAGGTTTTAAGCAATCTTGGGATACAACGAGCGTGAGTTTGACAAGTTTTGAATTTAAACAAATGAAAACATATAAGACACTACTAGGACGCTAAACACGAGTCCTTAAAAGATCAAATGCTTTTTTTTGTTTCAAAAGTACACTATTTTTTCTTTTGGAGTCTATTCACAAGGTTTTAAGCAATCTTGGGGTACAACGAGCGTGAGTTTCACAAGTGTTGAATTTAAACAAATGAAAACATATAAGACACTACTAGGACGCTAAACTCGAGTCCTTAAAAGATCAAATGCTTTTTTTGTTTCAAATGTACACTATTTTTTCATTTGGAGTGTATTCACAAGGTTTTAAGCAATCGTTGGATAAAACGAGCGTGAGTTTGACAAGTTTTGAATTTAAACAAATGAACACATATAAGACACTACTAGGACGCTAAACACGAGTCCTTAAAAGATCAAATGCTTTTTTTTGTTTAAAAAGTACACTATTTTTTCTTTTGGAGTGTATTCACAAGGTTTTAAGCAATCTTGGGATACAACGAGCGTGAGTTTGACAAGTTTTGAATTTAAACAAATGAAAACATATAAGACACTACTAGGACGCTAAACACGAGTCCTTAAAAGATCAAATGCTTTTTTTTGTTTCAAAAGTACACTATTTTTTCTTTTGGAGTCTATTCACAAGGTTTTAAGCAATCTTGGGGTACAACGAGCGTGAGTTTCACAAGTGTTGAATTTAAACAAATGAAAACATATAAGACACTACTAGGACGCTAAACTCGAGTCCTTAAAAGATCAAATGCTTTTTTTGTTTCAAATGTACACTATTTTTTCATTTGGAGTGTATTCACAAGGTTTTAAGCAATCGTTGGATAAAACGAGCGTGAGTTTGACAAGTTTTGAATTTAAACAAATGAACACATATAAGACACTACTAGGACGCTAAACACGAGTCCTTAAAAGATCAAATGCTTTTTTTTGTTTAAAAAGTACACTATTTTTTCTTTTGGAGTGTATTCACAAGGTTTTAAGCAATCTTGGGATACAACGAGCGTGAGTTTGACAAGTTTTGAATTTAAACAAATGAAAACATATAAGACACTACTAGGACGCTAAACACGAGTCCTTAAAAGATCAAATGCTTTTTTTTGTTTCAAAAGTACACTATTTTTTCTTTTGGAGTCTATTCACAAGGTTTTAAGCAATCTTGGGGTACAACGAGCGTGAGTTTCACAAGTGTTGAATTTAAACAAATGAAAACATATAAGACACTACTAGGACGCTAAACTCGAGTCCTTAAAAGATCAAATGCTTTTTTTGTTTCAAAAGTACACTATTTTTTCATTTGGAGTGTATTCACAAGGTTTTAAGCAATCGTTAGATAAAACGAGCGTGAGTTTGACAAGTTTTGAATTTAAACAAATGAACACATATAAAACTCTACTAGGACGCTAAACACGATTCCTTAAAAGATCAAATGCTTTTTTTTGTTTCAAAAGTACACTATTTTTTCTTTTGGAGTCTATTCACAAGGTTTTAAGCAATCTTGGGGTACAACGAGCGTGAGTTTGACAAGTTTTGAATTTAAACAAACTAAAACATATAAGACACTACTAGGACGCTAAACTCGAGTCCTTAAAAGATCAAATGCATTTTTTGTTTCAAATGTACACTATTTTTTCATTTGGAGTGTATTCACAAGGTTTTAAGCAATCGTTGGATAAAACGAGCGTGAGTTTGACAAGTTTTGAATTTAAAAAAATGAACACATATAAGACACTACTAGGACGCTAAACACGAGTCCTTAAAAGATCAAATGCTTTTTTTTGTTTAAAAAGTACACTATTTTTTCTTTTGGAGTGTATTCACAAGGTTTTAAGCAATCTTGGGATACAACGAGCGTGAGTTTGACAAGTTTTGAATTTAAACAAATGAAAACATATAAGACACTACTAGGACGCTAAACACGAGTCCTTAAAAGATCAAATGCTTTTTTTTGTTTCAAAAGTACACTATTTTTTCTTTTGGAGTCTATTCACAAGGTTTTAAGCAATCTTGGGGTACAACGAGCGTGAGTTTCACAAGTGTTGAATTTAAACAAATGAAAACATATAAGACACTACTAGGACGCTAAACTCGAGTCCTTAAAAGATCAAATGCTTTTTTTGTTTCAAATGTACACTATTTTTTCATTTGGAGTGTATTCACAAGGTTTTAAGCAATCGTTGGATAAAACGAGCGTGAGTTTGACAAGTTTTGAATTTAAACAAATGAACACATATAAGACACTACTAGGACGCTAAACACGAGTCCTTAAAAGATCAAATGCTTTTTTTTGTTTCAAAAGTACACTATTTTTTCTTTTGGAGTGTATTCACAAGGTTTTAAGCAATCTTGGGATACAACGAGCGTGAGTTTGACAAGTTTTGAATTTAAACAAATGAAAACATATAAGACACTACTAGGACGCTAAACACGAGTCCTTAAAAGATCAAATGCTTTTTTTTGTTTCAAAAGTACACTATTTTTTCTTTTGGAGTCTATTCACAAGGTTTTAAGCAATCTTGGGGTACAACGAGCGTGAGTTTCACAAGTGTTGAATTTAAACAAATGAAAACATATAAGACACTACTAGGACGCTAAACTCGAGTCCTTAAAAGATCAAATGCTTTTTTTGTTTCAAATGTACACTATTTTTTCATTTGGAGTGTATTCACAAGGTTTTAAGCAATCGTTGGATAAAACGAGCGTGAGTTTGACAAGTTTTGAATTTAAACAAATGAACACATATAAGACACTACTAGGACGCTAAACACGAGTCCTTAAAAGATCAAATGCTTTTTTTTGTTTAAAAAGTACACTATTTTTTCTTTTGGAGTGTATTCACAAGGTTTTAAGCAATCTTGGGATACAACGAGCGTGAGTTTGACAAGTTTTGAATTTAAACAAATGAAAACATATAAGACACTACTAGGACGCTAAACACGAGTCCTTAAAAGATCAAATGCTTTTTTTTGTTTCAAAAGTACACTATTTTTTCTTTTGGAGTCTATTCACAAGGTTTTAAGCAATCTTGGGGTACAACGAGCGTGAGTTTCACAAGTGTTGAATTTAAACAAATGAAAACATATAAGACACTACTAGGACGCTAAACTCGAGTCCTTAAAAGATCAAATGCTTTTTTTGTTTCAAATGTACACTATTTTTTCATTTGGAGTGTATTCACAAGGTTTTAAGCAATCGTTGGATAAAACGAGCGTGAGTTTGACAAGTTTTGAATTTAAACAAATGAACACATATAAGACACTACTAGGACGCTAAACACGAGTCCTTAAAAGATCAAATGCTTTTTTTTGTTTAAAAAGTACACTATTTTTTCTTTTGGAGTGTATTCACAAGGTTTTAAGCAATCTTGGGATACAACGAGCGTGAGTTTGACAAGTTTTGAATTTAAACAAATGAAAACATATAAGACACTACTAGGACGCTAAACACGAGTCCTTAAAAGATCAAATGCTTTTTTTTGTTTCAAAAGTACACTATTTTTTCTTTTGGAGTCTATTCACAAGGTTTTAAGCAATCTTGGGGTACAACGAGCGTGAGTTTCACAAGTGTTGAATTTAAACAAATGAAAACATATAAGACACTACTAGGACGCTAAACTCGAGTCCTTAAAAGATCAAATGCTTTTTTTGTTTCAAATGTACACTATTTTTTCATTTGGAGTGTATTCACAAGGTTTTAAGCAATCGTTGGATAAAACGAGCGTGAGTTTGACAAGTTTTGAATTTAAACAAATGAACACATATAAGACACTACTAGGACGCTAAACACGAGTCCTTAAAAGATCAAATGCTTTTTTTTGTTTCAAAAGTACACTATTTTTTCTTTTGGAGTGTATTCACAAGGTTTTAAGCAATCTTGGGATACAACGAGCGTGAGTTTGACAAGTTTTGAATTTAAACAAATGAAAACATATAAGACACTACTAGGACGCTAAACACGAGTCCTTAAAAGATCAAATGCTTTTTTTTGTTTCAAAAGTACACTATTTTTTCTTTTGGAGTCTATTCACAAGGTTTTAAGCAATCTTGGGGTACAACGAGCGTGAGTTTCACAAGTGTTGAATTTAAACAAATGAAAACATATAAGACACTACTAGGACGCTAAACTCGAGTCCTTAAAAGATCAAATGCTTTTTTTGTTTCAAATGTACACTATTTTTTCATTTGGAGTGTATTCACAAGGTTTTAAGCAATCGTTGGATAAAACGAGCGTGAGTTTGACAAGTTTTGAATTTAAACAAATGAACACATATAAGACACTACTAGGACGCTAAACACGAGTCCTTAAAAGATCAAATGCTTTTTTTTGTTTAAAAAGTACACTATTTTTTCTTTTGGAGTGTATTCACAAGGTTTTAAGCAATCTTGGGATACAACGAGCGTGAGTTTGACAAGTTTTGAATTTAAACAAATGAAAACATATAAGACACTACTAGGACGCTAAGCACGAGTCCTTAAAAGATCAAATGCTTTTTTTTGTTTCAAAAGTACACTATTTTTTCTTTTGGAGTCTATTCACAAGGTTTTAAGCAATCTTGGGGTACAACGAGCGTGAGTTTCACAAGTGTTGAATTTAAACAAATGAAAGCATATAAGACACTACTAGGACGCTAAACTCGAGTCCTTAAAAGATCAAATGCTTTTTTTGTTTCAAATGTACACTATTTTTTCATTTGGAGTGTATTCACAAGGTTTTAAGCAATCGTTGGATAAAACGAGCGTGAGTTTGACAAGTTTTGAATTTAAACAAATGAACACATATAAGACACTACTAGGACGCTAAACACGAGTCCTTAAACGATCAAATGCTTTTTTTTGTTTCAAAAGTACACTATTTTTTCTTTTGGAGTGTATTCACAAGGTTTTAAGCAATCTTGGGATACAACGAGCGTGAGTTTGACAAGTTTTGAATTTAAACAAATGAAAACATATAAGACACTACTAGGACGCTAAACTCGAGTCCTTAAAAGATCAAATGCTTTTTTTTGTTTCAAAAGTACACTATTTTTTCTTTTGGAGTCTATTCACAAGGTTTTAAGCAATCCTAGGATAGAACGAGCGTGAGTTTCACAAGTGTTGAATTTAAACAAATGAAAACATATAAGACACTACTAGGACGCTAAACTCGAGTCCTTAAAAGATCAAATGCTTTTTTTGTTTCAAAAGTACACTATTTTTTCATTTGGAGTGTATTCACAAGGTTTTAAGCAATCGTTGGATAAAACGAGCGTGAGTTTGACAAGTTTTGAATTTAAACAAATGAACACATATAAGACACTACTAGGACGCTAAACACGAGTCCTTAAAAGATCAAATGCTTTTTTTTGTTTCAAAAGTACACTATTTTTTCTTTTGGAGTCTATTCACAAGGTTTTAAGCAATCTTGGGGTACAACGAGCGTGAGTTTCACAAGTGTTGAATTTAAACAAATGAAAACATATAAGACACTACTAGGACGCTAAACTCGAGTCCTTAAAAGATCGAATGCTTTTTTTGTTTCAAAAGTACACTATTTTTTCTTTTTGAGTCTATTCACAAGGTTTTAAGCAATCTTGGGGTACAACGAGCGTGAGTTTCACAAGTGTTGAATTTAAACAAATGAAAACATATAAGACACTACTAGGACGCTAAACTCGAGTCCTTAAAAGATCAAATGCTTTTTTTGTTTCAAATGTACACTATTTTTTCATTTGGAGTGTATTCACAAGGTTTTAAGCAATCGTTGGATAAAACAAGCGTGAGTTTGACAAGTTTTGAATTTAAACAAATGAACACATATAAGACACTACTAGGACGCTAAACACGAGTCCTTAAAAGATCAAATGCTTTTTTTTGTTTAAAAAGTACACTATTTTTTCTTTTGGAGTGTATTCACAAGGTTTTAAGCAATCTTGGGATACAACGAGCGTGAGTTTGACAAGTTTTGAATTTAAACAAATGAAAACATATAAGACACTACTAGGACGCTAAACACGAGTCCTTAAAAGATCAAATGCTTTTTTTTGTTTCAAAAGTACACTATTTTTTCTTTTGGAGTCTATTCACAAGGTTTTAAGCAATCTTGGGGTACAACGAGCGTGAGTTTCACAAGTGTTGAATTTAAACAAATGAAAACATATAAGACACTACTAGGACGCTAAACTCGAGTCCTTAAAAGATCAAATGCTTTTTTTGTTTCAAAAGTACACTATTTTTTCATTTGGAGTGTATTCACAAGGTTTTAAGCAATCGTTAGATAAAACGAGCGTGAGTTTGACAAGTTTTGAATTTAAACAAATGAACACATATAAAACTCTACTAGGACGCTAAACACGATTCCTTAAAAGATCAAATGCTTTTTTTTGTTTCAAAAGTACACTATTTTTTCTTTTGGAGTCTATTCACAAGGTTTTAAGCAATCTTGGGGTACAACGAGCGTGAGTTTGACAAGTTTTGAATTTAAACAAACTAAAACATATAAGACACTACTAGGACGCTAAACTCGAGTCCTTAAAAGATCAAATGCTTTTTTTGTTTCAAATGTACACTATTTTTTCATTTGGAGTGTATTCACAAGGTTTTAAGCAATCGTTGGATAAAACGAGCGTGAGTTTGACAAGTTTTGAATTTAAACAAATGAACACATATAAGACACTACTAGGACGCTAAACACGAGTCCTTAAAAGATCAAATGCTTTTTTTTGTTTAAAAAGTACACTATTTTTTCTTTTGGAGTGTATTCACAAGGTTTTAAGCAATCTTGGGATACAACGAGCGTGAGTTTGACAAGTTTTGAATTTAAACAAATGAAAACATATAAGACACTACTAGGACGCTAAACACGAGTCCTTAAAAGATCAAATGCTTTTTTTTGTTTCAAAAGTACACTATTTTTTCTTTTGGAGTCTATTCACAAGGTTTTAAGCAATCTTGGGGTACAACGAGCGTGAGTTTCACAAGTGTTGAATTTAAACAAATGAAAACATATAAGACACTACTAGGACGCTAAACTCGAGTCCTTAAAAGATCAAATGCTTTTTTTGTTTCAAATGTACACTATTTTTTCATTTGGAGTGTATTCACAAGGTTTTAAGCAATCGTTGGATAAAACGAGCGTGAGTTTGACAAGTTTTGAATTTAAACAAATGAACACATATAAGACACTACTAGGACGCTAAACACGAGTCCTTAAACGATCAAATGCTTTTTTTTGTTTCAAAAGTACACTATTTTTTCTTTTGGAGTGTATTCACAAGGTTTTAAGCAATCTTGGGATACAACGAGCGTGAGTTTGACAAGTTTTGAATTTAAACAAATGAAAACATATAAGACACTACTAGGACGCTAAACTCGAGTCCTTAAAAGATCAAATGCTTTTTTTTGTTTCAAAAGTACACTATTTTTTCTTTTGGAGTCTATTCACAAGGTTTTAAGCAATCCTAGGATAGAACGAGCGTGAGTTTCACAAGTGTTGAATTTAAACAAATGAAAACATATAAGACACTACTAGGACGCTAAACTCGAGTCCTTAAAAGATCAAATGCTTTTTTTGTTTCAAAAGTACACTATTTTTTCATTTGGAGTGTATTCACAAGGTTTTAAGCAATCGTTGGATAAAACGAGCGTGAGTTTGACAAGTTTTGAATTTAAACAAATGAACACATATAAGACACTACTAGGACGCTAAACACGAGTCCTTAAAAGATCAAATGCTTTTTTTTGTTTCAAAAGTACACTATTTTTTCTTTTGGAGTCTATTCACAAGGTTTTAAGCAATCTTGGGGTACAACGAGCGTGAGTTTCACAAGTGTTGAATTTAAACAAATGAAAACATATAAGACACTACTAGGACGCTAAACTCGAGTCCTTAAAAGATCGAATGCTTTTTTTGTTTCAAAAGTACACTATTTTTTCTTTTTGAGTCTATTCACAAGGTTTTAAGCAATCTTGGGGTACAACGAGCGTGAGTTTCACAAGTGTTGAATTTAAACAAATGAAAACATATAAGACACTACTAGGACGCTAAACTCGAGTCCTTAAAAGATCAAATGCTTTTTTTGTTTCAAATGTACACTATTTTTTCATTTGGAGTGTATTCACAAGGTTTTAAGCAATCGTTGGATAAAACAAGCGTGAGTTTGACAAGTTTTGAATTTAAACAAATGAACACATATAAGACACTACTAGGACGCTAAACACGAGTCCTTAAAAGATCAAATGCTTTTTTTTGTTTAAAAAGTACACTATTTTTTCTTTTGGAGTGTATTCACAAGGTTTTAAGCAATCTTGGGATACAACGAGCGTGAGTTTGACAAGTTTTGAATTTAAACAAATGAAAACATATAAGACACTACTAGGACGCTAAACACGAGTCCTTAAAAGATCAAATGCTTTTTTTTGTTTCAAAAGTACACTATTTTTTCTTTTGGAGTCTATTCACAAGGTTTTAAGCAATCTTGGGGTACAACGAGCGTGAGTTTCACAAGTGTGGAATTTAAACAAATGAAAACATATAAGACACTACTAGGACGCTAAACTCGAGTCCTTAAAAGATCAAATGCTTTTTTTGTTTCAAAAGTACACTATTTTTTCATTTGGAGTGTATTCACAAGGTTTTAAGCAATCGTTAGATAAAACGAGCGTGAGTTTGACAAGTTTTGAATTTAAACAAATGAACACATATAAAACTCTACTAGGACGCTAAACACGATTCCTTAAAAGATCAAATGCTTTTTTTTGTTTCAAAAGTACACTATTTTTTCTTTTGGAGTCTATTCACAAGGTTTTAAGCAATCTTGGGGTACAACGAGCGTGAGTTTGACAAGTTTTGAATTTAAACAAACTAAAACATATAAGACACTACTAGGACGCTAAACTCGAGTCCTTAAAAGATCAAATGCTTTTTTTGTTTCAAATGTACACTATTTTTTCATTTGGAGTGTATTCACAAGGTTTTAAGCAATCGTTGGATAAAACGAGCGTGAGTTTGACAAGTTTTGAATTTAAACAAATGAACACATATAAGACACTACTAGGACGCTAAACACGAGTCCTTAAAAGATCAAATGCTTTTTTTTGTTTAAAAAGTACACTATTTTTTCTTTTGGAGTGTATTCACAAGGTTTTAAGCAATCTTGGGATACAACGAGCGTGAGTTTGACAAGTTTTGAATTTAAACAAATGAAAACATATAAGACACTACTAGGACGCTAAACACGAGTCCTTAAAAGATCAAATGCTTTTTTTTGTTTCAAAAGTACACTATTTTTTCTTTTGGAGTCTATTCACAAGGTTTTAAGCAATCTTGGGGTACAACGAGCGTGAGTTTCACAAGTGTTGAATTTAAACAAATGAAAACATATAAGACACTACTAGGACGCTAAACTCGAGTCCTTAAAAGATCAAATGCTTTTTTTGTTTCAAATGTACACTATTTTTTCATTTGGAGTGTATTCACAAGGTTTTAAGCAATCGTTGGATAAAACGAGCGTGAGTTTGACAAGTTTTGAATTTAAACAAATGAACACATATAAGACACTTCTAGGACGCTAAACACGAGTCCTTAAAAGATCAAATGCTTTTTTTTGTTTAAAAAGTACACTATTTTTTCTTTTGGAGTGTATTCACAAGGTTTTAAGCAATCTTGGGATACAACGAGCGTGAGTTTGACAAGTTTTGAATTTAAACAAATGAAAACATATAAGACACTACTAGGACGCTAAACACGAGTCCTTAAAAGATCAAATGCTTTTTTTTGTTTCAAAAGTACACTATTTTTTCTTTTGGAGTCTATTCACAAGGTTTTAAGCAATCTTGGGGTACAACGAGCGTGAGTTTCACAAGTGTTGAATTTAAACAAATGAAAGCATATAAGACACTACTAGGACGCTAAACTCGAGTCCTTAAAAGATCAAATGCTTTTTTTGTTTCAAATGTACACTATTTTTTCATTTGGAGTGTATTCACAAGGTTTTAAGCAATCGTTGGATAAAACGAGCGTGAGTTTGACAAGTTTTGAATTTAAACAAATGAACACATATAAGACACTACTAGGACGCTAAACACGAGTCCTTAAAAGATCAAATGCTTTTTTTTGTTTCAAAAGTACACTATTTTTTCTTTTGGAGTGTATTCACAAGGTTTTAAGCAATCTTGGGATACAACGAGCGTGAGTTTGACAAGTTTTGAATTTAAACAAATGAAAACATATAAGACACTACTAGGACGCTAAACTCGAGTCCTTAAAAGATCAAATGCTTTTTTTTGTTTCAAAAGTACACTATTTTTTCTTTTGGAGTCTATTCACAAGGTTTTAAGCAATCCTAGGATAGAACGAGCGTGAGTTTCACAAGTGTTGAATTTAAACAAATGAAAACATATAAGACACTACTAGGACGCTAAACTCGAGTCCTTAAAAGATCAAATGCTTTTTTTGTTTCAAAAGTACACTATTTTTTCATTTGGAGTGTATTCACAAGGTTTTAAGCAATCGTTGGATAAAACGAGCGTGAGTTTGACAAGTTTTGAATTTAAACAAATGAACACATATAAGACACTACTAGGACGCTAAACACGAGTCCTTAAAAGATCAAATGCTTTTTTTTGTTTCAAAAGTACACTATTTTTTCTTTTGGAGTCTATTCACAAGGTTTTAAGCAATCCTGGGATACAACGAGCGTGAGTTTCACAAGTGTTGAATTTAAACAAACTAAAACATATAAGACACTCCTAGGACGCTAAACTTGAGTCCTTAAAAGATCAAATGCTTTTTTTGTTTCAAAAGTACACTATTTTTTCATTTGGAGTCTATTCACAAGGTTTTAAGCAATCGTTGGATAAAACGAGTGTGAGTTTGACAAGTTTTGAATTTAAACAAATGAACACATATAAGACACTACTAGGACGCTAAACACGAGTCCTTAAAAGATCAAATGCTTTTTTTTGTTTCAAAAGTACACTATTTTTTCTTTTGGAGTGTATTCACAAGGTTTTAAGCAATCTTGGGATACAACGAGCGTGAGTTTGACAAGTTTTGAATTTAAACAAATGAAAACATATAAGACACTACTAGGACGCTAAACACGAGTCCTTAAAAGATCAAATGCTTTTTTTTGTGTCAAAAGTACACTATTTTTTCTTTTGGAGTCTATTCACAAGGTTTTAAGCAATCTTGGGGTACAACGAGCGTGAGTTTGACAAGTTTTGAATTTAAACAAACTAAAACATATAAGACACTACTAGGACGCTAAACTCGAGTCCTTAAAAGATCAAATGCTTTTTTTGTTTCAAATGTACACTATTTTTTCATTTGGAGTGTATTCACAAGGTTTTAAGCAATCGTTGGATAAAACGAGCGTGAGTTTGACAAGTTTTGAATTTAAACAAATGAACACATATAAGACACTACTAGGACGCTAAACACGAGTCCTTAAAAGATCAAATGCTTTTTTTTGTTTCAAAAGTACACTATTTTTTCTTTTGGAGTGTATTCACAAGGTTTTAAGCAATCTTGGGATACAACGAGCCTGAGTTTGACAAGTTTTGAATTTAAACAAATGAAAACATATAAGACACTACTAGGACGCTAAACTCGAGTCCTTAAAAGAACAAATGCTTTTTTTTGTTTCAAAAGTACACTATTTTTTCTTTTGGAGTCTATTCACAAGGTTTTAAGCAATCCTGGGATAGAACAAGCGTGAGTTTCACAAGTGTTGAATTTAAACAAATGAAAACATATAAGACACTACTAGGACGCTAAACTCGAGTCCTTAAAAGATCAAATGCTTTTTTTGTTTCAAAACTACACTATTTTTTCATTTGGAGTGTATTCACAAGGTTTTAAGCAATCGTTGGATAAAACGAGCGTGAGTTTGACAAGTTTTGAATTTAAACAAATGAATACATATAAGACACTACTAGGACGCTAAACACGAGTCCTTAAAAGATCAAATGCTTTTTTTTGTTTCAAAAGTACACTATTTTTTCTTTTGGAGTCTATTCACAAGGTTTTAAGCAATCCTGGGATACAACGAGCGTGAGTTTCACAAGTGTTGAATTTAAACAAACTAAAACATATAAGACACTCCTAGGACGCTAAACTTGAGTCTTTAAAAGATCAAATGCTTTTTTTGTTTCAAAAGTACACTATTTTTTCATTTGGAGTGTATTCACAAGGTTTTAAGCAATCGTTGTATAAAACGAGCGTGAGTTTGACAAGTGTTGAATTTAAACAAATGAAAACATATAAGACACTACTAGGACGCTAAACTCGAGTCCTTAAAAGATCAAATGCTTTTTTTGTTTCAAAACTACACTATTTTTTCATTTGGAGTGTATTCACAAGGTTTTAAGCAATCGTTGGATAAAACGAGCGTGAGTTTGACAAGTTTTGAATTTAAACAAATGAATACATATAAGTCACTACTAGGACGCTAAACACGAGTCCTTAAAAGATCAAATGCTTTTTTTTGTTTCAAAAGTACACTATTTTTTCTTTTGGAGTCTATTCACAAGGTTTTAAGCAATCCTGGGATACAACGAGCGTGAGTTTCACAAGTGTTGAATTTAAACAAACTAAAACATATAAGACACTCCTAGGACGCTAAACTTGAGTCCTTAAAAGATCAAATGCTTTTTTTGTTTCAAAAGTACACTATTTTTTCATTTGGAGTGTATTCACAAGGTTTTAAGCAATCGTTGGATAAAACGAGCGTGAGTTTGACAAGTTTTGAATTTAAACAAATGAACACATATAAGACACTACTAGGACGCTAAACACGAGTCCTTAAAAGATCAAATGCTTTTTTTTGTTTCAAAAGTACACTATTTTTTCTTTTGGAGTCTATTCACAAGGTTTTAAGCAATCCTGGGATAGAACGAGCGTGAGTTTCACAAGTGTTGAATTTAAACAAATGAAAACATATAAGACACTACTAGGACGCTAAACTCGAGTCCTTAAAAGATCAAATGCTTTTTTTGTTTCAAAAGTACACTATTTTTTCATTTGGAGTGTATTCACAAGGTTTTAAGCAATCGTTGGATAAAACGAGCGTTAGTTTGACAAGTTTTGAATTTAAACAAATGCACACATATAAGACACTACTAGGACGCTAAACTCGAGTCCTTAAAAGATCAAATGCTTATTTTGTTTCAAAAGTACACTGTTTTTTCATTTCGAGTCTATTCACAAGGTTTTAAGCAATCCTGGGATACAACGAGCGTGAGTTTCACAAGTGTTGAATTTAAACAAACTAAAACATATAAGACACTCCTAGGACGCTAAACTTGAGTCCTTAAAAGATCAAATGCTTTTTTTGTTTCAAAAGTACACTATTTTTTCATTTGGAGTGTATTCACAAGGTTTTAAGCAATCGTTGGATAAAACGAGCGTGAGTTTGACAAGTTTTGAATTTAAACAAATGAAAACATATAAGACACTACTAGGACGCTAAACACGAGTCCTTAAAAGATCAAATGCTTTTTTTTGTGTCAAAAGTACACTATTTTTTCTTTTGGAGTCTATTCACAAGGTTTTAAGCAATCTTGGGGTACAACGAGCGTGAGTTTGACAAGTTTTGAATTTAAACAAACTAAAACATATAAGACACTACTAGGACGCTAAACTCGAGTCCTTAAAAGATCAAATGCTTTTTTTGTTTCAAATGTACACTATTTTTTCATTTGGAGTGTATTCACAAGGTTTTAAGCAATCGTTGGATAAAACGAGCGTGAGTTTGACAAGTTTTGAATTTAAACAAATGAACACATATAAGACACTACTAGGACGCTAAACACGAGTCCTTAAAAGATCAAATGCTTTTTTTTGTTTCAAAAGTACACTATTTTTTCTTTTGGAGTGTATTCACAAGGTTTTAAGCAATCTTGGGATACAACGAGCCTGAGTTTGACAAGTTTTGAATTTAAACAAATGAAAACATATAAGACACTACTAGGACGCTAAACTCGAGTCCTTAAAAGAACAAATGCTTTTTTTTGTTTCAAAAGTACACTATTTTTTCTTTTGGAGTCTATTCACAAGGTTTTAAGCAATCCTAGGATAGAACGAGCGTGAGTTTCACAAGTGGTTAATTTAAACAAATGAAAACATATAAGACACTACTAGGACGCTAAACTCGAGTCCTTAAAAGATCAAATGCTTTTTTTGTTTCAAAACTACACTATTTTTTCATTTGGAGTGTATTCACAAGGTTTTAAACAATCGTTGTATAAAACGAGCGTGAGTTTGACAAGTTTTGAATTTAAACAAATGAACACATATAAGACACTACTAGGACGCTAAACACGAGTCCTTAAAAGATCAAATGCTTTTTTTTGTTTCAAAAGTACACTATTTTTTCTTTTGGAGTCTATTCACAAGGTTTTAAGCAATCCTGGGATAGAACGAGCGTGAGTTTCACAAGTGTTGAATTTAAACAAATGAAAACATATAAGACACTACTAGGACGCTAAACTCGAGTCCATAAAAGATCAAATGCTTTTTTTGTTTCAAAAGTACACTATTTTTTCATTTGGAGTGTATTCACAAGGTTTTAAGCAATCGTTGGATAAAACGAGCGTTAGTTTGACAAGTTTTGAATTTAAACAAATGCACACATATAAGACACTACTAGGACGCTAAACACGAGTCCTTAAAAGATCAAATGCTTTTTTTGTTTCAAAAGTACACTATTTTTTCTTTTGGAGTCTATTCACAAGGTTTTAAGCAATCCTGGGATACAACGAGCGTGAGTTTCACAAGTGTTGAATTTAAAGAAATGAAAACATATAAGACACTACTAGGACGCTAAACTCGAGTCCTTAAAAGAACAAATGCTTTTTTTTGTTTCAAAAGTACACTATTTTTTCTTTTGGAGTCTATTCACAAGGTTTTAAGCAATCCTAGGATAGAACGAGCGTGAGTTTCACAAGTGTTGAATTTAAACAAATGAAAACATATAAGACACTACTAGGACGCTAAACTCGAGTCCTTAAAAGATCAAATGCTTTTTTTGTTTCAAAACTACACTATTTTTTCATTTGGAGTGTATTCACAAGGTTTTAAACAATCGTTGTATAAAACGAGCGTGAGTTTGACAAGTTTTGAATTTAAACAAATGAACACATATAAGACACTACTAGGACGCTAAACACGAGTCCTTAAAAGATCAAATGCTTTTTTTGTTTCAAAAGTACACTATTTTTTCTTTTGGAGTCTATTCACAAGGTTTTAAGCAATCCTGGGATAGAACGAGCGTGAGTTTCACAAGTGTTGAATTTAAACAAATGAAAACATATAAGACACTACTAGGACGCTAAACTCGAGTCCTTAAAAGATCAAATGCTTTTTTTGTTTCAAAAGTACACTATTTTTTCATTTGGAGTGTATTCACAAGGTTTTAAGCAATCGTTGGATAAAACGAGCGTTAGTTTGACAAGTTTTGAATTTAAACAAATGCACACATATAAGACACTACTAGGACGCTAAACACGAGTCCTTAAAAGATCAAATGCTTTTTTTGTTTCAAAAGTACACTATTTTTTCTTTTGGAGTCTATTCACAAGGTTTTAAGCAATCCTGGGATACAACGAGCGTGAGTTTCACAAGTGTTGAATTTAAACAAACTAAAACATATAAGACACTCCTAGGACGCTAAACTTGAGTCCTTAAAAGATCAAATGCTTTTTTTGTTTCTAAAAGTACACTATTTTTTCATTTGGAGTGTATTCACAAGGTTTTAAGCAATCGTTGGATAAAACGAGCGTGAGTTTGACAAGTTTTGAATTTAAACAAATGAACACATGTAAGACACTACTAGGACGCTAAACACGAGTCCTTAAAAGATCAAATGCTTTTTTTTGTTTCAAAAGTACACTATTTTTTCTTTTGGAGTCTATTCACAAGGTTTTAAGCAATCCTGGGATAGAACGAGCGTGAGTTTGACAAGTGTTGAATTTAAACAAATGAAAACATATAAGACACTACTAGGACGCTAAACTCGAGTCCTTAAAAGATCAAATGCTTTTTTTGTTTCAAAAGTACACTATTTTTTCATTTGGAGTGTATTCACAAGGTTTTAAGCAATCGTTGGATAAAACGAGCGTTAGTTTGACAAGTTTTGAATTTAAACAAATGCACACATATAAGACACTACTAGGACGCTAAACACGAGTCCTTAAAAGATCAAATGCTTTTTTTGTTTCAAAAGTACACTATTTTTTCTTTTGGAGTCTATTCACAAGGTTTTAAGCAATCCTGGGATACAACGAGCGTGAGTTTCACAAGTGTTGAATTTAAACAAATGAAAACATATAAGACACTACTAGGACGCTAAACTCGAGTCCTTAAAAGATCAAATGCTTATTTTGTTTCAAAAGTACACTGTTTTTTCATTTCGAGTCTATTCACAAGGTTTTAAGCAATCCTGGGATACAACGAGCGTGAGTTTCACAAGTGTTGAATTTAAACAAACTAAAACATATAAGACACTCCTAGGACGCTAAACTTGAGTCCTTAAAAGATCAAATGCTTTTTTTGTTTCAAAAGTACACTATTTTTTCATTTGGAGTGTATTCACAAGGTTTTAAGCAATTGTTGGATAAAACGAGCGTGAGTTTGACAAGTTTTGAATTTAAACAAATGAACACATATAAGACACTACTAGGACGCTAAACACGAGTCCTTAAAAGATCAAATGCTTTTTTTTGTTTCAAAAGTACACTATTTTTTCTTTTGGAGTCTATTCACAAGGTTTTAAGCAATCCTGGGATAGAACGAGCGTGAGTTTCACAAGTGTTGAATTTAAACAAATGAAAACATATAAGACACTACTAGGACGCTAAACTCGAGTCCTTAAAAGATCAAATGCTTTTTTTGTTTCAAAACTACACTATTTTTTCATTTGGAGTGTATTCACAAGGTTTTAAGCAATCGTTGGATAAAACGAGCGTGAGTTTGACAAGTTTTGAATTTAAACAAATGAACACATATAAGACACTACTAGGACGCTAAACTCGAGTCCTTAAAAGATCAAATGCTTTTTTTGTTTCAAAAGTACACTATTTTTTCATTTGGAGTGTATTCACAAGGTTTTAAGCAATCGTTGGATAAAACGAGCGTTAGTTTGACAAGTTTTGAATTTAAACAAATGCACACATATAAGACACTACTAGGACGCTAAACACGAGTCCTTAAAAGATCAAATGCTTTTTTTGTTTCAAAAGTACACTATTTTTTCTTTTGGAGTCTATTCACAAGGTTTTAAGCAATCCTGGGATACAACGAGCGTGAGTTTCACAAGTGTTGAATTTAAACAAATGAAAACATATAAGACACTACTAGGACGCTAAACTCGAGTCCTTAAAAGATCAAATGCTTATTTTGTTTCAAAAGTACACTGTTTTTTCATTTCGAGTCTATTCACAAGGTTTTAAGCAATCCTGGGATACAACGAGCGTGAGTTTCACAAGTGTTGAATTTAAACAAACTAAAACATATAAGACACTCCTAGGACGCTAAACTTGAGTCCTTAAAAGATCAAATGCTTTTTTTGTTTCAAAAGTACACTATTTTTTCATTTGGAGTGTATTCACAAGGTTTTAAGCAATTGTTGGATAAAACGAGCGTGAGTTTGACAAGTTTTGAATTTAAACAAATGAACACATATAAGACACTACTAGGACGCTAAACACGAGTCCTTAAAAGATCAAATGCTTTTTTTTGTTTCAAAAGTACACTATTTTTTCTTTTGGAGTCTATTCACAAGGTTTTAAGCAATCCTGGGATAGAACGAGCGTGAGTTTCACAAGTGTTGAATTTAAACAAATGAAAACATATAAGACACTACTAGGACGCTAAACTCGAGTCCTTAAAAGATCAAATGCTTTTTTTGTTTCAAAAGTACACTATTTTTTCATTTGGAGTGTATTCACAAGGTTTTAAGCAATCGTTGGATAAAACGAGCGTTAGTTTGACAAGTTTTGAATTTAAACAAATGCACACATATAAGACACTACTAGGACGCTAAACACGAGTCCTTAAAAGATCAAATGCTTTTTTTTGTTTCAAAAGTACACTATTTTTTCTTTTGGACTCTATTCACAAGGTTTTAAGCAATCCTGGGATACAACGAGCGTGAGTTTCACAAGTGTTGAATTTAAACAAATGAAAACATATAAGACACTACTAGGACGCTAAACTCGAGTCCT
This sequence comes from Crataegus laevigata, assembly GCA_963580275.1. Taxonomy (NCBI): domain Eukaryota; kingdom Viridiplantae; phylum Streptophyta; class Magnoliopsida; order Rosales; family Rosaceae; genus Crataegus; species Crataegus laevigata. Next base: position 22,852,485 of record OY756945.1, read on the forward strand.
TAAAAGATCAAATGCTTATTTTGTTTCAAAAGTACACTGTTTTTTCATTTCGAGTCTATTCACAAGGTTTTAAGCAATCCTGGGATACAACGAGCGTGAGTTTCACAAGTGTTGAATTTAATCAAATGAACACATATAAGACACTACTAGGACGCTAAACTCGAGTCCTTAAAAGATCAAATGCTTTTTTTGTTTCAAAAGTACACTATTTTTTCATTTGGAGTCTATTCACAAGGTTTTAAGCAATCGTTGGATAAAACGAGCGTGAGTTTGACAAGTTTTGAATTTAAACAAATGAACACATATAAGACACTACTAGGACGCTAAACACGAGTCCTTAAAAGATCAAATGCTTTTTTTTGTTTCAAAAGTACACTATTTTTTCTTTTGGAGTCTATTCACAAGGTTTTAAGCAATCTTGGGATACAACGAGCGTGAGTTTGACAAGTTTTGATTTTAAACAATCTAAAACATATAAGACACTACTAGGACGGTAAACTCGAGTCCTGGAAAGATCAAATGCTTTTTTTGTTTCAAATGTACACTATTTTTTCATTTGGAGTCTATTCACAAGGTTTTAAGCAATCGTTGGATAAAACGAGTGTGAGTTTGACAAGTTTTGAATTTAAACAAATGAACACATATAAGACACTACTAGGACGCTAAACACGAGTCCTTAAAAGATCAAATGCTTTTTTTTGTTTCAAAAGTACACTATTTTTTCTTTTGGAGTCTATTCACAAGGTTTTAAGCAATCCTGGGATAGAACGAGCGTGAGTTTCACAAGTGTTGAATTTAAACAAATGAAAACATATAAGACACTACTAGGACGCTAAACTCGAGTCCTTAAAAGATCAAATGCTTTTTTTGTTTCAAAAGTACACTATTTTTTCATTTGGAGTGTATTCACAAGGTTTTAAGCAATCGTTGGATAAAACGAGCGTTAGTTTGACAAGTTTTGAATTTAAACAAATGCACACATATAAGACACTACTAGGACGCTAAACACGAGTCCTTAAAAGATCAAATGCTTTTTTTGTTTCAAAAGTACACTATTTTTTCTTTTGGAGTCTATTCACAAGGTTTTAAGCAATCCTGGGATACAACGAGCGTGAGTTTCACAAGTGTTGAATTTAAACAAACTAAAACATATAAGACACTCCTAGGACGCTAAACTTGAGTCCTTAAAAGATCAAATGCTTTTTTTGTTTCTAAAAGTACACTATTTTTTCATTTGGAGTGTATTCACAAGGTTTTAAGCAATCGTTGGATAAAACGAGCGTGAGTTTGACAAGTTTTGAATTTAAACAAATGAACACATGTAAGACACTACTAGGACGCTAAACACGAGTCCTTAAAAGATCAAATGCTTATTTTTGTTTCAAAAGTACACTATTTTTTCTTTTGGAGTCTATTCACAAGGTTTTAAGCAATCCTGGGATAGAACGAGCGTGAGTTTGACAAGTGTTGAATTTAAACAAATGAAAACATATAAGACACTACTAGGACGCTAAACTCGAGTCCTTAAAAGATCAAATGCTTTTTTTGTTTCAAAAGTACACTATTTTTTCATTTGGAGTGTATTCACAAGGTTTTAAGCAATCGTTGGATAAAACGAGCGTTAGTTTGACAAGTTTTGAATTTAAACAAATGCACACATATAAGACACTACTAGGACGCTAAACACGAGTCCTTAAAAGATCAAATGCTTTTTTTGTTTCAAAAGTACACTATTTTTTCTTTTGGAGTCTATTCACAAGGTTTTAAGCAATCCTGGGATACAACGAGCGTGAGTTTCACAAGTGTTGAATTTAAACAAACTAAAACATATAAGACACTCCTAGGACGCTAAACTTGAGTCCTTAAAAGATCAAATGCTTTTTTTGTTTCTAAAAGTACACTATTTTTTCATTTGGAGTGTATTCACAAGGTTTTAAGCAATCGTTGGATAAAACGAGCGTGAGTTTGACAAGTTTTGAATTTAAACAAATGAACACATATAAGACACTACTAGGACGCTAAACACGAGTCCTTAAAAGATCAAATGCTTTTTTTTGTTTCAAAAGTACACTATTTTTTCTTTTGGAGTCTATTCACAAGGTTTTAAGCAATCCTGGGATGCAACGAGCGTGAGTTTCACAAGTGTTGAATTTAAACAAACTAAAACATATAAGACACTCCTAGGACGCTAAACTTGACTCCTTAAAAGATCAAATGCTTTTTTTTGTTTCAAAAGTACACTATTTTTTCTTTTGGAGTCTATTCACAAGGTTTTAAACAATCCTGGGATACAACGAGCGTGAGTTTCACAAGTGTTGAATTTAAACAAATGAAAACATATAAGACACTACTAGGACGCTAAACTCGAGTCCTTAAAAGATCAAATGCTTTTTTTGTTTCAAAACTACACTATTTTTTCATTTGGAGTGTATTCACAAGGTTTTAAGCAATCGTTGGATAAAACGAGCGTGAGTTTGACAAGTTTTGAATTTAAACAAATGAACACATATAAGACACTACTAGGACGCTAAACACGAGTCCTTAAAAGATCAAATGCTTTTTTTTGTTTCAAAAGTACACTATTTTTTCTTTTGGAGTCTATTCACAAGGTTTTAAGCAATCCTGGGATACAACGAGCGTGAGTTTCACAAGTGTTGAATTTAAACAAACTAAAACATATAAGACACTCCTAGGACGCTAAACTTGAGTCCTTAAAAGATCAAATGCTTTTTTTGTTTCTAAAAGTACACTATTTTTTCATTTGGAGTGTATTCACAAGGTTTTAAGCAATCGTTGGATAAAACGAGCGTTAGTTTGACAAGTTTTGAATTTAAACAAATGCACACATATAAGACACTACTAGGACGCTAAACACGAGTCCTTAAAAGATCAAATGCTTTTTTTTGTTTCAAAAGTACACTATTTTTTCTTTTGGAGTCTATTCACAAGGTTTTAAGCAATCTTGGGATACAACGAGCGTGAGTTTCACAAGTGTTGAATTTAAACAAATGAAAACATATAAGACACTACTAGGACGCTAAACTCGAGTCCTTAAAAGATCAAATGCTTTTTTTGTTTCAAATGTACACTATTTTTTCATTTGGAGTGTATTCACAAGGTTTTAAGCAATCGTTGGATAAAACGAGCGTGAGTTTGACAAGTTTTGAATTTAAACAAATGAACACATATAAGACACTACTAGGACGCTAAACTCGAGTCCTTAAAAGATCAAATGCTTTTTTTGTTTCAAATGTACACTATTTTTTCATTTGGAGTGTATTCACAAGGTTTTAAGCAATCGTTGGATAAAACGAGCGTGAGTTTGACAAGTTTTGAATTTAAACAAATGAACACATATAAGACACTACTAGGACGCTAAACTCGAGTCCTTAAAAGATCAAATGCTTATTTTGTTTCAAAAGTACACTGTTTTTTCATTTCGAGTCTATTCACAAGGTTTTAAGCAATCCTGGGATACAACGAGCGTGAGTTTCACAAGTGTTGAATTTAATCAAATGAACACATATAAGACACTACTAGGACGCTAAACTCGAGTCCTTAAAAGATCAAATGCTTTTTTTGTTTCAAAAGTACACTATTTTTTCATTTGGAGTCTATTCACAAGGTTTTAAGCAATCGTTGGATAAAACGAGCGTGGGTTTGACAAGTTTTGAATTTAAACAAATGAACACATATAAGACACTACTAGGACTTTAAACTCGAGTCCTTAAAAGATCAAATGCTTTTTTTGTTTCAAAAGTACACTATTTTTTCATTTGGAGTGTATTCACAAGGTTTTAAGCAATCGTTGGATAAAACGAGCGTTAGTTTGACAAGTTTTGAATTTAAACAAATGCACACATATAAGACACTACTAGGACGCTAAACACGAGTCCTTAAAAGATCAAATGCTTTTTTTTGTTTCAAAAGTACACTATTTTTTCTTTTGGAGTCTATTCACAAGGTTTTAAGCAATCCTGGGATACAACGAGCGTGAGTTTCACAAGTGTTGAATTTAAACAAATGAAAACATATAAGACACTACTAGGACGCTAAACTCGAGTCCTTAAAAGATCAAATGCTTATTTTGTTTCAAAAGTACACTGTTTTTTCATTTCGAGTCTATTCACAAGGTTTTAAGCAATCCTGGGATACAACGAGCGTGAGTTTCACAAGTGTTGAATTTAATCAAATGAACACATATAAGACACTACTAGGACGCTAAACTCGAGTCCTTAAAAGATCAAATGCTTTTTTTGTTTCAAAAGTACACTATTTTTTCATTTGGAGTCTATTCACAAGGTTTTAAGCAATCGTTGGATAAAACGAGCGTGAGTTTGACAAGTTTTGAATTTAAACAAATGAACACATATAAGACACTACTAGGACGCTAAACACGAGTCCTTAAAAGATCAAATGCTTTTTTTTGTTTCAAAAGTACACTATTTTTTCTTTTGGAGTCTATTCACAAGGTTTTAAGCAATCCTGGGATAGAACGAGCGTGAGTTTCACAAGTGTTGAATTTAAACAAATGAAAACATATAAGACACTACTAGGACGCTAAACTCGAGTCCTTAAAAGATCAAATGCTTTTTTTGTTTCAAAAGTACACTATTTTTTCATTTGGAGTGTATTCACAAGGTTTTAAGCAATCGTTGGATAAAACGAGCGTTAGTTTGACAAGTTTTGAATTTAAACAAATGCACACATATAAGACACTACTAGGACGCTAAACACGAGTCCTTAAAAGATCAAATGCTTTTTTTGTTTCAAAAGTACACTATTTTTTCTTTTGGAGTCTATTCACAAGGTTTTAAGCAATCCTGGGATACAACGAGCGTGAGTTTCACAAGTGTTGAATTTAAACAAACTAAAACATATAAGACACTCCTAGGACGCTAAACTTGAGTCCTTAAAAGATCAAATGCTTTTTTTGTTTCTAAAAGTACACTATTTTTTCATTTGGAGTGTATTCACAAGGTTTTAAGCAATCGTTGGATAAAACGAGCGTGAGTTTGACAAGTTTTGAATTTAAACAAATGAACACATGTAAGACACTACTAGGACGCTAAACACGAGTCCTTAAAAGATCAAATGCTTATTTTTGTTTCAAAAGTACACTATTTTTTCTTTTGGAGTCTATTCACAAGGTTTTAAGCAATCCTGGGATAGAACGAGCGTGAGTTTGACAAGTTTTGAATTTAAACAAATGAACACATATAAGACACTACTAGGACGCTAAACACGAGTCCTTAAAAGATCAAATGCTTTTTTTTGTTTCAAAAGTACACTATTTTTTCTTTTGGAGTCTATTCACAAGGTTTTAAGCAATCCTGGGATAGAACGAGCGTGAGTTTCACAAGTGTTGAATTTAAACAAATGAAAACATATAAGACACTACTAGGACGCTAAACTCGAGTCCTTAAAAGATCAAATGCTTTTTTTGTTTCAAAAGTACACTATTTTTTCATTTGGAGTGTATTCACAAGGTTTTAAGCAATCGTTGGATAAAACGAGCGTTAGTTTGACAAGTTTTGAATTTAAACAAATGCACACATATAAGACACTACTAGGACGCTAAACACGAGTCCTTAAAAGATCAAATGCTTTTTTTGTTTCAAAAGTACACTATTTTTTCTTTTGGAGTCTATTCACAAGGTTTTAAGCAATCCTGGGATACAACGAGCGTGAGTTTCACAAGTGTTGAATTTAAACAAATGAAAACATATAAGACACTACTAGGACGCTAAACTCGAGTCCTTAAAAGATCAAATGCTTATTTTGTTTCAAAAGTACACTGTTTTTTCATTTCGAGTCTATTCACAAGGTTTTAAGCAATCCTGGGATACAACGAGCGTGAGTTTCACAAGTGTTGAATTTAAACAAACTAAAACATATAAGACACTCCTAGGACGCTAAACTTGAGTCCTTAAAAGATCAAATGCTTTTTTTGTTTCAAAAGTACACTATTTTTTCATTTGGAGTGTATTCACAAGGTTTTAAGCAATTGTTGGATAAAACGAGCGTGAGTTTGACAAGTTTTGAATTTAAACAAATGCACACATATAAGACACTACTCGACTAAGCAATCCTGGGGTACAACGAGCGTGAGTTTCACAAGTGTTGAATTTAATCAAATGAACACATATAAGACACTACTAGGACGCTAAACTCGAGTCCTGGAAAGATCAAATGCTTTTTTTGTTTCAAATGTACACTATTTTTTCATTTGGAGTCTATTCACAAGGTTTTAAGCAATCGTTGGATAAAACGAGTGTGAGTTTGACAAGTTTTGAATTTAAACAAATGAACACATATAAGACACTACTAGGACGCTAAACACGAGTCCTTAAAAGATCAAATGCTTTTTTTTGTTTCAAAAGTACACTATTTTTTCTTTTGGAGTCTATTCACAAGGTTTTAAACAATCCTGGGATACAACGAGCGTGAGTTTCACAAGTGTTGAATTTAAACAAATGAAAACATATAAGACACTACTAGGACGCTAAACTCGAGTCCTTAAAAGATCAAATGCTTTTTTTGTTTCAAAACTACACTATTTTTTCATTTGGAGTGTATTCACAAGGTTTTAAGCAATCGTTGGATAAAACGAGCGTGAGTTTGACAAGTTTTGAATTTAAACAAATGAACACATATAAGACACTACTAGGACGCTAAACACGAGTCCTTAAAAGATCAAATGCTTTTTTTTGTTTCAAAAGTACACTATTTTTTCTTTTGGAGTCTATTCACAAGGTTTTAAGCAATCCTGGGATACAACGAGCGTGAGTTTCACAAGTGTTGAATTTAAACAAACTAAAACATATAAGACACTCCTAGGACGCTAAACTTGAGTCCTTAAAAGATCAAATGCTTTTTTTGTTTCAAAAGTACACTATTTTTTCATTTGGAGTGTATTCACAAGGTTTTAAGCAATCGTTGGATAAAACGAGCGTGAGTTTGACAAGTTTTGAATTTAAACAAATGAACACATATAAGACACTACTAGGACGCTAAACACGAGTCCTTAAAAGATCAAATCCTTTTTTTTGTTTCAAAAGTACACTATTTTTTCTTTTGGAGTCTATTCACAAGGTTTTAAGCAATCCTGGGATAGAACGAGCGTGAGTTTCACAAGTGTTGAATTTAAACAAATGAAAACATATAAGACACTACTAGGACGCTAAACTCGAGTCCTTAAAAGATCAAATGCTTTTTTTGTTTCAAAAGTACACTATTTTTTCATTTGGAGTGTATTCACAAGGTTTTAAGCAATCGTTGGATAAAACGAGCGTTAGTTTGACAAGTTTTGAATTTAAACAAATGCACACATATAAGACACTACTAGGACGCTAAACACGAGTCCTTAAAAGATCAAATGCTTTTTTTTGTTTCAAAAGTACACTATTTTTTCTTTTGGAGTCTATTCACAAGGTTTTAAGCAATCTTGGGATACAACGAGCGTGAGTTTCACAAGTGTTGAATTTAAACAAATGAAAACATATAAGACACTACTAGGACGCTAAACTCGAGTCCTTAAAAGATCAAATGCTTTTTTTGTTTCAAATGTACACTATTTTTTCATTTGGAGTGTATTCACAAGGTTTTAAGCAATCGTTGGATAAAACGAGCGTGAGTTTGACAAGTTTTGAATTTAAACAAATGAACACATATAAGACACTACTAGGACGCTAAACTCGAGTCCTTAAAAGATCAAATGCTTTTTTTGTTTCAAATGTACACTATTTTTTCATTTGGAGTGTATTCACAAGGTTTTAAGCAATCGTTGGATAAAACGAGCGTGAGTTTGACAAGTTTTGAATTTAAACAAATGAACACATATAAGACACTACTAGGACGCTAAACTCGAGTCCTTAAAAGATCAAATGCTTATTTTGTTTCAAAAGTACACTGTTTTTTCATTTCGAGTCTATTCACAAGGTTTTAAGCAATCCTGGGATACAACGAGCGTGAGTTTCACAAGTGTTGAATTTAATCAAATGAACACATATAAGACACTACTAGGACGCTAAACTCGAGTCCTTAAAAGATCAAATGCTTTTTTTGTTTCAAAAGTACACTATTTTTTCATTTGGAGTCTATTCACAAGGTTTTAAGCAATCGTTGGATAAAACGAGCGTGAGTTTGACAAGTTTTGAATTTAAACAAATGAACACATATAAGACACTACTAGGACGCTAAACACGAGTCCTTAAAAGATCAAATGCTTTTTTTTGTTTCAAAAGTACACTATTTTTTCTTTTGGAGTCTATTCACAAGGTTTTAAGCAATCTTGGGATACAACGAGCGTGAGTTTGACAAGTTTTGATTTTAAACAATCTAAAACATATAAGACACTACTAGGACGCTAAACTCGAGTCCTGGAAAGATCAAATGCTTTTTTTGTTTCAAAATGTACACTATTTTTTCATTTGGAGTCTATTCACAAGGTTTTAAGCAATCGTTGGATAAAACGAGTGTGAGTTTGACAAGTTTTGAATTTAAACAAATGAACACATATAAGACACTACTAGGACGCTAAACACGAGTCCTTAAAAGATCAAATGCTTTTTTTTGTTTCAAAAGTACACTATTTTTTCTTTTGGAGTCTATTCACAAGGTTTTAAGCAATCCTGGGATACAACGAGCGTGAGTTTCACAAGTGTTGAATTTAAACAAATGAAAACATATAAGACACTACTAGGACGCTAAACTCGAGTCCTTAAAAGATCAAATGCTTTTTTTGTTTCAAATGTACACTATTTTTTCATTTGGAGTGTATTCACAAGGTTTTAAGCAATCGTTGGATAAAACGAGCGTGAGTTTGACAAGTTTTGAATTTAAACAAATGAACACATATAAGACACTACTAGGACGCTAAACTCGAGTCCTTAAAAGATCAAATGCTTTTTTTGTTTCAAATGTACACTATTTTTTCATTTGGAGTGTATTCACAAGGTTTTAAGCAATCGTTGGATAAAACGAGCGTGAGTTTGACAAGTTTTGAATTTAAACAAATGAACACATATAAGACACTACTAGGACGCTAAACTCGAGTCCTTAAAAGATCAAATGCTTTTTTTGTTTCAAATGTACACTATTTTTTCATTTGGAGTGTATTCACAAGGTTTTAAGCAATCGTTGGATAAAACGAGTGTGAGTTTGACAAGTTTTGAATTTAAACAAATGAACACATGTAAGACACTACTAGGACGCTAAACACGAGTCCTTAAAAGATCAAATGCTTTTTTTTGTTTCAAAAGTACACTATTTTTTCTTTTGGAGTCTATTCACAAGGTTTTAAGCAATCCTGGGATAGAACGAGCGTGAGTTTCACAAGTGTTGAATTTAAACAAATGAAAACATATAAGACACTACTAGGACTTTAAACTCGAGTCCTTAAAAGATCAAATGCTTTTTTTGTTTCAAAAGTACACTATTTTTTCATTTGGAGTGTATTCACAAGGTTTTAAGCAATCGTTGGATAAAACGAGCGTTAGTTTGACAAGTTTTGAATTTAAACAAATGCACACATATAAGACACTACTAGGACGCTAAACACGAGTCCTTAAAAGATCAAATGCTTTTTTTTGTTTCAAAAGTACACTATTTTTTCTTTTGGAGTCTATTCACAAGGTTTTAAGCAATCCTGGGATACAACGAGCGTGAGTTTCACAAGTGTTGAATTTAAACAAATGAAAACATATAAGACACTACTAGGACGCTAAACTCGAGTCCTTAAAAGATCAAATGCTTTTTTTGTTTTAAATGTACACTATTTTTTCATTTGGAGTGTATTCACAAGGTTTTAAGCAATCGTTGGATAAAACGAGCGTGAGTTTGACAAGTTTTGAATTTAAACAAATGAACACATATAAGACACTACTAGGACGCTAAACTCGAGTCCTTAAAAGATCAAATGCTTTTTTTGTTTCAAATGTACACTATTTTTTCATTTGGAGTGTATTCACAAGGTTTTAAGCAATCGTTGGATAAAACGAGCGTGAGTTTGACAAGTTTTGAATTTAAAAAAATGAACACATATAAGACACTACTAGGACGCTAAACACGAGTCCTTAAAAGATCAAATGCTTTTTTTTGTTTCAAAAGTACACTATTTTTTCTTTTGGAGTCTATTCACAAGGTTTTAAGCAATCCTGGGATACAACGAGCGTGAGTTTCACAAGTGATAGGAGCATATTTATGCTACTTAGTTAGCTTGATTTCTTGCACTTACGTAGTTAGTTATCGTTTATTATAGTGATTTAAGCTATTTTCGTGTGTTTGTAGGTTCAAATGGCAAGTGATGCAAGAAAGTGCGTTTTGGTGCGATTTTGGAGCTAAAATGAGCTAAGGAGTGAATGAAGATGTGAAGAATGAAATTCAAAGCGAAGGACGAATGAAGAGTCAAAAGTGGAAACTGAAGTTTCTAAGTTTGGAAGTTTCTAATTCCAAAGGTTTCCATTCTTGAAGAGTTTCTATTCTTGAAATGGAGATGCCCTAATCTTTTCTAGAAGGCCATCCTTGGGCCTTATCATCTCAGCCACATCTAAGCCCTCGTAGCCCACATTGCCGCACCCTAAACCCTAGCCCATCACTTGTGCCGCACCTATTCCTTCTAGAATCTCCTTTTGCCTTGCCTTGCAAGGCATTTTCCTACCCTAGGCCTTAATTTCTGCTAAAGCCCATGCCTAATCTGATTTAACCTAGGGTTTTCCATGCCTATATATATCCTTCTTAAGTGTGCCGCACCATTCATCACCCCCCCATTCAGAAATTCGCCAAAATTCCTTCACACACATTTGCCGCAACCTACAACCACCATTCTCCATATTTTTCCATCCTTGCCGCAACCCACCATCCATACCACCATTCATCCACCTTTGCCGCACCTTTCAACCACCATACCCACCTTGTGCGCCATCTTTGGAGGATAGGAAGAGTGCTCCGTGCAATCCAAAAGGGAGGAGAAGGCTCACGCAAGCAATCTGCCACCATTGGGGAGTTTCCGAGTTCTTTCTTCCTTTGTTTCGTTTCTATGTTTAATTTAAATTGTTTCTCAATTATGTTAAACATGTGGAACTAATTTCTTTTTAGTTAGAGGCGAATTTGAAGCCATGGACATATGTTGGTTATGATTTGATTTACTCCAGTTATGAATTCATGAACTTTGGATGTGGTTTACTTTTCTGTTTTGATTAAGAACTTGTTTATGTATGTGGGTTGAGGGTCGACACTTAATTTGCATGCTTAAACTTGATGCTAGAATATAAGGGAATTTCACCTAATCGTTATTAACTTATATTCATGAGTAGTGAAGATCGCTAGTCACGATTGTGTTTAGTAAACCCTAGGTTGGATTAACATGCGTATTCCATAGTTATGAATGCCTAGTCGATGTTTATGATTTCCATTGAACTTAATGATTCTTGCTTGTATCTCTATTATGCAATTCATGTAGGGAACTTGTGGGGAATGCTTTGGGTTGTCGTATGCAATCATCCAACTCAATAACGTTAGGGAAATCTGAAAGTTAATTTAAGCGGACCTAATTAACTTGGAGCATTGTCATTCATAAATTCGTTGAATTCATAACTGGGAATCAAATTATATGCATATGTTCATGTGTGGATAAGGAACCCTCTAACTAGTTTCTCCATCCATTCAATTCACCAAAATCTGTTTAGAATCTGTTTTGTTTTCAAGTTTCTGTTTTAATTCTAAATTCGTCAAAACCAATCCCCCATTTATTTTAAAGTGCTCGATTAGTTAGAAATCCATTTAGTTTGTGTTTTTAAGAGTCTTGAGTCAAGATAGAACCTATTTTCGTCCAAAATTGGGTTTGTGCTCAAAACTGCCCAGAAAGTGATTTTGAGGCAGTTTTGAGTGTTTCTGGGCTGTTTTGAGTCTTTTGCTTTGTTTAAGTGTTTTAAACTCTAGTTTTGCATTCTTTGAGTCTAGTTTAGTGTTTTAAACTTTGTTTTTACGTTTTTGAGTCAATTTCACATTGATTAGCATCCCTAGTTAATCCCCGGTTAGAACGATCCCTATTTGCTCTTATACTACAATTGTCATCCATAGGGTTTAATTTGTGTGTCAATCTAATTTTCACATCAACAAGTGTTGAATTTAAACAAATGAAAACATATAAGACACTACTAGGACGCTAAACTCGAGTCCTTAAAAGATCAAATGCTTTTTTTGTTTCAAATGTACACTATTTTTTCATTTGGAGTGTATTCACAAGGTTTTAAGCAATCGTTGGATAAAACGAGCGTGAGTTTGACAAGTTTTGAATTTAAACAAATGAACACATATAAGACACTACTAGGACGCTAAACACGAGTCCTTAAAAGATCAAATGCTTTTTTTTGTTTCAAAAGTACACTATTTTTTCTTTTGGAGTCTATTCACAAGGTTTTAAGCAATCCTGGGTGATGTGAAAATTAACTTAACACACAAATAAAACCCTCTTGTTATCAAATTGTAGTAAAGGTGCAAGTAGGGATCGTTAGGGACCGGGGATTAGGAGGGCTTGCTAAAACCTCTAAACTGACTCAAAAACATAAAAACAAAGTTAAAAACGTTCACAAAGACTCAAAGACTCCAAAACAAGTTCAAAAGACTCAAAACTGACTAAAAAGACTCAAAACTGCCTAAAAACACTAAATAGGCAGTTTCTAGTTCTAAACACAATTTTGGACGAAAATAAGGTTTTGGGTTGACTCAAAACCTTCTAAAACATAAATAAAACAGATTCTAAACACTTTAGAACAAGAAAGTAAAGGGGAGTTTTGGTTTTGACGAAAATTGAAATAACAAAGCGATGTATGAAACTAGACAGATTGTAAAACAAATTTGAGAAATAAGATGATGGATGGATTAGTCAGAGGTCCATTCTCCACACATGACATATTTGTATACGAATCGATTTTCCAATTGCTTTTCACTAACTATGATGCTCAACACCCCAAGTTAACCGTGATTGCACTAATTAACCATCAGATTTTCCTTTACTCATTGAATTGGATGAACTGCATACAACAACCCAAATCATTCTCTAAAAGTCCCCTACATGACTGCATAATAGAAGTACAAATAGAGATCATTACGTTCCATGAAAATCATAAGTGTTGACGAGGCAATTGTAACTATGACTGCATGATACTCTTGCCAAGAATTCAATTAACGCGGTTGTGACTAGCAACCTTCACTACTTATGAATATAAACTTGTAACGATTAGGTGAAACTAGTTCATAATCTAGCACCTAATTCATGAATGAAAACCAAGTATGCATCCTCAATAAACATGCATGAATCAGTTATGAATAAAACAGATAATTGAATTGCAATCACAACTTGACAAATCACAATTGGAAGGAATCAATTCATATCTCAAACATGTTCATGGCTTCAAACTTTCCCCTAACTAATTAGGGGTTTAGCCACTCATGATTACAGCAAGACAAAGTGAACAGAAATTAAACATAAGAGACATGAAACGAATTACACCTAAAACGCTCCAATCTTCAAACGTCCAATCCTTCTTCTCCTTGCTGCGGCACAAGTGCTCAGGGTATGGTGGATGTGTATGGATGAAAGGGATATGTTTAGGGTAGAGGGGTGGTGCGGCAAGAGTGAAGGATGGACAGAAATTGTGAAGGACTTAGAGAGAAGTTGCGGCAAGGACTTGGAATGGTGTCTAGGTTGTGTAAAAACTCCATTGTGGTGAATGAATGGACTTATATATATAGGGCACGGCTAGGGTTCAGGAAAGGTGTATAAAACTTAGCTAATTTGGTTCCCTAATTGAATAGGGAAGAAAAGAAATCAGAAAATCCAAATAGACTAGGTAAGAAAAGGTTTGACACAAAATAGGAAGTGCTTTAAGTCAGAAATTCAATGGAATAAAAGGACAAGGTGCGGCAACCATAAAGAAATAAAATAGGAATGTATTTAGCTCCAGAAAATAGGTAAGGAAGGATGGTTTGGACGGCAAGGGAGTTAGGGAATAGGAAAGTACTTAAAGTTACAGAAAATATGAAAGAATAGGCATGTAAGGTGCGGCTGATTTGTATGGATGTAAAGGGAAGTAAATTGGAACACAAAATAGGTAAGGAATAGAAGAAAAAGGGAATGTGTTTGTGCACAGAAATTAGGCAACGGAGACTACCTTGTGCGGCAAGGAACAAGGACTCCAAATAATGGTGCGGCAAGGGTCCTTTAGGGAAGTTTGGGGTTCTAGAACCACTAATTGAATGTCCCACATATTTTAAAGACCTTTTGTGGCTGAAACTTTGGTGAAGAAGGATTAGGAAACTTCTATTCCAAGAATAGAAACTCTTCAAGAATGGAAACCTATGAAAATGGAACTTCCAAACTTAGAAACTTCCAAACTTAGAAACTTCGGTTTCCAAATTTGACTCTTCATTCTTCATATCCTCATTCGCTCCTTAGCTCAATTGCACTTCAATTCCATCACTCCAATTGGGTCCAAGCATGTCCTTTCCATCATAGGCCCAAAATCGCTCCAAAACGCACCAAAATGCACTTCTTTGCTCCAATAGCTCAATAGACCTACAAACACACGAAAATGGCTTAAAGTACTAAAATAACTAGGTTCTAACAACGTAAATGCAAGGAAATAAGCTAGTTAAGTCGCATAAATATGCTCCTATCAAATTCCCCCACACTTAGCTTTTGCTAGTCCTCGAGCAAAATGAAATAAACAAAAAGAAACAAAACTCAACCTAAACCTTCCAACATTACCTCAGGGATTTCCAAAGCACATAACACATTAAAGATCATCATTTACATAGATTTTGGTCGTCCATACACTTAAGCACATACTTAACCATAGTTACCATTCATTAGTTCACATTTAATTAATGAAAACAACATTTTGAATGTAGTAACATGCCTTAGAGAATTCCCTCATATCCTCACTAGATATGCACTCAATTTTCACTCAGATTTTCTAACTACACTCCTTATACTAGGTATATGTGAGAGGATTGATGTCAACATGAAAACTAATACTCACATATGTTTTAACAAAGAAAGCACTTTTCTGGAGTTATAAGTGAATGTATGAATATGATCTCATGAAAGGAATGCCACCACTTAGATGCAAGAACCATTGACACCATATGCTCATATCAATCCCAAACTCCACATATTGAACACATAACATAATCAAGATAGAAGTGTAAGGGTTGTAACGGGGCTAAGGGTGTTTGGTTAACAAAGAAAGGGTATGGAAAACAAAGGTTCTTAAAGAAATAGTGAGCAAAGTATTTGAATCAACTTAGAATTCACTTTTGAACAAAAAGGGAAGATTTAGACAATTTAGGGTCAGATTTGGTGTTTTGGACCCTTTCTTCAACATTCAACACTTAATCACTCATTCATACATCTTTTCAAGCTTTTTTTTTTTTTCTTTCTTTCTTACTTTTCTTTTCTGTTTTTCTTTTCCATACGTTTTTCACAACTTTTTCTTTTCTTTTGAACCCCAAAACATACATAAGAACTTAGGAACAAACATTCCTTCCCCCACACTCATTTTCATACATAATGTAACTCAAAAGGAATTCATTTAAGTCATGCTCACTATCTTTTAAGAACAAGGGTGTGGACTGTCCTAAACTAGGCTAGGTGAGAGTAATGTGGGTTATCAAAGAATAAAGGCTAAGCAAGGCTCAATGGGGCTAAAACCTACAAAACATACGAAATATGGGAAATGAGGCTATTTGGCTATGGTGGCAACTACACAACTTCATCTTGATATGTGTTATGCAATTCAATGTCATGCTTTGAATGAAACGGATACAAGTTCTAGCATTTAGTTCTATCATGACACGAATGCATTCTAAGTGACAACCAAGTAAAGACTAATGAGATCATGCAACGACTTTAGAAAACAAAGAAATCACAGATTATAACTCTCCAAAAGAAAGCAAAGGCTCAAGTCTCACAAGGATGTAGCGCTAGTTGAGTTCTTTCCTTCAAGCATGCTACAAAAACTGATTTTAACCACTTTGTAATCAAATGTGAGTTCATAAACATCAACTATAACCAAGCATAAGCCAAGAAAATATCAAACTTCAATCCATGCTTGTAACATTCTTTAATAGTTATGTAATTAAAAACCAAATCCTCATCATTGTGTTGGAAGGTACCTAAGACACAAACACACTAAAACGACTCAAAAACAACTCTTTTTGGGTTTTTCAAAACAATTTTTCAAATTTTTATGTGATTTTCGGATTTTTAAGACACAACACACTAAAATGCTTCAAAACAGCTTAAAAACGCCTTAAACAGCAAGGAACAAGTCCAAAAGTATTGGGTGATAGAATCCCACGAATTTGCATCAAAAACACTTAATTACCCCCCCACACTTAAATCAAACATTGTCCTCAATGTTTCAAGCATAAAATCACACCAAATAGAAAGAAACACACAAACAGCAACTATAATGCAAAACTAGGCAGATTAGAAAGAATCAACAAAGAGAAGGGTGTGAGGAACGCAAATCTGGAATGGGAGTGATTCCTAGGGCTTTCTTTGTTGAATCGCATGGGTTGCCTCCCACGAAGCGCTTTCTTTAACGTCTTGCAGCCGGACGAAGAACTCAATCAATCCCCATTGGAGCCCACGGGTTGGAGAGTGATGTCTTCCACCACTTGCTCCTCGAACAGATCGTAATAGGGCTTCAAACGATGCCCATTCACCTTGAATTCATGTCCGGTTTTCAAGCTTTGGACTTGGACTGCACCATGAGAAAAAATATTAGTCACAACAAAGGGTCCAATCCATTTAGATCGCAACTTACCAGGAAATAAACGCAATCGGGAATTGAAAAGCAACACTTTCTGCCCAATGGAAAAGGTTTTGCCCCTTATCATCTTGTCATGAAACGCTTTTGTTTTCTCCTTGTAAATACAGGCACTCTCATATGCTTCATTCCGTATCTCCTCAAGTTCATTCAATTGGAGTTTTTTATGCATTCCAGCCGCATCTAACTCCAAAATTGAATGTTTTCACGGCCCAGTGTGCTTTATGCTCAAGTTCCACCGGTAAGTGACATGGCTTGCCATAGATAAGCCGAAAAGGTGACATGCCAAGGGGAGTTTTGTAGGCCGTACGATAAGCCCACAAAGCATCGTCTAAGCGCAAACTCCAATCCTTCCTTGTGGTGCCCACGGTTTTCTCTAGAATCTGTTTGATTTCTCTATTCGACACCTCGGCTTGCCCATTGGTTTGAGGATGATAAGGTGTGGAAACCTTATGGGTGATGTTGTACTTCTTAAGCAAAGCCGCAATGGTTCGATTGCAAAAATGGGAGCCACCATCGCTGATTAGAACTCGAGGCATTCCAAACCTAGCAAAAATATTAGTTCTCACAAAATCTGCAACCACCTTAGAATCGTTAGTACGGGTGGCCTTGGCTTCCACCCATTTAGAAACATAATCAACGGTAAGCAAGATATAAGTGAAACCAAACGAAGAAGGAAAAGGACCCATGAAATCAATGCCCCAAACATCAAAAATTTTGACATTGAATATGGGAGTTTGTGGCATTTGGTCCTTAGCACCAATTGTACCTGTTCTTTGACATTTATCACAAGTTAAGCAAAACATTCTAGCATCCTTAAACAATGTAGGCCAATAAAATCCACACTCTAACACTTTGAGGGCAGTTCTTTGGGTGCCAAAATGACCCCCACATGCATAAGAGTGACAAAAGGCTAGAATTGAATGAAACTCAGAATTATGCACACATCGTCTAATAATCTGATCGGGGCAATATTTCCATAAATATGGATCATCCCACACATAAAAACGTGCATCTTTTCTAAGCTTGTCACGTTTGAATTTATCTAGAGTGCTAGGAACTTGTTTTGTGACCAAATAATTCACCAAATCAGCAAACCAAGGCTCACTTACCTCTAAGGACATCAATTGCTCATCAGGGAATGTTTCTTGAATGGGTAAGGAATCCTCAATGTGCACCATACGGCTAAGGTGGTCAGCCACCACGTTTTCACTCCCCTTTTTGTCTCTAATTTCAACATCAAACTCTTGAAGTAGGAGCATCCAACGAATTAGCCTTGGTTTGGCTTCCTTCTTGGTGAAAAGATACCGTAAAGCTGCATGGTCAGAAAATATAATCACCTTAGTGCCAAGTAGGTATGAACGAAATTTATCTAAAGCGAACACAACTGCAAGAAGTTCTTTCTCAGTGGTAGAGTAATTTAATTGAGCATCATTTAGGGTACGAGAAGCATAATAAATAACATGGGGCTGTTTGTTCCTCCGTTGGCCTAAAACAGCACCAATGGCATAGTCGGATGCATCACACATTAACTCAAACGGAAGGCTCCAATCGGGAGGAACAATAATGGGGGCCGAAGTGAGCTTTTCTTTGAGTTGCTTGAATGCCAATTCACACTCCTCATCAAACTTGAAAGGCACATCTTTCTGGAGCAATCGGCAAAGTGGGTTGGAAATCTTGGAAAAATCCTTTATGAAACGCCTATAGAACCCTGCATGACCAAGAAAAGATCGGACCTCTCTAACCGAAGTTGGAGAGGGTAAGTGACGCACAAGGTCTATTTTGGACTTATCTACTTCAATTCCTTTTTCTGAAACAATATGTCCTAGAACTATACCTTGTTTTACCATAAAATGACATTTTTCCCAATTTAAAACAAGATTAGTTTCAACACATCGTTTCAAGATCAAGGTTAAATTATCCAAGCATTTATCAAAAGAATCCCCAAACACACTAAAATCATCCATAAACACCTCAATGATTTTCTCAACATAATCAGAAAATATACTTACCATACACCTTTGGAAAGTGGCCGGGGCATTACATAACCCAAATGGCATGCGTCTATAAGCAAAGGTACCAAAGGGGCACGTGAAAGTAGTCTTCTCTTGGTCATCGGGGGCTATCACAATTTGGTTATATCCAGAATAGCCATCAAGAAAGCAATAAAAAGCATGACCGGCTAACCTTTCAAGCATTTGGTCGATGAACGGCAAAGGAAAATGATCTTTCCTTGTTGTAGCATTTAGCTTCCTATAGTCAATACAAACCCGCCATCCAGTTTGAATTCGAGTAGGCACAAGCTCATTCTCATCATTTCTTACTGATCGGATCATATTTATATACATTTTTACATCAAATTCACTCGTCTTTTCTTAGTTAGTTCGTTATATTTTGAGCTATTTACGTTATTTTTATGTTTTATAAGAATTTATCAAGTTAAGAAAATTAAAATAGAATAAGTAAAATGTTAAGTAATAATTTCATGTAAACTATTTTGTCTGTTGAATTATACTTATCATTTGAAAAATAATATATATATATATATATATATTTATTTATGTTTATATTTTTATTTAAATATATGTGTGTGTGAGATAGCTGGCAAGCATGCCTAATAATTTCGGTGCAAATGGGAAGCAAGCTGGAAAGGAAGATAAGAAAAATAATATAGAAGCAATAAGTGGGACGGTGCAAAAGGGGAGAGAAGCTGCCATTCTTTTGGCAGTGGGGAAAAGAAACGGGATTATCAGAAGGGGAGGAAAATATAGGAGAATCCGAGGGGGACGACGACAGTGGGCTTTGGGGGGAATTAAGAGGAGCTGCGAAGGCAGCTTTGGAAAATTCAGAAAAAAAACAGAGGAGTTACACGGATAAAACAGAATAAGGAAGGCTGCCTTCCAGGCAGCTTGTAGGAGACCGACAGGAAGTGAGGCGTGAGCCTCAGGGAGTCTTGGTAGCAGATATAAAGCTGGGGAGAAATCGAAGCAAGACACGCGAGAGCTGCCCTTGAGCAGCCTCGGGGAGTTTTTGACATGGTTCCTCGGTGAGGAGAAGGAGGCGCAGCAAAACCGAGAGGAGCACGGGGAGATTTCAAGGCAGAGAAAATAGAAGCTGCCATTTGGGCAGCTTAAGAAAGGAAAACAGAAACAGAGTGCTGCCACTTGGCAGCCAGGGAAAATAAAAAGGAGTGGCCTCGGGGCATACACGGAGAGGGAAGTGAGGTTTTGGGGATAGGAAGGCTGCGCACGCAGCCAAAGGAAGCCAAGCAGAAGACGGCTTGGGAGAAGGCAGGCGCAGGAACAAAAGCTTCGGGGGGGGGGATTTTTGGAGCTGCCATTTGGCAGCTCGGGCCTGGAAGAAAAAACAAAAGGAATCAAAAGGAGGAGGCCCATTAAGTAGGCAGTCCACGATTGAGACCATTTGGCAGCCAATCTAAAAGCAGGAGCTGGAAGGCAGCGGCCCAATTGGAAAACGCACAGAAAATTCCTGTTTCGGTTTAATCTCTCCAACTTTTATTTTTAATTTCTGTTTTAATTTCTGTTTTAATAATGTGTAATTAATTTGTTTTGGTTAGAGGATAATTCAAAACCATGATTATATTTGTAATATGAATTGATACATTCAGTTGTGATTTCTGAGTTGTGATTTAATTTGCTTAACTGCTTGATTAATAACTTATTTATGTTTGTCGATTAAGAATGCATACTTAATTTACATGCATGAATTTGATGCTAGAATATAAGTGAATTTCACCTAATCGTTATGAACTTATATTCATGAGTAGTGAAGGTTGCTAGTCACAATCGCGTTAAGTAAATTCCTGGCAAACGTATCATGCTGTTCATAGTTACGAATGCCTTGTCAACACTTATGATTTTCTTAGAACTTAATGATCTTTAATCGTATCTCTATTGTGCTTTTCACGTAGGGAACTTTTGGGGAATAATTTGAGTTGTTGTATGCTGTTCATCCAATTCAATAACATAAGGAAAATCTGAAGGTTAATTTAAGCGTACCTAATTAATTTGGGGTGTTGAAAATTTACAATTTATTGAAAGAACAACTGAAAATCAATTTAGGTTGCTTATGTGTCATGTGTGGAGAAGAAACCCTCTAGCCAATCTATCACCTTTCCGTTCACTTTAATTTTATGTTTTTGTCGATTTTGTAATTTAGTTAAGTTTAATTTGCGTTTCGTAAAAACCAAACCCCCCCATTATTATAATATTATTATTTAGTTAATTTTTATTATTTTTAATCTTTTAATTTAATTTCCGTCCATTTTAATTCCTAGTTTTTATTTTAAATTGTTTTCATTATTTTGAGTCATTTTTAGTGTGTTTCAAGTTTTTAGCTTAGTTTGTATTTTCTAGAGTCTTGAGTTGTTTTGAGTCTTTTGATTTATTTTAGTTTATTTGTTAGTTTTATTTTGAGTTATTTTAGTTAAGTGTTTTTATTTTAGTTTAGTGTTTTAAACTTTGTTTTTACGTTTTAAAATTATTTTAGAGGTTTTAGCAAGCCCTCCTAATCCCCGGCCTAGAACGATACCCTACTTACATCTTTACTACAACTGTCAAAAAGAGGGTTAAATTTGTGCGGTTTAAAATCCCGTCAAATTTTTGGCGCCGTTGCCGGGGATTAGCAACTTTGCTAATCCTTTATTTTTGTTTGTGTTTATTTTTATATTTGTGTTTGTGTGTTTTACTTTTGGTATTTGATTTATTTTTCTTTCTTTGATTTTAGGTATAATTGGAGTAAGACATGGATTTTGATAGTATTCAAGCTCAATTAGCAAATCTTACTTCTCAATTGTCGCATAATGCCGAACGGACCACAATGCCAAGTGTCCCTACACTTGATGTGCCCTATGGGCAAGGATATCAGACTCATCAGTATCCTCAATTTTCTGCATATGAAGATGATTGGGGATATCAAGGCTATGATCAATCAAGGGGCAATATGTATTCCAACGCTTGCAATTCGGATTGGAGGGATTATTCAAATCAAATGTGGGATGCACCTCAACAAGTTCAACAAAGTGGATATTGGCAGCAAGATGAAGCGTTCTATTCAAGACCTATGCAGCCACCACAACATCCCCCACAACAATTCCAATCGAATCAAAGTATGCCCGTGGATTATAATCAAATTCTTAATGAATTAAACTCTTTGGTGCAGGGGTCACAAAATCAAGCTAAGGAGACTCACCAAGGAGAATATTGGCAGCCGTATGATGAGTTCTATACAACACCTTTGCAACCATCACAGCCACCACAACAATTTGCCCAATTCGATTCAGGTACATCTCTGGATAATGATACATTTAATAAGTTACTCACTTCTTTGAATCAGGGAGTGGAAAATCGAATCCAGGAGATGCAAGACCGGACCAACAAGGTGGATGAATTGGAAAGGCAAGTTGGGGAGATTATGGAGATCATGGCACAGATTCAAGATCAAAGTGAATTCTCCAACTCCAACATTGCAAGTTCAATGGCAGAAGTTGAAATCGATGGAGCCATCTCTTTGGAAGGTGACGTGGATGATGAAGTTGTCCCAGAACCATCCAACCATAGCCCGAACGTGGATGACTTGCCTCTGCAAGAAAAAGATGAGGAGGACGACTTGGGCAGTTTAGACGAATTCTTGTCTCAAACCCCTCAAGTCCCTATGTCGTCCAACTATGGTGAGGTTGTTCCAAGTGAAATTCATTCTAACATTATTCCACTAAATGTCCATTTTCCTTGCAGATTTTTTCCAAATATTGAAGAAAGTAAAAAGGACATTGTGGAAGCTCTTCCAGAGGTGCAAAGTGATATCTCGATTCTTGGTGCACCAAAACAAATTCCTGAACCTTGCACACCAAGAAAAGAGATTCAAGACATCGAAGTGGCTGGAGAATGCGTTGCATATCAAGAATACATTCAAGAGGCTGTGCAGACTACAAAGGCCCAAGAAATTGAGTTTGATGACACGGGACAGGCCATAACCATCATTGTAAACCTGGCCCAGTTCAAAATCCCGGAAATATCCAAAAACGTAGTCTTTCTAATTGAGTTTGTATCGGAGAAAGACAGTAAGCAATCTTCTCCAATTTTAATTTTTATTTTATTTTATACTAACATGTCTCTAATTTTAATGATTCAGGCACCCACTCGAGAATTCAGACCATTGCCGAATCATTTCAAGTATCACCTCCCATTGAAAGATAAATTTCATGCTATGGAGCTGAGGGGAGGTTAAGGAAAGAATCGTCCGGCTAAAGACGTTAAAGCAAGCGCTTCTTGGGAGGCAACCCAAGCAACCAGATTTGCATTTCTAAACCCTTCTCTTTACTGCTTTCATTTTGTTTTGTTTAGTTAGTTGTTTTATTTAGTTGATTTTTGTTTAGTTTGTGTTTAAATAAATTAAGGGCAATGTTTATTTTAAGTGCGGGTAAACAAAGTCTTTTTGCATTAATTTACTTATTTTACTTTACATATTTTATATTGCTTAAAATAAACCTTAAAAAAAATATTAATAATAATAATAATAATATTAGTAATATATATATATATATATATATATATATATTTAAATAAACTTAAAAAAAAAAAATTACAATAATACGAAAACTAATAGCGTTCATTGGTCATTGGTCATTGGTCAGGTGGCGCCGCAGAAGTCGATGGAGCTCCGGGAAGACGAAGTGCTAGAGTTGGAATCTCCGGAGCCGGAACACTTGGTGCTGCTCCAGAGGACGAAGGCAACATAAACCGCGGGAGTAACGCCATGAACCGCTCATGATCACTCTGGATCCGACCGTCCGACTCCTGCAGCTGGTCCAGCTTCCTCTTCATGCTGGTCGAGTAACTAGTTGCAAGCATGTGCAACTCCTTGTTCTCGTGCCTGAGTCCTCTGACCTCCTGCCGAAGACTGGCCACCTCCGCCATCAGCGACTCCACCTGACGAGATCTTGCAAGCAGGCGCTGGCCCATGTTTGAAACTGAGCCTGCACTTTGGACGCTGAGGGCCAGAGATTCCTGAACGGCCAGCTCGTCCGACCGCCTAGATAGCATCCTATTGTCCCTTGGAGTGAGCAGATTTCTGGCAATCACCGTAGCGGTGATTTCATTCCTCATCATTGTGTCCCCGACTGTAAGTGGACCATTGGGGGATATGAAGGATGGATTCCAAATATTGTTCGGAGAAGATGAGTCATCGTCTTCCCCGACATTCAAGTTTAGGCGACGGTCGGAAGGGCAAGACATTTTTAGAGGGGGTTGAGGAAGAAAAGAGTTCGGAAAGATTAAGATTGCTGAAGCGGAAGAAGAGAGCGGAAAGATTATGAGTGCAGAAGTGCAGGAAGAGTTCGGCAAGATTAAGAGTGCTTACAGAAGGAAGTATTTTCAGAAGGAAGTGTTTGAGGGAGTTCAAGTGTGATGTGAAGCAGAATTAGTGCCTCTATAAAAAGAAGAAAATGAAGAGCGCCCGCTCCTCAGAGATCAAAGAGCGCTCCTCGGAGGTTGAAGACGAGTCCTCGCGCAAATCGAAGGCCGACGCTCCTTTCTCAAAAGAGCCGTTTCCTTTCTCAAAAGCTGGGCTTGACTCAGCAATCACGTGGTTCTGCTTTTCGAGTTTGTCGTGACTCATGACGTGCAGCGTGGAGCGTTGCGAAAACCACGAGCCGCACCCGGTTTTGAACCCCGGTTTTCAAAAGATCATCATTCCAATTTGTCGTCACTCGTCGCATGCGCAGTCAGCTTCGCGGAAATTACGGAAGCTTTGTCAGAAAGCGCGTAACGGGCACTGTTCATCCATCCACCGGCTGCCGACAAATAGTAAGGGAACAGTTCCGGTTGTGAAGGAAAATTTCTATAAAGTCGACCTTCGCCTTCCACATCAAAGGCACACCTCTCAACCTCACACCCTCTCAACCTCTAAACCTCTCAACCTCTCTTCATCTCCGATAATGTCTTCCCAAAGAAAGCTTTCGAGTCACTCAATGTTCTTCATCCCTTGGATCACCCCAGAAAACAAACCTTCCAGAGCAAAAGTATTTCATATTAAAAAGGTTAAAAGCAAAAGTATCTCATATTACGCTTTCTCCTCACTTTCATCTGAAGAACATGGAGAAAGTGAGATCCTGATTGCTTACCTAGTCTTGCTCTCGAGTACTCATCTCAGACCCCTCCCAACCCACTTCAAAAATAAACCTGTGTTGAGGTGCTTCTTCAAAAGCAAAAGTACCTCACAGACGAAGCAGGAGGAGTCTGAGGTGCACCCAAGAGCAGATGAGTCTGGGTTGATCCAAGAGTTCAAGAAGATGCCACACCTGTGTGGAGACCGGACTACTTGAAGCATGTGGAGACAACGTGCTGATTCATCCTCAACTAAGCTGAGGAGCACTTGCCAGAAGGAGGCCCATCCAGTTCAAGATGAAAGCTGTGGAAAATCAACAGTCATGACCAATGACCACCTATTAGTTCTTTTCGTTATCTTTTATTTTCATTTTTTATTTTTCGTTTGCATTTTCTATATTTTCTTGCGTGCTTAACTGATTTATTTCTTTTCTTTGCAGGAACTTTCGGTTATTTCCACCCTTGAAGTTGATTGCAAAATTTAACGCTTGGGGGTCATCGCTTGGTTTTCTGCAAATTAGAGAAGTTTTCAGTCCCTTTTCTTTATTTTGTTTCGTATTATTTATTCATTTTATTTTTATTTGCATATTTTTGTTTTATGACATTGGGGACAATGTCTAGTTTAAGTGTGGGGGTATCAAGTATAAAAAATTGACCAAATTGACCAAATTGAAAATTTTTGTACCTTCGACTTTGAACTGATTTCATTTGTTTCCATGTTATTGCTTTTTGTTTTCTTAATTAGCTTTGTGTTTTACTTAATTTTTTCGGAGTTTTGTGTTTTATTTAATTTTTCTCGAAAAATTTTAAAAAATCCAAAAATATTGTCTTGTTTTCCTTATGGTTTTAAATTAGATTTTTATTAGTTTCCCGACCCAATGATATAATTGGATTAAATTTGAACCATGATTATCAAGAACTTAGTTAACATGTGTTATATGAAATTCCTTATTCTCTTGTTAGTTTGTACATGTTTGATCATTCTTGAAAAACCAAATGCACATAGCCTTGTTGATGTGAAACTAAAGCATGAATTAAAGCTTCATATGTGAATTTAGTGACCGTATACATCCTATGTGAGGTTTTGAGCCTATTGAAAGTGTGTGCATTTTTCATACACTCCCATTCTTTTATGTGTGATGAACTTATGTGAGATGCATCTCTAGAACTTGCGTAACGATCTTTTGAAATATTTGTCATTGATTGCATGAACTTGAAAATGATAGAGGCATTAGGTTCACCACCATGGCCCAAATAACCATATTTCCCAAAGAATAAAAAAAAAATGATATCATTAGATTGCCTATTTGAGCCGTTTTGTTGAGCCGTTTATTTCTTATCACCAGATATGTCTACCCTTATACCTCAAAACATGTTTCCTTACCCTTTCCAAGCGAGCAATTTGAGATTGTCTTATGAGAAATGTTTGTGAAGTACTTGGAATGAGTTTGGCAAAAGAATAAGTGTGGGGGTATTTCATGTTTGTATTTATTTTTTAAAAAAAAAAATGAGAAAAGAGAAGAAAAGAAAAAGAAAAGAAAGATTATATTCGAAGAGAATAAAAAGTTTTTAAAGTTTCTGTTTAAGGGTGTGGTTGGAGGTGTAAAAGAATCGCTAGAAAGTTTGAGTTCTTATAAATCTCAACAAAAGAATTGCTTGCAATATAGCTTGGAACTTGTGTTTTCCTATTCTTTCATTTCAATAGCCCTATCCCTAAGCCTCATTACATCCAATAAAAGTCCTCTTGATTTAAGTTTTGCGATTATGATTGTGGAGAAGTGATCTTTATGCAAGCTTATGGTAGATCTTTCACATTTGTTTCTTTGAGCGAAACACATTAAAACTAAACACATATGTGATTGAGTGCATATCCCGTGAGAAGGTTGCTAGTTTGCATATGATGTTTTTAAAAATAAAAACTTGAAATTGCATTAGCATGGCTATCTCACACACTACACTTCAAGGATGATTTAAAGATTACTACTAATATTTGAATAAGGAAGATGAACTTGGATTAGTTTGTTTGGTGCTAGCTATGGTTCTTGCTGATTTATGTTCTCAAATGAAATTCTATGAGGGTCAAATAAGGGGAAGCTAATGTTTTTCATATTATTACTTTTTCTGTTTTCTTTGTTTTGCTCGAGGACTAGCAAAAGCTAAGTGTGGGGGTATTTGATCGGATCATATTTATATACATTTTTACATCAAATTCACTCGTCTTTTCTTAGTTAGTTCGTTATATTTTGAGCTATTTACGTTATTTTTATGTTTTATAAGAATTTATCAAGTTAAGAAAATTAAAATAGAATAAGTAAAATGTTAAGTAATAATTTCATGTAAACTATTTTGTCTGTTGAATTATACTTATCATTTGAAAAATAATATATATATATATATATATATTTATTTATGTTTATATTTTTATTTAAATATATGTGTGTGTGAGATAGCTGGCAAGCATGCCTAATAATTTCGGTGCAAATGGGAAGCAAGCTGGAAAGGAAGATAAGAAAAATAATATAGAAGCAATAAGTGGGACGGTGCAAAAGGGGAGAGAAGCTGCCATTCTTTTGGCAGTGGGGAAAAGAAACGGGATTATCAGAAGGGGAGGAAAATATAGGAGAATCCGAGGGGGACGACGACAGTGGGCTTTGGGGGGAATTAAGAGGAGCTGCGAAGGCAGCTTTGGAAAATTCAGAAAAAAAACAGAGGAGTTACACGGATAAAACAGAATAAGGAAGGCTGCCTTCCAGGCAGCTTGTAGGAGACCGACAGGAAGTGAGGCGTGAGCCTCAGGGAGTCTTGGTAGCAGATATAAAGCTGGGGAGAAATCGAAGCAAGACACGCGAGAGCTGCCCTTGAGCAGCCTCGGGGAGTTTTTGACATGGTTCCTCGGTGAGGAGAAGGAGGCGCAGCAAAACCGAGAGGAGCACGGGGAGATTTCAAGGCAGAGAAAATAGAAGCTGCCATTTGGGCAGCTTAAGAAAGGAAAACAGAAACAGAGTGCTGCCACTTGGCAGCCAGGGAAAATAAAAAGGAGTGGCCTCGGGGCATACACGGAGAGGGAAGTGAGGTTTTGGGGATAGGAAGGCTGCGCACGCAGCCAAAGGAAGCCAAGCAGAAGACGGCTTGGGAGAAGGCAGGCGCAGGAACAAAAGCTTCGGGGGGGGGGGATTTTTGGAGCTGCCATTTGGCAGCTCGGGCCTGGAAGAAAAAACAAAAGGAATCAAAAGGAGGAGGCCCATTAAGTAGGCAGTCCACGATTGAGACCATTTGGCAGCCAATCTAAAAGCAGGAGCTGGAAGGCAGCGGCCCAATTGGAAAACGCACAGAAAATTCCTGTTTCGGTTTAATCTCTCCAACTTTTATTTTTAATTTCTGTTTTAATAATGTGTAATTAATTTGTTTTGGTTAGAGGATAATTCAAAACCATGATTATATTTGTAATATGAATTGATACATTCAGTTGTGATTTCTGAGTTGTGATTTAATTTGCTTAACTGCTTGATTAATAACTTATTTATGTTTGTCGATTAAGAATGCATACTTAATTTACATGCATGAATTTGATGCTAGAATATAAGTGAATTTCACATAATCGTTATGAACTTATATTCATGAGTAGTGAAGGTTGCTAGTCACAATCGCGTTAAGTAAATTCCTGGCAAACGTATCATGCTGTTCATAGTTACGAATGCCTTGTCAACACTTATGATTTTCTTAGAACTTAATGATCTTTAATCGTATCTCTATTGTGCTTTTCACGTAGGGAACTTTTGGGGAATAATTTGAGTTGTTGTATGCTGTTCATCCAATTCAATAACATAAGGAAAATCTGAAGGTTAATTTAAGCGTACCTAATTAATTTGGGGTGTTGAAAATTTACAATTTATTGAAAGAACAACTGAAAATCAATTTAGGTTGCTTATGTGTCATGTGTGGAGAAGAAACCCTCTAGCCAATCTATCACCTTTCCGTTCACTTTAATTTTATGTTTTTGTCGATTTTGTAATTTAGTTAAGTTTAATTTGCGTTTCGTAAAAACCAAACCCCCCCATTATTATAATATTATTATTTAGTTAATTTTTATTATTTTTAATCTTTTAATTTAATTTCCGTCCATTTTAATTCCTAGTTTTTATTTTAAATTGTTTTCATTATTTTGAGTCATTTTTAGTGTGTTTCAAGTTTTTAGCTTAGTTTGTATTTTCTAGAGTCTTGAGTTGTTTTGAGTCTTTTGATTTATTTTAGTTTATTTGTTAGTTTTATTTTGAGTTATTTTAGTTAAGTGTTTTTATTTTAGTTTAGTGTTTTAAACTTTGTTTTTACGTTTTTAAATTATTTTAGAGGTTTTAGCAAGCCCTCCTAATCCCCGGCCTAGAACGATACCCTACTTACATCTTTACTACAACTGTCAAAAAGAGGGTTAAATTTGTGCGGTTTAAAATCCCGTCACTTACCACGGTGACTCCGGACTTCTTTGGCACAACTTGAACCGGAGATACCCAACGGCTATCAGAAATTGGGTAAATCACCCCACAATCAAGTAACTTGATGATTTCCTTCTTCACAACGTCTAGCATGGGTGGATTGAGGCGGCGTTGTGCTTCCCTAGATGGTTTGGCCCCCTCCTCCAAAAGTATGCGATGCATGCAAGTGGTAGGGCTAATTCCCTTAATATCGGCCAATGTCCACCCAATGGCAGTTTTGTAGTCTCGAAGCACCCTCACCAACTTGTCCTCCTCTTGTGCCGTGAGTGAAGAAGAGATTATGACGGGCAATGTCTCTTTTTCACCCAAAAACACATATTTCAAATAGCTAGGCAATGGTTTAAGCTCTAAAGATGGTGCCTGCACTATAGAAGGAAGTAACTTGTTAGTCGAAACGGGAATTGGAACTAGGTTAGGAGACTTACCCGTATGCTCTGGAATGGACTCTAGGGCAGCAACCATCTCCACCAAAGCTTCTTGACTAGGCACGGCAAGGAATGGCTTGTTGTGGCCGTGAGCACCCCTAAGTGCCAAACCTTCGTTTTTGAGTCCAATGCCTTGTGTTAGGGTCTTTTCAAGTGCATCCTCATTCAAATCATCAAGGAATTCCTGCGCCAAAGAATCAATCACATCAATAGAAAAACAAGAGTGATCATCATGAGGATATCTCATAGCATCAGAAACTTTGAAATCAATCACTTCCCCATCAAATTCCATGGTTAATGTTCCTTTGAAGACATCGATCTTGGTACGAGCAGTCTTCATGAATGGGCGGCCAAGTAAGATAGGTAATGTAGGGGCATGGTCCGAGTCTTCCATCTCAAGCACATAAAAATCCGCCGGAAAAATGAGGTGATTCACCTGCACTAAGACATCTTCCAACACACCTCTCGGATATGCGTTAGATCTATCGGCTAATTGAATAATCACGCCATCATTTTTTTAATTCACCCAAATTCATAGATGCATAAATGGAATAAGGCATGACATTTATTGATGCACCTAGATCTAACATGGCAAATTCAAAGCGAGTATTGCCTATTACACAAGGAATTGTAAAACTTCCGGGATCCTTACACTTAGGAGGCAATTTTCTTTGTAACATGGCCGAGACATTCTCACTTACCCGTACGACCTCTTTGTTTGACGCCCTTTTTCTTGTTGTGCACAACTCTTTCAAGAACTTAGCATACTTGGGAACTTGTTTAATTGCATCCAAAAGGGGAATGTTGACTTGCACCTTCCGGAATGTGTCAAGTATGTCTTTGTCATTCTCCTCCTTCTTGGATTGTGCAAATCTGCGAGGAAAGGGTGCATTGGGGGGAATAGAGTTAGAAATTACAGAATTTGAACTCAACTTACCCATGGTGGCCGAATTGGAAGATTGTGGCGGCAAGGATTGCTCAATCCTTGCCGTGGGCTCCTCTTGATCTTTCTCCTTAGATTGCACACTTTCATCCTTCTTTTGGTTGGATTTAGATGGGTTAGGGTCGGATCGTACCTCTTTTCCACTTCGCAAAAGGATGGCTTTGGCAGATTCGAATCCCCATTTGGGCTTCAAATTTGTCAAACTTGGTAACTTACCTTGTTCTCTACCAAATTGCCCCATGAATTCAGCCATTTGTCCCACTTGTCTTTTCAATTCACTCACCTATCGAGCTTGATTTTGCACTTCATTGGTGTAATTGTTCATGTCCTTGGTTTGTTTTTCTTGCCCCTGCGCCAATGTAGTTAGTAATTGAATAACTTGAGTATTCTCACAAGACGAACCTGAGTTGGTTTGGGACATTTGTGGCTGATTAGCTTGGTATGGCCGTGGGAACCCAGGGGGGTTTTGTTGAAATCCCCTTTGTTGTGCAGATTGTTGGGGATCTCGCCATTTGAAATTAGGGTGATCTCGCCATCCGGGGTTGTAGGTGTTGGAGTACCGATCATATTTGTTTTGATTTTGGCCTTGGAAACCAATAGCATTTGCGGATTCCCATCCTCCATTTTCTATCAACTGAGGACATGTCTCGGATGGATGCCCTTGCATTGAACACACGCCACACACTTGGTTTTCTTGTGGTTTTGATCCCATGACAACCTGAGACACAAGAGTAGTAAGATTAGCCAATTGTGATTGAAGATCAGAAATTGCACTTACCTCATTCACACTTTGTTGCCGTGGCCCCTCTCTTTGTCCAACACCCTCGTACTGTTGTGCATTGTGTGCACGGTTGGCAATGAGAGTTTTGGCAGCCACCGGAGTTTTGTCCACCAATGCACCACCTGTCGAGGCATCTAGCATTTGGCGTTCAATGGGAAGGAGGCCCTCGTAGAAATATTGAATGAGTAGCTCCTCCTTCATTTGGTGCTGTGGACATGAAGCAACAAGTGATTTAAAACGTTCATAATATGATGGAAACGACTCACCGTGATTTTGTTGGATGCCACTAATTCGTTTCCTCAAAAGAATGATCTTTGCAGTGGGAAAGAACTTCTCTAAGAATGCACGCTTCATACTTTCCCAAGAATTGACGGTTCCGGGTGCCAATTCATACAACCAATCTTTGGCCTTGTCTACTAGGGAGAATGGAAAGGACTTCATCTTTAAAATGCTCCCATCCACATTGATGGGCGTCATACTTGAGCAAACAACTTCAAATTCCTTAAGATGTTTGTTAGGATCTTCCATGGAAAGCCCATGGAATTTCGGAATATAATGTAATAAACTAGACTTAAGTTCAAATTCGTCCGTCTTACCTTGAGCCACCGCGGGGTATTGAATACATAAAGGAACGGCATTATCTATACCTGAGGCAGAAAGTTCTTTGATGGTTAGATTGTCCCCCGCCATGGTTTGTACTTCTCCTACAAACTGTGCCGTGGGCTCTCCTTCCTCACCAACTTCTTCAAACTCGGATGTAGAGCTAGGAGACGGTGGTTCAGGGCCTTGTTGATTCTTTTGCTTCCTCAAAGTCCGCTCAAAATCGTCGTCAAAGTCAAGGATGTGCTCACGAACAGGTTTTGAACTTCTAGTCATAAACTAGTACCTAGAAATAAGAACAAAAGATAAAGTCAGTAACTAAAACGAAAATAAATGAAAAATAAACAAAAAGAACAACGAGGGATTAGCAAAGTTGCTAATCCCCGGCAACGGCGCCAAAATTTGATGTGAAAATTAACTTAACACACAAATAAAATCCTCTTGTTATCAAATTGTAGTAAAGGTGCAAGTAGGGATCGTTAGGGACCGGGGATTAGGAGGGCTTGCTAAAACCTCTAAACTGACTCAAAAACATAAAAACAAAGTTAAAAACGTTCACAAAGACTCAAAGACTCCAAAACAAGTTCAAAAGACTCAAAACTGACTAAAAAGACTCAAAACTGACTAAAAAGACTCAAAACTGCCTAAAAACACTAAATAGGCAGTTTCTAGTTCTAAACACAATTTTGGACGAAAATAAGGTTTTGGGTTGACTCAAAACCTTCTAAAACATAAATAAAACAGATTCTAAACACTTTAGAACAAGAAAGTAAAGGGGAGTTTTGGTTTTGACGAAAATTGAAATAACAAAGCGATGTATGAAACTAGACAGATTGTAAAACAAATTTGAGAAATAAGATGATGGATGGATTAGTCAGAGGTCCATTCTCCACACATGACATATTTGTATACGAATCGATTTTCCAATTGCTTTTCACTAACTATGATGCTCAACACCCCAAGTTAACCGTGATTGCACTAATTAACCATCAGATTTTCCTTTACTCATTGAATTGGATGAACTGCATACAACAACCCAAATCATTCTCTAAAAGTCCCCTACATGACTGCATAATAGAAGTACAAATAGAGATCATTACGTTCCATGAAAATCATAAGTGTTGACGAGGCAATTGTAACTATGACTGCATGATACTCTTGCCAAGAATTCAATTAACGCGGTTGTGACTAGCAACCTTCACTACTTATGAATATAAACTTGTAACGATTAGGTGAAACTCGTTCATAATCTAGCACCTAATTCATGAATGAAAACCAAGTATGCATCCTCAATAAACATGCATGAATCAGTTATGAATAAAACAGATAATTGAATTGCAATCACAACTTGACAAATCACAATTGGAAGGAATCAATTCATATCTCAAACATGTTCATGGCTTCAAACTTTCCCCTAACTAATTAGGGGTTTAGCCACTCATGATTACAGCAAGACAAAGTGAACAGAAATTAAACATAAGAGACATGAAACGAATTACACCTAAAACGCTCCAATCTTCAAACGTCCAATCCTTCTTCTCCTTGCTGCGGCACAAGTGCTCAGGGTATGGTGGATGTGTATGGATGAAAGGGATATGTTTAGGGTAGAGGGGTGGTGCGGCAAGAGTGAAGGATGGACAGAAATTGTGAAGGACTTAGAGAAAAGTTGCGGCAAGGACTTGGAATGGTGTCTAGGTTGTGTAAAAACTCCATTGTGGTGAATGAATGGACTTATATATATAGGGCACGGCTAGGGTTCAGAAAAGGTGTATAAAACTTAGCTAATTTGGTTCCCTAATTGAATAGGGAAGAAAAGAAATCAGAAAATCCAAATAGACTAGGTAAGAAAAGGTTTGACACAAAATAGGAAATGCTTTAAGTCAGAAATTCAATGGAATAAAAGGACAAGGTGCGGCAACCATAAAGAAATAAAATAGGAATGTATTTAGGTCCAGAAAATAGGTAAGGAAGGATGGTTTGGACAGCAAGGGAGTTAGGGAATAGGAAAGTACTTAAAGTTACAGAAAATATGAAAGAATAGGCATGTAAGGTGCGGCTGATTTGTATGGATGTAAAGGGAAGTAAATTGGAACACAAAATAGGT
The DNA here is from genome assembly GCA_963580275.1 of Crataegus laevigata. Classification (NCBI taxonomy): domain Eukaryota; kingdom Viridiplantae; phylum Streptophyta; class Magnoliopsida; order Rosales; family Rosaceae; genus Crataegus; species Crataegus laevigata. Next base: position 22,886,789 of record OY756945.1, read on the forward strand.
AAGGAATAGAAGAAAAAGGGAATGTGTTTGTGCACAGAAATTAGGCAAGGGAGACTACCTTGTGCGGCAAGGAACAAGGACTCCAAAGAATGGTGCGGCAAGGGTCCTTTAGGGAAGTTTGGGGTTCTAGAACCACTAATTGAATGTCCCACATATTTTAAAGACCTTTTGTGGCTGAAACTTTGGTGAAGAAGGATTAGGAAACTTCTATTCCAAGAATAGAAACTCTTCAAGAATGGAAACCTATGAAAATGGAACTTCCAAACTTAGAAACTTCGGTTTCCAAATTTGACTCTTCATTCTTCATATCCTCATTCGCTCCTTAGCTCATTTGCACTTCAATTCCATCACTCCAATTGGGTCCAAGCATGTCCTTTCCATCATAGGCCCAAAATCGCTCCAAAACGCACCAAAATGCACTTCTTTGCTCAAATAGCTCAATAGACCTACAAACACACCAAAATGGCTTAAAGTACTAAAATAACTAGGTTCTAACAACGTAAATGCAAGGAAATAAGCTAGTTAAGTCGCATAAATATGCTCCTATCACTGGGATACAACGAGCGTGAGTTTCACAAGTGTTGAATTTAAACAAATGAAAACATATAAGACACTACTAGGACGCTAAACTCGAGTCCTTAAAAGATCAAATGCTTTTTTTGTTTCAAAAGTACACTATTTTTTCATTTGGAGTGTATTCACAAGGTTTTAAGCAATCGTTGGATAAAACGAGCGTGAGTTTGACAAGTTTTGAATTTAAACAAATGAACACATGTAAGACACTAATAGGACACTAAACTCGAGTCCTTAAAAGATCAAATGCTTTTTTTGTTTCAAAAATACACTATTTTTTCATTTCGAGTGTATTCACAAGGTTTTAAGCAATCCTGGGATACAACGAGCGTGAGTTTGACAAGTGTTGAATTTAAACAAATGAACACATATAAGACACTACTAGGACGCCAAACTCGAGTCCTTCAAAGATCAAATGCTTATTCTGTTTCAAAAGTACATTGTTTTTTCATTTGGAGTCTATTCACAAGGTTTTAAGCAATCCTGGGATACAACGAGCGTGAGTTTCACAAGTGTTGAATTTAAACAAATGAACACATATAAGACACTACTAGGACGCTAAACTAGAGTCCTTTAAAGATCAAATGCTTCTTTTGTTTCAAAAGTACACTATTTTTTCATTTGGAGTCTATTCACAAGGTTTTAAGCAATCGTTGGATAAAACGAGCGTGAGTTTGACAAGTTTTGAATTTAATCAAATGAACACATATAAGACACTACTAGGACGCTAAACTCGAGTCCTTAAAAGATCAAATGCTTTTTTTGTTTCAAAAGTACACTATTTTTTCATTTGGAGTCTATTCACAAGGTTTTAAGCAATCGTTGGATAAAACGAGCGTGAGTTTGACAAGTTTTGAATTTAAACAAATGAACACATATAAGACACTACTAGGACGCTAAACACGAGTCCTTAAAAGATCAAATGCTTTTTTGTGTTTCAAAAGTACACTATTTTTTCTTTTGGAGTGTATTCACAAGGTTTTAAGCAATCTTGGGATACAACGAGCGTGAGTTTGACAAGTTTTGAATTTAAACAAATGAAAACATATAAGACACTACTAGGACGCTAAACTCGAGTCCTTAAAAGATCAAATGCTTTTTTTGTTTCAAAAGTACACTATTTTTTCATTTGGAGTGTATCCACATGGTTTTAAGCAATCGTTGGATAAAACGAGCGTCAGTTTGACAAGTTTTGAATTTAAACAAATGAACACATATAAGACACTACTAGGACGCTAAACACGAGTCCTTAAAATATCAAATGCTTTTTTTGTTTAAAAAATACACTATTTTTTCATTTCGAGTGTATTCACAAGGTTTTAAGCAATCCTGGGATACAACGAGCGTGAGTTTGACAAGTTTTGAATTTAAACAAACTAAAACATATAAGACACTACTAGGACGCTAAACTCGAGCCCTTAAAAGATCAAATGCTTTTTTTGTTTCAAATGTACACTATTTTTTCATTTGGAGTGTATTCACAAGGTTTTAAGCAATCGTTGGATAAAACGAGCGTGAGTTTGACAAGTTTTGAATTTAAACAAATGAACACATATAAGACACTACTAGGATGCTAAACACGAGTCCTTAAAAGATAAAATGCTTTTTTTTGTTTCAAAAGTACACTATTTTTTCATTTGGAGTGTATTCACAAGGTTTTAAGCAATCGTTGGATAAAATGTGCGTGAGTTTGACAAGTTTTGAATTTAAACAAATGAACACATATAAGACACTACTAGGACATAAAACTCGAGTCCTTAAAAGATCAAATGCTTATTTTGTTTCAAAAGTACATTGTTTTTTCATTTCGAGTCTATTCACAAGGTTTTAAGCAATCCTGGGATACAACGAGCGTGAGTTTGACAAGTGTTGAATTTAAACAAATGAAGACATATAAGACACTACTAGGACGCTAAACTCGAGTCCTTAAAAGATCAAATGCTTATTTTGTTTCAAAAGTACACTGTTTTTTCATTTCGAGTCTATTCACAAGGTTTTAAGCAATCCTGGGATACAACGAGCGTGAATTTCACAAGTGTTGAATTTAATCAAATGAACACATATAAGACACTACTAGGACGCTAAACTCGAGTCCTTAAAAGATCAAATTCTTTTTTTGTTTCAAAAGTACACTATTTTTTCATTTGGAGTGTATTCACAAGGTTTTAAGCAATCGTTGGATAAAACGAGCGTGAGTTTGACAAGTTTTGAATTTAAACAAACTAAAACATATAAGACACTACTAGGACGCTAAACTCGAGCCCTTAAAAGATCAAATGCTTTTTTTGTTTCAAATGTACACTATTTTTTCATTTGGAGTGTATTCACAAGGTTTTAAGCAATCGTTGGATAAAACGAGCGTGAGTTTGACAAGTTTTGAATTTAAACAAATGAACACATATAAGACACTACTAGGATGCTAAACACGAGTCCTTAAAAGATAAAATGCTTTTTTTTGTTTCAAAAGTACACTATTTTTTCATTTGGAGTGTATTCACAAGGTTTTAAGCAATCGTTGGATAAAATGTGCGTGAGTTTGACAAGTTTTGAATTTAAACAAATGAACACATATAAGACACTACTAGGACATAAAACTCGAGTCCTTAAAAGATCAAATGCTTATTTTGTTTCAAAAGTACATTGTTTTTTCATTTCGAGTCTATTCACAAGGTTTTAAGCAATCCTGGGATACAACGAGCGTGAGTTTGACAAGTGTTGAATTTAAACAAATGAAGACATATAAGACACTACTAGGACGCTAAACTCGAGTCCTTAAAAGATCAAATGCTTATTTTGTTTCAAAAGTACACTGTTTTTTCATTTCGAGTCTATTCACAAGGTTTTAAGCAATCCTGGGATACAACGAGCGTGAGTTTCACAAGTGTTGAATTTAATCAAATGAACACATATAAGACACTACTAGGACGCTAAACTCGAGTCCTTAAAAGATCAAATTCTTTTTTTGTTTCAAAAGTACACTATTTTTTCATTTGGAGTGTATTCACAAGGTTTTAAGCAATCGTTGGATAAAACGAGCGTGAGTTTGACAAGTTTTGAATTTAAACAAATGAACACATATAAGACACTACTAGGACGCTAAACACGAGTCCTTAAAAGATCAAATGCTTTTTTTTTGTTTCAAAAGTACACTATTTTTTCTTTTGGAGTCTATTCACAAGGTTTTAAGCAATCCTGGGATACAACGAGCGTGAGTTTCACAAGTGTTGAATTTAAACAAATGAAAACATATAAGACACTACTAGGACGCTAAACTCGAGTCCTTAAAAGATCAAATGCTTTTTTTGTTTCAAAAGTACACTATTTTTTCATTTGGAGTGTATTCACAAGGTTTTAAGCAATCGTTGGATAAAACGAGCGTGAGTTTGACAAGTTTTGAATTTAAACAAATGAACACATATAAGACACTACTAGGACGTTAAACACGAGTCCTTAAAAGATCAAATGCTTTTTTTTGTTTCAAAAGTACACTATTTTTTCTTTTGGAGTGTATTCACTAGGTTTTAAGCAATCTTGGGATACAACGAGCGTGAGTTTGACAAGTTTTGAATTTAAACAAATGAACACATATAAGACACTACTAGGACATAAAACTCGAGTCCTTAAAAGATCAAATGCTTATTTTGTTTCAAAAGTACATTGTTTTTTCATTTGGAGTCTATTCACAAGGTTTTAAGCAATCCTGGGATACAACGAGCGTGAGTTTCACAAGTGTTGAATTTAAACAAATGAACACATATAAGACACTACTAGGACGCTAAACTAGAGTCCTTTAAAGATCAAATGCTTCTTTTGTTTCAAAAGTACACTATTTTTTCATTTGGAGTCTATTCACAAGGTTTTAAGCAATCGTTGGATAAAACGAGCGTGAGTTTGACAAGTTTTGAATTTAATCAAATGAACACATATAAGACACTACTAGGACGCTAAACTCGAGTCCTTAAAAGATCAAATGCTTTTTTTGTTTCAAAAGTACACTATTTTTTCATTTGGAGTCTATTCACAAGGTTTTAAGCAATCGTTGGATAAAACGAGCGTGAGTTTGACAAGTTTTGAATTTAAACAAATGAACACATATAAGACACTACTAGGACGCTAAACACGAGTCCTTAAAAGATCAAATGCTTTTTTGTGTTTCAAAAGTACACTATTTTTTCTTTTGGAGTGTATTCACAAGGTTTTAAGCAATCTTGGGATACAACGAGTGTGAGTTTGACAAGTTTTGAATTTAAACAAATGAAAACATATAAGACACTACTAGGACGCTAAACTCGAGTCCTTAAAAGATCAAATGCTTTTTTTGTTTCAAAAGTACACTATTTTTTCATTTGGAGTGTATCCACATGGTTTTAAGCAATCGTTGGATAAAACGAGCGTCAGTTTGACAAGTTTTGAATTTAAACAAATGAACACATATAAGACACTACTAGGACGCTAAACACGAGTCCTTAAAATATCAAATGCTTTTTTTGTTTAAAAAATACACTATTTTTTCATTTCGAGTGTATTCACAAGGTTTTAAGCAATCCTGGGATACAACGAGCGTGAGTTTGACAAGTTTTGAATTTAAACAAACTAAAACATATAAGACACTACTAGGACGCTAAACTCGAGCCCTTAAAAGATCAAATGCTTTTTTTGTTTCAAATGTACACTATTTTTTCATTTGGAGTGTATTCACAAGGTTTTAAGCAATCGTTGGATAAAACGAGCGTGAGTTTGACAAGTTTTGAATTTAAACAAATGAACACATATAAGACACTACTAGGATGCTAAACACGAGTCCTTAAAAGATAAAATGTTTTTTTTTGTTTCAAAAGTACACTATTTTTTCATTTGGAGTGTATTCACAAGGTTTTAAGCAATCGTTGGATACAACGAGCGTGAGTTTCACAAGTGTTGAATTTAAACAAATGAACACATATAAGACACTACTAGGACGCTAAACTCGAGTCCTTAAAAGATCAAATGCTTTTTTTGTTTCAAAAGTACACTATTTTTTCATTTGGAGTGTATTCACAAGGTTTTAAGCAATCGTTGGATAAAACGAGCGTGAGTTTGACAAGTTTTGAATTTAAACAAATGAACACATGTAAGACACTAATAGGACACTAAACTCGAGTCCTTAAAAGATCAAATGCTTTTTTTGTTTCAAAAATACACTATTTTTTCATTTCGAGTGTATTCACAAGGTTTTAAGCAATCCTGGGATACAACGAGCGTGAGTTTGACAAGTGTTGAATTTAAACAAATGAACACATATAAGACACTACTAGGACGCCAAACTCGAGTCCTTCAAAGATCAAATGCTTATTCTGTTTCAAAAGTACATTGTTTTTTCATTTGGAGTCTATTCACAAGGTTTTAAGCAATCCTGGGATACAACGAGCGTGAGTTTCACAAGTGTTGAATTTAAACAAATGAACACATATAAGACACTACTAGGACGCTAAACTCGAGTCCTTAAAAGATCAAATGCTTATTTTGTTTCAAAAGTACACTGTTTTTTCATTTCGAGTGTATTCACAAGGTTTTAAGCAATCGTTGGATAAAACGAGCGTGAGTTTGACAAGTTTTGAATTTAAACAAATGAACACATATAAGACACTACTAGGACGCTAAACACGAGTCCTTAAAAGATCAAATGCTTTTTTTTTGTTTCAAAAGTACACTATTTTTTCTTTTGGAGTCTATTCACAAGGTTTTAAGCAATCCTGGGATACAACGAGCGTGAGTTTGACAAGTTTTGAATTTAAACAAATGAAAACATATAAGACACAACTAGGACGCTAAACTCGAGTCCTTAAAAGATCAAATGCTTTTTTTGTTTCAAAAGTACACTATTTTTTCATTTGGAGTGTATTCACAAGGTTTTAAGCAATCGTTGGATAAAACGAGCGTGAGTTTGACAAGTTTTGAATTTAAACAAATGAACACATATAAGACACTACTAGGACGTTAAACACGAGTCCTTAAAAGATCAAATGCTTTTTTTTGTTTCAAAAGTACACTATTTTTTCTTTTGGAGTGTATTCACTAGGTTTTAAGCAATCTTGGGATACAACGAGCGTGAGTTTGACAAGTTTTGAATTTAAACAAATGAAAACATATAAGACACTACTAGGACGCTAAACTCGAGTCCTTAAAAGATCAAATGCTTTTTTTGTTTCAAAAGTACACTATTTTTTCATTTGGAGTGTATTCACAAGGTTTTAAGCAATCGTTGGATAAAACGAGCGTGAGTTTGACAAGTTTTGAATTTAAACAAATGAACACATATAAGACACTACTAGGACGCTAAACACGAGTCCTTAAAAGATAAAATGCTTTTTTTTGTTTCAAAAGTACACTATTTTTTCTTTTGGAGTGTATTCACAAGGTTTTAAGCAATATTGGGATACAACGAGCGTGAGTTTGACAAGTTTTGAATTTAAACAAATGAAAACATATAAGACACTACTAGGACGCTAAACTCGAGTCCTTAAAAGATCAAATGCTTTTTTTGTTTCAAAAGTACACTATTTTTTCATTTGGAGTCTATTCACAAGGTTTTAAGCAATCGTTGGATAAAACGAGCGTGAGTTTGACAAGTTTTGAATTTAAACAAATGAACACATATAAGACACTACTAGGACGCTAAACACGAGTCCTTAAAAGATCAAATGCTTTTTTGTGTTTCAAAAGTACACTATTTTTTCTTTTGGAGTGTATTCACAAGGTTTTAAGCAATCTTGGGATACAACGAGCGTGAGTTTGACAAGTTTTGAATTTAAACAAATGAAAACATATAAGACACTACTAGGACGCTAAACTCGAGTCCTTAAAAGATCAAATGCTTTTTTTGTTTCAAAAGTACACTATTTTTTCATTTGGAGTCTATTCACAAGGTTTTAAGCAATCGTTGGATAAAACGAGCGTGAGTTTGACAAGTTTTGAATTTAAACAAATGAACACATATAAGACACTACTAGGACGCTAAACACGAGTCCTTAAAAGATAAAATGCTTTTTTTTGTTTCAAAAGTACACTATTTTTTCTTTTGGAGTGTATTCACAAGGTTTTAAGCAATATTGGGATACAACGAGCGTGAGTTTGACAAGTTTTGAATTTAAACAAATGAAAACATATAAGACACTACTAGGACGCTAAACTCGAGTCCTTAAAAGATCAAATGCTTTTTTTGTTTCAAAAGTACACTATTTTTTCATTTGGAGTCTATTCACAAGGTTTTAAGCAATCGTTGGATAAAACGAGCGTGAGTTTGACAAGTTTTGAATTTAAACAAATGAACACATATAAGACACTACTAGGACGCTAAACACGAGTCCTTAAAAGATCAAATGCTTTTTTGTGTTTCAAAAGTACACTATTTTTTCTTTTGGAGTGTATTCACAAGGTTTTAAGCAATCTTGGGATACAACGAGCGTGAGTTTGACAAGTTTTGAATTTAAACAAATGAAAACATATAAGACACTACTAGGACGCTAAACTCGAGTCCTTAAAAGATCAAATGCTTTTTTTGTTTCAAAAGTACACTATTTTTTCATTTGGAGTCTATTCACAAGGTTTTAAGCAATCGTTGGATAAAACAAGCGTGAGTTTGACAAGTTTTGAATTTAAACAAATGAACACATATAAGACACTACTAGGACGCTAAACACGAGTCCTTAAAAGATCAAATGCTTTTTTTTGTTTCAAAAGTACACTATTTTTTCTTTTGGAGTGTATTCACAAGGTTTTAAGCAATATTGGGATACAACGAGCGTGAGTTTGACAAGTTTTGAATTTAAACAAATGAAAACATATAAGACACTACTAGGACGCTAAACTCGAGTCCTTAAAAGATCAAATGCTTTTTTTGTTTCAAAAGTACACTATTTTTTCATTTGGAGTCTATTCACAAGGTTTTAATCAATCGTTGGATAAAACGAGCGTGAGTTTGACAAGTTTTGAATTTAAACAAATGAACACATATAAGACACGACTAGGACGCTAAACACGAGTCCTGAAAAGATCAAATGCTTTTTTGTGTTTCAAAAGTACACTATTTTTTCTTTTGGAGTGTATTCACAAGGTTTTAAGCAATCTTGGGATACAACGAGCGTGAGTTTGACAAGTTTTGAATTTAAACAAATGAAAACATATAAGACACTACTAGGACGCTAAACTCGAGTCCTTAAAAGATCAAATGCTTTTTTTGTTTCAAAAGTACACTATTTTTTCATTTGGAGTCTATTCACAAGGTTTTAAGCAATCGTTGGATAAAACGAGCGTGAGTTTGACAAGTTTTGAATTTAAACAAATGAACACATATAAGACACTACTAGGACGCTAAACACGAGTCCTTAAAAGATCAAATGCTTTTTTGTGTTTCAAAAGTACACTATTTTTTCTTTTGGAGTGTATTCACAAGGTTTTAAGCAATATTGGGATACAACGAGCGTGAGTTTGACAAGTTTTGAATTTAAACAAATGAAAACATATAAGACACTACTAGGACGCTAAACTCGAGTCCTTAAAAGATCAAATGCTTTTTTTCTTTCAAAAGTACACTATTTTTTCATTTGGAGTCTATTCACAAGGTTTTAAGCAATCGTTGGATAAAACGAGCGTGAGTTTGACAAGTTTTGAATTTAAACAAATGAACACATATAAGACACTACTAGGACGCTAAACTCGAGTCCTTAAAAGATCAAATGCTTTTTTTGTTTCAAAAGTACACTATTTTTTCATTTGGAGTGTATTCACAAGGTTTTAAGCAATCGTTGGATAAAACGAGCGTGAGTTTGACAAGTTTTGAATTTAAACAAATGAACACATATAAGACACTACTAGGACGCTAAACACGAGTCCTTAAAAGATCAAATGCTTTTTTTTGTTTCAAAAGTACACTATTTTTTCTTTTGGAGTGTATTCACAAGGTTTTAAGCAATATTGGGATACAACGAGCGTGAGTTTGACAAGTTTTGAATTTAAACAAATGAAAACATATAAGACACTACTAGGACGCTAAACACGAGTCCTTAAAAGATCAAATGCTTTTTTTGTTTCAAAAATACACTATTTTTTCATTTCGAGTGTATTCACAAGGTTTTAAGCAATCCTGGGATACAACGAGCGTGAGTTTGACAAGTGTTGAATTTAAACAAATGAACACATATAAGACACTACTAGGACGCCAAACTCGAGTCCTTCAAAGATCAAATGCTTATTCTGTTTCAAAAGTACATTGTTTTTTCATTTGGAGTCTATTCACAAGGTTTTAAGCAATCCTGGGATACAACGAGCGTGAGTTTCACAAGTGTTGAATTTAAACAAATGAACACATATAAGACACTACTAGGACGCTAAACTCGAGTCCTTAAAAGATCAAATGCTTATTTTATTTCAAAAGTACACTGTTTTTTCATTTCGAGTCTATTCACAAGGTTTTAAGCAATCCTGGGATACAACGAGCGTGAATTTCACAAGTGTTGAATTTAATCAAATGAACACATATAAGACACTACTAGGACGCTAAACTCGAGTCCTTAAAAGATCAAATTCTTTTTTTGTTTCAAAAGTACACTATTTTTTCATTTGGAGTGTATTCACAAGGTTTTAAGCAATCGTTGGATAAAACGAGCGTGAGTTTGACAAGTTTTGAATTTAAACAAATGAACACATATAAGACACTACTAGGACGCTAAACACGAGTCCTTAAAAGATCAAATGCTTTTTTTTTGTTTCAAAAGTACACTATTTTTTCTTTTGGAGTCTATTCACAAGGTTTTAAGCAATCCTGGGATACAACGAGCGTGAGTTTCACAAGTTTTGAATTTAAACAAATGAAAACATATAAGACACTACTAGGACGCTAAACTCGAGTCCTTAAAAGATCAAATGCTTTTTTTGTTTCAAAAGTACACTATTTTTTCATTTGGAGTGTATTCACAAGGTTTTAAGCAATCGTTGGATAAAACGAGCGTGAGTTTGACAAGTTTTGAATTTAAACAAATGAACACATATAAGACACTACTAGGACGCTAAACACGAGTCCTTAAAAGATCAAATGCTTTTTTTTGTTTCAAAAGTACACTATTTTTTCTTTTGGAGTGTATTCACAAGGTTTTAAGCAATATTGGGATACAACGAGCGTGAGTTTGACAAGTTTTGAATTTAAACAAATGAAAACATATAAGACACTACTAGGACGCTAAACTCGAGTCCTTAAAAGATCAAATGCTTTTTTTGTTTCAAAAGTACACTATTTTTTCATTTGGAGTCTATTCACAAGGTTTTAATCAATCGTTGGATAAAACGAGCGTGAGTTTGACAAGTTTTGAATTTAAACAAATGAACACATATAAGACACGACTAGGACGCTAAACACGAGTCCTGAAAAGATCAAATGCTTTTTTGTGTTTCAAAAGTACACTATTTTTTCTTTTGGAGTGTATTCACAAGGTTTTAAGCAATCTTGGGATACAACGAGCGTGAGTTTGACAAGTTTTGAATTTAAACAAATGAAAACATATAAGACACTACTAGGACGCTAAACTCGAGTCCTTAAAAGATCAAATGCTTTTTTTGTTTCAAAAGTACACTATTTTTTCATTTGGAGTCTATTCACAAGGTTTTAAGCAATCGTTGGATAAAACGAGCGTGAGTTTGACAAGTTTTGAATTTAAACAAATGAACACATATAAGACACTACTAGGACGCTAAACACGAGTCCTTAAAAGATCAAATGCTTTTTTGTGTTTCAAAAGTACACTATTTTTTCTTTTGGAGTGTATTCACAAGGTTTTAAGCAATATTGGGATACAACGAGCGTGAGTTTGACAAGTTTTGAATTTAAACAAATGAAAACATATAAGACACTACTAGGACGCTAAACTCGAGTCCTTAAAAGATCAAATGCTTTTTTTCTTTCAAAAGTACACTATTTTTTCATTTGGAGTCTATTCACAAGGTTTTAAGCAATCGTTGGATAAAACGAGCGTGAGTTTGACAAGTTTTGAATTTAAACAAATGAACACATATAAGACACTACTAGGACGCTAAACTCGAGTCCTTAAAAGATCAAATGCTTTTTTTGTTTCAAAAGTACACTATTTTTTCATTTGGAGTGTATTCACAAGGTTTTAAGCAATCGTTGGATAAAACGAGCGTGAGTTTGACAAGTTTTGAATTTAAACAAATGAACACATATAAGACACTACTAGGACGCTAAACACGAGTCCTTAAAAGATCAAATGCTTTTTTTTGTTTCAAAAGTACACTATTTTTTCTTTTGGAGTGTATTCACAAGGTTTTAAGCAATATTGGGATACAACGAGCGTGAGTTTGACAAGTTTTGAATTTAAACAAATGAAAACATATAAGACACTACTAGGACGCTAAACACGAGTCCTTAAAAGATCAAATGCTTTTTTTGTTTCAAAAATACACTATTTTTTCATTTCGAGTGTATTCACAAGGTTTTAAGCAATCCTGGGATACAACGAGCGTGAGTTTGACAAGTGTTGAATTTAAACAAATGAACACATATAAGACACTACTAGGACGCCAAACTCGAGTCCTTCAAAGATCAAATGCTTATTCTGTTTCAAAAGTACATTGTTTTTTCATTTGGAGTCTATTCACAAGGTTTTAAGCAATCCTGGGATACAACGAGCGTGAGTTTCACAAGTGTTGAATTTAAACAAATGAACACATATAAGACACTACTAGGACGCTAAACTCGAGTCCTTAAAAGATCAAATGCTTATTTTATTTCAAAAGTACACTGTTTTTTCATTTCGAGTCTATTCACAAGGTTTTAAGCAATCCTGGGATACAACGAGCGTGAATTTCACAAGTGTTGAATTTAATCAAATGAACACATATAAGACACTACTAGGACGCTAAACTCGAGTCCTTAAAAGATCAAATTCTTTTTTTGTTTCAAAAGTACACTATTTTTTCATTTGGAGTGTATTCACAAGGTTTTAAGCAATCGTTGGATAAAACGAGCGTGAGTTTGACAAGTTTTGAATTTAAACAAATGAACACATATAAGACACTACTAGGACGCTAAACACGAGTCCTTAAAAGATCAAATGCTTTTTTTTTGTTTCAAAAGTACACTATTTTTTCTTTTGGAGTCTATTCACAAGGTTTTAAGCAATCCTGGGATACAACGAGCGTGAGTTTCACAAGTTTTGAATTTAAACAAATGAAAACATATAAGACACTACTAGGACGCTAAACTCGAGTCCTTAAAAGATCAAATGCTTTTTTTGTTTCAAAAGTACACTATTTTTTCATTTGGAGTGTATTCACAAGGTTTTAAGCAATCGTTGGATAAAACGAGCGTGAGTTTGACAAGTTTTGAATTTAAACAAATGAACACATATAAGACACTACTAGGACGTTAAACACGAGTCCTTAAAAGATCAAATGCTTTTTTTTGTTTCAAAAGTACACTATTTTTTCTTTTGGAGTGTATTCACTAGGTTTTAAGCAATCTTGGGATACAACGAGCGTGAGTTTGACAAGTTTTGAATTTAAACAAATGAAAACATATAAGACACTACTAGGACGCTAAACTCGAGTCCTTAAAAGATCAAATGCTTTTTTTGTTTCAAAAGTACACTATTTTTTCATTTGGAGTGTATTCACAAGGTTTTAAGCAATCGTTGGATAAAACGAGCGTGAGTTTGACAAGTTTTGAATTTAAACAAATGAACACATATAAGACACTACTAGGACGCTAAACACGAGTCCTTAAAAGATAAAATGCTTTTTTTTGTTTCAAAAGTACACTATTTTTTCTTTTGGAGTGTATTCACAAGGTTTTAAGCAATATTGGGATACAACGAGCGTGAGTTTGACAAGTTTTGAATTTAAACAAATGAAAACATATAAGACACTACTAGGACGCTAAACTCGAGTCCTTAAAAGATCAAATGCTTTTTTTGTTTCAAAAGTACACTATTTTTTCATTTGGAGTCTATTCACAAGGTTTTAAGCAATCGTTGGATAAAACGAGCGTGAGTTTGACAAGTTTTGAATTTAAACAAATGAACACATATAAGACACTACTAGGACGCTAAACACGAGTCCTTAAAAGATCAAATGCTTTTTTGTGTTTCAAAAGTACACTATTTTTTCTTTTGGAGTGTATTCACAAGGTTTTAAGCAATCTTGGGATACAACGAGCGTGAGTTTGACAAGTTTTGAATTTAAACAAATGAAAACATATAAGACACTACTAGGACGCTAAACTCGAGTCCTTAAAAGATCAAATGCTTTTTTTGTTTCAAAAGTACACTATTTTTTCATTTGGAGTCTATTCACAAGGTTTTAAGCAATCGTTGGATAAAACGAGCGTGAGTTTGACAAGTTTTGAATTTAAACAAATGAACACATATAAGACACTACTAGGACGCTAAACACGAGTCCTTAAAAGATCAAATGCTTTTTTTTGTTTCAAAAGTACACTATTTTTTCTTTTGGAGTGTATTCACAAGGTTTTAAGCAATATTGGGATACAACGAGCGTGAGTTTGACAAGTTTTGAATTTAAACAAATGAAAACAAATAAGACACTACTAGGACGCTAAACTCGAGTCCTTAAAAGATCAAATGCTTTTTTTGTTTCAAAAGTACACTATTTTTTCATTTGGAGTCTATTCACAAGGTTTTAATCAATCGTTGGATAAAACGAGCGTGAGTTTGACAAGTTTTGAATTTAAACAAATGAACACATATAAGACACGACTAGGACGCTAAACACGAGTCCTTAAAAGATCAAATGCTTTTTTGTGTTTCAAAAGTACACTATTTTTTCTTTTGGAGTGTATTCACAAGGTTTTAAGCAATCTTGGGATACAACGAGCGTGAGTTTGACAAGTTTTGAATTTAAACAAATGAAAACATATAAGACACTACTAGGACGCTAAACTCGAGTCCTTAAAAGATCAAATGCTTTTTTTGTTTCAAAAGTACACTATTTTTTCATTTGGAGTCTATTCACAAGGTTTTAAGCAATCGTTGGATAAAACGAGCGTGAGTTTGACAAGTTTTGAATTTAAACAAATGAACACATATAAGACACTACTAGGACGCTAAACACGAGTCCTTAAAAGATCAAATGCTTTTTTTTGTTTCAAAAGTACACTATTTTTTCTTTTGGAGTGTATTCACAAGGTTTTAAGCAATATTGGGATACAACGAGCGTGAGTTTGACAAGTTTTGAATTTAAACAAATGAAAACAAATAAGACACTACTAGGACGCTAAACTCGAGTCCTTAAAAGATCAAATGCTTTTTTTGTTTCAAAAGTACACTATTTTTTCATTTGGAGTCTATTCACAAGGTTTTAATCAATCGTTGGATAAAACGAGCGTGAGTTTGACAAGTTTTGAATTTAAACAAATGAACACATATAAGACACGACTAGGACGCTAAACACGAGTCCTTAAAAGATCAAATGCTTTTTTGTGTTTCAAAAGTACACTATTTTTTCTTTTGGAGTGTATTCACAAGGTTTTAAGCAATCTTGGGATACAACGAGCGTGAGTTTGACAAGTTTTGAATTTAAACAAATGAAAACATATAAGACACTACTAGGACGCTAAACTCGAGTCCTTAAAAGATCAAATGCTTTTTTTGTTTCAAAAGTACACTATTTTTTCATTTGGAGTCTATTCACAAGGTTTTAAGCAATCGTTGGATAAAACGAGCGTGAGTTTGACAAGTTTTGAATTTAAACAAATGAACACATATAAGACACTACTAGGACGCTAAACACGAGTCCTTAAAAGATCAAATGCTTTTTTGTGTTTCAAAAGTACACTATTTTTTCTTTTGGAGTGTATTCACAAGGTTTTAAGCAATCTTGGGATACAACGAGCGTGAGTTTGACAAGTTTTGAATTTAAACAAATGAAAACATATAAGACACTACTAGGACGCTAAACTCGAGTCCTTAAAAGATCAAATGCTTTTTTTGTTTCAAAAGTACACTATTTTTTCATTTGGAGTCTATTCACAAGGTTTTAAGCAATCGTTGGATAAAACGAGCGTGAGTTTGACAAGTTTTGAATTTAAACAAATGAACACATATAAGACACTACTAGGACGCTAAACACGAGTCCTTAAAAGATCAAATGCTTTTTTGTGTTTCAAAAGTACACTATTTTTTCTTTTGGAGTGTATTCACAAGGTTTTAAGCAATATTGGGATACAACGAGCGTGAGTTTGACAAGTTTTGAATTTAAACAAATGAAAACATATAAGACACTACTAGGACGCTAAACTCGAGTCCTTAAAAGATCAAATGCTTTTTTTCTTTCAAAAGTACACTATTTTTTCATTTGGAGTCTATTCACAAGGTTTTAAGCAATCGTTGGATAAAACGAGCGTGAGTTTGACAAGTTTTGAATTTAAACAAATGAACACATATAAGACACTACTAGGACGCTAAACTCGAGTCCTTAAAAGATCAAATGCTTTTTTTGTTTCAAAAGTACACTATTTTTTCATTTGGAGTGTATTCACAAGGTTTTAAGCAATCGTTGGATAAAACGAGCGTGAGTTTGACAAGTTTTGAATTTAAACAAATGAACACATATAAGACACTACTAGGACGCTAAACACGAGTCCTTAAAAGATCAAATGCTTTTTTTTGTTTCAAAAGTACACTATTTTTTCTTTTGGAGTGTATTCACAAGGTTTTAAGCAATATTGGGATACAACGAGCGTGAGTTTGACAAGTTTTGAATTTAAACAAATGAAAACATATAAGACACTACTAGGACGCTAAACTCGAGTCCTTAAAAGATCAAATGATTTTTTTGTTTCAAAAGTACACTATTTTTTCATTTGGAGTGTATTCACAAGGTTTTAAGCAATCGTTGGATAAAACGAGCGTGAGTTTGACAAGTTTTGAATTTAAACAAATGAACACATATAAGACACTACTAGGACGCTAAACACGAGTCCTTAAAAGATCAAATGCTTTTTTGTGTTTCAAAAGTACACTATTTTTTCTTTTGGAGTGTATTCACAAGGTTTTAAGCAATCTTGGGATACAACGAGCGTGAGTTTGACAAGTTTTGAATTTAAACAAATGAAAACATATAAGACACTACTAGGATGCTAAACTCGAGTCCTTAAAAGATCAAATGCTTTTTTTGTTTCAAAAGTACACTATTTTTTCATTTGGAGTCTATTCACAAGGTTTTAAGCAATCGTTGGATAAAACGAGCGTGAGTTTGACAAGTTGATAGTTCACATTTCATATGCATTTATAGCATACATATTTTGTGTCTTGGTGATGTGTTCGATTTAAATTAGTTGCATTTTACATTGTTTTGTGTTAGTATGCAGCTATGTGTTTGTTAGGAGCAATTGGAAGGCAAATGAAGCAAAAACACCACTTTTGGTGTCCGAGCATTACTCCAAGCATGGAGAGGAGTTTGATGTGTTAATTTGAAGTCCAAGTGAAGAATTGAGGACAAGTTGGTTGCTAGAATTTCAGGAATTGACAAAGGGTGCAATTCGGCCAGTTTGGGGAATTCTATGCATGGCACATGCATTGGATTCAGATTGGGAGGTTTAACACACCTTGCCATGCATTTGGTTACCCTTTTACCCCCTTTTTCACCTAGAACATTCACCCCCCATTTAGTTACACCATTCAGCCACAATTACACCACAAATTCACCCATGCCGTCAGTTTTATATTCATTAAAACCTGCCCTTGCAGTCATTCCACATGCTTCTTCATTTAAAATTACCACATGCTTGCCCATTCAACCCCATGCCGTGCCTTACCATTTCAGAATTTGAATTCCCCCATCATTACACACACTAGCTTTCCTTATTCTACATTTGTTGAGATCCAATCTTGGATCTAAATCTGAAAAGCTACTCCATCCATTCCCTTGAAGTGTAGTCTTCAATTGAAATCTGAGGGGATTACATTCCATAACCCTACACTACTACACTCCATTCGACAACCTACATTCTCTCTATTACACTCCATAAGCTAAGAGTTCCATACACAATATTCATTCCATTCAATCCATCACTCATACATCCAAAAACACTCCATTTCCGCCCATTCTCTACCATTCCACAAAAACCATCTCACCATAACCGTGTCACATTCATCTTCACCACCTTTGGAGGAACCACACCACACTTGGAGGAGCTTGCACCGAAGGTCACTCTCAAGGGATCTTCAACACGGTTTTGCTTCAAGGGGTTCTTCTTCTTAATTCTATGTACACTCATGTTATATTTCTATGTCAAATCTTTGTAAACATGAAGTGTAACTAATCTCCTTCTAGGGATTCGATGTAGCCTAGCAAGACTGCCATGTAACTCATTTGGAATGCTTAGTTTTATCTTTCTATTTCTTGTGTCATTCTCTGATTTAATTGTAACCTTATGTGTTGATTTTAATGTTTGATCACCATTCGAATTAACCATAGGTTGTATAGCCAATCTTATAGCACACATCATGCATAACCTTGGCAGAAATGGGAATGATTAAAGGGGATGTTTTGCAAACATCATGCCGAGTGTTCCCTTGGTTTTGTGAAAGTTTCTTGTGCATAACACATTCTTGATTAGGAATCCAAGTTGCATATCACAACTAGGTTCATGTTTAAGAATCTTTAATCAAATCCACACATCATATGGTTGATTATATCTAAGTGAAACAAACTCAAGAAATTGATAGATTGCTAAGCATAAATCTGAGTTAACAAACATGGAATTAGTTTAGCTATGGCGAAACCGAATCCCTAGATTCATCTCCCTTAGTTTCACCTCCTTAGCTCCTTCTCTCTATTGATACAATCCCTAGCCTCAACTCCCTCGGTTCTACCTCAGTTTATTACTTGTTGCTTCATTTACTTGTAGCCATTTCATGTCCGTATGTTTCAAGATACAACTTCAAATCTGTTTAACTTGATTAGCTCTAAGTTCTAGTAAGTTTCTTGCAAAACAAGTGGTTATATAGGTCTAATTAGTCCCTGTGGATTCGACACCCTTACTTGTGTTCTTATACTCAACATGTTTGTAGCACTAGGAAGGAAATACTTCAACACAAGTTTTGAATTTAAACAAATGAACACATATAAGACACTACTAGCACGCTAAACACGAGTCCTTAAAAGATCAAATGCTTTTTTGTGTTTCAAAAGTACACTATTTTTTCTTTTGGAGTGTATTCACAAGGTTTTAAGCAATATTGGGATACAACGAGCGTGAGTTTGACAAGTTTTGAATTTAAACAAATGAAAACATATAAGACACTACTAGGACGCTAAACTCGAGTCCTTAAAAGATCAAATGCTTTTTTTGTTTCAAAAGTACACTATTTTTTCATTTGGAGTCTATTCACAAGGTTTTAAGCAATCGTTGGATAAAACGAGCGTGAGTTTGACAAGTTTTGAATTTAAACAAATGAACACATATAAGACACTACTAGGACGTTAAACACGAGTCCTTAAAAGATCAAATGCTTTTTTTGTTTCAAAAGTACACTATTTTTTCATTTGGAGTGTATTCACAAGGTTTTAAGCAATCGTTGGATAAAACGAGCGTGAGTTTGACAAGTTTTGAATTTAAACAAATGAACACATGTAAGACACTAATAGGACACTAAACTCGAGTCCTTAAAAGATCAAATGCTTTTTTTGTTTCAAAAATACACTATTTTTTCATTTCGAGTGTATTCACAAGGTTTTAAGCAATCCTGGGATACAACGAGCGTGAGTTTGACAAGTGTTGAATTTAAACAAATGAACACATATAAGACACTACTAGGACGTTAAACACGAGTCCTTAAAAGATCAAATGCTTTTTTTGTTTCAAAAATACACTATTTTTTCATTTCGAGTGTATTCACAAGGTTTTAAGCAATCCTGGGATACAACGAGCGTGAGTTTGACAAGTGTTGAATTTAAACAAATGAACACATATAAGACACTACTAGGACGTTAAACACGAGTCCTTAAAAGATCAAATGCTTTTTTTTGTTTCAAAAGTACACTATTTTTTCTTTTGGAGTGTATTCACAAGGTTTTAAGCAATATTGGGATACAACGAGCGTGAGTTTGACAAGTTTTGAATTTAAACAAATGAACACATATAAGACACTACTAGGACGCTAAACACGAGTGCTTAAAAGATAAAATGCTTTTTTTTGTTTCAAAAGTACACTATTTTTTCTTTTGGAATGTATTCACAAGGTTTTAAGCAATATTGGGATACAACGAGCGTGAGTTTGACAAGTTTTGAATTTAAACAAATGAAAACATATAAGACACTACTAGGACGCTAAACACGAGTGCTTAAAAAATAAAATGCTTTTTTTTGTTTCAAAAGTACACTATTTTTTCTTTTGGAATGTATTCACAAGGTTTTAAGCAATATTGGGATACAACGAGCGTGAGTTTGACAAGTTTTGAATTTAAACAAATGAAAACATATAAGACACTACTAGGACGCTAAACTCGAGTCCTTAAAAGATCAAATGCTTTTTTTGTTTCAAAAGTACACTATTTTTTCATTTGGAGTCTATTCACAAGGTTTTAAGCAATCGTTGGATAAAACGAGCGTGAGTTTGACAAGTTTTGAATTTAAACAAATGAACACATATAAGACACTACTAGGATGTTAAACACGAGTCCTTAAAAGATCAAATGCTTTTTTTGTTTCAAAAGTACACTATTTTTTCATTTGGAGTGTATTCACAAGGTTTTAAGCAATCGTTGGATAAAACGAGCGTGAGTTTGACAAGTTTTGAATTTAAACAAATGAACACATGTAAGACACTAATAGGACACTAAACTCGAGTCCTTAAAAGATCAAATGCTTTTTTTGTTTCAAAAATACACTATTTTTTCATTTCGAGTGTATTCACAAGGTTTTAAGCAATCCTGGGATACAACGAGCGTGAGTTTGACAAGTGTTGAATTTAAACAAATGAACACATATAAGACACTACTAGGACGTTAAACACGAGTCCTTAAAAGATCAAATGCTTTTTTTTTGTTTCAAAAGTACACTATTTTTTCTTTTGGAGTATATTCACAAGGTTTTGAGCAATCTTGGGATACAACGAGCGTGAGTTTGACAAGTTTTGAATTTAAACAAATGAACACATATAAGACACTACTAGGACGCTAAACACGAGTGCTTAAAAGATAAAATGCTTTTTTTTGTTTCAAAAGTACACTATTTTTTCTTTTGGAATGTATTCACAAGGTTTTAAGCAATATTGGGATACAACGAGCGTGAGTTTGACAAGTTTTGAATTTAAACAAATGAAAACATATAAGACACTACTAGGACGCTAAACTCGAGTCCTTAAAAGATCAAATGCTTTTTTTTGTTTCAAAAGTACACTATTTTTTCATTTGGAGTCTATTCACAAGGTTTTAAGCAATCGTTGGATAAAACGAGCGTGAGTTTGACAAGTTTTGAATTTAAACAAATGAACACATATAAGACACTACTAGGACGTTAAACACGAGTCCTTAAAAGATCAAATGCTTTTTTTTGTTTCAAAAGTACACTATTTTTTCTTTTGGAGTGTATTCACAAGGTTTTAAGCAATATTGGGATACAACGAGCGTGAGTTTGACAAGTTTTGAATTTAAACAAATGAAAACATATAAGACACTACTAGGACGCTAAACTCGAGTCCTTAAAAGATCAAATGCTTTTTTTGTTTCAAAAGTACACTATTTTTTCATTTGGAGTCTATTCACAAGGTTTTAAGCAATCGTTGGATAAAACGAGCGTGAGTTTGACAAGTTTTGAATTTAAACAAATGAACACATATAAGACACTACTAGGACGTTAAACACGAGTCCTTAAAAGATCAAATGCTTTTTTTGTTTCAAAAGTACACTATTTTTTCATTTGGAGTGTATTCACAAGGTTTTAAGCAATCGTTGGATAAAACGAGCGTGAGTTTGACAAGTTTTGAATTTAAACAAATGAACACATGTAAGACACTAATAGGACACTAAACTCGAGTCCTTAAAAGATCAAATGCTTTTTTTGTTTCAAAAATACACTATTTTTTCATTTCGAGTGTATTCACAAGGTTTTAAGCAATCCTGGGATACAACGAGCGTGAGTTTGACAAGTGTTGAATTTAAACAAATGAACACATATAAGACACTACTAGGACGTTAAACACGAGTCCTTAAAAGATCAAATGCTTTTTTTGTTTCAAAAATACACTATTTTTTCATTTCGAGTGTATTCACAAGGTTTTAAGCAATCCTGGGATACAACGAGCGTGAGTTTGACAAGTGTTGAATTTAAACAAATGAACACATATAAGACACTACTAGGACGTTAAACACGAGTCCTTAAAAGATCAAATGCTTTTTTTTGTTTCAAAAGTACACTATTTTTTCTTTTGGAGTGTATTCACAAGGTTTTAAGCAATATTGGGATACAACGAGCGTGAGTTTGACAAGTTTTGAATTTAAACAAATGAACACATATAAGACACTACTAGGACGCTAAACACGAGTGCTTAAAAGATAAAATGCTTTTTTTTGTTTCAAAAGTACACTATTTTTTCTTTTGGAATGTATTCACAAGGTTTTAAGCAATATTGGGATACAACGAGCGTGAGTTTGACAAGTTTTGAATTTAAACAAATGAAAACATATAAGACACTACTAGGACGCTAAACTCGAGTCCTTAAAAGATCAAATGCTTTTTTTGTTTCAAAAGTACACTATTTTTTCATTTGGAGTCTATTCACAAGGTTTTAAGCAATCGTTGGATAAAACGAGCGTGAGTTTGACAAGTTTTGAATTTAAACAAATGAACACATATAAGACACTACTAGGACGTTAAACACGAGTCCTTAAAAGATCAAATGCTTTTTTTGTTTCAAACTATTTTTTCATTTGGAGTGTATTCACAAGGTTTTAAGCAATCGTTGGATAAAACGAGCGTGAGTTTGACAAGTTTTGAATTTAAACAAATGAAAACATATAAGACACTACTAGGACGCTAAACACGAGTGCTTAAAAGATAAAATGCTTTTTTTTGTTTCAAAAGTACACTATTTTTTCTTTTGGAATGTATTCACAAGGTTTTAAGCAATATTGGGATACAACGAGCGTGAGTTTGACAAGTTTTGAATTTAAACAAATGAAAACATATAAGACACTACTAGGACGCTAAACACGAGTGCTTAAAAGATAAAATGCTTTTTTTTGTTTCAAAAGTACACTATTTTTTCTTTTGGAATGTATTCACAAGGTTTTAAGCAATATTGGGATACAACGAGCGTGAGTTTGACAAGTTTTGAATTTAAACAAATGAAAACATATAAGACACTACTAGGACGCTAAACTCGAGTCCTTAAAAGATCAAATGCTTTTTTTGTTTCAAAAGTACACTATTTTTTCATTTGGAGTCTATTCACAAGGTTTTAAGCAATCGTTGGATAAAACGAGCGTGAGTTTGACAAGTTTTGAATTTAAACAAATGAACACATATAAGACACTACTAGGACGTTAAACACGAGTCCTTAAAAGATCAAATGCTTTTTTTGTTTCAAAAGTACACTATTTTTTCATTTGGAGTGTATTCACAAGGTTTTAAGCAATCGTTGGATAAAACGAGCGTGAGTTTGACAAGTTTTGAATTTAAACAAATGAAAACATATAAGACACTACTAGGACGCTAAACTCGAGTCCTTAAAAGATCAAATGCTTTTTTTGTTTCAAAAGTACACTATTTTTTCATTTGGAGTCTATTCACAAGGTTTTAAGCAATCGTTGGATAAAACGAGCGTGAGTTTGACAAGTGTTGAATTTAAACAAATGAACACATATAAGACACTACTAGGACGTTAAACACGAGTCCTTAAAAGATCAAATGCTTTTTTTTGTTTCAAAAGTACACTATTTTTTCTTTTGGAGTGTATTCACAAGGTTTTAAGCAATATTGGGATACAACGAGCGTGAGTTTGACAAGTTTTGAATTTAAACAAATGAACACATATAAGACACTACTAGGACGCTAAACACGAGTGCTTAAAAGATAAAATGCTTTTTTTTGTTTCAAAAGTACACTATTTTTTCTTTTGGAATGTATTCACAAGGTTTTAAGCAATATTGGGATACAACGAGCGTGAGTTTGACAAGTTTTGAATTTAAACAAATGAAAACATATAAGACACTACTAGGACGCTAAACACGAGTGCTTAAAAAATAAAATGCTTTTTTTTGTTTCAAAAGTACACTATTTTTTCTTTTGGAATGTATTCACAAGGTTTTAAGCAATATTGGGATACAACGAGCGTGAGTTTGACAAGTTTTGAATTTAAACAAATGAAAACATATAAGACACTACTAGGACGCTAAACTCGAGTCCTTAAAAGATCAAATGCTTTTTTTGTTTCAAAAGTACACTATTTTTTCATTTGGAGTCTATTCACAAGGTTTTAAGCAATCGTTGGATAAAACGAGCGTGAGTTTGACAAGTTTTGAATTTAAACAAATGAACACATATAAGACACTACTAGGATGTTAAACACGAGTCCTTAAAAGATCAAATGCTTTTTTTGTTTCAAAAGTACACTATTTTTTCATTTGGAGTGTATTCACAAGGTTTTAAGCAATCGTTGGATAAAACGAGCGTGAGTTTGACAAGTTTTGAATTTAAACAAATGAACACATGTAAGACACTAATAGGACACTAAACTCGAGTCCTTAAAAGATCAAATGCTTTTTTTGTTTCAAAAATACACTATTTTTTCATTTCGAGTGTATTCACAAGGTTTTAAGCAATCCTGGGATACAACGAGCGTGAGTTTGACAAGTGTTGAATTTAAACAAATGAACACATATAAGACACTACTAGGACGTTAAACACGAGTCCTTAAAAGATCAAATGCTTTTTTTTTGTTTCAAAAGTACACTATTTTTTCTTTTGGAGTATATTCACAAGGTTTTGAGCAATCTTGGGATACAACGAGCGTGAGTTTGACAAGTTTTGAATTTAAACAAATGAACACATATAAGACACTACTAGGACGCTAAACACGAGTGCTTAAAAGATAAAATGCTTTTTTTTGTTTCAAAAGTACACTATTTTTTCTTTTGGAATGTATTCACAAGGTTTTAAGCAATATTGGGATACAACGAGCGTGAGTTTGACAAGTTTTGAATTTAAACAAATGAAAACATATAAGACACTACTAGGACGCTAAACTCGAGTCCTTAAAAGATCAAATGCTTTTTTTTGTTTCAAAAGTACACTATTTTTTCATTTGGAGTCTATTCACAAGGTTTTAAGCAATCGTTGGATAAAACGAGCGTGAGTTTGACAAGTTTTGAATTTAAACAAATGAACACATATAAGACACTACTAGGACGTTAAACACGAGTCCTTAAAAGATCAAATGCTTTTTTTTGTTTCAAAAGTACACTATTTTTTCTTTTGGAGTGTATTCACAAGGTTTTAAGCAATATTGGGATACAACGAGCGTGAGTTTGACAAGTTTTGAATTTAAACAAATGAAAACATATAAGACACTACTAGGACGCTAAACTCGAGTCCTTAAAAGATCAAATGCTTTTTTTGTTTCAAAAGTACACTATTTTTTCATTTGGAGTCTATTCACAAGGTTTTAAGCAATCGTTGGATAAAACGAGCGTGAGTTTGACAAGTTTTGAATTTAAACAAATGAACACATATAAGACACTACTAGGACGTTAAACACGAGTCCTTAAAAGATCAAATGCTTTTTTTGTTTCAAAAGTACACTATTTTTTCATTTGGAGTGTATTCACAAGGTTTTAAGCAATCGTTGGATAAAACGAGCGTGAGTTTGACAAGTTTTGAATTTAAACAAATGAACACATGTAAGACACTAATAGGACACTAAACTCGAGTCCTTAAAAGATCAAATGCTTTTTTTGTTTCAAAAATACACTATTTTTTCATTTCGAGTGTATTCACAAGGTTTTAAGCAATCCTGGGATACAACGAGCGTGAGTTTGACAAGTGTTGAATTTAAACAAATGAACACATATAAGACACTACTAGGACGTTAAACACGAGTCCTTAAAAGATCAAATGCTTTTTTTGTTTCAAAAATACACTATTTTTTCATTTCGAGTGTATTCACAAGGTTTTAAGCAATCCTGGGATACAACGAGCGTGAGTTTGACAAGTGTTGAATTTAAACAAATGAACACATATAAGACACTACTAGGACGTTAAACACGAGTCCTTAAAAGATCAAATGCTTTTTTTTGTTTCAAAAGTACACTATTTTTTCTTTTGGAGTGTATTCACAAGGTTTTAAGCAATATTGGGATACAACGAGCGTGAGTTTGACAAGTTTTGAATTTAAACAAATGAACACATATAAGACACTACTAGGACGCTAAACACGAGTGCTTAAAAGATAAAATGCTTTTTTTTGTTTCAAAAGTACACTATTTTTTCTTTTGGAATGTATTCACAAGGTTTTAAGCAATATTGGGATACAACGAGCGTGAGTTTGACAAGTTTTGAATTTAAACAAATGAAAACATATAAGACACTACTAGGACGCTAAACACGAGTGCTTAAAAGATAAAATGCTTTTTTTTGTTTCAAAAGTACACTATTTTTTCTTTTGGAATGTATTCACAAGGTTTTAAGCAATATTGGGATACAACGAGCGTGAGTTTGACAAGTTTTGAATTTAAACAAATGAAAACATATAAGACACTACTAGGACGCTAAACTCGAGTCCTTAAAAGATCAAATGCTTTTTTTGTTTCAAAAGTACACTATTTTTTCATTTGGAGTCTATTCACAAGGTTTTAAGCAATCGTTGGATAAAACGAGCGTGAGTTTGACAAGTTTTGAATTTAAACAAATGAACACATATAAGACACTACTAGGACGTTAAACACGAGTCCTTAAAAGATCAAATGCTTTTTTTGTTTCAAACTATTTTTTCATTTGGAGTGTATTCACAAGGTTTTAAGCAATCGTTGGATAAAACGAGCGTGAGTTTGACAAGTTTTGAATTTAAACAAATGAAAACATATAAGACACTACTAGGACGCTAAACACGAGTGCTTAAAAGATAAAATGCTTTTTTTTGTTTCAAAAGTACACTATTTTTTCTTTTGGAATGTATTCACAAGGTTTTAAGCAATATTGGGATACAACGAGCGTGAGTTTGACAAGTTTTGAATTTAAACAAATGAAAACATATAAGACACTACTAGGACGCTAAACACGAGTGCTTAAAAGATAAAATGCTTTTTTTTGTTTCAAAAGTACACTATTTTTTCTTTTGGAATGTATTCACAAGGTTTTAAGCAATATTGGGATACAACGAGCGTGAGTTTGACAAGTTTTGAATTTAAACAAATGAAAACATATAAGACACTACTAGGACGCTAAACTCGAGTCCTTAAAAGATCAAATGCTTTTTTTGTTTCAAAAGTACACTATTTTTTCATTTGGAGTCTATTCACAAGGTTTTAAGCAATCGTTGGATAAAACGAGCGTGAGTTTGACAAGTTTTGAATTTAAACAAATGAACACATATAAGACACTACTAGGACGTTAAACACGAGTCCTTAAAAGATCAAATGCTTTTTTTGTTTCAAAAGTACACTATTTTTTCATTTGGAGTGTATTCACAAGGTTTTAAGCAATCGTTGGATAAAACGAGCGTGAGTTTGACAAGTTTTGAATTTAAACAAATGAAAACATATAAGACACTACTAGGACGCTAAACTCGAGTCCTTAAAAGATCAAATGCTTTTTTTGTTTCAAAAGTACACTATTTTTTCATTTGGAGTCTATTCACAAGGTTTTAAGCAATCGTTGGATAAAACGAGCGTGAGTTTGACAAGTTTTGAATTTAAACAAATGAACACATATAAGACACTACTAGGATGTTAAACACGAGTCCTTAAAAGATCAAATGCTTTTTTTGTTTCAAAAGTACACTATTTTTTCATTTGGAGTGTATTCACAAGGTTTTAAGCAATCGTTGGATAAAACGAGCGTGAGTTTGACAAGTTTTGAATTTAAACAAATGAACACATGTAAGACACTAATAGGACACTAAACTCGAGTCCTTAAAAGATCAAATGCTTTTTTTGTTTCAAAAATACACTATTTTTTCATTTCGAGTGTATTCACAAGGTTTTAAGCAATCCTGGGATACAACGAGCGTGAGTTTGACAAGTGTTGAATTTAAACAAATGAACACATATAAGACACTACTAGGACGTTAAACACGAGTCCTTAAAAGATCAAATGCTTTTTTTTTGTTTCAAAAGTACACTATTTTTTCTTTTGGAGTATATTCACAAGGTTTTGAGCAATCTTGGGATACAACGAGCGTGAGTTTGACAAGTTTTGAATTTAAACAAATGAACACATATAAGACACTACTAGGACGCTAAACACGAGTGCTTAAAAGATAAAATGCTTTTTTTTGTTTCAAAAGTACACTATTTTTTCTTTTGGAATGTATTCACAAGGTTTTAAGCAATATTGGGATACAACGAGCGTGAGTTTGACAAGTTTTGAATTTAAACAAATGAAAACATATAAGACACTACTAGGACGCTAAACTCGAGTCCTTAAAAGATCAAATGCTTTTTTTTGTTTCAAAAGTACACTATTTTTTCATTTGGAGTCTATTCACAAGGTTTTAAGCAATCGTTGGATAAAACGAGCGTGAGTTTGACAAGTTTTGAATTTAAACAAATGAACACATATAAGACACTACTAGGACGTTAAACACGAGTCCTTAAAAGATCAAATGCTTTTTTTTGTTTCAAAAGTACACTATTTTTTCTTTTGGAGTGTATTCACAAGGTTTTAAGCAATATTGGGATACAACGAGCGTGAGTTTGACAAGTTTTGAATTTAAACAAATGAAAACATATAAGACACTACTAGGACGCTAAACTCGAGTCCTTAAAAGATCAAATGCTTTTTTTGTTTCAAAAGTACACTATTTTTTCATTTGGAGTCTATTCACAAGGTTTTAAGCAATCGTTGGATAAAACGAGCGTGAGTTTGACAAGTTTTGAATTTAAACAAATGAACACATATAAGACACTACTAGGACGCTAAACACGAGTCCTTAAAAGATCAAATGCTTTTTTGTGTTTCAAAAGTACACTATTTTTTCTTTTGGAGTGTATTCACAAGGTTTTAAGCAATCTTGGGATACAACGAGCGTGAGTTTGACAAGTTTTGAATTTAAACAAATGAAAACATATAAGACACTACTAGGACGCTAAACTCGAGTCCTTAAAAGATCAAATGCTTTTTTTGTGTCAAAAGTACACTATTTTTTCATTTGGAGTGTATTCACAAGGTTTTAAGCAATCGTTGGATAAAACGAGCGTGAGTTTGACAAGTTTTGAATTTAAACAAATGAACACATATAAGACACTACTAGGACGCTAAACTCGAGTCCTTAAAAGATCAAATGCTTTTTTTGTTTCAAAAGTACACTATTTTTTCTTTTGGAGTCTATTCACAAGGTTTTAAGCAATCTTGGGATACAACGAGCGTGAGTTTCACAAGTGTTGAATTTAAACAAATGAAAACATATAAGACACTACTAGGACGCTAAACTCGAGTCCTTAAAAGATCAAATGCTTTTTTTTGTTTCAAAAGTACACTATTTTTTCTTTTGGAGTCTATTCACAAGGTTTTAAGCAATCCTGGGATACAACGAGCGTGAGTTTCACAAGTGTTGAATTTAATCAAATGAACACATATGAGACACTACTAGGACGCTAAACTCGAGTCCTTAAAAGAAAATGCTTTTTTTGTTTCAAAAGTACACTATTTTTTCATTTGGAGTGTATTCACAAGGTTTTAAGCAATCGTTGGATAAAACGAGCGTGAGTTTGACAAGTTTTGAATTTAAACAAATGAACACATATAAGACACTACTAGGACGCTAAACACGAGTGCTTAAAAGATAAAATGCTTTTTTTTGTTTCAAAAGTACACTATTTTTTCTTTTGGAATGTATTCACAAGGTTTTAAGCAATATTGGGATACAACGAGCGTGAGTTTGACAAGTTTTGAATTTAAACAAATGAAAACATATAAGACACTACTAGGACGCTAAACTCGAGTCCTTAAAAGATCAAATGCTTTTTTTTGTTTCAAAAGTACACTATTTTTTCATTTGGAGTCTATTCACAAGGTTTTAAGCAATCGTTGGATAAAACGAGCGTGAGTTTGACAAGTTTTGAATTTAAACAAATGAACACATATAAGACACTACTAGGACGCTAAACACGAGTCCTTAAAAGATCAAATGCTTTTTTTTGTTTCAAAAGTACACTATTTTTTCTTTTGGAGTGTATTCACAAGGTTTTAAGCAATATTGGGATACAACGAGCGTGAGTTTGACAAGTTTTGAATTTAAACAAATGAAGACATATAAGACACTACTAGGACGCTAAACTCGAGTCCTTAAAAGATCAAATGCTTTTTTTGTTTCAAAAGTACACTATTTTTTCATTTGGAGTCTATTCACAAGGTTTTAAGCAATCGTTGGATAAAACGAGCGTGAGTTTGACAAGTTTTGAATTTAAACAAATGAACACATATAAGACACTACTAGGACGCTAAACAAGAGTCCTTAAAAGATCAAATGCTTTTTTGTGTTTCAAAAGTACCCTATTTTTTCTTTTGGAGTGTATTCACAAGGTTTTAAGCAATCTTGGGATACAACGAGCGTGAGTTTGACAAGTTTTGAATTTAAACAAATGAAAACATATAAGACACTACTAGGACGCTAAACTCGAGTCCTTAAAAGATCAAATGCTTTTTTTGTGTCAAAAGTACACTATTTTTTCATTTGGAGTGTATTCACAAGGTTTTAAGCAATCGTTGGATAAAACGAGCGTGAGTTTGACAAGTTTTGAATTTAAACAAATGAACACATATAAGACACTACTAGGACGTTAAACACGAGTCCTTAAAAGATCAAATGCTTTTTTTTGTTTCAAAAGTACACTATTTTTTCTTTTGGAGTGTATTCACAAGGTTTTAAGCAATCTTGGGATACAACGAGCGTGAGTTTGACAAGTTTTGAATTTAAACAAATGAAGACATATAAGACACTACTAGGACGCTAAACTCGAGTCCTTAAAAGATCAAATGCTTTTTTTGTGTCAAAAGTACACTATTTTTTCATTTGGAGTGTATTCACAAGGTTTTAAGCAATCGTTGGATAAAACGAGCGTGAGTTTGACAAGTTTTGAATTTAAACAAATGAACACATATAAGACACTACTAGGACGCTAAACTCGAGTCCTTAAAAGATCAAATGCTTTTTTTGTGTCAAAAGTACACTATTTTTTCATTTGGAGTGTATTCACAAGGTTTTAAGCAATCGTTGGATAAAACGAGCGTGAGTTTGACAAGTTTTGAATTTAAACAAATGAACACATATAAGACACTACTAGGACGCTAAACTCGAGTCCTTAAAAGATCAAATGCTTTTTTGTGTTTCAAAAGTACACTATTTTTTCTTTTGGAGTGTATTCACAAGGTTTTAAGCAATCTTGGGATACAACGAGCGTGAGTTTGACAAGTTTTGAATTTAAACAAATGAAAACATATAAGACACTACTAGGACGCTAAACTCGAGTCCTTAAAAGATCAAATGCTTTTTTTGTGTCAAAAGTACACTATTTTTTCATTTGGAGTGTATTCACAAGGTTTTAAGCAATCGTTGGATAAAACGAGCGTGAGTTTGACAAGTTTTGAATTTAAACAAATGAACACATATAAGACACTACTAGGACGTTAAACACGAGTCCTTAAAAGATCAAATGCTTTTTTTTGTTTCAAAAGTACACTATTTTTTCTTTTGGAGTGTATTCACAAGGTTTTAAGCAATCTTGGGATACAACGAGCGTGAGTTTGACAAGTTTTGAATTTAAACAAATGAAGACATATAAGACACTACTAGGACGCTAAACTCGAGTCCTTAAAAGATCAAATGCTTTTTTTGTTTCAAAAGTACACTATTTTTTCATTTGGAGTCTATTCACAAGGTTTTAAGCAATCGTTGGATAAAACGAGCGTGAGTTTGACAAGTTTTGAATTTAAACAAATGAAGACATATAAGACACTACTAGGACGCTAAACTCGAGTCCTTAAAAGATCAAATGCTTTTTTTGTTTCAAAAGTACACTATTTTTTCATTTGGAGTCTATTCACAAGGTTTTAAGCAATCGTTGGATAAAACGAGCGTGAGTTTGACAAGTTTTGAATTTAAACAAATGAACACATATAAGACACTACTAGGACGTTAAACACGAGTCCTTAAAAGATCAAATGCTTTTTTTTGTTTCAAAAGTAAACTATTTTTTCTTTTGGAGTGTATTCACAAGGTTTTAAGCAATCTTGGGATACAACGAGCGTGAGTTTGACAAGTTTTGAATTTAAACAAATGAAAACATATAAGACACTACTAGGACGCTAAACTCGAGTCCTTAAAAGATCAAATGCTTTTTTTGTTTCAAAAGTACACTATTTTTTCATTTGGAGTCTATTCACAAGGTTTTAAGCAATCGTTGGATAAAACGAGCGTGAGTTTGACAAGTTTTGAATTTAAACAAATGAACACATATAAGACACTACTAGGACGCTAAACACGAGTCCTTAAAAGATCAAATGCTTTTTTGTGTTTCAAAAGTACACTATTTTTTCTTTTGGAGTGTATTCACAAGGTTTTAAGCAATCTTGGGATACAACGAGCGTGAGTTTGACAAGTTTTGAATTTAAACAAATGAAAACATATAAGACACTACTAGGACGCTAAACTCGAGTCCTTAAAAGATCAAATGCTTTTTTTGTGTCAAAAGTACACTATTTTTTCATTTGGAGTGTATTCACAAGGTTTTAAGCAATCGTTGGATAAAACGAGCGTGAGTTTGACAAGTTTTGAATTTAAACAAATGAACACATATAAGACACTACTAGGACGCTAAACTCGAGTCCTTAAAAGATCAAATGCTTTTTTTGTTTCAAAAGTACACTATTTTTTCTTTTGGAGTCTATTCACAAGGTTTTAAGCAATCCTGGGATACAACGAGCGTGAGTTTCACAAGTGTTGAATTTAAACAAATGAAAACATATAAGACACTACTAGGACGCTAAACTCGAGTCCTTAAAAGATCAAATGCTTTTTTTTGTTTCAAAAGTACACTATTTTTTCTTTTGGAGTCTATTCACAAGGTTTTAAGCAATCCTGGGATACAACGAGCGTGAGTTTCACAAGTGTTGAATTTAATCAAATGAACACATATGAGACACTACTAGGACGCTAAACTCGAGTCCTTAAAAGAAAATGCTTTTTTTGTTTCAAAAGTACACTATTTTTTCATTTGGAGTGTATTCACAAGGTTTTAAGCAATCGTTGGATAAAACGAGCGTGAGTTTGACAAGTTTTGAATTTAAACAAATGAACACATATAAGACACTACTAGGACGTTAAACACGAGTCCTTAAAAGATCAAATGCTTTTTTTTGTTTCAAAAGTACACTATTTTTTCTTTTGGAGTGTATTCACAAGGTTTTAAGCAATCTTGGGATACAACGAGCGTGAGTTTGACAAGTTTTGAATTTAAACAAATGAAAACATATAAGACACTACTAGGACGCTAAACTCGAGTCCTTAAAAGATCAAATGCTTTTTTTGTTTCAAAAGTACACTATTTTTTCATTTGGAGTGTATTCACAAGGTTTTAAGCAATCGTTGGATAAAACGAGCGTGAGTTTGACAAGTTTTGAATTTAAACAAATGAACACATATAAGACACTACTAGGACGTTAAACACGAGTCCTTAAAAGATCAAATGCTTTTTTTTGTTTCAAAAGTACACTATTTTTTCTTTTGGAGTGTATTCACAAGGTTTTAAGCAATCTTGGGATACAACGAGCGTGAGTTTGACAAGTTTTGAATTTAAACAAATGAAAACATATAAGACACTACTAGGACGCTAAACTCGAGTCCTTAAAAGATCAAATGCTTTTTTTGTTTCAAAAGTACACTATTTTTTCATTTGGAGTCTATTCACAAGGTTTTAAGCAATCGTTGGATAAAACGAGCGTGAGTTTGACAAGTTTTGAATTTAAACAAATGAACACATATAAGACACTACTAGGACGCTAAACACGAGTCCTTAAAAGATCAAATGCTTTTTTGTGTTTCAAAAGTACACTATTTTTTCTTTTGGAGTGTATTCACAAGGTTTTAAGCAATCTTGGGATACAACGAGCGTGAGTTTGACAAGTTTTGAATTTAAACAAATGAAAACATATAAGACACTACTAGGACGCTAAACTCGAGTCCTTAAAAGATCAAATGCTTTTTTTGTGTCAAAAGTACACTATTTTTTCATTTGGAGTGTATTCACAAGGTTTTAAGCAATCGTTGGATAAAACGAGCGTGAGTTTGACAAGTTTTGAATTTAAACAAATGAACACATATAAGACACTACTAGGACGCTAAACTCGAGTCCTTAAAAGATCAAATGCTTTTTTTGTTTCAAAAGTACACTATTTTTTCTTTTGGAGTCTATTCACAAGGTTTTAAGCAATCCTGGGATACAACGAGCGTGAGTTTCACAAGTGTTGAATTTAAACAAATGAAAACATATAAGACACTACTAGGACGCTAAACTCGAGTCCTTAAAAGATCAAATGCTTTTTTTTGTTTCAAAAGTACACTATTTTTTCTTTTGGAGTCTATTCACAAGGTTTTAAGCAATCCTGGGATACAACGAGCGTGAGTTTCACAAGTGTTGAATTTAATCAAATGAACACATATGAGACACTACTAGGACGCTAAACTCGAGTCCTTAAAAGAAAATGCTTTTTTTGTTTCAAAAGTACACTATTTTTTCATTTGGAGTGTATTCACAAGGTTTTAAGCAATCGTTGGATAAAACGAGCGTGAGTTTGACAAGTTTTGAATTTAAACAAATGAACACATATAAGACACTACTAGGACGTTAAACACGAGTCCTTAAAAGATCAAATGCTTTTTTTTGTTTCAAAAGTACACTATTTTTTCTTTTGGAGTGTATTCACAAGGTTTTAAGTAATCTTGGGATACAACGAGCGTGAGTTTGACAAGTTTTGAATTTAAACAAATGAAAACATATAAGACACTACTAGGACGCTAAACTCGAGTCCTTAAAAGATCAAATGCTTTTTTTGTTTCAAAAGTACACTATTTTTTCATTTGGAGTGTATTCACAAGGTTTTAAGCAATCGTTGGATAAAACGAGCGTGAGTTTGACAAGTTTTGAATTTAAACAAATGAACACAAATAAGACACTACTAGGACGTTAAACACGAGTCCTTAAAAGATCAAATGCTTTTTTTTGTTTCAAAAGTACACTATTTTTTCTTTTGGAGTGTATTCACAAGGTTTTAAGCAATCTTGGGATACAACGAGCGTGAGTTTGACAAGTTTTGAATTTAAACAAATGAAAACATATAAGACACTACTAGGACGCTAAACTCGAGTCCTTAAAAGATCAAATGCTTTTTTTGTTTCAAAAGTACACTATTTTTTCATTTGGAGTCAATTCACAAGGTTTTAAGCAATCGTTGGATAAAACGAGCGTGAGTTTGACAAGTTTTGAATTTAAACAAATGAACACATATAAGACACTGCTAGGACGCTAAACACAAGTCCTTAAAAGATCAAATGCTTTTTTGTGTTTCCAAAGTACACTATTTTTTCTTTTGGAGTGTATTCACAAGGTTTTAAGCAATCTTGGGATACAACGAGCGTGAGTTTGACAAGTTTTGAATTTAAACAAATGAAAACATATAAGACACTACTAGGACGCTAAACTCGAGTCCTTAAAAGATCAAATGCTTTTTTTGTTTCAAAAGTACACTATTTTTTCATTTGGAGTCTATTCACAAGGTTTTAAGCAATCGTTGGATAAAACGAGCGTGAGTTTGACAAGTTTTGAATTTAAACAAATGAACACATATAAGACACTACTAGGACGCTAAACACGAGTCCGTAAAAGATTAAATGCTTTTTTTTGTTTCAAAAGTACACTATTTTTTCTTTTGGATTCTATTCACAAGGTTTTAAGCAATCCTGGGATAGAACGAGCGTGAGTTTCAGAAGTGTTGAATTTAAACAAATGAAAACATATAAGACACTAATAGGACGCTAAACTCGAGTCGTTAAAAGATCAAATGCTTTTTTTGTTTCAAAAGTACACTATTTTTTCATTTGGAGTTTATTCACAAGGTTTTAAGCAATCGTTGGATAAAACGAGCGTGAGTTTGACAAGTTTTCAATTTAATCAAATGAACACGTATGAGACACTACTAGGACGCTAAACTCGAGTCCTTAAAAGATCAAATGCTTTTTTTGTTTCAAAAGTACACTATTTTTTCATTTGGAGTGTATTCACAAGGTTTTAAACAATCGTTGGATACAACGAGCGTGAGTTTGACAAGTTTTGAATTTAAACAAATGAACACATATAAGACACTACTAGGACGCTAAACACGAGTCCTTAAAAGATCAAATGCTTTTTTTGTTTCAAAAGTACACTATTTTTTCATTTGGAGTCTATTCACAAGGTTTTAAGCAATCGTTGGATAAAACGAGCGTGAGTTTGACAAGTTTTGAATTTAAACAAATGAACACATATAAGACACTACTAGGACGCTAAACACGAGTCCTTAAAAGATCAAATGCTTTTTTTGTTTCAAAAGTACACTATTTTTTCATTTGGAGTCTATTCACAAGGTTTTAAGCAATCGTTGGATAAAACGAGCGTGAGTTTGACAAGTTTTGAATTTAAACAAATGAACACATATAAGACACTACTAGGACGCTAAACTCGAGTCCTTAAAAGATCAAATGCTTTTTTTGTTTCAAAAGTACACTATTTTTTCATTTGGAGTGTATTCACAAGGTTTTAAACAATCGTTGGATAAAACGAGCGTGAGTTTGACAAGTTTTGAATTTAAACAAATGAACACATATAAGACACTACTAGGACGTTAAACACGAGTCCTTAAAAGATCAAATGCTTTTTTTTGTTTCAAAAGTACACTATTTTTTCTTTTGGAGTGTATTCACAAGGTTTTAAGCAATCTTGGGATACAACGAGCGTGAGTTTGACAAGTTTTGAATTTAAACAAATGAAAACATATAAGACACTACTAGGACGCTAAACTCGAGTCCTTAAAAGATCAAATGCTTTTTTTGTTTCAAAAGTACACTATTTTTTCTTTTGGAGTCTATTCACAAGGTTTTAAGCAATCCTGGGATACAACGAGCGTGAGTTTCACAAGTGTTGAATTTAAACAAATGAAAACATATAAGACACTACTAGGACGCTAAACTCGAGTCCTTAAAAGATCAAATGCTTTTTTTTGTTTCAAAAGTACACTATTTTTTCTTTTGGAGTCTATTCACAAGGTTTTAAGCAATCCTGGGATACAACGAGCGTGAGTTTCACAAGTGTTGAATTTAATCAAATGAACACATATGAGACACTACTAGGACGCTAAACTCGAGTCCTTAAAAGAAAATGCTTTTTTTGTTTCAAAAGTACACTATTTTTTCATTTGGAGTGTATTCACAAGGTTTTAAGCAATCGTTGGATAAAACGAGCGTGAGTTTGACAAGTTTTGAATTTAAACAAATGAACACATATAAGACACTACTAGGACGTTAAACACGAGTCCTTAAAAGATCAAATGCTTTTTTTTGTTTCAAAAGTACACTATTTTTTCTTTTGGAGTGTATTCACAAGGTTTTAAGCAATCTTGGGATACAACGAGCGTGAGTTTGACAAGTTTTGAATTTAAACAAATGAAAACATATAAGACACTACTAGGACGCTAAACTCGAGTCCTTAAAAGATCAAATGCTTTTTTTGTTTCAAAAGTACACTATTTTTTCATTTGGAGTGTATTCACAAGGTTTTAAGCAATCGTTGGATAAAACGAGCGTGAGTTTGACAAGTTTTGAATTTAAACAAATGAACACATATAAGACACTACTAGGACGTTAAACACGAGTCCTTAAAAGATCAAATGCTTTTTTTTGTTTCAACAGTACACTATTTTTTCTTTTGGAGTGTATTCACAAGGTTTTAAGCAATCTTGGGATACAACGAGCGTGAGTTTGACAAGTTTTGAATTTAAACAAATGAAAACATATAAGACACTACTAGGACGCTAAACTCGAGTCCTTAAAAGATCAAATGCTTTTTTTGTTTCAAATGTACACTATTTTTTCATTTGGAGTCAATTCACAAGGTTTTAAGCAATCGTTGGATAAAACGAGCGTGAGTTTGACAAGTTTTGAATTTAAACAAATGAACACATATAAGACACTGCTAGGACGCTAAACACAAGTCCTTAAAAGATCAAATGCTTTTTTGTGTTTCCAAAGTACACTATTTTTTCTTTTGGAGTGTATTCACAAGGTTTTAAGCAATCTTGGGATACAACGAGCGTGAGTTTGACAAGTTTTGAATTTAAACAAATGAAAACATATAAGACACTACTAGGACGCTAAACTCGAGTCCTTAAAAGATCAAATGCTTTTTTTGTTTCAAAAGTACACTATTTTTTCATTTGGAGTCTATTCACAAGGTTTTAAGCAATCGTTGGATAAAACGAGCGTGAGTTTGACAAGTTTTGAATTTAAACAAATGAACACATATAAGACACTACTAGGACGCTAAACACGAGTCCGTAAAAGATTAAATGCTTTTTTTTGTTTCAAAAGTACACTATTTTTTCTTTTGGATTCTATTCACAAGGTTTTAAGCAATCCTGGGATAGAACGAGCGTGAGTTTCAGAAGTGTTGAATTTAAACAAATGAAAACATATAAGACACTAATAGGACGCTAAACTCGAGTCGTTAAAAGATCAAATGCTTTTTTTGTTTCAAAAGTACACTATTTTTTCATTTGGAGTTTATTCACAAGGTTTTAAGCAATCGTTGGATAAAACGAGCGTGAGTTTGACAAGTTTTGAATTTAAACAAATGAACACATATAAGACACTACTAGGACGCTAAACACGAGTCCTTAAAAGATCAAATGCTTTTTTTTGTTTCAAAAGTACACTATTTTTTCTTTTGGAGTCTTTTCACAAGGTTTTAAGCAATCCTGGGATACAACGAGCGTGAGTTTCACAAGTGTTGAATTTAATCAAATGAACACGTATGAGACACTACTAGGACGCTAAACTCGAGTCCTTAAAAGATCAAATGCTTTTTTTGTTTCAAAAGTACACTATTTTTTCATTTGGAGTGTATTCACAAGGTTTTAAACAATCGTTGGATAAAACGAGCGTGAGTTTGACAAGTTTTGAATTTAAACAAATGAACACATATAAGACACTACTAGGACGCTAAACACGAGTCCTTAAAAGATCAAATGCTTTTTTTGTTTCAAAAGTACACTATTTTTTCATTTGGAGTCTATTCACAAGGTTTTAAGCAATCGTTGGATAAAACGAGCGTGAGTTTGACAAGTTTTGAATTTAAACAAATGAACACATATAAGACACTACTAGGACGCTAAACTCGAGTCCTTAAAAGATCAAATGCTTTTTTTGTTTCAAAAGTACACTATTTTTTCATTTGGAGTGTATTCACAAGGTTTTAAACAATCGTTGGATAAAACGAGCGTGAGTTTGACAAGTTTTGAATTTAAACAAATGAACACATATAAGACACTACTAGGACGTTAAACACGAGTCCTTAAAAGATCAAATGCTTTTTTTTGTTTCAAAAGTACACTATTTTTTCTTTTGGAGTGTATTCACAAGGTTTTAAGCAATCTTGGGATACAACGAGCGTGAGTTTGACAAGTTTTGAATTTAAACAAATGAAAACATATAAGACACTACTAGGACGCTAAACTCGAGTCCTTAAAAGATCAAATGCTTTTTTTGTTTCAAAAGTACACTATTTTTTCATTTGGAGTGTATTCACAAGGTTTTAAGCAATCGTTGGATAAAACGAGCGTGAGTTTGACAAGTTTTGAATTTAAACAAATGAACACATGTAAGACACTAATAGGACACTAAACTCGAGTCCTTAAAAGATCAAATGCTTTTTTTGTTTCAAATGTACACTATTTTTTCATTTAGAGTGTATTCACAAGGTTTTAAGCAATCGTTGGATAAAACGAGCATGAGTTTGACAAGTTTTGAATTTAAACAAATGAACACATATAAGACACTACTATGACGCTAAACACGAGTCCTTAAAAGATCAAATCCTTTTTTTTGTTTCAAAAGTACACTATTTTTTCTTTTGGAGTGTATTCACAAGGTTTTAAGCAATCTTGGGATACAACGAGCGTGAGTTTGACAAGTTTTGAATTTAAACAAATGAAAACATATAAGACACTACTAGGACGCTAAACTCGAGTCCTTAAAAGATCAAATGCTTTTTTTGTTTCAAA
Source organism: Crataegus laevigata (assembly GCA_963580275.1). Lineage (NCBI taxonomy): Eukaryota > Viridiplantae > Streptophyta > Magnoliopsida > Rosales > Rosaceae > Crataegus > Crataegus laevigata. Next base: position 22,926,894 of record OY756945.1, read on the forward strand.
AGTACACTATTTTTTCATTTGGAGTCTATTCACAAGGTTTTAAGCAATCGTTGGATAAAACGAGCGTGAGTTTGACAAGTTTTGAATTTAAACAAATGAACACATATAAGACACTACTAGGACGCTAAACACGAGTCCGTAAAAGATTAAATGCTTTTTTTTGTTTCAAAAGTACACTATTTTTTCTTTTGGATTCTATTCACAAGGTTTTAAGCAATCCTGGGATAGAACGAGCGTGAGTTTCACAAGTTTTGAATTTAAACAAATGAAAACATATAAGACACTACTAGGACGCTAAACTCGAGTCCTTAAAAGATCAAATGCTTTTTTTGTTTCAAAAGTACACTATTTTTTCATTTGGAGTCTATTCACAAGGTTTTAAGCAATCGTTGGATAAAACGAGCGTGAGTTTGACAAGTTTTGAATTTAAACAAATGAACACATATAAGACACTACTAGGACGCTAAACTCGGGTCCTTAAAAGATCAAATGCTTTTTTTGTTTCAAATGTACACTATTTTTTCATTTAGAGTGTATTCACAAGGTTTTAAGCAATCGTTGGATAAAACGAGCATGAGTTTGACAAGTTTTGAATTTAAACAAATGAACACATATAAGACACTACTATGACGCTAAACACGAGTCCTTAAAAGATCAAATGCTTTTTTTTGTTTCAAAAGTACACTATTTTTTCTTTTGGAGTGTATTCACAAGGTTTTAAGCAATCTTGGGATACAACGAGCGTGAGTTTGACAAGTTTTGAATTTAAACAAATGAAAACATATAAGACACTACTAGGACGCTAAACTCGAGTCCTTAAAAGATCAAATGCTTTTTTTGTGTCAAAAGTACACTATTTTTTCATTTGGAGTGTATTCACAAGGTTTTAAGCAATCGTTGGATAAAACGAGCGTGAGTTTGACAAGTTTTGAATTTAAACAAATGAACACATATAAGACACTACTAGGACGCTAAACACGAGTCCTTAAAAGATCAAATGCTTTTTTTTGTTTCGAAAGTAAACTATTTTTTCTTTTGGAGTGTATTCACAAGGTTTTAAGCAATCTTGGGATGCAACGAGCGTGAGTTTGACAAGTTTTGAATTTAAACAAATGAAAACATATAAGACACTACTAGGACGCTATACTCGAGTCCTTAAAAGATCAAATGCTTTTTTTGTTTCAAAAGTACACTAGTTTTTCATTTGGAGTGTATTCACAAGGTTTTAAGCAATCGTTGGATAAAACGAGCGTGAGTTTGACAAGTTTTGAATTTAAACAAATGAACACATATAAGACACTACTAGGACGCTAAACACGAGTGCTTAAAAGATCAAATGCTTTTTTTTGTTTCAAAATTACACTATTTTTTCTTTTGGAGTCTATTCACAAGGTTTGAAGCAATCCTGGGATACAACGAGCGTGAGTTTCACAAGTGTTGAATTTAAACAAATGAAAACATATAAGACACTACTAGGACGCTAAACTCGAGTCCTTAAAAGATCAAATGCTTTTTTTGTTTCAAAAGTACACTATTTTTTCATTTGGAGTGTATTCACAAGGTTTTAAGCAATCGTTGGATAAAACGAGCGTGAGTTTGACAAGTTTTGAATTTAAACAAATGAACACATGTAAGACACTAGTAGGACCCTAAACTCGAGTCCTTAAAAGATCAAATGCTTTTTTTGTTTCAAAAGTACACTGTTTTTTCATTTCGAGTCTATTCACAAGGTTTTAAGCAATCCTGGGATACAACGAGCGTGAGTTTCACAAGTGTTGAATTTAATCAAATGAACACATATGAGACACTACTAGGACGCTAAACTCGAGTCCTTAAAAGATCAAATGCTTTTTTTGTTTCAAAAGTACACTATTTTTTCATTTGGAGTGTATTCACAAGGTTTTAAGCAATCGTTGGATAAAACGAGCGTGAGTTTGACAAGTTTTGAATTTAAACAAATGAACACATATAAGACACTACTAGGACGCTAAACACGAGTCCTTAAAAGATCTAATGCTTTTTTTTGTTTCGAAAGTAAACTATTTTTTCTTTTGGAGTGTATTCACAAGGTTTTAAGCAATCGTTGCATAAAACGAGCGTGAGTTTGACAAGTTTTGAATTTAAACAAATGAACACATATAAGACACTACTAGGACGCTAAACACGAGTCCTTAAAAGATCAAATGCTTTTTTTTGTTTCAAAAGTACACTATTTTTTCTTTTGGAGTCTATTCACAAGGTTTTAAGCAATCCTGGGATACAACAAGCGTGAGTTTCACAAGTGTTGAATTTAAACAAATGAAAACATATAAGACACTACTAGGATGCTAAACTCGAGTCCTTAAAAGATCAAATGCTTTTTTTGTTTCAAAAGTACACTATTTTTTCATTTGGAGTGTATTCACAAGGTTTTAAGCAATCGTTGGATAAAACGAGCGTGAGTTTGACAAGTTTTGAATTTAAACAAATGAACACATATAAGACACTACTAGGACGTTAAACACGAGTCCTTAAAAGATCAAATGCTTTTTTTTGTTTCAAAAGTACACTATTTTTTCTTTTGGAGTGTATTCACAAGGTTTTAAGCAATCTTGGGATACAACGAGCGTGAGTTTGACAAGTTTTGAATTTAAACAAATGACAACATATAAGACACTACTAGGACGCTAAATGATAGTTCACATTTCATATGCATTTATAGCATCCATATTTTGTGTCTTTGTGGTGTGTTTGATTTAAACTAGTTGCATTTTACATCATTTTGTGTTAGTGTGCAGCTATGTGTGTGTTAGGATCAATTGGAAGGATAATGAACCAAAAACACCACATTTGGTAGCCGAGCATTACTCCAAGCATGGAGATGGATTTTTGAAGTCCAAATGAAATATCTAAGCATGTTGGTTGCTGGAATTTCAGGAAGTAATATGGAGGGAAGGAGGGTGCAATTCGGCCATATTGGAGAACCTATGCATGGCACATGCATTGGATTCGGATTTGGGTGATTTCACCACCTTGCCATGCATTAACTTACATTTTCTACCCTTCCCATTAGTTAAACCTTTCAGCCATGCAATTTCACAAACAATTTCACCCATGCCGTGCCTTTTCTATCCCTTGCCAGCCTGTCATTGCAGTTTTCACATGCTTCTCCATTCAAAATGACCACATGCTTGCCCATTTTCCCCATGCCATGCACTATCCATTTCAGAAATTGAATCCCCCATCATTACACACACTTGCATCCCATATTTTACATTTGTTGAGATCCAATCTTGGATCTAAACCTGAAAAGCTACTCCATTCATTCTCTTTAAGTGTAATGAAATCTGGGGGGGGGGGAAATGAATCTTCAATTCGGCATAAACTCTCCAATTCCACAACCCTACACTACTACATTCATCCTTACTCCCAAAACACAAAAACATCACACCATTTCTGCCCATTCTCTCCCATTTTCACAGAAACCATCTCATCATCACCGTGCCACATTCATCTACACCATTCTTGGAGGACTACACCACACTTGGAGAGCTTGCACCGAAGGCCATTCCCAAGTGATCTTCAACACAGTTTTGCTTCAAGGGGTTCTTCTTCTTAATTCTATGTACACTCATGTTATATTTCTATGTCAAATCTTTGTAAACATGAAGTGTAACTAATCTCTCTATAGGGATTCGATGTAGCCTAGCAAGATTGCCATGTAGTTAACTCGGAAATGCTCAGTTTATCATTCTATTTCTTGTTTCACTCTCTGATTTTAATTGTGACTTTGTGTGTTGATTTTGATGCTTGATCACCATTTGAATTAACCATAAGTTGTTTAGCCAATCTTATAGCACACATCATGCATAACCTTGGCAGATATGGGAATGAATGAAGGGAATGTTTGGCATACATCCTGCCAAGTGTTTCCTTTGGTTTTATGAAAGTTTCTTATGCTTAACACATTCTTGATTAATAACCGAAGTTGCACATCACAATTAGGTCCATGATTAGGAATATTTGATCAAAACCACACACCATATGGATGATCATAACTAAAGTGAAACAAACTCAAGAAATAGATAGATGGGTGAGCATAACTTGAATTAGCAAACATGGAATCAATTAGCTATGGTGAAACCGAATCCCTAGCCTCCTCTCTATTGTTACAATCCCTAGCCTCAACTCCCTTGGTTCTACCCCATTTTATTACTTGTTATCTTATTTACTTGTAGCCATTTCATGTCCGTATGTTTCAAGATACAACTCCAAATCTGTTTAACTTGATTAGTTCTAGGTTCTAGTAAGTTTCTTGCAAAACAAGTGGTTATATAGGTCTAATTAGTCCCTGAGGATTCGACACCCTTACTTGTGTTCTTATACTCAACATGTTTGTAGCACTAGGAAGGAAAAACTTCAACAAAAATGGCGCCGTTGCCGGGGACTGATTTCAGTCCCTTGTAATTGCTTGTTTTGCTATTTTAAACTTTGTTATTTTCATTCTAAGTAGAGTTTAGTTTTGTTTTCTGTTTAATCTTGTTTGTTTTGTTTTGTTTTAGGTAGTATATGTCACATAGACTTGTTGAGTTGGGCCAAAGAATTGAACGTTTGAAAGGCAACACTTTGGACAACTTTGTGCCAACAAGTTCATCATCCTTTGTCCGAGGAGAAGAAGAAGCAAGTTCATCTAGTTCCACAAGTGAAGCTTCTGAGCACATTCATAAGGAAAGAGGAGAAGAGATGGCTGCCAACCAAGATGAACTTAGAGCCTTGGAGGACTTTGCACAACCAATCATACCAAATTCTCCTTCATGCATCTTGCTCTCCACCGAAGCTAGAAACTATGATCTTAAGTCTTCACATTTTCATATGCTTCCTTCATTTTATGGCATACCTAATGAAGATCCTTTAGCTCATGTTAAAGAGTTTTACAATGTTGTGAGTGGTTTACCTTTGCAGGGAGTAAGTGAAGCAAACTTGAGAATGAGAGTGTTTCCTTACACTTTGAAAGACAAGGCCAAGAGTTGGTTAATGACCTTAGCTCCGGGTTCACTCACCACATGGGATGCCGTGGCTAAGAAGTTCTTGGAGAAGTTTTTCTCCACTCAAAAGACAGCCACATTAAGGGGACAAATCTTCAATTTCAAACAAGATGATGGAGAGCCTTTCAATGAGTGTTGGGAGCGTTTTAAAGGACATTTGTTGCAATGTCCACACCATGGGTTACCTCTTCACTTACAAATGCAAATTTTTTATGATGGACTAACCCAAACATGTCAATCAACCGTTGATAATGCCGCAGGTGGTGCTTTGAAGAAAAAGAATGCTCAAGAGTCTTACAACATTTATGAGATGTTGGGATCTAATGCTCAACACAAAGATGTAAGGGGTAAGAAACTTGGAGTGTATGAAACAAGTTCTAACCATGACCTTTCTTTGCAGGTAGCTAACCTAGAAAGAAAGCTTGAATCCGTGCTCAACTTGGTGCCAACACCAAGTGAGGTGTGTGCCATTTGCAACATACCAAGCCACCCTACTCATCAATGTCCATCTAGGGAGGCCTATCCCGAGTTTGTTCAAGAACAAGTGAACCTCATGAATTCTTACAATCAAAGGCCAAGGAATGATGCATTTTCAAACACATATAATCCGGGGTGGAGAGATCATCCCAACTTTTCATGGAAGAACAACAACAACTACCAAAATTTCCAACCAAGACCTCCCAATGCCAACCAAAATCAAGTCCAAAACTTCCAACCAAGACCTGCCCCTACACTTGAGGATACGGTTAAGTTGTTAGCTCAAAACACATTGCAATTCCAACAAGCCACAAATAGCACTTTCCAACAACATTCGGCTGCCCTAACCAAAATGGAGACACAATTGGGACAAATTGCGGATGCCTTGAACCAAAGAGAGGTTGGCAAGTTTCCAAGCCAACCCGTGATACTCCAAAGGAACCAAGAGCAAGCCAAAGCAATAACTACACTGAGAAATGGTAAGGTTATTGATAATAGAGTTGGAAATGAAGTTACTAATGAATTTGATCATGTGAATGTAGGTGCAAATGAGAAACCAAATGAGGAACCAAGCCATGCTTCTTCCTCAAATGAAGCACCAAACCTTCACAAGGCCGAGAAGCCTTACACTCCACCAATACCATTCCCTGGAAGACTTGCCAAGGGCAAGCAGGATAAGTCATTTAAAGAAATTTTTGATATTCTAAGTAAGGTGAATGTGAACTTACCTTTGCTTGATGTCATTAGGAACATGCCGGCTTATGGGAAATTCTTCAAGGAGTTAAACAACTACAAAAGGAAGTATGGACCACATGAGAAGGTAGTGGTGTCGGAGAATGTAAGTGCGGTGTTGCAAAGAAAACTTCCACCAAAGCTCAAAGATCCGGGAAGTTTTTCTATCAACATCACCATAGGGGACAAGAAAGTGGAGAAGGCCATGCTTGATTTGGGTGCTAGCATCAACTTAATGCCATACTCCGTGTACCTTCAACTAGGTTTGGGGGAATTGAAGGCCACAACCATTTCCCTACAACTTGCGGACAGATCCGTGAAGTATCCAAGAGGTATAGTAGAGGACATTCTAGTTCAAATTGATAAACTAATCTTGCCTGTGGATTTTGTAGTGTTGGACATGGAAGAAGCACCTATACATGATAGAGAGTTGCCTATTTTGCTTGGAAGACCATTCATGGCCACGGCCAAGACCATCATTGATGTGCAAAATGGAATCCTCACTATGACCGTGCTAGGAGAGACCGTTCAATTCAAAGTGTTTGAGTCTCTTGCTCATCCTTCTTCATCTCTTGATTGCTATGCCATTGATGTGCTTGATTCACTTGTTTTCTCTAAGTTCTTGCAGGCACAATCTAATGAACCATTACAAACCGTTTTGACTCAATCTCAAGATGAGTTTGATGATGAAGATGCACTCATGGAAGTGGTTGCTGCCTTGGAAGCATTAGCACCATATCCTTTGAATGTTTCACCTCTTGTAGAGTCATTAGAACCATCAAGGTCACATTTAATCCCTTCCATTGTTAAGGCACCTAAACTTGAACTTAAACCACTTCCACCACATCTAAAATATGCATATCTAGCTGAATTTGAAACTCTACCTGTTATCATAGCTTCGGACCTAACACCTAATGAAGAAGATAAACTACTTAGGGTGTTAAAAGAGTCCAAATCGGCTATTGGTTGGTCTATTGCAGATATCAAGGGAATAAGCCCTACTAGGTGCATGCATAGGATCCTCTTGGAGGATGGAGCAAAGACAACCCGTGAGCCACAAAGAAGGCTCAATCCACACATGAAAGAAGTTGTTAGGGATGAAGTCTTGAAGTTGTTAGATGTGGGGATCATATATCCCATTTCTGATAGCAAATGGGTGAGTGCCATTCAAGTGGTACCAAAGAAGGTGGGAATCACGGTGATGAGGAATGAAAACAAAGAGCTTGTGACCATAAAACCCACGGCTAGTTGGAGAGTTTGCACCGATTACAGGAAGTTGAATTCTAACACTAGAAAAGATTACTTTCCCATGCCTTTCATAGATCAAATGCTTGAGAGATTGGCAGGTTATTCACACTATTGTTTTCTTGATGGTTACTCAGGTTACAATCAAATTGCAATTGCCCCGGAGGATCAAGAGAAAACAACATTCACATGTCCATTTGGCACATTTGCATATAGGAGAATGCCCTTTGGACTTTGCAATGCCCCGGCCACATTCCAAAGATGTATGTTGGCAATCTTTTCTGACATGGTGGAAAGGTTCATTGAGGTATTCATGGATGATTTTTCAGTGTTTGGTTCTTCTTTTGATGAATGTCTTAACCATCTCTCTTTAGTGCTTCAAAGGTGCCAAGAAACCAATTTGGTTCTCAATTGGGAGAAATGCCAATTCATGGTGAAACAAGGCATTGTTTTAGGCCATGTGATCTCTAGCAAAGGAATGGAGGTAGACAAAGCCAAAATTGACATTATCAACACTATGGCAGCTCCTACAACCGTGAAGGGAGTGAGAAGTTTCTTAGGGCATGCAGGCTTTTATAGACGTTTCATTAAGAACTTTTCAATGATAACTCGGCCTCTATGCAATTTGTTAGCTAAAGATGTTGTGTTTCACTTTGATAAAGCTTGTATGGATGCATTCAATACTTTGAAACATGAACTAACCTCGGCTCCTATCATTATGGCACCAGATTGGTCTCTACCTTTTGAATTAATGTGTGATGCCTCTGATTATGCTATTGGTGCAGTTTTAGGACAAAGGGTTAACAAACTCCCACATGTGATCTATTACGCAAGCCGTACTCTCAATGATGCTCAACTCAACTACTCCACAACTGAAAAGGAGTTGCTTGCTATTGTCTTTGCATTAGAGAAATTTAGATCATATCTTGTGGGATCTAAAGTCATTGTGTTTTCTGATCATGCAGCCCTTAGGTATTTGATGACAAAGAAGGATGCTAAACCGCGCCTAATTAGATGGATACTCTTACTACAAGAGTTTGATTTGGAAATTCGAGATAAGAAGGGAAGTGACAATGTTGTGGCTGACCATTTGTCTCGGCTTGATCAAGACCATGGAGTTGGACCACCCTTGCCTCTAAATGAATCATTTCCAGATGAACAACTCTTTGTTGTTCAAGAAAAGGAACCATGGTATGCTGATTTTGTCAATTACCTTGCTTGTGGTGTATTTAGAAATGACATTTCTTTTCAGGAAAGAAAGAAGTTCCTTGCCATGGTAAAGCATTACATTTGGGATGAACCATACTTGTTTAAGTATTGTCCTGACCAAATCATTAGGAGATGTGTCCCAGAAAGTGAGCAACAAAGCATTCTAACATTTAGCCATACATTGGCATGTGGAGGACATTTTGGTGCCAAAAAGACATCCCTAAAGGTTTTACAATCTGGTTTCTTTTGGCCTACTCTATTCAAAGATGCTTTTGATTTTTGTTCTAAGTGTGATAGGTGCCAGAAAATGGGGAACATAAGCCGAAGGAATGAGATGCCTTTGAACAACATTTTGGTGGTAGAACTCTTTGATGTTTGGGGAATCGACTTCATGGGACCATTCCCATCCTCTTTTGGTTACTTATACATTTTAGTGGCCGTAGATTATGTATCCAAATGGGTGGAAGCCATTGCTACAAGAACTAATGATCATAAGGTTGTGTTGAATTTTCTTAAAGATGTGATTTTTTGTAGGTTTGGAACACCAAGAGCTATTATTAGTGATGGTGGCACCCATTTCTGCAACAAACCTTTTGAATCCTTGATGAAGAAGTACAACATCAACCACAAAGTGTCCACCCCGTACCATCCTCAAACCTCGGGACAAGTAGAGATTAGCAATAGGGAGATCAAGAACATTTTGATGAAAACCGTGAGCCCTACAAGGAAGGATTGGTCATTGAGGTTGAATGATGCACTATGGGCATATAGGACAGCATACAAGACTCCCATTGGCATGAGTCCATATCGACTTGTGTTTGGGAAAGCTTGTCATTTGCCAATGGAGCTTGAACACCGTGCATATTGGGCCATCAAGAAGTTCAACTTTGATTACAAAGATGCGGGCATAGCAAGAAAGCTCCAACTTAATGAGTTGGAAGAGCTTAGAAATGAGGCATATGAGAATGCCAAAATCTACAAGGAAAGGACTAAGCTCTATCATGACAAAGCCATTCTAAGGAAGGAGTTTCACCAAGGTATGAAAGTACTTTTGTTTGACTCACGTTTGAGACTTTTTCCAGGGAAATTGAAGTCTAGGTGGGTTGGACCATTCAAGGTGGTGCAAACATTCCCCCACGGGGCTGTGGAGATTGAGAGCATGAAGAATGGCACCTCTTTTAAAGTCAATGGGCAGAGATTGAAGCCATATTTGGACAATGTGGAGGATGAGCTAATGTATCAAGTGGTGGATTACCTTGAATTTACAACACCATGAACAAGCTTCCATGTCTTGCCTAGACATTAAATAAAGCGCTTACTAGGAGGCAACCTAGTGTGGTTTGTATTCTTTACTTATGTTGTGACTATGTTGTTTCCCTGCCATATTCTTTGCCTACCTGCACTACATTCAAATGTAAACATTGAGGACAATGTTTAAGTTAGGTTTGGGGGTATTTTGGATGGAAAATGTTGTTTTTATGTTGTTTTGGACAAGTGTTTCTGTTTTAGTGTTGAAAAGCTTGTTTTAGTGTTTGTTTGTGTTTGTTTTGGTTAAATGTGTTTTTGCTTACTAATACAAATGTATATGAGAGCTATGTTTGCAAATAAACTTTGGGGTCACTATGAAAAGTTTTGTATTTGGTTGGCATGTATAAAGTTGTAACACTTGAAGATATGATGATAGAGGTACCATACTCAAATTCACAAAGAAGAATAGTGGAGACTACCCTAGTGAGTTATTTTGAGCCTAAATTGTTTCTTTGAGAGGGTTTAAAGTGTTTCTACTCCTATCTTTTCTTTCAAATTTCACTTTAAATGATCTCATTGCTTTATTTTGTTTGAATGCTAAGAATTACTCTCCTTTGTAGATACCATGTGTTTAGTACCATTCATGAAAGAACTCAATGAGATGATGTTAGGCTATGCATGTTTAACTACTAAATGGCTAAAATCCTATCCCTTTGTGTGTTCCATTCACCCCGTTGCAGCCAAACACTTTTGCCTAATTCTTTTATCACCCACACACCATACTCTACACCATCCTAGCTCAATTCAAGCCGTACCTTATAGCTTGGGGAATACCAATGTGATGAACTCCAAGGGTAAATTGATTGATAAAACAAGATTTTGGTGTGTACCGAAGGCCTATGTGAAGTGTGATTCTAAAAAAAAAAAGAAGTTAACAAAGAAGAGAATCAAGTGAAAACAAGTTCCAAATCTCCTCATCATAAGACATAGGTCTTGGACGCCAAAAATGAAGATGAAAGAATGCAAATGCAAGTGAAGAGCATGAATCTCAAAGACACTTTGGTATGCCCCAAGTTCTAGTATTTCATATCACTTCTTTCATAACCCATAACCTAAGCCGTACATTACAATCTTGAGAAAGACCTAGTTGATCATTGAGGAGGTATTCATGGGTGATGGTAAGTATGTGTGTATTCTATATTCTTAGCATTTGATTCATTTCATGAGATCTACTCAGAAATTGTGCTTTCATTTCAAGTTTCATATGTGAGAATTTTGATTTCCTTTACATAACTTCATTCACATATGCTAGTGGAGAGACTAAAAACCTTAGGATCTGAGTGAGAACTTGAGTGGAACCGTGAGGAATAGAGTTGAGGCGAATTCATTCTTAAACATTTGGGTATGGTGGCCTTGAAGTTGTAAAACATGGTGAAATATCTTTATACATTACAATTGATACGATTCTTTGGAATGGCTGGGCTTTTGAGTTTGATTGTATGACAAAGTTTTCATTGGTTCTTATTAGTTTGTTTAAAGCATGTTTAACCAAAGTTGTTTGCAGATTTTGTTGATGTTTGAGGGTGTCATCTTTATAAACTCTCAGGAGACACAACTCCTCCAACTAGGGACACCTAGGGGTTCAAAGGCTTGTTGCACATGCTCAGTGCAATCGTTTGGCCAGCGAAAGTGGTTTAGTTAGTTGTTAGTGTTTGTTAGATGTTAGGGTGTTGTGTGTTTTAATTCTAAGTTTGCTCGTGGACTAGCAAAAACCAGGTTTGGGGGTATTTGATAGTTCACATTTCATATGCATTTATAGCATCCATATTTTGTGTCTTTGTGGTGTGTTTGATTTAAACTAGTTGCATTTTACATCATTTTGTGTTAGTGTGCAGCTATGTGTGTGTTAGGATCAATTGGAAGGATAATGAACCAAAAACACCACATTTGGTAGCCGAGCATTACTCCAAGCATGGAGATGGATTTTTGAAGTCCAAATGAAATATCTAAGCATGTTGGTTGCTGGAATTTCAGGAAGTAATATGGAGGGAAGGAGGGTGCAATTCGGCCATATTGGAGAACCTATGCATGGCACATGCATTGGATTCGGATTTGGGTGATTTCACCACCTTGCCATGCATTAACTTACATTTTCTACCCTTCCCATTAGTTAAACCTTTCAGCCATGCAATTTCACAAACAATTTCACCCATGCCGTGCCTTTTCTATCCCTTGCCAGCCTGTCATTGCAGTTTTCACATGCTTCTCCATTCAAAATGACCACATGCTTGCCCATTTTCCCCATGCCATGCACTATCCATTTCAGAAATTGAATCCCCCATCATTACACACACTTGCATCCCATATTTTACATTTGTTGAGATCCAATCTTGGATCTAAACCTGAAAAGCTACTCCATTCATTCTCTTTAAGTGTAATGAAATCTGGGGGGGGGGGAAATGAATCTTCAATTCGGCATAAACTCTCCAATTCCACAACCCTACACTACTACATTCATCCTTACTCCCAAAACACAAAAACATCACACCATTTCTGCCCATTCTCTCCCATTTTCACAGAAACCATCTCATCATCACCGTGCCACATTCATCTACACCATTCTTGGAGGACTACACCACACTTGGAGAGCTTGCACCGAAGGCCATTCCCAAGTGATCTTCAACACAGTTTTGCTTCAAGGGGTTCTTCTTCTTAATTCTATGTACACTCATGTTATATTTCTATGTCAAATCTTTGTAAACATGAAGTGTAACTAATCTCTCTATAGGGATTCGATGTAGCCTAGCAAGATTGCCATGTAGTTAACTCGGAAATGCTCAGTTTATCATTCTATTTCTTGTTTCACTCTCTGATTTTAATTGTGACTTTGTGTGTTGATTTTGATGCTTGATCACCATTTGAATTAACCATAAGTTGTTTAGCCAATCTTATAGCACACATCATGCATAACCTTGGCAGATATGGGAATGAATGAAGGGAATGTTTGGCATACATCCTGCCAAGTGTTTCCTTTGGTTTTATGAAAGTTTCTTATGCTTAACACATTCTTGATTAATAACCGAAGTTGCACATCACAATTAGGTCCATGATTAGGAATATTTGATCAAAACCACACACCATATGGATGATCATAACTAAAGTGAAACAAACTCAAGAAATAGATAGATGGGTGAGCATAACTTGAATTAGCAAACATGGAATCAATTAGCTATGGTGAAACCGAATCCCTAGCCTCCTCTCTATTGTTACAATCCCTAGCCTCAACTCCCTTGGTTCTACCCCATTTTATTACTTGTTATCTTATTTACTTGTAGCCATTTCATGTCCGTATGTTTCAAGATACAACTCCAAATCTGTTTAACTTGATTAGTTCTAGGTTCTAGTAAGTTTCTTGCAAAACAAGTGGTTATATAGGTCTAATTAGTCCCTGAGGATTCGACACCCTTACTTGTGTTCTTATACTCAACATGTTTGTAGCACTAGGAAGGAAAAACTTCAACACTAAACTCGAGTCCTTAAAAGATCAAATGCTTTATTTGTTTCAAAAGTACACTATTTTTTCATTTGGAGTGTATTCACAAGGTTTTAAGCAATCGTTGGATAAAACGAGCATGAGTTTGACAAGTTTTGAATTTAAACAAATGAACACATATAAGACACTACTAGGACGCTAAACACGAGTCCTTAAAAGATCAAATGCTTTTTTTTGTTTCGAAAGTAAACTATTTTTTCTTTTGGAGTGTATTCACAAGGTTTTAAGCAATCTTGGGATGCAACGAGCGTGAGTTTGACAAGTTTTGAATTTAAACAAATGAAAACATATAAGACACTACTAGGACGCTAAACTCGAGTCCTTAAAAGATCAAATGCTTTTTTTGTGTCAAAAGTACACTATTTTTTCATTTGGAGTGTATTCACAAGGTTTTAAGCAATCGTTGGATAAAACGAGCGTTGACAAGTTTTGAATTTAAACAAATGAACACATATAAGACACTACTAGGACGCTAAACACGAGTCCTTAAAAGATCAATTGCTTATTTTTGTTTCGAAAGTAAACTATTTTTTCTTTTGGAGTGTATTCACAAGGTTTTAAGCAATCTTGGGATGCAACGAGCGTGAGTTTGACAAGTTTTGAATTTAAACAAATGAAAACATATAAGACACTACTAGGACGCTAAACTCGAGTCCTTAAAAGATCAAATGCTTTTTTTGTTTCAAAAGTACACTAGTTTTTCATTTGGAGTGTATTCACAAGGTTTTAAGCAATCGTTGGATAAAATGAGCGTGAGTTTGACAAGTTTTGAATTTAAACAAATGAACACATATAAGACACTACTAGGACGCTAAACACGAGTGCTTAAAAGATCAAATGCTTTTTTTTGTTTCAAAAGTACACTATTTTTTCTTTTGGAGTCTATTCACAAGGTTTGAAGCAATCCTGGGATACAACGAGCGTGAGTTTCACAAGTGTTGAATTTAAACAAATGAAAACATATAAGACACTACTAGGACGCTAAACTCGAGTCCTTAAAAGATCAAATGCTTTTTTTGTTTCAAAAGTACACTATTTTTTCATTTGGAGTGTATTCACAAGGTTTTAAGCAATCGTTGGATAAAACGAGCGTGAGTTTGACAAGTTTTGAATTTAAACAAATGAACACATGTAAGACACTAGTAGGACCCTAAACTCGAGTCCTTAAAAGATCAAATGCTTTTTTTGTTTCAAAAGTACACTATTTTTTCTTTTGGAGTCTATTCACAAGGTTTGAAGCAATCCTGGGATACAACGAGCGTGAGTTTCACAAGTGTTGAATTTAAACAAATGAAAACATATAAGACACTACTAGGACGCTAAACTCGAGTCCTTAAAAGATCAAATGCTTTTTTTTGTTTCGAAAGTAAACTATTTTTTCTTTTGGAGTGTATTCACAAGGTTTTAAGCAATCGTTGCATAAAACGAGCGTGAGTTTGACAAGTTTTGAATTTAAACAAATGAACACATATAAGACACTACTAGGACGCTAAACACGAGTCCTTAAAAGATCAAATGCTTTTTTTTGTTTCAAAAGTACACTATTTTTTCTTTTGGAGTCTATTCACAAGGTTTTAAGCAATCCTGGGATACAACGAGCGTGAGTTTCACAAGTGTTGAATTTAAACAAATGAAAACATATAAGACACTACTAGGATGCTAAACTCGAGTCCTTAAAAGATCAAATGCTTTTTTTGTTTCAAAAGTACACTATTTTTTCATTTGGAGTGTATTCACAAGGTTTTAAGCAATCGTTGGATAAAACGAGCGTGAGTTTGACAAGTTTTGAATTTAAACAAATGAACACATATAAGACACTACTAGGACGTTAAACACGAGTCCTTAAAAGATCAAATGCTTTTTTTTGTTTCAAAAGTACACTATTTTTTCTTTTGGAGTGTATTCACAAGGTTTTAAGCAATCTTGGGATACAACGAGCGTGAGTTTGACAAGTTTTAAATTTAAACAAATGAAAACATATAAGACACTACTAGGACGCTAAACTCGAGTCCTTAAAAGATCAAATGCTTTATTTGTTTCAAAAGTACACTATTTTTTCATTTGGAGTGTATTCACAAGGTTTTAAGCAATCGTTGGATAAAACGAGCATGAGTTTGACAAGTTTTGAATTTAAACAAATGAACACATATAAGACACTACTAGGACGCTAAACACGAGTCCTTAAAAGATCAAATGCTTTTTTTTGTTTCAAAAGTACACTATTTTTTCTTTTGGAGTGTATTCACAAGGTTTTAAGCAATCTTGGGATACAACGAGCGTGAGTTTGACAAGTTTTGAATTTAAACAAATGAAAACATATAAGACACTACTAGGACGCTAAACTCGAGTCCTTAAAAGATCAAATGCTTTTTTTGTGTCAAAAGTACACTATTTTTTCATTTGGAGTGTATTCACAAGGTTTTAAGCAATCGTTGGATAAAACGAGCGTGAGTTTGACAAGTTTTGAATTTAAACAAATGAACACATATAAGACACTACTAGGACGCTAAACACGAGTCCTTAAAAGATCAAATGCTTTTTTTTGTTTCAAAAGTACACTATTTTTTCTTTTGGAGTCTATTCACAAGGTTTTAAGCAATCCTGGGATACAACGAGCGTGAGTTTCACAAGTGTTGAATTTAAACAAATGAAAACATATAAGACACTACTAGGATGCTAAACTCGAGTCCTTAAAAGATCAAATGCTTTTTTTGTTTCAAAAGTACACTATTTTTTCATTTGGAGTGTATTCACAAGGTTTTAAGCAATCGTTGGATAAAACGAGCGTGAGTTTGACAAGTTTTGAATTTAAACAAATGAACACATATAAGACACTACTAGGACGTTAAACACGAGTCCTTAAAAGATCAAATGCTTTTTTTTGTTTCAAAAGTACACTATTTTTTCTTTTGGAGTGTATTCACAAGGTTTTAAGCAATCTTGGGATACAACGAGCGTGAGTTTGACAAGTTTTAAATTTAAACAAATGAAAACATATAAGACACTACTAGGACGCTAAACTCGAGTCCTTAAAAGATCAAATGCTTTATTTGTTTCAAAAGTACACTATTTTTTCATTTGGAGTGTATTCACAAGGTTTTAAGCAATCGTTGGATAAAACGAGCATGAGTTTGACAAGTTTTGAATTTAAACAAATGAACACATATAAGACACTACTAGGACGCTAAACACGAGTCCTTAAAAGATCAAATGCTTTTTTTTGTTTCAAAAGTACACTATTTTTTCTTTTGGAGTGTATTCACAAGGTTTTAAGCAATCTTGGGATACAACGAGCGTGAGTTTGACAAGTTTTGAATTTAAACAAATGAAAACATATAAGACACTACTAGGACGCTAAACTCGAGTCCTTAAAAGATCAAATGCTTTTTTTGTGTCAAAAGTACACTATTTTTTCATTTGGAGTGTATTCACAAGGTTTTAAGCAATCGTTGGATAAAACGAGCGTGAGTTTGACAAGTTTTGAATTTAAACAAATGAACACATATAAGACACTACTAGGACGCTAAACACGAGTCCTTAAAAGATCAAATGCTTTTTTTTGTTTCAAAAGTACACTATTTTTTCTTTTGGAGTCTATTCACAATGTTTTAAGCAATCCTGGGATACAACGAGCGTGAGTTTGACAAGTGTTGAATTTAAACAAATGAAAACATATAAGACACTACTAGGACGCTAAACTCGAGTCCTTAAAAGATCAAATGCTTTTTTTGTTTCAAAAGTACACTATTTTTTCATTTGGAGTGTATTCACAAGGTTTTAAGCAATCGTTGGATAAAACGAGCGTGAGTTTGACAAGTTTTGAATTTAAACAAATGAACACATATAAGACACTACTAGGACGCTAAACACGAGTCCTTAAAAGATCAAATGCTTTTTTTTGTTTCAAAAGTACACTATTTTTTCTTTTGGAGTGTATTCACAAGGTTTTAAGCAATCTTGGGATACAACGAGCGTGAGTTTGACAAGTTTTGAATTTAAACAAATGAAAACATATAAGACACTACTAGGACGCTAAACTCGAGTCCTTAAAAGATAAAATGCTTTTTTTGTTTCAAAAGTACACTATTTTTTCATTTGGAGTGTATTCACAAGGTTTTAAGCAATCGTTGGATAAAACGAGCGTGAGTTTGACAAGTTTTGAATTTAAACAAATGAACACATGTAAGACACTAGTAGGACCCTAAACTCGAGTCCTTAAAAGATCAAATGCTTTTTTTGTTTCAAAAGTACACTGTTTTTTCATTTCGAGTTTATTCACAAGGTTTTAAGCAATCCTGGGATACAACGAGCGTGAGTTTCACAAGTGTTGAATTTAATCAAATGAACACATATGAGACACTACTAGGACGCTAAACTCGAGTCATTAAAAGATCAAATGCTTTTTTTGTTTCAAAAGTACACTATTTTTTCATTTGGAGTGTATTCACAAGGTTTTAAGCAATCGTTGGATAAAATGAGCGTGAGTTTGACAAGTTTTGAATTTAAACAAATGAACACATATAAGACACTACTAGGACGCTAAACACGAGTCCTTAAAAGATCAAATGCTTTTTTTTGTTTCGAAAGTAAACTATTTTTTCTTTTGGAGTGTATTCACAAGGTTTTAAGCAATCGTTGCATAAAACGAGCGTGAGTTTGACAAGTTTTGAATTTAAACAAATGAACACATATAAGACACTACTAGGACGCTAAACACGAGTCCTTAAAAGATCAAATGCTTTTTTTTGTTTCAAAAGTACACTATTTTTTCTTTTGGAGTCTATTCACAAGGTTTTAAGCAATCCTGGGATACAACGAGCGTGAGTTTCACAAGTGTTGAATTTAAACAAATGAAAACATATAAGACACTACTAGGATGCTAAACTCGAGTCCTTAAAAGATCAAATGCTTTTTTTGTTTCAAAAGTACACTATTTTTTCATTTGGAGTGTATTCACAAGGTTTTAAGCAATCGTTGGATAAAACGAGCGTGAGTTTGACAAGTTTTGAATTTAAACAAATGAACACATATAAGACACTACTAGGACGTTAAACACGAGTCCTTAAAAGATCAAATGCTTTTTTTTGTTTCAAAAGTACACTATTTTTTCTTTTGGAGTGTATTCACAAGGTTTTAAGCAATCTTGGGATACAACGAGCGTGAGTTTGACAAGTTTTAAATTTAAACAAATGAAAACATATAAGACACTACTAGGACGCTAAACTCGAGTCCTTAAAAGATCAAATGCTTTATTTGTTTCAAAAGTACACTATTTTTTCATTTGGAGTGTATTCACAAGGTTTTAAGCAATCGTTGGATAAAACGAGCATGAGTTTGACAAGTTTTGAATTTAAACAAATGAACACATATAAGACACTACTAGGACGCTAAACACGAGTCCTTAAAAGATCAAATGCTTTTTTTTGTTTCAAAAGTACACTATTTTTTCTTTTGGAGTGTATTCACAAGGTTTTAAGCAATCTTGGGATACAACGAGCGTGAGTTTGACAAGTTTTGAATTTAAACAAATGAAAACATATAAGACACTACTAGGACGCTAAACTCGAGTCCTTAAAAGATCAAATGCTTTTTTTGTGTCAAAAGTACACTATTTTTTCATTTGGAGTGTATTCACAAGGTTTTAAGCAATCGTTGGATAAAACGAGCGTGAGTTTGACAAGTTTTGAATTTAAACAAATGAACACATATAAGACACTACTAGGACGCTAAACACGAGTCCTTAAAAGATCAAATGCTTTTTTTTGTTTCAAAAGTACACTATTTTTTCTTTTGGAGTCTATTCACAATGTTTTAAGCAATCCTGGGATACAACGAGCGTGAGTTTGACAAGTGTTGAATTTAAACAAATGAAAACATATAAGACACTACTAGGACGCTAAACTCGAGTCCTTAAAAGATCAAATGCTTTTTTTGTTTCAAAAGTACACTATTTTTTCATTTGGAGTGTATTCACAAGGTTTTAAGCAATCGTTGGATAAAACGAGCGTGAGTTTGACAAGTTTTGAATTTAAACAAATGAACACATATAAGACACTACTAGGACGCTAAACACGAGTCCTTAAAAGATCAAATGCTTTTTTTTGTTTCAAAAGTACACTATTTTTTCTTTTGGAGTGTATTCACAAGGTTTTAAGCAATCCTGGGATACAACGAGCGTGAGTTTGACAAGTGTTGAATTTAAACAAATGAAAACATATAACACACTACTAGGACGCTAAACTCGAGTCCTTAAAAGATCAAATGCTTTTTTTGTTTCAAAAGTACACTATTTTTTCATTTGGAGTGTATTCACAAGGTTTTAAGCAATCGTTGGATAAAACGAGCGTGAGTTTGACAAGTTTTGAATTTAAACAAATGAACACATGTAAGACACTAGTAGGACCCTAAACTCGAGTCCTTAAAAGATCAAATGCTTTTTTTGTTTCAAAAGTACACTGTTTTTTCATTTCGAGTTTATTCACAAGGTTTTAAGCAATCCTGGGATACAACGAGCGTGAGTTTCACAAGTGTTGAATTTAATCAAATGAACACATATGAGACACTACTAGCACGCTAAACTCGAGTCCTTAAAAGATCAAATGCTTTTTTTGTTTCAAAAGTACACTATTTTTTCATTTGGAGTGTATTCACAAGGTTTTAAGCAATCGTTGGATAAAACGAGCGTGAGTTTGACAAGTTTTGAATTTAAACAAATGAACACATATAAGACACTACTAGGACGCTAAACACGAGTCCTTAAAAGATCAAATGCTTTTTTTTGTTTCGAAAGTAAACTATTTTTTCTTTTGGAGTGTATTCACAAGGTTTTAAGCAATCGTTGGATAAAACGAGCGTGAGTTTGACAAGTTTTGAATTTAAACAAATGAACACATATAAGACACTACTAGGACGCTAAACACGAGTCCTTAAAAGATCAAATGCTTTTTTTTGTTTCAAAAGTACACTATTTTTTCTTTTGGAGTCTATTCACAAGGTTTTAAGCAATCCTAGGATACAACGAGCGTGAGTTTGACAAGTGTTGAATTTAAACAAATGAAAACATATAAGACACTACTAGGACGCTAAACTCGAGTCCTTAAAAGATCAAATGCTTTTTTTGTTTCAAAAGTACACTATTTTTTCATTTGGAGTGTATTCACAAGGTTTTAAGCAATCGTTGGATAAAACGAGCGTGAGTTTGACAAGTTTTGAATTTAAACAAATGAACACATATAAGACACTACTAGGACGTTAAACACGAGTCCTTAAAAGATCAAATGCTTTTTTTTGTTTCAAAAGTACACTATTTTTTCTTTTGGAGTGTATTCACAAGGTTTTAAGCAATCTTGGGATACAACGAGCGTGAGTTTGACAAGTTTTGAATTTAAACAAATGAAAACATATAAGACACTACTAGGACGCTAAACTCGAGTCCTTAAAAGATCAAATGCTTTATTTGTTTCAAAAGTACACTATTTTTTCATTTGGAGTGTATTCACAAGGTTTTAAGCAATCGTTGGATAAAACGAGCATGAGTTTGACAAGTTTTGAATTTAAACAAATGAACACATATAAGACACTACTAGGACGCTAAACACGAGTCCTTAAAAGGTCAAATGCTTTTTTTTGTTTCAAAAGTACACTATTTTTTCTTTTGGAGTGTATTCACAAGGTTTTAAGCAATCTTGGGATACAACGAGCGTGAGTTTGACAAGTTTTGAATTTAAACAAATGAAAACATATAAGACACTACTAGGACGCTAAACTCGAGTCCTTAAAAGATCAAATGCTTTTTTTGTGTCAAAAGTACACTATTTTTTCATTTGGAGTGTATTCACAAGGTTTTAAGCAATCGTTGGATAAAACGAGCGTGAGTTTGACAAGTTTTGAATTTAAACAAATGAACACATATAAGACACTACTAGGACGCTAAACACGAGTCCTTAAAAGATCAAATGCTTTTTTTTGTTTCAAAAGTACACTATTTTTTCTTTTGGAGTGTATTCACAAGGTTTTAAGCAATCTTGGGATACAACGAGCGTGAGTTTGACAAGTTTTGAATTTAAACAAATGAAAACATATAAGACACTACTAGGACGCTAAACTCGAGTCCTTAAAAGATCAAATGCTTTTTTTGTTTCAAAAGTACACTATTTTTTCATTTGGAGTGTATTCACAAGGATTTAAGCACTCGTTGGATAAAACGAGCGTGAGTTTGACAAGTTTTGAATTTAAACAAATGAAAACATATAAGACACTACTAGGACGCTAAACTCGAGTCCTTAAAAGATCAAATGCTTTTTTTGTTTCAAAAGTACACTATTTTTTCATTTGGAGTGTATTCACAAGGTTTTAAGCAATCGTTGGATAAAACGAGCGTGAGTTTGACAAGTTTTGAATTTAAACAAATGAACACATATAACACACTACTAGGACGTTAAACACGAGTCCTTAAAAGATCAAATGCTTTTTTTTGTTTCAAAAGTACACTATTTTTTCTTTTGGAGTGTATTCACAAGGTTTTAAGCAATCTTGGGATACAACGAGCGTGAGTTTGACAAGTTTTGAATTTAAACAAATGAACACATATAAGACACTACTAGGACGTTAAACACGAGTCCTTAAAAGATCAAATGCTTTTTTTTGTTTCGAAAGTAAACTATTTTTTCTTTTGGAGTGTATTCACAAGGTTTTAAGCAATCGTTGCATAAAACGAGCGTGAGTTTGACAAGTTTTGAATTTAAACAAATGAACACATATAAGACACTACTAGGACGCTAAACACGAGTCCTTAAAAGATCAAATGCTTTTTTTTGTTTCAAAAGTACACTATTTTTTCTTTTGGAGTCTATTCACAAGGTTTTAAGCAATCCTGGGATACAACGAGCGTGAGTTTGACAAGTTTTGAATTTAAACAAATGAACACATATAAGCCACTACTAGGACGCTAAACACGAGTCCTTAAAAGATCAAATGCTTTTTTTTGTTTCAAAAGTACACTATTTTTTCTTTTGGAGTGTATTCACAAGGTTTTAAGCAATCGTTGCATAAAACGAGCGTGAGTTTGACAAGTGTTGAATTTAAACAAATGAAAACATATAAGACACTACTAGGATGCTAAACTCGAGTCCTTAAAAGATCAAATGCTTTTTTTGTTTCAAAAGTACACTATTTTTTCATTTGGAGTGTATTCACAAGGTTTTAAGCAATCGTTGGATAAAACGAGCGTGAGTTTGACAAGTTTTGAATTTAAACAAATGAACACATATAAGACACTACTAGGACGTTAAACACGAGTCCTTAAAAGATCAAATGCTTTTTTTTGTTTCAAAAGTACACTATTTTTTCTTTTGGAGTGTATTCACAAGGTTTTAAGCAATCTTGGGATACAACGAGCGTGAGTTTGACAAGTTTTGAATTTAAACAAATGAAAACATATAAGACACTACTAGGACGCTAAACTCGAGTCCTTAAAAGATCAAATGCTTTATTTGTTTCAAAAGTACACTATTTTTTCATTTGGAGTGTATTCACAAGGTTTTAAGCAATCGTTGGATAAAACGAGCATGAGTTTGACAAGTTTTGAATTTAAACAAATGAACACATATAAGACACTACTAGGACGCTAAACACGAGTCCTTAAAAGGTCAAATGCTTTTTTTTGTTTCAAAAGTACACTATTTTTTCTTTTGGAGTGTATTCACAAGGTTTTAAGCAATCTTGGGATACAACGAGCGTGAGTTTGACAAGTTTTGAATTTAAACAAATGAAAACATATAAGACACTACTAGGACGCTAAACTCGAGTCCTTAAAAGATCAAATGCTTTTTTTGTGTCAAAAGTACACTATTTTTTCATTTGGAGTGTATTCACAAGGTTTTAAGCAATCGTTGGATAAAACGAGCGTGAGTTTGACAAGTTTTGAATTTAAACAAATGAACACATATAAGACACTACTAGGACGCTAAACACGAGTCCTTAAAAGATCAAATGCTTTTTTTTGTTTCAAAAGTACACTATTTTTTCTTTTGGAGTGTATTCACAAGGTTTTAAGCAATCTTGGGATACAACGAGCGTGAGTTTGACAAGTTTTGAATTTAAACAAATGAAAACATATAAGACACTACTAGGACGCTAAACTCGAGTCCTTAAAAGATCAAATGCTTTTTTTGTTTCAAAAGTACACTATTTTTTCATTTGGAGTGTATTCACAAGGATTTAAGCACTCGTTGGATAAAACGAGCGTGAGTTTGACAAGTTTTGAATTTAAACAAATGAAAACATATAAGACACTACTAGGACGCTAAACTCGAGTCCTTAAAAGATCAAATGCTTTTTTTGTTTCAAAAGTACACTATTTTTTCATTTGGAGTGTATTCACAAGGTTTTAAGCAATCGTTGGATAAAACGAGCGTGAGTTTGACAAGTTTTGAATTTAAACAAATGAACACATATAACACACTACTAGGACGTTAAACACGAGTCCTTAAAAGATCAAATGCTTTTTTTTGTTTCAAAAGTACACTATTTTTTCTTTTGGAGTGTATTCACAAGGTTTTAAGCAATCTTGGGATACAACGAGCGTGAGTTTGACAAGTTTTGAATTTAAACAAATGAACACATATAAGACACTACTAGGACGTTAAACACGAGTCCTTAAAAGATCAAATGCTTTTTTTTGTTTCGAAAGTAAACTATTTTTTCTTTTGGAGTGTATTCACAAGGTTTTAAGCAATCGTTGCATAAAACGAGCGTGAGTTTGACAAGTTTTGAATTTAAACAAATGAACACATATAAGACACTACTAGGACGCTAAACACGAGTCCTTAAAAGATCAAATGCTTTTTTTTGTTTCAAAAGTACACTATTTTTTCTTTTGGAGTCTATTCACAAGGTTTTAAGCAATCCTGGGATACAACGAGCGTGAGTTTGACAAGTTTTGAATTTAAACAAATGAACACATATAAGCCACTACTAGGACGCTAAACACGAGTCCTTAAAAGATCAAATGCTTTTTTTTGTTTCAAAAGTACACTATTTTTTCTTTTGGAGTGTATTCACAAGGTTTTAAGCAATCGTTGCATAAAACGAGCGTGAGTTTGACAAGTGTTGAATTTAAACAAATGAAAACATATAAGACACTACTAGGATGCTAAACTCGAGTCCTTAAAAGATCAAATGCTTTTTTTGTTTCAAAAGTACACTATTTTTTCATTTGGAGTGTATTCACAAGGTTTTAAGCAATCGTTGGATAAAACGAGCGTGAGTTTGACAAGTTTTGAATTTAAACAAATGAACACATATAAGACACTACTAGGACGTTAAACACGAGTCGTTAAAAGATCAAATCTTTTTTTTGTTTCAAAAGTACACTATTTTTTCTTTTGGAGTGTATTCACAAGGTTTTAAGCAATCTTGGGATACAACGAGCGTGAGTTTGACAAGTTTTGAATTTAAACAAATGAAAACATATAAGACACTACTAGGACGCTAAACTCGAGTCCTTAAAAGATCAAATGCTTTATTTGTTTCAAAAGTACACTATTTTTTCATTTGGAGTGTATTCACAAGGTTTTAAGCAATCGTTGGATAAAACGAGCATGAGTTTGACAAGTTTTGAATTTAAACAAATGAACACATATAAGACACTACTAGGACGCTAAACACGAGTCCTTAAAAGATCAAATGCTTTTTTTTGTTTCAAAAGTACACTATTTTTTCTTTTGGAGTGTATTCACAAGGTTTTAAGCAATCGTTGGATAAAACGAGCGTGAGTTTGACAAGTTTTGAATTTAAACAAATGAACACATATAAGACACTACTAGGACGCTAAACACGAGTCCTTAAAAGATCAAATGCTTTTTTTTGTTTCAAAAGTACACTATTTTTTCTTTTGGAGTCTATTCACAAGGTTTTAAGCAATCCTAGGATACAACGAGCGTGAGTTTGACAAGTGTTGAATTTAAACAAATGAAAACATATAAGACACTACTAGGACGCTAAACTCGAGTCCTTAAAAGATCAAATGCTTTTTTTGTTTCAAAAGTACACTATTTTTTCATTTGGAGTGTATTCACAAGGTTTTAAGCAATCGTTGGATAAAACGAGCGTGAGTTTGACAAGTTTTGAATTTAAACAAATGAACACATATAAGACACTACTAGGACGTTAAACACGAGTCCTTAAAAGATCAAATGCTTTTTTTTGTTTCAAAAGTACACTATTTTTTCTTTTGGAGTGTATTCACAAGGTTTTAAGCAATCTTGGGATACAACGAGCGTGAGTTTGACAAGTTTTAAATTTAAACAAATGAAAACATATAAGACACTACTAGGACGCTAAACTCGAGTCCTTAAAAGATCAAATGCTTTATTTGTTTCAAAAGTACACTATTTTTTCATTTGGAGTGTATTCACAAGGTTTTAAGCAATCGTTGGATAAAACGAGCATGAGTTTGACAAGTTTTGAATTTAAACAAATGAACACATATAAGACACTACTAGGACGCTAAACACGAGTCCTTAAAAGATCAAATGCTTTTTTTTGTTTCAAAAGTACACTATTTTTTCTTTTGGAGTGTATTCACAAGGTTTTAAGCAATCTTGGGATACAACGAGCGTGAGTTTGACAAGTTTTGAATTTAAACAAATGAAAACATATAAGACACTACTAGGACGCTAAACTCGAGTCCTTAAAAGATCAAATGCTTTTTTTGTGTCAAAAGTACACTATTTTTTCATTTGGAGTGTATTCACAAGGTTTTAAGCAATCGTTGGATAAAACGAGCGTGAGTTTGACAAGTTTTGAATTTAAACAAATGAACACATATAAGACACTACTAGGACGCTAAACACGAGTCCTTAAAAGATCAAATGCTTTTTTTTGTTTCAAAAGTACACTATTTTTTCTTTTGGAGTCTATTCACAATGTTTTAAGCAATCCTGGGATACAACGAGCGTGAGTTTGACAAGTGTTGAATTTAAACAAATGAAAACATATAAGACACTACTAGGACGCTAAACTCGAGTCCTTAAAAGATCAAATGCTTTTTTTGTTTCAAAAGTACACTATTTTTTCATTTGGAGTGTATTCACAAGGTTTTAAGCAATCGTTGGATAAAACGAGCGTGAGTTTGACAAGTTTTGAATTTAAACAAATGAACACATATAAGACACTACTAGGACGCTAAACACGAGTCCTTAAAAGATCAAATGCTTTTTTTTGTTTCAAAAGTACACTATTTTTTCTTTTGGAGTGTATTCACAAGGTTTTAAGCAATCCTGGGATACAACGAGCGTGAGTTTGACAAGTGTTGAATTTAAACAAATGAAAACATATAACACACTACTAGGACGCTAAACTCGAGTCCTTAAAAGATCAAATGCTTTTTTTGTTTCAAAAGTACACTATTTTTTCATTTGGAGTGTATTCACAAGGTTTTAAGCAATCGTTGGATAAAACGAGCGTGAGTTTGACAAGTTTTGAATTTAAACAAATGAACACATGTAAGACACTAGTAGGACCCTAAACTCGAGTCCTTAAAAGATCAAATGCTTTTTTTGTTTCAAAAGTACACTGTTTTTTCATTTCGAGTTTATTCACAAGGTTTTAAGCAATCCTGGGATACAACGAGCGTGAGTTTCACAAGTGTTGAATTTAATCAAATGAACACATATGAGACACTACTAGCACGCTAAACTCGAGTCCTTAAAAGATCAAATGCTTTTTTTGTTTCAAAAGTACACTATTTTTTCATTTGGAGTGTATTCACAAGGTTTTAAGCAATCGTTGGATAAAACGAGCGTGAGTTTGACAAGTTTTGAATTTAAACAAATGAACACATATAAGACACTACTAGGACGCTAAACACGAGTCCTTAAAAGATCAAATGCTTTTTTTTGTTTCGAAAGTAAACTATTTTTTCTTTTGGAGTGTATTCACAAGGTTTTAAGCAATCGTTGGATAAAACGAGCGTGAGTTTGACAAGTTTTGAATTTAAACAAATGAACACATATAAGACACTACTAGGACGCTAAACACGAGTCCTTAAAAGATCAAATGCTTTTTTTTGTTTCAAAAGTACACTATTTTTTCTTTTGGAGTCTATTCACAAGGTTTTAAGCAATCCTAGGATACAACGAGCGTGAGTTTGACAAGTGTTGAATTTAAACAAATGAAAACATATAAGACACTACTAGGACGCTAAACTCGAGTCCTTAAAAGATCAAATGCTTTTTTTGTTTCAAAAGTACACTATTTTTTCATTTGGAGTGTATTCACAAGGTTTTAAGCAATCGTTGGATAAAACGAGCGTGAGTTTGACAAGTTTTGAATTTAAACAAATGAACACATATAAGACACTACTAGGACGTTAAACACGAGTCCTTAAAAGATCAAATGCTTTTTTTTGTTTCAAAAGTACACTATTTTTTCTTTTGGAGTGTATTCACAAGGTTTTAAGCAATCTTGGGATACAACGAGCGTGAGTTTGACAAGTTTTGAATTTAAACAAATGAAAACATATAAGACACTACTAGGACGCTAAACTCGAGTCCTTAAAAGATCAAATGCTTTATTTGTTTCAAAAGTACACTATTTTTTCATTTGGAGTGTATTCACAAGGTTTTAAGCAATCGTTGGATAAAACGAGCATGAGTTTGACAAGTTTTGAATTTAAACAAATGAACACATATAAGACACTACTAGGACGCTAAACACGAGTCCTTAAAAGGTCAAATGCTTTTTTTTGTTTCAAAAGTACACTATTTTTTCTTTTGGAGTGTATTCACAAGGTTTTAAGCAATCTTGGGATACAACGAGCGTGAGTTTGACAAGTTTTGAATTTAAACAAATGAAAACATATAAGACACTACTAGGACGCTAAACTCGAGTCCTTAAAAGATCAAATGCTTTTTTTGTGTCAAAAGTACACTATTTTTTCATTTGGAGTGTATTCACAAGGTTTTAAGCAATCGTTGGATAAAACGAGCGTGAGTTTGACAAGTTTTGAATTTAAACAAATGAACACATATAAGACACTACTAGGACGCTAAACACGAGTCCTTAAAAGATCAAATGCTTTTTTTTGTTTCAAAAGTACACTATTTTTTCTTTTGGAGTGTATTCACAAGGTTTTAAGCAATCTTGGGATACAACGAGCGTGAGTTTGACAAGTTTTGAATTTAAACAAATGAAAACATATAAGACACTACTAGGACGCTAAACTCGAGTCCTTAAAAGATCAAATGCTTTTTTTGTTTCAAAAGTACACTATTTTTTCATTTGGAGTGTATTCACAAGGATTTAAGCACTCGTTGGATAAAACGAGCGTGAGTTTGACAAGTTTTGAATTTAAACAAATGAAAACATATAAGACACTACTAGGACGCTAAACTCGAGTCCTTAAAAGATCAAATGCTTTTTTTGTTTCAAAAGTACACTATTTTTTCATTTGGAGTGTATTCACAAGGTTTTAAGCAATCGTTGGATAAAACGAGCGTGAGTTTGACAAGTTTTGAATTTAAACAAATGAACACATATAACACACTACTAGGACGTTAAACACGAGTCCTTAAAAGATCAAATGCTTTTTTTTGTTTCAAAAGTACACTATTTTTTCTTTTGGAGTGTATTCACAAGGTTTTAAGCAATCTTGGGATACAACGAGCGTGAGTTTGACAAGTTTTGAATTTAAACAAATGAACACATATAAGACACTACTAGGACGTTAAACACGAGTCCTTAAAAGATCAAATGCTTTTTTTTGTTTCGAAAGTAAACTATTTTTTCTTTTGGAGTGTATTCACAAGGTTTTAAGCAATCGTTGCATAAAACGAGCGTGAGTTTGACAAGTTTTGAATTTAAACAAATGAACACATATAAGACACTACTAGGACGCTAAACACGAGTCCTTAAAAGATCAAATGCTTTTTTTTGTTTCAAAAGTACACTATTTTTTCTTTTGGAGTCTATTCACAAGGTTTTAAGCAATCCTGGGATACAACGAGCGTGAGTTTGACAAGTTTTGAATTTAAACAAATGAACACATATAAGCCACTACTAGGACGCTAAACACGAGTCCTTAAAAGATCAAATGCTTTTTTTTGTTTCAAAAGTACACTATTTTTTCTTTTGGAGTGTATTCACAAGGTTTTAAGCAATCGTTGCATAAAACGAGCGTGAGTTTGACAAGTGTTGAATTTAAACAAATGAAAACATATAAGACACTACTAGGATGCTAAACTCGAGTCCTTAAAAGATCAAATGCTTTTTTTGTTTCAAAAGTACACTATTTTTTCATTTGGAGTGTATTCACAAGGTTTTAAGCAATCGTTGGATAAAATGAGCGTGAGTTTGACAAGTTTTGAATTTAAACAAATGAACACATATAAGACACTACTAGGACGTTAAACACGAGTCGTTAAAAGATCAAATCTTTTTTTTGTTTCAAAAGTACACTATTTTTTCTTTTGGAGTGTATTCACAAGGTTTTAAGCAATCTTGGGATACAACGAGCGTGAGTTTGACAAGTTTTGAATTTAAACAAATGAAAACATATAAGACACTACTAGGACGCTAAACTCGAGTCCTTAAAAGATCAAATGCTTTATTTGTTTCAAAAGTACACTATTTTTTCATTTGGAGTGTATTCACAAGGTTTTAAGCAATCGTTGGATAAAACGAGCATGAGTTTGACAAGTTTTGAATTTAAACAAATGAACACATATAAGACACTACTAGGACGCTAAACACGAGTCCTTAAAAGATCAAATGCTTTTTTTTGTTTCAAAAGTACACTATTTTTTCTTTTGGAGTGTATTCACAAGGTTTTAAGCAATCGTTGGATAAAACGAGCGTGAGTTTGACAAGTTTTGAATTTAAACAAATGAACACATATAAGACACTACTAGGACGCTAAACACGAGTCCTTAAAAGATCAAATGCTTTTTTTTGTTTCAAAAGTACACTATTTTTTCTTTTGGAGTCTATTCACAAGGTTTTAAGCAATCCTAGGATACAACGAGCGTGAGTTTGACAAGTGTTGAATTTAAACAAATGAAAACATATAAGACACTACTAGGACGCTAAACTCGAGTCCTTAAAAGATCAAATGCTTTTTTTGTTTCAAAAGTACACTATTTTTTCATTTGGAGTGTATTCACAAGGTTTTAAGCAATCGTTGGATAAAACGAGCGTGAGTTTGACAAGTTTTGAATTTAAACAAATGAACACATATAAGACACTACTAGGACGTTAAACACGAGTCCTTAAAAGATCAAATGCTTTTTTTTGTTTCAAAAGTACACTATTTTTTCTTTTGGAGTGTATTCACAAGGTTTTAAGCAATCTTGGGATACAACGAGCGTGAGTTTGACAAGTTTTGAATTTAAACAAATGAAAACATATAAGACACTACTAGGACGCTAAACTCGAGTCCTTAAAAGATCAAATGCTTTATTTGTTTCAAAAGTACACTATTTTTTCATTTGGAGTGTATTCACAAGGTTTTAAGCAATCGTTGGATAAAACGAGCATGAGTTTGACAAGTTTTGAATTTAAACAAATGAACACATATAAGACACTACTAGGACGCTAAACACGAGTCCTTAAAAGGTCAAATGCTTTTTTTTGTTTCAAAAGTACACTATTTTTTCTTTTGGAGTGTATTCACAAGATTTTAAGCAATCTTGGGATACAACGAGCGTGAGTTTGACAAGTTTTGAATTTAAACAAATGAAAACATATAAGACACTACCAGGACGCTAAACTCGAGTCCTTAAAAGATCAAATGCTTTTTTTGTGTCAAAAGTACACTATTTTTTCATTTGGAGTGTATTCACAAGGTTTTAAGCAATCGTTGGATAAAACGAGCGTGAGTTTGACAAGTTTTGAATTTAAACAAATGAACACATATAAGACACTACTAGGACGCTAAACACGAGTCCTTAAAAGATCAAATGCTTTTTTTTGTTTCAAAAGTACACTATTTTTTCTTTTGGAGTGTATTCACAAGGTTTTAAGCAATCTTGGGATACAACGAGCGTGAGTTTGACAAGTTTTGAATTTAAACAAATGAAAACATATAAGACACTACTAGGACGCTAAACTCGAGTCCTTAAAAGATCAAATGCTTTTTTTGTTTCAAAAGTACACTATTTTTTCATTTGGAGTGTATTCACAAGGTTTTAAGCAATCGTTGGATAAAACGAGCGTGAGTTTGACAAGTTTTGAATTTAAACAAATGAACACATATAAGACACTACTAGGACGTTAAACACGAGTCCTTAAAAGATCAAATGCTTTTTTTTGTTTCAAAAGTACACTATTTTTTCTTTTGGAGTGTATTCACAAGGTTTTAAGCAATCTTGGGATACAACGAGCGTGAGTTTGACAAGTTTTGAATTTAAACAAATGAAAACATATAAGACACTACTAGGACGCTAAACTCGAGTCCTTAAAAGATCAAATGCTTTATTTGTTTCAAAAGTACACTATTTTTTCATTTGGAGTGTATTCACAAGGTTTTAAGCAATCGTTGGATAAAACGAGCATGAGTTTGACAAGTTTTGAATTTAAACAAATGAACACATATAAGACACTACTAGGACGCTAAACAGGAGTCCTTAAAAGGTCAAATGCTTTTTTTTGTTTCAAAAGTACACTATTTTTTCTTTTGGAGTGTATTCACAAGGTTTTAAGCAATCTTGGGATACAACGAGCGTGAGTTTGACAAGTTTTGAATTTAAACAAATGAAAACATATAAGACACTACTAGGACGCTAAACTCGAGTCCTTAAAAGATCAAATGCTTTTTTTGTGTCAAAAGTACACTATTTTTTCATTTGGAGTGTATTCACAAGGTTTTAAGCAATCGTTGGATAAAACGAGCGTGAGTTTGACAAGTTTTGAATTTAAACAAATGAACACATATAAGACACTACTAGGACGCTAAACACGAGTCCTTAAAAGATCAAATGCTTTTTTTTGTTTCAAAAGTACACTATTTTTTCTTTTGGAGTGTATTCACAAGGTTTTAAGCAATCTTGGGATACAACGAGCGTGAGTTTGACAAGTTTTGAATTTAAACAAATGAAAACATATAAGACACTACTAGGACGCTAAACTCGAGTCCTTAAAAGATCAAATGCTTTTTTTGTTTCAAAAGTACACTATTTTTTCATTTGGAGTGTATTCACAAGGATTTAAGCACTCGTTGGATAAAACGAGCGTGAGTTTGACAAGTTTTGAATTTAAACAAATGAAAACATATAAGACACTACTAGAACGCTAAACTCGAGTCCTTAAAAGATCAAATGCTTTTTTTGTTTCAAAAGTACACTATTTTTTCATTTGGAGTGTATTCACAAGGTTTTAAGCAATCGTTGGATAAAACGAGCGTGAGTTTGACAAGTTTTGAATTTAAACAAATGAACACATATAACACACTACTAGGACGTTAAACACGAGTCCTTAAAAGATCAAATGCTTTTTTTTGTTTCAAAAGTACACTATTTTTTCATTTGGAGTGTATTCACAAGGTTTTAAGCAATCGTTGGATAAAACGAGCGTGAGTTTGACAAGTTTTGAATTTAAACAAATGAACACATATAAGACACTACTAGGACGTTAAACACGAGTCGTTAAAAGATCAAATCTTTTTTTTGTTTCAAAAGTACACTATTTTTTCTTTTGGAGTGTATTCACAAGGTTTTAAGCAATCTTGGGATACAACGAGCGTGAGTTTGACAAGTTTTGAATTTAAACAAATGAAAACATATAAGACACTACTAGGACGCTAAACTCGAGTCCTTAAAAGATCAAATGCTTTATTTGTTTCAAAAGTACACTATTTTTTCATTTGGAGTGTATTCACAAGGTTTTAAGCAATCGTTGGATAAAACGAGCATGAGTTTGACAAGTTTTGAATTTAAACAAATGAACACATATAAGACACTACTAGGACGCTAAACACGAGTCCTTAAAAGATCAAATGCTTTTTTTTGTTTCAAAAGTACACTATTTTTTCTTTTGGAGTGTATTCACAAGGTTTTAAGCAATCGTTGGATAAAACGAGCGTGAGTTTGACAAGTTTTGAATTTAAACAAATGAACACATATAAGACACTACTAGGACGCTAAACACGAGTCCTTAAAAGATCAAATGCTTTTTTTTGTTTCAAAAGTACACTATTTTTTCTTTTGGAGTCTATTCACAAGGTTTTAAGCAATCCTAGGATACAACGAGCGTGAGTTTGACAAGTGTTGAATTTAAACAAATGAAAACATATAAGACACTACTAGGACGCTAAACTCGAGTCCTTAAAAGATCAAATGCTTTTTTTGTTTCAAAAGTACACTATTTTTTCATTTGGAGTGTATTCACAAGGTTTTAAGCAATCGTTGGATAAAACGAGCGTGAGTTTGACAAGTTTTGAATTTAAACAAATGAACACATATAAGACACTACTAGGACGTTAAACACGAGTCCTTAAAAGATCAAATGCTTTTTTTTGTTTCAAAAGTACACTATTTTTTCTTTTGGAGTGTATTCACAAGGTTTTAAGCAATCTTGGGATACAACGAGCGTGAGTTTGACAAGTTTTGAATTTAAACAAATGAAAACATATAAGACACTACTAGGACGCTAAACTCGAGTCCTTAAAAGATCAAATGCTTTATTTGTTTCAAAAGTACACTATTTTTTCATTTGGAGTGTATTCACAAGGTTTTAAGCAATCGTTGGATAAAACGAGCATGAGTTTGACAAGTTTTGAATTTAAACAAATGAACACATATAAGACACTACTAGGACGCTAAACACGAGTCCTTAAAAGGTCAAATGCTTTTTTTTGTTTCAAAAGTACACTATTTTTTCTTTTGGAGTGTATTCACAAGGTTTTAAGCAATCTTGGGATACAACGAGCGTGAGTTTGACAAGTTTTGAATTTAAACAAATGAAAACATATAAGATACTACTAGGACGCTAAACTCGAGTCCTTAAAAGATCAAATGCTTTTTTTGTGTCAAAAGTACACTATTTTTTCATTTGGAGTGTATTCACAAGGTTTTAAGCAATCGTTGGATAAAACGAGCGTGAGTTTGACAAGTTTTGAATTTAAACAAATGAACACATATAAGACACTACTAGGACGCTAAACACGAGTCCTTAAAAGATCAAATGCTTTTTTTTGTTTCAAAAGTACACTATTTTTTCTTTTGGAGTGTATTCACAAGGTTTTAAGCAATCTTGGGATACAACGAGCGTGAGTTTGACAAGTTTTGAATTTAAACAAATGAAAACATATAAGACAC
This sequence comes from Crataegus laevigata, assembly GCA_963580275.1. Lineage (NCBI taxonomy): Eukaryota > Viridiplantae > Streptophyta > Magnoliopsida > Rosales > Rosaceae > Crataegus > Crataegus laevigata. The sequence continues at coordinate 22,961,693 of OY756945.1, forward strand.
TACTAGGACGCTAAACTCGAGTCCTTAAAAGATCAAATGCTTTTTTTGTTTCAAAAGTACACTATTTTTTCATTTGGAGTGTATTCACAAGGATTTAAGCACTCGTTGGATAAAACGAGCGTGAGTTTGACAAGTTTTGAATTTAAACAAATGAAAACATATAAGACACTACTAGGACGCTAAACTCGAGTCCTTAAAAGATCAAATGCTTTTTTTGTTTCAAAAGTACACTATTTTTTCATTTGGAGTGTATTCACAAGGTTTTAAGCAATCGTTGGATAAAACGAGCGTGAGTTTGACAAGTTTTGAATTTAAACAAATGAACACATATAACACACTACTAGGACGTTAAACACGAGTCCTTAAAAGATCAAATGCTTTTTTTTGTTTCAAAAGTACACTATTTTTTCATTTGGAGTGTATTCACAAGGTTTTAAGCAATCGTTGGATAAAACGAGCGTGAGTTTGACAAGTTTTGAATTTAAACAAATGAACACATATAAGACACTACTAGGACGTTAAACACGAGTCGTTAAAAGATCAAATCTTTTTTTTGTTTCAAAAGTACACTATTTTTTCTTTTGGAGTGTATTCACAAGGTTTTAAGCAATCTTGGGATACAACGAGCGTGAGTTTGACAAGTTTTGAATTTAAACAAATGAAAACATATAAGACACTACTAGGACGCTAAACTCGAGTCCTTAAAAGATCAAATGCTTTATTTGTTTCAAAAGTACACTATTTTTTCATTTGGAGTGTATTCACAAGGTTTTAAGCAATCGTTGGATAAAACGAGCATGAGTTTGACAAGTTTTGAATTTAAACAAATGAACACATATAAGACACTACTAGGACGCTAAACACGAGTCCTTAAAAGATCAAATGCTTTTTTTTGTTTCAAAAGTACACTATTTTTTCTTTTGGAGTGTATTCACAAGGTTTTAAGCAATCGTTGGATAAAACGAGCGTGAGTTTGACAAGTTTTGAATTTAAACAAATGAACACATATAAGACACTACTAGGACGCTAAACACGAGTCCTTAAAAGATCAAATGCTTTTTTTTGTTTCAAAAGTACACTATTTTTTCTTTTGGAGTCTATTCACAAGGTTTTAAGCAATCCTAGGATACAACGAGCGTGAGTTTGACAAGTGTTGAATTTAAACAAATGAAAACATATAAGACACTACTAGGACGCTAAACTCGAGTCCTTAAAAGATCAAATGCTTTTTTTGTTTCAAAAGTACACTATTTTTTCATTTGGAGTGTATTCACAAGGTTTTAAGCAATCGTTGGATAAAACGAGCGTGAGTTTGACAAGTTTTGAATTTAAACAAATGAACACATATAAGACACTACTAGGACGTTAAACACGAGTCCTTAAAAGATCAAATGCTTTTTTTTGTTTCAAAAGTACACTATTTTTTCTTTTGGAGTGTATTCACAAGGTTTTAAGCAATCTTGGGATACAACGAGCGTGAGTTTGACAAGTTTTGAATTTAAACAAATGAAAACATATAAGACACTACTAGGACGCTAAACTCGAGTCCTTAAAAGATCAAATGCTTTATTTGTTTCAAAAGTACACTATTTTTTCATTTGGAGTGTATTCACAAGGTTTTAAGCAATCGTTGGATAAAACGAGCATGAGTTTGACAAGTTTTGAATTTAAACAAATGAACACATATAAGACACTACTAGGACGCTAAACACGAGTCCTTAAAAGGTCAAATGCTTTTTTTTGTTTCAAAAGTACACTATTTTTTCTTTTGGAGTGTATTCACAAGGTTTTAAGCAATCTTGGGATACAACGAGCGTGAGTTTGACAAGTTTTGAATTTAAACAAATGAAAACATATAAGACACTACTAGGACGCTAAACTCGAGTCCTTAAAAGATCAAATGCTTTTTTTGTGTCAAAAGTACACTATTTTTTCATTTGGAGTGTATTCACAAGGTTTTAAGCAATCGTTGGATAAAACGAGCGTGAGTTTGACAAGTTTTGAATTTAAACAAATGAACACATATAAGACACTACTAGGACGCTAAACACGAGTCCTTAAAAGATCAAATGCTTTTTTTTGTTTCAAAAGTACACTATTTTTTCTTTTGGAGTGTATTCACAAGGTTTTAAGCAATCTTGGGATACAACGAGCGTGAGTTTGACAAGTTTTGAATTTAAACAAATGAAAACATATAAGACACTACTAGGACGCTAAACTCGAGTCCTTAAAAGATCAAATGCTTTTTTTGTTTCAAAAGTACACTATTTTTTCATTTGGAGTGTATTCACAAGGATTTAAGCACTCGTTGGATAAAACGAGCGTGAGTTTGACAAGTTTTGAATTTAAACAAATGAAAACATATAAGACACTACTAGGACGCTAAACTCGAGTCCTTAAAAGATCAAATGCTTTTTTTGTTTCAAAAGTACACTATTTTTTCATTTGGAGTGTATTCACAAGGTTTTAAGCAATCGTTGGATAAAACGAGCGTGAGTTTGACAAGTTTTGAATTTAAACAAATGAACACATATAACACACTACTAGGACGTTAAACACGAGTCCTTAAAAGATCAAATGCTTTTTTTTGTTTCAAAAGTACACTATTTTTTCTTTTGGAGTGTATTCACAAGGTTTTAAGCAATCTTGGGATACAACGAGCGTGAGTTTGACAAGTTTTGAATTTAAACAAATGAACACATATAAGACACTACTAGGACGTTAAACACGAGTCCTTAAAAGATCAAATGCTTTTTTTTGTTTCGAAAGTAAACTATTTTTTCTTTTGGAGTGTATTCACAAGGTTTTAAGCAATCGTTGCATAAAACGAGCGTGAGTTTGACAAGTTTTGAATTTAAACAAATGAACACATATAAGACACTACTAGGACGCTAAACACGAGTCCTTAAAAGATCAAATGCTTTTTTTTGTTTCAAAAGTACACTATTTTTTCTTTTGGAGTCTATTCACAAGGTTTTAAGCAATCCTGGGATACAACGAGCGTGAGTTTGACAAGTTTTGAATTTAAACAAATGAACACATATAAGCCACTACTAGGACGCTAAACACGAGTCCTTAAAAGATCAAATGCTTTTTTTTGTTTCAAAAGTACACTATTTTTTCTTTTGGAGTGTATTCACAAGGTTTTAAGCAATCGTTGCATAAAACGAGCGTGAGTTTGACAAGTGTTGAATTTAAACAAATGAAAACATATAAGACACTACTAGGATGCTAAACTCGAGTCCTTAAAAGATCAAATGCTTTTTTTGTTTCAAAAGTACACTATTTTTTCATTTGGAGTGTATTCACAAGGTTTTAAGCAATCGTTGGATAAAACGAGCGTGAGTTTGACAAGTTTTGAATTTAAACAAATGAACACATATAAGACACTACTAGGACGTTAAACACGAGTCGTTAAAAGATCAAATCTTTTTTTTGTTTCAAAAGTACACTATTTTTTCTTTTGGAGTGTATTCACAAGGTTTTAAGCAATCTTGGGATACAACGAGCGTGAGTTTGACAAGTTTTGAATTTAAACAAATGAAAACATATAAGACACTACTAGGACGCTAAACTCGAGTCCTTAAAAGATCAAATGCTTTATTTGTTTCAAAAGTACACTATTTTTTCATTTGGAGTGTATTCACAAGGTTTTAAGCAATCGTTGGATAAAACGAGCATGAGTTTGACAAGTTTTGAATTTAAACAAATGAACACATATAAGACACTACTAGGACGCTAAACTCGAGTCCTTAAAAGATCAAATGCTTTTTTTTGTTTCAAAAGTACACTATTTTTTCTTTTGGAGTGTATTCACAAGGTTTTAAGCAATCTTGGGATACAACGAGCGTGAGTTTGACAAGTTTTGAATTTAAACAAATGAAAACATATAAGACACTACTAGGACGCTAAACTCGAGTCCTTAAAAGATCAAATGCTTTTTTTGTGTCAAAAGTACACTATTTTTTCATTTGGAGTGTATTCACAAGGTTTTAAGCAATCGTTGGATAAAACGAGCGTGAGTTTGACAAGTTTTGAATTTAAACAAATGAACAATATAAGACACTACTAGGACGCTAAACACGAGTCCTTAAAAGATCAAATGCTTTTTTTTGTTTCAAAAGTACACTATTTTTTCTTTTGGAGTGTATTCACAAGGTTTTAAGCAATCTTGGGATACAACGAGCGTGAGTTTGACAAGTTTTGAATTTAAACAAATGAAAACATATAAGACACTACTAGGACGCTAAACTCGAGTCCTTAAAAGATCAAATGCTTTTTTTGTTTCAAAAGTACACTATTTTTTCATTTGGAGTGTATTCACAAGGATTTAAGCACTCGTTGGATAAAACGAGCGTGAGTTTGACAAGTTTTGAATTTAAACAAATGAATACATATAAGACACTACTAGGACGCTAAACTCGAGTCCTTAAAAGATCAAATGCATTTTTTGTTTCAAAAGTACACTATTTTTTCATTTGGAGTGTATTCACAAGGTTTTAAGCAATCGTTGGATAAAACGAGCGTGAGTTTGACAAGTTTTGAATTTAAACAAATGAACACATATAACACACTACTAGGACGTTAAACACGAGTCGTTAAAAGATCAAATGCTTTTTTTTGTTTCAAAAGTACACTATTTTTTCTTTTGGAGTGTATTCACAAGGTTTTAAGCAATCTTGGGATACAACGAGCGTGAGTTTGACAAGTTTTGAATTTAAACAAATGAACACATATAAGACACTACTAGGACGTTAAACACGAGTCCTTAAAAGATCAAATGCTTTTTTTTGTTTCGAAAGTAAACTATTTTTTCTTTTGGAGTGTATTCACAAGGTTTTAAGCAATCGTTGCATAAAACGAGCGTGAGTTTGACAAGTTTTGAATTTAAACAAATGAACACATATAAGACACTACTAGGACGCTAAACACGAGTCCTTAAAAGATCAAATGCTTTTTTTTGTTTCAAAAGTACACTATTTTTTCTTTTGGAGTCTATTCACAAGGTTTTAAGCAATCCTGGGATACAACGAGCGTGAGTTTCACAAGTGTTGAATTTAAACAAATGAAAACATATAAGACACTACTAGGATGCTAAACTCGAGTCCTTAAAAGATCAAATGCTTTTTTTGTTTCAAAAGTACACTATTTTTTCATTTGGAGTGTATTCACAAGGTTTTAAGCAATCGTTGGATAAAACGAGCGTGAGTTTGACAAGTTTTGAATTTAAACAAATGAACACATATAAGACACTACTAGGACGTTAAACACGAGTCGTTAAAAGATCAAATCTTTTTTTTGTTTCAAAAGTACACTATTTTTTCTTTTGGAGTGTATTCACAAGGTTTTAAGCAATCTTGGGATACAACGAGCGTGAGTTTGACAAGTTTTGAATTTAAACAAATGAAAACATATAAGACACTACTAGGACGCTAAACTCGAGTCCTTAAAAGATCAAATGCTTTATTTGTTTCAAAAGTACACTATTTTTTCATTTGGAGTGTATTCACAAGGTTTTAAGCAATCGTTGGATAAAACGAGCATGAGTTTGACAAGTTTTGAATTTAAACAAATGAACACATATAAGACACTACTAGGACGCTAAACACGAGTCCTTAAAAGATCAAATGCTTTTTTTTGTTTCAAAAGTACACTATTTTTTCTTTTGGAGTGTATTCACAAGGTTTTAAGCAATCTTGGGATACAACGAGCGTGAGTTTGACAAGTTTTGAATTTAAACAAATGAAAACATATAAGACACTACTAGGACGCTAAACTCGAGTCCTTAAAAGATCAAATGCTTTTTTTGTGTCAAAAGTACACTATTTTTTCATTTGGAGTGTATTCACAAGGTTTTAAGCAATCGTTGGATAAAACGAGCGTGAGTTTGACAAGTTTTGAATTTAAACAAATGAACACATATAAGACACTACTAGGACGCTAAACTCGAGTCCTTAAAAGATCAATGCTTTTTTTGTTTCAAAAGTACACTATTTTTTCATTTGGAGTGTATTCACAAGGTTTTAAGCAATCGTTGGATAAAACGAGCGTGAGTTTGACAAGTTTTGAATTTAAACAAATGAACACATTTAAGACACTACTAGGACGTTAAACACGAGTCCTTAAAAGATCAAATGCTTTTTTTTGTTTCAAAAGTACACTATTTTTTCTTTTGGAGTGTATTCACAAGGTTTTAAGCAATCTTGGGATACAACGAGCGTGAGTTTGACAAGTTTTGAATTTAAACAAATGAAAACATATAAGACACTACTAGGACGCTAAACTCGAGTCCTTAAAAGATCAAATGCTTTATTTGTTTCAAAAGTACACTATTTTTTCATTTGGAGTGTATTCACAAGGTTTTAAGCAATCGTTGGATAAAACGAGCATGAGTTTGACAAGTTTTGAATTTAAACAAATGAACACATATAAGACACTACTAGGACGCTAAACACGAGTCCTTAAAAGATCAAATGCTTTTTTTTGTTTCAAAAGTACACTATTTTTTCTTTTGGAGTGTATTCACAAGGTTTTAAGCAATCTTGGGATACAACGAGCGTGAGTTTGACAAGTTTTGAATTTAAACAAATGAAAACATATAAGACACTACTAGGACGCTAAACTCGAGTCCTTAAAAGATCAAATTCTTTTTTTGTGTCAAAAGTACACTATTTTTTCATTTGGAGTGTATTCACAAGGTTTTAAGCAATCGTTGGATAAAACGAGCGTGAGTTTGACAAGTTTTGAATTTAAACAAATGAACACATATAAGACACTACTAGGACGCTAAACACGAGTCCTTAAAAGATCAAATGCTTTTTTTTGTTTCGAAAGTAAACTATTTTTTCTTTTGGAGTGTATTCACAAGGTTTTAAGCAATCTTGGGATACAACGAGCGTGAGTTTGACAAGTTTTGAATTTAAACAAATGAAAACATATAAGACACTACTAGGACGCTAAACTCGAGTCCTTAAAAGATCAAATGCTTTTTTTGTTTCAAAAGTACACTATTTTTTCATTTGGAGTCTATTCACAAGGTTTTAAGCAATCGTTGGATAAAACGAGCGTGAGTTTGACAAGTTTGGATATAAACAAATGAACACATATAAGACACTACTAGGACGCTAAACACGAGTCCTTAAAAGATCAAATGCTTTTTTTTGTTTCAAAAGTACACTATTTTTTCTTTTGGAGTCTATTCACAAGGTTTTAAGCAATCCTGGGATACAACGAGCGTGAGTTTCACAAGTGTTGAATTTAAACAAATGAAAACATATAAGACACTACTAGGACGCTAAACTCGAGTCCTTAAAAGATCAAATGCTTTTTTTGTTTCAAAAGTACACTATTTTTTCATTTGGAGTGTATTCACAAGGTTTTAAGCAATCGTTGGATAAAACGAGCGTGAGTTTGACAAGTTTTGAATTTAAACAAATGAACACATGTAAGACACTACTAGGATGCTAAACTCGAGTCCTTAAAAGATCAATGCTTTTTTTGTTTCAAAAGTACACTATTTTTTCTTTTGGAGTCTATTCACAAGGTTTTAAGCAATCGTTGGATAAAACGAGCGTGAGTTTTACAAGTTTTGAATTTAAACAAATGAACACATATGACACACTACTTGGATGCTAAAACCGTGTCCTGAAAAGATCAAATGCTTTTTTTGTTTCAAAAGTACACTATTTTTTCAATTAGAGTGTATTCACAAGGTTTTAAGCAATCGTTGGATAAAACGAGCGTGAGTTTGACAAGTTTTGAATTTAAACAAATAAACACATGTAAGACACTAATAGGACGCTAAACTCGAGTCCTTAAAAGATCAAATGCTTTTTTTGTTTCAAAAGTACACTATTTTTTCATTTGGAGTGTATTCACAAGGTTTTAAGCAATCGTTGGATAAAACGAGCGTGAGTCTGACAAGTTTTGAATTTAAACAAATGAACACATATAAGACACTACTAGGACGCTAAACACGAGTCCTTAAAAGATCAAATGCTTTTTTTTGTTTCAAAAGTACACTATTTTTTCTTTTGGAGTCTATTCACAAGGTTTTAAGCAATCCTGGGATACAACGAGCGTGAGTTTCACAAGTGTTGAATTTAATCAAATGAACATATATGAGACACTACTAGGACGCTAAACTCGAGTCCTTAAAAGATCAAATGCTTTTTCTGTTTCAAAAGTACACTATTTTTTCATTTGGAGTGTATTCACAAGGTTTTAAGCAATCGTTGGATAAAACGAGCGTGAGTCTGACAAGTTTTGAATTTAAACAAATGAACACATATAAGACACTACTAGGACGCTAAACACGAGTCCTTAAAAGATCAAATGCTATTTTTTGTTTCAAAAGTACACTATTTTTTCTTTTGGAGTCTATTCACAAGGTTTTAAGCAATCCTGGGATACAACGAGCGTGAGTTTCACAAGTGTTGAATTTAAACAAATGAAAACATATAAGACACTACTAGGACGCTAAACTCGAGTCCTTAAAAGATCAAATGCTTTTTTTGTTTCAAAAGTACACTATTTTTTCATTTGGAGTGTATTCACAAGGTTTTAAGCAATCGTTGGATAAAACGAGCGTGAGTTTTACAGGTTTTGAATTTAAACAAATGAACACATATAAGACACTACTAGGACGCTAAACACGAGTCCTTAAAAGATCAAATACTTCTTTTGTTTCAAAAGTACACTATTTTTTCATTTGGAGTCTATTTGCACGATTTTAAGCATTCGTGGGAGAAAACGAGCGTGAGTTTGACTAGCTTTTCAATTTGAACAAATGAACTCATAGGACACACTACTTGGATGCTAAAACCGTGTCCATAAAAGATCAAATGCTTTTTTTGTTTCAAAAGTACACTATTTTTTCATTTGGAGTCTATTCACAAGGTTTTAAGCAATCGTTGGATAAAACGAGCGTGAGTTTGGCAAGTTTTAAATTTAAACAAATGAACACATATGAGACACTACTAAGACGCTAAACTCGAGTCGTTAAAAGATCAAATGCTTTTTTTGTTTCAAAAGTACACTATTTTTTCATTTGGAGTGTATTCACAAGGTTTTAAGCAATCGTTGGATAAAACGAGCGTGAGTTTGACAAGTTTTGAATTTAAACAAATGAACACATGTAAGACACTAATAGGACGCTAAACTCGAGTCCTTAAAAGATCAAATGCTTTTTTTGTTTCAAAAGTACACTGTTTTTTCATTTCGAGTCTATTCACAAGGTTTTAAGCAATCCTGGGATACAACGAGCGTGAGTTTAACAAGTGTTGAATTTAAACAAATGAAAACATATAAGACACTACTAGGACGCTAAACTCGAGTCCTTAAAAGATCAAATGCTTTTTTTGTTTCAAAAGTACACTATTTTTTCATTTGGAGTGTATTCACAAGGTTTTAAGCAATCGTTGGATAAAACGAGCGTGAGTTTGACAAGTTTTGAATTTAAACAAATGAACACAAGTAAGACACTAATAGGACGCTAAACTCGAGTCCTTAAAAGATCAAATGCTTTTTTTTGTTTCAAAAGTACACTGTTTTTTCATTTCGAGTCTATTCACAAGGTTTTAAGCAATCCTGGGATACAACGAGCGTGAGTTTAACAAGTGTTGAATTTAAACAAATGAAAACATATAAGACACTACTAGGACGCTAAACTCGAGTCCTTAAAAGATCAAATGCTTTTTTTGTTTCAAAAGTACACTATTTTTTCATTTGGAGTGTATTCACAAGGTTTTAAGCAATCGTTGGATAAAACGAGCGTGAGTTTGACAAGTTTTGAATTTAAACAAATGAACACAAGTAAGACACTAATAGGACGCTAAACTCGAGTCCTTAAAAGATCAAATGCTTTTTTTTGTTTCAAAAGTACACTGTTTTTTCATTTCGAGTCTATTCACAAGGTTTTAAGCAATCCCGGGATACAACGAGCGTGAGTTTCACAAGTGTTGAATTTAATCAAATGAACACATATGAGACACTACTAGGACGCTAAACTCGAGTCCTTAAAAGATCAAATGCTTTTTTTGTTTCAAAAGTACACTATTTTTTCATTTGGAGTGTATTCACAAGGTTTTAAGCAATCGTTGGATAAAACGAGCGTGAGTCTGACAAGTTTTGAATTTAAACAAATGAACACATATAAGACACTACTAGGACGCTAAACACGAGTCCTTAAGAGATCAAATGCTTTTTTTTGTTTCAAAAGTACACTTTTTTTTCTTTTGGAGTCTATTCACAAGGTTTTAAGCAATCCTGGGATACAACGAGCGTGAGTTTCACAAGTGTTGAATTTAAACAAATGAAAACATATAAGACACTACTAGGACGCTAAACTCGAGTCCTTAAAAGATCAAATGCTTTTTTTGTTTCAAAAGTACACTATTTTTTCATTTGGAGTGTATTCACAAGGTTTTAAGCAATCGTTGGATAAAACGAGCGTGAGTTTGACAAGTTTTGAATTTAAACAAATGAACACATATAAGACACTACTAGGACGCTAACCACGAGTCCTTAAAAGATCAAATGCTTTTTTTTGTTTCAAAAGTACACTATTTTTTCTTTTGGAGTGTATTCACAAGGTTTTAAGCAATCCTGGGATACAACGAGCGTGAGTTTCACAAGTGTTGAATTTAAACAAATGAAAACATATAAGACACTACTAGGACGCTAAACACGAGTCCTTAAAAGATCAAATGCTTTTTTTGTTTCAAAAGTACACTATTTTTTCATTTGGAGTGTATTCACAAGGTTTTAAGCAATCGTTGGATAAAACGAGCGTGAGTTTGACAAGTTTTGAATTTAAACAAATGAACACATATAAGACACTACTAGGACGCTAAACTCGAGTCCTTAAAAGATCAAATGCTTCTTTTGTTTGAAAAGTACACTATTTTTTCATTTGGAGTCTATTTGCACGATTTTAAGTATTCGTGGGAGAAAACGAGCGTGAGTTTGACTAGCTTTTGAATTTTAACAAATGAACACATATGACACACTACTAGGACGCTAAACTCGAGTCCGTAAAAGATCAAATATTTTTTTCTTCAAAACTACACTATTTTTTCATTTTGAGTCTATTCACAAGGTTTTAAGCAATCCTGGGATACAACGAGCTCGAGTTTCACAAGTGTTGAATTTAAACAAATGAACACATATAAGACACAACTAGGATGCTAAACTCGAGTCCTTAAAAGATCAATGCTTTTTTTGTTTCAAAAGTACACTATTTTTTCTTTTGGAGTCTATTCGCAAGGTTTTAAGCAATCGTTGGATAAAACGAGCGTGAGTTTTACAGGTTTTGAATTTAAACAAATGAACACATATAAGACACTACTAGGACGCTAAACACGAGTCCTTAAAAGATCAAATACTTCTTTTGTTTCAAAAGTACACTATTTTTTCATTTGGAGTCTATTTGCACGATTTTAAGCATTCGTGGGAGAAAACGTGTGTGAGTTTGACTAGCTTTTCAATTTGAACAAATGAACTCATAGGACACACTACTTGGATGCTAAAACCGTGTCCATAAAAGATCAAATGCTTTTTTTGTTTCAAAAGTACACTATTTTTTCATTTGGAGTCTATTCACAATGTTTTAAGCAATCGTTGGATAAAACGAGCGTGAGTTTGGCAAGTTTTAAATTTAAACAAATGAACACATATGAGACACTACTAAGACGCTAAACTCGAGTCCTTAAAAGATCAAATGCTTTTTTTGTTTCAAAAGTACACTATTTTTTCATTTGGAGTCTATTCACAAGGTTTAAAGCAATCGTTGGATAAAACGAGCGTGAGTTTGACAAGTTTTGAATTTAAACAAATGAACACATATAAGACACTACTAGGACGCTAAACAAGAGTCCTTAAAAGATCAAATGCTTTTTTTTGTTTCGAAAGTAAACTATTTTTTCTTTTGGAGTGTATTCACAAGGTTTTAAGCAATCTTGGGATACAACGAGCGTGAGTTTGACAAGTTTTGAATTTAAACAAATGAAAACATATAAGACACTACTAGGACGCTAAACTCGAGTCCTTAAAAGATCAAATGCTTTTTTTGTTTCAAAAGTACACTATTTTTTCATTTGGAGTCTATTCACAAGGTTTTAAGCAATCGTTGGATAAAACGAGCGTGAGTTTGACAAGTTTTGAATTTAAACAAATGAACACATATAAGACACTACTAGGACGCTAAACACGAGTCCTTAAAAGATCAAATGCTTTTTTTTGTTTCAAAAGTACACTATTTTTTCATTTCGAGTCTATTCACAAGGTTTTAAGCAATCTTGGCATACAACGAGCGTGAGTTTGACAAGTGTTGAATTTAAACAAATGAACACATATAAGACACTACTAGGACGCTAAACACGAGTCCTTAAAAGATCAAATGCTTTTTTTGTTTCAAAAGTACACTATTTTTTCATTTGGAGTGTATTCACAAGGTTTTAAGCAATCGTTGGATAAAACGAGCGTGAGTTTGACAAGTTTTGAATTTAAACAAATGAACACAAGTAAGACACTAATAGGACGCTAAACTCGAGTCCTTAAAAGATCAAATGCTTTTTTTGTTTCAAAAGTACACTATTTTTTCATTTGGAGTCTATTCACAAGGTTTTAAGCAATCGTTGGATAAAACGAGCGTGAGTTTGACAAGTTTTGAATTTAAACAAATGAACACATATAAGACACTACTAGGACGCTAAACACGAGTCCTTAAAAGATCAAATGCTTTTTTTGTTTCAAAAGTACACTATTTTTTCATTTGGAGTGTATTCACAAGGTTTTAAGCAATCGTTGGATAAAACGAGCGTGAGTTTGACAAGTTTTGAATTTAAACAAATGAACACATATAAGACACTACTAGGACGCTAAACTCGAGTCCTTAAAAGATCAAATGCTTCTTTTGTTTGAAAAGTACACTATTTTTTCATTTGGAGTCTATTTGCACGATTTTAAGTATTCGTGGGAGAAAACGAGCGTGAGTTTGACTAGCTTTTGAATTTTAACAAATGAACACATATGACACACTACTAGGACGCTAAACTCGAGTCCGTAAAAGATCAAATATTTTTTTCTTCAAAACTACACTATTTTTTCATTTTGAGTCTATTCACAAGGTTTTAAGCAATCCTGGGATACAACGAGCTCGAGTTTCACAAGTGTTGAATTTAAACAAATGAACACATATAAGACACAACTAGGATGCTAAACTCGAGTCCTTAAAAGATCAATGCTTTTTTTGTTTCAAAAGTACACTATTTTTTCTTTTGGAGTCTATTCGCAAGGTTTTAAGCAATCGTTGGATAAAACGAGCGTGAGTTTTACAGGTTTTGAATTTAAACAAATGAACACATATAAGACACTACTAGGACGCTAAACACGAGTCCTTAAAAGATCAAATACTTCTTTTGTTTCAAAAGTACACTATTTTTTCATTTGGAGTCTATTTGCACGATTTTAAGCATTCGTGGGAGAAAACGAGTGTGAGTTTGACTAGCTTTTCAATTTGAACAAATGAACTCATAGGACACACTACTTGGATGCTAAAACCGTGTCCATAAAAGATCAAATGCTTTTTTTGTTTCAAAAGTACACTATTTTTTCATTTGGAGTCTATTCACAATGTTTTAAGCAATCGTTGGATAAAACGAGCGTGAGTTTGGCAAGTTTTAAATTTAAACAAATGAACACATATGAGACACTACTAAGACGCTAAACTCGAGTCCTTAAAAGATCAAATGCTTTTTTTGTTTCAAAAGTACACTATTTTTTCATTTGGAGTCTATTCACAAGGTTTAAAGCAATCGTTGGATAAAACGAGCGTGAGTTTGACAAGTTTTGAATTTAAACAAATGAACACATATAAGACACTACTAGGACGCTAAACACGAGTCCTTAAAAGATCAAATGCTTTTTTTTGTTTCGAAAGTAAACTATTGTTTCATTTGGAGTCTATTCACAAGGTTTTAAGCAATCGTTGGATAAAACGAGCGTGAGTTTGACAAGTTTTGAATTTAAACAAATGAACACATATAAGCCACTACTAGGACGCTAAACACGAGTCCTTAAAAGATCAAATGCTTTTTTTTGTTTCAAAAGTACACTATTTTTTCTTTTGGAGTCTATTCACAAGGTTTTAAGCAATCCTGGGATACAACGAGCGTGAGTTTCACAAGTGTTGAATTTAAACAAATGAAAACATATAAGACACTACTAGGACGCTAAACTCGAGTCCTTAAAAGATCAAATGCTTTTTTTGTTTCAAAAGTACACTATTTTTTCATTTGGAGTGTATTCACAAGGTTTTAAGCAATCGTTGGATAAAACGAGCGTGAGTTTGACAAGTTTTGAATTTAAACAAATGAACACATATAAGACACTACTAGGACGCTAACCACGAGTCCTTAAAAGATCAAATGCTTTTTTTTGTTTCAAAAGTACACTATTTTTTCTTTTGGAGTGTATTCACAAGGTTTTAAGCAATCCTGGGATACAACGAGCGTGAGTTTCACAAGTGTTGAATTTAAACAAATGAAAACATATAAGACACTACTAGGACGCTAAACACGAGTCCTTAAAAGATCAAATGCTTTTTTTGTTTCAAAAGTACACTATTTTTTCATTTGGAGTGTATTCACAAGGTTTTAAGCAATCGTTGGATAAAACGAGCGTGAGTTTGACAAGTTTTGAATTTAAACAAATGAACACATATAAGACACTACTAGGACGCTAAACTCGAGTCCTTAAAAGATCAAATGCTTCTTTTGTTTGAAAAGTACACTATTTTTTCATTTGGAGTCTATTTGCACGATTTTAAGTATTCGTGGGAGAAAACGAGCGTGAGTTTGACTAGCTTTTGAATTTTAACAAATGAACACATATGACACACTACTAGGACGCTAAACTCGAGTCCGTAAAAGATCAAATATTTTTTTCTTCAAAACTACACTATTTTTTCATTTTGAGTCTATTCACAAGGTTTTAAGCAATCCTGGGATACAACGAGCTCGAGTTTCACAAGTGTTGAATTTAAACAAATGAACACATATAAGACACAACTAGGATGCTAAACTCGAGTCCTTAAAAGATCAATGCTTTTTTTGTTTCAAAAGTACACTATTTTTTCTTTTGGAGTCTATTCGCAAGGTTTTAAGCAATCGTTGGATAAAACGAGCGTGAGTTTTACAGGTTTTGAATTTAAACAAATGAACACATATAAGACACTACTAGGACGCTAAACACGAGTCCTTAAAAGATCAAATACTTCTTTTGTTTCAAAAGTACACTATTTTTTCATTTGGAGTCTATTTGCACGATTTTAAGCATTCGTGGGAGAAAACGAGTGTGAGTTTGACTAGCTTTTCAATTTGAACAAATGAACTCATAGGACACACTACTTGGATGCTAAAACCGTGTCCATAAAAGATCAAATGCTTTTTTTGTTTCAAAAGTACACTATTTTTTCATTTGGAGTCTATTCACAATGTTTTAAGCAATCGTTGGATAAAACGAGCGTGAGTTTGGCAAGTTTTAAATTTAAACAAATGAACACATATGAGACACTACTAAGACGCTAAACTCGAGTCCTTAAAAGATCAAATGCTTTTTTTGTTTCAAAAGTACACTATTTTTTCATTTGGAGTCTATTCACAAGGTTTAAAGCAATCGTTGATAAAACGAGCGTGAGTTTGACAAGTTTTGAATTTAAACAAATGAACACATATAAGACACTACTAGGACGCTAAACAAGAGTCCTTAAAAGATCAAATGCTTTTTTTTGTTTCGAAAGTAAACTATTTTTTCTTTTGGAGTGTATTCACAAGGTTTTAAGCAATCTTGGGATACAACGAGCGTGAGTTTGACAAGTTTTGAATTTAAACAAATGAAAACATATAAGACACTACTAGGACGCTAAACTCGAGTCCTTAAAAGATCAAATGCTTTTTTTGTTTCAAAAGTACACTATTTTTTCATTTGGAGTCTATTCACAAGGTTTTAAGCAATCGTTGGATAAAACGAGCGTGAGTTTGACAAGTTTTGAATTTAAACAAATGAACACATATAAGACACTACTAGGACGCTAAACACGAGTCCTTAAAAGATCAAATGCTTTTTTTTGTTTCAAAAGTACACTATTTTTTCATTTCGAGTCTATTCACAAGGTTTTAAGCAATCTTGGCATACAACGAGCGTGAGTTTGACAAGTGTTGAATTTAAACAAATGAACACATATAAGACACTACTAGGACGCTAAACACGAGTCCTTAAAAGATCAAATGCTTTTTTTGTTTCAAAAGTACACTATTTTTTCATTTGGAGTGTATTCACAAGGTTTTAAGCAATCGTTGGATAAAACGAGCGTGAGTTTGACAAGTTTTGAATTTAAACAAATGAACACAAGTAAGACACTAATAGGACGCTAAACTCGAGTCCTTAAAAGATCAAATGCTTTTTTTGTTTCAAAAGTACACTATTTTTTCATTTGGAGTCTATTCACAAGGTTTTAAGCAATCGTTGGATAAAACGAGCGTGAGTTTGACAAGTTTTGAATTTAAACAAATGAACACATATAAGACACTACTAGGACGCTAAACACGAGTCCTTAAAAGATCAAATGCTTTTTTTGTTTCAAAAGTACACTATTTTTTCATTTGGAGTGTATTCACAAGGTTTTAAGCAATCGTTGGATAAAACGAGCGTGAGTTTGACAAGTTTTGAATTTAAACAAATGAACACATATAAGACACTACTAGGACGCTAAACTCGAGTCCTTAAAAGATCAAATGCTTCTTTTGTTTGAAAAGTACACTATTTTTTCATTTGGAGTCTATTTGCACGATTTTAAGTATTCGTGGGAGAAAACGAGCGTGAGTTTGACTAGCTTTTGAATTTTAACAAATGAACACATATGACACACTACTAGGACGCTAAACTCGAGTCCGTAAAAGATCAAATATTTTTTTCTTCAAAACTACACTATTTTTTCATTTTGAGTCTATTCACAAGGTTTTAAGCAATCCTGGGATACAACGAGCTCGAGTTTCACAAGTGTTGAATTTAAACAAATGAACACATATAAGACACAACTAGGATGCTAAACTCGAGTCCTTAAAAGATCAATGCTTTTTTTGTTTCAAAAGTACACTATTTTTTCATTTGGAGTCTATTCACAAGGTTTAAAGCAATCGTTGGATAAAACGAGCGTGAGTTTGACAAGTTTTGAATTTAAACAAATGAACACATATAAGACACTACTAGGACGCTAAACACGAGTCCTTAAAAGATCAAATGCTTTTTTTTGTTTCGAAAGTAAACTATTGTTTCATTTGGAGTCTATTCACAAGGTTTTAAGCAATCGTTGGATAAAACGAGCGTGAGTTTGACAAGTTTTGAATTTAAACAAATGAACACATATAAGCCACTACTAGGACGCTAAACACGAGTCCTTAAAAGATCAAATGCTTTTTTTTGTTTCAAAAGTACACTATTTTTTCTTTTGGAGTCTATTCACAAGGTTTTAAGCAATCCTGGGATACAACGAGCGTGAGTTTCACAAGTGTTGAATTTAAACAAATGAAAACATATAAGACACTACTAGGACGCTAAACTCGAGTCCTTAAAAGATCAAATGCTTTTTTTGTTTCAAAAGTACACTATTTTTTCATTTGGAGTGTATTCACAAGGTTTTAAGCAATCGTTGGATAAAACGAGCGTGAGTTTGACAAGTTTTGAATTTAAACAAATGAACACATATAAGACACTACTAGGACGCTAACCACGAGTCCTTAAAAGATCAAATGCTTTTTTTTGTTTCAAAAGTACACTATTTTTTCTTTTGGAGTGTATTCACAAGGTTTTAAGCAATCCTGGGATACAACGAGCGTGAGTTTCACAAGTGTTGAATTTAAACAAATGAAAACATATAAGACACTACTAGGACGCTAAACACGAGTCCTTAAAAGATCAAATGCTTTTTTTGTTTCAAAAGTACACTATTTTTTCATTTGGAGTGTATTCACAAGGTTTTAAGCAATCGTTGGATAAAACGAGCGTGAGTTTGACAAGTTTTGAATTTAAACAAATGAACACATATAAGACACTACTAGGACGCTAAACTCGAGTCCTTAAAAGATCAAATGCTTCTTTTGTTTGAAAAGTACACTATTTTTTCATTTGGAGTCTATTTGCACGATTTTAAGTATTCGTGGGAGAAAACGAGCGTGAGTTTGACTAGCTTTTGAATTTTAACAAATGAACACATATGACACACTACTAGGACGCTAAACTCGAGTCCGTAAAAGATCAAATATTTTTTTCTTCAAAACTACACTATTTTTTCATTTTGAGTCTATTCACAAGGTTTTAAGCAATCCTGGGATACAACGAGCTCGAGTTTCACAAGTGTTGAATTTAAACAAATGAACACATATAAGACACAACTAGGATGCTAAACTCGAGTCCTTAAAAGATCAATGCTTTTTTTGTTTCAAAAGTACACTATTTTTTCTTTTGGAGTCTATTCGCAAGGTTTTAAGCAATCGTTGGATAAAACGAGCGTGAGTTTTACAGGTTTTGAATTTAAACAAATGAACACATATAAGACACTACTAGGACGCTAAACACGAGTCCTTAAAAGATCAAATACTTCTTTTGTTTCAAAAGTACACTATTTTTTCATTTGGAGTCTATTTGCACGATTTTAAGCATTCGTGGGAGAAAACGAGTGTGAGTTTGACTAGCTTTTCAATTTGAACAAATGAACTCATAGGACACACTACTTGGATGCTAAAACCGTGTCCATAAAAGATCAAATGCTTTTTTTGTTTCAAAAGTACACTATTTTTTCATTTGGAGTCTATTCACAAGGTTTTAAGCAATCGTTGGATAAAACGAGCGTGAGTTTGACAAGTTTTGAATTTAAACAAATGAACACATATAAGACACTACTAGGACGCTAAACACGAGTCCTTAAAAGATCAAATGCTTTTTTTTGTTTCAAAAGTACACTATTTTTTCATTTCGAGTCTATTCACAAGGTTTTAAGCAATCTTGGCATACAACGAGCGTGAGTTTGACAAGTGTTGAATTTAAACAAATGAACACATATAAGACACTACTAGGACGCTAAACACGAGTCCTTAAAAGATCAAATGCTTTTTTTGTTTCAAAAGTACACTATTTTTTCATTTGGAGTGTATTCACAAGGTTTTAAGCAATCGTTGGATAAAACGAGCGTGAGTTTGACAAGTTTTGAATTTAAACAAATGAACACAAGTAAGACACTAATAGGACGCTAAACTCGAGTCCTTAAAAGATCAAATGCTTTTTTTGTTTCAAAAGTACACTATTTTTTCATTTGGAGTCTATTCACAAGGTTTTAAGCAATCGTTGGATAAAACGAGCGTGAGTTTGACAAGTTTTGAATTTAAACAAATGAACACATATAAGACACTACTAGGACGCTAAACACGAGTCCTTAAAAGATCAAATGCTTTTTTTGTTTCAAAAGTACACTATTTTTTCATTTGGAGTGTATTCACAAGGTTTTAAGCAATCGTTGGATAAAACGAGCGTGAGTTTGACAAGTTTTGAATTTAAACAAATGAACACATATAAGACACTACTAGGACGCTAAACTCGAGTCCTTAAAAGATCAAATGCTTCTTTTGTTTGAAAAGTACACTATTTTTTCATTTGGAGTCTATTTGCACGATTTTAAGTATTCGTGGGAGAAAACGAGCGTGAGTTTGACTAGCTTTTGAATTTTAACAAATGAACACATATGACACACTACTAGGACGCTAAACTCGAGTCCGTAAAAGATCAAATATTTTTTTCTTCAAAACTACACTATTTTTTCATTTTGAGTCTATTCACAAGGTTTTAAGCAATCCTGGGATACAACGAGCTCGAGTTTCACAAGTGTTGAATTTAAACAAATGAACACATATAAGACACAACTAGGATGCTAAACTCGAGTCCTTAAAAGATCAATGCTTTTTTTGTTTCAAAAGTACACTATTTTTTCTTTTGGAGTCTATTCGCAAGGTTTTAAGCAATCGTTGGATAAAACGAGCGTGAGTTTTACAGGTTTTGAATTTAAACAAATGAACACATATAAGACACTACTAGGACGCTAAACACGAGTCCTTAAAAGATCAAATACTTCTTTTGTTTCAAAAGTACACTATTTTTTCATTTGGAGTCTATTTGCACGATTTTAAGCATTCGTGGGAGAAAACGAGTGTGAGTTTGACTAGCTTTTCAATTTGAACAAATGAACTCATAGGACACACTACTTGGATGCTAAAACCGTGTCCATAAAAGATCAAATGCTTTTTTTGTTTCAAAAGTACACTATTTTTTCATTTGGAGTCTATTCACAATGTTTTAAGCAATCGTTGGATAAAACGAGCGTGAGTTTGGCAAGTTTTAAATTTAAACAAATGAACACATATGAGACACTACTAAGACGCTAAACTCGAGTCCTTAAAAGATCAAATGCTTTTTTTGTTTCAAAAGTACACTATTTTTTCATTTGGAGTCTATTCACAAGGTTTAAAGCAATCGTTGGATAAAACGAGCGTGAGTTTGACAAGTTTTGAATTTAAACAAATGAACACATATAAGACACTACTAGGACGCTAAACACGAGTCCTTAAAAGATCAAATGCTTTTTTTTGTTTCGAAAGTAAACTATTTTTTCATTTGGAGTCTATTCACAAGGTTTTAAGCAATCGTTGGATAAAACGAGCGTGAGTTTGACAAGTTTTGAATTTAAACAAATGAACACATATAAGCCACTACTAGGACGCTAAACACGAGTCCTTAAAAGATCAAATGCTTTTTTTTGTTTCAAAAGTACACTATTTTTTCTTTTGGAGTCTATTCACAAGGTTTTAAGCAATCCTGGGATACAACGAGCGTGAGTTTCACAAGTGTTGAATTTAAACAAATGAAAACATATAAGACACTACTAGGACGCTAAACTCGAGTCCTTAAAAGATCAAATGCTTTTTTTGTTTCAAAAGTACACTATTTTTTCATTTGGAGTGTATTCACAAGGTTTTAAGCAATCGTTGGATAAAACGAGCGTGAGTTTGACAAGTTTTGAATTTAAACAAATGAACACAAGTAAGACACTAATAGGACGCTAAACTCGAGTCCTTAAAAGAGCAAATGCTTTTTTTTGTTTCAAAAGTACACTGTTTTTTCATTTCGAGTCTATTCACAAGGTTTTAAGCAATCCTGGGATACAACGAGCGTGAGTTTCACAAGTGTTGAATTTAATCAAATGAACACATATGAGACACTACTAGGACGCTAAACTCGAGTCCTTAAAAGATCAAATGCTTTTTTTGTTTCAAAAGTACACTATTTTTTCATTTGGAGTGTATTCACAAGGTTTTAAGCAATCGTTGGATAAAACGAGCGTGAGTCTGACAAGTTTTGAATTTAAACAAATGAACACATATAAGACACTACTAGGACGCTAAACACGAGTCCTTAAGAGATCAAATGCTTTTTTTTGTTTCAAAAGTACACTTTTTTTTCTTTTGGAGTCTATTCACAAGGTTTTAAGCAATCCTGGGATACAACGAGCGTGAGTTTCACAAGTGTTGAATTTAAACAAATGAAAACATATAAGACACTACTAGGACGCTAAACACGAGTCCTTAAAAGATCAAATGCTTTTTTTGTTTCAAAAGTACACTATTTTTTCATTTGGAGTGTATTCACAAGGTTTTAAGCAATCGTTGGATAAAACGAGCGTGAGTTTGACAAGTTTTGAATTTAAACAAATGAACACATATAAGACACTACTAGGACGCTAAACTCGAGTCCTTAAAAGATCAAATGCTTCTTTTGTTTGAAAAGTACACTATTTTTTCATTTGGAGTCTATTTGCACGATTTTAAGTATTCGTGGGAGAAAACGAGCGTGAGTTTGACTAGCTTTTGAATTTTAACAAATGAACACATATGACACACTACTTGGATGCTAAAACCGTGTCCTGAAAAGATCAAATGCTTTTTTTGTTTGAAAAGTACACTATTTTTTCATTTGGAGTCTATTCACAAGGTTTTAAGCAATTGTTGGATAAAACAAGCGTGAGTTTGGCAAGTTTTGAATTTAAACAAATGAACACATATAAGACACTACTAGGACGCTGAACTCAAGTCCTTAAAAGATCAATGCTTTTTTTGTTTCAAAAGTACACTGTTTTTTCATTTCGAGTCTATTCACAAGGTTTTAAGCAATCCTGGGATACAACGAGCGTGAGTTTCACAAGTGTTGAATTTAATCAAATGAACACATATGAGACACTACTAGGACGCTAAACTCGAGTCCTTAAAAGATCAAATGCTTTTTTTGTTTCAAAAGTACACTATTTTTTCATTTGGAGTGTATTCACAAGGTTTTAAGCAATCGTTGGATAAAACGAGCGTGAGTCTGACAAGTTTTGAATTTAAACAAATGAACACATATAAGACACTACTAGGACGCTAAACACGAGTCCTTAAGAGATCAAATGCTTTTTTTTGTTTCAAAAGTACACTTTTTTTTCTTTTGGAGTCTATTCACAAGGTTTTAAGCAATCCTGGGATACAACGAGCGTGAGTTTCACAAGTGTTGAATTTAAACAAATGAAAACATATAAGACACTACTAGGACGCTAAACACGAGTCCTTAAAAGATCAAATGCTTTTTTTGTTTCAAAAGTACACTATTTTTTCATTTGGAGTGTATTCACAAGGTTTTAAGCAATCGTTGGATAAAACGAGCGTGAGTTTGACAAGTTTTGAATTTAAACAAATGAACACATATAAGACACTACTAGGACGCTAAACTCGAGTCCTTAAAAGATCAAATGCTTCTTTTGTTTGAAAAGTACACTATTTTTTCATTTGGAGTCTATTTGCACGATTTTAAGTATTCGTGGGAGAAAACGAGCGTGAGTTTGACTAGCTTTTGAATTTTAACAAATGAACACATATGACACACTACTTGGATGCTAAAACCGTGTCCTGAAAAGATCAAATGCTTTTTTTGTTTCAAAAGTACACTATTTTTTCATTTGGAGTGTATTCACAAGGTTTTAAGCAATCGTTGGATAAAACGAGCGTGAGTCTGACAAGTTTTGAATTTAAACAAATGAACACATATAAGACACTACTAGGACGCTAAACACGAGTCCTTAAGAGATCAAATGCTTTTTTTTGTTTCAAAAGTACACTTTTTTTTCTTTTGGAGTCTATTCACAAGGTTTTAAGCAATCCTGGGATACAACGAGCGTGAGTTTCACAAGTGTTGAATTTAAACAAATGAAAACATATAAGACACTACTAGGACGCTAAACACGAGTCCTTAAAAGATCAAATGCTTTTTTTGTTTCAAAAGTACACTATTTTTTCATTTGGAGTGTATTCACAAGGTTTTAAGCAATCGTTGGATAAAACGAGCGTGAGTTTGACAAGTTTTGAATTTAAACAAATGAACACATATAAGACACTACTAGGACGCTAAACTCGAGTCCTTAAAAGATCAAATGCTTCTTTTGTTTGAAAAGTACACTATTTTTTCATTTGGAGTCTATTTGCACGATTTTAAGTATTCGTGGGAGAAAACGAGCGTGAGTTTGACTAGCTTTTGAATTTTAACAAATGAACACATATGACACACTACTTGGATGCTAAAACCGTGTCCTGAAAAGATCAAATGCTTTTTTTGTTTGAAAAGTACACTATTTTTTCATTTGGAGTCTATTCACAAGGTTTTAAGCAATTGTTGGATAAAACAAGCGTGAGTTTGGCAAGTTTTGAATTTAAACAAATGAACACATATAAGACACTACTAGGACGCTGAACTCAAGTCCTTAAAAGATCAATGCTTTTTTTGTTTCAAAAGTACACCATTTTTTCTTTTGGAGTCTATTCACAAGGTTTTAAGCAATCGTTGGATAAAACGAGCGTGATTTTTACAAGTTTTGAATTTAAACAAATGAACACATATAAGACACTACTAGGACGCTAAACACGAGTCCTTAAAAGATCAAATACTTCTTTTGTTTCAAAAGTACACTATTTTTTCATTTGGAGGCTATTTGCACGATTTTAAGCATTCGTGGGAGAAAACGAGCGTGAGTTTGACTAGCTTTTCAATTTGAACAAAAATACACATATGACACACTAGTAGGACGCTAAACACGAGTCCTTAAGAGATCAAATACTTCTTTTGTAACAAAAGTACACGATTTTTTCATTTGGAGTTTATTTGCACGATTAGGCATTCGTGGGGGAAAACGAGCGTGACTTTGACTAGCTTTTCAATTTGAACAAATGAACACATATGACACACTACTTGGATGCTAAAACCGAGTCCTTAAAAGATCAAATGCTTTTTTTGTTTCAAAAGTACACTATTTTTTCTTTTGGAGTCTATTCACAAGGTTTTAAGCAATCGTTGGATAAAACGAGCGTGAGTTTTACAAGTTTTGAATGTATACAAATGAACACATATAAGACACTATGATAGTTCACATTTCATATGCATTTATAGCATACATATTTGGTGTCTTGGTGAGGTGTTCGATTTAAATTAGTTGCATTTTACATTGTTTTGTGTTAGTATGCAGCTATGTGTTTGTTAGGAGCAATTGGAAGGCAAATGAAGCAAAAACACCACTTTTGGTGTCCGAGCATTACTCCAAGCATGGAGAGGTGTTTGATGTGTTAATTTGAAGTCCAAATGAAGAATTGAGGACAAGTTGGTTGCTAGAATTTCAGGAATTGACAAAGGGTGCAATTCGGCCAGTTTGGGGAATTCTATGCATGGCACATGCATGGGATTCAGATTGGGAGGTTTAACACACCTTGCCATGCATTTGGTTACCCTTTTACCCCCTTTTTCACCTAGAACATTCACCCCCCATTTAGTTACACCATTCAGCCACAATTACACCACAAATTGACCCATGCCGTCAGTTTTATATTCTTTAAAACCTGCCCTTGCAGTCATTCCACATGCTTCTCCATTCAAAATGACCACATGCTTGCCCATTTTCCCCATGCCATGCACTATCCATTTCAGAAATTGAATCCCCCATCATTACACACACTTGCATCCCATATTTTACATTTGTTGAGATCCAATCTTGGATCTAAACCTGAAAAGCTACTCCATTCATTCTCTTTAAGTGTAATGAAATCTGAGGGGGGGAAGATGAATCTTCAATTTCGGCATAAACTCTCCAATTCCACAACCCTACACTACTACATTCATCCTTACTCCCAAAACACAAAACACCACACCATTTCTGCCCATTCTCTCCCATTTCACAGAAACCATCTCATCATCACCGTGCCACATTCATCTACACCATTCTTGGAGGACTACACCACACTTGGAGAGCTTGCACCGAAGGCCATTCCCAAGTGATCTTCAACACAGTTTTGCTTCAAGGGGTTCTTCTTCTTAATTCTATGTACACTCATGTTATATTTCTATGTCAAATCTTTGTAAACATGAAGTGTAACTAATCTCTCTATAGGGATTCGATGTAGCCTAGCAAGATTGCCATGTAGTTAACTCGGAAATGCTTAGTTTATCATTCTATTTCTTGTTTCATTCTCTGATTTTAATTGTGACTTAGTGTGTTGATTTTGATGCTTGATCACCATTTGAATTAACCATAAGTTGTTTAGCCAATCTTATAGCACACATCATGCATAACCTTGGCAGATATGGGAATGAAAGAAGGGAATGTTGGGCATACATCCTGCCAAGTGTTTCCTTTGGTTTTATGAAAGTTTCTTATGCTTAACACATTCTTGATTAATAACCGAAGTTGCACATCACAATTAGGTCCATGATTAGGAATATTTGATCAAAACCACACACCATATGGATGATCATAACTAAAGTGAAACAAACTCAAGAAATAGATAGATGGGTGAGCATAACTTGAATTAACAAACATGGAATCAATTAGCTATGGTGAAATCGAACCCCTAGCTCCTTCTCTCTATTGATACAATCCCTAGCCTCAACTCCCTCGGTTCTACCTCATTTTATTACTTGTCGTTTCATTTACTTATAGCCATTTCATGTCCGTAGGTTTCAAGCTACAACATCAAATCTGTTTAAATTGGTTAGTTCTAGGTTCTAGTAAGTTTCTTGCAAAACAAGTGGTTATATAGGTCTAATTAGTCCCTGTGGATTCGACACCCTTACTTGTGTTCTTATACTCAACATGTTCGTAGCACTAGGAAGGAAAAACCTTAACAAAAATGGCGCCGTTGCCGAGGACTGATTTCAGTCCCTTGTAATTGCTTGTTTTGCTATTTTAAACTTTGTTATTTTCATTCTAAGTAGAGTTTAGTTTTGTTTTCTGTTTAATCTTGTTTGTTTGTTTTGTTTTAGGTAGTATATGTCACATAGACTTGTTGAGTTGGGCCAAAGAATTGAACGTTTGAAAGGCAACACTTTGGACAACTTTGTGCCAACAAGTTCATCATCCTTTGTCCGAGGAGAAGAAGAAGCAAGTTCATCTAGTTCCACAAGTGAAGCTTCTGAGCACATTCATAAGGAAAGAGGAGAAGAGATGGCTGCCAACCAAGATGAACTTAGAGCCTTGGAGGACTTTGCACAACCAATCATACCAAACTCTCCTTCATGCATCTTGCTCTCCACCGAAGCTAGAAACTATGATCTTAAGTCTTCACATTTTCATATGCTTCCTTCATTTTATGGCATACCTAATGAAGATCCTTTAGCTCATGTTAAAGAGTTTTACAATGTTGTGAGTGGTTTACCTTTGCAGGGAGTAAGTGAAGCAAACTTGAGGATGAGAGTGTTTCCTTACACTTTGAAAGACAAGGCCAAGAGTTGGTTGATGACCTTAGCTCCGGGTTCACTCACCACATGGGATGCCGTGGCTAAGAAGTTCTTGGAGAAATTCTTCTCCACTCAAAAGACAGCCACATTAAGGGGACAAATCTTCAATTTCAAACAAGATGATGGAGAACCTTTCAATGAGTGTTGGGAGCGTTTTAAAGGACATTTGCTGCAATGTCCACACCATGGGTTACCTCTTCACTTACAAATGCAAATTTTTTATGATGGACTAACCCAAACATGTCAATCAACCGTTGATAATGCCGCAGGTGGTGCTTTGAAGAAAAAGAATGCTCAAGAGTCTTACAACATTTATGAGATGTTGGGATCTAATGCTCAACACAAAGATGTAAGGGGTAAGAAACTTGGAGTGTATGAAACAAGTTCTAACCATGACCTTTCTTTGCAGGTAGCTAACCTAGAAAGAAAGCTTGAATCCGTGCTCAACTTGGTGCCAACACCAAGTGAGGTGTGTGCCATTTGCAACATACCAAGCCACCCTACTCATCAATGTCCATCTAGGGAGGCCTATCCCGAGTTTGTTCAAGAACAAGTGAACCTCATGAATTCTTACAATCAAAGGCCAAGGAATGATGCATTTTCAAACACATATAATCCGGGGTGGAGAGATCATCCCAACTTTTCATGGAAGAACAACAACAACTACCAAAATTTCCAACCAAGACCTCCCAATGCCAACCAAAATCAAGTCCAAAACTTCCAACCGAGACCTGCCCCTACACTTGAGGATACGGTTAAGTTGTTAGCTCAAAACACATTGCAATTCCAACAAGCCACAAATAGCACTTTCCAACAACATTCGGCTGCCCTAACCAAAATGGAGACACAATTGGGACAAATTGCAGATGCCTTGAACCAAAGAGAGGTTGGCAAGTTTCCAAGCCAACCCGTGATACTCCAAAGGAACCAAGAGCAAGCCAAAGCAATAACTACACTAAGAAATGGTAAGGTTATTGATAATAGAGTTGGAAATGAAGTTACTAATGAATTTGATCATGTGAATGTAGGTGCAAATGAGAAACCAAATGAGAAACCAAATGAGGAACCAAGCCACGCTTCTTCCTCAAATGAAGCACCAAACCTTCACAAGGCCGAGAAGCCTTACACTCCACCAATACCATTCCCTGGAAGACTTGCCAAGGGCAAGCAGGATAAGTCATTTAAAGAAATTTTTGATATTCTAAGTAAGGTGAATGTGAACTTACCTTTGCTTGATGTCATTAGGAACATGCCGGCTTATGGGAAATTCTTCAAGGAGTTAAACAACTACAAAAGGAAGTATGGACCACATGAGAAGGTAGTGGTGTCGGAGAATGTAAGTGCGGTGTTGCAAAGAAAACTTCCACCAAAGCTCAAAGATCCGGGAAGTTTTTCTATCAACATCACCATAGGGGACAAGAAAGTGGAAAAGGCCATGCTTGACTTGGGTGCTAGCATCAACTTAATGCCATACTCCGTGTACCTTCAACTAGGTTTGGGGGAATTGAAGGCCACAACCATTTCACTACAACTTGCGGACAGATCCGTGAAGTATCCAAGAGGTATAGTAGAGGACATTCTAGTTCAAATTGATAAACTAATCTTGCCTGTGGATTTTGTAGTGTTGGACATGGAAGAAGCACCTATACATGATAGAGAGTTGCCTATTTTGCTTGGAAGACCATTCATGGCCACGGCCAAGACCATCATTGATGTGCAAAATGGAATCCTCACTATGACAGTGCTAGGAGAGACCGTCCAATTCAAAGTGTTTGAGTCTCTTGCTCATCCTTCTTCATCTCTTGATTGCTATGCCATTGATGTGCTTGATTCACTCGTTTTCTCTAAGTTCTTGCAGGCACAATCCAATGAACCATTACAAACTGTTTTAACTCAATCTCAAGATGAGTTTGATGATGAAGATGCACTCATGGAAGTGGTTGCTGCCTTGGAAGCATTAGCACCGTATCCTTTTAATGTTTCACCTCTTGTAGAGTCATTAGAACCATCAAGGTCACATTTAATCCCTTCCATTGTTAAGGCACCTAAACTTGAACTTAAACCACTTCCACCACATCTAAAATATGCATATCTAGCTGAATTTGAAACTCTACCTGTTATCATAGCTTCGGACCTAACACCTAATGAAGAAGATAAACTACTTAGGGTGTTAAAAGAGTCCAAATCGGCTATTGGTTGGTCTATTGCAGATATCAAGGGAATAAGCCCTACTAGGTGCATGCATAGGATCCTCTTGGAGGATGGAGCAAAGACAACCCGTGAGCCACAAAGAAGGCTCAATCCACACATGAAAGAAGTTGTTAGGGATGAAGTCTTGAAGTTGTTAGATGTGGGGATCATATATCCCATTTCTGATAGCAAATGGGTGAGTGCCATTCAAGTGGTACCAAAGAAGGTGGGAATCACGGTGATGAGGAATGAAAACAAAGAGCTTGTGACCATAAAACCCACGGCTAGTTGGAGAGTTTGCACCGATTACAGGAAGTTGAATTCTAACACTAGAAAAGATTACTTTCCCATGCCTTTCATAGATCAAATGCTTGAGAGATTGGCAGGTTATTCACACTATTGTTTTCTTGATGGTTACTCAGGTTACAATCAAATTGCAATTGCCCCGGAGGATCAAGAGAAAACAACATTCACATGTCCATTTGGCACATTTGCATATAGGAGAATGCCCTTTGGACTTTGCAATGCCCCGGCCACATTCCAAAGATGTATGTTGGCAATCTTTTCTGACATGGTGGAAAGGTTCATTGAGGTATTCATGGATGATTTTTCAGTGTTTGGTTCTTCTTTTGATGAATGTCTTAACCATCTCTCTTTAGTGCTTCAAAGGTGCCAAGAAACAAATTTGGTTCTCAATTGGGAGAAATGCCAATTCATGGTGAAACAAGGCATTGTTTTAGGCCATGTGATCTCTAGCAAAGGAATGGAGGTAGACAAAGCCAAAATTGACATTATCAACACTATGGCAGCTCCTACAACCGTGAAGGGAGTGAGAAGTTTCTTAGGGCATGCAGGCTTTTATAGACGTTTCATTAAGAACTTTTCAATGATAACTCGGCCTCTATGCAATTTGTTAGCTAAAGATGTTGTGTTTCACTTTGATAAAGCTTGTATGGATGCATTCAATACTTTGAAACATGAACTAACCTCGGCTCCTATCATTATGGCACCAGATTGGTCTCTACCTTTTGAATTAATGTGTGATGCCTCTGATTATGCTATTGGTGCAGTTTTAGGACAAAGGGTTAACAAACTCCCACATGTGATCTATTATGCAAGCCGTACTCTCAATGATGCTCAACTCAACTACTCCACAACTGAAAAGGAGTTGCTTGCTATTGTCTTTGCATTAGAGAAGTTTAGATCATATCTTGTGGGATCTAAAGTCATTGTGTTTTCTGATCATGCAGCCCTTAGGTATTTGATGACAAAGAAGGATGCTAAGCCGCGCCTAATTAGATGGATACTCTTACTACAAGAGTTTGATTTGGAAATTCGAGATAAGAAGGGAAGTGACAATGTTGTGGCTGACCATTTGTCTAGGCTTGATGAGAACCATGGAGTTGAACAACCCTTGCCTCTAAATGAATCATTTCCAGATGAACAACTCTTTGTTGTTCAAGAAAAGGAACCATGGTATGCTGATTTTGTCAATTACCTTGCTTGTGGTGTATTTAGAAATGACATTTCTTTTCAGGAAAGAAAGAAGTTCCTTGCCATGGTAAAGCATTACATTTGGGATGAACCATACTTGTTTAAGTATTGTCCTGACCAAATCATTAGGAGATGTGTCCCAGAAAGTGAGCAACAAAGCATTCTAACATTTAGCCATACATTGGCATGTGGAGGACATTTTGGTGCCAAAAAGACATCCCTAAAGGTTTTACAATCTGGTTTCTTTTGGCCTACTCTATTCAAAGATGCTTTTGATTTTTGTTCTAAGTGTGATAGGTGCCAGAAAATGGGGAACATAAGCCGAAGGAATGAGATGCCTTTGAACAACATTTTGGTGGTAGAACTCTTTGATGTTTGGGGAATCGACTTCATGGGACCATTCCCATCCTCTTTTGGTTACTTGTACATTTTAGTGGCTGTAGATTATGTATCCAAATGGGTGGAAGCCATTGCTACAAGAACTAATGATCATAAGGTTGTTTTGAATTTTCTTAAAGATGTGATTTTTTGTAGGTTTGGAACACCAAGAGCTATTATTAGTGATGGTGGCACCCATTTCTGCAACAAACCTTTTGAATCCTTGATGAAGAAGTACAACATCAACCACAAAGTATCTACCCCGTACCATCCTCAAACCTCGGGCCAAGTGGAGATTAGCAATAGGGAGATCAAGAACATTTTGATGAAAACCGTGAGCCCTACAAGGAAGGATTGGTCATTGAGGTTGAATGATGCACTTTGGGCATATAGGACAGCATACAAGACTCCCATTGGCATGAGTCCATATCGACTTGTGTTTGGGAAAGCTTGTCATTTGCCAATGGAGCTTGAACACCGTGCATATTGGGCCATCAAGAAGTTCAACTTTGATTACAAAGATGCGGGCATAGCAAGAAAGCTCCAACTTAATGAGTTGGAAGAGCTTAGAAATGAGGCATATGAGAATGCCAAAATCTACAAGGAAAGGACTAAGCTCTATCATGACAAAGCCATTCTAAGGAAGGAGTTTCACCAAGGTATGAAAGTACTTTTGTTTGACTCACGTTTGAGACTTTTTCCAGGGAAATTGAAGTCTAGGTGGGTTGGACCATTCAAGGTGGTGCAAACATTCCTCCACGGGGCTGTGGAGATTGAGAGCATGAAGAATGGCACCTCTTTTAAAGTCAATGGGCAGAGATTGAAGCCATATTTGGACAATGTGGAGGATGAGCTAATGTATCAAGTGGTGGATTACCTTGAGTTTACAACACCGTGAACAATCTTCCATGTCTTGCCTAGACATTAAATAAAGCGCTTGCTAGGAGGCAACCTAGTGTGGTTTGTGTTCTTTCCTTATGTTGTGACTATGTTGTTTCCATCCCATATTCTTTGCCTACCTGCACTACATTCAAATGTAAACATTGAGGACAATGTTTAAGTTAGGTTTGGGGGTATTTTGGATGGAAAATGTTGTTTTTATGTTGTTTTGGACAAGTGTTTCTGTTTTAGTGTTAAAAAGCATGTTTTAGTGTTTGTTTGTGTTTGTTTTGGTTAAATGTGTTTTGCTTACTAATACAAATGTATATGAGAGCTATGTTTGCAAATAAACTTTGGGGTCACTATGAAAAGTTTTGTATTTGGTTGGCATGTATAAAGTTGTAACACTTGAAGATATGATGATAGAGGTACCATACTCAAATTCACAAAGAAGAATAGTAGAGACTACCCTAGTGAGTTATTTTGAGCCTAAATTGTTTCTTTGAGAGGGTTTAAAGTGTTTCTACTCCTATCTTTTCTTTCAAATTTCACTTTAAATGATCTCATTGCTTTATTTTGTTTGAATGCTAAGAATTACTCTCCTTTGTAGATACCATGTGTTTAGTACCATTCATGAAAGAACTCAACGAGATGATGTTAGGCTATGCATGTTTAACTACTAAATGGCTAAAATCCTATCCCTTTGTGTGTTCCATTCACCTCGTTGCAGCCAAACACTTTTGCCTAATTCTTTTATCACCCACACACCATACTCTACACCATCCTAGCTCAATTCAAGCCGTACCTTATAGCTTGGGGAATACCAATATGATGAACTCCAAGGGTAAATTGATTGATAAAACAAGATTTTGGTGTGTACCGAAGGCCTATGTGAAGTGTGATTCTAAAAAAAAAAAAAAAAAGAAGTTAACAAAGAAGAGAATCAAGTGAAAACAAAGTCCAAATCTCCTCATCATAAGACATAGGTCTTGGACGCCAAAAATGAAGATGAAAGAATGCAAATGCAAGTGAAGAGCATGAATCTCAAAGACACTTTGGTATGCCCCAAGTTCTAGTATTTCATATCACTTCTTTCATAACCCATAACCTAAGCCGTACATTACAATCTTGAGAAAGACCTAGTTGATCATTGAGGAGGTATTCATGGGTGTTGGTAAGTATGTGTGTATTCTATATTCTTAGCATTTGATTCATTTCATGAGATCTACTCAGAAATTGTGTTTTCATTTCAAATTTCATATGTGAGAATTTTGATTTCCTTTACATAACTTCATTCACATATGCTAGTGGAGAGACTAAAAACCTTAGGATCTGAGTGAGAACTTGAGTGGAACCGTGAGGAATAGAGTTGAGGCGAATTCTTTCTTAAGCATTTGGGTATGGTGGCCTTGAAGTTGTAAAACATGGTGAAATATCTTTATACATTACAATTGATACGATTCTTTGGAATGGCTGGGCTTTTGAGTTTGATTGTATGACAAAGTTTTCATTGGTTCTTATTAGTTTGTTTAAAGCATGTTTAACCAAAGTTGTTTGCAGATTTTGTTGATGTTTGAGGGTGTCATCTTTATAAACTCTCAGGAGACACAACTCCTCCAACTAGGGACACCTAGGGGTTCAAAGGCTTGTTGCACATGCTCAGTGCAATCGTTTGGCCAGCGAAAGTGGTTTAGTTAGTTGTTAGTGTTTGTTAGATGTTAGGGTGTTGTGTGTTTTAATTCTAAGTTTGCTCGTGGACTAGCAAAAACCAGGTTTGGGGGTATTTGATAGTTCACATTTCATATGCATTTATAGCATACATATTTGGTGTCTTGGTGAGGTGTTCGATTTAAATTAGTTGCATTTTACATTGTTTTGTGTTAGTATGCAGCTATGTGTTTGTTAGGAGCAATTGGAAGGCAAATGAAGCAAAAACACCACTTTTGGTGTCCGAGCATTACTCCAAGCATGGAGAGGTGTTTGATGTGTTAATTTGAAGTCCAAATGAAGAATTGAGGACAAGTTGGTTGCTAGAATTTCAGGAATTGACAAAGGGTGCAATTCGGCCAGTTTGGGGAATTCTATGCATGGCACATGCATGGGATTCAGATTGGGAGGTTTAACACACCTTGCCATGCATTTGGTTACCCTTTTACCCCCTTTTTCACCTAGAACATTCACCCCCCATTTAGTTACACCATTCAGCCACAATTACACCACAAATTGACCCATGCCGTCAGTTTTATATTCTTTAAAACCTGCCCTTGCAGTCATTCCACATGCTTCTCCATTCAAAATGACCACATGCTTGCCCATTTTCCCCATGCCATGCACTATCCATTTCAGAAATTGAATCCCCCATCATTACACACACTTGCATCCCATATTTTACATTTGTTGAGATCCAATCTTGGATCTAAACCTGAAAAGCTACTCCATTCATTCTCTTTAAGTGTAATGAAATCTGAGGGGGGGAAGATGAATCTTCAATTTCGGCATAAACTCTCCAATTCCACAACCCTACACTACTACATTCATCCTTACTCCCAAAACACAAAACACCACACCATTTCTGCCCATTCTCTCCCATTTCACAGAAACCATCTCATCATCACCGTGCCACATTCATCTACACCATTCTTGGAGGACTACACCACACTTGGAGAGCTTGCACCGAAGGCCATTCCCAAGTGATCTTCAACACAGTTTTGCTTCAAGGGGTTCTTCTTCTTAATTCTATGTACACTCATGTTATATTTCTATGTCAAATCTTTGTAAACATGAAGTGTAACTAATCTCTCTATAGGGATTCGATGTAGCCTAGCAAGATTGCCATGTAGTTAACTCGGAAATGCTCAGTTTATCATTCTATTTCTTGTTTCATTCTCTGATTTTAATTGTGACTTAGTGTGTTGATTTTGATGCTTGATCACCATTTGAATTAACCATAAGTTGTTTAGCCAATCTTATAGCACACATCATGCATAACCTTGGCAGATATGGGAATGAAAGAAGGGAATGTTGGGCATACATCCTGCCAAGTGTTTCCTTTGGTTTTATGAAAGTTTCTTATGCTTAACACATTCTTGATTAATAACCGAAGTTGCACATCACAATTAGGTCCATGATTAGGAATATTTGATCAAAACCACACACCATATGGATGATCATAACTAAAGTGAAACAAACTCAAGAAATAGATAGATGGGTGAGCATAACTTGAATTAACAAACATGGAATCAATTAGCTATGGTGAAATCGAACCCCTAGCTCCTTCTCTCTATTGATACAATCCCTAGCCTCAACTCCCTCGGTTCTACCTCATTTTATTACTTGTCGTTTCATTTACTTATAGCCATTTCATGTCCGTAGGTTTCAAGCTACAACATCAAATCTGTTTAAATTGGTTAGTTCTAGGTTCTAGTAAGTTTCTTGCAAAACAAGTGGTTATATAGGTCTAATTAGTCCCTGTGGATTCGACACCCTTACTTGTGTTCTTATACTCAACATGTTCGTAGCACTAGGAAGGAAAAACCTTAACACACTACTAGGATGCTAAACACGAGTCCTTAAAAGAACAAATGCTTTTTTTGTTTCAAAAGTACACTATTTTTTCTTTTGGAGTCTATTCAGAAGGTTTTAAGCAATCGTTGGATAAAACGAGCGTGAGTTTGACAAGTTTTGACTTTAAACAAATGAACACATATAAGACACTACTAGGACGCTAAACACGAGTCCTTAAAAGATCAAATGCTTTTTTTGTTTCAAAAGTACACTATTTTTTCATTTCGAGTCTATTCACAAGGTTTTAAGCAGTCCTGGGATACAACGAGTGTGAGTTTCACAAGTGTTGAAGTTAAACAAATGAACACATATAAGACACTACTAGGACGCTAAACTCGAGTCCTTAAAAGATCAAATGTTTTTTTGTTTCAAAAGTACACTATTTTTTCATTTCGAGTCTATTCACAAGGTTTTAAGCAATCCTAGGATACAACGAGCGTGAGTTTCACAAGTGTTGAATTTAAACAAATGAACACATATAAGACACTACTAGGACGCTAAACACGAGTCCTTAAAAGATCAAATGCTTCTTTTGTTTCAAAAGTACACTATTTTTTCATTTCGAGTCTATTCACAAGGTTTTAAGCAATCGTTGGATAAAACGAGCATGAGTTTGAGAAGTTTTCAATTTAAACAAATGATGACATATAAGACACTACTAGGACGCTAAACACGAGTCCTTAAAAGATCAAATGCTTCTTTTGTTTTAAAAGTACACTATTTTTTCATTTCGAGTCTATTCACAAGGTTTTAAGCAATCCTAGGATACAACGAGCGTGAGTTTCACAAGTGTTGAATTTAAACAAATGAACACATATAAGACACTACTAGGACGCTAAACTCGAGTCCTTACAAGATCAAATGCTTTTTTTGTTTCAAAAGTACACTATTTTTTCATTTCGAGTCTATTCACATGGTTTTAAGCAATCCTGGGATACAACGAGCGTGAGTTTGACAAGTTTTAAATTTAAACAAATGAACACATATAAGACACTACTAGGACGCTAAACTCGAGTCTTTAAAAGATCAAATGCTTTTTTTGTTTCAAAAGTACACTATTTTTTCATTTGGAGTCTATTCACACGGTTTTAAGAAATCCTTGGATAAAACGAGCGTGAGTTTGACAAGTTTTAAATTTAAACAAATGAACACATATAAGAAACTAATAGGACGCTAAACTCGAGTCCTTAAAAGATCAAATGCTTTTTTTGTTTCAAAAGTACACTATTTTTTCATTTCGAGTCTATTCACAAGTTTTTAAGCAATCGTTGAATAAAACGAGCGTGAGTTTGAGAAGTTTTGAATTTAAACAAATGAACACAAATGAGACACTACTAGGACGCTAAACACGAGTCCTTCAAAGATCAAATGCTTCTTTTGTTTCAAAAGTACACTATTTTTTCATTTCGAGTCTATTCACAAGGTTTTAAGCAGTCCTGGGATACAACGAGCGTGAGTTTCATAAGTGTTGAATTTAAACAAATGAACACATATAAGACACTACTAGGACGCTAAACTCGAGTCCTTAAAAGATGAAAATCTTCTTTTGTTTCAAAAGTACACTATTTTTTCATTTTGAGTCTATTCACAAGGTTTTAAGCAATCGTTGGATAAAAGGAGCATGAGTTTGAGAAGTTTTGAATTTAAACAAATGAACACATATAAGACACTACTAGGACGCTAAACACGAGTCCTTAAAAGATCAAATGCTTCTTTTGTTTTAAAAGTACAGTATTTTTTCATTTCGAGTCTATTCACAAGGTTTTAAGCAATCCTGGGATACAACGAGCGTGAGTTTCACAAGTGTTGAATTTCAACAAATGAACACATATAAGACACTACTAGGACGCTAAACTCGAGTCCTTAAAAGATCAAATGCTTTTTTGTTTGTTTCAAAAGTACACTATTTTTTCATTTCGAATCTATTCACAAGGTTTTAAGCAATAGTTCGATAAAACGAGCGTGAGTTTGACAAGTTTTGAATTTAAACAAATGAACACATATAAGACACTACTAGGACGCTAAACACGAGTCCTTAAAAGATCAAATGCTTCTTTTGTTTCAAAAGTACACTATTATTTCATTTCGAGACTATTCACAAGGTTTTAAGCAATCGTTGGATAAAACGAGCATGAGTTTGAGAAGTTTTGAATTTAAATAAATGATGACATATAAGACACTACTAGGACGCTAAACACGAGTCCTTAAAAGATCAAATGCTTCTTTTGTTTCAAAAGTACACTATTTTTTCATTTCGAGTCTATTCACATGGTTTTAAGCAATCCTGGGATACAACGAGCGTGAGTTTGACAAGTTTTCAATTTAAACAAATGAACACATATA
The DNA here is from genome assembly GCA_963580275.1 of Crataegus laevigata. NCBI lineage: Eukaryota > Viridiplantae > Streptophyta > Magnoliopsida > Rosales > Rosaceae > Crataegus > Crataegus laevigata. The sequence continues at coordinate 22,999,448 of OY756945.1, forward strand.
AGACACTAATAGGACGCTAAACTCGAGTCCTTAAAAGATCAAATGCTTTTTTTGTTTCAAAAGTACACTATTTTTTCATTTCGAGTCTATTCACAAGTTTTTAAGCAATCGTTGAATAAAACGAGCGTGAGTTTGAGAAGTTTTGAATTTAAACAAATGAACACATATAAGACACTACTAGGACGCTAAACACGAGTCCTTAAAAGATCAAATGCTTTTTTTGTTTCAAAAGTACACTACTTTTTCATTACGAGTCTATTCACAAGGTTTTAAGCAGTCCTGGGATACAACGAGCGTGAGTTTCACAAGTGTTGAATTTAAACAAATGAACACATATAAGACACTACTAGGACGCTAAACACGAGTCCTTAAAAGATCAAATGCTTCTTTTGTTTTAAAAGTACACTATTTTTTCATTTCGAGTATATTCACAAGGTTTTAAGCAATCCTAGGATACAACGAGCGTGAGTTTGACAAGTGTTGAATTTAAACAAATGAACACATATAAGACACTACTAGGACGCTAAACTCGAGTCCTGAAAAGATCAAATGCTTTTTTTGTTTCAAAAGTACTCTATTTTTTCATTTCGAGTCTATTCACAAGGTTTTAAGCAATCGTTGGATAAAACGAGCGTGAGTTTGACAAGTTTTGAATTTAAACAAATGAACACATATAAGACACTACTAGGACGCTAAACACGAGTCCTTAAAAGATCAAATGCTTCTTTTGTTTCAAAAGTACACTATTTTTTCATTTGGAGTCTATTCACACGGTTTTAAGAAATCCTTTAATAAAACGAGCGTGAGTTTGACAAGTTTTAAATTTAAAAAAATGAACACATATAAGACACTACTAGGACGCTAAACTCGAGTCTTTAAAAGATCAAATGCTTTTTTTGTTTCAAAAGTACACTATTTTTTCATTTGGAGTCTATTCACACGGTTTTAAGAAATCCTTGGATAAAACGAGCGTGAGTTTGACAAGTTTTAAATTTAAACAAATGAACACATATAAGAAACTAATAGGACGCTAAACTCGAGTCCTTAAAAGATCAAATGCTTTTTTTGTTTCAAAAGTACACTATTTTTTCATTTCGAGTCTATTCACAAGTTTTTAAGCAATCGTTGAATAAAACGAGCGTGAGTTTGAGAAGTTTTGAATTTAAACAAATGAACACAAATGAGACACTACTAGGACGCTAAACACGAGTCCTTCAAAGATCAAATGCTTCTTTTGTTTCAAAAGTACACTATTTTTTCATTTGGAGTCTATTCACACGGTTTTAAGAAATCCTTTAATAAAACGAGCGTGAGTTTGACAAGTTTTAAATTTAAAAAAATGAACACATATAAGACACTACTAGGACGCTAAACTCGAGTCTTTAAAAGATCAAATGCTTTTTTTGTTTCAAAAGTACACTATTTTTTCATTTGGAGTCTATTCACACGGTTTTAAGAAATCCTTTAATAAAACGAGCGTGAGTTTGACAAGTTTTAAATTTAAAAAAATGAACACATATAAGACACTACTAGGACGCTAAACACGAGTCCTTAAAAGATCAAATGCTTCTTTTGTTTTAAAAGTACACTATTTTTTCATTTCGAGTATATTCACAAGGTTTTAAGCAATCCTAGGATACAACGAGCGTGAGTTTGACAAGTGTTGAATTTAAACAAATGAACACATATAAGACACTACTAGGACGCTAAACTCGAGTCCTGAAAAGATCAAATGCTTTTTTTGTTTCAAAAGTACTCTATTTTTTCATTTCGAGTCTATTCACAAGGTTTTAAGCAATCGTTGGATAAAACGAGCGTGAGTTTGACAAGTTTTGAATTTAAACAAATGAACACATATAAGACACTACTAGGACGCTAAACACGAGTCCTTAAAAGATCAAATGCTTCTTTTGTTTCAAAAGTACACTATTTTTTCATTTGGAGTCTATTCACACGGTTTTAAGAAATCCTTTAATAAAACGAGCGTGAGTTTGACAAGTTTTAAATTTAAAAAAATGAACACATATAAGACACTACTAGGACGCTAAACTCGAGTCTTTAAAAGATCAAATGCTTTTTTTGTTTCAAAAGTACACTATTTTTTCATTTGGAGTCTATTCACACGGTTTTAAGAAATCCTTGGATAAAACGAGCGTGAGTTTGACAAGTTTTAAATTTAAACAAATGAACACATATAAGAAACTAATAGGACGCTAAACTCGAGTCCTTAAAAGATCAAATGCTTTTTTTGTTTCAAAAGTACACTATTTTTTCATTTCGAGTCTATTCACAAGTTTTTAAGCAATCGTTGAATAAAACGAGCGTGAGTTTGAGAAGTTTTGAATTTAAACAAATGAACACAAATGAGACACTACTAGGACGCTAAACACGAGTCCTTCAAAGATCAAATGCTTCTTTTGTTTCAAAAGTACACTATTTTTTCATTTCGAGTCTATTCACAAGGTTTTAAGCAGTCCTGGGATACAACGAGCCTGAGTTTCACAAGTGTTGAATTTAAACAAATGAACACATATAAGACACTACTAGGACGCTAAACTCGAGTCCTTAAAAGATCAAAATCTTCTTTTGTTTCAAAAGTACACTATTTTTTCATTTTGAGTCTATTCACAAGGTTTTAAGCAATCGTTGGATAAAAGGAGCATGAGTTTGAGAAGTTTTGAATTTAAACAAATGAACACATATAAGACACTACTAGGACGCTAAACAAGAGTCCTTAAAAGATCAAATGCTTCTTTTGTTTTAAAAGTACAGTATTTTTTCATTTCGAGTCTATTCACAAGGTTTTAAGCAATCCTGGGATACAACGAGCGTGAGTTTCACAAGTGTTGAATTTCAACAAATGAACACATATAAGACACTACTAGGACGCTAAACTCGAGTCCTTAAAAGATCAAATGCTTTTTTGTTTGTTTCAAAAGTACACTATTTTTTCATTTCGAATCTATTCACAAGGTTTTAAGCAATAGTTCGATAAAACGAGCGTGAGTTTGACAAGTTTTCAATTTAAACAAATGAACACATATAAGACACTACTAGGACGCTAAACACGAGTCCTTAAAAGATCAAATGCTTCTTTTGTTTCAAAAGTACACTATTATTTCATTTCGAGACTATTCACAAGGTTTTAAGCAATCGTTGGATAAAACGAGCATGAGTTTGAGAAGTTTTGAATTTAAATAAATGATGACATATAAGACACTACTAGGACGCTAAACACGAGTCCTTAAAAGATCAAATGCTTCTTTTGTTTCAAAAGTACACTATTTTTTCATTTCGAGTCTATTCACATGGTTTTAAGCAATCCTGGGATACAACGAGCGTGAGTTTGACAAGTTTTCAATTTAAACAAATGAACACATATAAGACACTAATAGGACGCTAAACTCGAGTCCTTAAAAGATCAAATGCTTTTTTTGTTTCAAAAGTACACTATTTTTTCATTTCGAGTCTATTCACAAGTTTTTAAGCAATCGTTGAATAAAACGAGCGTGAGTTTGAGAAGTTTTGAATTTAAACAAATGAACACATATAAGACACTACTAGGACGCTAAACACGAGTCCTTAAAAGATCAAATGCTTTTTTTGTTTCAAAAGTACACTACTTTTTCATTACGAGTCTATTCACAAGGTTTTAAGCAGTCCTGGGATACAACGAGCGTGAGTTTCACAAGTGTTGAATTTAAACAAATGAACACATATAAGACACTACTAGGACGCTAAACACGAGTCCTTAAAAGATCAAATGCTTCTTTTGTTTTAAAAGTACACTATTTTTTCATTTCGAGTCTATTCACAAGGTTTTAAGCAATCCTAGGATACAACGAGCGTGAGTTTGACAAGTGTTGAATTTAAACAAATGAACACATATAAGACACTACTAGGACGCTAAACTCGAGTCCTGAAAAGATCAAATGCTTTTTTTGTTTCAAAAGTACTCTATTTTTTCATTTCGAGTCTATTCACAAGGTTTTAAGCAATCGTTGGATAAAACGAGCGTGAGTTTGACAAGTTTTGAATTTAAACAAATGAACACATATAAGACACTACTAGGACGCTAAACACGAGTCCTTAAAAGATCATATGCTTCTTTTGTTTCAAAAGTACACTATTTTTTCATTTGGAGTCTATTCACACGGTTTTAAGAAATCCTTTAATAAAACGAGCGTGAGTTTGACAAGTTTTAAATTTAAACAAATGAACACATATAAGACACTAATAGGACGCTAAACTCGAGTCCTTAAAAGATCAAATGCTTTTTTTGTTTCAAAAGTACACTATTTTTTCATTTCGAGTCTATTCACAAGGTTTTAAGCAATTGTTGAATAAAACGAGCGTGAGTTTGAGAAGTTTTGAATTTAAACAAATGAACACATATAAGACACTACTAGGACGCTAAACTCGAGTCTTTAAAAGATCAAATGCTTTTTTTGTTTCAAAAGTACACTATTTTTTCATTTGGAGTCTATTCACACGGTTTTAAGAAATCCTTGGATAAAACGAGCGTGAGTTTGACAAGTTTTAAATTTAAACAAATGAACACATATAAGACACTAATAGGACGCTAAACTCGAGTCCTTAATAGATCAAATGCTTTTTTTGTTTCAAAAGTACACTATTTTTTCATTCGGAGTCTATTCACAAGGTTTTAAGCAATCGTTGGATAAAACAAGCGTGAGTTTGACAAGTTTTGAATTTAAACAAATGAACACATATAAGACACTACTAGGACGCTAAACACGAGTCCTTAAAAGATCAAATGCTTCTTTTGTTTCAAAAGTACACTATTTTTTCATTTCGAGTCTATTCACAAGGTTTTAAGTAGTCCTGGGATACAACGAGCGTGAGTTTGAGAAGTTTTGAATTTAAACAAATGAACACAAATGAGACACTACTAGGACGCTAAACACGAGTCCTTAAAAGATCAAACGCTTTTTTTGTTTCAAAAGTACACTCTTTTTTCATTTCGAGTCTATTCACATGGTTTTAAGCAATCCTGGGATACAACGAGCGTGAGTTTCACAAGTGTTGAATTTAAACAAATGAACACATATAAGACACTACTAGGACGCTAAACTAGAGTCCTTAAAAGGTCAAATGCTTCTTTTGTTTCAAAAGTACACTATTTTTTCATTTGGAGTCTATTCACAAGGTTTTAAGCAATCGTTGGATAAAACGAGCGTGAGTTTGACAAGTTTTGAATTTAAACAAATGAACACATATAAGACACTACTAGGATGCTAAACACGAGTCCTTAAAAGATCAAATGCTTCTTTTGTTTCAAAAGTACACTATTTTTTCATTTCGAGTCTATTCACATGGTTTTAAGCAATCCTGGGATACAACGAGCGTGAGTTTGACAAGTTTTGAATTTAAACAAATGAACACATATAAGACACTACTAGGATGCTAAACTCGAGTCCTGAAAAGATCAAATGCTTTTTTTTGTTTCAAAAGTACTCTATTTTTTCATTTCGAGTCTATTCACAAGGTTTTAAGCAATCGTTGGATAAAACGAGCGTGAGTTTGACATGTTTTGAATTTAAACAAATGAACACATATAAGACACTAATAGGACGCTAAACTCGAGTCCTTAAAAGATCAAATGCTTTTTTTGTTTCTAAAGTACACTATTTTTTCATTTCGAGTCTATTGACAAGGTTTTAAGCAATCGTTGGATAAAACGAGCGTGAGTTTGAGCAGTTTTGAATTTAAACAAATGAACACATATAAGACACTACTAGGACGCTAAACTAGAGTCCTTTAAAGATCAAATGCTTCTTTTGTTTCAAAAGTACACTATTTTTTCATTTGGAGTCTATTCACAAGGTTTTAAGCAATAGTTCGATAAAACGAGCGTGAGTTTGACAAGTTTTGAATTTAAACAAATGAACACATATAAGACACTACTAGGTGACGGGATTTTAAACCGCACAAATTTAACCCTCTTTTTTACAGTTGTAGTAAAGATGTAAGTAGGGTATCGTTCTAGGCCGGGGATTAGGAGGGATTGCTAATCTACTCTAAATTAATTTAAAAATATTAAACAAGACTCAAGGACACAAAATTAGGCTAAAAACTCTAATAATTCAAAACACACTAAAATGATTCAAAACAAAGAAAACAATTTAAATAAACACTAGGAACTAAAATGGACGGAAATCGAATTAAAAGATTAAAAATAATAAAAACTAACTATATAATATAATTTAATAATGGGGAGGTTTGGTTTTGACGAAACGTAAATTAAACTTAAATAAATTACAAAATTGACAAAACATAAAATAAAGATGAACGGATAGGCGACGGATTGGCTAGAGGGTTCTTCTCCACACATGACACATAAGCAACCTAAATTGATTTTCAGTTGTTCTTTCAATAAATTGTAAATCTCAACGCCCCAAATTAACCGTGAATTGCACTAGTTAACTTTCAGATTTTCCTAAAGTCATTAGATTGGATGATTGCATAAGACAACCCAAAACATTCCCCACAAGTTCCCTACATGAATTGCATAATAGAGATACAAGCGAGAATCATTAAGTTCTATGAAAACCATAAGCATTGACGAGGCACTTGTTACTATGAATTGCATGAAACTTATGCCAAGAATCTACTTAACACGATTGTGATCAACAACCTTTACTACTCATGAATATAAGTTTATAACGATTAGGTGAAATTCACTTATATTCTAGCATCAAATTCATGCATGTAAATTAAGTATGCATTCTTAATCGACAAACACAAATAAGTTATTAATCAAGCAGTTAAGCAAATTAAATTCACAATTCAGAAATCACAACTGAAGTTATCATTTGGAGTCTATTCGCAAGGTTTTAAGCAATAGTTCGATAAAACGAGCGTGAGTTTGACAAGTTTTGAATTTAAACAAATGAACACATATAAGACACTACTAGGACGCTAAACTAGAGTCCTTAAAAGATCAAATGCTTCTTTTGTTTGAAAAGTACCCTATTTTTTCACTTGGAGTCTATTCACACGGTTTTAAGAAATCCTTGGATAAAACGAGCGTGAGTTTGACAAGTTTTAAATTTAAACAAATGAACACATATAAGACACTAATAGGACGCTAAACTCGAGTCCTTAAAAGATCAAATGCTTTTTTTGTTTCAAAAGTACACTATTTTTTCATTTCGAGTCTATTCACAAGGTTTTAAGAAATCTTGGGATACAACGAGCGTGAGTTTGACAAGTTTTGAATTTAAACAAACTAAAACATATAAGACACTACTAGGACGTTAACTCGAGTCCTTAAAAGATCAAATGCTTTTTTTGTTTCAAATGTATACTATTTTTTCATTTCGAGTCTATTCACAAGGTTTTAAGCAATCGTTGGATAAAACGAGCGTGAGTTTGACAAGTTTTGAATTTAAACAAATGAACACATATAAGACACTACTAGGACGCTAAACACGAGTCCTTAAAAGATCAAATGCTTCTTTTGTTTCAAAAGTACACTATTTTTTCATTTCGAGTCTATTCACAAGGTTTTAAGCAATCCTGGGATACAACGAGCGTGAGTTTCACAAGTGTTGAATTGAAACAAATGAACACATATAAGACACTAGTAGGACGCTAAACTCGAGTCCTTTAAAGATCAAATGCTTCTTTTGTTTGTTTCAAAAGTACACTATTTTTTCATTTGGAGTCTATTCACAAGGTTTTAAGCAATAGTTCGATAAAACGAGCGTGAGTTTGACAAGTTTTGAATTTAAACAAATGAACACATATAAGACACTACTAGGACGCTAAACTAGAGTCCTTAAAAGATCAAATGCTTTTTTGTTTGTTTCAAAAGTACACTATTTTTTCATTTGGAGTCTATTCACAAGGTTTTAAGCAATAGTTCGATAAAACGAGCGTGAGTTTGACAAGTTTTGAATTTAAACAAATGAACACATATAAGACACTACTAGGACGCTAAACTAGAGTCCTTAAAAGATCAAATGCTTCTTTTGTTTGAAAAGTACACTACTTTTTCATTTGGAGTCTATTTGCACGATTTTAAGCATTCGTGGGAGAAAACGAGCGTGAGTTTGACTAGCTTTTGAATTTGAACATATGAACACATATGACACACTACTTGGATGCTAAAACCGAGTCCTTAAAAGATCAAATGCTTTTTTGTTTCAAAAGTACACTATTTTTTCATTTGGAGTCTATTCACATGGTTTTAAGCAATCCTGGGATACAACGAGCGTGAGTTTGACAAGTTTTAAATTTAAACAAATGAACACATATAAGACACTACTAGGACGCTAAACTCGAGTCTTTAAAAGATCAAATGCTTTTTTTGTTTCAAAAGTACACTATTTTTTCATTTGGAGTCTATTCACACGGTTTTAAGAAATCCTTGGATAAAACGAGCGTGAGTTTGACAAGTTTTAAATTGAAACAAATGAACACATATAAGACACTAGTAGGACGCTAAACTCGAGTCCTTAAAAGATCAAATGCTTTTTTTGTTTCAAAAGTACACTATTTTTTCATTTCGAGTCTATTCACAAGGTTTTAAGCAATCGTTGGATAAAACGAGCGTGAGTTTGAGAAGTTTTGAATTTAAACAAATGAACACAAATGAGACACTACTAGGACGCTAAACACGAGTCCTTAAAAGATCAAATGCTTTTTTTGTTTCAAAAGTACACTATTTTTTCATTTCGAGTCTATTCACAAGGTTTTAAGCAATCCTGGGATACAACGAGCGTGAGTTTCACAAGTGTTGAATTTAAACAAATGAACACATATAAGACACTAATAGGACGCTAAACTCGAGTCCTTAAAAGATCAAATGCTTTTTTTGTTTCAAAAGTACACTATTTTTTCATTTCGAGTCTATTCACAAGGTTTTAAGCAATCGTTGGATAAAACGAGCGTGAGTTTGAGAAGTTTTGAATTTAAACAAATGAACACAAATGAGACACTACTAGGACGCTAAACACGAGTCCTTAAAAGATCAAATGCTTTTTTTGTTTCAAAAGTACACTATTTTTTCATTTCGAGTCTATTCACAAGGTTTTAAGCAATCCTGGGATACAACGAGCGTGAGTTTCACAAGTGTTGAATTTAAACAAATGAACACATATAAGACACTACTAGGACGCTAAACTAGAGTCCTTAAAAGATCAAATGCTTCTTTTGTTTGAAAAGTACACTATTTTTTCATTTGGAGTCTATTCACACGGTTTTAAGAAATCCTTGGATAAAACGAGCGTGAGTTTGACAAGTTTTAAATTTAAACAAATGAACACATATAAGACATTAATAGGACGCTAAACTCGAGGCCTTAAAAGATCAAATGCTTTTTTTGTTTCAAAAGTACACTATTTTTTCATTTCGAGTCTATTCACAAGGTTTTAAGCAATCGTTGGATAAAACGAGCGTGAGTTTGAGAAGTTTTGAATTTAAACAAATGAACACAAATGAGACACTACTAGGACGCTAAACACGAGTCCTTAAAAGATCAAATGCTTTTTTTGTTTCAAAAGTACACTATTTTTTCATTTCGAGTCTATTCACAAGGTTTTAAGCAATCGTTGGATAAAACGAGCGTGAGTTTGACAAGTTTTGAATTTAAACAAATGAACACATATAAGACACTACTAGGACGCTAAGCACGAGTCCTTAAAAGATCAAATGCTTCTTTTGTTTCAAAAGTACACTATTTTTTCATTTCGAGTCTATTCACAAGGTTTTAAGCAATCCTGTGATACAACGAGCGTGAGTTTCACAAGTGTTGAATTTAAACAAATGAACACATATAAGACACTAATAGGACGCTAAACTCGAGTCCTTAAAAGATCAAATGCTTTTTTTGTTTCAAAAGTACACTATTTTTTCATTTCGAGTCTATTCACAAGGTTTTAAGCAATCCTGTGATACAACGAGCGTGAGTTTCACAAGTGTTGAATTTAAACAAATGAACACATATAAGACACTAATAGGACGCTGAACTCGAGTCCTTAAAAGATCAAATGCTTCTTTTGTTTCAAAAGTACACTATTTTTTCATTTGGAGTCTATTCACAAGGTTTTAAGCAATAGTTCGATAAAACGAGCGTGAGTTTGACAAGTTTTGAATTTAAATAATGAACACATATAAGACACTACTAGGACGCTAAACTAGAGTCCTTAAAAGATCAAATGCTTCTTTTGTTTGAAAAGTACACTATTTTTTCATTTGGAGTCTCTTCACACGGTTTTAAGAAATCCTTGTATAAAACGAGCGTGAGTTTGACAAGTTTTAAATTTAAACAAATGAACACATATAAGACACTAGTAGGACGCTAAACTCGAGTCCTTAAAAGATCAAATGCTTTTTTTTTTGTTTCAAAAGTACACTATTTTTTCATTTCGAATCTATTCACAAGGTTTTAAGCAATAGTTCGATAAAACGAGCGTGAGTTTGACAAGTTTTGAATTTAAACAAATGAACACATATAAGACACTACTAGGACGCTAAACTAGAGTCCTTAAAAGATCAAATGCTTCTTTTGTTTCAAAAGTACACTATTTTTTCATTTCGAGTCTATTCACAAGGTTTTAAGCAATCGTTGGATAAAACGAGCGTGAGTTTGACAAGTTTTGAATTTAAACAAATGAACACATATAAGACACTACTAGGACGCTAAGCACGAGTCCTTAAAAGATCAAATGCTTCTTTTGTTTCAAAAGTACACTATTTTTTCATTTCGAGTCTATTCACAAGGTTTTAAGCAATCCTGTGATACAACGAGCGTGAGTTTCACAAGTGTTGAATTTAAACAAATGAACACATATAAGACACTAATAGGACGCTAAACTCGAGTCCTTAAAAGATCAAATGCGTTTTTTGTTTCAAAAGTACACTATTTTTTCATTTCGAGTCTATTCACAAGGTTTTAAGCAATCCTGTGATACAACGAGCGTGAGTTTCACAAGGGTTGAATTTAAACAAATGAACACATATAAGACACTAATAGGACGCTAAACTCGAGTCCTTAAAAGATCAAATGCTTTTTTTGTTTCAAAAGTACACTATTTTTTCATTTCGAGTCTATTCACAAGGTTTTAAGCAATCGTTGGATAAAACGAGCGTGAGTTTGAGAAGTTTTGAATTTAAACAAATGAACACAAATGAGACACTACTAGGACGCTAAACACGAGTCCTTAAAAGATCAAATGCTTTTTTTGTTTCAAAAGTACACTATTTTTTCATTTCGAGTCTATTCACAAGGTTTTAAGCAATCCTGGGATACAACGAGCGTGAGTTTCACAAGTGTTGAATTTAAACAAATGAACACATATAAGACACTACTAGGACGCTGAACTCGAGTCCTTAAAAGATCAAACGCTTCTTTTGTTTCAAAAGTACACTATTTTTTCATTTGGAGTCTATTCACAAGGTTTTAAGCAATAGTTCGATAAAACGAGCGTGAGTTTGACAAGTTTTGAATTTAAACAAATGAACACATATAAGACACTACTAGGACGCTAAACTAGAGTCCTTAAAAGATCAAATGCTTCTTTTGTTTGAAAAGTACACTATTTTTTCATTTGGAGTCTCTTCACACGGTTTTAAGAAATCCTTGTATAAAACGAGCGTGAGTTTGACAAGTTTTAAATTTAAACAAATGAACACATATAAGACACTAGTAGGACGCTAAACTCGAGTCCTTAAAAGATCAAATGCTTTTTTGTTTGTTTCAAAAGTACACTATTTTTTCATTTCGAATCTATTCACAAGGTTTTAAGCAATAGTTCGATAAAACGAGCGTGAGTTTGACAAGTTTTGAATTTAAACAAATGAACACATATAAGACACTACTAGGACGCTAAACTAGAGTCCTTAAAAGATCAAATGCTTCTTTTGTTTGAAAAGTACACTATTTTTTCATTTGGAGTCTCTTCACACGGTTTTAAGAAATCCTTGTATAAAACGAGCGTGAGTTTGACAAGTTTTAAATTTAAACAAATGAACACATATAAGACACTAGTAGGACGCTAAACTCGAGTCCTTAAAAGATCAAATGCTTTTTTTTTTGTTTCAAAAGTACACTATTTTTTCATTTCGAATCTATTCACAAGGTTTTAAGCAATAGTTCGATAAAACGAGCGTGAGTTTGACAAGTTTTGAATTTAAACAAATGAACACATATAAGACACTACTAGGACGCTAAACTAGAGTCCTTAAAAGATCAAATGCTTCTTTTGTTTCAAAAGTACACTATTTTTTCATTTCGAGTCTATTCACAAGGTTTTAAGCAATCGTTGGATAAAACGAGCGTGAGTTTGACAAGTTTTGAATTTAAACAAATGAACACATATAAGACACTACTAGGACGCTAAGCACGAGTCCTTAAAAGATCAAATGCTTCTTTTGTTTCAAAAGTACACTATTTTTTCATTTCGAGTCTATTCACAAGGTTTTAAGCAATCCTGTGATACAACGAGCGTGAGTTTCACAAGTGTTGAATTTAAACAAATGAACACATATAAGACACTAATAGGACGCTAAACTCGAGTCCTTAAAAGATCAAATGCTTTTTTTGTTTCAAAAGTACACTATTTTTTCATTTCGAGTCTATTCACAAGGTTTTAAGCAATCCTGTGATACAACGAGCGTGAGTTTCACAAGGGTTGAATTTAAACAAATGAACACATATAAGACACTAATAGGACGCTAAACTCGAGTCCTTAAAAGATCAAATGCTTTTTTTGTTTCAAAAGTACACTATTTTTTCATTTCGAGTCTATTCACAAGGTTTTAAGCAATCGTTGGATAAAACGAGCGTGAGTTTGAGAAGTTTTGAATTTAAACAAATGAACACAAATGAGACACTACTAGGACGCTAAACACGAGTCCTTAAAAGATCAAATGCTTTTTTTGTTTCAAAAGTACACTATTTTTTCATTTCGAGTCTATTCACAAGGTTTTAAGCAATCCTGGGATACAACGAGCGTGAGTTTCACAAGTGTTGAATTTAAACAAATGAACACATATAAGACACTACTAGGACGCTGAACTCGAGTCCTTAAAAGATCAAATGCTTCTTTTGTTTCAAAAGTACACTATTTTTTCATTTCGAGTCTATTCACAAGGTTTTAAGCAATCGTTGGATAAAACGAGCGTGAGTTTGACAAGTTTTGAATTTAAACAAATGAACACAAATGAGACACTACTAGGACGCTAAACACGAGTCCTTAAAAGATCAAATGCTTTTTTTGTTTCAAAAGTACACTATTTTTTCATTTCGAGTCTATTCACAAGGTTTTAAGCAATCCTGGGATACAACGAGCGTGAGTTTCACAAGTGTTGAATTTAAACAAATGAACACATATAAGACACTACTAGGACGCTGAACTCGAGTCCTTAAAAGATCAAACGCTTCTTTTGTTTCAAAAGTACACTATTTTTTCATTTGGAGTCTATTCACAAGGTTTTAAGCAATAGTTCGATAAAACGAGCGTGAGTTTGACAAGTTTTGAATTTAAACAAATGAACACATATAAGACACTACTAGGACGCTAAACTAGAGTCCTTAAAAGATCAAATGCTTCTTTTGTTTGAAAAGTACACTATTTTTTCATTTGGAGTCTCTTCACACGGTTTTAAGAAATCCTTGTATAAAACGAGCGTGAGTTTGACAAGTTTTAAATTTAAACAAATGAACACATATAAGACACTAGTAGGACGCTAAACTCGAGTTCTTAAAAGATCAAATGCTTTTTTTTGTTTCAAAAGTACACTATTTTTTCATTTCGAATCTATTCACAAGGTTTTAAGCAATAGTTCGATAAAACGAGCGTGAGTTTGACAAGTTTTGAATTTAAACAAATGAACACATATAAGACACTACTAGGACGCTAAACTAGAGTCCTTAAAAGATCAAATGCTTTTTTTGTTTCAAAAGTACACTATTTTTTCATTTCGAGTCTATTCACAAGGTTTTAAGCAATCGTTGGATAAAACGAGCGTGAGTTTGAGAAGTTTTGAATTTAAACAAATCAACACAAATGAGACACTACTAGGACGCTAAACACGAGTCCTTAAAAGATCAAATGCTTTTTTTGTTTCAAAAGTACACTATTTTTTCATTTCGAGTCTATTCACAAGGTTTTAAGCAATCCTGGGATACAACGAGCGTGAGTTTCACAAGTGTTGAATTTAAACAAATGAACACATATAAGACACTACTAGGACGCTAAACTAGAGTCCTTAAAAGATCAAATGCTTCTTTTGTTTCAAAAGTACACTATTTTTTCATTTTGAGTCTATTCACAAGGTTTTAAGCAATCGTTGGATAAAACGAGCGTGAGTTTGACAAGTTTTGAATTTAACCAAATGAACACATATAAGACACTACTAGGACGCTAAGCACGAGTCCTTAAAAGATCAAATGCTTCTTTTGTTTGAAAAGTACACTATTTTTTCATTTGGAGTCTCTTCACACGGTTTTAAGAAATCCTTGTATAAAACGAGCGTGAGTTTGACAAGTTTTAAATTTGAACAAATGAACACATATAAGACACTAGTAGGACGCTAAACTCGAGTCCTTAAAAGATCAAATGCTTTTTTTGTTTCAAAAGTACACTATTTTTTCATTTCGAATCTATTCACAAGGTTTTAAGCAATAGTTCGATAAAACGAGCGTGAGTTTGACAAGTTTTGAATTTAAACAAATGAACACATATAAGACACTACTAGGACGCTAAACTAGAGTCCTTAAAAGATCAAATGCTTCTTTTGTTTCAAAAGTACACTATTTTTTCATTTCGAAACTATTCACAAGGTTTTAAGCACTCCTGGGATACAACGAGCGTGAGTTTCACAAGTGTTGAATTTAAACAAATGAACACATATAAGACACTAATAGGACGCTAAACTCGAGTCCTTAAAAGATCAAATGCTTTTTTTGTTTCAAAAGTACACTATTTTTTCATTTCGAGTCTATTCACAAGGTTTTAAGCAATCCTGGGATACAACGAGCGTGAGTTTCACAAGTGTTGAATTTAAACAAATGAACACATATAAGACACTACTAGGACGCTAAACTAGAGTCCTTAAAAGATCAAATGCTTCTTTTGTTTCAAAAGTACACTATTTTTTCATTTCGAGTCTATTCACAAGGTTTTAAGCAATCGTTGGATAAAACGAGCGTGAGTTTGACAAGTTTTGAATTTAAACAAATGAACACATATAAGACACTACTAGGACGCTAAGCACGAGTCCTTAAAAGATCAAATGCTTCTTTTGTTTCAAAAGTACACTATTTTTTCATTTCGAGTCTATTCACAAGGTTTTAAGCAATCCTGTGATACAACGAGCGTGAGTTTCACAAGTGTTGAATTTAAACAAATGAACACATATAAGACACTAATAGGACGCTAAACTCGAGTCCTTAAAAGATCAAATGCTTTTTTTGTTTCAAAAGTACACTATTTTTTCATTTCGAGTCTAGTCACAAGGTTTTAAGCAATCCTGTGATACAACGAGCGTGAGTTTCACAAGTGTTGAATTTAAACAAATGAACACATATAAGACACTAATAGGACGCTAAACTCGAGTCCTTAAAAGATCAAATGCTTTTTTTGTTTCAAAAGTACACTATTTTTTCATTTCGAGTCTATTCACAAGGTTTTAAGCAATCGTTGGATAAAACGAGCGTGAGTTTGAGAAGTTTTGAATTTAAACAAATGAACACAAATGAGACACTACTAGGACGCTAAACACGAGTCCTTAAAAGATCAAATGCTTTTTTTGTTTCAAAAGTACACTATTTTTTCATTTCGAGTCTATTCACAAGGTTTTAAGAAATCCTGGGATACAACGAGCGTGAGTTTCACAAGTGTTGAATTTAAACAAATGAACACATATAAGACACTACTAGGACGCTAAACTAGAGTCCTTAAAAGATCAAATGCTTTTTTTGTTTCAAAAGTACACTATTTTTTCATTTCGAGTCTATTCACAAGGTTTTAAGCAATCCTGGGATACAACGAGCGTGAGTTTCACAAGTGTTGAATTTAAACAAATGAACACATATAAGACACTACTAGGACGCTAAACTAGAGTCCTTAAAAGATCAAATGCTTCTTTTGTTTCAAAAGTACACTATTTTTTCATTTTGAGTCTATTCACAAGGTTTTAAGCAATCGTTGGATAAAACGAGCGTGAGTTTGACAAGTTTTGAATTTAACCAAATGAACACATATAAGACACTACTAGGACGCTAAGCACGAGTCCTTAAAAGATCAAATGCTTCTTTTGTTTGAAAAGTACACTATTTTTTCATTTGGAGTCTCTTCACACGGTTTTAAGAAATCCTTGTATAAAACGAGCGTGAGTTTGACAAGTTTTAAATTTGAACAAATGAACACATATAAGACACTAGTAGGACGCTAAACTCGAGTCCTTAAAAGATCAAATGCTTTTTTTGTTTCAAAAGTACACTATTTTTTCATTTCGAATCTATTCACAAGGTTTTAAGCAATAGTTCGATAAAACGAGCGTGAGTTTGACAAGTTTTGAATTTAAACAAATGAACACATATAAGACACTACTAGGACGCTAAACTAGAGTCCTTAAAAGATCAAATGCTTCTTTTGTTTCAAAAGTACACTATTTTTTCATTTCGAGTCTATTCACAAGGTTTTAAGCACTCCTGGGATACAACGAGCGTGAGTTTCACAAGTGTTGAATTTAAACAAATGAACACATATAAGACACTAATAGGACGCTAAACTCGAGTCCTTAAAAGATGAAATGCTTTTTTTGTTTCAAAAGTACACTATTTTTTCATTTCGAGTCTATTCACAAGGTTTTAAGCAATCCTGGGATACAACGAGCGTGAGTTTCACAAGTGTTGAATTTAAACAAATGAACACATATAAGACACTACTAGGACGCTAAACTAGAGTCCTTAAAAGATCAAATGCTTCTTTTGTTTCAAAAGTACACTATTTTTTCATTTCGAGTCTATTCACAAGGTTTTAAGCAATCGTTGGATAAAACGAGCGTGAGTTTGACAAGTTTTGAATTTAAACAAATGAACACATATAAGACACTACTAGGACGCTAAGCACGAGTCCTTAAAAGATCAAATGCTTCTTTTGTTTCAAAAGTACACTATTTTTTCATTTCGAGTCTATTCACAAGGTTTTAAGCAATCCTGTGATACAACGAGCGTGAGTTTCACAAGTGTTGAATTTAAACAAATGAACACATATAAGACACTAATAGGACGCTAAACTCGAGTCCTTAAAAGATCAAATGCTTTTTTTGTTTCAAAAGTACACTATTTTTTCATTTCGAGTCTAGTCACAAGGTTTTAAGCAATCCTGTGATACAACGAGCGTGAGTTTCACAAGTGTTGAATTTAAACAAATGAACACATATAAGACACTACTAGGACGCTAAACTAGAGTCCTTAAAAGATCAAATGCTTTTTTTGTTTCAAAAGTACACTATTTTTTCATTTCGAGTCTATTCACAAGGTTTTAAGCAATCCTGTGATACAACGAGCGTGAGTTTGACAAGTTTTGAATTTAAACAAATGAACACATATAAGACACTACTAGGACGCTAAACTAGAGTCCTTAAAAGATCAAATGCTTCTTTTGTTTGAAAAGTACACTATTTTTTCATTTGGAGTCTCTTCACACGGTTTTAAGAAATCCTTGTATAAAACGAGCGTGAGTTTGACAAGTTTTAAATTTAAACAAATGAACACATATAAGACACTAGTAGGACGCTAAACTCGAGTCCTTAAAAGATCAAATGCTTTTTTTTGTTTCAAAAGTACACTATTTTTTCATTTCGAATCTATTCACAAGGTTTTAAGCAATAGTTCGATAAAACGAGCGTGAGTTTGACAAGTTTTGAATTTAAACAAATGAACACATATAAGACACTACTAGGACGCTAAACTAGAGTCCTTAAAAGATCAAATGTTTTTTGTGTTTCAAAAGTACACTATTTTTTCATTTCGAGTCTATTCACAAGGTTTTAAGCAATCGTTGGATAAAACGAGCGTGAGTTTGAGAAGTTTTGAATTTAAACAAATGAACACAAATGAGACACTACTAGGACGCTAAACACGAGTCCTTAAAAGATCAAATGCTTTTTTTGTTTCAAAAGTACACTATTTTTTCATTTCGAGTCTATTCACAAGGTTTTAAGCAATCCTGGGATACAACGAGCGTGAGTTTCACAAGTGTTGAATTTAAACAAATGAACACATATAAGACACTACTAGGACGCTGAACTCGAGTCCTTAAAAGATCAAACGCTTCTTTTGTTTCAAAAGTACACTATTTTTTCATTTGGAGTCTATTCACAAGGTTTTAAGCAATAGTTCGATAAAACGAGCGTGAGTTTGACAAGTTTTGAATTTAAACAAATGAACACATATAAGACACTACTAGGACGCTAAACTAGAGTCCTTAAAAGATCAAATGCTTCTTTTGTTTGAAAAGTACACTATTTTTTCATTTGGAGTCTCTTCACACGGTTTTAAGAAATCCTTGTATAAAACGAGCGTGAGTTTGACAAGTTTTAAATTTAAACAAATGAACACATATAAGACACTAGTAGGACGCTAAACTCGAGTCCTTAAAAGATCAAATGCTTTTTTGTTTGTTTCAAAAGTACACTATTTTTTCATTTCGAATCTATTCACAAGGTTTTAAGCAATAGTTCGATAAAACGAGCGTGAGTTTGACAAGTTTTGAATTTAAAAAAATGAACACATATAAGACACTACTAGGACGCTAAACTAGAGTCCTTAAAAGATCAAATGCTTCTTTTGTTTGAAAAGTACACTATTTTTTCATTTGGAGTCTCTTCACACGGTTTTAAGAAATCCTTGTATAAAACGAGCGTGAGTTTGACAAGTTTTAAATTTAAACAAATGAACACATATAAGACACTAGTAGGACGCTAAACTCGAGTTCTTAAAAGATCAAATGCTTTTTTTTGTTTCAAAAGTACACTATTTTTTCATTTCGAATCTATTCACAAGGTTTTAAGCAATAGTTCGATAAAACGAGCGTGAGTTTGACAAGTTTTGAATTTAAACAAATGAACACATATAAGACACTACTAGGACGCTAAACTAGAGTCCTTAAAAGATCAAATGCTTTTTTTGTTTCAAAAGTACACTATTTTTTCATTTCGAGTCTATTCACAAGGTTTTAAGCAATCGTTGGATAAAACGAGCGTGAGTTTGAGAAGTTTTGAATTTAAACAAATCAACACAAATGAGACACTACTAGGACGCTAAACACGAGTCCTTAAAAGATCAAATGCTTTTTTTGTTTCAAAAGTACACTATTTTTTCATTTCGAGTCTATTCACAAGGTTTTAAGCAATCCTGGGATACAACGAGCGTGAGTTTCACAAGTGTTGAATTTAAACAAATGAACACATATAAGACACTACTAGGACGCTAAACTAGAGTCCTTAAAAGATCAAATGCTTCTTTTGTTTCAAAAGTACACTATTTTTTCATTTTGAGTCTATTCACAAGGTTTTAAGCAATCGTTGGATAAAACGAGCGTGAGTTTGACAAGTTTTGAATTTAACCAAATGAACACATATAAGACACTACTAGGACGCTAAGCACGAGTCCTTAAAAGATCAAATGCTTCTTTTGTTTGAAAAGTACACTATTTTTTCATTTGGAGTCTCTTCACACGGTTTTAAGAAATCCTTGTATAAAACGAGCGTGAGTTTGACAAGTTTTAAATTTGAACAAATGAACACATATAAGACACTAGTAGGACGCTAAACTCGAGTCCTTAAAAGATCAAATGCTTTTTTTGTTTCAAAAGTACACTATTTTTTCATTTCGAATCTATTCACAAGGTTTTAAGCAATAGTTCGATAAAACGAGCGTGAGTTTGACAAGTTTTGAATTTAAACAAATGAACACATATAAGACACTACTAGGACGCTAAACTAGAGTCCTTAAAAGATCAAATGCTTCTTTTGTTTCAAAAGTACACTATTTTTTCATTTCGAGTCTATTCACAAGGTTTTAAGCACTCCTGGGATACAACGAGCGTGAGTTTCACAAGTGTTGAATTTAAACAAATGAACACATATAAGACACTAATAGGACGCTAAACTCGAGTCCTTAAAAGATGAAATGCTTTTTTTGTTTCAAAAGTACACTATTTTTTCATTTCGAGTCTATTCACAAGGTTTTAAGCAATCCTGGGATACAACGAGCGTGAGTTTCACAAGTGTTGAATTTAAACAAATGAACACATATAAGACACTACTAGGACGCTAAACTAGAGTCCTTAAAAGATCAAATGCTTCTTTTGTTTCAAAAGTACACTATTTTTTCATTTCGAGTCTATTCACAAGGTTTTAAGCAATCGTTGGATAAAACGAGCGTGAGTTTGACAAGTTTTGAATTTAAACAAATGAACACATATAAGACACTACTAGGACGCTAAGCACGAGTCCTTAAAAGATCAAATGCTTCTTTTGTTTCAAAAGTACACTATTTTTTCATTTCGAGTCTATTCACAAGGTTTTAAGCAATCCTGTGATACAACGAGCGTGAGTTTCACAAGTGTTGAATTTAAACAAATGAACACATATAAGACACTAATAGGACGCTAAACTCGAGTCCTTAAAAGATCAAATGCTTTTTTTGTTTCAAAAGTACACTATTTTTTCATTTCGAGTCTAGTCACAAGGTTTTAAGCAATCCTGTGATACAACGAGCGTGAGTTTCACAAGTGTTGAATTTAAACAAATGAACACATATAAGACACTAATAGGACGCTAAACTCGAGTCCTTAAAAGATCAAATGCTTTTTTTGTTTCAAAAGTACACTATTTTTTCATTTCGAGTCTATTCACAAGGTTTTAAGCAATCGTTGGATAAAACGAGCGTGAGTTTGAGAAGTTTTGAATTTAAACAAATGAACACAAATGAGACACTACTAGGACGCTAAACACGAGTCCTTAAAAGATCAAATGCTTTTTTTGTTTCAAAAGTACACTATTTTTTCATTTCGAGTCTATTCACAAGGTTTTAAGAAATCCTGGGATACAACGAGCGTGAGTTTCACAGGTGTTGAATTTAAACAAATGAACACATATAAGACACTACTAGGACGCTAAACTAGAGTCCTTAAAAGATCAAATGCTTTTTTTGTTTCAAAAGTACACTATTTTTTCATTTCGAGTCTATTCACAAGGTTTTAAGCAATCCTGTGATACAACGAGCGTGAGTTTGACAAGTTTTGAATTTAAACAAATGAACACATATAAGACACTACTAGGACGCTAAACTAGAGTCCTTAAAAGATCAAATGCTTCTTTTGTTTGAAAAGTACACTATTTTTTCATTTGGAGTCTCTTCACACGGTTTTAAGAAATCCTTGTATAAAACGAGCGTGAGTTTGACAAGTTTTAAATTTAAACAAATGAACACATATAAGACACTAGTAGGACGCTAAACTCGAGTCCTTAAAAGATCAAATGCTTTTTTTTGTTTCAAAAGTACACTATTTTTTCATTTCGAATCTATTCACAAGGTTTTAAGCAATAGTTCGATAAAACGAGCGTGAGTTTGACAAGTTTTGAATTTAAACAAATGAACACATATAAGACACTACTAGGACGCTAAACTAGAGTCCTTAAAAGATCAAATGTTTTTTGTGTTTCAAAAGTACACTATTTTTTCATTTCGAGTCTATTCACAAGGTTTTAAGCAATCGTTGGATAAAACGAGCGTGAGTTTGAGAAGTTTTGAATTTAAACAAATGAACACAAATGAGACACTACTAGGACGCTAAACACGAGTCCTTAAAAGATCAAATGCTTTTTTTGTTTCAAAAGTACACTATTTTTTCATTTCGAGTCTATTCACAAGGTTTTAAGCAATCCTGGGATACAACGAGCGTGAGTTTCACAAGTGTTGAATTTAAACAAATGAACACATATAAGACACTACTAGGACGCTGAACTCGAGTCCTTAAAAGATCAAATGCTTCTTTTGTTTCAAAAGTACACTATTTTTTCATTTGGAGTCTATTCACAAGGTTTTAAGCAATAGTTCGATAAAACGAGCGTGAGTTTGACAAGTTTTGAATTTAAACAAATGAACACATATAAGACACTACTAGGACGCTAAACTAGAGTCCTTAAAAGATCAAATGCTTCTTTTGTTTGAAAAGTACACTATTTTTTCATTTGGAGTCTCTTCACACGGTTTTAAGAAATCCTTGTATAAAACGAGCGTGAGTTTGACAAGTTTTAAATTTAAACAAATGAACACATATAAGACACTAGTAGGACGCTAAACTCGAGTCCTTAAAAGATCAAATGCTTTTTTTTGTTTCAAAAGTACACTATTTTTTCATTTCGAATCTATTCACAAGGTTTTAAGCAATAGTTCGATAAAACGAGCGTGAGTTTGACAAGTTTTGAATTTAAACAAATGAACACATATAAGACACTACTAGGACGCTAAACTAGAGTCCTTAAAAGATCAAATGCTTCTTTTGTTTCAAAAGTACACTATTTTTTCATTTCGAGTCTATTCACAAGGTTTTAAGCACTCCTGGGATACAACGAGCGTGAGTTTCACAAGTGTTGAATTTAAACAAATGAACACATATAAGACACTAATAGGACGCTAAACTCGAGTCCTTAAAAGATCAAATGCTTTTTTTGTTTCAAAAGTACACTATTTTTTCATTTCGAGTCTATTCACAAGGTTTTAAGCAATCCTGGGATACAACGAGCGTGAGTTTCACAAGTGTTGAATTTAAACAAATGAACACATATAAGACACTACTAGGACGCTAAACTAGAGTCCTTAAAAGATCAAATGCTTCTTTTGTTTCAAAAGTACACTATTTTTTCATTTCGAGTCTATTCACAAGGTTTTAAGCAATCGTTGGATAAAACGAGCGTGAGTTGGACAAGTTTTGAATTTAAACAAATGAACACATATAAGACACTACTAGGACGCTAAGCACGAGTCCTTAAAAGATCAAATGCTTCTTTTGTTTCAAAAGTACACTATTTTTTCATTTCGAGTCTATTCACAAGGTTTTAAGAGATCCTGTGATACAACGAGCGTGAGTTTCACAAGTGTTGAATTTAAACAAATGAACACATATAAGACACTAATAGGACGCTAAACTCGAGTCCTTAAAAGATCAAATGCTTTTTTTGTTTCAAAAGTACACTATTTTTTCATTTCGAGTCTATTCACAAGGTTTTAAGCAATCCTGTGATACAACGAGCGTGAGTTTCACAAGTGTTGAATTTAAACAAATGAACACATATAAGACACTAATAGGACGCTAAACTCGAGTCCTTAAAAGATCAAATGCTTTTTTTGTTTCAAAAGTACACTATTTTTTCATTTCGAGTCCATTCACAAGGTTTTAAGCACTCCTGGGATACAACGAGCGTGAGTTTCACAAGTGTTGAATTTAAACAAATGAACACATATAAGACACTAATAGGACGCTAAACTCGAGTCCTTAAAAGATCAAATGCTTTTTTTGTTTCAAAAGTACACTATTTTTTCCTTTCGAGTCTATTCACAAGGTTTTAAGCAATCCTGGGATACAACGAGCGTGAGTTTCACAAGTGTTGAATTTAAACAAATGAACACATATAAGACACTACTAGGACGCTACACTAGAGTCCTTAAAAGATCAAATGCTTCTTTTGTTTCAAAAGTACACTATTTTTTCATTTCGAGTCTATTCACAAGGTTTTAAGCAATCGTTGGATAAAACGAGCGTGAGTTTGACAAGTTTTGAATTTAAACAAATGAACACATATAAGACACTACTAGGACGCTAAGCACGAGTCCTTAAAAGATCAAATGCTTCTTTTGTTTCAAAAGTACACTATTTTTTCATTTCGAGTCTATTCACAAGGTTTTAAGCAATCCTGTGATACAACGAGCGTGAGTTTCACAAGTGTTGAATTTAAACAAATGAACACATATAAGACACTAATAGGACGCTAAACTCGAGTCCTTAAAAGATCAAATGCTTTTTTTGTTTCAAAAGTACACTATTTTTTCATTTCGAGTCTAGTCACAAGGTTTTAAGCAATCCTGTGATACAACGAGCGTGAGTTTCACAAGTGTTGAATTTAAACAAATGAACACATATAAGACACTAATAGGACGCTAAACTCGAGTCCTTAAAAGATCAAATGCTTTTTTTGTTTCAAAAGTACACTATTTTTTCATTTCGAGTCTATTCACAAGGTTTTAAGCAATCGTTGGATAAAACGAGCGTGAGTTTGAGAAGTTTTGAATTTAAACAAATGAACACAAATGAGACACTACTAGGACGCTAAACACGAGTCCTTAAAAGATCAAATGCTTTTTTTGTTTAAAAAGTACACTATTTTTTCATTTCGAGTCTATTCACAAGGTTTTAAGCAATCCTGGGATACAACGAGCGTGAGTTTCACAAGTGTTGAATTTAAACAAATGAACACATATAAGACACTACTAGGACGCTAAACTAGAGTCCTTAAAAGATCAAATGCTTCTTTTGTTTCAAAAGTACACTATTTTTTCATTTCGAGTCTATTCACAAGGTTTTAAGCAATCGTTGGATAAAACGAGCGTGAGTTGGACAAGTTTTGAATTTAAACAAATGAACACATATAAGACACTACTAGGACGCTAAGCACGAGTCCTTAAAAGATCAAATGCTTCTTTTGTTTCAAAAGTACAATATTTTTTCATTTCGAGTCTATTCACAAGGTTTTAAGCAATCCTGTGATACAACGAGCGTGAGTTTCACAAGTGTTGAATTTAAACAAATGAACACATATAAGACACTAATAGGACGCTAAACTCGAGTCCTTAAAAGATCAAATGCTTTTTTTGTTTCAAAAGTACACTATTTTTTCATTTCGAGTCTATTCACAAGGTTTTAAGCAATCCTGTGATACAACGAGCGTGAGTTTGACAAGTTTTGAATTTAAACAAATGAACACATATAAGACACTACTAGGACGCTAAACTAGAGTCCTTAAAAGATCAAATGCTTCTTTTGTTTGAAAAGTACACTATTTTTTCATTTGGAGTCTCTTCACACGGTTTTAAGAAATCCTTGTATAAAACGAGCGTGAGTGTGACAAGTTTTAAATTTAAACAAATGAACACATATAAGACACTAGTAGGACGCTAAACTCGAGTCCTTAAAAGATCAAATGCTTTTTTTTGTTTCAAAAGTACACTATTTTTTCATTTCGAATCTATTCACAAGGTTTTAAGCAATAGTTCGATAAAACGAGCGTGAGTTTGACAAGTTTTGAATTTAAACAAATGAACACATATAAGACACTACTAGGACGCTAAACTAGAGTCCTTAAAAGATCAAATGCTTTTTTTGTTTCAAAAGTACACTATTTTTTCATTTCGAGTCTATTCACAAGGTTTTAAGCAATCGTTGGATAAAACGAGCGTGAGTTTGAGAAGTTTTGAATTTAAACAAATGAACACAAATGAGACACTACTAGGACGCTAAACACGAGTCCTTAAAAGATCAAATGCTTTTTTTGTTTCAAAAGTACACTATTTTTTCATTTCGAGTCTATTCACAAGGTTTTAAGCAATCCTGGGATACAACGAGCGTGAGTTTCACAAGTGTTGAATTTAAACAAATGAACACATATAAGACACTACTAGGACGCTGAACTCGAGTCCTTAAAAGATCAAATGCTTCTTTTGTTTCAAAAGTACACTATTTTTTCATTTGGAGTCTATTCACAAGGTTTTAAGCAATAGTTCGATAAAACGAGCGTGAGTTTGACAAGTTTTGAATTTAAACAAATGAACACATATAAGACACTACTAGGACGCTAAACTAGAGTCCTTAAAAGATCAAATGCTTCTTTTGTTTGAAAAGTACACTATTTTTTCATTTGGAGTCTCTTCACACGGTTTTAAGAAATCCTTGTATAAAACGAGCGTGAGTTTGACAAGTTTTAAATTTAAACAAATGAACACATATAAGACACTAGTAGGACGCTAAACTCGAGTCCTTAAAAGATCAAATGCTTTTTTTTGTTTCAAAAGTACACTATTTTTTCATTTCGAATCTATTCACAATGTTTTAAGCAATAGTTCGATAAAACGAGCGTGAGTTTGACAAGTTTTGAATTTAAACAAATGAACACATATAAGACACTACTAGGACGCTAAACTAGAGTCCTTAAAAGATCAAATGCTTCTTTTGTTTCAAAAGTACACTATTTTTTCATTTCGAGTCCATTCACAAGGTTTTAAGCACTCCTGGGACACAACGAGCGTGAGTTTCACAAGTGTTGAATTTAAACAAATGAACACATATAAGACACTAATAGGACGCTAAACTCGAGTCCTTAAAAGATCAAATGCTTTTTTTGTTTCAAAAGTACACTATTTTTTCATTTCGAGTCTATTCACAAGGTTTTAAGCAATCCTGGGATACAACGAGCGTGAGTTTCACAAGTGTTGAATTTAAACAAATGAACACATATAAGACACTACTAGGACGCTAAACTAGAGTCCTTAAAAGATCAAATGCTTCTTTTGTTTCAAAAGTACACTATTTTTTCATTTGGAGTCTATTCACAAGGTTTTAAGCAATAGTTCGATAAAACGAGCGTGAGTTTGACAAGTTTTGAATTTAAACAAATGAACACATATAAGACACTACTAGGACGCTAAACTAGAGTCCTTAAAAGATCAAATGCTTCTTTTGTTTCAAAAGTACACTATTTTTTCATTTCGAGTCTATTCACAAGGTTTTAAGCAATCGTTGGATAAAACGAGCGTGAGTTGGACAAGTTTTGAATTTAAACAAATGAACACATATAAGACACTACTAGGACGCTAAGCACGAGTCCTTAAAAGATCAAATGCTTCTTTTGTTTCAAAAGTACACTATTTTTTCATTTCGAGTCTATTCACAAGGTTTTAAGAGATCCTGTGATACAACGAGCGTGAGTTTCACAAGTGTTGAATTTAAACAAATGAACACATATAAGACACTAATAGGACGCTAAACTCGCGTCCTTAAAAGATCAAATGCTTTTTTTGTTTCAAAAGTACACTATTTTTTCATTTCCAGTCTATTCACAAGGTTTTAAGCAATCCTGTGATACAACGAGCGTGAGTTTCACAAGTGTTGAATTTAAACAAATGAACACATATAAGACACTAATAGGACGCTAAACTCGAGTCCTTAAAAGATCAAATGCTTTTTTTGTTTCAAAAGTACACTATTTTTTCATTTCGAGTCCATTCACAAGGTTTTAAGCACTCCTGGGACACAACGAGCGTGAGTTTCACAAGTGTTGAATTTAAACAAATGAACACATATAAGACACTAATAGGACGCTAAACTCGAGTCCTTAAAAGATCAAATGCTTTTTTTGTTTCAAAAGTACACTATTTTTTCATTTCGAGTCTATTCACAAGGTTTTAAGCAATCCTGGGATACAACGAGCGTGAGTTTCACAAGTGTTGAATTTAAACAAATGAACACATATAAGACACTACTAGGACGCTAAACTAGAGTCCTTAAAAGATCAAATGCTTCTTTTGTTTCAAAAGTACACTATTTTTTCATTTCGAGTCTATTCACAAGGTTTTAAGCAATCGTTGGATAAAACGAGCGTGAGTTTGACAAGTTTTGAATTTAAACAAATGAACACATATAAGACACTACTAGGACGCTAAGCACGAGTCCTTAAAAGATCAAATGCTTCTTTTGTTTCAAAAGTACACTATTTTTTCATTTCGAGTCTATTCACAAGGTTTTAAGCAATCCTGTGATACAACGAGCGTGAGTTTCACAAGTGTTGAATTTAAACAAATGAACACATATAAGACACTAATAGGACGCTAAACTCGAGTCCTTAAAAGATCAAATGCTTTTTTTGTTTCAAAAGTACACTATTTTTTCATTTCGAGTCTAGTCACAAGGTTTTAAGCAATCCTGTGATACAACGAGCGTGAGTTTCACAAGTGTTGAATTTAAACAAATGAACACATATAAGACACTAATAGGACGCTAAACTCGAGTCCTTAAAAGATCAAATGCTTTTTTTGTTTCAAAAGTACACTATTTTTTCATTTCGAGTCTATTCACAAGGTTTTAAGCAATCGTTGGATAAAACGAGCGTGAGTTTGACAAGTTTTGAATTTAAACAAATGAACACATATAAGACACTACTAGGACGCTAAGCACGAGTCCTTAAAAGATCAAATGCTTCTTTTGTTTCAAAAGTACACTATTTTTTCATTTCGAGTCTATTCACAAGGTTTTAAGAGATCCTGTGATACAACGAGCGTGAGTTTCACAAGTGTTGAATTTAAACAAATGAACACATATAAGACACTAATAGGACGCTAAACTCGAGTCCTTAAAAGATCAAATGCTTTTTTTGTTTCAAAAGTACACTATTTTTTCATTTCGAGTCTATTCACAAGGTTTTAAGCAATCCTGTGAGACAACGAGCGTGAGTTTCACAAGTGTTGAATTTAAACAAATGAACACATATAAGACACTAATAGGACGCTAAACTCGAGTCCTTAAAAGATCAAATGCTTTTTTTGTTTCAAAAGTACACTATTTTTTCATTTCGAGTCCATTCACAAGGTTTTAAGCACTCCTGGGACACAACGAGCGTGAGTTTCACAAGTGTTGAATTTAAACAAATGAACACATATAAGACACTACTAGGACGCTAAACTAGAGTCCTTAAAAGATCAAATGCTTCTTTTGTTTCAAAAGTACACTATTTTTTCATTTCGAGTCTATTCACAAGGTTTTAAGCAATCGTTGGATAAAACGAGCGTGAGTTTGACAAGTTTTGAATTTAAACAAATGAACACATATAAGACACTACTAGGACGCTAAGCACGAGTCCTTAAAAGATCAAATGCTTCTTTTGTTTCAAAAGTACACTATTTTTTCATTTCGAGTCTATTCACAAGGTTTTAAGCAATCCTGTGATACAACGAGCGTGAGTTTCACAAGTGTTGAATTTAAACAAATGAACACATATAAGACACTAATAGGACGCTAAACTCGAGTCCTTAAAAGATCAAATGCTTTTTTTGTTTCAAAAGTACACTATTTTTTCATTTCGAGTCTAGTCACAAGGTTTTAAGCAATCCTGTGATACAACGAGCGTGAGTTTCACAAGTGTTGAATTTAAACAAATGAACACATATAAGACACTAATAGGACGCTAAACTCGAGTCCTTAAAAGATCAAATGCTTTTTTTGTTTCAAAAGTACACTATTTTTTCATTTCGAGTCTATTCACAAGGTTTTAAGCAATCGTTGGATAAAACGAGCGTGAGTTTGAGCAGTTTTGAATTTAAACAAATGAACACAAATGAGACACTACTAGGACGCTAAACACGAGTCCTTAAAAGATCAAATGCTTTTTTTGTTTCAAAAGTACACTATTTTTTCATTTCGAGTCTATTCACAAGATTTTAAGTAATCCTGGGATACAACGAGCGTGAGTTTCACAAGTGTTGAATTTAAACAAATGAACACATATAAGACACTACTAGGACGCTGAACTCGAGTCCTTAAAAGATCAAACGCTTCTTTTGTTTCAAAAGTACACTATTTTTTCATTTGGAGTCTATTCACAAGGTTTTAAGCAATAGTTCGATAAAACGAGCGTGAGTTTGACAAGTTTTGAATTTAAACAAATGAACACATATAAGACACTACTAGGACGCTAAACTAGAGTCCTTAAAAGATCAAATGCTTCTTTTGTTTGAAAAGTACACTATTTTTTCATTTGGAGTCTCTTCACACGGTTTTAAGAAATCCTTGTATAAAACGAGCGTGAGTTTGACAAGTTTTAAATTTAAACAAATGAACACATATAAGACACTAGTAGGACGCTAAACTCGAGTCCTTAAAAGATCAAATGCTTTTTTGTTTGTTTCAAAAGTACACTATTTTTTCATTTCGAATCTATTCACAAGGTTTTAAGCAATAGTTCGATAAAACGAGCGTGAGTTTGACAAGTTTTGAATTTAAACAAATGAACACATATAAGACACTACTAGGACGCTAAACTAGAGTCCTTAAAAGATCCAATGCTTCTTTTGTTTGAAAAGTACACTATTTTTTCATTTGGAGTCTCTTCACACGGTTTAAAGAAATCCTTGTATAAAACGAGCGTGAGTTTGACAAGTTTTAAATTTAAACAAATGAACACATATAAGACACTAGTAGGACGCTAAACTCGAGTCCTTAAAAGATCAAATGCTTTTTTTTGTTTCAAAAGTACACTATTTTTTCATTTCGAATCTATTCACAAGGTTTTAAGCAATAGTTCGATAAAACGAGCGTGAGTTTGACAAGTTTTGAATTTAAACAAATGAACACATATAAGACACTACTAGGACGCTAAACTCGAGTCCTTAAAAGATCAAATGCTTTTTTTGTTTCAAAAGTACACTATTTTTTCATTTCGAGTCTATTCACAAGGTTTTAAGCAATCGTTGGATAAAACGAGCGTGAGTTTGAGAAGTTTTGAATTTAAACAAATGAACACAAATGAGACACTACTAGGACGCTAAACACGAGTCCTTAAAAGATCAAATGCTTTTTTTGTTTCAAAAGTACACTATTTTTTCATTTCGAGTCTATTCACAAGGTTTTAAGCAATCCTGGGATACAACGAGCGTGAGTTTCACAAGTGTTGAATTTAAACAAATGGACACATATAAGACACTACTAGGATGCTGAACTCGAGTCCTTAAAAGGTCAAATGCTTCTTTTGTTTCAAAAGTACACTATTTTTTCATTTGGAGTCTATTCACAAGGTTTTAAGCAATAGTTCGATAAAACGAGCGTGAGTTTGACAAGTTTTGAATTTAAACAAATGAACACATATAAGACACTACTAGGACGCTAAACTAGAGTCCTTAAAAGATCAAATGCTTCTTTTGTTTGAAAAGTACACTATTTTTTCATTTGGAGTCTCTTCACACGGTTTTAAGAAATCCTTGTATAAAACGAGCGTGAGTTTGACAAGTTTTAAATTTAAACAAATGAACACATATAAGACACTAGTAGGACGCTAAACTCGAGTCCTTAAAAGATCAAATGCTTTTTTTTTGTTTCAAAAGTACACTATTTTTTCATTTCGAATCTATTCACAAGGTTTTAAGCAATAGTTCGATAAAACGAGCGTGAGTTTGACAAGTTTTGAATTTAAACAAATGAACACATATAAGACACTACTAGGACGCTAAACTAGAGTCCTTAAAAGATCAAATGCTTCTTTTGTTTGAAAAGTACACTATTTTTTCATTTGGAGTCTCTTCACACGGTTTTAAGAAATCCTTGTATAAAACGAGCGTGAGTTTGACAAGTTTTAAATTTAAACAAATGAACACATATAAGACACTAGTAGGACGCTAAACTCGAGTCCTTAAAAGATCAAATGCTTTTTTGTTTGTTTCAAAAGTACACTATTTTTTCATTTCGAATCTATTCACAAGGTTTTAAGCAATAGTTCGATAAAACGAGCGTGAGTTTGACAAGTTTTGAATTTAAACAAATGAACACATATAAGACACTACTAGGACGCTAAACTAGAGTCCTTAAAAGATCAAATGCTTCTTTTGTTTGAAAAGTACACTATTTTTTCATTTGGAGTCTCTTCACACGGTTTAAAGAAATCCTTGTATAAAACGAGCGTGAGTTTGACAAGTTTTAAATTTAAACAAATGAACACATATAAGACACTAGTAGGACGCTAAACTCGAGTCCTTAAAAGATCAAATGCTTTTTTTTGTTTCAAAAGTACACTATTTTTTCATTTCGAATCTATTCACAAGGTTTTAAGCAATAGTTCGATAAAACGAGCGTGAGTTTGACAAGTTTTGAATTTAAACAAATGAACACATATAAGACACTACTAGGACGCTAAACTCGAGTCCTTAAAAGATCAAATGCTTTTTTTGTTTCAAAAGTACACTATTTTTTCATTTCGAGTCTATTCACAAGGTTTTAAGCAATCGTTGGATAAAACGAGCGTGAGTTTGAGAAGTTTTGAATTTAAACAAATGAACACAAATGAGACACTACTAGGACGCTAAACACGAGTCCTTAAAAGATCAAATGCTTTTTTTGTTTCAAAAGTACACTATTTTTTCATTTCGAGTCTATTCACAAGGTTTTAAGCAATCCTGGGATACAACGAGCGTGAGTTTCACAAGTGTTGAATTTAAACAAATGGACACATATAAGACACTACTAGGACGCTGAACTCGAGTCCTTAAAAGGTCAAATGCTTCTTTTGTTTCAAAAGTACACTATTTTTTCATTTGGAGTCTATTCACAAGGTTTTAAGCAATAGTTCGATAAAACGAGCGTGAGTTTGACAAGTTTTGAATTTAAACAAATGAACACATATAAGACACTACTAGGACGCTAAACTAGAGTCCTTAAAAGATCAAATGCTTCTTTTGTTTGAAAAGTACACTATTTTTTCATTTGGAGTCTCTTCACACGGTTTTAAGAAATCCTTGTATAAAACGAGCGTGAGTTTGACAAGTTTTAAATTTAAACAAATGAACACATATAAGACACTAGTAGGACGCTAAACTCGAGTCCTTAAAAGATCAAATGCTTTTTTTTGTTTCAAAAGTACACTATTTTTTCATTTCGAATCTATTCACAAGGTTTTAAGCAATAGTTCGATAAAACGAGCGTGAGTTTGACAAGTTTTGAATTTAAACAAATGAACACAAATGAGACACTACTAGGACGCTAAACACGAGTCCTTAAAAGATCAAATGCTTTTTTTGTTTCAAAAGTACACTATTTTTTCATTTCGAGTCTATTCACAAGGTTTTAAGCAATCCTGGGATACAACGAGCGTGAGTTTCACAAGTGTTGAATTTAAACAAATGAACACATATAAGACACTACTAGGACGCTAAACTAGAGTCCTTAAAAGATCAAATGCTTCTTTTGTTTCAAAAGTACACAATTTTTTCATTTCGAGTCTATTCACAAGGTTTTAAGCAATCGTTGGATAAAACGAGCGTGAGTTTGACCAGTTTTGAATTTAAACAAATGAACACATATAAGACACTACTAGGACGCTAAGCACGAGTCCTTAAAAGATCAAATGCTTCTTTTGTTTCAAAAGTACACTATTTTTTCATTTCGAGTCTATTCACAAGGTTTTAAGCAATCCTGGGATACAACGAGCGTGAGTTTCACAAGTGTTGAATTTAAACAAATGAACACATATAAGACACTAATAGGACGCTAAACTCGAGTCCTTAAAATATCAAATGCTTTTTTTGTTTCAAAAGTACACTATTTTTTCATTTCGAGTCTATTCACAAGGTTTTAAGCAATCCTGGGATACAACGAGCGTGAGTTTCACAAGTGTTGAATTTAAACAAATGAACACATATAAGACACTACTAGGACGGTAAACTAGAGTCCTTAAAAGATCAAATGCTTCTTTTGTTTCAAAAGTACACTATTTTTTCATTTCGAGTCTATTCACAAGGTTTTAAGCAATCGTTGGATAAAACGAGCGTGAGTTTGAGAAGTTTTGAATTTAAACAAATGAACACAAATGAGACACTACTAGGACGCTAAACACGAGTCCTTAAAAGATCAAATGCTTTTTTTGTTTCAAAAGTACACTATTTTTTCATTTCGAGTCTATTCACAAGGTTTTAAGCAATCCTGGGATACAACGAGCGTGAGTTTCACAAGTGTTGAATTTAAACAAATGAACACATATAAGACACTACTAGGACGCTGAACTCGAGTCCTTAAAAGATCAAATGCTTCTGTTGTTTCAAAAGTACACTATTTTTTCATTTGGAGTCTATTCACAAGGTTTTAAGCAATAGTTCGATAAAACGAGCGTGAGTTTGACAAGTTTTGAATTTAAACAAATGAACACATATAAGACACTACTAGGACGCTAAACTAGAGTCCTTAAAAGATCAAATGCTTTTTTTGTTTCAAAAGTACACTATTTTTTCATTTCGAGTCTATTCACAAGGTTTTAAGCAATCGTTGGATAAAACGAGCGTGAGTTTGAGAAGTTTTGAATTTAAACAAATGAACACAAATGAGACACTACTAGGACGCTAAACACGAGTCCTTAAAAGATCAAATGCTTTTTTTGTTTCAAAAGTACACTATTTTTTCATTTCGAGTCTATTCACAAGGTTTTAAGCAATCCTGGGATACAACGAGCGTGAGTTTCACAAGTGTTGAATTTAAACAAATGAACACATATAAGACACTACTAGGACGCTAAACTAGAGTCCTTAAAAGATCAAATGCTTCTTTTGTTTCAAAAGTACACAATTTTTTCATTTCGAGTCTATTCACAAGGTTTTAAGCAATCGTTGGATAAAACGAGCGTGAGT
The DNA here is from genome assembly GCA_963580275.1 of Crataegus laevigata. Classification (NCBI taxonomy): domain Eukaryota; kingdom Viridiplantae; phylum Streptophyta; class Magnoliopsida; order Rosales; family Rosaceae; genus Crataegus; species Crataegus laevigata. The sequence goes on from OY756945.1 coordinate 23,033,919, forward strand.
TTGACCAGTTTTGAATTTAAACAAATGAACACATATAAGACACTACTAGGACGCTAAGCACGAGTCCTTAAAAGATCAAATGCTTCTTTTGTTTCAAAAGTACACTATTTTTTCATTTGGAGTCTATTCACAAGGTTTTAAGCAATAGTTCGATAAAACGAGCGTGAGTTTGACAAGTTTTGAATTTAAACAAATGAACACATATAAGACACTACTAGGACGCTAAACTAGAGTCCTTAAAAGATCAAATGCTTCTTTTGTTTGAAAAGTACACTATTTTTTCATTTGGAGTCTCTTCACACGGTTTTAAGAAATCCTTGTATAAAACGAGCGTGAGTTTGACAAGTTTTAAATTTAAACAAATGAACACATATAAGACACTAGTAGGACGCTAAACTCGAGTCCTTAAAAGATCAAATGCTTTTTTTTGTTTCAAAAGTACACTATTTTTTCATTTCGAATCTATTCACAAGGTTTTAAGCAATAGTTCGATAAAACGAGCGTGAGTTTGACAAGTTTTGAATTTAAACAAATGAACACAAATGAGACACTACTAGGACGCTAAACACGAGTCCTTAAAAGATCAAATGCTTTTTTTGTTTCAAAAGTACACTATTTTTTCATTTCGAGTCTATTCACAAGGTTTTAAGCAATCCTGGGATACAACGAGCGTGAGTTTCACAAGTGTTGAATTTAAACAAATGAACACATATAAGACACTACTAGGACGCTAAACTAGAGTCCTTAAAAGATCAAATGCTTCTTTTGTTTCAAAAGTACACAATTTTTTCATTTCGAGTCTATTCACAAGGTTTTAAGCAATCGTTGGATAAAACGAGCGTGAGTTTGACCAGTTTTGAATTTAAACAAATGAACACATATAAGACACTACTAGGACGCTAAGCACGAGTCCTTAAAAGATCAAATGCTTCTTTTGTTTCAAAAGTACACTATTTTTTCATTTCGAGTCTATTCACAAGGTTTTAAGCAATCCTGGGATACAACGAGCGTGAGTTTCACAAGTGTTGAATTTAAACAAATGAACACATATAAGACACTAATAGGACGCTAAACTCGAGTCCTTAAAATATCAAATGCTTTTTTTGTTTCAAAAGTACACTATTTTTTCATTTCGAGTCTATTCACAAGGTTTTAAGCAATCCTGGGATACAACGAGCGTGAGTTTCACAAGTGTTGAATTTAAACAAATGAACACATATAAGACACTACTAGGACGGTAAACTAGAGTCCTTAAAAGATCAAATGCTTCTTTTGTTTCAAAAGTACACTATTTTTTCATTTCGAGTCTATTCACAAGGTTTTAAGCAATCGTTGGATAAAACGAGCGTGAGTTTGAGAAGTTTTGAATTTAAACAAATGAACACAAATGAGACACTACTAGGACGCTAAACACGAGTCCTTAAAAGATCAAATGCTTTTTTTGTTTCAAAAGTACACTATTTTTTCATTTCGAGTCTATTCACAAGGTTTTAAGCAATCCTGGGATACAACGAGCGTGAGTTTCACAAGTGTTGAATTTAAACAAATGAACACATATAAGACACTACTAGGACGCTGAACTCGAGTCCTTAAAAGATCAAATGCTTCTGTTGTTTCAAAAGTACACTATTTTTTCATTTGGAGTCTATTCACAAGGTTTTAAGCAATAGTTCGATAAAACGAGCGTGAGTTTGACAAGTTTTGAATTTAAACAAATGAACACATATAAGACACTACTAGGACGCTAAACTAGAGTCCTTAAAAGATCAAATGCTTTTTTTGTTTCAAAAGTACACTATTTTTTCATTTCGAGTCTATTCACAAGGTTTTAAGCAATCGTTGGATAAAACGAGCGTGAGTTTGAGAAGTTTTGAATTTAAACAAATGAACACAAATGAGACACTACTAGGACGCTAAACACGAGTCCTTAAAAGATCAAATGCTTTTTTTGTTTCAAAAGTACACTATTTTTTCATTTCGAGTCTATTCACAAGGTTTTAAGCAATCCTGGGATACAACGAGCGTGAGTTTCACAAGTGTTGAATTTAAACAAATGAACACATATAAGACACTACTAGGACGCTAAACTCGAGTCCTTAAAAGGTCAAATGCTTCTTTTGTTTCAAAAGTACACTATTTTTTCATTTGGAGTCTATTCACAAGGTTTTAAGCAATAGTTCGATAAAACGAGCGTGAGTTTGACAAGTTTTGAATTTAAACAAATGAACACATATAAGACACTACTAGGACGCTAAACTAGAGTCCTTAAAAGATCAAATGCTTCTTTTGTTTGAAAAGTACACTATTTTTTCATTTGGAGTCTCTTCACACGGTTTTAAGAAATCCTTGTATAAAACGAGCGTGAGTTTGACAAGTTTTAAATTTAAACAAATGAACACATATAAGACACTAGTAGGACGCTAAACTCGAGTCCTTAAAAGATCAAATGCTTTTTTTTGTTTCAAAAGTACACTATTTTTTCATTTCGAATCTATTCACAAGGTTTTAAGCAATAGTTCGATAAAACGAGCGTGAGTTTGACAAGTTTTGAATTTAAACAAATGAACACAAATGAGACACTACTAGGACGCTAAACACGAGTCCTTAAAAGATCAAATGCTTTTTTTGTTTCAAAAGTACACTATTTTTTCATTTCGAGTCTATTCACAAGGTTTTAAGCAATCCTGGGATACAACGAGCGTGAGTTTCACAAGTGTTGAATTTAAACAAATGAACACATATAAGACACTACTAGGACGCTAAACTAGAGTCCTTAATAGATCAAATGCTTCTTTTGTATCAAAAGTACACTATTTTTTCATTTCGAGTCTATTCACAAGGTTTTAAGCAATCGTTGGATAAAACGAGCGTGAGTTTGACCAGTTTTGAATTTAAACAAATGAACACATATAAGACACTACTAGGACGCTAAGCACGAGTCCTTAAAAGATCAAATGCTTCTTTTGTTTCAAAAGTACACTATTTTTCCATTTCGAGTCTATTCACAAGGTTTTAAGCAATCCTGTGATACAACGAGCGTGAGTTTCACAAGTGTTGAATTTAAACAAATGAACACATATAAGACACTAATAGGACGCTAAACTCGAGTCCTTAAAATATCAAATGCTTTTTTTGTTTCAAAAGTACACTATTTTTTCATTTCGAGTCTATTCACAAGGTTTTAAGCAATCCTGTGATACAACGAGCGTGAGTTTCACAAGTGTTGAATTTAAACAAATGAACACATATAAGACACTAATAGGACGCTAAACTCGAGTCCTTAAAATATCAAATGCTTTTTTTGTTTCAAAAGTACACTATTTTTTCATTTCGAGTCTATTCACAAGGTTTTAAGCAATCCTGTGATACAACGAGCGTGAGTTTCACAAGTGTTGAATTTAAACAAATGAACACATATAAGACACTAATAGGACGCTAAACTCGAGTCCTTAAAAGATCAAATGCTTTTTTTGTTTCTAAAGTACACTATTTTTTCATTTCGAGTCTATTCACAAGGTTTTAAGCAATCGTTGGATAAAACGAGCGTGAGTTTGAGAAGTTTTGAATTTAAACAAATGAACACAAATGAGACACTACTAGGACGCTAAACACGAGTCCTTAAAAGATCAAATGCTTTTTTTGTTTCAAAAGTACACTATTTTTTCATTTCGAGTCTATTCACAAGGTTTTAAGCAATCCTGGGATACAACGAGCGTGAGTTTCACAAGTGTTGAATTTAAACAAATGAACACATATAAGACACTACTAGGACGCTGAACTCGAGTCCTTAAAAGGTCAAATGCTTCTTTTGTTTCAAAAGTACACTATTTTTTCATTTGGAGTCTATTCACAAGGTTTTAAGCAATAGTTCGATAAAACGAGCGTGAGTTTGACAAGTTTTGAATTTAAACAAATGAACACATATAAGACACTACTAGGACGCTAAACTAGAGTCCTTAAAAGATCAAATGCTTCTTTTGTTTGAAAAGTACACTATTTTTTCATTTGGAGTCTCTTCACACGGTTTTAAGCAATCCTGGGATACAACGAGCGTGAGTTTCACAAGTGTTGAATTTAAACAAATGAACACATATAAGACACTACTAGGACGCTAAACTAGAGTCCTTAAAAGATCAAATGCTTCTTTTGTATCAAAAGTACACTATTTTTTCATTTCGAGTCTATTCACAAGGTTTTAAGCAATCGTTGGATAAAACGAGCGTGAGTTTGACCAGTTTTGAATTTAAACAAATGAACACATATAAGACACTACTAGGACGCTAAGCACGAGTCCTTAAAAGATCAAATGCTTCTTTTGTTTCAAAAGTACACTATTTTTCCATTTCGAGTCTATTCACAAGGTTTTAAGCAATCCTGTGATACAACGAGCGTGAGTTTCACAAGTGTTGAATTTAAACAAATGAACACATATAAGACACTAGTAGGACGCTAAACTCGAGTCCTTAAAAGGTCAAATGCTTTTTTTGTTTCAAAAGTACACTATTTTTTCATTTCGAGTCTATTCACAAGGTTTTAAGCAATCGTTGGATAAAACGAGCGTGAGTTTGACAAGTTTTGAATTTAAACAAATGAACACATATAAGACACTACTAGGACGCTAAACACGAGTCCTTAAAAGATCAAATGCTTCTTTTGTTTCAAAAGTACACTATTTTTTCATTTCGAGTCTATTCACAAGGTTTTAAGCAATAGTTCGATAAAACGAGCGTGAGTTTGACAAGTTTTGAATTTAAACAAATGAACACATATAAGACACTACTAGGACGCTAAACTAGAGTCCTTAAAAGATCAAATGCTTCTTTGGTTTCAAAAGTACACTATTTTTTCATTTCGAGTCTATTCACAAGGTTTTAAGCAATCCTGTGATACAACGAGCGTGAGTTTCACAAGTGTTGAATTTAAACAAATGAACACATATAAGACACTAATAGGACGCTAAACTCGAGTCCTTAAAATATCAAATGCTTTTTTTGTTTCAAAAGTACACTATTTTTTCATTTCGAGTCTATTCACAAGGTTTTAAGCAATCCTGTGATACAACCAGCGTGCGTTTCACAAGTGTTGAATTTAAACAAATGAACACATATAAGACACTAATAGGACGCTAAACTCGAGTCCTTAAAAGATCAAATGCTTCTTTTGTTTCAAAAGTACACTATTTTTTCATTTGGAGTCTATTCACAAGGTTTTAAGCAATAGTTCGATAAAACGAGCGTGAGTTTGACAAGTTTTGAATTTAAACAAATGAACACATATAAGACACTACTAGGACGCTAAACTCGAGTCCTTAAAAGATCAAATGCTTTTTTTTGTTTCAAAAGTACACTATTTTTTCATTTCGAATCTATTCACAAGGTTTTAAGCAATAGTTCGATAAAACGAGCGTGAGTTTGACAAGTTTTGAATTTAAACCAATGAACACAAATGACACACTACTAGGACGCTAAACACGAGTCCTTAAAAGATCAAATGCTTTTTTTGTTTCAAAAGTACACTATTTTTTCATTTCGAGTCTATTCACAAGGTTTTAAGCAATCCTGGGATACAACGAGCGTGAGTTTCACAAGTGTTGAATTTAAACAAATGAACACATATAAGACACTACTAGGACGCTAAACTAGAGTCCTTAAAAGATCAAATGCTTCTTTTGTTTGAAAAGTACACTATTTTTTCATTTCGAGTCTATTCACATGGTTTTAAGAAATCTTGGGATACAACGAGCGTGAGTTTGACAAGTTTTAAATTTAAACAAATGAACACATATAAGACACTAGTAGGACGCTAAACTCGAGTCCTTAAAAGGTCAAATGCTTTTTTTGTTTCAAAAGTACACTATTTTTTCATTTCGAGTCTATTCACAAGGTTTTAAGCAATCGTTGGATAAAACGAGCGTGAGTTTGACAAGTTTTGAATTTAAACAAATGAACACATATAAGACACTACTAGGACGCTAAACACGAGTCCTTAAAAGATCAAATGCTTCTTTTGTTTCAAAAGTACACTATTTTTTCATTTCGAGTCTATTCACAAGGTTTTAAGCAGTCCTGGGATACAACGAGCGTGAGTTTCACAAGTGTTGAATTTAAACAAATGAACACATATAAGACACTACTAGGACGCTAAACACGAGTCCTTAAATGATCAAATGCTTTTTTTGTTTCAAAAGTACACTATTTTTTCATTTCGAGTCTATTCACATGGTTTTAAGAAATCTTGGGATACAACGAGCGTGAGTTTCACAAGTGTTGAATTTAAACAAATGAACACATATAAGACACTACTAGGACGCTAAACTAGAGTCCTTTAAAGATCAAATGCTTCTTTTGTTTCAAAAGTACACTATTTTTTCATTTCGAGTCTATTCACAAGGTTTTAAGCAGTCCTGGGATACAACGAGCGTGAGTTTCACAAGTGTTGAATTTAAACAAATGAACACATATAAGACACTAGTAGGACGCTAAACTCGAGTCCTTAAAAGATCAAATGCTTTTTTTTGTTTCAAAAGTACACTATTTTTTCATTTCGAATCTATTCACAAGGTTTTAAGCAATAGTTCGATAAAACGAGCGTGAGTTTGACAAGTTTTGAATTTAAACCAATGAACACAAATGAGACACTACTAGGACGCTAAACACGAGTCCTTAAAAGATCAAATGCTTTTTTTGTTTCAAAAGTACACTATTTTTTCATTCCGAGTCTATTCACAAGGTTTTAAGCAATCCTGGGATACAACGAAAGTGAGTTTCACAAGTGTTGAATTTAAACAAATGAACACATATAAGACACTACTAGGACGCTAAACTAGAGTCCTTAAAAGATCAAATGCTTCTTTTGTTTCAAAAGTACACTATTTTTTCATTTCGAGTCTATTCACAAGGTTTTAAGCAATCGTTGGATAAAACGAGCGTGAGTTTGACCAGTTTTGAATTTAAACAAATGAACACATATAAGACACTACTAGGACGCTAAGCACGAGTCCTTAAAAGATCAAATGCTTCTTTGGTTTCAAAAGTACACTATTTTTTCATTTCGAGTCTATTCACAAGGTTTTAAGCAATCCTGTGATACAACGAGCGTGAGTTTCACAAGTGTTGAATTTAAACAAATGAACACATATAAGACACTAATAGGACGCTAAACTCGAGTCCTTAAAATATCAAATGCTTTTTTTGTTTCAAAAGTACACTATTTTTTCATTTCGAGTCTATTCACAAGGTTTTAAGCAATCCTGTGATACAACCAGCGTGCGTTTCACAAGTGTTGAATTTAAACAAATGAACACATATAAGACACTAATAGGACGCTAAACTCGAGTCCTTAAAAGATCAAATGCTTCTTTTGTTTCAAAAGTACACTATTTTTTCATTTGGAGTCTATTCACAAGGTTTTAAGCAATAGTTCGATAAAACGAGCGTGAGTTTGACAAGTTTTGAATTTAAACAAATGAACACATATAAGACACTACTAGGACGCTAAACTCGAGTCCTTAAAAGATCAAATGCTTTTTTTTGTTTCAAAAGTACACTATTTTTTCATTTCGAATCTATTCACAAGGTTTTAAGCAATAGTTCGATAAAACGAGCGTGAGTTTGACAAGTTTTGAATTTAAACCAATGAACACAAATGAGACACTACTAGGACGCTAAACACGAGTCCTTAAAAGATCAAATGCTTTTTTTGTTTCAAAAGTACACTATTTTTTCATTTCGAGTCTATTCACAAGGTTTTAAGCAATCCTGGGATACAACGAGCGTGAGTTTCACAAGTGTTGAATTTAAACAAATGAACACATATAAGACACTACTAGGACGCTAAACTAGAGTCCTTAAAAGATCAAATGCTTCTTTTGTTTGAAAAGTACACTATTTTTTCATTTCGAGTCTATTCACATGGTTTTAAGAAATCTTGGGATACAACGAGCGTGAGTTTGACAAGTTTTAAATTTAAACAAATGAACACATATAAGACACTAGTAGGACGCTAAACTCGAGTCCTTAAAAGGTCAAATGCTTTTTTTGTTTCAAAAGTACACTATTTTTTCATTTCGAGTCTATTCACAAGGTTTTAAGCAATCGTTGGATAAAACGAGCGTGAGTTTGACAAGTTTTGAATTTAAACAAATGAACACATATAAGACACTACTAGGACGCTAAACACGAGTCCTTAAAAGATCAAATGCTTCTTTTGTTTCAAAAGTACACTATTTTTTCATTTCGAGTCTATTCACAAGGTTTTAAGCAGTCCTGGGATACAACGAGCGTGAGTTTCACAAGTGTTGAATTTAAACAAATGAACACATATAAGACACTACTAGGACGCTAAACACGAGTCCTTAAATGATCAAATGCTTTTTTTGTTTCAAAAGTACACTATTTTTTCATTTCGAGTCTATTCACATGGTTTTAAGAAATCTTGGGATACAACGAGCGTGAGTTTCACAAGTGTTGAATTTAAACAAATGAACACATATAAGACACTACTAGGACGCTAAACTAGAGTCCTTTAAAGATCAAATGCTTCTTTTGTTTCAAAAGTACACTATTTTTTTATTTCGAGTCTATTCACAAGGTTTTAAGCAATAGTTCGATAAAACGAGCGTGAGTTTGACAAGTTTTGAATTTAAACAAATGAACACATATAAGACACTACTAGGACGCTAAACTAGAGTCCTTAAAAGATCAAATGCTTCTTTTGTTTCAAAAGTACACTATTTTTTCATTTCGAGTCTATTCACAAGGTTTTAAGCAATCCTGGGATACAACAAGCGTGAGTTTGACAAGTTTTAAATTTAAACAAATGAACACATATAAGACACTACTAGGACGCTAAACTCGAGTCTTTAAAAGATCAAATGCTTTTTTTGGTTCAAAAGTACACTATTTTTTCATTTGGAGTCTATTCACACGGTTTTAAGAAATCCTTGGATAAAACGAGCGTGAGTTTGACAAGTTTTAAATTTAAACAAATGAACACATATAAGACACTAATAGGACGCTAAACTCGAGTCCTTAAAAGATCAAATTCTTTTTTTGTTTCAAAAGTACACTATTTTTTCATTTCGAGTCTATTCACAAGGTTTTAAGCAGTCCTGGGATACAACGAGCGTGAGTTTCACAAGTGTTGAATTTAAACAAATGAACACATATAAGACACTACTAGGACGCTAAACACGAGTCCTTAAATGATCAAATGCTTTTTTTGTTTCAAAAGTACACTATTTTTTCATTTCGAGTCTATTCACATGGTTTTAAGAAATCTTGGGATACAACGAGCGTGAGTTTCACAAGTGTTGAATTTAAACAAATGAACACATATAAGACACTACTAGGACGCTAAACTAGAGTCCTTTAAAGATCAAATGCTTCTTTTGTTTCAAAAGTACACTATTTTTTCATTTCGAGTCTATTCACAAGGTTTTAAGCAATAGTTCGATAAAACGAGCGTGAGTTTGACAAGTTTTGAATTTAAACAAATGAACACATATAAGACACTACTAGGACGCTAAACTCGAGTCCTTAAAAGATCAAATGCTTTTTTTGTTTCAAAAGTACACTATTTTTTCATTTCGAGTCTATTCACAAGGTTTTAAGCAATAGTTCGATAAAACGAGCGTGAGTTTGACAAGTTTTGAATTTAAACAAATGAACACATATAAGACACTACTAGGACGCTAAACTAGAGTCCTTAAATGATCAAATGCTTTTTTTGTTTCAAAAGTACACTATTTTTTCATTTGGAGTCTATTCACACGGTTTTAAGAAATCCTTGGATAAAACGAGCGTGAGTTTGACAAGTTTTAAATTTAAACAAATGAACACATATAAGACACTAATAGGACGCTAAACTCGAGTCCTTAAAAGATCAAATGCTTTTTTTGTTTCAAAAGTACACTATTTTTTCATTTCGAGTCTATTCACAAGGTTTTAAGCAATAGTTCGATAAAACGAGCGTGAGTTTGACAAGTTTTGAATTTAAACAAATGAACACATATAAGACACTACTAGGACGCTAAACTAGAGTCCTTAAATGATCAAATGCTTTTTTTGTTTCAAAAGTACACTATTTTTTCATTTGGAGTCTATTCACACGGTTTTAAGAAATCCTTGGATAAAACGAGCGTGAGTTTGACAAGTTTTAAATTTAAACAAATGAACACATATAAGACACTAATAGGACGCTAAACTCGAGTCCTTAAAAGATCAAATGCTTTTTTTGTTTCAAAAGTACACTATTTTTTCATTTCGAGTCTATTCACAAGGTTTTAAGCAATCGTTGGATAAAACGAGCGTGAGTTTGAGAAGTTTTGAATTTAAAAGAATGAACACAAATGAGACACTACTAGGACGCTAAACACGAGTCCTTCAAAGATCAAATGCTTCTTTTGTTTCAAAAGTACACTATTTTTTCATTTCGAGTCTATTCACATGGTTTTAAGAAATCTTGGGATACAACGAGCGTGAGTTTCACAAGTGTTGAATTTAAACAAATGAACACATATAAGACACTACTAGGACGCTAAACTAGAGTCCTTTAAAGATCAAATGCTTCTTTTGTTTCAAAAGTACACTATTTTTTCATTTCGAGTCTATTCACAAGGTTTTAAGCAATAGTTCGATAAAACGAGCGTGAGTTTGACAAGTTTTGAATTTAAACAAATGAACACATATAAGACACTACTAGGACGCTAAACTCGAGTCCTTAAAAGATCAAATGCTTTTTTTGTTTCAAAAGTACACTATTTTTTCATTTCGAGTCTATTCACAAGGTTTTAAGAAATCTTGGGATACAACGAGCGTGAGTTTCACAAGTGTTGAATTTAAACAAATGAACACATATAAGACACTACTAGGACGCTAAACTAGAGTCCTTTAAAGATCAAATGCTTCTTTTGTTTCAAAAGTACACTATTTTTTTATTTCGAGTCTATTCACAAGGTTTTAAGCAATAGTTCGATAAAACGAGCGTGAGTTTGACAAGTTTTGAATTTAAACAAATGAACACATATAAGACACTACTAGGACGCTAAACTAGAGTCCTTAAAAGATCAAATGCTTCTTTTGTTTCAAAAGTACACTATTTTTTCATTTCGAGTCTATTCACAAGGTTTTAAGCAATCCTGGGATACAACAAGCGTGAGTTTGACAAGTTTTAAATTTAAACAAATGAACACATATAAGACACTACTAGGACGCTAAACTCGAGTCTTTAAAAGATCAAATGCTTTTTTTGGTTCAAAAGTACACTATTTTTTCATTTGGAGTCTATTCACACGGTTTTAAGAAATCCTTGGATAAAACGAGCGTGAGTTTGACAAGTTTTAAATTTAAACAAATGAACACATATAAGACACTAATAGGACGCTAAACTCGAGTCCTTAAAAGATCAAATTCTTTTTTTGTTTCAAAAGTACACTATTTTTTCATTTCGAGTCTATTCACAAGGTTTTAAGCAGTCCTGGGATACAACGAGCGTGAGTTTCACAAGTGTTGAATTTAAACAAATGAACACATATAAGACACTACTAGGACGCTAAACACGAGTCCTTAAATGATCAAATGCTTTTTTTGTTTCAAAAGTACACTATTTTTTCATTTCGAGTCTATTCACATGGTTTTAAGAAATCTTGGGATACAACGAGCGTGAGTTTCACAAGTGTTGAATTTAAACAAATGAACACATATAAGACACTACTAGGACGCTAAACTAGAGTCCTTTAAAGATCAAATGCTTCTTTTGTTTCAAAAGTACACTATTTTTTCATTTCGAGTCTATTCACAAGGTTTTAAGCAATAGTTCGATAAAACGAGCGTGAGTTTGACAAGTTTTGAATTTAAACAAATGAACACATATAAGACACTACTAGGACGCTAAACTAGAGTCCTTAAATGATCAAATGCTTTTTTTGTTTCAAAAGTACACTATTTTTTCATTTGGAGTCTATTCACACGGTTTTAAGAAATCCTTGGATAAAACGAGCGTGAGTTTGACAAGTTTTAAATTTAAACAAATGAACACATATAAGACACTAATAGGACGCTAAACTCGAGTCCTTAAAAGATCAAATGCTTTTTTTGTTTCAAAAGTACACTATTTTTTCATTTCGAGTCTATTCACAAGGTTTTAAGCAATAGTTCGATAAAACGAGCGTGAGTTTGACAAGTTTTGAATTTAAACAAATGAACACATATAAGACACTACTAGGACGCTAAACTAGAGTCCTTAAATGATCAAATGCTTTTTTTGTTTCAAAAGTACACTATTTTTTCATTTGGAGTCTATTCACACGGTTTTAAGAAATCCTTGGATAAAACGAGCGTGAGTTTGACAAGTTTTAAATTTAAACAAATGAACACATATAAGACACTAATAGGACGCTAAACTCGAGTCCTTAAAAGATCAAATGCTTTTTTTGTTTCAAAAGTACACTATTTTTTCATTTCGAGTCTATTCACAAGGTTTTAAGCAATCGTTGGATAAAACGAGCGTGAGTTTGAGAAGTTTTGAATTTAAAAGAATGAACACAAATGAGACACTACTAGGACGCTAAACACGAGTCCTTCAAAGATCAAATGCTTCTTTTGTTTCAAAAGTACACTATTTTTTCATTTCGAGTCTATTCACAAGGTTTTAAGCAGTCCTGGGATACAACGAGCGTGAGTTTCACAAGTGTTGAATTTAAACAAATGAACACATATAAGACACTACTAGGACGCTAAACACGAGTCCTTAAAAGATCAAATGCTTTTTTTGTTTCAAAAGTACACTGTTTTTTCATTTCGAGTCTATTCACAAGGTTTTAAGCAATCGTTGGATAAAACGAGCGTGAGTTTGAGAAGTTTTGAATTTAAACAAATGAACACAAATAAGACACTACTAGGACGCTAAACACGAGTCCTTCAAAGATCAAATGCTTCTTTTGTTTCAAAAGTACACTATTTTTTCATTTGGAGTATATTCACAACGTTTTAAGCAATAGTTCGATAAAACGAGCGTGAGTTTGACAAGTTTTGAATTTAAACAAATGAACACATATAAGACACTACTAGGACGCTAAACTAGAGTCCTTAAAAGATCAAATGCTTTTTTTGTTTCAAAAGTACACTATTTTTTCATTTCGAGTCTATTCACAAGGTTTTAAGCAATCGTTGGATAAAACGAGCGTGAGTTTGAGAAGTTTTGAATTTAAAAGAATGAACACAAATGAGACACTACTAGGACGCTAAACACGAGTCCTTCAAAGATCAAATGCTTCTTTTGTTTCAAAAGTACACTATTTTTTCATTTCGAGTCTATTCACATGGTTTTAAGAAATCTTGGGATACAACGAGCGTGAGTTTCACAAGTGTTGAATTTAAACAAATGAACACATATAAGACACTACTAGGACGCTAAACTAGAGTCCTTTAAAGATCAAATGCTTCTTTTGTTTCAAAAGTACACTATTTTTTCATTTCGAGTCTATTCACAAGGTTTTAAGCAATAGTTCGATAAAACGAGCGTGAGTTTGACAAGTTTTGAATTTAAACAAATGAACACATATAAGACACTACTAGGACGCTAAACTCGAGTCCTTAAAAGATCAAATGCTTTTTTTGTTTCAAAAGTACACTATTTTTTCATTTCGAGTCTATTCACAAGGTTTTAAGCAATAGTTCGATAAAACGAGCGTGAGTTTGACAAGTTTTGAATTTAAACAAATGAACACATATAAGACACTACTAGGACGCTAAACTAGAGTCCTTAAATGATCAAATGCTTTTTTTGTTTCAAAAGTACACTATTTTTTCATTTGGAGTCTATTCACACGGTTTTAAGAAATCCTTGGATAAAACGAGCGTGAGTTTGACAAGTTTTAAATTTAAACAAATGAACACATATAAGACACTAATAGGACGCTAAACTCGAGTCCTTAAAAGATCAAATGCTTTTTTTGTTTCAAAAGTACACTATTTTTTCATTTCGAGTCTATTCACAAGGTTTTAAGCAATAGTTCGATAAAACGAGCGTGAGTTTGACAAGTTTTGAATTTAAACAAATGAACACATATAAGACACTACTAGGACGCTAAACTAGAGTCCTTAAATGATCAAATGCTTTTTTTGTTTCAAAAGTACACTATTTTTTCATTTGGAGTCTATTCACACGGTTTTAAGAAATCCTTGGATAAAACGAGCGTGAGTTTGACAAGTTTTAAATTTAAACAAATGAACACATATAAGACACTAATAGGACGCTAAACTCGAGTCCTTAAAAGATCAAATGCTTTTTTTGTTTCAAAAGTACACTATTTTTTCATTTCGAGTCTATTCACAAGGTTTTAAGCAATCGTTGGATAAAACGAGCGTGAGTTTGAGAAGTTTTGAATTTAAAAGAATGAACACAAATGAGACACTACTAGGACGCTAAACACGAGTCCTTCAAAGATCAAATGCTTCTTTTGTTTCAAAAGTACACTATTTTTTCATTTCGAGTCTATTCACAAGGTTTTAAGCAGTCCTGGGATACAACGAGCGTGAGTTTCACAAGTGTTGAATTTAAACAAATGAACACATATAAGACACTACTAGGACGCTAAACACGAGTCCTTAAAAGATCAAATGCTTTTTTTGTTTCAAAAGTACACTGTTTTTTCATTTCGAGTCTATTCACAAGGTTTTAAGCAATCGTTGGATAAAACGAGCGTGAGTTTGAGAAGTTTTGAATTTAAACAAATGAACACAAATAAGACACTACTAGGACGCTAAACACGAGTCCTTCAAAGATCAAATGCTTCTTTTGTTTCAAAAGTGCACTATTTTTTCATTTGGAGTATATTCACAACGTTTTAAGCAATAGTTCGATAAAACGAGCGTGAGTTTGACAAGTTTTGAATTTAAACAAATGAACACATATAAGACACTACTAGAACGCTAAACTAGAGTCCTTAAAAGATCAAATGCTTTTTTTGTTTCAAAAGTACACTATTTTTTCATTTCGAGTCTATTCACAAGGTTTTAAGCAATCCTGTGATACAACGAGCGTGAGTTTCACAAGTGTTGAATTTAAACAAATGAACACATATAAGACACTAATAGGACGCTAAACTCGAGTCCTTAAAATATCAAATGCTTTTTTTGTTTCAAAAGTACACTATTTTTTCATTTCGAGTCTATTCACAAGGTTTTAAGCAATCCTGTCATACAACGAGCGTGAGTTTCACAAGTGTTGAATTTAAACAAATGAACACATATAAGACACTAATAGGACGCTAAACTCGAGTCCTTAAAAGATCAAATGCTTTTTTTGTTTCAAAAGTACACTATTTTTTCATTTCGAATCTATTCACAAGGTTTTAAGCAATAGTTCGATAAAACGAGCGTGAGTTTGACAAGTTTTGAATTTAAACAAATGAACACATATAAGACACTACTAGGACGCTAAACTCGAGTCCTTAAAAGATCAAATGCTTTTTTTGTTTCAAAAGTACACTATTTTTTCATTTCGAGTCTATTCACAAGGTTTTAAGCAATCGTTGGATAAAACGAGCGTGAGTTTGAGAAGTTTTGAATTTAAAAGAATGAACACAAATGAGACACTACTAGGACGCTAAACACGAGTCCTTCAAAGATCAAATGCTTCTTTTGTTTCAAAAGTACACTATTTTTTCATTTCGAGTCTATTCACAAGGTTTTAAGCAGTCCTGGGATACAACGAGCGTGAGTTTCACAAGTGTTGAATTTAAACAAATGAACACATATAAGACACTACTAGGACGCTAAACACGAGTCCTTAAAAGATCAAATGCTTTTTTTGTTTCAAAAGTACACTGTTTTTTCATTTCGAGTCTATTCACAAGGTTTTAAGCAATCGTTGGATAAAACGAGCGTGAGTTTGAGATGTTTTGAATTTAAACAAATGAACACATATAAGACACTACTAGGACGCTAAACTAGAGTCCTTAAAAGATCAAATGCTTCTTTTGTTTGAAAAGTACACTATTTTTTCATTTGGAGTCTATTCACACGGTTTTAAGCAATCGTTGGATAAAACGAGCGTGAGTTTGAGAAGTTTTGAATTTAAACAAATGAACACAAATAAGACACTACTAGGACGCTAAACACGAGTCCTTCAAAGATCAAATGCTTCTTTTGTTTCAAAAGTGCACTATTTTTTCATTTGGAGTATATTCACAACGTTTTAAGCAATAGTTCGATAAAACGAGCGTGAGTTTGACAAGTTTTGAATTTAAACAAATGAACACATATAAGACACTACTAGGACGCTAAACTAGAGTCCTTAAAAGATCAAATGCTTTTTTTGTTTCAAAAGTACACTATTTTTTCATTTCGAGTCTATTCACAAGGTTTTAAGCAATCGTTGGATAAAACGAGCGTGAGTTTGAGAAGTTTTGAATTTAAACAAATGAACACAAATAAGACACTACTAGGACGCTAAACACGAGTCCTTCAAAGATCAAATGCTTCTTTTGTTTCAAAAGTACACTATTTTTTCATTTCGAGTCTATTCACAAGGTTTTAAGCAATCCTGGGATACAACGAGCGTGAGTTTCACAAGTGTTGAATTTAAACAAATGAACACATATAAGACACTACTAGGACGCTAAACTAGAGTCCTTTAAAGATCAAATGCTTCTTTTGTTTCAAAAGTACACTATTTTTTCATTTGGAGTCTATTCACAAGGTTTTAAGCAATAGTTCGATAAAACGAGCGTGAGTTTGACAAGTTTTGAATTTAAACAAATGAACACAAATAAGACACTACTAGGACGCTAAACTAGAGTCCTTAAAAGATCAAATGCTTCTTTTGTTTGAAAAGTACACTATTTTTTCATTTGGAGTCTATTTGCACGATTTTAAGCATTCGTGGGAGAAAACGAGCGTGAGTTTGACTAGCTTTTGAATTTGAACATATGAACACATATGACACACTACTTGGATGCTAAAACCGAGTCCTTAAAAGATCAAATGCTTTTTTTGTTTCAAAACTACACTATTTTTTCATTTGGAGTCTATTCACAAGGTTTTAAGCAATCCTTGGATAAAACGAGCGTGAGTTTGACAAGTTTTGAATTTAAACAAATGGACACATATAAGACACTACTAGGACGCTAAACACGAGTCCTTAAAAGATCAAATGCTTCTTTTGTTTCAAAAGTACACTATTTTTTCATTTCGAGTCTATTCACAAGGTTTTAAGCAATCGTTGGATAAAACGAGCGTGAGTTTGACCAGTTTTGAATTTAAACAAATGAACACATATAAGACACTACTAGGACGCTAAGCACGAGTCCTTAAAAGATCAAATGCTTTTTTGTTTCAAAAGTACACTATTTTTTCATTTCGAGTCTATTCACAAGGTTTTAAGCAATCCTGGGATACAACGAGAGTGAGTTTCACAAGTGTTGAATTTAAACAAATGAACACATATAAGACACTACTAGGACGCTAAGCACGAGTCCTTAAAAGATCAAATGCTTCTTTTGTTTCAAAAGTACACTATTTTTTCATTTCGAGTCTATTCACAAGGTTTTAAGCAATCCTGTGATACAACGAGCGTGAGTTTCACAAGTGTTGAATTTAAACAAATGAACACATATAAGACACTAATAGGACGCTAAACTCGAGTCCTTAAAAGATCAAATGCTTTTTTTGTTTCAAAAGTACACTATTTTTTCATTTCGAGTCTATTCACAAGGTTTTAAGCAATCGTTGGATAAAACGAGCGTGAGTTTGGGAAGTTTTGAATTTAAACAAATGAACACAAATGAGACAGTACTAGGACGCTAAACACGAGTCCTTAAAAGATCAAATGCTTTTTTGTTTCAAAAGTACACTATTTTTTCATTTCGAGTCTATTCACAAGGTTTTAAGCAATCCTGTGATACAACGAGCGTGAGTTTCACAAGTGTTGAATTTAAACAAATGAACACATATAAGACACTACTAGGACGCTGAACTCGAGTCCTTAAAAGATCAAATGCTTCTTTTGTTTCAAAAGTACACTATTATTTCATTTGGAGTCTATTCACAAGGTTTTAAGCAATAGTTCGATAAAACGAGCGTGAGTTTGACAAGTTTTGAATTTAAACAAATGAACACATATAAGACACTACTAGGACGCTAAACTAGAGTCCTTAAAAGATCAAATGCTTCTTTTGTTTGAAAAGTACACTATTTTTTCATTTGGAGTCTCTTCACACGGTTTTAAGAAATCCTTGTATAAAACGAGCGTGAGTTTGACAAGTTTTAAATTTAAACAAATGAACACATATAAGACACTAGTAGGACGCTAAACTCGAGTCCTTAAAAGATCAAATGCTTTTTTTTGTTTCAAAAGTACACTATTTTTTCATTTCGAATCTATTCACAAGGTTTTAAGCAATAGTTCGATAAAACGAGCGTGAGTTTGACAAGTTTTGAATTTAAACAAATGAACACATATAAGACACTACTAGGACGCTAAACTCGAGTCCTTAAAAGATCAAATGCTTTTTTTGTTTCAAAAGTACACTATTTTTTCATTTCGAGTCTATTCACAAGGTTTTAAGCAATCGTTGGATAAAACGAGCGTGAGTTTGAGAAGTTTTGAATTTAAAAGAATGAACACAAATGAGACACTACTAGGACGCTAAACACGAGTCCTTCAAAGATCAAATGCTTCTTTTGTTTCAAAAGTACACTATTTTTTCATTTCGAGTCTATTCACAAGGTTTTAAGCAGTCCTGGGATACAACGAGCGTGAGTTTCACAAGTGTTGAATTTAAACAAATGAACACATATAAGACACTACTAGGACGCTAAACACGAGTCCTTAAAAGATCAAATGCTTTTTTTGTTTCAAAAGTACACTGTTTTTTCATTTCGAGTCTATTCACAAGGTTTTAAGCAATCGTTGGATAAAACGAGCGTGAGTTTGAGAAGTTTTGAATTTAAACAAATGAACACAAATAAGACACTACTAGGACGCTAAACACGAGTCCTTCAAAGATCAAATGCTTCTTTTGTTTCAAAAGTACACTATTTTTTCATTTGGAGTATATTCACAACGTTTTAAGCAATAGTTCGATAAAACGAGCGTGAGTTTGACAAGTTTTGAATTTAAACAAATGAACACATATAAGACACTACTAGGACGCTAAACTAGAGTCCTTAAAAGATCAAATGCTTTTTTTGTTTCAAAAGTACACTATTTTTTCATTTCGAGTCTATTCACAAGGTTTTAAGCAATAGTTCGATAAAACGAGCGTGAGTTTGACAAGTTTTGAATTTAAACAAATGAACACATATAAGACACTACTAGGACGCTAAACTAGAGTCCTTAAAAGATCAAATGCTTCTTTTGTTTGAGAAGTACACTATTTTTTCATTTGGAGTCTATTTGCACGGTTTTAAACATTCGTGGGAGAAAACGAGCGTGAGTTTGACTAGCTTTTGAATTTGAACATATGAACACATATGACACACTACTTGGATGCTAAAACCGAGTCCTTAAAAGATCAAATGCTTTTTTTGTTTCAAAAGTACACTATGTTTTCATTTGGAGTCTATTCACAAGGTTTTAAGCAATCGTTGGTTAAAACGAGCGTGAGTTTGAGAAGTTTTGAATTTAAACAAATGAACACATATAAGACACTACTAGGACGCTAAACACGAGTCCTTAAAAGATCAAATGCTTCTTTTGTTTCAAAATTACACTATTTTTTCATTTCGAGTCTATTCACAAGGTTTTAAGCAATCCTGCGATACAACGAGCGTGAGTTTCACAAGTGTTGAATTTGAACAAATGAACACATATAAGACACTAATAGGACGCTAAACTCGAGTCCTTAAAAGATCAAATGCTTTTTTTGTTTCAAAAGTACACTATTTTTTCATTTCGAGTCTATTCACAAGGTTTTAAGCAATCGTTGGATAAAACGAGCGTGAGTTTGAGAAGTTTTGAATTTAAACAAATGAACACAAATGAGACAGTACTAGGACGCTAAACACGAGTCCTTAAAAGATCAAATGCTTTTTTGTTTCAAAAGTACACTATTTTTTCATTTCGAGTCTATTCACAAGGTTTTAAGCAATCCTGGGATACAACGAGCGTGAGTTTCACAAGTGTTGAATTTAAACAAATGAACACATATAAGACACTACTAGGACGCTGAACTCGAGTCCTTAAAAGATCAAATGCTTCTTTTGTTTCAAAAGTACACTATTATTTCATTTGGAGTCTATTCACAAGGTTTTAAGCAATAGTTCGATAAAACGAGCGTGAGTTTGACAAGTTTTGAATTTAAACAAATGAACACATATAAGACACTACTAGGACGCTAAACTAGAGTCCTTAAAAGATCAAATGCTTCTTTTGTTTGAAAAGTACACTATTTTTTCATTTGGAGTCTCTTCACACGGTTTTAAGAAATCCTTGTATAAAACGAGCGTGAGTTTGACAAGTTTTAAATTTAAACAAATGAACACATATAAGACACTAGTAGGACGCTAAACTCGAGTCCTTAAAAGATCAAATGCTTTTTTTTGTTTCAAAAGTACACTATTTTTTCATTTCGAATCTATTCACAAGGTTTTAAGCAATAGTTCGATAAAACGAGCGTGAGTTTGACAAGTTTTGAATTTTAACAAATGAACACATATAAGACACTACTAGGACGCTAAACTCGAGTCCTTAAAAGATCAAATGCTTTTTTTGTTTCAAAAGTACACTATTTTTTCATTTCGAGTCTATTCACAAGGTTTTAAGCAATCGTTGGATAAAACGAGCGTGAGTTTGAGAAGTTTTGAATTTAAAAGAATGAACACAAATGAGACACTACTAGGACGCTAAACACGAGTCCTTCAAAGATCAAATGCTTCTTTTGTTTCAAAAGTACACTATTTTTTCATTTCGAGTCTATTCACAAGGTTTTAAGCAGTCCTGGGATACAACGAGCGTGAGTTTCACAAGTGTTGAATTTAAACAAATGAACACATATAAGACACTACTAGGACGCTAAACACGAGTCCTTAAAAGATCAAATGCTTTTTTTGTTTCAAAAGTACACTGTTTTTTCATTTCGAGTCTATTCACAAGGTTTTAAGCAATCGTTGGATAAAACGAGCGTGAGTTTGAGAAGTTTTGAATTTAAACAAATGAACACAAATAAGACACTACTAGGACGCTAAACACGAGTCCTTGAAAGATCAAATGCTTCTTTTGTTTCAAAAGTACACTATTTTTTCATTTGGAGTATATTCACAACGTTTTAAGCAATAGTTCGATAAAACGAGCGTGAGTTTGACAAGTTTTGAATTTAAACAAATGAACACATATAAGACACTACTAGGACGCTAAACTAGAGTCCTTAAAAGATCAAATGCTTTTTTTGTTTCAAAAGTACACTATTTTTTCATTTCGAGTCTATTCACAAGGTTTTAAGCAATAGTTCGATAAAACGAGCGTGAGTTTGACAAGTTTTGAATTTAAACAAATGAACACATATAAGACACTACTAGGACGCTAAACTAGAGTCCTTAAAAGATCAAATGCTTCTTTTGTTTGAGAAGTACACTATTTTTTCATTTGGAGTCTATTTGCACGGTTTTAAACATTCGTGGGAGAAAACGAGCGTGAGTTTGACTAGCTTTTGAATTTGAACATATGAACACATATGACACACTACTTGGATGCTAAAACCGAGTCCTTAAAAGATCAAATGCTTTTTTTGTTTCAAAAGTACACTATGTTTTCATTTGGAGTCTATTCACAAGGTTTTAAGCAATCGTTGGTTAAAACGAGTGTGAGTTTGAGAAGTTTTGAATTTAAACAAATGAACACATATAAGACACTACTAGGACGCTAAACACGAGTCCTTAAAAGATCAAATGCTTCTTTTGTTTCAAAATTACACTATTTTTTCATTTCGAGTCTATTCACAAGGTTTTAAGCAATCCTGCGATACAACGAGCGTGAGTTTCACAAGTGTTGAATTTGAACAAATGAACACATATAAGACACTAATAGGACGCTAAACTCGAGTCCTTAAAAGATCAAATGCTTTTTTTGTTTCAAAAGTTCACTATTTTTTCATTTCGAGTCTCTTCACAAGGTTTTAAGCAATCGTTGGATAAAACGAGCGTGAGTTTGAGAAGTTTTGAATTTAAACAAATGAACACAAATGAGACACTACTAGGACGCTAAACACGAGTCCTTAAAAGATCAAATGCTTTTTTTGTTTCAAAAGTACACTATTTTTTCATTTCGAGTCTATTCACAAGGTTTTAAGCAATCCTGTGATACAACGAGCGTGAGTTTCACAAGTGTTGAATTTAAACAAATGAACACATATAAGACACTAATAGGACGCTAAACTCGAGTCCTTAAAAGATCAAATGCTTTTTTTGTTTCAAAAGTACACTATTTTTTCATTTCGAGTCTATTCACAAGGTTTTAAGCAATCGTTGGATAAAACGAGCGTGAGTTTGAGAAGTTTTGAATTTAAACAAATGAACACAAATGAGACACTACTAGGACGCTAAACACGAGTCCTTAAAAGATCAAATGCTTTTTTTGTTTCAAAAGTACACTATTTTTTCATTTCGAGTCTATTCACAAGGTTTTAAGCAATCCTGGGATACAACGAGCGTGAGTTTCACAAGTGTTGAATTTAAACAAATGAACACATATAAGACACTACTAGGACGCTGAACTCGAGTCCTTAAAAGATCAAATGCTTCTTTTGTTTCAAAAGTACACTATTTTTTCATTTGGAGTCTATTCACAAGGTTTTAAGCAATAGTTCGATAAAATGAGCGTGAGTTTGACAAGTTTTGAATTTAAACAAATGAACACATATAAGACACTACTAGGACGCTAAACTAGAGTCCTTAAAAGATCAAATGATTCTTTTGTTTGAAAAGTACACTATTTTTTCATTTGGAGTCTCTTCACACGGTTTTAAGAAATCCTTGTATAAAACGAGCGTGAGTTTGACAAGTTTTAAATTTAAACAAATGAACACATATAAGACACTAGTAGGACGCTAAACTCGAGTCCTTAAAAGATCAAATGCTTTTTTTTGTTTCAAAAGTACACTATTTTTTCATTTCGAATCTATTCACAAGGTTTTAAGCAATAGTTCGATAAAACGAGCGTGAGTTTGACAAGTTTTGAATTTAAACAAATGAACACATATAAGACACTACTAGGACGCTAAACTCGAGTCCTTAAAAGATCAAATGCTTTTTTTTGTTTCAAAAGTACACTATTTTTTCATTTCGAATCTATTCACAAGGTTTTAAGCAATAGTTCGATAAAACGAGCGTGAGTTTGACAAGTTTTGAATTTAAACAAATGAACACATATAAGACACTACTAGGACGCTAAACTCGAGTCCTTAAAAGATCAAATGCTTTTTTTGTTTCAAAAGTACACTATTTTTTCATTTCGAGTCTATTCACAAGGTTTTAAGCAATCGTTGGATAAAACGAGCGTGAGTTTGACCAGTTTTGAATTTAAACAAATGAACACATATAAGACACTAGTAGGACGCTAAACTCGAGTCCTTAAAAGATCAACTGCTTTTTTTTGTTTCAAAAGTACACTATTTTTTCATTTCGAATCTATTCACAAGGTTTTAAGCAATAGTTCGATAAAACGAGCGTGAGTTTGACAAGTTTTGAATTTAAACAAATGAACACATATAAGACACTACTAGGACGCTAAACTCGAGTCCTTAAAAGATCAAATGCTTTTTTTGTTTCAAAAGTACACTATTTTTTCATTTCGAGTCTCTTCACAAGGTTTTAAGCAATCGTTGGATAAAACGAGCGTGAGTTTGAGAAGTTTTGAATTTAAACAAATGAACACAAATGAGACACTACTAGGACGCTAAACACGAGTCCTTAAAAGATCAAATGCTTTTTTTGTTTCAAAAGTACACTATTTTTTCATTTCGAGTCTATTCACAAGGTTTTAAGCAATCCTGTGATACAACGAGCGTGAGTTTCACAAGTGTTGAATTTAAACAAATGAACACATATAAGACACTAATAGGACGCTAAACTCGAGTCCTTAAAAGATCAAATGCTTTTTTTGTTTCAAAAGTACACTATTTTTTCATTTCGAGTCTATTCACAAGGTTTTAAGCAATCGTTGGATAAAACGAGCGTGAGTTTGAGAAGTTTTGAATTTAAACAAATGAACACAAATGAGACACTACTAGGACGCTAAACACGAGTCCTTAAAAGATCAAATGCTTTTTTTGTTTCAAAAGTACACTATTTTTTCATTTCGAGTCTATTCACAAGGTTTTAAGCAATCCTGGGATACAACGAGCGTGAGTTTCACAAGTGTTGAATTTAAACAAATGAACACATATAAGACACTACTAGGACGCTGAACTCGAGTCCTTAAAAGATCAAATGCTTCTTTTGTTTCAAAAGTACACTATTTTTTCATTTGGAGTCTATTCACAAGGTTTTAAGCAATAGTTCGATAAAATGAGCGTGAGTTTGACAAGTTTTGAATTTAAACAAATGAACACATATAAGACACTACTAGGACGCTAAACTAGAGTCCTTAAAAGATCAAATGATTCTTTTGTTTGAAAAGTACACTATTTTTTCATTTGGAGTCTCTTCACACGGTTTTAAGAAATCCTTGTATAAAACGAGCGTGAGTTTGACAAGTTTTAAATTTAAACAAATGAACACATATAAGACACTAGTAGGACGCTAAACTCGAGTCCTTAAAAGATCAAATGCTTTTTTTTGTTTCAAAAGTACACTATTTTTTCATTTCGAATCTATTCACAAGGTTTTAAGCAATAGTTCGATAAAACGAGCGTGAGTTTGACAAGTTTTGAATTTAAACAAATGAACACATATAAGACACTACTAGGACGCTAAACTCGAGTCCTTAAAAGATCAAATGCTTTTTTTTGTTTCAAAAGTACACTATTTTTTCATTTCGAATCTATTCACAAGGTTTTAAGCAATAGTTCGATAAAACGAGCGTGAGTTTGACAAGTTTTGAATTTAAACAAATGAACACATATAAGACACTACTAGGACGCTAAACTCGAGTCCTTAAAAGATCAAATGCTTTTTTTGTTTCAAAAGTACACTATTTTTTCATTTCGAGTCTATTCACAAGGTTTTAAGCAATCGTTGGATAAAACGAGCGTGAGTTTGACCAGTTTTGAATTTAAACAAATGAACACATATAAGACACTAGTAGGACGCTAAACTCGAGTCCTTAAAAGATCAACTGCTTTTTTTTGTTTCAAAAGTACACTATTTTTTCATTTCGAATCTATTCACAAGCTTTTAAGCAATAGTTCGATAAAACGAGCGTGAGTTTGACAAGTTTTGAATTTAAACAAATGAACACATATAAGACACTACTAGGACGCTAAACTCGAGTCCTTAAAAGATCAAATG
Source organism: Crataegus laevigata (assembly GCA_963580275.1). NCBI lineage: Eukaryota > Viridiplantae > Streptophyta > Magnoliopsida > Rosales > Rosaceae > Crataegus > Crataegus laevigata. The sequence goes on from OY756945.1 coordinate 23,059,364, forward strand.
CTTTTTTTGTTTCAAAAGTACACTATTTTTTCATTTCGAGTCTATTCACAAGGTTTTAAGCAATCGTTGGATAAAACGAGCGTGAGTTTGAGAAGTTTTGAATTTAAACAAATGAACACAAATGAGACACTACTAGGACGCTAAACACGAGTCCTTAAAAGATCAAATGCTTTTTTTGTTTCAAAAGTACACTATTTTTTCATTTCGAGTCTATTCACAAGGTTTTAAGCAATCCTGGGATACAACGAGCGTGAGTTTCACAAGTGTTGAATTTAAACAAATGAACACATATAAGACACTACTAGGACGCTGAACTCGAGTCCTTAAAAGATCAAATGCTTCTTTTGTTTCAAAAGTACACTATTTTTTCATTTGGAGTCTATTCACAAGGTTTTAAGCAATAGTTCGATAAAACGAGCGTGAGTTTGACAAGTTTTGAATTTAAACAAATGAACACATATAAGACACTACTAGGACGCTAAACTAGAGTCCTTAAAAGATCAAATGCTTCTTTTGTTTGAAAAGTACACTATTTTTTCATTTGGAGTCTCTTCACACGGTTTTAAGAAATCCTTGTATAAAACGAGCGTGAGTTTGACAAGTTTTAAATTTAAACAAATGAACACATATAAGACACTAATAGGACGCTAAACTCGAGTCCTTAAAAGATCAAATGCTTTTTTTTGTTTCAAAAGTACACTATTTTTTCATTTCGAATCTATTCACAAGGTTTTAAGCAATAGTTCGATAAAACGAGCGTGAGTTTGACAAGTTTTGAATTTAAACAAATGAACACATATAAGACACTACTAGGACGCTAAACTCGAGTCCTTAAAAGATCAAATGCTTTTTTTGTTTCAAAAGTACACTATTTTTTCATTTCGAGTCTATTCACAAGGTTTTAAGCAATCCTGTGATACAACGAGCGTGAGTTTCACAAGTGTTGAATTTAAACAAATGAACACATATAAGACACTACTAGGACGCTGAACTCGAGTCCTTAAAAGATCAAATGCTTCTTTTGTTTCAAAAGTACACTATTTTTTCATTTCGAGTCTATTCACAAGGTTTTAAGCAATCCTGTGATACAACGAGCGTGAGTTTCACAAGTGTTGAATTTAAACAAATGAACACATATAAGACACTAATAGGACGCTAAACTCGAGTCCTTAAAAGATCAAATGCTTTTTTTGTTTCAAAAGTACACTATTTTTTCATTTCGAGTCTATTCACAAGGTTTTAAGCAATCGTTGGATAAAACGAGCGTGAGTTTGAGAAGTTTTGAATTTAAACAAATGAACACAAATGAGACACTACTAGGACGCTAAACACGAGTCCTTAAAAGATCAAATGCTTTTTTTGTTTCAAAAGTACACTATTTTTTCATTTCGAGTCTATTCACAAGGTTTTAAGCAATCCTGGGATACAACGAGCGTGAGTTTCACAAGTGTTGAATTTAAACAAATGAACACATATAAGACACTACTAGGACGCTGAACTCGAGTCCTTAAAAGATCAAATGCTTCTTTTGTTTCAAAAGTACACTATTTTTTCATTTGGAGTCTATTCACAAGGTTTTAAGCAATAGTTCGATAAAATGAGCGTGAGTTTGACAAGTTTTGAATTTAAACAAATGAACACATATAAGACACTACTAGGACGCTAAACTAGAGTCCTTAAAAGATCAAATGATTCTTTTGTTTGAAAAGTACACTATTTTTTCATTTGGAGTCTCTTCACACGGTTTTAAGAAATCCTTGTATAAAACGAGCGTGAGTTTGACAAGTTTTAAATTTAAACAAATGAACACATATAAGACACTAGTAGGACGCTAAACTCGAGTCCTTAAAAGATCAAATGCTTTTTTTTGTTTCAAAAGTACACTATTTTTTCATTTCGAATCTATTCACAAGGTTTTAAGCAATAGTTCGATAAAACGAGCGTGAGTTTGACAAGTTTTGAATTTAAACAAATGAACACATATAAGACACTACTAGGACGCTAAACTCGAGTCCTTAAAAGATCAAATGCTTTTTTTTGTTTCAAAAGTACACTATTTTTTCATTTCGAGTCTATTCACAAGGTTTTAAGCAATCGTTGGATAAAACGAGCGTGAGTTTGAGAAGTTTTGAATTTAAACAAATGAACACAAATGAGACACTACTAGGACGCTAAACACGAGTCCTTAAAAGATCAAATGCTTTTTTTGTTTCAAAAGTACACTATTTTTTCATTTCGAGTCTATTCACAAGGTTTTAAGCAATCCTGGGATACAACGAGCGTGAGTTTCACAAGTGTTGAATTTAAACAAATGAACACATATAAGACACTACTAGGACGCTGAACTCGAGTCCTTAAAAGATCAAATGCTTCTTTTGTTTCAAAAGTACACTATTTTTTCATTTGGAGTCTATTCACAAGGTTTTAAGCAATAGTTCGATAAAACGAGCGTGAGTTTGACAAGTTTTGAATTTAAACAAATGAACACATATAAGACACTACTAGGACGCTAAACTCGAGTCCTTAAAAGATCAAATGCTTTTTTTGTTTCAAAAGTACACTATTTTTTCATTTCGAGTCTATTCACAAGGTTTTAAGCAATCCTGTGATACAACGAGCGTGAGTTTCACAAGTGTTGAATTTAAACAAATGAACACATATAAGACACTACTAGGACGCTGAACTCGAGTCCTTAAAAGATCAAATGCTTCTTTTGTTTCAAAAGTACACTATTTTTTCATTTCGAGTCTATTCACAAGGTTTTAAGCAATCCTGTGATACAACGAGCGTGAGTTTCACAAGTGTTGAATTTAAACAAATGAACACATATAAGACACTAATAGGACGCTAAACTCGAGTCCTTAAAAGATCAAATGCTTTTTTCGTTTCAAAAGTACACTATTTTTTCATTTCGAGTCTATTCACAAGGTTTTAAGCAATCGTTGGATAAAACGAGCGTGAGTTTGAGAAGTTTTGAATTTAAACAAATGAACACAAATGAGACACTACTAGGACGCTAAACACGAGTCCTTAAAAGATCAAATGCTTTTTTTGTTTCAAAAGTACACTATTTTTTCATTTCGAGTCTATTCACAAGGTTTTAAGCAATCCTGGGATACAACGAGCGTGAGTTTCACAAGTGTTGAATTTAAACAAATGAACACATATAAGACACTACTAGGACGCTGAACTCGAGTCCTTAAAAGATCAAATGCTTTTTTTGTTTCAAAAGTACACTATTTTTTCATTTGGAGTCTATTCACAAGGTTTTAAGCAATAGTTCGATAAAATGAGCGTGAGTTTGACAAGTTTTGAATTTAAACAAATGAACACATATAAGACACTACTAGGACGCTAAACTAGAGTCCTTAAAAGATCAAATGATTCTTTTGTTTGAAAAGTACACTATTTTTTCATTTGGAGTCTCTTCACACGGTTTTAAGAAATCCTTGTATAAAACGAGCGTGAGTTTGACAAGTTTTAAATTTAAACAAATGAACACATATAAGACACTAGTAGGACGCTAAACTCGAGTCCTTAAAAGATCAAATGCTTTTTTTTGTTTCAAAAGTACACTATTTTTTCATTTCGAATCTATTCACAAGGTTTTAAGCAATAGTTCGATAAAACGAGCGTGAGTTTGACAAGTTTTGAATTTAAACAAATGAACACATATAAGACACTACTAGGACGCTAAACTCGAGTCCTTAAAAGATCAAATGCTTTTTTTTGTTTCAAAAGTACACTATTTTTTCATTTCGAATCTATTCACAAGGTTTTAAGCAATAGTTCGATAAAACGAGCGTGAGTTTGACAAGTTTTGAATTTAAACAAATGAACACATATAAGACACTACTAGGACGCTAAACTCGAGTCCTTAAAAGATCAAATGCTTTTTTTGTTTCAAAAGTACACTATTTTTTCATTTCGAGTCTATTCACAAGGTTTTAAGCAATCGTTGGATAAAACGAGCGTGAGTTTGACCAGTTTTGAATTTAAACAAATGAACACATATAAGACACTAGTAGGACGCTAAACTCGAGTCCTTAAAAGATCAACTGCTTTTTTTTGTTTCAAAAGTACACTATTTTTTCATTTCGAATCTATTCACAAGCTTTTAAGCAATAGTTCGATAAAACGAGCGTGAGTTTGACAAGTTTTGAATTTAAACAAATGAACACATATAAGACACTACTAGGACGCTAAACTCGAGTCCTTAAAAGATCAAATGCTTTTTTTGTTTCAAAAGTACACTATTTTTTCATTTCGAGTCTCTTCACAAGGTTTTAAGCAATCGTTGGATAAAACGAGCGTGAGTTTGAGAAGTTTTGAATTTAAACAAATGAACACAAATGAGACACTACTAGGACGCTAAACACGAGTCCTTAAAAGATCAAATGCTTTTTTTGTTTCAAAAGTACACTATTTTTTCATTTCGAGTCTATTCACAAGGTTTTAAGCAATCCTGTGATACAACGAGCGTGAGTTTCACAAGTGTTGAATTTAAACAAATGAACACATATAAGACACTAATAGGACGCTAAACTCGAGTCCTTAAAAGATCAAATGCTTTTTTTGTTTCAAAAGTACACTATTTTTTCATTTCGAGTCTATTCACAAGGTTTTAAGCAATCGTTGGATAAAACGAGCGTGAGTTTGAGAAGTTTTGAATTTAAACAAATGAACACAAATGAGACACTACTAGGACGCTAAACACGAGTCCTTAAAAGATCAAATGCTTTTTTTGTTTCAAAAGTACACTATTTTTTCATTTCGAGTCTATTCACAAGGTTTTAAGCAATCCTGGGATACAACGAGCGTGAGTTTCACAAGTGTTGAATTTAAACAAATGAACACATATAAGACACTACTAGGACGCTGAACTCGAGTCCTTAAAAGATCAAATGCTTCTTTTGTTTCAAAAGTACACTATTTTTTCATTTGGAGTCTATTCACAAGGTTTTAAGCAATAGTTCGATAAAATGAGCGTGAGTTTGACAAGTTTTGAATTTAAACAAATGAACACATATAAGACACTACTAGGACGCTAAACTAGAGTCCTTAAAAGATCAAATGATTCTTTTGTTTGAAAAGTACACTATTTTTTCATTTGGAGTCTCTTCACACGGTTTTAAGAAATCCTTGTATAAAACGAGCGTGAGTTTGACAAGTTTTAAATTTAAACAAATGAACACATATAAGACACTAGTAGGACGCTAAACTCGAGTCCTTAAAAGATCAAATGCTTTTTTTTGTTTCAAAAGTACACTATTTTTTCATTTCGAATCTATTCCCAAGGTTTTAAGCAATAGTTCGATAAAACGAGCGTGAGTTTGACAAGTTTTGAATTTAAACAAATGAACACATATAAGACACTACTAGGACGCTAAACTCGAGTCCTTAAAAGATCAAATGCTTTTTTTTGTTTCAAAAGTACACTATTTTTTCATTTCGAATCTATTCACAAGGTTTTAAGCAATAGTTCGATAAAACGAGCGTGAGTTTGACAAGTTTTGAATTTAAACAAATGAACACATATAAGACACTACTAGGACGCTAAACTCGAGTCCTTAAAAGATCAAATGCTTTTTTTGTTTCAAAAGTACACTATTTTTTCATTTCGAGTCTATTCACAAGGTTTTAAGCAATCGTTGGATAAAACGAGCGTGAGTTTGACCAGTTTTGAATTTAAACAAATGAACACATATAAGACACTAGTAGGACGCTAAACTCGAGTCCTTAAAAGATCAACTGCTTTTTTTTGTTTCAAAAGTACACTATTTTTTCATTTCGAATCTATTCACAAGCTTTTAAGCAATAGTTCGATAAAACGAGCGTGAGTTTGACAAGTTTTGAATTTAAACAAATGAACACATATAAGACACTACTAGGACGCTAAACTCGAGTCCTTAAAAGATCAAATGCTTTTTTTGTTTCAAAAGTACACTATTTTTTCATTTCGAGTCTATTCACAAGGTTTTAAGCAATCGTTGGATAAAACGAGCGTGAGTTTGAGAAGTTTTGAATTTAAACAAATGAACACAAATGAGACACTACTAGGACGCTAAACACGAGTCCTTAAAAGATCAAATGCTTTTTTTGTTTCAAAAGTACACTATTTTTTCATTTCGAGTCTATTCACAAGGTTTTAAGCAATCCTGGGATACAACGAGCGTGAGTTTCACAAGTGTTGAATTTAAACAAATGAACACATATAAGACACTACTAGGACGCTGAACTCGAGTCCTTAAAAGATCAAATGCTTCTTTTGTTTCAAAAGTACACTATTTTTTCATTTGGAGTCTATTCACAAGGTTTTAAGCAATAGTTCGATAAAACGAGCGTGAGTTTGACAAGTTTTGAATTTAAACAAATGAACACATATAAGACACTACTAGGACGCTAAACTAGAGTCCTTAAAAGATCAAATGCTTCTTTTGTTTGAAAAGTACACTATTTTTTCATTTGGAGTCTCTTCACACGGTTTTAAGAAATCCTTGTATAAAACGAGCGTGAGTTTGACAAGTTTTAAATTTAAACAAATGAACACATATAAGACACTACTAGGACGCTAAACTCGAGTCCTTAAAAGATCAAATGCTTTTTTTTGTTTCAAAAGTACACTATTTTTTCATTTCGAATCTATTCACAAGGTTTTAAGCAATAGTTCGATAAAACGAGCGTGAGTTTGACAAGTTTTGAATTTAAACAAATGAACACATATAAGACACTACTAGGACGCTAAACTCGAGTCCTTAAAAGATCAAATGCTTTTTTTGTTTCAAAAGTACACTATTTTTTCATTTCGAGTCTATTCACAAGGTTTTAAGCAATCGTTGGATAAAACGAGCGTGAGTTTGACCAGTTTTGAATTTAAACAAATGAACACATATAAGACACTAGTAGGACGCTAAACTCGAGTCCTTAAAAGATCAACTGCTTTTTTTTGTTTCAAAAGTACACTATTTTTTCATTTCGAATCTATTCACAAGCTTTTAAGCAATAGTTCGATAAAACGAGCGTGAGTTTGACAAGTTTTGAATTTAAACAAATGAACACATATAAGACACTACTAGGACGCTAAACTCGAGTCCTTAAAAGATCAAATGCTTTTTTTGTTTCAAAAGTACACTATTTTTTCATTTCGAGTCTATTCACAAGGTTTTAAGCAATCGTTGGATAAAACGAGCGTGAGTTTGAGAAGTTTTGAATTTAAACAAATGAACACAAATGAGACACTACTAGGACGCTAAACACGAGTCCTTAAAAGATCAAATGCTTTTTTTGTTTCAAAAGTACACTATTTTTTCATTTCGAGTCTATTCACAAGGTTTTAAGCAATCCTGGGATACAACGAGCGTGAGTTTCACAAGTGTTGAATTTAAACAAATGAACACATATAAGACACTACTAGGACGCTGAACTCGAGTCCTTAAAAGATCAAATGCTTCTTTTGTTTCAAAAGTACACTATTTTTTCATTTGGAGTCTATTCACAAGGTTTTAAGCAATAGTTCGATAAAACGAGCGTGAGTTTGACAAGTTTTGAATTTAAACAAATGAACACATATAAGACACTACTAGGACGCTAAACTAGAGTCCTTAAAAGATCAAATGCTTCTTTTGTTTGAAAAGTACACTATTTTTTCATTTGGAGTCTCTTCACACGGTTTTAAGAAATCCTTGTATAAAACGAGCGTGAGTTTGACAAGTTTTAAATTTAAACAAATGAACACATATAAGACACTAATAGGACGCTAAACTCGAGTCCTTAAAAGATCAAATGCTTTTTTTTGTTTCAAAAGTACACTATTTTTTCATTTCGAATCTATTCACAAGGTTTTAAGCAATAGTTCGATAAAACGAGCGTGAGTTTGACAAGTTTTGAATTTAAACAAATGAACACATATAAGACACTACTAGGACGCTAAACTCGAGTCCTTAAAAGATCAAATGCTTTTTTTGTTTCAAAAGTACACTATTTTTTCATTTCGAGTCTATTCACAAGGTTTTAAGCAATCCTGTGATACAACGAGCGTGAGTTTCACAAGTGTTGAATTTAAACAAATGAACACATATAAGACACTACTAGGACGCTGAACTCGAGTCCTTAAAAGATCAAATGCTTCTTTTGTTTCAAAAGTACACTATTTTTTCATTTGGAGTCTATTCACAAGGTTTTAAGCAATAGTTCGATAAAACGAGCGTGAGTTTGACAAGTTTTGAATTTAAACAAATGAACACATATAAGACACTACTAGGACGCTAAACTAGAGTCCTTAAAAGATCAAATGCTTCTTTTGTTTGAAAAGTACACTATTTTTTCATTTGGAGTCTCTTCACACGGTTTTAAGAAATCCTTGTATAAAACGAGCGTGAGTTTGACAAGTTTTGAATTTAAACAAATGAACACATATAAGACACTACTAGGACGCTAAACTCGAGTCCTTAAAAGATCAAATGCTTTTTTTTGTTTCAAAAGTACACTATTTTTTCATTTCGAATCTATTCACAAGGTTTTAAGCAATAGTTCGATAAAACGAGCGTGAGTTTGACAAGTTTTGAATTTAAACAAATGAACACATATAAGACACTACTAGGACGCTAAACTCGAGTCCTTAAAAGATCAAATGCTTTTTTTGTTTCAAAAGTACACTATTTTTTCATTTCGAGTCTATTCACAAGGTTTTAAGCAATCGTTGGATAAAACGAGCGTGAGTTTGACCAGTTTTGAATTTAAACAAATGAACACATATAAGACACTAGTAGGACGCTAAACTCGAGTCCTTAAAAGATCAACTGCTTTTTTTTGTTTCAAAAGTACACTATTTTTTCATTTCGAATCTATTCACAAGCTTTTAAGCAATAGTTCGATAAAACGAGCGTGAGTTTGACAAGTTTTGAATTTAAACAAATGAACACATATAAGACACTACTAGGACGCTAAACTCGAGTCCTTAAAAGATCAAATGCTTTTTTTGTTTCAAAAGTACACTATTTTTTCATTTCGAGTCTATTCACAAGGTTTTAAGCAATCGTTGGATAAAACGAGCGTGAGTTTGAGAAGTTTTGAATTTAAACAAATGAACACAAATGAGACACTACTAGGACGCTAAACACGAGTCCTTAAAAGATCAAATGCTTTTTTTGTTTCAAAAGTACACTATTTTTTCATTTCGAGTCTATTCACAAGGTTTTAAGCAATCCTGGGATACAACGAGCGTGAGTTTCACAAGTGTTGAATTTAAACAAATGAACACATATAAGACACTACTAGGACGCTGAACTCGAGTCCTTAAAAGATCAAATGCTTCTTTTGTTTCAAAAGTACACTATTTTTTCATTTGGAGTCTATTCACAAGGTTTTAAGCAATAGTTCGATAAAACGAGCGTGAGTTTGACAAGTTTTGAATTTAAACAAATGAACACATATAAGACACTACTAGGACGCTAAACTAGAGTCCTTAAAAGATCAAATGCTTCTTTTGTTTGAAAAGTACACTATTTTTTCATTTGGAGTCTCTTCACACGGTTTTAAGAAATCCTTGTATAAAACGAGCGTGAGTTTGACAAGTTTTAAATTTAAACAAATGAACACATATAAGACACTAATAGGACGCTAAACTCGAGTCCTTAAAAGATCAAATGCTTTTTTTTGTTTCAAAAGTACACTATTTTTTCATTTCGAATCTATTCACAAGGTTTTAAGCAATAGTTCGATAAAACGAGCGTGAGTTTGACAAGTTTTGAATTTAAACAAATGAACACATATAAGACACTACTAGGACGCTAAACTCGAGTCCTTAAAAGATCAAATGCTTTTTTTGTTTCAAAAGTACACTATTTTTTCATTTCGAGTCTATTCACAAGGTTTTAAGCAATCCTGTGATACAACGAGCGTGAGTTTCACAAGTGTTGAATTTAAACAAATGAACACATATAAGACACTACTAGGACGCTGAACTCGAGTCCTTAAAAGATCAAATGCTTCTTTTGTTTCAAAAGTACACTATTTTTTCATTTGGAGTCTATTCACAAGGTTTTAAGCAATAGTTCGATAAAACGAGCGTGAGTTTGACAAGTTTTGAATTTAAACAAATGAACACATATAAGACACTACTAGGACGCTAAACTAGAGTCCTTAAAAGATCAAATGCTTCTTTTGTTTGAAAAGTACACTATTTTTTCATTTGGAGTCTCTTCACACGGTTTTAAGAAATCCTTGTATAAAACGAGCGTGAGTTTGACAAGTTTTGAATTTAAACAAATGAACACATATAAGACACTACTAGGACGCTAAACTCGAGTCCTTAAAAGATCAAATGCTTTTTTTTGTTTCAAAAGTACACTATTTTTTCATTTCGAATCTATTCACAAGGTTTTAAGCAATAGTTCGATAAAACGAGCGTGAGTTTGACAAGTTTTGAATTTAAACAAATGAACACATATAAGACACTACTAGGACGCTAAACTCGAGTCCTTAAAAGATCAAATGCTTTTTTTGTTTCAAAAGTACACTATTTTTTCATTTCGAGTCTATTCACAAGGTTTTAAGCAATCGTTGGATAAAACGAGCGTGAGTTTGACCAGTTTTGAATTTAAACAAATGAACACATATAAGACACTAGTAGGACGCTAAACTCGAGTCCTTAAAAGATCAACTGCTTTTTTTTGTTTCAAAAGTACACTATTTTTTCATTTCGAATCTATTCACAAGCTTTTAAGCAATAGTTCGATAAAACGAGCGTGAGTTTGACAAGTTTTGAATTTAAACAAATGAACACATATAAGACACTACTAGGACGCTAAACTCGAGTCCTTAAAAGATCAAATGCTTTTTTTGTTTCAAAAGTACACTATTTTTTCATTTCGAGTCTATTCACAAGGTTTTAAGCAATCGTTGGATAAAACGAGCGTGAGTTTGAGAAGTTTTGAATTTAAACAAATGAACACAAATGAGACACTACTAGGACGCTAAACACGAGTCCTTAAAAGATCAAATGCTTTTTTTGTTTCAAAAGTACACTATTTTTTCATTTCGAGTCTATTCACAAGGTTTTAAGCAATCCTGGGATACAACGAGCGTGAGTTTCACAAGTGTTGAATTTAAACAAATGAACACATATAAGACACTACTAGGACGCTGAACTCGAGTCCTTAAAAGATCAAATGCTTCTTTTGTTTCAAAAGTACACTATTTTTTCATTTGGAGTCTATTCACAAGGTTTTAAGCAATAGTTCGATAAAACGAGCGTGAGTTTGACAAGTTTTGAATTTAAACAAATGAACACATATAAGACACTACTAGGACGCTAAACTAGAGTCCTTAAAAGATCAAATGCTTCTTTTGTTTGAAAAGTACACTATTTTTTCATTTGGAGTCTCTTCACACGGTTTTAAGAAATCCTTGTATAAAACGAGCGTGAGTTTGACAAGTTTTAAATTTAAACAAATGAACACATATAAGACACTAATAGGACGCTAAACTCGAGTCCTTAAAAGATCAAATGCTTTTTTTTGTTTCAAAAGTACACTATTTTTTCATTTCGAATCTATTCACAAGGTTTTAAGCAATAGTTCGATAAAACGAGCGTGAGTTTGACAAGTTTTGAATTTAAACAAATGAACACATATAAGACACTACTAGGACGCTAAACTCGAGTCCTTAAAAGATCAAATGCTTTTTTTGTTTCAAAAGTACACTATTTTTTCATTTCGAGTCTATTCACAAGGTTTTAAGCAATCCTGGGATACAACGAGCGTGAGTTTCACAAGTGTTGAATTTAAACAAATGAACACATATAAGACACTACTAGGACGCTGAACTCGAGTCCTTAAAAGATCAAATGCTTCTTTTGTTTCAAAAGTACACTATTTTTTCATTTGGAGTCTATTCACAAGGTTTTAAGCAATAGTTCGATAAAACGAGCGTGAGTTTGACAAGTTTTGAATTTAAACAAATGAACACATATAAGACACTACTAGGACGCTAAACTAGAGTCCTTAAAAGATCAAATGATTCTTTTGTTTGAAAAGTACACTATTTTTTCATTTGGAGTCTCTTCACACGGTTTTAAGAAATCCTTGTATAAAACGAGCGTGAGTTTGACAAGTTTTAAATTTAAACAAATGAACACATATAAGACACTAGTAGGACGCTAAACTCGAGTCCTTAAAAGATCAAATGCTTTTTTTTGTTTCAAAAGTACACTATTTTTTCATTTCGAATCTATTCACAAGGTTTTAAGCAATAGTTCGATAAAACGAGCGTGAGTTTGACAAGTTTTGAATTTAAACAAATGAACACATATAAGACACTACTAGGACGCGAAACTCGAGTCCTTAAAAGATCAAATGCTTTTTTTTGTTTCAAAAGTACACTATTTTTTCATTTCGAATCTATTCACAAGGTTTTAAGCAATAGTTCGATAAAACGAGCGTGAGTTTGACAAGTTTTGAATTTAAACAAATGAACACATATAAGACACTACTAGGACGCTAAACTCGAGTCCTTAAAAGATCAAATGCTTTTTTTGTTTCAAAAGTACACTATTTTTTCATTTCGAGTCTATTCACAAGGTTTTAAGCAATCGTTGGATAAAACGAGCGTGAGTTTGAGAAGTTTTGAATTTAAACAAATGAACACAAATAAGACACTACTAGGACGCTAAACACGAGTCCTTCAAAGATCAAATGCTTCTTTTGTTTCAAAAGTACACTATTTTTTCATTTGGAGTATATTCACAACGTTTTAAGCAATAGTTCGATAAAACGAGCGTGAGTTTGACAAGTTTTGAATTTAAACAAATGAACACATATAAGACACTACTAGGACGCTAAACTAGAGTCCTTAAAAGATCAAATGCTTTTTTTGTTTCAAAAGTACACTATTTTTTCATTTCGAGTCTATTCACAAGGTTTTAAGCAATAGTTCGATAAAACGAGCGTGAGTTTGACAAGTTTTGAATTTAAACAAATGAACACATATAAGACACTACTAGGACGCTAAACTAGAGTCCTTAAAAGATCAAATGCTTCTTTTGTTTGAAAAGTACACTATTTTTTCATTTGGAGTCTCTTCACACGGTTTTAAGAAATCCTTGTATAAAACGAGCGTGAGTTTGACAAGTTTTAAATTTAAACAAATGAACACATATAAGACACTAATAGGACGCTAAACTCGAGTCCTTAAAAGATCAAATGCTTTTTTTTGTTTCAAAAGTACACTATTTTTTCATTTCGAATCTATTCACAAGGTTTTAAGCAATAGTTCGATAAAACGAGCGTGAGTTTGACAAGTTTTGAATTTAAACAAATGAACACATATAAGACACTACTAGGACGCTAAACTCGAGTCCTTAAAAGATCAAATGCTTTTTTTGTTTCAAAAGTACACTATTTTTTCATTTCGAGTCTATTCACAAGGTTTTAAGCAATCCTGGGATACAACGAGCGTGAGTTTCACAAGTGTTGAATTTAAACAAATGAACACATATAAGACACTACTAGGACGCTGAACTCGAGTCCTTAAAAGATCAAATGCTTCTTTTGTTTCAAAAGTACACTATTTTTTCATTTGGAGTCTATTCACAAGGTTTTAAGCAATAGTTCGATAAAACGAGCGTGAGTTTGACAAGTTTTGAATTTAAACAAATGAACACATATAAGACACTACTAGGACGCTAAACTAGAGTCCTTAAAAGATCAAATGATTCTTTTGTTTGAAAAGTACACTATTTTTTCATTTGGAGTCTCTTCACACGGTTTTAAGAAATCCTTGTATAAAACGAGCGTGAGTTTGACAAGTTTTAAATTTAAACAAATGAACACATATAAGACACTAGTAGGACGCTAAACTCGAGTCCTTAAAAGATCAAATGCTTTTTTTTGTTTCAAAAGTACACTATTTTTTCATTTCGAATCTATTCACAAGGTTTTAAGCAATAGTTCGATAAAACGAGCGTGAGTTTGACAAGTTTTGAATTTAAACAAATGAACACATATAAGACACTACTAGGACGCGAAACTCGAGTCCTTAAAAGATCAAATGCTTTTTTTTGTTTCAAAAGTACACTATTTTTTCATTTCGAATCTATTCACAAGGTTTTAAGCAATAGTTCGATAAAACGAGCGTGAGTTTGACAAGTTTTGAATTTAAACAAATGAACACATATAAGACACTACTAGGACGCTAAACTCGAGTCCTTAAAAGATCAAATGCTTTTTTTGTTTCAAAAGTACACTATTTTTTCATTTCGAGTCTATTCACAAGGTTTTAAGCAATCGTTGGATAAAACGAGCGTGAGTTTGAGAAGTTTTGAATTTAAACAAATGAACACAAATAAGACACTACTAGGACGCTAAACACGAGTCCTTCAAAGATCAAATGCTTCTTTTGTTTCAAAAGTACACTATTTTTTCATTTGGAGTATATTCACAACGTTTTAAGCAATAGTTCGATAAAACGAGCGTGAGTTTGACAAGTTTTGAATTTAAACAAATGAACACATATAAGACACTACTAGGACGCTAAACTAGAGTCCTTAAAAGATCAAATGCTTTTTTTGTTTCAAAAGTACACTATTTTTTCATTTCGAGTCTATTCACAAGGTTTTAAGCAATAGTTCGATAAAACGAGCGTGAGTTTGACAAGTTTTGAATTTAAACAAATGAACACATATAAGACACTACTAGGACGCTAAACTAGAGTCCTTAAAAGATCAAATGCTTCTTTTGTTTGAGAAGTACACTATTTTTTCATTTGGAGTCTATTTGCACGGTTTTAAACATTCGTGGGAGAAAACGAGCGTGAGTTTGACTAGCTTTTGAATTTGAACATATGAACACATATGACACACTACTTGGATGCTAAAACCGAGTCCTTAAAAGATCAAATGCTTTTTTTGTTTCAAAAGTACACTATGTTTTCATTTGGAGTCTATTCACAAGGTTTTAAGCAATCGTTGGTTAAAACGAGCGTGAGTTTGAGAAGTTTTGAATTTAAACAAATGAACACATATAAGACACTACTAGGACGCTAAACACGAGTCCTTAAAAGATCAAATGCTTCTTTTGTTTCAAAATTACACTATTTTTTCATTTCGAGTCTATTCACAAGGTTTTAAGCAATCCTGCGATACAACGAGCGTGAGTTTCACAAGTGTTGAATTTGAACAAATGAACACATATAAGACACTAATAGGACGCTAAACTCGAGTCCTTAAAAGATCAAATGCTTTTTTTGTTTCAAAAGTTCACTATTTTTTCATTTCGAGTCTCTTCACAAGGTTTTAAGCAATCGTTGGATAAAACGAGCGTGAGTTTGAGAAGTTTTGAATTTAAACAAATGAACACAAATGAGACACTACTAGGACGCTAAACACGAGTCCTTAAAAGATCAAATGCTTTTTTTGTTTCAAAAGTACACTATTTTTTCATTTCGAGTCTATTCACAAGGTTTTAAGCAATCCTGTGATACAACGAGCGTGAGTTTCACAAGTGTTGAATTTAAACAAATGAACACATATAAGACACTAATAGGACGCTAAACTCGAGTCCTTAAAAGATCAAATGCTTTTTTTGTTTCAAAAGTACACTATTTTTTCATTTCGAGTCTATTCACAAGGTTTTAAGCAATCGTTGGATAAAACGAGCGTGAGTTTGAGAAGTTTTGAATTTAAACAAATGAACACAAATGAGACACTACTAGGACGCTAAACACGAGTCCTTAAAAGATCAAATGCTTTTTTTGTTTCAAAAGTACACTATTTTTTCATTTCGAGTCTATTCACAAGGTTTTAAGCAATCCTGGGATACAACGAGCGTGAGTTTCACAAGTGTTGAATTTAAACAAATGAACACATATAAGACACTACTAGGACGCTGAACTCGAGTCCTTAAAAGATCAAATGCTTCTTTTGTTTCAAAAGTACACTATTTTTTCATTTGGAGTCTATTCACAAGGTTTTAAGCAATAGTTCGATAAAATGAGCGTGAGTTTGACAAGTTTTGAATTTAAACAAATGAACACATATAAGACACTACTAGGACGCTAAACTAGAGTCCTTAAAAGATCAAATGATTCTTTTGTTTGAAAAGTACACTATTTTTTCATTTGGAGTCTCTTCACACGGTTTTAAGCAATCCTTGTATAAAACGAGCGTGAGTTTGACAAGTTTTAAATTTAAACAAATGAACACATATAAGACACTAGTAGGACGCTAAACTCGAGTCCTTAAAAGATCAAATGCTTTTTTTTGTTTCAAAAGTACACTATTTTTTCATTTCGAATCTATTCACAAGGTTTTAAGCAATAGTTCGATAAAACGAGCGTGAGTTTGACAAGTTTTGAATTTAAACAAATGAACACATATAAGACACTACTAGGACGCTAAACTCGAGTCCTTAAAAGATCAAATGCTTTTTTTTGTTTCAAAAGTACACTATTTTTTCATTTCGAATCTATTCACAAGGTTTTAAGCAATAGTTCGATAAAACGAGCGTGAGTTTGACAAGTTTTGAATTTAAACAAATGAACACATATAAGACACTACTAGGACGCTAAACTCGAGTCCTTAAAAGATCAAATGCTTTTTTTGTTTCAAAAGTACACTATTTTTTCATTTCGAGTCTATTCACAAGGTTTTAAGCAATCGTTGGATAAAACGAGCGTGAGTTTGAGAAGTTTTGAATTTAAACAAATGAACACAAATGAGACACTACTAGGACGCTAAACACGAGTCCTTAAAAGATCAAATGCTTTTTTTGTTTCAAAAGTACACTATTTTTTCATTTCGAGTCTATTCACAAGGTTTTAAGCAATCCTGGGATACAACGAGCGTGAGTTTCACAAGTGTTGAATTTAAACAAATGAACACATATAAGACACTACTAGGACGCTGAACTCGAGTCCTTAAAAGATCAAATGCTTCTTTTGTTTCAAAAGTACACTATTTTTTCATTTGGAGTCTATTCACAAGGTTTTAAGCAATAGTTCGATAAAACGAGCGTGAGTTTGACAAGTTTTGAATTTAAACAAATGAACACATATAAGACACTACTAGGACGCTAAACTAGAGTCCTTAAAAGATCAAATGCTTCTTTTGTTTGAAAAGTACACTATTTTTTCATTTGGAGTCTCTTCACACGGTTTTAAGAAATCCTTGTATAAAACGAGCGTGAGTTTGACAAGTTTTAAATTTAAACAAATGAACACATATAAGACACTAATAGGACGCTAAACTCGAGTCCTTAAAAGATCAAATGCTTTTTTTTGTTTCAAAAGTACACTATTTTTTCATTTCGAATCTATTCACAAGGTTTTAAGCAATAGTTCGATAAAACGAGCGTGAGTTTGACAAGTTTTGAATTTAAACAAATGAACACATATAAGACACTACTAGGACGCTAAACTCGAGTCCTTAAAAGATCAAATGCTTTTTTTGTTTCAAAAGTACACTATTTTTTCATTTCGAGTCTATTCACAAGGTTTTAAGCAATCGTTGGATAAAACGAGCGTGAGTTTGAGAAGTTTTGAATTTAAACAAATGAACACAAATGAGACACTACTAGGACGCTAAACACGAGTCCTTAAAAGATCAAATGCTTTTTTTGTTTCAAAAGTACACTATTTTTTCATTTCGAGTCTATTCACAAGGTTTTAAGCAATCCTGGGATACAACGAGCGTGAGTTTCACAAGTGTTGAATTTAAACAAATGAACACATATAAGACACTACTAGGACGCTGAACTCGAGTCCTTAAAAGATCAAATGCTTCTTTTGTTTCAAAAGTACACTATTTTTTCATTTGGAGTCTATTCACAAGGTTTTAAGCAATAGTTCGATAAAACGAGCGTGAGTTTGACAAGTTTTGAATTTAAACAAATGAACACATATAAGACACTACTAGGACGCTAAACTAGAGTCCTTAAAAGATCAAATGCTTCTTTTGTTTGAAAAGTACACTATTTTTTCATTTGGAGTCTCTTCACACGGTTTTAAGAAATCCTTGTATAAAACGAGCGTGAGTTTGACAAGTTTTAAATTTAAACAAATGAACACATATAAGACACTAATAGGACGCTAAACTCGAGTCCTTAAAAGATCAAATGCTTTTTTTTGTTTCAAAAGTACACTATTTTTTCATTTCGAATCTATTCACAAGGTTTTAAGCAATAGTTCGATAAAACGAGCGTGAGTTTGACAAGTTTTGAATTTAAACAAATGAACACATATAAGACACTACTAGGACGCTAAACTCGAGTCCTTAAAAGATCAAATGCTTTTTTTGTTTCAAAAGTACACTATTTTTTCATTTCGAGTCTATTCACAAGGTTTTAAGCAATCCTGGGATACAACGAGCGTGAGTTTCACAAGTGTTGAATTTAAACAAATGAACACATATAAGACACTACTAGGACGCTGAACTCGAGTCCTTAAAAGATCAAATGCTTCTTTTGTTTCAAAAGTACACTATTTTTTCATTTGGAGTCTATTCACAAGGTTTTAAGCAATAGTTCGATAAAACGAGCGTGAGTTTGACAAGTTTTGAATTTAAACAAATGAACACATATAAGACACTACTAGGACGCTAAACTAGAGTCCTTAAAAGATCAAATGATTCTTTTGTTTGAAAAGTACACTATTTTTTCATTTGGAGTCTCTTCACACGGTTTTAAGAAATCCTTGTATAAAACGAGCGTGAGTTTGACAAGTTTTAAATT
Organism: Crataegus laevigata; assembly: GCA_963580275.1. NCBI lineage: Eukaryota > Viridiplantae > Streptophyta > Magnoliopsida > Rosales > Rosaceae > Crataegus > Crataegus laevigata. The sequence goes on from OY756945.1 coordinate 23,078,086, forward strand.
TAAACAAATGAACACATATAAGACACTAGTAGGACGCTAAACTCGAGTCCTTAAAAGATCAAATGCTTTTTTTTGTTTCAAAAGTACACTATTTTTTCATTTCGAATCTATTCACAAGGTTTTAAGCAATAGTTCGATAAAACGAGCGTGAGTTTGACAAGTTTTGAATTTAAACAAATGAACACATATAAGACACTACTAGGACGCGAAACTCGAGTCCTTAAAAGATCAAATGCTTTTTTTTGTTTCAAAAGTACACTATTTTTTCATTTCGAATCTATTCACAAGGTTTTAAGCAATAGTTCGATAAAACGAGCGTGAGTTTGACAAGTTTTGAATTTAAACAAATGAACACATATAAGACACTACTAGGACGCTAAACTCGAGTCCTTAAAAGATCAAATGCTTTTTTTGTTTCAAAAGTACACTATTTTTTCATTTCGAGTCTATTCACAAGGTTTTAAGCAATCGTTGGATAAAACGAGCGTGAGTTTGAGAAGTTTTGAATTTAAACAAATGAACACAAATAAGACACTACTAGGACGCTAAACACGAGTCCTTCAAAGATCAAATGCTTCTTTTGTTTCAAAAGTACACTATTTTTTCATTTGGAGTATATTCACAACGTTTTAAGCAATAGTTCGATAAAACGAGCGTGAGTTTGACAAGTTTTGAATTTAAACAAATGAACACATATAAGACACTACTAGGACGCTAAACTAGAGTCCTTAAAAGATCAAATGCTTTTTTTGTTTCAAAAGTACACTATTTTTTCATTTCGAGTCTATTCACAAGGTTTTAAGCAATAGTTCGATAAAACGAGCGTGAGTTTGACAAGTTTTGAATTTAAACAAATGAACACATATAAGACACTACTAGGACGCTAAACTAGAGTCCTTAAAAGATCAAATGCTTCTTTTGTTTGAGAAGTACACTATTTTTTCATTTGGAGTCTATTTGCACGGTTTTAAACATTCGTGGGAGAAAACGAGCGTGAGTTTGACTAGCTTTTGAATTTGAACATATGAACACATATGACACACTACTTGGATGCTAAAACCGAGTCCTTAAAAGATCAAATGCTTTTTTTGTTTCAAAAGTACACTATGTTTTCATTTGGAGTCTATTCACAAGGTTTTAAGCAATCGTTGGTTAAAACGAGCGTGAGTTTGAGAAGTTTTGAATTTAAACAAATGAACACATATAAGACACTACTAGGACGCTAAACACGAGTCCTTAAAAGATCAAATGCTTCTTTTGTTTCAAAATTACACTATTTTTTCATTTCGAGTCTATTCACAAGGTTTTAAGCAATCCTGCGATACAACGAGCGTGAGTTTCACAAGTGTTGAATTTGAACAAATGAACACATATAAGACACTAATAGGACGCTAAACTCGAGTCCTTAAAAGATCAAATGCTTTTTTTGTTTCAAAAGTTCACTATTTTTTCATTTCGAGTCTCTTCACAAGGTTTTAAGCAATCGTTGGATAAAACGAGCGTGAGTTTGAGAAGTTTTGAATTTAAACAAATGAACACAAATGAGACACTACTAGGACGCTAAACACGAGTCCTTAAAAGATCAAATGCTTTTTTTGTTTCAAAAGTACACTATTTTTTCATTTCGAGTCTATTCACAAGGTTTTAAGCAATCCTGTGATACAACGAGCGTGAGTTTCACAAGTGTTGAATTTAAACAAATGAACACATATAAGACACTAATAGGACGCTAAACTCGAGTCCTTAAAAGATCAAATGCTTTTTTTGTTTCAAAAGTACACTATTTTTTCATTTCGAGTCTATTCACAAGGTTTTAAGCAATCGTTGGATAAAACGAGCGTGAGTTTGAGAAGTTTTGAATTTAAACAAATGAACACAAATGAGACACTACTAGGACGCTAAACACGAGTCCTTAAAAGATCAAATGCTTTTTTTGTTTCAAAAGTACACTATTTTTTCATTTCGAGTCTATTCACAAGGTTTTAAGCAATCCTGGGATACAACGAGCGTGAGTTTCACAAGTGTTGAATTTAAACAAATGAACACATATAAGACACTACTAGGACGCTGAACTCGAGTCCTTAAAAGATCAAATGCTTCTTTTGTTTCAAAAGTACACTATTTTTTCATTTGGAGTCTATTCACAAGGTTTTAAGCAATAGTTCGATAAAATGAGCGTGAGTTTGACAAGTTTTGAATTTAAACAAATGAACACATATAAGACACTACTAGGACGCTAAACTAGAGTCCTTAAAAGATCAAATGATTCTTTTGTTTGAAAAGTACACTATTTTTTCATTTGGAGTCTCTTCACACGGTTTTAAGAAATCCTTGTATAAAACGAGCGTGAGTTTGACAAGTTTTAAATTTAAACAAATGAACACATATAAGACACTAGTAGGACGCTAAACTCGAGTCCTTAAAAGATCAAATGCTTTTTTTTGTTTCAAAAGTACACTATTTTTTCATTTCGAATCTATTCACAAGGTTTTAAGCAATAGTTCGATAAAACGAGCGTGAGTTTGACAAGTTTTGAATTTAAACAAATGAACACATATAAGACACTACTAGGACGCTAAACTCGAGTCCTTAAAAGATCAAATGCTTTTTTTTGTTTCAAAAGTACACTATTTTTTCATTTCGAATCTATTCACAAGGTTTTAAGCAATAGTTCGATAAAACGAGCGTGAGTTTGACAAGTTTTGAATTTAAACAAATGAACACATATAAGACACTACTAGGACGCTAAACTCGAGTCCTTAAAAGATCAAATGCTTTTTTTGTTTCAAAAGTACACTATTTTTTCATTTCGAGTCTATTCACAAGGTTTTAAGCAATCGTTGGATAAAACGAGCGTGAGTTTGACCAGTTTTGAATTTAAACAAATGAACACATATAAGACACTAGTAGGACGCTAAACTCGAGTCCTTAAAAGATCAACTGCTTTATTTTGTTTCAAAAGTACACTATTTTTTCATTTCGAATCTATTCACAAGCTTTTAAGCAATAGTTCGATAAAACGAGCGTGAGTTTGACAAGTTTTGAATTTAAACAAATGAACACATATAAGACACTACTAGGACGCTAAACTCGAGTCCTTAAAAGATCAAATGCTTTTTTTGTTTCAAAAGTACACTATTTTTTCATTTCGAGTCTATTCACAAGGTTTTAAGCAATCGTTGGATAAAACGAGCGTGAGTTTGAGAAGTTTTGAATTTAAACAAATGAACACAAATGAGACACTACTAGGACGCTAAACACGAGTCCTTAAAAGATCAAATGCTTTTTTTGTTTCAAAAGTACACTATTTTTTCATTTCGAGTCTATTCACAAGGTTTTAAGCAATCCTGGGATACAACGAGCGTGAGTTTCACAAGTGTTGAATTTAAACAAATGAACACATATAAGACACTACTAGGACGCTGAACTCGAGTCCTTAAAAGATCAAATGCTTCTTTTGTTTCAAAAGTACACTATTTTTTCATTTGGAGTCTATTCACAAGGTTTTAAGCAATAGTTCGATAAAACGAGCGTGAGTTTGACAAGTTTTGAATTTAAACAAATGAACACATATAAGACACTACTAGGACGCTAAACTAGAGTCCTTAAAAGATCAAATGCTTCTTTTGTTTGAAAAGTACACTATTTTTTCATTTGGAGTCTCTTCACACGGTTTTAAGAAATCCTTGTATAAAACGAGCGTGATTTTGACAAGTTTTAAATTTAAACAAATGAACACATATAAGACACTAATAGGACGCTAAACTCGAGTCCTTAAAAGATCAAATGCTTTTTTTTGTTTCAAAAGTACACTATTTTTTCATTTCGAATCTATTCACAAGGTTTTAAGCAATAGTTCGATAAAACGAGCGTGAGTTTGACAAGTTTTGAATTTAAACAAATGAACACATATAAGACACTACTAGGACGCTAAACTCGAGTCCTTAAAAGATCAAATGCTTTTTTTGTTTCAAAAGTACACTATTTTTTCATTTCGAGTCTATTCACAAGGTTTTAAGCAATCGTTGGATAAAACGAGCGTGAGTTTGAGAAGTTTTGAATTTAAAAGAATGAACACAAATGAGACACTACTAGGACGCTAAACACGAGTCCTTCAAAGATCAAATGCTTCTTTTGTTTCAAAAGTACACTATTTTTTCATTTCGAGTCTATTCACAAGGTTTTAAGCAGTCCTGGGATACAACGAGCGTGAGTTTCACAAGTGTTGAATTTAAACAAATGAACACATATAAGACACTACTAGGACGCTAAACACGAGTCCTTAAAAGATCAAATGCTTTTTTTGTTTCAAAAGTACACTGTTTTTTCATTTCGAGTCTATTCACAAGGTTTTAAGCAATCGTTGGATAAAACGAGCGTGAGTTTGAGAAGTTTTGAATTTAAACAAATGAACACAAATAAGACACTACTAGGACGCTAAACACGAGTCCTTCAAAGATCAAATGCTTCTTTTGTTTCAAAAGTACACTATTTTTTCATTTGGAGTATATTCACAACGTTTTAAGCAATAGTTCGATAAAACGAGCGTGAGTTTGACAAGTTTTGAATTTAAACAAATGAACACATATAAGACACTACTAGGACGCTAAACTAGAGTCCTTAAAAGATCAAATGCTTTTTTTGTTTCAAAAGTACACTATTTTTTCATTTCGAGTCTATTCACAAGGTTTTAAGCAATCGTTGGATAAAACGAGCGTGAGTTTGAGAAGTTTTGAATTTAAACAAATGAACACAAATAAGACACTACTAGGACGCTAAACACGAGTCCTTCAAAGATCAAATGCTTCTTTTGTTTCAAAAGTACACTATTTTTTCATTTCGAGTCTATTCACAAGGTTTTAAGCAATCCTGGGATACAACGAGCGTGAGTTTCACAAGTGTTGAATTTAAACAAATGAACACATATAAGACACTACTAGGACGCTAAACTAGAGTCCTTTAAAGATCAAATGCTTCTTTTGTTTCAAAAGTACACTATTTTTTCATTTGGAGTCTATTCACAAGGTTTTAAGCAATAGTTCGATAAAACGAGCGTGAGTTTGACAAGTTTTGAATTTAAACAAATGAACACATATAAGACACTACTAGGACGCTAAACTAGAGTCCTTAAAAGATCAAATGCTTCTTTTGTTTGAAAAGTACACTATTTTTTCATTTGGAGTCTATTTGCACGATTTTAAGCATTCGTGGGAGAAAACGAGCGTGAGTTTGACTAGCTTTTGAATTTGAACATATGAACACATATGACACACTACTTGGATGCTAAAACCGAGTCCTTAACAGATCAAATGCTTTTTTTGTTTCAAAACTACACTATTTTTTCATTTGGAGTCTATTCACAAGGTTTTAAGCAATCGTTGGATAAAACGAGCGTGAGTTTGACAAGTTTTGAATTTAAACAAATGGACACATATAAGACACTACTAGGACGCTAAACACGAGTCCTTAAAAGATCAAATGCTTCTTTTGTTTCAAAAGTACACTATTTTTTCATTTCGAGTCTATTCACAAGGTTTTAAGCAATCGTTGGATAAAACGAGCGTGAGTTTGACCAGTTTTGAATTTAAACAAATGAACACATATAAGACACTACTAGGACGCTAAGCACGAGTCCTTAAAAGATCAAATGCTTTTTTGTTTCAAAAGTACACTATTTTTTCATTTCGAGTCTATTCACAAGGTTTTAAGCAATCCTGGGATACAACGAGCGTGAGTTTCACAAGTGTTGAATTTAAACAAATGAACACATATAAGACACTACTAGGACGCTAAGCACGAGTCCTTAAAAGATCAAATGCTTCTTTTGTTTCAAAAGTACACTATTTTTTCATTTCGAGTCTATTCACAAGGTTTTAAGCAATCCTGTGATACAACGAGCGTGAGTTTCACAAGTGTTGAATTTAAACAAATGAACACATATAAGACACTAATAGGACGCTAAACTCGAGTCCTTAAAATATCAAATGCTTTTTTTGTTTCAAAAGTACACTATTTTTTCATTTCGAGTCTATTCACAAGGTTTTAAGCAATCCTGTGATACAACGAGCGTGAGTTTCACAAGTGTTGAATTTAAACAAATGAACACATATAAGACACTAATAGGACGCTAAACTCGAGTCCTTAAAAGATCAAATGCTTTTTTTGTTTCAAAAGTACACTATTTTTTCATTTCGAGTCTATTCACAAGGTTTTAAGCAATCGTTGGATAAAACGAGCGTGAGTTTGAGAAGTTTTGAATTTAAACAAATGAACACAAATGAGACAGTACTAGGACGCTAAACACGAGTCCTTAAAAGATCAAATGCTTTTTTGTTTCAAAAGTACACTATTTTTTCATTTCGAGTCTATTCACAAGGTTTTAAGCAATCCTGGGATACAACGAGCGTGAGTTTCACAAGTGTTGAATTTAAACAAATGAACACATATAAGACACTACAAGGACGCTGAACTCGAGTCCTTAAAAGATCAAATGCTTCTTTTGTTTCAAAAGTACACTATTTTTTCATTTGGAGTCTATTCACAAGGTTTTAAGCAATAGTTCGATAAAACGAGCGTGAGTTTGACAAGTTTTGAATTTAAACAAATGAACACATATAAGACACTACTAGGACGCTAAACTAGAGTCCTTAAAAGATCAAATGATTCTTTTGTTTGAAAAGTACACTATTTTTTCATTTGGAGTCTCTTCACACGGTTTTAAGAAATCCTTGTATAAAACGAGCGTGAGTTTGACAAGTTTTAAATTTAAACAAATGAACACATATAAGACACTAGTAGGACGCTAAACTCGAGTCCTTAAAAGATCAAATGCTTTTTTTTGTTTCAAAAGTACACTATTTTTTCATTTCGAATCTATTCACAAGGTTTTAAGCAATAGTTCGATAAAACGAGCGTGAGTTTGACAAGTTTTGAATTTAAACAAATGAACACATATAAGACACTACTAGGACGCTAAACTCGAGTCCTTAAAAGATCAAATGCTTTTTTTTGTTTCAAAAGTACACTATTTTTTCATTTCGAATCTATTCACAAGGTTTTAAGCAATAGTTCGATAAAACGAGCGTGAGTTTGACAAGTTTTGAATTTAAACAAATGAACACATATAAGACACTACTAGGACGCTAAACTCGAGTCCTTAAAAGATCAAATGCTTTTTTTGTTTCAAAAGTACACTATTTTTTCATTTCGAGTCTATTCACAAGGTTTTAAGCAATCGTTGGATAAAACGAGCGTGAGTTTGACCAGTTTTGAATTTAAACAAATGAACACATATAAGACACTAGTAGGACGCTAAACTCGAGTCCTTAAAAGATCAACTGCTTTTTTTTGTTTCAAAAGTACACTATTTTTTCATTTCGAATCTATTCACAAGCTTTTAAGCAATAGTTCGATAAAACGAGCGTGAGTTTGACAAGTTTTGAATTTAAACAAATGAACACATATAAGACACTACTAGGACGCTAAACTCGAGTCCTTAAAAGATCAAATGCTTTTTTTGTTTCAAAAGTACACTATTTTTTCATTTCGAGTCTATTCACAAGGTTTTAAGCAATCGTTGGATAAAACGAGCGTGAGTTTGAGAAGTTTTGAATTTAAACAAATGAACACAAATGAGACACTACTAGGACGCTAAACACGAGTCCTTAAAAGATCAAATGCTTTTTTTGTTTCAAAAGTACACTATTTTTTCATTTCGAGTCTATTCACAAGGTTTTAAGCAATCCTGGGATACAACGAGCGTGAGTTTCACAAGTGTTGAATTTAAACAAATGAACACATATAAGACACTACTAGGACGCTGAACTCGAGTCCTTAAAAGATCAAATGCTTCTTTTGTTTCAAAAGTACACTATTTTTTCATTTGGAGTCTATTCACAAGGTTTTAAGCAATAGTTCGATAAAACGAGCGTGAGTTTGACAAGTTTTGAATTTAAACAAATGAACACATATAAGACACTACTAGGACGCTAAACTAGAGTCCTTAAAAGATCAAATGATTCTTTTGTTTGAAAAGTACACTATTTTTTCATTTGGAGTCTCTTCACACGGTTTTAAGAAATCCTTGTATAAAACGAGCGTGAGTTTGACAAGTTTTAAATTTAAACAAATGAACACATATAAGACACTAGTAGGACGCTAAACTCGAGTCCTTAAAAGATCAAATGCTTTTTTTTGTTTCAAAAGTACACTATTTTTTCATTTCGAATCTATTCACAAGGTTTTAAGCAATAGTTCGATAAAACGAGCGTGAGTTTGACAAGTTTTGAATTTAAACAAATGAACACATATAAGACACTACTAGGACGCTAAACTCGAGTCCTTAAAAGATCAAATGCTTTTTTTTGTTTCAAAAGTACACTATTTTTTCATTTCGAATCTATTCACAAGGTTTTAAGCAATAGTTCGATAAAACGAGCGTGAGTTTGACAAGTTTTGAATTTAAACAAATGAACACATATAAGACACTACTAGGACGCTAAACTCGAGTCCTTAAAAGATCAAATGCTTTTTTTGTTTCAAAAGTACACTATTTTTTCATTTCGAGTCTATTCACAAGGTTTTAAGCAATCGTTGGATAAAACGAGCGTGAGTTTGACCAGTTTTGAATTTAAACAAATGAACACATATAAGACACTAGTAGGACGCTAAACTCGAGTCCTTAAAAGATCAACTGCTTTTTTTTGTTTCAAAAGTACACTATTTTTTCATTTCGAGTCTATTCACAAGGTTTTAAGCAATCGTTGGATAAAACGAGCGTGAGTTTGAGAAGTTTTGAATTTAAACAAATGAACACAAATGAGACACTACTAGGACGCTAAACACGAGTCCTTAAAAGATCAAATGCTTTTTTTGTTTCAAAAGTACACTATTTTTTCATTTCGAGTCTATTCACAAGGTTTTAAGCAATCCTGGGATACAACGAGCGTGAGTTTCACAAGTGTTGAATTTAAACAAATGAACACATATAAGACACTACTAGGACGCTGAACTCGAGTCCTTAAAAGATCAAATGCTTCTTTTGTTTCAAAAGTACACTATTTTTTCATTTGGAGTCTATTCACAAGGTTTTAAGCAATAGTTCGATAAAACGAGCGTGAGTTTGACAAGTTTTGAATTTAAACAAATGAACACATATAAGACACTACTAGGACGCTAAACTAGAGTCCTTAAAAGATCAAATGCTTCTTTTGTTTGAAAAGTACACTATTTTTTCATTTCGAGTCTATTCACATGGTTTTAAGAAATCTTGGGATACAACGAGCGTGAGTTTGACAAGTTTTAAATTTAAACAAATGAACACATATAAGACACTAGTAGGACGCTAAACTCGAGTCCTTAAAAGGTCAAATGCTTTTTTTGTTTCAAAAGTACACTATTTTTTCATTTCGAGTCTATTCACAAGGTTTTAAGCAATCGTTGGATAAAACGAGCGTGAGTTTGACAAGTTTTGAATTTAAACAAATGAACACATATAAGACACTACTAGGACGCTAAACTAGAGTCCTTAAAAGATCAAATGCTTCTTTTGTTTGAAAAGTACACTATTTTTTCATTTCGAGTCTATTCACATGGTTTTAAGAAATCTTGGGATACAACGAGCGTGAGTTTGACAAGTTTTAAATTTAAACAAATGAACACATATAAGACACTAGTAGGACGCTAAACTCGAGTCCTTAAAAGGTCAAATGCTTTTTTTGTTTCAAAAGTACACTATTTTTTCATTTCGAGTCTATTCACAAGGTTTTAAGCAATCCTGGGATACAACGAGCGTGAGTTTCACAAGTGTTGAATTTAAACAAATGAACACATATAAGACACTACTAGGACGCTAAACTAGAGTCCTTAAAAGATCAAATGCTTCTTTTGTTTGAAAAGTACACTATTTTTTCATTTCGAGTCTATTCACATGGTTTTAAGAAATCTTGGGATACAACGAGCGTGAGTTTGACAAGTTTTAAATTTAAACAAATGAACACATATAAGACACTAGTAGGACGCTAAACTCGAGTCCTTAAAAGGTCAAATGCTTTTTTTGTTTCAAAAGTACACTATTTTTTCATTTCGAGTCTATTCACAAGGTTTTAAGCAATCGTTGGATAAAACGAGCGTGAGTTTGACAAGTTTTGAATTTAAACAAATGAACACATATAAGACACTACTAGGACGCTAAACACGAGTCCTTAAAAGATCAAATGCTTCTTTTGTTTCAAAAGTACACTATTTTTTCATTTCGAGTCTATTCACAAAGTTTTAAGCAGTCCTGGGATACAACGAGCGTGAGTTTCACAAGTGTTGAATTTAAACAAATGAACACATATAAGACACTACTAGGACGCTAAACACGAGTCCTTAAATGATCAAATGCTTTTTTTGTTTCAAAAGTACACTATTTTTTCGTTTCGAGTCTATTCACATGGTTTTAAGAAATCTTGGGATACAACGAGCGTGAGTTTCACAAGTGTTGAATTTAAACAAATGAACACATATAAGACACTACTAGGACGCTAAACTAGAGTCCTTTAAAGATCAAATGCTTCTTTTGTTTCAAAAGTACACTATTTTTTTATTTCGAGTCTATTCACAAGGTTTTAAGCAATAGTTCGATAAAACGAGCGTGAGTTTGACAAGTTTTGAATTTAAACAAATGAACACATATAAGACACTACTAGGACGCTAAACTAGAGTCCTTAAATGATCAAATGCTTTTTTTGTTTCAAAAGTACACTATTTTTTCATTTGGAGTCTATTCACACGGTTTTAAGAAATCCTTGGATAAAACGAGCGTGAGTTTGACAAGTTTTAAATTTAAACAAATGAACACATATAAGACACTAGTAGGACGCTAAACTCGAGTCCTTAAAAGATCAAATGCTTTTTTTGTTTCAAAAGTACACTATTTTTTCATTTCGAGTCTATTCACAAGGTTTTAAGCAATCGTTGGATAAAACGAGCGTGAGTTTGACAAGTTTTGAATTTAAACAAATGAACACATATAAGACACTACTAGGACGCTAAACACGAGTCCTTAAAAGATCAAATGCTTCTTTTGTTTCAAAAGTACACTATTTTTTCATTTCGAGTCTATTCACAAGGTTTTAAGCAATCCTGGGATACAACGAGCGTGAGTTTGACAAGTTTTAAATTTAAACAAATGAACACATATAAGACACTACTAGGACGCTAAACTCGAGTCTTTAAAAGATCAAATGCTTTTTTTGGTTCAAAAGTACACTATTTTTTCATTTGGAGTCTATTCACACGGTTTTAAGAAATCCTTGGATAAAACGAGCGTGAGTTTGACAAGTTTTAAATTTAAACAAATGAACACATATAAGACACTAATAGGACGCTAAACTCGAGTCCTTAAAAGATCAAATTCTTTTTTTGTTTCAAAAGTACACTATTTTTTCATTTCGAGTCTATTCACAAGGTTTTAAGCAGTCCTGGGATACAACGAGCGTGAGTTTCACAAGTGTTGAATTTAAACAAATGAACACATATAAGACACTACTAGGACGCTAAACACGAGTCCTTAAATGATCAAATGCTTTTTTTGTTTCAAAAGTACACTATTTTTTCATTTCGAGTCTATTCACATGGTTTTAAGAAATCTTGGGATACAACGAGCGTGAGTTTCACAAGTGTAGAATTTAAACAAATGAACACATATAAGACACTACTAGGACGCTAAACTAGAGTCCTTTAAAGATCAAATGCTTCTTTTGTTTCAAAAGTACACTATTTTTTCATTTCGAGTCTATTCACAAGGTTTTAAGCAATAGTTCGATAAAACGAGCGTGAGTTTGACAAGTTTTGAATTTAAACAAATGAACACATATAAGACACTACTAGGACGCTAAACTCGAGTCCTTAAAAGATCAAATGCTTTTTTTGTTTCAAAAGTACACTATTTTTTCATTTCGAGTCTATTCACAAGGTTTTAAGCAATAGTTCGATAAAACGAGCGTGAGTTTGACAAGTTTTGAATTTAAACAAATGAACACATATAAGACACTACTAGGACGCTAAACTAGAGTCCTTAAATGATCAAATGCTTTTTTTGTTTCAAAAGTACACTATTTTTTCATTTGGAGTCTATTCACACGGTTTTAAGAAATCCTTGGATAAAACGAGCGTGAGTTTGACAAGTTTTAAATTTAAACAAATGAACACATATAAGACACTAATAGGACGCTAAACTCGAGTCCTTAAAAGATCAAATGCTTTTTTTGTTTCAAAAGTACACTATTTTTTCATTTCGAGTCTATTCACAAGGTTTTAAGCAATAGTTCGATAAAACGAGCGTGAGTTTGACAAGTTTTGAATTTAAACAAATGAACACATATAAGACACTACTAGGACGCTAAACTAGAGTCCTTAAATGATCAAATGCTTTTTTTGTTTCAAAAGTACACTATTTTTTCATTTGGAGTCTATTCACACGGTTTTAAGAAATCCTTGGATAAAACGAGCGTGAGTTTGACAAGTTTTAAATTTAAACAAATGAACACATATAAGACACTAATAGGACGCTAAACTCGAGTCCTTAAAAGATCAAATGCTTTTTTTGTTTCAAAAGTACACTATTTTTTCATTTCGAGTCTATTCACAAGGTTTTAAGCAATCGTTGGATAAAACGAGCGTGAGTTTGAGAAGTTTTGAATTTAAAAGAATGAACACAAATGAGACACTACTAGGACGCTAAACACGAGTCCTTCAAAGATCAAATGCTTCTTTTGTTTCAAAAGTACACTATTTTTTCATTTCGAGTCTATTCACAAGGTTTTAAGCAGTCCTGGGATACAACGAGCGTGAGTTTCACAAGTGTTGAATTTAAACAAATGAACACATATAAGACACTACTAGGACGCTAAACACGAGTCCTTAAAAGATCAAATGCTTTTTTTGTTTCAAAAGTACACTGTTTTTTCATTTCGAGTCTATTCACAAGGTTTTAAGCAATCGTTGGATAAAACGAGTGTGAGTTTGAGAAGTTTTGAATTTAAACAAATGAACACAAATAAGACACTACTAGGACGCTAAACACGAGTCCTTCAAAGATCAAATGCTTCTTTTGTTTCAAAAGTACACTATTTTTTCATTTGGAGTATATTCACAACGTTTTAAGCAATAGTTCGATAAAACGGGCGTGAGTTTGACAAGTTTTGAATTTAAACAAATGAACACATATAAGACACTACTAGGACGCTAAACTAGAGTCCTTAAAAGATCAAATGCTTTTTTTGTTTCAAAAGTACACTATTTTTTCATTTCGAGTCTATTCACAAGGTTTTAAGCAATCGTTGGATAAAACGAGCGTGAGTTTGAGAAGTTTTGAATTTAAACAAATGAACACAAATAAGACACTACTAGGACGCTAAACACGAGTCCTTCAAAGATCAAATGCTTCTTTTGTTTCAAAAGTACACTATTTTTTCATTTCGAGTCTATTCACAAGGTTTTAAGCAATCCTGGGATACAACGAGCGTGAGTTTCACAAGTGTTGAATTTAAACAAATGAACACATATAAGACACTACTAGGACGCTAAACTAGAGTCCTTTAAAGATCAAATGCTTCTTTTGTTTGAAAAGTACAATATTTTTTCATTTGGAGTCTATTTGCACGATTTTAAGCATTCGTGGGAGAAAACGAGCGTGAGTTTGACTAGCTTTTGAATTTGAACATATGAACACATATGACACACTACTTGGATGCTAAAACCGAGTCCTTAAAAGATCAAATGCTTTTTTTGTTTCAAAACTACACTATTTTTTCATTTGGAGTCTATTCACAAGGTTTTAAGCAATCGTTGGATAAAACGGGCGTGAGTTTGACAAGTTTTGAATTTAAACAAATGGACACATATAGGACACTACTAGGACGCTAAACACGAGTCCTTCAAAGATCAAATGCTTCTTTTGTTTCAAAAGTACACTATTTTTTCATTTCGAGTCTATTCACAAGGTTTTAAGCAATCGTTGGATAAAACGAGCGTGAGTTTGAGAAGTTTTGAATTTAAAAGAATGAACACAAATGAGACACTACTAGGACGCTAAACACGAGTCCTTCAAAGATCAAATGCTTCTTTTGTTTCAAAAGTACACTATTTTTTCATTTCGAGTCTATTCACAAGGTTTTTAGCAGTCCTGGGATACAACGAGCGTGAGTTTCACAAGTGTTGAATTTAAACAAATGAACACATATAAGACACTACTAGGACGCTAAACACGAGTCCTTAAAAGATCAAATGCTTTTTTTGTTTCAAAAGTACACTGTTTTTTCATTTCGAGTCTATTCACAAGGTTTTAAGCAATCCTGGGATACAACGAGCGTGAGTTTCACAAGTGTTGAATTTAAACAAATGAACACATATAAGACACTACTAGGACGCTAAACTAGAGTCCTTTAAAGATCAAATGCTTCTTTTGTTTCAAAAGTACACTATTTTTTCATTTGGAGTCTATTCACAAGGTTTTAAGCAATAGTTCGATAAAACGAGCGTGAGTTTGACAAGTTTTGAATTTAAACAAATGAACACATATAAGACACTACTAGGACGCTAAACTAGAGTCCTTAAAAGATCAAATGCTTCTTTTGTTTGAAAAGTACACTATTTTTTCATTTGGAGTCTATTTGCACGATTTTAAGCATTCGTGGGAGAAAACGAGCGTGAGTTTGACTAGCTTTTGAATTTGAACATATGAACACATATGACACACTACTTGGATGCTAAAACCGAGTCCTTAAAAGATCAAATGCTTTTTTTGTTTCAAAACTACACTATTTTTTCATTTCGAGTCTATTCACAAGGTTTTAAGCAGTCCTGGGATACAACGAGCGTGAGTTTCACAAGTGTTGAATTTAAACAAATGAACACATATAAGACACTACTAGGACGCTAAACACGAGTCCTTAAAAGATCAAATGCTTTTTTTGTTTCAAAAGTACACTGTTTTTTCATTTCGAGTCTATTCACAAGGTTTTAAGCAATCCTGGGATACAACGAGCGTGAGTTTCACAAGTGTTGAATTTAAACAAATGAACACATATAAGACACTACTAGGACGCTAAACTAGAGTCCTTTAAAGATCAAATGCTTCTTTTGTTTCAAAAGTACACTATTTTTTCATTTGGAGTCTATTCATAAGGTTTTAAGCAATAGTTCGATAAAACGAGCGTGAGTTTGACAAGTTTTGAATTTAAACAAATGAACACATATAAGACACTACTAGGACGCTAAACTAGAGTCCTTAAAAGATCAAATGCTTCTTTTGTTTGAAAAGTACACTATTTTTTCATTTGGAGTCTATTTGCACGATTTTAAGCATTCGTGGGAGAAAACGAGCGTGAGTTTGACTAGCTTTTGAATTTGAACATATGAACACATATGACACACTACTTGGATGCTAAAACCGAGTCCTTAAAAGATCAAATGCTTTTTTTGTTTCAAAACTACACTATTTTTTCATTTGGAGTCTATTCACAAGGTTTTAAGCAATCATTGGATAAAACGAGCGTGAGTTTGACAAGTTTTGAATTTAAACAAATGAACACATATAAGACACTACTAGGACGCTAAACACGAGTCCTTAAAAGATCAAATGCTTCTTTTGTTTCAAAAGTACACTATTTTTTCATTTCGAGTCTATTCACATGGTTTTAAGCTATCCTGGGATACAACGAGCGTGAGTTTGACAAGTGTTGAATTTAAACAAATGAACACATATAAGACACTACTAGGACGCTAAACTAGAGTCCTTTAAAGATCAAATGCTTCTTTTGTTTCAAAAGTACACTATTTTTTCATTTCGAGTCTATTCACAAGGTTTTAAGCAATCCTGGGATACAACGAGCGTGAGTTTGACAAGTTTTGAATTTAAACAAATGAACACATATAAGACACTACTAGGACGCTAAACTCGAGTCCTTAAAAGATCAAATGCTTTTTTTGTTTCAAAAGTACACTATTTTTTCATTTCGAGTCTATTCACAAGGTTTTAAGCAATCGTTGGATAAAACGAGCGTGAGTTTGACAAGTTTTAAATTTAAACAAATGAACACAAATGAGACACTACTAGGACGCTAAACACGAGTCCTTCAAAGATCAAATGCTTCTTTTGTTTCAAAAGTACACTATTTTTTCATTTCGAGTCTATTCACAAGGTTTTAAGCAATCGTTGGATAAAACGATCGTGAGTTTCACAAGTTTTGAATTTAAACAAATGAACACAAATGAGACACTACTAGGACGCTAAACACGAGTCCTTCAAAGATCAAATGCTTCTTTTGTTTCAAAAGTACACTATTTTTTCATTTCGAGTCTATTCACAAGGTTTTAAGCAGTCCTGGGATACAACGAGCGTGAGTTTGACAAGTGTTGAATTTAAACAAATGAACACATATAAGACACTACTAGGACGCTAAACACGAGTCCTTAAAAGATCAAATGCTTTTTTTGTTTCAAAAGTACACTATTTTTTCATTTCGAGTCTATTCACAAGGTTTTAAGCAGTCCTGGGATACAACGAGCGTGAGTTTGACAAGTGTTGAATTTAAACAAATGAACACATATAAGACACTACTAGGACGCTAAACACGAGTCCTTAAAAGATCAAATGCTTTTTTTGTTTCAAAAGTACACTATTTTTTCATTTGGAGTCTATTCACACGGTTTTAAGAAATCCTTGGATAAAACGAGCGTGAGTTTGACAAGTTTTAAATTTAAACAAATGAACACATATAAGACACTAATAGGACGCTAAACTCGAGTCCTTAAAAGATCAAATGCTTTTTTTGTTTCAAAAGTACACTATTTTTTCATTTCGAGTCTATTCACAAGGTTTTAAGCAATCGTTGGATAAAACGATCGTGAGTTTGAGAAGTTTTGAATTTAAACAAATGAACACAAATGAGACACTACTAGGACGCTAAACACGAGTCCTTCAAAGATCAAATGCTTCTTTTGTTTCAAAAGTACACTATTTTTTCATTTCGAGTCTATTCACAAGGTTTTAAGCAGTCCTGGGATACAACGAGCGTGAGTTTGACAAGTTTTAAATTTAAACAAATGAACACATATAAGACACTACTAGGACGCTAAACTCGAGTCTTTAAAAGATCAAATGCTTTTTTTGTTTCAAAAGTACACTATTTTTTCATTTGGAGTCTATTCACACGGTTTTAAGAAATCCTTGGATAAAACGAGCGTGAGTTTGACAAGTGTTGAATTTAAACAAATGAACACATATAAGACACTACTAGGACGCTAAACACGAGTCCTTAAAAGATCAAATGCTTTTTTTGTTTCAAAAGTACACTATTTTTTCATTTCGAGTCTATTCACAAGGTTTTAAGCAATCTTGGGATACAACGAGCGTGAGTTTCACAAGTGTTGAATTTAAACAAATGAACACATATAAGACACTACTAGGACGCTAAACACGAGTCCTTAAAAGATCAAATGCTTTTTTTGTTTCAAAAGTACACTGTTTTTTCATTTCGAGTCTATTCACAAGGTTTTAAGCAATCCTGGGATACAACGAGCGTGAGTTTCACAAGTGTTGAATTTAAACAAATGAACACATATAAGACACTACTAGGACGCTAAACTAGAGTCCTTTAAAGATCAAATGCTTCTTTTGTTTCAAAAGTACACTATTTTTTCATTTGGAGTCTATTCACAAGGTTTTAAGCAATAGTTCGATAAAACGAGCGTGAGTTTGACAAGTTTTGAATTTAAACAAATGAACACATATAAGACACTACTAGGACGCTAAACTAGAGTCCTTAAAAGATCAAATGCTTCTTTTGTTTGAAAAGTACACTATTTTTTCATTTGGAGTCTATTTGCACGATTTTAAGCATTCGTGGGAGAAAACGAGCGTGAGTTTGACTAGCTTTTGAATTTGAACATATGAACACATATGACACACTACTTGGATGCTAAAACCGAGTCCTTAAAAGATCAAATGCTTTTTTTGTTTCAAAACTACACTATTTTTTCATTTGGAGTCTATTCACAAGGTTTTAAGCAATCATTGGATAAAACGAGCGTGAGTTTGACAAGTTTTGAATTTAAACAAATGAACACATATAAGACACTACTAGGACGCTAAACACGAGTCCTTAAAAGATCAAATGCTTCTTTTGTTTCAAAAGTACACTATTTTTTCATTTCGAGTCTATTCACAAGGTTTTAAGCTATCCTGGGATACAACGAGCGTGAGTTTCACAAGTGTTGAATTTAAACAAATGAACACATATAAGACACTACTAGGACGCTAAACACGAGTCCTTAAAAGATCAAATGCTTTTTTTGTTTCAAAAGTACACTATTTTTTCATTTGGAGTCTATTCACATGGTTTTAAGCAATCCTGGGATACAACGAGCGTGAGTTTGACAAGTTTTAAATTTAAACAAATGAACACATATAAGACACTACTAGGACGCTAAACTCGAGTCTTTAAAAGATCAAATGCTTTTTTTGTTTCAAAAGTACACTATTTTTTCATTTGGAGTCTATTCACACGGTTTTAAGAAATCCTTGGATAAAACGAGCGTGAGTTTGACAAGTTTTAAATTTAAACAAATGAACACATATAAGACACTAATAGGACGCTAAACTCGAGTCCTTAAAAGATCAAATGCTTTTTTTGTTTCAAAAGTACACTATTTTTTCATTTCGAGTCTATTCACAAGGTTTTAAGCAATCGTTGGATAAAACGATCGTGAGTTTGAGAAGTTTTGAATTTAAACAAATGAACACAAATGAGACACTACTAGGACGCTAAACACGAGTCCTTCAAAGATCAAATGCTTCTTTTGTTTCAAAAGTACACTATTTTTTCATTTCGAGTCTATTCACAAGGTTTTAAGCAGTCCTGGGATACAACGAGCGTGAGTTTGACAAGTGTTGAATTTAAACAAATGAACACATATAAGACACTACTAGGACGCTAAACACGAGTCCTTAAAAGATCAAATGCTTTTTTTGTTTCAAAAGTACACTATTTTATCATTTCGAGTCTATTCACAAGGTTTTAAGCAATCTTGGGATACAACGAGCGTGAGTTTCACAAGTGTTGAATTTAAACAAATGAACACATATAAGACACTACTAGGACGCTAAACTAGAGTCCTTAAAAGATCAAATGCTTTTTTTGTTTCAAAAGTACACTATTTTATCATTTCGAGTCTATTCACAAGGTTTTAAGCAATCTTGGGATACAACGAGCGTGAGTTTCACAAGTGTTGAATTTAAACAAATGAACACATATAAGACACTACTAGGACGCTAAACTAGAGTCGTTAAAAGATCAAATGCTTCTTTTGTTTCAAAAGTACACTATTTTTTCATTTGGAGTCTATTCACAAGGGTTTAAGAAATCGTTGGATAAAAGGAGCGTGAGTTTGACAAGTTTTGAATTTAAACAAATGAACACATATAAGACACTACTAGGACGCTAAACACGAGTCCTTAAAAGATCAAATGCTTCTTTTGTTTCAAAAGTACACTATTTTTTCATTTCGAGTCTATTCACAAGGTTTTAAGCAGTCCTGGGATACAACGAGCGTGAGTTTCACAAGTGTTGAATTTAAACAAATGAACACATATAAGACACTACTAGGACGCTAAACACGAGTCCTTAAAAGATCAAATGCTTTTTTTGTTTCAAAAGTACACTATTTTATCATTTCGAGTCTATTCACAAGGTTTTAAGCAATCTTGGGATACAACGAGCGTGAGTTTCACAAGTGTTGAATTTAAACAAATGAACACATATAAGACACTACTAGGACGCTAAACTAGAGTCCTTAAAAGATCAAATGCTTTTTTTGTTTCAAAAGTACACTATTTTTTCATTTGGAGTCTATTCACAAGGTTTTAAGCAATAGTTCGATAAAACGAGCGTGAGTTTGACAAGTTTTGAATTTAAACAAATGAACACATATAAGACACTACTAGGACGCTAAACTAGAGTCCTTAAAAGATCAAATGCTTCTTTTGTTTCAAAAGTACACTATTTTTTCATTTCGAGTCTATTCACATGGTTTTAAGCAATCCTGGGATACAACGAGCGTGAGTTTGACAAGTTTTAAATTTAAAAAAATGAACACATATAAGACACTACTAGGACGCTAAACTCGAGTCTTTAAAAGATCAAATGCTTTTTTTGTTTCAAAAGTACACTATTTTTTCATTTGGAGTCTATTCACACGGTTTTAAGAAATCCTTGGATAAAACGAGCGTGAGTTTGACAAGTTTTAAATTTAAACAAATGAACACATATAAGACACCAATAGGACGCTAAACTCGAGTCCTTAAAAGATCAAATGCTTTTTTTGTTTCAAAAGTACACTATTTTTTCATTTCGAGTCTATTCACAAGGTTTTAAGCAATCGTTGGATAAAACGAGCGTGAGTTTGAGAAGTTTTGAATTTAAACAAATGAACAAAAATGAGACACTACTAGGACGCTAAACACGAGTCCTTCAAAGATCAAATGCTTCTTTTGTTTCAAAAGTACACTATTTTTTCATTTCGAGTCTATTCACAAGGTTTTAAGCAGTCCTGGGATACAACGAGCGTGAGTTTGACAAGTTTTAAATTTAAACAAATGAACACATATAAGACACTACTAGGACGCTAAACTCGAGTCTTTAAAAGATCAAATGCTTTTTTTGTTTCAAAAGTACACTATTTTTTCATTTGGAGTCTATTCACACGGTTTTAAGAAATCCTTGGATAAAACGAGCGTGAGTTTGACAAGTGTTGAATTTAAACAAATGAACACATATAAGACACTACTAGGACGCTAAACACGAGTCCTTAAAAGATCAAATGCTTTTTTTGTTTCAAAAGTACACTATTTTTTCATTTCGAGTCTATTCACAAGGTTTTAAGCAATCTTGGGATACAACGAGCGTGAGTTTCACAAGTGTTGAATTTAAACAAATGAACACATATAAGACACTACTAGGACGCTAAACACGAGTCCTTAAAAGATCAAATGCTTTTTTTGTTTCAAAAGTACACTGTTTTTTCATTTCGAGTCTATTCACAAGGTTTTAAGCAATCCTGGGATACAACGAGCGTGAGTTTCACAAGTGTTGAATTTAAACAAATGAACACATATAAGACACTACTAGGACGCTAAACTAGAGTCCTTTAAAGATCAAATGCTTCTTTTGTTTCAAAAGTACACTATTTTTTCATTTGGAGTCTATTCACAAGGTTTTAAGCAATAGTTCGATAAAACGAGCGTGAGTTTGACAAGTTTTGAATTTAAACAAATGAACACATATAAGACACTACTAGGACGCTAAACTAGAGTCCTTAAAAGATCAAATGCTTCTTTTGTTTGAAAAGTACACTATTTTTTCATTTGGAGTCTATTTGCACGATTTTAAGCATTCGTGGGAGAAAACGAGCGTGAGTTTGACTAGCTTTTGAATTTGAACATATGAACACATATGACACACTACTTGGATGCTAAAACCGAGTCCTTAAAAGATCAAATGCTTTTTTTGTTTCAAAACTACACTATTTTTTCATTTGGAGTCTATTCACAAGGTTTTAAGCAATCATTGGATAAAACGAGCGTGAGTTTGACAAGTTTTGAATTTAAACAAATGAACACATATAAGACACTACTAGGACGCTAAACACGAGTCCTTAAAAGATCAAATGCTTCTTTTGTTTCAAAAGTACACTATTTTTTCATTTCGAGTCTATTCACAAGGTTTTAAGCTATCCTGGGATACAACGAGCGTGAGTTTCACAAGTGTTGAATTTAAACAAATGAACACATATAAGACACTACTAGGACGCTAAACACGAGTCCTTAAAAGATCAAATGCTTTTTTTGTTTCAAAAGTACACTATTTTTTCATTTGGAGTCTATTCACATGGTTTTAAGCAATCCTGGGATACAACGAGCGTGAGTTTGACAAGTTTTAAATTTAAACAAATGAACACATATAAGACACTACTAGGACGCTAAACTCGAGTCTTTAAAAGATCAAATGCTTTTTTTGTTTCAAAAGTACACTATTTTTTCATTTGGAGTCTATTCACACGGTTTTAAGAAATCCTTGGATAAAACGAGCGTGAGTTTGACAAGTTTTAAATTTAAACAAATGAACACATATAAGACACTAATAGGACGCTAAACTCGAGTCCTTAAAAGATCAAATGCTTTTTTTGTTTCAAAAGTACACTATTTTTTCATTTCGAGTCTATTCACAAGGTTTTAAGCAATCGTTGGATAAAACGATCGTGAGTTTGAGAAGTTTTGAATTTAAACAAATGAACACAAATGAGACACTACTAGGACGCTAAACACGAGTCCTTCAAAGATCAAATGCTTCTTTTGTTTCAAAAGTACACTATTTTTTCATTTCGAGTCTATTCACAAGGTTTTAAGCAGTCCTGGGATACAACGAGCGTGAGTTTGACAAGTGTTGAATTTAAACAAATGAACACATATAAGACACTACTAGGACGCTAAACACGAGTCCTTAAAAGATCAAATGCTTTTTTTGTTTCAAAAGTACACTATTTTATCATTTCGAGTCTATTCACAAGGTTTTAAGCAATCTTGGGATACAACGAGCGTGAGTTTCACAAGTGTTGAATTTAAACAAATGAACACATATAAGACACTACTAGGACGCTAAACTAGAGTCCTTAAAAGATCAAATGCTTTTTTTGTTTCAAAAGTACACTATTTTATCATTTCGAGTCTATTCACAAGGTTTTAAGCAATCTTGGGATACAACGAGCGTGAGTTTCACAAGTGTTGAATTTAAACAAATGAACACATATAAGACACTACTAGGACGCTAAACTAGAGTCGTTAAAAGATCAAATGCTTCTTTTGTTTCAAAAGTACACTATTTTTTCATTTGGAGTCTATTCACAAGGGTTTAAGAAATCGTTGGATAAAAGGAGCGTGAGTTTGACAAGTTTTGAATTTAAACAAATGAACACATATAAGACACTACTAGGACGCTAAACACGAGTCCTTAAAAGATCAAATGCTTCTTTTGTTTCAAAAGTACACTATTTTTTCATTTCGAGTCTATTCACAAGGTTTTAAGCAGTCCTGGGATACAACGAGCGTGAGTTTCACAAGTGTTGAATTTAAACAAATGAACACATATAAGACACTACTAGGACGCTAAACACGAGTCCTTAAAAGATCAAATGCTTTTTTTGTTTCAAAAGTACACTATTTTATCATTTCGAGTCTATTCACAAGGTTTTAAGCAATCTTGGGATACAACGAGCGTGAGTTTCACAAGTGTTGAATTTAAACAAATGAACACATATAAGACACTACTAGGACGCTAAACTAGAGTCCTTAAAAGATCAAATGCTTTTTTTGTTTCAAAAGTACACTATTTTTTCATTTGGAGTCTATTCACAAGGTTTTAAGCAATAGTTCGATAAAACGAGCGTGAGTTTGACAAGTTTTGAATTTAAACAAATGAACACATATAAGACACTACTAGGACGCTAAACTAGAGTCCTTAAAAGATCAAATGCTTCTTTTGTTTCAAAAGTACACTATTTTTTCATTTCGAGTCTATTCACATGGTTTTAAGCAATCCTGGGATACAACGAGCGTGAGTTTGACAAGTTTTAAATTTAAAAAAATGAACACATATAAGACACTACTAGGACGCTAAACTCGAGTCTTTAAAAGATCAAATGCTTTTTTTGTTTCAAAAGTACACTATTTTTTCATTTGGAGTCTATTCACACGGTTTTAAGAAATCCTTGGATAAAACGAGCGTGAGTTTGACAAGTTTTAAATTTAAACAAATGAACACATATAAGACACCAATAGGACGCTAAACTCGAGTCCTTAAAAGATCAAATGCTTTTTTTGTTTCAAAAGTACACTATTTTTTCATTTCGAGTCTATTCACAAGGTTTTAAGCAATCGTTGGATAAAACGAGCGTGAGTTTGAGAAGTTTTGAATTTAAACAAATGAACAAAAATGAGACACTACTAGGACGCTAAACACGAGTCCTTCAAAGATCAAATGCTTCTTTTGTTTCAAAAGTACACTATTTTTTCATTTCGAGTCTATTCACAAGGTTTTAAGCAGTCCTGGGATACAACGAGCGTGAGTTTCACAAGTGTTGAATTTAAACAAATGAACACATATAAGACACTTCTAGGACGCTAAACACGAGTCCTTAAAAGATCAAATGCTTTTTTTGTTTCAAAAGTACACTATTTTTTCATTTCGAGTCCATTCACAAGGTTTTAAGCAATCTTGGGATACAACGAGCGTGAGTTTCACAAGTGTTGAATTTAAACAAATGAACACATATAAGACACTACTAGGACGCTAAACTAGAGTCCTTTAAAGATCAAATGCTTCTTTTGTTTCAAAAGTACACTATTTTTTCATTTGGAGACTATTCACAAGGTTTTAAGCAATAGTTCGATAAAACGAGCGTGAGTTTGACAAGTTTTGAATTTAAACAAATGAACACATATAAGACACCAATAGGACGCTAAACTCGAGTCCTTAAAAGATCAAATGCTTTTTTTGTTTCAAAAGTACACTATTTTTTCATTTCGAGTCTATTCACAAGGTTTTAAGCAATCGTTGGATAAAACGAGCGTGAGTTTGAGAAGTTTTGAATTTAAACAAATGAACAAAAATGAGACACTACTAGGACGCTAAACACGAGTCCTTCAAAGATCAAATGCTTCTTTTGTTTCAAAAGTACACTATTTTTTCATTTCGAGTCTATTCACAAGGTTTTAAGCAGTCCTGGGATACAACGAGCGTGAGTTTCACAAGTGTTGAATTTAAACAAATGAACACATATAAGACACTTCTAGGACGCTAAACACGAGTCCTTAAAAGATCAAATGCTTTTTTTGTTTCAAAAGTACACTATTTTTTCATTTCGAGTCTATTCCTAAGGTTTTAAGCAATCGTTGGATAAAACGAGCGTGAGTTTGAGAAGTTTTGAATTTAAACAAATGAACAAAAATGAGACACTACTAGGATGCTAAACACGAGTCCTTCAAAGATCAAATGCTTCTTTTGTTTCAAAAGTACACTATTTTTTCATTTCGAGTCTATTCACAAGGTTTTAAGCAGTCCTGGGATACAACGAGCGTGAGTTTCACAAGTGTTGAATTTAAACAAATGAACACATATAAGACACTACTAGGACGCTAAACTAGAGTCCTTTAAAGATCAAATGCTTCTTTTGTTTCAAAAGTACACTATTTTTTCATTTGGAGTCTATTCACAAGGTTTTAAGCAATAGTTCGATAAAACGAGCGTGAGTTTGACTAGCTTTTGAATTTGAACATATGAACACATATGACACACTACTTGGATGCTAAAACCGAGTCCTTAAAAGATCAAATGCTTTTTTTGTTTCAAAAGTACACTATTTTTTCATTTGGAGTCTATTCACAAGGTTTTAAGCAATCGTTGGATAAAACGAGCGTGAGTTTGACAAGTTTTGAATTTTAACAAATGAACACATATAAGACACTACTAGGACGCTAAACAGGAGTCCTTCAAAGATCAAATGCTTCTTTTGTTTCAAAAGTACACTATTTTTTCATTTCGAGTCTATTCACAAGGTTTTAAGCAGTCCTGGGATACAACGAGCGTGAGTTTCACAAGTGTTGAATTTAAACAAATGAACACATATAAGACACTACTAGGACGCTAAACACGAGTCCTTAAAAGATCAAATGCTTTTTTTGTTTCAAAAGTACACTATTTTTTCATTTCGAGTCTATTCACAAGGTTTTAAGCAATCGTTGGATAAAACGAGCGTGAGTTTGAGAAGTTTTGAATTTAAACAAATGAACAAAAATGAGACACTACTAGGACGCTAAACACGAGTCCTTCAAGGATCAAATGCTTTTTTTGTTTCAAAAGTACACTATTTTTGCATTTCGGGTCTATTCACAAGGTTTTAAGCAATCCTGGGATACAACGAGCGTGAGTTTCACAAGTGTTGAATTTAAACAAATGAACACATATAAGACACTACTAGGACGCTAAACTAGAGTCCTTAAAAGATCAAATGCTTCTTTTGTTTCAAAAGTACACTATTTTTTCATTTGGAGTCTATTCACAATGGTTTAAGAAATCGTTGGATAAAACGAGCGTGAGTTTGACAAGTTTTGAATTTAAACAAATGAACACATATAAGACACTACTAGGACGCTAAACACGAGTCCTTAAAAGATCAAATGCTTCTTTTGTTTCAAAAGTGGACTATTTTTTCATTTCGAGTCTATTCACAAGGTTTTAAGTAGTCCTGGGATACAACGAGCGTGAGTTTCACAAGTGTTGAATTTAAACAAATGAACACGTATAAGACACTACTAGGACGCTAAACACGAGTCCTTAAAAGATCAAATGCTTTTTTTGTTTCAAAAGTACACTATTTTTTCATTTCGAGTCTATTCACATGGTTTTAAGCAATCCTGGGATAAAACGAGCGTGAGTTTGACAAGTTTTAAATTTAAACAAATGAACACATATAAGACACTACTAGGACGCTAAACTCGAGTCTTTAAAAGATCAAATGCTTTTTTTGTTTCAAAAGTACACTATTTTTTCATTTGGAGTCTATTCACACGGTTTTAAGAAATCCTTGGATAAAACGAGCGTGAGTTTGACAAGTTTTAAATTTAAACAAATGAACACATATAAGACACTACTAGGACGCTAAACTAGAGTCCTTTAAAGATCAAATGCTTCTTTTGTGTCAAAAGTACACTATTTTTTCATTTGGAGTCTATTCACAAGGTTTTAAGCAATAGTTCGATAAAACGAGCGTGTGTTTGACAAGTTTTGAATTTAAAGAAATGAACATATATAAGACACTACTAGGACGCTAAACTAGAGTCCTTAAAAGATCAAATGCTTCTTTTGTTTCAAAAGTACACTATTTTTTCATTTGGAGTCTATTCACAAGGGTTTAAGAAATCGTTGGATAAAACGAGCGTGAGTTTGACAAGTTTTGAATTTAAACAAATGAACACATATAAGACACTACTAGGACGCTAAACTAGAGTCCTTAAAAGATCAAATGCTTCTATTGTTTCAAAAGTACACTATTTTTTCATTTGGAGTCTATTTGCACGATTTTAAGCATTCGTGGGAGAAAACGAGCGTGAGTTTGACTAGCTTTTGAATTTGAACATATGAACACATATGACACACTACTTGGATGCTAAAACCGAGTCCTTAAAAGATCAAATGCTTTTTTTGTTTCAAAAGTACACTATTTTTTCATTTGGAGTCTATTCACAAGGTTTTAAGCAATCGTTGGATAAAACGAGCGTGAGTTTGACAAGTTTTGAATTTTAACAAATGAACACATATAAGACACTACTAGGACGCTAAACAGGAGTCCTTCAAAGATCAAATGCTTCTTTTGTTTCAAAAGTACACTATTTTTTCATTTCGAGTCTATTCACAAGGTTTTAAGCAGTCCTGGGATACAACGAGCGTGAGTTTCACAAGTGTTGAATTTAAACAAATGAACACATATAAGACACTACTAGGACGCTAAACACGAGTCCTTAAAAGATCAAATGCTTTTTTTGTTTCAAAAGTACACTATTTTTTCATTTCGAGTCTATTCACAAGGTTTTAAGCAATCCTGGGATACAACGAGCGTGAGTTTCACAAGTGTTGAATTTAAACAAATGAACACATATAAGACACTACTAGGACGCTAAACTAGAGTCCTTTAAAGATCAAATGCTTCTTTTGTTTCAAAAGTACACTATTTTTTCATTTGGAGTCTATTCACAATGTTTTAAGCAATAGTTCGATAAAACGAGCGTGAGTTTGACAAGTTTTGAATTTAAACAAATGAACACATATAAGACACCAATAGGACGCTAAACTCGAGTCCTTAAAAGATCAAATGCTTTTTTTGTTTCAAAAGTACACTATTTTTTCATTTCGAGTCTATTCACAAGGTTTTAAGCAATCGTTGGATAAAACGAGCGTGAGTTTGAGAAGTTTTGAATTTAAACAAATGAACAAAAATGAGACACTACTAGGACGCTAAACACGAGTCCTTCAAAGATCAAATGCTTCTTTTGTTTCAAAAGTACACTATTTTTTCATTTCGAGTCTATTCACAAGGTTTTAAGCAGTCCTGGGATACAACGAGCGTGAGTTTCACAAGTGTTGAATTTAAACAAATGAACACATATAAGACACTTCTAGGACGCTAAACACGAGTCCTTAAAAGATCAAATGCTTTTTTTGTTTCAAAAGTACACTATTTTTTCATTTGGAGTCTATTCACAAGGGTTTAAGAAATCGTTGGATAAAACGAGCGTGAGTTTGACAAGTTTTGAATTTAAACAAATGAACACATATAAGACACTACTAGGACGCTAAACTAGAGTCCTTAAAAGATCAAATGCTTCTTTTGTTTGAAAAGTACACTATTTTTTCATTTGGAGTCTATTTGCACGATTTTAAGCATTCGTGGGAGAAAACGAGCGTGAGTTTGACTAGCTTTTGAATTTGAACATATGAACACATATGACACACTACTTGGATGCTAAAACCGAGTCCTTAAAAGATCAAATGCTTTTTTTGTTTCAAAAGTACACTATTTTTTCCTTTGGAGTCTATTCACAAGATTTTAAGCAATCGTTGGATAAAACGAGCGTGAGTTTGACAAGTTTTGAATTTTAACAAATGAACACGTATAAGACACTACTAGGACGCTAAACACGAGTCCTTAAAAGATCAAATGCTTCTTTTGTTTCAAAAGTACACTATTTTTTCATTTCGAGTCTATTCACAAGGTTTTAAGCAGTCCTGGGATACAACGAGCGTGAGTTTCACAAGTGTTGAATTTAAACAAATGAACACATATAAGACACTACTAGGACGCTAAACACGAGTCCTTAAAAGATCAAATGCTTTTTTTGTTTCAAAAGTACACTATTTTTTCATTTCGAGTCTATTCACAAGGTTTTAAGCAATCCTGGGATACAACGAGCGTGAGTTTCACAAGTGTTGAATTTAAACAAATGAACACATATAAGACACTACTAGGACGCTAAACTAGAGTCCTTTAAAGATCAAATGCTTCTTTTGTTTCAAAAGTACACTATTTTTTCATTTGGAGTCTATTCACAATGTTTTAAGCAATAGTTCGATAAAACGAGCGTGAGTTTGACAAGTTTTGAATTTAAACAAATGAACACATATAAGACACTACTAGGACGCTAAACTAGAGTCCTTAAAAGATCAAATGCTTCTTTTGTTTGAAAAGTACACTATTTTTTCATTTGGAGTCTATTTGCACGATTTTAAGCATTCGTGGGAGAAAACGAGCGTGAGTTTGACTAGCTTTTGAATTTGAACATATGAACACATATAACACACTACTTGGATGCTAAAACCGAGTCCTTAAAAGATCAAATGCTTTTTTTGTTTCAAAAGTACACTATTTTTTCCTTTGGAGTCTATTCACAAGATTTTAAGCAATCGTTGGATAAAACGAGCGTGAGTTTGACAAGTTTTGAATTTTAACAAATGAACACGTATAAGACACTACTAGGACGCTAAACACGAGTCCTTAAAAGATCAAATGCTTCTTTTGTTTCAAAAGTACACTATTTTTTCATTTCGAGTCTATTCACAAGGTTTTAAGCAATCCTGGGATACAACGAGCGTGAGTTTCACAAGTGTTGAATTTAAACAAATGAACACATATAAGACACTACTAGGACGCTAAACTAGAGTCCTTAAAAGATCAAATGCTTCTTTTGTTTCAAAAGTACACTATTTTTTCATTTCGAGTCTATTCACATGGTTTTAAGCAATCCTGGGATACAACGAGCGTGAGTTTGACAAGTTTTAAATTTAAACAAATGAACACATATAAGACACTACTAGGACGCTAAACTCGAGTCTTTAAAAGATCAAATGCTTTTTTTGTTTCAAAAGTACACTATTTTTTCATTTGGACTCTATTCACACGGTTTTAAGAAATCCTTGGATAAAACGAGCGTGAGTTTGACAAGTTTTAAATTTAAACAACTGAACACATATAAGACACTACTAGGACGCTAAACTAGAGTCGTTAAAAGATCAAATGCTTCTTTTGTTTCAAAAGTACACTATTTTTTCATTTGGAGTCTATTCACAAGGGTTTAAGAAATCGTTGGATAAAACGAGCGTGAGTTTGACAAGTTTTGAATTTAAACAAATGAACACATATAAGACACTACTAGGACGCTAAACACGAGTCCTTAAAAGATCAAATGCTTCTTTTGTTTCAAAAGTACACTATTTTTTCATTTCGAGTCTATTCACAAGGTTTTAAGCAGTCCTGGGATACAACGAGCGTGAGTTTCACAAGTGTTGAATTTAAACAAATGAACACATATAAGACACTACTAGGACGCTAAACACGAGTCCTTAAAAGATCAAATGCTTTTTTTGTTTCAAAAGTACACTATTTTTTCATTTCGAGTCTATTCACAAGGTTTTAAGCAATCCTGGGATACAACGAGCGTGAGTTTCACAAGTGTTGAATTTAAACAAATGAACACATATAAGACACTACTAGGACGCTAAACTAGAGTCCTTTAAAGATCAAATGCTTCTTTTGTTTCAAAAGTACACTATTTTTTCATTTGGAGTCTATTCACAATGTTTTAAGCAATAGTTCGATAAAACGAGCGTGAGTTTGACAAGTTTTGAATTTAAACAAATGAACACATATAAGACACTACTAGGACGCTAAACTAGAGTCCTTAAAAGATCAAATGCTTCTTTTGTTTGAAAAGTACACTATTTTTTCATTTGGAGTCTATTTGCACGATTTTAAGCATTCGTGGGAGAAAACGAGCGTGAGTTTGACTAGCTTTTGAATTTGAACATATGAACACATATGACACACTACTTGGATGCTAAAACCGAGTCCTTAAAAGATCAAATGCTTTTTTTGTTTCAAAAGTACACTATTTTTTCATTTGGAGTCTATTCACAAGATTTTAAGCAATTGTTGTATAAAACGAGCGTGAGTTTGACAAGTTTTGAATTTTAACAAATGAACACATATAAGACACTACTAGGACGCTAAACACGAGTCCTTAAAAGATCAAATGCTTCTTTTGTTTCAAAAGTACACTATTTTTTCATTTCGAGTCTATTCACAAGGTTTTAAGCAATCCTGGGATACAACGAGCGTGAGTTTCACAAGTGTTGAATTTAAACAAATGAACACATATAAGACACTACTAGGACGCTAAACTAGAGTCCTTAAAAGATCAAATGCTTTTTTTGTTTCAAAAGTACACTATTTTTTCATTTCGAGTCTATTCACATGGTTTTAAGCAATCCTGGGATACAACGAGCGTGAGTTTGACAAGTTTTAAATTTAAACAAATGAACACATATAAGACACTACTAGGACGCTAAACTCGAGTCTTTAAAAGATCAAATGCTTTTTTTGTTTCAAAAGTACACTATTTTTTCATTTGGAGTCTATTCACACGGTTTTAAGAAATCCTTGGATAAAACGAGCGTGAGTTTGACAAGTTTTAAATTTAAACAAATGAACACATATAAGACACTAATAGGACGCTAAACTCGAGTCCTTAAAAGATCAAATGCTTTTTTTGTTTCAAAAGTACACTATTTTTTCATTTCGAGTCTATTCACAAGGTTTTAAGCAATCCTTGGATACAACGAGCGTGAGTTTGACAAGTTTTAAATTTAAACAAATGAACACATATAAGACACTACTAGGACGCTAAACTCGAGTCTTTAAAAGATCAAATGCTTTTTTTGTTTCAAAAGTACACTATTTTTTCATTTGGAGTGTATTCACACGGTTTTAAGAAATCCTTGGATAAAACGAGCATGAGTTTGACAAGTTTTAAATTTAAACAAATGAACACATATAAGACACTAATAGGACGCTAAACTCGAGTCCTTAAAAGATCAAATGCTTTTTTTGTTTCAAAAGTACACTATTTTTTCATTTCGAGTCTATTCACAAGGTTTTAAGCAATCGTTGGATAAAACGAGCGTGAGTTTGAGAAGTTTTTGATAGTTCACATTTTGTATGCATTTATAGCATCCATATTTTGTGTCTTTGTGATGTGTTCGATTTAAACTAGTTGCATTTTACATTGTTTTGTGTTAGTATGCAGCTATGTGTTTGTTAGGAGCAATTGGAAGGCAAATGAAGCAAAAACACCACTTTTGGTGTCCGAGCATTACTCCAAGCATGGAGAGGAGTTTGATGTGTTAATTTGAAGTCCAAGTGAAGAATTGAGGACAAGTTGGTTGCTAGAATTTCAGGAATTGACATGGGGTGCAATTCGGCCAGTTTGGGTGATTTTATGCATGGCACATGCATTGGATTCAGATTTGGTGGTTTCACACACCTTGCCATGCATTAATTCACATCTCCACCCTTACCATTAGTTAAACCATTCAGCCATACATTTTCACAAACAATTTCACCCCATGCCGTGAGTATTTTACACTTGGACAGCCTGTCATTGCAGAATTCACATGCTCTTCCATTCAAATGACCACATGCTTGCCCATTCAATCCCATGCCATGCACTATCCATTTCAGAAATTGAATTACCCATCATTACACTCACTTGCATCTCATACTCTACATTTGTTGAGATCCAATCTTGGATCTAAATCTGAAAAGCTACTCCATCCATTCCCTTTAAGTGTAGTCTTCAAGAAATCTGAAAACATTCCTGATTCTATCTTCATTTAGACACAAACTCTCCATTTTCAGAACCTACATTCTATACCACATTCATTCCATCTCTCATACACCAAAAACACTCCATTCTTCCGTCCATTTTTCTACCATTCTACACAAACCATCTCACCACAACCGTGTCACATTCCTTTTCACCACCCTTGGAGGAACTACACCACACTTGGAGGAGCTTGCACCGAAGGTCACTACCAAGGGATCTTCAACACAGTTTTGCTTCAAGGGGTTCTTTTTCTTCTTATCTCTATGTACACTCATGTTATATTCCTATGTCAAATCTTTGTAAACATGAAGTGTAACTAATCTTTCTATAGGGATTCGATGTAGCCTAGCAAGATTGCCATGTAGTTAATTTGGAATGCTCATGTTATCCTTCTATTTCTTGTTCCATTCTCGGATTTAATTGTGACTTTGTGAGTTGATTTTAATGCTTGATCACCATTTGAATTACCCATAGGTTGTATAACCAATCTTATAGCACACATCATGCATAACCTTGGCGGATATGGGAATGATTGAAGGGAATGTTTGGCACACATCATGCCAAGTTTTCCCTTTGGTTTTATGAAAGTTTCTTATGCTTAATACATTCTTGATTAGGAACCAAAGTTGCACATCACAATTAGGTTCATGACTAGGAATATTTGATCAAAACCACACATCATATGGATGATCATATCTAAGTGAAACAAACTCAAGAAATAGATAGATGGATGAGCATAACTTGACTTAACAAACATGGAATCGATTAGCAAAGGTGAAACCGAATCCCTAGCTCTCTCTCTATTGTTACAAGCCCTAGCCTCAACTCCCTTGGTTCTATCTCATTTTATTACTTGTTATTTCATATACTTGTTTCATTGCCGTGTGTTTCAACTTACAACCTCAAATCTGTCTAAATTACTTAGTTCTAGTTTCTATTCAAGTTCTTGCAAAACAAGTGGTTATATAGGTCTAATTAGTCCCTGTGGATTCGACACCCTTACTCGTGCTATTATACTCAACTTGTTTGTAGCACTAGGAAGGAAAAAACTTCAACAAAAATGGCGCCGTTGCCGGGGACTGATTTCAGTCCCTTGTAATTGCTTGTTTTGCTATTTAAACTTTGTTATTTTCATTCTAAGTAGAGTTTAGTTTTGATTTCTGTTTAATCTTGTTTGCTTTGTTTGTTTTAGGTAGTATATGTCACATAGACTTGTTGAGTTGGGCCAAAGAATTGAACGTTTGAAAGGCAACACTTTGGACAACTTTGTGCCATCTAGTTCATCCCTTGTCCGAGAAGAAGAGGAAGGAACTTCATCTAGTTCCACAAGTGCAACTTCTGAGCACATTCATTGGGAAAGAGAAGAGATGGCAGCCAACCAAGATGAACTTAGAGCCTTGGAAGACTTTGCACAACCAATCATACCAAATTCTCCTTCATGCATCTTGCTCTCCACCGAAGCTAGAAACTATGATCTTAAGTCTTCACATTTTCATATGCTTCCCTCATTTTATGGCATACCTAATGAAGATCCTTTAGCTCATGTTAAAGAGTTTTACAATGTTGTGAGTGGTTTACCTTTGCAGGGAGTAAGTGAAGCAAACTTGAGAATGAGAGTGTTTCCTTACACTTTGAAAGACAAGGCCAAGAGTTGGTTAATGACCTTAGCTCCGGGTTCACTCACCACATGGGATGCCGTGGCTAAGAAATTCTTGGAGAAGTTCTTCTCCACTCAAAAGACAGCCACATTAAGGGGACAAATCTTCAACTTCAAACAAGATGATGGAGAACCTTTCAATGAGTGTTGGGAGCGTTTTAAAGGACATTTGCTACAATGTCCACACCATGGGTTACCTCTTCACTTACAAATGCAAATTTTTTATGATGGATTATGATAGTTCACATTTCATTTGCATTTATAGCATACATATTTGGTGTCTTGGTGATGTGTTCGATTTAAATTAGTTGCATTTTACATTGTTTTGTGTTAGTATGCAGCTATGTGTTTGTTAGGAGCAATTGGAAGGCAAATGAAGCAAAAACACCACTTTTGGTGTCCGAGCATTACTCCAAGCATGGAGAGGTGTTTGATGTGTTAATTTGAAGTCCAAGTGAAGAATTGAGGACAAGTTGGTTGCTAGAATTTCAGGAATTGACAAAGGGTGCAATTCGGCCAGTTTGGGGAATTCTATGCATGGCACATGCATGGGATTCAGATTGGGAGGTTTAACACACCTTGCCATGCATTTGGTTACCCTTTTACCCCCTTTTTCACCTAGAACATTCACCCCCCATTTAGTTACACCATTCAGCCACAATTACACCACAAATTCACCCATGCCGTCAGTTTTATATTCATTAAAACCTGCCCTTGCAGTCATTCCACATGCTTCTCCATTCAAATTGACCACATGCTTGCTCAAATTCACCCATGCCGTGCACTACCTATTTCAGAATTTGAATCACCATCATTACACTCACTTGGATCTCATATTCTACATTTGTTGAGATCCAATCTTGGATCTAAAATCTGAAACAATTATTCCTTGTTCTTCCTTTAAGTATTGTATTCAAGAAATCTGAAAGGGGACATTTCCATAACTCTACATTCGAAACCTACATTCCATACGACTCCCATTGCATCTCTCACACACAAAAACACACCATTTCTGCCCATTCTCTCCCATTTCACAGAAACCATCTCATTATCACCGTGCCACATCCATCTACACCATTCTTGGAGGACTACACCACACTTGGAGAACTTGCACCGAAGGCCATTCCCAAGTGATCTTCAACACAGTTTTGCTTCAAGGGGTTCTTCTTCTTAATTCTATGTACACTCATGTTATATTTCTATGTCAAATCTTTGTAAACATGAAGTGTAACTAATCTCTCTATAGGGATTCGATGTAGCCTAGCAAGATTGCCATGTAGTTAACTCGGAAATGCTCAGTTCATCATTCTATTTCTTGTTTCACTCTCTGATTTTAATTGTGACTTAGTGTGTTGATTTTGATGCTTGATCACCATTTGAATTAACCATAAGTTGTTTAGCCAATCTTATAGCACACATCATGCATAACCTTGGCAGATATGGGAATGAATGAAGGGAATGTTTGGCATACATCCTGCCAAGTGTTTCCTTTGGTTTTATGAAAGTTTCTTATGCTTAACACATTCTTGATTAATAACCGAAGTTGCACATCACAATTAGGTCCATGATTAGGAATATTTGATCAAGACCACACACCATATGGATGATCATAACTAAAGTGAAACAAACTCAAGAAATAGATAGATGGGTGAGCATAACTTGAATTAACAAACATGGAATCAGTTAGCTATGGTGAAACCGAACCCCTAGTTCCTTCTCCCTATTGATACAATCCTTAGCCTCAACTCCCTCGGTTCTACCCCATTTTATTACTTGTTATCTCATCTACTTGTATTCCTTTCATTTCTGTGTGTATTAAGTTACAACATCTAAATCTGCCTAAATTGATTAATTCTAGTTTCTAGTAAGGTTCTTGCAAAACAAGTGGTTATATAGGTCTAATTAGTCCTTGTGGATTCGACACCCTTACTTGTGTTCTTATACTCAACATGTTTGTAGCACTAGGAAGGAAAAACTTCAACAAAAATGGCGCCGTTGCCGGGGACTGATTTCAGTCCCTTGTAATTGCTTGTTTTGCTATTTAAACTTTGTTATTTTCATTCTAAGTAGAGTTTAGTTTTGATTTCTGTTTAATCTTGTTTGCTTTGTTTGTTTTAGGTAGTATATGTCACATAGACTTGTTGAGTTGGGCCAAAGAATTGAACGTTTGAAAGGCAACACTTTGGACAACTTTGTGCCAACAAGTTCATCATCCTTTGTCCGAGGAGAAGAAGAAGCAAGTTCATCTAGTTCCACAAGTGAAGCTTCTGAGCACATTCATAGGGAAAGAGAAGAGATGGCAGCCAACCAAGATGAACTTAGAGCCTTGGAGGACTTTGCACAACCAATCATACCAAACTCTCCTTCATGCATCTTGCTCTCCACCGAAGCTAGAAACTATGATCTTAAGTCTTCACATTTTCATATGCTTCCTTCATTTTATGGCATACCTAATGAAGATCCTTTAGCTCATGTTAAAGAGTTTTACAATGTTGTGAGTGGTTTACCTTTGCAGGGAGTAAGTGAAGCAAACTTGAGGATGAGAGTGTTTCCTTACACTTTGAAAGACAAGGCCAAGAGTTGGTTGATGACCTTAGCTCCGGGTTCACTCACCACATGGGATGCCGTGGCTAAGAAGTTCTTGGAGAAATTCTTCTCCACTCAAAAGACAGCCACATTAAGGGGACAAATCTTCAATTTCAAACAAGATGATGGAGAGCCTTTCAATGAGTGATGGGAGCGTTTTAAAGGACATTTGCTACAATGTCCACACCATGGGTTACCTCTTCACTTACAAATGCAAATTTTTTATGATGGACTAACCCAAACATGTCAATCAACCGTTGATAATGCCGCAGGTGGTGCTTTGAAGAAAAAGAATGCTCAAGAGTCTTACAACATTTATGAGATGTTGGGATCTAATGCTCAACACAAAGATGTAAGGGGTAAGAAACTTGGAGTGTATGAAACAAGTTCTAACCATGATCTTTCTTTGCAGGTAGCTAACCTAGAAAGAAAGCTTGAATCCGTGCTCAACTTGGTGCCAACACCAAGTGAGGTGTGTGCCATTTGCAACATACCAAACCACCCTACTCATCAATGTCCATCTAGGGAGGCCTATCCCGAGTTTGTTCAAGAACAAGTGAACCTCATGAATTCTTACAATCAAAGGCCAAGGAATGATGCATTTTCAAACACATATAATCCGGGGTGGAGAGATCATCCCAACTTTTCATGGAAGAACAACAACAACTACCAAAATTTCCAACCAAGACCTCCCAATGCCAACCAAAATCAAGTCCAAAACTTCCAACCAAGACCTGCCCCTACACTTGAGGATACGGTTAAGTTGTTAGCTCAAAACACATTGCAATTCCAACAAGCCACAAATAGCACTTTCCAACAACATTCGGCTGCCCTAACCAAAATGGAGACACAATTGGGACAAATTGCAGATGCCTTGAACCAAAGAGAGGTTGGCAAGTTTCCAAGCCAACCCGTGATACTCCAAAGGAACCAAGAGCAAGCCAAAGCAATAACTACACTAAGAAATGGTAAGGTTATTGATAATAGAGTTGGAAATGAAGTTACTAATGAATTTGATCATGTGAATGTAGGTGCAAATGAGAAACCAAATGAGGAACCAAGCCATGCTTCTTCCTCAAATGAAGCACCAAACCTTCACAAGGCCGAGAAGCCTTACACTCCACCAATACCATTCCCTGGAAGACTTGCCAAGGGCAAGCAGGATAAGTCATTTAAAGAAATTTTTGATATTCTAAGTAAGGTGAATGTGAACTTACCTTTGCTTGATGTCATTAGGAACATGCCGGCTTATGGGAAATTCTTCAAGGAGTTAAACAACTACAAAAGGAAGTATGGACCACATGAGAAGGTAGTGGTGTCAGAGAATGTAAGTGCGGTGTTGCAAAGAAAACTTCCACCAAAGCTCAAAGATCCGGGAAGTTTTTCTATCAACATCACCATAGGGGACAAGAAAGTGGAGAAGGCCATGCTTGATTTGGGTGCTAGCATCAACTTAATGCCATACTCCGTGTACCTTCAACTAGGTTTGGGGGAATTGAAGGCCACAACCATTTCACTACAACTTGCGGACAGATCCGTAAAGTATCCAAGAGGTATAGTAGAGGACATTCTAGTTCAAATTGATAAACTAATCTTGCCTGTGGATTTTGTAGTGTTGGACATGGAAGAAGCACCTATACATGATAGAGAGTTGCCTATTTTGCTTGGAAGACCATTCATGGCCACGGCCAAGACCATCATTGATGTGCAAAATGGAATCCTCACTATGACAGTGCTAGGAGAGACCGTCCAATTCAAAGTGTTTGAGTCTCTTGCTCATCCTTCTTCATCTCTTGATTGCTATGCCATTGATGTGCTTGATTCACTTGTTTTCTCTAAGTTCTTGCAGGCACAACCTAATGAACCATTACAAACCGTTTTGACTCAATCTCAAGATGAGTTTGATGATGAAGATGCACTCATGGAAGTGGTTGCTGCCTTGGAAGCATTAGCACCATATCCTTTTAATGTTTCACCTCTTGTTGAGTCATTAGAACCATCAAGGTCACATTTAATCCCTTCCATTGTTAAGGCACCTAAACTTGAACTTAAACCACTTCCACCACATCTAAAATATGCATATCTAGCTGAATTTGAAACTCTACTTGTTATCATAGCCTCGGACTTAACACCTAATGAAGAAGATAAACTACTTAGGGTGTTAAAAGAGTCCAAATCGGCTATTGGTTGGTCTATTGCAGATATCAAGGGAATAAGCCCTACTAGGTGCATGCATAGGATCCTTTTGGAGGATGGAGCAAAGACAACCCGTGAGCCACAAAGAAGGCTCAATCCACACATGAAAGAAGTTGTTAGGGATGAAGTCTTGAAGTTGTTAGATGTGGGGATCATATATCCCATTTCTGATAGCAAATGGGTGAGTGCCATTCAAGTGGTACCAAAGAAGGTGGGAATCACGGTGATGAGGAATGAAAACAAAGAGCTTGTGACCATAAAACCCACGGCTAGTTGGAGAGTTTGCACCGATTACAGGAAGTTGAATTCTAACACTAGAAAAGATTACTTTCCCATGCCTTTCATAGATCAAATGCTTGAGAGATTGGCAGGTTATTCACACTATTGTTTTCTTGATGGTTACTCAGGTTACAATCAAATTGCAATTGCCCCGGAAGATCAAGAGAAAACAACATTCACATGTCCATTTGGCACATTTGCATATAGGAGAATGCCCTTTGGACTTTGCAATGCCCCGGCCACATTCCAAAGATGTATGTTGGCAATCTTTTCTGACATGGTGGAGAGGTTCATTGAGGTATTCATGGATGATTTTTCAGTGTTTGGTTCTTCTTTTGATGAATGTCTTAACCATCTCTCTTTAGTGCTTCAAAGGTGCCAAGAAACAAATTTGGTTCTCAATTGGGAGAAATGCCAATTCATGGTGAAACAAGGCATTGTTTTAGGCCATGTGATCTCTAGCAAAGGAATGGAGGTAGACAAAGCCAAAATTGACATTATCAACACTATGGCAGCTCCTACAACCGTGAAGGGAGTGAGAAGTTTCTTAGGGCATGCAGGCTTTTATAGACGTTTCATTAAGAACTTTTCAATGATAACTCGGCCTCTATGCAATTTGTTAGCTAAAGATGTTGTGTTTCACTTTGATAAAGCTTGTATGGATGCATTCAATACTTTGAAACATGAACTAACCTCGGCTCCTATCATTATGGCACCAGATTGGTCTCTACCTTTTGAATTAATGTGTGATGCCTCTGATTATGCTATTGGTGCAGTTTTAGGACAAAGGGTTAACAAACTCCCACATGTGATCTATTATGCAAGCCGTACTCTCAATGATGCTCAACTCAACTACTCCACAACTGAAAAGGAGTTGCTTGCTATTGTCTTTGCATTAGAGAAGTTTAGATCATATCTTGTGGGATCTAAAGTCATTGTGTTTTCTGATCATGCAGCCCTTAGGTATTTGATGACAAAGAAGGATGCTAAGCCGCGCCTAATTAGATGGATACTCTTACTACAAGAGTTTGATTTGGAAATTCGAGATAAGAAGGGAAGTGACAATGTTGTGGCTGACCATTTGTCTAGGCTTGATGAGAACCATGGAGTTGAACAACCCTTGCCTCTAAATGAATCATTTCTAGATGAACAACTCTTTGTTGTTCAAGAAAAGGAACCATGGTATGCTGATTTTGTCAATTACCTTGCTTGTGGTGTATTTAGAAATGACATTTCTTTTCAGGAAAGAAAGAAGTTCCTTGCCATGGTAAAGCACTACATGTGGGATGAGCCATACTTGTTTAAGTATTGCCCTGACCAAATCATTAGGAGATGTGTCCCAGAAAGTGAGCAACAAAGCATTCTAACATTTAGCCATACATTGGCATGTGGAGGACATTTTGGTGCCAAAAAGACATCCCTAAAGGTTTTACAATCTGGTTTCTTTTGGCCTACTCTATTCAAAGATGCTTTTGATTTTTGTTCTAAGTGTGATAGGTGCCAGAAAATGGGGAACATAAGCCGAAGGAATGAGATGCCATTGAACAACATTTTGGTGGTAGAACTCTTTGATGTTTGGGGAATCGACTTCATGGGACCATTCCCATCCTCTTTTGGTTACTTATACATTTTAGTGGCCGTAGATTATGTATCCAAATGGGTGGAAGCCATTGCTACAAGAACTAATGATCATAAGGTTGTGTTGAATTTTCTTAAAGATGTGATTTTTTGTAGGTTTGGAACACCAAGAGCTATTATTAGTGATGGTGGTACCCATTTCTGCAACAAACCTTTTGAATCCTTGATGAAGAAGTACAACATCAACCACAAAGTATCTACCCCGTACCATCCTCAAACCTCGGGCCAAGTGGAGATTAGCAATAGGGAGATCAAGAACATTTTGATGAAAACCGTGAGCCCTACAAGGAAGGATTGGTCATTGAGGTTGAATGATGCACTATGGGCATATAGGACAGCATACAAGACTCCCATTGGCATGAGTCCATATCGACTTGTGTTTGGGAAAGCTTGTCATTTGCCAATGGAGCTTGAACACCGTGCATATTGGGCCATCAAGAAGTTCAACTTTGATTACAAAGATGCGGGCATAGCAAGAAAGCTCCAACTTAATGAGTTGGAAGAGCTTAGAAATGAGGCATATGAGAATGCCAAAATCTACAAGGAAATGACTAAGCTCTATCATGACAAAGCCATCCTAAGGAAGGAGTTTCACCAAGGTATGAAAGTACTTTTGTTTGACTCACGTTTGAGACTTTTTCCAGGGAAATTGAAGTCTAGATGGGTTGGACCATTCAAGGTGGTGCAAACATTCCCCCACGGGGCTGTGGAAATTGAGAGCATGAAGAATGGCACCTCTTTTAAAGTCAATGGGCAGAGATTGAAGCCATATTTGGACAATGTGGAGGATGAGCTAATGTATCAAGTGGTGGATTACCTTGAATTTACAACACCGTGAACAATCTTCCATGTCTTGCCTAGACATTAAATAAAGCGCTTGCTAGGAGGCAACCTAGTGTGGTTTGTATTCTTTACTTATGTTGTGACTATGTTGTTTCCATGCCATATTCTTTGCCTACTTGCACTACATTCAAATGTAAACATTGAGGACAATGTTTAAGTTAGGTTTGGGGGTATTTTAGTTTTTGGATAGGTGTTTCTGTTTTAGTATTAAAAAGCATGTTTTAGTGTTTGTTTGTGCTTGTTTTGGTTAAATGTGTTTTTGCTTACTAATACAAATGTATATGAGAGCTATGTTTGCAAATAAACTTTGGGGTCACTATGAAAAGTTTTGTATTTGGTTGGCATGTATAAAGTTGTAAAACTTGAAGATATGATGATAGAGGTACCATACTCAAATTCACAAAGAAGAATAGTGGAGACTACCCTAGTGAGTTATTTTGAGCCTAAATTGTTTCTTTGAGAGGGTTTAAAGTGTTTCTACTCCTATCTTTTCTTTCAAATTTCACTCTAAATGATCTCATTGCTTCTATTTTGTTTGAATGCTAAGAATTACTCTCCTTTGTAGATACCATGTGTTTAGTACCATTCATGAATGAACTCAATGAGATGATGTTAGGCTATGCATGTTTAACTACTAAATGGCTAAAATCCTTTCCCTTTGTGTGTTCCATTCACCCCTTTGCAGCCAAACACTTTTGCCTAATTCTTTCATCACCCACACACCATACTCTACCCCATCCTAGCTCAATTCAAGCCGTACCTTATAGCTTGGGGAATACCAATGTGATGAACTCCAAAGGTAAATTGATTGATAAAACAAGATTGTGGTGTGTACCGAAGGCCTATGTGAAGTGTGATTCTAAAAAAAAAAAAAGAAGTTAACAAAGAAGAGAATCAAGTGAAAACAAGTTCCAAATCTCCTCATCATAAGACATAGGTCTTGGACGCCAAAAATGAAGATGAAAGAATGCAAATGCAAGTGAAGAGCATGAATCTCAAAGACACTTTGGTATGCCCCAAGTTCTAGTATTTCATATCACTTCTTTCATAACCCATAACCTAAGCCTTACATTACAATCTTGAGAAAGACCTAGTTGATCATTGAGGATGTATTCATGGGTGATGGTAAGTGTATGGTTATCTATATTCTTGGTATTTAATTCATTTCATGAGATCTACTCAGAATTTGTGCTTTCATTTCAAGTTCATATGTGAGAATTCTTGATTTCCTTTATATAACTTCACTCACATATGCTAGTGGAGAGACTAAAAAACCTTAGGATCTGAGTAAGAACTTGAGTGGAACCGTGAGGAATAGAGTTGAGGCGAATTCATTCTTAAGCATTTGGGTATGGTGACCTTGAAGTTGTAAGACATGGTGCACTATCTTTATACATTACAATTGATACGATTCTTTGGAATGGCTGGGCTTTTGAGTTTGATTGTATGACAAAATTTTCATTGGTTCTTATTAGTTTGTTTAAAGCATGTTTAACCAAAGTTGTTTGCAGATTTTGTTGATGTTTGAGGGTGTCATCTTTATAAACTCTCAGGAGACACAACTCCTCCAACTAGGGACACCTAGGGGTTCAAAGGCTTGTTGCACATGCTCAGTGCAATCGTTTGGCCAGCGAAAGTGGTTTAGTTAGTTGTTAGTGTTTGTTAGATGTTAGGGTGTTGTGTGTTTTAATTCTAAGTTTGCTCGTGGACTAGCAAAAACCAG
This sequence comes from Crataegus laevigata, assembly GCA_963580275.1. Taxonomy (NCBI): domain Eukaryota; kingdom Viridiplantae; phylum Streptophyta; class Magnoliopsida; order Rosales; family Rosaceae; genus Crataegus; species Crataegus laevigata. Next base: position 23,121,820 of record OY756945.1, read on the forward strand.
GTTTGGGGGTATTTGATAGTTCACATTTCATTTGCATTTATAGCATACATATTTGGTGTCTTGGTGATGTGTTCGATTTAAATTAGTTGCATTTTACATTGTTTTGTGTTAGTATGCAGCTATGTGTTTGTTAGGAGCAATTGGAAGGCAAATGAAGCAAAAACACCACTTTTGGTGTCCGAGCATTACTCCAAGCATGGAGAGGTGTTTGATGTGTTAATTTGAAGTCCAAGTGAAGAATTGAGGACAAGTTGGTTGCTAGAATTTCAGGAATTGACAAAGGGTGCAATTCGGCCAGTTTGGGGAATTCTATGCATGGCACATGCATGGGATTCAGATTGGGAGGTTTAACACACCTTGCCATGCATTTGGTTACCCTTTTACCCCCTTTTTCACCTAGAACATTCACCCCCCATTTAGTTACACCATTCAGCCACAATTACACCACAAATTCACCCATGCCGTCAGTTTTATATTCATTAAAACCTGCCCTTGCAGTCATTCCACATGCTTCTCCATTCAAATTGACCACATGCTTGCTCAAATTCACCCATGCCGTGCACTACCTATTTCAGAATTTGAATCACCATCATTACACTCACTTGGATCTCATATTCTACATTTGTTGAGATCCAATCTTGGATCTAAAATCTGAAACAATTATTCCTTGTTCTTCCTTTAAGTATTGTATTCAAGAAATCTGAAAGGGGACATTTCCATAACTCTACATTCGAAACCTACATTCCATACGACTCCCATTGCATCTCTCACACACAAAAACACACCATTTCTGCCCATTCTCTCCCATTTCACAGAAACCATCTCATTATCACCGTGCCACATCCATCTACACCATTCTTGGAGGACTACACCACACTTGGAGAACTTGCACCGAAGGCCATTCCCAAGTGATCTTCAACACAGTTTTGCTTCAAGGGGTTCTTCTTCTTAATTCTATGTACACTCATGTTATATTTCTATGTCAAATCTTTGTAAACATGAAGTGTAACTAATCTCTCTATAGGGATTCGATGTAGCCTAGCAAGATTGCCATGTAGTTAACTCGGAAATGCTCAGTTCATCATTCTATTTCTTGTTTCACTCTCTGATTTTAATTGTGACTTAGTGTGTTGATTTTGATGCTTGATCACCATTTGAATTAACCATAAGTTGTTTAGCCAATCTTATAGCACACATCATGCATAACCTTGGCAGATATGGGAATGAATGAAGGGAATGTTTGGCATACATCCTGCCAAGTGTTTCCTTTGGTTTTATGAAAGTTTCTTATGCTTAACACATTCTTGATTAATAACCGAAGTTGCACATCACAATTAGGTCCATGATTAGGAATATTTGATCAAGACCACACACCATATGGATGATCATAACTAAAGTGAAACAAACTCAAGAAATAGATAGATGGGTGAGCATAACTTGAATTAACAAACATGGAATCAGTTAGCTATGGTGAAACCGAACCCCTAGTTCCTTCTCCCTATTGATACAATCCTTAGCCTCAACTCCCTCGGTTCTACCCCATTTTATTACTTGTTATCTCATCTACTTGTATTCCTTTCATTTCTGTGTGTATCAAGTTACAACATCTAAATCTGCCTAAATTGATTAATTCTAGTTTCTAGTAAGGTTCTTGCAAAACAAGTGGTTATATAGGTCTAATTAGTCCCTGTGGATTCGACACCCTTACTTGTGTTCTTATACTCAACATGTTTGTAGCACTAGGAAGGAAAAACTTCAACAGATTAACCCAAACATGTCAATCCACAGTTGATAATGCCGCAGGTGGTGCTTTGAAGAAAAAGAATGCTCAAGAGTCTTACAACATTTATGAGATGTTGGGATCTAATGCTCAACACAAAGATGTAAGGGGTAAGGAACTTGGAGTGTATGAAACAAGTTCTAACCATGATCTTTCTTTGCAGGTAGCTAACCTAGAAAGAAAACTTGAATCCGTGCTCAACTTGGTGCCAACACCAAGTGAGGTGTGTGCCATTTGCAACATACCAAGCCACCCTACTCATCAATGTCCATCTAGGGAGGCCTATCCCGAGTTTGTTCAAGAACAAGTGAACCTCATGAATTCTTACAATCAAAGGCCAAGGAATGATGCATTTTCAAACACATATAATCCGGGGTGGAGAGATCATCCCAACTTTTCATGGAAGAACAACAACAACTACCAAAATTTCCAACCAAGACCTCCCAATGCCAACCAAAATCAAGTCCAAAACTTCCAACCAAGACCTGCCCCTACACTTGAGGATACGGTTAAGTTGTTAGCTCAAAACACCTTGCAATTCCAACAAGCCACAAATAGCACTTTCCAACAACATTCGGCTGCCCTAACCAAAATGGAGACACAATTGGGACAAATTGCAGATGCCTTGAACCAAAGAGAGGTTGGAAAGTTTCCAAGCCAACCCGTGATACTCCAAAGGAACCAAGAGCAAGCCAAAGCAATAACTACACTCAGAAATGGTAAGGTTATTGATAATAGGGTTGGAAATGAAGTTACTAATGAATTTGATCATGTGAATGTAGGTGGAAATGAGAAACCAAATGAGGAACCAAGCCATCCTTCTTCCTCAAAGGAAGCACCAAACCTTCACAAGGCCGAGAAGCCTTACACTCCACCAATACCATTCCCTGGAAGACTTGCCAAGGGCAAGCAGGATAAGTCATTTAAAGAGATTTTTGATATTCTAAGTAAGGTGAATGTGAACTTACCTTTGCTTGATGTCATTAGGAACATGCCGGCTTATGGGAAATTCTTCAAGGAGTTAAACAACTACAAAAGGAAGTATGGACCACATGAGAAGGTAGTGGTGTCGGAGAATGTAAGTGCGGTGTTGCAAAGAAAACTTCCACCAAAGCTCAAAGATCCGGGAAGTTTTTCAATCAACATAACCATAGGAAACAAGAAAGTAGAGAAGGCCATGCTTGATTTGGGTGCTAGCATCAACTTAATGCCATACTCCGTGTACCTTCAATTAGGTTTGGGGGAATTGAAGGCTACAACCATTTCACTACAACTTGCAGACAGATCCGTGAAGTATCCAAGAGGTATAGTAGAGGACATTCTAGTTCAAATTGATAAACTAATCTTGCCTGTGGATTTTGTAGTGTTGGACATGGAAGAAGCACCTATACATGATAAAGAGTTGCCTATTTTGCTTGGAAAACCATTCATGGCCACGGCCAAGACCATCATTGATGTGCAAAATGGACTCCTCACTATGACAGTGCTAGGAGAGACCGTCCAATTCAAAGTGTTTGAGTCTCTTGCTCATCCTTCTTCATCTCTTGATTGCTATGCCATTGATGTGCTTGATTAACTTGTTTTCTCTAAGTTCTTGCAGGCACAATCCAATGAACCATTACAAACTGTTTTAACTCAATCTCAAGATGAGTTTGATGATGAAGATGCACTAATGGAAGTGGTTGCTGCCTTGGAAGCATTAGCACCATATCCTTTAAATGTTTCACCTCTTGTAGAGTCATTAGAACCATCAAGGTCACATTTAATCCCTTCCATTGTTAAGGCACCTAAACTTGAACTTAAACCACTTCCACCACATCTAAAATATGCATATCTAGCTGAATTTGAAACTCTTCCAGTTATCATAGCCTCGGACCTAACACCTAATGAAGAAGATAAACTACTTAGGGTGTTAAAAGAGTCCAAATCGGCTATTGGTTGGTCTATTGCAGATATCAAGGGAATAAGCCCTACTAGGTGCATGCATAGGATCCTTTTGGAAGATGGAGCAAAGACAACCCGTGAGCCACAAAGAAGGCTCAATCCACACATGAAAGAAGTTGTGCGGGATGAAGTGTTGAAGTTGTTAGATGTGGGGATCATATATCCCATTTCTGATAGCAAATGGGTGAGTGCCATTCAAGTGGTACCAAAGAAGGTGGGAATCACGGTGATGAGGAATGAAAACAAAGAGCTTGTGACCATAAAACCCACGGCTAGTTGGAGAGTTTGCACCGATTACAGGAAGTTGAATTCTAACACTAGAAAAGATTACTTTCCCATGCCTTTCATAGATCAAATGCTTGAGAGATTGGCAGGTTATTCACACTATTGTTTTCTTGATGGTTACTCAGGTTACAATCAAATTGCAATTGCCCCGGAGGATCAAGAGAAAACAACATTCACATGTCCATTTGGCACATTTGCATATAGGAGAATGCCCTTTGGACTTTGCAATGCCCCGGCCACATTCCAAAGATGTATGTTGGCAATCTTTTCTGACATGGTGGAAAGGTTCATTGAGGTATTCATGGATGATTTTTCAGTGTTTGGTTCTTCTTTTGATGAATGTCTTAACCATCTCTCTTTAGTGCTTCAAAGGTGCCAAGAAACAAATTTGGTTCTCAATTGGGAGAAATGCCAATTCATGGTGAAACAAGGCATTGTTTTAGGCCATGTGATCTCTAGCAAAGGAATGGAGGTAGACAAAGCCAAAATTGACATTATCAACACTATGGCAGCTCCTACAACCGTGAAGGGAGTGAGAAGTTTCTTAGGGCATGCAGGCTTTTATAGACGTTTCATTAAGAACTTTTCAATGATAACTCGTCCATTATGCAATTTGTTAGCTAAAGATGTTGTGTTTCACTTTGATAAAGCTTGTATGGATGCATTCAATACTTTGAAACATGAACTAACCTCGGCTCCTATCATTATGGCACCAGATTGGTCTCTACCTTTTGAATTAATGTGTGATGCCTCTGATTATGCTATTGGTGCAGTTTTAGGACAAAGGGTTAACAAACTCCCACATGTGATCTATTATGCAAGCCGTACTCTCAATGATGCTCAACTCAACTACTCCACAACTGAAAAGGAGTTGCTTGCTATTGTCTTTGCATTAGAGAAGTTTAGATCATATCTTGTGGGATCTAAAGTCATTGTGTTTTCTGATCATGCAGCCCTTAGGTATTTGATGACAAAGAAGGATGCTAAACCGCGCCTAATTAGATGGATACTCTTACTACAAGAGTTTGATTTGGAAATTCGAGATAAGAAGGGAAGTGACAATGTTGTGGCTGACCATTTGTCTAGGCTTGATGAGAACCATGGAGTTGGACAACCCTTGCCTCTAAATGAATCATTTCCAGATGAACAACTCTTTGTTGTTCAAGAAAAGGAACCATGGTATGCTGATTTTGTCAATTACCTTGCTTGTGGTGTATTTAGAAATGACATTTCTTTTCAGGAAAGAAAGAAGTTCCTTGCCATGGTAAAGCATTACATTTGGGATGAACCATACTTGTTTAAGTATTGTCCTGACCAAATCATTAGGAGATGTGTCCCGGAGAGTGAGCAACAAAGCATTCTAACATTTAGCCACGCATTGGCTTGTGGAGGACATTTTGGTGCCAAAAAGACATCCCTAAAGGTTTTACAATCTGGTTTCTTTTGGCCTACTCTATTCAAAGATGCTTTTGATTTTTGTTCTAAGTGTGATAGGTGCCAGAAAATGGGGAACATAAGCCGAAGGAATGAGATGCCTTTGAACAACATTTTGGTGGTAGAACTCTTTGATGTTTGGGGAATCGACTTCATGGGACCATTCCCATCTTCTTTTGGTTACTTGTACATCTTAGTGGCCGTAGATTATGTATCCAAATGGGTGGAGGCCATTGCTACAAGAACTAATGATCATCCACTTGTAGGTTTGGAACACCAAGAGCTATTATTAGTGATGGTGGCACCCATTTCTGCAACAAACCTTTTGAATCCTTGATGAAGAAGTACAACATCAACCACAAAGTGTCTACCCCATACCATCCTCAAACCTCGGGCCAAGTGGAGATTAGCAATAGGGAGATCAAGAACATTTTGATGAAAACCGTGAGCCCTACAAGGAAGGATTGGTCATTGAGGTTGAATGATGCACTATGGGCATATAGGACAGCATACAAGACCCCCATTGGCATGAGTCCATATCGACTTGTGTTTGGGAAAGCTTGTCATTTGCCAATGGAGCTTGAACACCGTGCATATTGGGCCATCAAGAAGTTCAATTTTGATTACAAGGATGCGGGCATAGCAAGAAAGCTCCAACTTAATGAGTTGGAAGAACTTAGAAATGAGGCATATGAGAATGCCAAAATCTACAAGGAAAGGACTAAGCTCTATCATGACAAAGCCATCCTAAGGAAGGAGTTTCACCAAGGTATGAAAGTACTCTTGTTTGACTCACGTTTGAGACTTTTTCCAGGGAAATTGAAGTCTAGGTGGGTTGGACCATTCAAGGTGGTGCAAACATTCCCCCACGGGGCTGTGGAGATTGAGAACATGAAGAATGGCACCTCTTTTAAAGTCAATGGGCAGAGATTGAAGCCATATTTGGACAATGTGGAGGATGAGCAAATGTATCAAGTTGTGGATTACATTGAGTTTACAACACCATGAACAAGCTCCCATGTCTTGCCTAGACATTAAATAAAGCGCTTGCTAGGAGGCAACCTAGTGTGGTTTGTGTTCTTTCCTTATGTTGTGACTATGTTGTTTCCATGCCATATTCTTTGCCTACTTACACTACATTCGAATGTAAACCTTGAGGACAATGTTTAAGATAGGTTTGGGGGTATTTATGTGGGATGGAAAATGTTGTTTTAAATGTTGTTTTTGGATAAGTGTTTCTGTTTTAGTGTTGAAAAGCATGTTTTAGTGTTTGTTTGTGTTTGTTTTGGTTAAATGTGTTTTTGCTTACTAATACAAATGTATATGAGAGCTATGTTTGCAAATAAACTTTGGGGTCACTATGAAAAGTTTTGTATTTGGTTGGCATGTATAAAGTTGTAAAACTTGAAGATATGATGATAGAGGTACCATACTCAAATTCACAAAGAAGAATAGTGGAGACTACCCTAGTGAGTTATTTTGAGCCTAAATTGTTTCTTTGAGAGGATTTAAAGTGTTTCTACTCCTATCTTTTCTTTCAAATTTCACTTTAAATGATCTCATTGCTTTATTTTGTTTGAATGCTAAGAATTACTCTCCTTTGTAGATACCTTGTGTTTAGTACCATTCATGAATGAACTCAATGAGATGATGTTAGGCTATGCATGTTTTAAACTACTAAAAGGCTTAAATCCTATTCCTTTGTGTGTTCCATTCACCCTCTTTGCAGCCAAACACTTTTGCCTAATTCTTTCATCACCCAAACACCATACTCTACAACATTTTAGCTCAATGCAAGCCGTACCTTATAGCTTGGGGAATACCATGGTGATAAACTCTAAAGGTAGCTTGAATAATAGAACAAGATTGTGGCGTGTACCGAAGACCTATGTGAAGTGTGATTCTAAAAAAAAAACAAGAAGTTAACAAAGAAGAGAATCAAGTAAAATCAAGTCCCAAATCTCCTCATTATAAGACATAGGTCTTGGACGCCAAAAATGAAGATGAAAGAATGCAAATGCAAGTGAAGAGCATGGATCTCAAGGACACTTTGGTATGCCCCAAGCTCTAGTATTCCATATCACTTCTTTCATAACCTACAACCTAAGCCTTACATTACAATCTTGAGAAAGACCTAGTTGATCATTGAGGATGTATTCATGGGTGATGGTAAGTGTATGGTTATCTATATTCTTGGTATTTAATTCATTTCATGAGATCTACTCAGAATTTGTGCTTTCATTTCAAGTTCATATGTGAGAATTCTTGATTTCCTTTACATAACTTCACTCACATATGCTAGTGGAGAGACTAAAAACCTTAGGATCTGAGTGAGAACTTGAGTGGAACCGTGAGGAATAGAGTTGAGGCGAATTCTTTCTTAAGCATTTGGGTATGGTGACCTTGAAGTTGTAAGACATGGTGCACTATCTTTATACATTACACTTGATATGATTCTTTGGAATGGTAAGGCCTTTTGAGTTTGAGTGTAATACAAAGTTTTCATTGGTTTTGATTAGTTTATTTAAAGCATGTTTAACCAAGTATTTTGCAGATTTTGTTGATGTTTGAGGGTGTCATCATTGTAAACTCTCAGGAGACACAACTCCTCCAACTAGGGACACCTAGGGGTTCAAAGGCTTGTTGCATATGCTCAATGCAATCGTTTAGTTAGATGTTAAATGTTGTTAGATGATAGTGTTTTGTGTGTTTTAATTCTAAGTTTGCTCGTGGACTAGCAAAAACCAGGTTTGGGGGTATTTGATAGTTCACATTTTGTATGCATTTATAGCATCCATATTTTGTGTCTTTGTGATGTGTTCGATTTAAACTAGTTGCATTTTACATTGTTTTGTGTTAGTATGCAGCTATGTGTTTGTTAGGAGCAATTGGAAGGCAAATGAAGCAAAAACACCACTTTTGGTGTCCGAGCATTACTCCAAGCATGGAGAGGAGTTTGATGTGTTAATTTGAAGTCCAAGTGAAGAATTGAGGACAAGTTGGTTGCTAGAATTTCAGGAATTGATATGGGGTGCAATTCGGCCAGTTTGGGTGATTTTATGCATGGCACATGCATTGGATTCAGATTTGGTGGTTTCACACACCTTGCCATGCATTAATTCACATCTCCACCCTTACCATTAGTTAAACCATTCAGCCATACATTTTCACAAACAATTTCACCCCATGCCGTGAGTATTTTACACTTGGACAGCCTGTCATTGCAGAATTCACATGCTCTTCCATTCAAATGACCACATGCTTGCCCATTCAATCCCATGCCATGCACTATCCATTTCAGAAATTGAATTACCCATCATTACACTCACTTGCATCTCATATTCTACATTTGTTGAGATCCAATCTTGGATCTAAATCTGAAAAGCTACTCCATCCATTCCCTTTAAGTGTAGTCTTCAAGAAATCTGAAAACATTCCTGATTCTATCTTCATTTAGACACAAACTCTCCATTTTCAGAACCTACATTCTATACCACATTCATTCCATCTCTCATACACCAAAAACACTCCATTCTTCCGTCCATTTTTCTACCATTCTACACAAACCATCTCACCACAACCGTGTCACATTCCTTTTCACCACCCTTGGAAGAACTACACCACACTTGGAGGAGCTTGCACCGAAGGTCACTACCAAGGGATCTTCAACACAGTTTTGCTTCAAGGGGTTCTTTTTCTTCTTATCTCTATGTACACTCATGTTATATTCCTATGTCAAATCTTTGTAAACATGAAGTGTAACTAATCTTTCTATAGGGATTCGATGTAGCCTAGCAAGATTGCCATGTAGTTAATTTGGAATGCTCATGTTATCCTTCTATTTCTTGTTCCATTCTCGGATTTAATTGTGACTTTGTGAGTTGATTTTAATGCTTGATCACCATTTGAATTACCCATAGGTTGTATAACCAATCTTATAGCACACATCATGCATAACCTTGGCGGATATGGGAATGATTGAAGGGAATGTTTGGCACACATCATGCCAAGTTTTCCCTTTGGTTTTATGAAAGTTTCTTATGCTTAATACATTATTAGGAACCAAAGTTGCACATCACAATTAGGTTCATGACTAGGAATATTTGATCAAAACCACACATCATATGGATGATCATATCTAAGTGAAACAAACTCAAGAAATAGATAGATGGATGAGCATAACTTGACTTAACAAACATGGAATCGATTAGCAAAGGTGAAACCGAATCCCTAGCTCTCTCTCTATTGTTACAAGCCCTAGCCTCAACTCCCTTGGTTCTATCTCATTTTATTACTTGTTATTTCATATACTTGTTTCACTGCCGTGTGTTTCAACTTACAACCTCAAATCTGTCTAAATTACTTAGTTCTAGTTTCTATTCAAGTTCTTGCAAAACAAGTGGTTATATAGGTCTAATTAGTCCCTGTGGATTCGACACCCTTACTCGTGCTATTATACTCAACATGTTTGTAGCACTAGGAAGGAAAAAACTTCAACAGTTTTGAATTTAAACAAATGAACACAAATGAGACACTACTAGGACGCTAAACACGAGTCCTTCAAAGATCAAATGCTTCTTTTGTTTCAAAAGTACACTATTTTTTCATTTCGAGTCTATTCACAAGGTTTTAAGCAGTCCTGGGATACAACGAGCGTGAGTTTCACAAGTGTTGAATTTAAACAAATGAACACATATAAGACACTACTAGGACGCTAAACACGAGTCCTTAAAAGATCAAATGCTTTTTTTGTTTCAAAAGTACACTATTTTTTCATTTCGAGTCTATTCACAAGGTTTTAAGCAATCCTGGGATACAACGAGCGTGAGTTTCACAAGTGTTGAATTTAAACAAATGAACACATATAAGACACTACTAGGACGCTAAACTAGAGTCCTTAAAAGATCAAATGCTTCTTTTGTTTCAAAAGTACACTATTTTTTCATTTGGAGTCTATTCACAAGGGTTTAAGAAATCGTTGGATAAAACGAGCGTGAGTTTGACAAGTTTTGAATTTAAACAAATGAACACATATAAGACACTAATAGGACGCTAAACTCGAGTCCTTAAAAGAACAAATGCTTTTTTTGTTTCAAAAGTACACTATTTTTTCATTTCGAGTCTATTCACAAGGTTTTAAGCAATCGTTGGATAAAACGAGCGTGAGTTTGAGAAGTTTTGAATTTAAACAAATGAACACAAATGAGACACTACTAGGACGCTAAACACGAGTCCTTCAAAGATCAAATATTTCTTTTGTTTCAAAAGTACACTATTTTTTCATTTCGAGTCTATTCACAAGGTTTTAAGCAGTCCTGGGATACAACGAGCGTGAGTTTCACAAGTGCTGAATTTAAACAAATGAACACATATAAGACACTACTAGGACGCTAAACTAGAGTCCTTAAAAGATCAAATGCTTCTTTTGTTTCAAAAGTACACTATTTTTTCATTTCGAGTCTATTCACAAGGTTTTAAGCAATCGTTGGATAAAACGAGCGTGAGTTTGAGAAGTTTTGAATTTAAACAAATGAACACAAATGAGACACTACTAGGACGCTAAACACGAGTCCTTCAAAGATCAAATATTTCTTTTGTTTCAAAAGTACACTATTTTTTCATTTCGAGTCTATTCACAAGGTTTTAAGCAGTCCTGGGATACAACGAGCGTGAGTTTCACAAGTGCTGAATTTAAACAAATGAACACATATAAGACACTACTAGGACGCTAAACTAGAGTCCTTAAAAGATCAAATGCTTCTTTTGTTTCAAAAGTACACTATTTTTTCATTTCGAGTCTATTCACAAGGTTTTAAGCAATCGTTGGATAAAACGAGCGTGAGTTTGAGAAGTTTTGAATTTAAACAAATGAACACATATAAGACACTACTAGGACGCTAAACTAGAGTCCTTAAAAGATCAAATGCTTCTTTTGTTTCAAAAGTACACTATTTTTTCATTTCGAGTCTATTCACAAGGTTTTAAGCAATCGTTGGATAAAACGAGCGTGAGTTTGAGAAGTTTTGAATTTAAACAAATGAACACAAATGAGACACTACTAGGACGCTAAACTCGAGTCCTTAAAAGATCAAATGCTTTTTTTGTTTCAAAAGTACACTATTTTTTCATTTCGAGTCTATTCACAAGGTTTTAAGCAATCGTTGGATAAAACGAGCGTGAGTTTGAGAAGTTTTGAATTTAAACAAATGAACACAAATGAGACACTACTAGGACGCTAAACACGAGTCCTTCAAAGATCAAATGCTTCTTTTGTTTCAAAAGTACACTATTTTTTAATTTGGAGTCTATTCACAAGGGTTTAAGAAATCGTTGGATAAAACGAGCGTGAGTTTGACAAGTTTTGAATTTAAACAAATGAACACATATAAGACACTAATAGGACGCTAAACTAGAGTCCTTAAAAGATCAATTGCTTTTTTTGTTTCAAAAGTACACTATTTTTTCATTTCGAGTCTATTCACAAGGTTTTTAAGCAATCCTGGGATACAACGAGCGTGAGTTTGACAAGTGTTGAATTTAAACAAATGAACATATATAAGACACTACTAGGACGCTCAACTAGAGTCCTTAAAAGATCAAATGCTTCTTTTGTTTCAAAAGTACACTATTTTTTCATTTGGAGTCTATTCACAAGGGTTTAAGAAATCGTTGGATAAAACGAGCGTGAGTTTGACAAGTTTTGAATTTAAACAAATGAACACATATAAGACACTAATAGGACGCTAAACTCGAGTCCTTAAAAGATCAAATGCTTTTTTTGTTTCAAAAGTACACTATTTTTTCATTTCGAGTCTATTCACAAGGTTTTTAAGCAATCGTTGGATAAAACGAGCGTGAGTGTGAGAAGTTTTGAATTTAAACAAATGAACACAAATGAGACACTACTAGGACGCTAAACACGAGTCCTTCAGAGATCAAATGCTTCTTTTGTTTAAAAAGTACACTATTTTTTCATTTCGAGTCTATTCACAAGGTTTTAAGCAGTCCTGGGATACAACGAGCGTGAGTTTCACAAGTGTTGAATTTAAACAAATGAACACATATAAGACACTACTAGGACGCTAAACACGAGTCCTTAAAAGATCAAATGCTTTTTTTGTTTCAAAAGTACACTATTTTTTCATTTCGAGTCTATTCACAAGGTTTTACGCAATCCGGGGATACAACGAGCGTGAGTTTCACAAGTGTTGAATTTAAACAAATGAACACATATAAGACACTACTAGGACGCTAAACTAGAGTCCTTAAAAGATCAAATGCTTCTTTTGTTTCAAAAGTACACTATTTTTTCATTTGGAGTTTATTCACAAGGGTTTAAGAAATCGTTGGATAAAACGAGCGTGAGTTTGACAAGTTTTGAATTTAAACAAATGAACACATATAAGACACTAATAGGACGCTAAACTCGAGTCCTTAAAAGATCAAATGCTTTTTTTGTTTCAAAAGTACACTATTTTTTCATTTCGAGTCTATTCACAAGGTTTTAAGCAATCGTTGGATAAAACGAGCGTGAGTTTGAGAAGTTTTGAATTTAAACAAATGCACACAAATGAGACACTACTAGGACGCTAAACACGAGTCCTTCAAAGATCAAATGCTTCTTTTGTTTCAAAAGTACACTATTTTTTCATTTCGAGTCTATTCACAAGGTTTTAAGCAATCCTGGGATACAACGAGCGTGAGTTTCACAAGTGTTGAATTTAAACAAATGAACACATATAAGACACTACTAGGACGCTAAACACGAGTCCTTAAAAGATCAAATGCTTTTTTTGTTTCAAAAGTACACTATTTTTGCATTTCGAGTCTATTCACAAGGTTTTACGCAATCCTGGGATACAACGAGCGTGAGTTTCACAAGTGTTGAATTTAAACAAATGAACACATATAAGACACTACTAGGACGCTAAACTAGAGTCCTTAAAAGATCAAATGCTTCTTTTGTTTCAAAAGTACACTATTTTTTCATTTGGAGTCTATTCACAAGGGTTTAAGAAATCGTTGGATAAAACGAGCGTGAGTTTGACAAGTTTTGAATTTAAACAAATGAACACATATAACACACTAATAGGACGCTAAACTCAAGTCCTTAAAAGATCAAATGCTTTTTTTGTTTCAAAAGTACATTATTTTTTCATTTGGAGTCTATTCACAAGGTTTTAAGCAATCCTGGGATACAACGAGCGTGAGTTTCACAAGTGTTGAATTTAAACAAATGAACACATATAAGACACTACTAGGACGCTAAACACATGTCCTTAAAAGATCAAATGCTTTTTTTGTTTCAAAAGTACACTATTTTTTCATTTCGAGTCTATTCACAAGGTTTTACGCAATCCTGGGATACAACGAGCGTGAGTTTCACAAGTGTTGAATTTAAACAAATGAACACATATAAGACACTACTAGGACGTTAAACACGAGTCCTTCAAAGATCAAATGCTTCTTTTGTTTCAAAAGTACACTATTTTTTCATTTCGAGTCTATTCCCAAGGTTTTAAGCAGTCCTGGGATACAACGAGCGTGAGTTTGAGAAGTTTTGAATTTAAACAAATGAACACAAATGAGACACTACTAGGACGCTAAACACGAGTCCTTCAAAGATCAAATGCTTCTTTTGTTTCAAAAGTACACTATTTTTTCATTTCGAGTCTATTCACAAGGTTTTAAGCAGTCCTGGGATACAACGAGCGTGAGTTTCACAAGTGTTGAATTTAAACAAATGAACACATATAAGACACTACTAGGACGCTAAACTAGAGTCCTTAAAAGATCAAATGCTTCTTTTGTTTCAAAAGTACACTATTTTTTCATTTGGAGTTTATTCACAAGGGTTTAAGAAATCGTTGGATAAAACGAGCGTGAGTTTGACAAGTTTTGAATTTAAACAAATGAACACATATAAGACACTAATAGGACGCTAAACTCGAGTCCTTAAAAGATCAAATGCTTTTTTTGTTTCAAAAGTACACTATTTTTTCATTTCGAGTCTATTCACAAGGTTTTAAGCAATCGTTGGATAAAACGAGCGTGAGTTTGAGAAGTTTTGAATTTAAACAAATGCACACAAATGAGACACTACTAGGACGCTAAACACGAGTCCTTCAAAGATCAAATGCTTCTTTTGTTTCAAAAGTACACTATTTTTTCATTTCGAGTCTATTCACAAGGTTTTAAGCAATCCTGGGATACAACGAGCGTGAGTTTCACAAGTGTTGAATTTAAACAAATGAACACATATAAGACACTACTAGGACGCTAAACACGAGTCCTTAAAAGATCAAATGCTTTTTTTGTTTCAAAAGTACACTATTTTTGCATTTCGAGTCTATTCACAAGGTTTTACGCAATCCTGGGATACAACGAGCGTGAGTTTCACAAGTGTTGAATTTAAACAAATGAACACATATAAGACACTACTAGGACGCTAAACTAGAGTCCTTAAAAGATCAAATGCTTCTTTTGTTTCAAAAGTACACTATTTTTTCATTTGGAGTCTATTCACAAGGGTTTAAGAAATCGTTGGATAAAACGAGCG
The DNA here is from genome assembly GCA_963580275.1 of Crataegus laevigata. Classification (NCBI taxonomy): domain Eukaryota; kingdom Viridiplantae; phylum Streptophyta; class Magnoliopsida; order Rosales; family Rosaceae; genus Crataegus; species Crataegus laevigata. Next base: position 23,136,822 of record OY756945.1, read on the forward strand.
TGAGTTTGACAAGTTTTGAATTTAAACAAATGAACACATATAACACACTAATAGGACGCTAAACTCAAGTCCTTAAAAGATCAAATGCTTTTTTTGTTTCAAAAGTACATTATTTTTTCATTTGGAGTCTATTCACAAGGTTTTAAGCAATCCTGGGATACAACGAGCGTGAGTTTCACAAGTGTTGAATTTAAACAAATGAACACATATAAGACACTACTAGGACGCTAAACACATGTCCTTAAAAGATCAAATGCTTTTTTTGTTTCAAAAGTACACTATTTTTTCATTTCGAGTCTATTCACAAGGTTTTACGCAATCCTGGGATACAACGAGCGTGAGTTTGAGAAGTTTTGAATTTAAACAAATGAACACAAATGAGACACTACTAGGACGCTAAACACGAGTCCTTCAAAGATCAAATATTTCTTTTGTTTCAAAAGTACACTATTTTTTCATTTCGAGTCTATTCACAAGGTTTTAAGCAGTCCTGGGATACAACGAGCGTGAGTTTCACAAGTGCTGAATTTAAACAAATGAACACATATAAGACACTACTAGGACGCTAAACTAGAGTCCTTAAAAGATCAAATGCTTCTTTTGTTTCAAAAGTACACTATTTTTTCATTTCGAGTCTATTCACAAGATTTTAAGCAATCGTTGGATAAAACGAGCGTGAGTTTGAGAAGTTTTGAATTTAAACAAATGAACACAAATGAGACACTACTAGGACGCTAAACACGAGTCCTTCAAAGATCAAATATTTCTTTTGTTTCAAAAGTACACTATTTTTTCATTTCGAGTCTATTCACAAGGTTTTAAGCAGTCCTGGGATACAACGAGCGTGAGTTTCACAAGTGCTGAATTTAAACAAATGAACACATATAAGACACTACTAGGACGCTAAACTAGAGTCCTTAAAAGATCAAATGCTTCTTTTGTTTCAAAAGTACACTATTTTTTCATTTCGAGTCTATTCACAAGGTTTTAAGCAATCGTTGGATAAAACGAGCGTGAGTTTGAGAAGTTTTGAATTTAAACAAATGAACACATATAAGACACTACTAGGACGCTAAACTAGAGTCCTTAAAAGATCAAATGCTTCTTTTGTTTCAAAAGTACACTATTTTTTCATTTCGAGTCTATTCACAAGGTTTTAAGCAATCGTTGGATAAAACGAGCGTGAGTTTGAGAAGTTTTGAATTTAAACAAATGAACACAAATGAGACACTACTAGGACGCTAAACTCGAGTCCTTAAAAGATCAAATGCTTTTTTTGTTTCAAAAGTACACTATTTTTTCATTTCGAGTCTATTCACAAGGTTTTAAGCAATCGTTGGATAAAACGAGCGTGAGTTTGAGAAGTTTTGAATTTAAACAAATGAACACAAATGAGACACTACTAGGACGCTAAACACGAGTCCTTCAAAGATCAAATGCTTCTTTTGTTTCAAAAGTACACTATTTTTTAATTTGGAGTCTATTCACAAGGGTTTAAGAAATCGTTGGATAAAACGAGCGTGAGTTTGACAAGTTTTGAATTTAAACAAATGAACACATATAAGACACTAATAGGACGCTAAACTAGAGTCCTTAAAAGATCAATTGCTTTTTTTGTTTCAAAAGTACACTATTTTTTCATTTCGAGTCTATTCACAAGGTTTTTAAGCAATCCTGGGATACAACGAGCGTGAGTTTGACAAGTGTTGAATTTAAACAAATGAACATATATAAGACACTACTAGGACGCTCAACTAGAGTCCTTAAAAGATCAAATGCTTCTTTTGTTTCAAAAGTACACTATTTTTTCATTTGGAGTCTATTCACAAGGGTTTAAGAAATCGTTGGATAAAACGAGCGTGAGTTTGACAAGTTTTGAATTTAAACAAATGAACACATATAAGACACTAATAGGACGCTAAACTCGAGTCCTTAAAAGATCAAATGCTTTTTTTGTTTCAAAAGTACACTATTTTTTCATTTCGAGTCTATTCACAAGGTTTTTAAGCAATCGTTGGATAAAACGAGCGTGAGTGTGAGAAGTTTTGAATTTAAACAAATGAACACAAATGAGACACTACTAGGACGCTAAACACGAGTCCTTCAGAGATCAAATGCTTCTTTTGTTTAAAAAGTACACTATTTTTTCATTTCGAGTCTATTCACAAGGTTTTAAGCAGTCCTGGGATACAACGAGCGTGAGTTTCACAAGTGTTGAATTTAAACAAATGAACACATATAAGACACTACTAGGACGCTAAACACGAGTCCTTAAAAGATCAAATGCTTTTTTTGTTTCAAAAGTACACTATTTTTTCATTTCGAGTCTATTCACAAGGTTTTACGCAATCCGGGGATACAACGAGCGTGAGTTTCACAAGTGTTGAATTTAAACAAATGAACACATATAAGACACTACTAGGACGCTAAACTAGAGTCCTTAAAAGATCAAATGCTTCTTTTGTTTCAAAAGTACACTATTTTTTCATTTGGAGTTTATTCACAAGGGTTTAAGAAATCGTTGGATAAAACGAGCGTGAGTTTGACAAGTTTTGAATTTAAACAAATGAACACATATAAGACACTAATAGGACGCTAAACTCGAGTCCTTAAAAGATCAAATGCTTTTTTTGTTTCAAAAGTACACTATTTTTTCATTTCGAGTCTATTCACAAGGTTTTAAGCAATCGTTGGATAAAACGAGCGTGAGTTTGAGAAGTTTTGAATTTAAACAAATGCACACAAATGAGACACTACTAGGACGCTAAACACGAGTCCTTCAAAGATCAAATGCTTCTTTTGTTTCAAAAGTACACTATTTTTTCATTTCGAGTCTATTCACAAGGTTTTAAGCAATCCTGGGATACAACGAGCGTGAGTTTCACAAGTGTTGAATTTAAACAAATGAACACATATAAGACACTACTAGGACGCTAAACACGAGTCCTTAAAAGATCAAATGCTTTTTTTGTTTCAAAAGTACACTATTTTTGCATTTCGAGTCTATTCACAAGGTTTTACGCAATCCTGGGATACAACGAGCGTGAGTTTCACAAGTGTTGAATTTAAACAAATGAACACATATAAGACACTACTAGGACGCTAAACTAGAGTCCTTAAAAGATCAAATGCTTCTTTTGTTTCAAAAGTACACTATTTTTTCATTTGGAGTCTATTCACAAGGGTTTAAGAAATCGTTGGATAAAACGAGCGTGAGTTTGACAAGTTTTGAATTTAAACAAATGAACACATATAACACACTAATAGGACGCTAAACTCAAGTCCTTAAAAGATCAAATGCTTTTTTTGTTTCAAAAGTACATTATTTTTTCATTTGGAGTCTATTCACAAGGTTTTAAGCAATCCTGGGATACAACGAGCGTGAGTTTCACAAGTGTTGAATTTAAACAAATGAACACATATAAGACACTACTAGGACGCTAAACACATGTCCTTAAAAGATCAAATGCTTTTTTTGTTTCAAAAGTACACTATTTTTTCATTTCGAGTCTATTCACAAGGTTTTACGCAATCCTGGGATACAACGAGCGTGAGTTTCACAAGTGTTGAATTTAAACAAATGAACACATATAAGACACTACTAGGACGTTAAACACGAGTCCTTCAAAGATCAAATGCTTCTTTTGTTTCAAAAGTACACTATTTTTTCATTTCGAGTCTATTCCCAAGGTTTTAAGCAGTCCTGGGATACAACGAGCGTGAGTTTGAGAAGTTTTGAATTTAAACAAATGAACACAAATGAGACACTACTAGGACGCTAAACACGAGTCCTTCAAAGATCAAATGCTTCTTTTGTTTCAAAAGTACACTATTTTTTCATTTCGAGTCTATTCACAAGGTTTTAAGCAGTCCTGGGATACAACGAGCGTGAGTTTCACAAGTGTTGAATTTAAACAAATGAACACATATAAGACACTACTAGGACGCTAAACTAGAGTCCTTAAAAGATCAAATGCTTCTTTTGTTTCAAAAGTACACTATTTTTTCATTTGGAGTTTATTCACAAGGGTTTAAGAAATCGTTGGATAAAACGAGCGTGAGTTTGACAAGTTTTGAATTTAAACAAATGAACACATATAAGACACTAATAGGACGCTAAACTCGAGTCCTTAAAAGATCAAATGCTTTTTTTGTTTCAAAAGTACACTATTTTTTCATTTCGAGTCTATTCACAAGGTTTTAAGCAATCGTTGGATAAAACGAGCGTGAGTTTGAGAAGTTTTGAATTTAAACAAATGCACACAAATGAGACACTACTAGGACGCTAAACACGAGTCCTTCAAAGATCAAATGCTTCTTTTGTTTCAAAAGTACACTATTTTTTCATTTCGAGTCTATTCACAAGGTTTTAAGCAATCCTGGGATACAACGAGCGTGAGTTTCACAAGTGTTGAATTTAAACAAATGAACACATATAAGACACTACTAGGACGCTAAACACGAGTCCTTAAAAGATCAAATGCTTTTTTTGTTTCAAAAGTACACTATTTTTGCATTTCGAGTCTATTCACAAGGTTTTACGCAATCCTGGGATACAACGAGCGTGAGTTTCACAAGTGTTGAATTTAAACAAATGAACACATATAAGACACTACTAGGACGCTAAACTAGAGTCCTTAAAAGATCAAATGCTTCTTTTGTTTCAAAAGTACACTATTTTTTCATTTGGAGTCTATTCACAAGGGTTTAAGAAATCGTTGGATAAAACGAGCGTGAGTTTGACAAGTTTTGAATTTAAACAAATGAACACATATAACACACTAATAGGACGCTAAACTCAAGTCCTTAAAAGATCAAATGCTTTTTTTGTTTCAAAAGTACATTATTTTTTCATTTGGAGTCTATTCACAAGGTTTTAAGCAATCCTGGGATACAACGAGCGTGAGTTTCACAAGTGTTGAATTTAAACAAATGAACACATATAAGACACTACTAGGACGCTAAACACATGTCCTTAAAAGATCAAATGCTTTTTTTGTTTCAAAAGTACACTATTTTTTCATTTCGAGTCTATTCACAAGGTTTTACGCAATCCTGGGATACAACGAGCGTGAGTTTCACAAGTGTTGAATTTAAACAAATGAACACATATAAGACACTACTAGGACGTTAAACACGAGTCCTTCAAAGATCAAATGCTTCTTTTGTTTCAAAAGTACACTATTTTTTCATTTCGAGTCTATTCCCAAGGTTTTAAGCAGTCCTGGGATACAACGAGCGTGAGTTTGAGAAGTTTTGAATTTAAACAAATGAACACAAATGAGACACTACTAGGACGCTAAACACGAGTCCTTCAAAGATCAAATGCTTCTTTTGTTTCAAAAGTACACTATTTTTTCATTTCGAGTCTATTCACAAGGTTTTAAGCAGTCCTGGGATACAACGAGCGTGAGTTTCACAAGTGTTGAATTTAAACAAATGAACACATATAAGACACTACTAGGACGCTAAACTAGAGTCCTTAAAAGATCAAATGCTTCTTTTGTTTCAAAAGTACACTATTTTTTCATTTGGAGTTTATTCACAAGGGTTTAAGAAATCGTTGGATAAAACGAGCGTGAGTTTGACAAGTTTTGAATTTAAACAAATGAACACATATAAGACACTAATAGGACGCTAAACTCGAGTCCTTAAAAGATCAAATGCTTTTTTTGTTTCAAAAGTACACTATTTTTTCATTTCGAGTCTATTCACAAGGTTTTAAGCAATCGTTGGATAAAACGAGCGTGAGTTTGAGAAGTTTTGAATTTAAACAAATGCACACAAATGAGACACTACTAGGACGCTAAACACGAGTCCTTCAAAGATCAAATGCTTCTTTTGTTTCAAAAGTACACTATTTTTTCATTTCGAGTCTATTCACAAGGTTTTAAGCAATCCTGGGATACAACGAGCGTGAGTTTCACAAGTGTTGAATTTAAACAAATGAACACATATAAGACACTACTAGGACGCTAAACACGAGTCCTTAAAAGATCAAATGCTTTTTTTGTTTCAAAAGTACACTATTTTTGCATTTCGAGTCTATTCACAAGGTTTTACGCAATCCTGGGATACAACGAGCGTGAGTTTCACAAGTGTTGAATTTAAACAAATGAACACATATAAGACACTACTAGGACGCTAAACTAGAGTCCTTAAAAGATCAAATGCTTCTTTTGTTTCAAAAGTACACTATTTTTTCATTTGGAGTCTATTCACAAGGGTTTAAGAAATCGTTGGATAAAACGAGCGTGAGTTTGACAAGTTTTGAATTTAAACAAATGAACACATATAACACACTAATAGGACGCTAAACTCAAGTCCTTAAAAGATCAAATGCTTTTTTTGTTTCAAAAGTACATTATTTTTTCATTTGGAGTCTATTCACAAGGTTTTAAGCAATCCTGGGATACAACGAGCGTGAGTTTCACAAGTGTTGAATTTAAACAAATGAACACATATAAGACACTACTAGGACGCTAAACACATGTCCTTAAAAGATCAAATGCTTTTTTTGTTTCAAAAGTACACTATTTTTTCATTTCGAGTCTATTCACAAGGTTTTACGCAATCCTGGGATACAACGAGCGTGAGTTTCACAAGTGTTGAATTTAAACAAATGAACACATATAAGACACTACTAGGACGTTAAACACGAGTCCTTCAAAGATCAAATGCTTCTTTTGTTTCAAAAGTACACTATTTTTTCATTTCGAGTCTATTCCCAAGGTTTTAAGCAGTCCTGGGATACAACGAGCGTGAGTTTGAGAAGTTTTGAATTTAAACAAATGAACACAAATGAGACACTACTAGGACGCTAAACACGAGTCCTTCAAAGATCAAATGCTTCTTTTGTTTCAAAAGTACACTATTTTTTCATTTCGAGTCTATTCACAAGGTTTTAAGCAGTCCTGGGATACAACGAGCGTGAGTTTCACAAGTGTTGAATTTAAACAAATGAACACATATAAGACACTACTAGGACGCTAAACTAGAGTCCTTAAAAGATCAAATGCTTCTTTTGTTTCAAAAGTACACTATTTTTTCATTTGGAGTTTATTCACAAGGGTTTAAGAAATCGTTGGATAAAACGAGCGTGAGTTTGACAAGTTTTGAATTTAAACAAATGAACACATATAAGACACTAATAGGACGCTAAACTCGAGTCCTTAAAAGATCAAATGCTTTTTTTGTTTCAAAAGTACACTATTTTTTCATTTCGAGTCTATTCACAAGGTTTTAAGCAATCGTTGGATAAAACGAGCGTGAGTTTGAGAAGTTTTGAATTTAAACAAATGCACACAAATGAGACACTACTAGGACGCTAAACACGAGTCCTTCAAAGATCAAATGCTTCTTTTGTTTCAAAAGTACACTATTTTTTCATTTCGAGTCTATTCACAAGGTTTTAAGCAATCCTGGGATACAACGAGCGTGAGTTTCACAAGTGTTGAATTTAAACAAATGAACACATATAAGACACTACTAGGACGCTAAACACGAGTCCTTAAAAGATCAAATGCTTTTTTTGTTTCAAAAGTACACTATTTTTTCATTTCGAGTCTATTCACAAGGTTTTACGCAATCCTGGGATACAACGAGCGTGAGTTTCACAAGTGTTGAATTTAAACAAATGAACACATATAAGACACTACTAGGACGCTAAACTAGAGTCCTTAAAAGATCAAATGCTTCTTTTGTTTCAAAAGTACACTATTTTTTCATTTGGAGTCTATTCACAAGGGTTTAAGAAATCGTTGGATAAAACGAGCGTGAGTTTGACAAGTTTTGAATTTAAACAAATGAACACATATAAGACACTAATAGGACGCTAAACTCAAGTCCTTAAAAGATCAAATGCTTTTTTTGTTTCAAAAGTACATTATTTTTTCATTTGGAGTCTATTCACAAGGTTTTAAGCAATCCTGGGATACAACGAGCGTGAGTTTCACAAGTGTTGAATTTAAACAAATGAACACATATAAGACACTACTAGGACGCTAAACACATGTCCTTAAAAGATCAAATGCTTTTTTTGTTTCAAAAGTACACTATTTTTTCATTTCGAGTCTATTCACAAGGTTTTACGCAATCCTGGGATACAACGAGCGTGAGTTTCACAAGTGTTGAATTTAAACAAATGAACACATATAAGACACTACTAGGACGCTAAACACGAGTCCTTCAAAGATCAAATGCTTCTTTTGTTTCAAAAGTACACTATTTTTTCATTTCGAGTCTATTCCCAAGGTTTTAAGCAGTCCTGGGATACAACGAGCGTGAGTTTGAGAAGTTTTGAATTTAAACAAATGAACACAAATGAGACACTACTAGGACGCTAAACACGAGTCCTTCAAAGATCAAATGCTTCTTTTGTTTCAAAAGTACACTATTTTTTCATTTCGAGTCTATTCACAAGGTTTTAAGCAGTCCTGGGATACAACGAGCGTGAGTTTCACAAGTGTTGAATTTAAACAAATGAACACATATAAGACACTACTAGGACGCTAAACTAGAGTCCTTAAAAGATCAAATGCTTCTTTTGTTTCAAAAGTACACTATTTTTTCATTTGGAGTCTATTCACAAGGTTTTAAGCAATCCTGGGATACAACGAGCGTGAGTTTCACAAGTGTTGAATTTAAACAAATGAACACATATAAGACACTACTAGGACGCTAAACTCGAGTCCTTAAAAAGATCAATTGCTTTTTTTGTTTCAAAAGTACACTATTTTTTCATTTCGAGTCTATTCACAAGGTTTTAAGCAATCGTTGGATAAAACGAGCGTGAGTTTGAGAAGTTTTGAATTTAAACAAATGAACACAAATGAGACACTACTAGGACGCTAAACACGAGTCCTTCAAAGATCAAATGCTTCTTTTGTTTCAAAAGTACACTATTTTTTCATTTCGAGTCTATTCACAAGGTAAAAGCAGTCCTGGGATACAACGAGCGTGAGTTTGAGAAGTTTTGAATTGAAACAAATGAACACAAATGAGACACTACTAGGACGCTAAACACGAGTCCTTCAAAGATCAAATGCTTCTTTTGTTTCAAAAGTACACTATTTTTTCATTTCGAGTCTATTCACAAGGTTTTAAGCAGTCCTGGGATACAACGAGCGTGAGTTTCACAAGTGTTGAATTTAAACAAATGAACACATATAAGACACTACTAGGACGCTAAACACGAGTCCTTAAAAGATCAAATGCTTTTTTTGTTTCAAAAGTACACTATTTTTTCATTTCGAGTCTATTCCCAAGGTTTTAAGCAGTCCTGGGATACAACGAGCCTGAGTTTCACAAGTTTTGAATTTAAACAAATGAACACATATAAGACACTAATAGGACGCTAAACTCGAGTCCTTAAAAGATCAAATGCTTCTTTTGTTTCAAAAGTACACTATTTTTTCATTTCGAGTCTATTCACAAGGTTTTAAGCAGTCCTGGGATACAACGAGCGTGAGTTTCACAAGTGTTGAATTTAAACAAATGAACACAAATAAGACACTACTAGGACGCTAAACTAGAGTCCTTCAAAGATCAAATGCTTCTTTTGTTTCAAAAGTACACTATTTTTTCATTTCGAGTCTATTCACAAGGTTTTAAGCACTCCTGGGATACAACGAGCCTGAGTTTCACAAGTTTTGAATTTAAACAAATGAACACATATAAGACACTAATAGGACGCTAAACTCGAGTCCTTAAAAGATCAAATGCTTTTTTTGTTTCAAAAGTACACTATTTTTTCATTTCGAGTCTATTCACAAGGTTTTAAGCAATCGTTGGATAAAACGAGCGTGAGTTTGAGAAGTTTTGAATTTAAAAAAATGCACACAAATGAGACACTACTAGGACGCTAAACACGAGTCCTTCAAAGATCAAATGCTTCTTTTGTTTCAAAAGTACACTATTTTTTCATTTCGAGTCTATTCCCAAGGTTTTAAGCAGTCCTGGGATACAACGAGCGTGAGTTTGAGAAGTTTTGAATTTAAACAAATGAACACAAATGAGACACTACTAGGATGCTAAACACGAGTCCTTCAAAGATCAAATGCTTCTTTTGTTTCAAAAGTACACTATTTTTTCATTTGGAGTCTATTCACAAGGTTTTAAGCAATCCTGGGATACAACGAGCGTGAGTTTCACAAGTGTTGAATTTAAACAAATGAACACATATAAGACACTACTAGGACGCTAAACTCGAGTCCTTAAAAGATCAATTGCTTTTTTTGTTTCAAAAGTACACTATTTTTTCATTTGGAGTCTATTCACAAGGTTTTAAGCAATCCTGGGATACAACGAGCGTGAGTTTCACAAGTGTTGAATTTAAACAAATGAACACATATAAGACACTACTAGGACGCTAAACTCGAGTCCTTAAAAAGATCAATTGCTTTTTTTGTTTCAAAAGTACACTATTTTTTCATTTCGAGTCTATTCACAAGGTTTTAAGCAATCGTTGGATAAAACGAGCGTGAGTTTGAGAAGTTTTGAATTTAAACAAATGAACACAAATGAGACACTACTAGGACGCTAAACACGAGTCCTTCAAAGATCAAATGCTTCTTTTGTTTCAAAAGTACACTATTTTTTCATTTCGAGTCTATTCACAAGGTAAAAGCAGTCCTGGGATACAACGAGCGTGAGTTTGAGAAGTTTTGAATTGAAACAAATGAACACAAATGAGACACTACTAGGACGCCAAACACGAGTCCTTCAAAGATCAAATGCTTCTTTTGTTTCAAAAGTACACTATTTTTTCATTTCGAGTCTATTCACAAGGTTTTAAGCAGTCCTGGGATACAACGAGCGTGAGTTTCACAAGTGTTGAATTTAAACAAATGAACACATATAAGACACTACTAGGACGCTAAACACGAGTCCTTAAAAGATCAAATGCTTTTTTTGTTTCAAAAGTACACTATTTTTTCATTTCGAGTCTATTCCCAAGGTTTTAAGCAGTCCTGGGATACAACGAGCCTGAGTTTCACAAGTTTTGAATTTAAACAAATGAACACATATAAGACACTAATAGGACGCTAAACTCGAGTCCTTAAAAGATCAAATGCTTCTTTTGTTTCAAAAGTACACTATTTTTTCATTTCGAGTCTATTCACAAGGTTTTAAGCAGTCCTGGGATACAACGAGCGTGAGTTTCACAAGTGTTGAATTTAAACAAATGAACACAAATAAGACACTACTAGGACGCTAAACTAGAGTCCTTCAAAGATCAAATGCTTCTTTTGTTTCAAAAGTACACTATTTTTTCATTTCGAGTCTATTCACAAGGTTTTAAGCACTCCTGGGATACAACGAGCCTGAGTTTCACAAGTTTTGAATTTAAACAAATGAACACATATAAGACACTAATAGGACGCTAAACTCGAGTCCTTAAAAGATCAAATGCTTTTTTTGTTTCAAAAGTACACTATTTTTTCATTTCGAGTCTATTCACAAGGTTTTAAGCAATCGTTGGATAAAACGAGCGTGAGTTTGAGAAGTTTTGAATTTAAACAAATGCACACAAATGAGACACTACTAGGACGCTAAACACGAGTCCTTCAAAGATCAAATGCTTCTTTTGTTTCAAAAGTACACTATTTTTTCATTTCGAGTCTATTCCCAAGGTTTTAAGCAGTCCTGGGATACAACGAGCGTGAGTTTGAGAAGTTTTGAATTTAAACAAATGAACACAAATGAGACACTACTAGGATGCTAAACACGAGTCCTTCAAAGATCAAATGCTTCTTTTGTTTCAAAAGTACACTATTTTTTCATTTGGAGTCTATTCACAAGGTTTTAAGCAATCCTGGGATACAACGAGCGTGAGTTTCACAAGTGTTGAATTTAAACAAATGAACACATATAAGACACTACTAGGACGCTAAACTCGAGTCCTTAAAAGATCAATTGCTTTTTTTGTTTCAAAAGTACACTATTTTTTCATTTCGAGTCTATTCACAAGGTTTTAAGCAATCGTTGGATAAAACGAGCGTGAGTTTGAGAAGTTTTGAATTTAAACAAATGAACACAAATGAGACACTACTAGGACGCTAAACACGAGTCCTTCGAAGATCAAATGCTTCTTTTGTTTCAAAAGTACACTATTTTTTCATTTCGAGTCTATTCACAAGGTAAAAGCAGTCCTGGGATACAACGAGCGTGAGTTTGAGAAGTTTTGAATTTAAACAAATGAACACAAATGAGACACTACTAGGACGCTAAACACGAGTCCTTCAAAGATCAAATGCTTCTTTTGTTTCAAAAGTACACTATTTTTTCATTTGGAGTCTATTCACAAGGTTTTAAGCAGTCCTGGGATACAACGAGCGTGAGTTTCACAAGTGTTGAATTTAAACAAATGAACACATATAAGACACTACTAGGACGCTAAACTAGAGTCCTTAAAAGATCAAATGCTTCTTTTGTTTCAAAAGTACACTATTTTTTCATTTGGAGTCTATTCACAAGGTTTTAAGCAATCCTGGGATACAACGAGCGTGAGTTTCACAAGTGTTGAATTTAAACAAATGAACACATATAAGACACTACTAGGACGCTAAACACGAGTCCTTAAAAGATCAAATGCTTTTTTTGTTTCAAAAGTACACTATTTTTTCATTTCGAGTCTATTCACAAGGTTTTAAGCAATCCTGGGATACAACGAGCGTGAGTTTCACAAGTGTTGAATTTAAACAAATGAACACATATAAGACACTACTAGGACGCTAAACTAGAGTCCTTAAAAGATCAAATGCTTCTTTTGTTTCAAAAGTACACTATTTTTTCATTTCGAGTCTATTCACAAGGTTTTAAGCAGTCCTGGGATACAACGAGCGTGAGTTTCACAAGTGTTGAATTTAAACAAATGAACACATATAAGACACTACTAGGACGCTAAACACGAGTCCTTAAAAGATCAAATGCTTCTTTTGTTTCAAAAGTACACTATTTTTTCATTTGGAGTCTATTCACAAGGGTTTAAGAAATCGTTGGATAAAACGAGCGTGAGTTTGACAAGTTTTGAATTTAAACAAATGAACACATATAAGACACTACTAGGACGCTAAACACGAGTCCTTAAAAGATCAAATGCTTTTTTTGTTTCAAGAGTACACTATTTTTTCATTTCGACTCTATTCACAAGGTTTTAAGCAATACTGGGATACAACGAGCGTGAGTTTCACAAGTGTTGAATTTAAACAAATGAACACATATAAGACACTACTAGGACGCTAAACTAGAGTCCTTAAAAGATCAAATGCTTCTTTTGTTTCAAAAGTACACTATTTTTTCATTTGGAGTCTATTCACAAGGTTTTAAGCAATCCTGGGATACAACGAGCGTGAGTTTCACAAGTCTTGAATTTAAACAAATGAACACATATAAGACACTACTAGGACGCTAAACTCGAGTCCTTAAAAGATCAAATGCTTTTTTTGTTTCAAAAGTACACTATTTTTTCATTTCGAGTCTATTCACAAGGTTTTAAGCAATCGTTGGATAAAACGAGCGTGAGTTTGAGAAGTTTTGAATTTAAACAAATGAACACAAATGAGACACTACTAGGACGCTAAACACGAGTCCTTCAAAGATCAAATGCTTCTTTTGTTTCAAAAGTACACTATTTTTTCATTTCGAGTCTATTCACAAGGTAAAAGCAGTCCTGGGATACAACGAGCGTGAGTTTGAGAAGTTTTGAATTGAAACAAATGAACACAAATGAGACACTACTAGGACGCTAAACACGAGTCCTTCAAAGATCAAATGCTTCTTTTGTTTCAAAAGTACACTATTTTTTCATTTCGAGTCTATTCACAAGGTTTTAAGCAGTCCTGGGATACAACGAGCGTGAGTTTCACAAGTGTTGAATTTAAACAAATGAACACATATAAGACACTACTAGGACGCTAAACACGAGTCCTTAAAAGATCAAATGCTTCTTTTGTTTCAAAAGTACACTATTTTTTCATTTGGAGTCTATTCACAAGGGTTTAAGAAATCGTTGGATAAAACGAGCGTGAGTTTGACAAGTTTTGAATTTAAACAAATGAACACATATAAGACACTAATAGGACGCTAAACTCAAGTCCTTAAAAGATCAAATGCTTTTTTTGTTTCAAAAGTACACTATTTTTTCATTTGGAGTCTATTCACAAGGTTTTAAGCAATCCTGGGATACAACGAGCGTGAGTTTCACAAGTGTTGAATTTAAACAAATGAACACATATAAGACACTACTAGGACGCTAAACACATGTCCTTAAAAGATCAAATGCTTTTTTTGTTTCAAAAGTACACTATTTTTTCATTTCGAGTCTATTCACAAGGTTTTACGCAATCCTGGGATACAACGAGCGTGAGTTTCACAAGTGTTGAATTTAAACAAATGAACACATATAAGACACTACTAGGACGCTAAACACGAGTCCTTCAAAGATCAAATGCTTCTTTTGTTTCAAAAGTACACTATTTTTTCATTTCGAGTCTATTCCCAAGGTTTTAAGCAGTCCTGGGATACAACGAGCGTGAGTTTGAGAAGTTTTGAATTTAAACAAATGACCACAAATGAGACACTACTAGGACGCTAAACACGAGTCCTTCAAAGATCAAATGCTTCTTTTGTTTCAAAAGTACACTATTTTTTCATTTCGAGTCTATTCACAATGTTTTAAGCAGTCCTGGGATACAACGAGCGTGAGTTTCACAAGTGTTGAATTTAAACAAATGAACACATATAAGACACTACTAGGACGCTAAACTAGAGTCCTTAAAAGATCAAATGCTTCTTTTGTTTCAAAAGTACACTATTTTTTCATTTGGAGTCTATTCACAAGGTTTTAGGCAATCCTGGGATACAACGAGCGTGAGTTTCACAAGTGTTGAATTTAAACAAATGAACACATATAAGACACTACTAGGACGCTAAACTCGAGTCCTTAAAAAGATCAATTGCTTTTTTTGTTTCAAAAGTACACTATTTTTTCATTTCGAGTCTATTCACAAGGTTTTAAGCAATCGTTGGATAAAACGAGCGTAAGTTTGAGAAGTTTTGAATTTAAACAAATGAACACAAATGAGACACTACTAGGACGCTAAACACGAGTCCTTCAAAGATCAAATGCTTCTTTTGTTTCAAAAGTACACTATTTTTTCATTTCGAGTCTATTCACAAGGTAAAAGCAGTCCTGGGATACAACGAGCGTGAGTTTGAGAAGTTTTGAATTGAAACAAATGAACACAAATGAGACACTACTAGGACGCTAAACACGAGTCCTTCAAAGATCAAATGCTTCTTTTGTTTCAAAAGTACACTATTTTTTCATTTCGAGTCTATTCACAAGGTTTTAAGCAGTCCTGGGATACAACGAGCGTGAGTTTCACAAGTGTTGAATTTAAACAAATGAACACATATAAGACACTACTAGGACGCTAAACATGAGTCCTTAAAAGATCAAATGCTTTTTTTGTTTCAAAAGTACACTATTTTTTCATTTCGAGTCTATTCACAAGGTTTTAAGCAATCCTGGGATACAACGAGCGTGAGTTTCACAAGTGTTGAATTTAAACAAATGAACACATATAAGACACTACTAGGACGCTAAACTAGAGTCCTTAAAAGATCAAATGCTTCTTTTGTTTCAAAAGTACACTATTTTTTCATTTCGAGTCTATTCACAAGGTTTTAAGCAGTCCTGGGATACAACGAGCGTGAGTTTCACAAGTGTTGAATTTAAACAAATGAACACATATAAGACACTACTAGGACGCTAAACACGAGTCCTTAAAAGATCAAATGCTTTTTTTGTTTCAAAAGTACACTATTTTTTCATTTCGAGTCTATTCACAAGGTTTTAAGCAATCCTGGGATACAACGAGCCTGAGTTTCACAAGTGTTGAATTTAAACAAATGAACACATATAAGACACTACTAGGACGCTAAACACGAGTCCTTAAAAGATCAAATGCTTCTTTTGTTTCAAAAGTACACTATTTTTTCATTTGGAGTCTATTCACAAGGGTTTAAGAAATCGTTGGATAAAACGAGCGTGAGTTTGACAAGTTTTGAATTTAAACAAATGAACACATATAAGACACTACTAGGACGCTAAACACGAGTCCTTAAAAGATCAAATGCTTTTTTTGTTTCAAGAGTACACTATTTTTTCATTTCGACTCTATTCACAAGGTTTTAAGCAATACTGGGATACAACGAGCGTGAGTTTCACAAGTGTTGAATTTAAACAAATGAACACATATAAGACACTACTAGGACGCTAAACTAGAGTCCTTAAAAGATCAAATGCTTCTTTTGTTTCAAAAGTACACTATTTTTTCATTTGGAGTCTATTCACAAGGTTTTAAGCAATCCTGGGATACAACGAGCGTGAGTTTCACAAGTCTTGAATTTAAACAAATGAACACATATAAGACACTACTAGGACGCTAAACTCGAGTCCTTAAAAGATCAAATGCTTTTTTTGTTTCAAAAGTACACTATTTTTTCATTTCGAGTCTATTCACAAGGTTTTAAGCAATCGTTGGATAAAACGAGCGTGAGTTTGAGAAGTTTTGAATTTAAACAAATGAACACAAATGAGACACTACTAGGACGCTAAACACGAGTCCTTCAAAGATCAAATGCTTCTTTTGTTTCAAAAGTACACTATTTTTTCATTTCGAGTCTATTCACAAGGTAAAAGCAGTCCTGGGATACAACGAGCGTGAGTTTGAGAAGTTTTGAATTGAAACAAATGAACACAAATGAGACACTACTAGGACGCTAAACACGAGTCCTTCAAAGATCAAATGCTTCTTTTGTTTCAAAAGTACACTATTTTTTCATTTCGAGTCTATTCACAAGGTTTTAAGCAGTCCTGGGATACAACGAGCGTGAGTTTCACAAGTGTTGAATTTAAACAAATGAACACATATAAGACACTACTAGGACGCTAAACACGAGTCCTTAAAAGATCAAATGCTTTTTTTGTTTCAAAAGTACACTATTTTTTCATTTCGAGTCTATTCACAAGGTTTTAAGCAATCCTGGGATACAACGAGCCTGAGTTTCACAAGTTTTGAATTTAAACAAATGAACACATATAAGACACTAATAGGACGCTAAACTCGAGTCCTTAAAAGATCAAATGCTTTTTTTGTTTCAAAAGTACACTATTTTTTCATTTCGAGTCTATTCACAAGGTTTTAAGCAATCGTTGGATAAAACGAGCGTGAGTTTGAGAAGTTTTGAATTTAAACAAATGCACACAAATGAGACACTACTAGGACGCTAAACACGAGTCCTTGAAAGATCAAATGCTTCTTTTGTTTCAAAAGTACACTATTTTTTCATTTCGAGTCTATTCCCAAGGTTTTAAGCAGTCCTGGGATACAACGAGCGTGAGTTTGAGAAGTTTTGAATTTAAACAAATGAACACAAATGAGACACTACTAGGATGCTAAACACGAGTCCTTCAAAGATCAAATGCTTCTTTTGTTTCAAAAGTACACTATTTTTTCATTTGGAGTCTATTCACAAGGTTTTAAGCAATCCTGGGATACAACGAGCGTGAGTTTCACAAGTGTTGAATTTAAACAAATGAACACATATAAGACACTACTAGGACGCTAAACTCGAGTCCTTAAAAGATCAATTGCTTTTTTTGTTTCAAAAGTACACTATTTTTTCATTTCGAGTCTATTCACAAGGTTTTAAGCAATCGTTGGATAAAACGAGCGTGAGTTTGAGAAGTTTTGAATTTAAACAAATGAACACAAATGAGACACTACTAGGACGCTAAACACGAGTCCTTCAAAGATCAAATGCTTCTTTTGTTTCAAAAGTACACTATTTTTTCATTTCGAGTCTATTCACAAGGTTTTAAGCAGTCCTGGGATACAACGAGCGTGAGTTTCACAAGTGTTGAATTTAAACAAATGAACACATATAAGACACTACTAGGACGCTAAACACGAGTCCTTAAAAGATCAAATGCTTTTTTTGTTTCAAAAGTACACTATTTTTTCATTTCGAGTCTATTCACAAGGTTTTAAGCAATCCTGGGATACAACGAGCCTGAGTTTCACAAGTGTTGAATTTAAACAAATGAACACATATAAGACACTACTAGGACGCTAAACTAGAGTCCTTAAAAGATCAAATGCTTCTTTTGTTTCAAAAGTACACTATTTTTTCATTTCGAGTCTATTCACAAGGTTTTAAGCAGTCCTGGGATACAACGAGCGTGAGTTTCACAAGTGTTGAATTTAAACAAATGAACACATATAAGACACTACTAGGACGCTAAACACGAGTCCTTAAAAGATCAAATGCTTTTTTTGTTTCAAAAGTACACTATTTTTTCATTTCGAGTCTATTCACAAGGTTTTAAGCAATCCTGGGATACAACGAGCCTGAGTTTCACAAGTGTTGAATTTAAACAAATGAACACATATAAGACACTACTAGGACGCTAAACACGAGTCCTTAAAAGATCAAATGCTTCTTTTGTTTCAAAAGTACACTATTTTTTCATTTGGAGTCTATTCACAAGGGTTTAAGAAATCGTTGGATAAAACGAGCGTGAGTTTGACAAGTTTTGAATTTAAACAAATGAACACATATAAGACACTACTAGGACGCTAAACACGAGTCCTTAAAAGATCAAATGCTTTTTTTGTTTCAAGAGTACACTATTTTTTCATTTCGACTCTATTCACAAGGTTTTAAGCAATACTGGGATACAACGAGCGTGAGTTTCACAAGTGTTGAATTTAAACAAATGAACACATATAAGACACTACTAGGACGCTAAACTAGAGTCCTTAAAAGATCAAATGCTTCTTTTGTTTCAAAAGTACACTATTTTTTCATTTGGAGTGTATTCACAAGGTTTTAAGCAATCCTGGGATACAACGAGCGTGAGTTTCACAAGTCTTGAATTTAAACAAATGAACACATATAAGACACTACTAGGACGCTAAACTCGAGTCCTTAAAAGATCAAATGCTTTTTTTGTTTCAAAAGTACACTATTTTTTCATTTCGAGTCTATTCACAAGGTTTTAAGCAATCGTTGGATAAAACGAGCGTGAGTTTGAGAAGTTTTGAATTTAAACAAATGCACACAAATGAGACACTACTAGGACGCTAAACACGAGTCCTTGAAAGATCAAATGCTTCTTTTGTTTCAAAAGTACACTATTTTTTCATTTCGAGTCTATTCCCAAGGTTTTAAGCAGTCCTGGGATACAACGAGCGTGAGTTTGAGAAGTTTTGAATTTAAACAAATGAACACAAATGAGACACTACTAGGATGCTAAACACGAGTCCTTCAAAGATCAAATGCTTCTTTTGTTTCAAAAGTACACTATTTTTTCATTTGGAGTCTATTCACAAGGTTTTAAGCAATCCTGGGATACAACGAGCGTGAGTTTCACAAGTGTTGAATTTAAACAAATGAACACATATAAGACACTACTAGGACGCTAAACTCGAGTCCTTAAAAGATCAATTGCTTTTTTTGTTTCAAAAGTACACTATTTTTTCATTTCGAGTCTATTCACAAGGTTTTAAGCAATCGTTGGATAAAACGAGCGTGAGTTTGAGAAGTTTTGAATTTAAACAAATGAACACAAATGAGACACTACTAGGACGCTAAACACGAGTCCTTCAAAGATCAAATGCTTCTTTTGTTTCAAAAGTACACTATTTTTTCATTTCGAGTCTATTCACAAGGTTTTAAGCAGTCCTGGGATACAACGAGCGTGAGTTTCACAAGTGTTGAATTTAAACAAATGAACACATATAAGACACTACTAGGACGCTAAACACGAGTCCTTAAAAGATCAAATGCTTTTTTTGTTTCAAAAGTACACTATTTTTTCATTTCGAGTCTATTCACAAGGTTTTAAGCAATCCTGGGATACAACGAGCCTGAGTTTCACAAGTGTTGAATTTAAACAAATGAACACATATAAGACACTACTAGGACGCTAAACTAGAGTCCTTAAAAGATCAAATGCTTCTTTTGTTTCAAAAGTACACTATTTTTTCATTTCGAGTCTATTCACAAGGTTTTAAGCAGTCCTGGGATACAACGAGCGTGAGTTTCACAAGTGTTGAATTTAAACAAATGAACACATATAAGACACTACTAGGACGCTAAACACGAGTCCTTAAAAGATCAAATGCTTTTTTTGTTTCAAAAGTACACTATTTTTTCATTTCGAGTCTATTCACAAGGTTTTAAGCAATCCTGGGATACAACGAGCCTGAGTTTCACAAGTGTTGAATTTAAACAAATGAACACATATAAGACACTACTAGGACGCTAAACACGAGTCCTTAAAAGATCAAATGCTTCTTTTGTTTCAAAAGTACACTATTTTTTCATTTGGAGTCTATTCACAAGGGTTTAAGAAATCGTTGGATAAAACGAGCGTGAGTTTGACAAGTTTTGAATTTAAACAAATGAACACATATAAGACACTACTAGGACGCTAAACACGAGTCCTTAAAAGATCAAATGCTTTTTTTGTTTCAAGAGTACACTATTTTTTCATTTCGACTCTATTCACAAGGTTTTAAGCAATACTGGGATACAACGAGCGTGAGTTTCACAAGTGTTGAATTTAAACAAATGAACACATATAAGACACTACTAGGACGCTAAACTAGAGTCCTTAAAAGATCAAATGCTTCTTTTGTTTCAAAAGTACACTATTTTTTCATTTGGAGTGTATTCACAAGGTTTTAAGCAATCCTGGGATACAACGAGCGTGAGTTTCACAAGTCTTGAATTTAAACAAATGAACACATATAAGACACTACTAGGACGCTAAACTCGAGTCCTTAAAAGATCAAATGCTTTTTTTGTTTCAAAAGTACACTATTTTTTCATTTCGAGTCTATTCACAAGGTTTTAAGCAATCGTTGGATAAAACGAGCGTGAGTTTGAGAAGTTTTGAATTTAAACAAATGAACACAAATGAGACACTACTAGGACGCTAAACACGAGTCCTTCAAAGATCAAATGCTTCTTTTGTTTCAAAAGTACACTATTTTTTCATTTCGAGTCTATTCACAAGGTTTTAAGCAGTCCTGGGATACAACGAGCGTGAGTTTGAGAAGTTTTGAATTTAAACAAATGAACACAAATGAGACACTACTAGGACGCTAAACACGAGTCCTTCAAAGATCAAATGCTTCTTTTGTTTCAAAAGTACACTATTTTTTCATTTCGAGTCTATTCACAAGGTTTTAAGCAGTCCTGGGATACAACGAGCATGAGTTTCACAAGTGTTGAATTTAAACAAATGAACACATATAAGACACTACTAGGACGCTAAACACGAGTCCTTAAAAGATCAAATGCTTTTTTTGTTTCAAAAGTACACTATTTTTTCATTTCGAGTCTATTCACAAGGTTTTAAGCAATCCTGGGATACAACGAGCCTGAGTTTCACAAGTGTTGAATTTAAACAAATGAACACATATAAGACACTACTAGGACGCTAAACACGAGTCCTTAAAAGATCAAATGCTTCTTTTGTTTCAAAAGTACACTATTTTTTCATTTGGAGTCTATTCACAAGGGTTTAAGAAATCGTTGGATAAAACGAGCGTGAGTTTGACAAGTTTTGAATTTAAACAAATGAACACATATAAGACACTACTAGGACGCTAAACACGAGTCCTTAAAAGATCAAATGCTTTTTTTGTTTCAAGAGTACACTATTTTTTCATTTCGACTCTATTCACAAGGTTTTAAGCAATACTGGGATACAACGAGCGTGAGTTTCACAAGTGTTGAATTTAAACAAATGAACACATATAAGACACTACTAGGACGCTAAACTAGAGTCCTTAAAAGATCAAATGCTTCTTTTGTTTCAAAAGTACACTATTTTTTCATTTGGAGTCTATTCACAAGGTTTTAAGCAATCCTGGGATACAACGAGCGTGAGTTTCACAAGTCTTGAATTTAAACAAATGAACACATATAAGACACTACTAGGACGCTAAACTCGAGTCCTTAAAAGATCAAATGCTTTTTTTGTTTCAAAAGTACACTATTTTTTCATTTCGAGTCTATTCACAAGGTTTTAAGCAATCGTTGGATAAAACGAGCGTGAGTTTGAGAAGTTTTGAATTTAAACAAATGAACACAAATGAGACACTACTAGGACGCTAAACACGAGTCCTTCAAAGATCAAATGCTTCTTTTGTTTCAAAAGTACACTATTTTTTCATTTCGAGTCTATTCACAAGGTTTTAAGCAGTCCTGGGATACAACGAGCGTGAGTTTGAGAAGTTTTGAATTTAAACAAATGAACACAAATGAGACACTACTAGGACGCTAAACACGAGTCCTTCAAAGATCAAATGCTTCTTTTGTTTCAAAAGTACACTATTTTTTCATTTCGAGTCTATTCACAAGGTTTTAAGCAGTCCTGGGATACAACAAGCGTGAGTTTCACAAGTGTTGAATTTAAACAAATGAACACATATAAGACACTACTAGGACGCTAAACACGAGTCCTTAAAAGATCAAATGCTTTTTTTGTTTCAAAAGTACACTATTTTTTCATTTCGAGTCTATTCACAAGGTTTTAAGCAATCCGGGGATACAACGAGCGTGAGTTTCACAAGTGTTGAATTTAAACAAATGAACACATATAAGACACTACTAGGACGCTAAACTAGAGTCCTTAAAAGATCAAATGCTTCTTTTGTTTCAAAAGTACACTATTTTTTCATTTCGAGTCTATTCACAAGGTTTTAAGCAGTCCTGGGATACAACGAGCGTGAGTTTCACAAGTGCTGAATTTAAACAAATGAACACATATAAGACACTACTAGGACGCTAAACACGAGTCCTTAAAAGATCAAATGCTTTTTTTGTTTCAAAAGTACACTATTTTTTCATTTCGAGTCTATTCACAAGGTTTTAGGCAATCCTGGGATACAACGAGCGTGAGTTTCACAAGTGTTGAATTTAAACAAATGAACACATATAAGACACTACTAGGACGCTAAACTAGAGTCCTTAAAAGATCAAATGCTTCTTTTGTTTCAAAAGTACACTATTTTTTCATTTCGAGTCTATTCACAAGGTTTTAAGCAGTCCTGGGATACAACGAGCGTGAGTTTCACAAGTGTTGAATTTAAACAAATGAACACATATAAGACACTACTAGGACGCTAAACACGAGTCCTTAAAAGATCAAATGCTTTTTTTGTTTCAAAAGTACACTATTTTTTCATTTCGAGTCTATTCACAAGGTTTTAAGCAATCCTGGGATACAACGAGCCTGAGTTTCACAAGTGTTGAATTTAAACAAATGAACACATATAAGACACTACTAGGACGCTAAACACGAGTCCTTAAAAGATCAAATGCTTCTTTTGTTTCAAAAGTACACTATTTTTTCATTTCGAGTCTATTCACAAGGTTTTAAGCAGTCCTGGGATACAACGAGCGTGAGTTTCACAAGTGCTGAATTTAAACAAATGAACACATATAAGACACTACTAGGACGCTAAACACGAGTCCTTAAAAGATCAAATGCTTTTTTTGTTTCAAAAGTACACTATTTTTTCATTTCGAGTCTATTCACAAGGTTTTAAGCAATCCTGGGATACAACGAGCGTGAGTTTCACAAGTGTTGAATTTAAAAAAATGAACACATATAAGACACTACTAGGACGCTAAACTAGAGTCCTTAAAAGATCAAATGCTTCTTTTGTTTCAAAAGTACACTATTTTTTCATTTCGAGTCTATTCACAAGGTTTTAAGCAGTCCTGGGATACAACGAGCGTGAGTTTCACAAGTGTTGAATTTAAACAAATGAACACATATAAGACACTACTAGGACGCTAAACACGAGTCCTTAAAAGATCAAATGCTTTTTTTGTTTCAAAAGTACACTATTTTTTCATTTCGAGTCTATTCACAAGGTTTTAAGCAATCCTGGGATACAACGAGCGTGAGTTTCACAAGTGTTGAATTTAAACAAATGAACACATATAAGACACTACTAGGACGCTAAACTAGAGTCCTTAAAAGATCAAATGCTTCTTTTGTTTCAAAAGTACACTATTTTTTCATTTGGAGTCTATTCACAAGGGTTTAAGAAATCGTTGGATAAAACGAGCGTGCGTTTGACAAGTTTTGAATTTAAACAAATGAACACATATAAGACACTAATAGGACGCTAAACTCGAGTCCTTAAAAGATCAAATGCTTTTTTTGTTTCAAAAGTACACTATTTTTTCATTTCGAGTCTATTCACAAGGTTTTAAGCAATCGTTGGATAAAACGAGCGTGAGTTTGAGAAGTTTTGAATTTAAACAAATGAACACAAATGAGACACTACTAGGACGCTAAACACGAGTCCTTCAAAGATCAAATGCTTCTTTTGTTTCAAAAGTACACTATTTTTTCATTTCGAGTCTATTCACAAGGTTTTAAGCAGTCCTGGGATACAACGAGCGTGAGTTTGAGAAGTTTTGAATTTAAACAAATGAACACAAATGAGACACTACTAGGACGCTAAACACGAGTCCTTCAAAGATCGAATGCTTCTTTTGTTTCAAAAGTACACTATTTTTTCATTTCGAGTCTATTCACAAGGTTTTAAGCAGTCCTGGGATACAACGAGCATGAGTTTCACAAGTGTTGAATTTAAACAAATGAACACATATAAGACACTACTAGGACGCTAAACACGAGTCCTTAAAAGATCAAATGCTTTTTTTGTTTCAAAAGTACACTATTTTTTCATTTCGAGTCTATTCACAAGGTTTTAAGCAATCCGGGGATACAACGAGCCTGAGTTTCACAAGTGTTGAATTTAAACAAATGAACACATATAAGACACTACTAGGACGCTAAACACGAGTCCTTAAAAGATCAAATGCTTCTTTTGTTTCAAAAGTACACTATTTTTTCATTTGGAGTCTATTCACAAGGGTTTAAGAAATCGTTGGATAAAACGAGCGTGAGTTTGACAAGTTTTGAATTTAAACAAATGAACACATATAAGACACTACTAGGACGCTAAACACGAGTCCTTAAAAGATCAAATGCTTTTTTTGTTTCAAAAGTACACTATTTTTTCATTTCGAGTCTATTCACAAGGTTTTAAGCAATCCTGGGATACAACGAGCGTGAGTTTCACAAGTGTTGAATTTAAACAAATGAACACATATAAGACACTACTAGGACGCTAAACTAGAGTCCTTAAAAGATCAAATGCTTCTTTTGTTTCAAAAGTACACTATTTTTTCATTTGGAGTCTATTCACAAGGTTTTAAGCAATCCTGGGATACAACGAGCGTGAGTTTCACAAGTCTTGAATTTAAACAAATGAACACATATAAGACACTACTAGGACGCTAAACTCGAGTCCTTAAAAGATCAAATGCTTTTTTTGTTTCAAAAGTACACTATTTTTTCATTTCGAGTCTATTCACAAGGTTTTAAGCAATCGTTGGATAAAACGAGCGTGAGTTTGAGAAGTTTTGAATTTAAACAAATGAACACAAATGAGACACTACTAGGACGCTAAACACGAGTCCTTCAAAGATCAAATGCTTCTTTTGTTTCAAAAGTACACTATTTTTTCATTTCGAGTCTATTCACAAGGTTTTAAGCAGTCCTGGGATACAACGAGCGTGAGTTTGAGAAGTTTTGAATTTAAACAAATGAACACAAATGAGACACTACTAGGACGCTAAACACGAGTCCTTCAAAGATCAAATGCTTCTTTTGTTTCAAAAGTACACTATTTTTTCATTTCGAGTCTATTCACAAGGTTTTAAGCAGTCCTGGGATACAACAAGCGTGAGTTTCACAAGTGTTGAATTTAAACAAATGAACACATATAAGACACTACTAGGACGCTAAACACGAGTCCTTAAAAGATCAAATGCTTTTTTTGTTTCAAAAGTACACTATTTTTTCATTTCGAGTCTATTCACAAGGTTTTAAGCAATCCGGGGATACAACGAGCGTGAGTTTCACAAGTGTTGAATTTAAACAAATGAACACATATAAGACACTACTAGGACGCTAAACTAGAGTCCTTAAAAGATCAAATGCTTCTTTTGTTTCAAAAGTACACTATTTTTTCATTTCGAGTCTATTCACAAGGTTTTAAGCAGTCCTGGGATACAACGAGCGTGAGTTTCACAAGTGCTGAATTTAAACAAATGAACACATATAAGACACTACTAGGACGCTAAACACGAGTCCTTAAAAGATCAAATGCTTTTTTTGTTTCAAAAGTACACTATTTTTTCATTTCGTGTCTATTCACAAGGTTTTAGGCAATCCTGGGATACAACGAGCGTGAGTTTCACAAGTGTTGAATTTAAACAAATGAACACATATAAGACACTACTAGGACGCTAAACTAGAGTCCTTAAAAGATCAAATGCTTCTTTTGTTTCAAAAGTACACTATTTTTTCATTTCGAGTCTATTCACAAGGTTTTAAGCAGTCCTGGGATACAACGAGCGTGAGTTTCACAAGTGTTGAATTTAAACAAATGAACACATATAAGACACTACTAGGACGCTAAACACGAGTCCTTAAAAGATCAAATGCTTTTTTTGTTTCAAAAGTACACTATTTTTTCATTTCGAGTCTATTCACAAGGTTTTAAGCAATCCTGGGATACAACGAGCCTGAGTTTCACAAGTGTTGAATTTAAACAAATGAACACATATAAGACACTACTAGGACGCTAAACACGAGTCCTTAAAAGATCAAATGCTTCTTTTGTTTCAAAAGTACACTATTTTTTCATTTCGAGTCTATTCACAAGGTTTTAAGCAGTCCTGGGATACAACGAGCGTGAGTTTCACAAGTGCTGAATTTAAACAAATGAACACATATAAGACACTACTAGGACGCTAAACACGAGTCCTTAAAAGATCAAATGCTTTTTTTGTTTCAAAAGTACACTATTTTTTCATTTCGAGTCTATTCACAAGGTTTTAAGCAATCCTGGGATACAACGAGCGTGAGTTTCACAAGTGTTGAATTTAAAAAAATGAACACATATAAGACACTACTAGGACGCTAAACTAGAGTCCTTAAAAGATCAAATGCTTCTTTTGTTTCAAAAGTACACTATTTTTTCATTTCGAGTCTATTCACAAGGTTTTAAGCAGTCCTGGGATACAACGAGCGTGAGTTTCACAAGTGTTGAATTTAAACAAATGAACACATATAAGACACTACTAGGACGCTAAACACGAGTCCTTAAAAGATCAAATGCTTTTTTTGTTTCAAAAGTACACTATTTTTTCATTTCGAGTCTATTCACAAGGTTTTAAGCAATCCTGGGATACAACGAGCGTGAGTTTCACAAGTGTTGAATTTAAACAAATGAACACATATAAGACACTACTAGGACGCTAAACTAGAGTCCTTAAAAGATCAAATGCTTCTTTTGTTTCAAAAGTACACTATTTTTTCATTTGGAGTCTATTCACAAGGGTTTAAGAAATCGTTGGATAAAACGAGCGTGCGTTTGACAAGTTTTGAATTTAAACAAATGAACACATATAAGACACTAATAGGACGCTAAACTCGAGTCCTTAAAAGATCAAATGCTTTTTTTGTTTCAAAAGTACACTATTTTTTCATTTCGAGTCTATTCACAAGGTTTTTAAGCAATCGTTGGATAAAACGAGCGTGAGTTTGAGAAGTTTTGAATTTAAACAAATGAACACAAATGAGACACTACTAGGACGCTAAACACGAGTCCTTCAAAGATCAAATGCTTCTTTTGTTTCAATAGTACACTATTTTTTCATTTCGAGTCTATTCACAAGGTTTTAAGCAATCCTGGGATACAACGAGCGTGAGTTTCACAAGTGTTGAATTTAAACAAATGAACACATATAAGACACTACTAGGACGCTAAACTAGAGTCCTTAAAAGATCAAATGCTTCTTTTGTTTCAAAAGTACACTATTTTTTCATTTCGAGTCTATTCACAAGGTTTTAAGCAGTCCTGGGATACAACGAGCGTGAGTTTGAGAAGTTTTGAATTTAAACAAATGAACACAAATGAGACACTACTAGGACGCTAAACACGAGTCCTTCAAAGATCAAATGCTTCTTTTGTTTCAAAAGTACACTATTTTTTCATTTCGAGTCTATTCACAAGGTTTTAAGCAGTCCTGGGATACAACAAGCGTGAGTTTCACAAGTGTTGAATTTAAACAAATGAACACATATAAGACACTACTAGGACGCTAAACACGAGTCCTTAAAAGATCAAATGCTTTTTTTGTTTCAAAAGTACACTATTTTTTCATTTCGAGTCTATTCACAAGGTTTTAAGCAATCCTGGGATGCAACGAGCGTGAGTTTCACAAGTGTTGAATTTAAACAAATGAACACATATAAGACACTACTAGGACGCTAAACACGAGTCCTTAAAAGATCAAATGCTTTTTTTGTTTCAAAAGTACACTATTTTTTCATTTCGAGTCTATTCACAAGGTTTTAAGCAATCCTGGGATACAACGAGCGTGAGTTTCACAAGTGTTGAATTTAAACAAATGAACACATATAAGACACTACTAGGACGCTAAACTAGAGTCCTTAAAAGATCAAATGCTTCTTTTGTTTCAAAAGTACACTATTTTTTCATTTGGAGTCTATTCACAAGGGTTTAAGAAATCGTTGGATAAAACGAGCGTGAGTTTGACAAGTTTTGAATTTAAACAAATGAACACATATAAGACACTACTAGGACGCTAAACACGAGTCCTTAAAAGATCAAATGCTTTTTTTGTTTCAAAAGTACACTATTTTTTCATTTCGACTCTATTCACAAGGTTTTAAGCAATACTGGGATACAACGAGCGTGAGTTTCACAAGTGTTGAATTTAAACAAATGAACACATATAAGACACTACTAGGACGCTAAACTAGAGTCCTTAAAAGATCAAATGCTTCTTTTGTTTCAAAAGTACACTATTTTTTCATTTGGAGTCTATTCACAAGGGTTTAAGAAATCGTTGGATAAAACGAGCGTGCGTTTGACAAGTTTTGAATTTAAACAAATGAACACATATAAGACACTAATAGGACGCTAAACTCGAGTCCTTAAAAGATCAAATGCTTTTTTTGTTTCAAAAGTACACTATTTTTTCATTTCGAGTCTATTCACAAGGTTTTTAAGCAATCGTTGGATAAAACGAGCGTGAGTTTGAGAAGTTTTGAATTTAAACAAATGAACACAAATGAGACACTACTAGGACGCTAAACACGAGTCCTTCAAAGATCAAATGCTTCTTTTGTTTCAATAGTACACTATTTTTTCATTTCGAGTCTATTCACAAGGTTTTAAGCAATCCTGGGATACAACGAGCGTGAGTTTCACAAGTGTTGAATTTAAACAAATGAACACATATAAGACACTACTAGGACGCTAAACTAGAGTCCTTAAAAGATCAAATGCTTCTTTTGTTTCAAAAGTACACTATTTTTTCATTTCGAGTCTATTCACAAGGTTTTAAGCAGTCCTGGGATACAACGAGCGTGAGTTTGAGAAGTTTTGAATTTAAACAAATGAACACAAATGAGACACTACTAGGACGCTAAACACGAGTCCTTCAAAGATCAAATGCTTCTTTTGTTTCAAAAGTACACTATTTTTTCATTTCGAGTCTATTCACAAGGTTTTAAGCAGTCCTGGGATACAACAAGCGTGAGTTTCACAAGTGTTGAATTTAAACAAATGAACACATATAAGACACTACTAGGACGCTAAACACGAGTCCTTAAAAGATCAAATGCTTTTTTTGTTTCAAAAGTACACTATTTTTTCATTTCGAGTCTATTCACAAGGTTTTAAGCAATCCTGGGATGCAACGAGCGTGAGTTTCACAAGTGTTGAATTTAAACAAATGAACACATATAAGACACTACTAGGACGCTAAACACGAGTCCTTAAAAGATCAAATGCTTTTTTTGTTTCAAAAGTACACTATTTTTTCATTTCGAGTCTATTCACAAGGTTTTAAGCAATCCTGGGATACAACGAGCGTGAGTTTCACAAGTGTTGAATTTAAACAAATGAACACATATAAGACACTACTAGGACGCTAAACTAGAGTCCTTAAAAGATCAAATGCTTCTTTTGTTTCAAAAGTACACTATTTTTTCATTTGGAGTCTATTCACAAGGGTTTAAGAAATCGTTGGATAAAACGAGCGTGAGTTTGACAAGTTTTGAATTTAAACAAATGAACACATATAAGACACTACTAGGACGCTAAACACGAGTCCTTAAAAGATCAAATGCTTTTTTTGTTTCAAAAGTACACTATTTTTTCATTTCGACTCTATTCACAAGGTTTTAAGCAATACTGGGATACAACGAGCGTGAGTTTCACAAGTGTTGAATTTAAACAAATGAACACATATAAGACACTACTAGGACGCTAAACTAGAGTCCTTAAAAGATCAAATGCTTCTTTTGTTTCAAAAGTACACTATTTTTTCATTTGGAGTCTATTCACAAGGTTTTAAGCAATGACGGGATTTTAAACCGCACAAATTTAACCCTCTTTTTGACAGATGTAGTATAGATGTAAGTAGGGTATCGTTCTAGGCCGGGGATTAGGAGGGCTTGCTAAAATCTCTAAAATAATTTAAAAACGTAAAAACAAAGTTTAAAACACTAAACTAAAATAAAAACACTTAACTAAAATAACTCAAAATAAGACTAACAAATAAACTAAAACAAATCAAAAGACTCAAAACAACTCAAGACTCTAGAAAATACAAACTAAGCTAAAAACTCGAAACACACTAAAAATGACTCAAAATAATGAAAACAATTTAAAATAAAAACTAGGAAATTAATATGGACGGAAATTAAATTAAAAGAGTAAAAATAATAAAAATTAACTAAATAATAATATTTTAATAATGGGGGGGTTTGGTTTTGGCGAAACGTAAATTAAACTTAACTAAATTGCAGAATTGACAAAAACATAAAATAAAAGTGAATGGATTGGCGACGGATTGGCTAGAGGGTTTTTCTCCACACAAGACACATATGCAATCTAAATTGACCTTCAGTTGTTCTTTCAATAAGTTGTAAATCTCAATACTCCAGATTAACCGTGAACAGCACTTTTTTAATCTTCAAGTTTTCCTTAAGTTATTGAATTGGATGAACAGCATACAACAATTCAACACATTCTCTAAAAGTCCCCTACGTGAAAAGCACAATAGAGATACAATCAAAGATCATTAAATTTTGTGAAAACTATAAATACTGACGAGGCATTCGTAACTATGAAAAGCATGATACTCCTGCCAAGAATTTACTTAACGCGATTGTGGATAACAACCTTCACTACTCATGAATATAAGTTCATAACGATTAGGTGAAATTCACTTATATTCTAGCATCAAATTCATGCATGTAAATTAAGTTTGCATTCTTAATCGACAAACATAAATAAGTTATTAATCAAACAGTTAAGCAAATTAAATCACAACTCAGAAATCACAACTGAAGGTATCAATTCAAATTACAAATATAATCATGGCTTCAAATTAACCTCTAGCCAAACACAAATTAATTACACATTATAAATAAATTAAAAACAGAAATAAAACATGAGTTGGAGGATTAAACCGAAACGGGAATTTGCAAGGATTTTCTGTGCACTTGCATGTGCACTGTGCAGTTCTGACTTTGTTCCTCTAGCTGCCAAATGGCAGCTTTGAATCCGTCCGCACTCCCATACTTCCCGAGAGCTCCCAATTGCTCCCTGTGCTTCCTGCGCTGTTTCTCTCCTCGTGCCTTCAGCTGCCAAATGGGCAGCTCTTATTTCTCCTTCCTCCTGAGTGCTTTTCCTGATTGGATTTCTCAATTGGCTGCTCCAATGGCAGCCTTTATTCCCCAGCGCCTGGCTTCTTTTTTTTTTCTGTTTTGGTTTTCTTCCCCCCGTAAACTCTGCGCTCTCTCAAACTTGTAATGAGCTCCTCTGATCTTTTTAATTCCCCATCAAAAAGCCCTCTGGCAGCTTCCGTGTTTTGTTTCCCTTCTCTGAATGGCCTCCCTCGGATTCTCTTTCAAAGGCTGGTCTTCGACAGCCTTTCATTCCACTTTCTTTTATTTATTTTCCCCCCTTGAATCCGTGAGCCTTGCTTTTCTTTGCCTCACTGTCCACAATCATGCAAAGCTTTGCTCTTCTTTCTGACTTTAGCCTTTTATTATTTTATTTTATCTCTGCCTTGCAGCTGGCCTCCATGCCGATGCTTGCCTTCATTTCTATTATCACACACACACATATTATATTTTATATATATATATATATATATAAATATATATATTTCCAAATGATAAGTTCAATTCAACAGGTAAGATAGTTTAGACGAATTTATTACTTAACATTTCACTTATTCTATTTTTATTTTCTTAGCTTGATAAATTCTTATAAAACACAAAATCAACGTAAATAGCTCAAAATATAACGAACTAACTAAGAAAAGACGAGTGAATTTGATATAAAAATATATATAAATATGATCCGATCAAGCAATCCTGGGATACAACGAGCGTGAGTTTCACAAGTCTTGAATTTAAACAAATGAACACATATAAGACACTACTAGGACGCTAAACTCGAGTCCTTAAAAGATCAAATGCTTTTTTTGTTTCAAAAGTACACTATTTTTTCATTTCGAGTCTATTCACAAGGTTTTAAGCAATCGTTGGATAAAACGAGCGTGAGTTTGAGAAGTTTTGAATTTAAACAAATGAACACAAATGAGACACTACTAGGACACTAAACACGAGTCCTTCAAAGATCAAATGCTTCTTTTGTTTCAAAAGTACACTATTTTTTCATTTCGAGTCTATTCACAAGGTTTTAAGCAGTCCTGGGATACAACAAGCGTGAGTTTCACAAGTGTTGAATTTAAACAAATGAACACATATAAGACACTACTAGGACGCTAAACACGAGTCCTTAAAAGATCAAATGCTTCTTTTGTTTCAAAAGTACACTATTTTTTCATTTGGAGTCTATTCACAAGGGTTTAAGAAATCGTTGGATAAAACGAGCGTGCGTTTGACAAGTTTTGAATTTAAACAAATGAACACATATAAGACACTAATAGGACGCTAAACTCGAGTCCTTAAAAGATCAAATGCTTTTTTTGTTTGAAAAGTACACTATTTTTTCATTTCGGGTCTATTCACAAGGTTTTTAAGCAATCGTTGGATAAAACGAGCGTGAGTTTGAGAAGTTTTGAATTTAAACAAATGAACACAAATGAGACACTACTAGGACGCTAAACACGAGTCCTTCAAAGATCAAATGCTTCTTTTGTTTCAATAGTACACTATTTTTTCATTTCGAGTCTATTCACAAGGTTTTAAGCAGTCCTGGGATACAACGAGCGTGAGTTTCACAAGTGTTGAATTTAAACAAATGAACACATATAAGACACTACTAGGACGCTAAACACGAGTCCTTAAAATATCAAATGCTTTTTTTGTTTCAAAAGTACACTATTTTTTCATTTCGACTCTATTCACAAGGTTTTAAGCAATCCTGGGATACAACGAGCGTGAGTTTCACAAGTGTTGAATTTAAACAAATGAACACATATAAGACACTACTAGGACGCTAAACTAGAGTCCTTAAAAGATCAAATGCTTCTTTTGTTTCAAAAGTACACTATTTTTTCATTTGGAGTCTATTCACAAGGGTTTAAGAAATCGTTGGATAAAACGAGCGTGAGTTTCACAAGTGTTGAATTTAAACAAATGAACACATATAAGACACTACTAGGACGCTTAACACGAGTCCTTAAAAGATCAAATGCTTTTTTTGTTTCAAAAGTACACTATTTTTTCATTTCGAGTCTATTCACAAGGTTTTAAGCAATCCTGGGATACAACGAGCCTGAGTTTCACAAGTGTTGAATTTAAACAAATGAACACATATAAGACACTACTAGGACGCTAAACTAGAGTCCTTAAAAGATCAAATGCTTCTTTTGTTTCAAAAGTACACTATTTTTTCATTTGGAGTCTATTCACAAGGGTTTAAGAAATCGTTGGATAAAACGAGCGTGAGTTTGACAAGTTTTGAATTTAAACAAATGAACACATATAAGACACTACTAGGACGCTAAACACGAGTCCTTAAAAGATCAAATGCTTTTTTTGTTTCAAAAGTACACTATTTTTTCATTTCGACTCTATTCACAAGGTTTTAAGCAATACTGGGATACAACGAGCGTGAGTTTCACAAGTGTTGAATTTAAACAAATGAACACATATAAGACACTACTAGGACGCTAAACTAGAGTCCTTAAAAGATCAAATGCTTCTTTTGTTTCAAAAGTACACTATTTTTTCATTTGGAGTCTATTCACAAGGTTTTAAGCAATCCTGGGATACAACGAGCGTGAGTTTCACAAGTCTTGAATTTAAACAAATGAACACATATAAGACACTACTAGGACGCTAAACTCGAGTCCTTAAAAGATCAAATGCTTTTTTTGTTTCAAAAGTACACTATTTTTTCATTTCGAGTCTATTCACAAGGTTTTAAGCAATCGTTGGATAAAACGAGCGTGAGTTTGAGAAGTTTTGAATTTAAACAAATGAACACAAATGAGACACTACTAGGACGCTAAACACGAGTCCTTCAAAGATCAAATGCTTCTTTTGTTTCAAAAGTACACTATTTTTTCATTTCGAGTCTATTCACAAGGTTTTAAGCAGCCCTGGGATACAACGAGCGTGAGTTTGAGAAGTTTTGAATTTAAGCAAATGAACACAAATGAGACACTACTAGGACGCTAAACACGAGTCCTTCAAAGATCAAATGCTTCTTTTGTTTCAAAAGTACACTATTTTTTCATTTCGAGTCTATTCACAAGGTTTTAAGCAGTCCTGGGATACAACAAGCGTGAGTTTCACAAGTGTTGAATTTAAACAAATGAACACATATAAGACACTACTAGGACGCTAAACACGAGTCCTTAAAAGATCAAATGCTTTTTTTGTTTCAAAAGTACACTATTTTTTCATTTCGAGTCTATTCACAAGGTTTTAAGCAATCCTGGGATACAACGAGCGTGAGTTTCACAAGTGTTGAATTTAAACAAATGAACACATATAAGACACTACTAGGACGCTAAACTAGAGTCCTTAAAAGATCAAATGCTTCTTTTGTTTCAAAAGTACACTATTTTTTCATTTCGAGTCTATTCACAAGGTTTTAAGCAGTCCTGGGATACAACGAGCGTGAGTTTCACAAGTGTTGAATTTAAACAAATGAACACATATAAGACACTACTAGGACGCTAAACACGAGTCCTTAAAAGATCAAATGCTTTTTTTGTTTCAAAAGTACACTATTTTTTCATTTCGAGTCTATTCACAAGGTTTTAAGCAATCCTGGGATACAACGAGCGTGAGTTTCACAAGTGTTGAATTTAAACAAATGAACACATATAAGACACTACTAGGACGCTAAACTAGAGTCCTTAAAAGATCAAATGCTTCTTTTGTTTCAAAAGTACACTATTTTTTCATTTGGAGTCTATTCACAAGGGTTTAAGAAATCGTTGGATAAAACGAGCGTGCGTTTGACAAGTTTTGAATTTAAACAAATGAACACATATAAGACACTAATAGGACGCTAAACTCGAGTCCTTAAAAGATCAAATGCTTTTTTTGTTTCAAAAGTACACTATTTTTTCATTTCGGGTCTATTCACAAGGTTTTTAAGCAATCGTTGGATAAAACGAGCGTGAGTTTGAGAAGTTTTGAATTTAAACAAATGAACACAAATGAGACACTACTAGGACGCTAAACACGAGTCCTTCAAAGATCAAATGCTTCTTTTGTTTCAATAGTACACTATTTTTTCATTTCGAGTCTATTCACAAGGTTTTAAGCAGTCCTGGGATACAACGAGCGTGAGTTTCACAAGTGTTGAATTTAAACAAATGAACACATATAAGACACTACTAGGACGCTAAACACGAGTCCTTAAAATATCAAATGCTTTTTTTGTTTCAAAAGTACACTATTTTTTCATTTCGACTCTATTCACAAGGTTTTAAGCAATCCTGGGATACAACGAGCGTGAGTTTCACAAGTGTTGAATTTAAACAAATGAACACATATAAGACACTACTAGGACGCTAAACTAGAGTCCTTAAAAGATCAAATGCTTCTTTTGTTTCAAAAGTACACTATTTTTTCATTTGGAGTCTATTCACAAGGGTTTAAGAAATCGTTGGATAAAACGAGCGTGAGTTTGACAAGTTTTGAATTTAAACAAATGAACACATATAAGACACTAATAGGACGCTAAACTCGAGTCCTTAAAAGATCAAATGCTTTTTTTGTATCAAAAGTACACTATTTTTTCATTTCGAGTCTATTCACAAGGTTTTAAGCAATCGTTGGATAAAACGAGCGTGAGTTTGAGAAGTTTTGAATTTAAACAAATGAACACAAATGAGACACTACTAGGACGCTAAACACGAGTCCTTCAAAGATCAAATGCTTCTTTTGTTTCAAAAGTACACTATTTTTTCATTTCGAGTCTATTCACAAGGTTTTAAGCAATCGTTGGATAAAACGAGCGTGAGTTTGAGAAGTTTTGAATTTAAACAAATGAACACAAATGAGACACTACTAGGACGCTAAACACGAGTCCTTCAAAGATCAAATGCTTCTTTTGTTTCAAAAGTACACTATTTTTTCATTTCGAGTCTATTCACAAGGTTTTAAGCAGCCCTGGGATACAACGAGCGTGAGTTTGAGAAGTTTTGAATTTAAGCAAATGAACACAAATGAGACACTACTAGGACGCTAAACACGAGTCCTTCAAAGATCAAATGCTTCTTTTGTTTCAAAAGTACACTATTTTTTCATTTCGAGTCTATTCACAAGGTTTTAAGCAGTCCTGGGATACAACAAGCGTGAGTTTCACAAGTGTTGAATTTAAACAAATGAACACATATAAGACACTACTAGGACGCTAAACACGAGTCCTTAAAAGATCAAATGCTTTTTTTGTTTCAAAAGTACACTATTTTTTCATTTCGAGTCTATTCACAAGGTTTTAAGCAATCCTGGGATACAACGAGCGTGAGTTTCACAAGTGTTGAATTTAAACAAATGAACACATATAAGACACTACTAGGACGCTAAACTAGAGTCCTTAAAAGATCAAATGCTTCTTTTGTTTCAAAAGTACACTATTTTTTCATTTCGAGTCTATTCACAAGGTTTTAAGCAGTCCTTGGATACAACGAGCGTGAGTTTCACAAGTGTTGAATTTAAACAAATGAACACATATAAGACACTACTAGGACGCTAAACACGAGTCCTTAAAAGATCAAATGCTTTTTTTGTTTCAAAAGTACACTATTTTTTCATTTCGAGTCTATTCACAAGGTTTTAAGCAATCCTGGGATACAACGAGCGTGAGTTTCACAAGTGTTGAATTTAAACAAATGAACACATATAAGACACTACTAGGACGCTAAACTAGAGTCCTTAAAAGATCAAATGCTTCTTTTGTTTCAAAAGTACACTATTTTTTCATTTCGAGTCTATTCACAAGGTTTTAAGCAGTCCTTGGATACAACGAGCGTGAGTTTCACAAGTGTTGAATTTAAACAAATGAACACATATAAGACACTACTAGGACGCTAAACACGAGTCCTTAAAAGATCAAATGCTTTTTTTGTTTCAAAAGTACACTATTTTTTCATTTCGAGTCTATTCACAAGGTTTTAAGCAATCCTGGGATACAACGAGCGTGAGTTTCACAAGTGTTGAATTTAAACAAATGAACACATATAAGACACTACTAGGACGCTAAACTAGAGTCCTTAAAAGATCAAATGCTTCTTTTGTTTCAAAAGTACACTATTTTTTCATTTGGAGTCTATTCACAAGGGTTTAAGAAATCGTTGGATAAAACGAGCGTGCGTTTGACAAGTTTTGAATTTAAACAAATGAACACATATAAGACACTAATAGGACGCTAAACTCGAGTCCTTAAAAGATCAAATGCGTTTTTTGTTTCAAAAGTACACTATTTTTTCATTTCGGGTCTATTCACAAGGTTTTTAAGCAATCGTTGGATAAAACGAGCGTGAGTTTGAGAAGTTTTGAATTTAAACAAATGAACACAAATGAGACACTACTAGGACGCTAAACACGAGTCCTTCAAAGATCAAATGCTTCTTTTGTTTCAATAGTACACTATTTTTTCATTTCGAGTCTATTCACAAGGTTTTAAGCAGTCCTGGGATACAACGAGCGTGAGTTTCACAAGTGTTGAATTTAAACAAATGAACACATATAAGACACTACTAGGACGCTAAACACGAGTCCTTAAAAGATCAAATGCTTTTTTTGTTTCAAAAGTACACTATTTTTTCATTTCGACTCTATTCACAAGGTTTTAAGCAATCCTGGGATACAACGAGCGTGAGTTTCACAAGTGTTGAATTTAAACAAATGAACACATATTCACTACTAGGACGCTAAACTAGAGTCCTTAAAAGATCAAATGCTTCTTTTGTTTCAAAAGTACACTATTTTTTCATTTGGAGTCTATTCACAAGGGTTTAAGAAATCGTTGGATAAAACGAGCGTGAGTTTGACAAGTTTTGAATTTAAACAAATGAACACATATAAGACACTAATAGGACGCTAAACTCGAGTCCTTAAAAGATCAAATGCTTTTTTTGTTTCAAAAGTACACTATTTTTTCATTTCGAGTCTATTCACAAGGTTTTAAGCAATCGTTGGATAAAACGAGCGTGAGTTTGAGAAGTTTTGAATTTAAACAAATGAACACAAATGAGACACTACTAGGACGCTAAACACGAGTCCTTCAAAGATCAAATGCTTCTTTTGTTTCAAAAGTACACTATTTTTTCATTTCAAGTCTATTCCCAAGGTTTTAAGCAGTCCTGGGATACAACGAGCGTGAGTTTGAGAAGTTTTGAATTTAAACAAATGAACACAAATGAGACACTACTAGGACGCTAAACACGAGTGCTTCAAAGATAAAATGCTTCTTTTGTTTCAAAAGTACACTATTTTTTCATTTCGAGTCTATTCACAAGGTTTTAAGCAGTCCTGGGATACAACGAGTGTGAGTTTGAGAAGTTTTGAATTTAAACAAATGAACACAAATGAGACACTACTAGGACGCTAAACACGAGTCCTTCAAAGATCAAATGCTTCTTTTGTTTCAAAAGTACACTATTTTTTCATTTCGAGTCTATTCACAAGGTTTTAAGCAGTCCTGGGATACAACGAGCGTGAGTTTGAGAAGTTTTGAATTTAAACAAATGAACACAAATGAGACACTACTAGGACGCTAAACACGAGTCCTTCAAAGATCAAATGCTTCTTTTGTTTCAAAAGTACACTATTTTTTCATTTCGAGTCTATTCACAAGGTTTTAAGCAATCCTGGGATACAACGAGCGTGAGTTTCACAAGTGTTGAATTTAAACAAATGAACACATATAAGACACTACTAGGACGCTAAACTAGAGTCCTTAAAAGATCAAATGCTTCTTTTGTTTCAAAAGTACACTATTTTTTCATTTCGAGTCTATTCACAAGGTTTTAAGCAGTCCCAGGAT
Source organism: Crataegus laevigata (assembly GCA_963580275.1). Taxonomy (NCBI): domain Eukaryota; kingdom Viridiplantae; phylum Streptophyta; class Magnoliopsida; order Rosales; family Rosaceae; genus Crataegus; species Crataegus laevigata. The sequence goes on from OY756945.1 coordinate 23,176,526, forward strand.
ACAACGAGCGTGAGTTTGAGAAGTTTTGAATTTAAACAAATGAACACAAATGAGACACTACTAGGACGCTAAACACGAGTCCTTCAAAGATCAAATGCTTCTTTTGTTTCAAAAGTACACTATTTTTTCATTTCGAGTCTATTCACAAGGTTTTAAGCAGTCCTGGGATACAACGAGCGTGAGTTTGAGAAGTTTTGAATTTAAACAAATGAACACAAATGAGGCACTACTAGGACGCTAAACACGAGTCCTTCAAAGATCAAATGCTTCTTTTGTTTCAAAAGTACACTATTTTTTCATTTCGAGTCTATTCACAAGGTTTTAAGCAGTCCTGGGATACAACGAGCGTGAGTTTGAGAAGTTTTGAATTTAAACAAATGAACACAAATGAGACACTACTAGGACGCTAAACACGAGTCCTTCAAAGATCAAATGCTTATTTTTTTTCAAAAGTACAGTATTTTTTCATTTCGAGTCTATTCACAAGGTTTTAAGCAATCCTGGGATACAACGAGCGTGAGTTTCACAAGTGTTGAATTTAAACAAATGAACACATATAAGACACTACTAGGACGCTAAACTAGAGTCCTTAAAAGATCAAATGCTTCTTTTGTTTCAAAAGTACACTATTTTTTTATTTGGAGTCTATTCACAAGGGTTTAAGAAATCGTTGGATAAAACGAGCGTGAGTTTGACAAGTTTTGAATTTAAACAAATGAACACATATAAGACACTACTAGGACGCTAAACACGAGTCCTTAAAAGATCAAATGCTTTTTTTGTTTCAAAAGTACACTATTTTTTCATTTCGATTCTATTCACAAGGTTTTAAGCAATCCTGGGATACAACGAGCGTGAGTTTCACAAGTGTTGAATTTAAACAAATGAACACATATAAGACACTACTAGGACGCTAAACTAGAGTCCTTAAAAGATCAAATGCTTCTTTATTTCAAAAGTAAACTATTTTTTCATTTGGAGTCTATTCACAAGGGTTTAAGAAATCGTTGGATAAAACGAGCGTGAGTTTGACAAGTTTTGAATTTAAACAAATGAACACATATAAGACACTAATAGGACGCTAAACTCGAGTCGTTAAAAGATCAAATGCTTTTTTTGTTTCAAAAGTACACTATTTTTTCATTTCGAGTCTATTCACAAGGTTTTAAGCAATCGTTGGATAAAACGAGCGTGAGTTTGAGAAGTTTTGAATTTAAACAAATGAACACAAATGAGACACTACTAGGACGCTAAACACGAGTCCTTCAAAGATCAAATGCTTCTTTTGTTTCAAAAGTACACTATTTTTTCATTTCGAGTCTATGCACAAGGTTTTAAGCAGTCCTGGGATACAACGAGCGTGAGTTTCACAAGTGTTGAATTTAAACAAATGAACACATATAAGACACTACTAGGACGCTAAACACGAGTCCTTAAAAGATCAAATGCTTTTTTTGTTTCAAAAGTACACTATTTTTTCATTTCGAGTCTATTCACAAGGTTTTAAGCAATCCTGGGATGCAACGAGCGTGAGTTTCACAAGTGTTGAATTTAAACAAATGAACACATATAAGACACTACTAGGACGCTAAACTAGAGTCCTTAAAAGATCAAATGCTTCTTTTGTTTCAAAAGTACACTATTTTTTCATTTCGAGTCTATTCACAAGGTTTTAAGCAGTCCTGGGATACAACGAGCGTGAGTTTCACAAGTGTTGAATTTAAACAAATGAACACATATAAGACACTACTAGGACGCTAAACACGAGTCCTTAAAAGATCAAATGCTTTTTTTGTTTCAAAAGTACACTATTTTTTCATTTCGAGTCTATTCACAAGGTTTTAAGCAATCCTGGGATACAACGAGCGTGAGTTTCACAAGTGTTGAATATAAACAAATGAACACATATAAGACACTACTAGGACGCTAAACTAGAGTCCTTAAAAGATCAAATGCTTCTTTTGTTTCAAAAGTACACTATTTTTTCATTTGGAGTCTATTCACAAGGGTTTAAGAAATCGTTGGATAAAACGAGCGTGAGTTTGAGAAGTTTTGAATTTAAACAAATGAACACAAATGAGACACTACTAGGACGCTAAACACGAGTCCTTCAAAGATCAAATGCTTCTTTTGTTTCAAAAGTACACTATTTTTTCATTTCGAGTCTATTCACAAGGTTTTAAGCAGTCCTGGGATACAACGAGCGTGAGTTTCACAAGTGTTGAATTTAAACAAATGAACACATATAAGACACTACTAGGACGCTAAACACGAGTCCTTCAAAGATCAAATGCTTCTTTTGTTTCAAAAGTACACTACTTTTTCATTTCGAGTCTATTCACAAGGTTTTAAGCAGTCCTGGGATACAACGAGCGTGAGTTTCACAAGTGTTGAATTTAAACAAATGAACACATATAAGACACTACTAGGACGCTAAACTAGAGTCCTTTAAAGATCAAATGCTTCTTTTGTTTCAAAAGTACACTATGTTTTCATTTGGAGTCTATTCACAAGGTTTTAAGCAATAGTTCGATAAAACTAGCGTGAGTTTGACAAGTTTTGAATTTAAACAAATGAACACATATAAGACACTACTAGGACGCTAAACTAGAGTCCTTAAAAGATCAAATGCTTCTTTTGTTTCAAAAGTACACTATTTTTTCATTTGGAGTCTATTCACAAGGGTTTAAGAAATCGTTGGATAAAACGAGCGTGAGTTTGAGAAGTTTTGAATTTAAACAAATGAACACAAATGAGACACTACTAGGACGCTAAACACGAGTCCTTCAAAGATCAAATGCTTCTTTTGTTTCAAAAGTACACTATTTTTTCATTTCGAGTCTATTCACAGGGTTTTAAGCAGTCCTGGGATACAACGAGCGTGAGTTTCACAAGTGTTGAATTTAAACAAATGAACACATATAAGACACTACTAGGACGCTAAACTAGAGTCCTTTAAAGATCAAATGCTTCTTTTGTTTCAAAAGTACACTATGTTTTCATTTGGAGTCTATTCACAAGGTTTTAAGCAATAGTTCGATAAAACGAGCGTGAGTTTGACAAGTTTTGAATTTAAACAAATGAACACATATAAGACACTACTAGGACGCTAAACTAGAGTCCTTAAAAGATCAAATGCTTCTTTTGTTTCAAAAGTACACTATTTTTTCATTTGGAGTCTATTCACAAGGGTTTAAGAAATCGTTGGATAAAACGAGCGTGAGTTTGAGAAGTTTTGAATTTAAACAAATGAACACAAATGAGACACTACTAGGACGCTAAACACGAGTCCTTCAAAGATCAAATGCTTCTTTTGTTTCAAAAGTACACTATTTTTTCATTTCGAGTCTATTCACAGGGTTTTAAGCAGTCCTGGGATACAACGAGCGTGAGTTTCACAAGTGTTGAATTTAAACAAATGAACACATATAAGACACTACTAGGACGCTAAACACGAGTCCTTCAAAGATCAAATGCTTCTTTTGTTTCAAAAGTACACTACTTTTTCATTTCGAGTCTATTCACAAGGTTTTAAGCAGTCCTGGGATACAACGAGCGTGAGTTTCACAAGTGTTGAATTTAAACAAATGAACACATATAAGACACTACTAGGACGCTAAACTAGAGTCCTTTAAAGATCAAATGCTTCTTTTGTTTCAAAAGTACACTATGTTTTCATTTGGAGTCTATTCACAAGGTTTTAAGCAATAGTTCGATAAAACGAGCGTGAGTTTGACAAGTTTTGAATTTAAACAAATGAACACATATAAGACACTACTAGGACGCTAAACTAGAGTCCTTAAAAGATCAAATGCTTCTTTTGTTTCAAAAGTACACTATTTTTTCATTTGGAGTCTATTCACAAGGTTTTAAGCAATCGTTGGATAAAACGAGCGTGAGTTTGAGAAGTTTTGAATTTAAACAAATGAACACAAATGAGACACTACTAGGACGCTAAACACGAGTCCTTCAAAGATCAAATGCTTCTTTTGTTTCAAAAGTACACTATTTTTTCATTTCGAGTCTATTCACAAGGTTTTAAGCAATCGTTGGATAAAACGAGCGTGAGTTTGAGAAGTTTTGAATTTAAACAAATGAACACAAATGAGACACTACTAGGACGCTAAACACGAGTCCTTCAAAGATCAAATGCTTCTTTTGTTTCAAAAGTACACTATTTTTTCATTTCGAGTCTATTCACAAGGTTTTAAGCAGTCCTGGGATACAACGAGCGTGAGTTTGAGAAGTTTTGAATTTAAACAAATGAACACAAATGAGACACTACTAGGATGCTAAACACGAGTCCTTAAAAGATCAAATGCTTTTTTTGTTTCAAAAGTACACTATTTTTTCATTTCGAGTCTATTCACAAGGTTTTAAGCAATCGTTGGATAAAACGAGCGTGAGTTTCACAAGTGTTGAATTTAAACAAATGAACACATATAAGACACTAATAGGACGCTAAACTCGAGTCCTTAAAAGATCAAATGCTTTTTTTGTTTCAAAAGTACACTATTTTTTCATTTCGAGTCTATTCACAAGGTTTTAAGCAATCGTTGGATAAAACGAGCGTGAGTTTGAGAAGTTTTGAATTTAAACAAATGAACACAAATGAGACACTACTAGGACGCTAAACACGAGTCCTTCAAAGATCAAATGCTTCTTTTGTTTCAAAAGTACACTATTTTTTCATTTCGAGTCTATTCACAAGGTTTTAAGCAATCGTTGGATAAAACGAGCGTGAGTTTGAGAAGTTTTGAATTTAAACAAATGAACACAAATGAGACACTACTAGGATGCTAAACACGAGTCCTTAAAAGATCAAATGCTTTTTTTGTTTCAAAAGTACACTATTTTTTCATTTCGAGTCTATTCACAAGGTTTTAAGCAATCGTTGGATAAAACGAGCGTGAGTTTCACAAGTGTTGAATTTAAACAAATGAACACATATAAGACACTAATAGGACGCTAAACTCGAGTCCTTAAAAGATCAAATGCTTTTTTTGTTTCAAAAGTACACTATTTTTTCATTTCGAGTCTATTCACAAGGTTTTAAGCAATCGTTGGATAAAACGAGCGTGAGTTTGACAAGTTTTGAATTTAAACAAATGAACACAAATGAGACACTACTAGGACGCTAAACACGAGTCCTTCAAATATCAAATGCTTCTTTTGTTTCAAAAGTACACTATTTTTTCATTTCGAGTCTATTCACAAGGTTTTAAGCAATCGTTGGATAAAACGAGCGTGAGTTTGAGAAGTTTTGAATTTAAACAAATGAACACAAATGAGACACTACTAGGACGCTAAACACGAGTCCTTCAAAGATCAAATGCTTCTTTTGTTTCAAAAGTACACTATTTTTTCATTTCGAGTCTATTCACAAGGTTTTAAGCAGTCCTGGGATACAATGAGCGTGAGTTTCACAAGTGTTGAATTTAAACAAATGAACACATATAAGACACTACTAGGACGCTAAACACGAGTCCTTAAAAGATCAAATGCTTTTTTTGTTTCAAAAGTACACTATTTTTTCATTTCGAGTCTATTCACAAGGTTTTAAGCAGTCCTGGGATACAACGAGCGTGAGTTTCACAAGTGTTGAATTTAAACAAATGAACACATATAAGACACTACTAGGACGCTAAATACGAGTCCTTCAAAGATCAAATGCTTCTTTTGTTTCAAAAGTACACTATTTTTTCATTTCGAGTCTATTCACAAGGTTTTAAGCAATCGTTGGATAAAACGAGCGTGAGTTTGAGAAGTTTTGAATTTAAACAAATGAACACAAATGAGACACTACTAGGACGCTAAACACGAGTCCTTCAAAGATCAAATGCTTCTTTTGTTTCAAAAGTACACTATTTTTTCATTTCGAGTCTATTCACAAGGTTTTAAGCAGTCCTGGGATACAATGAGCGTGAGTTTCACAAGTGTTGAATTTAAACAAATGAACACATATAAGACACTACTAGGACGCTAAACACGAGTCCTTCAAAGATCAAATGCTTCTTTTGTTTCAAAAGTACACTATTTTTTCATTTCGAGTCTATTCACAAGGTTTTAAGCAATCGTTGGATAAAACGAGCGTGAGTTTGAGAAGTTTTGAATTTAAACAAATGAACACAAATGAGACACTACTAGGACGCTAAACACGAGTCCTTCAAAGATCAAATGCTTCTTTTGTTTCAAAAGTACACTATTTTTTCATTTCGAGTCTATTCACAAGGTTTTAAGCAGTCCTGGGATACAACGAGCGTGAGTTTGAGAAGTTTTGAATTTAAACAAATGAACACAAATGAGACACTACTAGGATGCTAAACACGAGTCCTTAAAAGATCAAATGCTTTTTTTGTTTCAAAAGTACACTATTTTTTCATTTCGAGTCTATTCACAAGGTTTTAAGCAATCGTTGGATAAAACGAGCGTGAGTTTCACAAGTGTTGAATTTAAACAAATGAACACATATAAGACACTAATAGGACGCTAAACTCGAGTCCTTAAAAGATCAAATGCTTTTTTTGTTTCAAAAGTACACTATTTTTTCATTTCGAGTCTATTCACAAGGTTTTAAGCAATCGTTGGATAAAACGAGCGTGAGTTTGAGAAGTTTTGAATTTAAACAAATGAACACAAATGAGACACTACTAGGACGCTAAACACGAGTCCTTCAAAGATCAAATGCTTCTTTTGTTTCAAAAGTACACTATTTTTTCATTTCGAGTCTATTCACAAGGTTTTAAGCAATCGTTGGATAAAACGAGCGTGAGCAATCGTTGGATAAAACGAGCGTGAGTTTGAGAAGTTTTGAATTTAAACAAATGAACACAAATGAGACACTACTAGGATGCTAAACACGAGTCCTTAAAAGATCAAATGCTTTTTTTGTTTCAAAAGTACACTATTTTTTCATTTCGAGTCTATTCACAAGGTTTTAAGCAATCGTTGGATAAAACGAGCGTGAGTTTCACAAGTGTTGAATTTAAACAAATGAACACATATAAGACACTAATAGGACGCTAAACTCGAGTCCTTAAAAGATCAAATGCTTTTTTTGTTTCAAAAGTACACTATTTTTTCATTTCGAGTCTATTCACAAGGTTTTAAGCAATCGTTGGATAAAACGAGCGTGAGTTTGACAAGTTTTGAATTTAAACAAATGAACACAAATGAGACACTACTAGGACGCTAAACACGAGTCCTTCAAATATCAAATGCTTCTTTTGTTTCAAAAGTACACTATTTTTTCATTTCGAGTCTATTCACAAGGTTTTAAGCAATCGTTGGATAAAACGAGCGTGAGTTTGAGAAGTTTTGAATTTAAACAAATGAACACAAATGAGACACTACTAGGACGCTAAACACGAGTCCTTCAAAGATCAAATGCTTCTTTTGTTTCAAAAGTACACTATTTTTTCATTTCGAGTCTATTCACAAGGTTTTAAGCAGTCCTGGGATACAATGAGCGTGAGTTTCACAAGTGTTGAATTTAAACAAATGAACACATATAAGACACTACTAGGACGCTAAACACGAGTCCTTAAAAGATCAAATGCTTTTTTTGTTTCAAAAGTACACTATTTTTTCATTTCGAGTCTATTCACAAGGTTTTAAGCAGTCCTGGGATACAACGAGCGTGAGTTTGACAAGTTTTGAATTTAAACAAATGAACACATATAAGACACTAATAGGACGCTAAACTCGAGTCTTTAAAAGATCAAATGCTTTTTTTGTTTCAAAAGTACACTATTTTTTCATTTGGAGTCTATTCACACGGTTTTAAGACATCCTTGGATAAAACGAGCGTGAGTTTGACAAGTTTTAAATTTAAACAAACGAACACATATAAGACACTAATACGACGCTAAACTCGAGTCCTTAAAAGGTCAAATGCTTTTTTTGTTTCAAAAGTACACTATTTTTTCATTTCGAGTCTATTCACAAGGTTTTAAGCAATCGTTGGATAAAACGAGCGTGAGTTTGAGAAGTTTTGAATTTAAACAAATGAACACAAATGAGACACTACTAGGACGCTAAACGCGAGTCCTTCAAAGATCAAATGCTTCTTTTGTTTCAAAAGTACACTATTTTTTCATTTCGAGTCTATTCACAAGGTTTTAAGCAGTCCTGGGATACAACGAGCGTGAGTTTGAGAAGTTTTGAATTTAAACAAATGAACACAAATGAGACACTACTAGGACGCTAAACACGAGTCCTTCAAAGATCAAATGCTTCTTTTGTTTCAAAAGTACACTATTTTTTCATTTCGAGTCTATTCACAAGGTTTTAAGCAGTCCTGGGATACAACGAGCGAGAGTTTGAGAAGTTTTGAATTTAAACAAATGAACACAAATGAGACACTACTAGGACGCTAAAGACGAGTCCTTCAAAGATCAAATGCTTCTTTTGTTTCAAAAGTACACTATTTTTTCATTTCGAGTCTATTCACAAGGTTTTAAGCAGTCCTGGGATACAACGAGCGTGAGTTTGAGAAGTTTTGAATTTAAACAAATGAACACAAATGAGACACTACTAGGACGCTAAACACGAGTCCTTCAAAGATCAAATGTGTTGAAGTATTTCCTTCCTAGTGCTACAAACATGTTGAGTATAAGAACACAAGTAAGGGTGTCGAATCCACAGGGACTAATTAGACCTATATAATCACTAGTTTTGCAAGAAACTTACTAGAACCTAGAACTAACCAATTTAAACAGATTTGATGTTGTATCTTGAAACATACGGACATGAAATGGCTACAAGTAAATGAAACAACAAGTAATAAAATGAGGTAGAACCGAGGGAGTTGAGGCTAGGGATTGTAACAATAGAGAGGAGGCTAGGGATTCGATTTCACCATTGCTAATTGATTCCATGTTTGTTGATTCAGATTATGCTCATCAATTTATCTATTTCTTGAGTTTGTTTCACTTAGATATGATCATCCATATGATGTGTGGTTTTGATCAAATAATCCTAGTCATGAACCTAATTGTGATGTGCAACTTTGGTTCCTAAACAAGAATGTATTGAGCATAAGAAACTTTCATAAAACCAAAGGGAACACTCGGCATGATGTTTGCAAAACATTCCCTTCAATCATTCCCATATCCGCCAAGGTTATGCATGATGTGTGCTATAAGATTGGCTATACAACCTATGGTTAATTCAAATGGTGATCAAACATTAAAATCAACACACAAAGTCACAAATAAATTCGAGAATGAAACAAGAAATAGAAGGATAAAATGAGCATTCCAAATTAACTACATGGCAATCTTGCTAGGCTACATCGAATCCCTATGGAGGGATTAGTTACACTTCATGTTTACAAAGATTTGACATGTAAATATAAACATGAGTGTACATAGAATTAAGAAAAAGAAGAACCCCTTGAAGCAAAACTGTATTGAAGATCCTTTTGTAGTGACCTTCGGTGCAAGCTCCTCCAAGTATGGTGTAGTTCCTCCAAGGGTAGTGAAGATGAATGTGACACGGTTATGGTGAGATGGTTTTTGTGGGATGCTAGAGAATGGACGGAAATGGAGTGAATATTGTGTATGGAACTCTTAGCTTATGGAGTGTAATAGAGAGAATGTAGGTGTCGAATGGAGTGTAGTAGTGTAGGGTTATGGAATGTAATACCCTCAGATTTCAATTGAAGACTACACTTCAAGGGAATGGATGGAGTAGCTTTTCAGATTTAGATCCAAGATTGGATCTAAACAAATGTAGAATAAGGAAAGCTAGTGTGTGTAATGATGGGGGAATTCAAATTCTGAAATGGTAAGGCACGGCATGGGGTTGAATGGGCAAGCATGTGGTAGTTTTAAATGAAGAAGCATGTGGAATGACTGCAAGGGCAGGTTTTAATGAATATAAAACTGACGGCATGGGTGAATTTGTGGTGTAATTGTGGCTGAATGGTGTAACTAAATGGGGGGTGAATGTTCTAGGTGAAAAAGGGGGTAAAAGGGTAACCAAATGCATGGCAAGGTGTGTTAAACCTCCCAATCTGAATCCCATGCATGTGCCATGCATAGAATTCCCCAAACTGGCCGAATTGCACCCTTTGTCAATTCCTGAAATTCTAGCAACCAACTTGTCCTCAATTCTTCACATGGACTTCAAATTAACACATCAAACACCTCTCCATGCTTGGAGTAATGCTCGGACACCAAAAGTGGTGTTTTTGCTTCATTTGCCTTCCAATTGCTCCTAACAAACACATAGCTGCATACTAACACAAAACAATGTAAAATGCAACTAATTTAAATCGAACACATCACCAAGACACCAAATATGTATGCTATAAATGCATATGAAATGTGAACTATCAAATACCCCCAAACCTGGTTTTTGCTAGTCCACGAGCAAACTTAGAATTAAAGCACACAAAACACTAACATCTAACAAACATTTAACATCTAACTAAACGATTGCATTGAGCATATGCAACAAGCCTTTGAACCCCTAGGTGTCCCTAGTTGGAGGAGTTGTGTCTCCTGAGGGTTTACATTGATGACACCCTCAAACATCAACAAAATCTGCAAACAACTTGGTTAAACATGCTTTAAACAAACTAATCAAAACCAATGAAAACTTTGTATTACACTCAAACTCAAAAGGGCTTGCCATTCCAAAGAATCATATCAAGTGAAACATATAAAGATAGTGCACCATGTCTTACAACTTCAAGGTCACCATACCCAAATGCTTAAGAATGAATTAGCCTCAACTCTATTCCTCACGGTTCCACTCAAGTGTTCACTCAGATCCTAAGGTTTTGGTCTCTCCACTAGCATATGTGAGTGAAGTTATGTAAAGGAAATCAAAAATTCTCACATATGAAACTTGAAATGAAAGCACAATTTCTGAGTAGATCTCATGAAATGAATTAAATACCAAGAATATAGATAACCATACACTTACCATCACCCATGAATACATCCTCAATGATCAACTAGGTCTTTCTCAAGATTGTAATGTAAGGCTTAGGTTGTAGGTTATGAAAGAAGTGATATGGAATACTAGAGCTTGGGGCATACCAAAGTTTCCTTGAGGTCCATGCTTTTCACTTGCATTTATCTTCTTTCATCTTCATTTTTGGCGTCCAAGACCTATGTCTTATGATGAGGAGATTTGGAACTTGTTTTCACTTGATTCTCTTCTTTGTTAACTTCTTTTTTTTTTTTTTAGAATCACACTTCACATAGGTCTTCGGTACACGCCACAATCTTGTTCTATTATTCAAGCTACCTTTAGAGTTCATCACCATGGTATTCCCCAAGCTATAAGGTACGGCTTGCATTAAGCTAAAATGGGGTAGAGTATGGTGTGTGGGTGATGAAAGAATTAAGCAAAAGTGTTTGGCTGCAAAGAGGGTGAATGGAGCACACAAAGGAATAGGATTTTAGCCATTTAGTAGTTAAAACATGCATAGCCTAACATCATCTCATTGAGTTCATTCATGAATGGTACTAAACACATGGTATCTACAAAGGAGAGTAATTCAAAGATCAAATGCTTCTTTTGTTTCAAAAGTACACTATTTTTTCATTTCGAGTCTATTCACAAGGTTTTAAGCAGTCCTGGGATACAACGAGCGTGAGTTTGAGAAGTTTTGAATTTAAACAAATGAACACAAATGAGACACTACTAGGACGCTAAACACGAGTCCTTCAAAGATCAAATGCTTCTTTTGTTTCAAAAGTACACTATTTTTTCATTTGGAGTCTATTCACAAGGGTTTAAGAAATCGTTGGATAAAACGAGCGTGAGTTTGACAAGTTTTGAATTTAAACAAATGAACACATATAAGACACTAATAGGACGCTAAACTCGAGTCCTTAAAAGATCAAATGCTTTTTTTGTTTCAAAAGTACACTATTTTTTCATTTCGAGTCTATTCACAAGGTTTTTAAGCAATCGTTGGATAAAACGAGCGTGAGTTTGAGAAGTTTTGAATTTAAACAAATGAACACAAATGAGACACTACTAGGACGCTAAACACGAGTCCTTCAAAGATCAAATGCTTCTTTTGTTTCAAAAGTACACTATTTTTTCATTTCGAGTCTATTCACAAGGTTTTAAGCAGTCCTGGGATACAACGAGCGTGAGTTTCACAAGTGTTGAATTTAAAAAAATGAACACATATAAGACACTACTAGGACGCTAAACACGAGTCCTTAAAAGATCAAATGCTTTTTTTGTTTCAAAAGTACACTATTTTTTCATTTCGAGTCTATTCACAAGGTTTTAAGCAATCCTGGGATACAACGAGCGTGAGTTTCACAAGTGTTGAATTTAAACAAATGAACACATATAAGACACTACTAGGACGCTAAACACGAGTCCTTAAAAGATCAAATGCTTTTTTTGTTTCAAAAGTACACTATTTTTTCATTTCGAGTCTATTCACAAGGTTTTAAGCAGTCCTGGGATACAACGAGCGTGAGTTTGAGAAGTTTTGAATTTAAACAAATGAACACAAATGAGACACTACTAGGACGCTAAACACGAGTCCTTCAAAGATCAAATGCTTCTTTTGTTTCAAAAGTACACTATTTTTTCATTTGGAGTCTATTCACAAGGGTTTAAGAAATCGTTGGATAAAACGAGCGTGAGTTTGACAAGTTTTGAATTTAAACAAATGAACACATATAAGACACTAATAGGACGCTAAACTCGAGTCCTTAAAAGATCAAATGCTTTTTTTGTTTCAAAAGTACACTATTTTTTCATTTCGAGTCTATTCACAAGGTTTTAAGCAATCGTTGGATAAAACGAGCGTGAGTTTAAGAAGTTTTGAATTTAAACAAATGAACACAAATGAGACACTACTAGGACGCTAAACACGAGCGCTTCAAAGATCAAATGGTTCTTTTGTTTCAAAAGTACACTATTTTTTCATTTCAAGTTTATTCACAAGGTTTTAAGCAGTCCTGGGATACAACGAGCGTGAGTTTCACAAGTGTTGAATTTAAACAAATGAACACATATAAGACACTACTAGGACGCTAAACACGAGTCCTTAAAAGATCAAATGCTTTTTTTGTTTCAAAAGTACACTATTTTTTCATTTCGAGTCTATTCACAAGGTTTTAAGCAATCCTGGGATACAACGAGCGTGAGTTTCACAAGTGTTGAATTTAAACAAATGAACACATATAAGACACTACTAGGACGCTAAACTAGAGTCCTTAAAAGATCAAATGCTTCTTTTGTTTCAAAAGTACACTATTTTTTCATTTGGAGTCTATTCACAAGGGTTTAAGAAATCGTTGGATAAAACGAGCGTGAGTTTGACAAGTTTTGAATTTAAACAAATGAACACATATAAGACACTAATAGGACGCTAAACTCGAGTCCTTAAAAGATCAAATGCTTTTTTTGTTTCAAAAGTACACTATTTTTTCATTTCGAGTCTATTCACAAGGTTTTAAGCAATCGTTGGATAAAACGAGCGTGAGTTTGAGAAGTTTTGAATTTAAACAAATGAACACAAATGAGACACAACTAGGACGCTAAACACGAGTGGTTCAAAGATCAAATGCTTCTTTTGTTTCAAAATTACACTATTTTTTCATTTCGAGTCTATTCACAAGGTTTTAAGCAGTCCTGGGATACAACGAGCGTGAGTTTGAGAAGTTTTGAATTTAAACAAATGAACACAAATGAGACACTACTAGGATGCTAAACACGAGTCCTTCAAAGATCAAATGCTTCTTTTGTTTCAAAAGTACACTATTTTTTCATTTCGAGTCTATTCACAAGGTTTTAAGCAGTCCTGGGATACAACGAGCGAGAGTTTGAGAAGTTTTGAATTTAAACAAATGAACACAAATGAGACACTACTAGGACGCTAAACACGAGTCCTTCGAAGATCAAATGCTTCTTTTGTTTCAAAAGTACACTATTTTTTCATTTCGAGTCTATTCACAAGGTTTTAAGCAGTCCTGGGATACAACGAGTGTGAGTTTCACAAGTGTTGAATTTAAACAAATGAACACATATAAGACACTACTAGGACGCTAAACTAGAGTCCTTAAAAGATCAAAAGCTTCTTTTGTTTCAAAAGTACACTATTTTTTCATTTGGAGTCTATTCACAAGGGTTTAAGAAATCGTTGGATAAAACGAGCGTGAGTTTGACAAGTTTTGAATTTAAACAAATGAACACATATAAGACACTACTAGGACGCTAAACACGAGTCCTTAAAAGATCAAATGCTTTTTTTGTTTCAAAAGTACACTATTTTTTCATTTCGAGTCTATTCACATGGTTTTAAGCAATCCTGGGATACAACGAGCGTGAGTTTGACAAGTTTTAAATTTAAACAAATGAACACATATAAGACACTAATAGGACGCTAAACTCGAGTCTTTAAAAGATCAAATGCTTTTTTTGTTTCAAAAGTACACTATTTTTTCATTTGGAGTCTATTCACACGGTTTTATGAAATCCTTGGATAAAACGAGCGTGAGTTTGACAAGTTTTAAATTTAAACAAATGAACACATATAAGACACTAATAGGACGCTAAACTCGAGTCCTTAAAAGATCAACTGCTTTTTTTGTTTCAAAAGTACACTATTTTTTCATTTCGAGTCTATTCACAAGGTTTTAAGCAATCGTTGGATAAAACGAGCGTGAGTTTGAGAAGTTTTGAATTTAAACAAATGAACACAAATGAGACACTACTAGGACGCTAAACACGAGTGCTTCAAAGATCAAATGCTTCTTTTGTTTCAAAAGTACACTATTTTTTCATTTCGAGTCTATTCACAAGGTTTTAAGCAGTCCTGGGATACAACGAGCGTGAGTTTGAGAAGTTTTGAATTTAAACAAATGAACACAAATGAGACACTACTAGGACGCTAAACACGAGTCCTTCAAAGATCAAATGCTTCTTTTGTTTCAAAAGTACACTATTTTTTCATTTCGAGTCTATTCACAAGGTTTTAAGCAGTCCTGGGATACAACGAGCGTGAGTTTCACAAGTGTTGAATTTAAACAAATGAACACATATAAGACACTACTAGGACGCTAAACACGAGTCCTTAAAAGATCCAATGCTTTTTTTGTTTCAAAAGTACACTATTTTTTCATTTCGACTCTATTCACAAGGTTTTAAGCAATCCTGGGATACAACGAGCGTGAGTTTCACAAGTGTTGAATTTAAACAAATGAACACATATAAGACACTACTAGGACGCTAAACTAGAGTCCTTAAAAGATCAAATGCTTCTTTTGTTTCAAAAGTACACTATTTTTTCATTTGGAGTCTATTCACAAGGGTTTAAGAAATCGTTGGATAAAACGAGCGTGAGTTTGACAAGTTTTGAATTTAAACAAATGAACACATATAAGACACTACTAGGACGCTAAACACGAGTCCTTAAAAGATCAAATGCTTGTTTTGTTTCAAAAGTACACTATTTTTTCATTTGGAATCTATTCACAAGGGTTTAAGAAATCGTTGGATAAAACGAGCGTGAGTTTGACAAGTTTTGAATTTAAACAAATGAACACATATAAGACACTAATAGGACGCTAAACTCGAGTCGTTAAAAGATCAAATGCTTTTTTTGTTTCAAAAGTACAATATTTTTTCATTTCGAGTCTATTCATATGGGTTTAAGAAATCGTTGGATAAAACGAGCGTGAGTTTGACAAGTTTTGAATTTAAACAAATGAACACATATAAGACACTAATAGGACGCTAAACTCGAGTCCTTAAAAGATCAAATGCTTTTTTTGTTTCAAAAGTACAATATTTTTTCATTTCGAGTCTATTCATATGGGTTTAAGAAATCGTTGGATAAAACGAGCGTGAGTTTGACAGGTTTTGAATTTAAACAAATGAACACATATAAGACACTAATAGGACGCTAAACTCGAGTCCTTAAAAGATCAAATGCTTTTTTTGTTTCAAAAGTACACTATTTTTTCTTTTCGAGTCTATTCACAAGGTTTTAAGCAGTCCTGGGATACAACGAGCGAGAGTTTGAGAAGTTTTGAATTTAAACAAATGAACACAAATGAGACACTACTAGGACGCTAAACACGAGTCCTTCAAAGATCAAATGCTTCTTTTGTTTCAAAAGTACACTATTTTTTCATTTCGAGTCTATTCACAAGGTTTTAAGCAGTCCTGGGATACAACGAGCGTGAGTTTCACAAGTGTTATATTTAAACAAATGAACACATATAAGACACTACTAGGACGCTAATCACGAGTCCTTAAAAGATCAAATGCTTTTTTTGTTTCAAAAGTACACTATTTTTTCATTTCGAGTCTATTCACAAAGTTTTAAGCAGTCCTGGGATACAACGAGCGTGAGTTTCACAAGTGTTATATTTAAACAAATGAACACATATAAGACACTACTAGGACGCTAATCACGAGTCCTTAAAAGATCAAATGCTTTTTTTGTTTCAAAAGTACACTATTTTTTCATTTCGAGTCTATTCACAAGGTTTTAAGCAGTCCTGGGATACAACGAGCGTGAGTTTCACAAGTGTTGAATTTAAACAAATGAACACATATAAGACACTACTAGGACGCTAAACACGAGTCCTTAAAAGATCAAATGCTTTTTTTGTTGCAAAAGTACACTATTTTTTCATTTCGAGTCTATTCACATGGTTTTAAGCAATCCTGGGATACAACGAGCGTGAGTTTGACAAGTTTTAAATTTAAACAAATGAACACATATAAGACACTAATAGGACGCTAAACTCGAGTCTTTAAAAAATCAAATGCTTTTTTTGTTTCAAAAGTACACTATTTTTTCATTTGGAGTCTATTCACACGGTTTTATGAAATCCTTGGATAAAACGAGCGTGAGTTTGACAAGTTTTAAATTTAAACAAATGAACACATATAAGACACTAATAGGACGCTAAACACGAGTCCTTAAAAGATCCAATGCTTTTTTTGTTTCAAAAGTACACTATTTTTTCATTTCGACTCTATTCACAAGGTTTTAAGCAATCCTGGGATACAACGAGCGTGAGTTTCACAAGTGTTGAATTTAAACAAATGAACACATATAAGTCACTACTAGGACGCTAAACTAGAGTCCTTAAAAGATCAAATGCTTCTTTTGTTTCAAAAGTACACTATTTTTTCATTTGGAGTCTATTCACAAGGGTTTAAGAAATCGTTGGATAAAACGAGCGTGAGTTTGACAAGTTTTGAATTTAAACAAATGAACACATATAAGACACTAATAGGACGCTAAACTCGAGTCCTTAAAAGATCAAATGCTTTTTTTGTTTCAAAAGTACACTATTTTTTCATTTCGAGTCTATTCACAAGGTTTTAAGCAATCGTTGGATAAAACGAGGGTGAGTTTGAGAAGTTTTGAATTTAAACAAATGAACACAAATGAGACACTACTAGGACGCTCAACACGAGTCCTTCAAAGATCAAATGCTTCTTTTGTTTCAAAAGTACACTATTTTTTCATTTCGAGTCTATTCACAAGGTTTTAAGCAGTGCTGGGATACAACGAGCGTGAGTTTCACAAGTGTTGAATTTAAACAAATGAACACATATAAGACACTACTAGGACGCTAAACACGAGTCCTTAAAAGATCAAATGCTTTTTTTGTTTCAAAAGTACACTATTTTTTCATTTCGAGTCTATTCACATGGTTTTAAGCAATCCTGGGATACAACGAGCGTGAGTTTGACAAGTTTTAAATTTAAACAAATGAACAGATATAAGACACTAATAGGACGCTAAACTCGAGTCTTTAAAAGATCAAATGCTTTTTTTGTTTCAAAAGTACACTATTTTTTCATTTGGAGTCTATTCACACGGTTTTATGAAATCCTTGGATAAAACGAGCGTGAGTTTGACAAGTTTTAAATTTAAACAAATGAACACATATAAGACACTAATAGGACGCTAAACTCGAGTCCTTAAAAGATCAACTGCTTTTTTTGTTTCAAAAGTACACTATTTTTTCATTTCGAGTCTATTCACAAGGTTTTAAGCAATCGTTGGATAAAACGAGCGTGAGTTTGAGAAGTTTTGAATTTAAACAAATGAACACAAATGAGACACTACTAGGACGCTAAACACGAGTGCTTCAAAGATCAAATGCTTCTTTTGTTTCAAAAGTACACTATTTTTTCATTTCGAGTCTATTCACAAGGTTTTAAGCAGTCCTGGGATACAACGAGCGTGAGTTTGAGAAGTTTTGAATTTAAACAAATGAACACAAATGAGACACTACTAGGACGCTAAACACGAGTCCTTCAAAGATCAAATGCTTCTTTTGTTTCAAAAGTACACTATTTTTTCATTTCGAGTCTATTCACAAGGTTTTAAGCAGTCCTGGGATACAACGAGCGTGAGTTTCACAAGTGTTGAATTTAAAGAAATGAACACATATAAGACACTACTAGGACGCTAAACACGAGTCCTTAAAAGATCAAATGCTTTTTTTGTTTCAAAAGTACACTATTTTTTCATTTCGACTCTATTCACAAGGTTTTAAGCAATCCTGGGATACAACGAGCGTGAGTTTCACAAGTGTTGAATTTAAACAAATGAACACATATAAGACACTACTAGGACGCTAAACTAGAGTCCTTAAAAGATCAAATGCTTCTTTTGTTTCAAAAGTACACTATTTTTTCATTTGGAGTCTATTCACAAGGGTTTAAGAAATCGTTGGATAAAACGAGCGTGAGTTTGACAAGTTTTGAATTTAAACAAATGAACACATATAAGACACTAATAGGACGCTAAATGACGGGATTTTAAACCGCACAAATTTAACCCTCTTTTTGACAGATGTAGTATAGATGTAAGTAGGGTATCGTTCTAGGCCGGGGATTAGGAGGGCTTGCTAAAACCTCTAAAATAATTTAAAAACGTAAAAACAAAGTTTAAAACACTAAACTAAAATAAAAACACTTAAATAAAATAACTCAAAATAAAACTAACAAATAAACTAAAACAAATCAAAAGACTCAAAACAACTCAAGACTCTAGAAAATACAAACTAAGCTAAAAACTCGAAACACACTAAAAATGACTCAAAATAATGAAAACAATTTAAAATAAAAACTAGGAAATTAATATGGACGGAAATTAAATTAAAAGATAAAAACTAATAAAAATTAACTAAATAATATAATATAATAATGGGGGGGGTTTGGTTTTGAAGAAACGTAAATTAAACTTAAATAAATTACAGAATTGACAAAAACATAAAATAAAAGTAAACGGAAAGACGACGGATTGGCTAGAGGGTTTTTCTCCACACATGACACATATGCAATCTAAATTGACCTTCAGTTGTTCTTTCAATAAATTGTAAATTTCAACACCCCAAATTAATTAGGTACGCTTAAATTAATCTTCAGATTTTCCTTAAGTTATTGAATTGGATGAACAGCATACAACAATTCAACACATTCTCTAAAAGTTCCCTACGTGAAAAGCACAATAGAGATACAATTAAAGATCATTATGTTCTATGAAAATCATAAGTGTTGACAAAGCATTCGTAACTATGAACAGCATGATACGTTTGCCAGGAATTTACTTAACGCGATTGTGACTAGCAACCTTCACTACTCATGAATATAAGTTCATAACGATTAGGTGAAATTCACTTATATTCTAGCATCAAATTCATGCATGTAAATTAAGTATGCATTCTTAATCGACAAACACAAATAAGTTATTAATCAAGCAGTTAAGCAAATTAAATCACAACTCAGAAATCACAACTGAAGTTACCAATTCAAATTACAAATATAATCATGGTTTTGAATTAACCTCTAGCCAACACAAATTAATTACACATATTTATCAATTAAAACAGAAATTAAAATAATGAGTTTGGAGGATTAAACCAAAATGGGAGAGTGTGCAGAGGTTTGTTTTCAGCTTCCCCGTGCACTGTGCTCGTCCTCGGTGCTTTGATTTCTGTGATGCCCAATGGCAGCTCCGTGCCCTCTCTCCTTCAAAGCTCCGAGGCTTTGCGCAAGACTGCCCAGCTTTGTGCCGCTTGCCCTGCACCGAACGGCCCTCTCTTCAACGCTGCCTTGCTGGCAGCTGTTTTGTTTTTCAGCAATTGGGCGCCTGTGCGCCGTGTGTTTCTGTCATCTCGTAAACTGCCTTCAGTGCGCTGCACTGGCAGCTTCTTTTCCTCACGCCGCTGGCAGCTCTCCTGATGCCTTTTGTTTTTCTCCCCCTTCAAAGCTCCGTATGAACTGCCCTGCCGCAAGCCTGGTTGGGCCTTCTCGCCGCTTGGCTTTCTTGGCACTGCTGCCAACCTCTCGGTTTTCCTTATTATATTTTTTTTATTTTCTTTCTCAGCTGCTTCAGGCAACTCTCTAATGGTTCCCCCCTCCTCGTTAATGGCCTCCTCTGCCTTTTATTTTCTCCGTCCGCAGGCCTCTTCTTTTTTATTATTTTCTTTTCTATAATTTTCTTTCTCCAAGCTGGCAGCACGCCAGCTTCCCTTTTTCCCACCGACTCCTCTCTATTATTTTTCTTTTGGTCTTCCACTTAGCTGCCTAAGCATGTGGCAGCCCTCCAAAAGGGCATCTCTCATTATTTCCGTTTCTTTTCTTTTCTGCTTTTGACTCCACCGAGTGCATTCCATCATTCAAAGCTTTTCCACCTACACACACATTATAATTATATTTAAATATATAAATATATTTAAATATATATATATATAAATATATAAATATATATATATATATATATAAATATTTATTTTCCATATGATAAATTCTAATCAACAAGCAAGATAGTTTAAACGAAAATATTACTTAACACTTCATTTATTCTATTTTTATTTTCTTAGCGAGATAAATTTATAAAACATAAAATCAACGTAAATAGCTCAAAATATAACGAACTAACTAAGAAAAGGCGAGTGAATTTGATATAAAAATATGTATAAATATGATCCGATCACTAAACTCGAGTCCTTAAAAGATCAAATGCTTTTTTTGTTTCAAAAGTACACTATTTTTTCATTTCGAGTCTATTCACAAGGTTTTAAGCAATCGTTGGATAAAACGAGCGTGAGTTTGAGAAGTTTTGAATTTAAACAAATGAACACAAATGAGACACTACTAGGACGCTCAACACGAGTCCTTAAAAGATCAAATGCTTTTTTTGTTTCAAAAGTACACTATTTTTTCATTTCGAGTCTATTCACATGGTTTTAAGCAATCCTGGGATACAACGAGCGTGAGTTTGACAAGTTTTAAATTTAAACAAATGAACACATATAAGACACTAATAGGACGCTAAACTCGAGTCTTTAAAAGATCAAATGCTTTTTTTGTTTCAAAAGTACACTATTTTTTCATTTGGAGTCTATTCACACGGTTTTATGAAATCCTTGGATAAAACGAGCGTGAGTTTGACAAGTTTTAAATTTAAACAAATGAACACATATAAGACACTAATAGGACGCTAAACTCGAGTCCTTAAAAGATCAACTGCTTTTTTTGTTTCAAAAGTACACTATTTTTTCATTTCGAGTCTATTCACAAGGTTTTAAGCAATCGTTGGATAAAACGAGCGTGAGTTTGAGAAGTTTTGAATTTAAACAAATGAACACAAATGAGACACTACTAGGACGCTAAACACGAGTCCTTAAAAGATCAAATGCTTTTTTTGTTTCAAAAGTACACTATTTTTTCATTTCGACTCTATTCACAAGGTTTTACGCAATCCTGGGATACAACGAGCGTGAGTTTCACAAGTGTTGAATTTAAACAAATGAACACATATAAGACACTACTAGGACGCTAAACTAGAGTCCTTAAAAGATCAAATGCTTCTTTTGTTTCAAAAGTACACTATTTTTTCATTTGGAGTCTATTCACAAGGGTTTAAGAAATCGTTGGATAAAACGAGCGTGAGTTTGACAAGTTTTGAATTTAAACAAATGAACACATATAAGACACTAATAGGACGCTAAACTCGAGTCCTTAAAAGATCAAATGCTTTTTTTGTTTCAAAAGTACACTATTTTTTCATTTCGAGTCTATTCACAAGGTTTTAAGCAATCCTGGGATACAACGAGCGTGAATTTCACAAGTGTTGAATTTAAACAAATGAACACATATAAGACACTACTAGGACGCTAAACTCGAGTCCTTAAAAGATCAAATGCTTTTTTTGTTTCAAAAGTACACTATTTTTTCATTTCGAGTCTATTCACATGGTTTTAAGCAATCCTGGGATACAACGAGCGTGAGTTTTACAAGTGTTGAATTTAAACAAATGAACACATATAAGACACTACTAGGATGCTAAACTCGAGTCCTTAAAAGATCAAATGCTTTTTTTGTTTCAAAAGTACACTATTTTTTCATTTGGAGTCGATTCACAAGGTTTTAAGCAATCGTTAGATAAAACGAGCGTGAGTTTGACAAGTTTTGAATTTAAACAAATGAACACATATAAGACACTACTAGGACGCTAAACTCCAGTCCTTAAAAGATTAAATACTTCTTTTATTTCAAAAGTACACTATTTTTTCATTTCGAGTCTATTCACATGGTTTTAAGCAATCCTGGGATACAACGAGCGTGAGTTTTACAAGTGTTTAATTTAAACAAATGAACACATATAAGACAGTACTAGGACGCTAAACTCGAGTCCTTAAAAGATCAAATGTTTTTTTGTTTCAAAAATACACTATTTTTTCATTTCGAGTCTATTGACAAGGTTTTAAGCAATCCTGGGATACAACGAGCGTGAATTTCACAAAGGTTGAATTTAAACAAATGAACACATATAAGACAGTACTACGACGCTAAACTCGAGTCCGTAAAAGATCAAATGCTTTTTTTGTTTCAAAAGTACACTATTTTTTCATTTGGAGTCTATTCACAAGGTTTTAAGCAATCGTTGGATAAAACGAGCGTGAGTTTGACAAGTTTTGAATTTAAACAAATGAACACATATAAGACACTACTAGGACGCTAAACTCGAGTCCTTAAAAGATCAAATGCTTCTTTTGTTTCAAAAGTACACTATTTTTTCATTTGGAGTCTATTCACAAGGGTTTAAGAAATCGTTGGATAAAACGAGCGTGAGTTTGACAAGTTTTGAATTTAAACAAATGAACACATATAAGACACTAATAGGACGCTAAACTCGAGTCCTTAAAAGATCAAATGCTTTTTTTGTTTCAAAAGTACACTATTTTTTCATTTCGAGTCTATTCACAAGGTTTTAAGCAATCCTGGGATACAACGAGCGTGAATTTCACAAGTGTTGAATTTAAACAAATGAACACATATAAGACACTACTAGGACGCTAAACTCGAGTCCTTAAAAGATCAAATGCTTTTTTTGTTTCAAAAGTACACTATTTTTTCATTTCGAGTCTATTCACATGGTTTTAAGCAATCCTGGGATACAACGAGCGTGAGTTTTACAAGTGTTGAATTTAAACAAATGAACACATATAAGACACTACTAGGATGCTAAACTCGAGTCCTTAAAAGATCAAATGCTTTTTTTGTTTCAAAAGTACACTATTTTTTCATTTGGAGTCGATTCACAAGGTTTTAAGCAATCGTTAGATAAAACGAGCGTGAGTTTGACAAGTTTTGAATTTAAACAAATGAACACATATAAGACACTACTAGGACGCTAAACTCGAGTCCTTAAAAGATTAAATACTTCTTTTATTTCAAAAGTACACTATTTTTTCATTTCGAGTCTATTCACATGGTTTTAAGCAATCCTGGGATACAACGAGCGTGAGTTTTACAAGTGTTTAATTTAAACAAATGAACACATATAAGACAGTACTAGGACGCTAAACTCGAGTCCTTAAAAGATCAAATGTTTTTTTGTTTCAAAAATACACTATTTTTTCATTTCGAGTCTATTGACAAGGTTTTAAGCAATCCTGGGATACAACGAGCGTGAATTTCACAAGGGTTGAATTTAAACAAATGAACACATATAAGACAGTACTACGACGCTAAACTCGAGTCCGTAAAAGATCAAATGCTTTTTTTGTTTCAAAAGTACACTATTTTTTCATTTGGAGTCTATTCACAAGGTTTTAAGCAATCGTTGGATAAAACGAGCGTGAGTTTGACAAGTTTTGAATTTAAACAAATGAACACATATAAGACACTACTAGGACGCTAAACTCGAGTCCTTAAAAGATCAAATGCTTTTTTTGTTTCAAAAGTACACTATTTTTTCATTTCGAGTCTATTCACAAGGTTTTAAGCTGTCCTGGGATAAAACGAGCGTGAGTTTCACAAGTGTCGAATTTAAACAAATGAACACATATAAGACACTACTAGGACGCTAAACACGAGTCCTTAAAAGATCAAATGCTTTTTTTGTTTCAAAAGTACACTATTTTTTCATTTCGAGTCTATTCACAAGGTTTTAAGCAATCGTTGGATAAAACGAGCGTGAGTATGACAAGTTTTGAATTTAAACAAATGAACACATATAAGACACTACTAGGACGCTAAACACGAGTCCTTAAAAGATCAAATACTTCTTTTATTTCAAAAGTACACTATTTTTTCATTTGGAGTCTATTTGCACTATTTTAAGCATTCGTGGGAAAAAACGAGTGTGAGTTTGACTAGCTTTTGAATTTGAACAAATGAACACATATGAGACATTACTAGGACGCTAAACTCGAGTCCTTAAAAGATCAAATGTTTTTTTGTTTCAAAAATACACTATTTTTTTCATTTCGAGTCTATTGACAAGGTTTTAAGCAATCCTGGGATACAACGAGCGTGAATTTCACAAGTGTTGAATTTAAACAAATGAACACATATAAGACAGTACTAGGACGCTAAACTCGAGTCCTTAAAAGATCAAATGCTTTTTTTGTTTCAAAAGTACACTATTTTTTTCATTTCGAGTCTATTCACATGGTTTTAAGCAATCCTGGGATCCAACGAGCGTGAGTTTTACAAGTGTTGAATTTAAACAAATGAACACATATAAGACACTACTAGGATGCTAAACTCGAGTCCTTAAAAGATCAAATGCTTTTTTTGTTTCAAAAGTACACTATTTTTTCATTTCGAGTCTATTCACATGGTTTTGACAAGTGTTGAATTTAAACAAATGAACACATATAAGACAGTACTAGGACGCTAAACTCGAGTCCTTAAAAGATCAAATGCTTTTTTTGTTTCAAAAGTACACTATTTTTTCATTTCGAGTCTATTCACATGGTTTTAAGCAATCCTGGGATACAACGAGCGTGAGTTTTACAAGTGTTGAATTTAAACAAATGAACACATATAAGACACTACTAGGACGCTAAACACGAGTCCTTAAAAGATCAAATACTTCTTTTATTTCAAAAGTACACTATTTTTTCATTTGGAGTCTATTTGCACTATTTTAAGCATTCGTGGGAAAAAACGAGCGTGAGTTTGACTAGCTTTTGAATTTAAAGAAATGAACACATATAAGACAGTACTTGGACGCTAAACTCGAGTCCTTAAAAGATCAAATGCTTTTTTTGTTTCAAAAGAACACTATTTTTTCATTTGGAGTCTATTCACAAGGTTTTAAGCAATCGTTGGATAAAACGAGCGTGAGTTTGACAAGTTTTGAATTTAAACAAATGAACACATATAAGACACTACTAGGATGCTAAACTCGAGTCCTTAAAAGATCAAATGCTTTTTTTGTTTCAAAAGTACACTATTTTTTCATTTCGAGTCTATTCACATGGTTTTGACAAGTGTTGAATTTAAACAAATGAACACATATAAGACACTACTAGGACGCTAAACTCAAGTCCTTAAAAGATCAAATGCTTTTTTTGTTTCAAAAGTACACTATTTTTTCATTTCGAGTCTATTCACATGGTTTTGACAAGTGTTGAATTTAAACAAATGAACACATATAAGACACTACTAGGTCGCTAAACTCGAGTCCTTACAAGATCAAATGCTTTTTTTGTTTCAAAAGTACAGTATTTTTTCATTTGCTGTCTACTCACAGGGTTTTAAGCAATCGTATGATAAAACGAGCGTGAGTTTGACAAGTTTTGAATTTTAACAAATGAACACATATAAGACACTACTAGGACGCTAAACTCGAGTCCTCAAAAGATCAAATGCTTTTTTTGTTTCAAAAGTACAGTATTTTTTCATTTGGTGTCTATTCAAAGGGTTTCAAGCAATCGTTGGATAAAACGAGCGTGAGTTTGACAAGTTTCGAATTTAAACAAATGAACACATATAAGACACTACTAGGATGCTAAACTCGAGTCCTTAAAAGATCAAATGCTTTTTTTGTTTCAAAAGTACACTATTTTTTCATTTCGAGTCTATTCACATGGTTTTGACAAGTGTTGAATTTAAACAAATGAACACATATAAGACACTACTAGGACGCTAAACTCAAGTCCTTAAAAGATCAAATGCTTTTTTTGTTTCAAAAGTACACTATTTTTTCATTTCGAGTCTATTCACATGGTTTTGACAAGTGTTGAATTTAAACAAATGAACACATATAAGACACTACTAGGTCGCTAAACTCGAGTCCTTACAAGATCAAATGCTTTTTTTGTTTCAAAAGTACAGTATTTTTTCATTTGCTGTCTACTCACAGGGTTTTAAGCAATCGTATGATAAAACGAGCGTGAGTTTGACAAGTTTTGAATTTTAACAAATGAACACATATAAGACACTACTAGGACGCTAAACTCGAGTCCTCAAAAGATCAAATGCTTTTTTTGTTTCAAAAGTACAGTATTTTTTCATTTGGTGTCTATTCAAAGGGTTTCAAGCAATCGTTGGATAAAACGAGCGTGAGTTTGACAAGTTTCGAATTTAAACAAATGAACACATATAAGACACTACTAGGACGCTAAACACGAGTCCTTAAAAGATCAAATGCTTCTTTTGTTACAAAAGTACACTATTTTTTCATTTCGAGTCTATTCACAAGGTTTTAAGCAGTCCTGGGATACAACGAGCGTGAGTTTCACAAGTGTTGAATTTAAACAAATGAACACATATAAGACACTACTAGGACGCTAAACACGAGTGCTTAAAAGATCAAATGCTTCTTTTGTTACAAAAGTACACTATTTTTTCATTTCGAGTCTATTCACAAGGTTTTAAGCAGTCCTGGGATACAACGAGCGTGAGTTTTACAAGTGTTGAATTTAAACAAATGAACACATATAAGACACTACTAGGACGCTAAACACGAGTCCTTAAAAGATCAAATACTTCTTTTATTTCAAAAGTACACTATTTTTTCATTTGGAGTCTATTTGCACTATTTTAAGCATTCGTGGGAAAAAACGAGCGTGAGTTTGACTAGCTTTTGAATTTGAACAAATGAACACATATAAGACAGTACTACGACGCTAAACTCGAGTCCGTAAAAGATCAAATGCTTTTTTTGTTTCAAAAGTAAACTATTTTTTCATTTGGAGTCTATTCACAAGGTTTTAAGCAATCGTTGGATAAAACGAGCGTGAGTTTGACAAGTTTTGAATTTAAACAAATGAACACATATAAGACAGTACTAGGACGCTAAACTCGAGTCCTTAAAAGATCAAATGCTTTTTTTGTTTCAAAAGTACACTATTTTTTCATTTCGAGTCTATTCACATGGTTTTGACAAGTATTGAATTTAAACAAATGAACACGTATAAGACACTACTAGGACGCTAAACTCGAGTCCTTAAAAGATCAAACGCTTTTTTTGTTTCAAAAGTACAGTATTTTTTCATTTGGAGTCTATTCACAGGTTTTTAAGCAATCGTTGGATAAAACGAGCGTGAGTTTGACAAGTTTGGAATTTAAACAAATGAACACATATAAGACACTACTTGGACGCTAAACTCGAGTCCGTAAAAGATCAAATGCTTTTTTTGTTTCAAAAGTACACTATTTTTTCATTTGGAGTCTATTCACAAGGTTTTAAGCAATCGTTGGATAAAACGAGCGTGAGTTTGACAAGTTTTGAATTTAAACAAATGAACACATATAAGACACTACTAGGACGCTAAACTCGAGTCCTTAAAAGATCAAATGCTTCTTTTGTTTGAAAAGTACACTATTTTTTCATTTGGAGTCTATTTGCACGATTTTAAGCATTCGTGGGAGAAAACGAGCGTGAGTTTGACTAGCTTTTGAATTTGAACATATGAACACATATGACACACTACTTGGATGCTAAAACCGAGTCCTTAAAAGATCAAATGCTTTTTTTGTTTCAAAAGTACACTATTTTTTCATTTGGAGTCTATTCACAAGGTTTTAAGCAATCGTTGGATAAAACGAGCGTGAGTTTGACAAGTTTTGAATTTAAACAAATGAACACATATAAGACACTACTAGGACGCTAAACTCGAGTCCTTGAAAGATCAAATGCTTTTTTTGTTTCAAAAGTACACTATTTTTTCATTTCGAGTCTATTCACAAGGTTTTAAGCAGTCCTGGGATAAAACGAGCGTGAGTTTCACAAGTGTTGAATTTAAACAAATGAACACATATAAGACACTACTAGGACGCTAAACACGAGTCCTTAAAAGATCAAATGCTTTTTTTGTTTCAAAAGTACACTATTTTTTCATTTCGAGTCTATTCACAAGGTTTTAAGCAGTCCTGGGATAAAACGAGCGTGAGTTTCACAAGTGTTGAATTTAAACAAATGAACACATATAAGACACTACTAGGACGCTAAACACGAGTCCTTAAAAGATCAAATGCTTTTTTTGTTTCAAAAGTACACTATTTTTTCATTTGGAGTCTATTCACAAGGTTTTAAGCAATCGTTGGATAAAACGAGCGTGAGTTTGACAAGTTTTGAATTTAAACAAATGAACACATATAAGACACTACTAGGACGCTAAACTCGAGTCCTTAAAAGATCAAATGCTTTTTTTGTTTCAAAAGTACACTATTTTTTCATTTCGAGTCTATTCACAAGGTTCTAAGCAGTCCTGGGATAAAACGAGCGTGAGTTTCACAAGTGTTGAATTTAAACAAATGAACACATATAAGACACTACTAGGACGCTAAACACGAGTCCTTAAAAGATCAAATGCTTTTTTTGTTTCAAAAGTACACTATTTTTTCATTTCGAGTCTATTCACAAGGTTTTAAGCAATCGTTGGATAAAACGAGCGTGAGTATGACAAGTTTTGAATTTAAACAAATGAACACATATAAGACACTACTAGGATGCTAAACACGAGTCCTTAAAAGATCAAATACTTCTTTTATTTCAAAAGTACACTATTTTTTCATTTGGAGTCTATTTGCACTATTTTAAGCATTCGTGGGAAAAAACGAGCGTGAGTTTGACTAGCTTTTGAATTTGAACAAATGAACACATATGAGACACTACTAGGACGCTAAACTCGAGTCCTTAAAAGATCAAATGTTTTTTTGTTTCAAAAATACACTATTTTTTTCATTTCGAGTCTATTGACAAGGTTTTAAGCAATCCTGGGATACAACGAGTGTGAATTTCACAAGTGTTGAATTTAAACAAATGAACACATATAAGACAGTACTAGGACGCTAAACTCGAGTCCTTAAAAGATCAAATGCTTTTTTTGTTTCAAAAGTACACTATTTTTTCATTTCGAGTCTATTCACATGGTTTTAAGCAATCCTGGGATACAACGAGCGTGAGTTTTACAAGTGTTGAATTTAAACAAATGAACACATATAAGACACTACTAGGATGCTAAACTCGAGTCCTTAAAAGATCAAATGCTTTTTTTGTTTCAAAAGTACACTATTTTTTCATTTCGAGTCTATTCACATGGTTTTGACAAGTGTTGAATTTAAACAAATGAACACATATAAGACACTACTAGGACGCTAAACTCAAGTCCTTAAAAGATCAAATGCTTTTTTTGTTTCAAAAGTACACTATTTTTTCATTTCGAGTCTATTCACATGGTTTTGACAAGTGTTGAATTTAAACAAATGAACACATATAAGACACTACTAGGACGCTAAACACGAGTCCTTAAAAGATCAAATGCTTTTTTTGTTTCAAAAGTACACTATTTTTTCATTTCGAGTCTATTCACAAGGTTTTAAGCAGTCCTGGGATAAAACGAGCGTGAGTTTCACAAGTGTTGAATTTAAACAAATGAACACATATAAGACACTACTAGGTCGCTAAACTCGAGTCCTTAAAAGATCAAATGTTTTTTTGTTTCAAAAGTACAGTATTTTTTCATTTGGTGTCTATTCACAGGGTTTTAAGCAATCGTTGGATAAAACGAGCGTGAGTTTGACAAGTTTTGAATTTAAACAAATGAACACATATAAGACACTACTAGGACGCTAAACTCGAGTCCTTAAAAGATCAAATGCTTTTTTTGTTTCAAAAGTACAGTATTTTTTCATTTGGTGTCTATTCACAGGGTTTCAAGCAATCGTTGGATAAAACGAGCGTGAGTTTCACAAGTGTCGAATTTAAACAAATGAACACATATAAGACACTACTAGGATGCTAAACACGAGTCCTTAAAAGATCAAATGCTTTTTTTGTTTCAAAAGTACACTATTTTTTCATTTCGAGTCTATTCACAAGGTTTTAAGCAGTCCTGGGATAAAACGAGCGTGAGTTTCACAAGTGTTGAATTTAAACAAATGAACACATATAAGACACTACTAGGACGCTAAACACGAGTCCTTAAAAGATCAAATGCTTTTTTTGTTTCAAAAGTACACTATTTTTTCATTTGGAGTCTATTCACAAGGTTTTAAGCAATCGTTGGATAAAACGAGCGTGAGTTTGACAAGTTTTGAATTTAAACAAATGAACACATATAAGACACTACTAGGACGCTAAACTCGAGTCCTTAAAAGATCAAATGCTTTTTTTGTTTCAAAAGTACACTATTTTTTCATTTCGAGTCTATTCACAAGGTTTTAAGCAGTCCTGGGATAAAACGAGCGTGAGTTTCACAAGTGTTGAATTTAAACAAATGAACACATATAAGACACTACTAGGACGCTAAACACGAGTCCTTAAAAGATCAAATGCTTTTTTTGTTTCAAAAGTACACTATTTTTTCATTTCGAGTCTATTCACAAGGTTTTAAGCAATCGTTGGATAAAACGAGCGTGAGTATGACAAGTTTTGAATTTAAACAAATGAACACATATAAGACACTACTAGGATGCTAAACACGAGTCCTTAAAAGATCAAATACTTCTTTTATTTCAAAAGTACACTATTTTTTCATTTGGAGTCTATTTGCACTATTTTAAGCATTCGTGGGAAAAAACGAGCGTGAGTTTGACTAGCTTTTGAATTTGAACAAATGAACACATATGAGACACTACTAGGACGCTAAACTCGAGTCCTTAAAAGATCAAATGTTTTTTTGTTTCAAAAATACACTATTTTTTTCATTTCGAGTCTATTGACAAGGTTTTAAGCAATCCTGGGATACAACGAGTGTGAATTTCACAAGTGTTGAATTTAAACAAATGAACACATATAAGACAGTACTAGGACGCTAAACTCGAGTCCTTAAAAGATCAAATGCTTTTTTTGTTTCAAAAGTACACTATTTTTTCATTTCGAGTCTATTCACATGGTTTTAAGCAATCCTGGGATACAACGAGCGTGAGTTTTACAAGTGTTGAATTTAAACAAATGAACACATATAAGACACTACTAGGATGCTAAACTCGAGTCCTTAAAAGATCAAATGCTTTTTTTGTTTCAAAAGTACACTATTTTTTCATTTCGAGTCTATTCACATGGTTTTGACAAGTGTTGAATTTAAACAAATGAACACATATAAGACACTACTAGGACGCTAAACTCAAGTCCTTAAAAGATCAAATGCTTTTTTTGTTTCAAAAGTACACTATTTTTTCATTTCGAGTCTATTCACATGGTTTTGACAAGTGTTGAATTTAAACAAATGAACACATATAAGACACTACTAGGACGCTAAACACGAGTCCTTAAAAGATCAAATGCTTTTTTTGTTTCAAAAGTACACTATTTTTTCATTTCGAGTCTATTCACAAGGTTTTAAGCAGTCCTGGGATAAAACGAGCGTGAGTTTCACAAGTGTTGAATTTAAACAAATGAACACATATAAGACACTACTAGGTCGCTAAACTCGAGTCCTTAAAAGATCAAATGTTTTTTTGTTTCAAAAGTACAGTATTTTTTCATTTGGTGTCTATTCACAGGGTTTTAAGCAATCGTTGGATAAAACGAGCGTGAGTTTGACAAGTTTTGAATTTAAACAAATGAACACATATAAGACACTACTAGGACGCTAAACACGAGTCCTTAAAAGATCAAATGCTTTTTTTGTTTCAAAAGTACACTATTTTTTCATTTGGAGTCTATTCACAAGGTTTTAAGCAATCGTTGGATAAAACGAGCGTGAGTTTGACAAGTTTTGAATTTAAACAAATGAACACATATAAGACACTACTAGGACGCTAAACTCGAGTCCTTAAAAGATCAAATGCTTTTTTTGTTTCAAAAGTACACTATTTTTTCATTTCGAGTCTATTCACAAGGTTTTAAGCAGTCCTGGGATAAAACGAGCGTGAGTTTCACAAGTGTTGAATTTAAACAAATGAACACATATAAGACACTACTAGGACGCTAAACACGAGTCCTTAAAAGATCAAATGCTTTTTTTGTTTCAAAAGTACACTATTTTTTCATTTGGAGTCTATTCACAAGGTTTTAAGCAATCGTTGGATAAAACGAGCGTGAGTTTGACAAGTTTTGAATTTAAACAAATGAACACATATAAGACACTACTAGGACGCTAAACTCGAGTCCTTAAAAGATCAAATGCTTTTTTTGTTTCAAAAGTACACTATTTTTTCATTTCGAGTCTATTCACAAGGTTTTAAGCAGTCCTGGGATAAAACGAGCGTGAGTTTCACAAGTGTTGAATTTAAACAAATGAACACATATAAGACACTACTAGGACGCTAAACACGAGTCCTTAAAAGATCAAATGCTTTTTTTGTTTCAAAAGTACACTATTTTTTCATTTCGAGTCTATTCACAAGGTTTTAAGCAATCGTTGGATAAAACGAGCGTGAGTATGACAAGTTTTGAATTTAAACAAATGAACACATATAAGACACTACTAGGATGCTAAACACGAGTCCTTAAAAGATCAAATACTTCTTTTATTTCAAAAGTACACTATTTTTTCATTTGGAGTCTATTTGCACTATTTTAAGCATTCGTGGGAAAAAACGAGCGTGAGTTTGACTAGCTTTTGAATTTGAACAAATGAACACATATGAGACACTACTAGGACGCTAAACTCGAGTCCTTAAAAGATCAAATGTTTTTTTGTTTCAAAAATACACTATTTTTTTCATTTCGAGTCTATTGACAAGGTTTTAAGCAATCCTGGGATACAACGAGTGTGAATTTCACAAGTGTTGAATTTAAACAAATGAACACATATAAGACAGTACTAGGACGCTAAACTCGAGTCCTTAAAAGATCAAATGCTTTTTTTGTTTCAAAAGTACACTATTTTTTCATTTCGAGTCTATTCACATGGTTTTAAGCAATCCTGGGATACAACGAGCGTGAGTTTTACAAGTGTTGAATTTAAACAAATGAACACATATAAGACACTACTAGGATGCTAAACTCGAGTCCTTAAAAGATCAAATGCTTTTTTTGTTTCAAAAGTACACTATTTTTTCATTTCGAGTCTATTCACATGGTTTTGACAAGTGTTGAATTTAAACAAATGAACACATATAAGACACTACTAGGACGCTAAACTCAAGTCCTTAAAAGATCAAATGCTTTTTTTGTTTCAAAAGTACACTATTTTTTCATTTCGAGTCTATTCACATGGTTTTGACAAGTGTTGAATTTAAACAAATGAACACATATAAGACACTACTAGGACGCTAAACACGAGTCCTTAAAAGATCAAATGCTTTTTTTGTTTCAAAAGTACACTATTTTTTCATTTCGAGTCTATTCACAAGGTTTTAAGCAGTCCTGGGATAAAACGAGCGTGAGTTTCACAAGTGTTGAATTTAAACAAATGAACACATATAAGACACTACTAGGTCGCTAAACTCGAGTCCTTAAAAGATCAAATGTTTTTTTGTTTCAAAAGTACAGTATTTTTTCATTTGGTGTCTATTCACAGGGTTTTAAGCAATCGTTGGATAAAACGAGCGTGAGTTTGACAAGTTTTGAATTTAAACAAATGAACACATATAAGACACTACTAGGACGCTAAACTCGAGTCCTTAAAAGATCAAATGCTTTTTTTGTTTCAAAAGTACAGTATTTTTTCATTTGGTGTCTATTCACAGGGTTTCAAGCAATCGTTGGATAAAACGAGCGTGAGTTTCACAAGTGTCGAATTTAAACAAATGAACACATATAAGACACTACTAGGATGCTAAACACGAGTCCTTAAAAGATCAAATGCTTTTTTTGTTTCAAAAGTACACTATTTTTTCATTTCAAGTCTATTCACAAGGTTTTAAGCAATCGTTGGATAAAACGAGCGTGAGTATGACAAGTTTTGAATTTAAACAAATGAACACATATAAGACACTACTAGGACGCTAAACACGAGTCCTTAAAAGATCAAATACTTCTTTTATTTCAAAAGTACACTATTTTTTCATTTGGAGTCTATTTGCACTATTTTAAGCATTCGTGGGAAAAAACGAGCGTGAGTTTGACTAGCTTTTGAATTTGAACAAATGAAAACATATGAGACATTACTAGGACGCTAAACTCGAGTCCTTAAAAGATCAAATGTTTTTTTGTTTCAAAAATACACTATTTTTTTCATTTCGAGTCTATTGACAAGGTTTTAAGCAATCCTGGGATACAACGAGCGTGAATTTCACAAGTGTTGAATTTAAACAAATGAACACATATAAGACAGTACTAGGACGCTAAACTCGAGTCCTTAAAAGATCAAATGCTTTTTTTGTTTCAAAAGTACACTATTTTTTCATTTCGAGTCTATTCACATGGTTTTAAGCAATCCTAGGATACAACGAGCGTGAGTTTTACAAGTGTTGAATTTAAACAAATGAACACATATAAGACACTACTAGGATGCTAAACTCGAGTCCTTAAAAGATCAAATGCTTTTTTTGTTTCAAAAGTACACTATTTTTTCATTTGGAGTCGATTCACAAGGTTTTAAGCAATCGTTAGATAAAACGAGCGTGAGTTTGACAAGTTTTGAATTTAAACAAATGAACACATATAAGACACTACTAGGACGCTAAACTCGAGTCCTTAAAAGATTAAATACTTCTTTTATTTCAAAAGTACACTATTTTTTCATTTCGAGTCTATTCACATGGTTTTAAGCAATCCTGGGATACAACGAGCGTGAGTTTTACAAGTGTTTAATTTAAACAAATGAACACATATAAGACAGTACTAGGACGCTAAACTCGAGTCCTTAAAAGATCAAATGTTTTTTTGTTTCAAAAATACACTATTTTTTCATTTCGAGTCTATTGACAAGGTTTTAAGCAATCCTGGGATACAACGAGCGTGAATTTCACAAGGGTTGAATTTAAACAAATGAACACATATAAGACAGTACTACGACGCTAAACTCGAGTCCGTAAAAGATCAAATGCTTTTTTTGTTTCAAAAGTACACTATTTTTTCATTTGGAGTCTATTCACAAGGTTTTAAGCAATCGTTGGATAAAACGAGCGTGAGTTTGACAAGTTTTGAATTTAAACAAATGAACAAATATAAGACACTACTAGGACGCTAAACTCGAGTCCTTAAAAGATCAAATGCTTTTTTTGTTTCAAAAGTACACTATTTTTTCATTTCGAGTCTATTTACAAGGTTTTAAGCAGTCCTGGGATAAAACGAGCGTGAGTTTCACAAGTGTCGAATTTAAACAAATGAACACATATAAGACACTACTAGGACGCTAAACACGAGTCCTTAAAAGATCAAATGCTTTTTTTGTTTCAAAAGTACACTATTTTTTCATTTCGAGTCTGTTCACAAGGTTTTAAGCAATCGTTGGATAAAACGAGCGTGAGTATGACAAGTTTTGAATTTAAACAAATGAACACATATAAGACACTACTAGGACGCTAAACACGAGTCCTTAAAAGATCAAATACTTCTTTTATTTCAAAAGTACACTATTTTTTCATTTGGAGTCTATTTGCACTATTTTAAGCATTCGTGGGAAAAAACGAGCGTGAGTTTGACTAGCTTTTGAATTTGAACAAATGAACACATATGAGACATTACTAGGATGCTAAACTCGAGTCCTTAAAAGATCAAATGTTTTTTTGTTTCAAAAATACACTATTTTTTTCATTTCGAGTCTATTGACAAGGTTTTAAGCAATCCTGGGATACAACGAGCGTGAATTTCACAAGTGTTGAATTTAAACAAATGAACACATATAAGACAGTACTAGGACGCTAAACTCGAGTCCTTAAAAGATCAAATGCTTTTTTTGTTTCAAAAGTACACTATTTTTTCATTTCGAGTCTATTCACATGGTTTTAAGCAATCCTGGGATACAACGAGCGTGAGTTTTACAAGTGTTGAATTTAAACAAATGAACACATATAAGACACTACTAGGATGCTAAACTCGAGTCCTTAAAAGATCAAATGCTTTTTTTGTTTCAAAAGTACACTATTTTTTCATTTCGAGTCTATTCACATGGTTTTGACAAGTGTTGAATTTAAACAAATGAACACATATAAGACAGTACTAGGACGCTAAACTCGAGTCCTTAAAAGATCAAATGCTTTTTTTGTTTCAAAAGTACACTATTTTTTCATTTCGAGTCTATTCACATGGTTTTGACAAGTGTTGAATTTAAACAAATGAACACATATAAGACAGTACTAGGACGCTAAACTCGAGTCCTTAAAAGATCAAATGCTTTTTTTGTTTCAAAAGTACACTATTTTTTCATTTGGAGTCGATTCACAAGGTTTTAAGCAATCGTTAGATAAAACGAGCGTGAGTTTGACAAGTTTTGAATTTAAACAAATGAACACATATAAGACAGTACTAGGACGCTAAACTCGAGTCCTTAAAAGATCAAATGCTTTTTTTGTTTCAAAAGTACACTATTTTTTCATTTCGAGTCTATTCACATGGTTTTGACAAGTGTTGAATTTAAACAAATGAACACATATAAGACACTACTAGGACGCTAAACACGAGTCCTTAAAAGATCAAATACTTCTTTTATTTCAAAAGTACACTATTTTTTCATTTGGAGTCTATTTGCACTATTTTAAGCATTCGTGGGAAAAAACGAGCGTGAGTTTGACTAGCTTTTGAATTTAAAGAAATGAACACATATAAGACAGTACTTGGACGCTAAACTCGAGTCCTTAAAAGATCAAATGCTTTTTTTGTTTCAAAAGTACACTATTTTTTCATTTGGAGTCTATTCACAAGGTTTTAAGCAATCGTTGGATAAAACGAGCGTGAGTTTGACAAGTTTTGAATTTAAACAAATGAACACATATAAGACACTACTAGGATGCTAAACTCGAGTCCTTAAAAGATCAAATGCTTTTTTTGTTTCAAAAGTACACTATTTTTTCATTTCGAGTCTATTCACATGGTTTTGACAAGTGTTGAATTTAAACAAATGAACACATATAAGACACTACTAGGACGCTAAACTCAAGTCCTTAAAAGATCAAATGCTTTTTTTGTTTCAAAAGTACACTATTTTTTCATTTCGAGTCTATTCACATGGTTTTGACAAGTGTTGAATTTAAACAAATGAACACATATAAGACACTACTAGGTCGCTAAACTCGAGTCCTTAAAAGATCAAATACTTTTTTTGTTTCAAAAGTACAGTATTTTTTCATTTGCTGTCTACTCACAGGGTTTTAAGCAATCGTATGATAAAACGAGCGTGAGTTTGACAAGTTTTGAATTTTAACAAATGAACACATATAAGACACTACAAGGACGCTATACTCGAGTCCTTAAAAGATCAAATGCTTTTTTTGTTTCAAAAGTACACTATTTTTTCATTTCGAGTCTATTCACATGGTTTTAAGCAATCCTGGGATACAACGAGCGTGAGTTTTACAAGTGTTGAATTTAAACAAATGAACACATATAAGACACTACTAGGACGCTAAACACGAGTCCTTAAAAGATCAAATACTTCTTTTATTTCAAAAGTACACTATTTTTTCATTTGGAGTCTATTTGCACTATTTTAAGCATTCGTGGGAAAAAACGAGCGTGAGTTTGACTAGCTTTTGAATTTGAACAAATGAACACATATAAGACAGTACTACGACGCTAAACTCGAGTCCGTAAAAGATCAAATGCTTTTTTTGTTTCAAAAGTACACTATTTTTTCATTTGGAGTCTATTCACAAGGTTTTAAGCAATCATTGGATAAAACGAGCGTGAGTTTGACAAGTTTTGAATTTAAACAAATGAACACATATAAGACAGTACTAGGACGCTAAACTCGAGTCCTTAAAAGATCAAATGCTTTTTTTGTTTCAAAAGTACACTATTTTTTCATTTCGAGTCTATTCACATGGTTTTGACAAGTATTGAATTTAAACAAATGAACACGTATAAGACACTACTAGGACGCTAAACTCGAGTCCTTAAAAGATCAAATGCTTTTTTTGTTTCAAAAGTACAGTATTTTTTCATTTGGAGTCTATTCACAAGGTTTTAAGCAATCGTTGGATAAAACGAGCGTGAGTTTGACAAGTTTTGAATTTAAACAAATGAACACATATAAGACACTACTAGGACGCTAAACTCGAGTCCTTAAAAGATCAAATGCTTTTTTTGTTTCAAAAGTACACTATTTTTTCATTTCGAGTCTATTCACAAGGTTTTAAGCAGTCCTGGGATAAAACGAGCGTGAGTTTCACAAGTGTTGAATTTAAACAAATGAACACATATAAGACACTACTAGGACGCTAAACACGAGTCCTTAAAAGATCAAATGCTTTTTTTGTTTCAAAAGTACACTATTTTTTCATTTCGAGTCTATTCACAAGGTTTTAAGCAGTCCTGGGATAAAACGAGCGTGAGTTTCACAAGTGTTGAATTTAAACAAATGAACACATATAAGACACTACTAGGACGCTAAACACGAGTCCTTAAAAGATCAAATGCTTTTTTTGTTTCAAAAGTACACTATTTTTTCATTTCGAGTCTATTCACAAGGTTTTAAGCAGTCCTGGGATAAAACGAGCGTGAGTTTCACAAGTGTTGAATTTAAACAAATGAACACATATAAGACACTACTAGGACGCTAAACACGAGTCCTTAAAAGATCAAATGCTTTTTTTGTTTCAAAAGTACACTATTTTTTCATTTCGAGTCTATTCACAAGGTTTTAAGCAGTCCTGGGATAAAACGAGCGTGAGTTTCACAAGTGTTGAATTTAAACAAATGAACACATATAAGACACTACTAGGACGCTAAACACGAGTCCTTAAAAGATCAAATGCTTTTTTTGTTTCAAAAGTACACTATTTTTTCATTTGGAGTCTATTCACAAGGTTTTAAGCAATCGTTGGATAAAACGAGCGTGAGTTTGACAAGTTTTGAATTTAAACAAATGAACACATATAAGACACTACTAGGACGCTAAACTCGAGTCCTTAAAAGATCAAATGCTTTTTTTGTTTCAAAAGTACACTATTTTTTCATTTCGAGTCTATTCACAAGGTTTTAAGCAGTCCTGGGATAAAACGAGCGTGAGTTTCACAAGTGTTGAATTTAAACAAATGAACACATATAAGACACTACTAGGACGCTAAACACGAGTCCTTAAAAGATCAAATGCTTTTTTTGTTTCAAAAGTACACTATTTTTTCATTTCGAGTCTATTCACAAGGTTTTAAGCAATCGTTGGATAAAACGAGCGTGAGTATGACAAGTTTTGAATTTAAACAAATGAACACATATAAGACACTACTAGGATGCTAAACACGAGTCCTTAAAAGATCAAATACTTCTTTTATTTCAAAAGTACACTATTTTTTCATTTGGAGTCTATTTGCACTATTTTAAGCATTCGTGGGAAAAAACGAGCGTGAGTTTGACTAGCTTTTGAATTTGAACAAATGAACACATATGAGACACTACTAGGACGCTAAACTCGAGTCCTTAAAAGATCAAATGTTTTTTTGTTTCAAAAATACACTATTTTTTTCATTTCGAGTCTATTGACAAGGTTTTAAGCAATCCTGGGATACAACGAGCGTGAATTTCACAAGTGTTGAATTTAAACAAATGAACACATATAAGACAGTACAAGGACGCTAAACTCGAGTCCTTAAAAGATCAAATGCTTTTTTTGTTTCAAAAGTACACTATTTTTTCATTTCGAGTCTATTCACATGGTTTTAAGCAATCCTGGGATACAACGAGCGTGAGTTTTACAAGTGTTGAATTTAAACAAATGAACACATATAAGACACTACTAGGATGCTAAACTCGAGTCCTTAAAAGATCAAATGCTTTTTTTGTTTCAAAAGTACACTATTTTTTCATTTCGAGTCTATTCACATGGTTTTGACAAGTGTTGAATTTAAACAAATGAACACATATAAGACAGTACTAGGACGCTAAACTCGAGTCCTTAAAAGATCAAATGCTGTTTTTGTTTCAAAAGTACACTATTTTTTCATTTCGAGTCTATTCACATGGTTTTAAGCAATCCTGGGATACAACGAGCGTGAGTTTCACAAGTGTTGAATTTAAACAAATGAACACATATAAGACACTACTAGGACGCTAAACACGAGTCCTTAAAAGATCAAATGCTTTTTTTGTTTCAAAAGTACACTATTTTTTCATTTCGAGTCTATTCACATGGTTTTGACAAGTGTTGAATTTAAACAAATGAACACATATAAGACACTACTAGGACGCTAAACTCAAGTCCTTAAAAGATCAAATGCTTTTTTTGTTTCAAAAGTACACTATTTTTTCATTTCGAGTCTATTCACAAGGTTTTAAGCAGTCCTGGGATAAAACGAGCGTGAGTTTCACAAGTGTTGAATTTAAACAAATGAACACATATAAGACACTACTAGGACGCTAAACACGAGTCTTTGAAATATCAAATGCTTTTTTTGTTTCAAAAGTACACTATTTTTTCATTTGGAGTCTATTCACAAGGTTTTAAGCAATCGTTGGATAAAACGAGCGTGAGTTTGACAAGTTTTGAATTTAAACAAATGAACACATATAAGACACTACTAGGACGCTAAACTCGAGTCCTTAAAAGATCAAATGCTTTTTTTGTTTCAAAAGTACACTATTTTTTCATTTCGAGTCTATTCACAAGGTTTTAAGCAGTCCTGGGATAAAACGAGCGTGAGTTTCACAAGTGTTGAATTTAAACAAATGAACACATATAAGACACTACTAGGACGCTAAACACGAGTCCTTAAAAGATCAAATGCTTTTTTTGTTTCAAAAGTACACTATTTTTTCATTTCGAGTCTATTCACAAGGTTTTAAGCAGTCCTGGGATAAAACGAGCGTGAGTTTCACAAGTGTTGAATTTAAACAAATGAACACATATAAGACACTACTAGGACGCTAAACACGAGTCCTTAAAAGATCAAATGCTTTTTTTGTTTCAAAAGTACACTATTTTTTCATTTGGAGTCTATTCACAAGGTTTTAAGCAATCGTTGGATAAAACGAGCGTGAGTTTGACAAGTTTTGAATTTAAACAAATGAACACATATAAGACACTACTAGGACGCTAAACTCGAGTCCTTAAAAGATCAAATGCTTTTTTTGTTTCAAAAGTACACTATTTTTTCATTTCGAGTCTATTCACAAGGTTTTAAGCAGTCCTGGGATAAAACGAGCGTGAGTTTCACAAGTGTTGAATTTAAACAAATGAACACATATAAGACAGTACTAGGACGCTAAACTCGAGTCCTTAAAAGATCAAATGCTGTTTTTGTTTCAAAAGTACACTATTTTTTCATTTCGAGTCTATTCACATGGTTTTAAGCAATCCTGGGATACAACGAGCGTGAGTTTCACAAGTGTTGAATTTAAACAAATGAACACATATAAGACACTACTAGGACGCTAAACACGAGTCCTTAAAAGATCAAATGCTTTTTTTGTTTCAAAAGTACACTATTTTTTCATTTCGAGTCTATTCACATGGTTTTGACAAGTGTTG
Source organism: Crataegus laevigata (assembly GCA_963580275.1). Classification (NCBI taxonomy): domain Eukaryota; kingdom Viridiplantae; phylum Streptophyta; class Magnoliopsida; order Rosales; family Rosaceae; genus Crataegus; species Crataegus laevigata. Next base: position 23,218,753 of record OY756945.1, read on the forward strand.
AATTTAAACAAATGAACACATATAAGACACTACTAGGACGCTAAACTCAAGTCCTTAAAAGATCAAATTCTTTTTTTGTTTCAAAAGTACACTATTTTTTCATTTCGAGTCTATTCACAAGGTTTTAAGCAGTCCTGGGATAAAACGAGCGTGAGTTTCACAAGTGTTGAATTTAAACAAATGAACACATATAAGACACTACTAGGACGCTAAACACGAGTCCTTAAAATATCAAATGCTTTTTTTGTTTCAAAAGTACACTATTTTTTCATTTGGAGTCTATTCACAAGGTTTTAAGCAATCGTTGGATAAAACGAGCGTGAGTTTGACAAGTTTTGAATTTAAACAAATGAACACATATAAGACACTACTAGGACGCTAAACTCGAGTCCTTAAAAGATCAAATGCTTTTTTTGTTTCAAAAGTACACTATTTTTTCATTTCGAGTCTATTCACAAGGTTTTAAGCAGTCCTGGGATAAAACGAGCGTGAGTTTCACAAGTGTTGAATTTAAACAAATGAACACATATAAGACACTACTAGGACGCTAAACACGAGTCCTTAAAAGATCAAATGCTTTTTTTGTTTCAAAAGTACACTATTTTTTCATTTCGAGTCTATTCACAAGGTTTTAAGCAGTCCTGGGATAAAACGAGCGTGAGTTTCACAAGTGTTGAATTTAAACAAATGAACACATATAAGACACTACTAGGACGCTAAACACGAGTCCTTAAAAGATCAAATGCTTTTTTTGTTTCAAAAGTACACTATTTTTTCATTTGGAGTCTATTCACAAGGTTTTAAGCAATCGTTGGATAAAACGAGCGTGAGTTTGACAAGTTTTGAATTTAAACAAATGAACACATATAAGACACTACTAGGACGCTAAACTCGAGTCCTTAAAAGATCAAATGCTTTTTTTGTTTCAAAAGTACACTATTTTTTCATTTCGAGTCTATTCACAAGGTTTTAAGCAGTCCTGGGATAAAACGAGCGTGAGTTTCACAAGTGTTGAATTTAAACAAATGAACACATATAAGACACTACTAGGACGCTAAACACGAGTCCTTAAAAGATCAAATGCTTTTTTTGTTTCAAAAGTACACTATTTTTTCATTTCGAGTCTATTCACAAGGTTTTAAGCAATCGTTGGATAAAACGAGCGTGAGTATGACAAGTTTTGAATTTAAACAAATGAACACATATAAGACACTACTAGGATGCTAAACACGAGTCCTTAAAAGATCAAATACTTCTTTTATTTCAAAAGTACACTATTTTTTCATTTGGAGTCTATTTGCACTATTTTAAGCATTCGTGGGAAAAAACGAGCGTGAGTTTGACTAGCTTTTGAATTTGAACAAATGAACACATATGAGACACTACTAGGACGCTAAACTCGAGTCCTTAAAAGATCAAATGTTTTTTTGTTTCAAAAATACACTATTTTTTTCATTTCGAGTCTATTGACAAGGTTTTAAGCAATCCTGGGATACAACGAGCGTGAATTTCACAAGTGTTGAATTTAAACAAATGAACACATATAAGACAGTACTAGGACGCTAAACTCGAGTCCTTAAAAGATCAAATGCTGTTTTTGTTTCAAAAGTACACTATTTTTTCATTTCGAGTCTATTCACATGGTTTTAAGCAATCCTGGGATACAACGAGCGTGAGTTTTACAAGTGTTGAATTTAAACAAATGAACACATATAAGACACTACTAGGATGCTAAACTCGAGTCCTTAAAAGATCAAATGCTTTTTTTGTTTCAAAAGTACACTATTTTTTCATTTCGAGTCTATTCACATGGTTTTGACAAGTGTTGAATTTAAACAAATGAACACATATAAGACACTACTAGGACGCTAAACTCAAGTCCTTAAAAGATCAAATGCTTTTTTTGTTTCAAAAGTACACTATTTTTTCATTTCGAGTCTATTCACATGGTTTTGACAAGTGTTGAATTTAAACAAATGAACACATATAAGACACTACTAGGTCGCTAAACTCGAGTCCTTAAAAGATCAAATGTTTTTTTGTTTCAAAAGTACAGTATTTTTTCATTTGGTGTCTATTCACAGGGTTTTAAGCAATCGTTGGATAAAACGAGCGTGAGTTTGACAAGTTTTGAATTTAAACAAATGAACACATATAAGACACTACTAGGACGCTAAACTCGAGTACTGAAAAGATCAAATGCTTTTTTTGTTTCAAAAGTACAGTATTTTTTCATTTCGAGTCTATTCACATGGTTTTGACAAGTGTTGAATTTAAACAAATGAACACATATAAGACACTACTAGGACGCTAAACTCAAGTCCTTAAAAGATCAAATGCTTTTTTTGTTTCAAAAGTACACTATTTTTTCATTTCGAGTCTATTCACATGGTTTTGACAAGTGTTGAATTTAAACAAATGAACACATATAAGACACTACTAGGTCGCTAAACTCGAGTCCTTAAAAGATCAAATGTTTTTTTTGTTTCAAAAGTACAGTATTTTTTCATTTGGTGTCTATTCACAGGGTTTCAAGCAATCGTTGGATAAAACGAGCGTGAGTTTGACAAGTTTCGAATTTAAACAATTGAACACATATAAGACACTACTAGGACGCTAAACACGAGTCCTTAAAAGATCAAATGCTTCTTTTGTTACAAAAGTACACTATTTTTTCATTTCGAGTCTATTCACAAGGTTTTAAGCAGTCCTGGGATACAACGAGCGTGAGTTTCACAAGTGTTGAATTTAAACAAATGAACACATATAAGACACTACTAGGACGCTAAACACGAGTCCTTAAAAGATCAAATGCTTTTTAGGTTTCAAAAGTACACTATTTTTTCATTTCGAGTCTATTCACAAGGTTTTAAGCAATCCTGGGATACAACGAGCGTGACTTTCACAAGTGTTGAATTTAAACAAATGAACACATATAAGACAGTACTAGGACGCTAAACTCGAGTCCTTAAAAGATCAAATGCTTTTTTTGTTTCAAAAGTACACTATTTTTTCATTTCGAGTCTATTCACATGGTTTTGACAAGTGTTGAATTTAAACAAATGAACACATATAAGACACTACTAGGACGCTAAACTCAAGTCCTTAAAAGATCAAATGCTTTTTTTGTTTCAAAAGTACACTATTTTTTCATTTCGAGTCTATTCACATGGTTTTGACAAGTGTTGAATTTAAACAAATGAACACATATAAGACAGTACTAGGTCGCTAAACTCGAGTCCTTAAAAGATCAAATGTTTTTTTGTTTCAAAAGTACAGTATTTTTTCATTTGGTGTCTATTCACAGGGTTTTAAGCAATCGTTGGATAAAACGAGCGTGAGTTTGACAAGTTTTGAATTTAAACAAATGAACACATATAAGACTGATAGGAGCATATTTATGCACCTTAGTTTAGCTTGTTCTTGTGCATTTATATTGTTTTCCTTAGCTAAAGTAGTCTTTTGAGCTAGTTTTATGTATTTTCAGGTTTTAAGGGCAAAGTATGCAAAAGGAGGCATTTCGGAGCCTTTTGGAGCAAATTAGAGCTTGGAATGGATACCGTATGCTTGGAGCCATGAGGATGGACGAAATTGAAGACTTGAAGATGATGAGTCCTACTTGAGCAAGGTTTCCTAGTTGGAGTAGGAAAATCCCAAATGAAGATGGAATCCTAGCTAAAGTGGGTTTCCTAGTTGAATTAGGAATCCTAGTGGAAATTGGTTTCCTAGTTGAATTGGGAAACCTAGAAGAATGAAGTTTCCTACTCAAACAAGGTTTCCTACTTGAAGTAGGAAAGTTAAACCCCAAATGGCCTCAAGTTGCAGCAACAATGAAGTTTTCCTAGTTCTAGAAGGAAAAAGAATTCCAAAATGAAGAAGGATTAGTTTTCCTAATCCTAGTGCACAAAGGCTCCCTAAACATTGTTGGAAACAATTAGAAGATTCTAGAGCTTTCCCTTGCTTTGGCTGTAAGTTCACCTAGTTTCTAAGGGATTAGGCTTTCTAGAAGGCCTATCCTAATCCCTACAAAGGTGCCGCACCCTTCCCTTCTAGAAGTCCCATTCTCCCTTGCCTTGCAAGGCTTTCTAGAAGCCTTATCACCCTATCCCTAGCTGCCGCACCTTATTGCCCTATTTCCCCTTGGATTTCAGATTTAATTAGCCCAATTCCTTGTGAATTTGGGTTAATTGGGCCATAAACCCCTCTCCTTATTGGATTTACAATTTCTGCTACACTTAGGAGGCCTAATCCATCAATTAAATTAAATCCAAGCCCTAATCTGATTTATCTAGGGTTAGGGTGCCTATATATACATGTGCTTATGTGTGCCGCACCGATCATTCATTCCTCCAGCCAGAAATTACAAAGTGCCGCACAACTCCCCTCTCCCATCCTTTGCCGCAAGCTTCCATACACACCAACCATCACCACCGTGCCTACCACCACTGCACCATCACCACCGTGCCCTGTCCACAACCAAATCACCTTGTGCGCCACCTTTGGAGGCTAGGAGAAGAGTGCACCGTGCAGTCCAAGGGGGAGAAGAAGGCTTATGCAAGAATCTGCCACCATTGGAGTGTTTGGAGTTCTTTCTTTCCTTGTTTCTGTTTTCATGTTTAATTTAATTTGTTGTTCAAATATGTTAAACATGTGGAACTAATTTCTTTATAGTTAGAGGCGAATTTGAAGCCATGGACATATGTTGGTTATGATTTGATTTACTCCAGATTATGAATTCATGAACTTTGGATGTGGTTTACTTTTCTGTTTTGATTAAGAACTTGTTTATGTATGTGGGTTGAGGGTCGACACTTAATTTGCATGCTTAAACTTGATGCTAGGATATAAGGGAATTTCACCTAATCGTTATTAACTTATATTCATGAGTAGTAAAGATCGCTAGTCACGATTATGTTTAGTAAACCCTAGGTTGGATTAACATGCGTATTCCATAGTTATGAATGCCTAGTCGTTGTTTATGATTTCCATTGAATTTAATGATTCTTGTTGAATGTCTCTATCATGCGTATTCCATAGTTAGGGACTTTGATGAGGAATAATTTGGTTGCAATGCGTATTCCATTCAATTCAATGAAATTAGGGAAATCTGAGAATTAATTAGTTCAATACAATTAATTTGGGGCATCGTCATTCATAAGTTCATTGAAATCATAACTGGGAATCAAGTTGTATGCATATGTTCATGTGTGGATAAGGAACCCTCTAACTAGTTTCTCAATCCATTCAATTCACCAAAATCTGTTTAGAATCTGTTTTGTTTCTAAGTTTCTGTTTTAATTCCAAATTCGTCAAAACCAATCCCCCATTTATTTTAAAGTGTTAGATTAGCTAGAAATACATTTAGATTGTGTTTCTAGGAGTTTTGAGTCAAGTTAGAACCAATTTTCGTCAAAAATTGTGTTTGTGCTCAAAACTGCCCAGAAAGTGATTTTGAGGCAGTTTTGAGTGTTTCTGGGCTGTTTTGAGTCTTTTGCTTTGTTTTAGTGTTTTAAACTCTAGTTTTGCATTCTTTGAGTCTAGTTTAGTGTCTTATATTGTGTTTTTACGTTTTTGAGTCAGTTTCACATTGATTAGCATCCCTAGTTAATCCCCGGTCTAGAACGATCCCTATTTGCTCATATACTACAATTGTCATCCATAGGGTTTAATTTGAGTGTCAATCTAATTTTCACATCAAATTTTGGCGCCGTTGCCGGGGATTAGCAAACTTGCTAATCCCTTGTGTTTCTGCCGTGTGTCTTTGGTTAATTTATCTTGTGTTCTTATTTTGTTTTGTTTTCTTGGTTTAGGTACTAGTGCATGACGCGGAGTTCTCAAACTGTGCATGCACATATCTTGGAATTTAACGACGATTTTGAACGTGATTTGAGAAGAAAGAGGAGGCATCCCGAACCTAGTGAACCTAGTTCAAGTTCAGAAGCCGAATCTGAGTTTGAGGAAGAAGAAGAGGAAGTTATGGAAAGGGACAATCTGACAATCAAAGAACTATCGGCCTCGGGGTTGGTCAATGCCGCACCATTATGCATTCAATACCCCCCGGCTGCCCTAGGTAAGACCGCTGAGTTCGAATTGAAGTCGAACTTGCTGCATCATATTCCGAAATTCCATGGGCTTTCCATGGAGGATCCCAACAAGCATCTCAAGGAGTTCGAGGTGGTTTGTTCGAGCATGACACCTCTAAATGTCGATGGGAACATTCTGATGATGAAGTCTTTTCCATTCTCACTTTTGGAAAAGGCTAAGGATTGGCTCTTCGAGTTAGCACCCGGAACGGTTACATCTTGGGATAGCATGAAAAGAGCTTTCTTGGAGAAATTTTTCCCAACTTCAAGAGTCATTCTCTTGAGGAAACGGATTAGTGGTATCCAACAAAATCAAGGTGAGTCCTTTCCTTCTTATTATGAACGCTTTAAATCACTTGTTGCTTCATGTCCACAGCATCAAATGAAGGAGGAGCTGCTCATTCAATACTTCTACGAAGGACTCCTTCCCATGGAACGTCAAATGCTTGATGCATCGGCGGGAGGTGCGTTGGTGGATAAGACTCCGGGGGCTGCAAAAGTTCTAATTGCTAACCGAGCGCATAATGCACAACAATACGAAGGAGTTGGACAAAGGGACTCCCCACGGCCACAAGTGAATGAGGTAAGTTCTTCATCCGACATTCAATCCCAATTAGCTAACCTCACTTCTATTGTTTCTCAGTTGGCCGAGGGAATGAAGATACATGGACCAAGTGTTTGTGGCGTGTGCTCCATGCAAGGACATGCCAATGATCAATGCCCTCAATTGCTTGAGAGTGGGGGATGGGAATCTGTCAATGCCGTGGGTTTTGGGAGCCAAAATCAGCCACGCCATGATCCATATTCAAACACCTATAATCCGGGGTGGAGGGACCATCCAAATTTCAAGTGGCGTGACCCTCAACAACCCCAACAACAAGGAGGATTTAGGCAGCAACCACCGGGTTTTTATACAAAGCCATTTGACCCCAATCAAACCCAATTGCAATCTGCCCCAACAAGCTCAGGTATGTCTTTGAATAATGATCAAGTTGTTAAGTTACTTACTACTTTGACGCAGGAGGTACAAAATCAAAACAAAGAGAGGCAAATCCAAGACAAAAGGGTGGACAATTTGGAGAAGCAAATGGGCCAAATTGCCGAGTTTATGGGGCAGATTAGAGAACAAGGTAAATTGCCTAGTGGAACCGTGATGAATCCTAAGGGCGGCTTTGAAACCGTAAATGCAATCATGTTGAGAAGTGGTACACAGATTGGAGCCGAACCAAAATCATCCAAATCAAGTCACGATGAGGATGAAAAGTTGCTGCAAGAAGAGGAGCAAAGAGCAAAACTCACGGCCAAGGATGATCAATCCTTGTCGCCACCATCTAACACCTCCAAGCCATCCCAACCCACCAAGGTATGTCCAAATTCGAATCTTTCAAGTTCTATTCCATTGAATGTGCCCTTTCCTGGCAGGTTTAGGAAATTAAAGCAAGAAGAAACCGAGAAGGACATTTTAGAGACATTTCGGAAAGTTCAAGTCAATATCCCTCTCCTTGATGCAATTAAGCAAGTCCCCAGGTATGCTAAGTTTTTAAAAGAACTTTGTACATCAAGGAGAAGGATTTCGAATAAAGAAGTGGTTCATGTAAGTGAGAATGTTTCTGCCATATTACAAAGGAAATTACCCCCTAAATGCAAAGATCCGGGTAGTTTTACAATTCCTTGCATGATTGGAAATACTAAGTTTGAACAATGCATGTTAGACTTAGGGGCTTCGATTAATGTTATGCCATATTCTGTTTATGCATCTATGAACTTAGGTGAGCTTAAAAACGATGGTGTGATTATTCAATTAGCCGATCGTTCTAATGCATATCCAAAGGGTGTTTTGGAAGATGTTTTGGTGCAGGTTGGTGATTTGATTTTTCCAGCGGATTTTTACGTGCTTGACATGGAGGATTCACCCTATTCTACCCCATTGCCGATCCTATTAGGGAGGCCCTTCATGAAGACAGCCCAAACTAAGATTGATGTGGCTAAGGGAGAGTTAACAATGGAGTTTGATGGTGATTTGATTAAATTCAAAGTTCCTGAATATGCTAAAAATTCTAACGATGTTCGTTCGTGTTTTGCCATAGATGTGATTAAAAATTCAGGGCAGGAACATTCATCCGTACCAATCAAGAAGGATGTACCTAGAAGCCTCATCGAAGAGGGGTTTGGAGTGAAGCATAAGAAATTGGCCGAAAAAACCACCTTTGCTGCCCATTTTGAATCTTCATTAAAAGGCATTGGTAAGCCTCCTCCTTTAATTCCAATTCCTATTTCAACTAATAGGTTATTGCCTTCTGTGGTGCAGGTACCAATTGGAGTCCATGATGGTGGGATTGCATACTTTGACTTTGGGAAACCCAATGCCACAATCTGGGAGCATCACTATCCATTGCCATACATAGACCCAATGCACGAGACAGTTGAGGAGCATGTCGTGGAGGATGTACCCCTCCATGCCGTAGGCCCTAGTGAAGTTTAAACGGAGGTACCGTCCGGCTGGAAGACGTTAAAGCAAGCGCTTCTTGGGAGGCAACCCATGTGTGAAACAAGAGAACGAGGGAACTTTCACTCCAAACCCAGATTTGCGTCCCTAACCTTTCTCTTTATTCCTTATACTTTGCCAATTGTGTTCTGTTTGTTAGTTGTGTTATTTGGTTGTTTTTGTGAGTCTATGCTTGAAACATTGAGGACAATGTTTGATTTAAGTGTGGGGGGGTAACCAAAGTGTTTTGATGCAAATTCGTAGGGTTTATCACTCATAACTTCTAAATGTTGTTCCTTGCTGTTTTTAAGTGTTTTTAAGCTGTTTTAAGCTATTTTAGTGTGTTTTGATTCAAAAATCCGAAAATCCAATAAAAATTTGAAAAATTGTTCTAAAAACCTAAAAAGAGTTGTTTTTATGTGTTTGATTGTGTCTTAGGGTACCTTCCAACACAATGATGAGGATTCGGTTTGTAATTGCATGACTGTTAAAGAGAGTTGTAAACATGGATGCAAGTTTGATTTACTCTTTGGTTTATGCTTGGTTGTGGTTATAACTTATGAATTCACATGTAATCATAAAGGAAAAATCAGTTTTTGTAACATGCTTGAAGGAAGGAACTCAAACTAACGCTACAACCTTGAGAGACTTGAGCCTAAACGTTTATTTGGAGAGTTAATAATCTGTGCATTTTTGTTTTCTAAAGTCGTTGCATGATCTCATCATTCTTTGCTCGGTTGCTACTTAGAAAGCGGTTCATCATTTAGTTCCAAACACTAGAACTCATACTTAATTCATTCAAAGCATGTTATTGATGAGCATAACACATATTCAAGATAAAAGTTGTGTAGTGACCACCATAGCCAAATGGCCATATCTCCCTATGTCATTGTGTTTTGTAGGTTTTAAACCCGTTGAGCCTTGTTTAGCCAATGTTCTTTGTTAACCCACATTATCCTCACCTAGCCTAGATTAGGACCATCCATGCCGTTGTTCTTAAAGCATAGTAAAGCATGACTAAAGTTGAATTCCTTTTGGGCATTGTGGGCAGAAAACAAGTGTGGGGGAAGTGAGTTTTGTGTGAGTGTGCCAAAGTCTTGAATAAGGCACGAAATAGAAAAGTAGAAAAGAAAAAAAAAAAAAAAGAAAAAAAAAAAAAAAAAAGAAAAAAAAGAAAAGTTGTGAGAAGGATGAAAAAGAAGTTGAAAAGATATGAAAAAAGAGTTCTTAAGTATTGGTTGTTGAAGGAAGGGTCCAAAACATTGAAATTCGGCCCTAAGTGTTGCTTGAATCTTCCCTTTGTCTTTAAAAGTTGATTTTTGGATGCTAATTGGAATTCCAAGTCTATTTCATTACTTTGCTTGCTATTGCTTAAAGAACGTTTGTTTTCCCTATCCTTTCATTGTTAGCCAACTCCCCAAGCCCCGTTACAACCTTTGACTTTAATCTTGAGTGTTGTGTGTTTCAATTTGTGGAGTTTGAATTGGGTATGAGCATATAGGTGTCACCGGTTCTCGCATCTAAGTAGTAGCATTCCATTCATGAGATCATATCTAAACATGTTATTTACTCCAGAAAAGGCTTTTCTTGTTATACATATATGTGAGCATTCGTTTTCATATTTACATCAATCTGCTCACATATAACTAGTGTAGGGTGTGTAGTTAGAAAATCTGAGTGAAGATTGAGTGCTTATCTAGTAAGGAATTGAGGGAATTCTCTAAGGCATGTTACTACACTCAAAACATCGTTTTAATTGGTTAATTGTGAACTAGTAAGTAGTGACTATAATTAAGTATGTGCTTAAGCGTAAAGATGGCCAAAATCTGTGGGAATGATGATTTTTTAACATGTCATGTGAATTGGAAATCCCTGAGGCGATTGTTGGAAGGTTTAGGTTATGTTTTATTTCTTTGTTTTGCTCGAGGACTAGCAAAAGCTAAGTGTGGGGGAATTTGATAGGAGCATATTTATGCGCCTTAGTTTAGCTTGTTCTTGTGCATTTATATTGTTTTCCTTAGCTAAAGTAGTCTTTTGAGCTAGTTTTATGTATTTTCAGGTTTTAAGGGCAAAGTATGCAAAAGGAGGCATTTCGGAGCCTTTTGGAGCAAATTAGAGCTTGGAATGGATACCGTATGCTTGGAGCCATGAGGATGGACGAAATTGAAGACTTGAAGATGATGAGTCCTACTTGAGCAAGGTTTCCTAGTTGGAGTAGGAAAATCCCAAATGAAGATGGAATCCTAGCTAAAGTGGGTTTCCTAGTTGAATTAGGAATCCTAGTGGAAATTGGTTTCCTAGTTGAATTGGGAAACCTAGAAGAATGAAGTTTCCTACTCAAACAAGGTTTCCTACTTGAAGTAGGAAAGTTAAACCCCAAATGGCCTCAAGTTGCAGCAACAATGAAGTTTTCCTAGTTCTAGAAGGAAAAAGAATTCCAAAATGAAGAAGGATTAGTTTTCCTAATCCTAGTGCACAAAGGCTCCCTAAACATTGTTGGAAACAATTAGAAGATTCTAGAGCTTTCCCTTGCTTTGGCTGTAAGTTCACCTAGTTTCTAAGGGATTAGGCTTTCTAGAAGGCCTATCCTAATCCCTACAAAGGTGCCGCACCCTTCCCTTCTAGAAGTCCCATTCTCCCTTGCCTTGCAAGGCTTTCTAGAAGCCTTATCACCCTATCCCTAGCTGCCGCACCTTATTGCCCTATTTCCCCTTGGATTTCAGATTTAATTAGCCCAATTCCTTGTGAATTTGGGTTAATTGGGCCATAAACCCCTCTCCTTATTGGATTTACAATTTCTGCTACACTTAGGAGGCCTAATCCATCAATTAAATTAAATCCAAGCCCTAATCTGATTTATCTAGGGTTAGGGTGCCTATATATACATGTGCTTATGTGTGCCGCACCGATCATTCATTCCTCCAGCCAGAAATTACAAAGTGCCGCACAACTTCCCTCTCCCATCCTTTGCCGCAAGCTTCCATACACACCAACCATCACCACCGTGCCTACCACCACTGCACCATCACCACCGTGCCCTGTCCACAACCAAATCACCTTGTGCGCCACCTTTGGAGGCTAGGAGAAGAGTGCACCGTGCAGTCCAAGGGGGAGAAGAAGGCTTATGCAAGAATCTGCCACCATTGGAGTGTTTGGAGTTCTTTCTTTCCTTGTTTCTGTTTTCATGTTTAATTTAATTTGTTGTTCAAATATGTTAAACATGTGGAACTAATTTCTTTATAGTTAGAGGCGAATTTGAAGCCATGGACATATGTTGGTTATGATTTGATTTACTCCAGATTATGAATTCATGAACTTTGGATGTGGTTTACTTTTCTGTTTTGATTAAGAACTTGTTTATGTATGTGGGTTGAGGGTCGACACTTAATTTGCATGCTTAAACTTGATGCTAGGATATAAGGGAATTTCACCTAATCGTTATTAACTTATATTCATGAGTAGTAAAGATCGCTAGTCACGATTATGTTTAGTAAACCCTAGGTTGGATTAACATGCGTATTCCATAGTTATGAATGCCTAGTCGTTGTTTATGATTTCCATTGAATTTAATGATTCTTGTTGAATGTCTCTATCATGCGTATTCCATAGTTAGGGACTTTGATGAGGAATAATTTGGTTGCAATGCGTATTCCATTCAATTCAATGAAATTAGGGAAATCTGAGAATTAATTAGTTCAATACAATTAATTTGGGGCATCGTCATTCATAAGTTCATTGAAATCATAACTGGGAATCAAGTTGTATGCATATGTTCATGTGTGGATAAGGAACCCTCTAACTAGTTTCTCAATCCATTCAATTCACCAAAATCTGTTTAGAATCTGTTTTGTTTCTAAGTTTCTGTTTTAATTCCAAATTCGTCAAAACCAATCCCCCATTTATTTTAAAGTGTTAGATTAGCTAGAAATACATTTAGATTGTGTTTCTAGGAGTTTTGAGTCAAGTTAGAACCAATTTTCGTCAAAAATTGTGTTTGTGCTCAAAACTGCCCAGAAAGTGATTTTGAGGCAGTTTTGAGTGTTTCTGGGCTGTTTTGAGTCTTTTGCTTTGTTTTAGTGTTTTAAACTCTAGTTTTGCATTCTTTGAGTCTAGTTTAGTGTCTTATATTGTGTTTTTACGTTTTTGAGTCAGTTTCACATTGATTAGCATCCCTAGTTAATCCCCGGTCTAGAACGATCCCTATTTGCTCATATACTACAATTGTCATCCATAGGGTTTAATTTGAGTGTCAATCTAATTTTCACATCAAAGACACTACTAGGACGCTAAACTCGAGTCCTTAAAAGATCAAATGCTTTTTTTGTTTCAAAAGTACAGTATTTTTTCATTTGGTGTCTATTCACAGGGTTTCAAGCAATCGTTGGATAAAACGAGCGTGAGTTTGACAAGTTTCGAATTTAAACAAATGAACACATATAAGACACTACTAGGACGCTAAACAGGAGTCCTTAAAAGATCAAATACTTCTTTTATTTCAAAAGTACACTATTTTTTCATTTCGAGTCTATTCACAAGGTTTTAAGCAATCCTGGGATACAACGAGCGTGACTTTCACAAGTGTTGAATTTAAACAAATGAACACATATAAGACAGTACTAGGACGCATAACTCGAGTCCTTAAAAGATCAAATGCTTTTTTTGTTTCAAAAGTACACTATTTTTTCATTTCGAGTCTAGTCACATGGTTTTAAGCAATCCTGGGATACAACGAGCGTGAGTTTTACAAGTGTTGAATTTAAACAAATGAACACATATAAGACACTACTAGGACGCTAAACACGAGTCCTTAAAAGATCAAATACTTCTTTTATTTCAAAAGTACACTATTTTTTCATTTGGAGTCTATTTGCACTATTTTAAGCATTCGTGGGAAAAAACGAGCGTGAGTTTGACTAGCTTTTGAATTTGAACAAATGAACACATATGAGACACTACTAGGACGCTAAACTCGAGTCCTTAAAAGATCAAATGTTTTTTCGTTTCAAAAATACACTATTTTTTCATTACGAGTCTATTGACAGGGTTTTAAGCAATCCTGGGATACAACGAGCGTGAATTTCACAAGTGTTGAATTTAAACAAATGAACACATATAAGACAGTACTAGGACGCTAAACTCGAGTCCTTAAAACATCAAATGCTTTTTTTGTTTCAAAAGTACACTATTTTTTCATTTCGAGTCTATTCACAAGGTTTTAAGCAATCCTGGGATACAACGAGCGTGAGTTTCACAAGTGTTGAATTTAAACAAATGAACACATATAAGACACTACTAGGACGCTAAACTCGAGTCCTTAAAAGATCAAATGCTTTTTTTGTTTCAAAAGTACACTATTTTTTCATTTCGAGTCTATTCACAAGGTTTTAAGCAATCGTTCGATAAAACGAGCGTGAGTTTGACAAGTTTCGAATTTAAACAAATGAACACATATAAGACACTACTAGGACGCTAAACACGAGTCCTTAAAAGATCAAATGCTTCTTTTGTTACAAAAGTACACTATTTTTTCACTTCGAGTCTATTCACAAGGTTTTAAGCAGTCCTGGGATACAACGAGCGTGAGTTTCACAAGTGTTGAATTTAAACAAATGAACACATATAAGACACTACTAGGACGCTAAACTCGAGTCCTTAAAAGATCAAATGCTTTTTTTGTTTCAAAAGTACACTATTTTTTCATTTCGAGTCTATTCACATGGTTTTGACAAGTGTTGAATTTAAACAAATGAACACATATAAGACAGTACTAGGACGCTACACTCGAGTCCTTAAAAGATCAAATGCTTTTTTTGTTTCAAAAGTACACTATTTTTTCATTTCGAGTCTATTCACATGGTTTTAAGCAATCCTGGGATACAACGAGCGTGAGTTTTACAAGTGTTGAATTTAAACAAATGAACACATATAAGACACTACTAGGACGCTAAACACGAGTCCTTAAAAGATCAAATGCTTCTTTTGTTTCAAAAGTACACTATTTTTTCATTTGGAGTCTATGTGACGATTTTCAGCATTCGTGTGAGAAAACGCGCGTGAGTTTGACTAGCTTTTGAATTTGAACAAATGAACACGTATGAGAAACTACTAGGATGCCAAACTCGAGTCCTTAAAAGATCGAATTCTTTTTTTGTTTCAAAAATACACTATTTTTTCATTTCGAGTCTATTCACAAGGTTTTAAGCAATCTTAGGATACAACGAGCGTGAGTTTGACAAGTGTTCAATTTAAACAAATGAACACATATAAGACCTTACTAGGATGCTAAACTCGAGTCCTTAAAAGATCAAACGCTTTTTTTGTTTCAAAAGTACACTATTTTTTCATTTGGAGTCTATTCACAAGGTTTTAAGCAATCGTTGGATAAAACGAGCGTGAGTTTGACAAGTTTTGAATTTAAACAAATGAACACATATAAGACACTACTAGGACGCTAAACTCAAGTCCTTAAAAGATCAAATGCTTTTTTTGTTTCAAAAGTACACTATTTTTTCATTTCGAGTCTATTCACATGGTTTTGACAAGTGTTGAATTTAAACAAATGAACACATATAAGACACTACTAGGTCGCTAAACTCGAGTCCTTAAAAGATCAAATGTTTTTTTTGTTTCAAAAGTACAGTATTTTTTCATTTGGTGTCTATTCACAGGGTTTCAAGCAATCGTTGGATAAAACGAGCGTGAGTTTGACAAGTTTCGAATTTAAACAATTGAACACATATAAGACACTACTAGGACGCTAAACACGAGTCCTTAAAAGATCAAATGCTTCTTTTGTTACAAAAGTACACTATTTTTTCATTTCGAGTCTATTCACAAGATTTTAAGCAGTCCTGGGATACAACGAGCGTGAGTTTCACAAGTGTTGAATTTAAACAAATGAACACATATAAGACACTACTAGGACGCTAAACACGAGTCCTTAAAAGATCAAATGCTTCTTTTGTTTCAAAAGTACACTATTTTTTCATTTGGAGTCTATGTGACGATTTTCAGCATTCGTGTGAGAAAACGCGCGTGAGTTTGACTAGCTTTTGAATTTGAACAAATGAACACGTATGAGAAACTACTAGGATGCCAAACTCGAGTCCTTAAAAGATCGAATTCTTTTTTTGTTTCAAAAATACACTATTTTTTCATTTCGAGTCTATTCACAAGGTTTTAAGCAATCTTAGGATACAACGAGCGTGAGTTTGACAAGTGTTCAATTTAAACAAATGAACACATATAAGACCTTACTAGGATGCTAAACTCGAGTCCTTAAAAGATCAAACGCTTTTTTTGTTTCAAAAGTACACTATTTTTTCATTTGGAGTCTATTCACAAGGTTTTAAGCAATCGTTGGATAAAACGAGCGTGAGTTTGACAAGTTTTGAATTTAAACAAATGAACACATATAAGACACTACTAGGACGCTAAACTCAAGTCCTTAAAAGATCAAATGCTTTTTTTGTTTCAAAAGTACACTATTTTTTCATTTCGAGTCTATTCACATGGTTTTGACAAGTGTTGAATTTAAACAAATGAACACATATAAGACACTACTAGGTCGCTAAACTCGAGTCCTTAAAAGATCAAATGTTTTTTTTGTTTCAAAAGTACAGTATTTTTTCATTTGGTGTCTATTCACAGGGTTTCAAGCAATCGTTGGATAAAACGAGCGTGAGTTTGACAAGTTTCGAATTTAAACAATTGAACACATATAAGACACTACTAGGACGCTAAACACGAGTCCTTAAAAGATCAAATGCTTCTTTTGTTACAAAAGTACACTATTTTTTCATTTCGAGTCTATTCACAAGGTTTTAAGCAGTCCTGGGATACAACGAGCGTGAGTTTCACAAGTGTTGAATTTAAACAAATGAACACATATAAGACACTACTAGGACGCTAAACACGAGTCCTTAAAAGATCAAATGCTTTTTAGGTTTCAAAAGTACACTATTTTTTCATTTCGAGTCTATTCACAAGGTTTTAAGCAATCCTGGGATACAACGAGCGTGACTTTCACAAGTGTTGAATTTAAACAAATGAACACATATAAGACAGTACTAGGACGCTAAACTCGAGTCCTTAAAAGATCAAATGCTTTTTTTGTTTCAAAAGTACACTATTTTTTCATTTCGAGTCTATTCACATGGTTTTGACAAGTGTTGAATTTAAACAAATGAACACATATAAGACACTACTAGGACGCTAAACTCAAGTCCTTAAAAGATCAAATGCTTTTTTTGTTTCAAAAGTACACTATTTTTTCATTTCGAGTCTATTCACATGGTTTTGACAAGTGTTGAATTTAAACAAATGAACACATATAAGACAGTACTAGGTCGCTAAGCTCGAGTCCTTAAAAGATCAAATGTTTTTTTGTTTCAAAAGTACAGTATTTTTTCATTTGGTGTCTATTCACAGGGTTTTAAGCAATCGTTGGATAAAACGAGCGTGAGTTTGACAAGTTTTGAATTTAAACAAATGAACACATATAAGACACTACTAGGACGCTAAACTCGAGTCCTTAAAAGATCAAATGCTTTTTTTGTTTCAAAAGTACAGTATTTTTTCATTTGGTGTCTATTCACAGGGTTTCAAGCAATCGTTGGATAAAACGAGCGTGAGTTTGACAAGTTTCGAATTTAAACAAATGAACACATATAAGACACTACTAGGACGCTAAACAGGAGTCCTTAAAAGATCAAATACTTCTTTTATTTCAAAAGTACACTATTTTTTCATTTCGAGTCTATTCACAAGGTTTTAAGCAATCCTGGGATACAACGAGCGTGACTTTCACAAGTGTTGAATTTAAACAAATGAACACATATAAGACAGTACTAGGACGCTAAACTCGAGTCCTTAAAAGATCAAATGCTTTTTTTGTTTCAAAAGTACACTATTTTTTCATTTCGAGTCTAGTCACATGGTTTTAAGCAATCCTGGGATACAACGAGCGTGAGTTTTACAAGTGTTGAATTTAAACAAATGAACACATATAAGACACTACTAGGACGGTAAACACGAGTCCTTAAAAGATCAAATACTTCTTTTATTTCAAAAGTACACTATTTTTTCATTTGGAGTCTATTTGCACTATTTTAAGCATTCGTGGGAAAAAACGAGCGTGAGTTTGACTAGCTTTTGAATTTGAACAAATGAACACATATGAGACACTACTAGGACGCTAAACTCGAGTCCTTAAAAGATCAAATGTTTTTTCGTTTCAAAAATACACTATTTTTTCATTTCGAGTCTATTGACAGGGTTTTAAGCAATCCTGGGATACAACGAGCGTGAATTTCACAAGTGTTGAATTTAAACAAATGAACACATATAAGACAGTACTAGGACGCTAAACTCGAGTCCTTAAAACATCAAATGCTTTTTTTGTTTCAAAAGTACATTATTTTTTCATTTCGAGTCTATTCACAAGGTTTTAAGCAATCCTGGGATACAACGAGCGTGAGTTTCACAAGTGTTGAATTTAAACAAATGAACACATATAAGACACTACTAGGACGCTAAACTCGAGTCCTTAAAAGATCAAATGCTTTTTTTGTTTCAAAAGTACACTATTTTTTCATTTCGAGTCTATTCACAAGGTTTTAAGCAATCCTGGGATACAACGAGCGTGAGTTTCACAAGTGTTGAATTTAAACAAATGAACACATATAAGACACTACTAGGACGCTAAACACGAGTCCTTAAAAGATCAAATGCTTCTTTTGTTTCAAAAGTACACTATTTTTTCATTTGGAGTCTATGTGACGATTTTCAGCATTCGTGTGAGAAAACGCGCGTGAGTTTGACTAGCTTTTGAATTTGAACAAATGAACACGTATGAGAAACTACTAGGATGCCAAACTCGAGTCCTTAAAAGATCGAATTCTTTTTTTGTTTCAAAAATACACTATTTTTTCATTTCGAGTCTATTCACAAGGTTTTAAGCAATCTTAGGATACAACGAGCGTGAGTTTGACAAGTGTTCAATTTAAACAAATGAACACATATAAGACCTTACTAGGATGCTAAACTCGAGTCCTTAAAAGATCAAACGCTTTTTTTGTTTCAAAAATACACTATTTTTTCATTTCGAGTCTATTCACAAGGTTTTAAGCAATCGTTGGATAAAACGAGCGTGAGTTTGACAAGTTTTGAATTTAAACAAATGAACACATATAAGACACTACTAGGACGCTAAACTCAAGTCCTTAAAAGATCAAATGCTTTTTTTGTTTCAAAAGTACACTATTTTTTCATTTCGAGTCTATTCACATGGTTTTGACAAGTGTTGAATTTAAACAAATGAACACATATAAGACACTACTAGGTCGCTAAACTCGAGTCCTTAAAAGATCAAATGTTTTTTTTGTTTCAAAAGTACAGTATTTTTTCATTTGGTGTCTATTCACAGGGTTTCAAGCAATCGTTGGATAAAACGAGCGTGAGTTTGACAAGTTTCGAATTTAAACAATTGAACACATATAAGACACTACTAGGACGCTAAACACGAGTCCTTAAAAGATCAAATGCTTCTTTTGTTACAAAAGTACACTATTTTTTCATTTCGAGTCTATTCACAAGGTTTTAAGCAGTCCTGGGATACAACGAGCGTGAGTTTCACAAGTGTTGAATTTAAACAAATGAACACATATAAGACACTACTAGGACGCTAAACACGAGTCCTTAAAAGATCAAATGCTTTTTAGGTTTCAAAAGTACACTATTTTTTCATTTCGAGTCTATTCACAAGGTTTTAAGCAATCCTGGGATACAACGAGCGTGACTTTCACAAGTGTTGAATTTAAACAAATGAACACATATAAGACAGTACTAGGACGCTAAACTCGAGTCCTTAAAAGATCAAATGCTTTTTTTGTTTCAAAAGTACACTATTTTTTCATTTCGAGTCTATTCACATGGTTTTGACAAGTGTTGAATTTAAACAAATGAACACATATAAGACACTACTAGGACGCTAAACTCAAGTCCTTAAAAGATCAAATGCTTTTTTTGTTTCAAAAGTACACTATTTTTTCATTTCGAGTCTATTCACATGGTTTTGACAAGTGTTGAATTTAAACAAATGAACACATATAAGACAGTACTAGGTCGCTAAACTCGAGTCCTTAAAAGATCAAATGTTTTTTTGTTTCAAAAGTACAGTATTTTTTCATTTGGTGTCTATTCACAGGGTTTTAAGCAATCGTTGGATAAAACGAGCGTGAGTTTGACAAGTTTTGAATTTAAACAAATGAACACATATAAGACACTACTAGGACGCTAAACTCGAGTCCTTAAAAGATCAAATGCTTTTTTTGTTTCAAAAGTACAGTATTTTTTCATTTGGTGTCTATTCACAGGGTTTCAAGCAATCGTTGGATAAAACGAGCGTGAGTTTGACAAGTTTCGAATTTAAACAAATGAACACATATAAGACACTACTAGGACGCTAAACAGGAGTCCTTAAAAGATCAAATACTTCTTTTATTTCAAAAGTACACTATTTTTTCATTTCGAGTCTATTCACAAGGTTTTAAGCAATCCTGGGATACAACGAGCGTGACTTTCACAAGTGTTGAATTTAAACAAATGAACACATATAAGACAGTACTAGGACGCTAAACTCGAGTCCTTAAAAGATCAAATGCTTTTTTTGTTTCAAAAGTACACTATTTTTTCATTTCGAGTCTAGTCACATGGTTTTAAGCAATCCTGGGATACAACGAGCGTGAGTTTTACAAGTGTTGAATTTAAACAAATGAACACATATAAGACACTACTAGGACGGTAAACACGAGTCCTTAAAAGATCAAATACTTCTTTTATTTCAAAAGTACACTATTTTTTCATTTGGAGTCTATTTGCACTATTTTAAGCATTCGTGGGAAAAAACGAGCGTGAGTTTGACTAGCTTTTGAATTTGAACAAACGAACACATATGAGACACTACTAGGACGCTAAACTCGAGTCCTTAAAAGATCAAATGTTTTTTCGTTTCAAAAATACACTATTTTTTCATTTCGAGTCTATTGACAGGGTTTTAAGCAATCCTGGGATACAACGAGCGTGAATTTCACAAGTGTTGAATTTAAACAAATGAACACATATAAGACAGTACTAGGACGCTAAACTCGAGTCCTTAAAACATCAAATGCTTTTTTTGTTTCAAAAGTACATTATTTTTTCATTTCGAGTCTATTCACAAGGTTTTAAGCAATCCTGGGATACAACGAGCGTGAGTTTCACAAGTGTTGAATTTAAACAAATGAACACATATAAGACACTACTAGGACGCTAAACTCGAGTCCTTAAAAGATCAAATGCTTTTTTTGTTTCAAAAGTACACTATTTTTTCATTTCGAGTCTATTCACAAGGTTTTAAGCAATCGTTCGATAAAACGAGCGTGAGTTTGACAAGTTTCGAATTTAAACAAATGAACACATATAAGACACTACTAGGACGCTAAACACGAGTCCTTAAAAGATCAAATGCTTCTTTTGTTTCAAAAGTACACTATTTTTTCATTTCGAGTCTATTCACAAGGTTTTAAGCAATCTTGGGAAACAACGAGCGTGAGTTTGAGAAGTGTTGAATTTAAACAAATGAACACATATTAGACAGTACTAGGACGCTAAACTCAAGTCTTTAAAAGATCAAATGCTTTTTTTGTTTCAAAAGTACACTAATTTTTCATTTGGAGTCTATTCACAAGGTTTTAAGCAATCGTTGGATAAAACGAGCGTGAGTTTGACAAGTTTTGAATTTAAACAAATGAACACATATCAGACACTACTAGAACGCTAAACACGAGTCCTTAAAAGATGAAATGCTTCTTTTGTTTCAAAAATACACTATTTTTTCATTTCGAGTCTATTCACAAGGTTTTAAGCAATCTTGGGAAACAACGAGCGTGAGTTTGACAAGTGTTGAATTTAATTAAATGAACACATATAAGACACTACTAGGACGCTAAACACGAGTCCTTAAAAGATCAAATGCTTCTTTTGTTTCAAAAGTACACTATTTTTTCATTTGGAGTCTATGTGACGATTTTCAGCATTCGTGTGAGAAAACGCGCGTGAGTTTGACTAGCTTTTGAATTTGAACAAATGAACACGTATGAGAAACTACTAGGATGCCAAACTCGAGTCCTTAAAAGATCGAATTCTTTTTTTGTTTCAAAAATACACTATTTTTTCATTTCGAGTCTATTCACAAGGTTTTAAGCAATCTTAGGATACAACGAGCGTGAGTTTGACAAGTGTTCAATTTAAACAAATGAACACATATAAGACCTTACTAGGATGCTAAACTCGAGTCCTTAAAAGATCAAACGCTTTTTTTGTTTCAAAAGTACACTATTTTTTCATTTGGAGTCTATTCACAAGGTTTTAAGCAATCGTTGGATAAAACGAGCGTGAGTTTGACAAGTTTTGAATTTAAACAAATGAACACATATAAGACACTACTAGGACGCTAAACTCGAGTCTTAAAAGATCAAATGCTTTTTTTGTTTCAAAAGTACACTATTTTTTCATTTGGTATATATTCACAAGGTTATAATCAATCGTTGGATAAAACAAGCTTGAGTTTGACAACTTTTGAATTTAAACAAATGAACACCTATAAGACACTACTAGGACGCTAAACTCGAGTCTTAAAAGATCAAATGCTTTTTTTGTTTCAAAAGTACACTATTTTTTCATTTGGTATATATTCACAAGGTTATAAGGAATCGTTGGATAAAACGAGCGTGAGTTTGACAAGTTTTGAATTTAAACAAATGAACGCATATAAGACACTACTAGGACGCTAAACACGAGTCCTTAAAAGATCAAATGCTTCTTTTGTTTCAAAAGTACACTATTTTTTCATTTGGAGTCTATTTGCACGATTTTAAGCATTCGTGGGAGAAAACGAGCGTGAGTTTGACTAGCTTTTGATTTTGAACAAATGAACACATATGAGACACTACTAGGACGCTAAACTTGAGTCCTTAAAAGATCAAATGCTTTTTTTGTTTCAAATATACACTATTTTTTTCATTTCGAGTCTATTCACAAGGTTTTAAGCAATCTTGGGATACAACGAGCGTGAGTTTGACAAGTGTTGAATTTAAACAAATGAACACATATAAGACACTACTAGGACGCTAAACTCGAGTCCTTAAAAGATCAAATGCTTTTTTTGTTTCAAAAGTACACTATTTTTTCATTTGGAGTCTATTCACAAGGTTTTAAGCAATCGTTGGATAAAACGAGCGTGAGTTTGACTAGCTTTTGATTTTGAAAAAATGAACACATATGAGACACTATTAGGACGCTAAACTCGTGTCCTTAAAAGATCAAATGCTTTTTTTGTTTCAAAAGTACACAATTTTTTCATTTGGAGTCTATTCACAAGGTTTTAAGCAATCGTTGGATAAAACGAGCGTGAGTTTGACATGTTTCGAATTTAAACAAATGAACACATATGAGACACTACTAGGACGCTAAACTCGAGTCCTTAAAAGATCAAAAGCTTTTTTTGTTTCAAAAGTACACTGTTTTTTCTTTTGGAGTCTATTCACAAGGTTTTAAGCATTCGTGGGAGAAAACGAGCGTGAGTTTGACTAGCTTTTGAATTTGAACAAATGAACACATATGAGACACTACTAGGACGCTAAACTAGAGTCCTTAAAAGATCAAATGCTTTTTTTGTTTCAACAGTACACTAGTTTTTCTTTTGGAGTCTTGATAGGAGCATATTTATGCGACTTAGCTTGCTTGTTTTCTTGCATTTTGGTAATTATTTAGTATTTATTATAGTGTTTTAAGTTAAATTCGTGTGTTTGTAGGTTTTATGGGCTAAGGGTGCATTATGAGCCAATTTGGAGTAGTTTGGAGTGTTTTTGGGCCCAAGATGGATTGTTTATGATCCAAGCTAGATGGATGGACGAATTTGGAGATTAATTGAGTTGAAATCTACTATGAAGATGGATAAGTGAAGCCCAAGTTCTAGAAGATAAGAAAAGAGCAAGAAACAAGGAACTTTCCTTTCCTTCCCACTTCACCTACAACATCCACCACCTTCACCTACAACATCCACCACCTTCACCTACAACATCCACCTACTTCACCTACAACATCCACCACCTTCACCTACAACATCCACCTTCACCTACAACATCCACCACCTTCACCTACAACATCCACCTTCACCTACAACATCCACCTACTTCACCTACAACATCCACCTTCACCTACAACATCCACCACCTTCACCTACTACCTTCACCTACAACCCCTTCCACATTCCCTATAAATACCATCCTATGCCACAACATTCTTCATAATTCTCTTGGCCTTCATCATTCATACACACATCCACCCTTCACCATAACTCACCTATATCCATCCACCACCACAATTCACCACAAAATCGTCAAATCACACTTGTGCCGCATAAAAGCAAAGAAGAAGGAAAGGAAGGAGAGCCTTGGAGCCGTGCTTGCCATTCAAAGCTTGGATTGTTGGAGCGTTTCTAGGTGTAATCTATCTTTGTTTTAAATGTTTAAATTTGATTATCTTTGTTTAATTGTGACTATGAGGAAATAAATTCGCCTTGGCTAGAGGTTGATTCAATACCATGAATATGTTTGCAATATGAATTGATTACCTTCAGTTGTAATTTCATAAATTGTGAATTTAATTTGCTTAACTGCTTGATTAATAACTTATTTATGTTTGTCGATTAATAATGCATACTTAATTTACACGCATGAATTTGATGCTAGAATATAAGTGAATTTCACCTAATCGTTATGAACTTATATTCATGAGTAGTGGAGGTTGCTAGTCACAATCGCGTTAAGTGAATTCTTGGCATGAGTTTCATGCAATTCATAGTAACAAGTGCCTCGTCAATGCTTATGGTTTTCATGGAACTTAATGATCTTTGCTTGTATCTCTATTATGCAATTCATGTAGGGAACTTGTGGGGAATACTTTGGGTTGTCGTATGCAATCATCTAATTCAATAACTTTAGGAAAATCTGAAGGTTAATTTAAGCGTACCTAATTAATTTGGGGTGTTGAGATTTACAACTTATTGAAAGAACAACTGAAGGTCAATTTAGATTGCATATGTGTCTTGTGTGGAGAAAAACCATCTAGCCAGTCCGTCGCCCTTCCGTTCACCTTTATTTTATGTTTTTGTCAATTCTGTAATTTATTTAAGTTTAATTTACATCTCGTCCAAACCAAACCCCCCCATTATTAAATTATATTATTTAGTTAGTTTTTATTATTTTTAATCTTTTAATTCGATTTTCGTCCATTTTAGTTCCTAGTGTTTATTTAATTTGTTTTCTTTGTTTTGAATCATTTCTAAGTGTGTTTCGAATTATTAGAGTTTTTAGCCTAATTTTGTGTCCTTGAGTCTTGTTTAATATTTTAAAATCAATTTAGAGTAGATTAGCAATCCCTCCTAATCCCCGGCCTAGAACGATACCCTACTTACACCTATACTACAATTGTCAAAAAGAGGGTTAAATTTGTGCAGTTTTAAAATCCCGTCAAGTCTATTCACAAGGTTTTAAGCAATCGATGGATAAAACGAGCGTGAGTTTGACTAGCTTTTGATTTTGAAAAAATGAACACATATGAGACACTACTAGGACGCTAAACTCGAGTCCTTAAAAGATCAAATGCTTTTTTTGTTTCAAAAGTACACAATTTTTTCATTTGGAGTCTATTCACAAGGTTTTAAGCAATCGTTAGATAAAACGAGCGTGAGTTTGACTAGCTTTTGAATTTGAACAAATGAACACATATCAGACACTACTAGGACGCTAAACTCGAGTCCTTAAAAGGTCAAATGCTTTTTTTGTTTCAACAGTACACTATTTTTTCTTTTGGAGTCTATTCACAAGGTTTTAAGTAATCGTGGGATAAAACGAGCGTGAGTTTGACTAGCTTTTGAATTTGAACAAATGAACACATATGAGACACTACTAGGACGCTAAACTCGAGTCCTTAAAAGATCAAATGCTTTTTTTGCTTCAAAAATACACTATTTTTTCATTTCGAGTCTATTCACAAAGTTTTAAGCAATCGTTGGATAAAACGAGCGTGAGTTTGACAAGTTTTGAATTTAAACAAATGAACACATATAAGACACTACTAGGACGCTAAACACGAGTCCTTAAAAGATCAAATCCTTCTTTTGTTTCGAAAGTACACTATTTTTTCATTTGGAGTCTATTTGCACGATTTTAAGCAATCGTGGGACAAAACGAGCGTGAGTTTGACTAGCTTTTGAATTTGAACAAATGAACACATATGAGACACTACTAGGACGCTAAACTCGAGTCCTTAAAAGATCAAATGCTTTTTTTGTTTCAAAAATACACTATTTTTTCATTTCGAGTCTATTCACAAGGTTTTAAGCAATCCTGGGATACAACGAGCGTGAGTTTGACAAGTGTTGAATTTAAACAAATGAACACATATACGACACTACTAGGACGCTAAACTCGAGTCCTTAAAAGATCTAATGCTTTTTTTGTTTCAAAAGTACACTATTTTTTCTTTTGGAATCTATTCAGAAGGTTTTAAGCAATCGTTGGATAAAACGAGCGTGAGTTTGAGTAGCTTTTGTATTTGAACAAATGAACACATATGAGACACTACTAGGACGCTAAACTCGAGTCCTTAAAAGATCAAATGCTTTTTTTGTTTCAAAAGTACACTAATTTTTCATTTGGAGTCTATTCACAAGGTTTTAAGCAATCGTTGGATAAAACGAGCTTGAGTTTGACATGTTTTGAATTTAAACAAATGAACACATATAAGACACTACTAGGACGCTAACCTCGAGTCCTTAAAAGATGAAATGCTTTTTTTGTTTGAAAAGTACACTATTTTTTCATTTGGAGTCTATTCACAAGGTTTGAAGCAATCGTTGGATAAAACGAGCGTGAGTTTGACAAGTTTTGAATTTACACAAATGAACACATATAAGACACTACTAGGACGCTAAACTCGAGTCCTTAAAAGATCAAATGCTTCTTTTGTTTCAAAAGTCCACTATTGTTTCATTTGGAGTCTATTTGCACGATTTTCAGCATTCGTGGGAGAAAACGAGCGTGAGTTTGACTAGCTTTTGAATTTGAACAAATGAACACATATAAGACAGTACTAGGACGCTAAACTCGAGTCCTTAAAAGATGAAATGCTTTTTTGGTTTCAAAAGTACACTATTTTTCCTTTTGGAATCTATTCAGAAGGTTTTAAGCAATCGTTGGATAAAACGAGCGTGAGTTTGACTAGCTTTTGAATTTGAACAAATGAACACATATGAGACACTACTAGGACGCTAAACTCGAGTCCTTAAAAGATCAAATGCTTTTTTTGTTTCAAAAATACACTATTTTTTCATTTCGAGTCTATTCACAAGGTTTTAAGCAATCCTGGGATACAACGAGCGTGAGTTTGACAAGTGTTGAATTTAAACAAATGAACACATATACGACACTACTAGGACGCTAAACTCGAGTCCTTAAAAGATCAAATGCTTTTTTTGTTTCAAAAGTACACTAATTTTTCATTTGGAGTCTATTCACAAGGTTTTAAGCAATCGTTGGATAAAACGAGCGTGAGTTTGACAAGTTTTGAATTTAAACAAATGAACACATATAAGACACTACTAGGACTCTAAACTCGAGTCCTTAAAAGATGAAATGCTTTTTTTGTTTCAAAAGTACACTATTTTTTCATTTGGAGTCTATTCACAAGGTTTGAAGCAATCGTTGGATAAAACGAGCGTTAGTTTGACAAGTTTTCAATTTAAACAAATGCACATATAAGACACTACAAGGACGCTAAACTCGAGTCCTTAAAAGATCAAATGCTTTTTTTGTTTCAAAAGTACACAATTTTTTCATTTGGAGTCTATTCAGAAGGTTTAAAGTAATCGTTGGATAAAACGAGCGTGAGTTTGACAAGTTTTGAATTTAAACAAATGAACACATATACGACACTACTAGGACGCTAAACTCGAGTCCTTAAAAGATCAAATGCTTTTTTTGTTTCAAAAGTACACTAATTTTTCATTTGGAGTCTATTCACAAGGTTTGAAGTAATCGTTGGATAAAACGAGCGTGAGTTTGACAAGTTTTGAATTTGAACAAATGAACACATATGAGACACTACTAGGACGCTAAACTCGAGTCCTTAAAAGATCAAATACTTCTTTTGTTTCGAAAGTACACTATTTTTTCATTTGGAGTCTATTTGCACGATTTTAATCATTCGTGGGAGAAAACGAGCGTGAGTTTGACTAGCTTTTGAATTTGAACAAATTAACACATATGAGACACTACTAGGACGCTAAACTCGAGTCCTTAAAAGATGAAATGCTTTTTTTGTTTGAAAAGTACACTATTTTTTCATTTGGAGTCTATTCACAAGGTTTGAAGCAATCGTTGGATAAAACGAGCGTGAGTTTGACAAGTTTTGAATTTAAACAAATGAACACATATAAGACACTACTAGGACGCTAAACTCGAGTCCTTAAAAGATGAAATGCTTTTTTTGTTTCAAAAGTACACTATTTTTTCATTTGGAGTCTATTCACAAGGTTTGAAGTAATCGTTGGATAAAACGAGCGTGAGTTTGACAAGTTTTGAATTTAAACAATTGAACACATATAAGACACTACTAGGATGCTAAACTCGAGTCCTGAAAAGATCAAATGCTTTTTTTGTTTCAAAAGTACACTATTTTTTCTTTTGGCGTCTATTCACAAGGTTTTAAGCAATCGTTGGATAAAACGAGCGTGAGTTTGAGTAGCTTTTGAATTTGAACAAATGAACACATATGAGACACTACTAGGACGCTAAACTCAAGTCTTTAAAAGATCAAATACTTCTTTTGTTTCGAAAGTACACTATTTTTTCATTTGGAGTCTATTTGCACGATTTTAATCATTCGTGGGAGAAAACGAGCGTGAGTTTGACTAGCTTTTGAATTTGAACAAATGAACACATATAAGACACTACTAGGACGCTAAACTCGAGTCCTTAAAAGATCAAATGCTTTTTTGGTTTCAAAAGTACACTATTTTTCCTTTTGGAATCTATTCAGAAGGTTTTAAGCAATCGTTGGATAAAACGAGCGTGAGTTTGACTAGCTTTTGAATTTGAACAAATGAACACATATGAGACACTACTAGGACGCTAAACTCGAGTCCTTAAAAGATCAAATGCTTTTTTTGTTTCAAAAATACACTATTTTTTCATTTCGAGTCTATTCACAAGGTTTTAAGCAATCCTGGGATACAACGAGCGTGAGTTTGACAAGTGTTGAATTTAAACAAATGAAGACATATACGACACTACTAGGACGCTAAACTCGAGTCCTTAAAAGATCAAATGCTTTTTTTGTTTCAAAAGTACACTAATTTTTCATTTGGAGTCTATTCACAAGGTTTTAAGCACTCGTTGGATAAAACGAGCGTGAGTTTGACAAGTTTTGAATTTAAACAAATGAACACATATACGACACTACTAGGACGCTAAACTCGAGTCCTTAAAAGATCAAATGCTTTTTTTGTTTCAAAAGTACACTAATTTTTCATTTGGAGTCTATTCACAAGGTTTGAAGTAATCGTTGGATAAAACGAGCGTGAGTTTGACAAGTTTTGAATTTGAACAAATGAACACATATGAGACACTACTAGGACGCTAAACTCGAGTCCTTAAAAGATCAAATACTTCTTTTGTTTCGAAAGTACACTATTTTTTCATTTGGAGTCTATTTGCACGATTTTAATCATTCGTGGGAGAAAACGAGCGTGAGTTTGACTAGCTTTTGAATTTGAACAAATTAACACATATGAGACACTACTAGGACGCTAAACTCGAGTCCTTAAAAGATGAAATGCTTTTTTTGTTTGAAAAGTACACTATTTTTTCATTTGGAGTCTATTCACAAGGTTTGAAGCAATCGTTGGATAAAACGAGCGTGAGTTTGACAAGTTTTGAATTTAAACAAATGAACACATATAAGACACTACTAGGACGCTAAACTCGAGTCCTTAAAAGATGAAATGCTTTTTTTGTTTCAAAAGTACACTAGTTTTTCATTTGGAGTCTATTCACAAGGTTTGAAGTAATCGTTGGATAAAACGAGCGTGAGTTTGACAAGTTTTGAATTTAAACAATTGAACACATATAAGACACTACTAGGATGCTAAACTCGAGTCCTGAAAAGATCAAATGCTTTTTTTGTTTCAAAAGTACACTATTTTTTCTTTTGGCGTCTATTCACAAGGTTTTAAGCAATCGTTGGATAAAACGAGCGTGAGTTTGACTAGCTTTTGAATTTGAACAAATGAACACATATGAGACACTACTAGGACGCTAAACTCGAGTCCTTAAAAGATGAAATGCTTTTTTTGTTTCAAAAGTACACTATTTTTTCATTTGGAGTCTATTCACATGGTTTGAAGTAATCGTTGGATAAAACGAGCGTGAGTTTGACAAGTTTTGAATTTAAACAATTGAACACATATAAGACACTACTAGGATGCTAAACTCGAGTCCTGAAAAGATCAAATGCTTTTTTTGTTTCAAAAGTACACTATTTTTTCTTTTGGCGTCTATTCACAAGGTTTTAAGCAATCGTTGGATAAAACGAGCGTGAGTTTGAGTAGCTTTTGTATTTGAACAAATGAACACATATGAGACACTACTAGGACGCTAAACTCGAGTCCTTAAAAGATCAAATGCTTTTTTTGTTTCAAAAGTACACTAATTTTTCATTTGGAGTCTATTCACAAGGTTTTAAGCAATCGTTGGATAAAACGAGCTTGAGTTTGACATGTTTTGAATTTAAACAAATGAACACATATAAGACACTACTAGGACGCTAACCTCGAGTCCTTAAAAGATGAAATGCTTTTTTTGTTTGAAAAGTACACTATTTTTTCATTTGGAGTCTATTCACAAGGTTTGAAGCAATCGTTGGATAAAACGAGCGTGAGTTTGACAAGTTTTGAATTTACACAAATGAACACATATAAGACACTACTAGGACGCTAAACTCGAGTCCTTAAAAGATCAAATGCTTCTTTTGTTTCAAAAGTCCACTATTGTTTCATTTGGAGTCTATTTGCACGATTTTCAGCATTCGTGGGAGAAAACGAGCGTGAGTTTGACTAGCTTTTGAATTTGAACAAATGAACACATACGAGACACTACTAGGACGCTAAACTCAAGTCTTTAAAAGATCAAATACTTCTTTTGTTTCGAAAGTACACTATTTTTTCATTTGGAGTCTATTTGCACGATTTTAATCATTCGTGGGAGAAAACGAGCGTGAGTTTGACTAGCTTTTGAATTTGAACAAATGAACACATATAAGACAGTACTAGGACGCTAAACTCGAGTCCTTAAAAGATCAAATGCTTTTTTGGTTTCAAAAGTACACTATTTTTCCTTTTGGAATCTATTCAGAAGGTTTTAAGCAATCGTTGGATAAAACGAGCGTGAGTTTGACTAGCTTTTGAATTTGAACAAATGAACACATATGAGACACTACTAGGACGCTAAACTCGAGTCCTTAAAAGATCAAATGCTTTTTTTGTTTCAAAAATACACTATTTTTTCATTTCGAGTCTATTCACAAGGTTTTAAGCAATCCTGGGATACAACGAGCGTGAGTTTGACAAGTGTTGAATTTAAACAAATGAACACATATACGACACTACTAGGACGCTAAACTCGAGTCCTTAAAAGCTCAAATGCTTTTTTTGTTTCAAAAATACACTAATTTTTCATTTGGAGTCTATTCACAAGGTTTTAAGCAATCGTTGGATAAAACGAGCGTGAGTTTGACAAGTTTTGAATTTGAACAAATGAACACATATGAGACACTACTAGGACGCTAAACTCGAGTCCTTAAAAGATCAAATGCTTTTTTTGTTTCAAAAATACACTATTTTTTCATTTCGAGTCTATTCACAAGATTTTAAGCAATCCTGGGATACAACGAGCGTGAGTTTGACAAGTGTTGAATTTAAACAAATGAACACATATACGACACTACTAGGACGCTAAACTCGAGTCCTTAAAAGATCAAATGCTTTTTTTGTTTCAAAAGTACACTATTTTTTCATTTGGAGTCTATTCACAAGGTTTGAAGTAATCGTTGGATAAAACGAGCGTGAGTTTGACAAGTTTTGAATTTAAACAATTGAACACATATAAGACACTACTAGGATGCTAAACTAGAGTCCTGAAAAGATCAAATGCTTTTTTTGTTTCAAAAGTACACTATTTTTTCTTTTGGCGTCTATTCACAAGGTTTTAAGCAATCGTTGGATAAAACGAGCGTGAGTTTGACTAGCTTTTGAATTTGAACAAATGAACACATATGAGACACTACTAGGACGCTAAACTCGAGTCCTTAAAAGATGAAATGCTTTTTTTGTTTCAAAAGTACACTATTTTTTCATTTGGAGTCTATTCACATGGTTTGAAGTAATCGTTGGATAAAACGAGCGTGAGTTTGACAAGTTTTGAATTGAAACAATTGAACACATATAAGACACTACTAGGATGCTAAACTCGAGTCCTGAAAAGATCAAATGCTTTTTTTGTTTCAAAAGTACACTATTTTTTCTTTTGGCGTCTATTCACAAGGTTTTAAGCAATCGTTGGATAAAACGAGCGTGAGTTTGAGTAGCTTTTGTATTTGAACAAATGAACACATATGAGACACTACTAGGACGCTAAACTCGAGTCCTTAAAAGATCAAATGCTTTTTTTGTTTCAAAAGTACACTAATTTTTCATTTGGAGTCTATTCACAAGGTTTTAAGCAATCGTTGGATAAAACGAGCTTGAGTTTGACATGTTTTGAATTTAAACAAATGAACACATATAAGACACTACTAGGACGCTAACCTCGAGTCCTTAAAAGATGAAATGCTTTTTTTGTTTGAAAAGTACACTATTTTTTCATTTGGAGTCTATTCACAAGGTTTGAAGCAATCGTTGGATAAAACGAGCGTGAGTTTGACAAGTTTTGAATTTGAACAAATGAACACATATGAGACACTACTAGGACGCTAAACTCGAGTCCTTAAAAGATCAAATGCTTTTTTTGTTTCAAAAGTACACTAATTTTTCATTTGGAGTCTATTCACAAGGTTTTAAGCAATCGTTGGATAAAACGAGCGTGAGTTTGACAAGTTTTGAATTTAAACAAATGAACACATATAAGACACTACTAGGACTCTAAACTCGAGTCCTTAAAAGATGAAATCTTTTTTTGTTTGAAAAGTACACTATTTTTTCATTTGGAGTCTATTCAGAAGGTTTAAAGCAATCGTTGGATAAAACGAGCGTGAGTTTGACAAGTTTTGAATTTGAACAAATGAACACATATGAGACACTACTAGGACGCTAAACTCGAGTCCTTAAAAGATCAAATGCTTTTTTTGTTTCAAAAATACACTATTTTTTCATTTCGAGTCTATTCACAAGATTTTAAGCAACCCTGGGATACAACGAGCGTGAGTTTGACAAGTGTTGAATTTAAACAAATGAACACATATACGACACTACTAGGACGCTAAACTCGAGTCCTTAAAAGATCAAATGCTTTTTTTGTTTCAAAAGTACACTAATTTTTCATTTGGAGTCTATTCACAAGGTTTTAAGCAATCGTTGGATAAAACGAGCGTGAGTTTGACAAGTTTTGAATTTAAACAAATGAACACATATAAGACACTACTAGGACTCTAAACTCGAGTCCTTAAAAGATGAAATCTTTTTTTGTTTGAAAAGTACACTATTTTTTCATTTGGAGTCTATTCACAAGGTTTGAAGCAATCGTTGGATAAAACGAGCGTGAGTTTGACAAGTTTTCAATTTAAACAAATGAACACATATAAGACACTACAAGGACGCTAAACTCGAGTCCTTAAAAGATGAAATGCTTTTTTTGTTTCAAAAGTACACTATTTTTTCATTTGGAGTCTATTCACAAGGTTTGAAGCAATCGTTGGATAAAACGAGCGTTAGTTTGACAAGTTTTCAATTTAAACAAATGCACATATAAGACACTACAAGGACGCTAAACTCGAGTCCTTAAAAGATCAAATGCTTTTTTTGTTTCAAAAGTACACAATTTTTTCATTTGGAGTCTATTCAGAAGGTTTAAAGTAATCGTTGGATAAAACGAGCGTGAGTTTGACAAGTTTTGAATTTAAACTATTGAACACATATAAGACACTACTAGGATGCTAAACTCGAGTCCTGAAAAGATCAAATGCTTTTTTTGTTTCAAAAGTACACTATTTTTTCTTTTGGCGTCTATTCACAAGGTTTTAAGCAATCGTTGGATAAAACGAGCGTGAGTTTGAGTAGCTTTTGAATTTGAACAAATGAACACATATGAGACACTACTAGGACGCTAAACTCAAGTCTTTAAAAGATCAAATACTTCTTTTGTTTCGAAAGTACACTATTTTTTCATTTGGAGTCTATTTGCACGATTTTAATCATTCGTGGGAGAAAACGAGCGTGAGTTTGACTAGCTTTTGAATTTGAACAAATGAACACATATAAGACACTACTAGGACGCTAAACTCGAGTCCTTAAAAGATCAAATGCTTTTTTGGTTTCAAAAGTACACTATTTTTCCTTTTGGAATCTATTCAGAAGGTTTTAAGCAATCGTTGGATAAAACGAGCGTGAGTTTGACTAGCTTTTGAATTTGAACAAATGAACACATATGAGACACTACTAGGACGCTAAACTCGAGTCCTTAAAAGATCAAATGCTTTTTTTGTTTCAAAAATACACTATTTTTTCATTTCGAGTCTATTCACAAGGTTTTAAGCAATCCTGGGATACAACGAGCGTGAGTTTGACAAGTGTTGAATTTAAACAAATGAAGACATATACGACACTACTAGGACGCTAAACTCGAGTCCTTAAAAGATCAAATGCTTTTTTTGTTTCAAAAGTACACTAATTTTTCATTTGGAGTCTATTCACAAGGTTTTAAGCACTCGTTGGATAAAACGAGCGTGAGTTTGACAAGTTTTGAATTTAAACAAATGAACACATATACGACACTACTAGGACGCTAAACTCGAGTCCTTAAAAGATCAAATGCTTTTTTTGTTTCAAAAGTACACTAATTTTTCATTTGGAGTCTATTCACAAGGTTTGAAGTAATCGTTGGATAAAACGAGCGTGAGTTTGACAAGTTTTGAATTTGAACAAATGAACACATATGAGACACTACTAGGACGCTAAACTCGAGTCCTTAAAAGATCAAATACTTCTTTTGTTTCGAAAGTACACTATTTTTTCATTTGGAGTCTATTTGCACGATTTTAATCATTCGTGGGAGAAAACGAGCGTGAGTTTGACTAGCTTTTGAATTTGAACAAATTAACACATATGAGACACTACTAGGACGCTAAACTCGAGTCCTTAAAAGATGAAATGCTTTTTTTGTTTGAAAAGTACACTATTTTTTCATTTGGAGTCTATTCACAAGGTTTGAAGCAATCGTTGGATAAAACGAGCGTGAGTTTGACAAGTTTTGAATTTAAACAAATGAACACATATAAGACACTACTAGGACGCTAAACTCGAGTCCTTAAAAGATGAAATGCTTTTTTTGTTTCAAAAGTACACTATTTTTTCATTTGGAGTCTATTCACAAGGTTTGAAGTAATCGTTGGATAAAACGAGCGTGAGTTTGACAAGTTTTGAATTTAAACAATTGAACACATATAAGACACTACTAGGATGCTAAACTCGAGTCCTGAAAAGATCAAATGCTTTTTTTGTTTCAAAAGTACACTATTTTTTCTTTTGGCGTCTATTCACAAGGTTTTAAGCAATCGTTGGATAAAACGAGCGTGAGTTTGACTAGCTTTTGAATTTGAACAAATGAACACATATGAGACACTACTAGGACGCTAAACTCAAGTCTTTAAAAGATCAAATACTTCTTTTGTTTCGAAAGTACACTATTTTTTCATTTGGAGTCTATTTGCACGATTTTAATCATTCGTGGGAGAAAACGAGCGTGAGTTTGACTAGCTTTTGAATTTGAACAAATGAACACATATAAGACACTACTAGGACGCTAAACTCGAGTCCTTAAAAGATCAAATACTTCTTTTGTTTCGAAAGTACACTATTTTTTCATTTGGGGTCTATTTGCACGATTTTAATCATTCGTGGGAGAAAACGAGCGTGAGTTTGACTAGCTTTTGAATTTGAACAAATGAACACATATGAGACACTACTAGGACGCTAAACTCGAGTCCTTAAAAGATCAAATGCTTTTTTTGTTTCAAAAGTACACTAATTTTTCATTTGGAGTCTATTCACAAGGTTTTAAGCAATCGTTGGATAAAACGAGCGTGAGTTTGACAAGTTTTGAATTTAAACAAATGAACACATATAAGACACTACTAGGACGCTAAACTCGAGTCCTTAAAAGATCAAATGCTTTTTTGGTTTCAAAAGTACACTATTTTTCCTTTTGGAATCTATTCAGAAGGTTTTAAGCAATCGTTGGATAAAACGAGCGTGAGTTTGACTAGCTTTTGAATTTGAACAAATGAACACATATGAGACACTACTAGGACGCTAAACTCGAGTCCTTAAAAGATCAAATGCTTTTTTTGTTTCAAAAATACACTATTTTTTCATTTCGAGTCTATTCACAAGGTTTTAAGCAATCCTGGGATACAACGAGCGTGAGTTTGACAAGTGTTGAATTTAAACAAATGAAGACATATACGACACTACTAGGACGCTAAACTCGAGTCCTTAAAAGATCAAATGCTTTTTTTGTTTCAAAAGTACACTAATTTTTCATTTGGAGTCTATTCACAAGGTTTTAAGCACTCGTTGGATAAAACGAGCGTGAGTTTGACAAGTTTTGAATTTAAACAAATGAACACATATACGACACTACTAGGACGCTAAACTCGAGTCCTTAAAAGATCAAATGCTTTTTTTGTTTCAAAAGTACACTAATTTTTCATTTGGAGTCTATTCACAAGGTTTGAAGTAATCGTTGGATAAAACGAGCGTGAGTTTGACAAGTTTTGAATTTGAACAAATGAACACATATGAGACACTACTAGGACGCTAAACTCGAGTCCTTAAAAGATCAAATACTTCTTTTGTTTCGAAAGTACACTATTTTTTCATTTGGAGTCTATTTGCACGATTTTAATCATTCGTGGGAGAAAACGAGCGTGAGTTTGACTAGCTTTTGAATTTGAACAAATTAACACATATGAGACACTACTAGGACGCTAAACTCGAGTCCTTAAAAGATGAAATGCTTTTTTTGTTTGAAAAGTACACTATTTTTTCATTTGGAGTCTATTCACAAGGTTTGAAGCAATCGTTGGATAAAACGAGCGTGAGTTTGACAAGTTTTGAATTTAAACAAATGAACACATATAAGACACTACTAGGACGCTAAACTCGAGTCCTTAAAAGATGAAATGCTTTTTTTGTTTCAAAAGTACACTATTTTTTCATTTGGAGTCTATTCACAAGGTTTGAAGTAATCGTTGGATAAAACGAGCGTGAGTTTGACAAGTTTTGAATTTAAACAATTGAACACATATAAGACACTACTAGGATGCTAAACTCGAGTCCTGAAAAGATCAAATGCGTTTTTTGTTTCAAAAGTACACTATTTTTTCTTTTGGCGTCTATTCACAAGGTTTTAAGCAATCGTTGGATAAAACGAGCGTGAGTTTGACTAGCTTTTGAATTTGAACAAATGAACACATATGAGACACTACTAGGACGCTAAACTCAAGTCTTTAAAAGATCAAATACTTCTTTTGTTTCGAAAGTACACTATTTTTTCATTTGGAGTCTATTTGCACGATTTTAATCATTCGTGGGAGAAAACGAGCGTGAGTTTGACTAGCTTTTGAATTTGAACAAATGAACACATATAAGACACTACTAGGACGCTAAACTCGAGTCCTTAAAAGATCAAATACTTCTTTTGTTTCGAAAGTACATTATTTTTTCATTTGGAGTCTATTTGCACGATTTTAATCATTCGTGGGAGAAAACGAGCGTGAGTTTGACTAGCTTTTGAATTTGAACAAATGAACACATATGAGACACTACTAGGACGCTAAACTCGAGTCCTTAAAAGATCAAATGCTTTTTTTGTTTCAAAAGTACACTAATTTTTCATTTGGAGTCTATTCACAAGGTTTTAAGCAATCGTTGGATAAAACGAGCGTGAGTTTGAC
Source organism: Crataegus laevigata (assembly GCA_963580275.1). NCBI lineage: Eukaryota > Viridiplantae > Streptophyta > Magnoliopsida > Rosales > Rosaceae > Crataegus > Crataegus laevigata. Next base: position 23,256,649 of record OY756945.1, read on the forward strand.
AAGTTTTGAATTTAAACAAATGAACACATATAAGACACTACTAGGACGCTAAACTCGAGTCCTTAAAAGATCAAATGCTTTTTTGGTTTCAAAAGTACACTATTTTTCCTTTTGGAATCTATTCAGAAGGTTTTAAGCAATCGTTGGATAAAACGAGCGTGAGTTTGACTAGCTTTTGAATTTGAACAAATGAACACATATGAGACACTACTAGGACGCTAAACTCGAGTCCTTAAAAGATCAAATGCTTTTTTTGTTTCAAAACTACACTATTTTTTCATTTCGAGTCTATTCACAAGGTTTTAAGCAATCCTGGGATACAACGAGCGTGAGTTTGACAAGTGTTGAATTTAAACAAATGAAGACATATACGACACTACTAGGACGCTAAACTCGAGTCCTTAAAAGATCAAATGCTTTTTTTGTTTCAAAAGTACACTAATTTTTCATTTGGAGTCTATTCACAAGGTTTTAAGCACTCGTTGGATAAAACGAGCGTGAGTTTGACAAGTTTTGAATTTAAACAAATGAACACATATACGACACTACTAGGACGCTAAACTCGAGTCCTTAAAAGATCAAATGCTTTTTTTGTTTCAAAAGTACACTAATTTTTCATTTGGAGTCTATTCACAAGGTTTGAAGTAATCGTTGGATAAAACGAGCGTGAGTTTGACAAGTTTTGAATTTGAACAAATGAACACATATGAGACACTACTAGGACGCTAAACTCGAGTCCTTAAAAGATCAAATACTTCTTTTGTTTCGAAAGTACACTATTTTTTCATTTGGAGTCTATTTGCACGATTTTAATCATTCGTGGGAGAAAACGAGCGTGAGTTTGACTAGCTTTTGAATTTGAACAAATTAACACATATGAGACACTACTAGGACGCTAAACTCGAGTCCTTAAAAGATGAAATGCTTTTTTTGTTTGAAAAGTACACTATTTTTTCATTTGGAGTCTATTCACAAGGTTTGAAGCAATCGTTGGATAAAACGAGCGTGAGTTTGACAAGTTTTGAATTTAAACAAATGAACACATATAAGACACTACTAGGACGCTAAACTCGAGTCCTTAAAAGATGAAATGCTTTTTTTGTTTCAAAAGTACACTATTTTTTCATTTGGAGTCTATTCACAAGGTTTGAAGTAATCGTTGGATAAAACGAGCGTGAGTTTGACAAGTTTTGAATTTAAACAATTGAACACATATAAGACACTACTAGGATGCTAAACTCGAGTCCTGAAAAGATCAAATGCGTTTTTTGTTTCAAAAGTACACTATTTTTTCTTTTGGCGTCTATTCACAAGGTTTTAAGCAATCGTTGGATAAAACGAGCGTGAGTTTGACTAGCTTTTGAATTTGAACAAATGAACACATATGAGACACTACTAGGACGCTAAACTCAAGTCTTTAAAAGATCAAATACTTCTTTTGTTTCGAAAGTACACTATTTTTTCATTTGGAGTCTATTTGCACGATTTTAATCATTCGTGGGAGAAAACGAGCGTGAGTTTGACTAGCTTTTGAATTTGAACAAATGAACACATATAAGACACTACTAGGACGCTAAACTCGAGTCCTTAAAAGATCAAATACTTCTTTTGTTTCGAAAGTACACTATTTTTTCATTTGGAGTCTATTTGCACGATTTTAATCATTCGTGGGAGAAAACGAGCGTGAGTTTGACTAGCTTTTGAATTTGAACAAATGAACACATATGAGACACTACTAGGACGCTAAACTCGAGTCCTTAAAAGATCAAATGCTTTTTTTGTTTCAAAAGTACACTAATTTTTCATTTGGAGTCTATTCACAAGGTTTTAAGCAATCGTTGGATAAAACGAGCGTGAGTTTGACAAGTTTTGAATTTAAACAAATGAACACATATAAGACACTACTAGGACGCTAAACTCGAGTCCTTAAAAGATCAAATGCTTTTTTGGTTTCAAAAGTACACTATTTTTCCTTTTGGAATCTATTCAGAAGGTTTTAAGCAATCGTTGGATAAAACGAGCGTGAGTTTGACTAGCTTTTGAATTTGAACAAATGAACACATATGAGACACTACTAGGACGCTAAACTCGAGTCCTTAAAAGATCAAATGCTTTTTTTGTTTCAAAACTACACTATTTTTTCATTTCGAGTCTATTCACAAGGTTTTAAGCAATCCTGGGATACAACGAGCGTGAGTTTGACAAGTGTTGAATTTAAACAAATGAAGACATATACGACACTACTAGGACGCTAAACTCGAGTCCTTAAAAGATCAAATGCTTTTTTTGTTTCAAAAGTACACTAATTTTTCATTTGGAGTCTATTCACAAGGTTTTAAGCACTCGTTGGATAAAACGAGCGTGAGTTTGACAAGTTTTGAATTTAAACAAATGAACACATATACGACACTACTAGGACGCTAAACTCGAGTCCTTAAAAGATCAAATGCTTTTTTTGTTTCAAAAGTACACTAATTTTTCATTTGGAGTCTATTCACAAGGTTTGAAGTAATCGTTGGATAAAACGAGCGTGAGTTTGACAAGTTTTGAATTTGAACAAATGAACACATATGAGACACTACTAGGACGCTAAACTCGAGTCCTTAAAAGATCAAATACTTCTTTTGTTTCGAAAGTACACTATTTTTTCATTTGGAGTCTATTTGCACGATTTTAATCATTCGTGGGAGAAAACGAGCGTGAGTTTGACTAGCTTTTGAATTTGAACAAATTAACACATATGAGACACTACTAGGACGCTAAACTCGAGTCCTTAAAAGATGAAATGCTTTTTTTGTTTGAAAAGTACACTATTTTTTCATTTGGAGTCTATTCACAAGGTTTGAAGCAATCGTTGGATAAAACGAGCGTGAGTTTGACAAGTTTTGAATTTAAACAAATGAACACATATAAGACACTACTAGGACGCTAAACTCGAGTCCTTAAAAGATGAAATGCTTTTTTTGTTTCAAAAGTACACTATTTTTTCATTTGGAGTCTATTCACAAGGTTTGAAGTAATCGTTGGATAAAACGAGCGTGAGTTTGACAAGTTTTGAATTTAAACAATTGAACACATATAAGACACTACTAGGATGCTAAACTCGAGTCCTGAAAAGATCAAATGCTTTTTTTGTTTCAAAAGTACACTATTTTTTCTTTTGGCGTCTATTCACAAGGTTTTAAGCAATCGTTGGATAAAACGAGCGTGAGTTTGACTAGCTTTTGAATTTGAACAAATGAACACATATGAGACACTACTAGGACGCTAAACTCAAGTCTTTAAAAGATCAAATACTTCTTTTGTTTCGAAAGTACACTATTTTTTCATTTGGAGTCTATTTGCACGATTTTAATCATTCGTGGGAGAAAACGAGCGTGAGTTTGACTAGCTTTTGAATTTGAACAAATGAACACATATAAGACACTACTAGGACGCTAAACTCGAGTCCTTAAAAGATCAAATACTTCTTTTGTTTCGAAAGTACACTATTTTTTCATTTGGAGTCTATTTGCACGATTTTAATCATTCGTGGGAGAAAACGAGCGTGAGTTTGACTAGCTTTTGAATTTGAACAAATGAACACATATGAGACACTACTAGGACGCTAAACTCGAGTCCTTAAAAGATCAAATGCTTTTTTTGTTTCAAAAGTACACTAATTTTTCATTTGGAGTCTATTCACAAGGTTTTAAGCAATCGTTGGATAAAACGAGCGTGAGTTTGACAAGTTTTGAATTTAAACAAATGAACACATATAAGACACTACTAGGACGCTAAACTCGAGTCCTTAAAAGATCAAATGCTTTTTTGGTTTCAAAAGTACACTATTTTTCCTTTTGGAATCTATTCAGAAGGTTTTAAGCAATCGTTGGATAAAACGAGCGTGAGTTTGACTAGCTTTTGAATTTGAACAAATGAACACATATGAGACACTACTAGGACGCTAAACTCGAGTCCTTAAAAGATCAAATGCTTTTTTTGTTTCAAAACTACACTATTTTTTCATTTCGAGTCTATTCACAAGGTTTTAAGCAATCCTGGGATACAACGAGCGTGAGTTTGACAAGTGTTGAATTTAAACAAATGAAGACATATACGACACTACTAGGACGCTAAACTCGAGTCCTTAAAAGATCAAATGCTTTTTTTGTTTCAAAAGTACACTAATTTTTCATTTGGAGTCTATTCACAAGGTTTTAAGCACTCGTTGGATAAAACGAGCGTGAGTTTGACAAGTTTTGAATTTAAACAAATGAACACATATACGACACTACTAGGACGCTAAACTCGAGTCCTTAAAAGATCAAATGCTTTTTTTGTTTCAAAAGTACACTAATTTTTCATTTGGAGTCTATTCACAAGGTTTGAAGTAATCGTTGGATAAAACGAGCGTGAGTTTGACAAGTTTTGAATTTGAACAAATGAACACATATGAGACACTACTAGGACGCTAAACTCGAGTCCTTAAAAGATCAAATACTTCTTTTGTTTCGAAAGTACACTATTTTTTCATTTGGAGTCTATTTGCACGATTTTAATCATTCGTGGGAGAAAACGAGCGTGAGTTTGACTAGCTTTTGAATTTGAACAAATTAACACATATGAGACACTACTAGGACGCTAAACTCGAGTCCTTAAAAGATGAAATGCTTTTTTTGTTTGAAAAGTACACTATTTTTTCATTTGGAGTCTATTCACAAGGTTTGAAGCAATCGTTGGATAAAACGAGCGTGAGTTTGACAAGTTTTGAATTTAAACAAATGAACACATATAAGACACTACTAGGACGCTAAACTCGAGTCCTTAAAAGATGAAATGCTTTTTTTGTTTCAAAAGTACACTATTTTTTCATTTGGAGTCTATTCACAAGGTTTGAAGTAATCGTTGGATAAAACGAGCGTGAGTTTGACAAGTTTTGAATTTAAACAATTGAACACATATAAGACACTACTAGGATGCTAAACTCGAGTCCTGAAAAGATCAAATGCTTTTTTTGTTTCAAAAGTACACTATTTTTTCTTTTGGCGTCTATTCACAAGGTTTTAAGCAATCGTTGGATAAAACGAGCGTGAGTTTGACTAGCTTTTGAATTTGAACAAATGAACACATATGAGACACTACTAGGACGCTAAACTCAAGTCTTTAAAAGATCAAATACTTCTTTTGTTTCGAAAGTACACTATTTTTTCATTTGGAGTCTATTTGCACGATTTTAATCATTCGTGGGAGAAAACGAGCGTGAGTTTGACTAGCTTTTGAATTTGAACAAATGAACACATATAAGACACTACTAGGACGCTAAACTCGAGTCCTTAAAAGATCAAATACTTCTTTTGTTTCGAAAGTACACTATTTTTTCATTTGGAGTCTATTTGCACGATTTTAATCATTCGTGGGAGAAAACGAGCGTGAGTTTGACTAGCTTTTGAATTTGAACAAATGAACACATATGAGACACTACTAGGACGCTAAACTCGAGTCCTTAAAAGATCAAATGCTTTTTTTGTTTCAAAAGTACACTAATTTTTCATTTGGAGTCTATTCACAAGGTTTTAAGCAATCGTTGGATAAAACGAGCGTGAGTTTGACAAGTATTGAATTTAAACAAATGAACACATATAAGACACTAGTAGGACGCTAAACTCGAGTCCTTAAAAGATGAAATGCTTTTTTTGTTTGAAAAGTACACTATTTTTTCATTTGGAGTCTATTCACAAGGTTTGAAGCAATCGTTGGATAAAACGAGCGTGAGTTTGACAAGTTTTGAATTTAAACAAATGAACACATATAAGACACTACTAGGACGCTAAACTCGAGTCCTTAAAAGATGAAATGCTTTTTTTGTTTCAAAAGTACACTATTTTTTCATTTGGAGTCTATTCACAAGGTTTGAAGTAATCGTTGGATAAAACGAGCGTGAGTTTGACAAGTTTTGAATTTAAACAATTGAACACATATAAGACACTACTAGGATGCTAAACTCGAGTCCTGAAAAGATCAAATGCTTTTTTTGTTTCAAAAGTACACTATTGTTTCTTTTGGCGTCTATTCACAAGGTTTTAAGCAATCGTTGGATAAAACGAGCGTGAGTTTGACTAGCTTTTGAATTTGAACAAATGAACACATATGAGACACTACTAGGACGCTAAACTCAAGTCTTTAAAAGATCAAATACTTCTTTTGTTTCGAAAGTACACTATTTTTTCATTTGGAGTCTATTTGCACGATTTTAATCATTCGTGGGAGAAAACGAGCGTGAGTTTGACCAGCTTTTGAATTTGAACAAATGAACACATATAAGACACTACTAGGACGCTAAACTCGAGTCCTTAAAAGATGAAATGCTTTTTTTGTTTCAAAAGTACACTATTTTTTCATTTGGAGTCTATTCACAAGGTTTGAAGTAATCGTTGGATAAAACGAGCGTGAGTTTGACAAGTTTTGAATTTAAACAATTGAACACATATAAGACACTACTAGGATGCTAAACTCGAGTCCTGAAAAGATCAAATGCTTTTTTTGTTTCAAAAGTACACTATTGTTTCTTTTGGCGTCTATTCACAAGGTTTTAAGCAATCGTTGGATAAAACGAGCGTGAGTTTGACTAGCTTTTGAATTTGAACAAATGAACACATATGAGACACTACTAGGACGCTAAACTCAAGTCTTTAAAAGATCAAATAATTCTTTTGTTTCGAAAGTACACTATTTTTTCATTTGGAGTCTATTTGCACGATTTTAATCATTCGTGGGAGAAAACGAGCGTGAGTTTGACTCGCTTTTGAATTTGAACAAATGAACACATATAAGACACTACTAGGACGCTAAACTCGAGTCCTTAAAAGATCAAATGCTTTTTTGGTTTCAAAAGTACACTATTTTTCTTTTGGAATCTATTCAGAAGGTTTTAAGCAATCGTTGGATAAAACGAGCGTGAGTTTGACTAGCTTTTGAATTTGAACAAATGAACACATATGAGACACTACTAGGACGCTAAACTCGAGTCCTTAAAAGATCAAATGCTTTTTTTGTTTCAAAAATACACTATTTTTTCATTTCCAGTCTATTCACAAGGTTTTAAGCAATCCTGGGATACAACGAGCGTGAGTTTGACAAGTGTTGAATTTAAACAAATGAACACATATACGACACTACTAGGAAGCTAAACTCGAGTCCTTAAAAGATCAAATGCTTTTTTTGTTTCAAAAGTACACTAATTTTTCATTTGGAGTCTATTCACAAGGTTTTAAGCACTCGTTGGATAAAACGAGCGTGAGTTTGACAAGTTCTGAATTTAAACAAATGAACACATATAAGACACTACTAGGACGCTAAACTCAAGTCCTTAAAAGATGAAATGCTTATTTTGTTTGAAAAGTACACTATTTTTTCATTTGGAGTCTATTCACAAGGTTTGAAGCAATCGTTGGATAAAACGAGCGTGAGTTTGACAAGTTTTGAATTTAAACAAATGAACACATATAAGACACTACTAGGACGCTAAACTCGAGTCCTTAAAAGATGAAATGCTTTTTGTGTTTCAAAAGTACACTATTTTTTCATTTGGAGTCTATTCAGAAGGTTTGAAGTAATCGTTGGATAAAATGAGCGTGAGTTTGACAAGTTTTGAATTTGAACAAATGAACACATATGAGACACTACTAGGACGCTAAACTCGAGTCCTTAAAAGATCAAATGCTTTTTTTGTTTCAAAAATACACTATTGTTTCATTTCGAGTCTATTCACAAGGTTTTAAGCAATGCTGGGATACAACGAGCGTGAGTTTGACAAGTGTTGAATTTAAACAAATGAACACATATACGACACTACTAGGACGCTAAACTCGAGTCCTTAAAAGATCAAATGCTTTTTTTGTTTCAAAAGTACACTAATTTTCATTTGGAGTCTATTCACAAGGTTTTAAGCAATCGTTGGATAAAACGAGCGTGAGTTTGACAAGTTTTGAATTTAAACAAATGAACACATATAAGACACTACTAGGACGCTAAACTCGAGTCCTTAAAAGATGAAATGCTTTTTTTGTTTGAAAAGTACACTATTTTTTCATTTGGAGTCTATTCACAAGGTTTGAAGCAATCGTTGGATAAAACGAGCGTGAGTTTGACAAGTTTTGAATTTGAACAAATGAACACATATAAGACACTACTAGGACGCTAAACTCGGGTCCTTAAAAGATGAAATGCTTTTTTTGTTTCAAAAGTACACTATTTTTTCATTTGGAGTCTATTCACAAGGTTTGAAGCAATCGTTGGATAAAACGAGCGTGAGTTTGACAAGTTTTGAATTTAAACAAATGAACACATATAAGACACTACTAGGACGCTAAAATCGAGTCCTTAAAAGATGAAATGCTTTTTTTGTTTGAAAAGTACACTATTTTTTCATTTGGAGTCTATTCAGAAGGTTTGAAGCAATCGTTGGATAAAACGAGCGTGAGTTTGACAAGTTTTGAATTTAAACAAATGAACACATATAAGACACTACTAGGACGCTAAACTCGGGTCCTTAAAAGATGAAATGCTTTTTTTGTTTCAAAAGTACACTATTTTTTCATTTGGAGTCTATTCACAAGGTTTGAAGCAATCGTTGGATAAAACGAGCGTGAGTTTGACAAGTTTTGAATTTAAACAAATGAACACATATAAGACACTACTAGGACGCTAAACTCGAGTCCTTAAAAGATGAAATGCTTTTTTTGTTTCAAAAGTACACTATTTTTTCATTTGGAGTCTATTCACAAGGTTTGAAGCAATCGTTGGATAAAACGAGCGTGAGTTTGACAAGTTTTGAATTTAAACAAATGAACACATATAAGACACTACTAGGACGCTAAACTCGAGTCCTTAAAAGATGAAATGCTTTTTTTGTTTGAAAAGTACACTATTTTTTCATTTGGAGTCTATTCACAAGGTTTGAAGCAATCGTTGGATAAAACGAGCGTGAGTTTGACAAGTTTTGAATTTAAACAAATGAACACATATAAGACACTACTAGGACGCTAAACTCGAGTCCTTAAAAGATGAAATGGTTTTTTTGTTTCAAAAGTACACTATTTTTTCATTTGGAGTCTATTCACAAGGTTTGAAGCAATCGTTGGATAAAACGAACGTGAGTTTGACAAGTTTTGAATTTAAACAAATGAACACATATAAGACACTACTAGGACGCTAAACTCGAGTCCTTAAAAGATGAAATGCTTTTTTTGTTTGAAAAGTACACTATTTTTTCATTTGGAGTCTATTCACAAGGTTTGAAGCAATCGTTGGATAAAACGAGCGTGAGTTTGACAAGTTTTGAATTTAAACAAATGAACACATATAAGACACTACTAGGACGCTAAACTCGAGTCCTTAAAAGATGAAATGCTTTTTTTGTTTGAAAAGTACACTATTTTTTCATTTGGAGTCTATTCAGAAGGTTTGAAGCAATCGTTGGATAAAACGAGCGTGAGTTTGACAAGTTTTGAATTTAAACAAATGAACACATATAAGACACTACTAGGACGCTAAACTCGGGTCCTTAAAAGATGAAATGCTTTTTTTGTTTCAAAAGTACACTATTTTTTCATTTGGAGTCTATTCACAAGGTTTGAAGCAATCGTTGGATAAAACGAGCGTGAGTTTGACAAGTTTTGAATTTAAACAAATGAACACATATAAGACATTACTAGGACGCTAAACTCGAGTCCTTAAAAGATGAAATGCTTTTTTTGTTTCAAAAGTACACTATTTTTTCATTTGGAGTCTATTCACAAGGTTTGAAGCAATCGTTGGATAAAACGAGCGTGAGTTTGACAAGTTTTGAATTTAAACAAATGAACACATATAAGACACTACTAGGACGCTAAACTCGAGTCCTTAAAAGATGAAATGCTTTTTTTGTTTCAAAAGTACACTATTTTTTCATTTGGAGTCTATTCACAAGGTTTGAAGCAATCGTTGGATAAAACGAACGTGAGTTTGACAAGTTTTGAATTTAAACAAATGAACACATATAAGACACTACTAGGACGCTAAACTCGAGTCCTTAAAAGATGAAATGCTTTTTTTGTTTGAAAAGTACACTATTTTTTCATTTGGAGTCTATTCACAAGGTTTGAAGCAATCGTTGGATAAAACGAGCGTGAGTTTGACAAGTTTTGAATTTAAACAAATGAACACATATACGACACTACTAGGACGCTAAACTCGAGTCCTTAAAAGATGAAATGCTTTTTTTGTTTGAAAAGTACACTATTTTTTCATTTGGAGTCTATTCAGAAGGTTTGAAGCAATCGTTGGATAAAACGAGCGTGAGTTTGACAAGTTTTGAATTTAAACAAATGAACACATATAAGACACTACTAGGACGCTAAACTCGGGTCCTTAAAAGATGAAATGCTTTTTTTGTTTCAAAAGTACACTATTTTTTCATTTGGAGTCTATTCACAAGGTTTGAAGCAATCGTTGGATAAAACGAGCGTGAGTTTGACAAGTTTTGAATTTAAACAAATGAACACATATAAGACACTACTAGGACGCTAAACTCGAGTCCTTAAAAGATGAAATGCTTTTTTTGTTTCAAAAGTACACTATTTTTTCATTTGGAGTCTATTCACAAGGTTTGAAGCAATCGTTGGATAAAACGAGCGTGAGTTTGACAAGTTTTGAATTTAAACAAATGAACACATATAAGACACTACTAGGACGCTAAACTCGAGTCCTTAAAAGATGAAATGCTTTTTTTGTTTGAAAAGTACACTATTTTTTCATTTGGAGTCTATTCACAAGGTTTGAAGCAATCGTTGGATAAAACGAGCGTGAGTTTGACAAGTTTTGAATTTAAACAAATGAACACATATAAGACACTACTAGGACGCTAAACTCGAGTCCTTAAAAGATGAAATGCTTTTTTTGTTTCAAAAGTACACTATTTTTTCATTTGGAGTCTATTCACAAGGTTTGAAGCAATCGTTGGATAAAACGAGCGTGAGTTTGACAAGTTTTGAATTTAAACAAATGAACACATATAAGACACTACTAGGACGCTAAACTCGAGTCCTTAAAAGATGAAATGCTTTTTTTGTTTGAAAAGTACACTATTTTTTCATTTGGAGTCTATTCACAAGGTTTGAAGCAATCGTTGGATAAAACGAGCGTGAGTTTGACAAGTTTTGAATTTAAACAAATGAACACATATAAGACACTACTAGGACGCTAAACTCGAGTCCTTAAAAGATGAAATGCTTTTTTTGTTTCAAAAGTACACTATTTTTTCATTTGGAGTCTATTCACAAGGTTTGAAGTAATCGTTGGATAAAACGAGCGTGAGTTTGACAAGTTTTGAATTTAAACAAATGAACACATATAAGACACTACTAGGACGCTAAACTCGAGTACTTAAAAGATGAAATGCTTTTTTTGTTTGAAAAGTACACTATTTTTTCATTTGGAGTCTATTCACAAGGTTTGAAGCAATCGTTGGATAAAACGAGCGTGAGTTTGACAAGTTTTGAATTTAAACAAATGAACACATATAAGACACTACTAGGACGCTAAACTCGAGTCCTTAAAAGATGAAATGCTTTTTTTGTTTCAAAAGTACACTATTTTTTCATTTGGAGTCTATTCACAAGGTTTGAAGTAATCGTTGGATAAAACGAGCGTGAGTTTGACAAGTTTTGAATTTAAACAAATGAACACATATAAGACACTACTAGGACGCTAAACTCGAGTCCTTAAAAGATGAAATGCTTTTTTTGTTTGAAAAGTACACTATTTTTTCATTTGGAGTCTATTCACAAGGTTTGAAGCAATCGTTGGATAAAACGAGCGTGAGTTTGACAAGTTTTGAATTTAAACAAATGAACACATATAAGACACTACTAGGACGCTAAACTCGAGTCCTTAAAAGATGAAATGCTTTTTTTTGTTTGAAAAGTACACTATTTTTTCATTTGGAGTCTATTCACAAGGTTTGAAGCAATCGTTGGATAAAACGAGCGTGAGTTTGACAAGTTTTGAATTTAAACAAATGAACACATATAAGACACTACTAGGACGCTAAACTCGAGTCCTTAAAAGATGAAATGCTTTTTTTGTTTCAAAAGTACACTATTTTTTCATTTGGAGTCTATTCACAAGGTTTGAAGCAATCGTTGGATAAAACGAGCGTGAGTTTGACAAGTTTTGAATTTAAACAAATGAACACATATAAGACACTACTAGGACGCTAAAATCGAGTCCTTAAAAGATGAAATGCTTTTTTTGTTTGAAAAGTACACTATTTTTTCATTTGGAGTCTATTCAGAAGGTTTGAAGCAATCGTTGGATAAAACGAGCGTGAGTTTGACAAGTTTTGAATTTAAACAAATGAACACATATAAGACACTACTAGGACGCTAAACTCGGGTCCTTAAAAGATGAAATGCTTTTTTTGTTTCAAAAGTACACTATTTTTTCATTTGGAGTCTATTCACAAGGTTTGAAGCAATCGTTGGATAAAACGAGCGTGAGTTTGACAAGTTTTGAATTTAAACAAATGAACACATATAAGACACTACTAGGACGCTAAACTCGAGTCCTTAAAAGATGAAATGCTTTTTTTGTTTGAAAAGTACACTATTTTTTCATTTGGAGTCTATTCACAAGGTTTGAAGCAATCGTTGGATAAAACGAGCGTGAGTTTGACAAGTTTTGAATTTAAACAAATGAACACATATAAGACACTACTAGGACGCTAAACTCGAGTCCTTAAAAGATGAAATGCTTTTTTTGTTTCAAAAGTACACTATTTTTTCATTTGGAGTCTATTCACAAGGTTTGAAGCAATCGTTGGATAAAACGAGCGTGAGTTTGACAAGTTTTGAATTTAAACAAATGAACACATATAAGACACTACTAGGACGCTAAAATCGAGTCCTTAAAAGATGAAATGCTTTTTTTGTTTGAAAAGTACACTATTTTTTCATTTGGAGTCTATTCAGAAGGTTTGAAGCAATCGTTGGATAAAACGAGCGTGAGTTTGACAAGTTTTGAATTTAAACAAATGAACACATATAAGACACTACTAGGACGCTAAACTCGGGTCCTTAAAAGATGAAATGCTTTTTTTGTTTCAAAAGTACACTATTTTTTCATTTGGAGTCTATTCAGAAGGTTTGAAGCAATCGTTGGATAAAACGAGCGTGAGTTTGACAAGTTTTGAATTTAAACAAATGAACACATATAAGACACTACTAGGACGCTAAACTCGAGTCCTTAAAAGATGAAATGCTTTTTTTGTTTGAAAAGTACACTATTTTTTCATTTGGAGTCTATTCACAAGGTTTGAAGCAATCGTTGGATAAAACGAGCGTGAGTTTGACAAGTTTTGAATTTAAACAAATGAACACATATAAGACACTACTAGGACGCTAAACTCGAGTCCTTAAAAGATGAAATGCTTTTTTTGTTTCAAAAGTACACTATTTTTTCATTTGGAGTCTATTCACAAGGTTTGAAGTAATCGTTGGATAAAACGAGCGTGAGTTTGACAAGTTTTGAATTTAAACAAATGAACACATATAAGACACTACTAGGACGCTAAACTCGAGTACTTAAAAGATGAAATGCTTTTTTTGTTTGAAAAGTACACTATTTTTTCATTTGGAGTCTATTCACAAGGTTTGAAGCAATCGTTGGATAAAACGAGCGTGAGTTTGACAAGTTTTGAATTTAAACAAATGAACACATATAAGACACTACTAGGACGCTAAACTCGAGTCCTTAAAAGATGAAATGCTTTTTTTGTTTCAAAAGTACACTATTTTTTCATTTGGAGTCTATTCACAAGGTTTGAAGTAATCGTTGGATAAAACGAGCGTGAGTTTGACAAGTTTTGAATTTAAACAAATGAACACATATAAGACACTACTAGGACGCTAAACTCGAGTCCTTAAAAGATGAAATGCTTTTTTTGTTTGAAAAGTACACTATTTTTTCATTTGGAGTCTATTCACAAGGTTTGAAGCAATCGTTGGATAAAACGAGCGTGAGTTTGACAAGTTTTGAATTTAAACAAATGAACACATATAAGACACTACTAGGACGCTAAACTCGAGTCCTTAAAAGATGAAATGCTTTTTTTGTTTCAAAAGTACACTATTTTTTCATTTGGAGTCTATTCACAAGGTTTGAAGCAATCGTTGGATAAAACGAGCGTGAGTTTGACAAGTTTTGAATTTAAACAAATGAACACATATAAGACACTACTAGGACGCTAAACTCGAGTCCTTAAAAGATGAAATGCTTTTTTTGTTTCAAAAGTACACTATTTTTTCATTTGGAGTCTATTCACAAGGTTTGAAGCAATCGTTGGATAAAACGAGCGTGAGTTTGACAAGTTTTGAATTTAAACAAATGAACACATATAAGACACTACTAGGACGCTAAACTCGAGTCCTTAAAAGATGAAATGCTTTTTTTGTTTCAAAAGTACACTATTTTTTCATTTGGAGTCTATCCACAAGGTTTGAAGTAATCGTTGGATAAAACGAGCGTGAGTTTGACAAGTTTTGAATTTAAACAAATGAACACATATAAGACACTACTAGGACGCTAAACTCGAGTCCTTAAAAGATGAAATGCTTTTTTTGTTTGAAAAGTACACTATTTTTTCATTTGGAGTCTATTCACAAGGTTTGAAGCAATCGTTGGATAAAACGAGCGTGAGTTTGACAAGTTTTGAATTTAAACAAATGAACACATATAAGACACTACTAGGACGCTAAACTCGAGTCCTTAAAAGATGAAATGCTTTTTTTGTTTCAAAAGTACACTATTTTTTCATTTGGAGTCTATTCACAAGGTTTGAAGGAATCGTTGGATAAAACGAGCGTGAGTTTGACAAGTTTTGAATTTAAACAAATGAACACATATAAGACACTACTAGGACGCTAAACTCGAGTCCTTAAAAGATGAAATGCTTTTTTTTGTTTGAAAAGTACACTATTTTTTCATTTGGAGTCTATTCACAAGGTTTGAAGCAATCGTTGGATAAAACGAGCGTGAGTTTGACAAGTTTTGAATTTAAACAAATGAACACATATAAGACACTACTAGGACGCTAAACTCGAGTCCTTAAAAGATGAAATGCTTTTTTTGTTTCAAAAGTACACTATTTTTTCATTTGGAGTCTATTCACAAGGTTTGAAGCAATCGTTGGATAAAACGAGCGTGAGTTTGACAAGTTTTGAATTTAAACAAATGAACACATATAAGACACTACTAGGACGCTAAACTCGAGTACTTAAAAGATGAAATGCTTTTTTTGTTTGAAAAGTACACTATTTTTTCATTTGGAGTCTATTCACAAGGTTTGAAGCAATCGTTGGATAAAACGAGCGTGAGTTTGACAAGTTTTGAATTTAAACAAATGAACACATATAAGACACTACTAGGACGCTAAACTCGAGTCCTTAAAAGATGAAATGCTTTTTTTGTTTCAAAAGTACACTATTTTTTCATTTGGAGTCTATTCACAAGGTTTGAAGCAATCGTTGGATAAAACGAGCGTGAGTTTGACAAGTTTTGAATTTAAACAAATGAACACATATAAGACACTACTAGGACGCTAAACTCGAGTCCTTAAAAGATGAAATGCTTTTTTTGTTTCAAAAGTACACTATTTTTTCATTTGGAGTCTATTCACAAGGTTTGAAGTAATCGTTGGATAAAACGAGCGTGAGTTTGACAAGTTTTGAATTTAAACAAATGAACACATATAAGACACTACTAGGACGCTAAACTCGAGTCCTTAAAAGATGAAATGCTTTTTTTGTTTGAAAAGTACACTATTTTTTCATTTGGAGTCTATTCACAAGGTTTGAAGCAATCGTTGGATAAAACGAGCGTGAGTTTGACAAGTTTTGAATTTAAACAAATGAACACATATAAGACACTACTAGGACGCTAAACTCGAGTCCTTAAAAGATGAAATGCTTTTTTTGTTTCAAAAGTACACTATTTTTTCATTTGGAGTCTATTCACAAGGTTTGAAGGAATCGTTGGATAAAACGAGCGTGAGTTTGACAAGTTTTGAATTTAAACAAATGAACACATATAAGACACTACTAGGACGCTAAACTCGAGTCCTTAAAAGATGAAATGCTTTTTTTTGTTTGAAAAGTACACTATTTTTTCATTTGGAGTCTATTCACAAGGTTTGAAGCAATCGTTGGATAAAACGAGCGTGAGTTTGACAAGTTTTGAATTTAAACAAATGAACACATATAAGACACTACTAGGACGCTAAACTCGAGTCCTTAAAAGATGAAATGCTTTTTTTGTTTCAAAAGTACACTATTTTTTCATTTGGAGTCTATTCACAAGGTTTGAAGCAATCGTTGGATAAAACGAGCGTGAGTTTGACAAGTTTTGAATTTAAACAGATGAACACATATAAGACACTACTAGGACGCTAAACTCGAGTACTTAAAAGATGAAATGCTTTTTTTGTTTGAAAAGTACACTATTTTTTCATTTGGAGTCTATTCACAAGGTTTGAAGCAATCGTTGGATAAAACGAGCGTGAGTTTGACAAGTTTTGAATTTAAACAAATGAACACATATAAGACACTACTAGGACGCTAAACTCGAGTCCTTAAAAGATGAAATGCTTTTTTTGTTTCAAAAGTACACTATTTTTTCATTTGGAGTCTATTCACAAGGTTTGAAGTAATCGTTGGATAAAACGAGCGTGAGTTTGACAAGTTTTGAATTTAAACAAATGAACACATATAAGACACTACTAGGACGCTAAACTCGAGTCCTTAAAAGATGAAATGCTTTTTTTGTTTGAAAAGTACACTATTTTTTCATTTGGAGTCTATTCACAAGGTTTGAAGCAATCGTTGGATAAAACGAGCGTGAGTTTGACAAGTTTTGAATTTAAACAAATGAACACATATAAGACACTACTAGGACGCTAAACTCGAGTCCTTAAAAGATGAAATGCTTTTTTTGTTTCAAAAGTACACTATTTTTTCATTTGGAGTCTATTCACAAGGTTTGAAGCAATCGTTGGATAAAACGAGCGTGAGTTTGACAAGTTTTGAATTTAAACAAATGAACACATATAAGACACTACTAGGACGCTAAACTCGAGTCCTTAAAAGATGAAATGCTTTTTTTGTTTCAAAAGCACACTATTTTTTCATTTGGAGTCTATTCACAAGGTTTGAAGCAATCGTTGGATAAAACGAGCGTGAGTTTGACAAGTTTTGAATTTAAACAAATGAACACATATAAGACACTACTAGGACGCTAAACTCGAGTCCTTAAAAGATGAAATGCTTTTTTTGTTTCAAAAGTACACTATTTTTTCATTTGGAGTCTATTCACAAGGTTTGAAGTAATCGTTGGATAAAACGAGCGTGAGTTTGACAAGTTTTGAATTTAAACAAATGAACACATATAAGACACTACTAGGACGCTAAACTCGAGTCCTTAAAAGATGAAATGCTTTTTTTGTTTGAAAAGTACACTATTTTTTCATTTGGAGTCTATTCACAAGGTTTGAAGCAATCGTTGGATAAAACGAGCGTGAGTTTGACAAGTTTTGAATTTAAACAAATGAACACATATAAGACACTACTAGGACGCTAAACTCGAGTCCTTAAAAGATGAAATGCTTTTTTTGTTTCAAAAGTACACTATTTTTTCATTTGGAGTCTATTCACAAGGTTTGAAGTAATCGTTGGATAAAACGAGCGTGAGTTTGACAAGTTTTGAATTTAAACAAATGAACACATATAAGACACTACTAGGACGCTAAACTCGAGTCCTTAAAAGATGAAATGCTTTTTTTTGTTTGAAAAGTACACTATTTTTTCATTTGGAGTCTATTCACAAGGTTTGAAGCAATCGTTGGATAAAACGAGCGTGAGTTTGACAAGTTTTGAATTTAAACAAATGAACACATATAAGACACTACTAGGACGCTAAACTCGAGTCCTTAAAAGATGAAATGCTTTTTTTGTTTCAAAAGTACACTATTTTTTCATTTGGAGTCTATTCACAAGGTTTGAAGCAATCGTTGGATAAAACGAGCGTGAGTTTGACAAGTTTTGAATTTAAACAAATGAACACATATAAGACACTACTAGGACGCTAAACTCGAGTCCTTAAAAGATGAAATGCTTTTTTTGTTTCAAAAGTACACTATTTTTTCATTTGGAGTCTATTCACAAGGTTTGAAGTAATCGTTGGATAAAACGAGCGTGAGTTTGACAAGTTTTGAATTTAAACAAATGAACACATATAAGACACTACTAGGACGCTAAACTCGAGTCCTTAAAAGATGAAATGCTTTTTTTGTTTCAAAAGTACACTATTTTTTCATTTGGAGTCTATTCACAAGGTTTGAAGGAATCGTTGGATAAAACGAGCGTGAGTTTGACAAGTTTTGAATTTAAACAAATGAACACATATAAGACACTACTAGGACGCTAAACTCGAGTCCTTAAAAGATGAAATGCTTTTTTTTGTTTGAAAAGTACACTATTTTTTCATTTGGAGTCTATTCACAAGGTTTGAAGCAATCGTTGGATAAAACGAGCGTGAGTTTGACAAGTTTTGAATTTAAACAAATGAACACATATAAGACACTACTAGGACGCTAAACTCGAGTCCTTAAAAGATGAAATGCTTTTTTTGTTTCAAAAGTACACTATTTTTTCATTTGGAGTCTATTCACAAGGTTTGAAGCAATCGTTGGATAAAACGAGCGTGAGTTTGACAAGTTTTGAATTTAAGCAAATGAACACATATAAGACACTACTAGGACGCTAAACTCGAGTCCTTAAAAGATGAAATGCTTTTTTTGTTTGAAAAGTACACTATTTTTTCATTTGGAGTCTATTCACAAGGTTTGAAGCAATCGTTGGATAAAACGAGCGTGAGTTTGACAAGTTTTGAATTTAAACAAATGAACACATATAAGACACTACTAGGACGCTAAACTCGAGTCCCTAAAAGATGAAATGCTTTTTTTGTTTCAAAAGTACACTATTTTTTCATTTGGAGTCTATTCACAAGGTTTGAAGCAATCGTTGGATAAAACGAGCGTGAGTTTGACAAGTTTTGAATTTAAACAAATGAACACATATAAGACACTACTAGGACGCTAAACTCGAGTCCTTAAAAGATGAAATGCTTTTTTTGTTTCAAAAGTACACTATTTTTTCATTTGGAGTCTATTCACAAGGTTTGAAGGAATCGTTGGATAAAACGAGCGTGAGTTTGACAAGTTTTGAATTTAAACAAATGAACACATATAAGACACTACTAGGACGCTAAACTCGAGTCCTTAAAAGATGAAATGCTTTTTTTTGTTTGAAAAGTACACTATTTTTTCATTTGGAGTCTATTCACAAGGTTTGAAGCAATCGTTGGATAAAACGAGCGTGAGTTTGACAAGTTTTGAATTTAAACAAATGAACACATATAAGACACTACTAGGACGCTAAACTCGAGTCCTTAAAAGATGAAATGCTTTTTTTGTTTCAAAAGTACACTATTTTTTCATTTGGAGTCTATTCACAAGGTTTGAAGCAATCGTTGGATAAAACGAGCGTGAGTTTGACAAGTTTTGAATTTAAACAAATGAACACATATAAGACACTACTAGGACGCTAAACTCGAGTCCTTAAAAGATGAAATGCTTTTTTTGTTTCAAAAGTACACTATTTTTTCATTTGGAGTCTATTCACAAGGTTTGAAGTAATCGTTGGATAAAACGAGCGTGAGTTTGACAAGTTTTGAATTTAAACAAATGAACACATATAAGACACTACTAGGACGCTAAACTCGAGTCCTTAAAAGATGAAATGCTTTTTTTGTTTGAAAAGTACACTATTTTTTCATTTGGAGTCTATTCACAAGGTTTGAAGCAATCGTTGGATAAAACGAGCGTGAGTTTGACAAGTTTTGAATTTAAACAAATGAACACATATAAGACACTACTAGGACGCTAAACTCGAGTCCTTAAAAGATGAAATGCTTTTTTTGTTTCAAAAGTACACTATTTTTTCATTTGGAGTCTATTCACAAGGTTTGAAGGAATCGTTGGATAAAACGAGCGTGAGTTTGACAAGTTTTGAATTTAAACAAATGAACACATATAAGACACTACTAGGACGCTAAACTCGAGTCCTTAAAAGATGAAATGCTTTTTTTTGTTTGAAAAGTACACTATTTTTTCATTTGGAGTCTATTCACAAGGTTTGAAGCAATCGTTGGATAAAACGAGCGTGAGTTTGACAAGTTTTGAATTTAAACAAATGAACACATATAAGACACTACTAGGACGCTAAACTCGAGTCCTTAAAAGATGAAATGCTTTTTTTGTTTCAAAAGTACACTATTTTTTCATTTGGAGTCTATTCACAAGGTTTGAAGCAATCGTTGGATAAAACGAGCGTGAGTTTGACAAGTTTTGAATTTAAGCAAATGAACACATATAAGACACTACTAGGACGCTAAACTCGAGTCCTTAAAAGATGAAATGCTTTTTTTGTTTGAAAAGTACACTATTTTTTCATTTGGAGTCTATTCACAAGGTTTGAAGCAATCGTTGGATAAAACGAGCGTGAGTTTGACAAGTTTTGAATTTAAACAAATGAACACATATAAGACACTACTAGGACGCTAAACTCGAGTCCTTAAAAGATGAAATGCTTTTTTTGTTTCAAAAGTACACTATTTTTTCATTTGGAGTCTATTCACAAGGTTTGAAGCAATCGTTGGATAAAACGAGCGTGAGTTTGACAAGTTTTGAATTTAAACAAATGAACACATATAAGACACTACTAGGACGCTAAACTCGAGTCCTTAAAAGATGAAATGCTTTTTTTGTTTCAAAAGTACACTATTTTTTCATTTGGAGTCTATTCACAAGGTTTGAAGCAATCGTTGGATAAAACGAGCGTGAGTTTGACAAGTTTTGAATTTAAACAAATGAACACATATAAGACACTACTAGGACGCTAAACTCGAGTCCTTAAAAGATGAAATGCTTTTTTTGTTTCAAAAGTACACTATTTTTTCATTTGGAGTCTATTCACAAGGTTTGAAGTAATCGTTGGATAAAACGAGCGTGAGTTTGACAAGTTTTGAATTTAAACAAATGAACACATATAAGACACTACTAGGACGCTAAACTCGAGTCCTTAAAAGATGAAATGCTTTTTTTGTTTGAAAAGTACACTATTTTTTCATTTGGAGTCTATTCACAAGGTTTGAAGCAATCGTTGGATAAAACGAGCGTGAGTTTGACAAGTTTTGAATTTAAACAAATGAACACATATAAGACACTACTAGGACGCTAAACTCGAGTCCTTAAAAGATGAAATGCTTTTTTTGTTTCAAAAGTACACTATTTTTTCATTTGGAGTCTATTCAGAAGGTTTGAAGTAATCGTTGGATAAAACGAGCGTGAGTTTGACAAGTTTTGAATTTGAACAAATGAACACATATGAGACACTACTAGGACGCTAAACTCGAGTCCTTAAAAGATCAAATGCTTTTTTTGTTTCAAAAATACACTATTTTTTCATTTCGAGTCTATTCACAAGGTTTTAAGCAATCCTGGGATACAACGAGCGTGAGTTTGACAAGTCTTGAATTTAAAATAATGAACACATATACGACACTACTAGGACGCTAAACTCGAGTCCTTAAAAGATCAAATGCTTTTTTTCTTTCAAAAGTACACTAATTTTTCATTTGGAGTCTATTCACAAGGTTTTAAGCAATCGTTGGATAAAACGAGCGTGAGTTTGACAAATTTTGAATTTAAACAAATGAACACATATAAGACACTACTAGGACGCTAAACTCGAGTCCTTAAAAGATGAAATGCTTTTTTTGTTTGAAAAGTACACTATTTTTTCATTTGGAGTCTATTCACAAGGTTTGAAGCAATCGTTGGATAAAACGAGCGTGAGTTTGACAAGTTTTGAATTTAAACAAATGAACACATATAAGACACTACTAGGACGCTAAACTCGAGTCCTTAAAAGATGAAATGCTTTTTTTGTTTCAAAAGTACACTATTTTTTCATTTGGAGTCTATTCACAAGGTTTGAAGTAATCGTTGGATAAAACGAGCGTGAGTTTGACAAGTTTTGAATTTAAACAATTGAACACATATAAGACACTACTAGGATGCTAAACTCGAGTCCTGAAAAGATCAAATGCTTTTTTTGTTTCAAAAGTACACTATTTTTTCTTTTGGCGTCTATTCACAAGGTTTTAAGCAATCGTTGGATAAAACGAGCGTGAGTTTGACTAGCTTTTGAATTTGAACAAATGAACACTTATGAGACACTACTAGGACGCTAAACTCCAGTCTTTAAAAGATCAAATACTTCTTTTCTTTCGAAAGTACACTATTTTTTCATTTGGAGTGTATTTGCACGATTTTAATCATTCGTGGGAGAAAACGAGCGTGAGTTTGACTAGCTTTTGAATTTGAACAAATGAACACATATACGACACTACTAGGACGCTAAAATCGAGTCCTTAAAAGATGAAATGCTTTTTTTGTTTGAAAAGTACACTATTTTTTCATTTGGAGTCTATTCACAAGGTTTGAAGTAATCGTTGGATAAAACGAGCGTGAGTTTGACAAGTTTTGAATTTAAACAAATGAACACATATAAGACACTACTAGGACGCTAAACTCGAGTCCTTAAAAGATGAAATGCTTTTTTTGTTTGAAAAGTACACTATTTTTTCATTTGGAGTCTATTCACAAGGTTTGAAGCAATCGTTGGATAAAACGAGCGTGAGTTTGACAAGTTTTGAATTTAAACAAATGAACACATATAAGACACTACTAGGACGCTAAACTCGAGTCCTTAAAAGATGAAATGCTTTTTTTGTTTCAAAAGTACACTATTTTTTCATTTGGAGTCTATTCAGAAGGTTTGAAGTAATCGTTGGATAAAACGAGCGTGAGTTTGACAAGTTTTGAATTTGAACAAATGAACACATATGAGACACTACTAGGACGCTAAACTCGAGTCCTTAAAAGATCAAATGCTTTTTTTGTTTCAAAAATACACTATTTTTTCATTTCGAGTCTATTCACAAGGTTTTAAGCAATCCTGGGATACAACGAGCGTGAGTTTGACAAGTCTTGAATTTAAAATAATGAACACATATACGACACTACTAGGACGCTAAACTCGAGTCCTTAAAAGATCAAATGCTTTTTTTCTTTCAAAAGTACACTAATTTTTCATTTGGAGTCTATTCACAAGGTTTTAAGCAATCGTTGGATAAAACGAGCGTGAGTTTGACAAGTTTTGAATTTAAACAAATGAACACATATAAGACACTACTAGGACGCTAAACTCGAGTCCTTAAAAGATGAAATGCTTTTTTTGTTTCAAAAGTACACTATTTTTTCATTTGGAGTCTATTCACAAGGTTTGAAGCAATCGTTGGATAAAACGAGCGTGAGTTTGACAAGTTTTGAATTTAAACAAATGAACACATATAAGACACTACTAGGACGCTAAACTCGAGTCCTTAAAAGATGAAATGCTTTTTTTGTTTCAAAAGTACACTATTTTTTCATTTGGAGTCTATTCACAAGGTTTGAAGTAATCGTTGGATAAAACGAGCGTGAGTTTGACAAGTTTTGAATTTAAACAATTGAACACATATAAGACACTACTAGGATGCTAAACTCGAGTCCTGAAAAGATCAAATGCTTTTTTTGTTTCAAAAGTACACTATTTTTTCTTTTGGCGTCTATTCACAAGGTTTTAAGCAATCGTTGGATAAAACGAGCGTGAGTTTGACTAGCTTTTGAATTTGAACAAATGAACACTTATGAGACACTACTAGGACGCTAAACTCCAGTCTTTAAAAGATCAAATACTTCTTTTGTTTCGAAAGTACACTATTTTTTCATTTGGAGTGTATTTGCACGATTTTAATCATTCGTGGGAGAAAACGAGCGTGAGTTTGACTAGCTTTTGAATTTGAACAAATGAACACATATACGACACTACTAGGACGCTAAAATCGAGTCCTTAAAAGATGAAATGCTTTTTTTGTTTGAAAAGTACACTATTTTTTCATTTGGAGTCTATTCATAAGGTTTGAAGCAATCGTTGGATAAAACGAGCGTGAGTTTGACAAGTTTTGAATTTAAACAAATGAACACATATAAGACACTACTAGGACGCTAAACTCGAGTCCTTAAAAGATGAAATGCTTTTTTTGTTTGAAAAGTACACTATTTTTTCATTTGGAGTCTATTCACAAGGTTTGAAGCAATCGTTGGATAAAACGAGCGTGAGTTTGACAAGTTTTGAATTTAAACAAATGAACACATATAAGACACTACTAGGACGCTAAACTCGAGTCCTTAAAAGATGAAATGCTTTTTTTGTTTGAAAAGTACACTATTTTTTCATTTGGAGTCTATTCACAAGGTTTGAAGCAATCGTTGGATAAAACGAGCGTGAGTTTGACAAGTTTTGAATTTAAACAAATGAACACATATAAGACACTACTAGGACGCTAAACTCGAGTCCTTAAAAGATGAAATGCTTTTTTTGTTTCAAAAGTACACTATTTTTTCATTTGGAGTCTATTCACAAGGTTTGAAGTAATCGTTGGATAAAACGAGCGTGAGTTTGACAAGTTTTGAATTTAAACAAATGAACACATATAAGACACTACTAGGACGCTAAACTCGAGTCCTTAAAAGATGAAATGCTTTTTTTTGTTTGAAAAGTACACTATTTTTTCATTTGGAGTCTATTCACAAGGTTTTAAGCAATCGTTGGATAAAACGAGCGTGAGTTTGACAAGTTTTGAATTTAAACAAATGAACACATATAAGACACTACTAGGACGCTAAACTCGAGTCCTTAAAAGATGAAATGCTTTTTTAGTTTGAAAAGTACACTATTTTTTCATTTGGAGTCTATTCACAAGGTTTGAAGCAATCGTTGGATAAAACGAGCGTGAGTTTGACAAGTTTTGAATTTAAACAAATGAACACATATAAGACACTACTAGGACGCTAAACTCGAGTCCTTAAAAGATGAAATGCTTTTTTTGGTTCAAAAGTACACTATTTTTTCATTTGGAGTCTATTCACAAGGTTTGAAGTAATCGTTGGATAAAACGAGCGTGAGTTTGACAAGTTTTGAATTTAAACAAATGAACACATATAAGACACTACTAGGACGCTAAACTCGAGTCCTTAAAAGATGAAATGCTTTTTTTGTTTGAAAAGTACACTATTTTTTCATTTGGAGTCTATTCACAAGGTTTGAAGCAATCGTTGGATAAAACGAGCGTGAGTTTGACAAGTTTTGAATTTAAACAAATGAACACATATAAGACACTACTAGGACGCTAAACTCGAGTCCTTAAAAGATGAAATGCTTTTTTTGTTTCAAAAGTACACTATTTTTTCATTTGGAGTCTATTCACAAGGTTTGAAGTAATCGTTGGATAAAACGAGCGTGAGTTTGACAAGTTTTGAATTTAAACAATTGAACACATATAAGACACTACTAGGATGCTAAACTCGAGTCCTGAAAAGATCAAATGCTTTTTTTGTTTCAAAAGTACACTATTTTTTCTTTTGGCGTCTATTCACAAGGTTTTAAGCAATCGTTGGATAAAACGAGCGTGAGTTTGACTAGCTTTTGAATTTGAACAAATGAACACTTATGAGACACTACTAGGACGCTAAACTCCAGTCTTTAAAAGATCAAATACTTCTTTTCTTTCGAAAGTACACTATTTTTTCATTTGGAGTGTATTTGCACGATTTTAATCATTCGTGGGAGAAAACGAGCGTGAGTTTGACTAGCTTTTGAATTTGAACAAATGAACACATATACGACACTACTAGGACGCTAAAATCGAGTCCTTAAAAGATGAAATGCTTTT
The DNA here is from genome assembly GCA_963580275.1 of Crataegus laevigata. Lineage (NCBI taxonomy): Eukaryota > Viridiplantae > Streptophyta > Magnoliopsida > Rosales > Rosaceae > Crataegus > Crataegus laevigata. The sequence continues at coordinate 23,282,620 of OY756945.1, forward strand.
TTTGTTTGAAAAGTACACTATTTTTTCATTTGGAGTCTATTCACAAGGTTTGAAGCAATCGTTGGATAAAACGAGCGTGAGTTTGACAAGTTTTGAATTTAAACAAATGAACACATATAAGACACTACTAGGACGCTAAACTCGAGTCCTTAAAAGATGAAATGCTTTTTTTGTTTCAAAAGTACACTATTTTTTCATTTGGAGTCTATTCACAAGGTTTGAAGCAATCGTTGGATAAAACGAGCGTGAGTTTGACAAGTTTTGAATTTAAACAAATGAACACATATAAGACACTACTAGGACGCTAAACTCGAGTCCTTAAAAGATGAAATGCTTTTTTTGTTTCAAAAGTACACTATTTTTTCATTTGGAGTCTATTCAGAAGGTTTGAAGTAATCGTTGGATAAAACGAGCGTGAGTTTGACAAGTTTTGAATTTGAACAAATGAACACATATGAGACACTACTAGGACGCTAAACTCGAGTCCTTAAAAGATGAAATGCTTTTTTTGTTTCAAAAGTACACTATTTTTTCATTTGGAGTCTATTCACAAGGTTTGAAGCAATCGTTGGATAAAACGAGCGTGAGTTTGACAAGTTTTGAATTTAAACAAATGAACACATATAAGACACTACTAGGACGCTAAACTCGAGTCCTTAAAAGATGAAATGCTTTTTTTGGTTCAAAAGTACACTATTTTTTCATTTGGAGTCTATTCACAAGGTTTGAAGTAATCGTTGGATAAAACGAGCGTGAGTTTGACAAGTTTTGAATTTAAACAAATGAACACATATAAGACACTACTAGGACGCTAAACTCGAGTCCTTAAAAGATGAAATGCTTTTTTTGTTTGAAAAGTACACTATTTTTTCATTTGGAGTCTATTCACAAGGTTTGAAGCAATCGTTGGATAAAACGAGCGTGAGTTTGACAAGTTTTGAATTTAAACAAATGAACACATATAAGACACTACTAGGACGCTAAACTCGAGTCCTTAAAAGATGAAATGCTTTTTTTGTTTCAAAAGTACACTATTTTTTCATTTGGAGTCTATTCACAAGGTTTGAAGTAATCGTTGGATAAAACGAGCGTGAGTTTGACAAGTTTTGAATTTAAACAATTGAACACATATAAGACACTACTAGGATGCTAAACTCGAGTCCTGAAAAGATCAAATGCTTTTTTTGTTTCAAAAGTACACTATTTTTTCTTTTGGCGTCTATTCACAAGGTTTTAAGCAATCGTTGGATAAAACGAGCGTGAGTTTGACTAGCTTTTGAATTTGAACAAATGAACACTTATGAGACACTACTAGGACGCTAAACTCCAGTCTTTAAAAGATCAAATACTTCTTTTCTTTCGAAAGTACACTATTTTTTCATTTGGAGTGTATTTGCACGATTTTAATCATTCGTGGGAGAAAACGAGCGTGAGTTTGACTAGCTTTTGAATTTGAACAAATGAACACATATGAGACACTACTAGGACGCTAAACTCGAGTCCTTAAAAGATAAAATGCTTTTTTTGTTTCAAAAGTACACTATTTTTTCATTTGGAGTCTATTCACAAGGTTTGAAGCAATCGTTGGATAAAACGAGCGTGAGTTTGACAAGTTTTGAATTTAAACAAATGAACACATATAAGACACTACTAGGACGCTAAACTCGAGTCCTTAAAAGATGAAATGCTTTTTTTGTTTCAAAAGTACACTATTTTTTCATTTGGAGTCTATTCACAAGGTTTGAAGCAATCGTTGGATAAAACGAGCGTGAGTTTGACAAGTTTTGAATTTAAACAAATGAACACATATAAGACACTACTAGGACGCTAAACTCGAGTCCTTAAAAGATGAAATGCTTTTTTTGTTTCAAAAGTACACTATTTTTTCATTTGGAGTCTATTCAGAAGGTTTGAAGTAATCGTTGGATAAAACGAGCGTGAGTTTGACAAGTTTTGAATTTGAACAAATGAACACATATGAGACACTACTAGGACGCTAAACTCGAGTCCTTAAAAGATGAAATGCTTTTTTTGTTTCAAAAGTACACTATTTTTTCATTTGGAGTCTATTCACAAGGTTTGAAGTAATCGTTGGATAAAACGAGCGTGAGTTTGACAAGTTTTGAATTTAAACAAATGAACACATATAAGACACTACTAGGACGCTAAACTCGAGTCCTTAAAAGATGAAATGCTTTTTTTGTTTCAAAAGTACACTATTTTTTCATTTGGAGTCTATTCACAAGGTTTGAAGTAATCGTTGGATAAAACGAGCGTGAGTTTGACAAGTTTTGAATTTAAACAAATGAACACATATAAGACACTACTAGGACGCTAAACTCGAGTCCTTAAAAGATGAAATGCTTTTTTTGTTTGAAAAGTACACTATTTTTTCATTTGGAGTCTATTCACAAGGTTTGAAGCAATCGTTGGATAAAACGAGCGTGAGTTTGACAAGTTTTGAATTTAAACAAATGAACACATATAAGACACTACTAGGACGCTAAACTCGAGTCCTTAAAAGATGAAATGCTTTTTTTGTTTCAAAAGTACACTATTTTTTCATTTGGAGTCTATTCAGAAGGTTTGAAGTAATCGTTGGATAAAACGAGCGTGAGTTTGACAAGTTTTGAATTTGAACAAATGAACACATATGAGACACTACTAGGACGCTAAACTCGAGTCCTTAAAAGATCAAATGCTTTTTTTGTTTCAAAAATACACTATTTTTTCATTTCGAGTCTATTCACAAGGTTTTAAGCAATCCTGGGATACAACGAGCGTGAGTTTGACAAGTTTTGAATTTAAACAAATGAACACATATAAGACACTACTAGGACGCTAAACTCGAGTCCTTAAAAGATGAAATGCTTTTTTTGTTTCAAAAGTACACTATTTTTTCATTTGGAGTCTATTCACAAGGTTTGAAGCAATCGTTGGATAAAACGAGCGTGAGTTTGACAAGTTTTGAATTTAAACAAATGAACACATATAAGACACTACTAGGACGCTAAACTCGAGTCCTTAAAAGATGAAATGCTTTTTTTGTTTCAAAAGTACACTATTTTTTCATTTGGAGTCTATTCACAAGGTTTGAAGCAATCGTTGGATAAAACGAGCGTGAGTTTGACAAGTTTTGAATTTAAACAAATGAACACATATAAGACACTACTAGGACGCTAAACTCGAGTCCTTAAAAGATGAAATGCTTTTTTTGTTTCAAAAGTACACTATTTTTTCATTTGGAGTCTATTCACAAGGTTTGAAGTAATCGTTGGATAAAACGAGCGTGAGTTTGACAAGTTTTGAATTTAAACAAATGAACACATATAAGACACTACTAGGACGCTAAACTCGAGTCCTTAAAAGATGAAATGCTTTTTTTGTTTGAAAAGTACACTATTTTTTCATTTGGAGTCTATTCACAAGGTTTGAAGTAATCGTTGGATAAAACGAGCGTGAGTTTGACAAGTTTTGAATTTAAACAAATGAACACATATAAGACACTACTAGGACGCTAAACTCGAGTCCTTAAAAGATGAAATGCTTTTTTTGTTTCAAAAGTACACTATTTTTTCATTTGGAGTCTATTCACAAGGTTTGAAGTAATCGTTGGATAAAACGAGCGTGAGTTTGACAAGTTTTGAATTTAAACAAATGAACACATATAAGACACTACTAGGACGCTAAACTCGAGTCCTTAAAAGATGAAATGCTTTTTTTTGTTTCAAAAGTACACTATTTTTTCATTTGGAGTCTATTCACAAGGTTTGAAGCAATCGTTGGATAAAACGAGCGTGAGTTTGACAAGTTTTGAATTTAAACAAATGAACACATATAAGACACTACTAGGACGCTAAACTCGAGTCCTTAAAAGATGAAATGCTTTTTTTGTTTCAAAACTACACCATTTTTTCATTTGGAGTCTATTCACAAGGTTTGAAGCAATCGTTGGATAAAACGAGCGTGAGTTTGACAAGTTTTGAATTTAAACAAATGAACACATATAAGACACTACTAGGACGCTAAACTCGAGTCCTTAAAAGATGAAATGCTTTTTTTGTTTGAAAAGTACACTATTTTTTCATTTGGAGTCTATTCACAAGGTTTGAAGCAATCGTTGGATAAAACGAGCGTGAGTTTGACAAGTTTTGAATTTAAACAAATGAACACATATAAGACACTACTAGGACGCTAAACTCGAGTCCTTAAAAGATGAAATGCTTTTTTTGTTTCAAAAGTACACTATTTTTTCATTTGGAGTCTATTCACAAGGTTTGAAGCAATCGTTGGATAAAACGAGCGTGAGTTTGACAAGTTTTGAATTTAAACAAATGAACACATATAAGACACTACTAGGACGCTAAACTCGAGTCCTTAAAAGATGAAATGCTTTTTTTGTTTCAAAAGTACACTATTTTTTCATTTGGAGTCTATTCACAAGGTTTGAAGTAATCGTTGGATAAAACGAGCGTGAGTTTGACAAGTTTTGAATTTAAACAAATGAACACATATAAGACACTACTAGGACGCTAAACTCGAGTCCTTAAAAGATGAAATGCTTTTTTTGTTTGAAAAGTACACTATTTTTTCATTTGGAGTCTATTCACAAGGTTTGAAGCAATCGTTGGATAAAACGAGCGTGAGTTTGACAAGTTTTGAATTTAAACAAATGAACACATATAAGACACTACTAGGACGCTAAACTCGAGTCCTTAAAAGATGAAATGCTTTTTTTGTTTCAAAAGTACACTATTTTTTCATTTGGAGTCTATTCAGAAGGTTTGAAGTAATCGTTGGATAAAACGAGCGTGAGTTTGACAAGTTTTGAATTTGAACAAATGAACACATATGAGACACTACTAGGACGCTAAACTCGAGTCCTTAAAAGATCAAATGCTTTTTTTGTTTCAAAAATACACTATTTTTTCATTTCGAGTCTATTCACAAGGTTTTAAGCAATCCTGGGATACAACGAGCGTGAGTTTGACAAGTTTTGAATTTAAACAAATGAACACATATAAGACACTACTAGGACGCTAAACTCGAGTCCTTAAAAGATGAAATGCTTTTTTTGTTTCAAAAGTACACTATTTTTTCATTTGGAGTCTATTCACAAGGTTTGAAGCAATCGTTGGATAAAACGAGCGTGAGTTTGACAAGTTTTGAATTTAAACAAATGAACACATATAAGACACTACTAGGACGCTAAACTCGAGTCCTTAAAAGATGAAATGCTTTTTTTGTTTCAAAAGTACACTATTTTTTCATTTGGAGTCTATTCACAAGGTTTGAAGCAATCGTTGGATAAAACGAGCGTGAGTTTGACAAGTTTTGAATTTAAACAAATGAACACATATAAGACACTACTAGGACGCTAAACTCGAGTCCTTAAAAGATGAAATGCTTTTTTTGTTTCAAAAGTACACTATTTTTTCATTTGGAGTCTATTCACAAGGTTTGAAGTAATCGTTGGATAAAACGAGCGTGAGTTTGACAAGTTTTGAATTTAAACAAATGAACACATATAAGACACTACTAGGACGCTAAACTCGAGTCCTTAAAAGATGAAATGCTTTTTTTGTTTGAAAAGTACACTATTTTTTCATTTGGAGTCTATTCACAAGGTTTGAAGTAATCGTTGGATAAAACGAGCGTGAGTTTGACAAGTTTTGAATTTAAACAAATGAACACATATAAGACACTACTAGGACGCTAAACTCGAGTCCTTAAAAGATGAAATGCTTTTTTTGTTTCAAAAGTACACTATTTTTTCATTTGGAGTCTATTCACAAGGTTTGAAGTAATCGTTGGATAAAACGAGCGTGAGTTTGACAAGTTTTGAATTTAAACAAATGAACACATATAAGACACTACTAGGACGCTAAACTCGAGTCCTTAAAAGATGAAATGCTTTTTTTTGTTTCAAAAGTACACTATTTTTTCATTTGGAGTCTATTCACAAGGTTTGAAGCAATCGTTGGATAAAACGAGCGTGAGTTTGACAAGTTTTGAATTTAAACAAATGAACACATATAAGACACTACTAGGACGCTAAACTCGAGTCCTTAAAAGATGAAATGCTTTTTTTGTTTCAAAACTACACCATTTTTTCATTTGGAGTCTATTCACAAGGTTTGAAGCAATCGTTGGATAAAACGAGCGTGAGTTTGACAAGTTTTGAATTTAAACAAATGAACACATATAAGACACTACTAGGACGCTAAACTCGAGTCCTTAAAAGATGAAATGCTTTTTTTGTTTCAAAAGTACACTATTTTTTCATTTGGAGTCTATTCACAAGGTTTGAAGCAATCGTTGGATAAAACGAGCGTGAGTTTGACAAGTTTTGAATTTAAACAAATGAACACATATAAGACACTACTAGGACGCTAAACTCGAGTCCTTAAAAGATGAAATGCTTTTTTTGTTTCAAAAGTACACTATTTTTTCATTTGGAGTCTATTCAGAAGGTTTGAAGTAATCGTTGGATAAAACGAGCGTGAGTTTGACAAGTTTTGAATTTGAACAAATGAACACATATGAGACACTACTAGGACGCTAAACTCGAGTCCTTAAAAGATCAAATGCTTTTTTTGTTTCAAAAATACACTATTTTTTCATTTCGAGTCTATTCACAAGGTTTTAAGCAATCCTGGGATACAACGAGCGTGAGTTTGACAAGTTTTGAATTTAAACAAATGAACACATATAAGACACTACTAGGACGCTAAACTCGAGTCCTTAAAAGATGAAATGCTTTTTTTGTTTGAAAAGTACACTATTTTTTCATTTGGAGTCTATTCACAAGGTTTGAAGTAATCGTTGGATAAAACGAGCGTGAGTTTGACAAGTTTTGAATTTAAACAAATGAACACATATAAGACACTACTAGGACGCTAAACTCGAGTCCTTAAAAGATGAAATGCTTTTTTTGTTTCAAAAGTACACTATTTTTTCATTTGGAGTCTATTCACAAGGTTTGAAGTAATCGTTGGATAAAACGAGCGTGAGTTTGACAAGTTTTGAATTTAAACAAATGAACACATATAAGACACTACTAGGACGCTAAACTCGAGTCCTTAAAAGATGAAATGCTTTTTTTTGTTTCAAAAGTACACTATTTTTTCATTTGGAGTCTATTCACAAGGTTTGAAGCAATCGTTGGATAAAACGAGCGTGAGTTTGACAAGTTTTGAATTTAAACAAATGAACACATATAAGACACTACTAGGACGCTAAACTCGAGTCCTTAAAAGATGAAATGCTTTTTTTGTTTCAAAACTACACCATTTTTTCATTTGGAGTCTATTCACAAGGTTTGAAGCAATCGTTGGATAAAACGAGCGTGAGTTTGACAAGTTTTGAATTTAAACAAATGAACACATATAAGACACTACTAGGACGCTAAACTCGAGTCCTTAAAAGATGAAATGCTTTTTTTGTTTGAAAAGTACACTATTTTTTCATTTGGAGTCTATTCACAAGGTTTGAAGCAATCGTTGGATAAAACGAGCGTGAGTTTGACAAGTTTTGAATTTAAACAAATGAACACATATAAGACACTACTAGGACGCTAAACTCGAGTCCTTAAAAGATGAAATGCTTTTTTTGTTTCAAAAGTACACTATTTTTTCATTTGGAGTCTATTCACAAGGTTTGAAGCAATCGTTGGATAAAACGAGCGTGAGTTTGACAAGTTTTGAATTTAAACAAATGAACACATATAAGACACTACTAGGACGCTAAACTCGAGTCCTTAAAAGATGAAATGCTTTTTTTGTTTCAAAAGTACACTATTTTTTCATTTGGAGTCTATTCACAAGGTTTGAAGTAATCGTTGGATAAAACGAGCGTGAGTTTGACAAGTTTTGAATTTAAACAAATGAACACATATAAGACACTACTAGGACGCTAAACTCGAGTCCTTAAAAGATGAAATGCTTTTTTTGTTTGAAAAGTACACTATTTTTTCATTTGGAGTCTATTCACAAGGTTTGAAGCAATCGTTGGATAAAACGAGCGTGAGTTTGACAAGTTTTGAATTTAAACAAATGAACACATATAAGACACTACTAGGACGCTAAACTCGAGTCCTTAAAAGATGAAATGCTTTTTTTGTTTCAAAAGTACACTATTTTTTCATTTGGAGTCTATTCAGAAGGTTTGAAGTAATCGTTGGATAAAACGAGCGTGAGTTTGACAAGTTTTGAATTTGAACAAATGAACACATATGAGACACTACTAGGACGCTAAACTCGAGTCCTTAAAAGATCAAATGCTTTTTTTGTTTCAAAAATACACTATTTTTTCATTTCGAGTCTATTCACAAGGTTTTAAGCAATCCTGGGATACAACGAGCGTGAGTTTGACAAGTTTTGAATTTAAACAAATGAACACATATAAGACACTACTAGGACGCTAAACTCGAGTCCTTAAAAGATGAAATGCTTTTTTTGTTTCAAAAGTACACTATTTTTTCATTTGGAGTCTATTCACAAGGTTTGAAGCAATCGTTGGATAAAACGAGCGTGAGTTTGACAAGTTTTGAATTTAAACAAATGAACACATATAAGACACTACTAGGACGCTAAACTCGAGTCCTTAAAAGATGAAATGCTTTTTTTGTTTCAAAAGTACACTATTTTTTCATTTGGAGTCTATTCACAAGGTTTGAAGCAATCGTTGGATAAAACGAGCGTGAGTTTGACAAGTTTTGAATTTAAACAAATGAACACATATAAGACACTACTAGGACGCTAAACTCGAGTCCTTAAAAGATGAAATGCTTTTTTTGTTTCAAAAGTACACTATTTTTTCATTTGGAGTCTATTCACAAGGTTTGAAGTAATCGTTGGATAAAACGAGCGTGAGTTTGACAAGTTTTGAATTTAAACAAATGAACACATATAAGACACTACTAGGACGCTAAACTCGAGTCCTTAAAAGATGAAATGCTTTTTTTGTTTGAAAAGTACACTATTTTTTCATTTGGAGTCTATTCACAAGGTTTGAAGTAATCGTTGGATAAAACGAGCGTGAGTTTGACAAGTTTTGAATTTAAACAAATGAACACATATAAGACACTACTAGGACGCTAAACTCGAGTCCTTAAAAGATGAAATGCTTTTTTTGTTTCAAAAGTACACTATTTTTTCATTTGGAGTCTATTCACAAGGTTTGAAGTAATCGTTGGATAAAACGAGCGTGAGTTTGACAAGTTTTGAATTTAAACAAATGAACACATATAAGACACTACTAGGACGCTAAACTCGAGTCCTTAAAAGATGAAATGCTTTTTTTTGTTTCAAAAGTACACTATTTTTTCATTTGGAGTCTATTCACAAGGTTTGAAGCAATCGTTGGATAAAACGAGCGTGAGTTTGACAAGTTTTGAATTTAAACAAATGAACACATATAAGACACTACTAGGACGCTAAACTCGAGTCCTTAAAAGATGAAATGCTTTTTTTGTTTCAAAACTACACCATTTTTTCATTTGGAGTCTATTCACAAGGTTTGAAGCAATCGTTGGATAAAACGAGCGTGAGTTTGACAAGTTTTGAATTTAAACAAATGAACACATATAAGACACTACTAGGACGCTAAACTCGAGTCCTTAAAAGATGAAATGCTTTTTTTGTTTGAAAAGTACACTATTTTTTCATTTGGAGTCTATTCACAAGGTTTGAAGCAATCGTTGGATAAAACGAGCGTGAGTTTGACAAGTTTTGAATTTAAACAAATGAACACATATAAGACACTACTAGGACGCTAAACTCGAGTCCTTAAAAGATGAAATGCTTTTTTTGTTTCAAAAGTACACTATTTTTTCATTTGGAGTCTATTCACAAGGTTTGAAGCAATCGTTGGATAAAACGAGCGTGAGTTTGACAAGTTTTGAATTTAAACAAATGAACACATATAAGACACTACTAGGACGCTAAACTCGAGTCCTTAAAAGATGAAATGCTTTTTTTGTTTCAAAAGTACACTATTTTTTCATTTGGAGTCTATTCACAAGGTTTGAAGTAATCGTTGGATAAAACGAGCGTGAGTTTGACAAGTTTTGAATTTAAACAAATGAACACATATAAGACACTACTAGGACGCTAAACTCGAGTCCTTAAAAGATGAAATGCTTTTTTTGTTTGAAAAGTACACTATTTTTTCATTTGGAGTCTATTCACAAGGTTTGAAGCAATCGTTGGATAAAACGAGCGTGAGTTTGACAAGTTTTGAATTTAAACAAATGAACACATATAAGACACTACTAGGACGCTAAACTCGAGTCCTTAAAAGATGAAATGCTTTTTTTGTTTCAAAAGTACACTATTTTTTCATTTGGAGTCTATTCACAAGGTTTGAAGTAATCGTTGGATAAAACGAGCGTGAGTTTGACAAGTTTTGAATTTAAGCAAATGAACACATATAAGACACTACTAGGACGCTAAACTCGAGTCCTTAAAAGATGAAATGCTTTTTTTGTTTGAAAAGTACACTATTTTTTCATTTGGAGTCTATTCACAAGGTTTGAAGCAATCGTTGGAGAAAACGAGCGTGAGTTTGACTAGCTTTTGAATTTGAACAAATGAACACATATACGACACTACTAGGACGCTAAAATCGAGTCCTTAAAAGATGAAATGCTTTTTTTGTTTGAAAAGTACACTATTTTTTCATTTGGAGTCTATTCATAAGGTTTGAAGCAATCGTTGGATAAAACGAGCGTGAGTTTGACAAGTTTTGAATTTAAACAAATGAACACATATAAGACACTACTAGGACGCTAAACTCGAGTCCTTAAAAGATGAAATGCTTTTTTTGTTTGAAAAGTACACTATTTTTTCATTTAGAGTCTATTCACAAGGTTTGAAGCAATCGTTGGATAAAACGAGCGTGAGTTTGACAAGTTTTGAATTTAAACAAATGAACACATATAAGACACTACTAGGACGCTAAACTCGAGTCCTTAAAAGATGAAATGCTTTTTTTGTTTCAAAAGTACACTATTTTTTCATTTGGAGTCTATTCACATGGTTTGAAGTAATCGTTGGATAAAACGAGCGTGAGTTTGACAAGTTTTGAATTTAAGCAAATGAACACATATAAGACACTACTAGGACGCTAAACTCGAGTCCTTAAAAGATGAAATGCTTTTTTTGTTTGAAAAGTACACTATTTTTTCATTTGGAGTCTATTCACAAGGTTTGAAGCAATCGTTGGAGAAAACGAGCGTGAGTTTGACTAGCTTTTGAATTTGAACAAATGAACACATATACGACACTACTAGGACGCTAAAATCGAGTCCTTAAAAGATGAAATGCTTTTTTTGTTTGAAAAGTACACTATTTTTTCATTTGGAGTCTATTCATAAGGTTTGAAGCAATCGTTGGATAAAACGAGCGTGAGTTTGACAAGTTTTGAATTTAAACAAATGAACACATATAAGACACTACTAGGACGCTAAACTCGAGTCCTTAAAAGATGAAATGCTTTTTTTGTTTCAAAAGTACACTATTTTTTCATTTGGAGTCTATTCACAAGGTTTGAAGCAATCGTTGGATAAAACGAGCGTGAGTTTGACAAGTTTTGAATTTAAACAAATGAACACATATAAGACACTACTAGGACGCTAAACTCGAGTCCTTAAAAGATGAAATGCTTTTTTTGTTTCAAAAGTACACTATTTTTTCATTTGGAGTCTATTCACAAGGTTTGAAGTAATCGTTGGATAAAACGAGCGTGAGTTTGACAAGTTTTGAATTTATACAAATGAACACATATAAGACACTACTAGGACGCTAAACTCGAGTCCTTAAAAGATGAAATGCTTTTTTTGTTTGAAAAGTGCACTATTTTTTCATTTGGAGTCTATTCACAAGGTTTGAAGCAATCGTTGGATAAAACGAGCGTGAGTTTGACAAGTTTTGAATTTAAACAAATGAACACATATAAGACACTACTAGGACGCTAAACTCGAGTCCTTAAAAGATGAAATGCTTTTTTTGTTTCAAAAGTACACTATTTTTTCATTTGGAGTCTATTCACAAGGTTTGAAGTAATCGTTGGATAAAACGAGCGTGAGTTTGACAAGTTTTGAATTTAAACAAATGAACACATATAAGACACTACTAGGACGCTAAACTCGAGTCCTTAAAAGATGAAATGCTTTTTTTGTTTGAAAAGTACACTATTTTTTCATTTGGAGTCTATTCACAAGGTTTGAAGCAATCGTTGGATAAAACGAGCGTGAGTTTGACAAGTTTTGAATTTAAACAAATGAACACATATAAGACACTACTAGGACGCTAAACTCGAGTCCTTAAAAGATGAAATGCTTTTTTTGTTTCAAAAGTACACTATTTTTTCATTTGGAGTCTATTCAGAAGGTTTGAAGTAATCGTTGGATAAAACGAGCGTGAGTTTGACAAGTTTTGAATTTGAACAAATGAACACATATGAGACACTACTAGGACGCTAAACTCGAGTCCTTAAAAGATCAAATGCTTTTTTTGTTTCAAAAATACACTATTTTTTCATTTCGAGTCTATTCACAAGGTTTTAAGCAATCCTGGGATACAACGAGCGTGAGTTTGACAAGTTTTGAATTTAAACAAATGAACACATATAAGACACTACTAGGACGCTAAACTCGAGTCCTTAAAAGATGAAATGCTTTTTTTGTTTCAAAAGTACACTATTTTTTCATTTGGAGTCTATTCACAAGGTTTGAAGCAATCGTTGGATAAAACGAGCGTGAGTTTGACAAGTTTTGAATTTAAACAAATGAACACATATAAGACACTACTAGGACGCTAAACTCGAGTCCTTAAAAGATGAAATGCTTTTTTTGTTTCAAAAGTACACTATTTTTTCATTTGGAGTCTATTCACAAGGTTTGAAGTAATCGTTGGATAAAACGAGCGTGAGTTTGACAAGTTTTGAATTTAAACAAATGAACACATATAAGACACTACTAGGACGCTAAACTCGAGTCCTTAAAAGATGAAATGCTTTTTTTGTTTGAAAAGTACACTATTTTTTCATTTGGAGTCTATTCACAAGGTTTGAAGCAATCGTTGGATAAAACGAGCGTGAGTTTGACAAGTTTTGAATTTAAACAAATGAACACATATAAGACACTACTAGGACGCTAAACTCGAGTCCTTAAAAGATGAAATGCTTTTTTTGTTTCAAAAGTACACTATTTTTTCATTTGGAGTCTATTCACAAGGTTTGAAGTAATCGTTGGATAAAACGAGCGTGAGTTTGACAAGTTTTGAATTTAAACAAATGAACACATATAAGACACTACTAGGACGCTAAACTCGAGTCCTTAAAAGATGAAATGCTTTTTTTGTTTGAAAAGTACACTATTTTTTCATTTGGAGTCTATTCACAAGGTTTGAAGCAATCGTTGGATAAAACGAGCGTGAGTTTGACAAGTTTTGAATTTAAACAAATGAACACATATAAGACACTACTAGGACGCTAAACTCGAGTCCTTAAAAGATGAAATGCTTTTTTTGTTTCAAAAGTACACTATTTTTTCATTTGGAGTCTATTCAGAAGGTTTGAAGTAATCGTTGGATAAAACGAGCGTGAGTTTGACAAGTTTTGAATTTGAACAAATGAACACATATGAGACACTACTAGGACGCTAAACTCGAGTCCTTAAAAGATCAAATGCTTTTTTTGTTTCAAAAATACACTATTTTTTCATTTCGAGTCTATTCACAAGGTTTTAAGCAATCCTGGGATACAACGAGCGTGAGTTTGACAAGTCTTGAATTTAAACAAATGAACACATATACGACACTACTAGGACGCTAAACTCGAGTCCTTAAAAGATCAAATGCTTTTTTTGTTTCAAAAGTACACTAATTTTTCATTTGGAGTCTATTCACAAGGTTTTAAGTAATCGTTGGATAAAACGAGCGTGAGTTTGACAAGTTTTGAATTTAAACAAATGAACACATATAAGACACTACTAGGACGCTAAACTCGAGTCCTTAAAAGATGAAATGCTTTTTTTGTTTGAAAAGTACACTATTTTTTCATTTGGAGTCTATTCACAAGGTTTGAAGCAATCGTTGGATAAAACGAGCGTGAGTTTGACAAGTTTTGAATTTAAACAAATGAACACATATAAGACACTACTAGGACGCTAAACTCGAGTCCTTAAAAGATGAAATGCTTTTTTTGTTTCAAAAGTACACTATTTTTTCATTTGGAGTCTATTCACAAGGTTTGAAGTAATCGTTGGATAAAACGAGCGTGAGTTTGACAAGTTTTGAATTTAAACAAATGAACACATATAAGACACTACTAGGACGCTAAACTCGAGTCCTTAAAAGATGAAATGCTTTTTTTGTTTGAAAAGTACACTATTTTTTCATTTGGAGTCTATTCACAAGGTTTGAAGCAATCGTTGGATAAAACGAGCGTGAGTTTGACAAGTTTTGAATTTAAACAAATGAACACATATAAGACACTACTAGGACGCTAAACTCGAGTCCTTAAAAGATGAAATGCTTTTTTTGTTTCAAAAGTACACTATTTTTTCATTTGGAGTCTATTCAGAAGGTTTGAAGTAATCGTTGGATAAAACGAGCGTGAGTTTGACAAGTTTTGAATTTGAACAAATGAACACATATGAGACACTACTAGGAAGCTAAACTCGAGTCCTTAAAAGATCAAATGCTTTTTTTGTTTCAAAAATACACTATTTTTTCATTTCGAGTCTATTCACAAGGTTTTAAGCAATCCTGGGATACAACGAGCGTGAGTTTGACAAGTCTTGAATTTAAACAAATGAACACATATACGACACTACTAGGACGCTAAACTCGAGTCCTTAAAAGATGAAATGCTTTTTTTGTTTCAAAAGTACACTATTTTTTCATTTGGAGTCTATTCACAAGGTTTGAAGCAATCGTTGGATAAAACGAGCGTGAGTTTGACAAGTTTTGAATTTAAACAAATGAACACATATAAGACACTACTAGGACGCTAAACTCGAGTCCTTAAAAGATGAAATGCTTTTTTTGTTTCAAAAGTACACTATTTTTTCATTTGGAGTCTATTCACAAGGTTTGAAGTAATCGTTGGATAAAACGAGCGTGAGTTTGACAAGTTTTGAATTTAAACAATTGAACACATATAAGACACTACTAGGATGCTAAACTCGAGTCCTGAAAAGATCAAATGCTTTTTTTGTTTCAAAAGTACACTATTTTTTCTTTTGGCGTCTATTCACAAGGTTTTAAGCAATCGTTGGATAAAACGAGCGTGAGTTTGACTAGCTTTTGAATTTGAACAAATGAACACTTATGAGACACTACTAGGACGTTAAACTCCAGTCTTTAAAAGATCAAATACTTCTTTTGTTTCGAAAGTACACTATTTTTTCATTTGGAGTGTATTTGCACGATTTTAATCATTCGTCGGAGAAAACGAGCGTGAGTTTGACTAGCTTTTGAATTTGAACAAATGAACACATATACGACACTACTAGGACACTAAACTCGAGTCCTTAAAAGATCAAATGCTTTTTTTGTTTCAAAAGTACACTAATTTTTCATTTTCAGTCTATTCACAAGGTTTTAAGCAATCGTTGGATAAAACGAGCGTGAGTTTGACAAGTTTTGAATTTAAACAAATGAACACATATAAGACACTACTAGGACGCTAAACTCGAGTCCTTAAAAGATGAAATGCTTTTTTTGTTTCAAAAGTACACTATTTTTTCATTTGGAGTCTATTCACAAGGTTTGAAGTAATCGTTGGATAAAACGAGCGTGAGTTTGACAAGTTTTGAATTTAAACAATTGAACACATATAAGACACTACTAGGATGCTAAACTCGAGTCCTGAAAAGATCAAATGCTTTTTTTGTTTCAAAAGTACACTATTTTTTCTTTTGGCGTCTATTCACAAGGTTTTAAGCAATCGTTGGATAAAACGAGCGTGAGTTTGACTAGCTTTTGAATTTGAACAAATGAACACTTATGAGACACTACTAGGACGCTAAACTCCAGTCTTTAAAAGATCAAATACTTCTTTTGTTTCGAAAGTACACTATTTTTTCATTTGAAGTGTATTTGCACGATTTTAATCATTCGTGGGAGAAAACGAGCGTGAGTTTGACTAGCTTTTGAATTTGAACAAATGAACACATATAAGACACTACTAGGACGCTAAACTCGAGTCCTTAAAAGATCAAATGCTTTTTTGGTTTCAAAAGTACACTATTTTTCTTTTGGAATCTATTCCGAAGGTTTTAAGCAATCGTTGGATAAAACGAGCGTGAGTTTGACTAGCTTTTGAATTTGAAGAAATGAACACATATGAGACACTACTAGGACGCTAAACTCGAGTCCTTAAAAGATCAAATGCTTTTTTTGCTTCAAAAATACACTATTTTTTCATTTCGAGTCTATTCACAAGGTTTTAAGCAATCCTGGGATACAACGAGCGTGAGTTTGACAAGTGTTGAATTTAAACAAATGAACACATATACGACACTACTAGGACGCTAAACTCAAGTCCTTAAAAGATCAAATGCTTTTTTTGTTTCAAAAGTACACTAATTTTTCATTTGGAGTCTATTCACAAGGTTTTAAGCACTCGTTGGATAAAACGAGCGTGAGTTTGACAAGTTTTGAATTTAAACAAATGAACACATATAAGACACTACTAGGACGCTAAACTCAAGTCCTTAAAAGATGAAATGCTTTTTTTTTTGAAAAGTACACTATTTTTTCATTTGGAGTCTATTCACAAGGTTTGAAGCAATCATTGGATAAAACGAGCGTGAGTTTGACAAGTTTTGAATTTAAACAAATGAACACATATAAGACACTACTAGGATGCTAAACTCGAGTCCTTAAAAGATGAAATGTTTTTTTTGTTTCAAAAGTACACTATTTTTTCATTTGGAGTCTATTCACAAGGTTTGAAGTAATCGTTGGATAAAACGAGCGTGAGTTTGACAAGTTTTGAATTTAAACAAATGAACACATATAAGACACTACTAGGACGCTAAACTCGAGTCCTTAAAAGATGAAATGCTTTTTTTGTTTGAAAAGTACACTATTTTTTCATTTGGAGTCTATTCACAAGGTTTGAAGCAATCGTTGGATAAAACGAGCGTGAGTTTGACAAGTTTTGAATTTAAACAAATGAACACATATAAGACACTACTAGGACGCTAAACTCGAGTCCTTAAAAGATGAAATGCTTTTTTTGTTTCAAAAGTACACTATTTTTTCATTTGGAGTCTATTCAGAAGGTTTGAAGTAATCGTTGGATAAAACGAGCGTGAGTTTGACAAGTTTTGAATTTGAACAAATGAACACATATGAGACACTACTAGGACGCTAAACTCGAGTCCTTAAAAGATGAAATGCTTTTTTTGTTTGAAAAGTACACTATTTTTTCATTTGGAGTCTATTCACAAGGTTTGAAGCAATCGTTGGATAAAACGAGCGTGAGTTTGACAAGTTTTGAATTTAAACAAATGAACACATATAAGACACTACTAGGACGCTAAACTCGAGTCCTTAAAAGATGAAATGCTTTTTTTGTTTCAAAAGTACACTATTTTTTCATTTGGAGTCTATTCAGAAGGTTTGAAGTAATCGTTGGATAAAACGAGCGTGAGTTTGACAAGTTTTGAATTTGAACAAATGAACACATATGAGACACTACTAGGACGCTAAACTCGAGTCCTTAAAAGATCAAATGCTTTTTTTGTTTCAAAAATACACTATTTTTTCATTTCGAGTCTATTCACAAGGTTTTAAGCAATCCTGGGATACAACGAGCGTGAGTTTGACAAGTGTTTAATGTAAACAAATGAACACATATACGACACTACTAGGACGCTAAACTCGAGTCCTTAAAAGATCAAATGCTTTTTTTTTTGAAAAGTACACTAATTTTTCATTTGGAGTCTATTCACAAGGTTTTAAGCAATCGTTGGATAAAACGAGCGTGAATTTGACAAGTTTTGAATTTAAACAACTGAACACATATAAGACACTACTAGGACGCTAAACTCGAGTCCTTAAAAGATGAAATGCTTTTTTTGTTTGAAAAGTACACTATTTTTTCATTTGGAGTCTATTCACAAGGTTTGAAGCAATCGTTGGATAAAACGAGCGTGAGTTTGACAAGTTTTGAATTTAAACAAATGAACACATATAAGACACTACTAGGACGCTAAACTCGAGTCCTTAAAAGATGAAATGCTTTTTTTGTTTCAAAAGTACACTATTTTTTCATTTGGAGTCTATTCAGAAGGTTTGAAGTAATCGTTGGATAAAACGAGCGTGAGTTTGACAAGTTTTGAATTTGAACAAATGAACACATATGAGACACTACTAGGACGCTAAACTCGAGTCCTTAAAAGATGAAATGCTTTTTTTGTTTGAAAAGTACACTATTTTTTCATTTGGAGTCTATTCACAAGGTTTGAAGCAATCGTTGGATAAAACGAGCGTGAGTTTGACAAGTTTTGAATTTAAACAAATGAACACATATAAGACACTACTAGGACGCTAAACTCGAGTCCTTAAAAGATGAAATGCTTTTTTTGTTTCAAAAGTACACTATTTTTTCATTTGGAGTCTATTCACAAGGTTTGAAGTAATCGTTGGATAAAACGAGCGTGAGTTTGACAAGTTTTGAATTTAAACAAATGAACACATATAAGACACTACTAGGACGCTAAACTCGAGTCCTTAAAAGATGAAATGCTTTTTTTGTTTGAAAAGTACACTATTTTTTCATTTGGAGTCTATTCACAAGGTTTGAAGCAATCGTTGGATAAAACGAGCGTGAGTTTGACAAGTTTTGAATTTAAACAAATGAACACATATAAGACACTACTAGGACGCTAAACTCGAGTCCTTAAAAGATGAAATGCTTTTTTTGTTTCAAAAGTACACTATTTTTTCATTTGGAGTCTATTCAGAAGGTTTGAAGTAATCGTTGGATAAAACGAGCGTGAGTTTGACAAGTTTTGAATTTGAACAAATGAACACATATGAGACACTACTAGGATGCTAAACTCGAGTCCTTAAAAGATCAAATGCTTTTTTTGTTTCAAAAATACACTATTTTTTCATTTCGAGTCTATTCACAAGGTTTTAAGCAATCCTGGGATACAACGAGCGTGAGTTTGACAAGTGTTGAATGTAAACAAATGAACACATATACGACACTACTAGGACGCTAAACTCGAGTCCTTAAAAGATCAAATGCTTTTTTTTTTGAAAAGTACACTAATTTTTCATTTGGAGTCTATTCACAAGGTTTTAAGCAATCGTTGGATAAAACGAGCGTGAATTTGACAAGTTTTGAATTTAAACAACTGAACACATATAAGACACTACTAGGACGCTAAACTCGAGTCCTTAAAAGATGAAATGCTTTTTTTGTTTGAAAAGTACACTATTTTTTCATTTGGAGTCTATTCACAAGGTTTGAAGCAATCGTTGGATAAAACGAGCGTGAGTTTGACAAGTTTTGAATTTAAACAAATGAACACATATAAGACACTACTAGGACGCTAAACTCGAGTCCTTAAAAGATGAAATGCTTTTTTTGTTTCAAAAGTACACTATTTTTTCATTTGGAGTCTATTCAGAAGGTTTGAAGTAATCGTTGGATAAAACGAGCGTGAGTTTGACAAGTTTTGAATTTGAACAAATGAACACATATGAGACACTACTAGGACGCTAAACTCGAGTCCTTAAAAGATGAAATGCTTTTTTTGTTTGAAAAGTACACTATTTTTTCATTTGGAGTCTATTCACAAGGTTTGAAGCAATCGTTGGATAAAACGAGCGTGAGTTTGACAAGTTTTGAATTTAAACAAATGAACACATATAAGACACTACTAGGACGCTAAACTCGAGTCCTTAAAAGATGAAATGCTTTTTTTGTTTCAAAAGTACACTATTTTTTCATTTGGAGTCTATTCAGAAGGTTTGAAGTAATCGTTGGATAAAACGAGCGTGAGTTTGACAAGTTTTGAATTTGAACAAATGAACACATATGAGACACTACTAGGACGCTAAACTCGAGTCCTTAAAAGATGAAATGCTTTTTTTGTTTGAAAAGTACACTATTTTTTCATTTGGAGTCTATTCACAAGGTTTGAAGCAATCGTTGGATAAAACGAGCGTGAGTTTGACAAGTTTTGAATTTAAACAAATGAACACATATAAGACACTACTAGGACGCTAAACTCGAGTCCTTAAAAGATGAAATGCTTTTTTTGTTTCAAAAGTACACTATTTTTTCATTTGGAGTCTATTCACAAGGTTTGAAGTAATCGTTGGATAAAACGAGCGTGAGTTTGACAAGTTTTGAATTTAAACAAATGAACACATATAAGACACTACTAGGACGCTAAACTCGAGTCCTTAAAAGATGAAATGCTTTTTTTGTTTGAAAAGTACACTATTTTTTCATTTGGAGTCTATTCACAAGGTTTGAAGCAATCGTTGGATAAAACGAGCGTGAGTTTGACAAGTTTTGAATTTAAACAAATGAACACATATAAGACACTACTAGGACGCTAAACTCGAGTCCTTAAAAGATGAAATGCTTTTTTTGTTTCAAAAGTACACTATTTTTTCATTTGGAGTCTATTCAGAAGGTTTGAAGTAATCGTTGGATAAAACGAGCGTGAGTTTGACAAGTTTTGAATTTGAACAAATGAACACATATGAGACACTACTAGGACGCTAAACTCGAGTCCTTAAAAGATCAAATGCTTTTTTTGTTTCAAAAATACACTATTTTTTCATTTCGAGTCTATTCACAAGGTTTTAAGCAATCCTGGGATACAACGAGCGTGAGTTTGACAAGTGTTGAATTTAAACAAATGAACACATATACGACACTACTAGGACGCTAAACTCGAGTCCTTAAAAGATCAAATGCTTTTTTTGTTTCAAAAGTACACTAATTTTTCATTTGGAGTCTATTCACAAGGTTTTAAGCAATCGTTGGATAAAACGAGCGTGAGTTTGACAAGTTTTGAATTTAAACAAATGAACACATATAAGACACTACTAGGACGCTAAACTCGAGTCCTTAAAAGATGAAATGCTTTTTTTGTTTGAAAAGTACACTATTTTTTCATTTGGAGTCTATTCACAAGGTTTGAAGCAATCGTTGGATAAAACGAGCGTGAGTTTGACAAGTTTTGAATTTAAACAAATGAACACATATAAGACACTACTAGGACGCTAAACTCGAGTCCTTAAAAGATGAAATGCTTTTTTTGTTTCAAAAGTACACTATTTTTTCATTTGGAGTCTATTCACAAGGTTTGAAGTAATCGTTGGATAAAACGAGCGTGAGTTTGACAAGTTTTGAATTTGAACAAATGAACACATATGAGACACTACTAGGATGCTAAACTCGAGTCCTGAAAAGGTCAAATGCTTTTTTTGTTTCAAAAGTACACTATTTTTTCTTTTGGCGTCTATTCACAAGGTTTTAAGCAATCGTTGGATAAAACGAGCGTGAGTTTGACTAGCTTTTGAATTTGAACAAATGAACACATATGAGACACTACTAGGACGCTAAACTCAAGTCTTTAAAAGATCAAATACTTCTTTTGTTTCGAAAGTACACTATTTTTTCATTTGGAGTCTATTTGCACGATTTTAATCATTCGTGGGAGAAAACGAGCGTGAGTTTGACTAGCTTTTGAATTTGAACAAATGAACACATATAAGACACTACTAGGACGCTAAACTCGAGTCCTTAAAAGATCAAATGCTTTTTTTGTTTTAAAAGTACACTATTTTTTCATTTGGAGTCTATTCACAAGGTTTGAAGTAATCGTTGGATAAAACGAGCGTGAGTTTGACAAGTTTTGAATTTAAACAAATGAACACATATAAGACACTACTAGGACGCTAAACTCGAGTCCTTAAAAGATGAAATGCTTTTTTTGTTTTAAAAGTACACTATTTTTTCATTTGGAGTCTATTCACAAGGTTTGAAGCAATCGTTGGATAAAACGAGCGTGAGTTTGACAAGTTTTGAATTTAAACAAATGAACACATATAAGACACTACTAGGACGCTAAACTCGAGTCCTGAAAAGATGAAATGCTTTTTTTGTTTCAAAAGTACACTATTTTTTCATTTGGAGTCCATTCAGAAGGTTTGAAGTAATCGTTGGATAAAACGAGCGTGAGTTTGACAAGTTTTGAATTTGAACAAATGAACACATATGAGACACTACTAGGACGCTAAACTCGAGTCCTTAAAAGATCAAATGCTTTTTTTGTTTCAAAAATACACTATTTTTTCATTTCGAGTCTATTCACAAGGTTTTAAGCAATCCTGGGATACAACGAGCGTGAGTTTGACAAGTGTTGAATTTAAACAAATGAACACATATACGACACTACTAGGACGCTAAACTCGAGTCCTTAAAAGATCAAATGCTTTTTTTGTTTCAAAAGTACACTAATTTTTCATTTGGAGTCTATTCACAAGGTTTTAAGCAATCGTTGGATAAAACGAGCGTGAGTTTGACAAGTTTTGAATTTAAACAAATGAACACATATAAGACACTACTAGGACGCTAAACTCGAGTCCTTAAAAGATGAAATGCTTTTTTTGTTTGAAAAGTACACTATTTTTTCATTTGGAGTCTATTCACAAGGTTTGAAGCAATCGTTGGATAAAACGAGCGTGAGTTTGACAAGTTTTGAATTTAAACAAATGAACACATATAAGACACTACTAGGACGCTAAACTCGAGTCCTTAAAAGATGAAATGCTTTTTTTGTTTCAAAAGTACACTATTTTTTCATTTGGAGTCTATTCACAAGGTTTGAAGTAATCGTTGGATAAAACGAGCGTGAGTTTGACAAGTTTTGAATTTGAACAAATGAACACATATGAGACACTACTAGGATGCTAAACTCGAGTCCTGAAAAGGTCAAATGCTTTTTTTGTTTCAAAAGTACACTATTTTTTCTTTTGGCGTCTATTCACAAGGTTTTAAGCAATCGTTGGATAAAACGAGCGTGAGTTTGACTAGCTTTTGAATTTGAACAAATGAACACATATGAGACACTACTAGGACGCTAAACTCAAGTCTTTAAAAGATCAAATACTTCTTTTGTTTCGAAAGTACACTATTTTTTCATTTGGAGTCTATTTGCACGATTTTAATCATTCGTGGGAGAAAACGAGCGTGAGTTTGACTAGCTTTTGAATTTGAACAAATGAACACATATAAGACACTACTAGGACGCTAAACTCGAGTCCTTAAAAGATCAAATGCTTTTTTTGTTTTAAAAGTACACTATTTTTTCATTTGGAGTCTATTCACAAGGTTTGAAGTAATCGTTGGATAAAACGAGCGTGAGTTTGACAAGTTTTGAATTTAAACAAATGAACACATATAAGACACTACTAGGACGCTAAACTCGAGTCCTTAAAAGATGAAATGCTTTTTTTGTTTTAAAAGTACACTATTTTTTCATTTGGAGTCTATTCACAAGGTTTGAAGCAATCGTTGGATAAAACGAGCGTGAGTTTGACAAGTTTTGAATTTAAACAAATGAACACATATAAGACACTACTAGGACGCTAAACTCGAGTCCTTAAAAGATCAAATGCTTTTTTGGTTTCAAAAGTACACTATTTTTCCTTTTGGAATCTATTCAGAAGGTTTTAAGCAATAGTTGGATAAAACGAGCGTGAGTTTGACTAGCTTTTGAATTTGAACAAATGAACACATATGAGACACTACTAGGACGCTAAACTCGAGTCCTTAAAAGATGAAATGCTTTTTTTGCTTCAAAAATACACTATTTTTTCATTTCGAGTCTATTCACAAGGTTTTAAGCAATCCTGGGATACAACGAGCGTGAGTTTGACAAGTGTTGAATTTAAACAAATGAACACATATACGACACTACTAGGACGCTAAACTCGAGTCCTTAAAAGATCAAATGCGTTTTTTGTTTCAAAAGTACACTAATTTTTCATTTGGAGTCTATTCACAAGGTTTTAAGCACTCGTTGGATAAAACGAGCGTGAGTTTGACAAGTTTTGAATTTAAACAAATGAACACATATAAGACACTACTAGGACGCTAAACTCAAGTCCTTAAAAGATGAAATGCTTTTTTTTTTGAAAAGTACACTATTTTTTCATTTGGAGTCTATTCACAAGGTTTGAAGCAATCATTGGATAAAACGAGCGTGAGTTTGACAAGTTTTGAATTTAAACAAATGAACACATATAAGACACTACTAGGATGCTAAACTCGAGTCCTTAAAAGCTGAAATGTTTTTTTTGTTTCAAAAGTACACTATTTTTTCATTTGGAGTCTATTCAGAAGGTTTGAAGTAATCGTTGGATAAAACGAGCGTGAGTTTGACAAGTTTTGAATTTGAACAAATGAACACATATGAGACACTACTAGGACGCTAAACTCGAGTCCTTAAAAGATCAAATGCTTTTTTTGTTTCAAAAATACACAATTTTTTCATTTCGAGTCTATTCACAAGGTTTTAAGCAATCCTGGGATACAACGAGCGTGAGTTTGACAAGTGTTGAATGTAAACAAATGAACACATATACGACACTACTAGGACGCTAAACTCGAGTCCTTAAAAGATCAAATGCTTTTTTTTTTGAAAAGTACACTAATTTTTCATTTGGAGTCTATTCACAAGGTTTGAAGCAATCGTTGGATAAAACGAGCGTGAGTTTGACAAGTTTTGAATTTAAACAAATGAACACATATAAGACACTACTAGGACGCTAAACTCGAGTCCTTAAAAGATGAAATGCTTTTTTTGTTTGAAATGTACACTATTTTTTCATTTGGAGTCTATTCACAAGGTTTGAAGCAATCGTTGGATAAAACGAGCGTGAGTTTGACAAGTTTTGAATTTAAACAAATGAACACATATAAGACACTACTAGGACGCTAAACTCGAATCCTTAAAAGATGAAATGCTTTTTTTGTTTCAAAAGTACACTATTTTTTCATTTGGAGTCTATTCACAAGGTTTGAAGTAATCGTTGGATAAAACGAGCGTGAGTTTGACAAGTTTCGAATTTGAACAAATGAACACATATGAGACACTACTAGGATGCTAAACTCGAGTCCTGAAAAGGTCAAATGCTTTTTTTGTTTCAAAAGTACACTATTTTTTCTTTTGGCGTCTATTCACAAGGTTTTAAGCAATCGTTGGATAAAACGAGCGTGAGTTTGACTAGCTTTTGAATTTGAACAAATGAACACATATGAGACACTACTAGGACGCTAAACTCAAGTCTTTAAAAGATCAAATACTTCTTTTGTTTCGAAAGTACACTATTTTTTCATTTGGAGTCTATTTGCACGATTTTAATCATTCGTGGGAGAAAACGA
The DNA here is from genome assembly GCA_963580275.1 of Crataegus laevigata. Lineage (NCBI taxonomy): Eukaryota > Viridiplantae > Streptophyta > Magnoliopsida > Rosales > Rosaceae > Crataegus > Crataegus laevigata. Next base: position 23,308,057 of record OY756945.1, read on the forward strand.
GCGTGAGTTTGACTAGCTTTTGAATTTGAACAAATGAACACATATAAGACACTACTAGGACGCTAAACTCGAGTCCTTAAAAGATCAAATGCTTTTTTTGTTTTAAAAGTACACTATTTTTTCATTTGGAGTCTATTCACAAGGTTTGAAGTAATCGTTGGATAAAACGAGCGTGAGTTTGACAAGTTTTGAATTTAAACAAATGAACACATATAAGACACTACTAGGACGCTAAACTCGAGTCCTTAAAAGATGAAATGCTTTTTTTGTTTTAAAAGTACACTATTTTTTCATTTGGAGTCTATTCACAAGGTTTGAAGCAATCGTTGGATAAAACGAGCGTGAGTTTGACAAGTTTTGAATTTAAACAAATGAACACATATAAGACACTACTAGGACGCTAAACTCGAGTCCTGAAAAGATGAAATGCTTTTTTTGTTTCAAAAGTACACTATTTTTTCATTTGGAGTCCATTCAGAAGGTTTGAAGTAATCGTTGGATAAAACGAGCGTGAGTTTGACAAGTTTTGAATTTGAACAAATGAACACATATGAGACACTACTAGGACGCTAAACTCGAGTCCTTAAAAGATCAAATGCTTTTTTTGTTTCAAAAATACACTATTTTTTCATTTCGAGTCTATTCACAAGGTTTTAAGCAATCCTGGGATACAACGAGCGTGAGTTTGACAAGTGTTGAATTTAAACAAATGAACACATATACGACACTACTAGGACGCTAAACTCGAGTCCTTAAAAGATCAAATGCTTTTTTTGTTTCAAAAGTACACTAATTTTTCATTTGGAGTCTATTCACAAGGTTTTAAGCAATCGTTGGATAAAACGAGCGTGAGTTTGACAAGTTTTGAATTTAAACAAATGAACACATATAAGACACTACTAGGACGCTAAACTCGAGTCCTTAAAAGATGAAATGCTTTTTTTGTTTGAAAAGTACACTATTTTTTCATTTGGAGTCTATTCACAAGGTTTGAAGCAATCGTTGGATAAAACGAGCGTGAGTTTGACAAGTTTTGAATTTAAACAAATGAACACATATAAGACACTACTAGGACGCTAAACTCGAGTCCTTAAAAGATGAAATGCTTTTTTTGTTTCAAAAGTACACTATTTTTTCATTTGGAGTCTATTCACAAGGTTTGAAGTAATCGTTGGATAAAACGAGCGTGAGTTTGACAAGTTTTGAATTTGAACAAATGAACACATATGAGACACTACTAGGATGCTAAACTCGAGTCCTGAAAAGGTCAAATGCTTTTTTTGTTTCAAAAGTACACTATTTTTTCTTTTGGCGTCTATTCACAAGGTTTTAAGAAATCGTTGGATAAAACGAGCGTGAGTTTGACTAGCTTTTGAATTTGAACAAATGAACACATATGAGACACTACTAGGACGCTAAACTCAAGTCTTTAAAAGATCAAATACTTCTTTTGTTTCGAAAGTACACTATTTTTTCATTTGGAGTTTATTTGCACGATTTTAATCATTCGTGGGAGAAAACGAGCGTGAGTTTGACTAGCTTTTGAATTTGAACAAATGAACACATATAAGACACTACTAGGACGCTAAACTCGAGTCCTTAAAAGATCAAATGCTTTTTTGGTTTCAAAAGTACACTATTTTTCCTTTTGGAATCTATTCAGAAGGTTTTAAGCAATAGTTGGATAAAACGAGCGTGAGTTTGACTAGCTTTTGAATTTGAACAAATGAACACATATGAGACACTACTAGGACGCTAAACTCGAGTCCTTAAAAGATGAAATGCTTTTTTTGCTTCAAAAATACACTATTTTTTCATTTCGAGTCTATTCACAAGGTTTTAAGCAATCCTGGGATACAACGAGCGTGAGTTTGACAAGTGTTGAATTTAAACAAATGAACACATATACGACACTACTAGGACGCTAAACTCGAGTCCTTAAAAGATCAAATGCGTTTTTTGTTTCAAAAGTACACTAATTTTTCATTTGGAGTCTATTCACAAGGTTTTAAGCACTCGTTGGATAAAACGAGCGTGAGTTTGACAAGTTTTGAATTTAAACAAATGAACACATATAAGACACTACTAGGACGCTAAACTCAAGTCCTTAAAAGATGAAATGCTTTTTTTTTTGAAAAGTACACTATTTTTTCATTTGGAGTCTATTCACAAGGTTTGAAGCAATCATTGGATAAAACGAGCGTGAGTTTGACAAGTTTTGAATTTAAACAAATGAACACATATAAGACACTACTAGGATGCTAAACTCGAGTCCTTAAAAGCTGAAATGTTTTTTTTGTTTCAAAAGTACACTATTTTTTCATTTGGAGTCTATTCAGAAGGTTTGAAGTAATCGTTGGATAAAACGAGCGTGAGTTTGACAAGTTTTGAATTTGAACAAATGAACACATATGAGACACTACTAGGACGCTAAACTCGAGTCCTTAAAAGATCAAATGCTTTTTTTGTTTCAAAAATACACAATTTTTTCATTTCGAGTCTATTCACAAGGTTTTAAGCAATCCTGGGATACAACGAGCGTGAGTTTGACAAGTGTTGAATGTAAACAAATGAACACATATACGACACTACTAGGACGCTAAACTCGAGTCCTTAAAAGATCAAATGCTTTTTTTTTTGAAAAGTACACTAATTTTTCATTTGGAGTCTATTCACAAGGTTTGAAGCAATCGTTGGATAAAACGAGCGTGAGTTTGACAAGTTTTGAATTTAAACAAATGAACACATATAAGACACTACTAGGACGCTAAACTCGAGTCCTTAAAAGATGAAATGCTTTTTTTGTTTGAAATGTACACTATTTTTTCATTTGGAGTCTATTCACAAGGTTTGAAGCAATCGTTGGATAAAACGAGCGTGAGTTTGACAAGTTTTGAATTTAAACAAATGAACACATATAAGACACTACTAGGACGCTAAACTCGAGTCCTTAAAAGATGAAATGCTTTTTTTGTTTCAAAAGTACACTATTTTTTCATTTGGAGTCTATTCACAAGGTTTGAAGTAATCGTTGGATAAAACGAGCGTGAGTTTGACAAGTTTCGAATTTGAACAAATGAACACATATGAGACACTACTAGGATGCTAAACTCGAGTCCTGAAAAGGTCAAATGCTTTTTTTGTTTCAAAAGTACACTATTTTTTCTTTTGGCGTCTATTCACAAGGTTTTAAGCAACCGTTGGATAAAACGAGCGTGAGTTTGACTAGCTTTTGAATTTGAACAAATGAACACATATGAGACACTACTAGGACGCTAAACTCAAGTCTTTAAAAGATCAAATACTTCTTTTGTTTCGAAAGTACACTATTTTTTCATTTGGAGTCTATTTGCACGATTTTAATCATTCGTGGGAGAAAACGAGCGTGAGTTTGACTAGCTTTTGAATTTGAACAAATGAACACATATAAGACACTACTAGGACGCTAAACTCGAGTCCTTAAAAGATCAAATGCTTTTTTGGTTTCAAAAGTACACTATTTTTCCTTTTGGAATCTATTCAGAAGGTTTTAAGCAATAGTTGGATAAAACGAGCGTGAGTTTGACTAGCTTTTGAATTTGAACAAATGAACACATATGAGACACTACTAGGACGCTAAACTCGAGTCCTTAAAAGATCAAATGCTTTTTTTGTTTCAAAAATACACTATTTTTTCATTTCGAGTCTATTCACAAGGTTTTAAGCAATCCTGGGATACAACGAGCGTGAGTTTGACAAGTGTTGAATTTAAACAAATGAACACATATACGACACTACTAGGACGCTAAACTCGAGTCCTTAAAAGATCAAATGCTTTTTTTGTTTCAAAAGTACACTAATTTTTCATTTGGAGTCTATTCACAAGGTTTGAAGCAATCGTTGGATAAAACGAGTGTGAGTTTAACAAGTTTTGAATTTAAACAAATGAACACATATAAGACACTACTAGGACGCTAAACTCGAGTCCTTAAAAGATGAAATGCTTTTTTTGTTTCAAAAGTACACTATTTTTCCATTTGGAGTCTATTCACAAGGTTTGAAGTAATCGTTGGATAAAACGAGCATGAGTTTGACAAGTTTTGAATTTAAACAATTGAACACATATAAGACACTACTAGGACGCTAAACTCGAGTCCTGAAAAGATCAAATGCTTTTTTTGTTTCAAAAGTACACTATTTTTTCATTTGGAGTCTATTTGCACGATTTTAAGCATTCGTGGGAGAAAACGAGCGTGAGTTTGACTAGCTTTTGAATTTGAACGAATGAACACATATGAGACACTACTAGGACGCTAAACTTGAGTCCTTAAAAGATCAAATGCTTTTTTTGTTTCAAAAATACACTATTTTTTCATTTCGAGTCTATTCACAAGGTTTTAAGCAATCTCTGGATACAACGAGCGTGAGTTTGACAAGTGTTGAATTTAAACAAATGAACACATATAAGACCTTACTAGGATGCTAAACTCGAGTCCTTAAAAGATCAAATGCTTTTTTTGTTTCAAAAGTACACTATTTTTTATTTTTGGTATATATTCACAAGGTTATAAGGAATCGTTGGATAAAACGAGCGTGAGTTTGACAAGTTTTGAATTTAAACAAATGAACGCATATAAGACACTACTAGGACGCTAAACACGAGTCCTTAAAAGATCAAATGCTTCTTTTGTTTCAAAAGTACACTATTTTTTCATTTGGAGTCTATTTGCACGATTTTAAGCATTCGTGGGAGAAAACGAGCGTGAGTTTGACAAGTTTTGAATTTGAACAAATGAACACATATGAGACACTACTAGGACGCTAAACTCGAGTCCTTAAAAGATCAAATGCTTTTTTTGTTTCAAAAATACACTATTTTTTCATTTCGAGTCTATTCACAAGGTTTTAAGCAATCTTGGGATACAACGAGCGTGAGTTTGACAAGTGTTGAATTTAAACAAATGAACACATATAAGACACTACTAGGATGCTAAACTCGAGTCCTTAAAAGATGAAATGCTTTTTTTGTTTCAAAAGTACACTATTTTTTCATTTGGAGTCTATTCACAAGGTTTGAAGTAATCGTTGGATAAAACGAGCGTGAGTTTGACAAGTTTTGAATCTAAACAATTGAACACATATAAGACACTACTAGGACGCTAAACTCGAGTCCTGAAAAGATCAAATGCTTTTTTTGTTTCAAAAGTACACTATTTTTTCATTTGGAGTCTATTTGCACGATTTTAAGCATTCGTGGGAGAAAACGAGCGTGAGTTTGACTAGCTTTTGAATTTGAACGAATGAATGAACACATATGAGACACTACTAGGATGCTAAACTCGAGTCCTTAAAAGATCAAATGCTTTTTTTGTTTCAAAAGTACACTATTTTTTATTTTTCGTATATATTCACAAGGTTATAAGGAATCGTTGGATAAAACGAGCGTGAGTTTGACAAGTTTTGAATTTAAACAAATGAACGCATATAAGACACTACTAGGACGCTAAACACGAGTCCTTAAAAGATCAAATGCTTCTTTTGTTTCAAAAGTACACTATTTTTTCATTTGGAGTCTATTTGCACGATTTTAAGCATTCGTGGGAGAAAACGAGCGTGAGTTTGACTAGCTTTTGAATTTGAACAAATGAACACATATGAGACACTACTAGGACGCTAAACTTGAGTCCTTAAAAGATCAAATGCTTTTTTTGTTTCAAAAATAGACTATTTTTTCATTTCGAGTCTATTCACAAGGTTTTAAGCAATCTTGGGATACAACGAGCGTGAGTTTGACAAGTGTTGAATTTAAACAAATGAACACATATAAGACACTACTAGGACGCTAAACTCGAGTCCTTAAAAGATCAAATGCTTTTTTTGTTTCAAAAGTACACTATTTTTTCATCTGGAGTCTATTCACAAGGTTTTAAGCAATCGTTGGATAAAACGAGCGTGAGTTTGACATGTTTCGAATTTAAACAAATGAACACATATGAGACACTACTAGGACGCTAAACTCGAGTCCTTAAAAGATCAAATGTTTTTTTTGTTTCAAAAGTACACTGTTTTTTCTTTTGGAGTCTATTCACAAGGTTTTAAGCATTCGTGGGAGAAAACGAGCGTGAGTTTGACTAGCTTTTGAATTTGAACAAATGAACACATATGAGACACTACTAGGACGCTAAACTAGAGTCCTTAAAAGATCAAATGCTTTTTTTGTTTCAAAAATACACTATTTTTTCATTTCGAGTCTATTCACAAGGTTTTAAGCAATCTCTGGATACAACGAGCGTGAGTTTGACAAGTGTTGAATTTAAACAAATGAACACATATAAGACCTTACTAGGATGCTAAACTCGAGTCCTTAAAAGATCAAATGCTTTTTTTGTTTCAAAAGTACACTATTTTTTATTTTTGGTATATATTCACAAGGTTATAAGGAATCGTTGGATAAAACGAGCGTGAGTTTGACAAGTTTTGAATTTAAACAAATGAACGCATATAAGACACTACTAGGACGCTAAACACGAGTCCTTAAAAGATCAAATGCTTCTTTTGTTTCAAAAGTACACTATTTTTTCATTTGGAGTCTATTTGCACGATTTTAAGCATTCGTGGGAGAAAACGAGCGTGAGTTTGACTAGCTTTTGAATTTGAACAAATGAACACATATGAGACACTACTAGGACGCTAAACTTGAGTCCTTAAAAGATCAAATGCTTTTTTTGTTTCAAAAATACACTATTTTTTCATTTCGAGTCTATTCACAAGGTTTTAAGCAATCTTGGGATACAACGAGCGTGAGTTTGACAAGTGTTGAATTTAAACAAATGAACACATATAAGACACTACTAGGACGCTAAACTCGAGTCCTTAAAAGATGAAATGCTTTTTTTGTTTCAACAGTACACTAGTTTTTCTTTTGGAGTCTATTCACAAGGTTTTAAGCAATCGATGGATAAAACGAGCGTGAGTTTCACTAGCTTTTGATTTTGAAAAAATGAACACATATGAGACACTACTAGGACGCTAAACTCGAGTCCTTAAAAGATCAAATGCTTCTTTTGTTTCGAAAGTACACTATTTTTTCATTTGGAGTCTATTTGCACGATTTTAATCATTCGTGGGAGAAAACGAGCGTGAGTTTGACTAGCTTTTGAATTTGAACAAATGAACACATATAAGACACTACTAGGACGCTAAACTCGAGTCCTTAAAAGATCAAATGCTTTTTTTGTTTCAAAAGTACACTATTTTTCCTTTTGGAATCTATTCAGAAGGTTTTAAGCAATCGTTGGATAAAACGAGCGTGAGTTTGACTAGCTTTTGAATTTGAACAAATGAACACATATGAGACACTACTAGGATGCTAAACTCAAGTCCTTAAAAGATCAAATGCTTTTTTTGTTTCGAAAATACACTATTTTTTCATTTCGAGTCTATTGACAAGGTTTTAAGCAATCCTGGGATACAACGAGCGTGAGTTTGACAAGTGTTGAATTTAAACAAATGAACACATATACGACACTACTAGGACGCTAAACTCGAGTCCTAAAAAGATCAAATGCTTTTTTTGTTTCAAAAGTACACTAATTTTTCATTTGGAGTCTATTCACAAGGTTTTAAGCAATCGTTGGATAAAACGAGCGTGAGTTTGACAAGTTTTGAATTTAAACAAATGAACACATATAAGACACTACTAGGACGCTAAACTCGAGTCCTTAGAAGATGAAATGCTTTTTTTGTTTGAAAAGTACACTATTTTTTCATTTGGAGTCTATTCACAAGGTTTGAAGCAATCGTTGGATAAAACGAGCGTGAGTTTGACAAGTTTTGAATTTAAACAAATGAACACATATACGACACTACTAGGATGCTAAACTCGAGTCCTTAAAAGATGAAATGCTTTTTTTGTTTCAAAAGTACACTATTTTTTCATTTGGAGTCTATTCACAAGGTTTGAAGTAATCGTTGGATAAAACGAGCGTGAGTTTGACAAGTTTTGAATTTAAACAATTGAACACATATACGACACTACTAGGACGCTAAACTCGAGTCCTGAAAAGATCAAATGCTTTTTTAGTTTTAAAAGTACACTATTTTTTCATTTGGAGTCTATTTGCACGATTTTAAGCATTCGTGGGAGAAAACGAGCGTGAGTTTGACTAGCTTTTGAATTTGAACGAATGAACACATATGAGACACTACTAGGACGCTAAACTTGAGTCCTTAAAAGATCAAATGCTTTTTTTGTTTCAAAAATACACTAATTTTTCATTTGGAGTCTATTCACAAGGTTTTAAGCAATCGTTGGATAAAACGAGCGTGAGTTTGACAAGTGTTGAATTTAAACAAATGAACACATATAAGACCTTACTAGGATGCTAAACTCGAGTCCTTAAAAGATCAAATGCTTTTTTTGTTTCAAAAGTACACTATTTTTTCATTTGGAGTGTATTCACAAGGTTTTAACCAATCGTTGGATAAAACGAGCGTGAGTTTGACATGTTTCGAATTTAAACAAATGAACACATATGAGACACTACTAGGACGCTAAACTCGAGTCCTTAAAAGATCAAATGCTTTTTTTGTTTCAAAAGTACACTGTTTTTTCTTCTGGAGTCTATTCACAAGGTTTTAAGCATTCGTGGGAGAAAACGAGCGTGAGTTTGACTAGCTTTTGAATTTGAACAAATGAACACATATGAGACACTACTAGGACGCTAAACTTGAGTCCTTAAAAGATCAAATGCTTTTTTTGTTTCAAAAATACACTATTTTTTCATTTCGAGTCTATTCACAAGGTTTTAAGCAATCTTGGGATACAACGAGCGTGAGTTTGACAAGTGTTGAATTTAAACAAATGAACACATATAAGACACTACTAGGACGCTAAACTCGAGTCCTTAAAAGATCAAATGCTTTTTTTGTTTCAAAAGTACACTATTTTTTCATTTGGAGTCTATTCACAAGGTTTGAAGTAATCGTTGGATAAAACGAGCGTGAGTTTGACAAGTTTTGAATTTGAACAAATGAACACATATGAGACACTACTAGGACGCTAAACTCGAGTCCTTAAAAGATCAAATGCTTTTTTTGTTTCAAAAGTACACTAATTTTTCATTTGGAGTCTATTCACAAGGTTTTAAGCACTCGTTGGATAAAACGAGCGTGAGTTTGACAAGTTTTGAATTTAAACAAATGAACACATATAAGACACTACTAGGACGCTAAACTCGACTCCTTAAAAGATGAAATGCTTTTTTTGTTTCAAAAGTACACTATTTTTTCATTTGGAGTCTATTCACAAGGTTTGAAGTAATCGTTGGATAAAACGAGCGTGAGTTTGACAAGTTTTGAATTTGCACAAATGAACACATATGAGACACTACTAGGACGCTAAACTCGAGTCCTTAAAAGATCAAATGCTTTTTTTGTTTCAAAAATACACTATTTTTTTATTTCGAATCTATTCACAAGGTTTTAAGCAATCCTGGGATACAACGAGCGTGCGTTTGACAAGTGTTGAATTTAAACAAATGAACACATATACGACACTACTAGGACGCTAAACTCGAGTCCTTAAAAGATCAAATGCTTTTTTTGTTTGAAAAGTACACTATTTTTTCATTTGGAGTCTATTCACAAGGTTTTAAGCACTCGTTGGATAAAATGAGCGTGAGTTTGACAAGTTTTGAATTTGAACAAATGAACACATATGAGACACTACTAGGACGCTAAACTCGAGTCCTTAAAAGATCAAATGCTTTTTTTGTTTCAAAAATACACTATTTTTTCATTTCGAGTCTATTCACAAGGTTTTAAGCAATCCTGGGATACAACGAGCGTGAGTTTGACAAGTGTTGAATTTAAACAAATGAACACATATACGACACTACTAGGACGCTAAACTCGAGTCCTTAAAAGATCAAATGCTTTTTTTGTTTCAAAAGTACACTAATTTTTCATTTGGAGTCTATTCACAAGGTTTTAAGCAATCGTTGGATAAAACGAGCGTGAGTTTGACAAGTTTTGAATTTAAACAAATGAACACATATAAGACCTTACTAGGATGCTAAACTCGAGTCCTTAAAAGATCAAATGCTTTTTATGTTTCAAAAGTACACTATTTTTTATTTTTGGTATATATTCACAAGGTTATAAGGAATCGTTGGATAAAACGAGCGTGAGTTTGACAAGTTTTGAATTTAAACAAATGAACGCATATAAGACACTACTAGGACGCTAAACACGAGTCCTTAAAAGATCAAATGCTTCTTTTGTTTCAAAAGTACACTATTTTTTGATTTGGAGTCTATTTGCACGATTTTAAGCATTCGTGGGAGAAAACGAGCGTGAGTTTGACTAGCTTTTGAATTTGAACAAATGAACACATATGAGACACTACTAGGACGCTAAACTTGAGTCCTTAAAAGATCAAATGCTTTTTTTGTTTCAAAAATACACTATTTTTTCATTTCGAGTCTATTCACAAGGTTTTAAGCAATCTTGGGATACAACGAGCGTGAGTTTGACAAGTGTTGAATTTAAACAAATGAACACATATAAGACACTACTAGGACGCTAAACTCGAGTCCTTAAAAGATGAAATGCTTTTTTTGTTTCAAAAGTACACTATTTTTTCATTTGGAGTCTATTCACAAGGTTTTAAGCAATCGTTGGATAAAACGAGCGTGAGTTTGACATGTTTCGAATTTAAACAAATGAACACATATGAGACACTACTAGGACGCTAAACTCGAGTCCTTAAAAGATCAAATGCTTTTTTTGTTTCAAAAGTACACTGTTTTTTCTTTTGGAGTCTATTCACAAGGTTTTAAGCATTCGTGGGAGAAAACGAGCGTGAGTTTGACTAGCTTTTGAATTTGAACAAATGAACACATATGAGACACTACTAGGACGCTAAACTAGAGTCCTTAAAAGATCAAATGCTTTTTTTGTTTCAACAGTACACTAGTTTTTCTTTTGGAGTCTATTCACAAGGTTTTAAGCAATCGATGGATAAAACGAGCGTGAGTTTCACTAGCTTTTGATTTTGAAAAAATGAACACATATGAGACACTACTAGGACGCTAAACTCGAGTCCTTAAAAGATCAAATGCTTTTTTTGTTTCAAAAGTACACAATTTTTTCTTTTGGCGTCTATTCACAAGGTTTTAAGCAATCGTTGGATAAAACGAGCGTGAGTTTGACTAGCTTTTGAATTTGAACAAATGAACACATATGAGACACTACTAGGACGCTAAACTCGAGTCTTTAAAAGATCAAATACTTCTTTTGTTTCGAAAGTACACTATTTTTTCATTTGGAGTCTATTTGCACGATTTTAATCATTCGTGGGAGAAAACGAGCGTGAGTTTGACTAGCTTTTGAATTTGAACAAATGAACACATATAAGACACTACTAGGACGCTAAACTCGAGTCCTTAAAAGATCAAATGCTTTTTTTGTTTCAAAAGTACACTATTTTTCCTTTTGGAATCTATTCAGAAGGTTTTAAGCAATCGTTGGATAAAACGAGCGTGAGTTTGACTAGCTTTTGAATTTGAACAAATGAACACATATGAGACACTACTAGGACGCTAAACTTGAGTCCTTAAAAGATCAAATGCTTTTTTTGTTTCAAAAATACACTATTTTTTCATTTCGAGTCTATTCACAAGGTTTTAAGCAATCTTGGGATACAACGAGCGTGAGTTTGACAAGTGTTGAATTTAAACAAATGAACACATATAAGACACTACTAGGACGCTAAACTCGAGTCCTTAAAAGATCAAATGCTTTTTTTGTTTCAAAAGTACACTATTTTTTCATTTGGAGTCTATTCACAAGGTTTGAAGTAATCGTTGGATAAAACGAGCGTGAGTTTGACAAGTTTTGAATTTGAACAAATGAACACATATGAGACACTACTAGGACGCTAAACTCGAGTCCTTAAAAGATCAAATGCTTTTTTTGTTTCAAAAGTACACTAATTTTTCATTTGGAGTCTATTCACAAGGTTTTAAGCACTCGTTGGATAAAACGAGCGTGAGTTTGACAAGTTTTGAATTTAAACAAATGAACACATATAAGACACTACTAGGACGCTAAACTCGACTCCTTAAAAGATGAAATGCTTTTTTTGTTTCAAAAGTACACTATTTTTTCATTTGGAGTCTATTCACAAGGTTTGAAGTAATCGTTGGATAAAACGAGCGTGAGTTTGACAAGTTTTGAATTTGCACAAATGAACACATATGAGACACTACTAGGACGCTAAACTCGAGTCCTTAAAAGATCAAATGCTTTTTTTGTTTCAAAAATACACTATTTTTTTATTTCGAATCTATTCACAAGGTTTTAAGCAATCCTGGGATACAACGAGCGTGCGTTTGACAAGTGTTGAATTTAAACAAATGAACACATATACGACACTACTAGGACGCTAAACTCGAGTCCTTAAAAGATCAAATGCTTTTTTTGTTTGAAAAGTACACTATTTTTTCATTTGGAGTCTATTCACAAGGTTTTAAGCACTCGTTGGATAAAATGAGCGTGAGTTTGACAAGTTTTGAATTTGAACAAATGAACACATATGAGACACTACTAGGACGCTAAACTCGAGTCCTTAAAAGATCAAATGCTTTTTTTGTTTCAAAAATACACTATTTTTTCATTTCGAGTCTATTCACAAGGTTTTAAGCAATCCTGGGATACAACGAGCGTGAGTTTGACAAGTGTTGAATTTAAACAAATGAACACATATACGACACTACTAGGACGCTAAACTCGAGTCCTTAAAAGATCAAATGCTTTTTTTGTTTCAAAAGTACACTAATTTTTCATTTGGAGTCTATTCACAAGGTTTTAAGCAATCGTTGGATAAAACGAGCGTGAGTTTGACAAGTTTTGAATTTAAACAAATGAACACATATAAGACCTTACTAGGATGCTAAACTCGAGTCCTTAAAAGATCAAATGCTTTTTATGTTTCAAAAGTACACTATTTTTTATTTTTGGTATATATTCACAAGGTTATAAGGAATCGTTGGATAAAACGAGCGTGAGTTTGACAAGTTTTGAATTTAAACAAATGAACGCATATAAGACACTACTAGGACGCTAAACACGAGTCCTTAAAAGATCAAATGCTTCTTTTGTTTCAAAAGTACACTATTTTTTGATTTGGAGTCTATTTGCACGATTTTAAGCATTCGTGGGAGAAAACGAGCGTGAGTTTGACTAGCTTTTGAATTTGAACAAATGAACACATATGAGACACTACTAGGACGCTAAACTTGAGTCCTTAAAAGATCAAATGCTTTTTTTGTTTCAAAAATACACTATTTTTTCATTTCGAGTCTATTCACAAGGTTTTAAGCAATCTTGGGATACAACGAGCGTGAGTTTGACAAGTGTTGAATTTAAACAAATGAACACATATAAGACACTACTAGGACGCTAAACTCGAGTCCTTAAAAGATGAAATGCTTTTTTTGTTTCAAAAGTACACTATTTTTTCATTTGGAGTCTATTCACAAGGTTTTAAGCAATCGTTGGATAAAACGAGCGTGAGTTTGACATGTTTCGAATTTAAACAAATGAACACATATGAGACACTACTAGGACGCTAAACTCGAGTCCTTAAAAGATCAAATGCTTTTTTTGTTTCAAAAGTACACTGTTTTTTCTTTTGGAGTCTATTCACAAGGTTTTAAGCATTCGTGGGAGAAAACGAGCGTGAGTTTGACTAGCTTTTGAATTTGAACAAATGAACACATATGAGACACTACTAGGACGCTAAACTAGAGTCCTTAAAAGATCAAATGCTTTTTTTGTTTCAACAGTACACTAGTTTTTCTTTTGGAGTCTATTCACAAGGTTTTAAGCAATCGATGGATAAAACGAGCGTGAGTTTCACTAGCTTTTGATTTTGAAAAAATGAACACATATGAGACACTACTAGGACGCTAAACTCGAGTCCTTAAAAGATCAAATGCTTTTTTTGTTTCAAAAGTACACAATTTTTTCTTTTGGCGTCTATTCACAAGGTTTTAAGCAATCGTTGGATAAAACGAGCGTGAGTTTGACTAGCTTTTGAATTTGAACAAATGAACACATATGAGACACTACTAGGACGCTAAACTCGAGTCTTTAAAAGATCAAATACTTCTTTTGTTTCGAAAGTACACTATTTTTTCATTTGGAGTCTATTTGCACGATTTTAATCATTCGTGGGAGAAAACGAGCGTGAGTTTGACTAGCTTTTGAATTTGAACAAATGAACACATATAAGACACTACTAGGACGCTAAACTCGAGTCCTTAAAAGATCAAATGCTTTTTTTGTTTCAAAAGTACACTATTTTTCCTTTTGGAATCTATTCAGAAGGTTTTAAGCAATCGTTGGATAAAACGAGCGTGAGTTTGACTAGCTTTTGAATTTGAACAAATGAACACATATGAGACACTACTAGGACGCTAAACTCAAGTCCTTAAAAGATCAAATGCTTTTTTTGTTTCAAAAATACACTATTTTTTCATTTCGAGTCTATTCACAAGGTTTTAAGCAATCCTGGGATACAACGAGCGTGAGTTTGACAAGTGTTGAATTTAAACAAATGAACACATATACGACACTACTAGGACGCTAAACTCGAGTCCTTAAAAGATCAAATGCTTTTTTTGTTTCAAAAGTACACTAATTTTTCATTTGGAGTCTATTCACAAGGTTTTAAGCAATCGTTGGATAAAACGAGCGTGAGTTTGACAAGTTTTGAATTTAAACAAATGAACACATATAAGACACTACTAGGACGCTAAACTCGAGTCCTTAAAAGATGAAATGCTTTTTTTGTTTGAAAAGTACACTATTTTTTCATTTGGAGTCTATTCACAAGGTTTGAAGCAATCGTTGGATAAAACGAGCGTGAGTTTGACAAGTTTTGAATTTAAACAAATGAACACATATACGACACTACTAGGATGCTAAACTCGAGTCCTTAAAAGATGAAATGCTTTTTTTGTTTCAAAAGTACAATATTTTTTCATTTGGAGTCTATTCACAAGGTTTGAAGTAATCGTTGGATAAAACGAGCGTGAGTTTGACAAGTTTTGAATTTAAACAATTGAACACATATAAGACACTACTAGGACGCTAAACTCGAGTCCTGAAAAGATCAAATGCTTTTTTTGTTTCAAAAGTACACTATTTTTTCTTTTGGCGTCTATTCACAAGGTTTTAAGCAATCGTTGGATAAAACGAGCGTGAGTTTGACTAGCTTTTGAATTTGAACAAATGAACACATATGAGACACTACTAGGACGCTAAACTCGAGTCTTTAAAAGATCAAATACTTCTTTTGTTTCGAAAGTACACTATTTTTTCATTTGGAGTCTATTTGCACGATTTTAATCATTCGTGGGAGAAAACGAGCGTGAGTTTGACTAGCTTTTGAATTTGAACAAATGAACACATATAAGACACTACTAGGACGCTAAACTCGAGTCCTGAAAAGATCAAATGCTTTTTTTGTGTCAAAAGTACCCTATTTTTTCTTTTGGCGTCTATTCACAAGGTTTGAAGTAATCGTTGGATAAAACGAGCGTGAGTTTGACTAGCTTTTGAATTTGAACAAATGAACACATATGAGACACTACTAGGACGCTAAACTCAAGTCCTTAAAAGATCAAATGCTTTTTTTGTTTCAAAAATACACTATTTTTTAATTTGGAGTCTATTCACAAGGTTTGAAGTAATCGTTGGATAAAACGAGCGTGAGTTTGACAACTTTTGAATTTGAACAAATGAACACATATGAGACACTACTAGGACGCTAAACTCGAGTCCTTAAAAGATCAAATGCTTTTTTTGTTTCAAAAATACACTATTTTTTCATTTGGAGTCTATTCACAAGGTTTGAAGTAATCGTTGGATAAAACGAGCGTGAGTTTGACAAGTTTTGAATTTAAACAATTGAACACATATAAGACACTACTAGGACGCTAAACTCGAGTCCTGAAAAGATCAAATGCTTTTTTTGTTTCAAAAGTACACTATTTTTTCTTTTGGCGTCTATTCACAAGGTTTTAAGCAATCGTTGGATAAAACGAGTGTGAGTTTGACTAGCTTTTGAATTTGAACAAATGAACACATATGAGACACTAGTAGGACGCTAAACTCGAGTCTTTAAAAGATCAAATACTTCTTTTGTTTCGAAAGTACACTATTTTTTCATTTGGAGTCTATTTGCACGATTTTAATCATTCGTGGGAGAAAACGAGCGTGAGTTTGACTAGCTTTTGAATTTGAACAAATGAACACATATAAGACACTACTAGGACGCTAGACTCGAGTCCTTAAAAGATCAAATGCTTTTTTTTGTTTCAAAAGTACACTATTTTTCCTTTTGGAATCTATTCAGAAGGTTTTAAGCAATCGTTGGATAAAACGAGCGTGAGTTTGACTAGCTTTTGAATTTGAACAAATGAACACATATGAGACACTACTAGGACGCTAAACTCAAGTCCTTAAAAGATCAAATGCTTTTTTTGTTTCAAAAATACACTATTTTTTCATTTCGAGTCTATTCACAAGGTTTTAAGCAATCCTGGGATACAACGAGCGTGAGTTTGACAAGTGTTGAATTTAAACAAATGAACACATATACGACACTACTAGGATGCTAAACTTGAGTCCTTAAAAGATCAAATGCTTTTTTTGTTTCAAAAGTACACTAATTTTTCATTTGGAGTCTATTCACAAGGTTTTAAGCAATCGTTGGATAAAACGAGCGTGAGTTTGACAAGTTTTGAATTTAAACAAATGAACACATATAAGACACTACTAGGACGCTAAACTCGAGTCCTTAAAAGATGAAATGCTTTTTTTGTTTGAAAAGTACACTATTTTTTCATTTGGAGTCTATTCACAAGGTTTGAAGCAATCGTTGGATAAAACGAGCGTGAGTTTGACAAGTTTTGAATTTAAACAAATGAACACATATACGACACTACTAGGATGCTAAACTCGAGTCCTTAAAAGATGAAATGCTTTTTTTGTTTCAAAAGTACACTATTTTTTCATTTGGAGTCTATTCACAAGGTTTGAAGTAATCGTTGGATAAAACGAGTGTGAGTTTGACAAGTTTTGAATTTAAACAATTGAACACATATAAGACACTACTAGGACGCTAAACTCGAGTCCTGAAAAGATCAAATGCTTTTTTTGTTTCAAAAGTACACTATTTTTTCTTTTGGTGTCTATTCACAAGGTTTTAAGCAATCGTTGGATAAAACGAGCGTGAGTTTGACTAGCTTTTGAATTTGAACAAATGAACACATATGAGACACTACTAGGACGCTAAACTCGAGTCTTTAAAAGATCAAATACTTCTTTTTTTTCGAAAGTACACTATTTTTTCATTTGGAGTCTATTTGCACGATTTTAATCATTCGTGGGAGAAAACGAGCGTGAGTTTGACTAGCTTTTGAATTTGAACAAATGAACACATATAAGACACTACTAGGACGCTAAACTCGAGTCCTGAAAAGATCAAATGCTTTTTTTGTTTCAAAAGTACACTATTTTTTCTTTTGGCGTCTATTGACAAGGTTTTAAGCAATCGTTGGATAAAACGAGCGTGAGTTTGACTAGCTTTTGAATTTGAACAAATGAACACATATAAGACACTACTAGGACGCTAAACTCGAGTCCTGAAAAGATCAAATGCTTTTTTTGTTTCAAAAGTACACTATTTTTTCTTTTGGCGTCTATTGACAAGGTTTTAAGCAATCGTTGGATAAAACGAGCGTGAGTTTGACTAGCTTTTGAATTTGAACAAATGAACACATATAAGACACTACTAGGACGCTAAACTCGAGTCCTGAAAAGATCAAATGCTTTTTTTGTTTCAAAAGTACACTATTTTTTCTTTTGGCGTCTATTGACAAGGTTTTAAGCAATCGTTGGATAAAACGAGCGTGAGTTTGACTAGCTTTTGAATTTGAACAAATGAACACATATAAGACACTACTAGGACGCTAAACTCGAGTCCTTAAAAGATCAAATGCTTTTTTTGTTTCAAAAGTACACTATTTTTCCTTTTGGAATCTATTCAGAAGGTTTTAAGCAATCGTTGGATAAAACGAGCGTGAGTTTGACTAGCTTTTGAATTTGAACAAATGAACACATATGAGACACTACTAGGACGCTAAACTCAAGTCCTTAAAAGATCAAATGCTTTTTTTGTTTCAAAAATACACTATTTTTTCATTTCGAGTCTATTCACAAGGTTTTAAGCAATCCTGGGATACAACGAGCGTGAGTTTGACAAGTGTTGAATTTAAACAAATGAACACATATACGACACTACTAGGACGCTAAACTCGAGTCCTTAAAAGATCAAATGCTTTTTTTGTTTCAAAAGTACACTAATTTTTCATTTGGAGTCTATTCACAAGGTTTTAAGCAATCGTTGGATAAAACGAGCGTGAGTTTGACAAGTTTTGAATTTAAACAAATGAACACATATAAGACACTACTAGGACGCTAAACTCGAGTCCTTAAAAGATGAAATGCTTTTTTTGTTTGAAAAGTACACTATTTTTTCATTTGGAGTCTATTCACAAGGTTTGAAGCAATCGTTGGATAAAACGAGCGTGAGTTTGACAAGTTTTGAATTTAAACAAATGAACACATATACGACACTACTAGGATGCTAAACTCGAGTCCTTAAAAGATGAAATGCTTTTTTTGTTTCAAAAGTACAATATTTTTTCATTTGGAGTCTATTCACAAGGTTTGAAGTAATCGTTGGATAAAACGAGCGTGAGTTTGACAAGTTTTGAATTTAAACAATTGAACACATATAAGACACTACTAGGACGCTAAACTCGAGTCCTGAAAAGATCAAATGCTTTTTTTGTTTCAAAAGTACACTATTTTTTCTTTTGGCGTCTATTCACAAGGTTTTAAGCAATCGTTGGATAAAACGAGCGTGAGTTTGACTAGCTTTTGAATTTGAACAAATGAACACATATGAGACACTACTAGGACGCTAAACTCGAGTCTTTAAAAGATCAAATACTTCTTTTGTTTCGAAAGTACACTATTTTTTCATTTGGAGTCTATTTGCACGATTTTAATCATTCGTGGGAGAAAACGAGCGTGAGTTTGACTAGCTTTTGAATTTGAACAAATGAACACATATAAGACACTACTAGGACGCTAAACTCGAGTCCTGAAAAGATCAAATGCTTTTTTTGTGTCAAAAGTACCCTATTTTTTCTTTTGGCGTCTATTCACAAGGTTTGAAGTAATCGTTGGATAAAACGAGCGTGAGTTTGACTAGCTTTTGAATTTGAACAAATGAACACATATGAGACACTACTAGGACGCTAAACTCAAGTCCTTAAAAGATCAAATGCTTTTTTTGTTTCAAAAATACACTATTTTTTAATTTGGAGTCTATTCACAAGGTTTGAAGTAATCGTTGGATAAAACGAGCGTGAGTTTGACAACTTTTGAATTTGAACAAATGAACACATATGAGACACTACTAGGACGCTAAACTCGAGTCCTTAAAAGATCAAATGCTTTTTTTGTTTCAAAAATACACTATTTTTTCATTTGGAGTCTATTCACAAGGTTTGAAGTAATCGTTGGATAAAACGAGCGTGAGTTTGACAAGTTTTGAATTTAAACAATTGAACACATATAAGACACTACTAGGACGCTAAACTCGAGTCCTGAAAAGATCAAATGCTTTTTTTGTTTCAAAAGTACACTATTTTTTCTTTTGGCGTCTATTCACAAGGTTTTAAGCAATCGTTGGATAAAACGAGTGTGAGTTTGACTAGCTTTTGAATTTGAACAAATGAACACATATGAGACACTAGTAGGACGCTAAACTCGAGTCTTTAAAAGATCAAATACTTCTTTTGTTTCGAAAGTACACTATTTTTTCATTTGGAGTCTATTTGCACGATTTTAATCATTCGTGGGAGAAAACGAGCGTGAGTTTGACTAGCTTTTGAATTTGAACAAATGAACACATATAAGACACTACTAGGACGCTAGACTCGAGTCCTTAAAAGATCAAATGCTTTTTTTTGTTTCAAAAGTACACTATTTTTCCTTTTGGAATCTATTCAGAAGGTTTTAAGCAATCGTTGGATAAAACGAGCGTGAGTTTGACTAGCTTTTGAATTTAAACAAATGAACACATATGAGACACTACTAGGACGCTAAACTCAAGTCCTTAAAAGATCAAATGCTTTTTTTGTTTCAAAAATACACTATTTTTTCATTTCGAGTCTATTCACAAGGTTTTAAGCAATCCTGGGATACAACGAGCGTGAGTTTGACAAGTGTTGAATTTAAACAAATGAACACATATACGACACTACTAGGATGCTAAACTTGAGTCCTTAAAAGATCAAATGCTTTTTTTGTTTCAAAAGTACACTAATTTTTCATTTGGAGTCTATTCACAAGGTTTTAAGCAATCGTTGGATAAAACGAGCGTGAGTTTGACAAGTTTTGAATTTAAACAAATTAACACATATAAGACACTACTAGGACGCTAAACTCGAGTCCTTAAAAGATGAAATGCTTTTTTTGTTTGAAAAGTACACTATTTTTTCATTTGGAGTCTATTCACAAGGTTTGAAGCAATCGTTGGATAAAACGAGCGTGAGTTTGACAAGTTTTGAATTTAAACAAATGAACACATATACGACACTACTAGGATGCTAAACTCGAGTCCTTAAAAGATGAAATGCTTTTTTTGTTTCAAAAGTACACTATTTTTTCATTTGGAGTCTATTCACAAGGTTTGAAGTAATCGTTGGATAAAACGAGTGTGAGTTTGACAAGTTTTGAATTTAAACAATTGAACACATATAAGACACTACTAGGACGCTAAACTCGAGTCCTGAAAAGATCAAATGCTTTTTTTGTTTCAAAAGTACACTATTTTTTCTTTTGGTGTCTATTCACAAGGTTTTAAGCAATCGTTGGATAAAACGAGCGTGAGTTTGACTAGCTTTTGAATTTGAACAAATGAACACATATGAGACACTACTAGGACGCTAAACTCGAGTCTTTAAAAGATCAAATACTTCTTTTTTTTCGAAAGTACACTATTTTTTCATTTGGAGTCTATTTGCACGATTTTAATCATTCGTGGGAGAAAACGAGCGTGAGTTTGACTAGCTTTTGAATTTGAACAAATGAACACATATAAGACACTACTAGGACGCTAAACTCGAGTCCTGAAAAGATCAAATGCTTTTTTTGTTTCAAAAGTACACTATTTTTTCTTTTGGCGTCTATTGACAAGGTTTTAAGCAATCGTTGGATAAAACGAGCGTGAGTTTGACTAGCTTTTGAATTTGAACAAATGAACACATATAAGACACTACTAGGACGCTAAACTCGAGTCCTGAAAAGATCAAATGCTTTTTTTGTTTCAAAAGTACACTATTTTTTCTTTTGGCGTCTATTGACAAGGTTTTAAGCAATCGTTGGAGAAAACGAGCGTGAGTTTGACTAGCTTTTGAATTTGAACAAATGAACACATATAAGACACTACTAGGACGCTAAACTCGAGTCCTGAAAAGATCAAATGCTTTTTTTGTTTCAAAAGTACACTATTTTTCCTTTTGGAATCTATTCAGAAGGTTTTAAGCAATCGTTGGATAAAACGAGCGTGAGTTTGACTAGCTTTTGAATTTGAACAAATGAACACATATGAGACACTACTAGGACGCTAAACTCGAGTCCTTAAAAGATCAAATGCTTTTTTTGTTTCAAAAATACACTATTTTTTAATTTGGAGTCTATTCACAAGGTTTGAAGTAATCGTTGGATAAAACGAGCGTGAGTTTGAACAAATGAACACATATGAGACACTACTAGGACGCTAAACTCGAGTCCTTAAAAGATCAAATGCTTTTTTTGTTTCAAAAATACACTATTTTTTAATTTGGAGTCTATTCACAAGGTTTGAAGTAATCGTTGGATAAAACGAGCGTGAGTTTGACAACTTTTGAATTTGAACAAATGAACACATATGAGACACTACTAGGACGCTAAACTCGAGTCCTTAAAAGATCAAATGCTTTTTTTGTTTCAAAAATACACTATTTTTTCATTTCGAGTCTATTCACAAGGTTTGAAGTAATCGTTGGATAAAACGAGCGTGAGTTTGACAAGTTTTGAATTTAAACAAATGAACACATATAAGACACTACTAGGACGCTAAACTCCAGTCCTTAAAAGATGAAATGCTTTTTTTGTTTGAAAAGTACACTATTTTTTCATTTGGAGTCTATTCACAAGGTTTTAAGCACTCGTTGGATAAAACGAGCGTGAGTTTGACAAGTTTTGAATTTAAACAAATGAACACATATAAGACACTACTAGGACGCTAAACTCGAGTCCTTAAAAGATGAAATGCTTTTTTTGTTTCAAAAGTACACTATTTTTTCATTTGGAGTCTAATCACAAGGTTTTAAGCAATCGTTGGATAAAACGAGCGTGAGTTTGACTAGCTTTTGAATTTGAACAAATGAACACATATGAGACACTACTAGGACGCTAAACTCAAGTCTTTAAAAGATCAAATACTTCTTTTGTTTCGAAAGTACACTATTTTTTCATTTGGAGTCTATTTGCACGATTTTAATCATTCGTGGGAGAAAACGAGCGTGAATTTGACTAGCTTTTGAATTTGAACAAATGAACACATATGAGACACTACTAGGACGCTAAACTCGAGTCTTTAAAAGGTCAAATACTTCTTTTGTTTCGAAAGTACACTATTTTTTCATTTGGAGTCTATTTGCACGATTTTAATCATTCGTGGGAGAAAACGAGCGTGAGTTTGACTAGCTTTTGAATTTGAACAAGTGAACACATATAAGACACTACTAGGACGCTAAACTCGAGTCCTTAAAAGATCAAATGCTTTTTTTTGTTTCAAAAGTACACTATTTTTTCATTTGGAGTCTATTCATAAGGTTTGAAGTAATCGTTGGATAAAACGAGCGTGAGTTTGACAACTTTTGAATTTGAACAAATGAACACATATGAGACACTACTAGGACGCTAAACTCGAGTCCTTAAAAGATCAAATGCTTTTTTTGTTTCAAAAATACACTATTTTTTCATTTCGAGTCTATTCACAAGGTTTGAAGCAATCGTTGGATAAAACGAGCGTGAGTTTGACAAGTTTTGAATTTAAACAAATGAACACATATAAGACACTACTAGGACGCTAAACTCGAGTCCTTAAAAGATGAAATGCTTTTTTTTGTTTCAAAAGTACACTATTTTTTCATTTGGAGTCTATTCACAAGGTTTGAAGTAATCGTTGGATAAAACGAGCGGGAGTTTGACAAGTTTTGAATTTGAACAAATGAACACATATGAGACACTACTAGGACGCTAAACTCGAGTCCTTAAAAGATCAAATGCTTTTTTTGTTTCAAAAATACACTATTTTTTCATTTCGAGTCTATTCACAAGGTTTTAAGCAATCCTGGGATACAACGAGCGTGAGTTTGACAAGTGTTGAATTTAAACAAATGAACACATATACGACACTACTAGGACGCTAAACTCGAGTCCTTAAAAGATCAAATGCTTTTTTTGTTTCAAAAGTACACTAATTTTTCATTTGGAGTCTATTCACAAGGTTTTAAGCAATCGTTGGATAAAACGAGCGTGAGTTTGACAAGTTTTGAATTTAAACAAATGAACACATATAAGACACTACTAGGACGCTAAACTCGAGTCCTTAAAAGATGAAATGCTTTTTTTGTTTCAAAAGTACACTATTTTTTCATTTGGAGTCTATTCACAAGGTTTGAAGTAATCGTTGGATAAAACGAGCGTGAGTTTGACAAGTTTTGAATTTGAACAAATGAACACATATGAGACATTACTAGGACGCTAAACTCGAGTCCTTAAAAGATCAAATGCTTTTTTTGTTTCAAAAGTACACTAATTTTTCATTTGGAGTCTATTCACAAGGTTTTAAGCACTCGTTGGATAAAACGAGCGTGAGTTTGACAAGTTTTGAATTTAAACAAATGAACACATATAAGACACTACTAGGACGCTAAACTCCAGTCCTTAAAAGATGAAATGCTTTTTTTGTTTGAAAAGTACACTATTTTTTCATTTGGAGTCTATTCACAAGGTTTGAAGCAATCATTGGATAAAACGAGCGTGAGTTTGACAAGTTTTGAATTTAAACAAATGAACACATATGAGACACTACTAGGACGCTAAACTCGAGTCCTTAAAAGATCAAATGCTTTTTTTGTTTCAAAAATACACTATTTTTTCATGTCGAGTCTATTCACAAGGTTTTAAGCAATCCTGGGATACAACGAGCGTGAGATTGACAAGTGTTGAATTTGAACAAATGAACACATATGAGACACTACTAGGACGCTAAACTCGAGTCCTTAAAAGATCAAATGCTTTTTTTGTTTCAAAAATACACTAATTTTTCATTTGGAGTCTATTCACAAGGTTTTAAGCAATCGTTGGATAAAACGAGCGTGAGTTTGACAAGTTTTGAATTTGAACAAATGAACACATATGAGACACTACTAGGATGCTAAACTCGAGTCTTTAAAAGATCAAATACTTCTTTTGTTTCGAAAGTACACTATTTTTTCATTTGGAGTCTATTTGCACGATTTTAATCATTCGTGGGAGAAAACGAGCGTGAGTTTGACTAGCTTTTGAATTTGAACAAATGAACACATATAAGACACTACTAGGACGCTAAACTCGAGTCCTTAAAAGATCAAATGCTTTTTTTGTTTCAAAAGTACACTATTTTTCCTTTTGGAATCTATTCAGAAGGTTTTAAGCAATCGTTGGATAAAACGAGCGTGAGTTTGACTAGCTTTTGAATTTGAACAAATGAACACATATGAGACACTACTAGGACGCTAAACTCGAGTCCTTAAAAGATCAAATGCTTTTTTTGTTTCAAAAATACACTATTTTTTAATTTGGAGTCTATTCACAAGGTTTGAAGTAATCGTTGGATAAAACGAGCGTGAGTTTGACAACTTTTGAATTTGAACAAATGAACACATATGAGACACTACTAGGACGCTAAACTCGAGTCCTTAAAAGATCAAATGCTTTTTTTTGTTTCAAAAATACACTATTTTTTCATTTCGAGTCTATTCACAAGGTTTGAAGTAATCGTTGGATAAAACGAGCGTGAGTTTGACAAGTTTTGAATTTAAACAAATGAACACATATAAGACACTACTAGGACGCTAAACTCCAGTCCTTAAAAGATGAAATGCTTTTTTTGTTTGAAAAGTACACTATTTTTTCATTTGGAGTCTATTCACAAGGTTTTAAGCACTCGTTGGATAAAACGAGCGTGAGTTTGACAAGTTTTGAATTTAAACAAATGAACACATATAAGACACTACTAGGACGCTAAACTCGAGTCCTTAAAAGATGAAATGCTTTTTTTGTTTCAAAAGTACACTATTTTTTCATTTGGAGTCTATTCACAAGGTTTGAAGTAATCGTTGGATAAAACGAGCGGGAGTTTGACAAGTTTTGAATTTGAACAAATGAACACATATGAGACACTACTAGGACGCTAAACTCGAGTCCTTAAAAGATCAAATGCTTTTTTTGTTTCAAAAATACACTATTTTTTCATTTCGAGTCTATTCACAAGGTTTTAAGCAATCCTGGGATACAACGAGCGTGAGTTTGACAAGTGTTGAATTTAAACAAATGAAAACATATACGACACTACTAGGACGCTAAACTCGAGTCCTTAAAAGATCAAATGCTTTTTTTGTTTCAAAAGTACACTAATTTTTCATTTGGAGTCTATTCACAAGGTTTTAAGCAATCGTTGGATAAAACGAGCGTGAGTTTGACAAGTTTTGAATTTAAACAAATGAACACATATAAGACACTACTAGGACGCTAAACTCGAGTCCTTAAAAGATGAAATGCTTTTTTTGTTTCAAAAGTACACTATTTTTTCATTTGGAGTCTATTCACAAGGTTTGAAGCAATCATTGGATAAAACGAGCGTGAGTTTGACAAGTTTTGAATTTGAACAAATGAACACATATGAGACACTACTAGGATGCTAAACTCGAGTCTTTAAAAGATCAAATACTTCTTTTGTTTCGAAAGTACACTATTTTTTCATTTGGAGTCTATTTGCACGATTTTAATCATTCGTGGGAGAAAACGAGCGTGAGTTTGACTAGCTTTTGAATTTGAACAAATGAACACATATAAGACACTACTAGGACGCTAAACTCGAGTCCTTAAAAGATCAAATGCTTTTTTTGTTTCAAAAGTACACTATTTTTCCTTTTGGAATCTATTCAGAAGGTTTTAAGCAATCGTTGGATAAAACGAGCGTGAGTTTGACTAGCTTTTGAATTTGAACAAATGAACACATATGAGACACTACTAGGACGCTAAACTCAAGTCCTTAAAAGATCAAATGCTTTTTTTGTTTCAAAAATACACTATTTTTTCATTTCGAGTCTATTCACAAGGTTTTAAGCAATCCTGGGATACAACGAGCGTGAGTTTGACAAGTGTTGAATTTAAACAAATGAACACATATACGACACTACTAGGACGCTAAACTCGAGTCCTTAAAAGATCAAATGCTTTTTTTGTTTCAAAAGTACACTAATTTTTCATTTGGAGTCTATTCACAAGGTTTTAAGCAATCGTTGGATAAAACGAGCGTGAGTTTGACAAGTTTTGAATTTAAACAAATGAACACATATACGACACTACTAGGACGCTAAACTCGAGTCCTTAAAAGATCAAATGCTTTTTTTGTTTCAAAAGTACACTAATTTTTCATTTGGAGTCTATTCACAAGGTTTTAAGCAATCGTTGGATAAAACGAGCGTGAGTTTGACAAGTTTTGAATTTAAACAAATGAACACATATGAGACACTACTAGGACGCTAAACTCGAGTCCTTAAAAGATCAAATGCTTTTTTTGTTTGAAAAGTACACTATTTTTTCATTTGGAGTCTATTCACAAGGTTTTAAGCAATCCTGGGATACAACGAGCGTGAGTTTGACAAGTGTTGAATTTAAACAAATGAACACATATACGACACTACTAGGACGCTAAACTCGACTCCTTAAAAGATGAAATGCTTTTTTTGTTTCAAAAGTACACTATTTTTTCATTTGGAGTCTATTCACAAGGTTTGAAGTAATCGTTGGATAAAACGAGCGTGAGTTTGACAAGTTTTGAATTTGAACAAATGAACACATATGAGACACTACTAGGACGCTAAACTCGAGTCCTTAAAAGATCAAATGCTTTTTTTGTTTCAAAAGTACACTAATTTTTCATTTGGAGTCTATTCACAAGGTTTTAAGCACTCGTTGGATAAAACGAGCGTGAGTTTGACAAGTTTTGAATTTAAACAAATGAACACATATAAGACACTACTAGGACGCTAAACTCGACTCCTTAAAAGATGAAATGCTTTTTTTGTTTCAAAAGTACACTATTTTTTCATTTGGAGTCTATTCACAAGGTTTGAAGTAATCGTTGGATAAAACGAGCGTGAGTTTGACAAGTTTTGAATTTGCACAAATGAACACATATGAGACACTACTAGGACGCTAAACTCGAGTCCTTAAAAGATCAAATGCTTTTTTTGTTTCAAAAATACACTATTTTTTTATTTCGAATCTATTCACAAGGTTTTAAGCAATCCTGGGATACAACGAGCGTGCGTTTGACAAGTGTTGAATTTAAACAAATGAACACATATACGACACTACTAGGACGCTAAACTCGAGTCCTTAAAAGATCAAATGCTTTTTTTGTTTGAAAAGTACACTATTTTTTCATTTGGAGTCTATTCACAAGGTTTTAAGCACTCGTTGGATAAAATGAGCGTGAGTTTGACAAGTTTTGAATTTGAACAAATGAACACATATGAGACACTACTAGGACGCTAAACTCGAGTCCTTAAAAGATCAAATGCTTTTTTTGTTTCAAAAATACACTATTTTTTCATTTCGAGTCTATTCACAAGGTTTTAAGCAATTCTGGGATACAACGAGCGTGAGTTTGACAAGTGTTGAATTTAAACAAATGAACACATATACGACACTACTAGGACGCTAAACTCGAGTCCTTAAAAGATCAAATGCTTTTTTTGTTTCAAAAGTACACTAATTTTTCATTTGGAGTCTATTCACAAGGTTTTAAGCAATCGTTGGATAAAACGAGCGTGAGTTTGACAAGTTTTGAATTTAAACAAATGAACACATATAAGACACTACTAGGACGCTAAACTCGAGTCCTTAAAAGATGAAATGCTTTTTTTGTTTCAAAAGTACACTATTTTTTCATTTGGAGTCTATTCACAAGGTTTGAAGTAATCGTTGGATAAAACGAGCGTGAGTTTGACAAGTTTTGAATTTGAACAAATGAACACATATGAGACACTACTAGGACGCTAAACTCGAGTCCTTAAAAGATCAAATGCTTTTTTTGTTTCAAAAGTACACTAATTTTTCATTTGGAGTCTATTCACAAGGTTTTAAGCACTCGTTGGATAAAACGAGCATCAGTTTGACAAGTTTTGAATTTAAACAAATGAACACATATAAGACACTACTAGGACGCTAAACTCCAGTCCTTAAAAGATGAAATGCTTTTTTTGTTTGAAAAGTACACTATTTTTTCATTTGGAGTCTATTCACAAGGTTTGAAGCAATCATTGGATAAAACGAGCGTGAGTTTGACAAGTTTTGAATTTAAACAAATGAACAAATATAAGACACTACTAGGACGCTAAACTCGAGTCCTTAAAAGATGAAATGCTTTTTTTGTTTGAAAAGTACACTATTTTTTCATTTGGAGTCTATTCACAAGGTTTGAAGTAATCGTTGGATAAAACGAGCGTGAGTTTGACAAGTTTTGAATTTGAACAAATGAACACATATGAGACACTACTAGGACGCTAAACTCGAGTCCTTAAAAGATCAAATGCTTTTTTTGTTTCAAAAATACACTATTTTTTCATGTCGAGTCTATTCACAAGGTTTTAAGCAATCCTGGGATACAACGAGCGTGAGATTGACAAGTGTTGAATTTAAACAAATGAACACATA
Organism: Crataegus laevigata; assembly: GCA_963580275.1. Lineage (NCBI taxonomy): Eukaryota > Viridiplantae > Streptophyta > Magnoliopsida > Rosales > Rosaceae > Crataegus > Crataegus laevigata. Next base: position 23,337,223 of record OY756945.1, read on the forward strand.
TACGACACTACTAGGACGCTAAACTCGAGTCCTTAAAAGATCAAATGCTTTTTTTGTTTCAAAAGTACACTAATTTTTCATTTGGAGTCTATTCAGAAGGTTTTAAGCAATCGTTGGATAAAACGAGCGTGAGTTTGACAAGTTTTGAATTTAAACAAATGAACACATATAAGACACTACTAGGACGCTAAACTCCAGTCCTTAAAAGATGAAATGCTTTTTTTGTTTGAAAAGTACACTATTTTTTCATTTGGAGTCTATTCACAAGGTTTGAAGCAATCTTTGGATAAAACGAGCGTGAGTTTGACAAGTTTTGAATTTAAACAAATGAACACATATAAGACACTACTAGGACGCTAAACTCGACTCCTTAAAAGATGAAATCCTTTTTTTGTTTCAAAAGTACACTATTTTTTCATTTGGAGTCTATTCACAAGGTTTGAAGTAATCGTTGGATAAAACGAGCGTGAGTTTGACAAGTTTTGAATTTGAACAAATGAACACATATGAGACACTACTAGGACGCTAAACTCGAGTCCTTAAAAGATCAAATGCTTTTTTTGTTTCAAAAGTACACTAATTTTTCATTTGGAGTCTATTCACAAGGTTTGAAGCAATCGTTGGATAAAACGAGCGTGAGTTTGACAAGTTTTGAATTTAAACAAATGACCACATATAAGACACTACTAGGACGCTAAACTCCAGTCCTTAAAAGATGAAATGCTTTTTTTGTTTGAAAAGTACACTATTTTTTCATTTGGAGTCTATTCACAAGGTTTGAAGCAATCGTTGGATAAAACGAGCGTGAGTTTGACAAGTTTTGAATTTAAACAAATGAACACATATAAGACACTACTAGGACGCTAAACTCCAGTCCTTAAAAGATGAAATGCTTTTTTTGTTTGAAAAGTACACTATTTTTTCATTTGGAGTCTATTCACAAGGTTTGAAGCAATCGTTGGATAAAACGAGCGTGAGTTTGACAAGTTTTGAATTTAAACAAATGAACACATATAAGACACTACTAGGACGCTAAACTCGACTCCTTAAAAGATGAAATGCTTTTTTTGTTTCAAAAGTACACTATTTTTTCATTTGGAGTCTATTCACAAGGTTTGAAGTAATCGTTGGATAAAACGAGCGTGAGTTTGACAAGTTTTGAATTTGCACAAATGAACACATATGAGACACTACTAGGACGCTAAACTCGAGTCCTTAAAAGATCAAATGCTTTTTTTGTTTCAAAAATACACTATTTTTTTATTTCGAGTCTATTCACAAGGTTTTAAGCAATCCTGGGATACAACGAGCGTGCGTTTGACAAGTGTTGAATTTAAACAAATGAACACATATACGACACTACTAGGACGCTAAACTCGAGTCCTTAAAGATCAAATGCTTTTTTTGTTTCAAAAGTACACTATTTTTTCATTTGGAGTCTATTCACAAGCTTTGAAGCAATCATTGGATAAAACGAGCGTGAGTTTGACAAGTTTTGAATTTAAACAAATGAACACATATAAGACACTACTAGGACGCTAAACTCCAGTCCTTAAAAGATGAAATGCTTTTTTTGTTTGAAAAGTACACTATTTTTTCATTTGGAGTCTATTCACAAGGTTTTAAGCACTCGTTGGATAAAACGAGCGTGAGTTTGACAAGTTTTGAATTTAAACAAATGACCACATATAAGACACTACTAGGACGCTAAACTCCAGTCCTTAAAAGATGAAATGCTTTTTTTGTTTGAAAAGTACACTATTTTTTCATTTGGAGTCTATTCACAAGGTTTGAAGCAATCGTTGGATAAAACGAGCGTGAGTTTGACAAGTTTTGAATTTAAACAAATGAACACATATAAGACACTACTAGGACGCTAAACTCCAGTCCTTAAAAGATGAAATGCTTTTTTTGTTTGAAAAGTACACTATTTTTTCATTTGGAGTCTATTCACAAGGTTTGAAGCAATCGTTGGATAAAACGAGCGTGAGTTTGACAAGTTTTGAATTTAAACAAATGAACACATATAAGACACTACTAGGACGCTAAACTCGAGTCCTTAAAAGATGAAATGCTTTTTTTGTTTCAAAAGTACACTATTTTTTCATTTGGAGTCTATTCACAAGGTTTGAAGTAATCGTTGGATAAAACGAGCGTGAGTTTGACAAGTGTTGAATTTAAACAAATGAACACATATACGACACTACTAGGACGCTAAACTCGAGTCCTTAAAAGATCAAATGCTTTTTTTGTTTCAAAAGTACACTAATTTTTCATTTGGAGTCTAATCACAAGGTTTTAAGCAATCGTTGGATAAAACAAGCGTGAGTTTGACAAGTTTTGAATTTAAACAAATGAACACATATAAGACACTACTAGGACGCTAAACTCGAGTCCTTAAAAGATGAAATGGTTTTTTTGTTTCAAAAGTACACTATTTTTTCATTTGGAGTCTATTCACAAGGTTTGAAGTAATCGTTGGATAAAACGAGCGTGAGTTTGACAAGTTTTGAATTTGAACAAATGAACACATATGAGACACCACTAGGACGCTAAACTCGAGTCCTTAAAAGATCAAATGCTTTTTTTGTTTCAAAAGTACACTAATTTTTCATTTGGAGTCTATTCACAAGGTTTTAAGCACTCGTTGGATAAAACGAGCGTGAGTTTGACAAGTTTTGAATTTAAACAAATGAACACATATAAGACACTACTAGGACGCTAAACTCCAGTCCTTAAAAGATGAAATGCTTTTTTTGTTTGAAAAGTACACTATTTTTTCATTTGGAGTCTATTCACAAGGTTTGAAGTAATCGTTGGATAAAACGAGCGTGAGTTTGACAAGTTTTGAATTTGCACAAATGAACACATATGAGACACTACTAGGACGCTAAACTCGAGTCCTTAAAAGATCAAAGGCTTTTTTTGTTTCAAAAGTACACTATTTTTTCATTTGGACTCTATTCACAAGGTTTGAAGTAATCGTTGGATAAAACGAGCGTGAGTTTGACAAGTTTTGAATTTACACAAATGAACACATATGAGACACTACTAGGACGCTAAACTCGAGTCCTTAAAAGATCAAATGCTTTTTTTGTTTCAAAAATACACTATTTTTTTATTTCGAGTCTATTCACAAGGTTTTAAGCAATCCTGGGATACAACGAGCGTGCGTTTGACAAGTGTTGAATTTAAACAAATGAACACATATACGACACTACTAGGACGCTAAACTCGAGTCCTTAAAAGATCAAATGCTTTTTTTGTTTCAAAAGTACACTAATTTTTCATTTGGAGTCTATTCACAAGGTTTTAAGCAATCGTTGGATAAAACGAGCGTGAGTTTGACAAGTTTTGAATTTAAACAAATGAACACATATAAGACACTACTAGGACGCTAAACTCGAGTCCTTAAAAGATGAAATGCTTTTTTTGTTTCAAAAGTACACTATTTTTTCATTTGGAGTCTATTCACAAGGTTTGAAGCAATCGTTGGATAAAACGAGTGTGAGTTTAACAAGTTTTGAATTTAAACAAATGAACACATATAAGACACTACTAGGACGCTAAACTCGAGTCCTTAAAAGATGAAATGCTTTTTTTGTTTCAAAAGTACACTATTTTTTCATTTGGAGTCTATTCACAAGGTTTGAAGTAATCGTTGGATAAAACGAGCGGGAGTTTGACATGTTTTGAATTTGAACAAATGAACACATATGAGACACTACTAGGACGCTAAACTCGAGTCCTTAAAAGATCAAATGCTTTTTTTGTTTCAAAAATACACTATTTTTTCATTTCGAGTCTATTCACAAGGTTTTAAGCAATCCTGGGATACAACGAGCGTGAGTTTGACAAGTGTTCAATTTAAACAAATGAACACATATACGACACTACTAGGACGCTAAACTCGAGTCCTTGAAAGATCAAATGCTTTTTTTGTTTCAAAAGTACACTAATTTTTCATTTGGAGTCTATTCACAAGGTTTTAAGCAATCGTTGGATAAAACGAGCGTGAGTTTGACAAGTTTTGAATTTAAACAAATGAACACATATAAGACACTACTAGGACGCTAAACTCGAGTCCTTAAAAGATGAAATGCTTTTTTTGTTTGAAAAGTACACTATTTTTTCATTTGGAGTCTATTCACAAGGTTTGAAGCAATCGTTGGATAAAACGAGCGTGAGTTTAACAACTTTTGAATTTAAACAAATGAACACATATAAGACACTACTAGGACGCTAAACTCGAGTCCTTAAAAGATGAAATGCTTTTTTTGTTTCAAAAGTACACTATTTTTTCATTTGGAGTCTATTCACAAGGTTTGAAGTAATCGTTGGATAAAACGAGCGTGAGTTTGACAAGTTTTGAATTTAAACAATTGAACACATATAAGACAGTACTAGGATGCTAAACTCGAGTCCTGAAAAGATCAAATGCTTTTTTTGTTTCAAAAGTACACTATTTTTTCTTTTGGCGTCTATTCACAAGGTTTTAAGCAATCGTTGGATAAAACGAGCGTGAGTTTGACTAGCTTTTGAATTTGAACAAATGAACACATATGAGACACTACTAGGACGCTAAACTCAAGTCTTTAAAAGATCAAATACTTCTTTTGTTTCGAAAGTACACTATTTTTTCATTTGGAGTCTATTTGCACGATTTTAATCATTCGTGGGAGAAAACGAGCGTGAATTTGACTAGCTTTTGAATTTGAACAAATGAACACATATAAGACACTACTAGGACGCTAAACTCGAGTCCTTAAAAGATCAAATGCTTTTTTTGTTTCAAAAGTACACTATTTTTCCTTTTGGAATCTATTCAGAAGGTTTTAAGCAATCGTTGGATAAAACGAGCGTGAGTTTGACTAGCTTTTGAATTTGAACAAATGAACACATATGAGACACTACTAGGACGCTAAACTCGAGTCTTTAAAAGATCAAATACTTCTTTTGTTTCGAAAGTACACTGTTTTTTCATTTGGAGTCTATTTGCACGATTTTAAGCATTCGTGGGAGAAAACGAGCGTGAGTTTGACTAGCTTTTGAATTTGAACAAATGAACACATATAAGACACTACTAGGAAGCTAAGCTCGAGTCCTTAAAAGATCAAATGCTTTTTTTGTTTCAAAAGTACACTATTTTTTCATTTGGAGTCTATTTGCACGATTTTAAGCATTCGTGTGAGAAAACGAGCATGAGTTTGACTAGCTTTTGAATTTGAACAAATGAACACATATAAGACACTACTAGGAAGCTAAGCTCGAGTCCTTAAAAGATCAAATGCTTTTTTTGTTTCAAAAGTACATTATTTTTTCTTTTGGAGTCTATTCACAAGGTTTTAAGCAATCGTTGGATAAAACGAGCGTGAGTTTAAATAGCTTTTGAATTTGAACAAATGAACACATATGAGACACTACTAGGACGCTAAACTCGAGTCTTTAAAAGATCAAATACTTCTTTTGTTTCGAAAGTACACTGTTTTTTCATTTGGAGTCTATTTGCACGATTTTAAGCATTCGTGGGAGAAAACGAGCGTGAGTTTGTCTAGCTTTTGAATTTTAACAAATGAACACATATGAGACACTACTAGGACGCTAAACTCGAGTCTTTAAAAGATCAAATACTTCTTTTGTTTCGAAAGTACACTGTTTTTTCATTTGGAGTCTATTTGCACGATTTTAAGCATTCGTGGGAGAAAACGAGCGTGAGTTTGACTAGCTTTTGAATTTGAACAAATGAACACATATAAGACACTACTAGGAAGCTAAGCTCGAGTCCTTAAAAGATCAAATGCTTTTTTTGTTTCAAAAGTACACTATTTTTTCTTTTGGAGTCTATTCACAAGGTTTTAAGCAATCGTTGGATAAAACGAGCGTGAGTTTGACTAGCTTTTGAATTTGAACAAATGAACACATATGAGACACTACTAGGATGCTAAACTCGAGTCTTTAAAAGATCAAATACTTCTTTTGTTTCGAAAGTACACTATTTTTTCATTTGGAGTCTATTTGCACGATTTTAATCATTCGTGGGAGAAAACGAGCGTGAGTTTGACTAGCTTTTGAATTTGAACAAATGAACACATATAAGACACTACTAGGACGCTAAACTCGAGTCCTTAAAAGATGAAATGCTTTTTTTGTTTGAAAAGTACACTATTTTTTCATTTGGAGTCTATTCACAAGGTTTGAAGTAATCGTTGGATAAAACGAGCGTGAGTTTGACAAGTTTTGAATTTAAACAATTGAACACATATAAGACACTACTAGGAAGCTAAACTCGAGTCCTGAAAAGATCAAATGCTTTTTTTGTTTCAAAAGTACACTATTTTTTCTTTTGGAGTCTATTCACAAGGTTTTAAGCAATCGTTGTATAAAACGAGCGTGAGTTTGACTAGCTTTTGAATTTGAACAAATGAACACATATGAGACATTACTAGGATGCTAAACTCGAGTCTTTAAGAGTTCAAATACTTCTTTTGTTTCGAATGTACACTATTTTTTCATTTGGAGTCTATTTGCACGATTTTAATCATTCGTGGGAGAAAACGAGCGTGAGTTTGACTAGCTTTTGAATTTGAACAAATGAACACATATAAGACACTACTAGGACGCTAAACTCGAGCCCTTAAAAGATCAAATGCTTTTTTTGTTTCAAAAGTACACTATTTTTCCTTTTGGAATCTATTCAGAAGGTTTTAAGCAATCGTTTGATAAAACGAGCGTGAGTTTGACTAGCTTTTGAATTTGAACAAATGAACACATATGAGACACTACTAGGACACTAAACACGAGTCCTTAAAAGATCAAATGCTTTTTTTGTTTCAAAAATACACTATTTTTTCATGTCGAGTCTATTCACAAAGTTTTAAGCAATCCTGGGATACAACGTGCGTGAGTTTGACAAGTGTTGAATTTAAACAAATGAACACATATACGACACTACTAGGACGCTAAACTCGAGTCCTTAAAAGATCAAATGCTTTTTTTGTTTCAAAAGTACACTAATTTTTCATTTGGAGTCTATTCACAAGGTTTTAAGCAATCGTTGGATAAAACGAGCGTGAGTTTGACAAGTTTTGAATTTAAACAAATGAACACATATAAGACACTACTAGGACGCTAAACTCGAGTCCTTAAAAGATGAAATGCTTTTTTTGTTTGAAAAGTACACTATTTTTTCATTTGGAGTCTATTCACAAGGTTTGAAGCAATCATTGGATAAAACGAGCGTGAGTTTGACAAGTTTTGAATTTAAACAAATGAACACATATAAGACACTACTAGGACGCTAAACTCGAGTCCTTAAAAGATGAAATGCTTTTTTTGTTTCAAAAGTACACTATTTTTTCATTTGCAGTCTATTTACAAGGTTTGAAGTAATCGTTGGATAAAACGATCGTGAGTTTGACAAGTTTTGAATTTAAACAATTGAACACATATAAGACACTACTAGGACGCTAAACTCGAGTCCTGAAAAGATCAAATGCTTTTTTTGTTTCAAAAGTACACTATTTTTTCTTTTGGCGTCTATTCACAAGGTTTTAAGCAATCGTTGGATAAAACGAGCGTGAGTTTGACTAGCTTTTGAATTTGAACAAATGAACACATATGAGACACTACTAGGACGCTAAACTCGAGTCTTTAAAAGATCAAATACTTCTTTTGTTTCGAAAGTACACTATTTTTTCATTTGGAGTCTATTTGCACGATTTTAATCATTCGTGGGAGAAAACGAGCGTGAGTTTGAGTAGCTTTTGAATTTGAACAAATGAACACATATGAGACACTACGAGGACGCTAAACACGAGTCCTTAAAAGATCAAATGCTTCTTTTGTTTCGAAAGTACACTATTTTTTCATTTGGAGTCTATTTGCACGATTTTAAGCATTCGTGGGAGAAAACGAGCATGAGTTTGACTAGCTTTTGAATTTGAAGAAATGAACACATATAAGACACTACTAGGAAGCTAAGCTCGAGTCCTTAAAAGATCAAATGCTTTTTTTGTTTCAAAAGTACACTATTTTTTCTTTTGGAGTCTATTCACAAGGTTTTAAGCAATCGTTGGATAAAACGAGCGTGAGTTTGACTAGCTTTTGAATTTGAACAAATGAACACATATGAGACACTACTAGGACGCTAAACTCGAGTCTTTAAAAGATCAAATACTTCTTTTGTTTCGAAAGTACACTATTTTTTCATTTGGAGTCTATTTGCACGATTTTAATCATTCGTGGGAGAAAACGAGCGTGAGTTTGACTAGCTTTTGAATTTGAACAAATGAACACATATAAGACACTACTAGGACGCTAAACTCGAGTCCTTAAAAGATCAAATGCTTTTTTTTGTTTCAAAAGTACACTATTTTTCCTTTTGGAATCTATTCAGAAGGTTTTAAGCAATCGTTGGATAAAACGAGCGTGAGTTTGACTAGCTTTTGAATTTGAACAAATGAACACATATGAGACACTACTAGGACACTAAACTCGAGTCCTTAAAAGATCAAATGCTTTTTTTGTTTCAAAAATACACTATTTTTTCATGTCGAGTCTATTCACAAAGTTTTAAGCAATCCTGGGATACAACGTGCGTGAGTTTGACAAGTGTTGAATTTAAACAAATGAACACATATACGACACTACTAGGACGCTAAACTCGAGTCCTTAAAAGATCAAATGCTTTTTTTGTTTCAAAAGTACACTAATTTTTCATTTGGAGTCTATTCACAAGGTTTTAAGCAATCGTTGGATAAAACAAGCATGAGTTTGACAAGTTTTGAATTTAAACAAATGAACACATATAAGACACTACGAGGACGCTCAACTCGAGTCCTTAAAAGATCAAATGCTTTTTTTGTTTGAAAAGTACACTATTTTTTCATTTGCAGTCTATTCACAAGGTTTGAAGCAATCGTTGGACAAAACGAGCGTGAGTTTGACAAGTTTTCAATTTAAACAAATGAACACATATAAGACACTACGAGGACGCTCAACTCGAGTCCTTAAAAGATCAAATGCTTTTTTTGTTTGAAAAGTACACTATTTTTTCATTTGCAGTCTATTCACAAGGTTTGAAGCAATCGTTGGACAAAACGAGCGTGAGTTTGACAAGTTTTGAATTTAAACAAATGAACACATATAAGACACTACTAGGACGCTAAACTCGAGTCCTTAAATGATGAAATGCTTTTTTTGTTTCAAAAGTACACTATTTTTTCATTTGGAGTCTATTCACAAGGTTTGAAGCAATCGTTGGATAAAACGAGCGTGAGTTTGACAAGTTTTGAATTTAAACAAATGAACACATATAAGACACTACTAGGACACTAAACTCGGGTCCTTAAAAGATGAAATTCTTTTTTTGTTTCAAAAGTACACTATTTTTTCATTTGGAGTCTATTCACAAGGTTTTAAGCAATCGTTGGATAAAACAAGCGTGAGTATGACAAGTTTTGAATTTAAACAAATAAACACATATAAGACACTACTAGGACGCTAAACACGAGTCCTTAAAAGATCAAATGCTTCTTTTGTTTCAAAAGTACACTATTTTTTCATTTGGTGTCTATTTGCACGATTTTAAGCATTCGTGGTAGAAAACGAGCGTGAGTTTGACTAGCTTTTGAATGTGAACAAATGAACACATATGACACACTACTTGGATGCTAAAACCGAGTCCTTAAAAGATCAAATGCTTTTTTTGTTTCAAAAGTACACTATTTTTTCATTTGGAGTCCATTTGCACGATTTTATGCATTCGTGGGAGAAAACGAGCGTGAGTTTGACAAGTTTTGAATTTAAACAAATGAACACATATAAGACACTACTAGGACGCTAAACTCGAGTCCTTAAAAGATCAAATGCTTTTTTTGTTTGAAAAGTACACTATTTTTTCATTTGGAGTCTATTCACAAGGTTTGAAGCAATCGTTGGATAAAACGAGCGTGAGTTTGACAAGTTTTGAATTTAAACAAATGAACACATATAAGACACTACTAGGACGCTAAACTCGAGTCCTTAAATGATGAAATGCTTTTTTTGTTTCAAAAGTACACTATTTTTTCATTTGGAGTCTATTCACAAGGTTTGAAGCAATCCTTGGATAAAACGAGCGTGAGTTTGATAAGTTTTGAATTTAAACAAATGAACACATATAAGACACTACTAGGACACTAAACTCGGGTCCTTAAAAGATGAAATTCTTTTTTTGTTTCAAAAGTACACTATTTTTTCATTTGGAGTCTATTCACAAGGTTTTAAGCAATCGTTGGATAAAACGAGCGTGAGTATGACAAGTTTTGAATTTAAACAAATAAACACATATAAGACACTACTAGGACGCTAAACACGAGTCCTTAAAAGATCAAATGCTTCTTTTGTTTCAAAAGTACACTATTTTTTCATTTGGGGTCTATTTGCACGATTTTAAGCATTCGTGGTAGAAAACGAGCGTGAGTTTGACTGGCTTTTGAATGTGAACAAATGAACACATATGACACACTACTTGGATGCTAAAACCGAGTCCTTAAAAGATCAAATGCTTTTTTTGTTTCAAAAGTACACTATTTTTTCATTTGGGGTCTATTTGCACGATTTTAAGCATTCGTGGTAGAAAACGAGCGTGAGTTTGACTAGCTTTTGAATGTGAACAAATGAACACATATGACACACTACTTGGATGCTAAAACCGAGTCCTTAAAAGATGAAATTCTTTTTTTGTTTCAAAAGTACACTATTTTTTCATTTGGAGTCTATTCACAAGGTTTTAAGCAATCGTTGGATAAAACGAGCGTGAGTATGACAAGTTTTGAATTTAAACAAATGAACACATATAAGACACTACTAGGACGCTAAACAGGAGTCCTTAAAAGATCAAATGCTTCTTTTGTTTCAAAAGTACAATATTTTTTCATTTGGAGTCTATTTGCACGATTTTATGCATACGTGGGAGAAAACGAGCGTGAGTTTGACAAGTTTTGAATTTAAACAAATGAACACATATAAGACACTACTAGGACACTAAACTCGAGTCCTTAAATGATGAAATGCTTTTTTTGTTTCAAAAGTACACTATTTTTTCATTTGGAGTCTATTCACAAGGTTTTAAGCAATCGTTGGATAAAACGAGCGTGAGTTTGACAAGTTTTGAATTTAAACAAATGAACACATATAAGACACTACTAGGACGCTAAACTCGAGTCCTTAAATGATGAAATGCTTTTTTTGTTTCAAAAGTACACTATTTTTTCATTTGGAGTCTATTCACAAGGTTTTAAGCATTCGTGGGAGAAAACGAGCGTGAGTTTGTCTAGCTTTTGAATTTGAACAAATGAACACCTATGAGACACAACTAGGACGCTAAACTCGAGTCCTTAAAAGATTTAATGCTTTTTTTGTTTCAAAAGTACACTATTTTTTCATTTGGATTCTATTCACAAGGTTTTAAGTAATGGTTGGTTAAAACGAGAGTGAGTTTGACAAGTTTTGAATTTAAACAAATGAACACATATAAGACACTACTAGGACGCTAAACAGGAGTCCTTAAAAGATCAAATGCTTCTGTTGTTTCAAAAGTACACTATTTTTTCATTTGGAGTCTATTTGCACTATTTTATGCATACGTGGGAGAAAACGAGCGTGAGTGTGACAAGTTTTGAATTTAAACAATTGAACACATATAAGACACTACTAGGACGCTAAACTCGAGTCCTTAAATGATGAAATGCTTTTTTTGTTTCAAAAGTACACTATTTTTTCATTTGGAGTCTATTCACAAGGTTTTAAGCAATCGTTGGATAAAACGAGCGTGAGTTTGACAAGTTTTGAATTTAAACAAATGAACACATATAAGACACTACTAGGACGCTAAACTCGAGTCCTTAAATGATGAAATGCTTTTTTTGTTTCAAAAGTACACTATTTTTTCATTTGAAGTCTATTCACAAGGTTTGAAGCAATCGTTGGATAAAACGGGCGTGAGTTTGACAAGTTTTGAATTTAAACAAATGAACACATATAAGACACTACTAGGACACTAAACTCGAGTCCTTAAAAGATGAAATTCTTTTTTTGTTTCAAAAGTACACTATTTTTTCATTTGGAGTCTATTCACAAGGTTTTAAGCAATCGTTGGATAAAACGAGCGTGAGTATGACAAGTTTTGAATTTAAACAAATGAACACATATAAGACACTACTAGGACGCTAAACAGGAGTCCTTAAAAGATCAAATGCTTCTTTTGTTTCAAAAGTACACTATTTTTTCATTTGGAGTCTATTTGCACGATTTTATGCATACGTGGGAGAAAACGAGCGTGAGTTTGACAAGTTTTGAATTTAAACAAATGAACACATATAAGACACTACTAGGACGCTAAACTCGAGTCCTTAAATGATGAAATGCTTTTTTTGTTTCAAAAGTACAGTATTTTTTCATTTGGAGTCTATTCACAAGGTTTTAAGCAATCGTTGGATAAAACGAGCATGAGTTTGACAAGTTTTGAATTTAAACAAATGAACACATATAAGACACTACTAGGACGCTAAACTCGAGTCCTTAAATGATGAAATGCTTTTTTTGTTTCAAAAGTACACTATTTTTTCATTTGGAGTCTATTCACAAGGTTTTAAGCATTCGTGGGAGAAAACGAGCGTGAGTTTGTCTAGCTTTTGAATTTGAACAAATGAACACCTATGAGACACAACTAGGACGCTAAACTCGAGTCCTTAAAAGATTTAATGCTTTTTTTGTTTCAAAAGTACACTATTTTTTCATTTGGATTCTATTCACAAGGTGTTAAGTAATCGTTGGTTAAAACGAGAGTGAGTTTGACAAGTTTTGAATTTAAACAAATGAACACATATAAGACACTACTAGGACGCTAAACAGGAGTCCTTAAAAGATCAAATGCTTCTGTTGTTTCAAAAGTACACTATTTTTTCATTTGGAGTCTATTTGCACTATTTTATGCATACGTGGGAGAAAACGAGCGTGAGTGTGACAAGTTTTGAATTTAAACAATTGAACACATATAAGACACTACTAGGACGCTAAACTCGAGTCCTTAAATGATGAAATGCTTTTTTTGTTTCAAAAGTACACTATTTTTTCATTTGGAGTCTATTCACAAGGTTTTAAGCAATCGTTGGATAAAACGAGCGTGAGTTTGACAAGTTTTGAATTTAAACAAATGAACACATATAAGACACTACTAGGACGCTAAACTCGAGTCCTTAAATGATGAAATGCTTTTTTTGTTTCAAAAGTACACTATTTTTTCATTTGAAGTCTATTCACAAGGTTTGAAGCAATCGTTGGATAAAACGGGCGTGAGTTTGACAAGTTTTGAATTTAAACAAATGAACACATATAAGACACTACTAGGACACTAAACTCGAGTCCTTAAAAGATGAAATTCTTTTTTTGTTTCAAAAGTACACTATTTTTTCATTTGGAGTCTATTCACAAGGTTTTAAGCAATCGTTGGATAAAACGAGCGTGAGTATGACAAGTTTTGAATTTAAACAAATGAACACATATAAGACACTACTAGGACGCTAAACAGGAGTCCTTAAAAGATCAAATGCTTCTTTTGTTTCAAAAGTACACTATTTTTTCATTTGGAGTCTATTTGCACGATTTTATGCATACGTGGGAGAAAACGAGCGTGAGTTTGACAAGTTTTGAATTTAAACAAATGAACACATATAAGACACTACTAGGACGCTAAACTCGAGTCCTTAAATGATGAAATGCTTTTTTTGTTTCAAAAGTACAGTATTTTTTCATTTGGAGTCTATTCACAAGGTTTGAAGCAATCCTTGGATAAAACGAGCGTGAGTTTGATAAGTTTTGAATTTAAACAAATGAACACATATAAGACACTACTAGGACACTAAACTCGGGTCCTTAAAAGATGAAATTCTTTTTTTGTTTCAAAAGTACACTATTTTTTCATTTGGAGTCTATTCACAAGGTTTTAAGCAATCGTTGGATAAAACGAGCGTGAGTATGACAAGTTTTGAATTTAAACAAATAAACACATATAAGACACTACTAGGACGCTAAACACGAGTCCTTAAAAGATCAAATGCTTCTTTTGTTTCAAAAGTACACTATTTTTTCATTTGGGGTCTATTTGCACGATTTTAAGCATTCGTGGTAGAAAACGAGCGTGAGTTTGACTAGCTTTTGAATGTGAACAAATGAACACATATGACACACTACTTGGATGCTAAAACCGAGTCCTTAAAAGATCAAATGCTTTTTTTGTTTCAAAAGTACACTATTTTTTCATTTGGGGTCTATTTGCACGATTTTAAGCATTCGTGGTAGAAAACGAGCGTGAGTTTGACTAGCTTTTGAATGTGAACAAATGAACACATATGACACACTACTTGGATGCTAAAACCGAGTCCTTAAAAGATGAAATTCTTTTTTTGTTTCAAAAGTACACTATTTTTTCATTTGGAGTCTATTCACAAGGTTTTAAGCAATCGTTGGATAAAACGAGCGTGAGTATGACAAGTTTTGAATTTAAACAAATGAACACATATAAGACACTACTAGGACGCTAAACAGGAGTCCTTAAAAGATCAAATGCTTCTTTTGTTTCAAAAGTACAATATTTTTTCATTTGGAGTCTATTTGCACGATTTTATGCATACGTGGGAGAAAACGAGCGTGAGTTTGACAAGTTTTGAATTTAAACAAATGAACACATATAAGACACTACTAGGACACTAAACTCGAGTCCTTAAATGATGAAATGCTTTTTTTGTTTCAAAAGTACACTATTTTTTCATTTGGAGTCTATTCACAAGGTTTTAAGCATTCGTGGGAGAAAACGAGCGTGAGTTTGTCTAGCTTTTGAATTTGAACAAATGAACACCTATGAGACACAACTAGGACGCTAAACTCGAGTCCTTAAAAGATTTAATGCTTTTTTTGTTTCAAAAGTACACTATTTTTTCATTTGGATTCTATTCACAAGGTTTTAAGTAATGGTTGGTTAAAACGAGAGTGAGTTTGACAAGTTTTGAATTTAAACAAATGAACACATATAAGACACTACTAGGACGCTAAACAGGAGTCCTTAAAAGATCAAATGCTTCTTTTGTTTCAAAAGTACAATATTTTTTCATTTGGAGTCTATTTGCACGATTTTATGCATACGTGGGAGAAAACGAGCGTGAGTTTGACAAGTTTTGAATTTAAACAAATGAACACATATAAGACACTACTAGGACACTAAACTCGAGTCCTTAAATGATGAAATGCTTTTTTTGTTTCAAAAGTACACTATTTTTTCATTTGGAGTCTATTCACAAGGTTTTAAGCAATCGTTGGATAAAACGAGCGTGAGTTTGACAAGTTTTGAATTTAAACAAATGAACACATATAAGACACTACTAGGACGCTAAACTCGAGTCCTTAAATGATGAAATGCTTTTTTTGTTTCAAAAGTACACTATTTTTTCATTTGGAGTCTATTCACAAGGTTTTAAGCATTCGTGGGAGAAAACGAGCGTGAGTTTGTCTAGCTTTTGAATTTGAACAAATGAACACCTATGAGACACAACTAGGACGCTAAACTCGAGTCCTTAAAAGATTTAATGCTTTTTTTGTTTCAAAAGTACACTATTTTTTCATTTGGATTCTATTCACAAGGTTTTAAGTAATGGTTGGTTAAAACGAGAGTGAGTTTGACAAGTTTTGAATTTAAACAAATGAACACATATAAGACACTACTAGGACGCTAAACAGGAGTCCTTAAAAGATCAAATGCTTCTGTTGTTTCAAAAGTACACTATTTTTTCATTTGGAGTCTATTTGCACTATTTTATGCATACGTGGGAGAAAACGAGCGTGAGTGTGACAAGTTTTGAATTTAAACAATTGAACACATATAAGACACTACTAGGACGCTAAACTCGAGTCCTTAAATGATGAAATGCTTTTTTTGTTTCAAAAGTACACTATTTTTTCATTTGGAGTCTATTCACAAGGTTTTAAGCAATCGTTGGATAAAACGAGCGTGAGTTTGACAAGTTTTGAATTTAAACAAATGAACACATATAAGACACTACTAGGACGCTAAACTCGAGTCCTTAAATGATGAAATGCTTTTTTTGTTTCAAAAGTACACAATTTTTTCATTTGAAGTCTATTCACAAGGTTTGAAGCAATCGTTGGATAAAACGGGCGTGAGTTTGACAAGTTTTGAATTTAAACAAATGAACACATATAAGACACTACTAGGACACTAAACTCGAGTCCTTAAAAGATGAAATTCTTTTTTTGTTTCAAAAGTACACTATTTTTTCATTTGGAGTCTATTCACAAGGTTTTAAGCAATCGTTGGATAAAACGAGCGTGAGTATGACAAGTTTTGAATTTAAACAAATGAACACATATAAGACACTACTAGGACGCTAAACAGGAGTCCTTAAAAGATCAAATGCTTCTTTTGTTTCAAAAGTACACTATTTTTTCATTTGGAGTCTATTTGCACGATTTTATGCATACGTGGGAGAAAACGAGCGTGAGTTTGACAAGTTTTGAATTTAAACAAATGAACACATATAAGACACTACTAGGACGCTAAACTCGAGTCCTTAAATGATGAAATGCTTTTTTTGTTTCAAAAGTACAGTATTTTTTCATTTGGAGTCTATTCACAAGGTTTTAAGCAATCGTTGGATAAAACGAGCATGAGTTTGACAAGTTTTGAATTTAAACAAATGAACACATATAAGACACTACTAGGACGCTAAACTCGAGTCCTTAAATGATGAAATGCTTTTTTTGTTTCAAAAGTACACTATTTTTTCATTTGGAGTCTATTCACAAGGTTTTAAGCATTCGTGGGAGAAAACGAGCGTGAGTTTGTCTAGCTTTTGAATTTGAACAAATGAACACCTATGAGACACAACTAGGACGCTAAACTCGAGTCCTTAAAAGATTTAATGCTTTTTTTGTTTCAAAAGTACACTATTTTTTCATTTGGATTCTATTCACAAGGTGTTAAGTAATCGTTGGTTAAAACGAGAGTGAGTTTGACAAGTTTTGAATTTAAACAAATGAACACATATAAGACACTACTAGGACGCTAAACAGGAGTCCTTCAAAGATCAAATGCTTCTGTTGTTTCAAAAGTACACTATTTTTTCATTTGGAGTTTATTTGCACGATTTTATGCATTCGTGGGAGAAAACGAGCGTGAGTTTGACAAGTTTTGAATTTAAACAAATGAACACATATAAGACACTACTAGGACGCTAAACACGAGTCCTTAAAAGATCAAATGCTTTTTTTCTTTCAAAATTACACTATTTTTTCATTTGGAGTCTATTCACAAGGTTTTAAGCAATCGGTGGATAAAACGATCGTGAGTTTGAAAAGTTTAGAATTTAAACAAATGAAAACATATAAGACACTACTAGGACGCTAAACACGAGTCCTTAAAAGATCAAATGCTTCTTTTGTTTCAAAAGTACACTATTTTTTCATTTGGAGTCTATTTGCACGATTTTAAGCATTCGTGGGAGAAAACGAGCGTGAGTTTGACTAGCTTTTGAATTTGAACAAATGAACACATATGAGATATTACTAGGACGCTAAACTCGAGTCCTTAAAAGATCAAATGCTTTTTGTGTTTCAAAAATACACTATTTTTTCATTTCGAGTCTATTCACAAGGTTTTAAGCAATCTTAGGATACAACGAGAGTGAGTTTGACAAGTGTTGAATTTAAACAAATGAACACATATAAGACACTACGAGGACGCTAAACTCGAGTGCTTAAAAGATCAAATGCTTTTTTTGTTTGAAAAGTACACTATTTTTTCATTTGGAGTCTATTCACAAGGTTTGAAGCAATCGTTGGATAAAACGAGCGTGAGTTTGACAAGTTTTGAATTTAAACAAATGAACACATATAAGACACTACTAGGACGCTAAACTCGAGTCCTTAAATGATGAAATGCTTTTTTTGTTTCAAAAGTACACTATTTTTTCATTTGGAGTCTATTCACAAGGTTTGAAGCAATCGTTGGATAAAACGAGCGTGAGTTTGACAAGTTTTGAATTTAAACAAATGAACACATATAAGACACTACTAGGACGCTAAACTCGAGTCCTTAAAAGATGAAATGCTTTTTTTGTTTGAAAAGTACACTATTTTTTCATTTGGAGTCTATTCACAAGGTTTGAAACAATCGTTGGATAAAACGAGCGTGAGTTTGACAAGTTTTGAATTTAAACAAATGAACACATATAAGACACTACTACGACGCTAAACACGAGTCCTTAAAAGATCAAATGCTTCTTTTGTTTCAAAAGTACACTATTTTTTCATTTGGGGTCTATTTGCACGATTTTAACCATTCTTGGGAGAAAACGAGCGTGAGTTTGACTAGCTTTTGAATTTGAACAAATGAACACATATGACACACTACTTGGATACTAAAACCGAGTCCTTAAAAGATCAAATGCTTTTTTTGGTTCAAAAGTACACTATTTTTTCATTCGGAGTCTATTCACAATGTTTTAAGCAATCGTTGGATAAAACAAGCGTGAGTTTGACAAGTTTTGAATTGAAACAAATGAACACATATAAGACACTACTAGGACGCTAAACACGAGTCCTTAAAAGATCAAATGCTTTTTTTCATTCATAAGTAGACTATTTTTTCATTTGGAGTCTATTCACAAGGTTTTAAGCAATCGGTAGATAAAACGATCGTGAGTTTGACAAGTTTTGAATTTAAACAAATGAACACATATAAGACACTACTAGGACACTAAACTCGAGTCCTTAAAAGATCAAATGCTTTTTTTGTTTGAAAAGTACACTATTTTTTCATTTGGAGTCTATTCACAAGGTTTGAAGCAATCGTTGGATAAAACGAGCGTGAGTTTGACAAGTTTTGAATTTAAACACATGAACACATATAAGACATTACTAGGACGCTAAACTCGAGTCCTTAAATGATGAAATGCTTTTTTTGTTTCAAAAGTACACTATTTTTTCATTTGGAGTCTATTCACAAGGTTTTAAGCATTCGTGGGAGAAAACGAGCGTGAGTTTGTCTAGCTTTTGAATTTAAACAAATGAACACCTATGAGACACAACTAGGACGCTAAACTCGAGTCCTTAAAAGATTTAATGCTTTTTTTGTTTCAAAAGTACACTATTTTTTCATTTGGAGTCTATTCACAAGGTTTTAAGTAATCGGTGGTTAAAACGAGAGTGAGTTTGACAAGTTTTGAATATAACAAATGAACACATATAAGACACTACTAGGACGCTAAACAGGAGTCCTTAAAAGATCAAATGCTTCTGTTGTTTCAAAAGTACACTATTTTTTCATTTGGAGTCTATTTGCACGATTTTATGCATTCGTGGGAGAAAACGAGCGTGAGTTTGACAAGTTTTGAATTTAAACAAATGAACACATATAAGACACTATTAGGACGCTAAACACGAGTCCTTAAAAGATCAAATGCTTTTTTTCTTTCAAAAGTACACTATTTTTTCATTTGGAGTCTATTCACAAGGTTTTAAGCAATCGGTGGATAAAACGATCGTGAGTTTGAAAAGTTTAGAATTTAAACAAATGAACACATATAAGACACTACTAGGACGCTAAACACGAGTCCTTAAAAGATCAAATGCTTCTTTTGTTTCAAAAGTACACTATTTTTTCATTTGGAGTCTATTCACAAGGTTTGAAGCAATCGTTGGATAAAACGAGCGTGAGTTTGACAAGTTTTGAATTTAAACAAATGAACACATATAAGACATTACTAGGACGCTAAACTCGAGTCCTTAAATGATGAAATGCTTTTTTTGTTTCAAAAGTACACTATTTTTTCATTTGGAGTCTATTCACAAGGTTTTAAGCATTCGTGGGAGAAAACGAGCGTGAGTTTGACTAGCTTTTGAATTTGAACAAATGAACACATATGAGATATTACTAGGACGCTAAACTCGAGTCCTTAAAAGATCAAATGCTTTTTGTGTTTCAAAAATCCACTATTTTTTCATTTCGAGTCTATTCACAAGGTTTTAAGCAATCTTAGGATACAACGAGAGTGATTTTGACAAGTGTTGAATTTAAACAAATGAACACATATAAGACACTACGAGGACGCTAAACTCGAGTCCTTAAAAGATGAAATGCTTTTTTTGTTTGAAAAGTACACTATTTTTTCATTTGGAGTCTATTCACAAGGTTTGAAGCAATCGTTGGATAAAACGAGCGTGAGTTTGACAAGTTTTGAATTGAAACAAATGAACACATATAAGACACTACTAGGACGCTAAACACGAGTCCTTAAAAGATCAAATGCTTTTTTTCTTTCAAAAGTAGACTATTTTTTCATTTGGAGTCTATTCACAAGGTTTTAAGCAATCGGTGGATAAAACGATCGTGAGTTTGACAAGTTTTGAATTTAAACAAATGAACACATATAAGACACTACTAGGACACTAAACTCGAGTCCTTAAAAGATCAAATGCTTTTTTTGTTTGAAAAGTACACTACTTTTTCATTTGGAGTCTATTCACAAGGTTTGAAGCAATCGTTGGATAAAACGAGCGTGAGTTTGACAAGTTTTGAATTTAAACACATGAACACATATAAGACATTACTAGGACGCTAAACTCGAGTCCTTAAATGATGAAATGCTTTTTTTGTTTCAAAAGTACACTATTTTTTCATTTGGAGTCTATTCACAAGGTTTTAAGCATTCGTGGGAGAAAACGAGCGTGAGTTTGTCTAGCTTTTAAATTTAAACAAATGAACACCTATGAGACACAACTAGGACGCTAAACTCGAGTCCTTAAAAGATTTAATGCTTTTTTTGTTTCAAAAGTACACTATTTTTTCATTTGGAGTCTATTCACAAGGTTTTAAGTAATCGGTGGTTAAAACGAGAGTGAGTTTGACAAGTTTTGAATATAACAAATGAACACATATAAGACACTACTAGGACGCTAAACAGGAGTCCTTAAAAGATCAAATGCTTCTGTTGTTTCAAAAGTACACTATTTTTTCATTTGGAGTCTATTTGCACGATTTTATGCATTCGTGGGAGAAAACGAGCGTGAGTTTGACAAGTTTTGAATTTAAACAAATGAACACATATAAGACACTATTAGGACGCTAAACACGAGTCCTTAAAAGATCAAATGCTTTTTTTCTTTCAAAAGTACACTATTTTTTCATTTGGAGTCTATTCACAAGGTTTTAAGCAATCGGTGGATAAAACGATCGTGAGTTTGAAAAGTTTAGAATTTAAACAAATGAACACATATAAGACACTACTAGGACGCTAAACACGAGTCCTTAAAAGATCAAATACTTCTTTTGTTTCAAAAGTACACTATTTTTTCATTTGGAGTCTATTCACAAGGTTTGAAGCAATCGTTGGATAAAACGAGCGTGAGTTTGACAAGTTTTGAATTTAAACAAATGAACACATATAAGACATTACTAGGACGCTAAACTCGAGTCCTTAAATGATGAAATGCTTTTTTTGTTTCAAAAGTACACTATTTTTTCATTTGGAGTCTATTCACAAGGTTTTAAGCATTCGTGGGAGAAAACGAGCGTGAGTTTGACTAGCTTTTGAATTTGAACAAATGAACACATATGAGATATTACTAGGACGCTAAACTCGAGTCCTTAAAAGATCAAATGCTTTTTGTGTTTCAAAAATCCACTATTTTTTCATTTCGAGTCTATTCACAAGGTTTTAAGCAATCTTAGGATACAACGAGAGTGATTTTGACAAGTGTTGAATTTAAACAAATGAACACATATAAGACACTACGAGGACGCTAAACTCGAGTCCTTAAAAGATGAAATGCTTTTTTTGTTTGAAAAGTACACTATTTTTTCATTTGGAGTCTATTCACAAGGTTTGAAGCAATCGTTGGATAAAACGAGCGTGAGTTTGACAAGTTTTGAATTGAAACAAATGAACACATATAAGACACTACTAGGACGCTAAACACGAGTCCTTAAAAGATCAAATGCTTTTTTTCTTTCAAAAGTAGACTATTTTTTCATTTGGAGTCTATTCACAAGGTTTTAAGCAATCGGTGGATAAAACGATCGTGAGTTTGACAAGTTTTGAATTTAAACAAATGAACACATATAAGACACTACTAGGACACTAAACTCGAGTCCTTAAAAGATCAAATGCTTTTTTTGTTTGAAAAGTACACTACTTTTTCATTTGGAGTCTATTCACAAGGTTTGAAGCAATCGTTGGATAAAACGAGCGTGAGTTTGACAAGTTTTGAATTTAAACAAATGAACACATATAAGACATTACTAGGACGCTAAACTCGAGTCCTTAAATGATGAAATGCTTTTTTTGTTTCAAAAGTACACTATTTTTTCATTTGGAGTCTATTCACAAGGTTTTAAGCATTCGTGGGAGAAAACGAGCGTGAGTTTGTCTAGCTTTTGAATTTGAACAAATGAACACCTATGAGACACAACTAGGACGCTAAACTCGAGTCCTTAAAAGATTTAATGCTTTTTTTGTTTCAAAAGTACACTATTTTTTCATTTGGAGTCTATTCACAAGGTTTTAAGTAATCGGTGGTTAAAACGAGAGTGAGTTTGACAAGTTTTGAATTTAAACAAATGAACACAGATAAGACACTACTAGGACGCTAAACAGGAGTCCTTAAAAGATCAAATGCTTCTTTTGTTTCAAAAGTACACTATTTTTTCATTTCGAGTCTATTCACAAGGTTTGAAGCAATCGTTGGATAAAACGAGCGTGAGTTTGACAAGTTTTGAATATAAACAAATGAACACATATAAGACACTACTAGGGCGCTAAACTCGAGTCCTTAAAAGATCAAATGCTTTTTTTGTTTGAAAAGTACACTATTTTTTCATTTGGAGTCTATTCACAAGGTTTGAAGCAATCGTTGGATAAAACGAGCGTGAGTTTGACAAGTTTTGAATTTAAACAAATGAACACATATAAGACACTACTAGGACGCTAAACTCGAGTCCTTAAAAGATCAAATGCTTTTTTTGTTTGAAAAGTACACTATTTTTTCATTTGGACTCTATTCACAAGGTTTGAAGCAATCGTTGGATAAAACGAGCGTGAGTTTGACAAGTTTTGAATTTAAACAAATGAACACATATAAGACATTACTAGGACGCTAAACTCGAGTCCTTAAATGATGAAATGCTTTTTTTGTTTCAAAAGTACACTATTTTTTCATTTGGAGTCTATTCACAAGGTTTTAAGCATTCGTGGGAGAAAACGAGCGTGAGTTTGTCTAGCTTTTGAATTTAAACAAATGAACACCTATGAGACACAACTAGGACGCTAAACTCGAGTCCTTAAAAGATTTAATGCTTTTTTTGTTTCAAAAGTACACTATTTTTTCATTTGGAGTCTATTCACAAGGTTTTAAGTAATCGGTGGTTAAAACGAGAGTGAGTTTGACAAGTTTTGAATTTAAACAAATGAACACATATAAGACACTACTAGGACGCTAAACAGGAGTCCTTAAAAGATCAAATGCTTCTGTTGTTTCAAAAGTACACTATTTTTTCATTTGGAGTCTATTTGCACGATTTTATGCATTCGTGGGAGAAAACGAGCGTGAGTTTGACAAGTTTTGAATTTAAACAAATGAACACATATAAGACACTATTAGGACGCTAAACACGAGTCCTTAAAAGATCAAATGCTTTTTTTCTTTAAAAAGTACACTATTTTTTCATTTGGAGTCTATTCACAAGGTTTTAAGCAATCGGTGGATAAAACGATCGTGAGTTTGAAAAGTTTAGAATTTAAACAAATGAACACATATAAGACACTACTAGGACGCTAAACACGAGTCCTTAAAAGATCAAATGCTTCTTTTGTTTCAAAAGTACACTATTTTTTCATTTGGAGTCTATTCACAAGGTTTGAAGCAATCGTTGGATAAAACGAGCGTGAGTTTGACAAGTTTTGAATTTAAACAAATGAACACATATAAGACATTACTAGGACGCTAAACTCGAGTCCTTAAATGATGAAATGCTTTTTTTGTTTCAAAAGTACACTATTTTTTCATTTGGAGTCTATTCACAAGGTTTTAAGCATTCGTGGGAGAAAACGAGCGTGAGTTTGACTAGCTTTTGAATTTGAACAAATGAACACATATGAGATATTACTAGGACGCTAAACTCGAGTCCTTAAAAGATCAAATGCTTTTTGTGTTTCAAAAATCCACTATTTTTTCATTTCGAGTCTATTCACAAGGTTTTAAGCAATCTTAGGATACAACGAGAGTGATTTTGACAAGTATTGAATTTAAACAAATGAACACATATAAGACACTACGAGGACGCTAAACTCGAGTGCTTAAAAGATCAAATGCTTTTTTTGTTTGAAAAGTACACTATTTTTTCATTTGGAGTCTATTCACAAGGTTTGAAGCAATCGTTGGATAAAACGAGCGTGAGTTTGACTAGCTTTTGAATTTGAACAAATGAACACATATGACACACTACTTGGATACTAAAACCGAGTCCTTAAAAGATCAAATGCTTTTTTTGGTTCAAAAGTACACTATTTTTTCATTCGGAGTCTATTCACAATGTTTTAAGCAATCGTTGGATAAAACAAGCGTGAGTTTGACAAGTTTTGAATTGAAACAAATGAACACATATAAGACACTACTAGGACGCTAAACACGAGTCCTTAAAAGATCAAATGCTTTTTTTCTTTCAAAAGTAGACTATTTTTTCATTTGGAGTCTATTCACAAGGTTTTAAGCAATCGGTGGATAAAACGATCGTGAGTTTGACAAGTTTTGAATTTAAACAAATGAACACATATAAGACACTACTAGGACACTAAACTCGAGTCCTTAAAAGATCAAATGCTTTTTTTGTTTGAAAAGTACACTACTTTTTCATTTGGAGTCTATTCACAAGGTTTGAAGCAATCGTTGGATAAAACGAGCGTGAGTTTGACAAGTTTTGAATTTAAACAAATGAACACAAATAAGACATTACTAGGACGCTAAACTCGAGTCCTTAAATGATGAAATGCTTTTTTTGTTTCAAAAGTGCACTATTTTTTCATTTGGAGTCTATTCACAAGGTTTTAAGCATTCGTGGGAGAAAACGAGCGTGAGTTTGTCTAGCTTTTGAATTTGAACAAATGAACACCTATGAGACAAAACTAGGACGCTAAACTCGAGTCCTTAAAAGATTTAATGCTTTTTTTGTTTCAAAAGTACACTATTTTTTCATTTGGAGTCTATTCACAAGGTTTTAAGTAATCGGTGGTTAAAACGAGAGTGAGTTTGACAAGTTTTGAATTTAAACAAATGAACACATATAAGACACTACTAGGACGCTAAACAGGAGTCCTTAAAAGATCAAATGCTTCTGTTGTTTCAAAAGTACACTATTTTTTCATTTGGAGTCTATTTGCACGATTTTATGCATTCGTGGGAGAAAACGAGCGTGAGTTTGACAAGTTTTGAATTTAAACAAATGAACACATATAAGACACTATTAGGACGCTAAACACGAGTCCTTAAAAGATCAAATGCTTTTTTTCTTTCAAAAGTACACTATTTTTTCATTTGGAGTCTATTCACAAGGTTTTAAGCAATCGGTGGATAAAACGATCGTGAGTTTGAAAAGTTTAGAATTTAAACAAATGAACACATATAAGACACTACTAGGACGCTAAACACGAGTCCTTAAAAGATCAAATGCTTCTTTTGTTTCAAAAGTACACTATTTTTTCATTTGGAGTCTATTCACAAGGTTTGAAGCAATCGTTGGATAAAACGAGCGTGAGTTTGACAAGTTTTGAATTTAAACAAATGAACACATATAAGACATTACTAGGACGCTAAACTCGAGTCCTTAAATGATGAAATGCTTTTTTTGTTTCAAAAGTACACTATTTTTTCATTTGGAGTCTATTCACAAGGTTTTAAGCATTCGTGGGAGAAAACGAGCGTGAGTTTGACTAGCTTTTGAATTTGAACAAATGAACACATATGAGATATTACTAGGACGCTAAACTCGAGTCCTTAAAAGATCAAATGCTTTTTGTGTTTCAAAAATCCACTATTTTTTCATTTCGAGTCTATTCACAAGGTTTTAAGCAATCTTAGGATACAACGAGAGTGATTTTGACAAGTGTTGAATTTAAACAAATGAACACATATAAGACACTACGAGGACGCTAAACTCGAGTGCTTAAAAGATCAAATGCTTTTTTTGTTTGAAAAGTACACTATTTTTTCATTTGGAGTCTATTCACAAGGTTTGAAGCAATCGTTGGATAAAACGAGCGTGAGTTTGACTAGCTTTTGAATTTGAACAAATGAACACATATGACACACTACTTGGATACTAAAACCGAGTCCTTAAAAGATCAAATGCTTTTTTTGGTTCAAAAGTACACTATTTTTTCATTCGGAGTCTATTCACAATGTTTTAAGCAATCGTTGGATAAAACAAGCGTGAGTTTGACAAGTTTTGAATTGAAACAAATGAACACATATAAGACACTACTAGGACGCTAAACACGAGTCCTTAAAAGATCAAATGCTTTTTTTCTTTCAAAAGTAGACTATTTTTTCATTTGGAGTCTATTCACAAGGTTTTAAGCAATCGGTGGATAAAACGATCGTGAGTTTGACAAGTTTTGAATTTAAACAAATGAACACATATAAGACACTACTAGGACACTAAACTCGAGTCCTTAAAAGATCAAATGCTTTTTTTGTTTGAAAAGTACACTACTTTTTCATTTGGAGTCTATTCACAAGGTTTGAAGCAATCGTTGGATAAAACGAGCGTGAGTTTGACAAGTTTTGAATTTAAACAAATGAACACATATAAGACATTACTAGGACGCTAAACTCGTGTCCTTAAATGATGAAATGCTTTTTTTGTTTCAAAAGTACACTATTTTTTCATTTGGAGTCTATTCACAAGGTTTTAAGCATTCGTGGGAGAAAACGAGCGTGAGTTTGTCTAGCTTTTGAATTTGAACAAATGAACACCTATGAGACAAAACTAGGACGCTAAACTCGAGTCCTTAAAAGATTTAATGCTTTTTTTGTTTCAAAAGTACACTATTTTTTCATTTGGAGTCTATTCACAAGGTTTTAAGTAATCGGTGGTTAAAACGAGAGTGAGTTTGACAAGTTTTGAATTTAAACAAATGAACACATATAAGACACTACTAGGACGCTAAACAGGAGTCCTTAAAAGATCAAATGCTTCTGTTGTTTCAAAAGTACATGATGTGAAAATTAACTTAACACACAAATAAAACCCTCTTGTTATCAAATTGTAGTAAAGGTGCAAGTAGGGATCGTTAGGGACCGGGGATTAGGAGGGCTTGCTAAAACCTCTAAACTGACTCAAAAACATAAAAACAAAGTTAAAAACGTTCACAAAGACTCAAAGACTCCAAAACAAGTTCAAAAGACTCAAAACTGACTAAAAAGACTCAAAACTGCCTAAAAACACTAAATAGGCAGTTTCTAGTTCTAAACACAATTTTGGACGAAAATAAGGTTTTGGGTTGACTCAAAACCTTCTAAAACATAAATAAAACAGATTCTAAACACTTTAGAACAAGAAAGTAAAGGGGAGTTTTGGTTTTGACGAAAATTGAAATAACAAAGCGATGTATGAAACTAGACAGATTGTAAAACAAATTTGAGAAATAAGATGATGGATGGATTAGTTAGAGGTCCATTCTCCACACATGACATATTTGTATATGAATCGATTTTCCAATTGCTTTTCACTAACTATGATGCTCAACACCCCAAGTTAACCGTGATTGCACTAATTAACCATCAGATTTTCCTTTACTCATTGAATTGGATGAACTGCATACAACAACCCAAATCATTCTCTAAAAGTCCCCTACATGACTGCATAATAGAAGTACAAATAGAGATCATTACGTTCCATGAAAATCATAAGTGTTGACGAGGCAATTGTAACTATGACTGCATGATACTCTTGCCAAGAATTCAATTAACGCGGTTGTGACTAGCAACCTTCACTACTTATGAATATAAACTTGTAACGATTAGGTGAAACTCGTTCATAATCTAGCACCTAATTCATGAATGAAAACCAAGTATGCATCCTCAATAAACATGCATGAATCAGTTATGAATAAAACAGATAATTGAATTGCAATCACAACTTAACAAATCACAATTGGAAGGAATCAATTCATATCTCAAACATGTTCATGGCTTCAAACTTTCCCCTAACTAATTAGGGGTTTAGCCACTCATGATTACAGCAAGACAAAGTGAACAGAAATTAAACATAAGAGACATGAAACGAATTACACCTAAAACGCTCCAATCTTCAAACGTCCAATCCTTCTTCTCCTTGCTGCGGCACAAGTGCTCAGGGTATGGTGGATGTGTATGGATGAAAGGGATATGTTTAGGGTAGAGGGGTGGTGCGGCAAGAGTGAAGGATGGACAGAAATTGTGAAGGACTTAGAGAGAAGTTGCGGCAAGGACTTGGAATGGTGTCTAGGTTGTGTAAAACTGAATTGTGGTGAATGAATGGACTTATATATATAGGGCACGGCTTAGGGTTCAGGAAAGGCCTTTTAAAACTTAGCTAAAATGGTTCCCTAATTGAATAAGGAAGAAAAGAAATCAGAAAATAAAATAGGAATGTGAAATTCGGCAGAATTATGTAGGAGGAAAAAGGAATGTGTTTAATGGTCAGAAAATAGGAAAGAGAGGGTCCTCCTTGTGTGGCAAGGCTAGGTACTAAAGGGGAATGTGTTTTATGACAGAAAATAGGCAACTAAGGTGCAGGAATTAAAGAAAATAGGAAAGGAAATTCGGAGGAATTTATGGGACAGATTTAGGAATGTGAGATGTGTCCAGAAAATAGGAAAGAACCTCCCTTCCTTGTGTGACAGATTTGTGAAGGAAATAGGAATGTTTTTAGGACACAAAACAAGTAGGAAATCACCCTCCTTGCACGGCAAGGACTAGCACAAAATAGGTATGTGCTTATGTTCAGAAATTAGGCAAGAAAGGGTGTCCATGTGCGGCAAGGAAAAGGAATGTGCAAGGGATGTGCGGCAAGGATTGTTTAGGAATGCTTAGGCTTCTAGAACCCTCAATTGACTATCCTCACATATTTAGGAACTCCTTTGTGGCTGAAACTTTGGTGAAGAAGGGTTGGGAAACTTCCATTCCAAGAATAGAAACTCTTCAAGAATGGAAACCTTCGAAAATAGAAACTTCCAAACTTAGAAACTTCGGTTTCCAAATTTGACTCTTCATTCTTCATTTGCCTTGAATTCCATTCTTCACATCTTCATTCGCTCCTTAGCTCATTTGTACTTCAATTTCATCCTTCCGTTTAGCTCCAAACATGTCCTATCCATCTTAGGCCCAAAATTGCTCCAAAACGCTCCAAAATGCACCTTTTTGCATACTTTGACCTTAGAACCTGAAATTGCACGAAAATGGCTTAAAGTACTAAAACAACTAGGTTCTAACAACGTAAATGCAAGGAAATGAGCTAGTTAAGTCGCATAAATATGCTCCTATCAAATTCCCCCACACTTAGCTTTTGCTAGTCCTCGAGCAAAATGAAATAAACAAAAAGAAACAAAACTCAACCTAAACCTTCCAACATTACCTCAGGGATTTCCAAAGCACATAACACATTAAAGATCATGATTTACATAGATTTTGGTCTTCCATACACTTAAGCACATACTTAACCATAGTTACCATTCATTAGTTCACATTTAATCAATGAAAACAACATTTTGAATGTAGTAACATGCCTTAGAGAATTCCCTCATATCCTCACTAGATATGCACTCAATTTTCACTCAGATTTTCTAACTACACTCCTTATACTAGATATATGTGAGAAGATTGATGTCAACATGAAAACTAATACTCACATATGTTTTAACAAAGAAAGCACTTTTCTGGAGTTATAAGTGAATGTATGAATATGATCTCATGAAAGGAATGCCACCACTTAGATGCAAGAACCATTGACACCATATGCTCATATCAATCCCAAACTCCACATATTGAACACATAACACAATCAAGGTAGAAGTGTAAGGGTTGTAACGGGGCTAAGGGTGTTTGGTTAACAAAGAAAGGATATGGAAAACAAAGGTTCTTAAAGAAATAGTGAGCAAAGTATTTGAATCAACTTAGAATTCACTTTTGAACAAAAAGGGAAGATTTAGACAATTTAGGGCCAGATTTGGGGTTTTGGACCCTTTCTTCAACATTCAACACTTAATCACTCATTCATACATCTTTTCAAGCTCTTTTTTCTTTCTTTCTTACTTTTCTTTTCTGTTTTTCTTTTCCATACGTTTTTCACAACTTTTCTTTTGAACCCCAAAACATACATAAGAACTTAGGAACAATCATTCCTTCCCCCACACTCATTTTCATACATAATGTAACTCAAAAGGAATTCATTTAAGTCATGCTCACTATCTTTTAAGAACAAGGGTGTGAACTGTCCTAAACTAGGCTAGGTGAGAGTAATGTGGTTTAACAAAGAATAAAGGCTAAACAAGGCTCAATGGGGCTAAAACCTACAAAACATACGAAATATGGGAAGTAAGGCTATTTGGCTAAGGTGGCAACTACACAACTTCATCTTGATATGTGTTATGCAATTCAATGTCATGCTTTGAATGAAATGGATACAAGTTCTAGCATTTAGTTCTATCATGATACGAATGCATTCTAAGTGACAACCAAGCAAAGAATAATGAGATCATGCAACGACTTTAGAAAACAAAGAAATCACAGATTATAACTCTCCAAAAGAAAGCAAAGGCTCAAGTCTCACAAGGGTGTAGCGTTAGTTGAGTTCTTTCCTTCAAGCATGTTACAAAAACTGATTTTAACCACTTTGTAATCAAATGTGAGTTCATAAACATCAACTATAACCAAGCATAAGCCAAGAACATATCAAACTTCAATCCATGCGTGTAACTTTCTTTAATAGTTATGCAATTAAAAACCAAATCCTCATCATTGTGTTGGAAGGTACCTAAGACACAAACACACAAAAACGACTCAAAACAACTCTTTTTGGGTTTTTCAAAACAATTTTTATGTGAGTTTCGGAGTTTTAGGACACAACACACTAAAATGCTTCAAAACAGCTTAAAAACGCCTTAAAACAGCAAGGAACAAGTCCAAAAGTATTGGGTGATAGAATCCCACGAATTTGCATCAAAACACTAAAATACCCCCCCACACTTAAATCAAACATTGTCCTCAATGTTTCAAGCAAAAAAAATCACACCAAATAGAAAGAAACACACAAACAGCAACTATAATGCAAAACTAGGCAGATTAGAAAGAATCAACAAAGAAAAGGGTGTTAGGAACGCAAATCTGGAATTGGAGTGATTCCTAGGGCTTTCTTTGTTGAATCGCATGGGTTGCCTCCCACGAAGCGCTTTCTTTAACGTCTTGCAGCCGGACGAAGAACTCAATCAATCCCCATTGGAGCCCACGGGTTGGAGAGTGATGTCTTCCACCACTTGCTCCTCGAACAGATCGTAATAGGGCTTCAAACGATGCCCATTCACCTTGAATTCATGTCCGGTTTTCAAGCTTTGGACTTGGACTGCACCATGAGAAAAAACATTAGTCACAACAAAGGGTCCAATCCATTTAGATCGCAACTTACCAGGAAATAAACGCAATCGGGAATTGAAAAGCAACACTTTCTGCCCAATGGAAAAGGTTTTGCCCCTTATCATCTTGTCATGAAACGCTTTTGTTTTCTCCTTGTAAATACGGGCACTCTCATATGCTTCATTCCGTATCTCCTCAAGTTCATTCAATTGGAGTTTTCTATGCATTCCAGCCGCATCTAACTCCAAATTGAATGTTTTCACGGCCCAGTGTGCTTTATGCTCAAGTTCCACCGGTAAGTGACATGGCTTGCCATAGATAAGCCGAAAAGGTGACATGCCAAGGGGAGTTTTGTAGGCCGTACGATAAGCCCACAAAGCATCGTCTAAGCGCAAACTCCAATCCTTCCTTGTGGTGCCCACGGTTTTCTCTAGAATCTGTTTGATTTCTCTATTCGACACCTCGGCTTGCCCATTGGTTTGAGGATGATAAGGTGTTGAAACCTTATGGGTGATGTTGTACTTCTTAAGCAAAGCCGCAATGGTTCGATTGCAAAAATGGGAGCCACCATCGCTGATTAGAACTCGAGGCATTCCAAACCTAGCAAAAATATTAGTTCTCACAAAATCTGCAACCACCTTAGAATCGTTAGTACGGGTGGCCTTGGCTTCCACCCATTTAGAAACATAATCAACGGTAAGCAAGATATAAGTGAAACCAAACGAAGAAGGAAAAGGACCCATGAAATCAATGCCCCAAACATCAAAAATTTCGACATTGAATATGGGAGTTTGCGGCATTTGGTCCTTAGCACCAATTGTACCTGTTCTTTGACATTTATCACAAGTTAAGCAGAACATTCTAGCATCCTTAAACAATGTAGGCCAATAAAATCCACACTCTAACACTTTGAGGGCAGTTCTTTGGGTGCCAAAATGACCCCCACATGCATAAGAGTGACAAAAGGCTAGAATTGACTGAAACTCAGAATTATGCACACATCGTCTAATAATCTGATCGGGGCAATATTTCCATAAATATGGATCATCCCACACATAAAAACGTGCATCTTTTCTGAGCTTGTCACGTTTGAATTTATCTAGAGTGCTAGGAACTTGTTTTGTGACCAAATAATTCACCAAATCAGCAAACCAAGGCTCACTTACCTCTAAGGACATCAATTGCTCATCAGGGAATGTTTCTTGAATGGGTAAGGAATCCTCAATGTGCACCATACGGCTAAGGTGGTCAGCCACCACGTTTTCACTCCCTTTTTTGTCTCTAATTTCAACATCAAACTCTTGAAGTAGGAGCATCCAACGAATTAGCCTTGGTTTGGCTTCCTTCTTGGTGAAAAGATACCTTAAAGCTGCATGGTCAGAAAATATAATCACTTTAGTGCCAAGTAGGTATGAACGAAATTTATCTAAAGCGAACACAACTGCAAGAAGTTCTTTCTCAGTGGTAGAGTAATTTAATTGAGCATCATTTAGGGTACGAGAAGCATAATAAATAACATGGGGCTGTTTGTTCCTCCGTTGGCCTAAAACAGCACCAATGGCATAGTCGGATGCATCACACATTAACTCAAACGGAAGGCTCCAATCAGGAGGAACAATAATGGGGGCCGAAGTGAGCTTTTCTTTGAGTTGCTTGAATGCCAATTCACACTCCTCATCAAACTTGAAAGGCACATCTTTCTGGAGCAATCGGCAAAGTGGGTTGGAAATCTTGGAAAAATCCTTTATGAAACGCCTATAGAACCCTGCATGACCAAGAAAAGATCGGACCTCTCTAACCGAAGTTGGAGAGGGTAAGTGACGCACAAGGTCTATTTTGGACTTATCTACTTCAATTCCTTTTTCTGAAACAATATGTCCTAGAACTATACCTTGTTTTACCATAAAATGACATTTTTCCCAATTTAAAACAAGATTAGTTTCAACACATCGTTTCAAGATCAAGGTTAAATTATCCAAGCATTTATCAAAAGAATCCCCAAACACACTAAAATCATCCATAAACACCTCAATGATTTTCTCAACATAATCGGAAAATATACTTACCATACACCTTTGGAAAGTGGCCGGGGCATTGCATAACCCAAATGGCATGCGCCGATAAGCAAAGGTACCAAAGGGGCACGTGAAAGTAGTCTTCTCTTGGTCATCGGGGGCTATCACAATTTGGTTATATCCAGAATAGCCATCAAGAAAGCAATAAAAAGCATGACCGGCTAACCTTTCAAGCATTTGGTCGATGAACGGCAAAGGAAAATGATCTTTCCTTGTTGTGGCATTTAGCTTCCTATAGTCAATACAAACCCGCCATCCAGTTTGAATTCGAGTAGGCACAAGCTCATTCTCATCATTTCTTACCACGGTGACTCCGGACTTCTTTGGCACAACTTGAACCGGAGATACCCAACGGCTATCAGAAATTGGGTAAATCACCCCACAATCAAGTAACTTGATGATTTCCTTCTTCACAACGTCTAGCATGGGTGGATTGAGGCGGCGTTGTGCTTCCCTAGATGGTTTGGCCCCCTCCTCCAAGAGTATGCGATGCATGCAAGTGGTAGGGCTAATTCCCTTAATATCGGCCAATGTCCATCCAATGGCAGTTTTGTAGTCTTGAAGCACCCTCACCAACTTGTCCTCCTCTTGTGCCGTGAGTGAAGAAGAGATTATGGCGGGCAATGTCTCTTTTTCACCCAAAAACACATATTTCAAATGGCTCGGCAATGGTTTAAGCTCTAAAGATGGTGGCTGCACTATAGAAGGAAGTAACTTGTTAGTCGAAACGGGAATTGGAACTAGGTTAGGAGACTTACCCGTATGCTCTGGAATGGACTCTAGGGCAGCAACCATCTCCACCAAAGCTTCTTGACTAGGCACGGCAAGGAATGGCTTGTTGTGGCCGTGAGCACCCTTAAGTGCCAAACCTTCGTTTTTGAGTCCAATGCCTTGTGTTAGGGTCTTTTCAAGTGCATCCTCATTCAAATCATCAAGGAATTCCTGCGCCAAAGAATCAATCACATCAATAGAAAAACAAGAGTGATCATCATGAGGATATCTCATAGCATCAGAAACTTTGAAATCAATCACTTCCCCATCAAATTCCATGGTTAATGTTCCTCTGAAGACATCGATCTTGGTACGAGCAGTCTTCATGAATGGGCGGCCAAGTAAGATAGGTAATGTAGGGGCATGGTCCGAGTCTTCCATCTCAAGCACATAAAAATCCGCCGGAAAAATGAGGTGATTCACCTGCACTAAGACATCTTCCAACACACCTCTCGGATATGCGTTAGATCTATCGGCTAATTGAATAATCACGCCATCATTTTTTAATTCACCCAAATTCATAGATGCATAAATGGAATAAGGCATGACATTTATTGATGCACCTAGATCTAGCATGGCAGATTCAAAGCGAGTATTGCCTATTACACAAGGAATTGTAAAACTTCCGGGATCCTTACACTTAGGAGGCAATTTTCTTTGTAACATGGCCGAGACATTCTCACTTACCCGTACGACCTCTTTGTTTGACGCCCTTTTTCTTGTTGTGCACAACTCTTTCAAGAACTTAGCATACTTGGGAACTTGTTTAATTGCATCCAAAAGGGGAATGTTGACTTGCACCTTCCGGAATGTGTCAAGTATGTCTTTGTCATTCTCCTCCTTCTTGGATTGTGCAAATCTGCGAGGAAAGGGTGCATTGGGGGGAATAGAGTTAGAAATTACAGAATTTGAACTCAACTTACCCATGGTGGCCGAATTGGAAGATTGTTGCGGCAAGGATTGCTCAATCCTTGCCGTGGGCTCCTCTTGATCTTTCTCCTCAGATTGCACACTTTCATCCTTCTTTTGGTTGGATTTAGATGGGTTAGGGTCAGATCGTACCTCTTTTCCACTTCGCAAAAGGATGGCTTTGGCAGATTCGAATCCCCCTTTGGGATTCAAATTTGTCAAACTTGGTAGCTTACCTTGTTCTCTGCCAAATTGCCCCATGAATTCAGCCATTTGTCCCACTTGTCTTTTCAATTCACTCACCTCTCGAGCTTGATTTTGCACTTCATTGGCGTAATTGTTCATGTCCTTGGTTTGTTTTTCTTGCCCCTGTGCCAATGTAGTTAGTAATTGAATAACTTGAGTATTCTCACAAGACGAACCTGAGTTGGTTTGGGACATTTGTGGCTGATTAGCTTGGTATGGCCGTGGGAACCCAGGGGGGTTTTGTTGAAATCCCCTTTGTTGTGCAGATTGTTGGGGATCGCGCCATTTGAAATTAGGGTGATCTCGCCATCCGGGGTTGTAGGTGTTGGAGTATGGATCATATTTGTTTTGATTTTGGCCTTGGAAACCAATAGCATTTGCGGATTCCCATCCTCCATTTTCTATCAACTGAGGACATGTCTCGGATGGATGCCCTTGCATTGAACACACGCCACACACTTGGTTTTCTTGTGGTTTTGATCCCATGACAACCTGAGACACAAGAGTAGTAAGATTAGCCAATTGTGATTGAAGATCAGAAATTGCACTTACCTCATTCACACTTTGTTGCCGTGGCCCCTCTCTTTGTCCAACACCCTCGTACTGTTGTGCATTGTGTGCACGGTTGGCAATGAGAGTTTTGGCAGCCACCGGAGTCTTGTCCACCAATGCACCACCCGCCGAGGCATCTAGCATTTGGCGTTCCATGGGAAGGAGGCCCTCGTAGAAATATTGAATGAGTAGCTCCTCCTTCATTTGGTGCTGTGGACATGAAGCAACAAGTGATTTAAAACGTTCATAATATGATGGAAACGACTCACCGTGATTTTGTTGGATGCCACTAATTCGTTTCCTCAAAAGAATGATCTTTGCAGTGGGAAAGAACTTCTCTAAGAATGCACGCTTCATACTTTCCCAAGAATTGACGGTTCCGGGTGCCAATTCATACAACCAATCTTTGGCCTTGTCTACTAGGGAGAATGGAAAGGACTTCATCTTTAAAATGCTCCCATCCACATTGATGGGCGTCATACTTGAGCAAACAACTTCAAATTCCTTAAGATGTTTGTTAGGATCTTCCATGGAAAGCCCATGGAATTTCGGAATATAATGTAATAAACTAGACTTAAGTTCAAATTCGTCCGTCTTACCTTGAGCCGCCGCGGGGTATTGAATACATAAAGGAACAGCATTATCTATACCTGAGGCAGAAAGTTCTTTGATGGTTAGATTGTCCCCCGCCATGGTTTGTACTTCTCCTACAAACTGTGCCGTGGGCTCTCCTTCCTCACCAACTTCTTCAAACTCGGATGTAGAGCTAGGAGACGGTGGTTCAGGGCCTTGTTGATTCTTTTGCTTCCTCAAAGTCCGCTCAAAATCGTCGTCAAAGTCAAGGATGTGCTCACGAACAGGTTTTGAACTTCTAGTCATAAACTAGTACCTAGAAATAAGAACAAAAGATAAAGTCAGTAACTAAAACGAAAATAAATGAAAAATAAACAAAAAGAACAACGAGGGATTAGCAAAGTTGCTAATCCCCGGCAACGGCGCCAAAATTTGATGTGAAAATTAACTTAACACACAAATAAAACCCTCTTGTTATCAAATTGTAGTAAAGGTGCAAGTAGGGATCGTTAGGGACCGGGGATTAGGAGGGCTTGCTAAAACCTCTAAACTGACTCAAAAACATAAAAACAAAGTTAAAAACGTTCACAAAGACTCAAAGACTCCAAAACAAGTTCAAAAGACTCAAAACTGACTAAAAAGACTCAAAACTGCCTAAAAACACTAAATAGGCAGTTTCTAGTTCTAAACACAATTTTGGACGAAAATAAGGTTTTGGGTTGACTCAAAACCTTCTAAAACATAAATAAAACAGATTCTAAACACTTTAGAACAAGAAAGTAAAGGGGAGTTTTGGTTTTGACGAAAATTGAAATAACAAAGCGATGTATGAAACTAGACAGATTGTAAAACAAATTTGAGAAATAAGATGATGGATGGATTAGTTAGAGGTCCATTCTCCACACATGACATATTTGTATATGAATCGATTTTCCAATTGCTTTTCACTAACTATGATGCTCAACACCCCAAGTTAACCGTGATTGCACTAATTAACCATCAGATTTTCCTTTACTCATTGAATTGGATGAACTGCATACAACAACCCAAATCATTCTCTAAAAGTCCCCTACATGACTGCATAATAGAAGTACAAATAGAGATCATTACGTTCCATGAAAATCATAAGTGTTGACGAGGCAATTGTAACTATGACTGCATGATACTCTTGCCAAGAATTCAATTAACGCGGTTGTGACTAGCAACCTTCACTACTTATGAATATAAACTTGTAACGATTAGGTGAAACTCGTTCATAATCTAGCACCTAATTCATGAATGAAAACCAAGTATGCATCCTCAATAAACATGCATGAATCAGTTATGAATAAAACAGATAATTGAATTGCAATCACAACTTAACAAATCACAATTGGAAGGAATCAATTCATATCTCAAACATGTTCATGGCTTCAAACTTTCCCCTAACTAATTAGGGGTTTAGCCACTCATGATTACAGCAAGACAAAGTGAACAGAAATTAAACATAAGAGACATGAAACGAATTACACCTAAAACGCTCCAATCTTCAAACGTCCAATCCTTCTTCTCCTTGCTGCGGCACAAGTGCTCAGGGTATGGTGGATGTGTATGGATGAAAGGGATATGTTTAGGGTAGAGGGGTGGTGCGGCAAGAGTGAAGGATGGACAGAAATTGTGAAGGACTTAGAGAGAAGTTGCGGCAAGGACTTGGAATGGTGTCTAGGTTGTGTAAAACTGAATTGTGGTGAATGAATGGACTTATATATATAGGGCACGGCTTAGGGTTCAGGAAAGGCCTTTTAAAACTTAGCTAAAATGGTTCCCTAATTGAATAAGGAAGAAAAGAAATCAGAAAATAAAATAGGAATGTGAAATTCGGCAGAATTATGTAGGAGGAAAAAGGAATGTGTTTAATGGTCAGAAAATAGGAAAGAGAGGGTCCTCCTTGTGTGGCAAGGCTAGGTACTAAAGGGGAATGTGTTTTATGACAGAAAATAGGCAACTAAGGTGCAGGAATTAAAGAAAATAGGAAAGGAAATTCGGAGGAATTTATGGGACAGATTTAGGAATGTGAGATGTGTCCAGAAAATAGGAAAGAACCTCCCTTCCTTGTGTGACAGATTTGTGAAGGAAATAGGAATGTTTTTAGGACACAAAACAAGTAGGAAATCACCCTCCTTGCACGGCAAGGACTAGCACAAAATAGGTATGTGCTTATGTTCAGAAATTAGGCAAGAAAGGGTGTCCATGTGCGGCAAGGAAAAGGAATGTGCAAGGGATGTGCGGCAAGGATTGTTTAGGAATGCTTAGGCTTCTAGAACCCTCAATTGACTATCCTCACATATTTAGGAACTCCTTTGTGGCTGAAACTTTGGTGAAGAAGGGTTGGGAAACTTCCATTCCAAGAATAGAAACTCTTCAAGAATGGAAACCTTCGAAAATAGAAACTTCCAAACTTAGAAACTTCGGTTTCCAAATTTGACTCTTCATTCTTCATTTGCCTTGAATTCCATTCTTCACATCTTCATTCGCTCCTTAGCTCATTTGTACTTCAATTTCATCCTTCCGTTTAGCTCCAAACATGTCCTATCCATCTTAGGCCCAAAATTGCTCCAAAACGCTCCAAAATGCACCTTTTTGCATACTTTGACCTTAGAACCTGAAATTGCACGAAAATGGCTTAAAGTACTAAAACAACTAGGTTCTAACAACGTAAATGCAAGGAAATGAGCTAGTTAAGTCGCATAAATATGCTCCTATCAGTACACTATTTTTTCATTTGGAGTCTATTTGCACGATTTTATGCATTCGTGGGAGAAAACGAGCGTGAGTTTGACAAGTTTTGAATTTAAACAAATGAACACATATAAGACACTATTAGGACGCTAAACACGAGTCCTTAAAAGATCAAATGCTTTTTTTCTTTCAAAAGTACACTATTTTTTCATTTGGAGTCTATTCACAAGGTTTTAAGCAATCGGTGGATAAAACGATCGTGAGTTTGAAAAGTTTAGAATTTAAACAAATGAACACATATAAGACACTACTAGGACGCTAAACACGAGTCCTTAAAAGATCAAATGCTTCTTTTGTTTCAAAAGTACACTATTTTTTCATTTGGAGTCTATTCACAAGGTTTGAAGCAACCGTTGGATAAAACGAGCGTGAGTTTGACAAGTTTTGAATTTAAACAAATGAACACATATAAGACATTACTAGGACGCTAAACTCGAGTCCTTAAATGATGAAATGCTTTTTTTGTTTCAAAAGTACACTATTTTTTCATTTGGAGTCTATTCACAAGGTTTTAAGCATTCGTGGGAGAAAACGAGCGTGAGTTTGACTAGCTTTTGAATTTGAACAAATGAACACATATGAGATATTACTAGGACGCTAAACTCGAGTCCTTAAAAGATCAAATGCTTTTTGTGTTTCAAAAATCCACTATTTTTTCATTTCGAGTCTATTCACAAGGTTTTAAGCAATCTTAGGATACAACGAGAGTGATTTTGACAAGTGTTGAATTTAAACAAATGAACACATATAAGACACTACGAGGACGCTAAACTCGAGTGCTTAAAAGATCAAATGCTTTTTTTGTTTGAAAAGTACACTATTTTTTCATTTGGAGTCTATTCACAAGGTTTGAAGCAATCGTTGGATAAAACGAGCGTGAGTTTGACTAGCTTTTGAATTTGAACAAATGAACACATATGACACACTACTTGGATACTAAAACCGAGTCCTTAAAAGATCAAATGCTTTTTTTGGTTCAAAAGTACACTATTTTTTCATTCGGAGTCTATTCACAATGTTTTAAGCAATCGTTGGATAAAACAAGCGTGAGTTTGACAAGTTTTGAATTGAAACAAATGAACACATATAAGACACTACTAGGACGCTAAACACGAGTCCTTAAAAGATCAAATGCTTTTTTTCTTTCAAAAGTAGACTATTTTTTCATTTGGAGTCTATTCACAAGGTTTTAAGCAATCGGTGGATAAAACGATCGTGAGTTTGACAAGTTTTGAATTTAAACAAATGAACACATATAAGACACTACTAGGACACTAAACTCGAGTCCTTAAAAGATCAAATGCTTTTTTTGTTTGAAAAGTACACTACTTTTTCATTTGGAGTCTATTCACAAGGTTTGAAGCAATCGTTGGATAAAACGAGCGTGAGTTTGACAAGTTTTGAATTTAAACAAATGAACACATATAAGACATTACTAGGACGCTAAACTCGTGTCCTTAAATGATGAAATGCTTTTTTTGTTTCAAAAGTACACTATTTTTTCATTTGGAGTCTATTCACAAGGTTTTAAGCATTCGTGGGAGAAAACGAGCGTGAGTTTGTCTAGCTTTTGAATTTGAACAAATGAACACCTATGAGACAAAACTAGGACGCTAAACTCGAGTCCTTAAAAGATTTAATGCTTTTTTTGTTTCAAAAGTACACTATTTTTTCATTTGGAGTCTATTCACAAGGTTTTAAGTAATCGGTGGTTAAAACGAGAGTGAGTTTGACAAGTTTTGAATTTAAACAAATGAACACATATAAGACACTACTAGGACGCTAAACAGGAGTCCTTAAAAGATCAAATGCTTCTGTTGTTTCAAAAGTACACTATTTTTTCATTTGGAGTCTATTTGCACGATTTTATGCATTCGTGGGAGAAAACGAGCGTGAGTTTGACAAGTTTTGAATTTAAACAAATGAACACATATAAGACACTATTAGGACGCTAAACACGAGTCCTTAAAAGATCAAATGCTTTTTTTCTTTCAAAAGTACACTATTTTTTCATTTGGAGTCTATTCACAAGGTTTTAAGCAATCGGTGGATAAAACGATCGTGAGTTTGAAAAGTTTAGAATTTAAACAAATGAACACATATAAGACACTACTAGGACGCTAAACACGAGTCCTTAAAAGATCAAATGCTTCTTTTGTTTCAAAAGTACACTATTTTTTCATTTGGAGTCTATTCACAAGGTTTGAAGCAACCGTTGGATAAAACGAGCGTGAGTTTGACAAGTTTTGAATTTAAACAAATGAACACATATAAGACATTACTAGGACGCTAAACTCGAGTCCTTAAATGATGAAATGCTTTTTTTGTTTCAAAAGTACACTATTTTTTCATTTGGAGTCTATTCACAAGGTTTTAAGCATTCGTGGGAGAAAACGAGCGTGAGTTTGACTAGCTTTTGAATTTGAACAAATGAACACATATGAGATATTACTAGGACGCTAAACTCGAGTCCTTAAAAGATCAAATGCTTTTTGTGTTTCAAAAATCCACTATTTTTTCATTTCGAGTCTATTCACAAGGTTTTAAGCAATCTTAGGATACAACGAGAGTGATTTTGACAAGTGTTGAATTTAAACAAATGAACACATATAAGACACTACGAGGACGCTAAACTCGAGTGCTTAAAAGATCAAATGCTTTTTTTGTTTGAAAAGTACACTATTTTTTCATTTGGAGTCTATTCACAAGGTTTGAAGCAATCGTTGGATAAAACGAGCGTGAGTTTGACTAGCTTTTGAATTTGAACAAATGAACACATATGACACACTACTTCGATACTAAAACCGAGTCCTTAAAAGATCAAATGCTTTTTTTGGTTCAAAAGTACACTATTTTTTCATTCGGAGTCTATTCACAATGTTTTAAGCAATCGTTGGATAAAACAAGCGTGAGTTTGACAAGTTTTGAATTGAAACAAATGAACACATATAAGACACTACTAGGACGCTAAACACGAGTCCTTAAAAGATCAAATGCTTTTTTTCTTTCAAAAGTAGACTATTTTTTCATTTGGAGTCTATTCACAAGGTTTTAAGCAATCGGTGGATAAAACGATCGTGAGTTTGACAAGTTTTGAATTTAAACAAATGAACACATATAAGACATTACTAGGACGCTAAACTCGAGTCCTTAAACGATGAAATGCTTTTTTTGTTTCAAAAGTACACTATTTTTTCATTTGGAGTCTATTCACAAGGTTTTAAGCATTCGTGGGAGAAAACGAGCGTGAGTTTGTCTAGCTTTTGAATTTGAACAAATGAACACCTATGAGACACAACTAGGACGCTAAACTCGAGTCCTTAAAAGATTTAATGCTTTTTTTGTTTCAAAAGTACACTATTTTTTCATTTGGAGTCTATTCACAAGGTTTTAAGTAATCGGTGGTTAAAACGAGAGTGAGTTTGACAAGTTTTGAATTTAAACAAATGAACACATATAAGACACTACTAGGACGCTAAACAGGAGTCCTTAAAAGATCAAATGCTTCTTTTGTTTCAAAAGTACACTATTTTTTCATTTCGAGTCTATTCACAAGGTTTGAAGCAATCGTTGGATAAAACGAGCGTGAGTTTGACAAGTTTTGAATATAAACAAATGAACACATATAAGAGACTACTAGGACGCTAAACTCGAGTCCTTAAAAGATCAAATGCTTTTTTTGTTTGAAAAGTACACTATTTTTTCATTTGGAGTCTATTCACAAGGTTTGAAGCAATCGTTGGATAAAACGAGCGTGAGTTTGACAAGTTTTGAATTTAAACAAATGAACACATATAAGACACTACTAGGACGCTAAACTCGAGTCCTTAAATGATGAAATGCTTTTTTTGTTTCAAAAGTACACTATTTTTTCATTTGGAGTCTATTCACAAGGTTTGAAGCAATCGTTGGATAAAACGAGCGTGAGTTTGACGAGTTTTGAATTTAAACAAATGAACACATATAAGACACTACTAGGACGCTAAACTCGAGTCCTTAAAAGATCAAATGCTTTTTTTGTTTGAAAAGTACACTATTTTTTCATTTGGACTCTATTCACAAGGTTTGAAGCAATCGTTGGATAAAACAAGCGTGAGTTTGACAAGTTTTGAATTTAAACAAATGAACACATATAAGACACTACTAGGACGCTAAACTCGAGTGCTTAAAAGATCAAATGCTTTTTTTGTTTGAAAAGTACACTATTTTTTCATTTGGAGTCTATTCACAAGGTTTGAAGCAATCGTTGGATAAAACGAGCGTGAGTTTGACTAGCTTTTGAATTTGAACAAATGAACACATATGACACACTACTTGGATACTAAAACCGAGTCCTTAAAAGATCAAATGCTTTTTTTGGTTCAAAAGTACACTATTTTTTCATTCGGAGTCTATTGACAATGTTTTAAGCAATCGTTGGATAAAACAAGCGTGAGTTTGACAAGTTTTGAATTTAAACAAATGAACACATATAAGACACTACTAGGACGCTAAACTCGAGTCCTTAAATGATGAAATGCTTTTTTTGTTTCAAAAGTACACTATTTTTTCATTTGGAGTCTATTCACAAGGTTTGAAGCAATCGTTGGATAAAACGAGCGTGAGTTTGACAAGTTTTGAATTTAAACAAATGAACACATATAAGACACTACTAGGACGCTAAACTCGAGTCCTTAAAAGATC
Organism: Crataegus laevigata; assembly: GCA_963580275.1. NCBI lineage: Eukaryota > Viridiplantae > Streptophyta > Magnoliopsida > Rosales > Rosaceae > Crataegus > Crataegus laevigata. The sequence goes on from OY756945.1 coordinate 23,381,523, forward strand.
AAATGCTTTTTTTGTTTGAAAAGTACACTATTTTTTCATTCGGAGTCTATTCACAAGGTTTGAAGCAATCGTTGGATAAAACGAGCGTGAGTTTGACAAGTTTTGAATTTAAACAAATGAACACATATAAGACACTACTAGGACGCTAAACTCGAGTCCTTAAATGATGAAATGCTTTTTTTGTTTCAAAAGTACACTATTTTTTCATTTGGAGTCTATTCACAAGGTTTGAAGCAATCGTTGGATATAACGAGCGTGAGTTTGACAAGTTTTGAATTTAAACAAATGAACACATATAAGACACTACTAGGACACTAAACTCGAGTCCTTAAAAGATGAAATTCTTTTTTTGTTTCAAAAGTACACTATTTTTTCATTTGGAGTCTATTCATAAGGTTTTAAGCAATCGTTGGATAAAACGAGCGTGAGTATGACAAGTTTTGAATTTAAACAAGTGAACACATATAAGACACTACTAGGACGCTAAACACGAGTCCTTAAAAGATCAAATGCTTCTTTTGTTTCAAAAGTACACTATTTTTTCATTTGGGGTCTATTTGCACGATTTTAAGCATTCGTGGGAGAAAACGAGCGTGAGTTTGACTAGCTTTTGAATTTGAACAAATGAACACATATGACACATTACTTGGATGCTAAAACCGAGTCCTTAAAAGATCAAATGCTTTTTTTTGTTTCAATAATACACTATTTTTTCATTTGGAGTCTATTCACAAGGTTTTAAGTAATCGTTGGTTAAAACGAGAGTGAGTTTGACAAGTTTTGAATTTAAACAAATGAACACATATAAAACACTACTAGGACGCTAAACTCGAGTCCTTAAATGATGATATGCTTTTTTTGTTTCAAAAGTACACTATTTTTTCATTTGGAGTCTATTCACAAGGTTTTAAGCATTCGTGGGAGAAAACGAGCGTGAGTTTGACTAGCTTTTGAATTTGAACAAATGAACACCTATGAGACACAACTAGGACGCTAAACTCGAGTCCTTAAAAGATTTAATGCTTTTTTTGTTTCAAAAGTACACTATTTTTTCATTTGGAGTCTATTCACAAGGTTTTAAGTAATCGTTGGTTAAAACGAGAGTGAGTTTGACAAGTTTTGAATTTAAACAAATGAACACATATAAGACACTACTAGGACGCTAAACAGGAGTCCTTAAAAGATCAAATGCTTCTTTTGTTTCAAAAGTACACTATTTTTTCATTTGGAGTCTATTCACAAGGTTTGAAGCAATCGTTGGATAAAACGAGCGTGAGTTTTGATGTGAGAATTTCTTGACACACAAATTAAACCCTCTTTTTGACAGTTGTAGTAATGATGTAAGTAGGGTATCGTTTTAGGCCGGGGATTAGGAGGGCTTGCTAAAACCTCTATTTTAATTTAAAAACGTAAAAACAAATTTTAAAATACTAAACTAAAATAAAAACACTTAACTAGAAAAACTTAAAATAGAACTAACAAATAAACTAAAATAAATCAAAAGACTCAAAAATACAAAACTAGGCTAAAAATTCGAAACACACTTAAAATGACTCAAAATAATAAAAACAATTTAAAATAAAAACTAGGAATTGAAATGAAAGGAAATTAAAATTAAAAGATTACAAATAATAAAAAGTAACTAAATAATAATATTATAATAATGGGGGGATTGATTTTTGACGAAACGGAAACTAAACTTAAATAAATTACAAAATTGACAAAAACATAAAATAAAAGTGAACAGATAGATAACGGATTGGCTAGAGGGTTTTTCTCCACACATGACACAAATGTAACCTAAATTGATTCCCAGTTATGAATTCAATAAACGCATGAATGACAATGTTCCAAATTAATTAGGTCCGCTTAAATTAACTTTCAGATTTCCCTAGATTCATTGAATTGGACGGGATACGCATCACAACCAAATTATTCTTATCAAGTTCCCTAACTATGAAATACGCATGATAGAGAGACATATCAAAGATCATTAAGTTCAATGGAAATCATAAACATCGACTAGGCATTCATAACTATGGAATACGCATGTTAATCCAACCTAGGGTCTACTAAACACAATTGTGACTAGCAATTTTTACTACTCATGAATATAAGTTCATAACGATTAGGTGAAATTCCCTTATATTCTAGCATCAAGTCTAAGCATGCAAATTAAGTATCGACCCTTAACCCACATACATAAACAAGTTCTTAATCAACACAGAAAAGTAAACCATATCCAAACATTTATACATTCATAACTGGAGTAAATCAAATTAAAATTACAAATATAATCATAGTTTCGAATTAACCTCTAGCCAATATAAATTTAGTTACACATGTTTAACATAATTAAAAGGTAAATTAAATTAAACATGAGTTTAAGAAAAATTAAACCAAATGGTGAATTGCTCTCTGTGCTCCGGTGACTTCTGTGCTTTGATTTCTCAACGCCTATTTCAAACGCAGCGCTCTGGATTTTCAAATGAGCACTCGGTGCTATTGGACTCTTTTGCGCCTGATCGGTGCCCCTGTGGATTTCTATTGGCTGCCTTGCTCGCTCTCGCTGCTCTCCCTTGGCAGCCTTCAAAGGCCGCGCCTTACTCCCAGCCCCCGCAAGCTTCTTCCTTTTCTTTTTTTATTTTCTGTTCTTTTTTTCGCTCACCAGGAGCTCCCCAGACTTGTTCCCCGAGGTCTCCTCCAAGCTGGCAGCACGCCAGCTGCTTTCTCTTTTTTTTTATTTTCTAATGGCTGCCTTCCACCGAAGGCTTATGCATTCCATCATTGCCCACCGAAAGCATGCACATGCTTTCCAGCCATTAATCACACACACACAATATATTAAAATATATAAATATATATAAACAAATAAATAAATATATCAAATAACTATATATATATATATATAATATATATAAAATAATATATATATATATATATATATATTTTTCTTAACTAGATAAATCTAATAAAAACATAAAAATAACGTAAATAGCTCAAAATATAACGAACTAACTAAGAAAAGACGAGTGAATTTGATATAAAAATAAGTATAAATATGATCCGATCAAGTTTGACAAGTTTTGAATTTAAACAAATGAACACATATAAAACACTACTAGGACGCTAAACACGAGTCCTTAAAAGATCAAATGCTTTTTTTGTTTCAAAATTACACTATTTTTTCATTTCGAGTGTATTCACAAGGTTTTAAGCAATCGTTGGATAAAACGAGCGTGAGTTTGACAAGTTTTGAATTTAAACAAATGAACACATATAAGACACTACTAGGACGCTAAACTAGAGTCCTTAAAAGATCAAATGCTTTTTTTGTTTCAAAAGTACACTATTTTTTCATTTGGAGTCTATTCACAAAGTTTTAAGCAATCGTTGGATAAAACGAGCGTGAGTTTGACATGTTTTGAATTTAAACAAATGAACACATATAAGACACTACTAGGACGCTAAACTCGAGTCCTTAAAAGATCAAATGCTTTTTTTGTTCCAAAAGTACACTATTTTTTCAATTGGAGTCTATTCACAAAGTTATAAGAAATCGTTGGATAAAACGAGCGTGAGTTTGACAAGTTTTGAATTTAAACAAATGAACACATATATGACACTACTAGGACGCTAAACACGAGTCCTTAAAAGATCAAACGCTTTTTTTGTTTCAAAAGTACACTATTTTTTCATTTCGAGTCTATTCACAAGGTTTTAAGCAATCCTGGGATACAACGAGCGTGAGTTTCACAAGTGTTGAATTTAAAAAAATGAACACATATAAGACACTACTAGGACGCTAAACTCGACTCCTTAATTGATGAAATGCTTTTTTTGTTTCAAAAGTACACTATTTTTTCATTTGGAGTCTATTCACATGGTTTTAAGCATTCGTGGGAGAAAACGAGTGTGAGTTTGACTAGCTTTTGAATTTGAACAAATGAACACCTATGAGACACAACTAGGACGCTAAACTCGAGTCCTTAAAAGATTTAATGCTTTTTTTGTTTAAAAAGTACACTATTTTTTCATTTGGAGTCTATTCACAAGGTTTTAAGTAATCGTTGGTTAAAACGAGAGTGAGTTTGACAAGTTTTGAATTTAAACAAATGAACACATATAAGACACTACTAGGACGCTAAACTCGATTCCTTAAAAGATCAAATGCTTCTTTTGTTTCAAAAGTACACTATTTTTTCATTTGGAGTCTATTTGCACGATTTTAAGCATTCGTGGGAGAAAACAAGCGTGAGTTTGACTAGCTTTTGAATTTGAACAAATGAACACATATGACACACTACTTGGATGCTAAAACCGAGTCCTTAAAAGATCAAATGCTTTTTTTTGTTTCAATAATACACTATTTTTTCATTTGGAGTCTATTCACAAGGTTTTAAGTAATCGTTGGTTAAAACGAGAGTGAGTTTGACAAGTTTTGAATTTAAACAAATGAACACATATAAGACACTACTAGGACGCTAAACTCGAGTCCTTAAATGATGATATGCTTTTTTTGTTTCAAAAGTACACTATTTTTTCATTTGGAGTCTATTCACAAGGTTTTAAGCATTCGTGGGAGAAAACGAGCGTGAGTTTGACTAGCTTTTGAATTTGAATAAATGAACACCTATGAGACACAACTAGGACGCTAAACTCGAGTCCTTAAAAGATTTAATGCTTTTTTTTGTTTCAAAAGTACACTATTTTTTCATTTGGAGTCTATTCACAAGGTTTTAAGTAATCGTTGGTTAAAACGAGAGTGAGTTTGACAAGTTTTGAATTTAAACAAATGAACACATATAAGACACTACTAGGACGCTAAACAGGAGTCCTTAAAAGATCAAATGCTTCTTTTGTTTCAAAAGTACACTATTTTTTCATTTGGAGTCTATTTGCACGATTTTATGCATTCGTGGGAGAAAAGGAGCGTGAGTTTGACAAGTTTTGAATTTAAACAAATGAACACATATAAGACACTACTAGGACGCTAAACATGAGTCCTTAAAAGATCAAATGCTTTTTTTCTTTCAAAAGTACACTATTTTTTCATTTGGAGTCTATTCACAAGGTTTTAAGTAATCGGTGGATAAAACGATCGTGAGTTTGAAAAGTTTAGAATTTAAACAAATGAACACATATAAGACACTACTAGGACGCTAAACACGAGTCCTTAAAAGATCAAATGCTTCCTTTGTTTCAAAAGTACACTATTTTTTCATTTGGAGTCTATTTGCACGATTTTAAGCATTCGTTTGAGAAAACGAGCGTGAGTTTGACTAGCTTTTGAATTTGATCAAATGAACACATATGAGACACTACTAGGACGCTAAACTCGAGTGCTTGAAAGATCAAATGCTTTTTGTGTTTCAAAACTACACTATTTTTCCATTTCGAGTCTATTCACAAGGTTTTAAGCAATCTTAGGATACAACGAGAGTGAGTTTGACAAGTGTTGAATTTAAACAAATGAACACATATAAGACACTACGAGGACGCTAAAATCGAGTCCTTAAAAGATCAAATGTTTTTTTTGTTTCAAAAGTACACTATTTTTTCATTTGGAGTCTATTCACAAAGTTTTAAGCAATCGTTGGATAAAATGAGCGTGAGTTTGACATGTTTTGAATTTAAACAAATGAACACATATAAGACACTACTAGGACGCTAAACTCGAGTCCTTAAAAGATCAAACGCTTTTTTTGTTTCAAAAGTACACTATTTTTTCAATTGGAGTCTATTCACAAAGTTATAAGAAATCGTTGGATAAAACGAGCGTGAGTTTGACAAGTTTTGAATTTAAACAAATGAACACATATATGACACTACTAGGACGCTAAACACGAGTCCTTAAAAGATCAAACGCTTTTTTTGTTTCAAAAGTACACTATTTTTTCATTTCGAGTCTATTCACAAGGTTTTAAGCAATCCTGGGATACAACGAGCGTGAGTTTCACAAGTGTTGAATTTAAAAAAATGAACACATATAAGACACTACTAGGACGCTAAACTCGACTCCTTAATTGATGAAATGCTTTTTTTGTTTGAAAAGTACACTATTTTTTCATTTGGAGTCTATTTGCACGATTTTAAGCATTCGTGGGAGAAAACAAGCGTGAGTTTGACTAGCTTTTGAATTTGAACAAATGAACACATATGAGACACTACTAGGATGCTAAACTCGAGTCCTTAAAAGATCAAATGCTTTTTTTGTTTCAAAAATACACTATTTTTTCATTTCGAGTCTATTCACAAGGTTTTAAGCAATCTTAGGATACAACGAGAGTGAATTTGACAAGTGTTGAATTTAAACAAATGAACACATATAAGACACTACGAGGACGCTAAACTCGAGTCCTTAAAAGATCAAACGCTTTTTTTGTTTGAAAAGTACACTATTTTTTCATTTGGAGTCTTTTCACAAGGTTTTAAGCAATCGTTGGGTATAACGAGCGTGAGTTTGACATGTTTTGAATTTAAACAAATGAACACATATAAGACACTACTAGGACGCTAAACTTGAGTTCTTAAAAGATCAAATGCTTTGTTTGTTTCAAAAGTAAACTATTTTTTCATTTGGAGTCTATTCACAAGGTTTTAAGCAATCGTTGGATAAAACGAGCGTGAGTATGACAAGTTTTGAATTTAAACAAAGGAACACATATAAGCCACTACTAGGACGCTAAACACGAGTCCTTAAAAGATCAAATGCTTTTTTTGTTTGAAAAGTACACTATTTTTTCATTTGGAGTCTATTCACAAGGTTTTAAGCAATCGTTGGATATAACGAGCGTGAGTTTGACATGTTTTGAATTTAAACAAATGAACACATATAAGACACTACTAGGAAGCTAAACTCGAGTTCTTAAAAGATTAAATGCTTTTTTTGTTTCAAAAGTAAACGATTTTTTCATTTGGAGTCTATTCAGAAGGTTTTAAGCAATCGTTGGATAAAACGAGCGTGAGTATGACAAGTTTTGAATTTAAACAAATGAAGACATATAAGACACTACTAGGACGCTAAACACGAGTCCTTAAAAGATCAAATGCTTCTTTTGTTTCAAAAGTACACTATTTTTTCATTTGGAGTCTATTTGCGCGATTTTAAGCATTCGTGGGAGAAAACGAGCGTGAGTTTGACTAGCTTTTGAATTTGAACAAATGAACACATATGAGACACTACTAGGACGCTAAACTCGAGTCCTTAAAAGATCAAATGCTTTTTTTGTTTCAAAAATACCCTATTTTTTCATTTCGAGTCTATTCACAAGGTTTTAAGCAATCTTTGGATACAACGAGCGTGAGTTTGACAAGTTTTGAATTTAAACAAATGAACACATATAAGACACTACTAGGACGCTAAACTCGAGTCCTTAAAAGATCAAATGCTTTTTTTGTTTCGAAAGTACACTATTTTTTCATTTGGTGTCTATTAACAAGGTTTTAAGCAATCGTTGGATAAAACGAGCGTGAGTTTGACAAATTTTGAATTTAAATAAATGAACACATATAAGACACTACTAGGACGCTAAACTCGAGTCCTTATAAGATCAAATGCTTTTTTTGTTTCAAAAATACACTATTTTTTCATTTGGAGTCTATTCACAAGGTTTTAAGCAACCGTTGGATAAAACGAGCGTGAGTTTGACAAGTTTTGAATTTAAACAAATGAACACATATAAGACACTACTAGGACGCTAAACACGAGTCCTTAAAAGATCAAATGCTTTTTTTGTTTCAAAAGTACACTATTTTTTCATTTGGAGTCTATTCACAAGGTTTTAAGCAATCGTTGGATAAAACGAGCGTGAGTTTGACAAGTTTTGAATTTAAACAAATGAACACATATAAGACACTACTAGGACCCTAAACACGAGTCCTTAAAAGATCAAATGCTTCTTTTGTTTCAAAAGTACACTATTTTTTCATTTCGTGTCTATTTGCACGATTTTAAGCATTCGTGGGAGAAAACGAGCGTGAGTTTGACTAGCTTTTGAATTTAAACAAATGAACACATATGAGACACTACTAGGACGCTAAACTCGAGTCCTCAAAAGATCAAATGCTTTTTTTGTTTCAAAAGTACACTATTTTTTCATTTGGTGTCTATCCACAAGGTTTTAAGCAATCGTTGGATAAAACGAGCGTGAGTTTGACATGTTTTGAATTTAAACAAATGAACACATAGAAGACACTACTAGGACGCTAAACTCGAGTCCTTAAAAGATCAAATGCTTTTTTTGTTTCGAAAGTACACTATTTTTTCATTTGGTGTCTATTCACAAGGTTTTAAGCAATCGTTGGATAAAACGAGCGTGAGTTTGACAAGTTTTGAATTTAAACAAATGAACACATATAAGAAACTACTAGGAACCTAAACACGAGTCCTTCAAAGATCAAATGCTTCTTTTGTTTCAAAAGTACACTATTTTTTCATTTGGAGTCTAGTTGCAGGATTTTAAGCATTCGTTGGAGAAAACGAGCGTGAGTTTGACTAGCTTTTGAATTTGAACAAATGAACACATATGAGACACTACTAGGACGCTAAACTCGGGTCCTTCAAAGATCAAATGCTTTTTTTGTTTCAAAAGTACACTATTTTTTCATTTGGAGTCTATTAACAAGGTTTTAAGCAATCGTTGGATAAAACGAGCGTGAGTTTGACAAGTTTTGAATTTAAACAAATGAACACATATAAGAAACTACTAGGACCCTAAACACGAGTCCTTAAAAGATCAAATGCTTCTTTTGTTTCAAAAGTACACTATTTTTTCATTTGGAGTCTATTTGCACGATTTTAAGCATTCGTGGGAGAAAACGAGCGTGAGTTTGACTAGCTTTTGAATTTAAACAAATGAACACATATAAGACACTACTAGGACGCTAAACTCGAGTCCTTAAAAGATCAAATGCGTTTTTTGTTTCAAAAGTACACTATTTTTTCATTTGGTGTCTATTCACAAGGTTTTAAGCAATCGTTGGATAAAACGAGCGTGAGTTTGACATGTTTTGAATTTAAACAAATGAACACATATAAGACACTACTAGGACGCTAAACTCGAGTCCTTAAAAGATCAAATGCTTTTTTTGTTTCAAAAATACACTATTTTTTCATTTCGAGTCTATTCACAAGGTTTTAAGCAATCGTTGGATAAAACGAGCGTGAGTTTGACAAGTTTTGAATTTAAACAAATGAACACATATAAGACACTACTAGGACGCTAAACACGAGTCCTTAAAAGATCAAATGCTTTTCTTGTTTCAAAAGTACACTATTTTTTCATTTCGAGTCTATTCACAAGGTTTTAAGCAATCTTGGGATACAACGAGCGTGAGTTTGACAAGTGTTTAATTTAAACAAATGAACACATATAAGACACTACTAGGACGCTAAACTCTAGTCCTTAAAAGATCAAATGCTTTTTTTGTTTCAAAAGTACACTATTTTTTCATTTGGAGTCTATTAACAAGGTTTTAAGCAATCGTTGGATAAAACGAGCGTGAGTTTGACAAGTTTTGAATTTAAAAAAATGAACACATATAAGACACTACTAGGACGCTAAACACGAGTCCTTAAAAGATCAAATGTTTCTTTTGTTTCAAAAGTACACTATTTTTTCATTTGGAGTCTATTTGCGCGATTTTAAGCATTCGTGGGAGAAAACGAGCGTGAGTTTGACTAGCTTTTGAATTTGAACAAATGAACACATATGAGACAATACTAGGACGCTAAACTCGAGTCCTTAAAAGATCAAATGCTTTTTTTGTTTCGAAAGTACACTATTTTTTCATTTGCTGTCTATTCACAAGGTTTTAAGCAATCGTTGGATAAAACGAGCGTGAGTTTGACAAGTTTTGAATTTAAACAAATGAACACATATAAGAAACTACTAGGAACCTAAACACGAGTCCTTCAAAGATCAAATGCTTCTTTTGTTTCAAAAGTACACTATTTTTTCATTTGGAGTCTATTTGCACGATTTTAAGCATTCGTTGGAGAAAACGAGCGTGAGTTTGACTAGCTTTTGAATTTAAACAAATGAACACATATGAGACACTACTAGGACGCTAAACTCGAGTCCTCAAAAGATCAAATGCTTTTTTTGTTTCAAAAGTACACTATTTTTTCATTTGGTGTCTATCCACAAGGTTTTAAGCAATCGTTGGATAAAACGAGCGTGAGTTTGACATGTTTTGAATTTAAACAAATGAACACATATAAGACACTACTAGGACCCTAAACACGAGTCCTTAAAAGATCAAATGCTTCTTTTGTTTCAAAAGTACACTATTTTTTCATTTCGTGTCTATTTGCCCGATTTTAAGCATTCGTGGGAGAAAATGAGCGTGAGTTTGACTAGCTTTTGAATTTAAACAAATGAACACATATGAGACACTACTAGGACGCTAAACTCGAGTCCTCAAAAGATCAAATGCTTTTTTTGTTTCAAAAGTACACTATTTTTTCATTTCGAGTCTATTCACAAGGTTTTAAGCAATCTTGGGATACAACGAGCGTGAGTTTGACAAGTGTTTAATTTAAACAAATGAACACATATAAGACACTACTAGGACGCTAAACTCTAGTCCTTAAAAGATCAAATGCTTTTTTTGTTTCAAAAGTACACTATTTTTTCATTTCGAGTCTATTCACAAGGTTTTAAGCAATCGTTGGATAAAACGAGCGTGAGTTTGACAAGTTTTGAATTTAAAAAAATGAACACATATAAGACACTACTAGGACCCTAAACACGAGTCCTTAAAAGATCAAATGCTTCTTTTGTTTCAAAAGTACACTATTTTTTCATTTGGTGTCTATTCACAAGGTTTTAAGCAATCGTTGGATAAAACGAGCGTGAGTTTGACAAGTTTTGAATTTAAACAAATGAACACATATAAGAAACTACTAGGAACCTAAACACGAGTCCTTCAAAGATCAAATTCTTCTTTTGTTTCAAAAGTACACTATTTTTTCATTTGGAGTCTATTTGCACGATTTTAAGCATTCGTTGGAGAAAACGAGCGTGAGTTTGACTAGCTTTTGAATTTGAACAAATGAACACATATGAGACACTACTAGGACGCTAAACTCGGGTCCTTCAAAGATCAAATGCTTTTTTTGTTTCAAAAGTACACTATTTTTTCATTTGGAGTCTATTAACAAGGTTTTAAGCAATCGTTGGATAAAACGAGCGTGAGTTTGACAAGTTTTGAATTTAAACAAATGAACACATATAAGAAACTACTAGGAACCTAAACACGAGTCCTTCAAAGATCAAATGCTTCTTTTGTTTCAAAAGTACACTATTTTTTCATTTGGAGTCTATTTGCACGATTTTAAGCATTCGTTGGAGAAAACGAGCGTGAGTTTGACTAGCTTTTGAATTTGAACAAATGAACACATATGAGACACTACTAGGACGCTAAACTCGGGTCCTTCAAAGATCAAATGCTTTTTTTGTTTCAAAAGTACACTATTTTTTCATTTGGAGTCTATTAACAAGGTTTTAAGCAATCGTTGGATAAAACGAGCGTGAGTTTGACAAGTTTTGAATTTAAACAAATGAACACATATAAGACACTACTAGGAACCTAAACACGAGTCCTTCAAAGATCAAATTCTTCTTTTGTTTCAAAAGTACACTATTTTTTCATTTGGAGTCTATTTGCACGATTTTAAGCATTCGTTGGAGAAAACGAGCGTGAGTTTGACTAGCTTTTGAATTTGAACAAATGAACACATATGAGACACTACTAGGACGCTAAACTCGGGTCCTTCAAAGATCAAATGCTTTTTTTGTTTCAAAAGTACACTATTTTTTCATTTGGAGTCTATTAACAAGGTTTTAAGCAATCGTTGGATAAAACGAGCGTGAGTTTGACAAGTTTTGAATTTAAACAAATGAACACATATAAGACACTACTAGGACCCTAAACACGAATCCTTAAAAGATCAAATGCTTCTTTTGTTTCAAAAGTACACTATTTTTTCATTTCGTGTCTATTCACAAGGTTTTAAGCAATCGTTGGATAAAACGAGCGTGAGTTTGACATGTTTTGAATTTAAACAAATGAACACATAGAAGACACTACTAGGACGCTAAACTCGAGTTCTTAAAAGATCAAATGCTTTTTTTGTTTCAAAAATACACTATTTTTTCTTTTCGAGTCCATTCACAAGGTTTTAAGCAATCGTTGGATAAAACGAGCGTGAGTATGACAAGTTTTGAATTTAAACAGATGAACACATATAAGACACTACTAGGACGCTAAACACGAGTCCTTAAAAGATCAAATGCTTTTTTTGTTTCAAAAGTACACTATTTTTTCATTTCGAGTCTATTCACAAGGTTTTAAGCAATCGTTGGATAAAACGAGCGTGAGTTTGACAAGTTTTGAATTTAAAAAAATGAACACATATAAGACACTACTAGGACCCTAAACACGAGTCCTTAAAAGATCAAATGCTTCTTTTGTTTCAAAAGTACACTATTTTTTCATTTCGTGTCTATATGCACGATTTTAAGCATTCGTGGGAGAAAACGAGCGTGAGTTTGACTAGCTTTTGAATTTAAACAAATGAACACATATGAGACACTACTAGGACGCTAAACTCGAGTCCTCAAAAGATCAAATGCTTTTTTTGTTTCAAAAGTACACTATTTTTTCATTTGGTGTCTATCCACAAGGTTTTAAGCAATCGTTGGATAAAACGAGCGTGAGTTTGACATGTTTTGAATTTAAACAAATGAACACATACAAGACACTACTAGGACGCTAAACTCGAGTCCTTAAAAGATCAAATGCTTTTTTTGTTTCGAAAGTACACTATTTTTTCATTTGGTGTCTATCCACAAGGTTTTAAGCAATCGTTGGATAAAACGAGCGTGAGTTTGACAAGTTTTGAATTTAAACAAATGAACACATATAAGAAACTACTAGGAACCTAAACACGAGTCCTTCAAAGATCAAATGCTTCTTTTGTTTCAAAAGTACACTGTTTTTTCATTTGGAGTCTATTTGCACGATTTTAAGCATTCGTTGGAGAAAACGAGCGTGAGTTTGACTAGCTTTTGAATTTGAACAAATGAACACATATGAGACATTACTAGGACGCTAAACTCGGGTCCTTCAAAGATCAAATGCTTTTTTTGTTTCAAAAGTACACTATTTTTTCATTTGGAGTCTATTAACAAGGTTTTAAGCAATCGTTGGATAAAACGAGCGTGAGTTTGACAAGTTTTGAATTTAAACAAATGAACACATATAAGACACTACTAGGACCCTAAACACGAGTCCTTAAAAGATCAAATGCTTCTTTTGTTTCAAAAGTACACTATTTTTTCATTTCGTGTCTATTCACAAGGTTTTAAGCAATCGTTGGATAAAACGAGCGTGAGTTTGACAAGTTTTGAATTTAAACAAATGAACACATATAAGAAACTACTAGGAACCTAAACACGAGTCCTTCAAAGATCAAATGCTTCTTTTGTTTCAAAAGTACACTGTTTTTTCATTTGGAGTCTATTTGCACGATTTTAAGCATTCGTTGGAGAAAACGAGCGTGAGTTTGACTAGCTTTTGAATTTGAACAAATGAACACATATGAGACATTACTAGGACGCTAAACTCGGGTCCTTCAAAGATCAAATGCTTTTTTTGTTTCAAAAGTACACTATTTTTTCATTTGGAGTCTATTAACAAGGTTTTAAGCAATCGTTGGATAAAACGAGCGTGAGTTTGACAAGTTTTGAATTTAAACAAATGAACACATATAAGACACTACTAGGACCCTAAACACGAGTCCTTAAAAGATCAAATGCTTCTTTTGTTTCAAAAGTACACTATTTTTTCATTTCGTGTCTATTCACAAGGTTTTAAGCAATCGTTGGATAAAACGAGCGTGAGTTTGACAAGTTTTGAATTTAAACAAATGAACACATATAAGAAACTACTAGGAACCTAAACACGAGTCCTTCAAAGATCAAATGCTTCTTTTGTTTCAAAAGTACACTATTTTTTCATTTGGAGTCTATTTGCACGATTTTAAGCATTCGTTGGAGAAAACGAGCGTGAGTTTGACTAGCTTTTGAATTTGAACAAATGAACACATATGAGACACTACTAGGACGCTAAACTCGGGTCCTTCAAAGATCAAATGCTTTTTTTGTTTCAAAAGTACACTATTTTTTCATTTGGAGTCTATTAACAAGGTTTTAAGCAATCGTTGGATAAAACGAGCGTGAGTTTGACAAGTTTTGAATTTAAACAAATGAACACATATAAGACACTACTAGGACCCTAAACACGAGTCCTTAAAAGATCAAATGCTTCTTTTGTTTCAAAAGTACACTATTTTTTCATTTCGTGTCTATTCACAAGGTTTTAAGCAATCGTTGGATAAAACGAGCGTGAGTTTGACATGTTTTGAATTTAAACAAATGAACACATATAAGACACTACTAGGACGCTAAACTCGAGCCCTTAAAAGATCAAATGCTTTTTTTGTTTCAAAAATACACTATTTTTTCTTTTCGAGTCCATTCACAAGGTTTTAAGCAATCGTTGTTTAAAACGAGCGTGAGTATGACAAGTTTTGAATTTAAACAGATGAACACATATAAGACACTACTAGGACGCTAAACACGAGTCCTTAAAAGATCAAATGCTTTTTTTGTTTCAAAAGTACACTATTTTTTCATTTGGAGTCTATTCACAAGGTTTTAAGCAATCGTTGGATAAAACGAGCGTGAGTTTGACAAGTTTTGAATTTAAACAAATGAACACATATAAGACACTACTAGGACCCTAAACACGAGTCCTTAAAAGATCAAATGCTTCTTTTGTTTCAAAAGTACACTATTTTTTCATTTCGTGGCTATTTGCACGATTTTAAGCATTCGTGGGAGAAAACGAGCGTGAGTTTGACTAGCTTTTGAATTTAAACAAATGAACACATATGAGACACTACTAGGACGCTAAACTCGAGTCCTCAAAAGATCAAATGCTTTTTTTGTTTCAAAAGTACACTATTTTTTCATTTGGTGTCTATCCACAAGGTTTTAAGCAATCGTTGGATAAAACGAGCGTGAGTTTGACATGTTTTGAATTTAAACAAATGAACACATACAAGACACTACTAGGACGCTAAACTCGAGTCCTTAAAAGATCAAATGGTTTTTTTGTTTCGAAAGTACACTATTTTTTCATTTGGTGTCTATTCACAAGGTTTTAAGCAATCGTTGGATAAAACGAGCGTGAGTTTGACAAGTTTTGAATTTAAACAAATGAACACATATAAGAAACTACTAGGAACCTAAACACGAGTCCTTCAAAGATCAAATGCTTCTTTTGTTTCAAAAGTACACTGTTTTTTCATTTGGAGTCTATTTGCACGATTTTAAGCATTCGTGGGAGAAAACGAGCGTGAGTTTGACTAGCTTTTGAATTTAAACAAATGAACACATATGAGACACTACTAGGACGCTAAACTCGAGTCCTCAAAAGATCAAATGCTTTTTTTGTTTCAAAAGTACACTATTTTTTCATTTGGTGTCTATCCACAAGGTTTTAAGCAATCGTTGGATAAAACGAGCGTGAGTTTGACATGTTTTGAATTTAAACAAATGAACACATACAAGACACTACTAGGACGCTAAACTCGAGTCCTTAAAAGATCAAATGGTTTTTTTGTTTCGAAAGTACACTATTTTTTCATTTGGTGTCTATTCACAAGGTTTTAAGCAATCGTTGGATAAAACGAGCGTGAGTTTGACAAGTTTTGAATTTAAACAAATGAACACATATAAGAAACTACTAGGAACCTAAACACGAGTCCTTCAAAGATCAAATGCTTCTTTTGTTTCAAAAGTACACTGTTTTTTCATTTGGAGTCTATTTGCACGATTTTAAGCATTCGTTGGAGAAAACGAGCGTGAGTTTGACTAGCTTTTGAATTTGAACAAATGAACACATATGAGACATTACTAGGACGCTAAACTCGGGTCCTTCAAAGATCAAATGCTTTTTTTGTTTCAAAAGTACACTATTTTTTCATTTGGAGTCTATTAACAAGGTTTTAAGCAATCGTTGGATAAAACGAGCGTGAGTTTGACAAGTTTTGAATTTAAACAAATGAACACATATAAGAAACTACTAGGACCCTAAACACGAGTCCTTAAAAGATCAAATGCTTCTTTTGTTTCAAAAGTACACTATTTTTTCATTTGGAGTCTAGTTGCAGGATTTTAAGCATTCGTTGGAGAAAACGAGCGTGAGTTTGACTAGCTTTTGAATTTGAACAAATGAACACATATGAGACACTACTAGGACGCTAAACTCGGGTCCTTCAAAGATCAAATGCTTTTTTTGTTTCAAAAGTACACTATTTTTTCATTTGGAGTCTATTAACAAGGTTTTAAGCAATCGTTGGATAAAACGAGCGTGAGTTTGACATGTTTTGAATTTAAACAAATGAACACATATAAGACACTACTAGGACGCTAAACTCGAGTCCTTAAAAGATCAAATGCTTTTTTTGTTTCAAAAATACACTATTTTTTCATTTCGAGTCTATTCACAAGGTTTTAAGCAATCGTTGGATAAAACGAGCGTGAGTTTGACAAGTTTTGAATTTAAACAAATGAACACATATAAGACACTACTAGGACGCTAAACACGAGTCCTTAAAAGATCAAATGCTTTTCTTGTTTCAAAAGTACACTATTTTTTCATTTCGAGTCTATTCACAAGGTTTTAAGCAATCTTGGGATACAACGAGCGTGAGTTTGACAAGTGTTTAATTTAAACAAATGAACACATATAAGACACTACTAGGACGCTAAACTCTAGTCCTTAAAAGATCAAATGCTTTTTTTGTTTCAAAAGTACACTATTTTTTCATTTGGAGTCTATTAACAAGGTTTTAAGCAATCGTTGGATAAAACGAGCGTGAGTTTGACAAGTTTTGAATTTAAAAAAATGAACACATATAAGACACTACTAGGACGCTAAACACGAGTCCTTAAAAGATCAAATGTTTCTTTTGTTTCAAAAGTACACTATTTTTTCATTTGGAGTCTATTTGCGCGATTTTAAGCATTCGTGGGAGAAAACGAGCGTGAGTTTGACTAGCTTTTGAATTTGAACAAATGAACACATATGAGACAATACTAGGACGCTAAACTCGAGTCCTCAAAAGATCAAATGCTTTTTTTGTTTCAAAAGTACACTATTTTTTCATTTGGTGTCTATCCACAAGGTTTTAAGCAATCGTTGGATAAAACGAGCGTGAGTTTGACATGTTTTGAATTTAAACAAATGAACACATATAAGACACTACTAGGACCCTAAACACGAGTCCTTAAAAGATCAAATGCTTCTTTTGTTTCAAAAGTACACTATTTTTTCATTTCGTGTCTATTTGCCCGATTTTAAGCATTCGTGGGAGAAAATGAGCGTGGGTTTGACTAGCTTTTGAATTTAAACAAATGAACACATATGAGACACTACTAGGACGCTAAACTCGAGTCCTCAAAAGATCAAATGCTTTTTTTGTTTCAAAAGTACACTATTTTTTCATTTCGAGTCTATTCACAAGGTTTTAAGCAATCTTGGGATACAACGAGCGTGAGTTTGACAAGTGTTTAATTTAAACAAATGAACACATATAAGACACTACTAGGACGCTAAACTCTAGTCCTTAAAAGATCAAATGCTTTTTTTGTTTCAAAAGTACACTATTTTTTCATTTCGAGTCTATTCACAAGGTTTTAAGCAATCGTTGGATAAAACGAGCGTGAGTTTGACAAGTTTTGAATTTAAAAAAATGAACACATATAAGACACTACTAGGACCCTAAACACGAGTCCTTAAA
Organism: Crataegus laevigata; assembly: GCA_963580275.1. Lineage (NCBI taxonomy): Eukaryota > Viridiplantae > Streptophyta > Magnoliopsida > Rosales > Rosaceae > Crataegus > Crataegus laevigata. The sequence continues at coordinate 23,399,401 of OY756945.1, forward strand.
AGATCAAATGCTTCTTTTGTTTCAAAAGTACACTATTTTTTCATTTGGTGTCTATTCACAAGGTTTTAAGCAATCGTTGGATAAAACGAGCGTGAGTTTGACAAGTTTTGAATTTAAACAAATGAACACATATAAGAAACTACTAGGAACCTAAACACGAGTCCTTCAAAGATCAAATGCTTCTTTTGTTTCAAAAGTACACTATTTTTTCATTTGGAGTCTATTTGCACGATTTTAAGCATTCGTTGGAGAAAACGAGCGTGAGTTTGACTAGCTTTTGAATTTGAACAAATGAACACATATGAGACACTACTAGGACGCTAAACTCGGGTCCTTCAAAGATCAAATGCTTTTTTTGTTTCAAAAGTACACTATTTTTTCATTTGGAGTCTATTAACAAGGTTTTAAGCAATCGTTGGATAAAACGAGCGTGAGTTTGACAAGTTTTGAATTTAAACAAATGAACACATATAAGACACTACTAGGACCCTAAACACGAATCCTTAAAAGATCAAATGCTTCTTTTGTTTCAAAAGTACACTATTTTTTCATTTCGTGTCTATTCACAAGGTTTTAAGCAATCGTTGGATAAAACGAGCGTGAGTTTGACATGTTTTGAATTTAAACAAATGAACACATAGAAGACACTACTAGGACGCTAAACTCGAGTCCTTAAAAGATCAAATGCTTTTTTTGTTTCAAAAATACACTATTTTTTCTTTTCGAGTCCATTCACAAGGTTTTAAGCAATCGTTGGATAAAACGAGCGTGAGTATGACAAGTTTTGAATTTAAACAGATGAACACATATAAGACACTACTAGGACGCTAAACACGAGTCCTTAAAAGATCAAATGCTTTTTTTGTTTCAAAAGTACACTATTTTTTCATTTCGAGTCTATTCACAAGGTTTTAAGCAATCGTTGGATAAAACGAGCGTGAGTTTGACAAGTTTTGAATTTAAAAAAATGAACACATATAAGACACTACTAGGACCCTAAACACGAGTCCTTAAAAGATCAAATGCTTCTTTTGTTTCAAAAGTACACTATTTTTTCATTTCGTGTCTATTTGCACGATTTTAAGCATTCGTGGGAGAAAACGAGCGTGAGTTTGACTAGCTTTTGAATTTAAACAAATGAACACATATGAGACACTACTAGGACGCTAAACTCGAGTCCTCAAAAGATCAAATGCTTTTTTTGTTTCAAAAGTACACTATTTTTTCATTTGGTGTCTATCCACAAGGTTTTAAGCAATCGTTGGATAAAACGAGCGTGAGTTTGACATGTTTTGAATTTAAACAAATGAACACATACAAGACACTACTAGGACGCTAAACTCGAGTCCTTAAAAGATCAAATGCTTTTTTTGTTTCGAAAGTACACTATTTTTTCATTTGGTGTCTATTCACAAGGTTTTAAGCAATCGTTGGATAAAACGAGCGTGAGTTTGACAAGTTTTGAATTTAAACAAATGAACACATATAAGAAACTACTAGGAACCTAAACACGAGTCCTTCAAAGATCAAATGCTTCTTTTGTTTCAAAAGTACACTGTTTTTTCATTTGGAGTCTATTTGCACGATTTTAAGCATTCGTTGGAGAAAACGAGCGTGAGTTTGACTAGCTTTTGAATTTGAACAAATGAACACATATGAGACATTACTAGGACGCTAAACTCGGGTCCTTCAAAGATCAAATGCTTTTTTTGTTTCAAAAGTACACTATTTTTTCATTTGGAGTCTATTAACAAGGTTTTAAGCAATCGTTGGATAAAACGAGCGTGAGTTTGACAAGTTTTGAATTTAAACAAATGAACACATATAAGACACTACTAGGACCCTAAACACGAGTCCTTAAAAGATCAAATGCTTCTTTTGTTTCAAAAGTACACTATTTTTTCATTTCGTGTCTATTCACAAGGTTTTAAGCAATCGTTGGATAAAACGAGCGTGAGTTTGACAAGTTTTGAATTTAAACAAATGAACACATATAAGAAACTACTAGGAACCTAAACACGAGTCCTTCAAAGATCAAATGCTTCTTTTGTTTCAAAAGTACACTGTTTTTTCATTTGGAGTCTATTTCCACGATTTTAAGCATTCGTTGGAGAAAACGAGCGTGAGTTTGACTAGCTTTTGAATTTGAACAAATGAACACATATGAGACATTACTAGGACGCTAAACTCGGGTCCTTCAAAGATCAAATGCTTTTTTTGTTTCAAAAGTACACTATTTTTTCATTTGGAGTCTATTAACAAGGTTTTAAGCAATTGTTGGATAAAACGAGCGTGAGTTTGACAAGTTTTGAATTTAAACAAATGAACACATATAAGACACTACTAGGACGCTAAACACGAGTCCTTAAAAGATCAAATGCTTTTTTTGTTTCAAAAGTACACTATTTTTTCATTTGGAGTCTATTCACAAGGTTTTAAGCAATTGTTGGATAAAACGAGCGTGAGTTTGACAAGTTTTGAATTTAAACAAATGAACACATATAAGACACTACTAGGACCCTAAACACGAGTCCTTAAAAGATCAAATGCTTCTTTTGTTTCAAAAGTACACTATTTTTTCATTTCGTGTCTATTTGCACGATTTTAAGCATTCGTGGGAGAAAACGAGCGTGAGTTTGACTAGCTTTTGAATTTAAACAAATGAACACATATGAGACACTACTAGGACGCTAAACTCGAGTCCTCAAAAGATCAAATGCTTTTTTTGTTTCAAAAGTACACTATTTTTTCATTTGGTGTCTATCCACAAGGTTTTAAGCAATCGTTGGATAAAACGAGCGTGAGTTTGACATGTTTTGAATTTAAACAAATGAACACATAGAAGACACTACTAGGACGCTAAACTCGAGTCCTTAAAAGATCAAATGCTTTTTTTGTTTCGAAAGTACACTATTTTTTCATTTGGTGTCTATTCACAAGGTTTTAAGCAATCGTTGGATAAAACGAGCGTGAGTTTGACAAGTTTTGAATTTAAACAAATGAAAACATATAAGAAACTACTAGGAACCTAAACACGAGTCCTTCAAAGATCAAATGCTTCTTTTGTTTCAAAAGTACACTATTTTTTCATTTGGAGTCTAGTTGCAGGATTTTAAGCATTCGTTGGAGAAAACGAGCGTGAGTTTGACTAGCTTTTGAATTTGAACAAATGAACACATATGAGACACTACTAGGACGCTAAACTCGGGTCCTTCAAAGATCAAATGCTTTTTTTGTTTCAAAAGTACACTATTTTTTCATTTGGAGTCTATTAACAAGGTTTTAAGCAATCGTTGGATAAAACGAGCGTGAGTTTGACAAGTTTTGAATTTAAACAAATGAACACATATAAGAAACTACTAGGACCCTAAACACGAGTCCTTAAAAGATCAAATGCTTCTTTTGTTTCAAAAGTACACTATTTTTTCATTTGGAGTCTATTTGCACGATTTTAAGCATTCGTGGGAGAAAACGAGCGTGAGTTTGACTAGCTTTTGAATTTAAACAAATGAACACATATAAGACACTACTAGGACGCTAAACTCGAGTCCTTAAAAGATCAAATGCGTTTTTTGTTTCAAAAGTACACTATTTTTTCATTTGGTGTCTATTCACAAGGTTTTAAGCAATCGTTGGATAAAACGAGCGTGAGTTTGACATGTTTTGAATTTAAACAAATGAACACATATAAGACACTACTAGGACGCTAAACTCGAGTCCTTAAAAGATCAAATGCGTTTTTTGTTTCAAAAGTACACTATTTTTTCATTTGGTGTCTATTCACAAGGTTTTAAGCAATCGTTGGATAAAACGAGCGTGAGTTTGACATGTTTTGAATTTAAACAAATGAACACATATAAGACACTACTAGGACGCTAAACTCGAGTCCTTAAAAGATCAAATGCTTTTTTTGTTTCAAAAATACACTATTTTTTCATTTCGAGTCTATTCACAAGGTTTTAAGCAATCGTTGGATAAAACGAGCGTGAGTTTGACAAGTTTTGAATTTAAACAAATGAACACATATAAGAAACTACTAGGAACCTAAACACGAGTCCTTCAAAGATCAAATGCTTCTTTTGTTTCAAAAGTACACTATTTTTTCATTTGGAGTCTATTTGCACGATTTTAAGCATTCGTTGGAGAAAACGAGCGTGAGTTTGACTAGCTTTTGAATTTAAACAAATGAACACATATGAGATACTACTAGGACGCTAAACTCGAGTCCTCAAAAGATCAAATGCTTTTTTTGTTTCAAAAGTACACTATTTTTTCATTTGGTGTCTATCCACAAGGTTTTAAGCAATCGTTGGATAAAACGAGCGTGAGTTTGACATGTTTTGAATTTAAACAAATGAACACATATAAGACACTACTAGGACCCTAAACACGAGTCCTTAAAAGATCAAATGCTTCTTTTGTTTCAAAAGTACACTATTTTTTCATTTCGTGTCTATTTGCCCGATTTTAAGCATTCGTGGGAGAAAATGAGCGTGAGTTTGACTAGCTTTTGAATTTAAACAAATGAACACATATGAGACACTACTAGGACGCTAAACTCGAGTCCTCAAAAGATCAAATGCTTTTTTTGTTTCAAAAGTACACTATTTTTTCATTTCGAGTCTATTCACAAGGTTTTAAGCAATCTTGGGATACAACGAGCGTGAGTTTGACAAGTGTTTAATTTAAACAAATGAACACATATAAGACACTACTAGGACGCTAAACTCTAGTCCTTAAAAGATCAAATGCTTTTTTTGTTTCAAAAGTACACTATTTTTTCATTTCGAGTCTATTCACAAGGTTTTAAGCAATCGTTGGATAAAACGAGCGTGAGTTTGACAAGTTTTGAATTTAAACAAATGAACACATAGAAGACACTACTAGGACGCTAAACTCGAGTCCTTAAAAGATCAAATGCTTTTTTTGTTTCAAAAATACACTATTTTTTCTTTTCGAGTCCATTCACAAGGTTTTAAGCAATCGTTGGATAAAACGAGCGTGAGTATGACAAGTTTTGAATTTAAACAGATGAACACATATAAGACACTACTAGGACGCTAAACACGAGTCCTTAAAAGATCAAATGCTTTTTTTGTTTCAAAAGTACACTATTTTTTCATTTCGAGTCTATTCACAAGGTTTTAAGCAATCGTTGGATAAAACGAGCGTGAGTTTGACAAGTTTTGAATTTAAAAAAATGAACACATATAAGACACTACTAGGACCCTAAACACGAGTCCTTAAAAGATCAAATGCTTCTTTTGTTTCAAAAGTACACTATTTTTTCATTTCGTGTCTATTTGCACGATTTTAAGCATTCGTGGGAGAAAACGAGCGTGAGTTTGACTAGCTTTTGAATTTAAACAAATGAACACATATGAGACACTACTAGGACGCTAAACTCGAGTCCTCAAAAGATCAAATGCTTTTTTTGTTTCAAAAGTACACTATTTTTTCATTTGGTGTCTATCCACAAGGTTTTAAGCAATCGTTGGATAAAACGAGCGTGAGTTTGACATGTTTTGAATTTAAACAAATGAACACATACAAGACACTACTAGGACGCTAAACTCGAGTCCTTAAAAGATCAAATGCTTTTTTTGTTTCGAAAGTACACTATTTTTTCATTTGGTGTCTATCCACAAGGTTTTAAGCAATCGTTGGATAAAACGAGCGTGAGTTTGACAAGTTTTGAATTTAAACAAATGAACACATATAAGAAACTACTAGGAACCTAAACACGAGTCCTTCAAAGATCAAATGCTTCTTTTGTTTCAAAAGTACACTGTTTTTTCATTTGGAGTCTATTTGCACGATTTTAAGCATTCGTTGGAGAAAACGAGCGTGAGTTTGACTAGCTTTTGAATTTGAACAAATGAACACATATGAGACATTAGTAGGACGCTAAACTCGGGTCCTTCAAAGATCAAATGCTTTTTTTGTTTCAAAAGTACACCATTTTTTCATTTGGAGTCTATTAACAAGGTTTTAAGCAATCGTTGGATAAAACGAGCGTGAGTTTGACAAGTTTTGAATTTAAACAAATGAACACATATAAGACACTACTAGGACCCTAAACACGAGTCCTTAAAAGATCAAATGCTTCTTTTGTTTCAAAAGTACACTATTTTTTCATTTCGTGTCTATTCACAAGGTTTTAAGCAATCGTTGGATAAAACGAGCGTGAGTTTGACAAGTTTTGAATTTAAACAAATGAACACATATAAGAAACTACTAGGAACCTAAACACGAGTCCTTCAAAGATCAAATGCTTCTTTTGTTTCAAAAGTACACTGTTTTTTCATTTGGAGTCTATTTGCACGATTTTAAGCATTCGTTGGAGAAAACGAGCGTGAGTTTGACTAGCTTTTGAATTTGAACAAATGAACACATATGAGACATTACTAGGACGCTAAACTCGGGTCCTTCAAAGATCAAATGCTTTTTTTGTTTCAAAAGTACACTATTTTTTCATTTGGAGTCTATTAACAAGGTTTTAAGCAATCGTTGGATAAAACGAGCGTGAGTTTGACAAGTTTTGAATTTAAAAAAATGAACACATATAAGACACTACTAGGACCCTAAACACGAGTCCTTAAAAGATCAAATGCTTCTTTTGTTTCAAAAGTACACTATTTTTTCATTTCGTGTCTATTTGCACGATTTTAAGCATTCGTGGGAGAAAACGAGCGTGAGTTTGACTAGCTTTTGAATTTAAACAAATGAACACATATGAGACACTACTAGGACGCTAAACTCGAGTCCTCAAAAGATCAAATGCTTTTTTTGTTTCAAAAGTACACTATTTTTTCATTTGGTGTCTATCCACAAGGTTTTAAGCAATCGTTGGATAAAACGAGCGTGAGTTTGACATGTTTTGAATTTAAACAAATGAACACATACAAGACACTACTAGGACGCTAAACTCGAGTCCTTAAAAGATCAAATGCTTTTTTTGTTTCGAAAGTACACTATTTTTTCATTTGGTGTCTATCCACAAGGTTTTAAGCAATCGTTGGATAAAACGAGCGTGAGTTTGACAAGTTTTGAATTTAAACAAATGAACACATATAAGAAACTACTAGGAACCTAAACACGAGTCCTTCAAAGATCAAATGCTTCTTTTGTTTCAAAAGTACACTGTTTTTTCATTTGGAGTCTATTTGCACGATTTTAAGCATTCGTTGGAGAAAACGAGCGTGAGTTTGACTAGCTTTTGAATTTGAACAAATGAACACATATGAGACATTAGTAGGACGCTAAACTCGGGTCCTTCAAAGATCAAATGCTTTTTTTGTTTCAAAAGTACACTATTTTTTCATTTGGAGTCTATTAACAAGGTTTTAAGCAATCGTTGGATAAAACGAGCGTGAGTTTGACAAGTTTTGAATTTAAACAAATGAACACATATAAGACACTACTAGGACCCTAAACACGAGTCCTTAAAAGATCAAATGCTTCTTTTGTTTCAAAAGTACACTATTTTTTCATTTCGTGTCTATTCACAAGGTTTTAAGCAATCGTTGGATAAAACGAGCGTGAGTTTGACAAGTTTTGAATTTAAACAAATGAACACATATAAGAAACTACTAGGAACCTAAACACGAGTCCTTCAAAGATCAAATGCTTCTTTTGTTTCAAAAGTACACTGTTTTTTCATTTGGAGTCTATTTGCACGATTTTAAGCATTCGTTGGAGAAAACGAGCGTGAGTTTGACTAGCTTTTGAATTTGAACAAATGAACACATATGAGACATTACTAGGACGCTAAACTCGGGTCCTTCAAAGATCAAATGCTTTTTTTGTTTCAAAAGTACACTATTTTTTCATTTGGAGTCTATTAACAAGGTTTTAAGCAATCGTTGGATAAAACGAGCGTGAGTTTGACAAGTTTTGAATTTAAACAAATGAACACATATAAGACACTACTAGGACCCTAAACACGAGTCCTTAAAAGATCAAATGCTTCTTTTGTTTCAAAAGTACACTATTTTTTCATTTCGTGTCTATTCACAAGGTTTTAAGCAATCGTTGGATAAAACGAGCGTGAGTTTGACAAGTTTTGAATTTAAACAAATGAACACATATAAGAAACTACTAGGAACCTAAACACGAGTCCTTCAAAGATCAAATGCTTCTTTTGTTTCAAAAGTACACTATTTTTTCATTTGGAGTCTATTTGCACGATTTTAAGCATTCGTTGGAGAAAACGAGCGTGAGTTTGACTAGCTTTTGAATTTGAACAAATGAACACATATGAGACACTACTAGGACGCTAAACTCGGGTCCTTCAAAGATCAAATGCTTTTTTTGTTTCAAAAGTACACTATTTTTTCATTTGGAGTCTATTAACAAGGTTTTAAGCAATCGTTGGATAAAACGAGCGTGAGTTTGACAAGTTTTGAATTTAAACAAATGAACACATATAAGACACTACTAGGACCCTAAACACGAGTCCTTAAAAGATCAAATGCTTCTTTTGTTTCAAAAGTACACTATTTTTTCATTTCGTGTCTATTCACAAGGTTTTAAGCAATCGTTGGATAAAACGAGCGTGAGTTTGACATGTTTTGAATTTAAACAAATGAACACATATAAGACACTACTAGGACGCTAAACTCGAGCCCTTAAAAGATCAAATGCTTTTTTTGTTTCAAAAATACACTATTTTTTCTTTTCGAGTGCATTCACAAGGTTTTAAGCAATCGTTGTTTAAAACGAGCGTGAGTATGACAAGTTTTGAATTTAAACAGATGAACACATATAAGACACTACTAGGACGCTAAACACGAGTCCTTAAAAGATCAAATGCTTTTTTTGTTTCAAAAGTACACTATTTTTTCATTTCGAGTCTATTCACAAGGTTTTAAGCAATCGTTGGATAAAACGAGCGTGAGTTTGACAAGTTTTGAATTTAAAAAAATGAACACATATAAGACACTACTAGGACCCTAAACACGAGTCCTTAAAAGATCAAATGCTTCTTTTGTTTCAAAAGTACACTATTTTTTCATTTCGTGGCTATTTGCACGATTTTAAGCATTCGTGGGAGAAAACGAGCGTGAGTTTGACTAGCTTTTGAATTTAAACAAATGAACACATATGAGACACTACTAGGACGCTAAACTCGAGTCCTCAAAAGATCAAATGCTTTTTTTGTTTCAAAAGTACACTATTTTTTCATTTGGTGTCTATCCACAAGGTTTTAAGCAATCGTTGGATAAAACGAGCGTGAGTTTGACATGTTTTGAATTTAAACAAATGAACACATACAAGACACTACTAGGACGCTAAACTCGAGTCCTTAAAAGATCAAATGATTTTTTTGTTTCGAAAGTACACTATTTTTTCATTTGGTGTCTATTCACAAGGTTTTAAGCAATCGTTGGATAAAACGAGCGTGAGTTTGACAAGTTTTGAATTTAAACAAATGAACACATATAAGAAACTACTAGGAACCTAAACACGAGTCCTTCAAAGATCAAATGCTTCTTTTGTTTCAAAAGTACACTGTTTTTTCATTTGGAGTCTATTTGCACGATTTTAAGCATTCGTTGGAGAAAACGAGCGTGAGTTTGACTAGCTTTTGAATTTGAACAAATGAACACATATGAGACATTACTAGGACGCTAAACTCGGGTCCTTCAAAGATCAAATGCTTTTTTTGTTTCAAAAGTACACTATTTTTTCATTTGGAGTCTATTAACAAGGTTTTAAGCAATCGTTGGATAAAACGAGCGTGAGTTTGACAAGTTTTGAATTTAAACAAATGAACACATATAAGACACTACTAGGACCCTAAACACGAGTCCTTAAAAGATCAAATGCTTCTTTTGTTTCAAAAGTACACTATTTTTTCATTTCGTGTCTATTCACAAGGTTTTAAGCAATCGTTGGATAAAACGAGCGTGAGTTTGACAAGTTTTGAATTTAAACAAATGAACACATATAAGAAACTACTAGGAACCTAAACACGAGTCCTTCAAAGATCAAATGCTTCTTTTGTTTCAAAAGTACACTGTTTTTTCATTTGGAGTCTATTTGCACGATTTTAAGCATTCGTTGGAGAAAACGAGCGTGAGTTTGACTAGCTTTTGAATTTGAACAAATGAACACATATGAGACATTACTAGGACGCTAAACTCGGGTCCTTCAAAGATCAAATGCTTTTTTTGTTTCAAAAGTACACTATTTTTTCATTTGGAGTCTATTAACAAGGTTTTAAGCAATTGTTGGATAAAACGAGCGTGAGTTTGACAAGTTTTGAATTTAAACAAATGAACACATATAAGACACTACTAGGACCCTAAACACGAGTCCTTAAAAGATCAAATGCTTCTTTTGTTTCAAAAGTACACTATTTTTTCATTTCGTGTCTATTCACAAGGTTTTAAGCAATCGTTGGATAAAACGAGCGTGAGTTTGACATGTTTTGAATTTAAACAAATGAACACATATAAGAAACTAGTAGGAACCTAAACACGAGTCCTTCAAAGATCAAATGCTTCTTTTGTTTCAAAAGTACACTATTTTTTCATTTGGAGTCTATTTGCACGATTTTAAGCATTCGTTGGAGAAAACGAGCGTGAGTTTGACTAGCTTTTGAATTTGAACAAATGAACACATATGAGACACTACTAGGACGCTAAACTCGGGTCCTTCAAAGATCAAATGCTTTTTTTGTTTCAAAAGTACACTATTTTTTCATTTGGAGTCTATTAACAAGGTTTTAAGCAATTGTTGGATAAAACGAGCGTGAGTTTGACAAGTTTTGAATTTAAACAAATGAACACATATAAGACACTACTAGGACCCTAAACACGAGTCCTTAAAAGATCAAATGCTTCTTTTGTTTCAAAAGTACACTATTTTTTCATTTCGTGTCTATTCACAAGGTTTTAAGCAATCGTTGGATAAAACGAGCGTGAGTTTGACATGTTTTGAATTTAAACAAATGAACACATATAAGACACTACTAGGACGCTAAACTCGAGCCCTTAAAAGATCAAATGCTTTTTTTGTTTCAAAAATACACTATTTTTTCTTTTCGAGTGCATTCACAAGGTTTTAAGCAATCGTTGTTTAAAACGAGCGTGAGTATGACAAGTTTTGAATTTAAACAGATGAACACATATAAGACACTACTAGGACGCTAAACACGAGTCCTTAAAAGATCAAATGCTTTTTTTGTTTCAAAAGTACACTATTTTTTCATTTCGAGTCTATTCACAAGGTTTTAAGCAATCGTTGGATAAAACGAGCGTGAGTTTGACAAGTTTTGAATTTAAAAAAATGAACACATATAAGACACTACTAGGACCCTAAACACGAGTCCTTAAAAGATCAAATGCTTCTTTTGTTTCAAAAGTACACTATTTTTTCATTTCGTGTCTATTTGCACGATTTTAAGCATTCGTGGGAGAAAACGAGCGTGAGTTTGACTAGCTTTTGAATTTAAACAAATGAACACATATGAGACACTACTAGGACGCTAAACTCGAGTCCTCAAAAGATCAAATGCTTTTTTTGTTTCAAAAGTACACTATTTTTTCATTTGGTGTCTATCCACAAGGTTTTAAGCAATCGTTGGATAAAACGAGCGTGAGTTTGACATGTTTTGAATTTAAACAAATGAACACATACAAGACACTACTAGGACGCTAAACTCGAGTCCTTAAAAGATCAAATGGTTTTTTTGTTTCGAAAGTACACTATTTTTTCATTTGGTGTCTATTCACAAGGTTTTAAGCAATCGTTGGATAAAACGAGCGTGAGTTTGACAAGTTTTGAATTTAAACAAATGAACACATATAAGAAACTACTAGGAACCTAAACACGAGTCCTTCAAAGATCAAATGCTTCTTTTGTTTCAAAAGTACACTGTTTTTTCATTTGGAGTCTATTTGCACGATTTTAAGCATTCGTTGGAGAAAACGAGCGTGAGTTTGACTAGCTTTTGAATTTGAACAAATGAACACATATGAGACATTACTAGGACGCTAAACTCGGGTCCTTCAAAGATCAAATGCTTTTTTTGTTTCAAAAGTACACTATTTTTTCATTTGGAGTCTATTAACAAGGTTTTAAGCAATCGTTGGATAAAACGAGCGTGAGTTTGACAAGTTTTGAATTTAAACAAATGAACACATATAAGACACTACTAGGACCCTAAACACGAGTCCTTAAAAGATCAAATGCTTCTTTTGTTTCAAAAGTACACTATTTTTTCATTTCGTGTCTATTCACAAGGTTTTAAGCAATCGTTGGATAAAACGAGCGTGAGTTTGACATGTTTTGAATTTAAACAAATGAACACATATAAGACACTACTAGGACGCTAAACTCGAGCCCTTAAAAGATCAAATGCTTTTTTTGTTTCAAAAATACACTATTTTTTCTTTTCGAGTCCATTCACAAGGTTTTAAGCAATCGTTGTTTAAAACGAGCGTGAGTATGACAAGTTTTGAATTTAAACAGATGAACACATATAAGACACTACTAGGACGCTAAACACGAGTCCTTAAAAGATCAAATGCTTTTTTTGTTTCAAAAGTACACTATTTTTTCATTTCGAGTCTATTCACAAGGTTTTAAGCAATCGTTGGATAAAACGAGCGTGAGTTTGACAAGTTTTGAATTTAAAAAAATGAACACATATAAGACACTACTAGGACCCTAAACACGAGTCCTTAAAAGATCAAATGCTTCTTTTGTTTCAAAAGTACACTATTTTTTCATTTCGTGTCTATTTGCACGATTTTAAGCATTCGTGGGAGAAAACGAGCGTGAGTTTGACTAGCTTTTGAATTTAAACAAATGAACACATATGAGACACTACTAGGACGCTAAACTCGAGTCCTCAAAAGATCAAATGCTTTTTTTGTTTCAAAAGTACACTATTTTTTCATTTGGTGTCTATCCACAAGGTTTTAAGCAATCGTTGGATAAAACGAGCGTGAGTTTGACATGTTTTGAATTTAAACAAATGAACACATACAAGACACTACTAGGACGCTAAACTCGAGTTCTTAAAAGATCAAATGCTTTTTTTGTTTCGAAAGTACACTATTTTTTCATTTGGTGTCTATTCACAAGGTTTTAAGCAATCGTTGGATAAAACGAGCGTGAGTTTGACAAGTTTTGAATTTAAACAAATGAACACATATAAGAAACTACTAGGAACCTAAACACGAGTCCTTCAAAGATCAAATGCTTCTTTTGTTTCAAAAGTACACTGTTTTTTCATTTGGAGTCTATTTGCACGATTTTAAGCATTCGTTGGAGAAAACGAGCGTGAGTTTGACTAGCTTTTGAATTTGAACAAATGAACACATATGAGACATTACTAGGACGCTAAACTCGGGTCCTTCAAAGATCAAATGCTTTTTTTGTTTCAAAAGTACACTATTTTTTCATTTGGAGTCTATTAACAAGGTTTTAAGCAATCGTTGGATAAAACGAGCGTGAGTTTGACAAGTTTTGAATTTAAACAAATGAACACATATAAGACACTACTAGGACCCTAAACACGAGTCCTTAAAAGATCAAATGCTTCTTTTGTTTCAAAAGTACACTATTTTTTCATTTCGTGTCTATTCACAAGGTTTTAAGCAATCGTTGGATAAAACGAGCGTGAGTTTGACAAGTTTTGAATTTAAACAAATGAACACATATAAGAAACTACTAGGAACCTAAACACGAGTCCTTCAAAGATCAAATGCTTCTTTTCTTTCAAAAGTACACTATTTTTTCATTTGGAGTCTATTTGCACGATTTTAAGCATTCGTTGGAGAAAACGAGCGTGAGTTTGACTAGCTTTTGAATTTGAACAAATGAACACATATGAGACACTACTAGGACGCTAAACTCGGGTCCTTCAAAGATCAAATGCTTTTTTTGTTTCAAAAGTACACTATTTTTTCATTTGGAGTCTATTCACAAGGTTTTAAGCAATCGTTGGATAAAACGAGCGTGAGTTTGACAAGTTTTGAATTTAAACAAATGAACACATATAAGACACTACTAGGACGCTAAACACGAGTCCTTAAAAGATCAAATGCTTTTTTTGTTTCAAAAGTACACTATTTTTTCATTTCGTGTCTATTCACAAGGTTTTAAGCAATCGTTGGATAAAACGAGCGTGAGTTTGACATGTTTTGAATTTAAACAAATGAACACATATAAGACACTACTAGGACGCTAAACTCGAGCCCTTAAAAGATCAAATGCTTTTTTTGTTTCAAAAATACACTATTTTTTCTTTTCGAGTGCATTCACAAGGTTTTAAGCAATCGTTGTTTAAAACGAGCGTGAGTATGACAAGTTTTGAATTTAAACAGATGAACACATATAAGACACTACTAGGACGCTAAACACGAGTCCTTAAAAGATCAAATGCTTTTTTTGTTTCAAAAGTACACTATTTTTTCATTTCGAGTCTATTCACAAGGTTTTAAGCAATCGTTGGATAAAACGAGCGTGAGTTTGACAAGTTTTGAATTTAAAAAAATGAACACATATAAGACACTACTAGGACCCTAAACACGAGTCCTTCAAAGATCAAATGCTTCTTTTGTTTCAAAAGTACACTATTTTTTCATTTCGTGTCTATTTGCACGATTTTAAGCATTCGTGGGAGAAAACGAGCGTGAGTTTGACTAGCTTTTGAATTTAAACAAATGAACACATATGAGACACTACTAGGACGCTAAACTCGAGTCCTCAAAAGATCAAATGCTTTTTTTGTTTCAAAAGTACACTATTTTTTCATTTGGTGTCTATCCACAAGGTTTTAAGCAATCGTTGGATAAAACGAGCGTGAGTTTGACATGTTTTGAATTTAAACAAATGAACACATACAAGACACTACTAGGACGCTAAACTCGAGTCCTTAAAAGATCAAATGGTTTTTTTGTTTCGAAAGTACACTATTTTTTCATTTGGTGTCTATTCACAAGGTTTTAAGCAATCGTTGGATAAAACGAGCGTGAGTTTGACAAGTTTTGAATTTAAACAAATGAACACATATAAGAAACTACTAGGAACCTAAACACGAGTCCTTCAAAGATCAAATGCTTCTTTTGTTTCAAAAGTACACTGTTTTTTCATTTGGAGTCTATTTGCACGATTTTAAGCATTCGTTGGAGAAAACGAGCGTGAGTTTGACTAGCTTTTGAATTTGAACAAATGAACACATATGAGACATTACTAGGACGCTAAACTCGGGTCCTTCAAAGATCAAATGCTTTTTTTGTTTCAAAAGTACACTATTTTTTCATTTGGAGTCTATTAACAAGGTTTTAAGCAATCGTTGGATAAAACGAGCGTGAGTTTGACAAGTTTTGAATTTAAACAAATGAACACATATAAGACACTACTAGGACCCTAAACACGAGTCCTTAAAAGATCAAATGCTTCTTTTGTTTCAAAAGTACACTATTTTTTCATTTCGTGTCTATTCACAAGGTTTTAAGCAATCGTTGGATAAAACGAGCGTGAGTTTGACATGTTTTGAATTTAAACAAATGAACACATATAAGACACTACTAGGACGCTAAACTCGAGCCCTTAAAAGATCAAATGCTTTTTTTGTTTCAAAAATACACTATTTTTTCTTTTCGAGTGCATTCACAAGGTTTTAAGCAATCGTTGTTTAAAACGAGCGTGAGTATGACAAGTTTTGAATTTAAACAGATGAACACATATAAGACACTACTAGGACGCTAAACACGAGTCCTTAAAAGATCAAATGCTTTTTTTGTTTCAAAAGTACACTATTTTTTCATTTCGAGTCTATTCACAAGGTTTTAAGCAATCGTTGGATAAAACGAGCGTGAGTTTGACAAGTTTTGAATTTAAAAAAATGAACACATATAAGACACTACTAGGACCCTAAACACGAGTCCTTAAAAGATCAAATGCTTCTTTTGTTTCAAAAGTACACTATTTTTTCATTTCGTGTCTATTTGCACGATTTTAAGCATTCGTGGGAGAAAACGAGCGTGAGTTTGACTAGCTTTTGAATTTAAACAAATGAACACATATGAGACACTACTAGGACGCTAAACTCGAGTCCTCAAAAGATCAAATGCTTT
Organism: Crataegus laevigata; assembly: GCA_963580275.1. NCBI lineage: Eukaryota > Viridiplantae > Streptophyta > Magnoliopsida > Rosales > Rosaceae > Crataegus > Crataegus laevigata. The sequence continues at coordinate 23,415,498 of OY756945.1, forward strand.
TTTTGTTTCAAAAGTACACTATTTTTTCATTTGGTGTCTATCCACAAGGTTTTAAGCAATCGTTGGATAAAACGAGCGTGAGTTTGACATGTTTTGAATTTAAACAAATGAACACATACAAGACACTACTAGGACGCTAAACTCGAGTCCTTAAAAGATCAAATGATTTTTTTGTTTCGAAAGTACACTATTTTTTCATTTGGTGTCTATTCACAAGGTTTTAAGCAATCGTTGGATAAAACGAGCGTGAGTTTGACAAGTTTTGAATTTAAACAAATGAACACATATAAGAAACTACTAGGAACCTAAACACGAGTCCTTCAAAGATCAAATGCTTCTTTTGTTTCAAAAGTACACTGTTTTTTCATTTGGAGTCTATTTGCACGATTTTAAGCATTCGTTGGAGAAAACGAGCGTGAGTTTGACTAGCTTTTGAATTTGAACAAATGAACACATATGAGACATTACTAGGACGCTAAACTCGGGTCCTTCAAAGATCAAATGCTTTTTTTGTTTCAAAAGTACACTATTTTTTCATTTGGAGTCTATTAACAAGGTTTTAAGCAATCGTTGGATAAAACGAGCGTGAGTTTGACAAGTTTTGAATTTAAACAAATGAACACATATAAGACACTACTAGGACCCTAAACACGAGTCCTTAAAAGATCAAATGCTTCTTTTGTTTCAAAAGTACACTATTTTTTCATTTCGTGTCTATTCACAAGGTTTTAAGCAATCGTTGGATAAAACGAGCGTGAGTTTGACAAGTTTTGAATTTAAACAAATGAACACATATAAGAAACTACTAGGAACCTAAACACGAGTCCTTCAAAGATCAAATGCTTCTTTTGTTTCAAAAGTACACTATTTTTTCATTTGGAGTCTATTTGCACGATTTTAAGCATTCGTTGGAGAAAACGAGCGTGAGTTTGACTAGCTTTTGAATTTGAACAAATGAACACATATGAGACACTACTAGGACGCTAAACTCGGGTCCTTCAAAGATCAAATGCTTTTTTTGTTTCAAAAGTACACTATTTTTTCATTTGGAGTCTATTAACAAGGTTTTAAGCAATTGTTGGATAAAACGAGCGTGAGTTTGACAAGTTTTGAATTTAAACAAATGAACACATATAAGACACTACTAGGACCCTAAACACGAGTCCTTAAAAAGATCAAATGCTTCTTTTGTTTCAAAAGTACACTATTTTTTCATTTCGTGTCTATTCACAAGGTTTTAAGCAATCGTTGGATAAAACGAGCGTGAGTTTGACATGTTTTGAATTTAAACAAATGAACACATATAAGACACTACTAGGACGCTAAACTCGAGCCCTTAAAAGATCAAATGCTTTTTTTGTTTCAAAAATACACTATTTTTTCTTTTCGAGTCCATTCACAAGGTTTTAAGCAATCGTTGTTTAAAACGAGCGTGAGTATGACAAGTTTTGAATTTAAACAGATGAACACATATAAGACACTACTAGGACGCTAAACACGAGTCCTTAAAAGATCAAATGCTTTTTTTGTTTCAAAAGTACACTATTTTTTCATTTCGAGTCTATTCACAAGGTTTTAAGCAATCGTTGGATAAAACGAGCGTGAGTTTGACAAGTTTTGAATTTAAAAAAATGAACACATATAAGACACTACTAGGACCCTAAACACGAGTCCTTAAAAGATCAAATGCTTCTTTTGTTTCAAAAGTACACTATTTTTTCATTTCGTGTCTATTTGCACGATTTTAAGCATTCGTGGGAGAAAACGAGCGTGAGTTTGACTAGCTTTTGAATTTAAACAAATGAACACATATGAGACACTACTAGGACGCTAAACTCGAGTCCTCAAAAGATCAAATGCTTTTTTTGTTTCAAAAGTACACTATTTTTTCATTTGGTGTCTATCCACAAGGTTTTAAGCAATCGTTGGATAAAACGAGCGTGAGTTTGACATGTTTTGAATTTAAACAAATGAACACATACAAGACACTACTAGGACGCTAAACTCGAGTCCTTAAAAGATCAAATGCTTTTTTTGTTTCGAAAGTACACTATTTTTTCATTTGGTGTCTATTCACAAGGTTTTAAGCAATCGTTGGATAAAACGAGCATGAGTTTGACAAGTTTTGAATTTAAACAAATGAACACATATAAGAAACTACTAGGAACCTAAACACGAGTCCTTCAAAGATCAAATGCTTCTTTTGTTTCAAAAGTACACTGTTTTTTCATTTGGAGTCTATTTGCACGATTTTAAGCATTCGTTGGAGAAAACGAGCGTGAGTTTGACTAGCTTTTGAATTTGAACAAATGAACACATATGAGACACTACTAGGACGCTAAACTCGGGTCCTTCAAAGATCAAATGCTTTTTGATAGTTCACACTTCATATGCATTTATAGCATACATATTTTGTGTCTTGGTGATGTGTTCGATTTAAATTAGTTGCATTTTACATTGTTTTGTGTTAGTATGCAGCTATGTGTTTGTTTGGAGCAATTGGAAGGCAAATGAAGCAAAAACACCACTTTTGGTGTCCGAGCATTACTCCAAGCATGGAGAGGAGTTTGATGTGTTAATTTGAAGTCCATGTGAAGAATTGAGGACAAGTTGGTTGCTAGAATTTCAGGAATTGACAAAGGGTGCAATTTGGCCAGTTTGGGGAATTCTATGCATGGCACATGCATGGGATTCAGATTGGGAGGTTTAACACACCTTGCCATGCATTTGGTTACCCTTTTTTTCCCCCTTTTTCACCTAGAACATTCACCCCTCATTTAGTTACACCATTCAGCCACAATTACACCACAAATTCACCCATGCCGTCAATTTTATATTCATTAAAACCTGCCCTTGCAGTCATTCCACATGCTTCTTCATTTAAAATTACCACATGCTTGCCCATTCAACCCCATGCCGTGCCTTACCATTTCAGAATTTGAATTCCCCCATCATTACACACACTAGCTTTCCTTATTCTACATTTGTTGAGATCCAATCTTGGATCTAAATCTGAAAAGCTACTCCATCCATTCCCTTGAAGTGTAGTCTTCAATTGAAATCGGAGGGTATTACATTCCATAACCCTACACTACTACACTCCATTCGACACCTACATTCTCTCTATTACACTCCATAAGCTAAGAGTTCCATACACAATATTCATTCCATTCAATCCATCACTCATACACCAAAAACACTCCATTTCCGTCCATTATCTAGCATCCCACAAAAACCATCTCACCATAATCGTGTCACATTCATCTTCACTACCCCTTGGAGGAACTACACCATACTTGGAGGAGCTTGCACCGAAGGTCACTACAAAAGGATCTTCAATACAGTTTTGCTTCAAGGGGTTCTTCTTCTTCTTAATTCTATGTACACTCATGTTTATATTTACATGTCAAATCTTTGTAAACATGAAGTGTAACTAATCCCTCCATAGGGATTCGATGTAGCCTAGCAAGATTGCCATGTAGTTAATTTGGAATGCTCATTTTATCCTTCTATTTCTTGTTTCATTCTCGAATTTATTTGTGACTTTGTGTGTTGATTTTAATGTTTGATCACCATTTGAATTAACCATAGGTTGTATAGCCAATCTTATAGCACACATCATGCATAACCTTGGCAGATATGGGAATGATTGAAGGGAATGGTTTGCAAACATCATGCCGAGTGTTCCCTTTGGTTTTATGAAAGTTTCTTATGCTTAATACATTCTTGTTTAGGAACCAAAGTTGCACATCACAATTAGGTTCATGACTAGGATTATTTGATCAAAACCACACATCATATGGATGATCATATCTAAGTGAAACAAACTCAAGGAATAGATAGATTGATGAGCATAATCTGAATCAACAAACATGGAATCAATTAGCAATGGTGAAATCGAATCCCTAGCCTCCTCTCTATTGTTACAATCCCTAGCCTCAACTCCCTTGGTTCTACCCCATTTTATTACTTGTTATCTCATCTACTTGTACTCCTTTCATTTCCGTGTGTATCAAGTTACAACATCTAAATCTGCCTAAATTGATTAATTCTAGTTTCTAGTAAGGTTCTTGCAAAACAAGTGGTTATATAAGTCTAATTAGTCCCTGTGGATTCGACACCCTTACTTGTGTTATTATACTCAACATGTTCTTAGCACTAGGAAGGAAAAACCTTAACAAAAACGGCGCCGTTGCCGGGGACTGATTTCAGTCCCTTGTAATTGCTTGTTTTGCTATTTAAACCGTGTTATTTTCATTGTAAGTAGAGTTTTGAACCGTGTTATTTTCATTGTTGCAATGTCCACACCATGGGCTACATCGAATCCCTATGGAGAAAGTGAGATCCTGATTGCTTACCTAGTCTTGCTCTCGAGTACTCATCTCAGACCCCTCCCAGCCCACTTCAAAAATAAACCTGTGCAGAGGTACTTCTTCAAAAACAAAAGTACCTCACAGACGAAGCAGGAGGAGTCTGAGGTGCACCCAAGAGCAGATGAGTCTGGGTTGATCCAAGAGTTCAAGAAGATGCCACACCTGCGTGGAGACCGGACTACTTGAAGCATGTGGAGACACGTGCTGACTCATCCTCAACTAAGCCGAGGAGCACTTGCAAGAAGGAGGCCCATCCAGTTCAAGATGAAAGCTGTGGAAAATCAACAAGCGACCAATGACCACCTATTAGTTCTTTTCGTTGTCTTTTATTTTCATTTTCTATTTTTCGTTTGCATTTTTCTATATTTTCTTGCGTGCTTAACTGATTATTTCTTTTCTTTGCAGGAACGTTTGGTTATTTTCTCCCTTGAAGTTGATTGCAAAATTTACGCTTGGGGGTCATCGCTTGGTTTTCTGCAAATTAGGGAAGTTTTCAGTCCTATTGCTTAATTTTGTTTCTTATTATTTTTATTTTATATTTTTATTTTCGTATTAATGTTTTCTGACATTGGGGACAATGTCTAGTTTAAGTGTGGGGGTATCAAGTATAAAAAATTGACCAAATTGAAAATTTTTGTAAAATTTTTGTACCTTCGACTTTGAACTGGTTTCATTTGTTTCCATGTTATTGCTTTTTGTTTTCTTAATTAGCTTTGTGTTTTACTTAATTTTTTTCAGAGTTTTGTGTTTTATTTAATTTTTCTCGAAAAATTTAAAAAAATCCAAAAATATTGTCTTGTTTTCCTTATGGTTTTAAATTAGATTTTTATTAGTTTTCCGACCCAATGATATAACTGGATGAAATTTGAACCATGATTATCAAGAACTTAGTTAACATGTGTTATGTGAAATTCCTTGTTCTCTTGTTAGTATTGTACATGTTTGTTCATCTTTGAAAAACCAAATGCACATAGCCTTGTTGATGTGAAACTAAAGCATGATTTAAAGCTTCATATGTGAATTTAGTGACCATATACATCCCATGTGAGTTTTGAGCCTATTGAAAGTGTGTGCATTTTTCATACACTCCTATTCTTTCATGTGTGATGAACTTATGTGAGATGCATCTCTAGAACTTGCGTAACGATCTTTCAAAATGTTTGTCATCGATTGCATGAACTTGAAAATGATAGAGGCATTAGGTTTACCACCATGGCCCAAATGACCTTGTGTCCCAAAGAAAAATGATACCATTAGATTGCCTATTTGAGCCGTTATGTGAGCCTTTTATTTCTTATCACCAGATATGTCTACCCTTATACCTCAAACATGTTTCCTTACCCTTTCCAAGCGAGCAATTTGAAACTGTCTTATGAGAAATGTTTGTGAAGTACTTGGAAGGTTTGGCAAAATAATAAGTGTGGGGGTATTTCATATTTGTTTTTTAAAAAAAAAAAAAAAATTGAGAAAAGAGAAGAAAAGAAAAAAAAAAAAAAAGAAAGGTTGTATTCGAAGAAAATAAAAATTTTTCTAAAGTTTCAGTTTAAGGGTGTGGTTGGAGGTGTTAGAAGAATCGTTGGAGAACTTGAGTTCTTATAAATCTCAACTAAAAGAATTGCTTGAAATGTAGCTTGGAACTTGTGTTTTCCTATTCTTTCGTTTCAATAGCCCTATCCCTAAGCCTCATTACATCCAATAAAAGTCCTCTTGATTTAAGTTTTGCAATTATGATTGTGGAGAAGTGATTTTTATGCAAGCTTATGGTAGATCTTTCACATTTGTTTCTTTGAGCGAAACACATTAAAACTAAACACATGTGTGATTGAGTGCTTATCCCGTGAGAAGGTTGCTGGTTTGCATATGATGATTTTAAAAATAAAAACTTGAAATTGCATTAGCATGGCTATCTCACACACTACACTTCAAGGATGATTTAAAGATTACTGCTAATATTTGAATAAGGAAGATGAACTTGGATTAGTTTGTTTGGTGCTAGCTATGGTTCTTGATGATTTGCGTTCTCGAATGAAATTCTCTGAGGGTCAAATTGGGGGAAGCTAATGTTTTTCATGTTATTACTTTTTCTGTTTTCGTTGTTTTGCTCGAGGACTAGCAAAAGCTAAGTGTGGGGGTATTTGATCGGACCATATTTATATATATTTTTGTATCAAACTCTCTCGTCTTTTCTTAGTTAGTTCGTTATATTTTGAGCTATTTACGTTATTTTTGTGTTTTAAGAATTTATCTAGCTAAGAAAATAAAAATAGAATAAATGAAGTGTTAAGTAATTATTTCGTTTAAACTTTCTTGTTTGTTGATTAGAATTTTTCATTTGGAAAATAATAAATATATATATATATATTTATATATTTATATATATATATATATTTTTATATTTATTTTTATTTAATGTGTGTATGTGATTACAGGTGGAAGCACATGTGGAAAGGCAAATGATGGAATGCATAAGCCTTCGGTGCAAGGCAGTGGAGAAAAAGAATTAAAATAAAAAAAAAGAAATAGTAGAAGGCAATAATACAGAGCACAGGAGGGGTCTCGGTGAGGAGAAGGCACTGGAATAAAATGAGCTCCTCAGGGCATCTTTAGGGGGGCGGTTTTAAAGGCAGCTCACGGGGAGACTGAAACGAGGGCACAGGAGAAGAGGCTACCATTTTGATAGGCTCACGGAGAGGACCGAGAGGGTGGCCTGGGAGCTGCTCTGGAGCAGCGGGCAGCGCGCCAAACAGGCAGGGGGCTCGAGGATTATTAAGGCAGCCTTGAAGGTTGCTGCTGCTGCTAGCGCTTCACGGGGGAGAAGGAGAGCAGGGCCTGGAGTCTTGCGGCAGAGGAAGCTGCCTTGCAGCGTGGAGATCTCGCGGGGCAGCTGGAGAACAAAGCCTCGGGGGGCAGCTGGAGAACAAAGCCTCGGGGGGCAGCGTGGAACACGGGAGCTTGGAGGGACCAGTCTTGCAAAGAACCGAGAGGGAGGTCACGGTGCAAACTGCACAGTGCACAGCAAATGCACAGTGTGCAGCACAGTGGACATACCCTGGATCTCTTAATTCGGTTTATCCTTTCCAAACTCAGTTTTAATTTATGTTTTAATTTATAAATTATGTGTAAATAAATTTTGTGTTGGCTAGAGGTTAATTCAAAGCCATGATTATATTTGTAATTTGAATTGGTAACTTCAGTTGTGATTTCTGAGTTGTGATTTAATTTGCTTAACTGCTTGATTAATAACTTATTTATGTTTGTCGATTAAGAATGCATACTTAATTTACATGCATGAATTTGATGCTAGAATATAAGTGAATTTCACCTAATCGTTATGAACTTATATTCATGAGTAGTGAAGGTTGCTAGTCACAATCGCGTTAAGTAAATTCCTGGCAAATGTATCATGCTGTTCATAGTTACGAATGCCTTGTCAACACTTATGATTTTCTTAGAACTTAATGATTCTCGCTTGTATCTCTATTATGCAATTCATGTAGGGAACTTGTGGGGAATGTTTTGGGTTGTCGTATGCAATCATCCAATCCATTAACATAAGGAAAATCTGAAGGTTAATTTAAGCGTACCTAATTAATTTGGGGTGTTGAAATTTACAACTTATTGAAAGAACAACTGAAAATCAATTTAGATTGCATATGTGTCATGTGTGGAGAAAAACCCTCTAGCCAATCCGTCGCCTATCCGTTCACTCTTTATTTTATGTTTTTGTCAATTCTGTAATTTATTTAAGTTTAATTTACGTTTCTTCAAAACCAAACCCCCCCATTATTATATTATATTATTTAGTTAATTTTTATTAGTTTTTATCTTTTAATTTAATTTCCGTCTAATTAATTTCCTAGTTTTTATTTTAAATTGTTTTCATTATTTTGAGTCATTTTTAGTGTGTTTCGAGTTTTTAGCTTAGTTTGTATTTTCTAGAGTCTCGAGTTGTTTTGAGTCTTTTGATTTGTTTTAGTTTATTTGTTAGTTTTATTTTGAATTATTTTAGTTAAGTGTTTTTATTTTAGTTTAGTGTTTTAAACTTTATTTTTATGTTTTTAAATTATTTTAGAGGTTTTAGCAAGCCCTCCTAATCCCCGGCCTAGAACGATACCCTACTTATACCTATACTACGATTGACAAAAGAGGGTTTAATTTGTGTCGAGTTAATTCTCGCATCACTTTTTTTGTTTCAAAAGTACACTATTTTTTCATTTGGAGTCTATTAACAAGGTTTTAAGCAATCGTTGGATAAAACGAGCGTGAGTTTGACAAGTTTTGAATTTAAACAAATGAACACATATAAGAAACTACTAGGACCCTAAACACGAGTCCTTAAAAGATCAAATGCTTCTTTTGTTTCAAAAGTACACTATTTTTTCATTTGGAGTCTATTTGCACGATTTTAAGCATTCGTGGGAGAAAACGAGCGTGAGTTTGACTAGCTTTTGAATTTAAACAAATGAACACATATAAGACACTACTAGGACGCTAAACTCGAGTCCTTAAAAGATCAAATGCGTTTTTTGTTTCAAAAGTACACTATTTTTTCATTTGGTGTCTATTCACAAGGTTTTAAGCAATCGTTGGATAAAACGAGCGTGAGTTTGACATGTTTTGAATTTAAACAAATGAACACATATAAGACACTACTAGGACGCTAAACTCGAGTCCTTAAAAGATCAAATGCTTTTTTTGTTTCAAAAATACACTATTTTTTCATTTCGAGTCTATTCACAAGGTTTTAAGCAATCGTTGGATAAAACGAGCGTGAGTTTGACAAGTTTTGAATTTAAACAAATGAACACATATAAGACACTACTAGGACGCTAAACACGAGTCCTTAAAAGATCAAATGCTTTTCTTGTTTCAAAAGTACACTATTTTTTCATTTCGAGTCTATTCACAAGGTTTTAAGCAATCTTGGGATACAACGAGCGTGAGTTTGACAAGTGTTTAATTTAAACAAATGAACACATATAAGACACTACTAGGACGCTAAACTCTAGTCCTTAAAAGATCAAATGCTTTTTTTGTTTCAAAAGTACACTATTTTTTCATTTGGAGTCTATTTGCACGATTTTAAGCATTCGTTGGAGAAAACGAGCGTGAGTTTGACTAGCTTTTGAATTTGAACAAATGAACACATATGAGACACTACTAGGACGCTAAACTCGGGTCCTTCAAAGATCAAATGCTTTTTTTGTTTCAAAAGTACACTATTTTTTCATTTGGAGTCTATTAACAAGGTTTTAAGCAATCGTTGGATAAAACGAGCGTGAGTTTGACAAGTTTTGAATTTAAACAAATGAACACATATAAGACACTACTAGGACGCTAAACACGAGTCCTTAAAAGATCAAATGCTTTTCTTGTTTCAAAAGTACACTATTTTTTCATTTCGAGTCTATTCACAAGGTTTTAAGCAATCTTGGGATACAACGAGTGTGAGTTTGACAAGTGTTTAATTTAAACAAATGAACACATATGAGACACTACTAGGACGCTAAACTCGAGTCCTCAAAAGATCAAATGCTTTTTTTGTTTCAAAAGTACACTATTTTTTCATTTGGTGTCTATCCACAAGGTTTTAAGCAATCGTTGGATAAAACGAGCGTGAGTTTGACATGTTTTGAATTTAAACAAATGAACACATATAAGACACTACTAGGACCCTAAACACGAGTCCTTAAAAGATCAAATGCTTCTTTTGTTTCAAAAGTACACTATTTTTTCATTTCGTGTCTATTTGCACGATTTTAAGCATTCGTGGGAGAAAACGAGCGTGAGTTTGACTAGCTTTTGAATTTAAACAAATGAACACATATGAGACACTACTAGGACGCTAAACTCGAGTCCTCAAAAGATCAAATGCTTTTTTTGTTTCAAAAGTACACTATTTTTTCATTTGGTGTCTATCCACAAGGTTTTAAGCAATCGTTGGATAAAACGAGCGTGAGTTTGACATGTTTTGAATTTAAACAAATGAACACATATAAGACACTACTAGGACGCTAAACTCGAGTCCTTAAAAGATCAAATGCTTTTTTTGTTTCGAAAGTACACTATTTTTTCATTTGGTGTCTATTCACAAGGTTTTAAGCAATCGTTGGATAAAACGAGCGTGAGTTTGACATGTTTTGAATTTAAACAAATGAACACATATAAGAAACTACTAGGAACCTAAACACGAGTCCTTCAAAGATCAAATGCTTCTTTTGTTTCAAAAGTACACTATTTTTTCATTTGGAGTCTATTTGCACGATTTTAAGCATTCGTTGGAGAAAACGAGCGTGAGTTTGACTAGCTTTTGAATTTGAACAAATGAACACATATGAGACACTACTAGGACGCTAAACTCGGGTCCTTCAAAGATCAAATGCTTTTTTTGTTTCGAAAGTACACTATTTTTTCATTTCGAGTCTATTCACAAGGTTTTAAGCAATCTTGGGATACAACGAGCGTGAGTTTGACAAGTGTTTAATTTAAACAAATGAACACATATAAGACACTACTAGGACGCTAAACTCTAGTCCTTAAAAGATCAAATGCTTTTTTTGTTTCAAAAGTACACTATTTTTTCATTTGGAGTCTATTTGCACGATTTTAAGCATTCGTTGGAGAAAACGAGCTTGAGTTTGACTAGCTTTTGAATTTGAACAAATGAACACATATGAGACACTACTAGGACGCTAAACTCGGGTCCTTCAAAGATCAAATGCTTTTTTTGTTTCAAAAGTACACTATTTTTTCATTTGGAGTCTATTAACAAGGTTTTAAGCAATCGTTGGATAAAACGAGCGTGAGTTTGACAAGTTTTGAATTTAAACAAATGAACACATATAAGAAACTACTAGGACCCTAAACACGAGTCCTTAAAAGATCAAATGCTTCTTTTGTTTCAAAAGTACACTATTTTTTCATTTGGAGTCTATTTGCACGATTTTAAGCATTCGTGGGAGAAAACGAGCGTGAGTTTGACTAGCTTTTGAATTTAAACAAATGAACACATATAAGACACTACTAGGACGCTAAACTCGAGTCCTTAAAAGATCAAATGCGTTTTTTGTTTCAAAAGTACACTATTTTTTCATTTGGTGTCTATTCACAAGGTTTTAAGCAATTGTTGGATAAAACGAGCGTGAGTTTGACATGTTTTGAATTTAAACAAATGAACACATATAAGACACTACTAGGACGCTAAACTCGAGTCCTTAAAAGATCAAATGCTTTTTTTGTTTCAAAAATACACTATTTTTTCATTTCGAGTCTATTCACAAGGTTTTAAGCAATCGTTGGATAAAACGAGCGTGAGTTTGACAAGTTTTGAATTTAAACAAATGAACACATATAAGACACTACTAGGACGCTAAACTCGAGTCCTTAAAAGATCAAATGCTTTTTTTGTTTCAAAAATACACTATTTTTTCATTTCGAGTCTATTCACAAGGTTTTAAGCACTCGTTGGATAAAACGAGCGTGAGTTTGACAAGTTTTGAATTTAAACAAATGAACACATATAAGACACTACTAGGACGCTAAACACGAGTCCTTAAAAGATCAAATGCTTTTTTTGTTTCAAAAATACACTATTTTTTCATTTCGAGTCTATTCACAAGGTTTTAAGCAATCGTTGGATAAAACGAGCGTGAGTTTGACAAGTTTTGAATTTAAACAAATGAACACATATAAGACACTACTAGGACGCTAAACTCTAGTCCTTAAAAGATCAAATGCTTTTTTTGTTTCAAAAGTACACTATTTTTTCATTTGGAGTCTATTTGCACGATTTTAAGCATTCGTTGGAGAAAACGAGCGTGAGTTTGACTAGCTTTTGAATTTGAACAAATGAACACATATGAGACACTACTAGGACGCTAAACTCGGGTCCTTCAAAGATCAAATGCTTTTTTTGTTTCAAAAGTACACTATTTTTTCATTTGGAGTCTATTTGCACGATTTTAAGCATTCGTTGGAGAAAACGAGCGTGAGTTTGACTAGCTTTTGAATTTGAACAAATGAACACATATGAGACACTACTAGGACGCTAAACTCGGGTCCTTCAAAGATCAAATGCTTTTTTTGTTTCAAAAGTACACTATTTTTTCATTTGGTGTCTATCCACAAGGTTTTAAGCACTCGTTGGATAAAACGAGCGTGAGTTTGACAAGTTTTGAATTTAAACAAATGAACACATATAAGACACTACTAGGACGCTAAACACGAGTCCTTAAAAGATCAAATGCTTTTTTTGTTTAAAAAATACACTATTTTTTCATTTCGAGTCTATTCACAAGGTTTTAAGCAATCGTTGGATAAAACGAGCGTGAGTTTGACAAGTTTTGAATTTAAACAAATGAACACATATGAGACACTACTAGGACGCTAAACTCGGGTCCTTCAAAGATCAAATGCTTTTTTTTGTTTCAAAAGTACACTATTTTTTCATTTGGAGTCTATTAACAAGGTTTTAAGCAATCGTTGGATAAAACGAGCGTGAGTTTGACAAGTTTTGAATTTAAACAAATGAACACATATAAGAAACTACTAGGACCCTAAACACGAGTCCTTAAAAGATCAAATGCTTCTTTTGTTTCAAAAGTACACTATTTTTTCATTTGGAGTCTATTTGCACGATTTTAAGCATTCGTGGGAGAAAACGAGCGTGAGTTTGACTAGCTTTTGAATTTAAACAAATGAACACATAGAAGACACTACTAGGACGCTAAACTCGAGTCCTTAAAAGATCAAATGCGTTTTTTGTTTCAAAAGTACACTATTTTTTCATTTGGTGTCTATTCACAAGGTTTTAAGCAATCGTTGGATAAAACGAGCGTGAGTTTGACATGTTTTGAATTTAAACAAATGAACACATGTAAGACACTACTAGGACGCTAAACTCGAGTCCTTAAAAGATCAAATGCTTTTTTTGTTTCAAAAATACACTATTTTTTCATTTCGAGTCTATTCACAAGGTTTTAAGCAATCGTTGGATAAAACGAGCGTGAGTTTGACATGTTTTGAATTTAAACAAATGAACACATATAAGACACTACTAGGACGCTAAACTCGAGTCCTTAAAAGATCAAATGCTTTTTTTGTTTCAAAAATACACTATTTTTTCATTTCGAGTCTATTCACAAGGTTTTAAGCACTCGTTGGATAAAACGAGCGTGAGTTTGACAAGTTTTGAATTTAAACAAATGAACACATATAAGACACTACTAGGACGCTAAACACGAGTCCTTAAAAGATCAAATGCTTTTCTTGTTTCAAAAGTACACTATTTTTTCATTTCGAGTCTATTCACAAGGTTTTAAGCAATCTTGGGATACAACGAGCGTGAGTTTGACAAGTGTTTAATTTAAACAAATGAACACATATAAGACACTACTAGGACGCTAAACTCTAGTCCTTAAAAGATCAAATGCTTTTTTTGTTTCAAAAGTACACTATTTTTTCATTTGGAGTCTATTTGCACGATTTTAAGCATTCGTTGGAGAAAACGAGCGTGAGTTTGACTAGCTTTTGAATTTGAACAAATGAACACATATGAGACACTACTAGGACGCTAAACTCGGGTCCTTCAAAGATCAAATGCTTTTTTTGTTTCAAAAGTACACTATTTTTTCATTTGGAGTCTATTAACAAGGTTTTAAGCAATCGTTGCATAAAACGAGCGTGAGTTTGACAAGTTTTGAATTTAAACAAATGAACACATATAAGAAACTACTAGGACCCTAAACACGAGTCCTTAAAAGATCAAATGCTTCTTTTGTATCAAAAGTACACTATTTTTTCATTTGGAGTCTATTTGCACGATTTTAAGCATTCGTGGGAGAAAACGAGCGTGAGTTTGACTAGCTTTTGAATTTAAACAAATGAACACATATAAGACACTACTAGGACGCTAAACACGAGTCCTTAAAAGATCAAATGCGTTTTTTGTTTCAAAAGTACACTATTTTTTCATTTGGTGTCTATTCACAAGGTTTTAAGCAATCGTTGGATAAAACGAGCGTGAGTTTGACATGTTTTGAATTTAAACAAATGAACACATATAAGACACTACTAGGACGCTAAACTCGAGTCCTTAAAAGATCAAATGCTTTTTTTGTTTCAAAAGTACACTATTTTTTCATTTGGTGTCTATCCACAAGGTTTTAAGCAATCGTTGGATAAAACGAGCGTGAGTTTGACATGTTTTGAATTTAAACAAATGAACACATATAAGACACTACTAGGACGCTAAACTCGAGTCCTTAAAAGATCAAATGCTTTTTTTGTTTCAAAAATACACTATTTTTTCATTTCGAGTCTATTCACAAGGTTTTAAGCAATCGTTGGATAAAACGAGCGTGAGTTTGACAAGTTTTGAATTTAAACAAATGAACACATATAAGACACTACTAGGACGCTAAACTCGAGTCCTTAAAAGATCAAATGCTTTTTTTGTTTCAAAAATACACTATTTTTTCATTTCGAGTCTATTCACAAGGTTTTAAGCACTCGTTGGATAAAACGAGCGTGAGTTTGACAAGTTTTGAATTTAAACAAATGAACACATATAAGACACTACTAGGACGCTAAACTCGAGTCCTTAAAAGATCAAATGCTTTTTTTGTTTCAAAAATACACTATTTTTTCATTTCGAGTCTATTCACAAGGTTTTAAGCAATCGTTGGATAAAACGAGCGTGAGTTTAACAAGTTTTGAATTTAAACAAATGAACACATATAAGACACTACTAGGACGCTAAACACGAGTCCTTAAAAGATCAAATGCTTTTCTTGTTTCAAAAGTACACTATTTTTTCATTTCGAGTCTATTCACAAGGTTTTAAGCAATCTTGGGATACAACGAGCGTGAGTTTGACAAGTGTTTAATTTAAACAAATGAACACATATAACACACTACTAGGACGCTAAACTCTAGTCCTTAAAAGATCAAATGCTTTTTTTTTTTCAAAAGTACACTATTTTTTCATTTGGAGTCTATTTGCACGATTTTAAGCATTCGTTGGAGAAAACGAGCGTGAGTTTGACTAGCTTTTGAATTTGAACAAATGAACACATATGAGACACTACTAGGACGCTAAACTCGGGTCTTTCAAAGATCAAATGCTTTTTTTGTTTCAAAAGTACACTATTTTTTCATTTGGTGTCTATCCACAAGGTTTTAAGCAATCGTTGGATAAAACGAGCGTGAGTTTGACATGTTTTGAATTTAAACAAATGAACACATATAAGACACTACTAGGACGCTAAACTCGAGTCCTTAAAAGATCAAATGCTTTTTTTGTTTCAAAAATACACTATTTTTTCATTTCGAGTCTATTCACAAGGTTTTAAGCAATCGTTGGATAAAACGAGCGTGAGTTTGACAAGTTTTGAATTTAAACAAATGAACACATATAAGACACTACTAGGACGCTAAACTCGAGTCCTTAAAAGATCAAATGCTTTTTTTGTTTCAAAAATACACTATTTTTTCATTTCGAGTCTATTCACAAGGTTCTAAGCACTCGTTGGATAAAACGAGCGTGAGTTTGACAAGTTTTGAATTTAAACAAATGAACACATATAAGACACTACTAGGACGCTAAACACGAGTCCTTAAAAGATCAAATGCTTTTTTTGTTTCAAAAATACACTATTTTTTCATTTCGAGTCTATTCACAAGGTTTTAAGCAATCGTTGGATAAAACGAGCGTGAGTTTGACAAGTTTTGAATTTAAACAAATGAACACATATAAGACACTACTAGGACGCTAAACTCTAGTCCTTAAAAGATCAAATGCTTTTTTTGTTTCAAAAGTACACTATTTTTTCATTTGGAGTCTATTTGCACGATTTTAAGCATTCGTTGGAGAAAACGAGCGTGAGTTTGACATGTTTTTAATTTAAACAAATGAACACATTTAAGACACTACTAGGACGCTAAACTCGAGTCCTTAAAAGATCAAATGCTTTTTTTATTTCAAAAGTACACTATTTTTCCATTTCGGGTGTATTCACAAGGTTTTAAGCAATCGTTGGATAAAACGAGCGTGAGTTTGACATGTTTTTAATTTAAACAAATGAACACATATAAGACACTACTAGGACACTAAACACGAGTCCTTAAACGATCAAATGCTTTTTTTTGTTTGAAAAGTACACTATTTTTTCATTGGGAGTCTATTCACAAGGTTTTAAGCAATCATTGGATAAAACGAGCGTGAGTTTGACAAGTTTTGAATTTAAACAAATGATCACATATAAGACACTACTAGGACACTAAACACGAGTCCTTAAAAGATCAAATGCTTTTTTTTGTTTGAAAAGTCAACTATTTTTTCATTTGGAGTCTATTCACAAGGTTTTAAGCAATCGTTGGATAAAACGAGCGTGAGTTTGACATGTTTTTAATTTAAACAAATGAACACATATAAGACACTACTAGGACGCTAAACTCGAGTCCTTAAAAGATCAAATGCTTTTTTTATTTCAAAAGTACACTATTTTTTCATTTGGTGTCTATTCACAAGGTTTTAAGCAATCGTTGGATAAAACGAGTGTGAGTTTGACAAGTTTTGAATTTAAACAAATGAACACATATAAGACACTACTAGGACGCTAAACACGAGTCCTTAAAAGATCAAATGCTTTCTTTGTTTCAAAAGTACACTATTTTTCCATTTCGGGTGTATTCACAAGGTTTTAAGCAATCGTTGGATAAAACGAGCGTGAGTTTGACAAGTTTTGAATTTAAACAAATGAACACATATAAGACACTACAAGGATGCTAAACTCGAGTCCTTAAAAGATCAAATGCTTTTTTTATTTCAAAAGTACACTATTTTTTCATTTCGAGTCTATTCACAAGGTTTTAAGCAATCTTGGGATACAACGAGCGTGAGTTTGACAAGTTTTGAATTTAAACAAATGAACACATATAAGACCTTACTAGGAGACTAAACTCGAGGCCTTAAAAGATCAAATGCTTTTTTTGTTTCAAAAATACACTAGTTTTTCATTTCGAGTCTATTCACAAGGTTTTAAGCAATCTTGGGATACAACGAGCGTGAGTTTGACAAGTTTTGAATTTAAACAAATGAACACATATAAGACCTTACTAGGAGACTAAACTCGAGTCCTTAAAAGATCAAATGCTTTTTTTGTTTCAAAAGTACACTATTTTTTCATTTGGTGTCTATTCACAAGGTTTTAAGCAATCGTTGGATAAAACGAGCGTGAGTTTGATAAGTTTTGAATTTAAACAAATGAACACATATAAGACACTACTAGGACGCTAAACACGAGTCCTTAAAAGATCAAATGGTTTTTTTGTTTCAAAAGTACACTATTTTTTCATTTCGAGTGTATTCACAAGGTTTTAAGCAATCGTTGGATAAAACGAGCGTGAGTTTGACAAGTTTTGAATTTAAACAAATGAACATATATAAGACACTACAAGGACGCTAAACTCGAGTCCTTAAAAGATCAAATGCTTTTTTTATTTCAAAAGTACACTATTTTTTCATTTCGAGTCTATTCACAAGGTTTTAAGCAATCGTTGGATAAAACGAGCGCGAGTTTGAACAGGTTTTGAATTTAAACAAATGAACACATATAAGACACTACTAGGACGCTAAACTCGAGACCTTAAAATATCAAATGCTTTTTTTGTTTCAAAAATACACTATTTTTTCATTTGGAGTCTATTCACAAGGTTTTAAGCAATCGGTGGATAAAACGAGCGTGAGTTTGACAAGTTTTGAATTTAAACAAATGAACACATATAAGACACTAGTAGGACACTAAACACGAGTCCTTAAAAGATCAAATGCTTTTTTTTGTTTGAAAAGTACACTATTTTTTCATTGGGAGTCTATTCACAAGGTTTTAAGCAATCATTGGATAAAACGAGCGTGAGTTTGACAAGTTTTGAATTTAAACAAATGATCACATATAAGACACTACTAGGACACTAAACACGAGTCCTTAAAAGATCAAATGCTTTTTTTTGTTTGAAAAGTCAACTATTTTTTCATTTGGAGTCTATTCACAAGGTTTTAAGCAATCGTTGGATAAAACGAGCGTGAGTTTGACATGTTTTTAATTTAAACAAATGAACACATATAAGACACTACTAGGACGCTAAACTCGAGTCCTTAAAAGATCAAATGCTTTTTTTGTTTCAAAAGTACATTATTTTTTCATTTGGTGTCTATTCACAAGGTTTTAAGCAATCGTTGGATAAAACGAGCGTGAGTTTGACAAGTTTTGAATTTAAACAAATGAACACATATAAGACACTACTAGGACGCTAAACACGAGTCCTTAAAAGATCAAATGCTTTCTTTGTTTCAAAAGTACACTATTTTTCCATTTCGGGTGTATTCACAAGGTTTTAAGCAATCGTTGGATAAAACGAGCGTGAGTTTGACAAGTTTTGAATTTAAACAAATGAACACATATAAGACACTACAAGGATGCTAAACTCGAGTCCTTAAAAGATCAAATGCTTTTTTTATTTCAAAAGTACACTATTTTTTCATTTCGAGTCTATTCACAAGGTTTTAAGCAATCGTTGGATAAAACGAGCGTGAGTTTGACAAGTTTTGAATTTAAACAAATGAACACATATAAGACACTACTAGGACGCTAAACTCGAGACCTTAAAATATCTAATGCTTTTTTTGTTTCAAAAATACACTATTTTTTCATTTGGAGTCTATTCACAAGGTTTCAAGCAATCTTGGGATACAACGAGCGTGAGTTTGACAAGTTTTGAATTTAAACAAATGAACACATATAAGACCTTACTAGGAGACTAAACTCGAGGCCTTAAAAGATCAAATGCTTTTTTTGTTTCAAAAATCCACTATTTTTTCATTTGGAGTCTATTAACAAGGTTTTAAGCAATTGTTGGATAAAACGAGCGTGAGTTTGACAAGTTTTGAATTTAAACAAATGAACACATATAAGACACTACTAGAACACTAAACACGAGTCCTTAAAATATCAAATGCTTTTTTTGTTTCAAAAGTACACTATTTTTTCATTTCGAGTGTATTCACAAGGTTTTAAGCAATCGTTGGATAAAACGAGCGTGAGTTTGACAAGTTTTGAATTTAAACAAATGAACACATATAAGACACTACTAGGACACTAAACACGAGTCCTTAAAAGATCAAATGCTTTTTTTGTTTCAAAAGTCCACTATTTTTTCATTTGGAGTCTATTAACAAGGTCCTAAGCAATCGTTGGATAAAACGAGCGTGAGTTTGACAAGTTTTGAATTTAAACAAATGAACACATGTAAGACACTACTAGGACACTAAACACGAGTCCTTAAAAGATCAAATGCTTTTTTTTGTTTGAAAAGTACACTATTTTTTCATTTGGAGTCTATTCACAAGGTTTTAAGCAATCGTTGGATACAACGAGCGTGAGTTTGACATGTTTTGAATTTAAACAAAAGAACACATATAAGACACTACTAGGACGCTAAACTCGAGTCCTTAAAAGATCAAATCCTTTTTTTGTTTCAAAAGTACACTATTTTTTCATTTGGTGTCTATTCACAAGGTTTTAAGCAATCGTTGGATAAAACGAGCGTGAGTTTGACAAGTTTTGAATTTAAACAAATGAACACATATAAGACACTACTAGGACGCTAAACACGAGTCCTTAAAAGATCAAATGCTTTTTTTGTTTCAAAAGTACACTATTTTTTCATTTCGAGTGTATTCACAAGGTTTTAAGCAATCGTTGGATAAAACGAGCGTGAGTTTGACAAGTTTTGAATTTAAACAAATGAACATATATAAGACACTACAAGGACGCTAAACTCGAGTCCTTAAAAGATCAAATGCTTTTTTTATTTCAAAAGTACACTATTTTTTCATTTCGCGTCTATTCACAAGGTTTTAAGCAATCGTTGGATAAAACGAGTGCGAGTTTGACAAGTTTTGAATTTAAACAAATGAACACATATAAGACACTACTAGGACGCTAAACTCGAGACCTTAAAATATCAAATGCTTTTTTTGTTTCAAAAATACACTATTTTTTCATTTGGAGTCTATTCACAAGGTTTTAAGCAATGGGTGGATAAAACTAGCGTGAGTTTGACAAGTTTTGAATTTAAACAAATGAACACATATAAGACACTACTAGGACACTAAACACGAGTCCTTAAAAGATCAAATGCTTTTTTTTGTTTGAAAAGTACACTATTTTTTCATTGGGAGTCTATTCACAAGGTTTTAAGCAATCGTTGGATAAAACGAGCGTGAGTTTGACAAGTTTTGAATTTAAACAAATGATCACATATAAGACACTACTAGGACACTAAACACGAGTCCTTAAAAGATCAAATGCTTTTTTTTGTTTGAAAAGTCAACTATTTTTTCATTTGGAGTCTATTCACAAGGTTTTAAGCAATCGTTGGATAAAACGAGCGTGAGTTTGACATGTTTTTAATTTAAACAAATGAACACATATAAGACACTACTAGGACGCTAAACTCGAGTCCTTAAAAGATCAAATGCTTTTTTTATTTCAAAAGTACACTATTTTTTCATTTGGTGTCTATTCACAAGGTTTTAAGCAATCGTTGGATAAAACGAGCGTGAGTTTGACAAGTTTTGAATTTAAACAAATGAACACATATAAGACACTACTAGGACGCTAAACACGAGTCCTTAAAAGATCAAATGCTTTCTTTGTTTCAAAAGTACACTATTTTTCCATTTCGGGTGTATTCACAAGGTTTTAAGCAATCGTTGGATAAAACGAGCGTGAGTTTGACAAGTTTTGAATTTAAACAAATGAACACATATAAGACACTACAAGGATGCTAAACTCGAGTCCTTAAAAGATCAAATGCTTTTTTTATTTCAAAAGTACACTATTTTTACATTTCGAGTCTATTCACAAGGTTTTAAGCAATCGTTGGATAAAACGAGCGTGAGTTTGACAAGTTTTGAATTTAAACAAATGAACACATATAAGACACTACTAGGACGCTAAACTCGAGACCTTAAAATATCTAATGCTTTTTTTGTTTCAAAAATACACTATTTTTTCATTTGGAGTCTATTCACAAGGTTTCAAGCAATCTTGGGATACAACGAGCGTGAGTTTGACAAGTTTTGAATTTAAACAAATGAACACATATAAGACCTTACTAGGAGACTAAACTCGAGGCCTTAAAAGATCAAATGCTTTTTTTGTTTCAAAAATCCACTATTTTTTCATTTGGAGTCTATTAACAAGGTTTTAAGCAATTGTTGGATAAAACGAGCGTGAGTTTGACAAGTTTTGAATTTAAACAAATGAACACATATAAGACACTACTAGAACACTAAACACGAGTCCTTAAAATATCAAATGCTTTTTTTGTTTCAAAAGTACACTATTTTTTCATTTCGAGTGTATTCACAAGGTTTTAAGCAATCGTTGGATAAAACGAGCGTGAGTTTGACAAGTTTTGAATTTAAACAAATGAACACATATAAGACACTACTAGGACACTAAACACGAGTCCTTAAAAGATCAAATGCTTTTTTTGTTTCAAAAGTCCACTATTTTTTCATTTGGAGTCTATTAACAAGGTCCTAAGCAATCGTTGGATAAAACGAGCGTGAGTTTGACAAGTTTTGAATTTAAACAAATGAACACATGTAAGACACTACTAGGACACTAAACACGAGTCCTTAAAAGATCAAATGCTTTTTTTTGTTTGAAAAGTACACTATTTTTTCATTTGGAGTCTATTCACAAGGTTTTAAGCAATCCTTGGATACAACGAGCGTGAGTTTGACATGTTTTGAATTTAAACAAAAGAACACATATAAGACACTACTAGGACGCTAAACTCGAGTCCTTAAAAGATCAAATCCTTTTTTTGTTTCAAAAGTACACTATTTTTTCATTTGGTGTCTATTCACAAGGTTTTAAGCAATCGTTGGATAAAACGAGCGTGAGTTTGACAAGTTTTGAATTTAAACAAATGAACACATGTAAGACACTACTAGGACACTAAACACGAGTCCTTAAAAGATCAAATGCTTTTTTTTGTTTGAAAAGTACACTATTTTTTCATTTGGAGTCTATTCACAAGGTTTTAAGCAATCGTTGGATACAACGAGCGTGAGTTTGACATGTTTTGAATTTAAACAAAAGAACACATATAAGACACTACTAGGACGCTAAACTCGAGTCCTTAAAAGATCAAATCCTTTTTTTGTTTCAAAAGTACACTATTTTTTCATTTGGTGTCTATTCACAAGGTTTTAAGCAATCGTTGGATAAAACGAGCGTGAGTTTGACAAGTTTTGAATTTAAACAAATGAACACATATAAGACACTACTAGGACGCTAAACACGAGTCCTTAAAAGATCAAATGCTTTTTTTGTTTCAAAAGTACACTATTTTTTCATTTCGAGTGTATTCACAAGGTTTTAAGCAATCGTTGGATAAAACGAGCGTGAGTTTGACAAGTTTTGAATTTAAACAAATGAACACATATAAGACACTACTAGGACGCTAAACTCGAGACCTTAAAATATCTAATGCTTTTTTTGTTTCAAAAATACACTATTTTTTCATTTGGAGTCTATTCACAAGGTTTTAAGCAATCGGTGGATAAAACGAGCGTGAGTTTGACAAGTTTTGAATTTAAACAAATGAACACATATAAGACACTACTAGGACACTAAACACGAGTCCTTAAAAGATCAAATGCTTTTTTTTGTTTGAAAAGTACACTATTTTTTCATTGGGAGTCTATTCACAAGGTTTTAAGCAATCGTTGGATAAAACGAGCGTGAGTTTGACAAGTTTTGAATTTAAACAAATGAACACATATAAGACACTACTAGGACGCTAAACACGAGTCCTTAAAAGATCAAATGCTTTTTTTGTTTCAAAAGTACACTATTTTTTCATTTCGAGTGTATTCACAAGGTTTTAAGCAATCGTTGGATAAAACGAGCGTGAGTTTGACAAGTTTTGAATTTAAACAAATGAACATATATAAGACACTACAAGGACGCTAAACTCGAGTCCTTAAAAGATCAAATGCTTTTTTTATTTCAAAAGTACACTATTTTTTCATTTCGCGTCTATTCACAAGGTTTTAAGCAATCGTTGGATAAAACGAGTGCGAGTTTGACAAGTTTTGAATTTAAACAAATGAACACATATAAGACACTACTAGGACGCTAAACTCGAGACCTTAAAATATCAAATGCTTTTTTTGTTTCAAAAATACACTATTTTTTCATTTGGAGTCTATTCACAAGGTTTTAAGCAATCGGTGGATAAAACGAGCGTGAGTTTGACAAGTTTTGAATTTAAACAAATGAACACATATAAGACACTACTAGGACACTAAACACGAGTCCTTAAAAGATCAAATGCTTTTTTTTGTTTGAAAAGTACACTATTTTTTCATTGGGAGTCTATTCACAAGGTTTTAAGCAATCGTTGGATAAAACGAGCGTGAGTTTGACAAGTTTTGAATTTAAACAAATGAACACATATAAGACACTACTACGACACTAAACACGAGTCCTTAAAAGATCAAATGCTTTTTTTTGTTTGAAAAGTCAACTATTTTTTCATTTGGAGTCTATTCACAAGGTTTTAAGCAATCGTTGGATAAAACGAGCGTGAGTTTGACATGTTTTTAATTTAAACAAATGAACACATATAAGACACTACTAGGACGCTAAACTCGAGTCCTTAAAAGATCAAATGCTTTTTTTATTTCAAAAGTACACTATTTTTTCATTTGGTGTCTATTCACAAGGTTTTAAGCAATCGTTGGATAAAACGAGCGTGAGTTTGACAAGTTTTGAATTTAAACAAATGAACACATATAAGACACTACTAGGACGCTAAACACGAGTCCTTAAAAGATCAAATGCTTTCTTTGTTTCAAAAGTACACTATTTTTTCATTTCGGGTGTATTCACAAGGTTTTAAGCAATCGTTGGATAAAACGAGCGTGAGTTTGACAAGTTTTGAATTTAAACAAATGAACACATATAAGACACTACAAGGACGCTAAACTGGAGTCCTTAAAAGATCAAATGCTTTTTTTATTTCAAAAGTACACTATTTTTTCATTTCGAGTCTATTCATAAGGTTTTAAGCAATCGTTGGATAAAACGAGCGTGAGTTTGACAAGTTTTGAATTTAAACAAATGAACACATATAAGACACTACTAGGACGCTAAACTCGAGACCTTAAAATATCTAATGCTTTTTTTGTTTCAAAAATACACTATTTTTTCATTTGGAGTCTATTCACAAGGTTTCAAGCAATCTTGGGATACAACGAGCGTGAGTTTGACAAGTTTTGAATTTAAACAAATGAACACATATAAGACACTTCTAGGACGCTAAACTCGAGACCTTAAAAGATCAAATGCTTTTTTTGTTTCAAAAATACACTAGTTTTTCATTTCGAGTCTATTCACAAGGTTTTAAGCAATCTTGGGATACAACGAGCGTGAGTTTGACAAGTTTTGAATTTAAACAAATGAACACATATAAGACCTTACTAGGAGACTAAACTCGAGGCCTTAAAAGATCAAATGCTTTTTTTGTTTCAAAAATCCACTATTTTTTCATTTGGAGTCTATTAACAAGGTTTTAAGCAATTGTTGGATAAAACGAGCGTGAGTTTGACAAGTTTTGAATTTAAACAAATGAACACATATAAGACACTACTAGAACACTAAACACGAGTCCTTAAAATATCAAATGCTTTTTTTGTTTCAAAAGTACACTATTTTTTCATTTCGAGTGTATTCACAAGGTTTTAAGCAATCGTTGGATAAAACGAGCGTGAGTTTGACAAGTTTTGAATTTAAACAAATGAACACATATAAGACACTACTAGGACACTAAACACGAGTCCTTAAAAGATCAAATGCTTTTTTTGTTTCAAAAGTCCACTATTTTTTCATTTGGAGTCTATTAACAAGGTCCTAAGCAATCGTTGGATAAAACGAGCGTGAGTTTGACAAGTTTTGAATTTAAACAAATGAACACATGTAAGACACTACTAGGACACTAAACACGAGTCCTTAAAAGATCAAATGCTTTTTTTTGTTTGAAAAGTACTATTTTTTCATTTGGAGTCTATTCACAAGGTTTTAAGCAATCGTTGGATACAACGAGCGTGAGTTTGACATGTTTTTAATTTAAACAAAAGAACACATATAAGACACTACTAGGACGCTAAACTCGAGTCCTTAAAAGATCAAATCCTTTTTTTGTTTCAAAAGTACACTATTTTTTCATTTGGTGTCTATTCACAAGGTTTTAAGCAATCGTTGGATAAAACGAGCGTGAGTTTGACAAGTTTTGAATTTAAACAAATGAACACATATAAGACACTACTAGGACGCTAAACACGAGTCCTTAAAAGATCAAATGCTTTTTTTGTTTCAAAAGTACACTATTTTTTCATTTCGAGTGTATTCACAAGGTTTTAAGCAATCGTTGGATAAAACGAGCGTGAGTTTGACAAGTTTTGAATTTAAACAAATGAACATATATAAGACACTACAAGGACGCTAAACTCGAGTCCTTAAAAGATCAAATGCTTTTTTTGTTTCAAAAGTACACTATTTTTTCATTTGGTGTCTATTCACAAGGTTTTAAGCAATCGTTGGATAAAACGAGCGTGAGTTTGACAAGTTTTGAATTTAAACAAATGAACACATATAAGACACTACTAGGACGCTAAACACGAGTCCTTAAAAGATCAAATGCTTTTTTTGTTTCAAAAGTACACTATTTTTTCATTTCGAGTGTATTCACAAGGTTTTAAGCAATCGTTGGATAAAACGAGCGTGAGTTTGACAAGTTTTGAATTTAAACAAATGAACATATATAAGACACTACAAGGACGCTAAACTCGAGTCCTTAAAAGATCAAATGCTTTTTTTATTTCAAAAGTACACTATTTTTTCATTTCGCGTCTATTCACAAGGTTTTAAGCAATCGTTGGATAAAACGAGTGCGAGTTTGACAAGTTTTGAATTTAAACAAATGAACACATATAAGACACTACTAGGACGCTAAACTCGAGACCTTAAAATATCAAATGCTTTTTTTGTTTCAAAAATACACTATTTTTTCATTTGGAGTCTATTCACAAGGTTTTAAGCAATGGGTGGATAAAACTAGCGTGAGTTTGACAAGTTTTGAATTTAAACAAATGAACACATATAAGACACTACTAGGACACTAAACACGAGTCCTTAAAAGATCAAATGCTTTTTTTTGTTTGAAAAGTACACTATTTTTTCATTGGGAGTCTATTCACAAGGTTTTAAGCAATCGTTGGATAAAACGAGCGTGAGTTTGACAAGTTTTGAATTTAAACAAATGATCACATATAAGACACTACTAGGACACTAAACACGAGTCCTTAAAAGATCAAATGCTTTTTTTTGTTTGAAAAGTCAACTATTTTTTCATTTGGAGTCTATTCACAAGGTTTTAAGCAATCGTTGGATAAAACGAGCGTGAGTTTGACATGTTTTTAATTTAAACAAATGAACACATATAAGACACTACTAGGACGCTAAACTCGAGTCCTTAAAAGATCAAATGCTTTTTTTATTTCAAAAGTACACTATTTTTTCATTTGGTGTCTATTCACAAGGTTTTAAGCAATCGTTGGATAAAACGAGCGTGAGTTTGACAAGTTTTGAATTTAAACAAATGAACACATATAAGACACTACTAGGACGCTAAACACGAGTCCTTAAAAGATCAAATGCTTTCTTTGTTTCAAAAGTACACTATTTTTCCATTTCGGGTGTATTCACAAGGTTTTAAGCAATCGTTGGATAAAACGAGCGTGAGTTTGACAAGTTTTGAATTTAAACAAATGAACACATATAAGACACTACAAGGATGCTAAACTCGAGTCCTTAAAAGATCAAATGCTTTTTTTATTTCAAAAGTACACTATTTTTTCATTTCGAGTCTATTCACAAGGTTTTAAGCAATCGTTGGATAAAACGAGCGTGAGTTTGACAAGTTTTGAATTTAAACAAATGAACACATATAAGACACTACTAGGACGCTAAACTCGAGACCTTAAAATATCTAATGCTTTTTTTGTTTCAAAAATACACTATTTTTTCATTTGGAGTCTATTCACAAGGTTTCAAGCAATCTTGGGATACAACGAGCGTGAGTTTGACAAGTTTTGAATTTAAACAAATGAACACATATAAGACCTTACTAGGAGACTAAACTCGAGGCCTTAAAAGATCAAATGCTTTTTTTGTTTCAAAAATCCACTATTTTTTCATTTGGAGTCTATTAACAAGGTTTTAAGCAATTGTTGGATAAAACGAGCGTGAGTTTGACAAGTTTTGAATTTAAACAAATGAACACATATAAGACACTACTAGAACACTAAACACGAGTCCTTAAAATATCAAATGCTTTTTTTGTTTCAAAAGTACACTATTTTTTCATTTCGAGTGTATTCACAAGGTTTTAAGCAATCGTTGGATAAAACGAGCGTGAGTTTGACAAGTTTTGAATTTAAACAAATGAACACATATAAGACACTACTAGGACACTAAACACGAGTCCTTAAAAGATCAAATGCTTTTTTTGTTTCAAAAGTCCACTATTTTTTCATTTGGAGTCTATTAACAAGGTCCTAAGCAATCGTTGGATAAAACGAGCGTGAGTTTGACAAGTTTTGAATTTAAACAAATGAACACATGTAAGACACTACTAGGACACTAAACACGAGTCCTTAAAAGATCAAATGCTATTTTTTGTTTGAAAAGTACACTATTTTTTCATTTGGAGTCTATTCACAAGGTTTTAAGCAATCGTTGGATACAACGAGCGTGAGTTTGACATGTTTTGAATTTAAACAAAAGAACACATATAAGACACTACTAGGACGCTAAACTCGAGTCCTTAAAAGATCAAATCCTTTTTTTGTTTCAAAAGTACACTATTTTTTCATTTGGTGTCTATTCACAAGGTTTTAAGCAATCGTTGGATAAAACGAGCGTGAGTTTGACAAGTTTTGAATTTAAACAAATGAACACATGTAAGACACTACTAGGACACTAAACACGAGTCCTTAAAAGATCAAATGCTTTTTTTTGTTTGAAAAGTACACTATTTTTTCATTTGGAGTCTATTCACAAGGTTTTAAGCAATCGTTGGATACAACGAGCGTGAGTTTGACATGTTTTGAATTTAAACAAAAGAACACATATAAGACACTACTAGGACGCTAAACTCGAGTCCTTAAAAGATCAAATCCTTTTTTTGTTTCAAAAGTACACTATTTTTTCATTTGGTGTCTATTCACAAGGTTTTAAGCAATCGTTGGATAAAACGAGCGTGAGTTTGACAAGTTTTGAATTTAAACAAATGAACACATATAAGACACTACTAGGACGCTAAACACGAGTCCTTAAAAGATCAAATGCTTTTTTTGTTTCAAAAGTACACTATTTTTTCATTTCGAGTGTATTCACAAGGTTTTAAGCAATCGTTGGATAAAACGAGCGTGAGTTTGACAAGTTTTGAATTTAAACAAATGAACACATATAAGACACTACTAGGACGCTAAACTCGAGACCTTAAAATATCTAATGCTTTTTTTGTTTCAAAAATACACTATTTTTTCATTTGGAGTCTATTCACAAGGTTTTAAGCAATCGGTGGATAAAACGAGCGTGAGTTTGACAAGTTTTGAATTTAAACAAATGAACACATATAAGACACTACTAGGACACTAAACACGAGTCCTTAAAAGATCAAATGCTTTTTTTTGTTTGAAAAGTACACTATTTTTTCATTGGGAGTCTATTCACAAGGTTTTAAGCAATCGTTGGATAAAACGAGCGTGAGTTTGACAAGTTTTGAATTTAAACAAATGAACACATATAAGACACTACTAGGACGCTAAACACGAGTCCTTAAAAGATCAAATGCTTTTTTTGTTTCAAAAGTACACTATTTTTTCATTTCGAGTGTATTCACAAGGTTTTAAGCAATCGTTGGATAAAACGAGCGTGAGTTTGACAAGTTTTGAATTTAAACAAATGAACATATATAAGACACTACAAGGACGCTAAACTCGAGTCCTTAAAAGATCAAATGCTTTTTTTATTTCAAAAGTACACTATTTTTTCATTTCGCGTCTATTCACAAGGTTTTAAGCAATCGTTGGATAAAACGAGTGCGAGTTTGACAAGTTTTGAATTTAAACAAATGAACACATATAAGACACTACTAGGACGCTAAACTCGAGACCTTAAAATATCAAATGCTTTTTTTGTTTCAAAAATACACTATTTTTTCATTTGGAGTCTATTCACAAGGTTTTAAGCAATCGGTGGATAAAACGAGCGTGAGTTTGACAAGTTTTGAATTTAAACAAATGAACACATATAAGACACTACTAGGACACTAAACACGAGTCCTTAAAAGATCAAATGCTTTTTTTTGTTTGAAAAGTACACTATTTTTTCATTGGGAGTCTATTCACAAGGTTTTAAGCAATCGTTGGATAAAACGAGCGTGAGTTTGACAAGTTTTGAATTTAAACAAATGAACACATATAAGACACTACTACGACACTAAACACGAGTCCTTAAAAGATCAAATGCTTTTTTTTGTTTGAAAAGTCAACTATTTTTTCATTTGGAGTCTATTCACAAGGTTTTAAGCAATCGTTGGATAAAACGAGCGTGAGTTTGACATGTTTTTAATTTAAACAAATGAACACATATAAGACACTACTAGGACGCTAAACTCGAGTCCTTAAAAGATCAAATGCTTTTTTTATTTCAAAAGTACACTATTTTTTCATTTGGTGTCTATTCACAAGGTTTTAAGCAATCGTTGGATAAAACGAGCGTGAGTTTGACAAGTTTTGAATTTAAACAAATGAACACATATAAGACACTACTAGGACGCTAAACACGAGTCCTTAAAAGATCAAATGCTTTCTTTGTTTCAAAAGTACACTATTTTTTCATTTCGGGTGTATTCACAAGGTTTTAAGCAATCGTTGGATAAAACGAGCGTGAGTTTGACAAGTTTTGAATTTAAACAAATGAACACATATAAGACACTACAAGGACGCTAAACTCGAGTCCTTAAAAGATCAAATGCTTTTTTTATTTCAAAAGTACACTATTTTTTCATTTCGAGTCTATTCATAAGGTTTTAAGCAATCGTTGGATAAAACGAGCGTGAGTTTGACAAGTTTTGAATTTAAACAAATGAACACATATAAGACACTACTAGGACGCTAAACTCGAGACCTTAAAATATCTAATGCTTTTTTTGTTTCAAAAATACACTATTTTTTCATTTGGAGTCTATTCACAAGGTTTCAAGCAATCTTGGGATACAACGAGCGTGAGTTTGACAAGTTTTGAATTTAAACAAATGAACACATATAAGACACTTCTAGGACGCTAAACTCGAGACCTTAAAAGATCAAATGCTTTTTTTGTTTCAAAAATACACTAGTTTTTCATTTCGAGTCTATTCACAAGGTTTTAAGCAATCTTGGGATACAACGAGCGTGAGTTTGACAAGTTTTGAATTTAAACAAATGAACACATATAAGACCTTACTAGGAGACTAAACTCGAGGCCTTAAAAGATCAAATGCTTTTTTTGTTTCAAAAATCCACTATTTTTTCATTTGGAGTCTATTAACAAGGTTTTAAGCAATTGTTGGATAAAACGAGCGTGAGTTTGACAAGTTTTGAATTTAAACAAATGAACACATATAAGACACTACTAGAACACTAAACACGAGTCCTTAAAATATCAAATGCTTTTTTTGTTTCAAAAGTACACTATTTTTTCATTTCGAGTGTATTCACAAGGTTTTAAGCAATCGTTGGATAAAACGAGCGTGAGTTTGACAAGTTTTGAATTTAAACAAATGAACACATATAAGACACTACTAGGACACTAAACACGAGTCCTTAAAAGATCAAATGCTTTTTTTGTTTCAAAAGTCCACTATTTTTTCATTTGGAGTCTATTAACAAGGTCCTAAGCAATCGTTGGATAAAACGAGCGTGAGTTTGACAAGTTTTGAATTTAAACAAATGAACACATGTAAGACACTACTAGGACACTAAACACGAGTCCTTAAAAGATCAAATGCTTTTTTTTGTTTGAAAAGTACTATTTTTTCATTTGGAGTCTATTCACAAGGTTTTAAGCAATCGTTGGATACAACGAGCGTGAGTTTGACATGTTTTGAATTTAAACAAAAGAACACATATAAGACACTACTAGGACGCTAAACTCGAGTCCTTAAAAGATCAAATCCTTTTTTTGTTTCAAAAGTACACTATTTTTTCATTTGGTGTCTATTCACAAGGTTTTAAGCAATCGTTGGATAAAACGAGCGTGAGTTTGACAAGTTTTGAATTTAAACAAATGAACACATATAAGACACTACTAGGACGCTAAACACGAGTCCTTAAAAGATCAAATGCTTTTTTTGTTTCAAAAGTACACTATTTTTTCATTTCGAGTGTATTCACAAGGTTTTAAGCAATCGTTGGATAAAACGAGCGTGAGTTTGACAAGTTTTGAATTTAAACAAATGAACATATATAAGACACTACAAGGACGCTAAACTCGAGTCCTTAAAAGATCAAATGCTTTTTTTATTTCAAAAGTACACTATTTTTTCATTTCGCGTCTATTCACAAGGTTTTAAGCAATCGTTGGATAAAACGAGTGCGAGTTTGACAAGTTTTGAATTTAAACAAATGAACACATATAAGACACTACTAGGACGCTAAACTCGAGACCTTAAAATATCAAATGCTTTTTTTGTTTCAAAAATACACTATTTTTTCATTTGGAGTCTATTCACAAGGTTTTAAGCAATCGGTGGATAAAACGAGCGTGAGTTTGACAAGTTTTGAATTTAAACAAATGAACACATATAAGACACTACTAGGACACTAAACACGAGTCCTTAAAAGATCAAATGCTTTTTTTTGTTTGAAAAGTACACTATTTTTTCATTGGGAGTCTATTCACAAGGTTTTAAGCAATCGTTGGATAAAACGAGCGTGAGTTTGACAAGTTTTGAATTTAAACAAATGAACACATATAAGACACTACTAGGACACTAAACACGAGTCCTTAAAAGATCAAATGCTTTTTTTTGTTTGAAAAGTCAACTATTTTTTCATTTGGAGTCTATTCACAAGGTTTTAAGCAATCGTTGGATAAAACGAGCGTGAGTTTGACATGTTTTTAATTTAAACAAATGAACACATGTAAGACACTACTAGGACACTAAACACGAGTCCTTAAAAGATCAAATGCTTTTTTTTGTTTGAAAAGTACTATTTTTTCATTTGGAGTCTATTCACAAGGTTTTAAGCAATCGTTGGATACAACGAGCGTGAGTTTGACATGTTTTGAATTTAAACAAAAGAACACATATAAGACACTACTAGGACGCTAAACTCGAGTCCTTAAAAGATCAAATCCTTTTTTTGTTTCAAAAGTACACTATTTTTTCATTTGGTGTCTATTCACAAGGTTTTAAGCAATCGTTGGATAAAACGAGCGTGAGTTTGACAAGTTTTGAATTTAAACAAATGAACACATATAAGACACTACTAGGACGCTAAACTCGAGTCCTTAAAAGATCAAATGCTTTTTTTATTTCAAAAGTACACTATTTTTTCATTTGGTGTCTATTCACAAGGTTTTAAGCAATCGTTGGATAAAACGAGCGTGAGTTTGACAAGTTTTGAATTTAAACAAATGAACACATATAAGACACTACTAGGACGCTAAACACGAGTCCTTAAAAGATCAAATGCTTTCTTTGTTTCAAAAGTACACTATTTTTTCATTTCGGGTGTATTCACAAGGTTTTAAGCAATCGTTGGATAAAACGAGCGTGAGTTTGACAAGTTTTGAATTTAAACAAATGAACACATATAAGACACTACAAGGACGCTAAACTCGAGTCCTTAAAAGATCAAATGCTTTTTTTATTTCAAAAGTACACTATTTTTTCATTTCGAGTCTATTCACAAGGTTTTAAGCAATCGTTGGATAAAACGAGCGTGAGTTTGACAAGTTTTGAATTTAAACAAATGAACACATATAAGACACTACTAGGACGCTAAACTCGAGACCTTAAAATATGTAATGCTTTTTTTGTTTCAAAAATACACTATTTTTTCATTTGGAGTCTATTCACAAGGTTTCAAGCAATCTTGGGATACAACGAGCGTGAGTTTGACAAGTTTTGAATTTAAACAAATGAACACATATAAGACACTTCTAGGACGCTAAACTCGAGACCTTAAAAGATCAAATGCTTTTTTTGTTTCAAAAATACACTAGTTTTTCATTTCGAGTCTATTCACAAGGTTTTAAGCAATCTTGGGATACAACGAGCGTGAGTTTGACAAGTTTTGAATTTAAACAAATGAACACATATAAGACCTTACTAGGAGACTAAACTCGAGGCCTTAAAAGATCAAATGCTTTTTTTGTTTCAAAAATCCACTATTTTTTCATTTGGAGTCTATTAACAAGGTTTTAAGCAATTGTTGGATAAAACGAGCGTGAGTTTGACAAGTTTTGAATTTAAACAAATGAACACATATAAGACACTACTAGAACACTAAACACGAGTCCTTAAAATATCAAATGCTTTTTTTGTTTCAAAAGTACACTATTTTTTCATTTCGAGTGTATTCACAAGGTTTTAAGCAATCGTTGGATAAAACGAGCGTGAGTTTGACAAGTTTTAAATTTAAACAAATGAACACATATAAGACACTACTAGGACACTAAACACGAGTCCTTAAAAGATCAAATGCTTTTTTTGTTTCAAAAGTCCACTATTTTTTCATTTGGAGTCTATTAACAAGGTTCTAAGCAATCGTTGGATAAAACGAGCGTGAGTTTGACAAGTTTTGAATTTAAACAAATGAACACATGTAAGACACTACTAGGACACTAAACACGAGTCCTTAAAAGATCAAATGCTTTTTTTTGTTTGAAAAGTACACTATTTTTTCATTTGGAGTCTATTCACAAGGTTTTAAGCAATCGTTGGATACAACGAGCGTGAGTTTGACATGTTTTGAATTTAAACAAAAGAACACATATAAGACACTACTAGGACGCTAAACTCGAGTCCTTAAAAGATCAAATCCTTTTTTTGTTTCAAAAGTACACTATTTTTTCATTTGGTGTCTATTCACAAGGTTTTAAGCAATCGTTGGATAAAACGAGCGTGAGTTTGACAAGTTTTGAATTTAAACAAATGAACACATATAAGACACTACTAGGACGCTAAACACGAGTCCTTAAAAGATCAAATGCTTTTTTTGTTTCAAAAGTACACTATTTTTTCATTTCGAGTGTATTCACAAGGTTTTAAGCAATCGTTGGATAAAATGAGCATGAGTTTGACAAGTTTTGAATTTAAACAAATGAACACATATAAGACACTGCTAGGACGCTAAACTCGAGACCTTAAAAGATCAAATGCTTCTTTTGTTCGAAAAGTGCACTATTTTTTCATTTGGAGTCTATTCACAAGGTTTTAAGCAATCTTGGGATACAACGAGCGTGAGTTTGACAAGTTTTGAATTTAACAAATGAACACATATAAGACACTTCTAGGACGCTAATCTCGAGACCTTAAAAGATCAAATGCTTTTTTTGTTTCAAAAATACACTATTTTTTCATTTCGAGTCTATTCACAAGGTTTTAAGCAATCGTTGGATAAAACGAGCGTGAGTTTGACATGTTTTGAATTTAAACAAATGAACACATATAAGACACTACTAGGACGCTAAACTCGAGTCCTTAAAAGATCAAATGCTTTTTTTGTTTCAAAAGTACACTATTTTTTCATTTGGTGTCTATTCACAAGGTTTTAAGCAATCGTTGGATAAAACGAGCGTGAGTTTGACAAGTTTTGAATTTAAACAAATGAACACATATAAGACACCACAAGGACGCTAAACTCGAGTCCTTAAAAGATCAAATGCTTTTTTTATTTCAAAAGTACACTATTTTTTCATTTCGAGTCTATTCACAAGGTTTTAAGCAATCGTTGGATAAAACGAGCGTGAGTTTGACAAGTTTTGAATTTAAACAAATGAACACATATAAGACACTACTAGGACGCTAAACTCGAGACCTTAAAATATCTAATGCTTTTTTTGTTTCAAAAATACACTATTTTTTCATTTGGAGTCTATTCACAAGGTTTCAAGCAATCTTGGGATACAACGAGCGTGAGTTTGACAAGTTTTGAATTTAAACAAATGAACACATATAAGACACTTCTAGGACGCTAAACTCGAGACCTTAAAAGATCAAATGCTTTTTTTGTTTCAAAAATACACTAGTTTTTCATTTCGAGTCTATTCACAAGGTTTTAAGCAATCTTGGGATACAACGAGCGTGAGTTTGACAAGTTTTGAATTTAAACAAATGAACACATATAAGACCTTACTAGGAGACTAAACTCGAGGCCTTAAAAGATCAAATGCTTTTTTTGTTTCAAAAATCCACTATTTTTTCATTTGGAGTCTATTAACAAGGTTTTAAGCAATTGTTGGATAAAACGAGCGTGAGTTTGACAAGTTTTGAATTTAAACAAATGAACACATATAAGACACTACTAGAACACTAAACACGAGTCCTTAAAATATCAAATGCTTTTTTTGTTTCAAAAGTACACTATTTTTTCATTTCGAGTGTATTCACAAGGTTTTAAGCAATCGTTGGATAAAACGAGCGTGAGTTTGACAAGTTTTAAATTTAAACAAATGAACACATATAAGACACTACTAGGACACTAAACACGAGTCCTTAAAAGATCAAATGCTTTTTTTGTTTCAAAAGTCCACTATTTTTTCATTTGGAGTCTATTAACAAGGTTCTAAGCAATCGTTGGATAAAACGAGCGTGAGTTTGACAAGTTTTGAATTTAAACAAATGAACACATGTAAGACACTACTAGGACACTAAACACGAGTCCTTAAAAGATCAAATGCTTTTTTTTGTTTGAAAAGTACACTATTTTTTCATTTGGAGTCTATTCACAAGGTTTTAAGCAATCGTTGGATACAACGAGCGTGAGTTTGACATGTTTTGAATTTAAACAAAAGAACACATATAAGACACTACTAGGACGCTAAACTCGAGTCCTTAAAAGATCAAATCCTTTTTTTGTTTCAAAAGTACACTATTTTTTCATTTGGTGTCTATTCACAAGGTTTTAAGCAATCGTTGGATAAAACGAGCGTGAGTTTGACAAGTTTTGAATTTAAACAAATGAACACATATAAGACACTACTAGGACGCTAAACACGAGTCCTTAAAAGATCAAATGCTTTTTTTGTTTCAAAAGTACACTATTTTTTCATTTCGAGTGTATTCACAAGGTTTTAAGCAATCGTTGGATAAAATGAGCATGAGTTTGACAAGTTTTGAATTTAAACAAATGAACACATATAAGACACTGCTAGGACGCTAAACTCGAGACCTTAAAAGATCAAATGCTTCTTTTGTTCGAAAAGTGCACTATTTTTTCATTTGGAGTCTATTCACAAGGTTTTAAGCAATCTTGGGATACAACGAGCGTGAGTTTGACAAGTTTTGAATTTAACAAATGAACACATATAAGACACTTCTAGGACGCTAATCTCGAGACCTTAAAAGATCAAATGCTTTTTTTGTTTCAAAAATACACTATTTTTTCATTTCGAGTCTATTCACAAGGTTTTAAGCAATCGTTGGATAAAACGAGCGTGAGTTTGACATGTTTTGAATTTAAACAAATGAACACATATAAGACACTACTAGGACGCTAAACTCGAGTCCTTAAAAGATCAAATGCTTTTTTTGTTTCAAAAGTACACTATTTTTTCATTTGGTGTCTATTCACAAGGTTTTAAGCAATCGTTGGATAAAACGAGCGTGAGTTTGACAAGTTTTGAATTTAAACAAATGAACACATATAAGACACTACTAGGACACTAAACACGAGTCCTTGAAAGATCAAATGCTTTTTTTTGTTTGAAAAGTACACTATTTTTTCATTTGGAGTCTATTCACAAGGTTTTAAGCAATCGTTGGATAAAACGAGCGTGAGTTTGACAAGTTTTGAATTTAAACAAATGAACACATATAAGACACTACTAGGACGCTAAACTCGAGTCCTTAAAAGATCAAATGCTTTTTTTGTTTCAAAAGTACACTATTTTTTCATTTCGAGTGTATTCACAAGGTTTTAAGCAATCGTTGGATAAAACGAGCGTGAGTTTGACAAGTTTTGAATTTAAACAAATGAACACATATAAGACACTACTAGGACACTAAACACGAGTCCTTAAAAGATCAAATGATTTTTTTTGTTTGAAAAGTCAACTATTTTTTGATTTGGAGTCTACACATATAAGACACTACTAGGACACTAAACACGAGTCTTTAAAAGATCAAATGCTTTTTTTTGTTTGAAAAGTACACTATTTTTTCATTTGGAGTCTATTCACAAGGTTTTAAGCAATCGTTGGATAAAACGAGCGTGAGTTTGACATGTTTTGAATTTAAACAAATGAACACATATAAGACACTACTAGGACGCTAAACTCGAGTCCTTAAAAGATCAAATCCTTTTTTTGTTTCAAAAGTACACTATTTTTTCATTTGGTGTCTATTCACAAGGTTTTAAGCAATCGTTGGATAAAACGAGCGTGAGTTTGACAAGTTTTGAATTTAAACAAATGAACACATATAAGACACTACTAGGACGCTAAACACGAGTCCTTAAAAGATCAAATGCTTTTTTTGTTTCAAAAGTACACTATTTTTTCATTTCGAGTGTATTCACAAGGTTTTAAGCAATCGTTGGATAAAACGAGCGTGAGTTTGACAAGTTTTGAATTTAAACAAATGAACACATATAAGACACTACAAGGACACTAAACTCGAGTCCTTAAAAGATCAAATGCTTTTTTTGTTTCAAAAGTACACTATTTTTTCATTTCGAGTCTATTCACAAGGTTGTAAGCAATCGTTGGATAAAACGAGCGTCAGTTTGACAAGTGTTGAATTTAAACAAATGAAGACATATAAGACACTACTAGGACGCTAAACTCGAGACCTTCAAAGATCAAATGCTTCTTTTGTTTGAAAAGTACACTATTTTTTCATTTGGAGTCTATTCACAAGGTTTTAAGCAATCTTGGGATACAACGAGCGTGTGTTTGACAAGTTTTGAATTTAAACAAATGAACACATATAAGACACTTCTAGGACGCTAATCTCGAGACCTTAAAAGATCAAATGCTTTTTTTGTTTCAAAAATACACTATTTTTTCATTTCGAGTCTATTCACAAGGTTTTAAGCAATCGTTGGATAAAACGAGCGTGAGTTTGACATGTTTTGAATTTAAACAAATGAACACATATAAGATACTACTAGGACGCTAAAATCGAGTCCTTAAAAGATCAAATGCTTTTTTTGTTTCAAAAGTACACTATTTTTTCATTTGGTGTCTATTCACAAGGTTTTAAGCAATCGTTGGATAAAACGAGCGTGAGTTTGACAAGTTTTGAATTTAAACAAATGAACACATATAAGACACTACTAGGACACTAAACACGAGTCCTTAAAAGATCAAATGCTTTTTTTTGTTTGAAAAGTACACTATTTTTTCATTTGGAGTCTATTCACAAGGTTTTAAGCAATCGTTGGATAAAACGAGCGTGAGTTTGACAAGTTTTGAATTTAAACAAATGAACACATATAAGACACTACTAGAACACTAAACACGAGTCCTTAAAATATCAAATGCTTTTTTTGTTTCAAAAGTACACTATTTTTTCATTTCGAGTCTATTCACAAGGTTTTAAGCAATCGTTGGATAAAACGAGCGTGACTTTGACAAGTTTTGAATTTAAACAAATGAACACATATAAGACACTACTACGACGCTAAACTCGAGTCCGTAAAAGATCAAATGCTGTTTTTGTTTCAAAAGTACACTATTTTTTCATATCGAGTCTATTCACAAGGTTTTAAGCAATCGTTGGATAAAACGAGCGTGAGTTTGACAAGTTTTGAATTTAAACAAATGAACACATATAAGACACTACTAGGACGCTAAACTCGAGACCTTAAAATATCAAATGCTTTTTTTGTTTCAAAAATACACTATTTTTTCATTTGGAGTCTATTCACAAGGTTTTAAGCAATCTTGGGATACAACGAGCGTGAGTTTGACAAGTTTTGAATTTAAACAAATGAACACATATAAGACACTACTAGGAAGCTAAACTCGAGACCTTAAAAGATCAAATGCTTTTTTTGTTTCAAAAGTACACTATTTTTTCATTTCGAGTGTATTCACAAGGTTTTAAGCAATCGTTGGATAAAACGAGCGTGAGTTTGACAAGTTTTGAATTTAAACAAATGAACACATATAAGACACTACTAGGATGCTAAACTCGAGTCCGTAAAAGATCAAATTGTTTCAAAAGTACACTATTTTTTCATATCGAGTCTATTCACAAGGTTTTAAGCAATCGTTGGATAAAACGAGCGTGAGTTTGACAAGTTTTGAATTTAAACAAATGAACACATATAAGACACTACTAGGACGCTAAACACGAGTCCTTAAAAGATCAAATGCTTTTTTTGTTTCAAAAGTACACTATTTTTTCATTTCGAGTGTATTCACAAGGTTTTAAGCAATCGTTGGATAAAACGAGCGTGAGTTTGACAAGTTTTGAATTTAAACAAATGAACACATATAAGACACTACTAGGACGCTAAACTCGAGTCCGTAAAAGATCAAATGCTGTTTTTGTTTCAAAAGTACACTATTTTTTCATATCGAGTCTATTCACAAGGTTTTAAGCAATCGTTGGATAAAACGAGCGTGAGTTTGACAAGTTTTGAATTTAAACAAATGAACACATATAAGACACTACTAGGACGCTAAACTCGAGTCCTTAAAAGATCAAATGCTTTTTTTGTTTCAAAAGTACATTATTTTTTCATTTGGTGTCTATTCACAAGGTTTTAAGCAATCGTTGGATAAAACGAGCGTGAGTTTGACAAGTTTTGAATTTAAACAAATGAACACATATAAGACACTACTAGGACGCTAAACTCGAGTCCTTAAAAGATCAAATGCTTTTTTTGTTTCAAAAGTACACTATTTTTTCATTTGGTGTCTATTTACAAGGTTTTAAGCAATCGTTGGATAAAACGAGCGTGAGTTTGACAAGTTTTGAATTTAAACAAATGAACACATATAAGACCTTACTAGGAGACTAAACTCGAGGCCTTAAAAGATCAAATGCTTTTTTTGTTTCAAAAGTCCACTATTTTTTCATTTGGAGTCTATTCACAAGGTTTTAAGCAATCGTTGGATAAAACGAGCGTGAGTTTGACATGTTTTGAATTTAAACAAATGAACACATATAAGACACTACTAGGACGCTAAACTCGAGTCCTTAAAAGATCAAATGCTTTTTTTGTTTCAAAAGTACACTATTTTTTCATTTCGAGTGTATTCACAAGGTTTTAAGCAATCGTTGGATAAAACGAGCGTGAGTTTGACAAGTTTTGAATTTAAACAAATGAACACATATAAGACACTACTAGGACGCTAAACACGAGTCCTTAAAAGATCAAATGCTTTTTTTGTTTCAAAAGTACACTATTTTTTCATTTGGAGTCTATTCACAAGGTTTTAAGCAATCGTTGGATAAAACGAGCGTGAGTTTGACATGTTTTGAATTTAAACAAATGAACACATATAAGACACTACTAGGACGCTAAACTCGAGTCCTTAAAAGATCAAATGCTTTTTTTGTTTCAAAAGTACACTATTTTTTCATTTCGAGTGTATTCACAAGGTTTTAAGCAATCGTTGGATAAAACGAGCGTGAGTTTGACAAGTTTTGAATTTAAACAAATGAACACATATAAGACACTACTAGGACGCTAAACTCGAGTCCGTAAAAGATCAAATTGTTTCAAAAGTACACTATTTTTTCATATCGAGTCTATTCACAAGGTTTTAAGCAATCGTTGGATAAAACGAGCGTGAGTTTGACAAGTTTTGAATTTAAACAAATGAACACATATAAGACACTACTAGGACGCTAAACACGAGTCCTTAAAAGATCAAATGCTTTTTTTGTTTCAAAAGTACACTATTTTTTCATTTGGAGTCTATTCACAAGGTTTTAAGCAATCGTTGGATAAAACGAGCGTGAGTTTGACATGTTTTGAATTTAAACAAATGAACACATATAAGACACTACTAGGACGCTAAACTCGAGTCCTTAAAAGATCAAATGCTTTTTTTGTTTCAAAAGTACACTATTTTTTCATTTGGTGTCTATTCACAAGGTTTTAAGCAATCGTTGGATAAAACGAGCGTGAGTTTGACAAGTTTTGAATTTAAACAAATGAACACATATAAGACCTTACTAGGAGACTAAACTCGAGGCCTTAAAAGATCAAATGCTTTTTTTGTTTCAAAAGTCCACTATTTTTTCATTTGGAGTCTATTCACAAGGTTTTAAGCAATCGTTGGATAAAACGAGCGTGAGTTTGACATGTTTTGAATTTAAACAAATGAACACATATAAGACACTACTAGGACGCTAAACTCGAGTCCTTAAAAGATCAAATGCTTTTTTTGTTTCAAAAGTACACTATTTTTTCATTTCGAGTGTATTCACAAGGTTTTAAGCAATCGTTGGATAAAACGAGCGTGAGTTTGACAAGTTTTGAATTTAAACAAATGAACACATATAAGACACTACTAGGACGCTAAACACGAGTCCTTAAAAGATCAAATGCTTTTTTTGTTTCAAAAGTACACTATTTTTTCATTTGGAGTCTATTCACAAGGTTTTAAGCAATCGTTGGATAAAACGAGCGTGAGTTTGACATGTTTTGAATTTAAACAAATGAACACATATAAGACACTACTAGGACGCTAAACTCGAGTCCTTAAAAGATCAAATGCTTTTTTTGTTTCAAAAGTACACTATTTTTTCATTTCGAGTGTATTCACAAGGTTTTAAGCAATCGTTGGATAAAACGAGCGTGAGTTTGACAAGTTTTGAATTTAAACAAATGAACACATATAAGACACTACTAGGACGCTAAACTCGAGTCCGTAAAAGATCAAATTGTTTCAAAAGTACACTATTTTTTCATATCGAGTCTATTCACAAGGTTTTAAGCAATCGTTGGATAAAACGAGCGTGAGTTTGACAAGTTTTGAATTTAAACAAATGAACACATATAAGACACTACTAGGACGCTAAACACGAGTCCTTAAAAGATCAAATGCTTTTTTTGTTTCAAAAGTACACTATTTTTTCATTTGGAGTCTATTCACAAGGTTTTAAGCAATCGTTGGATAAAACGAGCGTGAGTTTGACATGTTTTGAATTTAAACAAATGAACACATATAAGACACTACTAGGACGCTAAACTCGAGTCCTTAAAAGATCAAATGCTTTTTTTGTTTCAAAAGTACACTATTTTTTCATTTGGTGTCTATTCAGAAGGTTTTAAGCAATCTTGGGATACAACAAGCGTGATTTTGACAAGTTTTGAATTTAAACAAATGAACACATATAAGACACTACTAGGAAGCTAAACTCGAGACCTTAAAAGATCAAATGCTTTTTTTGTTTCAAAAATACACTATTTTTTCATTTCGATTCTATTCACAAGGTTTTAAGCAATCTTGGGAAACAACGAGCGTGAGTTTGACAAGTGTTGAATTTAAACAAATGAACACATATAAGAAACTACTAGGACGCTAAACACGAGTCCTTAAAAGATCAAATGCTTCTTTTGTTTCAAAAGTAC
Organism: Crataegus laevigata; assembly: GCA_963580275.1. Lineage (NCBI taxonomy): Eukaryota > Viridiplantae > Streptophyta > Magnoliopsida > Rosales > Rosaceae > Crataegus > Crataegus laevigata. Next base: position 23,458,827 of record OY756945.1, read on the forward strand.
ACTATTTTTTCATTTGGAGTCTATTCAGAAGGTTTTAAGCAATCGTTGGATAAAACGAGCGTGAGTTTGACAAGTTTTGAATTTAAACAAATAAACACATATCAGACACTACTAGGACGCTAAACACGAGTCCTTAAAAGATCAAATGCTTCCTTTGTTTCAAAAATACACTATTTTTTCATTTCGAGTCTATTCACATGGTTTTAAGCAATCTTGGGAAACAACGAGCGTGAGTTTGACAAGTGTTGAATTTAAACAAATGAACATATATAAGACACTACTAGGACGCTAAACACGAGTCCTTAAAAGATCAAATGCTTTTTTTGTTTCAAAAGTACACTATTTTTTCATTTCGAGTGTATTCACAAGGTTTTAAGCAATCGTTGGATAAAACGAGCGTGACTTTGACAAGTTTTGAATTTAAACAAATGAACACATAGAAGACACTACTAGGACGCTAAACTCGAGTCCGTAAAAGATCAAATGCTGTTTTTGTTTCAAAAGTACACTATTTTTTCATATCGAGTCTATTCACAAGGTTTTAAGCAATCGTTGGATAAAACGAGCGTGAGTTTGACAAGTTTTGAATTTAAACAAATGAACACATATAAGACACTACTAGGACGCTAAACTCGAGACCTTAAAAGATCAAATGCTTTTTTTGTTTCAAAAATACACTATTTTTTCATTTGGAGTCTATTCACAAGGTTTTAAGCAATCTTGGGATACAACGAGCGTGATTTTGACAAGTTTTGAATTTAAACAAATGAACACATATAAGACACTACTAGGAAGCTAAACTCGAGACCTTAAAAGATCAAATGCTTTTTTTGTTTCAAAAATACACTATTTTTTCATTTCGATTCTATTCACAAGGTTTTAAGCAATCTTGGGAAACAACGAGCGTGAGTTTGACAAGTGTTGAATTTAAACAAATGAACACATATAAGAAACTACTAGGACGCTAAACACGAGTCCTTAAAAGATCAAATGCTTCTTTTGTTTCAAAAGTACACTATTTTTTCATTTGGAGTCTATTCAGAAGGTTTTAAGCAATCGTTGGATAAAACGAGCGTGAGTTTGACAAGTTTTGAATTTAAACAAATAAACACATATCAGACACTACTAGGACGCTAAACACGAGTCCTTAAAAGATCAAATGCTTCCTTTGTTTCAAAAATACACTATTTTTTCATTTCGAGTCTATTCACATGGTTTTAAGCAATCTTGGGAAACAACGAGCGTGAGTTTGACAAGTGTTGAATTTAAACAAATGAACATATATAAGACACTACTAGGACGCTAAACACGAGTCCTTAAAACATCGAATGCTTCTTTTTTTTCAAAAGTACACTATTTTTTCATTTGGAGTCTATTCAGAAGGTTTTAAGCAATCGTTGGATAAAACGAGCGTGATTTGACAAGTTTTGAATTTAAACAAATGAACACATATCAGACACTACTAGGACGCTAAACACGAGTCCTTAAAAGATCAAATGCTTCCTTTGTTTCAAAAATACACTATTTTTTCATTTCGAGTCTATTCACAAGGTTTTAAGCAATGTTAGGATACAACGAGCGTGAGTTTCACAAGTGTTGAATTTAAACAAATGAACACATATAAGACCTTACTAGGAGACTAAACTCGTGGCCTTAAAAGATCAAATGCTTTTTTTGTTTCAAAAGTCCACTATTTTTTCATTTGGAGTCTATTAACAAGGTTTTAAGCAATCGTTGGACAAAACAAGCGTGAGTTTGACAAGTTTTGAAATTAAACAAATGAACACATATAAGACACTACTAGGACACTAAACACGAGTCCTTAAAAGATCAAATGCTTTTTTTGTTTGAAAAGTGCACTATTTTATCATTTGGAGTCTATTCACAAGGTTTTAAGCAATCGTTGGATAAAACGAGCGTGAGTTTGACATGTTTTGAATTTAAACAAATGAACACCTATAAGACACTACTAGGACGCTAAACTCGAGTCCGTAAAAGATCAAATGCTTTTTTTGTTTCAAAAGTACACTATTTTTTCATTTGGTGTCTATTCAGAAGGTTTTAAGCAATCGTTGGATAAAACGAGCGTGAGTTTGACAAGTTTTGAATTTAAACAAATGAACACATATAAGACACTACTAGGACGCTAAACACGAGTCCTTAAAATATCAAATGCTTCTTTTGTTTCAAAAGTACACTATTTTTTCATTTGGAGTCTATTCAGAAGGTTTTAAGCAATCGTTGGATCAAACGAGCGTGAGTTTGACAAGTTTTGAATTTAAACAAATAAACACATATCAGACACTACTAGGACGCTAAACACGAGTCCTTAAAAGATCAAATGCTTCCTTTGTTTCAAAAATACACTATTTTTTCATTTCGAGTCTCTTCACATGGTTTTAAGCAATCTTGGGAAACAACGAGCGTGAGTTTGACAAGTGTTGAATTTAAACAAATGAACATATATAAGACACTACTAGGACGCTAAACACGAGTCCTTAAAACATCAAATGCTTCTTTTTTTTCAAAAGTACACTATTTTTTCATTTGGAGTCTATTCAGAAGGTTTTAAGCAATCGTTGGATAAAACGAGCGTGATTTGACAAGTTTTGAATTTAAACAAATGAACACATATCAGACACTACTAGGACGCTAAACACGAGTCCTTAAAAGATCAAATGCTTCCTTTGTTTCAAAAATACACTATTTTTTCATTTCGAGTCTATTGACAAGGTTTTAAGCAATCTTAGGATACAACGAGTGTGAGTTTAACAAGTGTTGAATTTAAACAAATGAACACATATAAGACCTTACTAGGAGACTAAACTCGTGGCCTTAAAAGATAAAATGCTTTTTTTGTTTCAAAAGTCCACTATTTTTTCATTTGGAGTCTATTAACAAGGTTTTGAGCAATCGTTGGACAAAACAAGCGTGAGTTTGGCAAGTTTTGAAATTAAACAAATGAACACAAATAAGACACTACTAGGACACTAAACACGAGTCCTTAAAAGATCAAATGCTTTTTTTGTTTGAAAAGTACACTATTTTTTCATTTGGAGTCTATTCATAAGGTTTTAAGCAATCGTTGGATAAAACGAGCGTGAGTTTGACATGTTTTGAATTTAAACAAATGAACACCTATAAGACACTACTAGTACGCTAAACTCGAGTCCTTAAAAGATCAAATGCTTTTTTTGTTTCAAAAGTACACTATTTTTTCATTTGGTGTCTATTCAGAAGGTTTTAAGCAATCGTTGGATAAAACGAGCGTGAGTTTGACAAGTTTTGAATTTAAACAAATGAACACATATAAGACACTACTAGGACGCTAAACACGAGTCCTTAAAAGATCAAATGCTTTTTTTGTTTCAAAAGTACACTATTTTTTCATTTCGAGTGTATTCACAAGGTTTTAAGCAATCGTTGGATAAAACGAGCGTGACTTTGACAAGTTTTGAATTTAAACAAATGAACACATATAAGACACTACTAGGACGCTAAACTCGAGTCCGTAAAAGATCAAATGCTGTTTTTGTTTCAAAAGTACAGTATTTTTTCATTTCGAGTCTATTCACAAGGTTTTAAGCAATCGTTGGATAGAACGAGCGTGAGTTTGACAAGTTTTGAATTTAAACAAATGAACACATATAAGACACTACTAGGACGCTAAACTCGAGACCTTAAAAGATCAAATGCTTTTTTTGTTTCAAAAATACACTATTTTTTCATTTGGAGTCTATTCACAAGGTTTTAAGCAATCTTGGGATACAACGAGCGTGAGTTTGACAAGTTTTGAATTTAAACAAATGAACACATATAAGACACTACTAGGATGCTAAACTCGAGACCTTAAAAGATCAAATGCATTTTTTGTTTCAAAAATACACTATTTTTTCATTTCGATTCGATTCACAAGGTTTTAAGCAATCTTGGGAAACAACGAGCGTGAGTTTGACAAGTGTTGAATTTAAACAAATGAACACATATAAGACACTACTAGGACGCTAAACACGAGTCCTTAAAAGATCAAATGCTTCTTTTTTTTCAAAAGTACAGTATTTTTTCATTTGGAGTCTATTCAGAAGGTTTTAAGCAATCGTTGGATAAAACGAGCGTGAGTTTGACAAGTTTTAAATTTAAACAAATGAACACATATCAGACACTACTAGGACGCTAAACTCGAGACGTTAAAAGATCAAATGCTTTTTTTGTTTCAAAAATACACTATTTTTTCATTTGGAGTCTATTCACAAGGTTTTAAGCAATCGTTGGATAAAACGAGCGTGAGTTTGACAAGTTTTGAATTTAAACAAATGAACACATATAAGACACTACTAGGACGCTAAACTCGAGACCTTAAAAGATCAAATGCTTTTTTTGTTGCAAAAATACACTATTTTTTCATTTCGATTCGATTCACAAGGTTTTAAGCAATCTTGGGAAACAACGAGCGTGAGTTTGACACGTGTTGAATTTAAACAAATGAACATATATAAGACACTACAAGGACGCTAAACTCGAGTCCTTAAAAGATCAAATGCTTTTTTTATTTCAAAAGTACACTATTTTTACATTTCGAGTCTATTCACAAGGTTTTAAGCAATCGTTGGATAAAACGAGCGCGAGTTTGACAAGTTTTGAATTTAAACAAATGAACACATATAAGACACTACTAGGACGCTAAACTCGAGACCTTAAAATATCAAATGCTTTTTTTGTTTCAAAAATACACTATTTTTTCATTTGGAGTCTATTCACAAGGTTTCAAGCAATCTTGGGATACAACGACCGTGAGTTTGACAAGTTTTGAATTTAAACAAATGAACACATATAAGACACTTCTAGGACGCTAAACTCGAGACCTTAAAAGATCAAATGCTTTTTTTGTTTCAAAAATACACTATTTTTTCATTTCGAGTCTATTCACAAGGTTTTAAGCAATCTTGGGATACAACGAGCGTGAGTTTGACAAGTTTTGAATTTAAACAAATGAACACATATAAGACCTTACTAGGAGACAAAACTCGAGGCCTTAAAAGATCAAATGCTTTTTTTGTTTCAAAAGTCCACTATTTTTTCATTTGGAGTCTATTAACAAGGTTTTAAGCAATCGTTGGATAAAACGAGCGTGAGTTTGACAAGTTTTGAATTTAAACAAATGAACACATATAAGACACTACTAGCACACTAAACACGAGTCCTTAAAAGATCAAATGCTTTTTTTGTTTCAAAAGTCCACTATTTTTTCATTTGGAGTCTATTAACATGGTTTTAAGCAATCGTTGGATAAAACGAGCGTGAGTTTGACAAGTTTTGAATTTAAACAAATGAACACATATAAGACACTACTAGGACGCTAAACTCGAGTCCTTAAAAGATCAAATGCTTTTTTTGTTTCAAAAGTACATTATTTTTTCATTTGGTGTCTATTCACAAGGTTTTAAGCAATCGTTGGATAAAACGAGCGTGAGTTTGACAAGTTTTGAATTTAAACAAATGAACACATATAAGACACTACTAGGACGCTAAACTCGAGTCCTTAAAAGATCAAATGCTTTTTTTGTTTCAAAAGTACACTATTTTTTCATTTGGTGTCTATTCACAAGGTTTTAAGCAATCGTTGGATAAAACGAGGGTGAGTTTGACAAGTTTTGAATTTAAACAAATGAACACATATAAGACCTTACTAGGAGACTAAACTCGGGTCCTTAAAAGATCAAATGCTTTTTTTATTTCAAAAGTACACTATTTTTTCATTTCGAGTCTATTCACAAGGTTTTAAGCAATCGTTGGATAAAACGAGCGTGAGTTTGACATGTTTTGAATTTAAACAAATGAACACCTATAAGACACTACTAGGACGCTAAACTCGAGTCCTTAAAAGATCAAATGCTTTTTTTGTTTCAAAAGTACACTATTTTTTCATTTGGTGTCTATTCAGAAGGTTTTAAGCAATCGTTGGATAAAACGAGCGTGAGTTTGACAAGTTTTGAATTTAAACAAATGAACACATATAAGACACTACTAGGACGCTAAACACGAGTCCTTAAAATATCAAATGCTTCTTTTGTTTCAAAAGTACACTATTTTTTCATTTGGAGTCTATTCAGAAGGTTTTAAGCAATCGTTGGATCAAACGAGCGTGAGTTTGACAAGTTTTGAATTTAAACAAATAAACACATATCAGACACTACTAGGACGCTAAACACGAGTCCTTAAAAGATCAAATGCTTCCTTTGTTTCAAAAATACACTATTTTTTCATTTCGAGTCTCTTCACATGGTTTTAAGCAATCTTGGGAAACAACGAGCGTGAGTTTGACAAGTGTTGAATTTAAACAAATGAACATATATAAGACACTACTAGGACGCTAAACACGAGTCCTTAAAACATCAAATGCTTCTTTTTTTTCAAAAGTACACTATTTTTTCATTTGGAGTCTATTCAGAAGGTTTTAAGCAATCGTTGGATAAAACGAGCGTGATTTGACAAGTTTTGAATTTAAACAAATGAACACATATCAGACACTACTAGGACGCTAAACACGAGTCCTTAAAAGATCAAATGCTTCCTTTGTTTCAAAAATACACTATTTTTTCATTTCGAGTCTATTGACAAGGTTTTAAGCAATCTTAGGATACAACGAGTGTGAGTTTAACAAGTGTTGAATTTAAACAAATGAACACATATAAGACCTTACTAGGAGACTAAACTCGTGGCCTTAAAAGATAAAATGCTTTTTTTGTTTCAAAAGTCCACTATTTTTTCATTTGGAGTCTATTAACAAGGTTTTGAGCAATCGTTGGACAAAACAAGCGTGAGTTTGGCAAGTTTTGAAATTAAACAAATGAACACAAATAAGACACTACTAGGACACTAAACACGAGTCCTTAAAAGATCAAATGCTTTTTTTGTTTGAAAAGTACACTATTTTTTCATTTGGAGTCTATTCATAAGGTTTTAAGCAATCGTTGGATAAAACGAGCGTGAGTTTGACATGTTTTGAATTTAAACAAATGAACACCTATAAGACACTACTAGTACGCTAAACTCGAGTCCTTAAAAGATCAAATGCTTTTTTTGTTTCAAAAGTACACTATTTTTTCATTTGGTGTCTATTCAGAAGGTTTTAAGCAATCGTTGGATAAAACGAGCGTGAGTTTGACAAGTTTTGAATTTAAACAAATGAACACATATAAGACACTACTAGGACGCTAAACACGAGTCCTTAAAAGATCAAATGCTTTTTTTGTTTCAAAAGTACACTATTTTTTCATTTCGAGTGTATTCACAAGGTTTTAAGCAATCGTTGGATAAAACGAGCGTGACTTTGACAAGTTTTGAATTTAAACAAATGAACACATATAAGACACTACTAGGACGCTAAACTCGAGTCCGTAAAAGATCAAATGCTGTTTTTGTTTCATAAGTACAGTATTTTTTCATTTCGAGTCTATTCACAAGGTTTTAAGCAATCGTTGGATAGAACGAGCGTGAGTTTGACAAGTTTTGAATTTAAACAAATGAACACATATAAGACACTACTAGGACGCTAAACTCGAGACCTTAAAAGATCAAATGCTTTTTTTGTTTCAAAAATACACTATTTTTTCATTTGGAGTCTATTCACAAGGTTTTAAGCAATCTTGGGATACAACGAGCGTGAGTTTGACAAGTTTTGAATTTAAACAAATGAACACATATAAGACACTACTAGGATGCTAAACTCGAGACCTTAAAAGATCAAATGCATTTTTTGTTTCAAAAATACACTATTTTTTCATTTCGATTCGATTCACAAGGTTTTAAGCAATCTTGGGAAACAACGAGCGTGAGTTTGACAAGTGTTGAATTTAAACAAATGAACACATATAAGACACTACTAGGACGCTAAACACGAGTCCTTAAAAGATCAAATGCTTCTTTTTTTTCAAAAGTACAGTATTTTTTCATTTGGAGTCTATTCAGAAGGTTTTAAGCAATCGTTGGATAAAACGAGCGTGAGTTTGACAAGTTTTAAATTTAAACAAATGAACACATATCAGACACTACTAGGACGCTAAACTCGAGACGTTAAAAGATCAAATGCTTTTTTTGTTTCAAAAATACACTATTTTTTCATTTGGAGTCTATTCACAAGGTTTTAAGCAATCGTTGGATAAAACGAGCGTGAGTTTGACAAGTTTTGAATTTAAACAAATGAACACATATAAGACACTACTAGGACGCTAAACTCGAGACCTTAAAAGATCAAATGCTTTTTTTGTTGCAAAAATACACTATTTTTTCATTTCGATTCGATTCACAAGGTTTTAAGCAATCTTGGGAAACAACGAGCGTGAGTTTGACACGTGTTGAATTTAAACAAATGAACATATATAAGACACTACAAGGACGCTAAACTCGAGTCCTTAAAAGATCAAATGCTTTTTTTATTTCAAAAGTACACTATTTTTACATTTCGAGTCTATTCACAAGGTTTTAAGCAATCGTTGGATAAAACGAGCGCGAGTTTGACAAGTTTTGAATTTAAACAAATGAACACATATAAGACACTACTAGGACGCTAAACTCGAGACCTTAAAATATCAAATGCTTTTTTTGTTTCAAAAATACACTATTTTTTCATTTGGAGTCTATTCACAAGGTTTCAAGCAATCTTGGGATACAACGACCGTGAGTTTGACAAGTTTTGAATTTAAACAAATGAACACATATAAGACACTTCTAGGACGCTAAACTCGAGACCTTAAAAGATCAAATGCTTTTTTTGTTTCAAAAATACACTATTTTTTCATTTCGAGTCTATTCACAAGGTTTTAAGCAATCTTGGGATACAACGAGCGTGAGTTTGACAAGTTTTGAATTTAAACAAATGAACACATATAAGACCTTACTAGGAGACAAAACTCGAGGCCTTAAAAGATCAAATGCTTTTTTTGTTTCAAAAGTCCACTATTTTTTCATTTGGAGTCTATTAACAAGGTTTTAAGCAATCGTTGGATAAAACGAGCGTGAGTTTGACAAGTTTTGAATTTAAACAAATGAACACATATAAGACACTACTAGCACACTAAACACGAGTCCTTAAAAGATCAAATGCTTTTTTTGTTTCAAAAGTCCACTATTTTTTCATTTGGAGTCTATTAACATGGTTTTAAGCAATCGTTGGATAAAACGAGCGTGAGTTTGACAAGTTTTGAATTTAAACAAATGAACACATATAAGACACTACTAGGACGCTAAACTCGAGTCCTTAAAAGATCAAATGCTTTTTTTGTTTCAAAAGTACATTATTTTTTCATTTGGTGTCTATTCACAAGGTTTTAAGCAATCGTTGGATAAAACGAGCGTGAGTTTGACAAGTTTTGAATTTAAACAAATGAACACATATAAGACACTACTAGGACGCTAAACTCGAGTCCTTAAAAGATCAAATGCTTTTTTTGTTTCAAAAGTACACTATTTTTTCATTTGGTGTCTATTCACAAGGTTTTAAGCAATCGTTGGATAAAACGAGCGTGAGTTTGACAAGTTTTGAATTTAAACAAATGAACACATATAAGACCTTACTAGGAGACTAAACTCGAGGCCTTAAAAGATCAAATGCTTTTTTTGGTTTCAAAAGTCCACTATTTTTTCATTTCGAGTCTATTCACAAGGTTTTAAGCATTCGTTGGATAAAACGAGCGCGAGTTTGACAAGTTTTGAATTTAAACAAATGAACACATATAAGACCTTACTAGGAGACTAAACTCGAGGCCTTAAAAGATCAAATGCTTTTTTTTTTTCAAAAGTCCACTATTTTTTCATTTGGAGTCTATTAACAAGGTTTTAAGCAATCGTTGGATAAAACGAGCGTGAGTTTGACAAGTTTTGAATTTAAACAAATGAACACATATAAGACACTACTAGCACACTAAACACGAGTCCTTAAAAGATCAAATGCTTTTTTTGTTTCAAAAGTCCACTATTTTTTCATTTGGAGTCTATTAACATGGTTTTAAGCAATCGTTGGATAAAACGAGCGTGAGTTTGACAAGTTTTGAATTTAAACAAATGAACACATATAAGACACTACTAGGACGCTAAACTCGAGTCCTTAAAAGATCAAATGCTTTTTTTGTTTCAAAAGTACATTATTTTTTCATTTGGTGTCTATTCACAAGGTTTTAAGCAATCGTTGGATAAAACGAGCGTGAGTTTGACAAGTTTTGAATTTAAACAAATGAACACATATAAGACACTACTAGGACGCTAAACTCGAGTCCTTAAAAGATCAAATGCTTTTTTTGTTTCAAAAGTACACTATTTTTTCATTTGGTGTCTATTCACAAGGTTTTAAGCAATCGTTGGATAAAACGAGGGTGAGTTTGACAAGTTTTGAATTTAAACAAATGAACACATATAAGACCTTACTAGGAGACTAAACTCGAGTCCTTAAAAGATCAAATGCTTTTTTTATTTCAAAAGTACACTATTTTTTCATTTCGAGTCTATTCACAAGGTTTTAAGCATTCGTTGGATAAAACGAGCGCGAGTTTGACAAGTTTTGAATTTAAACAAATGAACACATATAAGACACTACTAGGACGCTAAACACGAGTCCTTAAAAGATCAAATGCTTTTTTTGTTTCAAAAGTACATTATTTTTTCATTTGGTGTCTATTCACAAGGTTTCAAGCAATCTTGGGATACAACGAGCGTGAGTTTGACAAGTTTTGAATTTAAACAAATGAACACATATAAGACCTTACTAGGAGACAAAACTCGAGGCCTTAAAAGATCAAATGCTTTTTTTGTTTCAAAAGTCCACTATTTTTTCATTTGGAGTCTATTAACAAGGTTTTAAGCAATCGTTGGATAAAACGAGCGTGAGTTTGACAAGTTTTGAATTTAAACAAATGAACACATATAAGACACTACTAGCACACTAAACACGAGTCCTTAAAAGATCAAATGCTTTTTTTGTTTCAAAAGTCCACTATTTTTTCATTTGGAGTCTATTAACATGGTTTTAAGCAATCGTTGGATAAAACGAGCGTGAGTTTGACAAGTTTTGAATTTAAACAAATGAACACATATAAGACACTACTAGCACACTAAACACGAGTCCTTAAAAGATCAAATGCTTTTTTTATTTCAAAAGTACACTATTTTTTCATTTCGAGTCTATTCACAAGGTTTTAAGCATTCGTTGGATAAAACGAGCGCGAGTTTGACAAGTTTTGAATTTAAACAAATGAACACATATAAGACACTACTAGGACGCTAAACACGAGTCCTTAAAAGATCAAATGCTTTTTTTGTTTCAAAAGTACATTATTTTTTCATTTGGTGTCTATTCACAAGGTTTCAAGCAATCTTGGGATACAACGAGCGTGAGTTTGACAAGTTTTGAATTTAAACAAATGAACACATATAAGACACTACTAGGACGCTAAACACGAGTCCTTAAAAGATCAAATGCTTTTTTTGTTTCAAAAGTACATTATTTTTTCATTTGGTGTCTATTCACAAGGTTTCAAGCAATCTTGGGATACAACGAGCGTGAGTTTGACAAGTTTTGAATTTAAACAAATGAACACATATAAGACCTTACTAGGAGACAAAACTCGAGGCCTTAAAAGATCAAATGCTTTTTTTGTTTCAAAAGTCCACTATTTTTTCATTTGGAGTCTATTAACAAGGTTTTAAGCAATCGTTGGATAAAACGAGCGTGAGTTTGACAAGTTTTGAATTTAAACAAATGAACACATATAAGACACTACTAGCACACTAAACACGAGTCCTTAAAAGATCAAATGCTTTTTTTGTTTCAAAAGTCCACTATTTTTTCATTTGGAGTCTATTAACATGGTTTTAAGCAATCGTTGGATAAAACGAGCGTGAGTTTGACAAGTTTTGAATTTAAACAAATGAACACATATAAGACACTACTAGCACACTAAACACGAGTCCTTAAAAGATCAAATGCTTTTTTTATTTCAAAAGTACACTATTTTTTCATTTCGAGTCTATTCACAAGGTTTTAAGCATTCGTTGGATAAAACGAGCGCGAGTTTGACAAGTTTTGAATTTAAACAAATGAACACATATAAGACACTACTAGGACGCTAAACACGAGTCCTTAAAAGATCAAATGCTTTTTTTGTTTCAAAAGTACATTATTTTTTCATTTGGTGTCTATTCACAAGGTTTCAAGCAATCTTGGGATACAACGAGCGTGAGTTTGACAAGTTTTGAATTTAAACAAATGAACACATATAAGACACTACTAGGACGCTAAACACGAGTCCTTAAAAGATCAAATGCTTTTTTTGTTTCAAAAGTACATTATTTTTTCATTTGGTGTCTATTCACAAGGTTTCAAGCAATCTTGGGATACAACGAGCGTGAGTTTGACAAGTTTTGAATTTAAACAAATGAACACATATAAGACCTTACTAGGAGACAAAACTCGAGGCCTTAAAAGATCAAATGCTTTTTTTGTTTCAAAAGTCCACTATTTTTTCATTTGGAGTCTATTAACAAGGTTTTAAGCAATCGTTGGATAAAACGAGCGTGAGTTTGACAAGTTTTGAATTTAAACAAATGAACACATATAAGACACTACTAGCACACTAAACACGAGTCCTTAAAAGATCAAATGCTTTTTTTGTTTCAAAAGTCCACTATTTTTTCATTTGGAGTCTATTAACATGGTTTTAAGCAATCGTTGGATAAAACGAGCGTGAGTTTGACAAGTTTTGAATTTAAACAAATGAACACATATAAGACCTTACTAGGAGACTAAACTCGAGTCCTTAAAAGATCAAATGCTTTTTTTATTTCAAAAGTACACTATTTTTTCATTTCGAGTCTATTCACAAGGTTTTAAGCATTCGTTGGATAAAACGAGCGCGAGTTTGACAAGTTTTGAATTTAAACAAATGAACACATATAAGACACTACTAGGACGCTAAACACGAGTCCTTAAAAGATCAAATGCTTTTTTTGTTTCAAAAGTACATTATTTTTTCATTTGGTGTCTATTCACAAGGTTTCAAGCAATCTTGGGATACAACGAGCGTGAGTTTGACAAGTTTTGAATTTAAACAAATGAACACATATAAGACACTACTAGGACGCTAAACTCGAGACCTTAAAATATCAAATGCTTTTTTGTTTCAAAAATACACTATTTTTTCATTTGGAGTCTATTCACAAGGTTTCAAGCAATCTTGGGATACAAATAGCGTGAGTTTGACAAGTTATGAATTTAAACAAATGAACACATATAAGACACTTCTAGGACGCTAAACTCGAGACCTTAAAAGATCAAATGCTTTTTTTGTTTCAAAAATACACTATTTTTTCATTTCGAGTCTATTAACAAGGTTTTAAGCAATCGTTGGATAAAACGAGCGTGAGTTTGACAAGTTTTGAATTTAAACAAATGAACACATATAAGACACTACTAGCACACTAAACACGAGTCCTTAAAAGATCAAATGCTTTTTTTGTTTCAAAAGTACATTATTTTTTCATTTGGTGTCTATTCACAAGGTTTTAAGCAATCGTTGGATAAAACGAGCGTGAGTTTGACAAGTTTTGAATTTAAACAAATGAACACATATAAGACACTACTAGGACGCTAAACTCGAGTCCTTAAAAGATCAAATGCTTTTTTTGTTTCAAAAGTACATTATTTTTTCATTTGGTGTCTATTCACAAGGTTTTAAGCAATCGTTGGATAAAACGAGCGTGAGTTTGACAAGTTTTGAATTTAAACAAATGAACACATATAAGACACTACTAGGACGCTAAACTCGAGTCCTTAAAAGATCAAATGCTTTTTTTGTTTCAAAAGTACACTATTTTTTCATTTGGTGTCTATTCACAAGGTTTTAAGCAATCGTTGGATAAAACGAGCGTGAGTTTGACAAGTTTTGAATTTAAACAAATGAACACATATAAGACCTTACTAGGAGACTAAACTCGAGGCCTTAAAAGATCAAATGCTTTTTTTGTTTCAAAAGTCCACTATTTTTTCATTTCGAGTCTATTCACAAGGTTTTAAGCATTCGTTGGATAAAACGAGCGCGAGTTTGACAAGTTTTGAATTTAAACAAATGAACACATATAAGACCTTACTAGGAGACTAAACTCGAGGCCTTAAAAGATCAAATGCTTTTTTTGTTTCAAAAGTCCCCTATTTTTTCATTTGGAGTCTATTAACAAGGTTTTAAGCAATCGTTGGATAAAACGAGCGTGAGTTTGACAAGTTTTGAATTTAAACAAATGAACACATATAAGACACTACTAGCACACTAAACACGAGTCCTTAAAAGATCAAATGCTTTTTTTGTTTCAAAAGTCCACTATTTTTTCATTTGGAGTCTATTAACATGGTTTTAAGCAATCGTTGGATAAAACGAGCGTGAGTTTGACAAGTTTTGAATTTAAACAAATGAACACATATAAGACACTACTAGGACGCTAAACTCGAGTCCTTAAAAGATCAAATGCTTTTTTTGTTTCAAAAGTACATTACTTTTTCATTTGGTGTCTATTCACAAGGTTTTAAGCAATCGTTGGATAAAACGAGCGTGAGTTTGACAAGTTTTGAATTTAAACAAATGAACACATATAAGACACTACTAGGATGCTAAACTCGAGTCCTTAAAAGATCAAATGCTTTTTTTGTTTCAAAAGTACACTATTTTTTCATTTGGTGTCTATTCACAAGGTTTTAAGCAATCGTTGGATAAAACGAGGGTGAGTTTGACAAGTTTTGAATTTAAACAAATGAACACATATAAGACCTTACTAGGAGACTAAACTCGAGTCCTTAAAAGATCAAATGCTTTTTTTATTTCAAAAGTACACTATTTTTTCATTTCGAGTCTATTCACAAGGTTTTAAGCATTCGTTGGATAAAACGAGCGCGAGTTTGACAAGTTTTGAATTTAAACAAATGAACACATATAAGACACTACTAGGACGCTAAACACGAGTCCTTAAAAGATCAAATGCTTTTTTTGTTTCAAAAGTACATTATTTTTTCATTTGGTGTCTATTCACAAGGTTTCAAGCAATCTTGGGATACAACGAGCGTGAGTTTGACAAGTTTTGAATTTAAACAAATGAACACATATAAGACCTTACTAGGAGACAAAACTCGAGGCCTTAAAAGATCAAATGCTTTTTGTGTTTCAAAAGTCCACTATTTTTTCATTTGGAGTCTATTAACAAGGTTTTAAGCAATCGTTGGATAAAACGAGCGTGAGTTTGACAAGTTTTGAATTTAAACAAATGAACACATATAAGACACTACTAGCACACTAAACACGAGTCCTTAAAAGATCAAATGCTTTTTTTGTTTCAAAAGTCCACTATTTTTTCATTTGGAGTCTATTAACATGGTTTTAAGCAATCGTTGGATAAAACGAGCGTGAGTTTGACAAGTTTTGAATTTAAACAAATGAACACATATAAGACACTACTAGGACGCTAAACACGAGTCCTTAAAAGATCAAATGCTTTTTTTGTTTCAAAAGTACATTATTTTTTCATTTGGTGTCTATTCACAAGGTTTCAAGCAATCTTGGGATACAACGAGCGTGAGTTTGACAAGTTTTGAATTTAAACAAATGAACACATATAAGACACTACTAGGACGCTAAACTCGAGACCTTAAAATATCAAATGCTTTTTTGTTTCAAAAATACACTATTTTTTCATTTGGAGTCTATTCACAAGGTTTCAAGCAATCTTGGGATACAAATAGCGTGAGTTTGACAAGTTATGAATTTAAACAAATGAACACATATAAGACACTTCTAGGACGCTAAACTCGAGACCTTAAAAGATCAAATGCTTTTTTTGTTTCAAAAATACACTATTTTTTCATTTCGAGTCTATTCACAAGGTTTTAAGCAATCTTGGGATACAACGAGCGTGAGTTTGACAAGTTTTGAATTTAAACAAATGAACACATATAAGACCTTACTAGGAGACAAAACTCGAGGCCTTAAAAGATCAAATGCTTTTTTTGTTTCAAAAGTCCACTATTTTTTCATTTGGAGTCTATTAACAAGGTTTTAAGCAATCGTTGGATAAAACGAGCGTGAGTTTGACAAGTTTTGAATTTAAACAAATGAACATATATAAGACACTACTAGCACACTAAACACGAGTCCTTAAAAGATCAAATGCTTTTTTTGTTTCAAAAGTCCACTATTTTTTCATTTGGAGTCTATTAACATGGTTTTAAGCAATCGTTGGATAAAACGAGCGTGAGTTTGACAAGTTTTGAATTTAAACAAATGAACACATATAAGACACTACTAGGACGCTAAACTCGAGTCCTTAAAAGATCAAATGCTTTTTTTTGTTTCAAAAGTACATTATTTTTTCATTTGGTGTCTATTCACAAGGTTTTAAGCAATCGTTGGATAAAACGAGCGTGAGTTTGACAAGTTTTGAATTTAAACAAATGAACACATATAAGACACTACTAGGACGCTAAACTCGAGTCCTTAAAAGATCAAATGCTTTTTTTGTTTCAAAAGTACACTATTTTTTCATTTGGTGTCTATTCACAAGGTTTTAAGCAATCGTTGGATAAAACGAGGGTGAGTTTGACAAGTTTTGAATTTAAACAAATGAACACATATAAGACCTTACTAGGAGACTAAACTCGAGTCCTTAAAAGATCAAATGCTTTTTTTATTTCAAAAGTACACTATTTTTTCATTTCGAGTCTATTCACAAGGTTTTAAGCATTCGTTGGATAAAACGAGCGCGAGTTTGACAAATTTTGAATTTAAACAAATGAACACATATAAGACACTACTAGGACGCTAAACACGAGTCCTTAAAAGATCAAATGCTTTTTTTGTTTCAAAAGTACATTATTTTTTCATTTGGTGTCTATTCACAAGGTTTCAAGCAATCTTGGGATACAACGAGCGTGAGTTTGACAAGTTTTGAATTTAAACAAATGAACACATATAAGACACTACTAGGACGCTAAACTCGAGACCTTAAAATATCAAATGCTTTTTTGTTTCAAAAATACACTATTTTTTCATTTGGAGTCTATTCACAAGGTTTCAAGCAATCTTGGGATACAAATAGCGTGAGTTTGACAAGTTATGAATTTAAACAAATGAACACATATAAGACACTTCTAGGACGCTAAACTCGAGACCTTAAAAGATCAAATGCTTTTTTTGTTTCAAAAATACACTATTTTTTCATTTCGAGTCTATTAACAAGGTTTTAAGCAATCGTTGGATAAAACGAGCGTGAGTTTGACAAGTTTTGAATTTAAACAAATGAACACATATAAGACACTACTAGCACACTAAACACGAGTCCTTAAAAGATCAAATGCTTTTTTTGTTTCAAAAGTCCACTATTTTTTCATTTGGAGTCTATTAACATGGTTTTAAGCAATCGTTGGATAAAACGAGCGTGAGTTTGACAAGTTTTGAATTTAAACAAATGAACACATATAAGACCTTACTAGGAGACAAAACTCGAGGCCTTAAAAGATCAAATGCTTTTTTTGTTTCAAAAGTCCACTATTTTTTCATTTGGAGTCTATTAACAAGGTTTTAAGCAATCGTTGGATAAAACGAGCGTGAGTTTGACAAGTTTTGAATTTAAACAAATGAACACATATAAGACACTACTAGCACACTAAACACGAGTCCTTAAAAGATCAAATGCTTTTTTTGTTTCAAAAGTCCACTATTTTTTCATTTGGAGTCTATTAACATGGTTTTACGCAATCGTTGGATAAAACGAGCGTGAGTTTGACAAGTTTTGAATTTAAACAAATGAACACATATAAGACACTACTAGGACGCTAAACTCGAGTCCTTAAAAGATCAAATGCTTTTTTTGTTTCAAAAGTACATTATTTTTTCATTTGGTGTCTATTCACAAGGTTTTAAGCAATCGTTGGATAAAACGAGCGTGAGTTTGACAAGTTTTGAATTTAAACAAATGAACACATATAAGACACTACTAGGACGCTAAACTCGAGTCCTTAAAAGATCAAATGCTTTTTTTGTTTCAAAAGTACATTATTTTTTCATTTGGTGTCTATTCACAAGGTTTTAAGCAATCGTTGGATAAAACGAGCGTGAGTTTGACAAGTTTTGAATTTAAACAAATGAACACATATAAGACACTACTAGGACGCTAAACTCGAGTCCTTAAAAGATCAAATGCTTTTTTTGTTTCAAAAGTACACTATTTTTTCATTTGGTGTCTATTCACAAGGTTTTAAGCAATCGTTGGATAAAACGAGCGTGAGTTTGACAAGTTTTGAATTTAAACAAATGAACACATATAAGACCTTACTAGGAGACTAAACTCGAGGCCTTAAAAGATCAAATGCTTTTTTTGTTTCAAAAGTCCACTATTTTTTCATTTCGAGTCTATTCACAAGGTTTTAAGCATTCGTTGGATAAAACGAGCGCGAGTTTGACAAGTTTTGAATTTAAACAAATGAACACATATAAGACCTTACTAGGAGACTAAACTCGAGGCCTTAAAAGATCAAATGCTTTTTTTGTTTCAAAAGTCCCCTATTTTTTCATTTGGAGTCTATTAACAAGGTTTTAAGCAATCGTTGGATAAAACGAGCGTGAGTTTGACAAGTTTTGAATTTAAACAAATGAACACATATAAGACACTACTAGCACACTAAACACGAGTCCTTAAAAGATCAAATGCTTTTTTTGTTTCAAAAGTCCACTATTTTTTCATTTGGAGTCTATTAACATGGTTTTAAGCAATCGTTGGATAAAACGAGCGTGAGTTTGACAAGTTTTGAATTTAAACAAATGAACACATATAAGACACTACTAGGACGCTAAACTCGAGTCCTTAAAAGATCAAATGCTTTTTTTGTTTCAAAAGTACATTACTTTTTCATTTGGTGTCTATTCACAAGGTTTTAAGCAATCGTTGGATAAAACGAGCGTGAGTTTGACAAGTTTTGAATTTAAACAAATGAACACATATAAGACACTACTAGGATGCTAAACTCGAGTCCTTAAAAGATCAAATGCTTTTTTTGTTTCAAAAGTACACTATTTTTTCATTTGGTGTCTATTCACAAGGTTTTAAGCAATCGTTGGATAAAACGAGGGTGAGTTTGACAAGTTTTGAATTTAAACAAATGAACACATATAAGACCTTACTAGGAGACTAAACTCGAGTCCTTAAAAGATCAAATGCTTTTTTTATTTCAAAAGTACACTATTTTTTCATTTCGAGTCTATTCACAAGGTTTTAAGCATTCGTTGGATAAAACGAGCGCGAGTTTGACAAGTTTTGAATTTAAACAAATGAACACATATAAGACACTACTAGGACGCTAAACACGAGTCCTTAAAAGATCAAATGCTTTTTTTGTTTCAAAAGTACACTATTTTTTCATTTGGTGTCTATTCACAAGGTTTCAAGCAATCTTGGGATACAACGAGCGTGAGTTTGACAAGTTTTGAATTTAAACAAATGAACACATATAAGACACTACTAGGACGCTAAACTCGAGACCTTAAAATATCAAATGCTTTTTTGTTTCAAAAATACACTATTTTTTCATTTGGAGTCTATTCACAAGGTTTCAAGCAATCTTGGGATACAAATAGCGTGAGTTTGACAAGTTATGAATTTAAACAAATGAACACATATAAGACACTTCTAGGACGCTAAACTCGAGACCTTAAAAGATCAAATGCTTTTTTTGTTTCAAAAATACACTATTTTTTCATTTCGAGTCTATTCACAAGGTTTTAAGCAATCTTGGGATACAACGAGCGTGAGTTTGACAAGTTTTGAATTTAAACAAATGAACACATATAAGACCTTACTAGGAGACAAAACTCGAGGCCTTAAAAGATCAAATGCTTTTTTTGTTTCAAAAGTCCACTATTTTTTCATTTGGAGTCTATTAACAAGGTTTTAAGCAATCGTTGGATAAAACGAGCGTGAGTTTGACAAGTTTTGAATTTAAACAAATGAACATATATAAGACACTACTAGCACACTAAACACGAGTCCTTAAAAGATCAAATGCTTTTTTTGTTTCAAAAGTCCACTATTTTTTCATTTGGAGTCTATTAACATGGTTTTAAGCAATCGTTGGATAAAACGAGCGTGAGTTTGACAAGTTTTGAATTTAAACAAATGAACACATATAAGACACTACTAGGACGCTAAACACGAGTCCTTAAAAGATCAAATGCTTTTTTTGTTTCAAAAGTACATTATTTTTTCATTTGGTGTCTATTCACAAGGTTTCAAGCAATCTTGGGATACAACGAGCGTGAGTTTGACAAGTTTTGAATTTAAACAAATGAACACATATAAGACCTTACTAGGAGACAAAACTCGAGGCCTTAAAAGATCAAATGCTTTTTTTGTTTCAAAAGTCCACTATTTTTTCATTTGGAGTCTATTAACAAGGTTTTAAGCAATCGTTGGATAAAACGAGCGTGAGTTTGACAAGTTTTGAATTTAAACAAATGAACACATATAAGACACTACTAGCACACTAAACACGAGTCCTTAAAAGATCAAATGCTTTTTTTGTTTCAAAAGTCCACTATTTTTTCATTTGGAGTCTATTAACATGGTTTTAAGCAATCGTTGGATAAAACGAGCGTGAGTTTGACAAGTTTTGAATTTAAACAAATGAACACATATAAGACACTACTAGGACGCTAAACACGAGTCCTTAAAAGATCAAATGCTTTTTTTGTTTCAAAAGTACATTATTTTTTCATTTGGTGTCTATTCACAAGGTTTCAAGCAATCTTGGGATACAACGAGCGTGAGTTTGACAAGTTTTGAATTTAAACAAATGAACACATATAAGACACTACTAGGACGCTAAACTCGAGACCTTAAAATATCAAATGCTTTTTTGTTTCAAAAATACACTATTTTTTCATTTGGAGTCTATTCACAAGGTTTCAAGCAATCTTGGGATACAAATAGCGTGAGTTTGACAAGTTATGAATTTAAACAAATGAACACATATAAGACACTTCTAGGACGCTAAACTCGAGACCTTAAAAGATCAAATGCTTTTTTTGTTTCAAAAATACACTATTTTTTCATTTCGAGTCTATTCACAAGGTTTTAAGCAATCTTGGGATACAACGAGCGTGAGTTTGACAAGTTTTGAATTTAAACAAATGAACACATATAAGACCTTACTAGGAGACAAAACTCGAGGCCTTAAAAGATCAAATGCTTTTTTTGTTTCAAAAGTCCACTATTTTTTCATTTGGAGTCTATTAACAAGGTTTTAAGCAATCGTTGGATAAAACGAGCGTGAGTTTGACAAGTTTTGAATTTAAACAAATGAACATATATAAGACACTACTAGCACACTAAACACGAGTCCTTAAAAGATCAAATGCTTTTTTTGTTTCAAAAGTCCACTATTTTTTCATTTGGAGTCTATTAACATGGTTTTAAGCAATCGTTGGATAAAACGAGCGTGAGTTTGACAAGTTTTGAATTTAAACAAATGAACACATATAAGACACTACTAGGACGCTAAACTCGAGTCCTTAAAAGATCAAATGCTTTTTTTTGTTTCAAAAGTACATTATTTTTTCATTTGGTGTCTATTCACAAGGTTTTAAGCAATCGTTGGATAAAACGAGCGTGAGTTTGACAAGTTTTGAATTTAAACAAATGAACACATATAAGACACTACTAGGACGCTAAACTCGAGTCCTTAAAAGATCAAATGCTTTTTTTGTTTCAAAAGTACACTATTTTTTCATTTGGTGTCTATTCACAAGGTTTTAAGCAATCGTTGGATAAAACGAGCGTGAGTTTGACAAGTTTTGAATTTAAACAAATGAACACATATAAGACACTACTAGGACGCTAAACTCGAGTCCTTAAAAGATCAAATGCTTTTTTTGTTTCAAAAGTACACTATTTTTTCATTTCGAGTCTATTCACAAGGTTTTAAGCATTCGTTGGATAAAACGAGCGCGAGTTTGACAAGTTTTGAATTTAAACAAATGAACACATATAAGACACTACTAGGACGCTAAACACGAGTCCTTAAAAGATCAAATGCTTTTTTTGTTTCAAAAGTACATTATTTTTTCATTTGGTGTCTATTCACAAGGTTTCAAGCAATCTTGGGATACAACGAGCGTGAGTTTGACAAGTTTTGAATTTAAACAAATGAACACATATAAGACACTACTAGGACGCTAAACTCGAGACCTTAAAATATCAAATGCTTTTTTGTTTCAAAAATACACTATTTTTTCATTTGGAGTCTATTCACAAGGTTTCAAGCAATCTTGGGATACAAATAGCGTGAGTTTGACAAGTTATGAATTTAAACAAATGAACACATATAAGACACTTCTAGGACGCTAAACTCGAGACCTTAAAAGATCAAATGCTTTTTTTGTTTCAAAAATACACTATTTTTTCATTTCGAGTCTATTAACAAGGTTTTAAGCAATCGTTGGATAAAACGAGCGTGAGTTTGACAAGTTTTGAATTTAAACAAATGAACACATATAAGACACTACTAGCACACTAAACACGAGTCCTTAAAAGATCAAATGCTTTTTTTGTTTCAAAAGTCCACTATTTTTTCATTTGGAGTCTATTAACATGGTTTTAAGCAATCGTTGGATAAAACGAGCGTGAGTTTGACAAGTTTTGAATTTAAACAAATGAACACATATAAGACCTTACTAAGGGACAAAACTCGAGGCCTTAAAAGATCAAATGCTTTTTTTGTTTCAAAAGTCCACTATTTTTTCATTTGGAGTCTATTAACAAGGTTTTAAGCAATCGTTGGATAAAACGAGCGTGAGTTTGACAAGTTTTGAATTTAAACAAATGAACACATATAAGACACTACTAGCACACTAAACACGAGTCCTTAAAAGATCAAATGCTTTTTTTGTTTCAAAAGTCCACTATTTTTTCATTTGGAGTCTATTAACATGGTTTTAAGCAATCGTTGGATAAAACGAGCGTGAGTTTGACAAGTTTTGATTTTAAACAAATGAACACATATAAGACACTACTAGGACGCTAAACTCGAGTCCTTAAAAGATCAAATGCTTTTTTTGTTTCAAAAGTACAGTATTTTTTCATTTGGTGTCTATTCACAAGGTTTTAAGCAATCGTTGGATAAAACGAGCGTGAGTTTGACAAGTTTTGAATTTAAACAAATGAACACATATAAGACACTACTAGGACGCTAAACTCGAGTCCTTAAAAGATCAAATGCTTTTTTTGTTTCAAAAGTACATTATTTTTTCATTTGGTGTCTATTCACAAGGTTTTAAGCAATCGTTGGATAAAACGAGCGTGAGTTTGACAAGTTTTGAATTTAAACAAATGAACACATATAAGACACTACTAGGACGCTAAACTCGAGTCCTTAAAAGATCAAATGCTTTTTTTGTTTCAAAAGTACACTATTTTTTCATTTGGTGTCTATTCACAAGGTTTTAAGCAATCGTTGGATAAAACGAGCGTGAGTTTGACAAGTTTTGAATTTAAACAAATGAACACATATAAGACCTTACTAGGAGACTAAACTCGAGGCCTTAAAAGATCAAATGCTTTTTTTGTTTCAAAAGTCCACTATTTTTTCATT
Organism: Crataegus laevigata; assembly: GCA_963580275.1. Lineage (NCBI taxonomy): Eukaryota > Viridiplantae > Streptophyta > Magnoliopsida > Rosales > Rosaceae > Crataegus > Crataegus laevigata. The sequence continues at coordinate 23,482,495 of OY756945.1, forward strand.
TCGAGTCTATTCACAAGGTTTTAAGCATTCGTTGGATAAAACGAGGGCGAGTTTGACAAGTTTTGAATTTAAACAAATGAACACATATAAGACCTTACTAGGAGACTAAACTCGAGGCCTTAAAAGATCAAATGCTTTTTTTGTTTCAAAAGTCCACTATTTTTTCATTTGGAGTCTATTAACAAGGTTTTAAGCAATCGTTGGATAAAACGAGCGTGAGTTTGACAAGTTTTGAATTTAAACAAATGAACACATATAAGACACTACTAGCACACTAAACACGAGTCCTTAAAAGATCAAATGCTTTTTTTGTTTCAAAAGTCCACTATTTTTTCATTTGGAGTCTATTAACATGGTTTTAAGCAATCGTTGGATAAAACGAGCGTGAGTTTGACAAGTTTTGAATTTAAACAAATGAACACATATAAGACACTACTAGGACGCTAAACTCGAGTCCTTAAAAGATCAAATGCTTTTTTTGTTTCAAAAGTACATTATTTTTTCATTTGGTGTCTATTCACAAGGTTTTAAGCAATCGTTGGATAAAACGAGCGTGAGTTTGACAAGTTTTGAATTTAAACAAATGAACACATATAAGACACTACTAGGACGCTAAACTCGAGTCCTTAAAAGATCAAATGCTTTTTTTGTTTCAAAAGTACATTATTTTTTCATTTGGTGTCTATTCACAAGGTTTTAAGCAATCGTTGGATAAAACGAGCGTGAGTTTGACAAGTTTTGAATTTAAACAAATGAACACATATAAGACACTACTAGGACGCTAAACTCGAGTCCTTAAAAGATCAAATGCTTTTTTTGTTTCAAAAGTACACTATTTTTTCATTTGGTGTCTATTCACAAGGTTTTAAGCAATCGTTGGATAAAACGAGGGTGAGTTTGACAAGTTTTGAATTTAAACAAATGAACACATATAAGACCTTACTAGGAGACTAAACTCGAGTCCTTAAAAGATCAAATGCTTTTTTTATTTCAAAAGTACACTATTTTTTCATTTCGAGTCTATTCACAAGGTTTTAAGCATTCGTTGGATAAAACGAGCGCGAGTTTGACAAGTTTTGAATTTAAACAAATGAACACATATAAGACACTACTAGGACGCTAAACACGAGTCCTTAAAAGATCAAATGCTTTTTTTGTTTCAAAAGTACATTATTTTTTCATTTGGTGTCTATTCACAAGGTTTCAAGCAATCTTGGGATACAACGAGCGTGAGTTTGACAAGTTTTGAATTTAAACAAATGAACACATATAAGACACTACTAGGACGCTAAACTCGAGACCTTAAAATATCAAATGCTTTTTTGTTTCAAAAATACACTATTTTTTCATTTGGAGTCTATTCACAAGGTTTCAAGCAATCTTGGGATACAAATAGCGTGAGTTTGACAAGTTATGAATTTAAACAAATGAACACATATAAGACACTTCTAGGACGCTAAACTCGAGACCTTAAAAGATCAAATGCTTTTTTTGTTTCAAAAATACACTATTTTTTCATTTCGAGTCTATTCACAAGGTTTTAAGCAATCTTGGGATACAACGAGCGTGAGTTTGACAAGTTTTGAATTTAAACAAATGAACACATATAAGACCTTACTAGGAGACAAAACTCGAGGCCTTAAAAGATCAAATGCTTTTTTTGTTTCAAAAGTCCACTATTTTTTCATTTGGAGTCTATTAACAAGGTTTTAAGCAATCGTTGGATAAAACGAGCGTGAGTTTGACAAGTTTTGAATTTAAACAAATGAACATATATAAGACACTACTAGCACACTAAACACGAGTCCTCAAAAGATCAAATGCTTTTTTTGTTTCAAAAGTCCACTATTTTTTCATTTGGAGTCTATTAACATGGTTTTAAGCAATCGTTGGATAAAACGAGCGTGAGTTTGACAAGTTTTGAATTTAAACAAATGAACACATATAAGACACTACTAGGACGCTAAACTCGAGTCCTTAAAAGATCAAATGCTTTTTTTTGTTTCAAAAGTACATTATTTTTTCATTTGGTGTCTATTCACAAGGTTTTAAGCAATCGTTGGATAAAACGAGCGTGAGTTTGACAAGTTTTGAATTTAAACAAATGAACACATATAAGACACTACTAGGACGCTAAACTCGAGTCCTTAAAAGATCAAATGCTTTTTTTGTTTCAAAAGTACACTATTTTTTCATTTGGTGTCTATTCACAAGGTTTTAAGCAATCGTTGGATAAAACGAGCGTGAGTTTGACAAGTTTTGAATTTAAACAAATGAACACATATAAGACACTACTAGGACGCTAAACTCGAGTCCTTAAAAGATCAAATGCTTTTTTTGTTTCAAAAGTACACTATTTTTTCATTTCGAGTCTATTCACAAGGTTTTAAGCATTCGTTGGATAAAACGAGCGCGAGTTTGACAAGTTTTGAATTTAAACAAATGAACACATATAAGACACTACTAGGACGCTAAACACGAGTCCTTAAAAGATCAAATGCTTTTTTTGTTTCAAAAGTACATTATTTTTTCATTTGGTGTCTATTCACAAGGTTTCAAGCAATCTTGGGATACAACGAGCGTGAGTTTGACAAGTTTTGAATTTAAACAAATGAACACATATAAGACACTACTAGGACGCTAAACTCGAGACCTTAAAATATCAAATGCTTTTTTGTTTCAAAAATACACTATTTTTTCATTTGGAGTCTATTCACAAGGTTTCAAGCAATCTTGGGATACAAATAGCGTGAGTTTGACAAGTTATGAATTTAAACAAATGAACACATATAAGACACTTCTAGGACGCTAAACTCGAGACCTTAAAAGATCAAATGCTTTTTTTGTTTCAAAAATACACTATTTTTTCATTTCGAGTCTATTAACAAGGTTTTAAGCAATCGTTGGATAAAACGAGCGTGAGTTTGACAAGTTTTGAATTTAAACAAATGAACACATATAAGACACTACTAGCACACTAAACACGAGTCCTTAAAAGATCAAATGCTTTTTTTGTTTCAAAAGTCCACTATTTTTTCATTTGGAGTCTATTAACATGGTTTTAAGCAATCGTTGGATAAAACGAGCGTGAGTTTGACAAGTTTTGAATTTAAACAAATGAACACATATAAGACCTTACTAAGGGACAAAACTCGAGGCCTTAAAAGATCAAATGCTTTTTTTGTTTCAAAAGTCCACTATTTTTTCATTTGGAGTCTATTAACAAGGTTTTAAGCAATCGTTGGATAAAACGAGCGTGAGTTTGACAAGTTTTGAATTTAAACAAATGAACACATATAAGACACTACTAGCACACTAAACACGAGTCCTTAAAAGATCAAATGCTTTTTTTGTTTCAAAAGTCCACTATTTTTTCATTTGGAGTCTATTAACATGGTTTTAAGCAATCGTTGGATAAAACGAGCGTGAGTTTGACAAGTTTTGATTTTAAACAAATGAACACATATAAGACACTACTAGGACGCTAAACTCGAGTCCTTAAAAGATCAAATGCTTTTTTTGTTTCAAAAGTACAGTATTTTTTCATTTGGTGTCTATTCACAAGGTTTTAAGCAATCGTTGGATAAAACGAGCGTGAGTTTGACAAGTTTTGAATTTAAACAAATGAACACATATAAGACACTACTAGGACGCTAAACTCGAGTCCTTAAAAGATCAAATGCTTTTTTTGTTTCAAAAGTACATTATTTTTTCATTTGGTGTCTATTCACAAGGTTTTAAGCAATCGTTGGATAAAACGAGCGTGAGTTTGACAAGTTTTGAATTTAAACAAATGAACACATATAAGACACTACTAGGACGCTAAACTCGAGTCCTTAAAAGATCAAATGCTTTTTTTGTTTCAAAAGTACACTATTTTTTCATTTGGTGTCTATTCACAAGGTTTTAAGCAATCGTTGGATAAAACGAGCGTGAGTTTGACAAGTTTTGAATTTAAACAAATGAACACATATAAGACCTTACTAGGAGACTAAACTCGAGGCCTTAAAAGATCAAATGCTTTTTTTGTTTCAAAAGTCCACTATTTTTTCATTTCGAGTCTATTCACAAGGTTTTAAGCATTCGTTGGATAAAACGAGGGCGAGTTTGACAAGTTTTGAATTTAAACAAATGAACACATATAAGACCTTACTAGGAGACTAAACTCGAGGCCTTAAAAGATCAAATGCTTTTTTTGTTTCAAAAGTCCACTATTTTTTCATTTGGAGTCTATTAACAAGGTTTTAAGCAATCGTTGGATAAAACGAGCGTGAGTTTGACAAGTTTTGAATTTAAACAAATGAACACATATAAGACACTACTAGCACACTAAACACGAGTCCTTAAAAGATCAAATGCTTTTTTTGTTTCAAAAGTCCACTATTTTTTCATTTGGAGTCTATTAACATGGTTTTAAGCAATCGTTGGATAAAACGAGCGTGAGTTTGACAAGTTTTGAATTTAAACAAATGAACACATATAAGACACTACTAGGACGCTAAACTCGAGTCCTTAAAAGATCAAATGCTTTTTTTGTTTCAAAAGTACATTATTTTTTCATTTGGTGTCTATTCACAAGGTTTTAAGCAATCGTTGGATAAAACGAGCGTGAGTTTGACAAGTTTTGAATTTAAACAAATGAACACATATAAGACACTACTAGGACGCTAAACTCGAGTCCTTAAAAGATCAAATGCTTTTTTTGTTTCAAAAGTACATTATTTTTTCATTTGGTGTCTATTCACAAGGTTTTAAGCAATCGTTGGATAAAACGAGCGTGAGTTTGACAAGTTTTGAATTTAAACAAATGAACACATATAAGACACTACTAGGACGCTAAACTCGAGTCCTTAAAAGATCAAATGCTTTTTTTGTTTCAAAAGTACACTATTTTTTCATTTGGTGTCTATTCACAAGGTTTTAAGCAATCGTTGGATAAAACGAGGGTGAGTTTGACAAGTTTTGAATTTAAACAAATGAACACATATAAGACCTTACTAGGAGACTAAACTCGAGTCCTTAAAAGATCAAATGCTTTTTTTATTTCAAAAGTACACTATTTTTTCATTTCGAGTCTATTCACAAGGTTTTAAGCATTCGTTGGATAAAACGAGCGCGAGTTTGACAAGTTTTGAATTTAAACAAATGAACACATATAAGACACTACTAGGACGCTAAACACGAGTCCTTAAAAGATCAAATGCTTTTTTTGTTTCAAAAGTACATTATTTTTTCATTTGGTGTCTATTCACAAGGTTTCAAGCAATCTTGGGATACAACGAGCGTGAGTTTGACAAGTTTTGAATTTAAACAAATGAACACATATAAGACACTACTAGGACGCTAAACTCGAGACCTTAAAATATCAAATGCTTTTTTGTTTCAAAAATACACTATTTTTTCATTTGGAGTCTATTCACAAGGTTTCAAGCAATCTTGGGATACAAATAGCGTGAGTTTGACAAGTTATGAATTTAAACAAATGAACACATATAAGACACTTCTAGGACGCTAAACTCGAGACCTTAAAAGATCAAATGCTTTTTTTGTTTCAAAAATACACTATTTTTTCATTTCGAGTCTATTCACAAGGTTTTAAGCAATCTTGGGATACAACGAGCGTGAGTTTGACAAGTTTTGAATTTAAACAAATGAACACATATAAGACCTTACTAGGAGACAAAACTCGAGGCCTTAAAAGATCAAATGCTTTTTTTGTTTCAAAAGTCCACTATTTTTTCATTTGGAGTCTATTAACAAGGTTTTAAGCAATCGTTGGATAAAACGAGCGTGAGTTTGACAAGTTTTGAATTTAAACAAATGAACACATATAAGACACTACTAGCACACTAAACACGAGTCCTTAAAAGATCAAATGCTTTTTTTGTTTCAAAAGTCCACTATTTTTTCATTTGGAGTCTATTAACATGGTTTTAAGCAATCGTTGGATAAAACGAGCGTGAGTTTGACAAGTTTTGAATTTAAACAAATGAACACATATAAGACACTACTAGGACGCTAAACTCGAGTCCTTAAAAGATCAAATGCTTTTTTTGTTTCAAAAGTACATTATTTTTTCATTTGGTGTCTATTCACAAGGTTTTAAGCAATCGTTGGATAAAACGAGCGTGAGTTGGACAAGTTTTGAATTTAAACAAATGAACACATATAAGACACTACTAGGACGCTAAACTCGAGTCCTTAAAAGATCAAATGCTTTTTTTGTTTCAAAAGTACACTATTTTTTCATTTGGTGTCTATTCACAAGGTTTTAAGCAATCGTTGGATAAAACGAGCGTGAGTTTGACAAGTTTTGAATTTAAACAAATGAACACATATAAGACCTTACTACGAGACTAAACTCGAGTCCTTAAAAGATCAAATGCTTTTTTTATTTCAAAAGTACACTATTTTTTCATTTCGAGTCTATTCACAAGGTTTTAAGCATTCGTTGGATAAAACGAGCGCGAGTTTGACAAGTTTTGAATTTAAACAAATGAACACATATAAGACACTACTAGGACGCTAAACACGAGTCCTTAAAAGATCAAATGCTTTTTTTGTTTCAAAAGTACATTATTTTTTCATTTGGTGTCTATTCACAAGGTTTCAAGCAATCTTGGGATACAACGAGCGTGAGTTTGACAAGTTTTGAATTTAAACAAATGAACACATATAAGACACTACTAGGACGCTAAACTCGAGACCTTAAAATATCAAATGCTTTTTTGTTTCAAAAATACACTATTTTTTCATTTGGAGTCTATTCACAAGGTTTCAAGCAATCTTGGGATACAAATAGCGTGAGTTTGACAAGTTATGAATTTAAACAAATGAACACATATAAGACACTTCTAGGACGCTAAACTCGAGACCTTAAAAGATCAAATGCTTTTTTTGTTTCAAAAATACACTATTTTTTCATTTGGAGTCTATTCACAAGGTTTTAAGCAATCGTTGGATAAAACGAGCGTGAGTTTGACAAGTTTTGAATTTAAACAAATGAACACATATAAGACACTACTAGGACGCTAAACTCGAGACCTTAAAAGATCAAATGCTTTTTTTGTTTCAAAAATACACTATTTTTTCATTTCGAGTCTATTCACAAGGTTTTAAGCAATCTTGGGATACAATGAGCGTGAGTTTGACAAGTTTTGAATTTAAACAAATGAACACATATAAGACCTTACTAGGAGACTAAACTCGAGGCCTTAAAAGATCAAATGCTTTTTTTGTTTCAAAAGTCCACTATTTTTTCATTTGGAGTCTATTAACAAGGTTTTAAGCAATCGTTGGATAAAACGAGCGTGAGTTTGACAATTTTTGAATTTAAACAAATGAACACATATAAGACACTACTAGGACACTAAACACGAGTCCTTAAAAGATCAAATGCTTTTTTTGTTTCAAAAGTCCAATATTTTTTCATTTGGAGTCTATTAACAAGGTTTTAAGCAATCGTTGGATAAAACGAGCGTGAGTTTGACAAGTTTTGAATTTAAACAAATGAACACATATAAGACACTACTAGGACACTAAACACGAGTCCTTAAAAGATCAAATGCTTTTTTTATTTGAAAAGTACACTATTTTTTCATTTGGAGTCTATTCACAAGGTTTTAAGCAATCTGTGGATAAAACGAGCGTGAGTTTGACAAGTTTTGAATTTAAACAAATGAACACATATAAGACACTACTAGGACACTAAACACGAGTCCTTAAAAGATCAAATGCTTTTTTTTGTTTGAAAAGTACACTATTTTTACATTTGGAGTCTATTCACAAGGTTTTAAGCAATCGTTGGATAAAACGAGCGTGAGTTTGACAAGTTTTGAATTTAAACAAATGAACACATATAAGACACTACTAGGACACTAAACACGAGTCCTTAAAAGATCAAATGCTTTTTTTTGTTTGAAAAGTACACTATTTTTTCATTTGGAGTCTATTCACAAGGTTTAAAGCAATCGTTGTATAAAACGAGCGTGAGTTTGACATGTTTTGAATTTAAACAAATGAACACATATAACACACTACTAGGACGCTAAACTCGAGTCCTTAAAAGATCAAATGCTTTTTTTGTTTCAAAAGTACACTATTTTTTCATTTGGTGTCTATTCACAAGGTTTTAAGCAATCGTTGGGATACAACGAGCGTGAGTTTGACAAGTTTTGAATTTAAACAAATGAACACATATAAGACACTACTAGGACACTAAACACGAGTCCTTAAAAGATCAAATGCTTTTTTTTGTTTGAAAAGTACACTATTTTTTCATTTGGAGTCTATTCACAAGGTTTAAAGCAATCGTTGGATAAAACGAGCGTGAGTTTGACATGTTTTGAATTTAAACAAATGAACACATATAAGACACTACTAGGACGCTAAACTCGAGTCCTTAAAAGATCAAATGCTTTTTTTGTTTCAAAAGTACACTATTTTTTCATTTGGAGTCTATTCACAAGGTTTTAAGCAATCGTTGGATAAAACGAGCGTGAGTTTGACAAGTTTTGAATTTAAACAAATGAACACATATAAGACCTTACTAGGAGACTAAACTCGAGGCCTTAAAAGATCAAATGCTTTTTTTGTTTCAAAAGTCCACTATTTTTTCATTTGGAGTCTATTAACAAGGTTTTAAGCAATCGTTGGATAAAACGAGCGTGAGTTTGACAATTTTTGAATTTAAACAAATGAACACATATAAGACACTACTAGGACACTAAACATGAGTCCTTAAAAGATCAAATGCTTTTTTTATTTGAAAAGTACACTATTTTTTCATTTGGACTCTATTCACAAGGTTTTAAGCAATCGGTGGATAAAACGAGCGTGAGTTTGACAAGTTTTGAATTTAAACAAATGAACACATATAAGACACTACTAGGACACTAAACACGAGTCCTTAAAAGATCAAATGCTTTTTTTTGTTTGAAAAGTACACTATTTTTACATTTGGAGTCTATTCACAAGGTTTTAAGCAATCGGTGGATAAAACGAGCGTGAGTTTGACAAGTTTTGAATTTAAACAAATGAACACATATAAGACCTTACTAGGAGACTAAACTCGAGGCCTTAAAAGATCAAATGCTTTTTTTGTTTCAAAAGTCCACTATTTTTTCATTTGGAGTCTATTAACAAGGTTTTAAGCAATCGTTGGATAAAACGAGCGTGAGTTTGACAATTTTTGAATTTAAACAAATGAACACATATAAGACACTACTAGGACACTAAAAACGAGTCCTTAAAAGATCAAATGCTTTTTTTGTTTCAAAAGTCCAATATTTTTTCATTTGGAGTCTATTAACAAGGTTTTAAGCAATCGTTGGATAAAACGAGCGTGAGTTTGACAAGTTTTGAATTTAAACAAATGAACACATATAAGACACTACTAGGACACTAAACACGAGTCCTTAAAAGATCAAATGCTTTTTTTATTTGAAAAGTACACTATTTTTTCATTTGGTGTCTATTCACAAGGTTTTAAGCAATCGTTGGATAAAACGAGCGTGAGTTTGACAAGTTTTGAATTTAAACAAATGAACACATATAAGACACTACTAGGACGCTAAACTCGAGACCTTAAAATATCAAATGCTTTTTTGTTTCAAAAATACACTATTTTTTCATTTGGAGTCTATTCACAAGGTTTCAAGCAATCTTGGGATACAAATAGCGTGAGTTTGACAAGTTTTGAATTTAAACAAACGAACACATATAAGACACTACTAGGACGCTAAACTCGAGACCTTAAAAGATGAAATGCTTTTTTTGTTTCAAAAATACACTATTTTTTCATTTGGAGTCTATTCACAAGGTTTTAAGCAATCTTGGGATACAACGAGCGTGATTTTGACAAGTTTTGAATTTAAACAAATGAACACATATAAGACACTACTAGGAAGCTAAACTCGAGACCTTAAAAGATCAAATGCTTTTTTTGTTTCAAAAATACACTATTTTTTCATTTCGATTCTATTCACAAGGTTTTAAGCAATCTTGGGAAACAACGAGCGTGAGTTTGACAAGTGTTGAATTTAAACAAATGAACACATATAAGAAACTACTAGGACGCTAAACTCGAGTCCTTAAAAGATCAAATGCTTTTTTTGTTTCAAAAGTACACTATTTTTTCATTTGGAGTCTATTCACAAGGTTTTAAGCAATCTTGGGATACAACGAGCGTGATTTTGACAAGTTTTGAATTTAAACAAATGAACACATATAAGACACTACTAGGAAGCTAAACTCGAGACCTTAAAAGATCAAATGCTTTTTTTGTTTCAAAAATACACTATTTTTTCATTTCGATTCTATTCACAAGGTTTTAAGCAATCTTGGGAAACAACGAGCGTGAGTTTGACAAGTGTTGAATTTAAACAAATGAACACATATAAGACACTACTAGGAAGCTAAACTAGAGACCTTAAAAGATCAAATGCTTTTTTTGTTTCAAAAATACACTATTTTTTCATTTCGATTCTATTCACAAGGTTTTAAGCAATCTTGGGAAACAACGAGCGTGAGTTTGACAAGTGTTGAATTTAAACAAATGAACACATATAAGAAACTACTAGGACGCTAAACTCGAGTCCTTAAAAGATCAAATGCTTTTTTTGTTTCAAAAGTACACTATTTTTTCATTTGGAGTCTATTCACAAGGTTTTAAGCAATCGTTGGATAAAACGAGCGTGAGTTTGACAAGTTTTGAATTTAAACAAATGAACACATATAAGACACTACTAGGACGCTAAACACGAGTCCTAAAAAGATCAAATGCTTTTTTTGTTTCAAAAGTACACTATTTTTTCATTTGGAGTCTATTAACAAGGTTTTAAGCAATCGTTGGATAAAACGAGCGTGAGTTTGACAAGTTTTGAATTTAAACAAATGAACACATATAAGACACTACTAGGACACTAAACACGAGTCCTTAAAAGATCAAATGCTTTTTTTATTTGAAAAGTACACTATTTTTTCATTTGGACTCTATTCACAAGGTTTTAAGCAATCGGTGGATAAAACGAGCGTGAGTTTGACAAGTTGTGAATTTAAACAAATGAACACATATAAGACACTACTAGGACACTAAACACGAGTCCTTAAAAGATCAAATGCTTTTTTTTGTTTGAAAAGTACACTATTTTTTCATTTGGAGTCTATTCACAAGGTTTTAAGCAATCGTTGGATAAAACGAACGTGAGTTTGACATGTTTTGAATTTAAACAAATGAACACATATAAGACACTACTAGGACGCTAAACTCGAGTCCTTAAAAGATCAAATGCTTTTTTTGTTTCAAAAGTACACTATTTTTTCATTTGGAGTCTATTCACAAGGTTTTAAGCAATCGGTGGATAAAACGAGCGTGAGTTTGACAAGTTTTGAATTTAAACAAATGAACACATATAAGACCTTACTAGGAGACTAAACTCGAGGCCTTAAAAGATCAAATGCTTTTTTTGTTTCAAAAGTCCACTATTTTTTCATTTGGAGTCTATTAACAAGGTTTTAAGCAATCGTTGGATAAAACGAGCGTGAGTTTGACAATTTTTGAATTTAAACAAATGAACACATATAAGACACTACTAGGACACTAAAAACGAGTCCTTAAAAGATCAAATGCTTTTTTTGTTTCAAAAGTCCAATATTTTTTCATTTGGAGTCTATTAACAAGGTTTTAAGCAATCGTTGGATAAAACGAGCGTGAGTTTGACAAGTTTTGAATTTAAACAAATGAACACATATAAGACACTACTAGGACACTAAACACGAGTCCTTAAAAGATCAAATGCTTTTTTTTGTTTGAAAAGTACACTATTTTTTCATTTGGAGTCTATTCACAAGGTTTTAAGCAATCGTTGGATAAAACGAGCGTGAGTTTGACATGTTTTGAATTTAAACAAATGAACACATATAAGACACTACTAGGACGCTAAACTCGAGTCCTTAAAAGATCAAATGCTTTTTTTATTTCAAAAGTACACTATTTTTTCATTTGGTGTCTATTCACAAGGTTTTAAGCAATCGTTGGATAAAACGAGCGTGAGTTTGACAAGTTTTGAATTTAAACAAATGAACACATATAAGACACTACTAGGACGCTAAACTCGAGACCTTAAAATATCAAATGCTTTTTTGTTTCAAAAATACACTATTTTTTCATTTGGAGTCTATTCACAAGGTTTCAAGCAATCTTGGGATACAAATAGCGTGAGTTTGACAAGTTTTGAATTTAAACAAACGAACACATATAAGACACTACTAGGACGCTAAACTCGAGACCTTAAAAGATGAAATGCTTTTTTTGTTTCAAAAATACACTATTTTTTCATTTGGAGTCTATTCACAAGGTTTTAAGCAATCTTGGGATACAACGAGCGTGATTTTGACAAGTTTTGAATTTAAACAAATGAACACATATAAGACACTACTAGGAAGCTAAACTCGAGACCTTAAAAGATCAAATGCTTTTTTTGTTTCAAAAATACACTATTTTTTCATTTCGATTCTATTCACAAGGTTTTAAGCAATCTTGGGAAACAACGAGCGTGAGTTTGACAAGTGTTGAATTTAAACAAATGAACACATATAAGAAACTACTAGGACGCTAAACTCGAGTCCTTAAAAGATCAAATGCTTTTTTTGTTTCAAAAGTACACTATTTTTTCATTTGGAGTCTATTCACAAGGTTTTAAGCAATCTTGGGATACAACGAGCGTGATTTTGACAAGTTTTGAATTTAAACAAATGAACACATATAAGACACTACTAGGAAGCTAAACTCGAGATCTTAAAAGATCAAATGCTTTTTTTGTTTCAAAAATACACTATTTTTTCATTTCGATTCTATTCACAAGGTTTTAAGCAATCTTGGGAAACAACGAGCGTGAGTTTGACAAGTGTTGAATTTAAACAAATGAACACATATAAGACACTACTAGGAAGCTAAACTCGAGACCTTAAAAGATCAAATGCTTTTTTTGTTTCAAAAATACACTATTTTTTCATTTCGATTCTATTCACAAGGTTTTAAGCAATCTTGGGAAACAACGAGCGTGAGTTTGACAAGTGTTGAATTTAAACAAATGAACACATATAAGAAACTACTAGGACGCTAAACTCGAGTCCTTAAAAGATCAAATGCTTTTTTTATTTCAAAAGTACACTATTTTTTCATTTGGAGTCTATTAGCAAGGTTTTAAGCAATCGGTGGATAAAACGAGCGTGAGTTTGACAAGTTGTGAATTTAAACAAATGAACACATATAAGACACTACTAGGACACTAAACACGAGTCCTTAAAAGATCAAATGCTTTTTTTTGTTTGAAAAGTACACTATTTTTTCATTTGGAGTCTATTCACAAGGTTTTAAGCAATCGGTGGATAAAACGAGCGTGAGTTTGACAAGTTGTGAATTTAAACAAATGAACACATATAAGACACTACTAGGACACTAAACACGAGTCCTTAAAAGATCAAATGCTTTTTTTTGTTTGAAAAGTACACTATTTTTTCATTTGGAGTCTATTCACAAGGTTTTAAGCAATCGTTGGATAAAACGAACGTGAGTTTGACATGTTTTGAATTTAAACAAATGAACACATATAAGACACTACTAGGACGCTAAACTCGAGTCCTTAAAAGATCAAATGCTTTTTTTGTTTCAAAAGTACACTATTTTTTCATTTGGAGTCTATTCACAAGGTTTTAAGCAATCGGTGGATAAAACGAGCGTGAGTTTGACAAGTTTTGAATTTTAACAAATGAACACATATAAGACACTACTAGGACACTAAACACGAGTCCTTAAAAGATCAAATGCTTTTTTTTGTTTGAAAAGTACACTATTTTTTCATTTGGAGTCTATTCACAAGGTTTTAAGCAATCGTTGGATAAAACGAGCGTGAGTTTGACAAGTTTTGAATTTAAACAAATGAACACATATAAGACACTACTAGGACACTAAACACGAGTCCTTAAAAGATCAAATGCTTTTTTTTGTTTGAAAAGTCAACTATTTTTTCATTTGGAGTCTATTCACAAGGTTTTAAGCAATCGTTGGATAAAACGAGCGTGAGTTTGACATGTTTTGAATTTAAACAAATGAACACATATAAGACACTACTAGGACGCTAAACTCGAGTCCTTAAAAGATCAAATGCTTTTTTTGTTTCAAAAGTACACTATTTTTTCATTTCGAGTCTAGTCACATGGTTTTAAGCAATCCTGGGATACAACGAGCGTGAGTTTTACAAGTGTTGAATTTAAACAAATGAACACATATAAGACACTACTAGGACGGTAAACACGAGTCCTTAAAAGATCAAATGCTTTTTTTGTTTCAAAAGTACACTATTTTTTCATTTCGAGTGTATTCACAAGGTTTTAAGCAATCGTTGGATAAAACGAGCGTGAGTTTGACAAGTTTTGAATTTAAACAAATGAACACATATAAGACACTACAACGACGCTAAACTCGAGTCCTTAAAAGATCAAATGCTTTTTTTGTTTCAAAAGTACACTATTTTTTCATTTCGAGTGTATTCACAAGGTTTTAAGCAATCGTTGGATAAAACGAGCGTGAGTTTGACAAGTTTTGAATTTAAACAAATGAACACATATAAGACACTACAACGACGCTAAACTCGAGTCCTTAAAAGATCAAATGCTTTTTTTATTTCAAAAGTACACTATTTTTTCATTTCGAGTCTATTCACAAGGTTTTAAGCAATCGTTGGATAAAACGAGCGTGAGTTTGACAAGTTTTGAATTTAAACAAATGAACACATATAAGACACTACTAGGACGCTAAACTCGAGACCTTAAAATATCAAATGCTTTTTTTGTTTCAAAAATACACTATTTTTTCATTTGGAGTCTATTCACAAGGTTTCAAGCAATCTTGGGATACAACGAGCGTGACTTTGACAAGTTTTGAATTTAAACAAATGAACACATATAAGACACTTCTAGGACGCTAAACTCGAGACCTTAAAAGATCAAATGCTTTTTTTGTTTCAAAAATACACAATTTTTTCATTTCGAGTCTATTCACAAGGTTTTAAGCAATCTTGGGATACAACGAGCGTGAGTTTGACAAGTTTTGAATTTAAACAAATGAACACATATAAGACACTTCTAGGACGCTAAACTCGAGTCCTTAAAAGATCAAATGCTTTTTTTATTTCAAAAGTACACTATTTTTTCATTTGGTGTCTATTCACAAGGTTTTAAGCAATCGTTGGATAAAACGAGCGTGAGTTTGACAAGTTTTGAATTTAAACAAATGAACACATATAAGACACTACAAGGACGCTAAACTCGATTCCTTAAAAGATCAAATGCTTTTTTTATTTCAAAAGTACACTACTTTTTCATTTCGAGTCTATTCACAAGGTTTTAAGCAATCGTTGGATAAAACGAGCGCGAGTTTGACAAGTTTTGAATTTAAACAAATGAACACATATAAGACACTACTAGGACGCTAAACTCGAGAGCTTAAAATATCAAATGCTTTTTTTGTTTCAAAAATACACTATTTTTTCATTTGGAGTCTATTCACAAGGTTTTAAGCAATCGGTGGATAAAACGAGCGTGAGTTTGACAAGTTTTGAATTTAAACAAATGAACACATATAAGACACTACTAGGACACTAAACACGAGTCCTTAAAAGATCAAATGCTTTTTTTTGTTTGAAAAGTACACTATTTTTTTCATTTGGAGTCTATTCACAAGGTTTTAAGCAATCGTTGGATAAAACGAGCGTGAGTTTGACAAGTTTTGAATTTAAACAAATGAACACATATAAGACACTACTAGGACACTAAACACGAGTCCTTAAAAGATCAAATGCTTTTTTTTGTTTGAAAAGTCAACTATTTTTTCATTTGGAGTCTATTCACAAGGTTTTAAGCAATCGTTGGATAAAACGAGCGTGAGTTTGACATGTTTTGAATTTAAACAAATGAACACATATAAGACACTACTAGGACGCTAAACTCGAGTCCTTAAAAGATCAAATGCTTTTTTTGTTTCAAAAGTACACTATTTTTTCATTTGGTGTCTATTCACAAGGTTTTAAGCAATCGTTGGATAAAACGAGCGTGAGTTTGACAAGTTTTGAATTTAAACAAATGAACACATATAAGACACTACTAGGACGCTAAACACGAGTCCTTAAAAGATCAAATGCTTTTTTTGTTTCAAAAGTACACTATTTTTTCATTTCGAGTGTATTCACAAGGTTTTAAGCAATCGTTGGATAAAACGAGCGTGAGTTTGACATGTTTTGAATTTAAACAAATGAACACATATAAGACACTACTAGGACGCTAAACTCGAGTCCTTAAAAGATCAAATGCTTTTTTTGTTTCAAAAGTACACTATTTTTTCATTTGGTGTCTATTCACAAGGTTTTAAGCAATCGTTGGGATACAACGAGCGTGAGTTTGACAAGTTTTGAATTTAAACAAATGAACACATATAAGACACTTCTAGGACGCTAAACTCGAGACCTTAAAAGATCAAATGCTTTTTTTGTTTCAAAAATACACTATTTTTTCATTTCGAGTCTATTCACAAGGTTTTAAGCAATCTTGGGATACAACGAGCGTGAGTTTGACAAGTTTTGAATTTAAACAAATGAACACATATAAGACACTTCTAGGACGCTAAACTCGAGTCCTTAAAAGATCAAATGCTTTTTTTATTTCAAAAGTACACTATTTTTTCATTTCGAGTGTATTCACAAGGTTTTCAGCAATCGTTGGATAAAACGAGCGTGAGTTTGACATGTTTTGAATTTAAACAAATGAACACATATAAGACACTTCTACGACGCTAAACTCGAGTCCTTAAAAGATCAAATGCTTTTTTTGTTTCAAAAGTACACTATTTTTTCATTTCGAGTGTATTCACAAGGTTTTAAGCAATCGTTGGATAAAACGAGCGTGAGTTTGACATGTTTTGAATTTAAACAAATGATCACATATAAGACACTACTAGGACGCTAAACTCGAGTCCTTAAAATATCAAATGCTTTTTTTGTTTCAAAAATACACTATTTTTTCATTTGGAGTCTATTCACAAGGTTTCAAGCAATCTTGGGATACAACGAGCGTGAGTTTGACAAGTTTTGAATTTAAACAAATGAACACATATAAGACACTTCTAGGACGCTAAACTCGAGACCTTAAAAGATCAAATGCTTTTTTTGTTTCAAAAATACACTATTTTTTCATTTCGAGTCTATTCACAAGGTTTTAAGCAATCTTGGGATACAACGAGCGTGAGTTTGACAAGTTTTGAATTTAAACAAATGAACACATATAAGACACTTCTAGGACGCTAAACTCGAGTCCTTAAAAGATCAAATGCTTTTTTTATTTCAAAAGTACACTATTTTTTCATTTGGTGTCTATTCACAAAGTTTTAAGCAATCGTTGGATAAAACGAGCGGGAGTTTGACAAGTTTTGAATTTAAACAAATGAACACATATAAGACACTACAAGGACGCTAAACTCGATTCCTTAAAAGATCAAATGCTTTTTTTATTTCAAAAGTACACTACTTTTTCATTTCGAGTCTATTCACAAGGTTTTAAGCAATCGTTGGATAAAACGAGCGCGAGTTTGACAAGTTTTGAATTTAAACAAATGAACACATATAAGACACTACTAGGACGCTAAACTCGAGACCTTAAAATATCAAATGCTTTTTTTGTTTCAAAAATACACTATTTTTTCATTTGGAGTCTATTCACAAGGTTTTAAGCAATCGGTGGATAAAACGAGCGTGAGTTTGACAAGTTTTGAATTTAAACAAATGAACACATATAAGACACTACTAGGACACTAAACACGAGTCCTTAAAAGATCAAATGCTTTTTTTTGTTTGAAAAGTACACTATTTTTTCATTTGGAGTCTATTCACAAGGTTTTAAGCAATCGTTGGATAAAACGAGCGTGAGTTTGACAAGTTTTGAATTTAAACAAATGAACACATATAAGACACTACTAGGACACTAAACACGAGTCCTTAAAAGATCAAATGCTTTTTTTTGTTTGAAAAGTCAACTATTTTTTCATTTGGAGTCTATTCACAAGGTTTTAAGCAATCGTTGGATAAAACGAGCGTGAGTTTGACATGTTTTGAATTTAAACAAATGAACACATATAAGACACTACTAGGACGCTAAACTCGAGTCCTTAAAAGATCAAATGCTTTTTTTGTTTCAAAAGTACACTATTTTTTCATTTGGTGTCTATTCACAAGGTTTTAAGCAATCGTTGGATAAAACGAGCATGAGTTTGACAAGTTTTGAATTTAAACAAATGAACACATATAAGACACTACTAGGACGCTAAACGCGAGTCCTTAAAAGATCAAATGCTTTTTTTGTTTCAAAAGTACACTATTTTTTCATTTCGAGTGTATTCACAAGGTTTTAAGCAATCGTTGGATAAAACGAGCGTGAGTTTGACAAGTTTTGAATTTAAACAAATGAACACATATAAGACACTTCTAGGACGCTAAACTCAAGACCTTAAAAGATCAAATGCTTTTTTTGTTTCAAAAATACACTATTTTTTCATTTCGAGTCTATTCACAAGGTTTTAAGCAATCTTGGGATACAACGAGCGTGAGTTTGACAAGTTTTGAATTTAAACAAATGAACACATATAAGACACTTCTAGGACGCTAAACTCGAGTCCTTAAAAGATCAAATGCTTTTTTTATTTCAAAAGTACACTATTTTTTCATTTCGAGTGTATTCACAAGGTTTTCAGCAATCGTTGGATAAAACGAGCGTGAGTTTGACATGTTTTGAATTTAAACAAATGAACACATATAAGACACTTCTACGACGCTAAACTCGAGTCCTTAAAAGATCAAATGCTTTTTTTGTTTCAAAAGTACACTATTTTTTCATTTCGAGTGTATTCACAAGGTTTTAAGCAATCGTTGGATAAAACGAGCGTGAGTTTGACATGTTTTGAATTTAAACAAATGATCACATATAAGACACTACTAGGACGCTAAACTCGAGTCCTTAAAATATCAAATGCTTTTTTTGTTTCAAAAATACACTATTTTTTCATTTGGAGTCTATTCACAAGGTTTCAAGCAATCTTGGGATACAACGAGCGTGAGTTTGACAAGTTTTGAATTTAAACAAATGAACACATATAAGACACTTCTAGGACGCTAAACTCGAGACCTTAAAAGATCAAATGCTTTTTTTGTTTCAAAAATACACTATTTTTTCATTTCGAGTCTATTCACAAGGTTTTAAGCAATCTTGGGATACAACGAGCGTGAGTTTGACAAGTTTTGAATTTAAACAAATGAACACATATAAGACACTTCTAGGACGCTAAACTCGAGTCCTTAAAAGATCAAATGCTTTTTTTATTTCAAAAGTACACTATTTTTTCATTTGGTGTCTATTCACAAAGTTTTAAGCAATCGTTGGATAAAACGAGCGGGAGTTTGACAAGTTTTGAATTTAAACAAATGAACACATATAAGACACTACAAGGACGCTAAACTCGATTCCTTAAAAGATCAAATGCTTTTTTTATTTCAAAAGTACACTACTTTTTCATTTCGAGTCTATTCACAAGGTTTTAAGCAATCGTTGGATAAAACGAGCGCGAGTTTGACAAGTTTTGAATTTAAACAAATGAACACATATAAGACACTACTAGGACGCTAAACTCGAGACCTTAAAATATCAAATGCTTTTTTTGTTTCAAAAATACACTATTTTTTCATTTGGAGTCTATTCACAAGGTTTTAAGCAATCGGTGGATAAAACGAGCGTGAGTTTGACAAGTTTTGAATTTAAACAAATGAACACATATAAGACACTACTAGGACACTAAACACGAGTCCTTAAAAGATCAAATGCTTTTTTTTGTTTGAAAAGTACACTATTTTTTCATTTGGAGTCTATTCACAAGGTTTTAAGCAATCGTTGGATAAAACGAGCGTGAGTTTGACAAGTTTTGAATTTAAACAAATGAACACATATAAGACACTACTAGGACACTAAACACGAGTCCTTAAAAGATCAAATGCTTTTTTTTGTTTGAAAAGTCAACTATTTTTTCATTTGGAGTCTATTCACAAGGTTTTAAGCAATCGTTGGATAAAACGAGCGTGAGTTTGACATGTTTTGAATTTAAACAAATGAACACATATAAGACACTACTAGGACGCTAAACTCGAGTCCTTAAAAGATCAAATGCTTTTTTTGTTTCAAAAGTACACTATTTTTTCATTTGGTGTCTATTCACAAGGTTTTAAGCAATCGTTGGATAAAACGAGCGTGAGTTTGACAAGTTTTGAATTTAAACAAATGAACACATATAAGACACTACTAGGACGCTAAACACGAGTCCTTAAAAGATCAAATGCTTTTTTTGTTTCAAAAGTACACTATTTTTTCATTTCGAGTGTATTCACAAGGTTTTAAGCAATCGTTGGATAAAACGAGCGTGAGTTTGACATGTTTTGAATTTAAACAAATGAACACATATAAGACACTACTAGGACGCTAAACTCGAGTCCTTAAAAGATCAAATGCTTTTTTTGTTTCAAAAGTACACTATTTTTTCATTTGGTGTCTATTCACAAGGTTTTAAGCAATCGTTGGATAAAACGAGCGTGAGTTTGACAAGTTTTGAATTTAAACAAATGAACACATATAAGACACTACTAGGACACTAAACACGAGTCCTTAAAAGATCAAATGCTTTTTTTTGTTTGAAAAGTCAACTATTTTTTCATTTGGAGTCTATTCACAAGGTTTTAAGCAATCGTTGGATAAAACGAGCGTGAGTTTGACATGTTTTGAATTTAAACAAATGAACACATATAAGACACTACTAGGACGCTAAACTCGAGTCCTTAAAAGATCAAATGCTTTTTTTGTTTCAAAAGTACACTATTTTTTCATTTGGTGTCTATTCACAAGGTTTTAAGCAATCGTTGGATAAAACGAGCATGAGTTTGACAAGTTTTGAATTTAAACAAATGAACACATATAAGACACTACTAGGACGCTAAACGCGAGTCCTTAAAAGATCAAATGCTTTTTTTGTTTCAAAAGTACACTATTTTTTCATTTCGAGTGTATTCACAAGGTTTTAAGCAATCGTTGGATAAAACGAGCGTGAGTTTGACAAGTTTTGAATTTAAACAAATGAACACATATAAGACACTACAACGACGCTAAACTCGACTCCTTAAAAGATCAAATGCTTTTTTTATTTCAAAAGTACACTATTTTTTCATTTCGAGTCTATTCACAAGGTTTTAAGCAATCGTTGGATAAAACGAGCGTGAGTTTGACAAGTTTTGAATTTAAACAAATGAACACATATAAGACACTACTAGGACGCTAAACTCGAGACCTTAAAATATCAAATGCTTTTTTTGTTTCAAAAATACACTATTTTTTCATTTGGAGTCTATTCACTAGGTTTCAAGCAATCTTGGGATACAACGAGCGTGAGTTTGACAAGTTTTGAATTTAAACAAATGAACACATATAAGACACTTCTAGGACGCTAAACTCGAGACCTTAAAAGATCAAATGCTTTTTTTGTTTCAAAAATACACTATTTTTTCATTTCGAGTCTATTCACAAGGTTTTAAGCAATCTTGGGATACAACGAGCGTGAGTTTGACAAGTTTTGAATTTAAACAAATGAACACATATAAGACACTTCTAGGACGCTAAACTCGAGTCCTTAAAAGATCAAATGCTTTTTTTATTTCAAAAGTACACTATTTTTTCATTTCGAGTGTATTCACAAGGTTTTAAGCAATCGTTGGATAAAACGAGCGTGAGTTTGACATGTTTTGAATTTAAACAAATGAACACATATAAGACACTTCTAGGACGCTAAACTCGAGTCCTTAAAAGATCAAATGCTTTTTTTATTTCAAAAGTACACTATTTTTTCATTTGGTGTCTATTCACAAGGTTTTAAGCAATCGTTGGATAAAACGAGCATGAGTTTGACAAGTTTTGAATTTAAACAAATGAACACATATAAGACACTACTAGGACGCTAAACTCGAGACCTTAAAATATCAAATGCTTTTTTTGTTTCAAAAATACACTATTTTTTCATTTGGAGTCTATTCACAAGGTTTCAAGCAATCTTGGGATACAACGAGCGTGAGTTTGACAAGTTTTGAATTTAAACAAATGAACACATATAAGACACTTCTAGGACGCTAAACTCGAGACCTTAAAATATCAAATGCTTTTTTTGTTTCAAAAATACACTATTTTTTCATTTGGAGTCTATTCACAAGGTTTTAAGCAATCGGTGGATAAAACGAGCGTGAGTTTGACAAGTTTTGAATTTAAACAAATGAACACATATAAGACACTACTAGGACGCTAAACTCGAGTCCTTAAAAGATCAAATGCTTTTTTTGTTTCAAAAGTACACTATTTTTTCATTTGGTGTCTATTCACAAGGTTTTAAGCAATCGTTGGATAAAACGAGCGTGAGTTTGACAAGTTTTGAATTTAAACAAATGAACACATATAAGACACTACTAGGACGCTAAACACGAGTCCTTAAAAGATCAAATGCTTTTTTTATTTCAAAAGTACACTACTTTTTCATTTCGAGTCTATTCACAAGGTTTTAAGCAATCGTTGGATAAAACGAGCGCGAGTTTGACAAGTTTTGAATTTAAACAAATGAACACATATAAGACACTACTAGGACGCTAAACTCGAGACCTTAAAATATCAAATGCTTTTTTTGTTTCAAAAATACACTATTTTTTCATTTGGAGTCTATTCACAAGGTTTTAAGCAATCGGTGGATAAAACGAGCGTGAGTTTGACAAGTTTTGAATTTAAACAAATGAACACATATAAGACACTACTAGGACGCTAAACTCGAGTCCTTAAAAGATCAAATGCTTTTTTTGTTTCAAAAGTACACTATTTTTTCATTTGGTGTCTATTCACAAGGTTTTAAGCAATCGTTGGATAAAACGAGCGTGAGTTTGACAAGTTTTGAATTTAAACAAATGAACACATATAAGACACTACTAGGACGCTAAACACGAGTCCTTAAAAGATCAAATGCTTTTTTTGTTTCAAAAGTACACTATTTTTTCATTTCGAGTGTATTCACAAGGTTTTAAGCAATCGTTGGATAAAACGAGCGTGAGTTTGACAAGTTTTGAATTTAAACAAATGAACACATATAAGAGACTACAACGACGCTAAACTCGAGTCCTTAAAAGATCAAATGCTTTTTTTATTTCAAAAGTACACTATTTTTTCATTTCGAGTCTATTCACAAGGTTTTAAGCAATCGTTGGATAAAACGAGCGTGAGTTTGACAAGTTTTGAATTTAAACAAATGAACACATATAAGACACTACTAGGACGCTAAACTCGAGACCTTAAAATATCAAATGCTTTTTTTGTTTCAAAAATACACTATTTTTTCATTTGGAGTCTATTCACAAGGTTTCAAGCAATCTTGGGATACAACGAGCGTGAGTTTGACAAGTTTTGAATTTAAACAAATGAACACATATAAGACACTTCTAGGACGCTAAACTCGAGACCTTAAAAGATCAAATGCTTTTTTTGTTTCAAAAATACACTATTTTTTCATTTCGAGTCTATTCACAAGGTTTTAAGCAATCTTGGGATACAACGAGCGTGAGTTTGACAAGTTTTGAATTTAAACAAATGAACACATATAAGACACTTCTAGGACGCTAAACTCGAGACCTTAAAAGATCAAATGCTTTTTTTGTTTCAAAAATACACTATTTTTTCATTTCGAGTCTATTCACAAGGTTTTAAGCAATCTTGGGATACAACGAGCGTGAGTTTGACAAGTTTTGAATTTAAACAAATGAACACATATAAGACACTTCTAGGACGCTAAACTCGAGTCCTTAAAAGATCAAATGCTTTTTTTATTTCAAAAGTACACTATTTTTTCATTTGGTGTCTATTCACAAGGTTTTAAGCAATCGTTGGATAAAACGAGCGTGAGTTTGACAAGTTTTGAATTTAAACAAATGAACACATATAAGACACTACAAGGATGCTAAACTCGATTCCTTAAAAGATCAAATGCTTTTTTTATTTCAAAAGTACACTACTTTTTCATTTCGAGTCTATTCACAAGGTTTTAAGCAATCGTTGGATAAAACGAGCGCGAGTTTGACAAGTTTTGAATTTAAACAAATGAACACATATAAGACACTACTAGGACGCTAAACTCGAGACCTTAAAATATCAAATGCTTTTTTTGTTTCAAAAATACACTATTTTTTCATTTGGAGTCTATTCACAAGGTTTTAAGCAATCGGTGGATAAAACGAGCGTGAGTTTGACAAGTTTTGAATTTAAACAAATGAACACATATAAGACACTACTAGGACACTAAACACGAGTCCTTAAAAGATCAAATGCTTTTTTTTGTTTGAAAAGTACACTATTTTTTCATTTGGAGTCTATTCACAAGGTTTTAAGCAATCGTTGGATAAAACGAGCGTGAGTTTGACAAGTTTTGAATTTAAACAAATGAACACATATAAGACACTACTAGGACACTAAACACGAGTCCTTAAAAGATCAAATGCTTTTTTTTGTTTGAAAAGTCAACTATTTTTTCATTTGGAGTCTATTCACAAGGTTTTAAGCAATCGTTGGATAAAACGAGCGTGAGTTTGACATGTTTTGAATTTAAACAAATGAACACATATAAGACACTACTAGGACACTAAACACGAGTCCTTAAAAGATCAAATGCTTTTTTTTGTTTGAAAAGTCAACTATTTTTTCATTTGGAGTCTATTCACAAGGTTTCAAGCAATCTTGGGATACAACGAGCGTGAGTTTGACAAGTTTTGAATTTAAACAAATGAACACATATAAGACACTTCTAGGACGCTAAACTCGAGACCTTAAAAGATCAAATGCTTTTTTTGTTTCAAAAATACACTATTTTTTCATTTCGAGTCTATTCACAAGGTTTTAAGCAATCTTGGGATACAACGAGCGTGAGTTTGACAAGTTTTGAATTTAAACAAATGAACACATATAAGACACTTCTAGGACGCTAAACTCGAGTCCTTAAAAGATCAAATGCTTTTTTTATTTCAAAAGTACACTATTTTTTCATTTGGTGTCTATTCACAAGGTTTTAAGCAATCGTTGGATAAAACGAGCGGGAGTTTGACAAGTTTTGAATTTAAACAAATGAACACATATAAGACACTACAAGGATGCTAAACTCGATTCCTTAAAAGATCAAATGCTTTTTTTATTTCAAAAGTACACTACTTTTTCATTTCGAGTCTATTCACAAGGTTTTAAGCAATCGTTGGATAAAACGAGCGCGAGTTTGACAAGTTTTGAATTTAAACAAATGAACACATATAAGACACTACTAGGACGCTAAACTCGAGACCTTAAAATATCAAATGCTTTTTTTGTTTCAAAAATACACTATTTTTTCATTTGGAGTCTATTCACAAGGTTTTAAGCAATCGGTGGATAAAACGAGCGTGAGTTTGACAAGTTTTGAATTTAAACAAATGAACACATATAAGACACTACTAGGACACTAAACACGAGTCCTTAAAAGATCAAATGCTTTTTTTTGTTTGAAAAGTACACTATTTTTTCATTTGGAGTCTATTCACAAGGTTTTAAGCAATCGTTGGATAAAACGAGCGTGAGTTTGACAAGTTTTGAAATTAAACAAATGAACACATATAAGACACTACTAGGACACTAAACACGAGTCCTTAAAAGATCAAATGCTTTTTTTTGTTTGAAAAGTCAACTATTTTTTCATTTGGAGTCTATTCACAAGGTTTTAAGCAATCGTTGGATAAAACGAGCGTGAGTTTGACATGTTTTGAATTTAAACAAATGAACACATATAAGACACTACTAGGACACTAAACACGAGTCCTTAAAAGATCAAATGCTTTTTTTTGTTTGAAAAGTCAACTATTTTTTCATTTGGAGTCTATTCACAAGGTTTTAAGCAATCGTTGGATAAAACGAGCGTGAGTTTGACATGTTTTGAATTTAAACAAATGAACACATATAAGACACTACTAGGACGCTAAACTCGAGTCCTTAAAAGATCAAATGCTTTTTTTGTTTCAAAAGTACACTATTTTTTCATTTGGTGTCTATTCACAAGGTTTTAAGCAATCGTTGGATAAAACGAGCGTGAGTTTGACAAGTTTTGAATTTAAACAAATGAACACATATAAGACACTACTAGGACGCTAAACACGAGTCCTTAAAAGATCAAATGCTTTTTTTGTTTCAAAAGTACACTATTTTTTCATTTCGAGTGTATTCACAAGGTTTTAAGCAATCGTTGGATAAAACGAGCGTGAGTTTGACATGTTTTGAATTTAAACAAATTAACACATATAAGACACTACTAGGACACTAAACACGAGTCCTTAAAAGATCAAATGCTTTTTTTTGTTTGAAAAGTCAACTATTTTTTCATTTGGAGTCTATTCACAAGGTTTTAAGCAATCGTTGGATAAAACGAGCGTGAGTTTGACATGTTTTGAATTTAAACAAATGAACACATATAAGACACTACTAGGACGCTAAACTCGAGTCCTTAAAAGATCAAATGCTTTTTTTGTTTCAAAAGTACACTATTTTTTCATTTGGTGTCTATTCACAAGGTTTTAAGCAATCGTTGGATAAAACGAGCGTGAGTTTGACAAGTTTTGAATTTAAACAAATGAACACATATAAGACACTACTAGGACGCTAAACACGAGTCCTTAAAAGATCAAATGCTTTTTTTGTTTCAAAAGTACACTATTTTTTCATTTCGAGTGTATTCACAAGCTTTTAAGCAATCGTTGGATAAAACGAGCGTGAGTTTGACAAGTTTTGAATTTAAACAAATGAACACATATAAGACACTACAACGACGCTAAACTGGAGTCCTTAAAAGATCAAATGCTTTTTTTATTTCAAAAGTACACTACTTTTTCATTTCGAGTCTATTCACAAGGTTTTAAGCAATCGTTGGATAAAACGAGCGTGAGTTTGACAAGTTTTGAATTTAAACAAATGAACACATATAAGACACTACAACGACGCTAAACTCGAGTCCTTAAAAGATCAAATGCTTTTTTTATTTCAAAAGTACACTATTTTTTCATTTCGAGTCTATTCACAAGGTTTTAAGCAATCGTTGGATAAAACGAGCGTGAGTTTGACAAGTTTTGAATTTAAACAAATGAACACATATAAGACACTACTAGGACGCTAAACTCGAGACCTTAAAATATCAAATGCTTTTTTTGTTTCAAAAATACACTATTTTTTCATTTGGAGTCTATTCACAAGGTTTCAAGCAATCTTGGGATACAACGAGCGTGAGTTTGACAAGTTTTGAATTTAAACAAATGAACACATATAAGACACTTCTAGGACGCTAAACTCGAGACCTTAAAAGATCAAATGCTTTTTTTGTTTCAAAAATACACTATTTTTTCATTTCGAGTCTATTCACAAGGTTTTAAGCAATCTTGGGATACAACGAGCGTGAGTTTGACAAGTTTTGAATTTAAACAAATGAACACATATAAGACACTTCTAGGACGCTAAACTCGAGTCCTTAAAAGATCAAATGCTTTTTTTATTTCAAAAGTACACTATTTTTTCATTTGGTGTCTATTCACAAGGTTTTAAGCAATCGTTGGATAAAACGAGCGTGAGTTTGACAAGTTTTGAATTTAAACAAATGAACACATATAAGACACTACAAGGACGCTAAACTCGATTCCTTAAAAGATCAAATGCTTTTTTTATTTCAAAAGTACACTACTTTTTCATTTCGAGTCTATTCACAAGGTTTTAAGCAATCGTTGGATAAAACGAGCGCGAGTTTGACAAGTTTTGAATTTAAACAAATGAACACATATAAGACACTACTAGGACGCTAAACTCGAGACCTTAAAATATCAAATGCTTTTTTTGTTTCAAAAATACACTATTTTTTCATTTGGAGTCTATTCACAAGGTTTTAAGCAATCGGTGGATAAAACGAGCGTGAGTTTGACAAGTTTTGAATTTAAACAAATGAACACATATAAGACACTACTAGGACACTAAACACGAGTCCTTAAAAGATCAAATGCTTTTTTTTGTTTGAAAAGTACACTATTTTTTCATTTGGAGTCTATTCACAAGGTTTTAAGCAATCGTTGGATAAAACGAGCGTGAGTTTGACAAGTTTTGAATTTAAACAAATGAACACATATAAGACACTACTAGGACACTAAACACGAGTCCTTAAAAGATCAAATGCTTTTTTTTGTTTGAAAAGTCAACTATTTTTTCATTTGGAGTCTATTCACAAGGTTTTAAGCAATCGTTGGATAAAACGAGCGTGAGTTTGACATGTTTTGAATTTAAACAAATTAACACATATAAGACACTACTAGGACACTAAACACGAGTCCTTAAAAGATCAAATGCTTTTTTTTGTTTGAAAAGTCAACTATTTTTTCATTTGGAGTCTATTCACAAGGTTTTAAGCAATCGTTGGATAAAACGAGCGTGAGTTTGACATGTTTTGAATTTAAACAAATGAACACATATAAGACACTACTAGGACGCTAAACTCGAGTCCTTAAAAGATCAAATGCTTTTTTTGTTTCAAAAGTACACTATTTTTTCATTTGGTGTCTATTCACAAGGTTTTAAGCAATCGTTGGATAAAACGAGCGTGAGTTTGACAAGTTTTGAATTTAAACAAATGAACACATATAAGACACTACTAGGACGCTAAACACGAGTCCTTAAAAGA
Organism: Crataegus laevigata; assembly: GCA_963580275.1. Lineage (NCBI taxonomy): Eukaryota > Viridiplantae > Streptophyta > Magnoliopsida > Rosales > Rosaceae > Crataegus > Crataegus laevigata. The sequence goes on from OY756945.1 coordinate 23,511,377, forward strand.
TCAAATGCTTTTTTTGTTTCAAAAGTACACTATTTTTTCATTTCGAGTGTATTCACAAGGTTTTAAGCAATCGTTGGATAAAACGAGCGTGAGTTTGACAAGTTTTGAATTTAAACAAATGAACACATATAAGACACTACAACGACGCTAAACTCGAGTCCTTAAAAGATCAAATGCTTTTTTTATTTCAAAAGTACACTATTTTTTCATTTCGAGTCTATTCACAAGGTTTTAAGCAATCGTTGGATAAAACGAGCGTGAGTTTGACAAGTTTTGAATTTAAACAAATGAACACATATAAGACACTACTAGGACGCTAAACTCGAGACCTTAAAATATCAAATGCTTTTTTTGTTTCAAAAATACACTATTTTTTCATTTGGAGTCTATTCACAAGGTTTCAAGCAATCTTGGGATACAACGAGCGTGAGTTTGACAAGTTTTGAATTTAAACAAATGAACACATATAAGACACTTCTAGGACGCTAAACTCGAGACCTTAAAAGATCAAATGCTTTTTTTGTTTCAAAAATACACTATTTTTTCATTTCGAGTCTATTCACAAGGTTTTAAGCAATCTTGGGATACAACGAGCGTGAGTTTGACAAGTTTTGAATTTAAACAAATGAACACATATAAGACACTACTAGGACACTAAACACGAGTCCTTAAAAGATCAAATGCTTTTTTTTGTTTGAAAAGTCAACTATTTTTTCATTTGGAGTCTATTCACAAGGTTTTAAGCAATCGTTGGATAAAACGAGCGTGAGTTTGACATGTTTTGAATTTAAACAAATTAACACATATAAGACACTACTAGGACACTAAACACGAGTCCTTAAAAGATCAAATGCTTTTTTTTGTTTGAAAAGTCAACTATTTTTTCATTTGGAGTCTATTCACAAGGTTTTAAGCAATCGTTGGATAAAACGAGCGTGAGTTTGACATGTTTTGAATTTAAACAAATGAACACATATAAGACACTACTAGGACGCTAAACTCGAGTCCTTAAAAGATCAAATGCTTTTTTTGTTTCAAAAGTACACTATTTTTTCATTTGGTGTCTATTCACAAGGTTTTAAGCAATCGTTGGATAAAACGAGCGTGAGTTTGACAAGTTTTGAATTTAAACAAATGAACACATATAAGACACTACTAGGACGCTAAACACGAGTCCTTAAAAGATCAAATGCTTTTTTTGTTTCAAAAGTACACTATTTTTTCATTTCGAGTGTATTCACAAGGTTTTAAGCAATCGTTGGATAAAACGAGCGTGAGTTTGACAAGTTTTGAATTTAAACAAATGAACACATATAAGACACTACAACGACGCTAAACTCGAGTCCTTAAAAGATCAAATGCTTTTTTTATTTCAAAAGTACACTATTTTTTCATTTCGAGTCTATTCACAAGGTTTTAAGCAATCGTTGGATAAAACGAGCGTGAGTTTGACAAGTTTTGAATTTAAACAAATGAACACATATAAGACACTACTAGGACGCTAAACTCGAGACCTTAAAATATCAAATGCTTTTTTTGTTTCAAAAATACACTATTTTTTCATTTGGAGTCTATTCACAAGGTTTCAAGCAATCTTGGGATACAACGAGCGTGAGTTTGACAAGTTTTGAATTTAAACAAATGAACACATATAAGACACTTCTAGGACGCTAAACTCGAGACCTTAAAAGATCAAATGCTTTTTTTGTTTCAAAAATACACTATTTTTTCATTTCGATTCTATTCACAAGGTTTTAAGCAATCTTGGGATACAACGAGCGTGAGTTTGACAAGTTTTGAATTTAAACAAATGAACACATATAAGACACTTCTAGGACGCTAAACTCGAGTCCTTAAAAGATCAAATGCTTTTTTTATTTCAAAAGTACACTATTTTTTCATTTGGTGTCTATTCACAAGGTTTTAAGCAATCGTTGGATAAAACGAGCGTGAGTTTGACAAGTTTTGAATTTAAACAAATGAACACATATAAGACACTACAAGGACGCTAAACTCGATTCCTTAAAAGATCAAATGCTTTTTTTATTTCAAAAGTACACTACTTTTTCATTTCGAGTCTATTCACAAGGTTTTAAGCAATCGTTGGATAAAACGAGCGCGAGTTTGACAAGTTTTGAATTTAAACAAATGAACACATATAAGACACTACTAGGACGCTAAACTCGAGACCTTAAAAGATCAAATGCTTTTTTTGTTTCAAAAATACACTATTTTTTCATTTCGAGTCTATTCACAAGGTTTTAAGCAATCTTGGGATACAACGAGCGTGAGTTTGACAAGTTTTGAATTTAAACAAATGAACACATATAAGACACTTCTAGGACGCTAAACTCGAGTCCTTAAAAGATCAAATGCTTTTTTTATTTCAAAAGTACACTATTTTTTCATTTGGTGTCTATTCACAAGGTTTTAAGCAATCGTTGGATAAAACGAGCGTGAGTTTGACAAGTTTTGAATTTAAACAAATGAACACATATAAGACACTACAAGGACGCTAAACTCGATTCCTTAAAAGATCAAATGCTTTTTTTATTTCAAAAGTACACTACTTTTTCATTTCGAGTCTATTCACAAGGTTTTAAGCAATCGTTGGATAAAACGAGCGCGAGTTTGACAAGTTTTGAATTTAAACAAATGAACACATATAAGACACTACTAGGACGCTAAACTCGAGACCTTAAAATATCAAATGCTTTTTTTGTTTCAAAAATACACTATTTTTTCATTTGGAGTCTATTCACAAGGTTTTAAGCAATCGGTGGATAAAACGAGCGTGAGTTTGACAAGTTTTGAATTTAAACAAATGAACACATATAAGACACTACTAGGACACTAAACACGAGTCCTTAAAAGATCAAATGCTTTTTTTTGTTTGAAAAGTACACTATTTTTTCATTTGGAGTCTATTCACAAGGTTTTAAGCAATCGTTGGATAAAACGAGCGTGAGTTTGACAAGTTTTGAATTTAAACAAATGAACACATATAAGACACTACTAGGACACTAAACACGAGTCCTTAAAAGATCAAATGCTTTTTTTTGTTTGAAAAGTCAACTATTTTTTCATTTGGAGTCTATTCACAAGGTTTTAAGCAATCGTTGGATAAAACGAGCGTGAGTTTGACATGTTTTGAATTTAAACAAATGAACACATATAAGACACTACTAGGACACTAAACACGAGTCCTTAAAAGATCAAATGCTTTTTTTTGTTTGAAAAGTCAACTATTTTTTCATTTGGAGTCTATTCACAAGGTTTTAAGCAATCGTTGGATAAAACGAGCGTGAGTTTGACATGTTTTGAATTTAAACAAATGAACACATATAAGACACTACTAGGACGCTAAACTCGAGTCCTTAAAAGATCAAATGCTTTTTTTGTTTCAAAAGTACACTATTTTTTCATTTGGTGTCTATTCACAAGGTTTTAAGCAATCGTTGGATAAAACGAGCGTGAGTTTGACAAGTTTTGAATTTAAACAAATGAACACATATAAGACACTACTAGGACGCTAAACACGAGTCCTTAAAAGATCAAATGCTTTTTTTGTTTCAAAAGTACACTATTTTTTCATTTCGAGTGTATTCACAAGGTTTTAAGCAATCGTTGGATAAAACGAGCGTGAGTTTGACAAGTTTTGAATTTAAACAAATGAACACATATAAGACACTACAACGACGCTAAACTCGAGTCCTTAAAAGATCAAATGCTTTTTTTATTTCAAAAGTACACTATTTTTTCATTTCGAGTCTATTCACAAGGTTTTAAGCAATCGTTGGAATAAACGAGCGTGAGTTTGACAAGTTTTGAATATAAACAAATGAACACATATAAGACACTACTAGGACGCTAAACTCGAGACCTTAAAATATCAAATGCTTTTTTTGTTTCAAAAATACACTATTTTTTCATTTCGAGTCTATTCACAAGGTTTTAAGCAATCTTGGGATACAACGAGCGTGAGTTTGACAAGTTTTGAATTTAAACAAATGAACACATATAAGACACTTCTAGGACGCTAAACTCGAGTCCTTAAAAGATCAAATGCTTTTTTTATTTCAAAAGTACACTATTTTTTCATTTGGTGTCTATTCACAAGGTTTTAAGCAATCGTTGGATAAAACGAGCGTGAGTTTGACAAGTTTTGAATTTAAACAAATGAACACATATAAGACACTACAAGGACGCTAAACTCGATTCCTTAAAAGATCAAATGCTTTTTTTATTTCAAAAGTACACTACTTTTTCATTTCGAGTCTATTCACAAGGTTTTAAGCAATCGTTGGATAAAACGAGCGCGAGTTTGACAAGTTTTGAATTTAAACAAATGAACACATATAAGACACTACTAGGACGCTAAACTCGAGACCTTAAAAGATCAAATGCTTTTTTTGTTTCAAAAATACACTATTTTTTCATTTCGAGTCTATTCACAAGGTTTTAAGCAATCTTGGGATACAACGAGCGTGAGTTTGACATGTTTTGAATTTAAACAAATGAACACATATAAGACACTACTAGGACGCTAAACTCGAGTCCTTAAAAGATCAAATGCTTTTTTTGTTTCAAAAGTACACTATTTTTTCATTTCGAGTCTATTCACAAGGTTTTAAGCAATCGTTGGATAAAACGAGCGTGAGTTTGACAAGTTTTGAATTTAAACAAATGAACACATATAAGACACTACTAGGACGCTAAACACGAGTCCTTAAAAGATCAAATGCTTTTTTTGTTTCAAAAGTACACTATTTTTTCATTTCGAGTGTATTCACAAGGTTTTAAGCAATCGTTGGATAAAACGAGCGTGAGTTTGACAAGTTTTGAATTTAAACAAATGAACACATATAAGACACTACAACGACGCTAAACTCGAGTCCTTAAAAGATCAAATGCTTTTTTTATTTCAAAAGTACACTATTTTTTCATTTCGAGTCTATTCACAAGGTTTTAAGCAATCGTTGGAATAAACGAGCGTGAGTTTGACAAGTTTTGAATATAAACAAATGAACACATATAAGACACTACTAGGACGCTAAACTCGAGACCTTAAAATATCAAATGCTTTTTTTGTTTCAAAAATACACTATTTTTTCATTTGGAGTCTATTCACAAGGTTTCAAGCAATATTGGGATACAACGAGCGTGAGTTTGACAAGTTTTGAATTTAAACAAATGAACACATATAAGACACTTCTAGGACGCTAAACTCGAGACCTTAAAAGATCAAATGCTTTTTTTGTTTCAAAAATACACTATTTTTTCATTTCGAGTCTATTCACAAGGTTTTAAGCAATCTTGGGATACAACGAGCGTGAGTTTGACAAGTTTTGAATTTAAACAAATGAACACATATAAGACACTTCTAGGACGCTAAACTCGAGTCCTTAAAAGATCAAATGCTTTTTTTATTTCAAAAGTACACTATTTTTTCATTTGGTGTCTATTCACAAGGTTTTAAGCAATCGTTGGATAAAACGAGCGTGAGTTTGACAAGTTTTGAATTTAAACAAATGAACACATATAAGACACTACAAGGACGCTAAACTCGATTCCTTAAAAGATCAAATGCTTTTTTTATTTCAAAAGTACACTACTTTTTCATTTCGAGTCTATTCACAAGGTTTTAAGCAATCGTTGGATAAAACGAGCGCGAGTTTGACAAGTTTTGAATTTAAACAAATGAACACATATAAGACACTACTAGGACGCTAAACTCGAGACCTTAAAAGATCAAATGCTTTTTTTGTTTCAAAAATACACTATTTTTTCATTTCGAGTCTATTCACAAGGTTTTAAGCAATCTTGGGATACAACGAGCGTGAGTTTGACATGTTTTGAATTTAAACAAATGAACACATATAAGACACTACTAGGACGCTAAACTCGAGTCCTTAAAAGATCAAATGCTTTTTTTGTTTCAAAAGTACACTATTTTTTCATTTGGTGTCTATTCACAAGGTTTTAAGCAATCGTTGGATAAAACGAGCGTGAGTTTGACAAGTTTTGAATTTAAACAAATGAACACATATAAGACACTACTAGGACGCTAAACACGAGTCCTTAAAAGATCAAATGCTTTTTTTGTTTCAAAAGTACACTATTTTTTCATTTCGAGTGTATTCACAAGGTTTTAAGCAATCGTTGGATAAAACGAGCGTGAGTTTGACAAGTTTTGAATTTAAACAAATGAACACATATAAGACACTACAACGACGCTAAACTCGAGTCCTTAAAAGATCAAATGCTTTTTTTATTTCAAAAGTACACTATTTTTTCATTTCGAGTCTATTCACAAGGTTTTAAGCAATCGTTGGATAAAACGAGCGTGAGTTTGACAAGTTTTGAATTTAAACAAATGAACACATATAAGACACTACTAGGACGCTAAACTCGAGACCTTAAAATATCAAATGCTTTTTTTGTTTCAAAAATACACTATTTTTTCATTTGGAGTCTATTCACAAGGTTTCAAGCAATCTTGGGATACAACGAGCGTGAGTTTGACAAGTTTTGAATTTAAACAAATGAACACATATAAGACACTTCTAGGACGCTAAACTCGAGACCTTAAAAGATCAAATGCTTTTTTTGTTTCAAAAATACACTATTTTTTCATTTCGAGTCTATTCACAAGGTTTTAAGCAATCTTGGGATACAACGAGCGTGAGTTTGACAAGTTTTGAATTTAAACAAATGAACACATATAAGACACTTCTAGGACGCTAAACTCGAGTCCTTAAAAGATCAAATGCTTTTTTTATTTCAAAAGTACACTATTTTTTCATTTGGTGTCTATTCACAAGGTTTTAAGCAATCGTTGGATAAAACGAGCGTGAGTTTGACAAGTTTTGAATTTAAACAAATGAACACATATAAGACACTACAAGGACGCTAAACTCGATTCCTTAAAAGATCAAATGCTTTTTTTATTTCAATAGTACACTACTTTTTCATTTCGAGTCTATTCACAAGGTTTTAAGCAATCGTTGGATAAAACGAGCGCGAGTTTGACAAGTTTTGAATTTAAACAAATGAACACATATAAGACACTACTAGGACGCTAAACTCGAGACCTTAAAATATCAAATGCTTTTTTTGTTTCAAAAATACACTATTTTTTCATTTGGAGTCTATTCACAAGGTTTTAAGCAATCGGTGGATAAAACGAGCGTGAGTTTGACAAGTTTTGAATTTAAACAAATGAACACATATAAGACACTACTAGGACACTAAACACGAGTCCTTAAAAGATCAAATGCTTTTTTTTGTTTGAAAAGTACACTATTTTTTCATTTGGAGTCTATTCACAAGGTTTTAAGCAATCGTTGGATAAAACGAGCGTGAGTTTGACAAGTTTTGAATTTAAACAAATGAACACATATAAGACACTACTAGGACACTAAACACGAGTCCTTAAAAGATCAAATGCTTTTTTTTGTTTGAAAAGTCAACTATTTTTTCATTTGGAGTCTATTCACAAGGTTTTAAGCAATCGTTGGATAAAACGAGCGTGAGTTTGACATGTTTTGAATTTAAACAAATGAACACATATAAGACACTACTAGGACGCTAAACTCGAGTCCTTAAAAGATCAAATGCTTTTTTTGTTTCAAAAGTACACTATTTTTTCATTTGGTGTCTATTCACAAGGTTTTAAGCAATCGTTGGATAAAACGAGCGTGAGTTTGACAAGTTTTGAATTTAAACAAATGAACACATATAAGACACTACTAGGACGTTAAACACGAGTCCTTAAAAGATCAAATGCTTTTTTTGTTTCAAAAGTACACTATTTTTTCATTTCGAGTGTATTCACAAGGTTTTAAGCAATCGTTGGATAAAACGAGCGTGAGTTTGACAAGTTTTGAATTTAAACAAATGAACACATATAAGACACTACAAGGACGCTAAACTCGAGTCCTTAAAAGATCAAATGCTTTTTTTATTTTAAAAGTACACTATTTTTTCATTTCGAGTCTATTCACAAGGTTTTAAGCAATCGTTGGATATAACGAGCGTGAGTTTGACAAGTTTTGAATTTAAACAAATGAACACATATAAGACACTACTAGGACGCTAAACTCGGGACCTTAAAATATCAAATGCTTTTTTTGTTTCAAAAATACACTATTTTTTCATTTGGAGTCTATTCACAAGGTTTCAAGCAATCTTGGGATACAACGAGCGTGAGTTTGACAAGTTTTGAATTTAAACAAATGAACACATATAAGACACTTCTAGGACGCTAAACTCGAGACCTTAAAAGATCAAATGCTTTTTTTGTTTCAAAACTACACTATTTTTTCATTTCGAGTCTATTCACAAGGTTTTAAGCAATCTTGGGATACAACGAGCGTGAGTTTGACAAGTTTTGAATTTAAACAAATGAACACATATAAGACACTTCTAGGACGCTAAACTCGAGACCTTAAAAGATCAAATGCTTTTTTTGTTTCAAAAATACACTATTTTTCATTTCGAGTCTATTCACAAGGTTTTAAGCAATCTTGGGATACAACGAGCGTGAGTTTGACAAGTTTTGAATTTAAACAAATGAACACATATAAGACCTTACTAGGAGACTAAACTCGAGGCCTTAAAAGATCAAATGCTTTTTTTGTTTCAAAAGTCCACTATTTTTTCATTTGGAGTCTATTGACAAGGTTTTAAGCAATTGTTGGATAAAACGAGCGTGAGTTTGACAAGTTTTGAATTTAAACAAATGAACACATATAAGACACTACTAGAACACTAAACACGAGTCCTTAAAATATCAAATGCTTTTTTTGTTTCAAAAGTACACTATTTTTTCATTTCGAGTGTATTCACAAGGTTTTAAGCAATCGTTGGATAAAACGAGCGTGAGTTTGACAAGTTTTGAATTTAAACAAATGAACACATATAAGACACTACTAGGACACTAAATACGAGTCCTTAAAAGATCAAATGCTTTTTTTGTTTCAAAAGTCCACTATTTTTTCATTTGGAGTCTATTAACAAGGTTTTAAGCAATCGTTGGATAAAACGAGCGTGAGTTTGACAAGTTTTGAATTTAAACAAATGAACACATATAAGACACTACTAGGACACTAAACACGAGTCCTTAAAAGATCAAATGCTTTTTTTTGTTTGAAAAGTACACTATTTTTTCATTTGGAGTCTATTCACAAGGTTTTAAGCAATCTTGGGATACAACGAGCGTGAGTTTGGCAAGTTTTGAATTTAAACAAATGAACACATATAAGACACTACTAGCACGCTAAACACGAGTCCTTAAAAGATCAAATGCTTTTTTTTGTTTGAAAAGTACACTATTTTTTCATTTGGAGTCTATTCACAAGGTTTTAAGCAATCGTTGGATAAAACGAGCGTGAGTTTAACAAGTTTTGAATTTAAACAAATGAACACATATAAGACACTACTAGGACGCTAAACACGAGTCCTTAAAAGATCAAATGCTTTTTTTGTTTCAAAAGTACACTATTTTTTCATTTGGAGTGTATTCACAAGGTTTTAAGCAATCGTTGGATAAAACGAGCGTGAGTTTGACAGGTTTTGAATTTAAACAAATGAACACATATAAGACACTACTAGGACACTAAACACGAGTCCTTAAAAGATCAAATGCTTTTTTTTGTTTCAAAAGTACACTATTTTTTCATTTGGAGTCTATTAACAAGGTTTTAAGCAATCTTGGGATACAACGAGCGTGAGTTTGGCAAGTTTTGAATTTAAACAAATGAACACATATAAGACACTACTAGGACACTAAACACGAGTCCTAAAAAGATCAAATGCTTTTTTTTGTTTGAAAAGTACACTATTTTTTCATTTCGAGTGTATTCACAAGGTTTTAAGCAATCGTTGGATAAAATGAGCGTGAGTTTGACAAGTTTTGAATTTAAACAAATGAACACATATAAGACACTACTAGGACGCTAAACACGAGTCCTTAAAAGATCAAATGCTTTTTTTGTTTCAAAAGTACACTATTTTTTCATTTCGAGTGTATTCACAAGGTTTTAAGCAATCGTTTGATAAAATGAGCGTGAGTTTGACAAGTTTTGAATTTAAACAAATGAACACATATAAGACACTACTAGGACGCTAAACTCGAGTCCTTAAAAGATCAAATCCTTTTTTTGTTTCAAAAGTACACTATTTTTTCATTTGGTGTCTATTCACAAGGTTTTAAGCAATCGTTGGATAAAACGAGCGTGAGTTTGACAAGTTTTGAATTTAAACAAATGAACACATATAAGACACTACTAGGACGCTAAACACGAGTCCTTAGAAGATCAAATGCTTTTTTTGTTTCAAAAGTACACTATTTTTTCATTTCGAGTGTATTCACAAGGTTTTAAGCAATCGTTGGATAAAACGAGCGTGAGTTTGACAAGTTTTGAATTTAAACAAATGAACACATATAAGACACTACTAGGACGCTAAACTCGAGACCTTAAAATATCAAATGCTTTTTTTGTTTCAAAAATACACTATTTTTTCATTTGGAGTCTATTCACAAGGTTTCAAGCAATCTTGGGATACAACGAGCGTGAGTTTGACAAGTTTTGAATTTAAACAAATGAACACATATAAGACACTTCTAGGACGCTAAACTCGAGACCTTAAAAGATCAAATGCTTTTTTTGTTTCAAAACTACACTGTTTTTTCATTTCGAGTCTATTCACAAGGTTTTAAGCAATCTTGGGATACAACGAGCGTGAGTTTGACAAGTTTTGAATTTAAACAAATGAACACATATAAGACACTACTAGGACGCTAAACTCGAGACCTTAAAAGATCAAATGCTTCTTTTGTTTGAAAAGTGCACTATTTTTTCATTTGGAGTCTATTCACAAGGTTTTAAGCAATCTTGGGATACAACGAGCGTGCGTTTGACAAGTTTTGAATTTAAACAAATGAACGCATATAAGACACTTCTAGGACGCTAATCTCGAGACCTTAAAAGATCAAATGCTTTTTTTGTTTCAAAAATACACTATTTTTTCATTTCGAGTCTATTCACAAGGTTTTAAGCAATCGTTGGATAAAACGAGCGTGAGTTTGACATGTTTTGAATTTAAACAAATGAACACATATAAGATACAATTAGGACGCTAAAATCGAGTCCTTAAAAGATCAAATGCTTTTTTTGTTTCAAAAGTACACTATTTTTTCATTTGGTGTCTATTCACAAGGTTTTAAGCAATCGTTGGATAAAACGAGTGTGAGTTTGACAAGTTTTGAATTTAAACAAATGAACACCTATAAGACACTACTAGGACACTAAACACGAATCCTTAAAAGATCAAATGCTTTTTTTTGTTTGAAAAGTACACTATTTTTTCATTTGTAGTCGATTCACAAGGTTTTAAGCAATCGTTGGATACAACGAGCGTGAGTTTGACATGTTTTGAATTTAAACAAATGAACACACATAAGACACTACTAGGACGCTAAACTCGAGTCCTTAAAAGATCAAATCCTTTTTTTGTTTCAAAAGTACACTATTTTTTCATTTGGTGTCTATTCACAAGGTTTTAAGCAATCGTTGGATAAAACGAGCGTGAGTTTGACAAGTTTTGAATTTAAACAAATGAACACATATAAGACACTACTAGGACACTAAATACGAGTCCTTAAAAGATCAAATGCTTTTTTTGTTTCAAAAGTCCACTATTTTTTCATTTGGAGTCTATTAACAAGGTTTTAAGCAATCGTTGGATAAAACGAGCGTGAGTTTGACAAGTTTTGAATTTAAACAAATGAACACATATAAGACACTACTAGGACACTAAACACGAGTCCTTAAAAGATCAAATGCTTTTTTTTGTTTGAAAAGTACACTATTTTTTCATTTGGAGTCTATTCACAAGGTTTTAAGCAATCTTGGGATACAACGAGCGTGAGTTTGGCAAGTTTTGAATTTAAACAAATGAACACATATAAGACACTACTAGGACGCTAAACACGAGTCCTTAAAAGATCAAATGCTTTTTTTGTTTCAAAAGTACACTATTTTTTCATTTGGAGTGTATTCACAAGGTTTTAAGCAATCGTTGGATAAAACGAGCGTGAGTTTGACAGGTTTTGAATTTAAACAAATGAACACATATAAGACACTACTAGGACACTAAACACGAGTCCTTAAAAGATCAAATGCTTTTTTTTGTTTCAAAAGTACACTATTTTTTCATTTGGAGTCTATTAACAAGGTTTTAAGCAATCTTGGGATACAACGAGCGTGAGTTTGACAAGTTTTGAATTTAAACAAATGAACACATATAAGACACTTCTAGGACGCTAAACTCGAGACCTTAAAAGATCAAATGCTTTTTTTGTTTCAAAACTACACTATTTTTTCATTTCGAGTCTATTCACAAGGTTTTAAGCAATCTTGGGATACAACGAGCGTGAGTTTGACAAGTTTTGAATTTAAACAAATGAACACATATAAGACACTACTAGGACGCTAAACTCGAGACCTTAAAAGATCAAATGCTTCTTTTGTTTGAAAAGTGCACTATTTTTTCATTTGGAGTCTATTCACAAGGTTTTAAGCAATCGTTGGATAAAACGAGCGTGAGTTTGACAAGTTTTGAATTTAAACAAATGAACACATATAAGACACTACTAGGACGCTAAACACGAGTCCTTAGAAGATCAAATGCTTTTTTTGTTTCAAAAGTACACTATTTTTTCATTTCGAGTGTATTCACAAGGTTTTAAGCAATCGTTGGATAAAACGAGCGTGAGTTTGACAAGTTTTGAATTTAAACAAATGAACACATATAAGACACTACTAGGACGCTAAACTCGAGACCTTAAAATATCAAATGCTTTTTTTGTTTCAAAAATACACTATTTTTTCATTTGGAGTCTATTCACAAGGTTTCAAGCAATCTTGGGATACAACGAGCGTGAGTTTGACATGTTTTGAATTTAAACAAATGAACACACATAAGACACTACTAGGACGCTAAACTCGAGTCCTTAAAAGATCAAATCCTTTTTTTGTTTCAAAAGTACACTATTTTTTCATTTGGTGTCTATTCACAAGGTTTTAAGCAATCGTTGGATAAAACGAGCGTGAGTTTGACAAGTTTTGAATTTAAACAAATGAACACATATAAGACACTACTAGGACACTAAATACGAGTCCTTAAAAGATCAAATGCTTTTTTTGTTTCAAAAGTCCACTATTTTTTCATTTGGAGTCTATTAACAAGGTTTTAAGCAATCGTTGGATAAAACGAGCGTGAGTTTGGCAAGTTTTGAATTTAAACAAATGAACACATATAAGACACTACAAGGACGCTAAACACGAGTCCTTAAAAGATCAAATGCTGTTTTTTGTTTGAAAAGTACACTATTTTTTCATTTCGAGTCTATTCACAAGGTTTTAAGCAATCGTTGGATATAACGAGCGTGAGTTTGACAAGTTTTGAATTTAAACAAATGAACACATATAAGACACTACTAGGACGCTAAACTCGAGACCTTAAAATATCAAATGCTTTTTTTGTTTCAAAAATACACTATTTTTTCATTTGGAGTCTATTCACAAGGTTTCAAGCAATCTTGGGATACAACGAGCGTGAGTTTGACAAGTTTTGAATTTAAACAAATGAACACATATAAGACACTTCTAGGACGCTAAACTCGAGACCTTAAAAGATCAAATGCTTTTTTTGTTTCAAAACTACACTATTTTTTCATTTCGAGTCTATTCACAAGGTTTTAAGCAATCTTGGGATACAACGAGCGTGAGTTTGACAAGTTTTGAATTTAAACAAATGAACGCATATAAGACACTTCTAGGACGCTAATCTCGAGACCTTAAAAGATCAAATGCTTTTTTTGTTTCAAAAATACACTATTTTTTCATTTCGAGTCTATTCACAAGGTTTTAAGCAATCGTTGGATAAAACGAGCGTGAGTTTGACATGTTTTGAATTTAAACAAATGAACACATATAAGACACTACTAGGACGCTAAACTCGAGACCTTAAAAGATCAAATGCTTCTTTTGTTTGAAAAGTGCACTATTTTTTCATTTGGAGTCTATTCACAAGGTTTTAAGCAATCTTGGGATACAACGAGCGTGCGTTTGACAAGTTTTGAATTTAAACAAATGAACGCATATAAGACACTTCTAGGACGCTAATCTCGAGACCTTAAAAGATCAAATGCTTTTTTTGTTTCAAAAATACACTATTTTTTCATTTCGAGTCTATTCACAAGGTTTTAAGCAATCGTTGGATAAAACGAGCGTGAGTTTGACAAGTTTTGAATTTAAACAAATGAACACATATAAGACACTACTAGGACGCTAAACTCGAGACCTTAAAAGATCAAATGCTTCTTTTGTTTGAAAAGTGCACTATTTTTTCATTTGGAGTCTATTCACAAGGTTTTAAGCAATCTTGGGATACAACGAGCGTGCGTTTGACAAGTTTTGAATTTAAACAAATGAACGCATATAAGACACTTCTAGGACGCTAATCTCGAGACCTTAAAAGATCAAATGCTTTTTTTGTTTCAAAAATACACTATTTTTTCATTTCGAGTCTATTCACAAGGTTTTAAGCAATCGTTGGATAAAACGAGCGTGAGTTTGACATGTTTTGAATTTAAACAAATGAACACATATAAGATACAATTAGGACGCTAAAATCGAGTCCTTAAAAGATCAAATGCTTTTTTTGTTTCAAAAGTACACTATTTTTTCATTTGGTGTCTATTCACAAGGTTTTAAGCAATCGTTGGATAAAACGAGTGTGAGTTTGACAAGTTTTGAATTTAAACAAATGAACACCTATAAGACACTACTAGGACACTAAACACGAATCCTTAAAAGATCAAATGCTTTTTTTTGTTTGAAAAGTACACTATTTTTTCATTTGTAGTCGATTCACAAGGTTTTAAGCAATCGTTGGATACAACGAGCGTGAGTTTGACATGTTTTGAATTTAAACAAATGAACACACATAAGACACTACTAGGACGCTAAACTCGAGTCCTTAAAAGATCAAATCCTTTTTTTGTTTCAAAAGTACACTATTTTTTCATTTGGTGTCTATTCACAAGGTTTTAAGCAATCGTTGGATAAAACGAGCGTGAGTTTGACAAGTTTTGAATTTAAACAAATGAACACATATAAGACACTACTAGGACGCTAAACTCGAGTCCTTAAAAGATCAAATGCTTTTTTTGTTTCAAAAGTACACTATTTTTTCATTTCGAGTGTAATCACAAGGTTTTAAGCAATCGTTGGATAAAACGAGCGTGAGTTTGACAAGTTTTGAATTTAAACAAATGAACAGATATAAGACACTACTAGGACGCTAAACTCGAGACCTTAAAATATCAAATGCTTTTTTTGTTTCAAAAATACACTATTTTTTCATTTGGAGTCTATTCACAAGGTTTCAAGCAATCTTGGGATACAACGAGCGTGAGTTTGACATGTTTTGAATTTAAACAAATGAACACACATAAGACACTACTAGGACGCTAAACTCGAGTCCTTAAAAGATCAAATCCTTTTTTTGTTTCAAAAGTACACTATTTTTTCATTTGGTGTCTATTCACAAGGTTTTAAGCAATCGTTGGATAAAACGAGCGTGAGTTTGACAAGTTTTGAATTTAAACAAATGAACACATATAAGACACTACTAGGACACTAAATACGAGTCCTTAAAAGATCAAATGCTTTTTTTGTTTCAAAAGTCCACTATTTTTTCATTTGGAGTCTATTAACAAGGTTTTAAGCAATCGTTGGATAAAACGAGCGTGAGTTTGACAAGTTTTGAATTTAAACAAATGAACACATATAAGACACTACTAGGACACTAAACACGAGTCCTTAAAAGATCAAATGCTTTTTTTTGTTTGAAAAGTACACTATTTTTTCATTTGGAGTCTATTCACAAGGTTTTAAGCAATCTTGGGATACAACGAGCGTGAGTTTGGCAAGTTTTGAATTTAAACAAATGAACACATATAAGACACTACTAGGACGCTAAACACGAGTCCTTAAAAGATCAAATGCTTTTTTTTGTTTGAAAAGTACACTATTTTTTCATTTGGAGTCTATTCACAAGGTTTTAAGCAATCGTTGGATAAAACGAGCGTGAGTTTAACAAGTTTTGAATTTAAACAAATGAACACATATAAGACACTACTAGGACGCTAAACACGAGTCCTTAAAAGATCAAATGCTTTTTTTGTTTCAAAAGTACACTATTTTTTCATTTGGAGTGTATTCACAAGGTTTTAAGCAATCGTTGGATAAAACGAGCGTGAGTTTGACAGGTTTTGAATTTAAACAAATGAACACATATAAGACACTACTAGGACACTAAACACGAGTCCTTAAAAGATCAAATGCTTTTTTTTGTTTCAAAAGTACACTATTTTTTCATTTGGAGTCTATTAACAAGGTTTTAAGCAATCTTGGGATACAACGAGCGTGAGTTTGACAAGTTTTGAATTTAAACAAATGAACACATATAAGACACTACTAGGACACTAAACACGAGTCCTTAAAAGATCAAATGCTTTTTTTTGTTTGAAAAGTACACTATTTTTTCATTTCGAGTGTATTCACAAGGTTTTAAGCAATCGTTGGATAAAATGAGCGTGAGTTTGACAAGTTTTGAATTTAAACAAATGAACACATATAAGACACTACTAGGACGCTAAACACGAGTCCTTAAAAGATCAAATGCTTTTTTTGTTTCAAAAGTACACTATTTTTTCATTTCAAGTGTATTCACAAGGTTTTAAGCAATCGTTGGATAAAATGAGCGTGAGTTTGACAAGTTTTGAATTTAAACAAATGAACACATATAAGACACTACTAGGACGCTAAACTCGAGTCCTTAAAAGATCAAATCCTTTTTTTGTTTCAAAAGTACACTATTTTTTCATTTGGTGTCTATTCACAAGGTTTTAAGCAATCGTTGGATAAAACGAGCGTGAGTTTGACAAGTTTTGAATTTAAACAAATGAACACATATAAGACACTACTAGGACGCTAAACACGAGTCCTTAGAAGATCAAATGCTTTTTTTGTTTCAAAAGTACACTATTTTTTCATTTCGAGTGTATTCACAAGGTTTTAAGCAATCGTTGGATAAAACGAGCGTGAGTTTGACAAGTTTTGAATTTAAACAAATGAACACATATAAGACACTACAAGGACGCTAAACTCGAGTCCTTAAAAGATCAAATGCTTTTTTTATTTTAAAAGTACACTATTTTTTCATTTCGAGTCTATTCACAAGGTTTTAAGCAATCGTTGGATATAACGAGCGTGAGTTTGACAAGTTTTGAATTTAAACAAATGAACACATATAAGACACTACTAGGACGCTAAACTCGAGACCTTAAAATATCAAATGCTTTTTTTGTTTCAAAAATACACTATTTTTTCATTTGGAGTCTATTCACAAGGTTTCAAGCAATCCTGGGATACAACGAGCGTGAGTTTGACAAGTTTTGAATTTAAACAAATGAACACATATAAGACACTTCTAGGACGCTAAACTCGAGACCTTAAAAGATCAAATGCTTTTTTTGTTTCAAAACTACACTATTTTTTCATTTCGAGTCTATTCACAAGGTTTTAAGCAATCTTGGGATACAACGAGCGTGAGTTTGACAAGTTTTGAATTTAAACAAATGAACACATATAAGACACTACTAGGACGCTAAACTCGAGACCTTAAAATATCAAATGCTTTTTTTGTTTCAAAAATACACTATTTTTTCATTTGGAGTCTATTCACAAGGTTTCAAGCAATCTTGGGATACAACGAGCGTGAGTTTGACAAGTTTTGAATTTAAACAAATGAACACATATAAGACACTTCTAGGACGCTAAACTCGAGACCGTAAAAGATCAAATGCTTTTTTTGTTTCAAAAATACACTATTTTTTCATTTGGTGTCTATTCACAAGGTTTTAAGCAATCGTTGGATAAAACGAGCGTGAGTTTGACAAGTTTTGAATTTAAACAAATGAACACATATAAGACACTACTAGGACGCTAAACACGAGTCCTTAAAAGATCAAATGCTTTTTTTTGTTTGAAAAGTACACTATTTTTTCATTTCGAGTGTATTCACAAGGTTTTAAGCAATCGTTGGATAAAATGAGCGTGAGTTTGACAAGTTTTGAATTTAAACAAATGAACACATATAAGACACTACTAGGACGCTAAACACGAGTCCTTAAAAGATCAAATGCTTTTTTTGTTTCAAAAGTACACTATTTTTTCATTTCGAGTGTATTCACAAGGTTTTAAGCAATCGTTGGATAAAATGAGCGTGAGTTTGACAAGTTTTGAATTTAAACAAATGAACACATATAAGACACTACTAGGACGCTAAACTCGAGTCCTTAAAAGATCAAATCCTTTTTTTGTTTCAAAAGTACACTATTTTTTCATTTGGTGTCTATTCACAAGGTTTTAAGCAATCGTTGGATAAAACGGGCGTGAGTTTGACAAGTTTTGAATTTAAACAAATGAACACATATAAGACACTACTAGGACGCTAAACACGAGTCCTTAGAAGATCAAATGCTTTTTTTGTTTCAAAAGTACACTATTTTTTCATTTCGAGTGTATTCACAAGGTTTTAAGCAATCGTTGGATAAAACGAGCGTGAGTTTGACAAGTTTTGAATTTAAACAAATGAACAAATATAAGACACTACTAGGACGCTAAACACGAGTCCTTAAAAGATCAAATGCTTTTTTTGTTTCAAAAGTACACTATTTTTTCATTTCGAGTCTATTCACAAGGTTTTAAGCAATCGTTGGATAAAACGAGCGTGAGTTTGACAAGTTTTGAATTTAAACAAGTGAACACATATAAGACACTACTAGGACGCTAAACTCGATACCTTAAAAGATCAAATGCTTCTTTTGTTTGAAAAGTACACTATTTTTTCATTTGGAGTCTATTCACAAGGTTTTAAGCAATCTTGGGATACAACGAGCGTGAGTTTGACAAGTTTTGAATTTAAACAAATGAACACAAATAAGACACTACTAGGACACTAAACACGAGTCCTTAAAAGATCAAATGCTTTTTTTTGTTTGAAAAGTACACTATTTTTTCATTTGGAGTCTATTCACAAGGTTTTAAGCAATCGTTGGATACAACGAGCGTGAGTTTGACATGTTTTGAATTTAAACAAATGAACACATATAAGACACTACTAGGATGCTAAACTCGAGTCCTTAAAAGATCAAATCCTTTTTTTGTTTCAAAAGTACACTATTTTTTCATTTGGTGTCTATTCACAAGGTTTTAAGCAATCGTTGGATAAAACGAGCGTGAGTTTGACAAGTTTTGAATTTAAACAAATGAACACATATAAGACACTACTAGGACGCTAAACACGAGTCCTTAAAAGATCAAATGCTTTTTTTGTTTCAAAAGTACACTATTTTTTCATTTCGAGTGTATTCACAAGGTTTTAAGCAATCGTTGGATAAAATGAGCGTGAGTTTGACAAGTTTTGAATTTAAACAAATGAACACATATAAGACACTACTAGGACGCTAAACTCGAGACCTTAAAAGATCAAATGCTTCTTTTGTTTGAAAAGTGCACTATTTTTTCATTTGGAGTCTATTCACAAGGTTTTAAGCAATCTTGGGATACAACGAGCGTGCGTTTGACAAGTTTTGAATTTAAACAAATGAACGCATATAAGACACTTCTAGGACGCTAATCTCGAGACCTTAAAAGATCAAATGCTTTTTTTGTTTCAAAAATACACTATTTTTTCATTTCGAGTCTATTCACAAGGTTTTAAGCAATCGTTGGATAAAACGAGCGTGAGTTTGACATGTTTTGAATTTAAACAAATGAACACATATAAGATACAATTAGGACGCTAAAATCGAGTCCTTAAAAGATCAAATGCTTTTTTTGTTTCAAAAGTACACTATTTTTTCATTTGGTGTCTATTCACAAGGTTTTAAGCAATCGTTGGATAAAACGAGTGTGAGTTTGACAAGTTTTGAATTTAAACAAATGAACACCTATAAGACACTACTAGGACACTAAACACGAATCCTTAAAAGATCAAATGCTTTTTTTTGTTTGAAAAGTACACTATTTTTTCATTTGTAGTCGATTCACAAGGTTTTAAGCAATCGTTGGATACAACGAGCGTGAGTTTGACATGTTTTGAATTTAAACAAATGAACACACATAAGACACTACTAGGACGCTAAACTCGAGTCCTTAAAAGATCAAATCCTTTTTTTGTTTCAAAAGTACACTATTTTTTCATTTGGTGTCTATTCACAAGGTTTTAAGCAATCGTTGGATAAAACGAGCGTGAGTTTGACAAGTTTTGAATTTAAACAAATGAACACATATAAGACACTACTAGGACGCTAAACTCGAGTCCTTAAAAGATCAAATGCTTTTTTTGTTTCAAAAGTACACTATTTTTTCATTTCGAGTGTAATCACAAGGTTTTAAGCAATCGTTGGATAAAACGAGCGTGAGTTTGACAAGTTTTGAATTTAAACAAATGAACAGATATAAGACACTACTAGGACGCTAAACTCGAGACCTTAAAATATCAAATGCTTTTTTTGTTTCAAAAATACACTATTTTTTCATTTGGAGTCTATTCACAAGGTTTCAAGCAATCTTGGGATACAACGAGCGTGAGTTTGACAAGTTTTGAATTTAAACAAATGAACACATATAAGACACTTCTAGGACGCTAAACTCGAGACTTTAAAAGATCAAATGCTTTTTTTGTTTCAAAAATACACTATTTTTTCATTTGGTGTCTATTCACAAGGTTTTAAGCAATCGTTGGATAAAACGAGCGTGAGTTTGACAAGTTTTAAATTTAAACAAATGAACACATATAAGACACTACTAGGACGCTAAACACGAGTCCTTAAAAGATCAAATGCTCTTTTTGTTTCAAAAGTACACTATTTTTTCATTTCGAGTGTATTCACAAGGTTTTAAGCAATCGTTGGATAAAATGAGCGTGAGTTTGACAAGTTTTGAATTTAAACAAATGAACACATATAAGACACTACTAGGACGCTAAACTCGAGACCTTAAAAGATCAAATGCTTCTTTTGTTTGAAAAGTGCACTATTTTTTCATTTGGAGTCTATTCACAAGGTTTTAAGCAATCTTGGGATACAACGAGCGTGCGTTTGACAAGTTTTGAATTTAAACAAATGAACGCATATAAGACACTTCTAGGACGCTAATCTCGAGACCTTAAAAGATCAAATGCTTTTTTTGTTTCAAAAATACACTATTTTTTCATTTCGAGTCTATTCACAAGGTTTTAAGCAATCGTTGGATAAAACGAGCGTGAGTTTGACATGTTTTGAATTTAAACAAATGAACACATATAAGATACAATTAGGACGCTAAAATCGAGTCCTTAAAAGATCAAATGCTTTTTTTGTTTCAAAAGTACACTATTTTTTCATTTGGTGTCTATTCACAAGGTTTTAAGCAATCGTTGGATAAAACGAGTGTGAGTTTGACAAGTTTTGAATTTAAACAAATGAACACCTATAAGACACTACTAGGACACTAAACACGAATCCTTAAAAGATCAAATGCTTTTTTTTGTTTGAAAAGTACACTATTTTTTCATTTGTAGTCGATTCACAAGGTTTTAAGCAATCGTTGGATACAACGAGCGTGAGTTTGACATGTTTTGAATTTAAACAAATGAACACATATAAGACACTACTAGGACGCTAAACTCGAGTCCTTAAAAGATCAAATCCTCTTTTTGTTTCAAAAGTACACTATTTTTTCATTTGGTGTCTATTCACAAGGTTTTAAGCAATCGTTGGATAAAACGAGCGTGAGTTTGACAAGTTTTGAATTTAAACAAATGAACACATATAAGACACTACTAGGACGCTAAACTCGAGTCCTTAAAAGATCAAATGCTTTTTTTGTTTCAAAAGTACACTATTTTTTCATTTGTAGTGGATTCACAAGGTTTTAAGCAATCGTTGGATACAACGAGCGTGAGTTTGACATGTTTTGAATTTAAACAAATGAACACATATAAGACACTACTAGGACACTAAACACGAGTCCTTAAAAGATCAAATGCTTTTTTTTGTTTCAAAAGTACACTATTTTTTCATTTGGAGTCTATTAACAAGGTTTTAAGCAATCTTGGGATACAACGAGCGTGAGTTTGACAAGTTTTGAATTTAAACAAATGAACACATATAAGACACTACTAGGACGCTAAACTCGAGACCTTAAAAGATCAAATGCTTCTTTTGTTTGAAAAGTGCACTATTTTTTCATTTGGAGTCTATTCACAAGGTTTTAAGCAATCTTGGGATACAACGAGCGTGCGTTTGACAAGTTTTGAATTTAAACAAATGAACGCATATAAGACACTTCTAGGACGCTAATCTCGAGACCTTAAAAGATCAAATGCTTTTTTTGTTTCAAAAATACACTATTTTTTCATTTCGAGTCTATTCACAAGGTTTTAAGCAATCGTTGGATAAAACGAGCGTGAGTTTGACATGTTTTGAATTTAAACAAATGAACACATATAAGATACAATTAGGACGCTAAAATCGAGTCCTTAAAAGATCAAATGCTTTTTTTGTTTCAAAAGTACACTATTTTTTCATTTGGTGTCTATTCACAAGGTTTTAAGCAATCGTTGGATAAAACGAGTGTGAGTTTGACAAGTTTTGAATTTAAACAAATGAACACCTATAAGACACTACTAGGACACTAAACACGAATCCTTAAAAGATCAAATGCTTTTTTTTGTTTGAAAAGTACACTATTTTTTCATTTGTAGTCGATTCACAAGGTTTTAAGCAATCGTTGGATACAACGAGCGTGAGTTTGACATGTTTTGAATTTAAACAAATGAACACATATAAGACACTACTAGGACGCTAAACTCGAGTCCTTAAAAGATCAAATCCTCTTTTTGTTTCAAAAGTACACTATTTTTTCATTTGGTGTCTATTCACAAGGTTTTAAGCAATCGTTGGATAAAACGAGCGTGAGTTTGACAAGTTTTGAATTTAAACAAATGAACACATATAAGACACTACTAGGACGCTAAACTCGAGTCCTTAAAAGATCAAATGCTTTTTTTGTTTCAAAAGTACACTATTTTTTCATTTCGAGTGTAATCACAAGGTTTTAAGCAATCGTTGGATAAAACGAGCGTGAGTTTGACAAGTTTTGAATTTAAACAAATGAACAGATATAAGACACTACTAGGACGCTAAACTCGAGACCTTAAAATATCAAATGCTTTTTTTGTTTCAAAAATACACTATTTTTTCATTTGGAGTCTATTCACAAGGTTTCAAGCAATCTTGGGATACAACGAGCGTGAGTTTGACAAGTTTTGAATTTAAACAAATGAACACATATAAGACACTTCTAGGACGCTAAACTCGAGACCTTAAAAGATCAAATGCTTTTTTTGTTTCAAAAATACACTATTTTTTCATTTGGTGTCTATTCACAAGGTTTTAAGCAATCGTTGGATAAAACGAGCGTGAGTTTGACAAGTTTTGAATTTAAACAAATGAACACATATAAGACACTACTAGGACGCTAAACACGAGTCCTTAAAAGATCAAATGCTCTTTTTGTTTCAAAAGTACACTATTTTTTCATTTGTAGTGGATTCACAAGGTTTTAAGCAATCGTTGGATACAACGAGCGTGAGTTTGACATGTTTTGAATTTAAACAAATGAACACACATAAGACACTACTAGGACGCTAAACTCGAGTCCTTAAAAGATCAAATCCTTTTTTTGTTTCAAAAGTACACTATTTTTTCATTTGGTGTCTATTCACAAGGTTTTAAGCAATCGTTGGATAAAACGAGCGTGAGTTTGACAAGTTTTGAATTTAAACAAATGAACACATATAAGACACTACTAGGACGCTAAACTCGAGTCCTTAAAAGATCAAATGCTTTTTTTGTTTCAAAAGTACACTATTTTTTCATTTCGAGTGTAATCACAAGGTTTTAAGCAATCGTTGGATAAAACGAGCGTGAGTTTGACAAGTTTTGAATTTAAACAAATGAACAGATATAAGACACTACTAGGACGCTAAACTCGAGACCTTAAAATATCAAATGCTTTTTTTGTTTCAAAAATACACTATTTTTTCATTTGGAGTCTATTCACAAGGTTTCAAGCAATCTTGGGATACAACGAGCGTGAGTTTGACAAGTTTTGAATTTAAACAAATGAACACATATAAGACACTTCTAGGACGCTAAACTCGAGACCTTAAAAGATCAAATGCTTTTTTTGTTTCAAAAATACACTATTTTTTCATTTGGTGTCTATTCACAAGGTTTTAAGCAATCGTTGGATAAAACGAGCGTGAGTTTGACAAGTTTTAAATTTAAACAAATGAACACATATAAGACACTACTAGGACGCTAAACACGAGTCCTTAAAAGATCAAATGCTCTTTTTGTTTCAAAAGTACACTATTTTTTCATTTCGAGTGTATTCACAAGGTTTTAAGCAATCGTTGGATAAAATGAGCGTGAGTTTGACAAGTTTTGAATTTAAACAAATGAACACATATAAGACACTACTAGGACGCTAAACTCGAGACCTTAAAAGATCAAATGCTTCTTTTGTTTGAAAAGTGCACTATTTTTTCATTTGGAGTCTATTCACAAGGTTTTAAGCAATCTTGGGATACAACGAGCGTGCGTTTGACAAGTTTTGAATTTAAACAAATGAACGCATATAAGACACTTCTAGGACGCTAATCTCGAGACCTTAAAAGATCAAATGCTTTTTTTGTTTCAAAAATACACTATTTTTTCATTTCGAGTCTATTCACAAGGTTTTAAGCAATCGTTGGATAAAACGAGCGTGAGTTTGACATGTTTTGAATTTAAACAAATGAACACATATAAGATACAATTAGGACGCTAAAATCGAGTCCTTAAAAGATCAAATGCTTTTTTTGTTTCAAAAGTACACTATTTTTTCATTTGGTGTCTATTCACAAGGTTTTAAGCAATCGTTGGATAAAACGAGTGTGAGTTTGACAAGTTTTGAATTTAAACAAATGAACACCTATAAGACACTACTAGGACACTAAACACGAATCCTTAAAAGATCAAATGCTTTTTTTTGTTTGAAAAGTACACTATTTTTTCATTTGTAGTCGATTCACAAGGTTTTAAGCAATCGTTGGATACAACGAGCGTGAGTTTGACATGTTTTGAATTTAAACAAATGAACACATATAAGACACTACTAGGACGCTAAACTCGAGTCCTTAAAAGATCAAATCCTCTTTTTGTTTCAAAAGTACACTATTTTTTCATTTGGTGTCTATTCACAAGGTTTTAAGCAATCGTTGGATAAAACGAGCGTGAGTTTGACAAGTTTTGAATTTAAACAAATGAACACATATAAGACACTACTAGGACGCTAAACTCGAGTCCTTAAAAGATCAAATGCTTTTTTTGTTTCAAAAGTACACTATTTTTTCATTTGTAGTGGATTCACAAGGTTTTAAGCAATCGTTGGATACAACGAGCGTGAGTTTGACATGTTTTGAATTTAAACAAATGAACACATATAAGACACTACTAGGACACTAAACACGAGTCCTTAAAAGATCAAATGCTTTTTTTTGTTTCAAAAGTACACTATTTTTTCATTTGGAGTCTATTAACAAGGTTTTAAGCAATCTTGGGATACAACGAGCGTGAGTTTGACAAGTTTTGAATTTAAACAAATGAACACATATAAGACACTACTAGGACGCTAAACTCGAGACCTTAAAAGATCAAATGCTTCTTTTGTTTGAAAAGTGCACTATTTTTTCATTTGGAGTCTATTCACAAGGTTTTAAGCAATCTTGGGATACAACGAGCGTGCGTTTGACAAGTTTTGAATTTAAACAAATGAACGCATATAAGACACTTCTAGGACGCTAATCTCGAGACCTTAAAAGATCAAATGCTTTTTTTGTTTCAAAAATACACTATTTTTTCATTTCGAGTCTATTCACAAGGTTTTAAGCAATCGTTGGATAAAACGAGCGTGAGTTTGACATGTTTTGAATTTAAACAAATGAACACATATAAGATACAATTAGGACGCTAAAATCGAGTCCTTAAAAGATCAAATGCTTTTTTTGTTTCAAAAGTACACTATTTTTTCATTTGGTGTCTATTCACAAGGTTTTAAGCAATCGTTGGATAAAACGAGTGTGAGTTTGACAAGTTTTGAATTTAAACAAATGAACACCTATAAGACACTACTAGGACACTAAACACGAATCCTTAAAAGATCAAATGCTTTTTTTTGTTTGAAAAGTACACTATTTTTTCATTTGTAGTCGATTCACAAGGTTTTAAGCAATCGTTGGATACAACGAGCGTGAGTTTGACATGTTTTGAATTTAAACAAATGAACACATATAAGACACTACTAGGACGCTAAACTCGAGTCCTTAAAAGATCAAATCCTCTTTTTGTTTCAAAAGTACACTATTTTTTCATTTGGTGTCTATTCACAAGGTTTTAAGCAATCGTTGGATAAAACGAGCGTGAGTTTGACAAGTTTTGAATTTAAACAAATGAACACATATAAGACACTACTAGGACGCTAAACTCGAGTCCTTAAAAGATCAAATGCTTTTTTTGTTTCAAAAGTACACTATTTTTTCATTTCGAGTGTAATCACAAGGTTTTAAGCAATCGTTGGATAAAACGAGCGTGAGTTTGACAAGTTTTGAATTTAAACAAATGAACAGATATAAGACACTACTAGGACGCTAAACTCGAGACCTTAAAATATCAAATGCTTTTTTTGTTTCAAAAATACACTATTTTTTCATTTGGAGTCTATTCACAAGGTTTCAAGCAATCTTGGGATACAACGAGCGTGAGTTTGACAAGTTTTGAATTTAAACAAATGAACACATATAAGACACTTCTAGGACGCTAAACTCGAGACCTTAAAAGATCAAATGCTTTTTTTGTTTCAAAAATACACTATTTTTTCATTTGGTGTCTATTCACAAGGTTTTAAGCAATCGTTGGATAAAACGAGCGTGAGTTTGACAAGTTTTGAATTTAAACAAATGAACACATATAAGACACTACTAGGACGCTAAACACGAGTCCTTAAAAGATCAAATGCTCTTTTTGTTTCAAAAGTACACTATTTTTTCATTTCGAGTGTATTCACAAGGTTTTAAGCAATCGTTGGATAAAACGAGCGTGAGTTTGACAAGTTTTGAATTTGAACAAATGAACACATATAAGACACTACTAGGACGCTAAACTCGAGACCTTAAAAGATCAAATGCTTCTTTTGTTTGAAAAGTGCACTATTTTTTCATTTGGAGTCTATTCACAAGGTTTTAAGCAATCTTGGGATACAACGAGCGTGCGTTTGACAAGTTTTGAATTTAAACAAATGAACGCATATAAGACACTTCTAGGACGCTAAACTCGAGACCTTAAAAGATCAAATGCTTTTTTTGTTTCAAAAATACACTATTTTTTCATTTGGTGTCTATTCACAAGGTTTTAAGCAATCGTTGGATAAAACGAGCGTGAGTTTGACAAGTTTTGAATTTAAACAAATGAACACATATAAGACACTACTAGGACGCTAAACACGAGTCCTTAAAAGATCAAATGCTCTTTTTGTTTCAAAAGTACACTATTTTTTCATTTCGAGTGTATTCACAAGGTTTTAAGCAATCGTTGGATAAAATGAGCGTGAGTTTGACAAGTTTTGAATTTAAACAAATGAACACATATAAGACACTACTAGGACGCTAAACTCGAGACCTTAAAAGATCAAATGCTTCTTTTGTTTGAAAAGTGCACTATTTTTTCATTTGGAGTCTATTCACAAGGTTTTAAGCAATCGTTGGATACAACGAGCGTGAGTTTGACATGTTTTGAATTTAAACAAATGAACACATATAAGACACTACTAGGACACTAAACACGAGTCCTTAAAAGATCAAATGCTTTTTTTTGTTTCAAAAGTACACTATTTTTTCATTTGGAGTCTATTAACAAGGTTTTAAGCAATCTTGGGATACAACGAGCGTGAGTTTGACAAGTTTTGAATTTAAACAAATGAACACATATAAGACACTACTAGGACACTAAACACGAGTCCTTAAAAGATCAAATGCTTTTTTTTGTTTGAAAAGTACACTATTTTTTCATTTCGAGTCTATTCACAAGGTTTTAAGCAATCTTGGGATACAACGAGCGTGAGTTTGGCAAGTTTTGAATTTAAACAAATGAACACATATAAGACACTACTAGGACGCTAAACACGAGTCCTTAAAAGATCAAATGCTTTTTTTTGTTTGAAAAGTACACTATTTTTTCATTTGGAGTCTATTCACAAGGTTTTAAGCAATCGTTGGATAAAACGAGCGTGAGTTTGACAAGTTTTGAATTTAAACAAATGAACACATATAAGACACTACTAGGACGCTAAACACGAGTCCTTAAAAGATCAAATGCTTTTTTTGTTTCAAAAGTACACTATTTTTTCATTTCGAGTCTATTCACAAGGTTTTAAGCAATCGTTGGATAAAACGAGCGTGACTTTGACAAGTTTTGAATTTAAACAAATGAACACATATAAGACACTACTAGGACACTAAACACGAATCCTTAAAAGATCAAATGCTTTTTTTTGTTTCAAAAGTACACTATTTTTTCATTTGGAGTCTATTAACAAGGTTTTAAGCAATCTTGGGATACAACGAGCGTGAGTTTGACAAGTTTTGAATTTAAACAAATGAACACATATAAGACACTACTAGGGCACTAAACACGAGTCCTTAAAAGATCAAATGCTTTTTTTTGTTTGAAAAGTACACTATTTTTTCATTTCGAGTGTATTCACAAGGTTTTAAGCAATCGTTGGATAAAATGAGCGTGAGTTTGACAAGTTTTGAATTTAAACAAATGAACACATATAAGACACTACTAGGACGCTAAACACGAGTCCTTAAAAGATCAAATGCTTTTTTTGTTTCAAAAGTACACTATTTTTTCATTTCGAGTGTATTCACAAGGTTTTAAGCAATCGTTGGATAAAATGAGCGTGAGTTTGACAAGTTTTGAATTTAAACAAATGAACACATATAAGACACTACTAGGACGCTAAACTCGAGTCCTTAAAAGATCAAATCCTTTTTTTGTTTCAAAAGTACACTATTTTTTCATTTGGTGTCTATTCACAAGGTTTTAAGCAATCGTTGGATAAAATGAGCGTGAGTTTGACAAGTTTTGAATTTAAACAAATGAACACATATAAGACACTACTAGGACGCTAAACACGAGTCCTTAGAAGATCAAATGCTTTTTTTGTTTCAAAAGTACACTATTTTTTCATTTCGAGTGTATTCACAAGGTTTTAAGCAATCGTTGGATAAAACGAGCGTGAGTTTGACAAGTTTTGAATTTAAACAAATGAACACATATAAGACACTACTAGGACGCTAAACACGAGTCCTTAAAAGATCAAATGCTTTTTTTGTTTCAAAAGTACACTATTTTTTCATTTCGAGTCTATTCACAAGGTTTTAAGCAATCGTTGGATAAAACGAGCGTGAGTTTGACAAGTTTTGAATTTAAACAAATGAACACATATAAGACACTACTAGGACGCTAAACTCGATACCTTAAAAGATCAAATGCTTCTTTTGTTTGAAAAGTACACTATTTTTTCATTTGGAGTCTATTCACAAGGTTTTAAGCAATCTTGGGATACAACGAGCGTGAGTTTGACAAGTTTTGAATTTAAACAAATGAACACATATAAGACACTACTAGGACACTAAACACGAGTCCTTAAAAGATCAAATGCTTTTTTTTGTTTGAAAAGTACACTATTTTTTCATTTGGAGTCTATTCACAAGGTTTTAAGCAATCGTTGGATACAACGAGCGTGAGTTTGACATGTTTTGAATTTAAACAAATGAACACATATAAGACACTACTAGGACGCTAAACTCGAGTCCTTAAAAGATCAAATCCTTTTTTTGTTTCAAAAGTACACTATTTTTTCATTTGGTGTCTATTCACAAGGTTTTAAGCAATCGTTGGATAAAACGAGCGTGAGTTTGACAAGTTTTGAATTTAAACAAATGAACACATATAAGACACTACTAGGACGCTAAACACGAGTCCTTAAAAGATCAAATGCTTTTTTTGTTTCAAAAGTACACTATTTTTTCATTTCGAGTGTATTCACAAGGTTTTAAGCAATCGTTGGATAAAATGAGCGTGAGTTTGACAAGTTTTGAATTTAAACAAATGAACACATATAAGACACTACTAGGACGCTAAACACGAGTCCTTAGAAGATCAAATGCTTTTTTTGTTTCAAAAGTACACTATTTTTTCATTTCGAGTGTATTCACAAGGTTTTAAGCAATCGTTGGATAAAACGAGCGTGAGTTTGACAAGTTTTGAATTTAAACAAATGAACGCATATAAGACACTACTAGGACGCTAAACACGAGTCCTTAAAAGATCAAATGCTTTTTTTGTTTCAAAAGTACACTATTTTTTCATTTCGAGTCTATTCACAAGGTTTTAAGCAATCGTTGGATAAAACGAGCGTGAGTTTGACAAGTTTTGAATTTAAACAAATGAACACATATAAGACACTACTAGGACGCTAAACTCGATACCTTAAAAGATCAAATGCTTCTTTTGTTTGAAAAGTACACTATTTTTTCATTTGGAGTCTATTCACAAGGTTTTAAGCAATCTTGGGATACAACGAGCGTGAGTTTGACAAGTTTTGAATTTAAACAAATGAACACATATAAGACACTACTAGGACACTAAACACGAGTCCTTAAAAGATCAAATGCTTTTTTTTGTTTGAAAAGTACACTATTTTTTCATTTGGAGTCTATTCACAAGGTTTTAAGCAATCGTTGGATACAACGAGCGTGAGTTTGACATGGTTTGAATTTAAACAAATGAACACATATAAGACACTACTAGGACGCTAAACTCGAGTCCTTAAAAGATCAAATCCTTTTTTTGTTTCAAAAGTACACTATTTTTTCATTTGGTGTCTATTCACAAGGTTTTAAGCAATCGTTGGATAAAACGAGCGTGAGTTTGACAAGTTTTGAATTTAAACAAATGAACACATATAAGACACTACTAGGACGCTAAACACGAGTCCTTAAAAGATCAAATGCTTTTTTTGTTTCAAAAGTACACTATTTTTTCATTTCGAGTGTATTCACAAGGTTTTAAGCAATCGTTGGATAAAATGAGCGTGAGTTTGACAAGTTTTGAATTTAAACAAATGAACACATATAAGACACTACTAGGACGCTAAACTCGAGACCTTAAAAGATCAAATGCTTCTTTTGTTTGAAAAGGGCACTATTTTTTCATTTGGAGTCTATTCACAAGGTTTTAAGCAATCTTGGGATACAACGAGCGTGAGTTTGACAAGTTTTGAATTTAAACAAATGAACACATATAAGATACAATTAGGACGCTAAAATCGAGTCCTTAAAAGATCAAATGCTTTTTTTGTTTCAAAAGTACACTATTTTTTCATTTGGTGTCTATTCACAAGGTTTTAAGCAATCGTTGGATAAAACGAGTGTGAGTTTGACAAGTTTTGAATTTAAACAAATGAACACCTATAAGACACTACTAGGACACTAAACACGAATCCTTAAAAGATCAAATGCTTTTTTTTGTTTGAAAAGTACACTATTTTTTCATTTGTAGTCGATTCACAAGGTTTTAAGCAATCGTTGGATACAACGAGCGTGAGTTTGACATGTTTTGAATTTAAACAAATGAACACATATAAGACACTACTAGGACGCTAAACTCGAGTCCTTAAAAGATCAAATCCTTTTTTTGTTTCAAAAGTACACTATTTTTTCATTTGGTGTCTATTCACAAGGTTTTAAGCAATCGTTGGATAAAACGAGCGTGAGTTTGACAAGTTTTGAATTTAAACAAATGAACACATATCAGACACTACTAGGACGCTAAACTCGAGTCCTTAAAAGATCAAATGCTTTTTTTGTTTCAAAAGTACACTATTTTTTCATTTCGAGTGTAATCACAAGGTTTTAAGCAATCGTTGGATAAAACGAGCGTGAGTTTGACAAGTTTTGAATTTAAACAAATGAACAGATATAAGACACTACTAGGACGCTAAACTCGAGACCTTAAAATATCAAATGCTTTTTTTGTTTCAAAAATACACTATTTTTTCATTTGGAGTCTATTCACAAGGTTTCAAGCAATCTTGGGATACAACGAGCGTGAGTTTGACAAGTTTTGAATTTAAACAAATGAACACATATAAGACACTACTAGGACGCTAAACTCGAGACCTTAAAAGATCAAATGCTTCTTTTGTTTGAAAAGTGCACTATTTTTTCATTTGGAGTCTATTCACAAGGTTTTAAGCAATCTTGGGATACAACGAGCGTGCGTTTGACAAGTTTTGAATTTAAACAAATGAACGCATATAAGACACTTCTAGGACGCTAATCTCGAGACCTTAAAAGATCAAATGCTTTTTTTGTTTCAAAAATACACTATTTTTTCATTTCGAGTCTATTCACAAGGTTTTAAGCAATCGTTGGATAAAACGAGCGTGAGTTTGACATGTTTTGAATTTAAACAAATGAACACATATAAGATACAATTAGGACGCTAAAATCGAGTCCTTAAAAGATCAAATGCTTTTTTTGTTTCAAAAGTAAACTATTTTTTCATTTGGTGTCTATTCACAAGGTTTTAAGCAATCGTTGGATAAAACAAGTGTGAGTTTGACAAGTTTTGAATTTAAACAAATGAACACCTATAAGACACTACTAGGACACTAAACACGAATCCTTAAAAGATCAAATGCTTTTTTTTGTTTGAAAAGTATACTATTTTTTCATTTGTAGTCGATTCACAAGGTTTTAAGCAATCGTTGGATACAACGAGCGTGAGTTTGACATGTTTTGAATTTAAACAAATGAACACATATAAGACACTACTAGGACGCTAAACTCGAGTCCTTAAAAGATCAAATCCTTTTTTTGTTTCAAAAGTACACTATTTTTTCATTTGGTGTCTATTCACAAGGTTTTAAGCAATCGTTGGATAAAACGAGCGTGAGTTTGACAAGTTTTGAATTTAAACAAATGAACACATATAAGACACTACTAGGACGCTAAACTCGAGTCCTTAAAAGATCAAATGCTTTTTTTGTTTCAAAAGTACACTATTTTTTCATTTCGAGTGTAATCACAAGGTTTTAAGCAATCGTTGGATAAAACGAGCGTGAGTTTGACATGTTTTGAATTTAAACAAATGAACACATATAAGATACAATTAGGACGCTAAAATCGAGTCCTTAAAAGATCAAATGCTTTTTTTGTTTCAAAAGTACACTATTTTTTCATTTGGTGTCTATTCACAAGGTTTTAAGCAATCGTTGGATAAAACGAGTGTGAGTTTGACAAGTTTTGAATTTAAACAAATGAACACCTATAAGACACTACTAGGACACTAAACACGAATCCTTAAAAGATCAAATGCTTTTTTTTGTTTGAAAAGTACACTATTTTTTCATTTGTAGTCGATTCACAAGGTTTTAAGCAATCGTTGGATACAACGAGCGTGAGTTTGACATGTTTTGAATTTAAACAAATGAACACATATAAGACACTACTAGGACGCTAAACTCGAGTCCTTAAAAGATCAAATCCTTTTTTTGTTTCAAAAGTACACTATTTTTTCATTTGGTGTCTATTCACAAGGTTTTAAGCAATCGTTGGATAAAACGAGCGTGAGTTTGACAAGTTTTGAATTTAAACAAATGAACACATATAAGACACTACTAGGACGCTAAACTAGAGTCCTTAAAAGATCAAATGCTTTTTTTGTTTCAAAAGTACACTATTTTTTCATTTCGAGTGTAATCACAAGGTTTTAAGCAATCGTTGGATAAAACGAGCGTGAGTTTGACAAGTTTTGAATTTAAACAAATGAACAGATATAAGACACTACTAGGACGCTAAACTCGAGACCTTAAAATATCAAATGCTTTTTTTGTTTCAAAAATACACTATTTTTTCATTTGGAGTCTATTCACAAGGTTTCAAGCAATCTTGGGATACAACGAGCGTGAGTTTGACAAGTTTTGAATTTAAACAAATGAACACATATAAGACACTACTAGGACGCTAAACTCGAGACCTTAAAAGATCAAATGCTTCTTTTGTTTGAAAAGTGCACTATTTTTTCATTTGGAGTCTATTCACAAGGTTTTAAGCAATCTTGGGATACAACGAGCGTGCGTTTGACAAGTTTTGAATTTAAACAAATGAACGCATATAAGACACTTCTAGGACGCTAATCTCGAGACCTTAAAAGATCAAATGCTTTTTTTGTTTCAAAAATACACTATTTTTTCATTTCGAGTCTATTCACAAGGTTTTAAGCAATCGTTGGATAAAACGAGCGTGAGTTTGACATGTTTTGAATTTAAACAAATGAACACATATAAGATACAATTAGGACGCTAAAATCGAGTCCTTAAAAGATCAAATGCTTTTTTTGTTTCAAAAGTAAACTATTTTTTCATTTGGTGTCTATTCACAAGGTTTTAAGCAATCGTTGGATAAAACGAGTGTGAGTTTGACAAGTTTTGAATTTAAACAAATGAACACCTGTAAGACACTACTAGGACACTAAACACGAATCCTTAAAAGATCAAATGCTTTTTTTTGTTTGAAAAGTATACTATTTTTTCATTTGTAGTCGATTCACAAGGTTTTAAGCAATCGTTGGATACAACGAGCGTGAGTTTGACATGTTTTGAATTTAAACAAATGAACACATATAAGACACTACTAGGACGCTAAACTCGAGTCCTTAAAAGATCAAATCCTTTTTTTGTTTCAAAAGTACACTATTTTTTTCATTTGGTGTCTATTCACAAGGTTTTAAGCAATCGTTGGATAAAACGAGCGTGAGTTTGACAAGTTTTGAATTTAAACAAATGAACACATATAAGACACTACTAGGACGCTAAACTCGAGTCCTTAAAAGATCAAATGCTTTTTTTGTTTCAAAAGTACACTATTTTTTCATTTCGAGTGTAATCACAAGGTTTTAAGCAATCGTTGGATAAAAGGAGCGTGAGTTTGACAAGTTTTGAATTTAAACAAATGAACAGATATAAGACACTACTAGGACGCTAAACTCGAGACCTTAAAATATCAAATGCTTTTTTTGTTTCAAAAATACACTATTTTTTCATTTGGAGTCTATTCACAAGGTTTCAAGCAATCTTGGGATACAACGAGCGTGAGTTTGACAAGTTTTGAATTTAAACAAATGAACACATATAAGACACTTCTAGGACGCTAAACTCGAGACCTTAAAAGATCAAATGCTTTTTTTGTTTCAAAAATACACTATTTTTTCATTTGGTGTCTATTCACAAGGTTTTAAGCAATCGTTGGATAAAACGAGCGTGAGTTTGACAAGTTTTGAATTTAAACAAATGAACACATATAAGACACTACTAGGACGCTAAACACGAGTCCTTAAAAGATCAAATGCTTTTTTTGTTTCAAAAGTACACTATTTTTTCATTTCGAGTGTATTCACAAGGTTTTAAGCAATCGTTGGATAAAATGAGCGTGAGTTTGACAAGTTTTGAATTTAAACAAATGAACACATATAAGACACTACTAGGACGCTAAACTCGAGACCTTAAAAGATCAAATGCTTCTTTTGTTTGAAAAGTGCACTATTTTTTCATTTGGAGTCTATTCACAAGGTTTTAAGCAATCTTGGGATACAACGAGCGTGCGTTTGACAAGTTTTGAATTTAAACAAATGAACGCATATAAGACACTTCTAGGACGCTAATCTCGAGACCTTAAAAGATCAAATGCTTTTTTTGTTTCAAAAATACACTATTTTTTCATTTCGAGTCTATTCACAAGGTTTTAAGCAATCGTTGGATAAAACGAGCGTGAGTTTGACATGTTTTGAATTTAAACAAATGAACACATATAAGATACTACTAGGACGCTAAAATCGAGTCCTTAAAAGATCAAATGCTTTTTTTGTTTCAAAAGTACACTATTTTTTCATTTGGTGTCTATTCACAAGGTTTTAAGCAATCGTTGGATAAAAGGAGTGTGAGTTTGACAAGTTTTGAATTTAAACAAATGAACACATATAAGACACTACTAGGACACTAAACACGAATCCTTAAAAGATCAAATGCTTTTTTTTGTTTGAAAAGTACACTATTTTTTCCTTTGTAGTCGATTCACAAGGTTTTAAGCAATCGTTGGATACAACGAGCGTGAGTTTGACATGTTTTGAATTTAAACAAATGAACACATATAAGACACTACTAGGACGCTAAACTCGAGTCCTTAAAAGATCAAATCCTTTTTTTGTTTCAAAAGTACACTATTTTTTCATTTGGTGTCTATTCACAAGGTTTTAAGCAATCGTTGGATAAAACGAGCGTGAGTTTGACAAGTTTTGAATTTAAACAAATGAACACATATAAGACACTACTAGGACGCTAAACTCGAGTCCTTAAAAGATCAAATGCTTTTTTTGTTTCAAAAGTACACTATTTTTTCATTTCGAGTGTAATCACAAGGTTTTAAGCAATCGTTGGATAAAACGAGCGTGAGTTTGACAAGTTTTGAATTTAAACAAATGAACAGATATAAGACACTACTAGGACGCTAAACTCGAGACCTTAAAATATCAAATGCTTTTTTTGTTTCAAAAATACACTATTTTTTCATTTGGAGTCTATTCACAAGGTTTCAAGCAATCTTGGGATACAACGAGCGTGAGTTTGACAAGTTTTGAATTTAAACAAATGAACACATATAAGACACTTCTAGGACGCTAAACTCGAGACCTTAAAAGATCAAATGCTTTTTTTGTTTCAAAAATACACTATTTTTTCATTTCGAGTCTATTTACAAGGTTTTAAGCAATCTTGGGATACAACGAGCGTGAGTTTGACAAGTTTTGAATTTAAACAAATGAACACATATAAGACACTTCTAGGACGCTAAACTCGAGACCTTAAAAGATCAAATGCTTTTTTTGTTTCAAAAATACACTATTTTTTCATTTCGAGTCTATTCACAAGGTTTTAAGCAATCGTTGGATAAAACGAGCGTGAGTTTGACATGTTTTGAATTTAAACAAATGAACACATATAAGACACTACTAGGACGCTAAACTCGAGACCTTAAAAGATCAAATGCTTCTTTTGTTTGAAAAGTACACTATTTTTTCATTTGGAGTCTATTCACAAGGTTTTAAGCAGTCTTGGGATACAACGAGCGTGAGTTTGACAAGTTTTGAATTTAAACAAATGAACACATATAAGACACTTCTATGACGCTAATCTCGAGACCTTAAAAGATCAAATGCTTTTTTTGTTTCAAAAATACACTATTTTTTCATTTCGAGTCTATTCACAAGGTTTTAAGCAATCGTTGGATAAAACGAGCGTGAGTTTGACATGTTTTGAATTTAAACAAATGAACACATATAAGATACTACTAGGACGCTAAACTCGAGTCCTTAAAAGATCAAATGCTTTTTTTGTATCAAAAGTACACTATTTTTTCATTTGGTGTATATTCACAAGGTTTTAAGCAATCGTTGGATAAAACGAGCGTGAATTTGACAAGGTTTGAATTTAAACAAATGAACACATATAAGACACTACTAGGACGCTAAACTCGAGACCTTAAAATATCAAATGCTTTTTTTGTTTCAAAAATACACTATTTTTTCATTTGGAGTCTATTCACAAGGTTTCAAGCAATCTTGGGATACAACGAGCGTGAGTTTGACAAGTTTTGAATTTAAACAAATGAACACATATAAGACACTTCTAGGACGCTAAACTCGAGACCTTAAAAGATCAAAAGCTTTTTTTGTTTCAAAAATACACTATTTTTTCATTTCGAGTCTATTCACAAGGTTTTAAGCAATCTTGGGATACAACGAGCGTGAGTTTGACAAGTGTTGAATTTCAAAAAATGAACACATATAAGACACTACTGGGACGCTAAACGCGAGTCCTTAAAAGATCAAATGCTTTTTTTGTTTGAAAAGTACACTATTTTTTCATTTGGAGTCTATTCACAAGGTTTTAAGCAATCGTTGGATAAAACGAGCGTGAGTTTGACAAGTTTTGAATTTAAACAAATGAACACATATAAGACACTACTAGGACACTAAACTCGAGTCCTTAAAAGATCAAATGCTTTTTTTATTTCAAAAGTACACTATTTTTTCATTTCGAGTCTATTCACAAGGTTTTAAGCAATCGTTGGATAAAACGAGCGTGAGTTTGACAAGTTTTGAATTTAAACAAATGAACAGATATAAGACACTACTAGGACGCTAAACTCGAGACCTTAAAATATCAAATGCTTTTTTTGTTTCAAAAATACACTATTTTTTCATTTGGAGTCTATTCACAAGGTTTCAAGCAATCTTGGGATACAACGAGCGTGAGTTTGACAAGTTTTGAATTTAAACAAATGAACACATATAAGACACTACTAGGACACTAAACTCGAGTCCTTAAAAGATCAAATGCTTTTTTTTGTTTCAAAAGTACACTATTTTTTCATTTGGTGTATATTCACAAGGTTTTAAGCAATCGTTGGATAAAACGAGCGTGAGTTTGACAAGGTTTGAATTTAAACAAATGAACACATATAAGACACTACTAGGACGCTAAACTCGAGACCTTAAAATATCAAATGCTTTTTTTGTTTCAAAAATACACTATTTTTTCATTTGGAGTCTATTCACAAGGTTTCGAGCAATCTTGGGATACAACGAGCGTGAGTTTGACAAGTTTTGAATTTAAACAAATGAACACATATAAGACACTTCTAGGACGCTAAACTCGAGACCTTAAAAGATCAAAAGCTTTTTTTGTTTCAAAAATACACTATTTTTTCATTTCGAGTCTATTCACAAGGTTTTAAGCAATCTTGGGATACAACGAGCGTGAGTTTGACAAGTGTTGAATTTCAAAAAATGAACACATATAAGACACTACTGGGACGCTAAACGCGAGTCCTTAAAAGATCAAATGCTTTTTTTGTTTGAAAAGTACACTATTTTTTCATTTGGAGTCTATTCACAAGGTTTTAAGCAATCGTTGGATAAAACGAGCGTGAGTTTGACAAGTTTTGAATTTAAACAAATGAACACATATAAGACACTACTAGGACACTAAACTCGAGTCCTTAAAAGATCAAATGCTTTTTTTATTTCAAAAGTACACTATTTTTTCATTTCGAGTCTATTCACAAGGTTTTAAGCAATCGTTGGATAAAACGAGCGTGAGTTTGACAAGTTTTGAATTTAAACAAATGAACAGATATAAGACACTACTAGGACGCTAAACTCGAGACCTTAAAATATCAAATGCTTTTTTTGTTTCAAAAATACACTATTTTTTCATTTCGAGTCTATTCACAAGGTTTCAAGCAATCTTGGGATACAACGAGCGTGAGTTTGACAAGTTTTGAATTTAAACAAATGAACACATATAAGACACTTCTAGGACGCTAAACTCGAGACCTTAAAAGATCAAATGCTTTTTTTGTTTCAAAAATACACTATTTTTTCATTTGGAGTCTATTCACAAGGTTTCGAGCAATCTTGGGATAAAACGAGCGTG
Organism: Crataegus laevigata; assembly: GCA_963580275.1. Lineage (NCBI taxonomy): Eukaryota > Viridiplantae > Streptophyta > Magnoliopsida > Rosales > Rosaceae > Crataegus > Crataegus laevigata. The sequence continues at coordinate 23,551,225 of OY756945.1, forward strand.
AGTTTGACAAGTTTTGAATTTAAACAAATGAACACATATAAGACACTACTAGGACGCTAAACTCGAGACCTTAAAATATCAAATGCTTTTTTTGTTTCAAAAATACACTATTTTTTCATTTGGAGTCTATTCACAAGGTTTCGAGCAATCTTGGGATAAAACGAGCGTGAGTTTGACAAGTTTTGAATTTAAACAAATGAACACATATAAGACACTACTAGGACGCTAAACTCGAGTCCTTAAAAGATCAAATCCTTTTTTTGTTTCAAAACTACACTTTTTTTTCATTTGGTGTCTATTCACAAGGTTTTAAGCAATCGTTGGATAAAACGAGCGTGAGTTTGACAAGTTTTGAATTTAAACAAATGAACACATATAAGACACTACTAGGACGCTAAACACGAGTCCTTAAAAGATCAAATGCTTTTTTTGTTTCAAAAGTACACTATTTTTTCATTTCGAGTGTATTCACAAGGTTTTAAGCAATCGTTGGATAAAACGAGCGTGAGTTTGACAAGTTTTGAATTTAAACAAATGAACACATATAAGACACTACAAGGACACTAAACTCGAGTCCTTAAAAGATCAAATGCTTTTTTTGTTTCAAAAGTACACTATTTTTTCATTTCGAGTCTATTCACAAGGTTTTAAGCAATCGTTGGATAAAACGAGCGTGAGTTTGACAAGTTTTGAATTTAAACAAATGAACACATATAAGACACTACTAGGACGCTAAACTCGAGACCTGAAAAGATCAAATGCTTCTTTTGTTTGAAAAGTACACTATTTTTTCATTTGGAGTCTATTCACAAGGTTTCAAGCAATCTTGGGATACAACGAGCGTGAGTTTGACAAGTTTTGAATTTAAACAAATGAACACATATAAGACACTTCTAGGACGCTAAACTCGAGACCTTAAAAGATCAAATGCTTTTTTTGTTTCAAAAATACAATATTTTTTCATTTCGAGTCTATTCACAAGGTTTTAAGCAATCTTGGGATACAACGAGCGTGAGTTTGACAAGTTTTGAATTTAAACAAATGAACACATATAAGACACTACTAGGACACTAAACACGAGTCCTTAAAAGATCAAATGCTTTTTTTGTTTCAAAAGTCCACTATTTTTTCATTTGGAGTCTATTAACAAGGTTTTAAGCAATTGTTGGATAAAACGAGCGTGAGTTTGACAAGCTTTGAATTTAAACAAATGAACACATATAAGACACTACTAGAACACTAAACACAAGTCCTTAAAATATCAAATGCTTTTTTTGTTTCAAAAGTACACTATTTTTTCATTTCGAGTCTATTCACAAGGTTTTAAGCAATCGTTGGATAAAACGAGCGTGAGTTTGACAAGTTTTGAATTTAAACAAATGAACACATATAAGACACTACTAGGACACTAAACACGATTCCTTAAAAGATCAAATGCTTTTTTTGTTTCAAAAGTCCACTATTTTTTCATTTGGAGTCTATTAACAAGGTTTTAAGCAATCGTTGGATAAAACGAGCGTGAGTTTGACAAGTTTTGAATTTAAACACATGAACACATATAAGACACTACTAGGACACTAAACACGAGTCCTTAAAAGATCAAATACTTTTTTTTGTTCGAAAAGTACACTATTTTTTCATTTGGAGTCTATTCACAAGGTTTTAAGCAATCGTTGGATAAAACGAGCGTGAGTTTGACATGTTTTGAATTTAAACAAATGAACACATATAAGACACTACTAGGACGCTAAACTCGAGTCCTTAAAAGATCAAATCCTTTTTTTGTTTCAAAACTACACTTTTTTTTCATTTGGTGTCTATTCACAAGGTTTTAAGTAATCGTTGGATAAAACGAGCGTGAGTTTGACAAGTTTTGAATTTAAACAAATGAACACATATAAGACACTACTAGGACGCTAAACTCGAGTCCTTAAAAGATCAAATCCTTTTTTTGTTTCAAAACTACACTTTTTTTTCATTTGGTGTCTATTCACAAGGTTTTAAGCAATCGTTGGATAAAACGAGCGTGAGTTTGACAAGTTTTGAATTTAAACAAATGAACACATATAAGACACTACTAGGACGCTAAACACGAGTCCTTAAAAGATCAAATGCTTTTTTTGTTTCAAAAGTACACTATTTTTTCATTTCGAGTGTATTCACAAGGTTTTAAGCAATCGTTGGATAAAACGAGCGTGAGTTTGACAAGTTTTGAATTTAAACAAATGAACACATATAAGACACTACAAGGACACTAAACTCGAGTCCTTAAAAGATCAAATGCTTTTTTTGTTTCAAAAGTACACTATTTTTTCATTTCGAGTCTATTCACAAGGTTTTAAGCAATCGTTGGATAAAACGAGCGTGAGTTTGACAAGTTTTGAATTTAAACAAATGAACACATATAAGACACTACTAGGACGCTAAACTCGAGACCTGAAAAGATCAAATGCTTCTTTTGTTTGAAAAGTACACTATTTTTTCATTTGGAGTCTATTCACAAGGTTTCAAGCAATCTTGGGATACAACGAGCGTGAGTTTGACAAGTTTTGAATTTAAACAAATGAACACATATAAGACACTTCTAGGACGCTAAACTCGAGACCTTAAAAGATCAAATGCTTTTTTTGTTTCAAAAATACAATATTTTTTCATTTCGAGTCTATTCACAAGGTTTTAAGCAATCTTGGGATACAACGAGCGTGAGTTTGACAAGTTTTGAATTTAAACAAATGAACACATATAAGACACTACTAGGACACTAAACACGAGTCCTTAAAAGATCAAATGCTTTTTTTGTTTCAAAAGTCCACTATTTTTTCATTTGGAGTCTATTAACAAGGTTTTAAGCAATTGTTGGATAAAACGAGCGTGAGTTTGACAAGCTTTGAATTTAAACAAATGAACACATATAAGACACTACTAGAACACTAAACACAAGTCCTTAAAATATCAAATGCTTTTTTTGTTTCAAAAGTACACTATTTTTTCATTTCGAGTCTATTCACAAGGTTTTAAGCAATCGTTGGATAAAACGAGCGTGAGTTTGACAAGTTTTGAATTTAAACAAATGAACACATATAAGACACTACTAGGACACTAAACACGATTCCTTAAAAGATCAAATGCTTTTTTTGTTTCAAAAGTCCACTATTTTTTCATTTGGAGTCTATTAACAAGGTTTTAAGCAATCGTTGGATAAAACGAGCGTGAGTTTGACAAGTTTTGAATTTAAACACATGAACACATATAAGACACTACTAGGACACTAAACACGAGTCCTTAAAAGATCAAATACTTTTTTTTGTTCGAAAAGTACACTATTTTTTCATTTGGAGTCTATTCACAAGGTTTTAAGCAATCGTTGGATAAAACGAGCGTGAGTTTGACATGTTTTGAATTTAAACAAATGAACACATATAAGACACTACTAGGACGCTAAACTCGAGTCCTTAAAAGATCAAATCCTTTTTTTGTTTCAAAACTACACTTTTTTTTCATTTGGTGTCTATTCACAAGGTTTTAAGCAATCGTTGGATAAAACGAGCGTGAGTTTGACAAGTTTTGAATTTAAACAAATGAACACATATAAGACACTACTAGGACGCTAAACACGAGTCCTTAAAAGATCAAATGCTTTTTTTGTTTCAAAAGTACACTATTTTTTCATTTCGAGTGTATTCACAAGGTTTTAAGCAATCGTTGGATAAAACGAGCGTGAGTTTGACAAGTTTTGAATTTAAACAAATGAACACATATAAGACACTACAAGGACACTAAACTCGAGTCCTTAAAAGATCAAATGCTTTTTTTGTTTCAAAAGTACACTATTTTTTCATTTCGAGTCTATTCACAAGGTTTTAAGCAATCGTTGGATAAAACGAGCGTGAGTTTGACAAGTTTTGAATTTAAACAAATGAACACATATAAGACACTACTAGGACGCTAAACTCGAGACCTGAAAAGATCAAATGCTTCTTTTGTTTGAAAAGTACACTATTTTTTCATTTGGAGTCTATTCACAAGGTTTTAAGCAATCGTTGGATAAAACGAGCGTGAGTTTGACAAGGTTTGAATTTAAACAAATGAACACATATAAGACACTTCTAGGACGCTAAACTCGAGTCCTTAAAAGATCAAATGCTTTTTTTGTTTCAAAAGTACACTATTTTTTCATTTCGAGTCTATTCACAAGGTTTTAAGCAATCGTTGGATAAAACGAGCGTGAGTTTGACAAGTTTTGAATTTAAACAAATGAACACATATAAGACACTACTAGGACGCTAAACTCGAGACCTTAAAAGATCAAATGCTTCTTTTGTTTGAAAAGTACACTATTTTTTCATTTGGAGTCTATTCACAAGGTTTTAAGCAGTCTTGGGATACAACGAGCGTGAGTTTGACAAGTTTTGAATTTAAACAAATGAACACATATAAGACACTTCTATGACGCTAATCTCGAGACCTTAAAAGATCAAATGCTTTTTTTGTTTCAAAAATACACTATTTTTTCATTTCGAGTCTATTCACAAGGTTTTAAGCAATCGTTGGATAAAACGAGCGTGAGTTTGACATGTTTTGAATTTAAACAAATGAACACATATAAGATACTACTAGGACGCTAAAATCGAGTCCTTAAAAGATCAAATGCTTTTTTTGTTTCAAAAGTACACTATTTTTTCATTTGGTGTCTATTCACAAGGTTTTAAGCAATCGTTGGATAAAACGAGTGTGAGTTTGACAAGTTTTGAATTTAAACAAATGAACACATATAAGACACTACTAGGACACTAAACACGAATCCTTGAAAGATCAAATGCTTTTTTTTGTTTGAAAAGTACACTATTTTTTCATTTGTAGTCGATTCACAAGGTTTTAAGCAATCGTTGGATACAACGAGCGTGAGTTTGACATGTTTTGAATTTAAACAAATGAACACATATAAGACACTACTAGGACGCTAAACTCGAGTCCTTAAAAGATCAAATCCTTTTTTTGTTTCAAAAGTACACTATTTTTTCATTTGGTGTCTATTCACAAGGTTTTAAGCAATCGTTGGATAAAACGAGCGTGAGTTTGACAAGTTTTGAATTTAAACAAATGAACACACATATAAGACACTACTAGGACGCTAAACTCGAGTCCTTAAAAGATCAAATGCTTTTTTTGTTTCAAAAGTACACTATTTTTTCATTTCGAGTGTAATCACAAGGTTTTAAGCAATCGTTGGATAAAACGAGCGTGAGTTTGACAAGTTTTGAATTTAAACAAATGAACAGATATAAGACACTACTAGGACGCTAAACTCGAGACCTTAAAATATCAAATGCTTTTTTTGTTTCAAAAATACACTATTTTTTCATTTGGAGTCTATTCACAAGGTTTCAAGCAATCTTGGGATACAACGACGTGAGTTTGACAAGTTTTGAATTTAAACAAATGAACACATATAAGACACTTCTAGGACGCTAAACTCGAGACCTTAAAAGATCAAATGCTTTTTTTGTTTCAAAAATACACTATTTTTTCATTTCGAGTCTATTTACAAGGTTTTAAGCAATCTTGGGATACAACGAGCGTGAGTTTGACAAGTTTTGAATTTAAACAAATGAACACATATAAGACACTTCTAGGACGCTAAACTCGAGACCTTAAAAGATCAAATGCTTTTTTTGTTTCAAAAATACACTATTTTTTCATTTCGAGTCTATTCACAAGGTTTTAAGCAATCGTTGGATAAAACGAGCGTGAGTTTGACATGTTTTGAATTTAAACAAATGAACACATATAAGATACTACTAGGACGCTAAAATCGAGTCCTTAAAAGATCAAATCCTTTTTTTTGTTCGAAAAGTACACTATTTTTTCATTTGGAGTTTATTCACAAGGTTTTAAGCAATCGTTGGATAAAACGAGCGTGAGTTTGACATGTTTTGAATTTAAACAAATGAACACATATAAGACACTACTAGGACGCTAAACTCGAGTCCTTAAAAGATCAAATGCTTTTTTTGTTTCAAAAGTACACTATTTTTTCATTTCGAGTCTATTCACAAGGTTTTAAGCAATCGTTGGATAAAACGAGCGTGAGTTTGACAAGTTTTGAATTTAAACAAATGAACACATATAAGACACTTCTAGGACGCTAAACTCGAGACCTTAAAAGATCAAATGCTTTTTTTGTTTCAAAAATACACTATTTTTTCATTTCGAGTCTATTTACATGGTTTTAAGCAATCTTGGGATACAACGAGCGTGAGTTTGACAAGTTTTGAATTTAAACAAATGAACACATATAAGACACTTCTAGGACGCTAAACTCGTGACCTTAAAAGATCAAATGCTTTTTTTGTTTCAAAAATACACTATTTTTTCATTTCGAGTCTATTCACAAGGTTTTAAGCAATCGTTGGATAAAACGAGCGTGAGTTTGACAAGTTTTGAATTTAAACAAATGAACACATATAAGACACTACAAGGACACTAAACTCGAGTCCTTAAAAGATCAAATGCTTTTTTTGTTTCAAAAGTACACTATTTTTTCATTTCGAGTCTATTCACAAGGTTTTAAGCAATCGTTGGATAAAACGAGCGTGAGTTTGACAAGTTTTGAATTTAAACAAATGAACACATATAAGACACTACTAGGACGCTAAACTCGAGACCTTAAAAGATCAAATGCTTCTTTTGTTTGAAAAGTACACTATTTTTTCATTTGGAGTCTATTCACAAGGTTTTAAGCAGTCTTGGGATACAACGAGCGTGAGTTTGACAAGTTTTGAATTTAAACAAATGAACACATATAAGACACTTCTATGACGCTAATCTCGAGACCTTAAAAGATCAAATGCTTTTTTTGTTTCAAAAATACACTATTTTTTCATTTCGAGTCTATTCACAAGGTTTTAAGCAATCGTTGGATAAAACGAGCGTGAGTTTGACATGTTTTGAATTTAAACAAATGAACACATGTAAGATACTACTAGGACGCTAAAATCGAGTCCTTAAAAGATCAAATGCTTTTTTTGTTTCAAAAGTACACTATTTTTTCATTTGGTGTATATTCACAAGGTTTTAAGCAATCGTTGGATAAAACGAGCGTGAGTTTGACAAGGTTTGAATTTAAACAAATGAACACATATAAGACACTACTAGGACGCTAAACTCGAGACCTTAAAATATCAAATGCTTTTTTTGTTTCAAAAATACACTATTTTTTCATTTGGAGTCTATTCACAAGGTTTCAAGCAATCTTGGGATACAACGAGCGTGAGTTTGACAAGTTTTGAATTTAAACAAATGAACAGATATAAGACACTACTAGGACGCTAAACTCGAGACCTTAAAATATCAAATGCTTTTTTTGTTTCAAAAATACACTATTTTTTCATTTGGAGTCTATTCACAAGGTTTCAAGCAATCTTGGGATACAACGACGTGAGTTTGACAAGTTTTGAATTTAAACAAATGAACACATATAAGACACTTCTAGGACGCTAAACTCGAGACCTTAAAAGATCAAATGCTTTTTTTGTTTCAAAAATACACTATTTTTTCATTTCGAGTCTATTTACAAGGTTTTAAGCAATCTTGGGATACAACGAGCGTGAGTTTGACAAGTTTTGAATTTAAACAAATGAACACATATAAGACACTTCTAGGACGCTAAACTCGAGACCTTAAAAGATCAAATGCTTTTTTTGTTTCAAAAATACACTATTTTTTCATTTCGAGTCTATTCACAAGGTTTTAAGCAATCGTTGGATAAAACGAGCGTGAGTTTGACATGTTTTGAATTTAAACAAATGAACACATATAAGATACTACTAGGACGCTAAAATCGAGTCCTTAAAAGATCAAATCCTTTTTTTTGTTCGAAAAGTACACTATTTTTTCATTTGGAGTTTATTCACAAGGTTTTAAGCAATCGTTGGATAAAACGAGCGTGAGTTTGACATGTTTTGAATTTAAACAAATGAACACATATAAGACACTACTAGGACGCTAAACTCGAGTCCTTAAAAGATCAAATGCTTTTTTTGTTTCAAAAGTACACTATTTTTTCATTTCGAGTCTATTCACAAGGTTTTAAGCAATCGTTGGATAAAACGAGCGTGAGTTTGACAAGTTTTGAATTTAAACAAATGAACACATATAAGACACTTCTAGGACGCTAAACTCGAGACCTTAAAAGATCAAATGCTTTTTTTGTTTCAAAAATACACTATTTTTTCATTTCGAGTCTATTTACAAGGTTTTAAGCAATCTTGGGATACAACGAGCGTGAGTTTGACAAGTTTTGAATTTAAACAAATGAACACATATAAGACACTTCTAGGACGCTAAACTCGTGACCTTAAAAGATCAAATGCTTTTTTTGTTTCAAAAATACACTATTTTTTCATTTCGAGTCTATTCACAAGGTTTTAAGCAATCGTTGGATAAAACGAGCGTGAGTTTGACAAGTTTTGAATTTAAACAAATGAACACATATAAGACACTACAAGGACACTAAACTCGAGTCCTTAAAAGATCAAATGCTTTTTTTGTTTCAAAAGTACACTATTTTTTCATTTCGAGTCTATTCACAAGGTTTTAAGCAATCGTTGGATAAAACGAGCGTGAGTTTGACAAGTTTTGAATTTAAACAAATGAACACATATAAGACACTACTAGGACGCTAAACTCGAGACCTTAAAAGATCAAATGCTTCTTTTGTTTGAAAAGTACACTATTTTTTCATTTGGAGTCTATTCACAAGGTTTTAAGCAGTCTTGGGATACAACGAGCGTGAGTTTGACAAGTTTTGAATTTAAACAAATGAACACATATAAGACACTTCTATGACGCTAATCTCGAGACCTTAAAAGATCAAATGCTTTTTTTGTTTCAAAAATACACTATTTTTTCATTTCGAGTCTATTCACAAGGTTTTAAGCAATCGTTGGATAAAACGAGCGTGAGTTTGACATGTTTTGAATTTAAACAAATGAACACATGTAAGATACTACTAGGACGCTAAAATCGAGTCCTTAAAAGATCAAATGCTTTTTTTGTTTCAAAAGTACACTATTTTTTCATTTGGTGTATATTCACAAGGTTTTAAGCAATCGTTGGATAAAACGAGCGTGAGTTTGACAAGGTTTGAATTTAAACAAATGAACACATATAAGACACTACTAGGACGCTAAACTCGAGACCTTAAAATATCAAATGCTTTTTTTGTTTCAAAAATACACTATTTTTTCATTTGGAGTCTATTCACAAGGTTTCAAGCAATCTTGGGATACAACGAGCGTGAGTTTGACAAGTCTTGAATTTAAACAAATGAACACATATAAGACACTTCTAGGACGCTAAACTCGAGACCTTAAAAGATCAAAAGCTTTTTTTGTTTCAAAAATACACTATTTTTTCATTTCGAGTCTATTCACAAGGTTTTAAGCAATCTTGGGATACAACGAGCGTGAGTTTGACAAGTGTTGAATTTCAAAAAATGAACACATATAAGACACTACTGGGACGCTAAACGCGAGTCCTTAAAAGATCAAATGCTTTTTTTGTTTCAAAAGTACACTATTTTTTCATTTGGAGTCTATTAACAAGGTTTTAAGCAATCGTTGGATAAAACGAGCGTGAGTTTGACAAGTTTTGAATTTAAACAAATGAACACATATAAGACACTACTAGGACACTAAACTCGAGTCCTTAAAAGATCAAATGCTTTTTTTATTTCAAAAGTACACTATTTTTTCATTTCGAGTCTATTCACAAGGTTTTAAGCAATCGTTGGATAAAACGAGCGTGAGTTTGACAAGTTTTGAATTTAAACAAATGAACAGATATAAGACACTACTAGGACGCTAAACTCGAGACCTTAAAATATCAAATGCTTTTTTTGTTTCAAAAATACACTATTTTTTCATTTGGAGTCTATTCACAAGGTTTCAAGCAATCTTGGGATACAACGAGCGTGAGTTTGACAAGTTTTGAATTTAAACAAATGAACACATATAAGACACTTCTAGGACGCTAAACTCGAGACCTTAAAAGATCAAATGCTTTTTTTGTTTCAAAAATACAATATTTTTTCATTTCGAGTCTATTCACAAGGTTTTAAGCAATCTTGGGATACAACGAGCGTGAGTTTGACATGTTTTGAATTTAAACAAATGAACACATATAAGACACTACTAGGACACTAAACACGAGTCCTTAAAAGATCAAATGCTTTTTTTGTTTCAAAAGTCCACTATTTTTTCATTTGGAGTCTATTAACAAGGTTTTAAGCAATTGTTGGATAAAACGAGCGTGAGTTTGACAAGCTTTGAATTTAAACAAATGAACACATATAAGACACTACTAGAACACTAAACACAAGTCCTTAAAATATCAAATGCTTTTTTTGTTTCAAAAGTACACTATTTTTTCATTTCGAGTCTATTCACAAGGTTTTAAGCAATCGTTGGATAAAACGAGCGTGAGTTTGACCAGTTTTGAATTTAAACAAATGAACACATATAAGACACTACTAGGACACTAAACACGATTCCTTAAAAGATCAAATGCTTTTTTTGTTTCAAAAGTCCACTATTTTTTCATTTGGAGTCTATTAACAAGGTTTTAAGCAATCGTTGGATAAAACGAGCGTGAGTTTGACAAGTTTTGAATTTAAACACATGAACACATATAAGACACTACTAGGACACTAAACACGAGTCCTTAAAAGATCAAATGCTTTTTTTTGTTCGAAAAGTACACTATTTTTTCATTTGGAGTCTATTCACAAGGTTTTAAGCAATCGTTGGATAAAACGAGCGTGAGTTTGACATGTTTTGAATTTAAACAAATGAACACATATAAGACACTACTAGGACGCTAAACTCAAGTCCTTAAAAGATCAAATCCTTTTTTTGTTTCAAAAGTACACTATTTTTTCATTTGGTGTCTATTCACAAGGTTTTAAGCAATCGTTGGATAAAACGAGCGTGAGTTTGACAAGTTTTGAATTTAAACAAATGAACACATATAAGACACTACTAGGACGCTAAACACGAGTCCTTAAAAGATCAAATGCTTTTTTTGTTTCAAAAGTACACTATTTTTTCATTTCGAGTGCATTCACAAGGTTTTAAGCAATCGTTGGATAAAACGAGCGTGAGTTTGACAAGTTTTGAATTTAAACAAATGAACACATATAAGACACTACAAGGACACTAAACTCGAGTCCTTAAAAGATCAAATGCTTTTTTTGTTTCAAAAGTACACTATTTTTTCATTTCGAGTCTATTCACAAGGTTTTAAGCAATCGTTGGATAAAACGAGCGTGAGTTTGACAAGTTTTGAATTTAAACAAATGAACACATATAAGACACTACTAGGACGCTAAACTCGAGACCTGAAAAGATCAAATGCTTCTTTTGTTTGAAAAGTACACTATTTTTTCATTTGGAGTCTATACACAAGGTTTTAAGCAGTCTTGGGATACAACGAGCGTGAGTTTGACAAGTTTTGAATTTAAACAAATGAACACATATAAGACACTTCTATGACGCTAATCTCGAGACCTTAAAAGATCAAATGCTTTTTTTGTTTCAAAAATACGCTATTTTTTCATTTCGAGTCTATTCACAAGGTTTTAAGCAATCGTTGGATAAAACGAGCGTGAGTTTGACATGTTTTGAATTTAAACAAATGAACACATATAAGATACTACTAGGACGCTAAAATCGAGTCCTTAAAAGATCAAATGCTTTTTTTGTTTCAAAAGTACACTATTTTTTCATTTCGTGTATATTCACAAGGTTTTAAGCAATCGTTGGATAAAACGAGCGTGAGTTTGACAAGGTTTGAATTTAAACAAATGAACACATATAAGACACTACTAGGACGCTAAACTCGAGACCTTAAAATATCAAATGCTTTTTTTGTTTAAAAAATACACTATTTTTTCATTTGGAGTCTATTCACAAGGTTTCAAGCAATCTTGGGATACAACGAGCGTGAGTTTGACAAGTTTTGAATTTAAACAAATGAACACATATAAGACACTTCTAGGACGCTAAACTCGAGTCCTTAAAAGATCAAATGTTTTTTTTGTTTCAAAAGTACACTATTTTTTCATTTCGAGTCTATTCACAAGGTTTTAAGCAATCGTTGGATAAAACGAGCGTGAGTTTGACAAGTTTTGAATTTAAACAAATGAACACATATAAGACACTACTAGGACGCTAAACTCGAGACCTTAAAAGATCAAATGCTTATTTTGTTTGAAAAGTACACTATTTTTTCATTTGGAGTCTATTCACAAGGTTTTAAGCAGTCTTGGGATACAACGAGCGTGAGTTTGACAAGTTTTGAATTTAAACAAATGAACACATATAAGACACTTCTATGACGCTAATCTCGAGACCTTAAAAGATCAAATGCTTTTTTTGTTTCAAAAATACACTATTTTTTCATTTCGAGTCTATTCACAAGGTTTTAAGCAATCGTTGGATAAAATGAGCGTGAGTTTGACATGTTTTGAATTTAAACAAATGAACACATATAAGATACTACTAGGACGCTAAAATCGAGTTCTTAAAAGATCAAATGCTTTTTTTGTTTCAAAAGTACACTATTTTTTCATTTCGTGTATATTCACAAGGTTTTAAGCAATCGTTGGATAAAACGAGCGTGAGTTTGACAAGGTTTGAATTTAAACAAATGAACACATAGAAGACACTACTAGGACGCTAAACTCGAGACCTTAAAATATCAAATGCTTTTTTTGTTTCAAAAATACACTATTTTTTCATTTGGAGTCTATTCACAAGGTTTCAAGCAATCTTGGGATACAACGAGCGTGAGTTTGACAAGTTTTGAATTTAAACAAATGAACACATATAAGACACTTCTAGGACGCTAAACTCGAGACCTTAAAAGATCAAAAGCTTTTTTTGTTTCAAAAATACACTATTTTTTCATTTCGAGTCTATTCACAAGGTTTTAAGCAATCTTGGGATACAACGAGCGTGAGTTTGACAAGTGCTGAATTTCAAAAAATGAACACATATAAGACACTACTGGGACGCTAAACTCGAGTCCTTAAAAGATCAAATGATTTTTTTGTTTGAAAAGTACACTATTTTTTCATTTGGAGTCTATTCACAAGGTTTTAAGCAATCGTTGGATAAAACGAGCGTGAGTTTGACAAGTTTTGAATTTAAACAAATGAACACATATAAGACACTACTAGGACACTAAACTCGAGTCCTTAAAAGATCAAATGCTTTTTTTATTTCAAAAGTACACTATTTTTTCATTTCGAGTCTATTCACAAGGTTTTAAGCAATCGTTGGATAAAACGAGCGTGAGTTTGACAAGTTTTGAATTTAAACAAATGAACAGATATAAGACACTACTAGGACGCTAAACTCGAGACCTTAAAATATCAAATGCTTTTTTTGTTTCAAAAATACACTATTTTTTCATTTGGAGTCTATTCACAAGGTTTCAAGCAATCTTGGGATACAACGAGCGTGAGTTTGACAAGTTTTGAATTTAAACAAATGAACAGATATAAGACACTTCTACGACGCTAAACTCGAGACCTTAAAAGATCAAATGCTTTTTTTGTTTCAAAAATACACTATTTTTTCATTTCGAGTCTATTCACAAGGTTTTAAGCAATCTTGGGATACAACGAGCGTGAGTTTGACAAGTTTTGAATTTAAATAAATGAACACATATAAGACACTACTAGGACACTAAACACGAGTCCTTAAAAGATCAAATGCTTTTTTTGTTTCAAAAGTCCACTATTTTTTCATTTGGAGTCTATTAACAAGGTTTTAAGCAATCGTTGGATAAAACGAGCGTGAGTTTGACAAGTTTTGAATTTAAACAAATGAACACATATAAGACACTACTAGAACACTAAACACGAGTCCTTAAAATATCAAATGCTTTTTTTGTTTCAAAAGTACACTATTTTTTCATTTCGAGTCTATTCACAAGGTTTTAAGCAATCGTTGGATAAAACGAGCGTGAGTTTGACAAGTTTTGAATTTAAACAAATGAACACATATAAGACACTACTAGAACACTAAACACGAGTCCTTAAAATATCAAATGCTTTTTTTGTTTCAAAAGTACACTATTTTTTCATTTCGAGTCTATTCACAAGGTTAAGCAATCGTTGGATAAAACGAGCGTGAGTTTGACAAGTTTTGAATTTAAACAAATGAACACATATAAGACACTACTAGGACGCTAAACTCGAGACCTGAAAAGATCAAATGCTTCTTTTGTTTGAAAAGTACACTATTTTTTCATTTGGAGTCTATTCACAAGGTTTTAAGCAGTCTTGGGATACAACGAGCGTGAGTTTGACAAGTTTTGAATTTAAACAAATGAACACATATAAGACACTTCTATGACGCTAATCTCGAGACCTTAAAAGATCAAATGCTTTTTTTGTTTCAAAAATACACTATTTTTTCATTTCGAGTCTATTCACAAGGTTTTAAGCAATCGTTGGATAAAACGAGCGTGAGTTTGACATGTTTTGAATTTAAACAAATGAACACATATAAGATACTACTAGGACGCTAAAATCGTGTCCTTAAAAGATCAAATGCTTTTTTTGTTTCAAAAGTACACTATTTTTTCATTTCGTGTATATTCACAAGGTTTTAAGCAATCGTTGGATAAAACGAGCGTGAGTTTGACAAGGTTTGAATTTAAACAAATGAACACATATAAGACACTGCTAGGACGCTAAACTCGAGACCTTAAAATATCAAATGCTTTTTTTCTTTCAAAAATACACTATTTTTTCATTTGGAGTCTATTCACAAGGTTTCAACCAATCTTGGGATACAACGAGCGTGAGTTTGACAAGTTTTGAATTTAAACAAATGAACACATATAAGACACTTCTAGGACGCTAAACTCGAGTCCTTAAAAGATCAAATGCTTTTTTTGTTTCAAAAGTACACTATTTTTTCATTTGGAGTCTATTCACAAGGTTTCAACCAATCTTGGGATACAACGAGCGTGAGTTTGACAAGTTTTGAATTTAAACAAATGAACACATATAAGACACTTCTAGGACGCTAAACTCGAGTCCTTAAAAGATCAAATGCTTTTTTTGTTTCAAAAGTACACTATTTTTTCATTTCGAGTGTATTCACAAGGTTTTAAGCAATCGTTGGATAAAACGAGCGTGAGTTTGACAAGTTTTGAATTTAGACAAATGAACACATATAAGACACTACTAGGACACTAAACACGAGTCCTTAAAAGATCAAATGCTTTTTTTTGTTTGAAAAGTCAACTATTTTTTCATTTGGAGTCTATTCACAAGGTTTTAAGCAATCGTTGGATAAAACGAGCGTGAGTTTGACATGTTTTTAATTTAAACAAATGAACACATATAAGACACTACTAGGACGCTAAACTCGAGTCCTTAAAAGATCAAATGCTTTTTTTGTTTCAAAAGTACACTATTTTTTCATTTCGAGTCTATTCACAAGGTTTTAAGCAATCGTTGGATAAAACGAGCGTGAGTTTGACAAGTTTTGAATTTAAACAAATAAACACTTATAAGACACTACTAGGACGCTAAACTCGAGACCTTAAAATATCAAATGCTTTTTTTGTTTCAAAAATACACTATTTTTTCATTTGGAGTCTATTCACAAGGTTTCAAGCAATCTTGGGATACAACGAGCGTGAGTTTGACAAGTTTTGAATTTAAACAAATGAACACACATAAGACACTTCTAGGACGCTAAACTCGAGACCTTAAAAGATCAAATGCTTTTTTTGTTTCAAAAATACACTATTTTTTCATTTCGAGTCTATTCACAAGGTTTTAAGCAATCTTGGGATACAACGAGCGTGAGTTTGACAAGTTTTGAATTTAAACAAATGAACACATATAAGACACTACTAGGACACTAAACACGAGTCCTTAAAAGATCAAATGCTTTTTTTGTTTCAAAAGTCCACTATTTTTTCATTTGGAGTCTATTAACAAGGTTTTAAGCAATTGTTGGATAAAACGAGCGTGAGTTTGACAAGTTTTGAATTTAAACAAACGAACACATATAAGATACTACTAGGACGCTAAAATCGAGTCCTTAAAAGATCAAATGCTTTTTTTGTTTCAAAAGTACACTATTTTTTCATTTGGTGTCTATTCACAAGGTTTTAAGCAATCGTTGGATAAAACGAGCGTGAGTTTGACAAGTTTTGAATTTAAACAAATGAACACATATAAGACACTACTAGGACGCTAAACACGAGTCCTTAAAAGATCAAATGCTTTTTTTGTTTCAAAAGTACACTATTTTTTCATTTCGAGTGTATTCACAAGGTTTTAAGCAATCGTTGGATAGAACGAGCGTGAGTTTGACCAGTTTTGAATTTAAACAAATGAACACATATAAGACACTACAAGGACACTAAACTCGAGTCCTTAAAAGATCAAATGCTTTTTTTTGTTTCAAAAGTACACTATTTTTTCATTTCGAGTCTATTCACAAGGTTTTAAGCAATCGTTGGATAAAACGAGCGTATGTTTGACAAGTTTTGAATTTAAACAAATGAACACATATAAGACACTACTAGGACGCTAAACTCGAGTCCGTAAAAGATCAAATGCTGTTTTTGTTTCAAAAGTACACTATTTTTTCATTTCGAGTCTATTCACAAGGTTTTAAGCAATCGTTGGATAAAACGAGCGTGAGTTTGACAAGTTTTGAATTTAAACAAATGAACACATATAAGACACTACTAGGACGCTAAACTCGAGTCCGTAAAAGATCAAATGCTGTTTTTGTTTCAAAAGTACACTATTTTTTCATTTCGAGTCTATTCACAAGGTTTTAAGCAATCGTTGGATAAAACGAGCGTGAGTTTGACATGTTTTTAATTTAAACAAATGAACACATATAAGACACTACTAGGACGCTAAACTCGAGTCCTTAAAAGATCAAATGCTTTTTTTGTTTCAAAAGTACACTATTTTTTCATTTCGAGTCTATTCACAAGGTTTTAAGCAATCGTTGGATAAAACGAGCGTGAGTTTGACAAGTTTTGAATTTAAACAAATAAACACTTATAAGACACTACTAGGACGCTAAACTCGAGACCTTAAAATATCAAATGCTTTTTTTGTTTCAAAAATACACTATTTTTTCATTTGGAGTCTATTCACAAGGTTTCAAGCAATCTTGGGATACAACGAGCGTGAGTTTGACAAGTTTTGAATTTAAACAAATGAACACACATAAGACACTTCTAGGACGCTAAACTCGAGACCTTAAAAGATCAAATGCTTTTTTTGTTTCAAAAATACACTATTTTTTCATTTCGAGTCTATTCACAAGGTTTTAAGCAATCTTGGGATACAACGAGCGTGAGTTTGACAAGTTTTGAATTTAAACAAATGAACACATATAAGACACTACTAGGACACTAAACACGAGTCCTTAAAAGATCAAATGCTTTTTTTGTTTCAAAAGTCCACTATTTTTTCATTTGGAGTCTATTAACAAGGTTTTAAGCAATTGTTGGATAAAACGAGCGTGAGTTTGACAAGTTTTGAATTTAAACAAACGAACACATATAAGATACTACTAGGACGCTAAAATCGAGTCCTTAAAAGATCAAATGCTTTTTTTGTTTCAAAAGTACACTATTTTTTCATTTGGTGTCTATTCACAAGGTTTTAAGCAATCGTTGGATAAAACGAGCGTGAGTTTGACAAGTTTTGAATTTAAACAAATGAACACATATAAGACACTACTAGGACGCTAAACACGAGTCCTTAAAAGATCAAATGCTTTTTTTGTTTCAAAAGTACACTATTTTTTCATTTCGAGTGTATTCACAAGGTTTTAAGCAATCGTTGGATAGAACGAGCGTGAGTTTGACCAGTTTTGAATTTAAACAAATGAACACATATAAGACACTACAAGGACACTAAACTCGAGTCCTTAAAAGATCAAATGCTTTTTTTTGTTTCAAAAGTACACTATTTTTTCATTTCGAGTCTATTCACAAGGTTTTAAGCAATCGTTGGATAAAACGAGCGTATGTTTGACAAGTTTTGAATTTAAACAAATGAACACATATAAGACACTACTAGGACGCTAAACTCGAGTCCGTAAAAGATCAAATGCTGTTTTTGTTTCAAAAGTACACTATTTTTTCATTTCGAGTCTATTCACAAGGTTTTAAGCAATCGTTGGATAAAACGAGCGTGAGTTTGACAAGTTTTGAATTTAAACAAATGAACACATATAAGACACTACTAGGACGCTAAACTCGAGTCCGTAAAAGATCAAATGCTGTTTTTGTTTCAAAAGTACACTATTTTTTCATTTCGAGTCTATTCACAAGGTTTTAAGCAATCGTTGGATAAAACGAGCGTGAGTTTCACAAGGTTTGAATTTAAACAAATGAACACATATAAGACACTACTAGGACGCTAAACTCGAGACCTTAAAATATCAAATGCTTTTTTTGTTTCAAAAATACACTATTTTTTCATTTGGAGTCTATTCACAAGGTTTCAAGCAATCTTGGGATACAACGAGCGTGAGTTTGACAAGTTTTGAATTTAACCAAATGAACACATATAAGACACTTCTAGGACGCTAAACTCGAGACCTTAAAAGATCAAAAGCTTTGTTTGTTTGAAAAATACACTATTTTTTCATTTCGAGTCTATTCACAAGGTTTTAAGCAATCTTGGGATACAACGAGCGTGAGTTTGACAAGTGTTGAATGTGAAAAAATGAACACATATAAGACACTACTAGGACGCTAAACTCGAGTCCTTAAAAGATCAAATGCTTTTTTTGTTTGAAAAGTACACTATTTTTTCATTTCGAGTCTATTCACAAGGTTTTAAGCAATCGTTGGATAAAACGAGCGTGAGTTTGACAAGTTTTGAATTTAAACAAATGAACACATATAAGACACTACTAGGACACTAAACACGAGTCCTTAAAAGATCAAATGCTTTTTTTTGTTTGAAAAGTACACTATTTTTTCATTTGGAGTCTATTCACAAGGTTTTAAGCAATCGTTGGATAAAACGATCGTGAGTTTGACATGTTTTGAATTTAAACAAATGAACACATATAAGACACTACTAGGACGCTAAACTCGAGTCCTTAAAAGATCAAATCCTTTTTTTGTTTCAAAAGTACACTATTTTTTCATTTGGTGTCTATTCACAAGGTTTTAAGCAATCGTTGGATAAAACGAGCGTGAGTTTGACAAGTTTTGAATTTAAACAAATGAACACATATAAGACACTTCTAGGACGCTAAACTCGAGACCTTAAAAGATCAAATGCTTTTTTTGTTTCAAAAATACACTATTTTTTCATTTCGAGTCTATTCACAAGGTTTTAAGCAATCTTGGGATACAACGAGCGTGAGTTTGACAAGTTTTGAATTTAACCAAATGAACACATATAAGACACTTCTAGGACGCTAAACTCGAGACCTTAAAAGATCAAATGCTTTTTTTTGTTTGAAAAGTACACTATTTTTTCATTTGGAGTCTATTCACAAGGTTTTAAGCAATCGTTGGATAAAACGAGCGTGAGTTTGACAAGTTTTGAATTTAAACAAATGAACACATATAAGACACTACTAGGACGCTAAACTCGAGTCCGTAAAAGATCAAATGCTGTTTTTGTTTCAAAAGTACACTATTTTTTCATTTCGAGTCTATTCACAAGGTTTTAAGCAATCGTTGGATAAAACGAGCGTGAGTTTGACAAGGTTTGAATTTAAACAAATGAACACATATAAGACACTACTAGGACGCTAAACTCGAGACCTTAAAATATCAAATGCTTTTTTTGTTTCAAAAATACACTATTTTTTCATTTGGAGTCTATTCACAAGGTTTCAAGCAATCTTGGGATACAACGAGCGTGAGTTTGACAAGTTTTGAATTTAACCAAATGAACACATGTAAGACACTTCTAGGACGCTAAACTCGAGACCTTAAAAGATCAAAAGCTTTGTTTGTTTGAAAAATACACTATTTTTTCATTTCGAGTCTATTCACAAGGTTTTAAGCAATCTTGGGATACAACGAGCGTGAGTTTGACAAGTGTTTTATGTGAAAAAATGAACACATATAAGACACTACTAGGACGCTAAACTCGAGTCCTTTGATAGGAGCATATTTATGCTACTTATTTGGCTTGTTCTCGTGCATTTAAAGTGTGTTTACTTAGTTATTTTAGTGTTTAAAGTCACTTTTGTGTGTTTTCAGGTTCTAGGGCCAAAGTGTGCGAAAAGAAGCAAAATGGAGCCTTTTGGAGCAAATTAGAGCTTGGAATCCTACTTGAGCAAGGTTTCCTAGTTGGAGTAGGAAAATCCCTAATGGAGAAGGTTTCCTAGTTAAATTAGGATTCCTAGTTGAAATTGGTTTCCTAGTTAAATTAGGATTCCTAAAAGAACAAAGTTTCCTACTCAAACAAGGTTTCCTACTTGAAGTAGGAAAAGTGGAATCCCAAAGGCCTCAAATTGTCACAACAATGAAGTTTTCCTAGTCCTAGAAGGAAAAGGAATTCCAAGATGAAGTAGGATTAGTTTTCCTAATCCTAGTGCACAAAGGTTCCCTAAGCATTGTTGGAAACAAATTGGAAGTTCTAGATCATTCCTACTCCTTGCTGTGAGTTTCATGAAGTTTCTAGCAGTTTTGGGGCTTTCTAGAAGCCCTATCCTACTCCCTTGATCCATGCCGCACCCTAGCCTTCTAGATGGCCTAATCCCTTGCCTTGCAAGGCCTTCTAGAAGCCTTATCACCTTATCCCTAGCTGCTGCACCTTTTGCCCTATTTTCCCTTGGATTTCAGATTTAATTAGCCCTATTCCTTGTGGATTTGGGTTAATTGGGCCATAAACCCTTTTCCTTATTGGATTTACAATTTCTGCTAGACTTAGGAGGCCTAATCCATTAATTAAATGAAATCCAAGCCCTAACCTGAATTGACCTAGGGTTTAGGGTGCCTATTTATATTTCTCTTATGTGTGCCGCACCCATCATCATTCATTCACGCCAGAAATTCATCCCCTACCTTTGCCGTGCCCAACCTTCATCCAAACCCATATTTTCTGATCCCAAACCCCCCTAGCCGCACCATACACCCATCCTAGACACTTTTCCTCCATTCTACATCATTCAAACACATCCCAAACCATCTCCATACCTTGTGCCGCAGCAAGAAGGAAGAAGGAGTGCCCTTGAATGTGCTTGCTAGTCTCTTGCAGATTGCTGGAACTTTTAGGTGTAATCTTTCTTATGTTTTCAATGTTTCAATTCAATAAACTTTATGTTGTGAGTATGAGGAACTAAACCCCCTTAGTTGGGGGGTGATTCGAAACCATGTACATGCTTGCAATATGATTTGATTACATTCAGTTGTTATTTCATAAGTTGTGGATTCAATTCGTTCATCTATTTGATTGATAACTTATTTGTGTATGTTGATTGAGAGTGCACACTTAGTTTTCATGCATGAATATGATGCTAGATTATGAGGGAGTTTCACCTAATAGTTACAATCTTATAATCACAAGTAGTGAAGGTTGTTTCTCAACAATCGCGTTGAATGAATTCTTGGCATAAGTTTCATGCAATTCATAGTAACAAGTGCCTCGTCAATGCTTATGGTTTTCTTAGAACTTAATGATTTCTGCTTGTATCTCTTGTATGCAATTCATTGAGGGAACTTGTGGGGAATGCTTTGGGTTGTCGTATGCAATCATCCAATCCATTAACTTAAGGAAAATCTGAAAATTAATCTATGCAATTCATGGTTAATTTGGGGCATTGAGGATTTGTAACTCACTGGAAGAACAACTGAAAATCGTTTTGTTTGCAAGTGTGACATGTGTGGAGAAGAGCCTCCTAACTAGCCTTTTATCCATCCTTTTCATCCAAAAACGTTTTACAATCTGTTTGCTTTAAAGGTTCTGTGTTGATTTCAATTTACGTCCAAACCAAATCCCCCTTTACTTTCTTGTTCTAAAGTGTTTAGAATCTGTTTTATTTATGTTTTAGAAGGTTTTGAATCAACCCAACACCTTATTTTCGTCTAAAGTTGTGTTTTTGCTAGAAACTGCCTAGTTTGTGCTTTTAGGCAGTTTTGAGTGTTTTTAATCCGTTTTAGTCTTTTGAACGTGTTCTGAAGTCTTAGAATACCTAGAAAGTGTTTTGAGTTGTGTTTCTAAGTATTTTGATTCAAGTTTTCACCCAAATTCGTCCAAGTTCTTGTTAGATTCTCAAAACTGTCCAGAAAGTGGTTTTTAGGCAGTTTTGAGTCATTAGGTTGCTGTTTTGAGTCTTTGCTTTGTTTTGGCGTTTTAACTTTTAATTTTGCATTCTTTGAGTCTAGTTTAGTGTTTTAAACTTTGTTTTTAAGTTTTTAAGTCAGTTTCCAAGTGTTTAGCAATCCCTCCTAATCCCCGGTCCAGAACGATCCCTACTTACATACTTTACTACAATTGTCAAAAGAGGGTTTAATTTGAGTGCTAATTAATATCATATCAAATTTTGGCGCCGTTGCCGGGGATTAGCAATTTTGCTAATCCCTTGGATTGTTTTTGTTTCTTTTATTTTATTTTGCTTCAGATTTTTGTTTAGTTTCTGACCTATTTTGTTTCTTGTGTTCTAGGTACTAGTTTATGACTAGAAGTTCTCAAAAGGTTCGTGAGAACATCTTGGACTTTGACGACGATTTTGAGAGGAATTTGAGAAGAACTAGAAACCAACAAGAGCCCATCCCCGAACCTGTCCTTGAAGAAGACGTGCTAGAAGAGGAAGAGGAAGAGGTGCCCACGGAACAAGAGGAGGAAGAAGAGCAAGGAATGGCGGTAGACAACCGTACACTCAAAGAGCTCTCGGCCTCGGGATTGGATAATGCCGCACCCTTGTGCATCCAATATCCCACGGCTGCCCAAGGTAAGACGGACGAGTTTGAATTAAAATCAAGTTTGCTTCATCATATTCCTAAATACCATGGCTTGTCCATGGAAGATCCTAACAAACATTTGAAGGAATTTGAAGTAGTTTGCTCTAGCATGACTCCCGTCAATGTTGACGGAAATATTTTGAAGATGAAGGCTTTTCCATTCTCTTTGATGGATAAAGCCAAGGATTGGTTATATGAGTTAGCTCCCGGCACTGTAACATCTTGGGAGAGTATGAAGAGGGCGTTCTTGGAGAAGTTTTTTCCAACTTCTCGCATCATCCTCCTACGCAAAAAGATAAGCGGAATTCAGCAAGAAGAAGGTGAGTCTTTCCCTACATATTATGAACGGTTTAAATCACTTGTTGCTTCTTGTCCACAGCATCATATGAAGGAGGAGTTGTTGTTGCAATACTTCTACGAGGGCCTCCTACCTTTAGAACGTCAAATGCTTGATGCATCGGCGGGGGGAGCATTGGTGGACAAAACACCCATGGCTGCCAAGATCTTGATCTCTAATCGAGCGTTGAACGCTCAACAATACGAGGGAGTAGGCCAAAGGGGACCCCCACGGCAACATGTGCATGAGGTAAGTACAAGTTCCGACCTTCATTCACAATTGGCTAATCTCACTTCTCTTGTGTCTCAGATGGCCGAGGGCATGAAGATGCCAGGACCAATTGTATGTGGCGTATGTTCCATCCAAGGACATGCCTCTGAAAAATGTCCACAATTGATTGAAAATGGTGGATGGGAAAGCGCCCATGCAATTGGTTTTCAAGGTCAAAACCAACCAAGGAACGATCCATATTCAAACACCTATAACCCCGGTTGGAGAGACCACCCCAATTTCAAGTGGAGGGAGCCCCAACAACCTCAAAACCAAGGAGGATTTAGGCAACAACCCCCGGGGTTCTTTTCCAAAACATACGGCCAACCTCAAAATCAAGCTCAATCCGGCCCAAATTCCTCAGGTACGTCTCTTGACAATGATGCATTACTTAAGATACTAACTAAGTTGTCTAATGGGCAGGAAGATCAAGCTAAGGCCATGCAAAACCAAGATAAAAGGGTGGATCAACTTGAGAAACAAATTGGGCAGATTGCCGAGTTTGTAGGTAAGTTTAGAGAGCCCGGACAACTCCCTAGTAACACCATTCAAAATCCGAAGGGAGGATTCGAAAGTGCAAAGGCCATAATCTTGAGAAGTGGAAAAGAAATTGGGGCAGATCCTAGACCATCACAAACAGGCCCTAAAGGTGATATGAACGTCCCAATTGAGGAGGAGGAATCAATCATGCCCACGGAAAAGGTGGTTCCACCATTGCCGCAAGCCCCCAAAGCCTCCAATCTGTCCAATTCGGCCACTAAGGGTAAGAATGTGTCCAATTCAGTTCATACTAATGTTTTCCCTTCAAATGTGCCTTTTCCTAGTAGGTTTATGCAAACAAAGAAGGAAGAAGCAGAAAAGGATATCCTTGAAACCTTTAGGAAAGTTCAAGTTAACATACCTTTGTTAGATGCAATCAAGCAAGTCCCGAGGTATGCTAAGTTCTTGAAAGAATTGTGCACCACTAGGAAGAGGTTTTCGACCAAAGAAGTGGTAAAGGTAGGTGAGAATGTGTCTGCTATCTTGCAACGCAAATTACCTCCCAAATGTAAGGATCCGGGTAGTTTTACCATTCCTTGTGTCATTGGTAACACTAGATTTGAATCTGCCATGCTTGACTTAGGTGCTTCTATAAATGTTATGCCATATTCCATTTATGCATCTATGAACTTAGGCGTGTTAAAAAATGATGGTGTTATCATACAATTGGCCGATAGATCTAATGCCTATCCAAAGGGAGTTTTGGAAGACGTTTTGGTGCAGGTTAACCATTTGATCTTTCCGGCGGATTTCTATGTCCTTGAGATGGATGAATCGGATCATGCACCCTCGCTGCCCATTCTACTTGGAAGGCCATTCATGAAGACAGCCCGGACTAAAATTGATGTGTTTCATGGAACTTTGTCCATGGAATTTGATGGGGAAGTTGTTAACTTCAATCTTTCTGATTCTATTAAGTATCCTTGTGAAGATCACTCATGTTTCTCTATTGATGTCATTGACTCTTTGGCGCAGGGACATCTTGAAGATTTGAACGAGGATGTGCTTGAAAAGTCATTACACAAGGCATGGAATGCAATGACAAAGGGGCAGATTGCATGCTAGGTCACGGCATGAATGAAACACTTCATGCCGTGCCCCCTAGTGAGGATGTAATTGAAGTGGTTGCTGCCCTTGAGTCCTCACCTAAGCTTGATGGTAAGTGTACTAACCGTGAGTCCATTCCCATTTCGACTAACAAATTGCTTCCATCTATAATTCAGGCACCTATCCTTGAACTCAAGCCTTTGCCAAGCCATTTGAAGTACATTTTCTTGGGGGAGAACAACACATTACCTGCCATCATCTCTTCCACACTCACGGCACATGAGGAAGACAAATTGCTTCGAGTTTTGAAGGAGTTCAAATCTGCCCTAGGGTGGACATTGGCCGATATCAAAGGTATAAGCCCTACGACTTGTATGCATCACATATTTCTTGAGGAGGGGGCCAAACCAACTAGAGAGGCTCAACGCCGTCTTAACCCTCCAATGATGGAAGTTGTGAAAAAGGAGATAATTAAACTTCTAGATTGTGGGGTGATTTATCCCATCTCCGATAGTCGTTGGGTGTCCCCTATCCAATGTGTGCCTAAGAAATCCGGAGTGACAGTTGTGGAAAATGCCGAGAATGAACTTGTACCCATGAGAATTCAAACCGGTTGGCGTGTATGCATTGATTATAGGAAGATAAACGCCACCACAAGGAAGGATCACTTTCCTTTGCCGTTTCTAGACCAAATGTTGGAAAGGTTAGCCGGTCATTCTTTTTATTGTTTTCTTGATGGATACTCAGGTTATAACCAAATTGTTATTGCTCCGGATGATCAAGAAAAGACCACTTTTACTTGTCCCTTTGGAACGTTTGCATATCGACGCATGCCATTTGGTTTGTGCAATGCTCCTGCCACGTTTCAAAGGTGTATGGTAAGCATATTTTCTGATTATGTTGAGAAGATTATTGAGATATTCATGGATGATTTTAGTGTGTTTGGTGATTCCTTTGATAAATGCTTGGATAATCTCACTTTAATCTTGAAACGTTGTGTTGAAACAAACCTTGTGTTGAATTGGGAAAAATGTCACTTTATGGTTAAACAAGGTATTGTTTTAGGTCATATAATCTCTGAAAAAGGAATTGAAGTTGATAAGTCTAAAGTGGATCTTGTACGTTACTTACCCTCTCCTACTTCGGTTAGAGAGGTTCGTTCGTTTCTTGGTCATGCAGGATTCTATAGAAGATTTATCAAGGACTTTTCCAAAATTGCACAACCTCTATGCCGCCTCCTCCAAAAGGATGTGTCCTTTGAGTTCAATGAGGCATGTGAGAAGGCATTCAAGCAACTCAAGGAGTCACTTACCACGGCACCCATCATCACTCCCCCGGATTGGTCCATTCCATTTGAATTGATGTGTGATGCCTCGGATTATGCCCTAGGGGCTGTTTTGGGTCAAAAGAAAAATAAACATTCCCATGTTATTTATTATGCTTCACGCACTTTAAATGATGCTCAATTAAATTATTCTACAACCGAAAAAGAACTTTTGGCGGTTGTATTTGCTTTAGATAAATTTAGATCATATCTAATTGGTACTAAAGTCATTGTTTTTACTGACCATGCAGCCTTGAAGTATCTTTTCACCAAAAAGGAGGCTAAACCAAGGCTCATTCGTTGGATGCTCCTACTTCAAGAGTTCGATATTGAGATTCGGGACAAGAAAGGTTGTGAAAACGTGGTGGCTGACCACTTGAGCAGATTGGTGCGTGAAGAAGAGTCCCTCCCCATTTCTGAGACATTTCCGGATGAACAACTTCTGTCCATTGAGGTAAGTACCCCTTGGTATGCCGATTTGGTCAATTTCTTGGTGTCAAAACGAATTCCAAGCACTTACACAAAGCACCAACGTGAAAAGCTTAGATATGATGCACGATTTTATGTATGGGATGATCCTTATCTTTGGAAATTCTGCCCTGATCAGATTGTACGTCGATGTGTGTCTAATTCTGAATTTCATTCCATTCTAAGCTTTTGTCATACATATGCATGTGGTGGACACTTTGGCACACAAAGAACAGCCCTTAAAGTATTGCAATGTGGATTCTATTGGCCTAATATCTTTAAGGATGCTAGAACATTTTGTTTAACATGTGATAAATGCCAAAGAACCGGAAATATAAGTGCAAAAGACCAAATGCCGCAAGTTTCTGTTCTTAATGTGGAAATATTTGATGTTTGGGGTATTGACTTTATGGGTCCCTTTCCTTCTTCATTTGGTTTCATGTATATCTTGCTTGCGGTTGATTATGTGTCAAAGTGGGTGGAAGCAAAAGCCACCCGGACTAACGATTCTAAAGTGGTCTCAGATTTTATTAGAACTAACATCTTTGCAAGATTTGGCATGCCACGTGTGATCATTAGTGATGGAGGGTCTCACTTTTGCAACCGGACCATTGAGGCCTTGTTGAGGAAGTACAATGTCAATCATAAGGTTTCCACACCTTACCACCCTCAAACAAATGGCCAAGCCGAGGTTTCCAACCGAGAGATCAAGCAAATCCTAGAAAAGACCGTTGGGCCTACAAGGAAGGATTGGAGCTTAAGGTTGGATGATGCACTATGGGCGTATCGTACGGCGTACAAAACACCAATAGGAATGTCCCCATTTCGGCTTGTCTATGGCAAGCCGTGCCACCTCCCTGTGGAATTGGAGCACAAAGCTCATTGGGCCGTGAAGAAATTCAATCTGGACATGGATGCCGCAGGTTGCCATAGGAAGCTCCAATTAAACGAACTTGATGAGATAAGACAAGAGGCATACGAGAATGCTAGCATTTACAAGGCGAAGACCAAGGCGTTTCATGACAAGATGATTAGAGGCAAAACATTCTCTATTGGGCAGAAAGTGTTGCTATTTAACTCCCGTCTTCGTCTATTTCCCGGTAAGTTGCGTTCTAAGTGGATTGGGCCATTTGTTATTACTAACATCTCTTCTTATGGTGCCATTCAGATTCAAAGTATCAAAACAGGTCATGAATTCCAAGTGAACGGACATCGATTGAAGCCTTATTTTGAGAACTTTGTGGAGCAAACCGTGGATGACATCTCCCTTGATGCCGTGGGCTCCAATGGGGCATGATCATGTTCTTCGTCCGGCTGCAAGACGTTAAAGAAAGCGCTACTTGGGAGGCAACCCATGCAAATCAACAAAGGAAGCCCTAGGAATCACTCCAATTCCAGATTTGCGTTCCTAAAACCCTTCACTTTGTTGCTTGTTTCTAATCTGCCCAGTTTGCTATGTACTTGCTGTTTGTGTGTTTCTTTTTGTTTAGTGTGTTTTTATGCTTGAAACATTGAGGACAATGTTTGATTTAAGTGTGGGGGGGTAACTAAGTGTTTTAATTGCAAATTCGTGGGATTTTATCACCCTTAACTTATAGACTAGTTCTTTGCTGTTTTTAAGTGTTTTTGGGCAGTTTTGGTGTGTTTTAGTGTGTTTTGAAGTAAAAATCCGAAAATCAAACAAAAATTTGAAAAATTTGTTTTAAAAACCCAAAAAGAGTTATTTTTGAGTTGTTTTTGTGTGTTTGTTTGTGTCTTAGGGTACCTTCCAACACAATGATGAGGATTCGGTTTGTAATTGCATGGCTGTTAAAGAGAGTGATTAACATGGATGAAAGTTTGATTTACTCTTTGTTTATGCTTAGTTGTGGTTATAACTTATGAATTCACATGCAATCATAAAGGAAAAATCAGTTTTTGTAACATGCTTGAAGGAACGAACTCAAACTAACGCTACAACCTTGTGAGACTTGAGCCTAAACGTTTATTTGGAGAGTTAAAATCTGTGCATTCTTTGTTTTCTAAGTCGTTGCATGATCTCATTATTCCTTGCTTGGTTGCTACTTAGAAGGCGTTTCATCATATAGTTCCAAATGCTAGAACTCATGCCCCTTTCATTCAAAGCATGTTAATTGATTTGCATAACACATTGTCAAGATGAAGTTGTGTAGTTACCACCACCTTAGCCAAATGCCGTGTGCCCTACATCATTTTGTGTTTAAGTTAACCCCGTTGAGCCTTGTTAGCCTTCATTCCTTGTTAAACCACATCATCCTCACCTAGCCTAGATTAGGACTTTCCACACCCTTGTTCTTAAAGCATAGGAAAGCATGATTCAAATTGAATTCCTTTTGACTAATGTTGGCAGAAAGCAAGTGTGGGGGAAGTGTTCTCATGTGTATTTGTGTGCCATAGGCACGGGTAGAAAGAAAAGAAAAAAAAAATGAAGAAAAGTATGTGAAAAATATGAAAAAGAGTTGAAAAGTTGTGAAAAAGAGTACCAAAGTGATGTTTGTTGAAGTAAGGGTCCAAAACAATGAATTCGGCCCTAAGGAGTTGTTTAAGTCTTCCCAGTGGTTTTAAAGTTAGTTTCTGCAATCTAAGGAATTCTAAGTCTCAATTTCATTGCTTCGCTTACTATTGCTTAAAGAACGTTTGTTTTCCTTATCCTTTCCTTGTTAACCAAACACCCCAAGCCCCATTACAACCCTTAACTTCTATCTTGAGTGTTATGTGTTTCAATTTGTGGAGTTTGAATTTGGTAGGAGCATATGGTGTCACTGGTTCTCGCATTTAAGTAGTAGCATTCCAATCATGAGATCATATCTAAACATGCTCTTTAACTCTAGAAATTGCGTTCGTTGTGATACATATATGTGAGCATTCGTTTTCTTATCTACATCAATCTTCTCACATATGTCTAGTGTAGGGTGTGGAGTTAGAAAATCTGAGTGAAAATAGAGTGCATATCTTGTAAGGAATTGAGGGAATTCTCTAAGGCATGTTACTACATTCAAAGCATTGTTTTAATTGATTACGTATGAACTAGTAAGTAGTGGCTTTAATTAAGTATGTGCTCGTGTAAAGATAATTCAAATCTGTGGGGATAACAATCTTTAACATGTCATGTGCATTGGAAATCCCTGAGGCAAACGTTGGAAGGTTTAGGTTTTTGTTTTGGTTAGTTGTTTCGTTTTGTTTCCTTCCTTTTGTTTGTTTTGCTCGAGGACTAGCAAAATCTAAGTGTGGGGGAATTTGATAGGAGCATATTTATGCTACTTATTTGGCTTGTTCTCGTGCATTTAAAGTGTGTTTACTTAGTTATTTTAGTGTTTAAAGTCACTTTTGTGTGTTTTCAGGTTCTAGGGCCAAAGTGTGCGAAAAGAAGCAAAATGGAGCCTTTTGGAGCAAATTAGAGCTTGGAATCCTACTTGAGCAAGGTTTCCTAGTTGGAGTAGGAAAATCCCTAATGGAGAAGGTTTCCTAGTTAAATTAGGATTCCTAGTTGAAATTGGTTTCCTAGTTAAATTAGGATTCCTAAAAGAACAAAGTTTCCTACTCAAACAAGGTTTCCTACTTGAAGTAGGAAAAGTGGAATCCCAAAGGCCTCAAATTGTCACAACAATGAAGTTTTCCTAGTCCTAGAAGGAAAAGGAATTCCAAGATGAAGTAGGATTAGTTTTCCTAATCCTAGTGCACAAAGGTTCCCTAAGCATTGTTGGAAACAAATTGGAAGTTCTAGATCATTCCTACTCCTTGCTGTGAGTTTCATGAAGTTTCTAGCAGTTTTGGGGCTTTCTAGAAGCCCTATCCTACTCCCTTGATCCATGCCGCACCCTAGCCTTCTAGATGGCCTAATCCCTTGCCTTGCAAGGCCTTCTAGAAGCCTTATCACCTTATCCCTAGCTGCCGCACCTTTTGCCCTATTTTCCCTTGGATTTCAGATTTAATTAGCCCTATTCCTTGTGGATTTGGGTTAATTGGGCCATAAACCCTTTTCCTTATTGGATTTACAATTTCTGCTAGACTTAGGAGGCCTAATCCATTAATTAAATGAAATCCAAGCCCTAACCTGAATTGACCTAGGGTTTAGGGTGCCTATTTATATTTCTCTTATGTGTGCCGCACCCATCATCATTCATTCACGCCAGAAATTCATCCCCTACCTTTGCCGTGCCCAACCTTCATCCAAACCCATATTTTCTGATCCCAAACCCCCCTAGCCGCACCATACACCCATCCTAGACACTTTTCCTCCATTCTACATCATTCAAACACATCCCAAACCATCTCCATACCTTGTGCCGCAGCAAGAAGGAAGAAGGAGTGCCCTTGAATGTGCTTGCTAGTCTCTTGCAGATTGCTGGAACTTTTAGGTGTAATCTTTCTTATGTTTTCAATGTTTCAATTCAATAAACTTTATGTTGTGAGTATGAGGAACTAAACCCCCTTAGTTGGGGGGTGATTCGAAACCATGTACATGCTTGCAATATGATTTGATTACATTCAGTTGTTATTTCATAAGTTGTGGATTCAATTCGTTCATCTATTTGATTGATAACTTATTTGTGTATGTTGATTGAGAGTGCACACTTAGTTTTCATGCATGAATATGATGCTAGATTATGAGGGAGTTTCACCTAATAGTTACAATCTTATAATCACAAGTAGTGAAGGTTGTTTCTCAACAATCGCGTTGAATGAATTCTTGGCATAAGTTTCATGCAATTCATAGTAACAAGTGCCTCGTCAATGCTTATGGTTTTCTTAGAACTTAATGATTTCTGCTTGTATCTCTTGTATGCAATTCATTGAGGGAACTTGTGGGGAATGCTTTGGGTTGTCGTATGCAATCATCCAATCCATTAACTTAAGGAAAATCTAAAAATTAATCTATGCAATTCATGGTTAATTTGGGGCATTGAGGATTTGTAACTCACTGGAAGAACAACTGAAAATCGTTTTGTTTGCAAGTGTGACATGTGTGGAGAAGAGCCTCCTAACTAGCCTTTTATCCATCCTTTTCATCCAAAAACGTTTTACAATCTGTTTGCTTTAAAGGTTCTGTGTTGATTTCAATTTACGTCCAAACCAAATCCCCCTTTACTTTCTTGTTCTAAAGTGTTTAGAATCTGTTTTATTTATGTTTTAGAAGGTTTTGAATCAACCCAACACCTTATTTTCGTCTAAAGTTGTGTTTTTGCTAGAAACTGCCTAGTTTGTGCTTTTAGGCAGTTTTGAGTGTTTTTAATCCGTTTTAGTCTTTTGAACGTGTTCTGAAGTCTTAGAATACCTAGAAAGTGTTTTGAGTTGTGTTTCTAAGTATTTTGATTCAAGTTTTCACCCAAATTCGTCCAAGTTCTTGTTAGATTCTCAAAACTGTCCAGAAAGTGGTTTTTAGGCAGTTTTGAGTCATTAGGTTGCTGTTTTGAGTCTTTGCTTTGTTTTGGCGTTTTAACTTTTAATTTTGCATTCTTTGAGTCTAGTTTAGTGTTTTAAACTTTGTTTTTAAGTTTTTAAGTCAGTTTCCAAGTGTTTAGCAATCCCTCCTAATCCCCGGTCCAGAACGATCCCTACTTACATACTTTACTACAATTGTCAAAAGAGGGTTTAATTTGAGTGCTAATTAATATCATATCATCCTTAAAAGATCAAATGCTTTTTTTGTTTGAAAAGTACACTATTTTTTCATTTGGAGTCTATTCACAAGGTTTTAAGCAATCGTTGGATAAAACGAGCGTGAGTTTGACAAGTTTTGAATTTAAACAAATGAACACATATAAGACACTACTAGGACACTAAACACGAGTCCTTAAAAGATCAAATGCTTTTTTTTGTTTGAAAAGTACACTATTTTTTCATTTGGAGTCTATTCACAAGGTTTTAAGCAATCGTTGGATAAAACGATCGTGAGTTTGACATGTTTTGAATTTAAACAAATGAACACATATAAGACACTACTAGGACGCTAAACTCGAGTCCTTAAAAGATCAAATCCTTTTTTTGTTTCAAAAGTACACTATTTTTTCATTTGGTGTCTATTCACAAGGTTTTAAGCAATCGTTGGATAAAACGAGCGTGAGTTTGACAAGTTTTGAATTTAAACAAATGAACACATATAAGACACTTCTAGGACGCTAAACTCGAGACCTTAAAAGATCAAATGCTTTTTTTGTTTCAAAAATACACTATTTTTTCATTTCGAGTCTATTCACAAGGTTTTAAGCAATCTTGGGATACAACGAGCGTGAGTTTGACAAGTTTTGAATTTAACCAAATGAACACATATAAGACACTTCTAGGACGCTAAACTCGAGACCTTAAAAGATCAAAAGCTTTTTTTGTTTCAAAAATACACTATTTTTTCATTTCGAGTCTATTCACAAGGTTTTAAGCAATCTTGGGATACAACGAGCGTGAGTTTGACAAGTGTTGAATTTCAAAAAATGAACACATATAAGACACTACTAGGACACTAAACACGAGTCCTTAAAAGATCAAATGCTTTTTTTTGTTTGAAAAGTACACTATTTTTTCATTTGGAGTCTATTCACAAGGTTTTAAGCAATCGTTGGATAAAACGAGCGTGAGTTTGACATGTTTTGAATTTAAACAAATGAACACATATAAGACACTACTAGGACGCTAAACTCGAGTCCTTAAAAGATCAAATCCTTTTTTTGTTTCAAAAGTACACTATTTTTTCATTTGGTGTCTATTCACAAGGTTTTAAGCAATCGTTGGATAAAACGAGCGTGAGTTTGACAAGTTTTGAATTTAAACAAATGAACACATATAAGACACTACTAGGACGCTAAACACGAGTCCTTAAAAGATCAAATGCTTTTTTTGTTTCAAAAGTACACTATTTTTTCATTTCGAGTGTATTCACAAGGTTTTAAGCAATCGTTGGATAAAACGAGCGTGAGTTTGACAAGTTTTGATTTTAAACAAATGAACAGATATAAGACACTACTAGGACACTAAACACGAGTCCTTAAAAGATCAAATGCTTTTTTTTGTTTGAAAAGTACACTATTTTTTCATTTGGAGTCTATTCCCAAGGTTTTAAGCAATCGTTGGATAAAACGAGCGTGAGTTTGACAAGTTTTGAATTTAAACAAATGAACACATATAAGACACTACTAGGACACTAAACACGAGTCCTTAAAAGATCAAATGCTTTTTTTTGTTTGAAAAGTACACTATTTTTTCATTTGGAGTCTATTCACAAGGTTTTAAGCAATCGTTGGATAAAACGAGCGTGAGTTTGACATGTTTTGAATTTAAACAAATGAACACATATAAGACACTACTAGGACGCTAAACTCGAGTCCTTAAAAGATCAAATCCTTTTTTTGTTTCAAAAGTACACTATTTTTTCATTTGGTGTCTATTCACAAGGTTTTAAGCAATCGTTGGATAAAACGAGCGTGAGTTTGACAAGTTTTGAATTTAAACAAATGAACATATATAAGACACTACTAGGACGCTAAACACGAGTCCTTAAAAGATCAAATGCTTTTTTTGTTTCAAAAGTCCACTATTTTTTCATTTCGAGTGTATTCACAAGGTTTTAAGCAATCGTTGGATAAAACGAGCGTGAGTTTGACAAGTTTTGAATTTAAACAAATGAACACATATAAGACACTACAAGGACACTAAACTCGAGTCCTTAAAAGATCAAATGCTTTTTTTGTTTCAAAAGTACACTATTTTTTCATTTCGAGTCTATTCACAAGGTTTTAAGCAATCGTTGGATAAAACGAGCGTGAGTTTGACAAGTTTTGAATTTAAACAAATGAACACATATAAGACACTACTAGGACGCTAAACTCGAGACCTTAAAAGATCAAATGCTTCTTTTGTTTGAAAAGTACACTGTTTTTTCATTTGGAGTCTATTCACAAGGTTTTAAGCAATCTTGGGACACAACGAGCGTGAGTTTGACAAGTTTTGAATTTAAACAAATGAACACATATAAGACACTTCTAGGACGCTAATCTCGAGACCTTAAAAGATCAAATGCTTTTTTTGTTTCAAAAATACACTATTTTTTCATTTCGAGTCTATTCACATGGTTTTAAGCAATCGTTGGATAAAACGAGCGTGAGTTTGACATGTTTTGAATTTAAACAAATGAACACATATAAGATACTACTAGGACGCTAAAATCGAGTCCTTAAAAGATCAAATGCTTTTTTTGTTTCAAAAGTACACTATTTTTTCATTTGGTGTCTATTCACAAGGTTTTAAGCAATCGTTGGATAAAACGAGCGTGAGTTTGACAAGTTTTGAATTTAAACAAATGAACACATATAAGACACTACTAGGACGCTAAACACGAGTCCTTAAAAGATCAAATGCTTTTTTTTGTTTCAAAAGTACACCATTTTTTCATTTCGAGTGTATTCACAAGGTTTTAAGCAATCGTTGGATAAAACGAGCGTGAGTTTGACAAGTTTTGAATTTAAACAAATGAACACATATAAGACACTACAAGGACACTAAACTCGAGTCCTTAAAAGATCAAATACTTTTTTTGTTTCAAAAGTACACTATTTTTTCATTTCGAGTCTATTCACAAGGTTTTAAGCAATCGTTGGATAAAACGAGCGTGAGTTTGACAAGTTTTGAATTTAAACAAATGAACACATATAAGACACTACTAGGACGCTAAACTCGAGTCCGTAAAAGATCAAATGCTGTTTTTGTTTCAAAAGTACACTATTTTTTCATTTCGAGTCTATTCACAAGGTTTTAAGCAATCGTTGGATAAAACGAGCGTGAGTTTGACAAGGTTTGAATTTAAACAAATGAACACATATAAGACACTACTAGGACGCTAAACTCGAGACCTTAAAATATCAAATGCTTTTTTTGTTTCAAAAATACACTATTTTTTCATTTGGAGTCTATTCACAAGGTTTCAAGCAATCTTGGGATACAACGAGCGTGAGTTTGACAAGTTTTGAATTTAAACAAATGAACACATATAAGACACTTCTAGGACGCTAAACTCGAGACCTTAAAAGATCAAAAGCTTTTTTTGTTTCAAAAATACACTATTTTTTCATTTCGAGTCTATTCACAAGGTTTTAAGCAATCTTGGGATACAACGAGCGTGAGTTTGACAAGTATTGAATTTCAAAAAATGAACACATATAAGACACTACTAGGACGCTAAACTCGAGTCCTTAAAAGATCAAATGCTTTTTTTGTTTGAAAAGTACACTATTTTTTCATTTGGAGTCTATTCACAAGGTTTTAAGCAATCGTTGGATAAAACGAGCGTGAGTTTGACAAGTTTTGAATTTAAACAAATGAACACATATAAGACACTACTAGGACACTAAACACGAGTCCTTAAAAGATCAAATGCTTTTTTTTGTTTGAAAAGTACACTATTTTTTCATTTGGAGTCTATTCACAAGGTTTTAAGCAATCGTTGGATAAAACGATCGTGAGTTTGACATGTTTTGAATTTAAACAAATGAACACATATAAGACACTACTAGGACGCTAAACTCGAGTCCTTAAAAGATCAAATCCTTTTTTTGTTTCAAAAGTACACTATTTTTTCATTTGGTGTCTATTCACAAGGTTTTAAGCAATCTTGGGATACAACGAGCGTGAGTTTGACAAGTATTGAATTTCAAAAAATGAACACATATAAGACACTACTAGGACGCTAAACTCGAGTCCTTAAAAGATCAAATGCTTTTTTTGTTTGAAAAGTACACTATTTTTTCATTTGGAGTCTATTCACAAGGTTTTAAGCAATCGTTGGATAAAACGAGCGTGAGTTTGACAAGTTTAGAATTTAAACAAATGAACACATATCAGACACTACTAGGACGCTAAACACGAGTCCTTAAAAGATCAAATGCTTATTTTGTTTCAAAAATACACTATTTTTTCATTTCGAGTCTATTCACAAGGTTTTAAGCAATCTTGGGAAACAACGAGCGTGAGTTTGACAAGTGTTGAATTTAAACAAATGAACACATATAAGACCTTACTAGGAGGCTAAACTCGAGTCCTTAAAAGATCAAATGCTTTTTTTGTTTCAAAAGTCCACTATTTTTTCATTTGGAGTCTATTTGCACGATTTTAAGCATTCGTGGGAGAAAACGAGCGTGAGTTTGACTAGCTTTTGAAATTGAACAAATGAACGCATATGAGACACTACTAGGATGCTAAACTCGAGTCCTTAAAAGATCAAATGCTTCTTTTGTTTCAAAAATACACTATTTTTTCATTTCGAGTCTATTCACAAGGTTTTAAGCAATCTTGGGATACAACGAGCGTGAGTTTGACAAGTGTTGAATTTCAAAAAATAACACATATAAGACACTACTAGGACGCTAAACTCGTGTCCTTAAAAGATCAAATGCTTTTTTTGTTTCAAAAGTACACTATTTTTTCATTTGGAGTCTATTCACAAGGTTTTAAGCAATCGTTGGATAAAACGAATTTAAACAAATGAACACATATCAGACACTACTAGGTCGCTAAACACGAGTCCTTAAAAGATCAAATGCTTCCTTTGTTTCAAAAATACACTATTTTTTCATTTCGACTCTATTCACAAGGTTTTAAGCAATCTTGGGAAA
The DNA here is from genome assembly GCA_963580275.1 of Crataegus laevigata. Classification (NCBI taxonomy): domain Eukaryota; kingdom Viridiplantae; phylum Streptophyta; class Magnoliopsida; order Rosales; family Rosaceae; genus Crataegus; species Crataegus laevigata. Next base: position 23,588,825 of record OY756945.1, read on the forward strand.
CAACGAGCGTGAGTTTGACAAGTGTTGAATTTAAACAAATGAACATATTTAAGACACTACTAGGACGCTAAACACGAGTCCTTAAAAGATCAAATGCTTCTTTTGTTTCAAAAGTACACTATTTTTTCATTTCGAGTCTATTCACAAGGTTTTAAGCAATCTTGGGAAACAACGAGCGTGAGTTTGACAAGTGTTGAATTTAAACAAATGAACACATATAAGACCTTACTAGGAGGTTAAACTCGAGTCCTTAAAAGATCAAATGCTTTTTTTGTTTCAAAAGTCCACTATTTTTTCATTTGGAGTCTATTAACAAGGTTTTAAGCAATCGTTGGATAAAACGAGCGTGAGTTTGACAAGTTTTGAATTTAAACAAATGAACACATATAAGACACTACTAGGTGATGTGAAAATTAGATTGACACTCAAATTAAACCCTATGGATGACAATTGTAGTATATGAGCAAATAGGGATCGTTCTAGACCGGGGATTAACTAGGGATGCTAATCAATGTGAAACTGACTCAAGAACATAAAAATAAAGTTTAAAACACTAAACTAGACTCAAAGAATGCAAAACTAGAGTTTAAAACACTTAAACAAAGCAAAAGACTCAAAACAGCCCAGAAACACTCAAAACTGCCTCAAAATCACTTTCTGGGCAGTTTTGAGCACAAACACAAATTTGGACGAAATTAAGTTCTAACTTGACTCAAAACTCTTAAAAACACAAACTAAATGTATTTCTACTAATCTATCACTTTAAAATAAATGGGGGATTGGTTTTGACGAATTTAGGATTAAAACAGAAACTTAGAAATAAAACAGATTCTAAAACAGATTTCTAATGAATTGAATGATGAGACAAACTAGTTAGATGGTTCCTTATCCACACATGAACATATGCATACAACTTGATTCCCAGTTATGATTTCAATGAACTTATGAATGACGATGCCCCAAATTAATTGTATTGAACTAATTAATTCTCAGATTTCCCTAAATTCATTGAATTGAATGGAATACGCATCGCAACCAAATTATTCCTCATCAAAGTCCCTAACTATGGAATACGCATGATAGAGACATTCAACAAGAATCATTACGCTCAATGGAAATCATAAACAACGACTAGGCATTCATAACTATGGAATACGCATGTTAATCCAACCTAGGGTTTACTAAACATAATCGTGACTAGCGATCTTTACTACTCATGAATATAAGTTAAAAACGATTAGGTGAAATTCCCTTATATCCTAGCATCAAGTTTAAGCATGCAAATTAAGTGTGGACCCTCAACCCACATACATAAACAAGTTCTTCATCAAAACAGAAAAGTAAACCACATCCAAAGTTCATGAATTCATAACTGGAGTAAATCAAATCATAACCAACATATGTCCATGGCTTCAAATTCGCCTCTAACTAAAAAGAAATTAGTTCCACATGTTTAACATAATTGAACAATGAATTAAATTAAACATGAAAACAGAAACAAAAAGAGAAAGAACTCCAAACACTCCAATGGTGGCAGATTGCTTGCGCAAGGCTTTCTCCCTCCTTTGTGGTGCACGGCACAGTCCCTTCGTCTCCCAAGAGTGGCGCACAAGGTGGTTGTGGTGGTGGTAGGGTGCGGAGATGGTTGCGTGATAAGTGGTAGGCACGGTGATGGCGGTTGTGTGTATGCAAGCTTGCGGCCAAGGGTGAATTTATAGGTTTTGGATGAATGGTTGCGGAATGGATGAGAGGAAGGGTGCGGCACTTTTAATTTCTGAGTAAGGAATGATGATAGGTGCGGCACACATAAGTAAGATATATATAGGCACCCTAAACCCTAGGTTAAATCAGATTAGGGTTTGGATTTCAATTAATTGATGGATTAGGCCCCCTAAGTCTAGCAGAAATTGTAAATCCAATAAGGAAAAAGGGTTTATGGCCCAATTAACCCAAATCCACAAGGAATAGGGCTAATTAAATCTGAAATCCAAGGGAAAATAGGCAATAGGTGCGGCAGCTAGGGTTTAGGGAGATTAGGCTTCTAGAATGATTAGGTTCGGCCCAATGTGATGGGGTAGGGTTTAAGGTGCGGCAATGTGGTTAGGAGGGCTTAGATGTGGCTGAGATGATAAGGCCCAAGGATGGCCTTCTAGAAAGGATTAGGACATCTCCATTTCAAGAATAGAAACTCTTCAAGAATGGAAACCTTCGGAATTAGAAACTTCCAAACTTAGAAACTTCGGTTTCCACTTTTGACTCTTCATTCGTCCTTCGCTTTGAATTCCATTCTTCACATCCTCATTCACTCCTTAGCTCATTTTAGCTCCAAAATCATCCATCCATGGTGCTCCCTATGTATGTACTCCATTTAAGCTCAATTTAGCTCTAAAACGCACCAAAACGCACTTTCTTGCTTCACTTGCCATTTGAACCTACAAGTACACGAAAATAGCTTAAATCACTATAATAAACGATAACTAACTACGTAAGTGCAAGAAAACAAGCTAACTAAGTAGCATAAATATGCTCCTATCAAATTCCCCCACACTTAACTTTTGCTAGTCCTCGAGCAAAACAAAGAAACAAAACATAACCTAACCTTCCAACGTTTTCCTCAGGGATTTCCAATGGTACATAACATGTCAAAGATCATTATTCCCACAGATTTTAGTCATCCCTACTCTAGAGCATATACTTAACCATAATTACCATTCACTAGCTCCCATTTAATTGTTTAAAACAATATTTTGAATGTAGTAGCATGCCTTAGAGAATCCACTCAATTCCTTACTGGATACACTCTTCTTTTCACGCAGATTTTCTAACTACACTCCCTACACTAGGTATATGTGAGAAGATTGATGTAAACATGAAAACGAACACTCACATGTGTTATAACAAAGAAAGCACTTTTCTGAAATTATTGAACATGTATGGATATGATCTCATGAACGGAATGCTACTACTTAGATGCGAGAACCAGTGACACCATATGCTTAAACCAATCCCAAACTCCACATATTGAAATACATAACACTCAAGATAGAAGTTAAGGGTTGTAATGGGGCTTAAGGGGTATTGGCTAACAAAGAAAGGTTAAGGATAAACAACGGTTCTTAAAGCGATAGTAAACAAAATAATGAAATTGACACTTAAAATTCGCTTTTGAGTGCAGAAAATCACTTAGACACACAAGGGGGTGAAATACACAATACTTAGGGTCTAATTCAACTTTTTGGACCCTTTCTTCAACAACCAACACTTGTGAGTTCTTTCTCACTTATTTTGAACTCTTTTTTTCATTCTTTTTCACAATTTTTTTTTCTTTTTTCTTTTCTCGTGCCCAATTCATGTTTTTGGCACAAATTCACACACCTAAATTCCTTCCCCCACACTTGTTTTTCTGCACAAGAACAATCAAAAGGAATTTATTCTAAGTCATGTTCATTATGCTTTAAGAACAAGGGTATGGATGGTCCTATTCTAGGCTAGGTAAGGATAACGTGGGTTAACAAAGACAAAGGCTAAATAAGGCTCAACGGGGTTTAAACCTACAAAATGAATGAACATGGGATACGGCTATTTGGCTCTTGGTTCACTAAACAACTTCATCTTGTTATGTGTTATGCAATCAATTTTATGCTTTGAATGAAACGGGCATGAGTTCTAGTATTTGGAACTAAATGATGAAACGCCTTCTAAGTAGTAACCAAGCAAAGAATAATGAGATCATGCAACGACTTTAGAAGACAACAAATGCACAGATTCTTAACTCTCCAAAGAACGTTAAAAGCTCAAGTCTCTCAGGGTTGTAGCGTTAGTTTGAGTTTCTTCCTTCAAGCATGTTACAAAAACCAAAGAGCATAAACCAAAGAGCATGTTACATGTGAATTCATGAACTATACTTACAGCTAAGCATAAACCAAATAGCATATCAAACTTTCATCCATGTTTGTAACTTACTTTCACAGTTATGCAATTAAAAACCAAATCCTCATCATTGTGTTGGAAGGTATCCTAAGACACAAAAACGACTCAAAAACGACTCTTTTTGGTATTTTTCGAATTTTTTCTTTGTTTTTCTGTTATATGACACTAAAGCACATTAAAACACATTAAAAACACCTAAAACAGTGAGAAACAACATTATAAGTGATAGGTGATAAAATCCTACGAATTTCATGCAAAAACAGCTTGTTTACCCCCCCACACTTAAACCAAACATTGTCCTCAATGTTTCAAACATAGATTAACACTAAAACAAACAAATAACACAGCGAGCAAACATAACACAAATGGCAAAGTATAAGCAATAAAGAGAAAGGTTAGGGACGCAAATCTGGGTTTGGAGTGAAAGTTCCTTCGTTCTCTTGTTTCAACACATGGGTTGCCTCCCAAGAAGCGCTTGCTTTAACGTCTTCCAGCCGGACAGTACCTCCGTTTAAACTTCACTAGGGCCAACGGCATGAAGGGGTACCTCCTCCACGACATGCTCCTCAAACACGTCGTAATAGGGCTTCAATCGATGCCCATTCACTTTGAACTCTTGCTGCGTCCTTAAACTTTTTATTTGCACTGCACCATGAGGGAAAACATTAGTGACAATAAACGGACCAACCCATTTGGAACGCAACTTACCCGGAAACAACCGAAGGCGAGAATTGAACAACAACACTTTCTGCCCAATAAAGAATGTCTTGGCACGAATCATCTGGTCATGGAACGCCTTCGTTTTCTCCTTGTAAATCCGGGCATTCTCATATGCGTCATTCCGGATTTCATCAAGCTCACACAATTGAAGCTTCCTATGTAAACCTGCGGCATCAAGGTCCATATTGAACGTTTTGACGGCCCAATATGCACGATGCTCTAACTCGACGGGAAGATGGCATGGCTTCCCATAGATGAGCCGAAAAGGTGACATCCCAATTGGGGTTTTGTAGGCAGTGCGATACGCCCACAATGCATCGTTTAAGCGCAAACTCCAATCCTTCCTTGTAGGCCCCACGGTCTTCTCAAGAATTTGCTTGATTTCCCTATTCGAAACCTCGGCTTGCCCACTCGTTTGAGGATGATAAGGTGTGGCCACCTTATGCGTGACATTGTACTTCTTGAGCAACGCCTCGATGGTTCGATTACAAAAATGGGAACCTCCATCACTGATTAGCACTCTTGGCATTCCAAACCTTGCAAAAATGTTAGTTTTCACGAAATCTGCAACCACTCGAGAATCATTAGTCCGGGTGGCTTTTGCTTCCACCCATTTCGACACATAATCCACAGCAAGCAAGATATAAAGAAAACCATGGGATGAAGGAAAGGGACCCATAAAATCAATACCCCACACATCAAAGATTTCAACACTAAATATTGGGGTCTGCGGCATTTGTTGTTTAGGACCAATATTGCTCGTTCTTTGGCATCTATCACAAGACATGCAAAATGTTCTAGCATCCCTAAAGATGGTAGGCCAATAAAAACCACATTCTAACACCTTAAGTGCTGTTCTTTGTGTGCCAAAGTGTCCCCCACAAGCATAAGTGTGGCAAAAGGTTAAAATAGCATTAAACTCAGAATCATGAACACACCTACGTATAACTTGGTCAGGGCAATATTTCCACAAATACGGGTCATCCCACACATAAAACCGTGCTTCTTTCTTCAATTTATCACATTGGTGTTTAAGTAATTCACTAGGAACATGTTCAGACACCAAATAATTCACCAAATCAGCATACCATGGTTCACTTACCTTGATAGACATCAATTGCTCATCGGGGAATGTCTCTATGATAGGCACGGCATCCTCCTCATGCACCATGCGGCTCAAGTGGTCAGCCACCACGTTTTCACTTCCTTTCTTATCCCGGATTTCGATATCGAATTCTTGGAGAAGAAGCATCCATCGAATGAGTCGTGGTTTGGCCTCCTTCTTGGTGAACAAGTACCTCAACGCTGCATGGTCAGTATAAATAATAACTTTAGTCCCAAGCAAATAAGAACGGAATTTGTCTAAAGCAAATACAACAGCAAGAAGTTCTTTTTCAGTAGTAGAATAATTCAATTGTGCATCATTTAAAGTCCGGGATGCGTAATAGATAACATGCGGCCTCTTGTCCTTCCTTTGCCCCAAAACGGCTCCTAATGCATAATCGGATGCATCACACATGAGCTCAAAAGGAAGGCTCCAATCCGGTGGAACTATGATAGGGGCCGAAGTGAGCATCTCTTTGAGGTGTTTGAACGCCTTCTCACACTCCTCGTTGAAATCAAACGCCATATCTTTCTGGAGGAGACGGCAAAGAGGATTTGAGATCTTGGAGAAGTCCTTGATGAATCGCCTATAGAATCCTGCATGTCCAAGAAAAGAACGAACCTCTCGAACCGAAGTAGGAGAGGGTAAGTAGCGTACAAGATCTATTTTCGATTTATCCACTTCAATTCCTCTTTCTGAAACAATATGCCCTAAAACTATGCCTTGTCTAACCATAAAATGACATTTTTCCCAATTAAGCACAAGGTTAGTTTCGACACATCGTTTCAAGATTATTGTGAGATTTTCTAAACAACCATCAAATGAATCACCAAATACACTGAAATCATCCATAAATACCTTAATTATCTTTTCCACAAAATCTGAAAAGATACTTACCATACACCTTTGAAACGTGGCCGGAGCATTGCATAAACCAAAAGGCATGCGACGATAGGCAAAGGTCCCAAAGGGGCACGTGAAAGTCGTCTTTTCTTGGTCATCCGGAGCAATGACAATCTGATTATATCCAGAATAACCATCAAGGAAACAATAGAAAGAATGACCGGCTAACCTTTCAAGCATTTGATCGATGAATGGCAAAGGGAAGTGGTCCTTCCTTGTGGTGGCGTTGAGCTTCCTATAATCGATGCACACACGCCAACCTGTTTGGATACGGGTTGGCACAAGCTCATTCTCGGCATTCTTCACCACTGTCACTCCGGATTTCTTTGGCACACATTGCACCGGTGACACCCAACGGCTATCAGAGATCGGATAAATCACTCCACAATCAAGAAGTTTGATGATCTCTTTCTTCACGACTTCCATCATTGGAGGGTTGAGACGGCGCTGAGCCTCTCGAGTGGGTTTAGCCCCCTCCTCTAGAAGTATGCGATGCATGCACGTAGTAGGGCTAATTCCCCTAATATCGGCCAAAGTCCACCCAATGGCCGTCTTGTGCTCTTGCAACACACGGATCAACTTCTCCTCTTCTAAGGCCGTGAGTGAGGAGGAGACAATGACGGGCAATGTCTCGTTGTCTCCCAAAAAGACGTACTTTAAATGATCGGGCAACGGTTTAAGCTCAAGTACGGGTGCCTGAATCACTGAGGGTAACAACTTATTAGTGGAAATGGGAATTGAACTTAGGTGAGAAGGCTTACCATGGTGTTGAGGTAGTGACTCAAGGGCAGCCACTATCTCAGCCTCCTCCACACTTCTAGGCACGGCAAAACCAGATTTTTGCCCAATTCCTTGTGCAATTGTTGTTTCAAGTGTATCCCTCTCCAAGGAATCGAGAAAATCCTGCGCCAAATCATCAATTATATCAATAGAAAAACAAGAATGATCGTCCTTAGGAAATTTAATACTTTCAGAGAGATTGAAATTAATGACTTCCCCATCAAATTCCATCGTTAAAGTTCCTTTAAACACATCTATCTTGGTGCGGGCTGTTTTCATGAAGGGCCTCCCTAATAGAATCGGCAATGGGGTACAATTGGGTGCATCCTCCATGTCAAGCATGTAGAAATCCGCTGGAAAAATCAAATTACCAACCTGCACCAAAACATCTTCCAAAACACCCTTTGGATATGCATTAGAACGATCGGCTAATTGAATAATTACACCATCATTTTTAAGCTCACCTAAGTTCATAGATGTATAAACAGAGTATGGCATAACATTAATCGACGCTCCTAAGTCTAACATGCATTGTTCAAACTTAGTATTACCAATAACGCATGGAATTGTAAAACTACCCGGATCTTTACATTTAGGGGGTAATTTCCTTTGTAACACAGCAGAAACATTCTCACTTACTTGAACCACCTCTTTGTTCGAAATCCTTCTCCTTGTTGTACAAAGTTCTTTCAAAAACTTAGCATACCTCGGTACTTGCTTAATTGCATCAAGGAGCGGGATATTGACTTGAACTTTCCGAAAGGTCTCTAGAATGTCCTTCTCGGCTTCTTCCTTCTTTGATTGCCTAAACCTGCCAGGAAAGGGCACATTTAGTGGAATAGAACTAGAAAAAGTCGAATTGGGACTTACCTTGGTGATTGGGGACGGCTTAGGAGGGCTAGATGGTGGCGGCAAGGATTGTTCATCCTTGGCCGTGAGTTTTGGTCCATGTGCTTCCTCTTGCAGCAACTTGTCCTCCTTTTCTTGACTTGATTTGGATGTCTTTGAATTGTTTCCAACCTGCTTACCACTTCGTAACAAGATTGCCTTGGCGGTTTCAAATCCGCCCTTAGGATTCATCACGGTTCCACTAGGCAATCTGCCTTGCTCTCTAAATTGCCCCATAAACTCGGCAATTTGACCCATTTGCTTCTCCAAATTATCCACCCGTTTGTCTTGGATTTGTCTCTCCTTATTTTGAGTTTGTACTTCCTGCGTCAAAGTAGTAAGTAACTTAACAACTTGATCATTATCCAAAGACATACCTGAGCTTGTTGGGGCAGATTGCACTTGGGTTTGATTTGGGACGAATGGCTTTGTATAAAAGCCCGGTGGTTGCTGCCTAAATCCTCCTTGTTGTTGGGGTTGTTGAGGATCCCGCCATTTGAAATTTGGATGGTCCCTCCACCCCGGATTGTAGGTATTAGAGTATGGATCATGGCGTGGTTGATTTTGGTTCCCAAAACCCACGGCATTGGCAGATTCCCAACCCCCATTCTCAATCAATTGAGGGCATTGATCGTTGGCATGTCCTTGCATAGAGCACACGCCACAAACACTTGGTCCATGAATCTTCATCCCCTCTGCCAACTGAGAAACAATAGAAGTAAGGTTAGCTAATTGGGATTGAATGTCGGACGTAGAACTTACCTCATTCACTTGTGGCCGTGGGGGGTCTCTTTGTCCAACACCTTCGTATTGTTGTGCATTATGTGCTCGGTTGGCAATTAGAACTTTTGCAGCCCCCGGAGTCTTATCCACCAACGCACCTCCCGCCGAGGCATCAAGCATTTGGCGTTCCATGGGAAGGAGTCCTTCGTAGAAGTATTGAATGAGCAGCTCCTCCTTCATTTGATGCTGTGGACGAGAAGCAACAAGTGATTTAAAACGTTCATAATAAGAAGGAAACGATTCACCTTGATTTTGTTGGATGCCACTAATCCGTTTCCTCAAGAGAATGACTCTTGAAGTTGGAAAAAACTTCTCCAAGAATGCTCTCTTCATACTATCCCAAGATGTAACCGTTCCGGGTGCTAACTCAAAAAGCCAATCCTTAGCCTTTTCCAAAAGTGAGAATGGAAATGACTTCATCATCAGAATGTTCCCATCGACATTGACGGGTGTCATGCTCGAACAAACCACCTCGAACTCCTTGAGATGCTTGCTGGGATCTTCCATGGACAGCCCATGGTATTTCGGAATGTGGTGCAACAAGCTGGACTTCAACTCGAACTCAGCGGTCTTGCCTAGGGCAGCCGGGGGGTATTGAATGCATAATGGTGCGGCATTAGCCAACCCCGAGGCCGAGAGCTCTTTAATGGTCAGATTGCCCGCTGCCATAACTTCTTCTTCCACGTCTTCAAACTCAGACTCGGCCTCTGAACTTGAACTAGGTTCACTAGGTTCGGGATGCCTCCTCTTTCTTCTCAAATCACGTTCAAAATCGTCGTTAAAGTCAAAGATACGTGCATGCACAGTTTGAGAACTCCGCGTCATGCACTAGTACCTAAACCAAGAAAACAAAACAAAATAAGAAACTAGATAAATTAACTAAAAACACACGGCAGAAACACAAGGGATTAGCAAGTTTGCTAATCCCCGGCAACGGCGCCAAAATTTGATGTGAAAATTAGATTGACACTCAAATTAAACCCTATGGATGACAATTGTAGTATATGAGCAAATAGGGATCGTTCTAGACCGGGGATTAACTAGGGATGCTAATCAATGTGAAACTGACTCAAGAACATAAAAATAAAGTTTAAAACACTAAACTAGACTCAAAGAATGCAAAACTAGAGTTTAAAACACTTAAACAAAGCAAAAGACTCAAAACAGCCCAGAAACACTCAAAACTGCCTCAAAATCACTTTCTGGGCACTAGGACACTAAACACGAGTCCTTAAAAGATCAAATGCTTTTTTTGTTTGAAAAGTACACTATTTTTTCATTTGGAGTCTATTCACAAGGTTTTAAGCAATCATTGGATAAAACGAGCGTGAGTTTGACATGTTTTGAATTTAAACAAATGAACACATATAAGACACTACTAGGACGCTAAACACGAGTCCTTAAAAGATCAAATGCTTTTTTTGTTTCAAAAGTACACTATTTTTTCATTTGGTGTCTATTCACAAGGTTTTAAGCAATCGTTGGATAAAACGAGCGTGAGTTTGACAAGTTTTGAATTTAAACAAATGAACACATATAAGACACTACTAGGACACTAAACACGAGTCCTTAAAAGATCAAATGCTTTTTTTGTTTCAAAAGTACACTATTTTTTCATTTCGAGTGTATTCACAAGGTTTTAAGCAATCGTTGGATAAAACGAGCATGAGTTTGACAAGTTTTGAATTTAAACAAATGAACACATATAAGACACTACTAGGACGCTAAACTCGAGACCTTAAAATATCAAATGCTTTTTTTTGTTTCAAAAATACACTATTTTTTCATTTGGAGTCTATTCACAAGGTTTTAAGCAATCTTGGGATACAACGAGCGTGAGTTTGACAAGTTTTGAATTTAAACAAATGAACACATATAAGACACTTCTAGGACGCTAAACTCGAGACCTTAAAAGATCAAATGCTTTTTTTGTTTCAAAAATACACTATTTTTTCATTTCGAGTCTATTCACAACGTTTTAAGCAATCTTGGGATACAACGAGCGTGAGTTTGACAAGTGTTGAATTTCAAAAAATGAACACATATAAGACACTACTAGGACGCTAAACTCGAGTCCTTAAAAAGATCAAATGCTTTTTTTGTTTGAAAAGTACACTATTTTTTCATTTGGAGTCTATTTGCACGATTTTAAGCATTCGTGGGAGAAAACGAGCGTGAGTTTGACTAGCTTTTGAATTTGAACAAATGAACGCATATGAGAAACTACTAGGATGCTAAACTCGAGTCCGTAAAAGATCAAATGCTTTTTTTGTTTCAAAAATACACTATTTTTTCATTTCGAGTCTATTCACAAGGTTTTAAGCAATCTTGGGATACAACGAGCGTGAGTTTGACAAGTGTTGAATTTCAAAAAATAACACATATAAGACACTACTAGGACGCTAAACTCGAGTCCTTAAAAGATCAAATGCTTTTTTTGTTTCAAAAGTACACTATTTTTTCATTTGGAGTCTATTCACAAGGTTTTAAGCAATCGTTGGATAAAACGAGCGTGAGTTTGACAAGTTTTGAATTTAAACAAATGGACACATATCAGACACTACTAGGTCGCTAAACATGAGTCCTTAAAAGATAAAATGCTTCCTTTGTTTCAAAAATACACTATTTTTTCATTTTGAGACTATTCACAAGGTTTTAAGCAATCTTGGGAAACAACGAGCGTGAGTTTGATAAGTGTTGAATTTAAACAAATGAACATATATAAGACACTACTAGGACGCTAAACACGAGTCCTTAAAAGATCAAATGCTTCTTTTGTTTCAAAAGTACACGATTTTTTCATTTGGAGTCTATTTGCACGATTTTAAGCATTCGTGGGAGAAAACAAGCGTGAGTTTGACTAGCTTTTGAATTTGAACAAATGAACACATATGAGAAACTACTAGGATGCTAAACTCGAGTCCTTAAAAGATCGAATTCTTTTTTTGTTTCAAAAGTACACTATTTTTTCATTTGGTGTCTATTCACAAGGTTTTAAGCAATCGTTGGATAAAACGAGCGTGAGTTTGACAAGTTTTGAATTTAAACAAATGAACACATATAAGACACTACTAGGACACTAAACACGAGTCCTTAAAAGATAAAATGCTTTTTTGGTTTCAAAAGTACACTATTTTTTTATTTCGAGTGTATTCACAAGGTTTTAAGCAATCGTTCGATAAAACGAGCGTGAGTTTGACAAGTTTTGAATTTAAACAAATGAACACATATAAGACACTACAAGGACGCTAAACTTGAGTCCTTAAAAGATCAAATGCTTTTTTTGTTTCAAAAGTACACTATTTTTTCATTTCGAGTCTATTCACAAGGTTTTAAGCAATCGTTGGATAAAACGAGCATGAGTTTGACAAGTTTTGAATTTAAACAAATGAACACATATAAGACACTACTAGGACGCGAAACTCGAGACCTTAAAATATCAAATGCTTTTTTTGTTTCAAAAATACACTATTTTTTCATTTGGAGTCTATTCACAAGGTTTTAAGCAATCTTGGGATACAACGAGCGTGAGTTTGACAAGTGTTGAATTTCAAAAAATGAACACATATAAGACACTACTAGGACGCTAAACTCGAGTCCTTAAAAGATCAAATGCTTTTTTTGTTTGAAAAGTACACTATTTTTTCATTTGGAGTCTATTCACAAGGTTTTAAGCAATCGTTGGATAAAACGAGCGTGAGTTGACATGTTTTGAATTTAAACAAATGAACACATATAAGACCTTACTAGGAGGCAAAACTCGAGACCTTAAAAGATCAAATGCTTTTTTTGTTTCAAAAATACACTATTTTTTCATTGGGAGTCTATTCACAAGGTTTTAAGCAATATTGGGATACAACAAGCGTGAGTTTGACAAGTGTTGAATGTCAAAAAATGAACACATATAAGACACTACTAGGACGCTAAACTCGAGTCCTTAAAAGATCAAATGCTTTTTTTGTTTGAAAAGTACACTATTTTTTCATTTGGAGTCTATTCACAAGGTTTTAAGCAATCGTTGGATAAAACGAGCGTGAGTTTGACATGTTTTGAATTTAAACAAATGAACACATATAAGACCTTACTAGGAGGCAAAACTCGAGACCTTAAAAGATCAAATGCTTTTTTTGTTTCAAAAATACACTATTTTTTCATTTGGAGTCTATTCACAAGGTTTTAAGCAATCGTTGGATAAAACGAGCGTGAGTTTGACAAGTTTTGAATTTAAACAAATGGACACATATCAGACACTACTAGGTCGCTAAACATGAGTCCTTAAAAGATAAAATGCTTCCTTTGTTTCAAAAATACACTATTTTTTCATTTTGAGACTATTCACAAGGTTTTAAGCAATCTTGGGAAACAACGAGCGTGAGTTTGATAAGTGTTGAATTTAAACAAATGAACATATATAAGACACTACTAGGACGCTAAACACGAGTCCTTAAAAGATCAAATGCTTCTTTTGTTTCAAAAGTACACGATTTTTTCATTTGGAGTCTATTTGCACGATTTTAAGCATTCGTGGGAGAAAACAAGCGTGAGTTTGACTAGCTTTTGAATTTGAACAAATGAACACATATGAGAAACTACTAGGATGCTAAACTCGAGTCCTTAAAAGATCGAATTCTTTTTTTGTTTCAAAAGTACACTATTTTTTCATTTGGTGTCTATTCACAAGGTTTTAAGCAATCGTTGGATAAAACGAGCGTGAGTTTGACAAGTTTTGAATTTAAACAAATGAACACATATAAGACACTACTAGGACACTAAACACGAGTCCTTAAAAGATCAAATGCTTTTTTGGTTTCAAAAGTACACTATTTTTTCATTTCGAGTGTATTCACAAGGTTTTAAGCAATCGTTGGATAAAACGAGCGTGAGTTTGACAAGTTTTGAATTTAAACAAATGAACACATATAAGACACTACAAGGACGCTAAACTTGAGTCCTTAAAAGATCAAATGCTTTTTTTGTTTCAAAAGTACACTATTTTTTCATTTCGAGTCTATTCACAAGGTTTTAAGCAATCGTTGGATAAAACGAGCATGAGTTTGACAAGTTTTGAATTTAAACAAATGAACACATATAAGACACTACTAGGACGCTAAACTCGAGACCTTAAAATATCAAATGCTTTTTTTGTTTCAAAAATAAACTATTTTTTCATTTGGAGTCTATTCACAAGGTTTTAAGCAATCTTGGGATACAACGAGCGTGAGTTTGACAAGTGTTGAATTTCAAAAAATGAACACATATAAGACACTACTAGGACGCTAAACTCGAGTCCTTAAAAGATCAAATGCTTTTTTTGTTTGAAAAGTACACTATTTTTTCATTTGGAGTCTATTCACAAGGTTTTAAGCAATCGTCGGATAAAACGAGCGTGAGTTTGACATGTTTTGAATTTAAACAAATGAACACATATAAGACCTTACTAGGAGGCAAAACTCGAGACCTTAAAAGATCAAATGCTTTTTTTGTTTCAAAAATACACTATTTTTTCATTTGGAGTCTATTCACAAGGTTTTAAGCAATATTGGGATACAACAAGCGTGAGTTTGACAAGTGTTGAATGTCAAAAAATGAACACATATAAGACACTTCTAGGACGCTAAACTCGAGTCCTTAAAAGATCAAATGCTTTTTTTGTTTGAAAAGTACACTATTTTTTCATTTGGAGTCCATTCACAAGGTTTTAAGCAATCGTTGGATAAAACGAGCGTGAGTTTGACAAGTTTTGAATTTAAACAAATGAACACATATCAGACACTACTAGGACGCTAAACACGAGTCCTTAAAAGATCAAATGCTTCTTTTGTTTCAAAAATACACTATTTTTTCATTTCGAGTCTATTCACAAGGTTCTAAGCAATCTTGGGAAACAACGAGCGTGAGTTTGACAAGTGTTGAATTTAAACAAATGAACACATATAACACACTACTAGGACGCTAAACACGAGTCCTTAAAAGATCAAATGCTTCTTTTGTTTCAAAAGTACACTAAGTTTTCATTCGGAGTCTATTTGCACGATTTTAAGCATTCGTGGGAGAAAACAAGCGTGAGTTTGACTAGCTTTTGAATTTGAACAAATGAACACATATGAGAAACTACTAGGATGCTAAACTCGAGTCCTTAAAAGATCGAATTCTTTTTTTGTTTCAAAAATACACTATTTTTTCATTTCGAGTCTATTCACAAGGTTTTAAGCAATCGTAGGATACAACGAGCGTGAGTTTGACAAGTGTTGAATTTAAACAAATGACCACATATAAGACCTTACTAGGAGGCTAAACTCGAGTCCTTAAAAAATCAAATGCTTTTTTTGTTTGAAAAGTCCACTATTTTTTCATTTGGAGTCTATTTGCACTATTTTAAGCATTCGTGGGAGAAAACGAGCGTGAGTTTGACTAGCTTTTGAATTTGAACAAATGAACGCATATGAGACACTACTAGGATGCTAAACTCGAGTCCTTAAAAGATCAAATGCTTTTTTTGTTTCAAAAGTACACTATTTTTTCATTTCGAGTCTATTAACAAGGTTTTAAGCAATCTTGGGATACAACGAGCGTGAGTTTGACAAGTGTTGAATTTCAAAAAATAACACATATAAGACACTACTAGGACGCTAAACTCGAGTCCTTAAAAGATCAAATGCTTTTTTTGTTTCAAAAGTACACTATTTTTTCATTTGGAGTCTATTCACAAGGTTTTAAGCAATCGTTGGATAAAACGAGCGTGAGTTTGACAAGTTTTGAATTTAAACAAATGGACACATATCAGACACTACTAGGTCGCTAAACATGAGTCCTTAAAAGATAAAATGCTTCCTTTGTTTCAAAAATACACTATTTTTTCATTTTGAGACTATTCACAAGGTTTTAAGCAATCTTGGGAAACAACGAGCGTGAGTTTGATAAGTGTTGAATTTAAACAAATGAACATATATAAGACACTACTAGGACGCTAAACACGAGTCCTTAAAAGATCAAATGCTTCTTTTGTTTCAAAAGTACACGATTTTTTCATTTGGAGTCTATTTGCACGATTTTAAGCATTCGTGGGAGAAAACAAGCGTGAGTTTGACTAGCTTTTGAATTTGAACAAATGAACACATATGAGAAACTACTAGGATGCTAAACTCGAGTCCTTAAAAGATCGAATTCTTTTTTTGTTTCAAAAGTACACTATTTTTTCATTTGGTGTCTATTCACAAGGTTTTAAGCAATCGTTGGATAAAACGAGCGTGAGTTTGACAAGTTTTGAATTTAAACAAATGAACACATATAAGACACTACTAGGACACTAAACACGAGTCCTTAAAAGATAAAATGCTTTTTTGGTTTCAAAAGTACACTATTTTTTCATTTCGAGTGTATTCACAAGGTTTTAAGCAATCGTTCGATAAAACGAGCGTGAGTTTGACCAGTTTTGAATTTAAACAAATGAACACATATAAGACACTACAAGGACGCTAAACTTGAGTCCTTAAAAGATCAAATGCTTTTTTTGTTTCAAAAGTACACTATTTTTTCATTTCGAGTCTATTCACAAGGTTTTAAGCAATCGTTGGATAAAACGAGCATGAGTTTGACAAGTTTTGAATTTAAACAAATGAACACATATAAGACACTACTGGGACGCGAAACTCGAGACCTTAAAATATCAAATGCTTTTTTTGTTTCAAAAATACACTATTTTTTCATTTGGAGTCTATTCACAAGGTTTTAAGCAATCTTGGGATACAACGAGCGTGAGTTTGACAAGTGTTGAATTTCAAAAAATGAACACATATAAGACACTACTAGGACGCTAAACTCGAGTCCTTAAAAGATCAAATGCTTTTTTTGTTTGAAAAGTACACTATTTTTTCATTTGGAGTCTATTCACAAGGTTTTAAGCAATCGTCGGATAAAACGAGCGTGAGTTGACATGTTTTGAATTTAAACAAATGAACACATATAAGACCTTACTAGGAGGCAAAACTCGAGACCTTAAAAGATCAAATGCTTTTTTTGTTTCAAAAATACACTATTTTTTCATTGGGAGTCTATTCACAAGGTTTTAAGCAATATTGGGATACAACAAGCGTGAGTTTGACAAGTGTTGAATGTCAAAAAATGAACACATATAAGACACTACTAGGACGCTAAACTCGAGTCCTTAAAAGATCAAATGCTTTTTTTGTTTGAAAAGTACACTATTTTTTCATTTGGAGTCTATTCACAAGGTTTTAAGCAATCGTTGGATAAAACGAGCGTGAGTTTGACATGTTTTGAATTTAAACAAATGAACACATATAAGACCTTACTAGGAGGCAAAACTCGAGACCTTAAAAGATCAAATGCTTTTTTTGTTTCAAAAATACACTATTTTTTCATTTGGAGTCTATTCACAAGGTTTTAAGCAATCGTTGGATAAAACGAGCGTGAGTTTGACAAGTTTTGAATTTAAACAAATGGACACATATCAGACACTACTAGGTCGCTAAACATGAGTCCTTAAAAGATAAAATGCTTCCTTTGTTTCAAAAATACACTATTTTTTCATTTTGAGACTATTCACAAGGTTTTAAGCAATCTTGGGAAACAACGAGCGTGAGTTTGATAAGTGTTGAATTTAAACAAATGAACATATATAAGACACTACTAGGACGCTAAACACGAGTCCTTAAAAGATCAAATGCTTCTTTTGTTTCAAAAGTACACGATTTTTTCATTTGGAGTCTATTTGCACGATTTTAAGCATTCGTGGGAGAAAACAAGCGTGAGTTTGACTAGCTTTTGAATTTGAACAAATGAACACATATGAGAAACTACTAGGATGCTAAACTCGAGTCCTTAAAAGATCGAATTCTTTTTTTGTTTCAAAAGTACACTATTTTTTCATTTGGTGTCTATTCACAAGGTTTTAAGCAATCGTTGGATAAAACGAGCGTGAGTTTGACAAGTTTTGAATTTAAACAAATGAACACATATAAGACACTACTAGGACACTAAACACGAGTCCTTAAAAGATCAAATGCTTTTTTGGTTTCAAAAGTACACTATTTTTTCATTTCGAGTGTATTCACAAGGTTTTAAGCAATCGTTGGATAAAACGAGCGTGAGTTTGACAAGTTTTGAATTTAAACAAATGAACACATATAAGACACTACAAGGACGCTAAACTTGAGTCCTTAAAAGATCAAATGCTTTTTTTGTTTCAAAAGTACACTATTTTTTCATTTCGAGTCTATTCACAAGGTTTTAAGCAATCGTTGGATAAAACGAGCATGAGTTTGACAAGTTTTGAATTTAAACAAATGAACACATATAAGACACTACTAGGACGCTAAACTCGAGACCTTAAAATATCAAATGCTTTTTTTGTTTCAAAAATAAACTATTTTTTCATTTGGAGTCTATTCACAAGGTTTTAAGCAATCTTGGGATACAACGAGCGTGAGTTTGACAAGTGTTGAATTTCAAAAAATGAACACATATAAGACACTACTAGGACGCTAAACTCGAGTCCTTAAAAGATCAAATGCGTTTTTTGTTTGAAAAGTACACTATTTTTTCATTTGGAGTCTATTCACAAGGTTTTAAGCAATCGTTGGATAAAACGAGCGTGAGTTTGACATGTTTTGAATTTAAACAAATGAACACATATAAGACCTTACTAGGAGGCAAAACTCGAGACCTTAAAAGATCAAATGCTTTTTTTGTTTCAAAAATACACTATTTTTTCATTTGGAGTCTATTCACAAGGTTTTAAGCAATCGTTGGATAAAACGAGCGTGAGTTTGACAAGTTTTGAATTTAAACAAATGGACACATATCAGACACTACTAGGTCGCTAAACATGAGTCCTTAAAAGATAAAATGCTTCCTTTGTTTCAAAAATACACTATTTTTTCATTTTGAGACTATTCACAAGGTTTTAAGCAATCTTGGGAAACAACGAGCGTGAGTTTGATAAGTGTTGAATTTAAACAAATGAACATATATAAGACACTACTAGGACGCTAAACACGAGTCCTTAAAAGATCAAATGCTTCTTTTGTTTCAAAAGTACACGATTTTTTCATTTGGAGTCTATTTGCACGATTTTAAGCATTCGTGGGAGAAAACAAGCGTGAGTTTGACTAGCTTTTGAATTTGAACAAATGAACACATATGAGAAACTACTAGGATGCTAAACTCGAGTCCTTAAAAGATCGAATTCTTTTTTTGTTTCAAAAGTACACTATTTTTTCATTTGGTGTCTATTCACAAGGTTTTAAGCAATCGTTGGATAAAACGAGCGTGAGTTTGACAAGTTTTGAATTTAAACAAATGAACACATATAAGACACTACTAGGACACTAAACACGAGTCCTTAAAAGATCAAATGCTTTTTTGGTTTCAAAAGTACACTATTTTTTCATTTCGAGTGTATTCACAAGGTTTTAAGCAATCGTTGGATAAAACGAGCGTGAGTTTGACAAGTTTTGAATTTAAACAAATGAACACATATAAGACACTACAAGGACGCTAAACTTGAGTCCTTAAAAGATCAAATGCTTTTTTTGTTTCAAAAGTACACTATTTTTTCATTTCGAGTCTATTCACAAGGTTTTAAGCAATCGTTGGATAAAACGAGCATGAGTTTGACAAGTTTTGAATTTAAACAAATGAACACATATAAGACACTACTAGGACGCTAAACTCGAGACCTTAAAATATCAAATGCTTTTTTTGTTTCAAAAATAAACTATTTTTTCATTTGGAGTCTATTCACAAGATTTTAAGCAATCTTGGGATACAACGAGCGTGAGTTTGACAAGTGTTGAATTTCAAAAAATGAACACATACAAGACACTACTAGGACGCTAAACTCGAGTCCTTAAAAGATCAAATGCTTTTTTTGTTTGAAAAGTACACTATTTTTTCATTTGGAGTCTATTCACAAGGTTTTAAGCAATCGTCGGATAAAACGAGCGTGAGTTTGACATGTTTTGAATTTAAACAAATGAACACATATAAGACCTTACTAGGAGGCAAAACTCGAGACCTTAAAAGATCAAATGCTTTTTTTGTTTCAAAAATACACTATTTTTTCATTTGGAGTCTATTCACAAGGTTTTAAGCAATATTGGGATACAACAAGCGTGAGTTTGACAAGTGTTGAATGTCAAAAAATGAACACATATAAGACACTTCTAGGACGCTAAACTCGAGTCCTTAAAAGATCAAATGCTTTTTTTGTTTGAAAAGTACACTATTTTTTCATTTGGAGTCCATTCACAAGGTTTTAAGCAATCGTTGGATAAAACGAGCGTGAGTTTGACAAGTTTTGAATTTAAACAAATGAACACATATCAGACACTACTAGGACGCTAAACACGAGTCCTTAAAAGATCAAATGCTTCTTTTGTTTCAAAAATACACTATTTTTTCATTTCGAGTCTATTCACAAGGTTCTAAGCAATCTTGGGAAACAACGAGCGTGAGTTTGACAAGTGTTGAATTTAAACAAATGAACACATATAACACACTACTAGGACGCTAAACACGAGTCCTTAAAAGATCAAATGCTTCTTTTGTTTCAAAAGTACACTAAGTTTTCATTCGGAGTCTATTTGCACGATTTTAAGCATTCGTGGGAGAAAACGAGCGTGAGTTTGACTAGCTTTTGAATTTGAACAAATGAACACATATGAGAAACTACTAGGATGCTAAACTCGAGTCCTTAAAAGATCGAATTCTTTTTTTGTTTCAAAAATACACTATTTTTTCATTTCGAGTCTATTCACAAGGTTTTAAGCAATCGTAGGATACAACGAGCGTGAGTTTGACAAGTGTTGAATTTAAACAAATGACCACATATAAGACCTTACTAGGAGGCTAAACTCGAGTCCTTAAAAAATCAAATGCTTTTTTTGTTTCAAAAGTCCACTATTTTTTCATTTGGAGTCTATTTGCACGATTTTAAGCATTCGTGGGAGAAAACGAGCGTGAGTTTGACTAGCTTTTGAATTTGAACAAATGAACGCATATGAGACACTACTAGGATGCTAAACTCGAGTCCTTAAAAGATCAAATGCTTTTTTTGTTTCAAAAGTACACTATTTTTTCATTTCGAGTCTATTAACAAGGTTTTAAGCAATCGTTGGATAAAACGAGCGTGAGTTTGACAAGTTTTGAATTTAAACAAATGAACACATATAAGACACTACAAGGACGATAAACTCGAGACCTTAAAAGATCAAATGTTTTTTTTGTTTGAAAAGTACACTATTTTTTCATTTGGAGTCTATTCACAAGGTTTTAAGCAATCGTTGGATAAAACGAGCGTGAGTTTGACAAGTCTTGAATTTAAACAAATGAACACATATCAGACACTACCAGGACGCTAAACACGAGTCCTTAAAAGATCAAATGCTTCTTTTGTTTCAAAAGTACATTATTTTTTCATTTGGAGTCTACTTGCACGATTTTAAGCATTCGTGGGAGAAAACGGGCGTGAGTTTGACTAGCTTTTGAATTTGAACAAATGAACACATATGAGAAACTACTAGGATGCTAAACTCGAGTCCTTAAAAGATCTAATTCTTTTTTTGTTTCAAAAATACACTATTTTTTCATTTTGAGTCTATTCACAAGGTTTTAAGCAATCTTAGGATACAACGAGCGTGAATTTGACAAGTGTTGAATTTAAACAAATGAACACATATAAGACCTTACTAGGAGGCCAAACTCGAGTCCTTAAATGATCAAATGCTTTTTTTGTTTCAAAAGTCCAATATTTTTTCATTTGGAGTCTATTTGCACGATTTTAAGCATTCGTGGGAGAAAACGAGCGTGAGTTTAACTAGCTTTTGAATTTGAACAAATGAACGCATATGAGACACTACTAGGATGCTAAACTCGAGTCCTTAAAAGATCAAATACTTTTTTTGTTTCAAAAATACACTATTTTTTCATTTGCAGTCTATTCACAAGGTTTTAAGCAATCTTGGGATACAACGAGCGTGAGTTTGACAAGTTTTGAATTTAAACAAATGAACACATATAAGACACTTCAAGGACGCTAAACTCGAGACCTTAAAAGATCAAATGCTTTTTTTGTTTCAAAAATACACTATTTTTTCATTTGGAGTCTATTCACAAGGTTTTAAGCAATCTTGGGATACAACGAGCGTGAGTTTGACAAGTTTTGAATTTAAACAAATGAACACATATAAGACACTTCTAGGTCGCTAAACTCGAGTCCTTAAAAGATCAAATGCTTTTTTTATTTCAAAAGTACACTATTTTTTCATTTCGAGTCTATTCACAAGGTTTTAAGCAATCGTTGGATAAAACGAGCGTGAGTTTGACAAGTTTTGAATTTAAACAAATGAACACATATAAGACACTACAAGGACGCTAAACTCGAGTCCTTAAAAGATCAAATGCTTTTTTTGTTTCAAAAGTACACTATTTTTTCATTTCGAGTCTATTCACAAGGTTTTAAGCAATCGTTGGATAAAACGAGCGTGAGTTTGACAAGTTTTGAATTTAAACAAATGAACACATATAAGACACTACTAGGACGCTAAACTCGAGACCTTAAAATATCAAATGCTTTTTTTGTTTCAAAAATACACTATTTTTTCATTTGCAGTCTATTCACAAGGTTTTAAGCAATCTTGGGATACAACGAGCGTGAGTTTGACAAGTTTTGAATTTAAACAAATGAACACATATAAGACACTTCAAGGACGCTAAACTCGAGACCTTAAAAGATCAAATGCTTTTTTTGTTTCAAAAATACACTATTTTTTCATTTGGAGTCTATTCACAAGGTTTTAAGCAATCTTGGGATACAACGAGCGTGAGTTTGACAAGTTTTGAATTTAAACAAATGAACACATATAAGACACTTCTAGGACGCTAAACTCGAGACCTTAAAAGATCAAATGCTTTTTTTGTTTAAAAAATACACTATTTTTTCATTTCGAGTCTATTCACAAGGTTTTAAGCAATCTTGGGATACAACGAGCGTGCGTTTGACAAGTGTTGAATTTCAAAAAATGAACACATATAAGACACTACTAGGACGCTAAACTCGATTCCTTAAAAGATCAAATACTTTTGTTGTTTCAAAAGTACACTATTTTTTCATTTGGAGTCTATTCACAAGGTTTTAAGCAATCGTTGGATAAAACGAGCGTGAGTTTGACAAGTTTTGAATTTAAACAAATGAACACATATCAGACACTACTAGGTCGCTAAACACGAGTCCTTAAAAGATCAAATGCTTCCTTTGTTTCAAAAATACACTATTTTTTCATTTCGAGTCTATTCACAAGGTTTTAAGCAATCTTAGGATACAACGAGCGTGAGTTTGACAAGTTTTGAATTTAAACAAATGAACACATATAAGACACTACAAGGACGCTAAACTCGAGTCCTTAAAAGATCAAATGCTTTTTTTGTTTCAAAAGTACACTATTTTTTTCATTTCGAGTCTATTCACAAGGTTTTAAGCAATCGTTGGATAAAACGAGCGTGAGTTTGACAAGTTTTGAATTTAAACAAATGAACACATATAAGACACTACTAGGACGCTAAACTCGAGACCTTAAAATATCAAATGCTTTTTTTGTTTCAAAAATACACTATTTTTTCATTTGCAGTCTATTCACAAGGTTTTAAGCAATCTTGGGATACAACGAGCGTGAGTTTGACAAGTTTTGAATTTAAACAAATGAACACATATAAGACACTTCTAGGACGCTAAACTCGAGACCTTAAAAGATCAAATGCTTTTTTTGTTTCAAAAATACACTATTTTTTCATTTCGAGTCTATTCACAAGGTTTTAAGCAATCTTGGGATACAACGAGCGTGAGTTTGACAAGTTTTGAATTTAAACAAATGAACACATATAAGACACTTCTAGGACGCTAAACTCGAGTCCTTAAAAGATCAAATGCTTTTTTTATTTCAAAAGTACACTATTTTTTCATTTCGAGTCTATTCACAAGGTTTTAAGCAATCGTGATCGGACCATATTTATACATATTTTTATATCAAATTCGCTCGTCTTTTCTTAGTTAGTTCGTTGTATTTTGAGCTATTTACGTTATTTTTATGTTTTTATAAAATTTATCTAGTTAAGAAAATAAAAATAGAATAAGTGAAGTGTTAAGTAATTAATTTCGTTTAAACTATCTTGCTTGTTGAATAAAACTTATCTTTTGAAAAATAATTTATATATAAATATATATTTTTATTTATATATATATATTATATTTATATAAATATATTTTTATATTTTTATTTAAATAATATGTGTGTGTTGTGTGTTAGCAGCACATGCGGAGGAAATGCACCGAACAAAAATAGAGTGGAAGACAGCCAATGATGGCTGGCAAGCACTCAGGAAAAGCAGGCTTAAATTGAGCTCCTCGGGGCAATCCTTAAGGGGGGACGGAAGCTGCCATTTTTGGCAGCTGGAAAAACAGAAAGAAATAAAAAAAAGAGAGTGCAGAGCGCTACCTCTTGTAGGCTCCGAGAAGGCAGCCAGTTCATTAAACAGGTAGAAATACAAAGGGGCCTTGCCTGGCAGCGGGTGAAAGCCAGAAGAAAGAAACAGAAGAGGGGAGGCAGCCAATAGGCTGCTGTGAGGATTTGGCAGAGGCTTAGCCTCGGGGAGGAAGCCAATTGGCAGCGCACAGGGGAGATAAATCCGTAGCCTTGGCAGTCAGAGCTTCCACAGAAAAGAAAGGAGGTCAGAGCACGGAACCAGGGGGGAGTTGACTGGCAGCGCGCGGAGAGCATTCATAGAAGACTTGGTGAACCTCGGGAAAGGGCCAGAGATGCCAGGCCTCAGGGTCAATCAGATAACTTGCACAGAAAGCACACGGTGCAATCCTTGCACTCTTCTGTTTCGGTTTAATCCTCCAAACTTATGTTTTTAATTTCTGTTTTAATTTATAAATGATGTGTAATTAATTTGTGTTGGCTAGAGGTTAATTTGAAACCATGATTATATTTGTAATTTGAATTGGTAAATTCAGTTGTGATTTCTGAGTTGTGATTTAATTTGCTTAACTGCTTGATTAATAACTTATTTATGTTTGTCGATTAAGAATGCATACTTAATTTACATGCATGAATTTGGTGCTAGAATATAAGTGAGTTTCACCTAATCGTTATGAACTTATATTCATGAGTAGTGAAGGTTGCTAGTCACAATCGCGTTGAGTAAATTCCTGGCAAACGTATCATGCTGTTCATAGTTACGAATGCCTTGTCAACACTTATGGTTTTCATAGAACTTAATGATTCTCGCTTGTATCTCTATTATGCAATTCATGTAGGGAACTTTTGGGGAATAATTTGAGTTGTTGTATGCTGTTCATCCAATTCAATAACTTAAGGAAAATCTGAATATTAATT
Source organism: Crataegus laevigata (assembly GCA_963580275.1). Classification (NCBI taxonomy): domain Eukaryota; kingdom Viridiplantae; phylum Streptophyta; class Magnoliopsida; order Rosales; family Rosaceae; genus Crataegus; species Crataegus laevigata. Next base: position 23,614,349 of record OY756945.1, read on the forward strand.
TAAGCGTACCTAATTAATTTGGGGTGTTGAAATTTACAATTTATTGAAAGAACAACTGAAAATCAATTTAGGTTGCATATGTGTCATGTGTGGAGAAAAAACCCTCTAGCCAATCCGTCGCCTATCCTTTCACCTTTATTTTATGTTTTTGTCAATTCTGTAATTTATTTAAGTTTAATTTACGTTTTATCCAAACCAACCCCCCATTATTATAATATTATTATTTAGTTAATTTTTATTATTTTTAATCTTTTAATTTAATTTCCGTCCATTTTAATTCCTAGTTTTTATTTTAAATTGTTTTCATTATTTTGAGTCATTTTTAGTGTGTTTCAAGTTTTTAGCTTAGTTTGTATTTTCTAGAGTCTTGAGTTATTTTAGTTAAGTGTTTTTATTTTAGTTTAGTGTTTTAAACTTTGTTTTTACGTTTTTAAATTATTTTAGAGGTTTTAGCAAGCCCTCCTAATCCCCGGCCTAGAACGATACCCTACTTACATCATTACTACAACTGTCAAAAAGAGGGTTAAATTTGTGTCGAGTTAATTCTCGCATCAAATTTTTGGCGCCGTTGCCGGGGATTAGTAAATTTGCTAATCCCTTTATTTTTTTTGTTTGTGTTTATTTTATTTTATTTTATTTTATTTGTTTTGTTTTGTTTGTTTGTGTTTATGTTTATATTTGTGTTTGTGTATTTTATTTTTGATATTTGATTTAGTTTTCGTTCTTTAAATTTAGGTAAAAATGGATGAAGATATGGCAAACATTCAAGCTCAATTGGCGCAGCTTACTGCTCAATTGACTCATAATGCCGATCAGACCTCAATGCCAAGTGTCCATACACTTGATGTGCCCTATGGGCAAGGACATCAAACTCAGCAATATCCTCAATTTTCTGCATATGAAGATGATTGGGGATATCAAGGCCACAGCCAATCAAGGGGCAATATGTATTCCAACGCTTGCAATTCGGATTGGAGAGGTTATTCAGATCAGACGTGGGATGAACCTCAACAATTTCAACAAAGTGGATATTGGCAGCCGTATGAGGAATTCTATCAATGGCCATGTGCACCACCACAACCTCCCCCACAACCATTCCAATCAAATTCAAGTATGTCCAGGGATAATGATCAAATTTTTCAATTACTAACCTCTTTGGTGCAGGACCAACAAAATCATGACAAAATAATGGATAGCTTGAAGAATCAAATGGGAGAGATGGTGGAATCCATGGCACAGATTCAAGATCAAAATGAATTCTCCAACTTCACATTTGCAAATTCAATGGAAGAAGCTGAAGTTGATGAAGCCACCACTTGGGAAGGTGACATGGAGGATGAAGATAACCTAGAACCGGCCAAACACAGCCAAAACTTGGACGAATCGCCGCTGCAAGCAGAAGATGAGGAGGACGACTTGGGCAGTTTAGACGAATTCTTGTCTCAAACCCCTCAAGTCCCTATGTCGTCCAACTATGGTGAGGATGTTCCAAGTTCAATTCATTCTGATATTTTTCCACCGAATGTTCTTTTTCCTTGCAGAATTTTAATTCCAAATAACGAAGAAAGTGAAATAGACATTGTGGAAGCTCTTCCAGAGGTGCAAAGTGATATCTCGATTTTTGGTGCACCAAAACAAGTTCCAGAACCTTGCACACCAAGAAAAGAGATTCAAGATATCGAAGTGGTTGGGCAACATCAAGAATTCATCAAAGAGGCCGTGCAAGCAACAAAGGCCCATGAAATTGAGTTTGATGACACGGGACAGGCCACAACCATCATAGTCAATCTGGCCCAGTTCAATGTCCCCGAAATATCCAAAAACGTGGTTTTTGTCATTGAGTTTGTTTCGGAGAAAGACAGTAAGCCATCTTCTCCAATTTTTATTTTTATTTTATTTTATACTAACATGTTTCTAATTTTAATGATTCAGGCACCCACCCGAGAATTTAGACCGCTGCCGAATCATTTCAAGTATCACCTCCCATTAAAAGATAAATTCCATGCTATGGAGCCGTGGGGAGGTTAAGGAAAGATTCGTCCGGCTAAAGACGTTAAAGCAAGCGCTTCTTGGGAGGCAACCCAAGCAACCAGATTTGCATTTCTTAACCTTTTTCTTTATTGCTTTTACTTTCATTTTGTTTTGTTTAGTTAATTGTTTTATTTGGTTGATTTTTGTTTAGTTTGTGTTTAAATAAATTAAGGGCAATGTTTATTTTTAGTGCGGATAAACAAAGCCTTTTTACATTAATTTACATATTTTGCATTACATATTTTATTTTGCTTAAAATAAACTTAAAAAAAAATATAAACATTCATATAAACCCAAAAAAAAAAAAAAAAAAAACTTTAAAAAAAACTTTAAAAAAAAAAAAACAATTACAATAATTCGAAAAACTAATAAAATTCACTGGTCATTGGTCATTGGTTAGGTGGCGCCTGAGAGGTCGACGGAGCTCCAGGAAGACGAAGAGCCAGAGTTGGGATCTCCGGAGCCGGAACACTTGGTGCAACTCCCGAGGACGAAGGCAACATAAACCTCGGGAGTAGCGCCATGAACCTTTCATGATCGCTCTGAATCCGACCGTCCGACTCCTGCAGCTGGTCCAGCTTCCTCTTCATGCTGGTCGAGTAACTAGTTGCAAGCATGTGCAACTCCTTGTTCTCGTGCCTGAGTCCTCTGACCTCCTGCCGAAGACTGGCCACCTCCGCCATCAGCGACTCCACCTGACGAGACCGGGCAAGCAGGCGCTGGCCCATGTTCGAAACTGAGCCTGCACTTTGGACGCTGAGGGCAAGAGATTCCTGAACGGCCAGCTCGTCCGACCGCCTAGATAGCATCCTATTGTCCCTTGGAGTGAGCAGATTTCTGGCAATCACCGTAGCGGTGATTTCATTCCTCATCATTGTGTCCCCGACTGTAAGAGGACCATTGGGGGATATGAAGGATGGATTCCAAATGTTGTTCGGAGAAGACGAGTCATCGTCTTCCCCGACATTCAAGTTTAGGCGACGGTCGGAAGGGCAAGACATTTTTAGAGGGGGTTGAGGAAGAAGAGTTCGGAAAAATTAAGATTGCTGAAACGGAAGAGAGCGGAAGGAGTAAGATTAAGAAGTGCAGAAGAGAGTGTTTACAGAGGAGAGTGTTTGAGGAAGGGAGTTCAAGTGTGTGGTGGAGCAGAATTAGCGCCTCTATAAAAAGAAGCAAATCAAAGAGAGGCGCTCCTCTGAGGTTGAAGACGCGTCCTCGTGCAAATCAAAAGAGCCGTTTCCTTTCTCAAAAGCTGGGCTTGACTCAGCAATCACGTGGCATCACGAGGGTTCAGTTTTTCCAATTTTGTCGTGACTCATCACGTGCAGCGTGGAACGTTGCGAAAACCACGAGCCGCACCCGGTTTTGAACCCCGGTTTTCAAAAGATCATCATTCCTGTTTGTCGTCACTCGTCTTATGCGTCGACAGCCTTCGCGGAAATTACGGACGGTTTGTCAGAAAACGCGTAACGGGCACTGTTCATCCATCCACCGGCTGCCGACAAATAGTGAATGAATAGTTCCGGTTGTGAAGCCAAATTTCTATAAGTTCGACCTTCGCATTCCACATCAAAGACACACCTTCACACCCTCTCCACCTCTCAACCTCTCTTCCTCTCTTCATCTCCGATAATGTCTTCCCAAAGAAAGCTTTCGAGTTATTCAGTGTTCTTCATCCCTTGGATCACCCCAGAAAACAAACCTTCCAGAGCAAAAGTATTTCATATTAAAAAGGTTAAAAGCAAAAGTATCTCATATTACGCTTTCTCCTCACTTTCATCTGAAGAACATGGAGAAAGTGAGATCCTGATTGCTTACCTAGTCTTGCTCTCGAGTACTCATCTCAGACCCCTCCTAACCCACTTCAAAAATAAATCTGTGTTGAGGTACTTCTTCAAAAACAAAAGTACCTCACAGACGAAGCAGGAGGAGTCTGAGGTGCATCCAGATGAAGGCAGAGTCTGAGATGATCCAAGAGTTCAAGAAGATGCCACACCTGCGTGGAGACCGGACTACTTGAAGCATGTGGAGACAACGTGCTGATTCATCCTCAACTAAGCTGAGGATCACTTGCAAGAAGAAGGCCCATCCAGTTCAAGATGAAAGCTGTGGAAAATCAACAGTCATGACCAATGACCACCTATTAGTTCTTTTCGTTGTCTTTTATTTTCATTTTCAATTTTTCGTTTGCATTTCTCTATATTTTCTTGCGTGCTTAACTGATTTATTTCTTTTCTTTGCAGGAACGTTTGGTTATTTCCTCCCTTGAAGTTGATTGCAAAATTTACGCTTGGGGGTCATCGCTTGGTTTTCTGCAAATTAGAGAAGTTTTCAGTCCCTTTTCTTTATTTTGTTTCGTATTATTTGTTCATTTTATTTTAATTGCTTATTAATGTTTTCTGACATTGGGGACAATGTCTAGTTTAAGTGTGGGGGTATAGAGTATAAAAAATGACCAAATTGAAAATTTTTTGTACCTTCGACTTTGAACTGGTCTCATTTGTTTCCATGTTATTGTTTTTGTTTTCTTAATTAGTTTTGTTGTATTTAATTTTTCTCGAAAAATTTAAAAAATCCAAAAATATTGTCTTGTTTTCCTTATGGTTTTAAATTAGTTTTTTATTAGTTTTCCGACCCAATGATATAACTGGATGAAATTTGAACCATGATTATCAAGAACTTAGTTAACATGTGTAGTATGAAATTCCTTATTCTTTTGTTAGTATTGTACATATTTGATCATCTTTGAAAAAAACCAAATGCACATAGCCTTGTTGATGTGAAACTAAAGCATGACTTAAAGCTTCATATGTGAATTTAGTGACCATATACATCCTATGTGAGTTTTTGAGCTTATTGAAAGTGTGTGCATTTTTCATACACTCCTATTCTTTCATGTGTGATGAACTTATGTGAATTGCATCTCTAGAACTTGCGTAACGATCTTTCGAAATATTTGTCATTGATTGCATGAATTTGAAAATGATAGAGGCATTAGGTTCACCACCATGGCCCAAATATCCATATTTCCCAAAGGAAAAAAAAAATGATATTATTAGATTGCCATTTTGAGCCGTATGTTGAACCTTTTATTCTTATCACCAGATATGTCTACCCTTATACCTCAAGCATGTTTCCTTACCCTTTCCAAGCGAGCAATTTGAGATTGTCTTATGAGAAATGTTTGTGAAGTACTTGGAAGGTTTGGCAAAAGAATAAGTGTGGGGGTATTTCATGTTTGTATTTAAAAAAAAAAAAGAGAAAAGAGAAGAAAAGAAAAAGAAAAAGAAAGATTGTATTCGAAGAAAATGAAAAGTTTAAAGTTTCAGTTTAGGGGTGTGGTTGGAAGTGTTAGAAGAATAGCTGGAGAATTTGAGTTCTTATAAATCTCAATAAAAAGAATCGCTTGCGATATAGCTTGGAACTTGTGTTTTCCTATTCTTTCGTTTCAATAGCCCTATCCCTAAGCCTCATTACATCCAATAAAAGTCCTCTTGATTTAAGTTTTGCAATTATGATTGTGGAGAAGTGATTTTTATGCAAGCTTATGGTAGATCTTTCACATTTGTTTCTTTGAGCGAAACACATTAAAACTAAACACATGTGTGATTGAGTGCATATCCCGTGAGAAGGTTGCTGGTTTGCATATGATGATTTTGAAAATAAAAACTTGAAATTGCATTAGCATGGCTATCTCACACACTACACTTCAAGGATGATTTAAAGATTACTGCTAATATTTGAATAAGGAAGATGAGCGTGAATTAGCTTGTTTGGTGCTAGCTATGGTTCTTGCTGATTTATATTCTCGAATGAAATTCTATGAGGGTCAAATAAGGGGAAGCTAATGTTTTTTATGTTATTACTTTTTCTGTTTTCTGTGTTTTGCTCGAGGACTAGCAAAAGCTAAGTGTGGGGGTATTTGATCGGACCATATTTATACATATTTTTATATCAAATTCGCTCGTCTTTTCTTAGTTAGTTCGTTGTATTTTGAGCTATTTACGTTATTTTTATGTTTTTATAAAATTTATCTAGTTAAGAAAATAAAAATAGAATAAGTGAAGTGTTAAGTAATTAATTTCGTTTAAACTATCTTGCTTGTTGAATAAAACTTATCTTTTGAAAAATAATTTATATATAAATATATATTTTTATTTATATATATATTATATTTATATAAATATATTTTTATATTTTTATTTAAATAATATGTGTGTGTTGTGTGTTAGCAGCACATGCGGAGGAAATGCACCGAACAAAAATAGAGTGGAAGACAGCCAATGATGGCTGGCAAGCACTCAGGAAAAGCAGGCTTAAATTGAGCTCCTCGGGGCAATCCTTAAGGGGGGACGGAAGCTGCCATTTTTGGCAGCTGGAAAAACAGAAAGAAATAAAAAAAAAAGAGTGCAGAGCGCTACCTCTTGTAGGCTCCGAGAAGGCAGCCAGTTCATTAAACAGGTAGAAATACAAAGGGGCCTTGCCTGGCAGCGGGTGAAAGCCAGAAGAAAGAAACAGAAGAGGGGAGGCAGCCAATAGGCTGCTGTGAGGATTTGGCAGAGGCTTAGCCTCGGGGAGGAAGCCAATTGGCAGCGCACAGGGGAGATAAATCCGTAGCCTTGGCAGTCAGAGCTTCCACAGAAAAGAAAGGAGGTCAGAGCACGGAACCAGGGGGGAGTTGACTGGCAGCGCGCGGAGAGCATTCATAGAAGACTTGGTGAACCTCGGGAAAGGGCCAGAGATGCCAGGCCTCAGGGTCAATCAGATAACTTGCACAGAAAGCACACGGTGCAATCCTTGCACTCTTCTGTTTCGGTTTAATCCTCCAAACTTATGTTTTTAATTTCTGTTTTAATTTATAAATGATGTGTAATTAATTTGTGTTGGCTAGAGGTTAATTTGAAACCATGATTATATTTGTAATTTGAATTGGTAAATTCAGTTGTGATTTCTGAGTTGTGATTTAATTTGCTTAACTGCTTGATTAATAACTTATTTATGTTTGTCGATTAAGAATGCATACTTAATTTACATGCATGAATTTGGTGCTAGAATATAAGTGAGTTTCACCTAATCGTTATGAACTTATATTCATGAGTAGTGAAGGTTGCTAGTCACAATCGCGTTGAGTAAATTCCTGGCAAACGTATCATGCTGTTCATAGTTACGAATGCCTTGTCAACACTTATGGTTTTCATAGAACTTAATGATTCTCGCTTGTATCTCTATTATGCAATTCATGTAGGGAACTTTTGGGGAATAATTTGAGTTGTTGTATGCTGTTCATCCAATTCAATAACTTAAGGAAAATCTGAATATTAATTTAAGCGTACCTAATTAATTTGGGGTGTTGAAATTTACAATTTATTGAAAGAACAACTGAAAATCAATTTAGGTTGCATATGTGTCATGTGTGGAGAAAAAACCCTCTAGCCAATCCGTCGCCTATCCTTTCACCTTTATTTTATGTTTTTGTCAATTCTGTAATTTATTTAAGTTTAATTTACGTTTTATCCAAACCAACCCCCCATTATTATAATATTATTATTTAGTTAATTTTTATTATTTTTAATCTTTTAATTTAATTTCCGTCCATTTTAATTCCTAGTTTTTATTTTAAATTGTTTTCATTATTTTGAGTCATTTTTAGTGTGTTTCAAGTTTTTAGCTTAGTTTGTATTTTCTAGAGTCTTGAGTTATTTTAGTTAAGTGTTTTTATTTTAGTTTAGTGTTTTAAACTTTGTTTTTACGTTTTTAAATTATTTTAGAGGTTTTAGCAAGCCCTCCTAATCCCCGGCCTAGAACGATACCCTACTTACATCATTACTACAACTGTCAAAAAGAGGGTTAAATTTGTGCGGTTTTAAATCCCGTCAAATCGTTGGATAAAACGAGCGTGAGTTTGACAAGTTTTGAATTTAAACAAATAAACACATATAAGACACTACAAGGACGCTAAACTCGAGTCCTTAAAAGATCAAATGCTTTTTTTGTTTCAAAAGTACACTATTTTTTCATTTCGAGTCTATTCACAAGGTTTTAAGCAATCGTTGGATAAAACGAGCGTGAGTTTGACAAGTTTTGAATTTAAACAAATGAACACATATAAGACACTACTAGGACGCTAAACTCGAGACCTTAAAATATCAAATGCTTTTTTTGTTTCAAAAATACACTATTTTTTCATTTGCAGTCTATTCACAAGGTTTTAAGCAATCTTGGGATACAACGAGCGTGAGTTTGACAAGTTTTGAATTTAAACAAATGAACACATATAAGACACTTCAAGGACGCTAAACTCGAGACCTTAAAAGATCAAATGCTTTTTTTGTTTCAAAAATACACTATTTTTTCATTTGGAGTCTATTCACAAGGTTTTAAGCAATCTTGGGATACAACGAGCGTGAGTTTGACAAGTTTTGAATTTAAACAAATGAACACATATAAGACACTTCTAGGACGGTAAACTCGATTCCTTAAAAGATCAAATACTTTTGTTGTTTCAAAAGAGCACTATTTTTTCATTTGGAGTCTATTCACAAGGTTTTAAGCAATCGTTGGATAAAACGAGCGTGAGTTTGACAAGTTTTGAATTTAAACAAATGAACACATATCAGACACTACTAGGTCGCTAAACACGAGTCCTTAAAAGATCAAATGCTTCCTTTGTTTCAAAAATACACTATTTTTTCATTTCGAGTCTATTCACAAGGTTTTAAGCAATCTTAGGATACAACGAGCGTGAGTTTGACAAGTTTTGAATTTAAACAAATGAACACATATAAGACACTACAAGGACGCTAAACTCGAGTCCTTAAAAGATCAAATGCTTTTTTTGTTTCAAAAGTACACTATTTTTTCATTTCGAGTCTATTCACAAGGTTTTAAGCAATCGTTGGATAAAACGAGCGTGAGTTTGACAAGTTTTGAATTTAAACAAATGAACACATATAAGACACTACTAGGACGCTAAACTCGAGACCTTAAAATATCAAATGCTTTTTTTGTTTCAAAAATACACTATTTTTTCATTTGCAGTCTATTCACAAGGTTTTAAGCAATCTTGGGATACAACGAGCGTGAGTTTGACAAGTTTTGAATTTAAACAAATGAACACATATAAGACACTTCAAGGACGCTAAACTCGAGACCTTAAAAGATCAAATGCTTTTTTTGTTTCAAAAATACACTATTTTTTCATTTGGAGTCTATTCACAAGGTTTTAAGCAATCTTGGGATACAACGAGCGTGAGTTTGACAAGTTTTGAATTTAAACAAATGAACACATATAAGACACTTCTAGGACGCTAAACTCGAGACCTTAAAAGATCAAATGCTTTTTTTGTTTCAAAAATACACTATTTTTTCATTTCGAGTCTATTCACAAGGTTTTAAGCAATCTTGGGATACAACGAGCGTGTGTTTGACAAGTGTTGAATTTCAAAAAATGAACACATATAAGACACTACTAGGACGCTAAACTCGATTCCTTAAAAGATCAAATACTTTTGTTGTTTCAAAAGTACACTATTTTTTCATTTGGAGTCTATTCACAAGGTTTTAAGCAATCGTTGGATAAAACGAGCGTGAGTTTGACAAGTTTTGAATTTAAACAAATGAACACATATCAGACACTACTAGGTCGCTAAACACGAGTCCTTAAAAGATCAAATGCTTCCTTTGTTTCAAAAATACACTATTTTTTCATTTCGAGTCTATTCACAAGGTTTTAAGCAATCTTAGGATACAACGAGCGTGAGTTTGACAAGTGTTGAATTTAAACAAATGAACACATATAAGACCTTACTAGGAGGCTAAACTCGAGTCCTTAAAAGATCAAATGCTTTTTTTGTTTCAAAAGTCCACTATTTTTTCATTTGGAGTCTATTTGCACGATTTTAAGCATTCGGGGGAGAAAACGAGCGTGAGTTTGACTAGCTTTTGAATTTGAACAAACGAACGCATATGAGACACTACTAGGATGCTAAACTCGAGTCCTTAAAAGATCAAATGCTTTTTTTGTTTCAAAAAAGACACTATTTTTTCATTTGGAGTCTATTCACAAGGTTTTAAGCAATCTTGGGATACAACGAGCGTGAGTTTGACAAGTTTTGAATTTAAATAAATGAACACATATAAGACACTAGGACGCTAAATTCGAGACCTTAAAAGATCAAATGCTTTTTTTGTTTCAAAAATACACTATTTTTTCATTTCGAGTCTATTCACAAGGTTTTAAGCAATCTTGGGATACAACGAGCGTGAGTTGGACAAGTGTTGAATTTCAAAAAATGAACACATATAAGACATTACTAGGACGCTAAACTCGAGTCCTTAAAAGATCAAATGCTTTTTTTGTTTGAAAAGTACACTATTTTTTCATTTGGAGTCTATTCACAAGGTTTTAAGCAATCGTTGGATAAAACGAGCGTGAGTTTGACAAGTTTTGAATTTAAACAAATGAACACATATCAGACACTACTAGGACGCTAAACACGAGTCCTTAAAAGATCAAATGCTTCTTTTGTTTCAAAAATACACTATTTTTTCATTTCGAGTCTATTCACAAGGTTCTAAGCAATCTTGGGAAACAACGAGCGTGAGTTTGACAAGTGTTGAATTTAAACAAATGAACACATATAAGACACTACTAGGACGCCAAACACGAATCCTTAAAAGATCAAATGCTTCTTTTGTTTCAAAAGTACACTATTTTTTTGATTTGGAGTCTATTTGCACGATTTTAAGCATTCGTGGGAGAAAACGAGCGTGAGTTTGACTAGCTTTTGAATTTGAACAAATGAACACATATGAGAAACTACTAGGATGCTAAACTCGAGTCCTTAAAAGATCGAATTCTTTTTTTGTTTCAAAAATACACTATTTTTTCATTTCGAGTCTATTCACAAGGTTTTAAGCAATCTTCGGATACAACGAGCGTGAGTTTGACAAGTTTTGAATTTAAACAAATGAACACATATAAGACACTTCTAGGACGCTAAACTCGAGACCTTAAAAGATCAAATGCTTTTTTTGTTTCAAAAATACACTATTTTTTCATTTCGAGTCTATTCACAAGGTTTTAAGCAATCTTGGGATACAACGAGCGTGAGTTGGACAAGTGTTGAATTTCAAAAAATGAACACATATAAGACATTACTAGGACGCTAAACTCGAGTCCTTGAAAGACCAAATGCTTTTTTTGTTTGAAAAGTACACTATTTTTTCATTTGGAGTCTATTCACAAGGTTTTAAGCAATCGTTGGATAAAACGAGCGTGAGTTTGACAAGTTTTGAATTTAAACAAATGAACACATATCAGACACTACTAGGACGCTAAACACGAGTCCTTAAAAGATCAAATGCGTCTTTTGTTTCAAAAATACACTATTTTTTCATTTCGAGTCTATTCACAAAGTTCTAAGCAATCTTGGGAAACAACGAGCGTGAGTTTGACAAGTGTTGAATTTAAACAAATGAACACATATAAGACACTACTAGGACGCCAAACACGAATCCTTAAAAGATCAAATGCTTCTTTTGTTTCAAAAGTACACTATTTTTTTGATTTGGAGTCTATTTGCATGATTTTAAGCATTCGTGGGAGAAAACAAGCGTGAGTTTGACTAGCTTTTGAATTTGAACAAATGAACACATATGAGAAACTACTAGGATGCTAAACTCGAGTCCTTAAAAGATCGAATTCTTTTTTTGTTTCAAAAATACACTATTTTTTCATTTCGAGTCTATTCACAAGGTTTTAAGCAATCTTAGGATACAACGAGCGTGAGTTTGACAAGTTTTGAATTTAAACAAATGAACACATATAAGACCTTACTAGGAGGCTAAACTCGAGTCCTTAAAAGATCAAATGCTTTTTTGTTTCAAAAGTCCACTATTTTTTCATTTGGAGTCTATTTGCACGATTTTAAGCATTCGTGGGAGAAAACGAGCGTGAGTTTGACTAGCTTTTGAATTTGAACAAATGAACGCATATGAGACACTACTAGGATGCTAAACTCGAGTCCTTAAAAGATCAAATGCTTTTTTTTGTTTAAAAAATACACTATTTTTTCATTTCGAGTCTATTGACAAGGTTTTAAGCAATCTTGGGATACAACGAGCGTGAGTTTGACAAGTTTTGAATTTAAACAAATGAACACATATAAGACACTACCAGGATGCTAAACACGAATCCTTAAAAGATCAAACGCTTCTTTTGTTTCAAAAGTTCACTATTTTTTCATTTGGAGTCTATTTGCACGATTTTAAGCATTCGTGGGAGAAAACGAGCGTGAGTTTGACTAGCTTTTGAATTTGAACAAATGAACACATATGAGAAACTACTAGGATGCTAAACTCGAGTCCTTAAAAGATCGAATTCTTTTTTTGTTTCAAAAATACACTATTTTTTCATTTCGAGTCTATTCACAAGGTTTTAAGCAATCTTGGGATACAACGAGCGTGAGTTTGACAAGTGTTGAATTTCAAAAAATGAACACATATAAGACACTACTAGGACGCTAAACTCGAGTCCTTAAAAGATCAAATGCTTTTTTTGTTTCAAAAGTACACTATTTTTTCATTTGGAGTCTATTCACAAGGTTTTAAGCAATCGTTGGATAAAACGAGCGTGAGTCTGACAAGTTTTGAATTTAAACAAATGAACACACATCAGACACTACTAGGACGCTAAACACGAGTCCTTAAAAGATCAAATGCTTCTTTTGTTTCAAAAATACACTATTTTTTCATTTCGAGTCTATTCACAAGGTTTTAAGCAATCTTGGGAAACAACGAGCGTGAGTTTGACAAGTGTTGAATTTCAAAAAATGAACACATATAAGACACTACTAGGACGCTAAACACGAGTCCTTAAAAGATCAAATGCTTCTTTTGTTTCAAAAGTACACTATTTTTTCATTTGGAGTCTATTTGCACGATTTTCAGCATTCGTGGGAGAAAACGAGCGTGAGTTTGACTAGCTTTTGAATTTGAACAAATGAACACATAAGAGAAACTACTAGGATGCTAAACTCGAGTCCTTAAAAGATCGAATTCTTTTTTTGTTTCAAAAATACACTATTTTTTCATTTCGAGTCTATTCACAAGGTTTTAAGCAATCTTAGGATACAACGAGCGTGAGTTTGACAAGTGTTGAATTTAAACAAATGAACACATATAAGACACTACTAGGACGCTAAACTCGAGTCCTTAAAAGATCAAATGTTTTTTTTGTTTCAAAAGTACACTATTTTTTCATTTGGAGTCTATTCACAAGGTTTTAAGCAATCGTTGGATAAAACGAGCGTGAGTTTGACAAGTTTTGAATTTAAACAAATGAACACATATAAGACACTACTAGGACGCTAAACACGAGTCCTTAAAAGATCAAATGCTTTTTTTGTTTCAAAAGTACAATATTTTTTCATTTGGTATATATTCACAAGGTTATAAGCAATCGTTGGATAAAACGAGCGTGAGTTTGACAAGTTTTGAATTTAAACAAATGAACGCATATAAGACACTACTAGGACGCTAAACACGAGTCCTTAAAAGATCAAATGCTTCTTTTGTTTCAAAAGTACACTATTTTTTCATTTGGAGTCTATTTGCACGATTTTCAGCATTCGTGGGAGAAAACGAGCGTGAGTTTGACTAGCTTTTGAATTTGAACAAATGAACACATATGAGACACTACTAGGACGCTAAACTTGAGTCCATAAAAGATCAAATGCTTTTTTTGTTTCAAAAATACACTATTTTTTCATTTCGAGTCTATTCACAAGGTTTTAAGCAATCTTGGGATACAACGAGCGTGAGTTTGACAAGTGTTGAATTTAAACAAATGAACACATATAAGACACTACTAGGACGCTAAACTCGAGTCCTTAAAAGATCAAATGCTTTTTTTGTTTCAAAAATACACTATTTTTTCATTTGGAGTCTATTCACAAGGTTTTAAGGAATCGTTGGATAAAACGAGCGTGAGTTTGACATGTTTTGAATTTAAACAAATGAACACATATGAGACACTACTAGGACGCTAAACTCGAGTCCTTAAAAGATCAAATGCTTTTTTTGTTTCAAAAGTACACTATTTTTTCATTTGGAGTCTCTTCACAAGGTTTTAAGTAATCGTTGGATAAAACGAGCGTGAGTTTGACAAGTTTTGAATTTAAACAAATGAACACATATAAGACACTACTTGGTCGCTAAACTCGAGTCCTTAAAAGATCAAATGCTTTTTTTGTTTCAAAAGTACACTATTTTTTCATTTGGTATCTATTCACAAGGTTTTAAGCAATCGTTGGATAAAACGAGCGTGAGTTTGACAAGTTTTGAATTTTCACAAATGAGCACATATAAGACACTACTAGGACGCTAAACATGAGTCCTTAAAAGATCAAATGCTACTTTTGTATCAAAAATACACTATTTTTTCATTTCGAGTCTATTTGCACGATTTTAAGCAATCGTTGGATAAAACGAGCGTGAGTTTGACATGTTTTTAATTTAAACAAATGAACACATATAACACACTACTAGGACGCTAAACAGGAGTCCTTAAAAGATCAAATGCTTCTTTGGTTTCAAAAGTACACTATTTTTTCATTTGGAGTCTATTTGCACGATTTTAAGCATTCGTGGGAGAAAACGAGCGTGAGTTTGACTAGCTTTTGAATTTGAACAAATGAACACATATGAGACACTACTAGGACACTAAACTTGAGTCCTTAAAAGATCAAATGCTTTTTTTGTTTCAAAAATACACTATTTTTTCATTTCGAGTCTACTCACAAGGTTTTAAGCAATCTTGGGATACAACGAGCGTGAGTTTGACAAGTGTTGAATTTAAACAAATGAACACATATAAGACACTACTAGGACGCTAAACTCGAGTCCTTAAAAGATCGAATTCTTTTTTTGTTTCAAAAATACACTATTTTTTCATTTTGAGTCTATTCACAAGGTTTTAAGCAATCTTAGGATACAACGAGCGTGAGTTTGACAAGTGTTGAATTTAAACAAATGAACACATATAAGACCTTACTAGGATGCTAAACTCGAGTCCTTAAAAGATCAAATGCTTTTTTTTGTTTCAAAAGTACACTATTTTTTCATTTGGAGTCTATTCACAAGGTTTTAAGCAATCGTTGGATAAAACGAGCGTGAGTTTGACAAGTTTTGAATTTAAACAAATGAACACATATAAGACACTACAAGGACGCTAAACTCGAGTCTTAAAAGATCAATTGCTTTTTTTGTTTCAAAAGTGCACTATTTTTTCATTTGGTATATATTCACAAGGTTATAAGCAATCGTTGGATAAAACGAGCGTGAGTTTGACAAGTTTTGAATTTAAACAAATGAACACATATAAGATACTACTAGGACGCTAAACACGAGTCCTTAAAAGATCAAATGCTTCTTTTGTTTCAAAAGTACACTATTTTTTCATTTGGAGTCTATTTGCACGATTTTAAGCATTCGTGGGAGAAAACGAGCGTGAGTTTAACTAGCTTTTGAATTTGAACAAATGAACACATATGAGAGAGTACTAGGACGCTAAACTTGAGTCCTTAAAAGATCAAATGCTTTTTTTGTTTCAAAAATACACTATTTTTTCATTTCGAGTCTATTCACAAGGTTTTAAGCAATCTTGGGATACAACGAGCGTGAGTTTGACAAGTATTGAATTTAAACAAATGAACACATATAAGACACTACTAGGACGCTAAACTCGAGTCCTTAAAAGATCAAATGCTTTTTTTTGTTTCAAAAATACACTATTTTTTCATTTGGAGTCTATTCACAAGGTTTTAAGCAATCGTTGGAGAAAACGAGCGTGAGTTTGACATGTTTTGAATTTAAACAAATGAACACATATGAGACACTACTAGGACGCTAAACTCGAGTCCTTAAAAGATCAAATGCTTTTTTTGTTTCAAAAGTACACTATTTTTTCATTTGGAGTCTCTTCACAAGGTTTTAAGTAATCGTTGGATAAAACGAGCGTGAGTTTGACAAGTTTTGAATTTAAACAAATGAACACATATAAGACACTACTTGGTCGCTAATCTCGAGTCCTTAAAAGATCAAATGCTTTTTTTGTTTCAAAAGTACACTATTTTTTCATTTGGTATCTATTCACAAGGTTTTAAGCAATCGTTGGATAAAACGAGCGTGAGTTTGACAAGTTTTGAATTTAAACAAATGAGCACATATAAGACACTACTAGGACGCTAAACACGAGTCCTTAAAAGATCAAATGCTACTTTTGTATCAAAAATACACTATTTTTTCATTTCGAGTCTATTCACAAGGTTTTAAGCAATCTTGGGATACAACGAGCGTGAGTTTGACAAGTGTTGAATTTAAACAAATGAACACGTATAAGACACTACTAGGACGCTAAACTCGAGTCCACAAAAGATCAAATGCATCTTTTGTTTCAAAAGTACACTATTTTTTCATTTGGACTCTATTCACACGTTTTTTAGCAATCGTGGGATAAAAGGAGCGTGACTTTGACTAGTTTTGAATTTAAACAAATGTGTACATATAAGACACTACTAGGATGCTAAACACGAGTCCTCAAAAGATCAAATGCTTCTTTTGTTTCAAAAGTACACTATTTTTTCATTTGGTGTCTATTTGCACGATTTTAAGCATTCGTGGGATAAAACGAGCGTAAGTTTGACAAGCTTTTGAATTTAAACAAATGAACACATATGACATACTACTAAGATGCTAAAACCTAGTCCTTAAAAGTTCAAATGCTTTTTTTTTTTCAAAAGTACACTATTTTTTCATATGGAGTCTATTTGCACCTTTTTAAGCATTCGTGGGATAAAACGAGCGTGAGTTTGACAAGCTTTTGAATTTAAACAAATGAACACATATGACACACTACTAGGACACTGAAACCGTGTCCTTAAAAGATCAAATGCTTTTTTTGTTTCAAAAGTACACTATTTTTTCATTTGGAGTCTATTCACCAGGTTTTAAGCAATCCTGGGATAAAATGAGCGTGAGTTTGACCAGTTTTGAATTTAAACACATGAAAACATATAAGACACTACTAGGACGCTAAACACGAGTCCACAAAAGATCAAATGCATCTTTTGTTTTAAAAGTTCACTATTTTTTCATTTGGAGTCTATTCACACATTTTTAAGCAATCGTGAGATAAAATTAGCGGGACTTTGACAAATTTTGAATTTAAACAAATGTGCACATATAAGACACAACTAGGATGCTAAACACGGGTCCTCAAAAGATCAAAGGCTTTTTTTGTTTCAAAAGTACACTATTTTTTCATTTGGACTCTATTCACACGTTTTTTAGCAATCGTGGGATAAAACGAGCGTGACTTTGACTAGTTTTGAATTTAAACAAATGTGTACATATAAGACACTACTAGGATGCTAAACACGAGTCCTCAAAAGATCAAATGCTTCTTTTGTTTCAAAAGTACACTATTTTTTCATTTGGTGTCTATTTGCACGATTTTAAGCATTCGTGGGATAAAACGAGCGTAAGTTTGACAAGCTTTTGATTTTAAACAAATGAACACATATGACATACTACTAAGATGCTAAAACCTAGTCCTTAAAAGTTCAAATGCTTTTTTTTTTTCAAAAGTACACTATTTTTTCACATGGAGTCTATTTGCACCTTTTTAAGCATTCGTGGGATAAAACGAGCGTGAGTTTGACAAGCTTTTGAATTTAAACAAATGAACACATATGACACACTACTAGGACACTGAAACCGTGTCCTTAAAAGATCAAATGCTTTTTTTGTTTCAAAAGTACACTATTTTTTCATTTGGAGTCTATTCACCAGGTTTTAAGCAATCCTGGGATAAAATGAGCGTGAGTTTGACCAGTTTTGAATTTAAACACATGAAAACATATAAGACACTACTAGGACGCTAAACACGAGTCCACAAAAGATCAAATGCATCTTTTGTTTTAAAAGCTCACTATTTTTTCATTTGGAGTCTATTCACACGTTTTTAAGCAATCGTGAGATAAAATTAGCGGGACTTTGACAAATTTTGAATTTAAACAAATGTGCACATATAAGACACAACTAGGATGCTAAACACGGGTCCTCAAAAGATCAAAGGCTTTTTTTGTTTCAAAAGTACACTATTTTTTCATTTGGACTCTATTCACACGTTTTTTAGCAATCGTGGGATAAAACGAGCGTGACTTTGACTAGTTTTGAATTTAAACAAATGTGTACATATAAGACACTACTAGGATGCTAAACACGAGTCCTCAAAAGATCAAATGCTTCTTTTGTTTCAAAAGTACACTATTTTTTCATTTGGTGTCTATTTGCACGATTTTAAGCATTCGTGGGATAAAACGAGCATAAGTTTGACAAGCTTTTGAATTTAAACAAATGAACACATATGACATACTACTAAGATGCTAAAACCTAGTCCTTAAAAGTTCAGATGCTTTTTTTGTTTCAAAAGTACACTATTTTTTCACATGGAGTCTATTTGCACCTTTTTAAGCATTCGTGGGATAAAACGAGCGTGAGTTTGACAAGCTTTTGAATTTAAACAAATGAACACATATGACACACTACTAGGACACTGAAACCGTGTCCTTAAAAGATCAAATGCTTTTTTTGTTTCAAAAGTACACTATTTTTTCATTTGGAGTCTATTCACCAGGTTTTAAGCAATCCTGGGATAAAATGAGCGTGAGTTTGACCAGTTTTGAATTTAAACACATGAAAACATATAAGACACTACTAGGACGCTAAACACGAGTCCACAAAAGATCAAATGCATCTTTTGTTTTAAAAGCTCACTATTTTTTCATTTGGAGTCTATTCACACGTTTTTAAGCAATCGTGAGATAAAATTAGCGGGACTTTGACAAATTTTGAATTTAAACAAATGTGCACATATAAGACACAACTAGGATGCTAAACACGGGTCCTCAAAAGATCAAAGGCTTTTTTTGTTTCAAAAGTACACTATTTTTTCATTTGGACTCTATTCACACGTTTTTTAGCAATCGTGGGATAAAACGAGCGTGACTTTGACTAGTTTTGAATTTAAACAAATGTGTACATATAAGACACTACTAGGATGCTAAACACGAGTCCTCAAAAGATCAAATGCTTCTTTTGTTTCAAAAGTACACTATTTTTTCATTTGGTGTCTATTTGCACGATTTTAAGCATTCGTGGGATAAAACGAGCATAAGTTTGACAAGCTTTTGAATTTAAACAAATGAACACATATGACATACTACTAAGATGCTAAAACCTAGTCCTTAAAAGTTCAGATGCTTTTTTTGTTTCAAAAGTACACTATTTTTTCATATGGAGTCTATTTGCACCTTTTTAAGCATTCGTGGGATAAAACGAGCGTGAGTTTGACAAGCTTTTGAATTTAAACAAATTAACACATATGACACACTACTAGGACACTAAAACCGAGTCCTTAAATGATCAAATGCTTTTTTTGTTTCAAAAGTACACTATTTTTTCATTTGGAGTCTATTCACAAGGTTTTAAGCAATCCTGGGATAAAATGAGCGTGAGTTTGACCAGTTTTGAATTTAAACAAATGAAAACATATAAGACACTACTAGGACGCTAAACACGAGTCCACAAAAGATCAAATGCATCTTTTGTTTTAAAAGTTCACTATTTT
Source organism: Crataegus laevigata (assembly GCA_963580275.1). Lineage (NCBI taxonomy): Eukaryota > Viridiplantae > Streptophyta > Magnoliopsida > Rosales > Rosaceae > Crataegus > Crataegus laevigata. The sequence continues at coordinate 23,634,072 of OY756945.1, forward strand.
TTCATTTGGAGTCTATTCACACGTTTTTAAGCAATCGTGGGATAAAATTAGCGGGACTTTGACAAATTTTGAATTTAAACAAATGTGCACATATAAGACACTACTAGGATGCTAAACACGGGTCCTCAAAAGATCAAAGGCTTTTTTTGTTTCAAAAGTACACTATTTTTTCACTTGGAGTCTATTTGCACGATTTTAAGCATTCGTGGGATAATACGAGCGTGAGTTTGACAAGCTTTTGAATTTAAACAAATGAACACATATGACATACTACTAAGACGCTAAAACCAAGTCCTTAAAAGATCAAATGTTTTTTTTGTTTCAAAAGTACACTATTTTTTCATTTGGAGTCTATTCACAAGGTTTTAAGTAATCATGGGATAAAACGAGCGTGAGTTTGACAAGTTTTGAATTTAAACAAATGAACACATATAAGACACTACTAGGAGGCTAAACACGGGTCCTCAAAAGATCAAATGCTTCTTCTGTTTCAAAAGGACACTATTTTTTTCATTTCGAGTCAATTCACAAGGTTTTAAGCAATCGTGGGATAAAACGAGCGTGACTTTGACAAGTTTTGAATTTAAACAAATGAACACATACAAGACACTACTACGATGCTAAATACGAGTCCTCAAAATATCAAATGCTTCTTTTGTTTCAAAAGTACACTATTTTTTCATTTGGAGTCTATTCACACGTTTTTAAGCAATCGTGGGATAAAACGAGAGTGGCTTTGACAAGTTTTGAATTTAAACAAATTTGCACATATAAGACACCACTGGCATGCTAAACACGAGTCCTCAAAAGATCAAATGCTTCTTTTGTGTCAAAAGTACACTATTTTTTCATTTGGAGTCTATTTGCACGTTTTTAAGCATTCGTGGGATAAAACGAGCGTGAGTTTGACAAGCTTTTGAATTTAAACAATTGAACACATATGACACACAAGTAGGACGCCAAAACCGAGTCCTTAAAATATCAAATGCTTTTTTTGTTTCAAAAGTACACTATTTTTTTCATTAGGAGTCTATTCATAAGCTTTTAAGCAATCGTGGGATAAAACGAGCATGAGTTTGACAAGTTTTGAATTTAAAAAAATGAACACATATAAGACACTACTAGGACGCTAAACACGAGTCCACAAGAGATCAAATTCATCTTTTGTTTCAATAGTACACTATTTTTTCATTCGGAGTCTATTCACATGTTTTTAAGCAATCGTGGGATAAAACGAGCGTGACTTTGACAATTTTTGAATTTAAACAAATGAACACATATAAGTCACTACTAGGATGCTAAACACGAGTCCTCAAAAGATCAAATGCTTCGTATGTGTTCATTTGGTTAAATTCGACAGCTTTCAAAGTCACGGTCGTTTTATCCCACGATTGGTTAAAACCTTGTGAATAGACTCCAAATGAAAAAATAGTGTACTTTTGAAACAAAAAAAGCATTTGATCTTTTAAGGACTCAGTTTTAGCGTCATAGTAGTGTCTTATATGTGTTCATTTGTTTAAATTCAAAAGCTTGTCAAACTCACGCTCGTTTTATCCCACGAATACTTAAAATCGCGCAAATACACTCCAAATGAAAAAATAGTGTACTTTTGAAACAAAGTATGTATTTGATCTTTTGTGGACTGGCGTTTAGCATCCTAGTAGTGTCTTATATGTGTTCATTTGGTTAAATTCAAAAGTGACGCTTGTTTTATCCCACGATTGCTTAAAACCTTGTGAATTGACTCCAAATGAAAAAAATAGTGTACTTTTGAAACAAAAAAAGCATTTGATCTTTTCAGGACTGGGTTTTAGTGTCCTAGTAGTGTGTCATATGTGTTCATTTGTTTAAATTCAAAAGCTTGTCAAACTCACGCTCGTTTTATCCCACGAATGCTTAAAAAGGTGCAAACAGACTCCAAATGAAAAAATAGTGTACTTTTGAAACAAAAAAAGCATTTGATCTTTTAAGGGCTCGGTTTTAGCGTCTTAGTAGTATGTCATATGTGTTCATTTGTTTAAATTCAAAAGCTTGTCAAACTCACGCTCGTTTTATCCCACGAATGCTTAAAATCGTGCGAATAGACTCCAAATGAAAAAATAGTGTACTTTTGAAACAAAAGAAGCATTTGATCTTTTGAGGACTCGTGTTTAGCATCCTAGTAGTGTCTTATATGTACCTATTTGTTTAAAGTCAAAACTAGTCAAAGTCACGCTCGTTTTATCCCACGATTGCTTAAAAACGTGTGAATAGACTCCAAATGAAAAAATAGTGTACTTTTGAAACAAAAGATGCATTTGATCTTTTGTGGACTCGTGTTTAGCATGCTAGTAGTGTCTTATATGTGTTCATTTGTTTAAATTCAAAACTTGTCAAATTTGATAGGAGCATATTTATGCGCCTTAGTTTAGCTTGTTCTTGTGCATTTATAGTGTTTTTCCTTAGTAAAGTAGTCTTTTAAGTTAGTTTTATGTGTTTTCTGGTTTTAAGGGCAAAGTGTGCAAAAGGAAGCATTTTGGAGCCTTTTGGAGCAAATTAGAGCTTGGAATGAAGGTCATATGCTTGGAGCCATGAGGATGGACGAAATTGAAGACTTGAAGATGATGATTCCTACTTGAGCAAGGTTTCCTAGTTGAAGTAGGAAAGTCCCTAATGGAAGATGGAATCCTAGTTGAAATAGGATTCCTAGTTAAAATGGGTTTCCTAGTTGAATTAGGATTCCTAGTGGAAATAGGTTTCCTAGTTGAATTGGGATTCCTAGAAGATTGAAGTTTTCCTACTCAAACAAGGTTTCCTACTTGAAGTAGGAAAGTTAAACCCCAAATGACCTCAAGTTGCAGCAACAAAGAAGTTTTCCAAGTCCAAGAAGGAAAAGAATTCCAAGATGAAGAAGGATTAGTTTTCCTAATCCTAATGCATAAAGATTTCAGCTATAAAAGGGATTTCTTTTCCTATTTGGAGCTTAAAACCTGATTTCTAGAAGCCTTATCCCTTCCTACAAAGGTGCCACACCTTATCCCTTGTTTTTCTAGGAATCAGCCACAAAACAACCTTTCTAGAAGGCCTTATCCCTTGTCCTACAAAAGTGACGCCCCAAACCTTTCTAGAACTTCTAGAAACCTGATTATTCCATTCCCCCTTGGTTTCTAAAAGCCTTAGCCTTTTCCTTCAGGGATTGTGTGTTATTATCCTATACAAATTAGGCCTTTAAATCGTTTTCCTTTGCTACATAGGGGCTACGAATTTCAGCCTATAAATACACCCCTTGGACGCACCATTTATTCATTCATTCACTCCACAAAATCAGAAATTCGCCAAGCACCATTCTCCCTAGTTCTAAGTCCTTGCCGCAGCCACCACCATACCCAAACACTACTACATCCCTCCACAACCATTCATCCATACACATAAACCTTTAGAACCTGACCTAGACCCTTTGCCGCACCAAGGAGGAGGAGAAGGAAGCTTGGAAGTTCATGCAATTCAAGTTCGCATCGCTGGAATTCTAGGTGTTTCTTTTCCTTTAATTTCAATGTTTAAATTTAATTCTCTTTGTTTTGTGCGTATGAGGAACTAAACCCCCCCTTGGCTAGGGTGGGATTCGAAATACATGTTTATGCTTGCTATATGATTTGATTACCTCTAATTGCGTTTCATAAGTTGTGAATTCAATTTACTTATCCGTTCGTATAAAAACTGATTTGTGTATGTTGATTGAGGGTCGACACTTAGTTTGCATGCATAAATTTGATGCTAGAATATAAGGGAGTTTCACCTAATCGTTACAAACTTATATTTACAAGTAGTGAAGGTTGATGATCTCAATCGAGTTAAGTTTCTTGGCATAAGTTTCATGCAATCATAGTAATGAGTGCTTCGTCAATGCTTATGGTTTTCATAGAACTTAATGATTCTTGCTTGTATCTCTATTATGCAATCATGTAGGGGACTTGTGGGGAATGCTTTGGGTTGTCGTATGCAATCATCCAATTCAATAACTTTAGGAAAAGCTGAAGGTTAATTTAAGCGAACCTAATTAACTTGGGGCGTTGAGAATTCATGGTTTATTGAAAAGCAATTGGAAATCGGTTTGTATGCAAGTATAACATGTGTGGAGATGAACCCCTTAGCTAGCCTTTCATCCATTGTTTTAAACCAAAATCGTTTTCAAATCGGTTTTGTTTTACAAGTTTTGTTTTGTTTTCAAAATTCGTCAAAACCAATTCCCCCTTTTGTTTTCAAGTGTCAAATTAGTTAGAAAGTGTTTTAGTTTATGTTTTTAAGTGTTTCAAGTCAAGTTGTAACTATTGTCGTCCAAAATCTTCTTTAGTGTCCAAAACTGCCCAGAAAGTGGTTTTAAGGCAGTTTTGGGTGTTTTCTTGCTATTTTGAGTCTTTTGGTTTGTCTTAGTGTTTTAAACTCTAGTTTCGCATTCTTTGAGTCTAGTTTAGTGTTTTATATTATGTTTTTACGTTTTTGAGTCAAATCCAAGTGATTAACAATCCCTCCTAATCCCCGGTCCAGAACGATCCCTACTTACATTCTTCACTACAATTGATAAAAAGAGGGTTTAATTTGTGTGCGTATAATTCTCACATCAAAAGTCACGCTCGTTTTATCCCATGATTCCTTAAAACCTTGTGAATAGACTCCAAAATGAAAAAATAGTGTACTTTTGAAAAAAAAAAAGCATTTGATCTTTTGTGGACTCGGTTTTAGCATCCTAGTAGTGTCTTATATGTGTTCATTTGTTTAAATTCAAAGGCTTGTCCAACTCACGCTCGTTTTATCCCACGATTGCTTAAAACCTTGTGAATAGACTCCGAATGAAAAAATAGTGTACTTTTGAAACAAAAAAAGCATTTGATCTTTTAAGGACTCGATTTTAGCGTCCTAGTAGTGTCTTATATGTGTTCATTTGTTTAAATTCAAAACTTGTCAAACTCACGATCGTTTTATCCAACGATTGCTTAAAACCTTGTGAATAGACTACAATTGAAAAATTAGTGTACTTTTGAAACAAAACATGCATTTGATCTTTTTTGTACTCGTGTTTAGCGTCCTAGTAGGGTCTTATATGTGTTCATTTGTTTAAATTCAAAACTGGTCAAAGTCACGCTCGTTTTATCCCACGATTACTTAAAACCTTGTGAATAGACTCCAAATGAAAAAATAGTGTACTTTTGAAACAAAAAAAGCATTTGATCTTTTAAGGACTCGGTTTTAGCGTCCTAGTAGTGTGTTATCTGTGTTCATTTGTTTAAATTCAAAAGCTTGTCAAATTCAGGCTCGTTTTATCCCACGAATACTTATGATCGCGCAAATACACTCCAAATGAAAAAATAGTGTACTTTTGAAAAAAAACAAGCATTTGATCTTTTGAGGACTCGTGTTTAGCATCCTAGTAGTGTCTTACATGTGTTCTTTTGTTTAAATTCAAAACTTGTCAAAGTCACGCTCGTTTTATCCCACGATTTCTTAAAACCGTGTGAATAGACTCCAAATGAAAAAATAGTGTACTTTTGAAACAAAAGAAGTATTTGATCTTTTGTGGACTCGTGTTTAGCGTCCTAGTAGCGTATGGGAGTTTGTGGCATTTGGTCCGTAGCAAAAACCTAGGCATTCCAAACCTAGCAAAAATGTTAGTTTTCACAAAATCTGCAACCACCTTAGAATCGGTAGTGAGGGTGGCTTTTGCTTCCACCCACTTAGAAACGTAATCAACGGTAAGCAAAATATAAGTGAAACCAAACGAAGAAGGAAAATGACCCATGAAATCAATGCCCCAAACATCAAAAATTTCAACATTGAGTATGGGAGTTTGTGGCATTTGGTCCTTAGCACCAATGGTACCTGTTCTTTGGCATTTATCACAAGTTATACAAAGCATTCTAGCATCCTTAAAGAATGTTGGCCAATAAAAACCGCACTCTAACACCTTGAGGGCTGTTCTTTGGTGCCAAAATGACCCCCACATGCATAAGAGTGACAAAAGGCTAGAATTGAATTAAACTCATAATTGTGCACACATCGTCTAACAATCTGATCTGGGCAATATTTCCACAAATATGGATCATCCCACACATAAAATCATGCATCTTTTCTAAGTTTATCACGTTTGAATTTATCTAGAGTGCTAGGAACTTGTTTTGTGACCAAATAATTCACCAAATCAGCGAACCAAGGCACACTTACCTCTAAGGACAGCAATTCCTCATCAGGGAATGTTTCTTGAATGGGTAAAGAGTCCTCAATGTGCACCAAACGGCTAAGGTGGTCAGCCACCACGTTTTCACTCCCTTTTTTGTCTCTAATTTCAACATCAAACTCTTGAAGTAGGAGCATCCAACGAATTAGCCTTGGTTTGGCTTCCTTCTTGGTGAAAAGGTACCGCAACGCTGCATGGTCAGAATATATAATCACTTTAGTATTAAGTAAGTAGGAACGAAATTTATCTAAAGCGAAAACAACGGCAAGAAGTTCTTTCTCAGTGGTAGAGTAATTTAATTGAGCATCATTTAGGGTCCGAGAAGCATAATAAATAACGTGGGGCTGTTTATTCCTCCTTTGGCCTAAAACAGCACCAATGGCATAGTCGGATGCATCACACATTAGCTCAAATGGAAGGCTCCAATCGGGAGGATCAATGATAGGGGCCGAAGTGAGCTTTTCTTTGAGTTGCTTGAATGCCAATTCACACTCCTCATCAAACTTGAAGGGCACATCGTTTTGAAGCAATCGGTAAAGGGGGTTGGAAATCTTGGAAAAATCCTTTATGAAACGCCTATAGAACCCTGCATGACCAAGAAACGAACGAACCTCTTGATAGGGGCATATGTATGCACCTTAGTTTAGCTTGTTCTTGTGCATTTGCATTGTTTTCCTTAGTTAAAGTAGTCTTTTAAGCTAGTTTTATGTATTTTCAGGTTTTAAGGGCAAAGTATGCAAATGGATGCATTTTGGAGCATTTGGAGCAAATTAGAGCTTGGAATGGATATCGTACGCTTGGAGCCAATAGGATGGACGAAATTGAAGACTTGAAGATGATGATTCCTACTTGACCAAGGTTTCCTAGTTGGAGTAGGAAAATCCATAAAGAGATGGAATCCTAGTTGAATTAGGATTCCTAGTTGAAATTGGTTTCCTAGTTGAATTAGGATTCCTAAAAGAATAAAGTTTCCTACTCAAACAAGGTTTCCTACTTGAAGTAGGAAAAGTGGAATCCCAAAGGCCTTAAGTTGTCACAACAATGAAGTTTTCCTAGTCCTAGAAGGAAAAGGAATTCCAAGATGAAGTAGGATTAGTTTTCCTAATCCTAGTGCACAAAGGGTTCTAAGACATTGTTGGAAACAATTGGAAGATTCTAGAGCTTTCCCTTGCCTTGGCTGTAAGTTCACCTATTTTCCATGGGATTAGGCATTCTAGAAGGCCTACCCTAAACCCTACAAAGGTGCCGCACCCTTCCCTTCTAGAAGTCCCATTTTACCTTGCCTTGCAAGGCTTTCTAGAAGCCTTATCTTCCCAAACCCTATCTGCCGCACCCTATACCCTATTTCCCCTTGGATTTCAGATTTAATTAGCCCTATTCCTTGTGGATTTGGGTTAATTGGGCCATAAACCCTTTTCCTTATTGGATTTACAATTTCTGCTAGACTTAGGGGGCCTAATCCATTAATTATAGGAAATCCAAGCCCTAATCTGAATTGACCTAGGGTTTAGGATGCCTATATATATTTACCTTATGTGAGCCGCACCTTTTATCATTCATTCACCCAGAAATTAAGAAGTGCCTCACAATCCCCTCTTCCATCCATTGATCCGCGCCATACAATACTACCACCCTTCCACCGTGCCTACCACCACTCCACCATCACCATCGTGCCCTGTCCACCACCAAACCACCTTGTGCGCCACCTTTGGAGGCTAGGAGAAGAGTGCACCGTGCAGTCCAAGGGGGAGAGGAAGGCTCACGCAACAATCTGCCACCATTGGAGTGTTTGGAGTTCTTTCTTTCCTTGTTTCTGTTTTCATGTTTAATTTAATTCGTTGTTCAATTATGTTAAACATGTGGAACTAATTTCTTTTTAGTTAGAGGCGAATTCGAAGCCATGGACATATGTTGGTTATGATTTGATTTACTCCAGTTATGAATTCATGAATTGTGGATGTGGTTTACTTTTCTGTTTTGATTAAGAACTTGTTTATGTATATGGGTTGAGGGTCGACACTTAATTTGCATGCTTAAACTTGATGCTAGAATATAAGGGAATTTCACCTAATCGTTATTAACTTGTTTTCATGAGTAGTAAAGATCACTAGTCACGATTGTGTTTAGTAAACCCTAGGTTGGATTAACATGCGTATTCCATAGTTATGAATGCCTAGTCGTTGTTTATGATTTCCATTGAACTTAATGATTCTTGTTGAATGTCTCTCTCATGCGTATTCCATAGTTAGGGACTTTGATGAGGAATAATTTGGTTGCGATGCGTATTCCATTCAATTCAATGAATCTAGGGAAATCTGAGAATTAATTAGTTCAATACAATTAATTTGGGACATCGTTATTCATAAGTTTGTTGAAATCATAACTGGGAATCAAGTTATATGCATATGTCATGTGTGGATAAGGAACCCTCTAACTAGTGTCTCATCCATTCAATTCACCAAAATCGGTTTTAGAATCTGTTTTGTTTCTAAGTTTCTGTTCTAATTCTAAATTCGTCAAAACCAATCCCCTCTTTATTTTAAAGTGCTAGATTAGTTAGAAATACATTTAGGTTGTGTTTTAAAGAGTCTTGAGTCAAGTTACAACTTAATTTCGTCAAAAATTGTGTTTGTGCTCAAAGCTGCCCAGAAAGTGATTTTGAGGCAGTTTTGAGTGTTTCTGGGCTGTTTTGAGTCTTTTGCTTTGTTTAAGTGTTTTAAACTCTGGTTTTGCATTCTTTGAGTCTAGTTTAGTGTCTTACATTGTGTTTTTACGTTTTTGAGTCAGTTTCACATTGATTAGCATCCCTAGTTAATCCCCGGTCTAGAACGATCCCTATTTGCTCATATACTACAATTGTCATCCATAGGGTTTAATTTGAGTGTCAATCTAATTTTCACATCAAATTTTGGCTCCATTGCCGGGGATTAGCAAACTTGCTAATCCCTTGTGTTTCTGCCGTGTGTTTTTAGTTAATTTATCTAGTTTCTTATTTTGTTTTGTTTTCTTGGTTTAGGTACTAGTGCATGACGCGGAGTTCTCAAACTGTGCATGCACATATCTTGGAATTTAATGACGATTTTGAACGTGATTTGAGAAGAAAGAGGAGGCATCCCGAACCTAGTGAACCTAGTTCAAGTTCAGAGGCCGAATCTGAGTTTGAAGACGTGGAAGAGGACGTTATGGCAGCGGACAATCTGACCATTAAAGAACTATCGGCCTCGGGGTTGATCAATGCCGCACCATTATGCATTCAATACCCCCCGGCTGCCCTAGGCAAGACCGCTGAGTTCGAGTTGAAATCGAATTTATTGCACCACATTCCGAAATTCCATGGGCTGTCCATGGAGGATCCCAACAAGCATCTCAAGGAGTTCGAGGTGGTTTGTTCGAGCATGACACCCGTCAATGTCGATGGGAACATTCTGATGATGAAGTCTTTTCCATTCTCACTTTTGTAAAAGGCTAAGGATTGGCTTTTCGAGTTAGCACCTGGAACGGTTACATCTTGGGATAGTATGAAAAGAGCTTTCTTGGAGAAGTTTTTCCCGACTTCAAGAGTCATTCTCTTGAGGAAACGGATTAGTGGCATCCAACAAAATCAAGGTGAATCGTTTCCTTCTTATTATGAACGCTTTAAATCACTTGTTGCTTCATGTCCACAGCATCAAATGAAGGAGGAGCTGCTCATTCAATACTTCTACGAAGGACTCCTTCCCATGGAACGTCAAATGCTTGATGCATCGGCGGGAGGTGCGTTGGTGGATAAAACTCCGGGGGCTGCAAAAGTTCTAATTGCCAACTGAGCACATAATGCACAACAATACGAAGGTGTTGGACAAAGAGACCCCCCACGGCCACAAGTGAATGAGGTAAGTTCTACACCCGATATTCAATCCCAATTAGCTAACCTTACTTCTATTGTTTCTCAGTTGGCCGAGGGGATGAAGATTCATGGACCAAGTGTTTGTGGCGTGTGCTCCATGCAAGGACATGCCAACAATCAATGCCCTCAATTGCTTGAGAGTGGGGGATGGGAATCTGCCAATGCCGTGGGTTTTGGGAGCCAAAATCAACCACGCCATGATCCATACTCAAACACCTAAAATCCGGGGTGGAGGGACCATCCAAATTTCAAATGGCGAGATCCTCAACAACCCCAACAACAAGGAGGATTTAGGCAGCAACCACCGGGCTTCTATACAAAGCCATTCGTCCCAAATCAAAACCAAGTGCAATCCGCCCCAACAAGCTCAGGTATGTCTTTAGATAATGATCAAGTTGTTAAGTTACTTACTACTTTGACGCAGGAAGTACAAACTCAAAACAAGGAGAGACAAATCCAAGACAAACGAGTGGACAATTTGGAGAAACAAATGGGCCAAATTGCCGAGTTTATGGGGCAGATTAGAGAACAAGGCAAATTGCCTAGTTCAACCGTGATGAATCCTAAGGGTGGTTTTGAAACCGCCAAGGCAATCTTGTTAAGAAGTGGTAAGCAGGTTGGAAATGACTCAAATCCATCCAAATCAAGTCAAAATAAGGAGGACAAGTTGCTGCAAGAGGAAGCACAAGGACCAAAGCCCACGGCCAAGGATGATCCAACCTTGCCGAGTTCATCTAGCCCTCTTAAACCGTCCCACACCACCAAGGTAAGTTCCAATTCGACTTTTTCTAGTTCTATTCCACTAAATGTGCCCTTTCCTGGCAGGTTTAGGCAATCAAAGAAGGAAGAAGCCGAGAAGGACATTCTAGAGACCTTTCAGAAAGTTCAAGTCAATATCCCCCTCCTTGATGCAATTAAGCAAGTCCCGAGGTATGCTAAGTTTTTAAAAGAACTTTGTACAACAAGGAGAAGGATTTTGAACAAAGAGGTGGTTCAGGTAAGTGAGAATGTTTCTACTGTGTTGCAAAGGAAATTACCCCCTAAATGCAAAGATCCGGGTAGTTTTACAATTCCGTGCGTTATTGGTAATACTAAGTTTGAACAATGCATGTTAGACTTAGGGGCTTCAATTAATGTTATGCCATACTCTGTTTATGCATCTATGAACTTAGGTGAGCTTAAAAATGATGGTGTGATTATTCAATTAGCCGATCGTTCTAATGCATATCCAAAGGGTGTTTTGGAAGATGTTTTGGTGTAGGTTGGTAATTTGATATTTCCAGCGGATTTCTACGTACTTGACATGGTGGATGCACCCCATTCTACCCCATTGCCGATTTTATTAGGGAGACCCTTCATGAAAACAGCCCGCACCAAGATAGATGTGTTTAAAGGAACTTTAACGATGGAATTTGATGGGGAAGTCATTGATTTCAATCTTTCTGAAAGTATTAAATTTCCTAAGGATGATCATTCTTGTTTTTCTATTGATATAATTGATGATTTGGCGCAGGATTTCCTTGATTCCTTGGAGAGGGATACACTTGAAACAACCATTGCACAAGGAATTGGGCAAAAATCTGGTTTTGCCGTGCCTAGAAGTGAAGAGGAGGCCGAGATAGTGGCTGCCCTTGAGTCACTACCTCAACACTATGGTAAGCCTTCTAAAATAAATTCAATTCCCGTTTCCACTAATAAGTTGTTACCCTCAGTGATTCAGGCACCCGTACTTTAACTTAAACTGTTGCCCAATCATTTAAAGTACGTCTTTTTGGGAGACAACGATACGTTGCCCGTTATTGTCTCCTCCTCACTCACGGCATTAGAGGAGGAGAAGTTGATCCGTGTGTTGCAAGAGCACAAAACGGCCATTGGGTGGACTTTGGCCGACATTAGGGGAATTAGCCCTACGACGTGCATGCATCGCATACTTCTAGAGGAGGGGGCTAAACCAACTCGAGAGGCTCAGCGCCGTCTCAACCCTCCAATGATGGAAGTTGTGAAGAAAGAGATCATCAAACTTCTTGATTGTGGAGTGATTTATCCGATCTCTGATAGCCGTTGGGTGTCACCAGTGCAATGTGTTCCAAAGAAATTCAGAGTGACAGTGGTGAAGAATGCCGAGAGTGGGCTTGTGCCAACCCGGATCCAAACAGGTTGGCGCGTATGCATCGATTATAGGAAGCTCAATGCCACCACAAGGAAGGACCACTTCCCTTTGTCGTTCATCGATCAAATGCTTGAAAGGTTAGCCGGTCATTCTTTTTATTGTTTCCTTGATGGTTATTATGGATATAATCAGATTGTCATAGCTCCGGATGACCAAGAAAAGACTACTTTCACGTGCCCCTTTGGTACCTTTGCCTATCGTCGCATGCCTTTTGGTTTATGCAATGCTCCGGCCACATTTCAAAGGTGTATGGTAAGTATCTTTTCAGATTTTGTGGAAAAGATAATTGAGGTTTTTATGGATGATTTCAGTGTATTTGGTGATTCATTTGATGGTTGTTTGGAAAATCTCACAATAATCTTGAAACGATGTGTAGACACTAACCTTGTGCTTAATTGGGAAAAATGTCATTTTATGGTTAGACAAGGCATAGTTTTAGGGCATATTGTTTCGGAAAGAGGAATTGAAGTGGATAAATCGAAAATAGATCTTGTACGCTACTTACCCTCTCCTACTTCGGTTCGAGAGGTTCGTTCGTTTCTTGGTCATGCAGGATTTTATAGGCGATTCATCAAGGACTTCTCCAAGATCTCAAATCCTCTTTGCCGTCTCCTTCAAAAAGATTTGGCGTTTGACTTTAACGAAGAGTGTGAGAAGGCGTTCAAACACCTCAAGGAAATGCTCACTTCGGCCCCTATCATAATGCCACCAGATTGGAGCCTTCCTTTTGAACTTATGTGTGATGCATCCGATTATGCATTAGGAGCTGTTTTGGGGCAAAGGAAGGACAAGAGGCCGCATGTTATCTATTACGCATCCCGGACTTTGAACGATGCACAATTGAATTATTCTACCACTGAAAAAGAACTTCTTGCTGTTGTATTTGCTTTAGATAAATTCCGTTCTTATTTGCTTGGTACTAAAGTGATTATTTATACTGACCATGCAGCGTTGAAGTACTTGTTAACCAAGAAGGAGGCCAAACCACGACTCATTCGGTGGATGCTTCTTCTCCAAGAGTTCGATATCGAAATCCGGGATAAGAAAGGAAGTGAGAACGTGGTGGCTGACCACTTGAGCGGCATGGTGCATGAGGAGGATGCCGTGCCTATCATAGAGACATTCCCAGATGAGCAATTGATGTCCATCAAGGTAAGTGAACCATGGTATGCTGATTTGGTGAATTATTTGGTGTCTAAACATGTTCCTAGTGAATTACTTAAACACCAATGTGATAAATTGAAGAAAGAGGCACGGTTTTATGTGTGGGATGACCCGTATTTATGGAAATATTGCCCTGATCAAGTTATACGTAGGTGTGTGCACGATTCTGAGTTTCATGCTATTTTAACTTTTTGTCACACTTATGCTTGTGGGGGACACTTTGGCACACAAATAACAGCACTTAAGGTGTTAGAATGTGGTTTCTATTGGCCTACCATCTTTAGGGATGCTAGAACGTTTTGCATGTCTTGTGATAGATGCCAAAGAACGGGCAATATTGGTCCTAAACAACAAATGCCGCAAACCCCAATTTTTAGTGTTGAAATCTTTGATGTTTGGGGTATTGATTTTATGGGTCCCTTTCCTTCGTCACATGGTTTTCTTTATATTTTGCTTGCTGTGGATTATGTGTCAAAATGGGTGGAAGCAAAAGCCACCCGGACTAATGATTCTCGAGTGGTTGCAGATTTTGTGAAAACTAACATTTTTGCAAGGTTTGGAATGCCAAGAGTGCTCATCAGTGATGGAGGTTCCCATTTTTGTAATCGAACCATCGAGGCGTTGCTTAAGAAGTACAATGTCACGCATAAGGTGGCCACACCTTATCATCCACAAACAAGTGGGCAAGCCGAGGTTTCGAATAGGGAAATCAAGCAAATTCTTGAGAAGACCGTGGGGCTTACAAGGAAGGATTGGAGTTTGCGCTTGAACGATGCATTGTGGGCGTATCGCACTGCCTACAAAACCCCAATTGGGATGTCACCTTTTCGGCTCATCTATGGGAAGCCATGCCATCTTCCCGTCGAGCTAGAGCATCGTGCACATTGGGCCGTGAAAACATTCAACATGGACATTGATGCCGCAGGTTTACATAGAAAACTTCAATTGTGTGAGCTTGATGAAATCCGGAATGAAGCTTATGAGAATGCCCGGATTTACAAGGAGAAAACGAAGGCGTTCCATGACAAGATGATTCGTGCCAAGACATTCTTTATTGGGCAAAAAGTGTTGTTGTTCAATTCGCGCCTTCGGTTGTTTCCGGGTAAGTTGCGTTCCAAATGGGTTGGTCCATTTATTGTCACTAATGTTTTCCCTCATGGTGCAGTGCAAATAAAAAGTTCAAGGACGCAGCAAGAGTTCAAGGTGAATGGGCATCGATTGAAGCCTTATTACGACGCGTTTGAGGAACATGTCGTGGAGGAGGTACCCCTCCATGCCGTTGGCCCTAGTCAAGCTTAAACGGAGGTACCGTCCGGCTGGAAGACGTTAAAGCAAGCGCTTCTTGGGAGGCAACCCATGTGTTGAAACAAGAGAACGAAGGAACTTTCACTCCAAACCCAGATTTGCGTCCCTAACCTTTCTCTTTATTCCTTATACTTTGCCAATTGTGTTCTGTTTGTTAGTTGTGTTATTTGGTTGTTTTTGTGAGTATATGCTTGAAACATTGAGGACAATGTTTGATTTAAGTGTGGGGGGGTAACCAAAGTGTTTTGATGCAAATTCGTAGGGTTTTATCACTCATAACTTCTAATGTTGTTCCTTGCTGTTTTTAAGTGTTTTTAAGCTGTTTTAGTGTGTTTTGATTCCAAAATCCGAAAATCCAATAAAAATTTGAAAAATTGTTTTAAAAAACCCAAAAAGAGTTGTGTTTGTGTGTTTGTTTGTGTCTTAGGGTACCTTCCAACACAATGATGAGGATTCGGTTTATAATTGCATGACTGTTAAAGCGAGTTGTAAACATGGATGAAAGTTTGATTTACTCTTTGGTTTATGCTTGGTTGTGGTTATAGCTTATGAATTCACATGCAATCATAAAAGAAAAATCAGTTTTTGTAACATGCTTGAAGGAAGGAACTCAAACTAACGCTACAACCTTGTGAGACTTGAGCCTAAACGTTTATTTGGAGAGTAATAATCTGTGCATTGTTGTTTTCTAAAAGTCGTTGCATGATCTCATTATTCGTTGCTTGGTTGCTACTTAGAAGGCGTTTCATCATTTAGTTCCAAACACTAGAACTTATGCCTAATTCATTCAAAGCATGTTATTGATTTGTATAACACATATTCAAGATGAAGTTGTGTAGTGACCACCATAGCCAAATTGCCATATCCCCCTATTTCATTGTGTTTTGTAGGTTTTAACCCCGTTGAGCTTTGTTTAGCCTATGTTCTTTGTAACCCACATTATCCTCACCTAGCCTAGATTAGGACCATCCATACCTTTGTTCTTGAAGCATAGTAACGCATGACTCATTATGAATTCCTTTTAACCAATGCATGGCAGAAAACAAGTGTGGGGGAAGTGAGTTTTGTGTGAGGGTGCCAAAGTCTTGAATAAGGCGCGGGTAAAGAAAGAAAAAAAAAAAGAAAAAAATCGTGAAAAGAATGAAAAAGAAGTTGAAAAGATGTGAAAAAGAGCTCTTAAGTGTTGTTTGTTGAAGGAAGGGTCCAAAACATTGAATTCGGCCCTAATTGTTTCTTGAATCTTCCCTTTGGGTTTAAAAGTTGATTTCTGCATTCTAAAGGGAATTCTAAGTTCAATTTCATTATTTTGTGTACTATTGCTTTAAGAACGTTTGTTTTCCTATCCTTTCATTGTTAGCCAACACCCCAAGCCCCGTTACAACCCTTGACTTTAATCTTGAGTGTTGTGTGTTTCAATTTGTGGAGTTTGAATTTGGTTTGAGCATATGGTGCCACTGGTTCTCGCATCTAAGTAGTAGCGTTCCATTCATGAGATCATATCTAAACATGTTATTAACTCCGGAAATTACGTTCTTTGTTATCCATATATGTGAGCATTCGTTTTATATTTACATCAATCTTCTCACATATAACTAGTGTAGGGTGTGTAGTTAGAAAATCTGAGTGAAGAGTGAGTGCATATCTTGTAAGAATTTGAGGGAATTCTCTAAGGCATGTTACTACATTCAAAACATCGTTTTAATTGGTTAATTGTGAACTAGTAATTAGTGACTATGATTAAGTATGTGCTTAAGCGTAAAGATGGCTAAAATCTGTGGGAATGATGATGTTTAACATGTCATGTGCATTGGAAATCCCTGAGGCAATTGTTGGAAGGTTTAGGTTGTGTTTTACTCGTTTTGTTTCATATGTTCACTTTGTTTCGTTTTGTTTTGCTCGAGGACTAGCAAAAGCTAAGTGTGGGGGAATTTGATAGGGGCATATTTATGCACCTTAGTTTAGCTTGTTCTTGTGCATTTGCATTGTTTTCCTTAGTTAAAGTAGTCTTTTAAGCTAGTTTTATGTATTTTCAGGTTTTAAGGGCAAAGTATGCAAATGGATGCATTTTGGAGCATTTGGAGCAAATTAGAGCTTGGAATGGATATCGTACGCTTGGAGCCAATAGGATGGACGAAATTGAAGACTTGAAGATGATGATTCCTACTTGAGCAAGGTTTCCTAGTTGGAGTAGGAAAATCCATAAAGAGATGGAATCCTAGTTGAATTAGGATTCCTAGTTGAAATTGGTTTCCTAGTTGAATTAGGATTCCTAAAAGAATAAAGTTTCCTACTCAAACAAGGTTTCCTACTTGAAGTAGGAAAAGTGGAATCCCAAAGGCCTCCAGTTGTCACAACAATGAAGTTTTCCTAGTCCTAGAAGGAAAAGGAATTCCAAGATGAAGTAGGATTAGTTTTCCTAATCCTAGTTCACAAAGGGTTCTAAGACATTGTTGGAAACAATTGGAAGATTCTAGAGCTTTCCCTTGCCTTGGCTGTAAGTTCACCTATTTTCCATGGGATTAGGCATTCTAGAAGGCCTATCCTAAACCCTACAAAGGTGCCGCACCCTTCCCTTCTAGAAGTCCCATTTTACCTTGCCTTGCAAGGCTTTCTAGAAGCCTTATCTTCCCAAACCCTATCTGCCGCACCCTATACCCTATTTCCCCTTGGATTTCAGATTTAATTAGCCCTATTCCTTGTGGATTTGGGTTAATTGGGCCATAAACCCTTTTCCTTATTGGATTTACAATTTCTGCTAGACTTAGGGGGCCTAATCCATTAATTATAGGAAATCCAAGCCCTAATCTGAATTGACCTAGGGTTTAGGGTGCCTATATATATTTACCTTATGTGAGCCGCACCTTTTATCATTCATTCACCCAGAAATTAAGAAGTGCCGCACAATCCCCTCTTCCATCCATTGATCCGTGCCATTCACCACCACCAAACCCTTGCCGCAAGCTTCCATACAATACTACCACCCTTCCACCGTGCCTACCACCACTCCACCATCACCACCGTGCCCTGTCCACCACCAAACCACCTTGTGCGCCACCTTTGGAGGCTAGGAGAAGAGTGCACCGTGCAGTCCAAGGGGGAGAGGAAGGCTCACGCAACAATCTGCCACCATTGGAGTGTTTGGAGTTCTTTCTTTCCTTGTTTCTGTTTTCATGTTTAATTTAATTCGTTGTTCAATTATGTTAAACATGTGGAACTAATTTCTTTTTAGTTAGAGGCGAATTCGAAGCCATGGACATATGTTGGTTATGATTTGATTTACTCCAGTTATGAATTCATGAATTGTGGATGTGGTTTACTTTTCTGTTTTGATTAAGAACTTGTTTATGTATATGGGTTGAGGGTCAACACTTAATTTGCATGCTTAAACTTGATGCTAGAATATAAGGGAATTTCACCTAATCGTTATTAACTTGTTTTCATGAGTAGTAAAGATCACTAGTCACGATTGTGTTTAGTAAACCCTAGGTTGGATTAACATGCGTATTCCATAGTTATGAATGCCTAGTCGTTGTTTATGATTTCCATTGAACTTAATGATTCTTGTTGAATGTCTCTCTCATGCGTATTCCATAGTTAGGGACTTTGATGAGGAATAATTTGGTTGCGATGCGTATTCCATTCAATTCAATGAATCTAGGGAAATCTGAGAATTAATTAGTTCAATACAATTAATTTGGGACATCGTCATTCATAAGTTTGTTGAAATCATAACTGGGAATCAAGTTATATGCATATGTCATGTGTGGATAAGAAACCCTCTAACTAGTGTCTCATCCATTCAATTCACCAAAATCGGTTTTAGAATCTGTTTTGTTTCTAAGTTTCTGTTCTAATTCTAAATTCGTCAAAACCAATCCCCTCTTTATTTTAAAGTGCTAGATTAGTTAGAAATACATTTAGGTTGTGTTTTAAAGAGTCTTGAGTCAAGTTACAACTTAATTTCGTCAAAAATTGTGTTTGTGCTCAAAACTGCCCAGAAAGTGATTTTGAGGCAGTTTTGAGTGTTTCTGGGCTGTTTTGAGTCTTTTGCTTTGTTTAAGTGTTTTAAACTCTGGTTTTGCATTCTTTGAGTCTAGTTTAGTGTCTTACATTGTGTTTTTACGTTTTTGAGTCAGTTTCACATTGATTAGCATCCCTAGTTAATCCCCGGTCTAGAACGATCCCTATTTGCTCATATACTACAATTGTCATCCATAGGGTTTAATTTGAGTGTCAATCTAATTTTCACATCACCTCTCTAATCGAAGTAGGAGAGGGTAAGTGACGTACAAGGTCTATTTTAGACTTATCCACTTCAATTCCTTTTTCTAAAACGATATGGCCTAAAACTATACCCTGTGAACCATAAAATGACATTTCTCCCAATTCAAAACAAGATTAGTTTCAACACATCGTTTCAAGATCAAGGTCAGATTATCCAAGCATTTATCAAAAGAATCCCCAAACACATTAAAATCATCCATAAATACCTCAATGATCTTTTCCAAAAAATCTGAGAAGATACTTACCATACACCTTTGAAATGTTGCTGGTGCGTTGCATAGCCCAAATGGCATGCGTCGATAAGCGAAGGTACCAAAGGGGCATGTGAAAGTAGCCTTCTCTTCATCATCGGGAGCTATCACAATCTGATTATAACCTGAATAGCCATCAAGAAAACAATAAAAAGCATGACCGGCTAACCTTTCAAGCATTTGATCAATAAAGGGCAGCGGGAAGTGATCTTTTCTTGTTGTGGCGTTGAGCTTCCGATAATCAATGCATACTCTCCATCCGGTTTGGATTCGGGTAGGCATAAGCTCATTCTCTTCGTTTTTGACCACAGTGACTCCGGACTTCTTAGGAACAACTTGGACCAGGGAAATCCAACAACAATCAGAAATAAGGTAAATTACTCCACAATCTAGTAGCTTGATGATTTCCTTCTTCACAACATCCATCATGGCCGGATTAAGCCGGCGTTGTGCTTCTCTAGATGGTTTGGCTCATTCTTCCAAGAGTATTCGATGCATACAAGTGGTAGGGCTAATTCCCTTGATACCGGCCAATGTCCACCCAATGGCAATTTTGTAGTCTCGAAACACCCTCACCAACTTGTCCTCCTCTTGTGCTGTGAGTGAAGAAAAGATGATCACAGGTAGCGTCTCTTGGTCTCCCAAAAACACATATTTCAAATGGCTAGGTAATGGCTTAAGCTCTAAAGAAGGGGGTTGGATCACAGAAGGAAGCAACTTGTTAGTTGAATCGGGAATTGGAATTAGGTTAGGAAACTTACCTTTATGCTTTGGAATTGACTCTAGGGCAGCAACCATCTCCACCAATTCCTCTTGAATAGGCACGACAAGGTGTGCCTTGTTGTTGCCGTGAGTGTGCCCAAGTGCTAAGCTTTCGTCTTTGAGTCCAATTCCATGTGTTAGGGTCTTTTCAAGTGCATCCTCATTCAAATCATCAAGGAATCCCTACGCCAAAGAGTTAATTACATCAATAGCAAAACAAAAGTGATCATCATGAGGATATCTCATAGCATCAGAAACATTGAAATCAATAACTTCCCCATCAAATTCCATGGTCAATGTTCCTTTAAAGACATCAATCTTTGTACGAGCAGTCTTCATGAATGGCCGGCCTAGTAAGATTGGTAATTGGGGGGGGGGCATGGTCCGAGTCTTCCATTTCAAGCACATAGAAATCCGCCGAAAAAATTAAGTGATTCACCTGCACTAAAACATCTTCCAAAACACCTCTTGGATATGCGTTAGATCTATCAGCCAATTGAATAATTACTCCATCATTTTTCAATTCACCCAAGTTCATAGATGCATATATTGAATAAGGCATGACATTTATTGATGCACCTAGATCTAACAGGGTAGATTCAAAGCCAGTATTGCCTATTACACAAGGAATTGTAAAACTGCCGGGGTCTTTGCACTTAGGAGCCAATTTACGTTGCAATACGGCTGAGACATTCTCATTTACCCTTACTGCCTCTTTGTTCACAGCCCTCTTTCTTGTAGTGCACAGGTCCTTCAAGAACTTAGCATACTTAGGAACTTGTTTAATTGCATCTAAAAGAGAATATTTACCTGCACCTTTCGGAATGTATCAAGGATGTCTTTGTCACTCTCGTCCTTCTTTGATTGAACAAATCTGTTAGGAAAGGGTGCATTGGGTGGAATGGAGTTAGAAATAACGAAATTTGAACCCAACTTACCTTTGGTGGCTGAGTTTGATGGTTTTGGCAAGGATTGCTCAATCCTTGCCGTGGGCATGTTTTCTTCCTCCTCCTCGGGTTGCACACTTTCGTCCGCCTTTTGATTTGACTTGGATGGGTTAACATCAGATCCAACCTCTTTTCCACTTCGCAAGATGATGGCTTTGGCAGATTCGAATCCTCCCTTGGGATTCACATGCGTTGAGCTTGGTAACGTACCTTGTTCTCTACCAAATTTCCCCATGAATTCAGCCATTTGTCCTACTTGTCTCTTCAATTCAGTCACCTCTCGAGCTTGATTTTGCACTTCGTTGGTGTAATTATGCATGTCTTTGGCTTGTTTTTCTTGCCCCTACGCCAACGTAGTTAGTAATTGAATAACTTGGGAATTATCAAAAGACGAACCTGAGTTGTTTTGGAAGGATTGTGGCTGATTTTGTTGGTATGGCCGTGGGAACCTAGGGGGTTTTGTTGAAATCCCCTTTGTTGTGCAGCATGTTGGGACTCTCTCCATCTGGGGTTGTAGGTGTTCGAGTATGGATCGTATCTGGTTTGATTTTGGCCTTGGAATCCAATAGCATTGGCAGATTCCCATCCTCCATCCTCCATTCTCTATCAACTGAGGGCATGTCTCGGATGAATGCCCTTGTATGGAACACACGACACACACTTGGTTTTCTTATGGTTTTGACCCCTTGACAACCTGAGACACAAGAGAAGTAAGATTAGCCAATTGTGATTGAATATCAGAAATTGCACTTACCGCATTCACACTATGTTGCCGTGGCCCCTCTCTTTGTCAAACACCTTCATATTGTTGAGCATTGTGTTCTCGGTTTACAAGTAGAGTTTTGGCAGCCACCGGAGTTTTGTCCACCAATGCACCACCCGCCGAGGCATCTAGCATTTGGCGTTCCATGGGAAGGAGTCCCTCGTAAAAATATTGAATGAGCAGGTCCTTCTTCATTTGGTGCTGTGGACATGAAGCAACAAGAGTTTTAAAACGTTCATAATAAGCGGGAAACGACTCACCTTGATTTTGTTGGATGCCACTAATTCGTTTCCTCAAGAGAATGATTCTTGCAGTGGGGAAGAACTTCTCTAAAAATGCACGCTTCATACTTTCTGATCGGATCATATTTATATATATTTTTATATCAAATTCACTCGTCTTTTCTTAGTTAGTTCGTTATATTTTGAGCTATTTACGTTATTTTTATGTTTTATAAGAATTTATCTAGCTAAGAAAATAAAAATAGAATAAGTGAAGTGTTAAGTAATAAATTCGTTTAAACTATCTTGCTAGTTAATTAGAACTTATCATTTGGAAAAATAATATATATATATATATATAAATATATATATATTTATATATTTATATTTATATATTTAAATATTTGTGTGTGTGATAGCTGGCAGCACTACTCACGGCATCATGAAGCAGGGAGATAATTAAAGAAGAAAGGGAAGTCATGATGAAAGCATGCTGTGGGGCGGTGCAAAACTTGGAAAAATCATGAGGGGAAAACATATAATAAAAAAGGCACAGACGGTGCCTTGGTGGGACGCGAAGCTTAAGCACCGAATAGGCCTCAAAAAGATAATGGAGGATTGGCTGCCTTAGCGAATGGTGGGGAGTCAAAGGCCTCGGGAGGACCTGGGGACAAAAAGATATAAGGGGCTGCTAGAAGAGCAGCAACCGACAGAAAAGCTGAGAAAAAGAAAATAATTTAAGTGAGCCTCGGGGCTTATCAAAAGGAGGGCAGCGAGTTCATCAGAGGAGGAATTTAGATGCTGCCTCGGGGGAACTGAAGAAGCACGGAGGGGGAAGCCTCAGGAGAAGCTGGCGAGGAGAGTTAAGGCGCAACAGAAAGGAGCCACGGGGCAGCGAGCGGCTGGGGGCTTTTGGAGGGAGCGGCAGTCCATTTGGCAGCTCGCAGCTGGGAAGGCAGTGCCTATCGCAAAGGAAGAAAAACGCTGCCAGCTGGGCAGCTCGCTGATGAGGCCTTGACAGGCACGGAGCAAAAAGAAAAGCCAGTGCAGGTGGCACACGGGGCATTGCACAGAAAACATTTTCACCCTAATTTGGTTTATTCCTCCAAACTTTAGTTTTAATTCTTGTTTTTAATTTATGAATAATGTATAATTAATTTTATTTTGGCTAGAGGTTAATTTGAAACCATGATTATATTTGTAATTTTAATTTGATTTACTCCAGTTATGAATTTATGAATGTTGGATGTGGTTTACTATTCTGTTTTGATTAAGAACTTGTTTATGTATGTGGGTTAAGGGTTGACACTTAATTTGCATGCTTAGACTTGATGCTAGAATATAAGTGAATTTCACCTAATCGTTATGAACTTATATTCATGAGTAGTAAAAATCGCTAGTCACGATTGTGTTTAGTAAACCCTAGGTTGGATTAACATGCGTATTCCATAGTTATGAATGCCTAGTCGATGTTTATGATTTCCATTGAACTTAATGATCTTTGATATGTCTCTCTATCATGCGTATTCCATAGTTAGGGAACTTGATAAGAATAATTTGGTTGTGATGCGTATTCCGTCCAATTCAATGAATCTAGGGAAATCTGAAAGTTAATTTAAGCGGACCTAATTAATTTGGAACATTGTCATTCATTCGTTTGTTGAATTCATAACTGGGAATCAATTTAGGTTACATTTGTGTCATGTGTGGAGAAAAACCCTCTAGCCAATCTGTCACCTATTCGTTCACTTTAATTTTATGTTTTTGTCGATTTTGTAATTTAGTTAAGTTTAATTTGCGTTTCGTAAAAACCAAACCCCCTATTATTATAATATTATTATTTAGTTAATTTTTATTATTTTTAATCTTTTAATTTAATTTCCGTCCAATTAATTTCCTAGTTTTTATTTTAAATTGTTTTCATTATTTTGAGTCATTTTTAGTGTGTTTCGAGTTTTTAGTTTAGTTTGTATTTTCTAGAGTCTTGAGTTGTTTTGAGTCTTTTGATTTGTTTTAGTTTATTTGTTAGTTTTATTTTGAGTTATTTTAGTTAAGTGTTTTTATTTTAGTTTAGTGTTTTAAACTTTGTTTTTACGTTTTTAAATTATTTTAGAGGTTTTAGCAATCCCTCCTAATCCCCGGCCTAGAACGATACCCTACTTATACCTATACTACAACTGTCAAAAAGAGGGTTAAATTTGTGCGGTTTAAAATACTCGTCAAAATTTTGGCGCCGTTGCCGGGGATTAGCAACTTTGCTAATCCCTTTATTTTTGTTTGTGTTTATTTTTTATATTTGTGTTTATTTTTATTTTTGTGTTTTTGTCTTTTACTTTTGATATTTGATTTAGTTTTCTTTATTTGATTTTAGGTTCAAATGGAGCGAGACATGGCACTTGCATCCATTCAAGCTCAATTGGCGAATCTCACGTCTCAGTTGACTCAGAATGCCGAAAGGGCCACAATGCCAAGTGTCCCTACATTTGGTGCATCGTATGGGCAAGGATATCAAAATCATCAATGTCCCCAATTTTCTGCAAATGAAGATGTTTGGGGACATCAAGGATTTCAAGCCAATCAATGTCCACCAAGAGATTGGAGTGATCATTCAAATTCTATGTGGTGGGAAGTTCAACAAGTTCCACATGAAGCAAATTGGCAGCCATATGAGGAGTTTTATTCAAAACCTATGCAACCACAACCTCATATGCAATATTCTCAATCAAACTCAGGTTCGTCAATAGATTATAATCAAATTCTTAATGAATTAAACTCTTTGGTGCAGGGTTCACAAGATCAAGCTAAGGAGACTCACCAAGGAGAATATTGGCAGCCGTATGAGGAGTTCTGTCAATGGCCATATGAACCACCACAGCCTCCCCCTCAACCTTCACATCCAAATTCAGATAGATCAAATTATTATAAGGAAGTTAGTCAGCAACTAAATTCTTTGGAGCAGGGCAGGGAAGCTCAACCATTTCAACAAGACGCATTTTGGCAACCAATTGAGGATTTCTATCAAGCAAAGGAGTTCGCTGAGTGGAACAATCAATTTGGGCAGAATGCAGAATGCATGGAACAAATTCAAGAACAAATGGTTGAAGATAAGCCCGTGGATGAATTACTACTGCTCGAAGAGGAGGAGGATGCACAAGACACGGCAAGGGAAGAACAACCCTTGCCGCAACTTCTAAACGAGGAAAAAGTGGTTGAGGACCATCTTGAATTCATCAAGGAGGAAATTGGAGTGGATCACACGGCCACAATCATCACTTGCAATTTGGCCAAATTCAAAATCCCTGAAACGTTCAAAGACGTGATTTTTGTTATTGAGTTTGCGTCGGAGAATGAAAGTAAGCCATCTTCTCCATTTTTAATTTTGTTTTTTACTAACAATCTGATTTTTATGATTCAGGCACCTACTCGTGAATTCAGACCATTGCCGGATCATTTCAAGTACCACTGTCCGTTCAAGGATAAAGCCATGCACTTGAATAAAGAAGGGAAGCCTAGGAATCACCCACAATCAGATTTGCATTCCTAAACCCTTCTATTTACTGCTTTCATTTTTGTTTTGTTATTTTGTTATTTGGTTGATTTTTATTTAGTTTGAGTTTAAATAAATTAAGGGCAATGTTTATTTTTAGTGCGGATAAACAAAGTCTTGTTACTTTAATTTACGTATTTTACTTTACTTATTTTAATTTGCTTAAATTAACCCTAAAAAAAAAAAAAAAAAAAAAAAAAAAAAAAAAATTTAAAAAAATTTACAATAATACGAAAAACTAATTACAATCATTGGTTTTGGTTAGGTGGTGCCCCAGAGGTCGAAGGAGCTCCGGGAAGACGAAGAGCCAGAGTTGGAATCTCCGGAGCCGGAATACTTGGTGCTGCTCCAGAGGACGAAGGCAACATAAACCTCGGGAGTAGCGCCATGAACCTTTCATGATCGCTCTGGATCCGACCGTCCGACTCCTGCAGCTGGTCCAGCTTCCTCTTCATGCTGGTCGAGTAACTAGTTGCAAGCATGTGCAACTCCTTGTTCTCGTGCCTGAGTCCTCTGACTTCTTGCCGAAGACTGGCCACCTCAGCCATCAGTGACTCCACCTGACGAGATCGGGCAAGCAGGCGCTGGCCCATGTTCGAAACTGAGCCTGCACTTTGGACGCTGAGGGCAAGAGATTCCTGAACGGCCAGCTCGTCCGACCGCCTAGACAGCATCCTATTGTCCCTTGGAGTGAGCAGATTTCTGGCAATCACCGTAGCGGTGATTTCATTCCTCATCATTGTGTCCCCGACTGTAAGAGGACCATTGGGGGATATGAAGGATGGATTCCAAATATTGTTCGGAGAAGACGAGTCATCGTCTTCCCCGACATTCAAGTTTAGGCGACGGTCGGAAGGGCAAGACATTTTTGGAGGGGGATTGAGGAAGAAAAGAGTTCGGAAGATTAAGATTGCTGAAGCGGAAGAAGAGATCGGAAAGATTAAAATTGTAAGAGTGCAAGAAGAGTTCGGAAGAATTATGAGTGTTTACAGAATGGAGTATTTTTAGAAGGAAGTGTTTGAGGGAGTTCAAGTGTGATGTGAAGCAGAATTAGCGCCTCTTTAAAAAGAAGCAAATCAAAGAGAGGCGTTCATCTGAGGTTGAAGACGCGTCCTCACGCAATTCGGAAAAGCTGGACGCTCCTTTCTCAAAAGAGCCGTTTCCTTTCTCAAAAGCTGGGCTTGACTCAGCAATCACGTGGCATCACGAGGGCTCAGTTTTTCCAGTTTGTCGTGACTCATCACGTGCAGCGTGGAGCGTTGCGAAAACCACGAGCCGCACCCGGTTTTGAACCCCGGTTTTCAAAAGATCATTATTCCTGTTTGTCGTCACTCGTCGCATGCGTCGACAGCCTTCGCGGAAATTACGGACGGTTTGTCAGAAAGCGCGTAACGGGCACTGTTCATCCATCCACCGGCTGCCGACAAATAGTGAATGAATAGTTCCGGTTGTGAAGCCAAATTTCTATAAGTTCGACCTTCGCATTCCACAGCAAAGGCACACCTTCACACCTTCACACCCTCTCAACCTTTCTTCCTCTCTTCATCTCCGATAATGTCTTCCCAAAGAAACCTTTCGAGTCACTCAGTGTTCTTCATCCCTTGGATCACCCCAGAAAACAAACCTTCCAGAGCAAAAGTATTTCATATTAAAAAGGTTAAAAGCAAAAGTATCTCATATTACGCTTTCTCCTCACTTTCATCTGAAGAACATGGAGAAAGTGAGATCCTGATTGCTTACCTAGTCTTGCTCTCGAGTACTCATCTCAGACCCCTCCCAACCCACTTCAAAAATAAATCTGTGTTGAGGTACTTCTTCAAAAACAAAAGTACCTCACAGACGAAGCAGGAGGAGTCTGAGGTGCATCCAGATGAAGGCAGAGTCTGAGATGATCCAAGAGTTCAAGAAGATGCCACACCTGCGTGGAGACCGGACTACTTGAAGCATGTGGAGACAACGTGCTGATTCATCCTCAACTAAGCTGAGGAGCACTTGCCAGAAGGAGGCCCATCCAGTTCAAGATGAAAGCTGTGGAAAATCAACAAGCGACCAATGACCGCCTATTAGTTCTTTTCGTTATCTTTTATTTTCAATTTTTATTTTTCGTTTGCATTTTTCTATATTTTCTTGCGTGCTTAACTGATTTATTTCTTTTCTTTGCAGGAACGTTGGTTAATTCCTCCCTTGAAGTTGATTGCAAAATTTACGCTTGGGGGTCCTCGCTTGGTTTTCTGCAAATTAGGGAAGTTTTCAGTCCTATTGCTTTATTTTGTTTCGTATTATTCATTTATTTTATTTTTATTTGCTTATTAATGTTTTCTGACATTGGGGACAATGTCTAGTTTAAGTGTGGGGGTATCAAGTATAAAAAAATGACCAAATTGAAATTTTTTGTACCTTCGACTTTGAACTGGTTTCATTTGTTTCCATGTTATTACTTTTTGTTTTCTTAATTAGCTTTGTGTTTTACTTAATTTTTTTCGGAGTTTTGTGTTTTATTTAATTTTTCTCGAAAAATTTAAAAAAATCCAAAAATATTGTCTTGTTTTCCTTATGGTTTTAATTTAGATTTTTATTAGTTTCCCGACCCAATGATATAACTAGATGAAATTTGAACCATGATTATCAAGAACTTAGTTAACATGTGTTGTATGAAATTCCTTGTTCTCTTGTTAGTATTGTACATGTTTGATCATCTTTGAAAAACCAAATGCACATAGCCTTGTTGATGTGAAACTAAAGCATGGTTTAAAGCTTCATATGTAAATTTAGTGACCATACACATCCTATGTGAGTTTTTGAGCCTATTGAAAGTGTGTGCATTTTTCATACACTCCTATTCTTTCATGTGTGATGAACTTATGTGAGATGCATCTCTAGAACTTGCGTAACGATCTTTCAAAATATTTGTCATTGATTGCATGAACTTGAAAATGATAGAGGCATTAGGTTCACCACCATGGCCCAAATAACCATATTTCCCAAAGAAAAAAAAATGATATCATTAGATTGCCTATTTGAGCCGTATATGTTGAACCTTTTATTTCTTATCACCAGATATGTCTACCCTTATACCTCAAACATGTTTCCTTACCCTTTCCAAGCGAGCAATTTGAGACTATTTTATGAGAAATGTTTGTGAAGTACTTGGAATGAGTTTGGCAAAAGAATAAGTGTGGGGGTATTTCATGTTTGTATTATAAAAAATAAAAAAAAAAAAGAGAAAAGAGAAGAAAAGAAAAAGAAAAGAAAGATTGTATTCAAAGAAAATAAAATAAAAAGTTTAAAGTTTCAGTTTAAGGGTGTGATTGGAGGTGTTAAAAGAATCGTTGGAGAGCTTGAGTTCTTATAAATCTCAACAAAAGAATTGCTTGCAATATAGCTTGGAACTTGTGTTTTCCTATTCTTTCGTTTCAATAGCCCTATCCCTAAGCCTCATTACATCCAATAAAAGTCCTCTTGATTTAAGTTTTGCAATTATGACTGTGGAGAAGTGATCTTTATGCAAGCTTATGGTAGATCTTTCACATTTGTTTCTTTGAGCGAAACACATTAAAACTAAACACATGTGTGATTGAGTGCATATCCCGTGAGAAGGTTGCTAGTTTGCATATGATAATTTTTAAAATAAAAACTTGAAATTGCATTAGCATGGCTATCTCACACACTACACTTCAAGGATGATTTAAAGATTACTGCTAATATTTGAATAAGGAAGATGAACTTGAATTAGCTTGTTTGGTGCTAGCTATGGTTCTTGCTGATTTATGTTCTCGAATGAAATTCTTTGAGGGTCAAATAGGTGGAAGCTAATGTTTTTCATGTTATTACTTGTTCTTGTTTTCTTTGTTTTGCTCGAGGACTAGCAAAAAGCTAAGTGTGGGGGTATTTGATCGGATCATATTTATATATATTTTTATATCAAATTCACTCGTCTTTTCTTAGTTAGTTCGTTATATTTTGAGCTATTTACGTTATTTTTATGTTTTATAAGAATTTATCTAGCTAAGAAAATAAAAATAGAATAAGTGAAGTGTTAAGTAATAAATTCGTTTAAACTATCTTGCTAGTTAATTAGAACTTATCATTTGGAAAAATAATATATATATATATATATAAATATATATATATTTATATATTTATATTTATATATTTAAATATTTGTGTGTGTGATAGCTGGCAGCACTACTCACGGCATCATGAAGCAGGGAGATAATTAAAGAAGAAAGGGAAGTCATGATGAAAGCATGCTGTGGGGCGGTGCAAAACTTGGAAAAATCATGAGGGGAAAACATATAATAAAAAAGGCACAGACGGTGCCTTGGTGGGACGCGAAGCTTAAGCACCGAATAGGCCTCAAAAAGATAATGGAGGATTGGCTGCCTTAGCGAATGGTGGGGAGTCAAAGGCCTCGGGAGGACCTGGGGACAAAAAGATATAAGGGGCTGCTAGAAGAGCAGCAACCGACAGAAAAGCTGAGAAAAAGAAAATAATTTAAGTGAGCCTCGGGGCTTATCAAAAGGAGGGCAGCGAGTTCATCAGAGGAGGAATTTAGATGCTGCCTCGGGGGAACTGAAGAAGCACGGAGGGGGAAGCCTCAGGAGAAGCTGGCGAGGAGAGTTAAGGCGCAACAGAAAGGAGCCACGGGGCAGCGAGCGGCTGGGGGCTTTTGGAGGGAGCGGCAGTCCATTTGGCAGCTCGCAGCTGGGAAGGCAGTGCCTATCGCAAAGGAAGAAAAACGCTGCCAGCTGGGCAGCTCGCTGATGAGGCCTTGACAGGCACGGAGCAAAAAGAAAAGCCAGTGCAGGTGGCACACGGGGCATTGCACAGAAAACATTTTCACCCTAATTTGGTTTATTCCTCCAAACTTTAGTTTTAATTCTTGTTTTTAATTTATGAATAATGTATAATTAATTTTATTTTGGCTAGAGGTTAATTTGAAACCATGATTATATTTGTAATTTTAATTTGATTTACTCCAGTTATGAATTTATGAATGTTGGATGTGGTTTACTATTCTGTTTTGATTAAGAACTTGTTTATGTATGTGGGTTAAGGGTTGACACTTAATTTGCATGCTTAGACTTGATGCTAGAATATAAGTGAATTTCACCTAATCGTTATGAACTTATATTCATGAGTAGTAAAAATCGCTAGTCACGATTGTGTTTAGTAAACCCTAGGTTGGATTAACATGCGTATTCCATAGTTATGAATGCCTAGTCGATGTTTATGATTTCCATTGAACTTAATGATCTTTGATATGTCTCTCTATCATGCGTATTCCATAGTTAGGGAACTTGATAAGAATAATTTGGTTGTGATGCGTATTCCGTCCAATTCAATGAATCTAGGGAAATCTGAAAGTTAATTTAAGCGGACCTAATTAATTTGGAACATTGTCATTCATTCGTTTGTTGAATTCATAACTGGGAATCAATTTAGGTTACATTTGTGTCATGTGTGGAGAAAAACCCTCTAGCCAATCTGTCACCTATTCGTTCACTTTAATTTTATGTTTTTGTCGATTTTGTAATTTAGTTAAGTTTAATTTGCGTTTCGTAAAAACCAAACCCCCTATTATTATAATATTATTATTTAGTTAATTTTTATTATTTTTAATCTTTTAATTTAATTTCCGTCCAATTAATTTCCTAGTTTTTATTTTAAATTGTTTTCATTATTTTGAGTCATTTTTAGTGTGTTTCGAGTTTTTAGTTTAGTTTGTATTTTCTAGAGTCTTGAGTTGTTTTGAGTCTTTTGATTTGTTTTAGTTTATTTGTTAGTTTTATTTTGAGTTATTTTAGTTAAGTGTTTTTATTTTAGTTTAGTGTTTTAAACTTTGTTTTTACGTTTTTAAATTATTTTAGAGGTTTTAGCAATCCCTCCTAATCCCCGGCCTAGAACGATACCCTACTTACATCTTTACTACAACTGTCAAAAAGAGGGTTAAATTTGTGCGGTTTAAAATCCCGTCACTTTCCCAAGAATTGACGGTTCCGAGAGCCAATTCATACAACCAATCTTTGGCCTTGTCCGTTAGGGAGAATGGGAAGGCCTTCATTTTCAAAATACTCCCATCCACGTATATGGGTGTCATACTTGAGTAAACAACTTCAAATTCCTTAAGATGTTTGTTAGGATCTTCCCTGGACAACCCATGGAATTTTGGAATATGGTGTAACAAACTTGACATAAGTTCAAACTCCTTTGTCTTACCTTGAGCCGCCGCAAGGTATTGGATGCATAAAGGCACGGCATTGTCCAAACCTGAGGCCGAAAGCTCTTTGATGGTTTGATTGTCGGCTGCCATGGCTTGTGCTTCCTTTACAAACTGTGCCGTGGGGGCTTCTTCCTCTCCTACTTCTTCAAACTCAGATGTAAAGCTAGAAGAAGGTGGGTTAGGGTCTTGTTGATGCTTTTGTTTCCTCAAAGTCCGCTAAAAATCGTCGTCAAAGTCAAGGATGTTCTCACGAACCGGTTTTGAACTTCTAGTCATAAAGTAGTACCTAACAACAAAAACAAAACAAGGTCAGAAACTAAAACGAAAATATATGAAAAATAAATAAAAAGGAACAATGGGGGATTAGCAAAGCTGCTAATCCCCGGCAACGGCGCCAAAAATTTGATGCAAATTAAACCAAACACTCAAATTAAACCCTCTTGTTGTCAAATTATAGTAAAGATGCAAGTAGGGATCGTTCTGGACCGGGGATTAGGAGGGCTTGCTAAAACCTCTAAACTGACTCAAAAACATAAAAACAAAGTTAAAAACGTGTAAATAGACTCAAGGAATTTAAAACAGACTCACAAGACTCAAATTAAGCTAAAAACACTCAAAACTGCCTAAAAACACTAACTAGGCAGTTTCTGACTCTAAACACAATTTTGGACGATTTTAAGATTATAGGTTGACTCAAAACACTTTGAAACTCAAACTAAATAGATTCTAAACACTTTGAAACAAGAAAGTAAAGGGGGGCTTTGGTTTGGACGAATTCAAAGTAACAAACAGATTCTAACTTAAAAACAGATTTTAAAACGAAATTGGGAAATAAGATAATGGATGGATGAGTTAGAGGTCCATTCTCCACACATGACATATTTGTTCATGAATTGATTTTCCAATTGCTTTTCAATAAACTATGATGCTCAACACCCCAAGTTAACCGTGATGCTCTAATTAACCTTCAGATTTTTCTTTACTCATTGAATTGGCTGAATGCATGCGACAACTCAAATCATTCTCTAAAAGTCCCCTACATGAGTGCATAATAGGAGTACAATCAGAGGTCATTACGTTCCATGAAAATCATAAGTGCTGACGAGGCAATTGTAACTATGAATGCATGATACTCTTGCCAAGAATTCAATTAACGCGATTGTGACTAGAAACCTTCACTACTCATGAATATAAACTTGTAACAATTAGGTGAAACTCGTTTATAAACTAGCATCTAATTCATGCATGAAAACTAAGTATGCATCCTTAATAACCATACACAAATCAGTTATGAATAAAACAGATAATTGAATTGCAATCACAATTTAACGAATCACAATTGGAAGTAATCAATTCATATCTCAAACATGTTCATGGCTTCAAACTTTCCCCTAACTAATTAGGGGTTTAGCCACTCATGATTACAGCAAAATCAGAAAGTAATAACAAAGTAAACATGAAAACAAGAACGAAGTACACCTAAGAACGCTCCAATCTGCAAGCATGAAACGTCCAAGGCCTCCTTCTTCTCCAACTTGTTACGGCACAAGGGTCCAAGGATGTGTATGGATGAGGGAATGTGGTTAGGATAGAAGGGTGGTGCGGCAAGAAGTGTGGAGGGTTAGAAAATATGGAAGAATTGAGAGCGAGGTTGCGGCAAGAAGTAGAATTGTGTCTAGGGTGTGTAAAACTGGATTGTGGTGAATAAATGTGTTTAAATATATATAGGGCACGGCTAGGGTTCAGGAAAGGCCTTTAAAACTTAGCTAAAATGGTTCCCTAATTGAATAGGGAAGAAAAGAAATCAGAAAATAAAATAGAATAGGAAACAAAAAGGTTTGACATAATATAGGAAACGTTTTGGGGTTAGAAATCAAAGGAAATAGGGGAAGTTTTGTGTGGCAGATTTATGGGAGAAGAGGGAAGTGATTTGGACACAAAACAGGGAAGAAAACCCTTCCCCCTTGCACGGCAAGGATTGCACAAAACAGGTGTGTTTTAAGTCCAGAAAATAGGAAAGAAAGAGGTCCTTGTGCTGCAAGGAACAAGGGAGTTCAAGGGAGGCGCGACAAGGGTTCATTAGGGCAGTTCAGGCTTCTAGAAGTCTCAATTGAATGTCCTCACATATTTTAGAACACTTGTGTGGCTGTGATTTAGGTGAAGAAAGATTAGGAAACTTCCATTCCAAGAATAGAAACTCATCAAGATTAGAAACTTCGGTTTCCAATTTTGATTCTTCATTCTTCATTTGTCTTAGATTCCATCCTTCACATCTTTATTCACTCCTTAGCTCATTTGCACCTCAAATTCATCACTCCAATTAGCTCCAAGCATGTCCAAACCAACATAGGTCCAAAACACACCAAAATGCATTTCTTTGCTCCAATTGCCCAATGGACCAATAAACACACGAAAATGGCATAAAGTACTAAAATAACTAAGTTCTAACAACGTAAATGCAAGGAAACAAGCTAGTTAAGCCGCATAAATATGCTCCTATCAACGCTCGTTTTATCCCACGATTGCTCAAAATCGCGCAAATAGACTCCAAATGAAAAAAAAAAGTGTACTTTTGAAACAAAAGAAGCATTTCATCTTTTGAGGACTCGTGTTTAGCATCCTAGTAGTGTCTTATATGTGTTCATTTGTTTAAATTCAAAAGCTTGTCAAAGTCACGCTCGTTTTATCCCACGATTGCTTAAAATCGTGTGAATAGACTCCAAATGAAAAAATAGTGTACTTTTGAAACAAAAGATGCATTTGACCTTTTTTGGACTCGTGTTTAGCGTCCTAGTAGTGTCTTATATGTGTTCATTGGTTTAAATTCAAAACTTGTCCAACTCACGCGCATTTTATCCCACGATTGCTTAAAAGCTTGTGAATAGACTCCAAATGAAAAAATAGTGTACTTTTGAAACAAAAAAAGCATTTGATCTTTTAAGGACTCGGTTTTAGCGTCCTAGTAGCATATATATGCACCTTAGTTTAGCTTGTTCTTGTGCATTTATAGTGTTTTTCCTTAGTAAAGTAGTCTTTTAAGCTAGTTTGGTGTGTTTTCAGGTTTTAAGGACAAAGTGTGAAAAAGGAAGCATTTTGGAACCTTTTGGAGCAAATTAGAGCTTGGAATGAAGGTCATATGCTTGGAGCCATGAGGATGGACGAAATTGAAGACTTGAAGAAGATGATTCCTACTTGAGCAAGGTTTCCTAGTTGGAGTAGGAAAAGCCCTAATGGAAGATGGAGTCCTAGCTAAATTGGGTTTCCTAGTTGAATGAGGAATCCTAGTTGGAATTGGTTTCCTAGTTGAATTGGGAAACCTAGAAGACAGTTTCCTACTCAAACAAGGGTTCCTACTTGAAGTAATAAATGTAAACCCCAAATGGCATCAAGTTGCAGCTACAAGGAAGTTTTCCAAAACCAAGAAGGAGAAGTTTCCGAGTCCAAGAAGGAGAGAGACAAGTTTCCTAATGCTAGAAGGACTCCTAAACATAGTTGGAGACAAATTGGAAGATTCTAGAAGTATTCCTCCTCCTTGCCGCAAGTTCTATGCAATTCCCACCAGTTTTGGGCTTTCTAGAAGCCCTATCCCTAATCCCTACATTGGTGCTGCACCTAGCCTTCTAGATGGTCCCTAATTCCTTGCCTTGCAAGGCTTTCTAGAAGCCTTATCTGCCCTAGACCCTTTGCCGCAAGGAATCCTAGTCCTTAGTTGATTTTTAATCCAATTCCTGATGGATTTGGCTTTCTAGAAGGTCTAAACCTGATTTGCCTAGGGTTAGAAGCCTATATAAACCACCTAGGTGCCGCATATCATTCATTCATTCACTCCACAATTCAAAAATTCGCCCAAACCTCTCCTCAGCCTTTGCCGCAGCCACTAAACACCCTTCTCCCTAGTTTTAGGTTCTTGCCGCAACATCTACCTCCCATAAACACTACTACATCCATCCATAACCATTCATCCATGCACCTAAACCCTTAGAACCTGATCTAGACCCTTTGCCGCACCAAGCAGGAGGAGAAGGAAGCTTGGAAGTTCATACAATTCAAGTTCGCGTCGCTGGAATTTCTAGGTGTTTCTTTTCCTTTGATTTCAATGTTTAAATTTAATTCTCTTTGTTTTGTGCGTATGAGGAACTAAACCCCCCCTTGGCTAGAGGGATTCGAAATACAGGTTTATGCTTGCGATATGATTTGATTACTTCTAATTGCGGTTTCATAAGTTATGAATTCAATTTACTTATCTATGTGAATTACATTGGTTTGTGTGTGTTGGTTGAGGGTGCACGCTTAATTATCATGCATAAATTGAATGCTAGGATATAAGGAAGTTTCACCTAATCGTTATGGACTTATATTCACAAGTAGTAAAGGTTGATTATCTCAATCGAGTTAAGTAAATTCTTGGCATAAGTTTCATGCAATCATAGTAATGAGTGCTTCATCAATGCTTATGGTTTTCATAGAACTTAATGATTCTTGCTTGTATCTCTATTATGCAATCATGTAGGGGACTTGTGGGGAATGCTTTGGGTTGTCGTATGCAATCATCCAATTCAATAACTTTAGGAAAATCTGAAGGTTAATTTAAGCGAACCTAATTAACTTGGGGCGTTGAGAATTCATGGTTTATTGAAAAGCAATTGGAAATCGTTTCGTATGCAAGTATAACATGTGTGGAGATGAACCCCTTAGCTAGCCTTTCATCCATTGTTTTAAGCCAAATTCGTTTTAAAATCTGTTTTGATTTACAAGTTTATGTTTTGTTTTTAAATTCGTCAAAACCAATCCCCCCTTTTTGTTTTCAAGTGTCAAATTAGTTAGAAAGTGTTTTGATTTGTGTTTTTAAATGTTTTGAGTAAAAGTTATAAGTATTTTCGTCCAAAATCTTCTTTAGTGTTCAAAACTGCCCAGAAAGTGGTTTTAAGGCAGTTTTGAGTGTTTTTGTGTTATTTTGAGTCTTTTGGTTTATTTTGGTGTTTCAAGTTCAAGTTTTGCATTGTTTGAGTCTAGTTAGTGTTTTAAAATTTGTTCTTACATTTTTGAGTCAATTCCAAGTGATTTTCCAATCCCTCCTAATCCCCGGCCTGGAACGATCCCTACTTGCGTATTTGCTACAATTGATAAAAAGAGGGTTTAATTAGTGTGCTTATATATTTTGCATCATAAATTCAAAACTTGTCAAACTCACGCTCGTTATATCCCACGATTGCTTAAAAGCTTGTGAATAGACTCCAAATGAAACAATAGTTTACTTTTGAAACAAAAGATGCATTTGATCTTTTGTGGACTCGTGTTTAGTGTCCTAGTAGTGTCTTATATGTGTTCATTTGTTTAAATTCAAAACTTGTCAAACTCACGCTCGTTTTATCCCACGATTGCTTAAAAGCTTGTGAATAGACTCCAAATGAAAAAATAGTGTGCTTTTGAAACAAAAGATGCATTTGATCTTTTGTGGACTCGTGTTTAGCGTCCTAGTAGTGTCTTATATGTGTTCATTTGTTTAAATTCAAAACTTGTCAAACTCACGCTCGTTTTATCCCACGATTGCTTAAAACCCTGTGAATAGACTCCAAATGAAAAAATAGTGTACTTTTGAAACAAAAAAAGCATTTGATCTTTCAAGGTCTCGGTTTTAGCGTCCTAGTAGTGTCTTATATGTGTTCATTTTTTTAAATTAAAAACTTGTCAAACTCACGCTCGTTTTATCCCATGATTGCTTAAAAGCTTGTGAGTAGACTCCAAATGAAAAAATAGTGTACTTTTGAAACAAAAAACGCATTTGATCTTTTAAGGACTCGGTTTTAGCGTCGTAATAGTGTCTTATATGTGTTCATTTGTTTAAATTCAAAAGCGTACCAAACTCATGCTCGTTTTATCCCACGAAGGCTTAAAATCGCGCAAAGAGACTCCAAATGAAAACATAGTGTACTTTTGAAACAAAAGATGCATTTGATCTTTTGTGGACTCGTGTTTAGTGTCCTAGTAGTGTCTTATATGTGTTCATTTGTTTAAATTCAAAACTTGTCAAACTCGCGCTCGTTTTATGCCACGATTGCTTAAAACCTTGTGAATAGATTCCAAATGAAAAAATAGTGTACTTTTGAAACAAAAAAGCATTTGATCTTTCAAGGACTCGGTGTTAGCATCCTAGTAGTGTCTTATATGTGTTCATTTTTTTAAATTATAAACTTGTCAAACTCACGCTCGTTTTATCCCATGATTGCTTAAAATCTTGTGAGTAGACTCCAAATGAAAAAATAGTGTACTTGATGGGGATTTTAAACCGCACAAATTAACCCTCTTTTTGACAGTTGTAGTATAGGTGTAAGTAGGGTATCGTTCTAGGCCGGGGATTAGGAGGGATTGCTAATCTACTCTAAATTGATTTAAAAATATTAAACAAGACTCAAGGACACAAAAATAGGCTAAAAACTCTAATAACTAGAAACACACTTAGAATGACTCAAAATAATGAAAACAATCAAATTAACTCAATCTAGACACTAGGGACAGAATTTGGACGGAAATCAAATTAAAAGATTAAAAACAATGAAAACTAACTAAATAATATATTATAATAATGGGGGGTTTGGTTTTGACGAAACGTAAATTAAACTTAAATAAATTACAGAATTGACAAAAACATAAAATAAAGGTGAACAGATAGGCGAC
This sequence comes from Crataegus laevigata, assembly GCA_963580275.1. Taxonomy (NCBI): domain Eukaryota; kingdom Viridiplantae; phylum Streptophyta; class Magnoliopsida; order Rosales; family Rosaceae; genus Crataegus; species Crataegus laevigata. The sequence goes on from OY756945.1 coordinate 23,672,478, forward strand.
GGACTGGCTAGAGGGTTCTTCTCCACACATGACACAAATGCAACCTAAATTGATTTTCAGTTGTTCTTTCAATAAATTGTGAATCTCAACACCCCAAATTAATTAGGTACGCTTAAATTAACCTTCAGATTTTCCTTATGTTATTGAATTGGATGAACATCATACAACAACTCAAATTATTCCCCACAAGTTCCCTACATGAATTGCATAATAGAGATACAAGCAAAGATCATTAAGTTCTATGAAAACCATAAGCATTGACGAGGCACTTGTTACTATGAATTGCATGAAACTCATGCCAAGAATTTACTTAACGCGATTGTGACTAGCAACCTTCACTACTCATGAATATAAGTTCATAACGATTAGGTGAAATTCACTTATATTCTAGCATCAAATTCATACATGTAAATTAAGTATGCATTCTTAATCGACATACACAAATAAGTTATTAATCAAGCAGTTAAGCAAATTAAATCACAACTCAGAAATCACAACTGAAGGTATCAATTCAAATTACAAATATATCCATGGTTTCGAATTAACCTCTAGCCAAAACAAAATTAGTTACACATTATTCTTAAATTAAAAACAGAAATAAATCTGAGTTGGAGAAATTTAACCAAAATGAGTGTGCAAGGATCTGTACAGTGCTTCTGTGCTTTGATTTCTGCACTGCCCCGTGTCTGATTTGCACGCTGCTTGGTAGCTCCCAATTGCACGCTGAACCGCTGCCTCTTTTCGATTGGCAGCTTTCTGCCGCAAGCTCTCATCTGCCAAGGCAGCTTGCTGCTTCTCTTTAAATCCCGCGCTGCTTGGCTCGCTGCAAGGCAGCTCCTGACTTGCTGTGATGGCAGCCTTGCGCTGCTTTGATTCCTATTTTCTGCCAAAATGGCAGCTCTCCTCAGCTAACTATATTTTTTCTCGAGGCTCCCTCCCTTCGTGCCTTTTATTCCTCCCGCAGCTATTCAAAGCTGTCTCTCTCTGACTTTTTTCTTCCTCAGCACTCCCCCACTTGGCAAGGCGTGCTGCTTCCTTTTATTTGTTTTCTCATTATTCCTCCGATGCCTTTTCTAATAATGCAGCCAGCTCCTTATTGCATATCTGTTCCACTGCCTTTTCTTTCGGTGCTCACTTTCTTAAAGGCCTCACATGCTGCCTTTCCTTTTAATCAATCACACACATATTATATTAATAAATATAAATATATAAATATATAAATATTATTTTCCAAATGATAAATTCTAATCAACAAGCAAGATAGTTTAAACGAATTAATTACTTAACACTTCATTTATTCTATTTTTATTTTCTTTTCTTGAAAAACTTATAAAACATAAAAATAACATAAATAGCTCAAAATATAACGAACTAACTAAGAAAAGACGAGTGAATTTGATATAAAAATATATACAAATATGATCCGATCAGTACTTTTGAAACAAAAAACGCATTTGATCGTTTAAGGACTCGGTTTTAGCGTCGTAGTAGTGACTTATATGTGTTCATTTGCTTAAATTCAAAAGCGTATCAAACTCATGCTCGTTTTATCCCACGAAGGCTTAAAATCGCGCAAATAGACTCCAAATGAAAAAATAGTGTACTTTTGAAACAAAAGATGCATTTGATCTTTTGTGGACTCGTGTTTAGTGTCCTAGTAGTGTCTTATGTGTTCATTTGTTTAAATTCAAAACTTGTCAAACTCGCGCTCGTTTTATCCCACGATTGCTTAAAACCTTGTCAATAGACTCCAAATGAAAAAATAGTGTACTTTTGAAACAAAAAAAGCATTTGATCTTTCAAGGACTCGGTTTTAGAGTTTTAGTAGTGTCTTATATGTGTTCATTTTTTTAAGTTAAAAACTTGTCAAACTCACGCTCGTTTTATCCCACGATCGCTTAAAACCTTGTGAATAGACTCCAAATGAAAAAATAGTGTACTTTTGAAACAAAAAAAGCATTTCCTCTTTCAAGGACTCGGTTATAGAGTCCTAGTAGTGTCTTATAAGTGTTCATTAGTTTAAATTAAAAAATAGTCAAACTCATGCTCGTTTTATCCCACGATTGCTTAAAAGCTTGTGAATGGACTCCAAATGATAAAATAGTGTACTTTTGAAACAAAAAACGCATTTGATCCTGTAAGGACTCGGTTTTAGCATCCTAGTAGTGTCTTATATGTGTTCATTTGGTTAAATTCAAAAGCTTGTCAAACTCACGCTTGTTTTATCCCAGGAATGCTTAAAATCGAGCAAATGGACTCCAAATGAAAAAACAGTGTACTTTTGAAACAAAAGATGCACTTGATCTTTTGTGGACTGGTGTTTAGCATCCTAGTAGTTTCTTATATGTGTTCGTTTGGTTAAATTCAACAGCTTGTCAAACTCATGCTCGTTTTATCCCCCGAATGCTTAAAATCGCGCAAATAGACTCCAAATGAACAAATAGTGTACTTTTGAAACAAAAGATGCATTTGATCTTTTATGGACTGGTGTTTAGCATCCTAGTAGTTTCTTATTTGAGTTCATTTGGTTAAATTCAAAAGCTTGTCAAACCCACGCTTGTTTTATCCCAGGAATGCTTAAAATCGCGAAAATAGACTCCAAATGAAAAAATAGTGTACTTTTGAAACAAAAGATGCATTTGATCTTTTGTGGACTCATGTTTAGTGTCCTAGTAGTGTCTTACATGTGTTCGTTTGGTTAAATTCAAAAGCTTGTCAAACTCACGCTCGTTTTTATCCCACGATTGCTTAAAACCTTGTGAATAGACTCCAAATGAAAAAATAGTGTACTTTTGAAACAAAAAAAGCATTTACTCTTTCAAGGACTCGGTTTTAGCGTCCTAGTAGTGTCTTATATGTGTTCATTTGTTTAAATTCAAAACTTGTCAAACTCGCGCTCGTTTTATCCCACGATCGCTTAAAACCTTGTGAATTGACTCCAAATGAAAAAATAGTGTACTTTTGTAACAAAAAAACATTTGATCTTTCAAGGACTCGGTTTTAGCATCCTGGTAGTGTCTTATATGTGTTCATTTGTTTAAATTCAGAACTTGTCAAACTCGCGCTCGTTTTATCCCACGATCGCTTAAAACCTTGTGAATTGACTCCAAATGAAAAAATAGTGTTTTTTTGAAACAAAAAAAGCATTTCCTCTTTCAAGGGCTCGGTTTTAGCGTCCTAGTAGTGTCTTATATGTGTTCATTTGTCTAAATTAAAAACTAGTCAAAGTCACGCTCATTTTATCTCATGATTGCTTAAAAGCTTGTGAATAGACTCCAAATGATAAAATAGTTTATTTTTGAAACAAAAAACGCATTTGATCTTTAAGGACTCAGTTTTAGCATCCTAGTAGTGTCTTATATTTGTTCATTTGGTTAAATTCAAAAGCTTGTCAAACTCACGCTTGTTTTATCCCAGGAATGCTTAAAATCGCCCAAATGGACTCCAAATGAAAAAACAGTGTACTTTTGAAACAAAAGATGCATTTGATCTTTTGTGGACTGGTGTTTAGCATCCTAGTAGTTTCTTATATGTGTTCATTTGGTTAAATTCAAAAGCTTGTCAAACTCACGCTTGTTTTATCCCAGGAATGTGTTTAGCATCCTAGTAGTGTCTTATATTTGTTCATTTGGTTAAATTCAAAAGCTTGTCAAACTCACGCTTGTTTTATCCCAGGAATGCTTAAAATCGCCCAAATGGACTCCAAATGAAAAAAAATTGTACTTTTGAAACAAAAGATGCATTTGATCATTTGTGGACTGGTGTTTAGCATCCTAGTAGTTTCTTATATGTGTTCATTTGGTTAAATTCAAAAGCTTGTCAAACTCACGCTTGTTTTATCCCAGGAATGCTTAAAATCGCGCAAATGGACTCCAAATGAAAAAACAGTGTACTTTTGAAACAAAAGATGCATTTGATCTTTTGTGGACTGGTGTTTAGCATCCTAGTAGTTTCTTATATGTGTTCATTTGGTTAAATTCAAAAGCTTGTCAAACTCATGCTCGTTTTATCCCACGAATGCTTAAAATCGCGCAAATAGACTCCAAATGAACAAATAGTGTACTTTTGAAACAAAAGACGCATTTGGTCTTTTGTGGACTGGTGTTTAGCATCCTAGTAGTGTCTTATATTTGTTCATTTGGTTAAATTCAAAAGCTTGTCAAACTCACGCTTGTTTTATCCCAGGAATGCTTAAAATCGCGCAAATGGACTCCAAATGAAAAAACAGTGTACTTTTGAAACAAAAGATGCATTTGATCTTTTGTGGACTGGTGTTTAGCATCCTAGTAGTTTCTTATATGTGTTCATTTGGTTAAATTCAAAAGCTTGTCAAACTCATGGTCGTTTTATCCCACGAATGCTTAAAATCGCGCAAATAGACTCCAAATGAACAAATAGTGTACTTTTGAAACAAAAGACGCATTTGGTCTTTTGTGGACTGGTGTTTAGCATCCTAGTAGTGTCTTATATTTGTTCATTTGGTTAAATTCAAAAGCTTGTCAAACTCACGCTTGTTTTATCCCAGGAATGTGTTTAGCATCCTAGTAGTGTCTTATATTTGTTCATTTGGTTAAATTCAAAAGCTTGTCAAACTCACGCTTGTTTTATCCCAGGAATGCTTAAAATCGCCCAAATGGACTCCAAATGAAAAAAAATTGTACTTTTGAAACAAAAGATGCATTTGATCATTTGTGGACTGGTGTTTAGCATCCTAGTAGTTTCTTATATGTGTTCATTTGGTTAAATTCAAAAGCTTGTCAAACTCACGCTTGTTTTATCCCAGGAATGCTTAAAATCGCGCAAATGGACTCCAAATGAAAAAACAGTGTACTTTTGAAACAAAAGATGCATTTGATCTTTTGTGGACTGGTGTTTAGCATCCTAGTAGTTTCTTATATGTGTTCATTTGGTTAAATTCAAAAGCTTGTCAAACTCATGCTCGTTTTATCCCACGAATGCTTAAAATCGCGCAAATAGACTCCAAATGAACAAATAGTGTACTTTTGAAACAAAAGACGCATTTGGTCTTTTGTGGACTGGTGTTTAGCATCCTAGTAGTGTCTTATATTTGTTCATTTGGTTAAATTCAAAAGCTTGTCAAACTCACGCTTGTTTTATCCCAGGAATGCTTAAAATCGCCCAAATGGACTCCAAATGAAAAAAAATTGTACTTTTGAAACAAAAGATGAATTTGATCTTTTGTGGACTGGTGTTTAGCATCCTAGTAGTTTCTTATATGTGTTAATTTGGTTAAATTCAAAAGCTTGTCAAACTCATGCTCGTTTTATCCCACGAATGCTTAAAATCGCGCAAATAGACTCCAAATGAACAAATAGTGTACTTTTGAAACAAAAGACGCATTTGGTCTTTTGTGGACTGGTGTTTAGCATCCTAGTAGTGTCTTATATTTGTTCATTTGGTTAAATTCAAAAGCTTGTCAAACTCACGCTTGTTTTATCCCAGGAATGCTTAAAATCGCGCAAATGAACTCCAAATGAAAAAACAGTGTACTTTTGAAACAAAAGATGCATTTGATCTTTTGTGGACTGGTGTTTAGCATCCTAGTAGTTTCTTAGATGTGTTCATTTGGTTAAATTCAAAAGCTTGTCAAACTCATGCTCGTTTTATCCCACGAATGCTTAAAATCGCGCAAATAGACTCCAAATGAACAAATAGTGTACTTTTGAAACAAAAGACGCATTTGGTCTTTTGTGGACTGGTGTTTAGCATCCTAGTAGTGTCTTATATTTGTTCATTTGGTTAAATTCAAAAGCTTGTCAAACTCACGCTTGTTTTATCCCAGGAATGCTTAAAATCGCGCAAATGGACTCCAAATGAAAAAACAGTGTACTTTTGAAACAAAAGATGCATTTGATCTTTTGTGGACTGGTGTTTAGCATCCTAGTAGTTTCTTATATGTGTTCATTTGGTTAAATTCAAAAGCTTGTCAAACTCATGCTCGTTTTATCCCACGAATGCTTAAAATCGCGCAAATAGACTCCAAATGAACAAATAGTGTACTTTTGAAACAAAAGACGCATTTGGTCTTTTGTGGACTGGTGTTTAGCATCCTAGTAGTGTCTTATATTTGTTCATTTGGTTAAATTCAAAAGCTTGTCAAACTCACGCTTGTTTTATCCCAGGAATGCTTAAAATCGCCCAAATGGACTCCAAATGAAAAAAAATTGTACTTTTGAAACAAAAAATGCATTTGATCTTTTGTGGACTGGTGTTTAGCATCCTAGTAGTTTCTTATATGTGTTCATTTGGTTAAATTCAAAAGCTTGTCAAACTCATGCTCGTTTTATCCCACGAATGCTTAAAATCGTGCAAATAGACTCCAAATGAAAAAATAGTGTACTTTTGAAACAAAAGATTCATTTGATCTTTTGGGGACTAGTGTTTAGCATCCTAGTAGTTTCTTATATGTGTTCATTTGGCTAAATTCAAAAGCTTGTCAAACTCACGCTTGTTTTATCCCAGGAATGCTTAAAATCGCGCAAATGGACTCCAAATGAAAAAACAGTGTACTTTTGAAACAAAAGATGCATTTGATCTTTTGTGGACTCGTGTTTAGTGTCCTAGTAGTGTCTTATATGTGTTCATTTGGTTAAATTCAAAAGCTTGTCAAACTCAAGCTCGTTTTATCCCACGAATGCTTAAATTCGCGCAAATAGACTCCAAATGAACATATAGTGTACTTTTAAAACAAAAGATGCATTTGATCTTTTGTGGACTAGTGTTTAGCATCCTAGTAGTTTCTTATATGTGTTCATTTGGTTAAATTCAAAAGCTTGTGAAACTCACGGTTGTTTTATCCCAGGAATGCTTAAAATCGCGCAAATGGACTCCAAATGAAAAAACAATGTACATTTGAAACAAAAGATGCATTTCATCTTTTGTGGACTCGTGTTTAGCGTCCTAGTAGTGGCTTATATATGTTCATTTGTTTAAATTCAAAACTTGTCAAACTCACGCTCGTTTTATCCCATGATTGCTTAAAAGCTTGTGAATAGACTCCAAATGATTAAATAGTGTACTTTTGAAACAAAAAACGCACTGGATCTTTCAAGGACCCGGTTTTAGCGTCCTAGTAGTGTCTTATATGTGTTCATTTGTTTAAATTCAAAAGCTTGTCAAACTCACGGTCGTTTTATCCCAGGAGTGCTTAAAATCGCGCAAATAGACTCAAAATGAAAAAACAGTGTACTTTTGAAACAAAAGATGCATTTGATCTTTTGTGGACTCCTGTTTAGTGTCCTAGTAGTGTCTTATATGTGTTCATTTGGTTAAATTCAAAACTTGTCAAACTCGCGCTCGTTTTATCCTACGATTGTTTAAAACCTTGTGAATAGACTCCAAATGAAAAAATAGCGTACTTTTGTAACAAAAAAGCATTTGATCTTTCAAGGACTCGATTTTAGTGTCCTAGTAGTGTCTTATATGTGTTCATTTGTTTAAATTAAAAACTTGTCAAACTCACGCTCGATTTATCCCACGATCGCTTAAAACCTTGTGAATAGACTCCAAATGAAAAAATAGTGTACTTTTGAAACAAAAAAAAGCATTTGCTCTTTCAAGGACTCGGTTTTAGCGTCCTAGTAGTGTCTTATATGTGTTCATTTGTTTAACTTAAAAACTTGTCAAACTCACGCTCGTTTTATCCCATGATTGCGTAAAAGCTTGTGAATAGACTCCAAATGATAAAATAGTGTACTTTTGAAACAAAAAACGCACTGGATCTTTTAACGACTCGGTTTTAGCGTCCTAGTAGTGTCTTATATGTGTTCATTTGTTTAAATTCAAAAGCTTGTCAAACTCACGGTCGTTTTATCTCAGGAATGCTTAAAATCGCGCAAATGGACTCCAAATGAAAAAACAGTGTACTTTTGAAAAAAAAGATGCAGTTGATCTTTTGTGGACTCGTGTTTAGTGTCCTAGTTGTGTCTTATATATGTTCATTTGTTCAAATTCAAAACTTGTCAAACTCACGCTCCTTTTATCCCACGATTGCTGAAAATCTTGTGAATAGACCCCAAATGAAAAAATAGTGTACTTTTGAAACAAAAAAAAGCTTTTGCTCTTTCAAGGACTCGCGTTTAGCGTCCTAGTAGTGTCTTATATGTGTTCATTTGTTTAAATTCAAAAGCTTGTCAAACTCACGCTCGTTTTATCCCACGAATGCTTAAAATCGCGCAAATGGTCTCCAAATGAAAAAACAGTGTACTTTTGAAACAAAAGATACATTTGATCTTTTGTGGACTCGTGTTTAGTGTCCTAGTAGTGTCTTATATCTGTTCATTTGTTTAAATTCAAAACTTGTCAAACTCGCGCTCGTTTTATCCCACTATTGCCTAAAACCTTGTGAATAGACTCTAAATGATAAAATAGTGTACTTTTGAAACAAAAAACGCTTTGGATCCTTTAAGGACTCGGTTTTAGTGTCCTAGTAGTGTCTTATTTGTGTTCATTTGTTTAAATTCAAAACTTGTCAAACTCACGCTCGATTTATCCCACGATCGCTTAAAACCTTGTGAATAGACTCCAAATGAAAAAATAGTGTACTTTTGAAACAAAAAAAAGCATTTGCACTTTCAAGGACTCGGTTTTAGCGTCCTAGTAGTGTCTTATATGTGTTCATTTGTTTAACTTAAAAACTTGTCAAACTCACGCTCGTTTTATCCCATGATTGCGTAAAAGATTGTGAATAGACTCCAAATGATAAAATAGTGTACTTTTGAAACAAAAAACGCACTGGATCTTTTAACGACTCGGTTTTAGCGTCCTAGTAGTGTCTTATATGTGTTCATTTGTTTAAATTCAAAAGCTTGTCAAACTCACGGTCGTTTTATCTCAGGAATGCTTAAAATCGCGCAAATGGACTCCAAATGAAAAAACAGTGTACTTTTGAAACAAAAGATGCAGTGGATCTTTTGTGGACTCGTGTTTAGTGTCCTAGTTGTGTCTTATATATGTTCATTTGTTCAAATTCAAAACTTGTCAAACTCACGCTCCTTTTATCCCACGATTGCTGAAAATCTTGTGAATAGACCCCAAATGAAAAAATAGTGTACTTTTGAAACAAAAAAAAGCATTTGCTCTTTCAAGGACTCGCGTTTAGCGTCCTAGTAGTGTCTTATATGTGTTCATTTGTTTAAATTCAAAAGCTTGTCAAACTCACGCTCGTTTTATCCCACGAATGCTTAAAATCGCGCAAATGGTCTCCAAATGAAAAAACAGTGTACTTTTGAAACAAAAGATGCATTTGATCTTTTGTGGACTCGTGTTTAGTGTCCTAGTAGTGTCTTATATCTGTTCATTTGTTTAAATTCAAAACTTGTCAAACTCGCGCTCGTTTTATCCCACGATTGCCTAAAACCTTGTGAATAGACTCTAAATGATAAAATAGTGTACTTTTGAAACAAAAAACGCTTTGGATCCTTTAAGGACTCGGTTTTAGTGTCCTAGTAGTGTCTTATTTGTGTTCATTTGTTTAAATTCAAAACTTGTCAAACTCACGCTCGTTTTATCCCATCATTGCGTAAAACCTTGTGAATAGACTCCAAATGATAAAATAGTGTACTTTTGAAACAAAAAACGCACTGGATCTTTCAAGGACTCGGTTTTAGCGTCCTAGTAGTGTCTTATATGTGTTCATTTGTTTAAATTCAAAAGCTTGTCAAACTCACGGTCGTTTTATCCCAGGAGTGCTTAAAATCGCGCAAATAGACTCGAAATGAAAAAACAGTGTACTTTTGAAACAAAAGATGCATTTGATCTTTTGTGGACTCGTGTTTAGTGTCCTAGTAGTGTCTTATATGTGTTCATTTGGTTAAATTCAAAAGCTTGTCAAACTCACGCTAGTTTTATCCCACGATCGCTTAAAACCTTGTGAATAAACTCCAAATGAAAAAATAGTGTACTTTTGAAACAAAAAAAGCATGTGCTCTTTCAAGGACTCGGTTTTAGTGTCCTAGTAGTGTCTTATATGTGTTCATTTGTTTAAATTAAAAACTTGTCAAACTCACGCTCGTTTTATCCCACGATCGCTTAAAACCTTGTGAATTGACTCCAAATGAAAAAATAGCGTACTTTTGTAACAAAAAAGTGTTTGATCTTTCAAGGACTCGGTTTTAGAGTCCTAGTAGTGTCATATATGTGTTCATTTGTTTAAATTAAAATCTTGTCAAACTCACGCTCGTTTTATCCCACGATTGCGTAAAATCTTGTGAATAGACTCCAAATGATAAAATAGTGTACTTTTGAAACTAAAAACACACTGGATCTTTTAAGGACTCAGTTTTAGCGTCCTAGTAGTGTCTTATATGTGTTCATTTGTTTAAATTCAAAAGCTTGTCAAACTCACGCTCGTTTTATCCCACGAATGCTTAAAATCGCGCAAATGGTCTCCGAATGAAAAAACAGTGTACTTTTGAAACAAAAGATGCATTTGATCTTTTGTGGACTCGTGTTTAGTGTCCTAGTAGTGTCTTATATGTGTTCATTTGTTTAAATTAAAATCTTGTCAAACTCACGCTCGTTTTATCCCACGATTGCGTAAAAGCTTGTGAATAGACTCCAAATGATAAAATAGTGTACTTTTGAAACTAAAAACGCACTGGATGTTTTAAGGACTCGGTTTTAGCGTCCTAGTAGTGTCTTATATGTGTTCATTTGTTTAAATTCAAAAGCTTGTCAAACTCACGCTCGTTTTATCCCACGAATGCTTAAAATCGCGCAAATGGTCTCCAAATGAAAAAACAGTGTACTTTTGAAACAAAAGAAGCATTTGATCTTTTGTGGACTCGTGTTTAGTGTCCTAGTAGTGTCTTATATGTGTTCATTTGTTTAAATTCGAAACTTGTCAAACTCGCGCTCGTTTTATCCCACGATTGCCTAAAACCTTGTGAATAGACTCTAAATGATAAAATAGTGTACTTTTGAAACAAAAAACGCTTCGGATCCTTTAAGGACTCGGTTTTAGCGTCCTAGTAGTGTCTTATATGTGTTCTTTTGTTTAAATTCAAAAGCTTGTCAAACTCACGCTCGTTTTATCCCATGAATGCTAAAAATCGCGCAAATGGACTCCAAATGAAAAAACAGTGTACATTTGAAACAAAAGATGCATTTGATCTTTTGTGGACTCGTGTTTAGTGTCCTAGTAGTGTCTTATATGTGTTCATTTGTTTAAATTCGAAACTTGTCAAACTCGCGCTCGTTTTATCCCACGATTGCCTAAAACCTTGTGAATAGACTCTAAATGATAAAATAGTGTACTTTTGAAACAAAAAACGCTTCGGATCCTTTAAGGACTCGGTTTTAGCGTCCTAGTAGTGTCTTATATGTGTTCTTTTGTTTAAATTCAAAAGCTTGTCAAACTCACGCTCGTTTTATCCCATGAATGCTAAAAATCGCGCAAATGGACTCCAAATGAAAAAACAGTGTACATTTGAAACAAAAGATGCATTTGATCTTTTGTGGACTCGTGTTTAGTGTCCTAGTAGTGTCTTATTTGTGTTCATTTGTTTAAATTCATAACTTGTCAAACTCACGCTCGTTTTATCCCATGATTGCGTAAAAGCTTGTGAAAAGACTCCAAATGATAAAATAGTGTACTTTTGAAACAAAAAACGCACTGGATCTTTTAAGGACTCGGTTTTAGCGTCCTAGTAGTGTCTTATATGTGTTCATTTGTTTAAATTCAAAAGCTTGTCAAACTCACGGTCGTTTTATCCCAGGAATGCTTAAAATCGCGCAAATAGACTCCAATTGAACAAATAGTGTACTTTTGAAACAAAAAATACATTTGATCTTTTGTGGACTGGTGTTTAGCATCCTAGTAGTGTCTTATATTTGTTCATTTGGTTAAATTAAAAAGCTTGTCAAACTCACGCTCGTTTTATCCCAGGAATGCTTAAAATCCCGCAAATGGACTCCAAATGAAAAAAACTGTGTACTTTTGATACAAAAGATGCATTTGATCTTTTGTGGACTCGTGTTTAGTGTCCTAGTAGTGTCTTATATGTGTTCATTTGTTTAAATTCGAAACTTGTCAAACTCGCGCTCGTTTTATCCCACGATTGCCTAAAACCTTGTGAATAGACTCTAAATGATAAAATAGTGTACTTTTGAAACAAAAAACGCTTCGGATCCTTTAAGGACTCGGTTTTAGCGTCCGAGTAGTGTCTTATATGTGTTCATTTCTTTAAATTCAAAAGCTTGTCAAACTCACGCTCGTTTTATCCCAGGAATGCTAAAAATCGCGCAAATGGACTCCAAATGAAAAAACAATGTACATTTGAAACAAAAGATGCATTTGATCTTTTGTGGACTCGTGTTTAGTGTCCTAGTAGTGTCTTATTTGTGTTCATTTGTTTAAATTCATAACTTGTCAAACTCACGCTCGTTTTATCCCATGATTGCGTAAAAGCTTGTGAAAAGACTCCAAATGATAAAATAGTGTACTTTTGAAACAAAAAACGCATTGGATCTTTTAAGGACTCGGTTTTAGCGTCCTAGTAGTGTCTTATATGTGTTCATTTGTTTAAATTCAAAAGCTTGTCAAACTCACGGTCGTTTTATCCCAGGAATGCTTAAAATCGCGCAAATAGACTCCAATTGAACAAATAGTGTACTTTTGAAACAAAAGATACATTTGATCTTTTGTGGACTGGTGTTTAGCATCCTAGTAGTGTCTTATATTTGTTCATTTGGTTAAATTAAAAAGCTTGTCAAACTCACGCTAGTTTTATCCCACGATTGCGTAAAACCTTGTGAATAGACTCCAAATGAAAAAATAGTGTACTTTTGAAACAAAAAAAGCATGTGCTCTTTCAAGGACTCGGTTTTAGTGTCCTAGTAGTGTCTTATATGAGTTCATTTGTTTAAATTAAAAACTTGTCAAACTCACGCTCGTTTTATCCCACGATCGCTTAAAACCTTGTGAATTGACTCCAAATGAAAAAATAGTGTACTTTTGATAGGAGCATATTTATGCACCTTAGTTGAGCTTGTTCTTGTGCATTTATATTGTTTTTCTTAGTTAAAGTAGTCTTTTAAGCTAGTTTTTATGTATTTTCAGGTTTTAAAGGCAAAGTATGCAAAAGGATGCATTTTGGAGCCTTTTGGAGCAAATTAGAGCTTGGAATGAAGATCATATGCTTGGAGCCATGAGGATGGACGAAATTGAAGACTTGAAGATGATGTTTCCTACTTGAGCTAGGTTTCCTAGTTGAAGTAGGAAAATACTTAGAAATATGGAATCCTAGCTAAATTGGGAATCCTAGTTGAAATTGGTTTCCTAGTTGAATTGGGAAACCTAGAAGATTGAAGTTCCCTACTTGAACAAGGTTTCCTACTTGGAGTAGGAAATGTAAACCCCAAATGGCATCAAGTTGCAGCTACAAGGAAGTTTTCCAAGTCCAAGAGGGAAAAGGTTTCCAAGGTGAAGAAGGAGAAGAATTCCAAGTCAAGGAAGGAGAAACAGTGTACTTTTAAGGACTCGGTTTTAGTGTCCTAGTAGTGTCTTATATGTGTTCATTTGTTTAAATTCAAAAGCTTGTCAAACTCACGCTCGTTTTATCCCACGAATGCTTAAAATCGCGCAAATGGTCTCCAAATGAAAAAACAGTGTACGTTTGAAACAAAAGATGCATTTGATCTTTTGTGGACTCGTGTTTAGTGTCCTAGTAGTGTCTTATATGTGTTCATTTGTTTAAATTCAAAACTTGTCAAACTCGCGCTCGTTTTATCCCACGATTGCCTAAAACCTTGTGAATAGACTCTAAATGATAAAATAGTGTACTTTTGAAACAAAAAATGCTTCGGATCCTTTAAGGACTCGGTTTTAGCGTCCTAGTAGTGTCTTATATGTGTTCATTTGTTTAAATTCAAAAGCTTGTCAAACTCACGCTCGTTTTATCCCAGGAATGCTAAAAATCGCGCAAATGGACTCCAAATGAAAAAACAGTGTACATTTGAAACAAAAGATGCATTTGATCTTTTGTGGACTCGTGTTTAGTGTCCTAGTAGTGTCTTATTTGTGTTCATTTGTTTAAATTCAAAACTTGTCAAACTCACGCTCGTTTTATCCCATGATTGCGTAAAAGCTTGTGAATAGACTCCAAATGATAAAATAGTGTACTTTTGAAACAAAAAACGCACTGGATCTTTTAACGACTCGGTTTTAGCGTCCTAGTAGTGTCTTATATGTGTTCATTTGTTTAAATTCAAAAGCCTATCAAACTCACGGTCATTTATCCCAGGAATGCTTAAAATCGCGCAAATAGACTCGAAATGAAAAAACTGTGTACTTTTGAAACAAAAGATGCATTTGATCTTTTGTGGACTCGTGTTTAGTGTCCTAGTAGTGTCTTATATGTGTTCATTTGGTTAAATTCAAAAGCTTGTCAAACTCACGCTAGTTTTATCCCACGATTGCTTAAAACCTTGTGAATAGACTCCAAATGAAAAAATAGAGTACTTTTGAAACAAAAAAAGCATGTGCTCTTTCAAGGACTCGGTTTTAGTGTCCTAGTAGTGTCTTATATGTGTTCATTTGTTTAAATTAAAAACTTGTCAAACTCACGCTCGTTTTATCCCACGATCGCTTAAAACCTTGTGAATTGACTCCAAATGAAAAAATAGCGTACTTTTGTAACAAAAAATCATTTGATCTTTCAAGGACTCGGTTTTAGCGTCCTGGTAGTGTCTTATATGTGTTCATTTGTTTAACTTAAAAACTTGTCAAACTCACGCTCGTTTTATCCCATGATTGCGTAAAAGCTTGTGAATAGACTCCAAATGATAAAATAGTGTACTTTTGAAACAAAAAACGCGCTAGATCTTTTAAGGACTCAGTTTTAGCGTCCTAGTAGTGTCTTATATGTGTTCATTTGTTTAAATTCAAAAGCTTGTCAAACTCACGGTCGTTTTATCCCAGGAATGCTAAATATCGCGCAAATAGACTCGAAATGAAACAACAGTGTACTTTTGAAACAAAAGATGCATTTGACCTTTTGTGGACTGGTGTTAAGCATCCTAGTAGTGTCTTATTTTTGTTCATTTGGTTAAATTCAAAAGCTTGTCAAACTCACGCTTATTTTATCCCAGGAATGCTTAAAACATTGTTTATAGACTCCAAATGAAAAAATAGTGTAATTTTGAAACAAAAGATGCATTTGATCTTTTGTGGAATATTGTTTAGCATCCTAGTAGTGTCTTATATGTGTTCATTTGGTTAAATTCAAAAGATTGTCAAAGTCACGCTCGTTTTATCCCACAAATGCTTAAAATCGCGCAAATAGACTCCAAATGAAAAAATAGTGTACTTTTGAAACAAAAGATGCATTTGACCTTTTGTGGACTGGTGTTTAGCATCCTAGTAGTGTCTTATATGTGATCATTTGGTTAAATTCAAAAGCTTGTCAGACTCACGCTTGTTTTATCCCAGGAATGCTAAAAACATTGTTTATAGACTCCAAATGAAAAAATAATGTACTTTTGAAACAAAAGATGCATTTGACCTTTTGTGGACACTGTTTAGCATCCTAGTAGTGTCATATATGTGTTCATTTGGTTAAATTCAAAAGATTGTCAAAGTCACGCTCGTTTTATCCCACAAATGCTTAAAATCGCGCAAATAGACTTCAAATGAAAAAATAGTGTACTTTTGAAACAAAAGATGCATTTGACCTTTTGTGGACTGGTGTTTAGCATCCTAGTAGTGTCTTATTTTTGTTCATTTGGTTAAATTCAAAAGCTTGTCAAACTCACGCTTATTTTATCCCAGGAATGCTTAAAACATTGTTTATAGACTCCAAATGAAAAAATAGTGTAATTTTGAAACAAAAGATGCATTTGATCTTTTGTGGAATATTGTTTAGCATCCTAGTAGTGTCTTATATGTTTTCATTTCGTTAAATTCAAAAGCTTGTAAAACTCACGCTCGTTTTATCCCACAAATGCTTAGACTCCAAATGAAAAAATAGTGTACTTTTGAAACAAAAGATGCATGTGATCTTTTGTGGACTGGTGTTTAGCATCCTAGTAGTGTCTTATAATTGTTCATTTGGTTAAATTCAAAACCTTGTCAAACTCACGCTCGTTTTATCCCACAAATGCTTAAAATCGTGCAAATAGACTCCAAATGAAAAAATAGTGTACTTTTGAAACAAAAGATGCATTTGATCTTTTGTGGACTACTTTTTAGCATCCTAGTAGTGTCATATATGTGTTCATTTTGTTAAATTCAAAAGCTTGTCAAACTCACGCTCGTTTATCCCACAAATGCTTAAAATCGCGCAAATAGACTTCAAATGAAAAAATAGTGTACTTTTGAAACAAAAGATGCATTTGATCTTTTGTGGACTGGTGTTTAGCATCATAGTAGTGTCTTATATTTGTTCATTTTGTTAAATTCAAAAGCTTGTCAAACTCACGCTCGTTTTATCCCACAAATGATTAAAATCGCGCAAATAGACTCCAAATGAAAAAATAGTGTACTTTTGAAACAAAAGATGCATTTGACCTTTTGTGGACTACTGTTTAGCATCCTAGTAGTGTCTTATCTGTGTTCATTTGGTTAAATTCAAAAGTTTGTCAAAGTCACGCTCGTTTTATCCCAGAAATGCTTAATATCGCGCAAATAGACTCCAAATGAAAAAATAGTGTACTTTTGAAACAAAATATGCATTTGACCTTTTGTGGACTACTGTTTAGCATCCTAGTAGTGTCTTATATGTGTTCATTTGGTTAAATTCAAAACCTTGTCAAACTCACGCTCGTTTTATCCCACAGATGCTTAAAATCGCGCAAATAGACGCCAAATGAAAAAATAGTGTACTTTTGAAACAAAAGATGCATTTGATCTTTTGTGGACTACTGTTTAGCATCCTAGCAGTGTCTTATATGTTTTCATTTGGTTAAATTTAAAAGCTTGTCAAACTCACGCTCGTTTTATCCCACAGATGCTTAAAATCGCGCAAATAGACGCCAAATGAAAAAATAGTGTACTTTTGAAACAAAAGATGCATTTGATCTTTTGTTGACTGGTGTTTAGCATCCTAGTAGTGTCTTATATTTGTTCATTTGGTTAAATTCAAAACCTTTTCAAACTCACGCTCGTTTTATCCCACAAATGCTTAAAATCGCGCAAATAGACTCCAAATGAAAAAATAGTGTACTTTTGAAACAAAAGATGCATTTGATCTTTTGTGGACTACTGTTTAGCATCCTAGTAGTGTCTTATATGTGTTCATTTGGTTAAATTCAAAAGTTTGTCAAAGTCACGCTCGTTTTATCCCAGAAATGCTTAATATCGCGCAAATAGACTCCAAATGAAAAAATAGTGTACTTTTGAAACAAAATATGCATTTGACCTTTTGTGGACTACTGTTTAGCATCCTAGTAGTTTTTTATATGTGTTCATTTGGTTAAATTCAAAACCTTGTCAAACTCACGCTCGTTTTATCCCACAGATGCTTAAAATCGCGCAAATAGACGCCAAATGAAAAAATAGTGTACTTTTGAAACAAAAGATGCATTTGATCTTTTGTGGACTACTGTTTAGCATCCTAGCAGTGTCTTATATGTTTTCATTTGGTTAAATTTAAAAGCTTGTCAAACTCACGCTCGTTTTATCCCACAGATGCTTAAAATCGCGCAAATAGACGCCAAATGAAAAAATAGTGTACTTTTGAAACAAAAGATGCATTTGATCTTTTGTTGACTGGTGTTTAGCATCCTAGTAGTGTCTTATATTTGTTCATTTGGTTAAATTCAAAACCTTTTCAAACTCACGCTCGTTTTATCCCACAAATGCTTAAAATCGCGCAAATAGACTCCAAATGAAAAAATAGTGTACTTTTGATACAAAAGATGCATTTGATCTTTTGTGGACTACTGTTTAGCATCCTAGTAGTGTCTTATATGTGTTCATTTGGTTAAATTCAAAAGCTTGTCAAAGTCACGCTCGTTTTATCCCACAAATGCTTAAAATCGCGCAAATAGACTTCAAATGAAAAAATAGTGTACTTTTGAAACAAAAGATGCATTTGACCTTTGGTGGACTACTGTTTAGCATCCTAGAAGTGTCTTATATGTGTTCATTTGGTTAAATTCAAAACCTTGTCAAACTCACGCTCGTTTTATCCCACAGATGCTTAAAATCGCGCAAATAGACGCCAAATGAAAAAATAGTGTACGTTTGAAACAAAAGATGCATTTGATCTTTTGTGGACTACTGTTTAGCATCCTAGTAGTGTCTTATATGTTTTCATTTGGTTAAATTCAAAAGCTTGTCAAACTCACGCTCGTTTTATCCCACAAATGCTTAAAATCGCGCAAATAGACTCCAAATGAAAAAATAGTGTACTTTTGAAACAAAAGATGCATTTGATCTTTTGTGGACTACTGTTTAGCATCCTAGTAGTGTCTTATATGTGTTCATTTGGTTAAATTCAAAACCTTGTCAAACTCACGCTCGTTTTATCCCACAGATGCTTAAAATCGCGCAAATAGACGCCAAATGAAAAAATAGTGTACTTTTGAAACAAAAGATGCATTTGATCTTTTGTGGACTACTGTTTAGCATCCTAGTAGTGTCTTATATGTTTTCATTTGGTTAAATTCAAAAGCTTGTCAAACTCACGCTCGTTTTATCCCACAAATGCTTAAAATCGTGCAAATAGACTCCAAATGAATAAATAGTGTACTTTTGAAAAAAAAGATGCATTTGATCTTTTGTGGACTACTGTTTAGCATCCTAGTAGTGTCTTATATGTGTTCATTTGGTTAAATTCAAAACCTTGTCAAACTCACGCTCGTTTTATCCCACAGATGCTTAAAATCGCGCAAATAGACGCCAAATGAAAAAATAGTGTACTTTTGAAACAAAAGATGCATTTGATCTTTTGTGGACTACTGTTTAGCATCCTAGTAGTGTCTTATATGTTTTCATTTGGTTAAATTCAAAAGCTTGTCAAACTCACGCTCGTTTTATCCCACAAATGCTTAAAATCGTGCAAATAGACTCCAAATGAAAAAATAGTGTACTTTTGAAACAAAAGATGCATTTGATCTTTTGTGGACTACTCTTTAGCATCCTAGTAGTGTCTTATATGTGTTCATTTTGTTAAATTCAAAAGCTTGTCAAACTCACGCTCGTTTATCCCACAAATGCTTAAAATCGCGCAAATAGACTTCAAATGAAAAAATAGTGTACTTTTGAAACAAAAGATGCATTTGATCTTTTGTGGACTGGTGTTTAGCATCATAGTAGTGTCTTATATTTGTTCATTTGGTTAAATTCAAAAACTTGTCAAACTCACGCTCGTTTTATCCCAGAAACGCTTATAATCGTGCAAATAGACTCCAAATGAAAAAATAGTGTACTTTTGAAACAAAAGATGCATTTGACCTTTTGTGGACTACTGTTTAGCATCCTAGTAGTGTCTTATATGTGTTCATTTGGTTAAATTCAAAACCTTGTCAAACTCACGCTCGTTTTATCCCACAGATGCTTAAAATCGCGCAAATAGACGCGAAATGAAAAAATAGTGTACTTTTGAAACAAAAGATGCATTTGATCTTTTGTGGACTACTGTTTAGCATCCTAGTAGTGTCTTATATGTTTTCATTTGGTTAAATTCAAAAGCTTGTCAAACTCACGCTCGTTTTATCCCACAAATGCTTAAAATCGCGCAAATAGACTCCAAATGAAAAAATAGTGTACTTTTGAAACAAAAGATGCATTTGATCTTTTGTGGACTACTGTTTAGCATCCTAGTAGTGTCTTATATGTGTTCATTTGGTTAAATTCAAAAGTTTGTCAAAGTCACGCTCGTTTTATCCCAGAAATGCTTAATATCGCGCAAATAGACTCCAAATGAAAAAATAGTGTACTTTTGAAACAAAATATGCATTTGACCTTTTGTGGACTACTGTTTAGCATCCTAGTAGTTTTTTATATGTGTTCATTTGGTTAAATTCAAAACCTTGTCAAACTCACGCTCGTTTTATCCCACAGATGCTTAAAATCGCGCAAATAGACGCCAAATGAAAAAATAGTGTACTTTTGAAACAAAAGATGCATTTGATCTTTTGTGGACTACTGTTTAGCATCCTAGCAGTGTCTTATATGTTTTCATTTGGTTAAATTTAAAAGCTTGTCAAACTCACGCTCGTTTTATCCCACAGATGCTTAAAATCGCGCAAATAGACGCCAAATGAAAAAATAGTGTACTTTTGAAACAAAAGATGCATTTGATCTTTTGTTGACTGGTGTTTAGCATCCTAGTAGTGTCTTATATTTGTTCATTTGGTTAAATTCAAAACCTTTTCAAACTCACGCTCGTTTTATCCCACAAATGCTTAAAATCGCGCAAATAGACTCCAAATGAAAAAATAGTGTACTTTTGATACAAAAGATGCATTTGATCTTTTGTGGACTACTGTTTAGCATCCTAGTAGTGTCTTATATGTGTTCATTTGGTTAAATTCAAAAGCTTGTCAAAGTCACGCTCGTTTTATCCCACAAATGCTTAAAATCGCGCAAATAGACTTCAAATGAAAAAATAGTGTACTTTTGAAACAAAAGATGCATTTGACCTTTGGTGGACTACTGTTTAGCATCCTAGTAGTGTCTTATATGTGTTCATTTGGTTAAATTCAAAACCTTGTCAAACTCACGCTCGTTTTATCCCACAGATGCTTAAAATCGCGCAAATAGACGCCAAATGAAAAAATAGTGTACGTTTGAAACAAAAGATGCATTTGATCTTTTGTGGACTACTGTTTAGCATCCTAGTAGTGTCTTATATGTTTTCATTTGGTTAAATTCAAAAGCTTGTCAAACTCACGCTCGTTTTATCCCACAAATGCTTAAAATCGCGCAAATAGACTCCAAATGAAAAAATAGTGTACTTTTGAAACAAAAGATGCATTTGATCTTTTGTGGACTACTGTTTAGCATCCTAGTAGTGTCTTATATGTGTTCATTTGGTTAAATTCAAAACCTTGTCAAACTCACGCTCGTTTTATCCCACAGATGCTTAAAATCGCGCAAATAGACGCCAAATGAAAAAATAGTGTACTTTTGAAACAAAAGATGCATTTGATCTTTTGTGGACTACTGTTTAGCATCCTAGTAGTGTCTTATATGTTTTCATTTGGTTAAATTCAAAAGCTTGTCAAACTCACGCTCGTTTTATCCCACAAATGCTTAAAATCGTGCAAATAGACTCCAAATGAATAAATAGTGTACTTTTGAAAAAAAAGATGCATTTGATCTTTTGTGGACTACTGTTTAGCATCCTAGTAGTGTCTTATATGTGTTCATTTGGTTAAATTCAAAACCTTGTCAAACTCACGCTCGTTTTATCCCACAGATGCTTAAAATCGCGCAAATAGACGCCAAATGAAAAAATAGTGTACTTTTGAAACAAAAGATGCATTTGATCTTTTGTGGACTACTGTTTAGCATCCTAGTAGTGTCTTATATGTTTTCATTTGGTTAAATTCAAAAGCTTGTCAAACTCACGCTCGTTTTATCCCACAAATGCTTAAAATCGTGCAAATAGACTCCAAATGAAAAAATAGTGTACTTTTGAAACAAAAGATGCATTTGATCTTTTGTGGACTACTCTTTAGCATCCTAGTAGTGTCTTATATGTGTTCATTTTGTTAAATTCAAAAGCTTGTCAAACTCACGCTCGTTTATCCCACAAATGCTTAAAATCGCGCAAATAGACTTCAAATGAAAAAATAGTGTACTTTTGAAACAAAAGATGCATTTGATCTTTTGTGGACTGGTGTTTAGCATCATAGTAGTGTCTTATATTTGTTCATTTGGTTAAATTCAAAAACTTGTCAAACTCACGCTCGTTTTATCCCAGAAACGCTTATAATCGTGCAAATAGACTCCAAATGAAAAAATAGTGTACTTTTGAAACAAAAGATGCATTTGACCTTTTGTGGACTACTGTTTAGCATCCTAGTAGTGTCTTATATGTGTTCATTTGGTTAAATTCAAAACCTTGTCAAACTCACGCTCGTTTTATCCCACAGATGCTTAAAATCGCGCAAATAGACGCGAAATGAAAAAATAGTGTACTTTTGAAACAAAAGATGCATTTGATCTTTTGTGGACTACTGTTTAGCATCCTAGTAGTGTCTTATATGTTTTCATTTGGTTAAATTCAAAAGCTTGTCAAACTCACGCTCGTTTTATCCCACAAATGCTTAAAATCGCGCAAATAGACTCCAAATGAAAAAATAGTGTACTTTTGAAACAAAAGATGCATTTGATCTTTTGTGGACTACTGTTTAGCATCCTAGTAGTGTCTTATATGTGTTCATTTGGTTAAATTCAAAAGTTTGTCAAAGTCACGCTCGTTTTATCCCAGAAATGCTTAATATCGCGCAAATAGACTCCAAATGAAAAAATAGTGTACTTTTGAAACAAAATATGCATTTGACCTTTTGTGGACTACTGTTTAGCATCCTAGTAGTTTTTTATATGTGTTCATTTGGTTAAATTCAAAACCTTGTCAAACTCACGCTCGTTTTATCCCACAGATGCTTAAAATCGCGCAAATAGACGCCAAATGAAAAAATAGTGTACTTTTGAAACAAAAGATGCATTTGATCTTTTGTGGACTACTGTTTAGCATCCTAGCAGTGTCTTATATGTTTTCATTTGGTTAAATTTAAAAGCTTGTCAAACTCACGCTCGTTTTATCCCACAGATGCTTAAAATCGCGCAAATAGACGCCAAATGAAAAAATAGTGTACTTTTGAAACAAAAGATGCATTTGATCTTTTGTTGACTGGTGTTTAGCATCCTAGTAGTGTCTTATATTTGTTCATTTGGTTAAATTCAAAACCTTTTCAAACTCACGCTCGTTTTATCCCACAAATGCTTAAAATCGCGCAAATAGACTCCAAATGAAAAAATAGTGTACTTTTGAAACAAAAGATGCATTTGATCTTTTGTGGACTACTGTTTAGCATCCTAGTAGTGTCTTATATGTGTTCATTTGGTTAAATTCAAAAGCTTGTCAAAGTCACGCTCGTTTTATCCCACAAATGCTTAAAATCGCGCAAATAGACTTCAAATGAAAAAATAGTGTACTTTTGAAACAAAAGATGCATTTGACCTTTTGTGGACTACTGTTTAGCATCCTAGTAGTGTCTTATATGTGTTCATTTGGTTAAATTCAAAACCTTGTCAAACTCACGCTCGTTTATCCCACAAATGCTTAAAATCGCGCAAATAGACTTCAAATGAAAAAATAGTGTACTTTTGAAACAAAAGATGCATTTGATCTTTTGTGGACTGGTGTTTAGCATCATAGTAGTGTCTTATATTTGTTCATTTTGTTAAATTCAAAAGCTTGTCAAACTCACGCTCGTTTTATCCCACAAATGATTAAAATCGCGCAAATAGACTCCAAATGAAAAAATAGTGTACTTTTGAAACAAAAGATGCATTTGACCTTTTGTGGACTACTGTTTAGCATCCTAGTAGTGTCTTATCTGTGTTCATTTGGTTAAATTCAAAAGTTTGTCAAAGTCACGCTCGTTTTATCCCAGAAATGCTTAATATCGCGCAAATAGACTCCAAATGAAAAAATAGTGTACTTTTGAAACAAAATATGCATTTGACCTTTTGTGGACTACTGTTTAGCATCCTAGTAGTGTCTTATATGTGTTCATTTGGTTAAATTCAAAACCTTGTCAAACTCACGCTCGTTTTATCCCACAGATGCTTAAAATCGCGCAAATAGACGCCAAATGAAAAAATAGTGTACTTTTGAAACAAAAGATGCATTTGATCTTTTGTGGACTACTGTTTAGCATCCTAGCAGTGTCTTATATGTTTTCATTTGGTTAAATTTAAAAGCTTGTCAAACTCACGCTCGTTTTATCCCACAGATGCTTAAAATCGCGCAAATAGACGCCAAATGAAAAAATAGTGTACTTTTGAAACAAAAGATGCATTTGATCTTTTGTTGACTGGTGTTTAGCATCCTAGTAGTGTCTTATATTTGTTCATTTGGTTAAATTCAAAACCTTTTCAAACTCACGCTCGTTTTATCCCACAAATGCTTAAAATCGCGCAAATAGACTCCAAATGAAAAAATAGTGTACTTTTGAAACAAAAGATGCATTTGATCTTTTGTGGACTACTGTTTAGCATCCTAGTAGTGTCTTATATGTGTTCATTTGGTTAAATTCAAAAGTTTGTCAAAGTCACGCTCGTTTTATCCCAGAAATGCTTAATATCGCGCAAATAGACTCCAAATGAAAAAATAGTGTACTTTTGAAACAAAATATGCATTTGACCTTTTGTGGACTACTGTTTAGCATCCTAGTAGTTTTTTATATGTGTTCATTTGGTTAAATTCAAAACCTTGTCAAACTCACGCTCGTTTTATCCCACAGATGCTTAAAATCGCGCAAATAGACGCCAAATGAAAAAATAGTGTACTTTTGAAACAAAAGATGCATTTGATCTTTTGTGGACTACTGTTTAGCATCCTAGCAGTGTCTTATATGTTTTCATTTGGTTAAATTTAAAAGCTTGTCAAACTCACGCTCGTTTTATCCCACAGATGCTTAAAATCGCGCAAATAGACGCCAAATGAAAAAATAGTGTACTTTTGAAACAAAAGATGCATTTGATCTTTTGTTGACTGGTGTTTAGCATCCTAGTAGTGTCTTATATTTGTTCATTTGGTTAAATTCAAAACCTTTTCAAACTCACGCTCGTTTTATCCCACAAATGCTTAAAATCGCGCAAATAGACTCCAAATGAAAAAATAGTGTACTTTTGAAACAAAAGATGCATTTGATCTTTTGTGGACTACTGTTTAGCATCCTAGTAGTGTCTTATATGTGTTCATTTGGTTAAATTCAAAAGTTTGTCAAAGTCACGCTCGTTTTATCCCAGAAATGCTTAATATCGCGCAAATAGACTCCAAATGAAAAAATAGTGTACTTTTGAAACAAAATATGCATTTGACCTTTTGTGGACTACTGTTTAGCATCCTAGTAGTTTTTTATATGTGTTCATTTGGTTAAATTCAAAACCTTGTCAAACTCACGCTCGTTTTATCCCACAGATGCTTAAAATCGCGCAAATAGACGCCAAATGAAAAAATAGTGTACTTTTGAAACAAAAGATGCATTTGATCTTTTGTGGACTACTGTTTAGCATCCTAGCAGTGTCTTATATGTTTTCATTTGGTTAAATTTAAAAGCTTGTCAAACTCACGCTCGTTTTATCCCACAGATGCTTAAAATCGCGCAAATAGACGCCAAATGAAAAAATAGTGTACTTTTGAAACAAAAGATGCATTTGATCTTTTGTTGACTGGTGTTTAGCATCCTAGTAGTGTCTTATATTTGTTCATTTGGTTAAATTCAAAACCTTTTCAAACTCACGCTCGTTTTATCCCACAAATGCTTAAAATCGCGCAAATAGACTCCAAATGAAAAAATAGTGTACTTTTGATACAAAAGATGCATTTGATCTTTTGTGGACTACTGTTTAGCATCCTAGTAGTGTCTTATATGTGTTCATTTGGTTAAATTCAAAAGCTTGTCAAAGTCACGCTCGTTTTATCCCACAAATGCTTAAAATCGCGCAAATAGACTTCAAATGAAAAAATAGTGTACTTTTGAAACAAAAGATGCATTTGACCTTTGGTGGACTACTGTTTAGCATCCTAGTAGTGTCTTATATGTGTTCATTTGGTTAAATTCAAAACCTTGTCAAACTCACGCTCGTTTTATCCCACAGATGCTTAAAATCGCGCAAATAGACGCCAAATGAAAAAATAGTGTACGTTTGAAACAAAAGATGCATTTGATCTTTTGTGGACTACTGTTTAGCATCCTAGTAGTGTCTTATATGTTTTCATTTGGTTAAATTCAAAAGCTTGTCAAACTCACGCTCGTTTTATCCCACAAATGCTTAAAATCGCGCAAATAGACTCCAAATGAAAAAATAGTGTACTTTTGAAACAAAAGATGCATTTGATCTTTTGTGGACTACTGTTTAGCATCCTAGTAGTGTCTTATATGTGTTCATTTGGTTAAATTCAAAACCTTGTCAAACTCACGCTCGTTTTATCCCACAGATGCTTAAAATCGCGCAAATAGACGCCAAATGAAAAAATAGTGTACTTTTGAAACAAAAGATGCATTTGATCTTTTGTGGACTACTGTTTAGCATCCTAGTAGTGTCTTATATGTTTTCATTTGGTTAAATTCAAAAGCTTGTCAAACTCACGCTCGTTTTATCCCACAAATGCTTAAAATCGTGCAAATAGACTCCAAATGAATAAATAGTGTACTTTTGAAAAAAAAGATGCATTTGATCTTTTGTGGACTACTGTTTAGCATCCTAGTAGTGTCTTATATGTGTTCATTTGGTTAAATTCAAAACCTTGTCAAACTCACGCTCGTTTTATCCCACAGATGCTTAAAATCGCGCAAATAGACGCCAAATGAAAAAATAGTGTACTTTTGAAACAAAAGATGCATTTGATCTTTTGTGGACTACTGTTTAGCATCCTAGTAGTGTCTTATATGTTTTCATTTGGTTAAATTCAAAAGCTTGTCAAACTCACGCTCGTTTTATCCCACAAATGCTTAAAATCGTGCAAATAGACTCCAAATGAAAAAATAGTGTACTTTTGAAACAAAAGATGCATTTGATCTTTTGTGGACTACTCTTTAGCATCCTAGTAGTGTCTTATATGTGTTCATTTTGTTAAATTCAAAAGCTTGTCAAACTCACGCTCGTTTATCCCACAAATGCTTAAAATCGCGCAAATAGACTTCAAATGAAAAAATAGTGTACTTTTGAAACAAAAGATGCATTTGATCTTTTGTGGACTGGTGTTTAGCATCATAGTAGTGTCTTATATTTGTTCATTTGGTTAAATTCAAAAACTTGTCAAACTCACGCTCGTTTTATCCCAGAAACGCTTATAATCGTGCAAATAGACTCCAAATGAAAAAATAGTGTACTTTTGAAACAAAAGATGCATTTGACCTTTTGTGGACTACTGTTTAGCATCCTAGTAGTGTCTTATATGTGTTCATTTGGTTAAATTCAAAACCTTGTCAAACTCACGCTCGTTTTATCCCACAGATGCTTAAAATCGCGCAAATAGACGCGAAATGAAAAAATAGTGTACTTTTGAAACAAAAGATGCATTTGATCTTTTGTGGACTACTGTTTAGCATCCTAGTAGTGTCTTATATGTTTTCATTTGGTTAAATTCAAAAGCTTGTCAAACTCACGCTCGTTTTATCCCACAAATGCTTAAAATCGCGCAAATAGACTCCAAATGAAAAAATAGTGTACTTTTGAAACAAAAGATGCATTTGATCTTTTGTGGACTACTGTTTAGCATCCTAGTAGTGTCTTATATGTGTTCATTTGGTTAAATTCAAAAGTTTGTCAAAGTCACGCTCGTTTTATCCCAGAAATGCTTAATATCGCGCAAATAGACTCCAAATGAAAAAATAGTGTACTTTTGAAACAAAATATGCATTTGACCTTTTGTGGACTACTGTTTAGCATCCTAGTAGTTTTTTATATGTGTTCATTTGGTTAAATTCAAAACCTTGTCAAACTCACGCTCGTTTTATCCCACAGATGCTTAAAATCGCGCAAATAGACGCCAAATGAAAAAATAGTGTACTTTTGAAACAAAAGATGCATTTGATCTTTTGTGGACTACTGTTTAGCATCCTAGCAGTGTCTTATATGTTTTCATTTGGTTAAATTTAAAAGCTTGTCAAACTCACGCTCGTTTTATCCCACAGATGCTTAAAATCGCGCAAATAGACGCCAAATGAAAAAATAGTGTACTTTTGAAACAAAAGATGCATTTGATCTTTTGTTGACTGGTGTTTAGCATCCTAGTAGTGTCTTATATTTGTTCATTTGGTTAAATTCAAAACCTTTTCAAACTCACGCTCGTTTTATCCCACAAATGCTTAAAATCGCGCAAATAGACTCCAAATGAAAAAATAGTGTACTTTTGAAACAAAAGATGCATTTGATCTTTTGTGGACTACTGTTTAGCATCCTAGTAGTGTCTTATATGTGTTCATTTGGTTAAATTCAAAAGCTTGTCAAAGTCACGCTCGTTTTATCCCACAAATGCTTAAAATCGCGCAAATAGACTTCAAATGAAAAAATAGTGTACTTTTGAAACAAAAGATGCATTTGACCTTTTGTGGACTACTGTTTAGCATCCTAGTAGTGTCTTATATGTGTTCATTTGGTTAAATTCAAAACCTTGTCAAACTCACGCTCGTTTTATCCCACAGATGCTTAAAATCGCGCAAATAGACGCCAAATGAAAAAATAGTGTACTTTTGAAACAAAAGATGCATTTGATCTTTTGTGGACTACTGTTTAGCATCCTAGCAGTGTCTTATATGTTTTCATTTGGTTAAATTTAAAAGCTTGTCAAACTCACGCTCGTTTTATCCCACAGATGCTTAAAATCGCGCAAATAGACGCCAAATGAAAAAATAGTGTACTTTTGAAACAAAAGATGCATTTGATCTTTTGTTGACTGGTGTTTAGCATCCTAGTAGTGTCTTATATTTGTTCATTTGGTTAAATTCAAAACCTTTTCAAACTCACGCTCGTTTTATCCCACAAATGCTTAAAATCGCGCAAATAGACTCCAAATGAAAAAATAGTGTACTTTTGAAACAAAAGATGCATTTGATCTTTTGTGGACTACTGTTTAGCATCCTAGTAGTGTCTTATATGTGTTCATTTGGTTAAATTCAAAAGCTTGTCAAAGTCACGCTCGTTTTATCCCACAAATGCTTAAAATCGCGCAAATAGACTTCAAATGAAAAAATAGTGTACTTTTGAAACAAAAGATGCATTTGACCTTTTGTGGACTACTGTTTAGCATCCTAGTAGTGTCTTATATGTGTTCATTTGGTTAAATTCAAAACCTTGTCAAACTCACGCTCGTTTTATCCCACAGATGCTTAAAATCGCGCAAATAGACGCCAAATGAAAAAATAGTGTACGTTTGAAACAAAAGATGCATTTGATCTTTTGTGGACTACTGTTTAGCATCCTAGTAGTGTCTTATATGTTTTCATTTGGTTAAATTCAAAAGCTTGTCAAACTCACGCTCGTTTTATCCCACAAATGCTTAAAATCGCGCAAATAGACTCCAAATGAAAAAATAGTGTACTTTTGAAACAAAAGATGCATTTGATCTTTTGTGGACTACTGTTTAGCATCCTAGTAGTGTCTTATATGTGTTCATTTGGTTAAATTCAAAACCTTGTCAAACTCACGCTCGTTTTATCCCACAGATGCTTAAAATCGCGCAAATAGACGCCAAATGAAAAAATAGTGTACTTTTGAAACAAAAGATGCATTTGATCTTTTGTGGACTACTGTTTAGCATCCTAGTAGTGTCTTATATGTTTTCATTTGGTTAAATTCAAAAGCTTGTCAAACTCACGCTCGTTTTATCCCACAAATGCTTAAAATCGTGCAAATAGACTCCAAATGAAAAAATAGTGTACTTTTGAAACAAAAGATGCATTTGATCTTTTGTGGACTACTTTTTAGCATCCTAGTAGTGTCTTATATGTGTTCATTTTGTTAAATTCAAAAGCTTGTCAAACTCACGCTCGTTTATCCCACAAATGCTTAAAATCGCGCAAATAGACTTCAAATGAAAAAATAGTGTACTTTTGAAACAAAAGATGCATTTGATCTTTTGTGGACTGGTGTTTAGCATCATAGTAGTGTCTTATATTTGTTCATTTGGTTAAATTCAAAAACTTGTCAAACTCACGCTCGTTTTATCCCAGAAACGCTTATAATCGTGCAAATAGACTCCAAATGAAAAAATAGTGTACTTTTGAAACAAAAGATGCATTTGACCTTTTGTGGACTACTGTTTAGCATCCTAGTAGTGTCTTATATGTGTTCATTTGGTTAAATTCAAAACCTTGTCAAACTCACGCTCGTTTTATCCCACAGATGCTTAAAATCGCGCAAATAGACGCGAAATGAAAAAATAGTGTACTTTTGAAACAAAAGATGCATTTGATCTTTTGTGGACTACTGTTTAGCATCCTAGTAGTGTCTTATATGTTTTCATTTGGTTAAATTCAAAAGCTTGTCAAACTCACGCTCGTTTTATCCCACAGATGCTTAAAATCGCGCAAATAGACGCCAAATGAAAAAATAGTGTACTTTTGAAACAAAAGATGCATTTGATCTTTTGTTGACTGGTGTTTAGCATCCTAGTAGTGTCTTATATTTGTTCATTTGGTTAAATTCAAAACCTTTTCAAACTCACGCTCGTTTTATCCCACAAATGCTTAAAATCGCGCAAATAGACTCCAAATGAAAAAATAGTGTACTTTTGAAACAAAAGATGCATTTGATCTTTTGTGGACTACTGTTTAGCATCCTAGTAGTGTCTTATATGTGTTCATTTGGTTAAATTCAAAAGCTTGTCAAAGTCACGCTCGTTTTATCCCACAAATGCTTAAAATCGCGCAAATAGACTTCAAATGAAAAAATAGTGTACTTTTGAAACAAAAGATGCATTTGACCTTTTGTGGACTACTGTTTAGCATCCTAGTAGTGTCTTATATGTGTTCATTTGGTTAAATTCAAAACCTTGTCAAACTCACGCTCGTTTTATCCCACAGATGCTTAAAATCGCGCTAATAGACGCCAAATGAAAAAATAGTGTACGTTTGAAACAAAAGATGCATTTGATCTTTTGTGGACTACTGTTTAGCATCCTAGTAGTGTCTTATATGTTTTCATTTGGTTAAATTCAAAAGCTTGTCAAACTCACGCTCGTTTTATCCCACAAATGCTTAAAATCGCGCAAATAGACTCCAAATGAAAAAATAGTGTACTTTTGAAACAAAAGATGCATTTGACCTTTTGTGGACTACTGTTTAGCATCCTAGTAGTGTCTTATATGTGTTCATTTGGTTAAATTCAAAACCTTGTCAAACTCACGCTCGTTTTATCCCACAGATGCTTAAAATCGCGCAAATAGACGCCAAATGAAAAAATAGTGTACTTTTGAAACAAAAGATGCATTTGATCTTTTGTGGATTACTGTTTAGCATCCTAGTAGTGTCTTATAATTGTTCAATTGGTTAAATTCAAAACCTTGTCAAACTCACGCTCGTTTTATCCCACAAATGCTTAAAATCGTGCAAATAGACTCCAAATGAAAAAATAGTGTACTTTTGAAACAAAAGATGCATTTGATCTTTTGTGGACTACTTTTTAGCATCCTAGTAGTGTCTTATATGTGTTCATTTTGTTAAATTCAAAAGCTTGTCAAACTCACGCTCGTTTATCCCACAAATGCTTAAAATCGCGCAAATAGACTTCAAATGAAAAAATAGTATACTTTTGAAACAAAAGATGCATTTGATCTTTTGTGGACTGGTGTTTAGCATCATAGTAGTGTCTTATATTTGTTCATTTGGTTAAATTCAAAAACTTGTCAAACTCACGCTCGTTTTATCCCACAAATGCTTATAATCGTGCAAATAGACTCCAAATGAAAAAATAGTGTACTTTTGAAACAAAAGATGCATTTGACCTTTTGTGGACTACTGTTTAGCATCCTAGTAGTGTCTTATATGTGTTCATTTGGTTAAATTCAAAAGCTTGTCAAAGTCACGCTCGTTTTATCCCACAAATGCTTAAAATCGCGCAAATAGACTTCAAATGAAAAAATAGTGTACTTTTGAAACAAAAGATGCATTTGACCTTTTGTGGACTACTGTTTAGCATCCTAGTAGTGTCTTATATGTGTTCATTTGGTTAAATTCAAAACCTTGTCAAACTCACGCTCGTTTTATCCCACAGATGCTTAAAATCGCGCAAATAGACGCCAAATGAAAAAATAGTGTGCGTTTGAAACAAAAGATGCATTTGATCTTTTGTGGACTACTGTTTAGCATCCTAGTAGTGTCTTATATGTTTTCATTTGGTTAAATTCAAAAGCTTGTCAAACTCACGCTCGTTTTATCCCACAAATGCTTAAAATCGCGCAAATAGACTCCAAATGAAAAAATAGTGTACTTTTGAAACAAAAGATGCATTTGATCTTTTGTGGACTACTGTTTAGCATCCTAGTAGTGTCTTATATGTGTTCATTTGGTTAAATTCAAAACCTTGTCAAACTCACGCTCGTTTTATCCCACAGATGCTTAAAATCGCGCAAATAGACGCCAAATGAAAAAATAGTGTACTTTTGAAACAAAAGATGCATTTGACCTTTTGTGGACTACTGTTTAGCATCCTAGTAGTGTCTTATATGTGTTCATTTGGTTAAATTCAAAACCTTGTCAAACTCACGCTCGTTTTATCCCACAGATGCTTAAAATCGCGCAAATAGACGCCAAATGAAAAAATAGTGTACTTTTGAAACAAAAGATGCATTTGATCTTTTGTGGATTACTGTTTAGCATCCTAGTAGTGTCTTATAATTGTTCAATTGGTTAAATTCAAAACCTTGTCAAACTCACGCTCGTTTTATCCCACAAATGCTTAAAATCGTGCAAATAGACTCCAAATGAAAAAATAGTGTACTTTTGAAACAAAAGATGCATTTGATCTTTTGTGGACTACTTTTTAGCATCCTAGTAGTGTCTTATATGTGTTCATTTTGTTAAATTCAAAAGCTTGTCAAACTCACGCTCGTTTATCCCACAAATGCTTAAAATCGCGCAAATAGACTTCAAATGAAAAAATAGTATACTTTTGAAACAAAAGATGCATTTGATCTTTTGTGGACTGGTGTTTAGCATCATAGTAGTGTCTTATATTTGTTCATTTGGTTAAATTCAAAAACTTGTCAAACTCACGCTCGTTTTATCCCACAAATGCTTATAATCGTGCAAATAGACTCCAAATGAAAAAATAGTGTACTTTTGAAACAAAAGATGCATTTGACCTTTTGTGGACTACTGTTTAGCATCCTAGTAGTGTCTTATATGTGTTCATTTGGTTAAATTCAAAACCTTGTCAAACTCACGCTCGTTTTATCCCACAGATGCTTAAAATCGCGCAAATAGACGCGAAATGAAAAAATAGTGTACTTTTGAAACAAAAGATGCATTTGATCTTTTGTGGACAACTGTTTAGCATCCTAGTAGTGTCTTATATGTTTTCATTTGGTTAAATTCAAAAGCTTGTCAAACTCACGCTCGTTTTATCCCACAAATGCTTAAAATCGCGCAAATAGACTCCAAATGAAAAAATAGTGTACTTTTGAAACAAAAGATGCATTTGACCTTTTGTGGACTACTGTTTAGCATCCTAGTAGTGTCTTATATGTGTTCATTTGGTTAAATTCAAAACCTTGTCAAACTCACGCTCGTTTTATCCCACAGATGCTTAAAATCGCGCAAATAGACGCCAAATGAAAAAATAGTGTACTTTTGAAACAAAAGATGCATTTGATCTTTTGTGGATTACTGTTTAGCATCCTAGTAGTGTCTTATAATTGTTCAATTGGTTAAATTCAAAACCTTGTCAAACTCACGCTCGTTTTATCCCACAAATGCTTAAAATCGTGCAAATAGACTCCAAATGAAAAAATAGTGTACTTTTGAAACAAAAGATGCATTTGATCTTTTGTGGACTACTTTTTAGCATCCTAGTAGTGTCTTATATGTGTTCATTTTGTTAAATTCAAAAGCTTGTCAAACTCACGCTCGTTTATCCCACAAATGCTTAAAATCGCGCAAATAGACTTCAAATGAAAAAATAGTATACTTTTGAAACAAAAGATGCATTTGATCTTTTGTGGACTGGTGTTTAGCATCATAGTAGTGTCTTATATTTGTTCATTTGGTTAAATTCAAAAACTTGTCAAACTCACGCTCGTTTTATCCCACAAATGCTTATAATCGTGCAAATAGACTCCAAATGAAAAAATAGTGTACTTTTGAAACAAAAGATGCATTTGACCTTTTGTGGACTACTGTTTAGCATCCTAGTAGTGTCTTATATGTGTTCATTTGGTTAAATTCAAAACCTTGTCAAACTCACGCTCGTTTTATCCCACAGATGCTTAAAATCGCGCAAATAGACGCCAAATGAAAAAATAGTGTGCGTTTGAAACAAAAGATGCATTTGATCTTTTGTGGACTACTGTTTAGCATCCTAGTAGTGTCTTATATGTTTTCATTTGGTTAAATTCAAAAGCTTGTCAAACTCACGCTCGTTTTATCCCACAAATGCTTAAAATCGCGCAAATAGACTCCAAATGAAAAAATAGTGTACTTTTGAAACAAAAGATGCATTTGATCTTTTGTGGACTACTGTTTAGCATCCTAGTAGTGTCTTATATGTGTTCATTTGGTTAAATTCAAAACCTTGTCAAACTCACGCTCGTTTTATCCCACAGATGCTTAAAATCGCGCAAATAGACGCCAAATGAAAAAATAGTGTACTTTTGAAACAAAAGATGCATTTGATCTTTTGTGGACTACTGTTTAGCATCCTAGTAGTGTCTTATATGTTTTCATTTGGTTAAATTCAAAAGCTTGTCAAACTCACGCTCGTTTTATCCCACAAATGCTTAAAATCGTGCAAATAGACTCCAAATGAATAAATAGTGTACTTTTGAAACAAAAGATGCATTTGATCTTTTGTGGACTACTGTTTAGCATCCTAGTAGTGTCTTATAATTGTTCATTTGGTTAAATTCAAAACCTTGTCAAACTCACGCTCGTTTTATCCCACAAATGCTTAAAATCGTGCAAATAGACTCCAAATGAAAAAATAGTGTACTTTTGAAACAAAAGATGCATTTGATCTTTTGTGGACTACTTTTTAGCATCCTAGTAGTGTCTTATATGTGTTCATTTTGTTAAATTCAAAAGCTTGTCAAACTCACGCTCGTTTATCCCACAAATGCTTAAAATCGCGCAAATAGACTTCAAATGAAAAAATAGTGTACTTTTGAAACAAAAGATGCATTTGATCTTTTGTGGACTGGTGTTTAGCATCATAGTAGTGTCTTATATTTGTTCATTTGGTTAAATTCAAAAACTTGTCAAACTCACGCTCGTTTTATCCCAGAAACGCTTATAATCGTGCAAATAGACTCCAAATGAAAAAATAGTGTACTTTTGAAACAAAAGATGCATTTGACCTTTTGTGGACTACTGTTTAGCATCCTAGTAGTGTCTTATATGTGTTCATTTGGTTAAATTCAAAACCTTGTCAAACTCACGCTCGTTTTATCCCACAGATGCTTAAAATCGCGCAAATAGACGCGAAATGAAAAAATAGTGTACTTTTGAAACAAAAGATGCATTTGATCTTTTGTGGACTACTGTTTAGCATCCTAGTAGTGTCTTATATGTGTTCATTTGGTTAAATTCAAAACCTTGTCAAACTCACGCTCGTTTTATCCCACAGATGCTTAAAATCGCGCAAATAGACGCCAAATGAAAAAATAGTGTACTTTTGAAACAAAAGATGCATTTGATCTTTTGTGGACTACTGTTTAGCATCCTAGTAGTGTCTTATATGTTTTCATTTGGTTAAATTCAAAAGCTTGTCAAACTCACGCTCGTTTTATCCCACAAATGCTTAAAATCGTGCAAATAGACTCCAAATGAATAAATAGTGTACTTTTGAAACAAAAGATGCATTTGATCTTTTGTGGACTACTGTTTAGCATCCTAGTAGTGTCTTATAATTGTTCATTTGGTTAAATTCAAAACCTTGTCAAACTCACGCTCGTTTTATCCCACAAATGCTTAAAATCGTGCAAATAGACTCCAAATGAAAAAATAGTGTACTTTTGAAACAAAAGATGCATTTGATCTTTTGTGGACTACTTTTTAGCATCCTAGTAGTGTCTTATATG
Organism: Crataegus laevigata; assembly: GCA_963580275.1. Taxonomy (NCBI): domain Eukaryota; kingdom Viridiplantae; phylum Streptophyta; class Magnoliopsida; order Rosales; family Rosaceae; genus Crataegus; species Crataegus laevigata. Next base: position 23,708,420 of record OY756945.1, read on the forward strand.
TGTTCATTTTGTTAAATTCAAAAGCTTGTCAAACTCACGCTCGTTTATCCCACAAATGCTTAAAATCGCGCAAATAGACTTCAAATGAAAAAATAGTGTACTTTTGAAACAAAAGATGCATTTGATCTTTTGTGGACTGGTGTTTAGCATCATAGTAGTGTCTTATATTTGTTCATTTGGTTAAATTCAAAAACTTGTCAAACTCACGCTCGTTTTATCCCAGAAACGCTTATAATCGTGCAAATAGACTCCAAATGAAAAAATAGTGTACTTTTGAAACAAAAGATGCATTTGACCTTTTGTGGACTACTGTTTAGCATCCTAGTAGTGTCTTATATGTGTTCATTTGGTTAAATTCAAAACCTTGTCAAACTCACGCTCGTTTTATCCCACAGATGCTTAAAATCGCGCAAATAGACGCGAAATGAAAAAATAGTGTACTTTTGAAACAAAAGATGCATTTGATCTTTTGTGGACTACTGTTTAGCATCCTAGTAGTGTCTTATATGTTTTCATTTGGTTAAATTCAAAAGCTTGTCAAACTCACGCTCGTTTTATCCCACAGATGCTTAAAATCGCGCAAATAGACGCCAAATGAAAAAATAGTGTACTTTTGAAACAAAAGATGCATTTGATCTTTTGTTGACTGGTGTTTAGCATCCTAGTAGTGTCTTATATTTGTTCATTTGGTTAAATTCAAAACCTTTTCAAACTCACGCTCGTTTTATCCCACAAATGCTTAAAATCGCGCAAATAGACTCCAAATGAAAAAATAGTGTACTTTTGAAACAAAAGATGCATTTGATCTTTTGTGGACTACTGTTTAGCATCCTAGTAGTGTCTTATATGTGTTCATTTGGTTAAATTCAAAAGCTTGTCAAAGTCACGCTCGTTTTATCCCACAAATGCTTAAAATCGCGCAAATAGACTTCAAATGAAAAAATAGTGTACTTTTGAAACAAAAGATGCATTTGACCTTTTGTGGACTACTGTTTAGCATCCTAGTAGTGTCTTATATGTGTTCATTTGGTTAAATTCAAAACCTTGTCAAACTCACGCTCGTTTTATCCCACAGATGCTTAAAATCGCGCTAATAGACGCCAAATGAAAAAATAGTGTACGTTTGAAACAAAAGATGCATTTGATCTTTTGTGGACTACTGTTTAGCATCCTAGTAGTGTCTTATATGTTTTCATTTGGTTAAATTCAAAAGCTTGTCAAACTCACGCTCGTTTTATCCCACAAATGCTTAAAATCGCGCAAATAGACTCCAAATGAAAAAATAGTGTACTTTTGAAACAAAAGATGCATTTGACCTTTTGTGGACTACTGTTTAGCATCCTAGTAGTGTCTTATATGTGTTCATTTGGTTAAATTCAAAACCTTGTCAAACTCACGCTCGTTTTATCCCACAGATGCTTAAAATCGCGCAAATAGACGCCAAATGAAAAAATAGTGTACTTTTGAAACAAAAGATGCATTTGATCTTTTGTGGATTACTGTTTAGCATCCTAGTAGTGTCTTATAATTGTTCAATTGGTTAAATTCAAAACCTTGTCAAACTCACGCTCGTTTTATCCCACAAATGCTTAAAATCGTGCAAATAGACTCCAAATGAAAAAATAGTGTACTTTTGAAACAAAAGATGCATTTGATCTTTTGTGGACTACTTTTTAGCATCCTAGTAGTGTCTTATATGTGTTCATTTTGTTAAATTCAAAAGCTTGTCAAACTCACGCTCGTTTATCCCACAAATGCTTAAAATCGCGCAAATAGACTTCAAATGAAAAAATAGTATACTTTTGAAACAAAAGATGCATTTGATCTTTTGTGGACTGGTGTTTAGCATCATAGTAGTGTCTTATATTTGTTCATTTGGTTAAATTCAAAAACTTGTCAAACTCACGCTCGTTTTATCCCACAAATGCTTATAATCGTGCAAATAGACTCCAAATGAAAAAATAGTGTACTTTTGAAACAAAAGATGCATTTGACCTTTTGTGGACTACTGTTTAGCATCCTAGTAGTGTCTTATATGTGTTCATTTGGTTAAATTCAAAACCTTGTCAAACTCACGCTCGTTTTATCCCACAGATGCTTAAAATCGCGCAAATAGACGCGAAATGAAAAAATAGTGTACTTTTGAAACAAAAGATGCATTTGATCTTTTGTGGACAACTGTTTAGCATCCTAGTAGTGTCTTATATGTTTTCATTTGGTTAAATTCAAAAGCTTGTCAAACTCACGCTCGTTTTATCCCACAGATGCTTAAAATCGCGCAAATAGACGCCAAATGAAAAAATAGTGTACTTTTGAAACAAAAGATGCATTTGATCTTTTGTTGACTGGTGTTTAGCATCCTAGTAGTGTCTTATATTTGTTCATTTGGTTAAATTCAAAACCTTTTCAAACTCACGCTCGTTTTATCCCACAAATGCTTAAAATCGCGCAAATAGACTCCAAATGAAAAAATAGTGTACTTTTGAAACAAAAGATGCATTTGATATTTTGTGGACTACTGTTTAGCATCCTAGTAGTGTCTTATATGTGTTCATTTGGTTAAATTCAAAAGCTTGTCAAAGTCACGCTCGTTTTATCCCACAAATGCTTAAAATCGCGCAAATAGACTTCAAATGAAAAAATAGTGTACTTTTGAAACAAAAGATGCATTTGACCTTTTGTGGACTACTGTTTAGCATCCTAGTAGTGTCTTATATGTTTTCATTTGGTTAAATTCAAAAGCTTGTCAAACTCACGCTCGTTTTATCCCACAGATGCTTAAAATCGCGCAAATAGACGCCAAATGAAAAAATAGTGTACTTTTGAAACAAAAGATGCATTTGATCTTTTGTTGACTGGTGTTTAGCATCCTAGTAGTGTCTTATATTTGTTCATTTGGTTAAATTCAAAACCTTTTCAAACTCACGCTCGTTTTATCCCACAAATGCTTAAAATCGCGCAAATAGACTCCAAATGAAAAAATAGTGTACTTTTGAAACAAAAGATGCATTTGATCTTTTGTGGACTACTGTTTAGCATCCTAGTAGTGTCTTATATTTGTTCATTTGGTTAAATTCAAAAGCTTGTCAAAGTCACGCTCGTTTTATCCCACAAATGCTTAAAATCGCGCAAATAGACTTCAAATGAAAAAATAGTGTACTTTTGAAACAAAAGATGCATTTGACCTTTTGTGGACTACTGTTTAGCATCCTAGTAGTGTCTTATATGTGTTCATTTGGTTAAATTCAAAACCTTGTCAAACTCACGCTCGTTTTATCCCACAGATGCTTAAAATCGCGCTAATAGACGCCAAATGAAAAAATAGTGTACGTTTGAAACAAAAGATGCATTTGATCTTTTGTGGACTACTGTTTAGCATCCTAGTAGTGTCTTATATGTTTTCATTTGGTTAAATTCAAAAGCTTGTCAAACTCACGCTCGTTTTATCCCACAAATGCTTAAAATCGCGCAAATAGACTCCAAATGAAAAAATAGTGTACTTTTGAAACAAAAGATGCATTTGACCTTTTGTGGACTACTGTTTAGCATCCTAGTAGTGTCTTATATGTGTTCATTTGGTTAAATTCAAAACCTTGTCAAACTCACGCTCGTTTTATCCCACAGATGCTTAAAATCGCGCAAATAGACGCCAAATGAAAAAATAGTGTACTTTTGAAACAAAAGATGCATTTGATCTTTTGTGGATTACTGTTTAGCATCCTAGTAGTGTCTTATAATTGTTCATTTGGTTAAATTCAAAACCTTGTCAAACTCACGCTCGTTTTATCCCACAAATGCTTAAAATCGTGCAAATAGACTCCAAATGAAAAAATAGTGTACTTTTGAAACAAAAGATGCATTTGATCTTTTGTGGACTACTTTTTAGCATCCTAGTAGTGTCTTATATGTTTTCATTTTGTTAAATTCAAAAGCTTGTCAAACTCACGCTCGTTTATCCCACAAATGCTTAAAATCGCGCAAATAGACTTCAAATGAAAAAATAGTATACTTTTGAAACAAAAGATGCATTTGATCTTTTGTGGACTGGTGTTTAGCATCATAGTAGTGTCTTATATTTGTTCATTTGGTTAAATTCAAAAACTTGTCAAACTCACGCTCGTTTTATCCCACAAATGCTTATAATCGTGCAAATAGACTCCAAATGAAAAAATAGTGTACTTTTGAAACAAAAGATGCATTTGACCTTTTGTGGACTACTGTTTAGCATCCTAGTAGTGTCTTATATGTGTTCATTTGGTTAAATTCAAAACCTTGTCAAACTCACGCTCGTTTTATCCCACAGATGCTTAAAATCGCGCAAATAGACGCGAAATGAAAAAATAGTGTACTTTTGAAACAAAAGATGCATTTGATCTTTTGTGGACTACTGTTTAGCATCCTAGTAGTGTCTTATATGTTTTCATTTGGTTAAATTCAAAAGCTTGTCAAACTCACGCTCGTTTTATCCCACAGATGCTTAAAATCGCGCAAATAGACGCCAAATGAAAAAATAGTGTACTTTTGAAACAAAAGATGCATTTGATCTTTTGTTGACTGGTGTTTAGCATCCTAGTAGTGTCTTATATTTGTTCATTTGGTTAAATTCAAAACCTTTTCAAACTCACGCTCGTTTTATCCCACAAATGCTTAAAATCGCGCAAATAGACTCCAAATGAAAAAATAGTGTACTTTTGAAACAAAAGATGCATTTGATATTTTGTGGACTACTGTTTAGCATCCTAGTAGTGTCTTATATGTGTTCATTTGGTTAAATTCAAAAGCTTGTCAAAGTCACGCTCGTTTTATCCCACAAATGCTTAAAATCGCGCAAATAGACTTCAAATGAAAAAATAGTGTACTTTTGAAACAAAAGATGCATTTGACCTTTTGTGGACTACTGTTTAGCATCCTAGTAGTGTCTTATATGTGTTCATTTGGTTAAATTCAAAACCTTGTCAAACTCACGCTCGTTTTATCCCACAGATGCTTAAAATCGCGCAAATAGACGCCAAATGAAAAAATAGTGTACTTTTGAAACAAAAGATGCATTTGATCTTTTGTGGACTACTGTTTAGCATCCTAGTAGTGTCTTATATTTGTTCATTTGGTTAAATTCAAAACCTTGTCAAACTCACGCTCGTTTTATCCCACAGATGCTTAAAATCGCGCAAATAGACTCCAAATGAAAAAATAGTGCACTTTTGAAACAAAAGATGCATTTGATCTTTTGTTGACTACTGTTTAGCATCCTAGTAGTGTCTTATATGTGTTCATTTTGTTAAATTCAAAAGCTTGGAAAACTCACGCTCGTTTTATCCCACAAATGCTTAAAATCGCGCAAATAGATTCCAAATGAAAAAATAATGTACTTTTGAAACAAAAGATGCATTTGATCTTTTGTGGACTACTGTTTAGCATCCTAGTAGTGTCTTATATGTGTTCATTTGGTTAAATTCAAAAGCTTGTCAAAGTCACGCTCGTTTTATCCCACAAGTGCTTAAAATTGCGCAAATAGACTTCAAATCAAAAAATAGTGTACTTTTGAAACAAAAAATGCATTTGACATTTTGTGGACTGGTGTTTAGCATCCTAGTAGTGTCTTATTTTTGTTCATTTGGTTAAATTCAAAAGCTTGTCAAACTCACGCTCGTTTTATCCCACAAATGCTTAAAATCGCGCAAATAGACGCCAAATGAAAAAATAGTGTACTTTTGAAACAAAAGATGCATTTGATCTTTTGTGGACTACTGTTTAGCATCCTAGTAGTGTCTTATATGTGTTCATTTGGTTAAATTCAAAAGCTTGTCAAAGTCACGCTCGTTTTATCCCACAAGTGCTTAAAATCGCGCAAATAGACTTCAAATCAAAAAATAGTGTACTTTTGAAACAAAAGATGCATTTGATCTTTTGTTGACTGGTGTTTAGCATGCTAGTAGTGTCTTATATTTGTTCATTTGGTTAAATTCAAAACCTTGTCAAACTCACGCTCGTTTTATCCCACAAATGCTTAAAATCGCGCAAATAGACTTCAAATGAAAAAATAGTGTACTTTTGAAACAAAAGATGCATTTGACCTTTTGTGGACTGGTGTTTAGCATCCTAGTAGTGTCTTATTTTTGTTCATTTGGTTAAATTCAAAAGCTTGTCAAACTCACGCTTATTTTATCCCAGGAATGCTTAAAACATTGTTTATAGACTCCGAATGAAAAAATAGTGTACTTTTGAAACAAAAGATGCATTTGATCTTTTGTGGACTACTGTTTAGCATCCTAGTAGTGTCTTATATGTGTTCATTTGGTTAAATTCAAAAGCTTGTCAAAGTCACGCTCGTTTTATCCCACAAGTGCTTAAAATTGCGCAAATAGACTTCAAATCAAAAAATAGTGTACTTTTGAAACAAAAAATGCATTTGACATTTTGTGGACTGGTGTTTAGCATCCTAGTAGTGTCTTATTTTTGTTCATTTGGTTAAATTCAAAAGCTTGTCAAACTCACGCTCGTTTTATCCCACAAATGCTTAAAATCGCGCAAATAGACTTCAAATGAAAAAATAGTGTACTTTTGAAACAAAAGATGCATTTGACCTTTTGTGGACTGGTGTTTAGCATCCTAGTAGTGTCTTGTTTTTGTTCATTTGGTTAAATTCAAAAGCTTGTCAAACTCACGCTCGTTTTATCCCACAGATGCTTAAAATCGCGCAAATAGACGCCAAATGAAAAAATAGTGTACTTTTGAAACAAAAGATGCATTTGATCTTTTGTGGACTACTGCTTAGCATCCTAGTAGTGTCTTATATGTGTTCATTTGGTTAAATTCAAAAGCTTGTCAAAGTCACGCTCGTTTTATCCCACAAATGCTTAAAATCGCGCAAATAGACTTCAAATGAAAAAATAGTGTACTTTTGAAACAAAAGATGCATTTGACCTTTTGTGGACTGGTGTTTAGCATCCTAGTAGTGTCTTATTTTTGTTCATTTGGTTAAATTCAAAAGCTTGTCAAACTCACGCTTATTTTATCCCAGGAATGCTTAAAACATTGTTTATAGACTCCGAATGAAAAAATAGTGTACTTTTGAAACAAAAGATGCATTTGATCTTTTGTGGACTACTGTTTAGCATCCTAGTAGTGTCTTATATGTGTTCATTTTGTTAAATTCAAAAGCTTGGAAAACTCACGCTCGTTTTATCCCACAAATGCTTAAAATCGCGCAAATAGATTCCAAATGAAAAAATAATGTACTTTTGAAACAAAAGATGCATTTGAACTTTTGTGGACTACTGTTTAGCATCCTAGTAGTGTCTTATTTTTGTTCATTTGGTTAAATTCAAAAGCTTGTCAAAGTCACGCTCGTTTTATCCCACAAGTGCTTAAAATCGCGCAAATAGACTTCAAATAAAAAAATAGTGTACTTTTGAAACAAAAGATGCATTTGACATTTTGTGGACTGGTGTTTAGCATCCTAGTAGTGTCTTATTTTTGTTCATTTGGTTAAATTCAAAAGCTTGTCAAACTCACGTTCGTTTTATCCCACAGATGCTTAAAATCGCGCAAATAGACGCCAAATGAAAAAATAGTGTACTTTTGAAACAAAAGATGCATTTGATCTTTTGTGGACTACTGTTTAGCATCCTAGTAGTGTCTTATATGTGTTCATTTGGTTAAATTCAAAAGCTTGTCAAAGTCACGCTCGTTTTATCCCACAAATGCTTAAAATCGCACAAATAGACTTCAAATGAAAAAATAGTGTACTTTTGAAACAAAAGATGCATTTGACCTTTTGTGGACTGGTGTTTAGCATCCTAGTAGTGTCTTATATTTGTTCATTTGGTTAAATTCAAAACCTTGTCAAACTCACGCTCGTTTTATCCCACAAATGCTTAAAATCGCGCAAATAGACTCCAAATGAAAAAATAGTGTACTTTTGAAACAAAAGATGCATTTGATCTTTTGTGGACTACTGTTTAGCATCCTAGTAGTGTCTTATATGTGTTCATTTTGTTAAATTCAAAAGCTTGGAAAACTCACGCTCGTTTTATCCCACAAATGCTTAAAATCGCGCAAATAGATTCCAAATGAAAAAATAATGTACTTTTGAAACAAAAGATGCATTTGATCTTTTGTGGACTACTGTTTAGCATCCTAGTAGTGTCTTATATGTGTTCATTTGGTTAAATTCAAAAGCTTGTCAAAGTCACGCTCGTTTTATCCCACAAGTGCTTAAAATCGCGCAAATAGACTTCAAATAAAAAAATAGTGTACTTTTGAAACAAAAGATGCATTTGACATTTTGTGGACTGGTGTTTAGCATCCTAGTAGTGTCTTATTTTTGTTCATTTGGTTAAATTCAAAAGCTTGTCAAACTCACGCTCGTTTTATCCCACAGATGCTTAAAATCGCGCAAATAGACGCCAAATGAAAAAATAGTGTACTTTTGAAACAAAAGATGCATTTGATCTTTTGTGGACTACTGTTTTGCATCCTAGTAGTGTCTTATATGTGTTCATTTGGTTAAATTCAAAAGCTTGTCAAAGTCACGCTCGTTTTATCCCAAAAATGCTTAAAATCGCGCAAATAGACTTCAAATGAAAAAATAGTGTACTTTTGAAACAAAAGATGCATTTGACCTTTTGTGGACTGGTGTTTAGCATCCTAGTAGTGTCTTATTTTTGTTCATTTGGTTAAATTCAAAAGCTTGTCAAACTCACGCTTATTTTATCCCAGGAATGCTTAAAACATTGTTTATAAACTCCAAATGAAAAAATAGTGTAATTTTGAAACAAAAGATGCATTTGATCTTTTGTGGACTATTGTTTAGCATCCTAGTAGTGTCTTATATGTTTTCATTTGGTTAAATTCAAAAGCTTGTCAAACTCACGCTCGTTTTATCCCACAAATGCTTAAAATCCCGCAAATAGACTCCGAATGAAAAAATAGTGTACTTTTGAAACAAAAGATGCATTTGATCTTTTGTTGACTGGTGTTTAGCATCCTAGTAGTGTCTTATATTTGTTCATTTGGTTAAATTCAAAACCTTGTCAAACTCACGCTCGTTTTATCCCACAAATGTTTTAAAACCGCGCAAATTTAACCCTCTTTTTGAAAGATGTAGTATAGATGTAAATAGGGTATCGTTCTAGGCCGGGGATTAGGAGGGCTTGCTAAAACCTCTAAAATAATTTAAAAACGTAAAAACAAAGTTTAAAACACTAAATTAAAATAAAAACACTTGACTAGAATAATTCAAAATAAAACTAACTAATAAACTAAAACAAATCAAAAGACTCAAAACAACTCAAAACTATAGAAAACACAAACTAAGTTAAAAACTCGAAACACACTAAAAATGACTCAAAATAATGAAAACAATTTAAAATAAAAACTAGAAAATTAATTAGACGGAAATTAAATTAAAAGATTAAAAATAATAAAAACTAACTAAATAATATAATATAATAATGGGGGGTTTGGTTTGGTTTTGACGAAGTAAATTAAACTTAAATAAATTACAGAATTGACAAAAACATAAAATAAAAGTGAATGAATGAGCGACGGATTGGCTAGAGGGTTTTTCTCCACACGTGACACATAAGCAACCTAAATTGATTTTCAGTTGTTCTTTCAATAAATTGTAAATTTCAATACTCCAGATTAACCGTGAACAGCACTTTTTTAATCTTCAAGTTTTCCTTATGTTATTAAATTGGATGAACAGCATACAACAATTTAACACATTCTCTAAAAGTCCCCTACGTGAAAAGCACAATAGAGATACAATCAAAGATCATTAAACTTTGTGAAAACTATAAATACTGACGAGGCATTCGTAACTATGAAAAGCATGATACTCCTGCCAAGAATTTACTTAACGCGATTGTGACTAGCAACCTTCACTACTCATGAATATAAGTTCATAACGATTAGGTGAAATTCACTTATATTCTAGCATCAAATTCATGCATGTAAATTAAGTTTGCATTCTTAATCGACAAACATAAATAAGTTATTAATCAAGCAGTTAAGCAAATTAAATCACAACTCAGAAATCACAACTGAAATTACCAATTCAAATTACAAATATATCCATGGTTTCGAATTAACCTCTAGCCAATATAAATTAATTACACATTATTATAAATTAAAAACAGAAATTAAAAACAGAAGTTTGGAGGGTTAAACCAAATTGGGGAGAGTTCTTTGTCGTGCCGTGTTTTTCCAAGGCAGCAGCTCGCTGTGCTTTTCCTGGCAGCACTCTGCCTATCCCGTGCACTGCCTCTGTTTGACTTCTGCCAAGCTGCCAACTGGCAGCTCTCTGCCCACTCGGTGCTTCTCTGCCCGTGGCATGCGCTGCCACCTGGAGCCTGTGCGCCTCTTCTCGGTCTCCCTCAATGCTCTCGCTGACTTCAACAATCTGCGCGCTGCTTTTCAAAACTGCACAATGTTTCCCCCGAGGCCTCCTTCTTCCTGCGCTGCCCCGTGGATTCTCCCCTTTATTTCTTTTGTTTTCTTTTTTTTTTTCAGCTGCTGCCTTGGGCAGCTCCGTATTTCCCTTGCGCTCACTCTCCCTCTTTGGCAGCTTTGGCTGCCTTTTATTATATTTTTTTATTTTCTTCTGTCGCTCCCTCGAGGAGCTCTCCCCGATGCTCTCCTCTTCAGCGCCTTCAGCTTCTGTTTTCTCACCCTCCCCTTTTGTTCTTCAACGCTGCTTATTTATTTTCTCTGGTTTCCTTCTCAAGGTCCACCTGCCAGCTGCCTTTCACTAGTTGAAGCCCACCGAATGCATTGCTTCTTTAGCTGCCCTTTGATTCCACCGAAAGCTCTCCACTTCTCTTTTTCATCATTCTGCCAGCTATCACACACACACACACACATTTTTAAATAAAAATATATAAATATATAAATATATATATATATATATATATATATTATTTTCCAAATGATAAATTCTAATCAACGAGTAAGATAGTTTAAACGAATTAGTTACTTAACACTTCACTTATTTTATTTTTATTTTCTTTTCTTGAAAATCTTATAAAACATAAAAATAACGTAAATAGCTCAAAATATAACGAACTAACTAAGAAAAGACGAGTGAATTTGATATAAAAATATACATAATTATGATCCGATCAAATACCCCCACACTTAGCTTTTGCTAGTCCTCGAGCAAAACAGAGAAAACAAGAACAAGAAATAACATGAAAAACATTAGCTTCCCCCTATGTGACCCTCATAGAATTTCATTCGAAAACGTAAATCATCAAGAACCATAGCTAGCACAAAACAAACTAATCCCAGTTCATCTTCCTTATTCAAGTATTAGCAGTAATCTTTAAATCATCCTTGAAGTGTAGTGTGTGAGATAGCCATGCTAATGCAATTTCAAGTTTTTATTTTTTAAAATCATCATATGCAAACTAGCAACCTTCTCACGGGATAAGCACTCAATCACACATGTGTTTAGTTTTAATGTGTTTCGCTCAAAGAAACAAATGTGAAAGATCTACCATAAGCTTGCATAAAAATCACTTCTCTACAGTCATAATTGCAAAACTTAAATCAAGAGGACTTTTATTGGATGTAATGAGGTTTAGGGATAGGGCTATTGAAACGAAAGAATAGGAAAACACAAGTTCCAAGCTACATCGCAAGCGATTCTTTTGTTGAGAATTATAAGAACTCAAACTTTCCAACGATTCTTTTAACACCTCCCATCACACCTTTAAACTGAAACTTTAGAAACTTTTTTTTATTTTTTTATTTATTTTTTTTTTTTTTATTTTTATTTTCTTCGAATACAATCTTTCTTTTTCTTTTTCTTTTCTTCTCTTTTCTCATTTTTTTTTAAACCAATAAATACAAACATGAAATACCCCCACACTTATTCTTTTGCCAAACTCATTCCAAGTACTTCACAAATATTTCTCATAAGACAATCTCAAATTGCTCGCTTGGAAAGGATAAGGAAACATGTTTGAGGTATAAGGGTAGACATATCTGGTGATAAGAAATAAAAGGTTCAACAAATAAGGCTCAAATTGGCAATCTAATGATATCAATTTTTTCTTTGGGAAATAAGGTTATTTGGGCCATGGTGGTGAACCTAATGCCTCTATCATTTTCAAGTTCATGCAATCAATGACAAATATTTCGAAAGATCGTTACGCAAGTTCTAGAGATGCATCTCACATAAGTTCATCACACATGAAAGAATAGTAGTGTATGAAAAATGCACACACTTTCAATAGGCTCCAAAACTCACATAGGATGTATATGGTCACTAAATTCACATATGAAGCTTTAAGTCATGCTTTAATTTCACATCAACAAGGCTATGTGCATTTGGATTTTCAAAGATAATCAAACATGTACAATACTAACAAGAGAACAAGGAATTTCACATAACACATGTTAACTAAGTTCTTGATAATCATGGTTCAAATTCATCCAGTTATATCATTGGGTCGGGAAACTAATAAAAATCTAATTTAAAACCAACAAGGAAAACAAGACAATATTTTTGGATTTTTTAAATTTTTCGAAAAAATTAAATAAAACACAAAACTCTGGAAAAAAATTAAGTAAAACACAAAGCTAATTAAGAAAACAAAAAAAAAATAACATGGAAACAAATGAAACCAGTTCAAAGTCGAAGGTACAAAAATTTTCAATTTGGTCATTTTTTATACTTGATACCCCCACACTTAAACTAGACATTGTCCCCAATGTCATAAAACAAAAATATGCAAATAAAAATAAAATGAATAAATAAAACGAAACAAAATAAAGCAAAGGGACTGAAAACTTCTCTAATTTGCAGAAAACCAAGCGATGACCCCCAAGCGTAAATTTTGCAATCAACTTCAAGGGAGAAAATAACCAAACGTTCCTGCAAAGAAAAGAAATAAATCAGTTAAGCACGCAAGAAAATATAGAAAATGCAAACGAAAATTGAAAATAAAAATAAAAGATAACGAAAAGAACTAATAGGTGGTCATTGGTCATGACTGTTGATTTTCCACAGCTTTCATCTTGAACTGGATGGGCCTCCTTCTGGCAAGTGCTCCTCGGCTTAGTTGAGGATGAGTCAGCACGTTGTCTCCACATGCTTCAAGTAGTCCGGTCTCCACGCAGGTGTGGCATCTTCTTGAACTCTTGGATCAACCCAGACTCATCTGCTCTTGGGTGCACCTCAGACTCCTCCTGCTTCGTCTGTGAGGTACTTTTGTTTTTGAAGAAGTACCTCAACACAGTTTTATTTTTGAAGTGGGCTGGGAGGGGTCTGAGATGAGTACTCGAGAGCAAGACTAGGTAAGCAATCAGGATCTCACTTTCTCCACGTTCCTCAGATGAAGGAGAGGAGAAAGCATAATATGAGATACTTTTGCTTTTAACCTTTTTAATATGAAATACTTTTGCTCTGGAAGGTTTGTTTTCTGGGGTGATCCAAGGGATGAAGAACACTGAATAACTCGAAAGCTTTCTTTGGGAAGACATTATCGGAGATGAAGAGAGGTTGAGAGGTTGAGAGGGTGTGAAGGTGTGCCTTTGCTGTGAAAGGCTAAGGTCGAACTTATAGAAATTTTCCTTCACAACCGGAACTGTTCCCTCACTATTTGTCGGCAGCCGGTGGATGGATGAACAGTGCCCGTTACGCGCTTTCTGACAACGCGTCCGTCATTTCCGCGAAGCTGACTGCGCATACGACGAGTGACGACAAATTGGAATGATGATCTTTTGAAAACCGGGGTTCAAAACCGGGTGCGGCTCGTGGTTTTCGCAACGCTCCACGCTGCACGTCATGAGTGATGACACATCCGGACAAACCGACCCACGTGATTGCTGAGTCAAGCCCAGCTTTTGAGAAAGGAAACGGCTCTTTTGAGAAAGGAGCGTCGAGCTTTTCCGAATTGCGTGAGGACGCGTCTTCAACCTCAGAGGAGCGCCTCTCTTTGATTTGCTTCTTTTTATAGAGGCGCTAATTCTGCTTCACATCACACTTGAACTCCCTTCCTCAAATACTCTCCTCTGTAAACACTTTCTTCTGCACTTCTTAATCTTTCCGATCTCTTCTTCCGCTTCAGCAATCTTAATTTTTCTGAACTCTTTTCTTCCTCAACCCCCTCTAAAAATGTCTTGCCCTTCCGACCGTCGCCTAAACTTGAATGTCGGGGAAGACGATGACTCGTCTTCTCCGAACAACATTTGGAATCCATCCTTCATATCCCCCAATGGTCCTCTTACAGTCGGGGACACAATGATGAGGAACGATATAACCGCAACGGTGGTTGCAAGAAACCTTCTTACTCCCAGAGACACTAGGTTGCTGTCTATGCGGTCAGACGAGCTGGCTGTTCAGGACTCACTGGCTCTCAGTGTCCAGTGTGCAGGCTCAGTTTCAAACATGGGTCAGCGCCTGCTTGCAAGATCTCGTCAGGTGGAGTCGCTAATGGCGGAGGTGGTCAGTCTTCGGCAAGAAGTCAGAGGACTCAGGCACGAGAACAAGGAGTTGCACATGCTCGCAACTAGCTACTCGACCAGCATTAAGAGGAAGCTGGACCAGCTGCAGGAGTCAGACGGTCGAATCCAGAGTGATCATGAGCGGTTCATGGCGTTACTCCCGCGGTTTATGTTGCCTTCGTCCTCTGGAGCAGCACCAAGTGTTCCGGCTCCGGAGATTCCAACTCTGGCTCTTCGTCTTCCCGGAGCTCCGTCAACCTCTCAGGCACCACCTGCCCAATGACCAATGACCAATGAATTCTATTAGTTTTCGTATTATTATAAATTTATTTATGCTTTTAATGTTTATTTATTATTATTTTTTTTTTATTTTTTTTTTTTTTTTCAAGTTTATTTTAAGCAAATTAAAATATGTAAAGTAAAATAGGTAAATTAATGCAAAAAGACTTTGTTTATCCGCACTAAAAATAAACATGGCCCTTAATTTATTTAAACACAAACTAAACAAAAATTCAACCAAATAACACAACTAACTAACAAAATAAAAATTGCAAAGTAAAGGCAATAAAGAAGAGGATTAGAAATGCAAATCTGATTGCTTGGGTTGCCTCCCAAGAAGCGCTTGATTTAACGTCTTTAGCCGGACGATTCTTTCCTTTAACCTCCCCTCGTCTCCAAAGCATGGAATTTATCTTTCAATGGGAGATGATACTTGAAATGATTCGGCAGTGGTCTGAATTCTCGGGTGGGTGCCTGAATCATTAAAATGAGAAAAATGTTAGTATAAAATAAAATTAAAATTAAAATTGGAGAAAATGACTTATTGTATTTCTCCGACACAAACTCAATTATAAAAACTACGCCTTTGGATATTTCCAGGATTTTGAACTGGGCCAGATTGATGATGATGGTTGTGGCCTGTCCCGTGTCATCAAACTCAATTTCTTGGGCCTTTGTTGCCTCATGCACAACCTCTTGGATGTATTTTTGATATGCTTCAGCCACTTCATTCTCTTGAATCTCTTTTCTTGGCGTGCAAGGTTTAGGAACTTGTTTTGGTGCACCAAGAATTGAGATATCGCTTTGGACTTTTGGAAGAGCTTCCACAATGTCTTTTTCACTCTCTTCGATATTTGGAATTAAAATTCTACAACGAAAAAGGACATTCGGTGGAATAGGGTTAGAATGAATTGAACTTATAACTTCCTCACCTGAGTTGGACGACATAGGGACTTGAGGGGTTTGAGACAAGAATTCGTCTAAACTGCCCAAGTCGTCCTCCTCCTCTTCTTCTTGCAGCGGCAATTCATCCAAGTTCAGGCTGTGACTGGATGGTTCTGGAACAGCTTCATCCTCCACATCACTTATGGCTTCATCGATTTCCACTTCTCCCTTTGAATTTGCAAATGTGGAGTTGGAAAGTTCACTTTGATCTTTAATCTGTGCCATGAATTCCATAATCTGCCCAACATGTATATCCAATTCGTCCACTCTGTTGGTCCGGTCTTGCATCTCCTGGATTCGATTTTCCACTCCCTGATTCAAAGAGGAGAGTAACTTATTAAATGTATCATTATCCAGAGATGTACCTGAATCGAATTGGGCAAAATGTTGCGGAGGCTGTGGTGGTGATGTATAGAACTCATCATACGGCTGCCAATATTCTCCTTGGTAAGTCTCTTCAGCTTGATTTTGTGACCCCTGCACCAAAGAGTTTAATTCGTTAAGAATTTGATTATAATCCACGGGCATACTTGAATTCGATTGGAATTGTTGTGGGGGATGTTGTGGTGGCTGCATAGGTCTGGAATAGAACTCGTCTTGCTGCCAATATCCACTTTGTTGAAATTGCTGAGGTTCATCCCACCTCTGATTTGAATAACCTCTCCAATCCGAATTGCAAGCGTTGGAATACATGTTGCCCCTTGGTTGGTTGTGGCCTTGATATCCCCAATCATCTTCATATGCAGAAAATTGAGGATATTGCTGAGTTTGATATCCTTGCCCATAGGGCACATCAAGTGTAGGGACACTTGGCATTGTGGTCCGTTCGGCATTATGCGACAATTGAGCAGTGAGCTGCGCCAATTGAGCTTGAATACTATCCATGTCTTGCTCCAATTAGTACCTAAAATTAAAGAAAGAAAAATAAATCAAATACCAAAAGTAAAACACACAAACACAAATATAAATAAAAACACAAACAAAAACACAAATATAAAAATAAACACAAACAAAAATAAAGGATTAGCAAAGTTGCTAATCCCCGGCAACGGCGCCAAAAATTTGACGGGATTTTAAAACCGCACAAATTTAACCCTCTTTTTGAAAGATGTAGTATAGATGTAAATAGGGTATCGTTCTAGGCCGGGGATTAGGAGGGCTTGCTAAAACCTCTAAAATAATTTAAAAACGTAAAAACAAAGTTTAAAACACTAAATTAAAATAAAAACACTTGACTAGAATAATTCAAAATAAAACTAACTAATAAACTAAAACAAATCAAAAGACTCAAAACAACTCAAAACTATAGAAAACACAAACTAAGTTAAAAACTCGAAACACACTAAAAATGACTCAAAATAATGAAAACAATTTAAAATAAAAACTAGAAAATTAATTAGACGGAAATTAAATTAAAAGATTAAAAATAATAAAAACTAACTAAATAATATAATATAATAATGGGGGGTTTGGTTTGGTTTTGACGAAGTAAATTAAACTTAAATAAATTACAGAATTGACAAAAACATAAAATAAAAGTGAATGAATGAGCGACGGATTGGCTAGAGGGTTTTTCTCCACACGTGACACATAAGCAACCTAAATTGATTTTCAGTTGTTCTTTCAATAAATTGTAAATTTCAATACTCCAGATTAACCGTGAACAGCACTTTTTTAATCTTCAAGTTTTCCTTATGTTATTAAATTGGATGAACAGCATACAACAATTTAACACATTCTCTAAAAGTCCCCTACGTGAAAAGCACAATAGAGATACAATCAAAGATCATTAAACTTTGTGAAAACTATAAATACTGACGAGGCATTCGTAACTATGAAAAGCATGATACTCCTGCCAAGAATTTACTTAACGCGATTGTGACTAGCAACCTTCACTACTCATGAATATAAGTTCATAACGATTAGGTGAAATTCACTTATATTCTAGCATCAAATTCATGCATGTAAATTAAGTTTGCATTCTTAATCGACAAACATAAATAAGTTATTAATCAAGCAGTTAAGCAAATTAAATCACAACTCAGAAATCAGAACTGAAATTACCAATTCAAATTACAAATATATCCATGGTTTCGAATTAACCTCTAGCCAATATAAATTAATTACACATTATTATAAATTAAAAACAGAAATTAAAAACAGAAGTTTGGAGGGTTAAACCAAATTGGGGAGAGTTCTTTGTCGTGCCGTGTTTTTCCAAGGCAGCAGCTCGCTGTGCTTTTCCTGGCAGCACTCTGCCTATCCCGTGCACTGCCTCTGTTTGACTTCTGCCAAGCTGCCAACTGGCAGCTCTCTGCCCACTCGGTGCTTCTCTGCCCGTGGCATGCGCTGCCACCTGGAGCCTGTGCGCCTCTTCTCGGTCTCCCTCAATGCTCTCGCTGACTTCAACAATCTGCGCGCTGCTTTTCAAAACTGCACAATGTTTCCCCCGAGGCCTCCTTCTTCCTGCGCTGCCCCGTGGATTCTCCCCTTTATTTCTTTTGTTTTCTTTTTTTTTTTCAGCTGCTGCCTTGGGCAGCTCCGTATTTCCCTTGCGCTCACTCTCCCTCTTTGGCAGCTTTGGCTGCCTTTTATTATATTTTTTTATTTTCTTCTGTCGCTCCCTCGAGGAGCTCTCCCCGATGCTCTCCTCTTCAGCGCCTTCAGCTTCTGTTTTCTCACCCTCCCCTTTTGTTCTTCAACGCTGCTTATTTATTTTCTCTGGTTTCCTTCTCAAGGTCCACCTGCCAGCTGCCTTTCACTAGTTGAAGCCCACCGAATGCATTGCTTCTTTAGCTGCCCTTTGATTCCACCGAAAGCTCTCCACTTCTCTTTTTCATCATTCTGCCAGCTATCACACACACACACACATTTTTAAATAAAAATATATAAATATATATATATATATATATATATATATATTATTTTCCAAATGATATATTCTAATCAACGAGTAAGATAGTTTAAACGAATTAGTTACTTAACACTTCACTTATTTTATTTTTATTTTCTTTTCTTGAAAATCTTATAAAACATAAAAATAACGTAAATAGCTCAAAATATAACGAACTAACTAAGAAAAGACGAGTGAATTTGATATAAAAATATACATAATTATGATCCGATCAGACTCCAAATGAAAAAATAGTGTAATTTTGAAACAAAAGATGCATTTGATCTTTTGTGGACTATTGTTTAGCATCCTAGTAGTGTCTTATATGTTTTCAATTGGTTAAATTCAAAAGCTTGTCAAACTCACGCTCGTTTTATCCCACAAATGCTTAAAATCGCGCAAATAGACTTCAAATGAAAAAATAGTGTACTTTTGAAACAAAAGATGCATTTGATCTTTTGTGGACTGGTGTTTAGCATCCTAGTAGTGTCTTATATTTGTTCATTTGGTTAAATTCAAAACCTTGTCAAACTCACGCTCGTTTTATCCCACAAATGCTTAAAATCGTGCAAATAGACTCCAAATGAAAAAATAGTGTACTTTTGAAACAAAAGATTCATTTGATCTTTTGTGGACTACTTTTTAGCATCCTAGTAGTGTCTTATATGTGTTCATTTTGTTAAATTCAAAAGCTTGTCAAACTCACGCTCGTTTTATCCCACAAATGCTTAAAATCGCGCAAATAGACTCCAAATGAAAAAATAGTGTACTTTTGAAACAAAAGATGCATTTGATCTTTTATGGACTACTTTTTAGCATCCTAGTAGTGTCTTATATGTGTTCATTTTGTTGAATTCAAAAGCTTGTCAAACTCACGCTCGTTTTATCCCACAAATGCTTAAAATCGCGCAAATAGACTCCAAATGAAAAAATAGTGTACTTTTGAAACAAAAGATGCATTTGACCTTTTGTGGACTGGTGTTTAGCATCCAAGTAGTGTCTTATATTTGTTCATTTGGTTAAATTCAAAAGCTTGTCAAACTCACGCTCGTTTTATCCCACAAATGGTTAAAATCGCGCAAATAGACTCCAAATGAAAAAATAGTGTACTTTTGAAACAAAAGATGCATTTGATCTTTTGTGGACTGGTGTTTAGCATCCTAGTAGTGTCTTATATTTGTTCATTTGGTTAAATTCAAAACCTTGTCAAACTCACGCTCGTTTTATCCCACAAATGCTTAAAATCGCGCAAATAGACTCCAAATGAAAAAATAGTGTACTTTTGAAACAAAAGATGCATTTGATCTTTTCTGGACTGGTGTTTAGCATCCTAGTAGTGTCTTATATTTGTTCATTTGGTTAAATTCAAAACCTTGTCAAACTCACGCTCGTTTTATCCCACAAATGCTTAAAATCGTGCAAATAGACTCCAAATGAAAAAATAGTGTACTTTTGAAACAAAAGATGCATTTGATCTTTTGTGGACTACTTTTTAGCATCCTAGTAGTGTCTTATATGTGTTCATTTTGTTAAATTCAAAAGCTTGTCAAACTCACGCTCGTTTTATCCCACAAATGCTTAAAATCGCGCAAATAGACTCCAAATGAAAAAATAGTGTACTTTTGAAACAAAAGATGCATTTGATCTTTTGTGGACTACTTTTTAGCATCCTAGTAGTGTCTTATATGTGTTCATTTTGTTGAATTCAAAAGCTTGTCGAACTCACGCTCGTTTTATCCCACAAATGCTTAAAATCGCGCAAATAGACTCCAAATGAAAAAATAGTGTACTTTTGAAACAAAAGATGCATTTGACCTTTTGTGGACTGGTGTTTAGCATCCTAGTAGTGTCTTATTTTTGTTCATTTGGTTAAATTCAAAAGCTTGTCAAACTCACGCTTGTTTTATCCCAGGAATGCTTAAAACATTGTTTATAGACTCCAAATGAAAAAATAGTGTAATTTTGAAACAAAAGATGCATTTGATCTTTTGTGGACTATTGTTTAGCATCCTAGTAGTGTCTTATATGTTTTCAATTGGTTAAATTCAAAAGCTTGTCAAACTCACGCTCGTTTTATCCCACAAATGCTTAAAATCGCGCAAATAGACTTCAAATGAAAAAATAGTGTACTTTTGAAACAAAAGATGCATTTGATCTTTTGTGGACTGGTGTTTAGCATCCTAGTAGTGTCTTATATTTGTTCATTTGGTTAAATTCAAAACCTTGTCAAACTCACGCTCGTTTTATCCCACAAATGCTTAAAATCGTGCAAATAGACTCCAAATGAAAAAATAGTGTACTTTTGAAACAAAAGATTCATTTGATCTTTTGTGGACTACTTTTTAGCATCCTAGTAGTGTCTTATATGTGTTCATTTTGTTAAATTCAAAAGCTTGTCAAACTCACGCTCGTTTTATCCCACAAATGCTTAAAATCGCGCAAATAGACTCCAAATGAAAAAATAGTGTACTTTTGAAACAAAAGATGCATTTGATCTTTTCTGGACTACTTTTTAGCATCCTAGTAGTGTCTTATATGTGTTCATTTTGTTGAATTCAAAAGCTTGTCAAACTCACGCTCGTTTTATCCCACAAATGCTTAAAATCGCGCAAATAGACTCCAAATGAAAAAATAGTGTACTTTTGAAACAAAAGATGCATTTGACCTTTTGTGGACTGGTGTTTAGCATCCAAGTAGTGTCTTATATTTGTTCATTTGGTTAAATTCAAAAGCTTGTCAAACTCACGCTCGTTTTATCCCACAAATGGTTAAAATCGCGCAAATAGACTCCAAATGAAAAAATAGTGTACTTTTGAAACAAAAGATGCATTTGATCTTTTGTGGACTGGTGTTTAGCATCCTAGTAGTGTCTTATATTTGTTCATTTGGTTAAATTCAAAACCTTGTCAAACTCACGCTCGTTTTATCCCACAAATGCTTAAAATCGCGCAAATAGACTCCAAATGAAAAAATAGTGTACTTTTGAAACAAAAGATGCATTTGATCTTTTCTGGACTGGTGTTTAGCATCCTAGTAGTGTCTTATATTTGTTCATTTGGTTAAATTCAAAACCTTGTCAAACTCACGCTCGTTTTATCCCACAAATGCTTAAAATCGTGCAAATAGACTCCAAATGAAAAAATAGTGTACTTTTGAAACAAAAGATGCATTTGATCTTTTGTGGACTACTTTTTAGCATCCTAGTAGTGTCTTATATGTGTTCATTTTGTTAAATTCAAAAGCTTGTCAAACTCACGCTCGTTTTATCCCACAAATGCTTAAAATCGCGCAAATAGACTCCAAATGAAAAAATAGTGTACTTTTCAAACAAAAGATGCATTTGATCTTTTGTGGACTACTTTTTAGCATCCTAGTAGTGTCTTATATGTGTTCATTTTGTTGAATTCAAAAGCTTGTCGAACTCACGCTCGTTTTATCCCACAAATGCTTAAAATTGCGCAAATAGACTCCAAATGAAAAAATAGTGTACTTTTGAAACAAAAGATGCATTTGACCTTTTGTGGACTGGTGTTTAGCATCCTAGTAGTGTCTTATTTTTGTTCATTTGGTTAAATTCAAAAGCTTGTCAAACTCACGCTTGTTTTATCCCAGGAATGCTTAAAACATTGTTTATAGACTCCAAATGAAAAAATAGTGTAATTTTGAAACAAAAGATGCATTTGATCTTTTGTGGACTATTGTTTAGCATCCTAGTAGTGTCTTATATGTTTTCAATTGGTTAAATTCAAAAGCTTGTCAAACTCACGCTCGTTTTATCCCACAAATGCTTAAAATCACGCAAATAGACTTCAAATGAAAAAATAGTGTACTTTTGAAACAAAAGATGCATTTGATCTTTTGTGGACTGGTGTTTAGCATCCTAGTAGTGTCTTATATTTGTTCATTTGGTTAAATTCAAAACCTTGTCAAACTCACGCTCGTTTTATCCCACAAATGCTTAAAATCATGCAAATAGACTCCAAATGAAAAAATAGTGTACTTTTGAAACAAAAGATTCATTTGATCTTTTGTGGACTACTTTTTAGCATCCTAGTAGTGTCTTATATGTGTTCATTTTGTTAAATTCAAAAGCTTGTCAAACTCACGCTCGTTTTATCCCACAAATGGTTAAAATCGCGGAAATAGACTCCAAATGAAAAAATAGTGTACTTTTGAAACAAAAGATGCATTTGATCTTTTGTGGACTGGTGTTTAGCATCCTAGTAGTGTCTTATATTTGTTCATTTGGTTAAATTCAAAACCTTGTCAAACTCACGCTCGTTTTATCCCACAAATGCTTAAAATCGCGCAAATAGACTCCAAATGAAAAAATAGTGTACTTTTGAAACAAAAGATGCATTTGATCTTTTCTGGACTACTTTTTAGCATCCTAGTAGTGTCTTATATGTGTTCATTTTGTTGAATTCAAAAGCTTGTCAAACTCACGCTCGTTTTATCCCACAAATGCTTAAAATCGCCCAAATACACTCCAAATGAAAAAATAGTGTACTTTTGAAACAAAAGATGCATTTGACCTTTTGTGGACTGGTGTTTAGCATCCAAGTAGTGTCTTATATTTGTTCATTTGGTTAAATTCAAAAGCTTGTCAAACTCACGCTCGTTTTATCCCACAAATGGTTAAAATCGCGCAAATAGACTCCAAATGAAAAAATAGTGTACTTTTGAAACAAAAGATGCATTTGATCTTTTGTGGACTGGTGTTTAGCATCCTAGTAGTGTCTTATATTTGTTCATTTGGTTAAATTCAAAACCTTGTCAAACTCACGCTCGTTTTATCCCACAAATGCTTAAAATCGCGCAAATAGACTCCAAATGAAAAAATAGTGTACTTTTGAAATAAAAGATGCATTTGATCTTTTCTGGACTACTTTTTAGCATCCTAGTAGTGTCTTATATGTTTTCAATTGGTTAAATTCAAAAGCTTGTCAAACTCACGCTCGTTTTATCCCACAAATGCTTAAAATCGCGCAAATAGACTTCAAATGAAAAAATAGTGTACTTTTGAAACAAAAGATGCATTTGATCTTTTGTGGACTGGTGTTTAGCATCCTAGTAGTGTCTTATATTTGTTCATTTGGTTAAATTCAAAACATTGTCAAACTCACGCTCGTTTTATCCCACAAATGCTTAAAATCGTGCAAATAGACTCCAAATGAAAAAATAGTGTACTTTTGAAACAAAAGATTCATTTGATCTTTTGTGGACTACTTTTTAGCATCCTAGTAGTGTCTTATATGTGTTCATTTTGTTAAATTCAAAAGCTTGTCAAACTCACGCTCGTTTTATCCCACAAATGCTTAAAATCGCGCAAATAGACTCCAAATGAAAAAATAGTGTACTTTTGAAACAAAAGATGCATTTGATCTTTTCTGGACTACTTTTTAGCATCCTAGTAGTGTCTTATATGTGTTCATTTTGTTGAATTCAAAAGCTTGTCAAACTCACGCTCGTTTTATCCCACAAATGCTTAAAATCGCGCAAATAGACTCCAAATGAAAAAATAGTGTACTTTTGAAACAAAAGATGCATTTGACCTTTTGTGGACTGGTGTTTAGCATCCAAGTAGTGTCTTATATTTGTTCATTTGGTTAAATTCAAAACCTTGTCAAACTCACGCTCGTTTTATCCCACAAATGCTTAAAATCGCGCAAATAGACTCCAAATGAAAAAATAGTGTACTTTTGAAACAAAAGATGCATTTGATCTTTTCAGGACTACTTTTTAGCATCCTAGTAGTGTCTTATATGTTTTCAATTGGTTAAATTCAAAAGCTTGTCAAACTCACGCTCGTTTTATCCCACAAATGCTTAAAATCGCGCAAATAGACTTCAAATGAAAAAATAGTGTACTTTTGAAACAAAAGATGCATTTGATCTTTTGTGGACTGGTGTTTAGCATCCTAGTAGTGTCTTATATTTGTTCATTTGGTTAAATTCAAAACCTTGTCAAACTCACGCTCGTTTTATCCCACAAATGCTTAAAATCGTGCAAATAGACTCCAAATGAAAAAATAGTATACTTTTGAAACAAAAGATTCATTTGATCTTTTGTGGACTACTTTTTAGCATCCTAGTAGTGTCTTATATGTGTTCATTTTGTTAAATTCAAAAGCTTGTCAAACTCACGCTCGTTTTATCCCACAAATGCTTAAAATCGCGCAAATAGACTCCAAATGAAAAAATAGTGTACTTTTGAAACAAAAGATGCATTTGATCTTTTCTGGACTACTTTTTAGCATCCTAGTAGTGTCTTATATGTGTTCATTTTGTTGAATTCAAAAGCTTGTCAAACTCACGCTCGTTTTATCCCACAAATGCTTAAAATCGCGCAAATAGACTTCAAATGAAAAAATAGTGTACTTTTAAAACAAAATATGCATTTGATCTTTTGTGGACTGGTGTTTAGCATCCTAGTAGTGTCTTATATTTGTTCATTTGGTTAAATTCAAAACCTTGTCAAACTCACGCTCGTTTTATCCCACAAATGCTAAAAATCGTGCAAATAGACTCCAAATGAAAAAATAGTGTACTTTTCAAACAAAAGATGCATTTGATCTTTTGTGGACTACTTTTTAGCATCCTAGTAGTGTCTTATATGTGTTCATTTTGTTGAATTCAAAAGCTTGTCAAACTCACGCTCGTTTTATCCCACAAATGCTTAAAATCGCGCAAATAGACTTCAAATGAAAAAATAGTGTACTTTTAAAACAAAATATGCATTTGATCTTTTGTGGACTGGTGTTTAGCATCCTAGTAGTGTCTTATATTTGTTCATTTGGTTAAATTCAAAACCTTGTCAAACTCACGCTCGTTTTATCCCACAAATGCTAAAAATCGTGCAAATAGACTCCAAATGAAAAAATAGTGTACTTTTCAAACAAAAGATGCATTTGATCTTTTGTGGACTACTTTTTAGCATCCTAGTAGTGTCTTATATGTGTTCATTTTGTTAAATTCAAAAGCTTGTCAAACTCACGCTCGTTTTATCCCACAAATGCTTAAAATCGCGCAAATAGACTCCAAATGAAAAAATAGTGTACTTTTGAAACAAAAGATGCATTTGATCTTTTGTGGACTACTTTTTAGCATCCTAGTAGTGTCTTATATGTGTTCATTTTGTTAAATTCAAAAGCTTGTCAAACTCACGCTCGTTTTATCCCACAAATGCTTAAAATCGCGCAAATAGACTCCAAATGAAAAAATAGTGTACTTTTGAAACAAAAGATGCATTTGATCTTTTGTGGACTACTTTTTAGCATCCTAGTAGTGTCTTATATGTGTTCATTTTGTTGAATTCAAAAGCTTGTCAAACTCACGCTCGTTTTATCCCACAAATGCTTAAAATCGCCCAAATAGACTCCAAATGAAAAAATAGTGTACTTTTGAAACAAAAGATGCATTTGACCTTTTGTGGACTGGTGTTTAGCATCCAAGTAGTGTCTTATATTTGTTCATTTGGTTAAATTCAAAAGCTTGTCAAACTCACGCTCGTTTTATCCCACAAATGGTTAAAATCGCGCAAATAGACTCCAAATGAAAAAATAGTGTACTTTTGAAACAAAAGATGCATTTGACCTTTTGTGGACTGGTGTTTAGCATCCAAGTAGTGTCTTATATTTGTTCATTTGGTTAAATTCAAAAGCTTTGCAAACTCATGCTCGTTTTATCCCACAAATGGTTAAAATCGCGCAAATAGACTCCAAATGAAAAAATAGTGTACTTTTGAAACAAAAGATGCATTGGATCTTTTGTGGACTACGGTTTAGCATCCTAGTAGTGTCTTATATGTGTTCATTTGGTTAAATTCAAAAGCTTGTGATGTGAGAATTATACGCACACAAATTAAACCCTCTTTTTATCAATTGTAGTGAAGAATGTAAGTAGGGATCGTTCTCGACCGGGGATTAGGAGGGATTGTTAATCACTTGGTTTTGACTCAAAAACGTAAAAACATAATATAAAACACTAAACTAGACTCAAAGATTGCAAAACTAGAGTTTAAAACACTAAGACAAACCAAAAGACTCAAAATAGCAAGAAAACACCCAAAACTGCCTTAAAACCACTTTCTGGGCAGTTTTGGACACTAAAGAAGATTTTGGACGAAAATAGTTACAACTTGTCTGGAAACACTTAAAAACATAAACTAAAACACTTTCTAACTAATTTGACACTTGAAAACAAAAGGGGGAATTGGTTTTGACGAATTTTGAAAACAAAACTAAACTTGTAAAACAAAACAGATTTGAAAACGATTTTGGTTTAAAACAATGGATGAAAGGCTAGCTAAGGGGTTCATCTCCACACATGTTATACTTGCATACGAAACGATTTCCAATTGCTTTTCAATAAACCATGAATTCTCAACGCCCCAAGTCAATTAGGTCCACTTAAATTAACCCTCAGATTTTCCTAAAGTTATTGAATTGGATGATTGCATACGACAACCCAAAGCATTCCCCACAAGTCCCCTACATGATTGCATAATAGAGATACAAGCAAGAATCATTAAGTTCTATGAAAACCATAAGCATTGACGAAGCACTCGTTACTATGATTGCATGAAACTTATGCCAAGAATTTACTTAACTCGATTGAGATCATCAACCTTCACTACTTGTAAAAATAAGTTTGTAACGATTAGGTGAAACTCCCTTATATTCTAGCATCAAATTCATGCATGCAAACTAAGTGTCGACCCTCAATCAATATACCCAAATCAGTTTTTATACGAACAGATAAGTAAATTGAATTCACAACTTATGAAACGCAATAAGAAGTAATCAAATCATATCGCAAGCATAAACATGTATTTCGAATCCCCCCTAGCCAAGGGGGGGGGTTTAGTTCCTCATACGCACAAAACAAAGAGAATTAAATTTAAACATTGAAATCAAAGGAAAAGAAACACCTAGAAATTCCAGTGACACGAACTTGAATTGCATGAACTTCCAAGCCTCCTTATCCTCCTCCTTGGTGCGGCAAAGGGTCTAGAACAGGTTCTAAGGGTTTATGTGTATGGATGAATGGTTGTGGAGGGATGTAGTAGTGTTTAGGTATGGTGGTGGCTGCGGCAAGGACTTAGAACTAGGGAGAATGGTGCTTGGCGAATTTCTGATTTTGTGGAGTGAATGAATGAATAAATGGTGTGGCCAAGGGGTGTATTTATAGGCTGAAATTCGCAGCCCCTATGTAGCAAAGGAAAAGGATTTAAAGGCCTAATTTGTATAGGATAATAACACACAATCCTTGAAGGAAAAGGCTAAGGCTTTTAGAAACCAAGGGGGAAAGGAATAATCAGGTTTCTAGAAGTTCTAGAAAGGTTTGGGGCGTCACTTTTGTAGGACAAGGGATAAGGCCTTCTAGAAAGGTTGTTTTGTGGCTGATTCCTAGAAAAACAAGGGATAAGGTGTGGCACCTTTGTAGGAAGGGATAAGGCTTCTAGAAATCAGGTTTTAAGCTCCAAATAGGAAAAGAAATCCCTTTTATAGCTGAAATCTTTATGCATTAGGATTAGGAAAACTAATCTTTCTTCATCTTGGAATTCTTTTCCTTCTTGGACTTGGAAAACTTCGTTGTTGCTGCAACTTGAGGTCATTTGGGGTTTAACTGTCCTACTTCAAGTAGGAAACCTTGTTTGAGTAGGAAAACTTCAATCTTCTAGGAATCCCAATTCAACTAGGAAACCTATTTCCACTAGGAATCCTAATTCAACTAGGAAACCCATTTTAACTAGGAATCCTAATTCAACTAGGATTCCATCTTCCATTAGGGACTTTCCTACTTCAACTAGGAAACCTTGCTCAAGTAGGAATCATTATCTTCAAGTCTTCAATTTCGTCCATCCTCATGGCTCCAAGCATATGACCTTCAGTCCAAGCTCTAATTTGCTCCAAAAGGCTCCAAAATGCTTCCTTTTGCACACTTTGCCCTTAAAACCTGAAAACACATAAAACTAGCTTAAAAGACTACTTTACTAAGGAAAAACACTATAAATGCACAAGAACAAGCTAAACTAAGGCGCATAAATATGCCTCTATCAGCTTGTCAAACTCACGCTCGTTTTATCCCACAAATGCTTAAAATCACGCAAATAGACTCCAAATGAAAAAATAGTGTACTTTTGAAACAAAAAACGCATTTGATCTTTTAAGGACTCGGTTTTAACGTCGTAGTAGTGTCTTATATGTGTTCATTTGTTTAAATTCAAAAGCTTGTCAAA
This sequence comes from Crataegus laevigata, assembly GCA_963580275.1. Taxonomy (NCBI): domain Eukaryota; kingdom Viridiplantae; phylum Streptophyta; class Magnoliopsida; order Rosales; family Rosaceae; genus Crataegus; species Crataegus laevigata. The sequence continues at coordinate 23,737,236 of OY756945.1, forward strand.
CTCACGCTCGTTTTATCCCACGAATGCTTAAAATCGCGCAAATTGACTCCAAATGAAAAAATAGTGTACTTTTGAAACAAAAGATGCATTTGATCTTTTGTGGACGACTATGTAGCATCCTAGTAGTGTCTTATATGGGTTCATTTGGTTAAATTCAAAACCTTGTCAAACTCACGCTCGTTTTATACCACAAATGCTTAAAATCGCGCAAATAGACTCCAAATGAAAAAATAGTGTACTTTTGAAACAAAAGATGCATTTGATCCTTTGTGGACTACTGTTTAGCATCCTAGTAGTGTCTTATATGTGTTCATTTTCTTAAATTCAAAAGCTTGTCAAACTCACGCTCGTTTTATCCCACAAATGCTTAAAATCGCGCAAATAGACTCCAAATAAAAAAATAGTGTACTTTTGAAACAAAAGATGCATTTGACCTTTTGTGCACTGGTCTTTAGCATCCTAGTAGTGTCTTATTTTTGTTCATTTGGTTAAATTCAAAAGATTGTCAAAGTCACGCTTGTTTTATCCCAAAAATGCTTAAAATCGCGCAAATAGACTCCAAATGAAAAAATAGTGTACTTTTGAAACAAAAGATGCATTTGATCTTTTGTGGACTAGTGTTTAGTGTACTAGTAGTGTCTTATATGTGTTCATTTGTTTAAATTCAAAACTTGTCAAACTCGCGCTCGTTTTATCCCATGATTGCTTAAAAGCTTGTGAATAGGCACCAAATGAAAAAATAGTGTACTTTTGAAACAAAAAACGCATTTGATCTTTTAAGGACTCGGTTTTAGCGTCGTAGTAGTGTCTTATATGTGTTCATTTGTTTAAATTCAAAAGCTTGTCAAACTCACGCTCGTTTTTATCCCACGAATGCATAAAAATGAGCAAATAGACTCCAAATGAAAAAATAGTGTACTTTTGAAACAAAAGATGCATTTGATCTTTTGTGGACTTCTGTTTAGCATCCTAGTAGTGTCTTATATGTGTTCATTTCGTTAAATTTAAAAGCTTGTCAAACTCACGCTTGTTTTATCCCACAAATGCTTGAAATCGCGCAAATAGACTCCAAATGAAAAAATAGTGTACTTTTCAAACAAAAGATGCATTTGACCTTTTGTGGACTGGTGTTTAGCATCCTAGTAGTGTCTTATTTGTGTTCATTAGGTTAAATTCAAAAGCTTGTCAAACTCACGCTCGTTTTATCCCAGGAATGCTTAAAACCTTGTGAATAAACTCCAAATGAAAAAATAGTGTACTTTTGAAACAAAATATGCATTTGATCTTTTGTGGACTCGTGTTTAGTGTCCTAGTAGTGTCTTATATGTGTTCATTTGTTTAAATTCAAAACTTGTCAAACTCACGCTCGTTTTATCCCACGATTGCTTAAAACCTTTCGAATAGACTCCGAATGAAAAAATAGAGTACTTTTGAAACAAAAAAGCATTTGCTCTTTCAAGGACTCGGTTTTAGCGTCCTAGTAGTGTCTTACATGTGGTCATTTGTTTAAATTAAAAACTTGTCAAACTCACGCTCGTTTTATCCCATGATTGCCTCAAAGCTTGTGAATAGACTCCAAATGACAAAATAGTGTACGTTTGAAACAAAAAACGCATTTGATCTTTTAAGGACTCGGTTGTAGTGTCCTAGTAGTGTCTTATATGTGTTCATTTGTTTAAATTCAAAAGCTTGTCCAAATCACGCTCGTTTTATCCCACGAATGCTTAAAATCCCACAAATAGACTCCAAATGAAAAAATAGTGTACTTTTGAAAAAAAACATGCATTTGATCTTTTGTGGACTGGTGTTTAGCATCCTTGTAGTGTCGTGTATTTGTTCATTTGGTTAAATTCAAAAGGTTGTTAAACTCACGCTCGTTTTATCCCACAAATGCTTAAAATCACGCAAATAGACTCCAAATGAAAAAATAGTGTACTTTTGAAACAAAAGATGCATTTGTCCTTTTGTGGGCTGGTGTTTAGCATCCTTGTAGTGTCTTATATTTGTTCATTTGCTTAAATTCAAAAGCTTGTCAAACTCACGCTCGTTTTATCCTACGTTTGCTTAAAACCTTGTGAATAGACTCCAAATGAAAAAATAGTGTACTTTAAAAAAAAAAATCATTTGATATTTTAATGAGTCCATTTTAGCGTCCTAGTAGTGTCTTATATGTGTTCATTTGTTTAAATTCAAAACATGTGAAACTTATGCTCGTTTTATCCCACAAATGCTTAAAATTGCGCAAATAGACTCCAAATGCAAAAATAGTGTACTTTTGAAGCAAAAGATGCATTTGATCTTTTGTGGACGCGTGTTTAGCGTCCTAGTAGTGTCTAATATTTGTTCATCTGTTTAAATTCAAAACTTGTCAAACTCACGCTCTTTTTATCCCATGATTGCTTAAAAGCTTGTGAATAGACTCCAAATGAAAAAATAGTGTACTTTTGAAAGAAAAAACGCATTTGAGCTTTTAAGGACCCGGTTTTAGCGTCGTAGTAGTGTCTTATATGTGTTCATTTGTTTAAATTCAAAAGCTTGTCAAATTCACGCTCGTTTATCCCACGAATGCTTAAAATCGCGCAAATAGACTTCAAATGAAAAAATAGTGTACTTTTGAAACAAAAGATGCATTTGATCTCTTGTGGACTCGTGTTTAGTGTCTTATATGTGTTCATTTGTTTAAATTCAAAACTTGTCAAACTCACGCTCGTTTTATCCCAGGAATACTTAAAACCTTGTGAATAGACTCCAAATGAAAAAATAGTGTACTTTTGAAACAAAAGATGCATTTGATCTCTTGTGGACTCGTGTTTAGTGTCTTATATGTGTTCATTTGTTTAAATTCAAAACTTGTCAAACTCACGCTCATTTTATCCCACGATTGCTTAAAAGCATGTGAATCGACTCCAAATGAAAAAATAGTGTACTTTTGAAACAAAAAAGCATTTGCTCTTTCAAGGACTCGGTTTTAGCGTCCTAGTAGTGTCTTATATGTGTTCATTTGTTTAAATTAAAAACTTGTCAAACTCACGCTCGTTTTATCCCATGATTGCTTCAAAGCTTGTGAATAGACTCCAAATGACAAAATAGTGTACGTTGGAAACAAAAAACGCATTTGATCTTTTAAGGACTCGGTTTTAGTGTCCTAGTAGTGTCTTATATGTGTTCATTTGTTTAAAATCAAATGCTTGTCCAACTCACGCTCGTTTTATCCCACGAATACGTAAAATCGCACAAATAGACTCCAAATGAAAAAATAGTGTACTTTTGAAACAAAACATGCATTTGATCTTTTGTGGACTGGTGTTTAGCTTCCTAGTAGTGTCTTGTATTTGTTCATTTGGTTCATTTCAAAAGCTTGTCAAACTCACGCTCGTTTTATCCCACAAATGCTTAAAATCGCGCAAATAGACTCCAAATGAAAAATAGTGTACTTTTGAAACAAAAGATGCATTTGTCCTTTTGTAGACTGGTGTTTAGCATCCTAGTAGTGTCTTATATTTGTTCATTTGCTTAAATTCAAAAGCTTGTCAAACTCACGCTCGTTTTATCCCACGATTGCTTAAAACCTTCTGAATAGACTCCAAATGAAAAAATAGTGTACTTTTGAAACAAAAAAGGCATTTGATCTTTTAATGAGTCCATTTTAGCGTCCTAATAGTGTCTTATATGCGTTCATTTGTTTAAATTCAAAACTTGTGAAACTCACGCTCATTTTATCCCACAAATGCTTAAAATCGCGCAAGTAGACTCAAAATGAAAAAATAGTGTACTTTTGAAACAAAAGATGCATTTGATCTTTTGTGGACTCGTGTTTAGCGTCCTAGTAGTGTCTAATATTTGTTCATCTGTTTAAATTCAAAACTTGTCAAACTCACGCTCGTTTTATCCCACGATTGCTTAAAACCTTGTGAATAGACTCCAAATGAAAAAAATATTGTACTTTAAAAAAAAAAATCATTTGATCTTTAATGAGTCCATTTTAGCGTCCTAGTAGTGTCTTATATGTGTTCATTTGTTTAAATTCAAAACTTGTCAAACTCACGCTCGTTTTATCCCATGATTGCTTAAAACCTTGTGAATAGACTCCAAATGAAAAAATAGTGTACTTTTGAAAGAAAAAACGCATTTGAGTTTTTAAATTCAACAGCTTGTTAAACTCACGCTCGTTTTATCCCACGAATGCTTAAAATCGTGCAAATAGACTCCAAATCAAAAAAATAGTGTACTTTTGAAACAAAAGATGCATTTGATCTTTTGTGGACTGGTGTTTATCGTCCTAGTAGTGTCTTATACATGTTCATTTGTTTAAATTCAAAACTTGTCAAACTCGCGCTCGTTTTATCCCACGATTGCTTAAAAGCTTGTGAATTGACTCCAAAATGAAAAAAATAGTGCACTTTTGAAACAAAAAAAGCATTTATTCTTTTAAGGACTCGGTTTTAGCATCTTAGTAGTGTCTTATATGTGGTCATTTGTTTAAATTCAAAAGCTTGTCAAACTGACGCTCGTTTTATCCCACGAATGCTCAAAATCGCGCAAATAGACTCCAAATGAAAAAATAGTGTACTTTTGAAACAAAAGATGCATTTGATCTTTTGTGGACTGGTGGTTAGCATCCTTGTAGTGTCTTATATGTCTTCACTTGGTTAAATTCAAAAGCTTGTCAAACTCACGCTCGTTTTATCCCATGATTGCCTAAAAGCTTGTGAATAGACTCCAAATGAAAAAATAGTGTACTTTTGAAACAAAAAACGAATTTGATCTTTTAAGGACTCGGTTTTAGCATCGTAGTAGTGTCTTATATGTGTTCATTTGTTTAAATTCAACAGCTTGTCAAACTTACGCTCGTTTTATCCCACGAATGCTTAAAATCGCGCAAATAGACTCCAAATGAAAAAATAGTGTACTTTTGAAACAAAAGATGCATTTGATCTTTTGTGGACTGGTGTTTAGCATCCTTGTAGTGTCTTATATGTCTTCATTTGGTTAAATTCAAAAGCTTGTCAAACTCACGCTCGTTTTATCCTATGATTGCCTAAAAGCTTGTCAATAGACTCCAAATGAAAAAATAATGTACTTTTGAAACCAAAAACGAATTTGATCTTTTAAGGACTCGGTTTTAGCGTCGTAGTAGTGTCTTATATGTGTTCATTTGTTTAAATTCAAAAGCTTGTCAAACTCACGCTCGTTTTATCCCACGAATGCTTTAAATCGCGCAAATAGGCTCCAAATAAACAAATAGTGTAGTTTTGAAACAAAAGATGCATTTGATCTTTTGTGGACTGCTGTTTAGCATCCTAGTAGTGTCTTATATGTCTTCATTTGGTTAAATTCAAAAGCTTGTCAAACTCACGGTCGTTTTATCCCACGATTGCTTAAAACATTCTGAATAGACTTCAAATGAAAAAATAGTGTACTTTTGAAACAAAAGATGCATTTGATCTTTTATGGACTCGTGTTTGGTGTCCTAGTAGTGTCTTATATGTGTTCATCTGTTTAAATTCAAAACTTGTCAAACTCACGCTTGTTTAATCCCACGATTGCTTAAAACCTTGTGAATAGACTCCAAATGAAAAAATAGTGTACTTTTCAAGAAAAAAAAGCATTTGACCTTTAAATGACTCCATTTTAGCATCCTAGTACTGTCTTATATGTGTTCATTTGTTTAAATTCAAAACTTGTCAAACTCACGCTCATTTTATCCCACGATTGCTTAAAAGCTTGTGAATTGACTCCAAAATGAAAAAATAGTGCACTTTTGAAACAAAAAAAGCATTTATTCTTTTAAGGACTCGGTTTTAGCATCTTAGTAGTGTCTTATATGTGGTCATTTGTTTAAATTCAAAAGCTTGTCAAACTCACGCTCGTTTTATCCCACGAATGCTTAAAATCGAGCAAATAGACTCCAAATGAAAAAATAGTGTACTTTTGAAACAAAAGATGCATTTGATCTTTTGTGGACTGGTGGTTAGCATCCTTGTAGTGTCTTATATGTCTTCATTTGGTTAAATTCAAAAGCTTGTCAAACTCACGCTCGTTTTATCCCATGATTGCCTAAAAGCTTGTGAATAGACTCCAAATGAAAAAATAGTGTACTTTTGAAACAAAAAACGAATTTGATCTTTTAAGGACTCGGTTTTAGCGTCGTAGTAGTGTCTTATCTGTGTTCATTTGTTTAAATTCAAAAGCTTGTCAAACTTACGCTCGTTTTATCCCACGAATGCTTAAAATCGCGCAAATAGACTCCAAATGAAAAAATAGTGTACTTTTGAAACAAAAGATGCATTTGATCTTTTGTGGACTGGTGTTTAGCATCCTTGTAGTGTCTTATATGTCTTCATTTGGTTAAATTCAAAAGCTTGTCAAACTCACGCTCGTTTTATCCCATGATTGCCTAAAAGCTTGTCAATAGACTCCAAATGAAAAAATAATGTACTTTTGAAACCAAAAACGAATTTGATCTTTTAAGGACTCGGTTTTAGCGTCGTAGTAGTGTCTTATATGTGTTCATTTGTTTAAATTCAAAAGCTTGTCAAACTCACGCTCGTTTTATCCCACGAATGCTTTAAATCGCGCAAATAGGCTCCAAATAAACAAATAGTGTAGTTTTGAAACAAAAGATGCATTTGATCTTTTGTGGACTGCTGTTTAGCATCCTAGTAGTGTCTTATATGTCTTCATTTGGTTAAATTCAAAAGCTTGTCAAACTCACGGTCGTTTTATCCCACGATTGCTTAAAACATTCTGAATAGACTTCAAATGAAAAAATAGTGTACTTTTGAAACAAAAGATGCATTTGATCTTTTATGGACTCGTGTTTGGTGTCCTAGTAGTGTCTTATATGTGTTCATCTGTTTAAATTCAAAACTTGTCAAACTCACGCTTGTTTAATCCCACGATTGCTTAAAACCTTGTGAATAGACTCCAAATGAAAAAATAGTGTACTTTTCAAGAAAAAAAAGCATTTGACCTTTAAATGACTCCATTTTAGCATCCTAGTACTGTCTTATATGTGTTCATTTGTTTAAATTCAAAACTTGTCAAACTCACGCTCATTTTATCCCACGATTGCTTAAAAGCTTGTGAATTGACTCCAAAATGAAAAAATAGTGCACTTTTGAAACAAAAAAAGCATTTATTCTTTTAAGGACTCGGTTTTAGCATCTTAGTAGTGTCTTATATGTGGTCATTTGTTTAAATTCAAAAGCTTGTCAAACTCACGCTCGTTTTATCCCACGAATGCTTAAAATCGAGCAAATAGACTCCAAATGAAAAAATAGTGTACTTTTGAAACAAAAGATGCATTTGATCTTTTGTGGACTGGTGGTTAGCATCCTTGTAGTGTCTTATATGTCTTCATTTGGTTAAATTCAAAAGCTTGTCAAACTCACGCTCGTTTTATCCCATGATTGCCTAAAAGCTTGTGAATAGACTCCAAATGAAAAAATAGTGTACTTTTGAAACGAAAAACGAATTTGATCTTTTAAGGACTCGGTTTTAGCGTCGTAGTAGTGTCTTATCTGTGTTCATTTGTTTAAATTCAAAAGCTTGTCAAACTTACGCTCGTTTTATCCCACGAATGCTTAAAATCGCGCAAATAGACTCCAAATGAAAAAATAGTGTACTTTTGAAACAAAAGATGCATTTGATCTTTTGTGGACTGGTGTTTAGCATCCTTGTAGTGTCTTATATGTCTTCATTTGGTTAAATTCAAAAGCTTGTCAAACTCACGCTCGTTTTATCCCATGATTGCCTAAAAGCTTGTCAATAGACTCCAAATGAAAAAATAGTGTACTTTTGAAACAAAAAACGAATTTGATCTTTTAAGGACTCGGTTTTAGCGTCCTAGTAGTGTCTTATATGTGTTCATTTGTTTAAATTCAAAAGCTTGTCAAACTCACGCTCGTTTTATCCCACGAATGCTTTAAATCGCGCAAATAGGCTCCAAATAAACAAATAGTGTAGTTTTGAAACAAAAGATGCATTTGATCTTTTGTGGACTGCTGTTTAGCATCCTAGTAGTGTCTTATATGTCTTCATTTGGTTAAATTCAAAAGCTTGTCAAACTCACGGTCGTTTTATCCCACGATTGCTTAAAACATTCTGAATAGACTCCAAATGAAAAAATAGTGTACTTTTGAAACAAAAGATGCATTTGATATTTTATGGACTCGTGTTTGGTGTCCTAGTAGTGTCTTATACGTGTTCATCTGTTTAAATTCAAAACTTGTCAAACTCACGCTTGTTTTATCCCACGATTGCTTAAAACCTTGTGAATAGACTCCAAATGAAAAAATAGTGTACTTTTCAAGAAAAAAAAGCATTTGATCTTTAAATGACTCCATTTTAGCATCCTAGTACTGTCTTATATGTGTTCATTTGATTAAATTCAAAACTTGTCAAACTCACGCTCATTTTATCCCACGATTGCTTAAAAGCTTGTGAATAGACTCCGAATGAAAAAATAGTGTACTTTTGAAACAAAAGATGCATTTGATCTTTTGTGGACTCGTGTTTAGCGTCGTAGTAGTCTCTTATATGTGTTCAATTGTTTAAATTCAAAACTTGTCAAACTCTCGCTCGTTTTATCCTACGATTGCTTAAAACCTTGTGAATAGACTCGAAATGAAAAAATAGAGTACTTTTGAAAGAAAAAACGCATTTGATCTTGTAAGGACTCGGTTTTAGTGTCGTAGTAGTGTCTTATATGGGTTCATTTTATTTAAATTCAACAGCTTGTTAAACTCACGCTCGTTTTATCCCACGAATGTTTAAAATCGCGCAAATCGACTCCAAATCAAAAAAATAGTGTACTTTTGAAACAAAAGATGCATTTGATCTTTTGTGGACTGGTGTTTAGCGTCCTAGTAGTGTCTTATACATGTTAATTTGTTTAAATTCAAAACTTGTCAAACTCGAGCCCGTTTTATCCCACGATTGCTTAAAAGCTTGTGAATTGACTCCAAAATGAAAAAATAGTGCACTTTTGAAACAAAAAAAGCATTTATTCTTTGAAGGACTCGGTTTTAGCATCTTAGTAGTGTCTTATATGTGGTCATTTGTTTAAATTCAAAAGCTTGTCAAACTCACGCTCGTTTTATCCCACGAATGCTTAAAATCGCGCAAATAGGCTCCAAATCAAAAAATAGTGTACTTTTGAAACAAAAGATGCATTTGATCTGTTGTGGACTGGTGTTTAGCATCCTAGTAGTGTCTTATATGTCTTCATTTGGTTAAATTCAAAAGCTTGTCAAACTCACGGTCGTTTTATCCCACGATTACTTAAAACATTCTGAATAGACTCCAAATGAAAAAATAGTGTACTTTTGAAACAAAAGATGCATTTGATCTTTTGTGGACTGGTGTTTAGCATCCTAGTAGTGTCTTATACGTCTTCATTTGGTTAAATTTAAAAGCTTGTCAAACTCACGGTCGTTTTATCCCACGATTACTTAAAACATTCTGAATAGACTCCAAATGAAAAAATAGTTTACTTTTGAAACAAAAGATGCATTTGATCTTTTGTGGACTCGTGTTTAGCATCCTAGTAGTGTCTTATATGTGTTCATCTGTTTAAATTCAAAACTTGTCAAACTCACGCTCGTTTTATCCCAAGATTGCTTAAAACCTTGTGAATTGACTCCAAATGAAAAATAGTGTACTTTTCAAGAAAAAAAAGCATTTGATCTTTAAATGACTCCATTTTAGCATCCTAGTACTTTCTTATATGTGTTCATTTGTTTAAATTCAAAACTTGTCAAACTCACGCTCGTTTTATCCCACCATTGCTTAAAACCTTGTGAATAGACTCCAAATGAAAAAATAGTGTACTTTTGAAACAAAAGATTCATTTGATCTTTTGTGGACTTGTGTTTAGTGTCCTAGTAGTGTCTTATATGTGTTCATCTGTTTAAATTCAAAACTTGTCAAACTCTCGCTCGTTTTATCCCCCGATTGCTTAAAACCTTGTGAATAGACTCCAAATGAAAAAATAGTGTACTTTTGAAACAAAAAACGCATTTAATCTTTTAAGGACTCGGTTTTAGCATCTTAGTAGTGTGTTATATGTGTTCATTTGTTTAAATTCAAAAGCTTGTCAAACTCACGCTCCTTTTATCCCACGAATGCTTAACATTGCGCAAATACACTCCAAATGTAAAAACAGTGTACTTTTGAAACAAAAGATGCATTTGATCTTTTGTGGACTCGTGTTTAGTGTCCTAGTAGTGTCTTATAGGTGTTCATTTGTTTAAATTCAAAACTTGTCAAACTCACGCTCGTTTTATCCCACGATTGCTAAAAAGCTTTTGAATAGACTCCAAATGAAAAAATATTGTACTTTTCAAGAAAAAAAAAAGCACTTGATCTTTAAATGACTCCATTTTAGCATCCTAGTACTGTCTCATATGTGTTCATTTGTTTAAATTCAAAACTTGTCAAACTCACGCTCGTTTTATCCCACGATTGCTTAAAACCTTGTGAATAGACTCCAAATGAAAAAATAGTGTCCTTTTGAAACAAAAGATGCATTTGATCTTTTGTGGACTCGTGCTTAGCGTCGTAGAAATGTCTTATATGTGTTCATTTGTTTAAATTTAAAACTTGTCAAACTCTCGCTCGTTTTATCCTACGATTGCTTAAAACCTTGTGAATAGACTCCAAATGAAGAAGTAGTGTACTTTTGAAACAAAAGATGCATTTCATCTTTTGTGGACTCGTGTTTAGCGTCCTAGTAGTGTCTCATATGTGTTCATCTGTTTAAATTCAAAACTTGTCAAACTCATGCTCGTTTTATCCCACGATTGCTTAAAACCTTGTGAATAGACTCCAAATGAAAAAATAGTGTACTTTTGAAACAAAAAATGCATTTGATTTTGTAAGGACTCGGTTTTAGCGTCGTAGTAGTGTCTTATATGTGTTCATTTGTTTAAATTCAAAAGCTTGTCAAACTCACGCTCGTTTTGTCCCACGAATGCTTAAAATCGCGCAAATAGACTCCAAATGAAAAAATAGTGTACTTTTGAAACAGAAGATGCATTTGATCTTTTGTGGACTGGTGTTTAGCATCCTAGTAGTGTCTTATATTTCTTCATTTGGTTAAATTCAAAAGCTTGTCAAACTCACGGTCGTTTTATCCCACGATTGCGTAAAACATGGTGAATAGACTCCAAATGAAAAAATAGTGTACTTTTGAAACAAAAGATGCATTTGATCTTTTGTGGACTCGTGTTTAGTGTCCTAGTAGTGTCTTATATTTGTTCATCTGTTTAAATTCAAAACTTGTCAAACTCACGCTCGTTTTATCCCACGATTGCTTAAAACCTTGTGAATAGACTCCAAATGAAAAAAATAGTGTACTTTTCAAGAAAAAAAAGCATTTGATCTTTAAATGACTCCATTTTAGCATCCTAGTACTGTCTTATATGTGTTCATTTGTTTAAATTCCAAACTTGTCAAACTCACGCTCGTTTTATGCCACGATTGCTTAAAAGCTTGTGAATAGACTCCAAATGAAAAAATAGTGTACTTTTGAAACAAAAGATTCATTTGATATTTTTGTGGACTCGTGTTTAGTGTCCTAGTAGTGTCTTATATGTGTTCATCTGTTTAAATTCAAAACTTGTCAAACTCACGCTCGTTTTATCCCACGATTGCTTAAAACCTTGTTTATAGACTCCAAATGAAAAAATAGTGTACTTTTCAAGAAAAAAAAGCATTTGATCTTTAAATGACTCCATTTTAACATACTAGTACTGTCTTATATGTGTTCATTTGTTTAAATTCAAAACTTGTCAAACTCACGCTCATTTTATCCCACGATTGCTTAAAAGCTTGTGAATAGACTCCAAATGAAAAAATAGTGTACTTTTGAAACAAAAGATGCATTTGATCTTTTGTGGACTCGTGTTTAGTGTCCTAGTAGTGTCTTATATGTGTTCATTTGTTTAAATTCAAAACTTGTCAAACTCACACTCGTTTTATCCCACGATTGCTTAAAAGCTTCTAAATAGACTCCAAATGAAAAAATAGTGTACTTTTGAAACAAAAAAAGCATTTGATATTTTAAGGGCTCTGTTTTAGCGTCCTTCCTTGTAATGTCTTATATGTGTTCACTTGTTTAAATTCAAAACTTGTCTAACCCACGCTCGTTTTATCCCACGATTGCTTAAAAGCTTGTGAATAGACTCCAAATGAAAAAATAGTGTACTTTTGAAACAAAAGATGCTTTTGATCTTTTGGGGACTGGTGTTTAGCATCCTAGTAGTGTCTTATATATGTTCATTTGTTTAAATTCAAAACTTGTCAAACTCACGCTTGTTTTATCCCACGATTGCTTAAAAGCTTGAGAATAGACCCCAAATGAAAAAATAGTGTACTTTTGAAAGAAAAAAAGCATTTGATATTTTAAGGGCTCTGTTTTAGCGTCCTAGTACTGTGTTATATGTGTTCATTTGATTAAATTCAAAAGCTTGTCAAACTCACACTCGTTTTATCCGACGAATACTTAAAATCGCGTAAATAGACTCCAAATGAAAAAATAGTGTACTTTTGAAACAAAAGATGGATTTGATCTTTCAAGGACTCGGTTTTAGCGTCCTAGTAGTGTGTTATATGTGTTTATTTGTTTAAATTCAAAAGCTTGTCAAATTCACACTCGTTTTATCCCACGAATACTCGAAATCGCGTAAATAGAATCCAAATGAAAAAATAGTGTACTTGTGAAACAAAAGATGTTTTTGATCTTTTGTGGACTGGTGTTTAGCGTCCTAGTAGTGTCGTATATATGTTTATTTCTTTAAATTCAAAACTTGTCAACCTCACGCTCGTTTTATCCCACGATTGCTTAAAACCTTGTGAATAGACTCCAAATGAAAAAATAGTGTACTTTTGAAACAAAAAAAGTATTTGATCTTTTAAGGGCTCGGTTTTAGCGTCCTAGTAGTCTGTTATATGTGTTTATTTGTTTAAATTCAAAAGCTTGTCAAACTCACAGTCGTTTTATCCCACGAATACTTAAAATCGCGTAAATAGACTCCAAATGAAAAAATAGTGTACTTTTGAAACAAAAGATGGATTTGATCTTTTAAGGACTCGGTTTTAGCGTCCTAGTAGTGTATTATATGTGTTTATTTGCTTAAATTCAAAAGCTTGTCAAACTCACACTCGTTTTATCCCACGAATACTCAAAATCGCGTAAATAGACTCCAAATGAAAAAATAGTGTACTTTTGAAACAAAAGATGTATTTGATCTTTTGTGGACTGGTGTTTAGCATCCTAGTAGTGTCTTATATATGTTTATTTCTTTAAATTCAAAACTTGTCAAGCTCACGCTCGTTTTATCCCACGATTGCTTAAAACCTTTTGAATAGACTCCAAATGAAAAAATAGTGTACTTTTCAAACAAAAGATGCTTTTGAGCTTTTGGGGACTGGTGTTTAGCATCCTAGTAGTGTCTTATATATGTTCATTTGTTTAAATTCAAAACTTGTCAAACTCACGCTTGTTTTATACCACGATTGCTTAAAAGCTTGAGAATAGACCCCAAATGAAAAAATAGTGTACTTTTGAAAGAAAAAAGCATTTGATATTTTAAGGGCTCTGTTTTAGCGTCCTAGTACTGTGTTATATGTGTTCATTTGATTAAATTCAAAAGCTTGTCAAACTCACACTCGTTTTATCCGACGAATACTTAAAATCGCGTAAATAGACTCCAAATGAAAAAATAGTGTACTTTTGAAACAAAAGATGCATTTGATCTTTTGTGGACTGGTGTTTAGCATCCTTGTAGTGTCTTATATGTCTTCATTTGTTTAAATTCAAAACTTGTCAAACTCACGCTCGTTTTATCCCACGATTGCTTAAAACCTTGTGAATAGACTCCAAATGAAAAAATAGTGTCCTTTTGAAACAAAAGATGCATTTGATCTTTTGTGGACTCGTGCTTAGCGTCGTAGAAATGTCTTATATGTGTTCATTTGTTTAAATTTAAAACTTGTCAAACTCTCGCTCGTTTTATCCTACGATTGCTTAAAACCTTGTGAATAGACTCCAAATGAAAAAATAGTGTACTTTTGAAACAAAAAAAGCATTTGATCTTTCAAGGACTCGGTTTTAGCGTCCTAGTAGTGTCTTATATGTCTTCATTTGGTTAAATTCAAAAGCTTGTCAGACTCACGGTCGTTTTATCCCACGATTGCTTAAAACATTCTGAATAGACTCCAAATGAAAAAATAGTGTACTTTTGAAACAAAAGATGCATTTGATCTTTTGTGGACTCGTGTTTAGCATGCTAGTAGTGTCTTATATGTGTTCATCTGTTTAAATTCAAAACTTGTCAAAGTCACGCTCGTTTTATCCCACGATTGCTTAAAACCTTGTGAATAGACTCCAAATGAAAAAATAGTGTCCTTTTGAAACAAAAGAAGCATTTGATCTTTTGTGGACTCGTGTTTAGCGTCGTAGTAGTGTCTTATATGTGTTCATTTGTTTAAATTCAAAACTTGTCAAACTCTCGCTCGTTTTATCCTACGATTGCTTAAAACCTTGTGAATAGACTCCAAATGAAAAAATAGTGTACTTTTGAAACAATAAAAGCATTTGATTTTACAAGGACTCGGTTTTAGCGTCCTAGTAGTGTCTTTAAATTAAAAACTTGTCAAACTCACACTCGTTTTATCCCATGATTGCCTAAAATCTTGTGAACAGACTCCAAATGAAAAAATAGTGTACTTTTGAAACAAAAAACGCATTTGATCTTGTAAGGACTCGGTTTTAGCGTCGTAGTAGTGATCGGATCATATTTATATATATTTTTATATCAAATTCACTCATCTTTTCTTAATTAGTTCGTTATATTTTGAGCTATTTACGTTATTTTTATGTTTTATTAATTTATCATGTTAAGAAAATAAAAATAGAATAAGTGAAGTGTTAAGTAATTAATCTCTTCTAAACTATCTTGTCTGTTGAATTATACTTATTATTTGGAAAATAATATATTTATAATATTTTTATATATTTATATATATATTTATATTTATATATATATTTATATATGTATATATTTATATAAATATAATGTGTGTGTGATAACAGGTGGGCAGCAATTATACAAAGAAAAAGACTCAAGTGCATTCGGTGGAAAGGAGAAAAACAGCTGAGAAAGAATAAAAAATAAATAAAAGAATGTGGGGTGCTGGCGGTGGAAAAATAATGAAGAGGAAAGCACTGATAAGGGCTTGAGGGGAGAATCCGAGGGGGTGGAGGAATAATCAGGAAAAGCAAAGCTGCCTTTGGGCAGCCAATGGGATAAGGGGCTTCACCGAGGGAAAATAATAATAAGAAGGGGGGAGGGCTCTCGAGAGCCGGACGTTAGCTGCAAAGGGGAGAACCAACAGTAGGAGTCAAAGCCTCACGGGGGAGAAACCAAGGCAGCTGCCATTTGGCAGCTGAGAAACAAAATCAGAGAGGCAGCAAAGCTGCCTGGCAGCTTACGGAGAGACTGAAGCTGCACAGCAGCGTGGCAGGAGGTGGCTCTGGAAGCCAGCGCAAAGGAAGACTCGGGAGGGATTGGCGAGGAGCTGCCCTTTTCCAGGGCTTCTCGCATGCGACCAGCAGCTTGGAGAGGGAAAAGAGGCCCAGTTCACGGGGGGAGATCACGGAGAGCTGCCATTTGGCAACACAGCAGGAGGCCTTGGCGCAGCCTTGGGATTGGATCACAGAGAAAACCGAGTGCCCATTGGAGAGCTGCCTTTGCAGCTTAAGAGGAGTAGCGAGTAAGTGAGGGGGCTGCCAGTCTCGGGTTAGAGGCCAGGCGAGGAAAAGAAAGCAGCTGCCAATCAAGTGGCAGCAAGCAGGACACGGTACCGAGGAAGGTGTGAGGTCCTCCGAGGGAGAAAACTAAAATGAAAATTAGCTGGAGCAGGAGCTCGGGGAGCACAGTCACAGAGAGAGAGGGCAGCACAGAAAGCCACGGTGCAAATCCTTGCACACTCCTCAATTCGGTTTAATCCCTCCAAACTTATGTTTTTAATTTCTGTTTTAATAATGTGTAAATAAATTTTATATTGGCTAGAGGTTAATTTGAAACCATGATTATATTTGTAATTTAAATTGGTAACTTCAGTTGTGATTTCTGAGTTGTGATTTAATTTGCTTAACTGCTTGATAGATAACTTATTTGTGTATGTTAATTAAGGATGCATACTTAATTTACACGCATGAATTTGATGCTAGAATATAAGTGAATTTCACCTAATCGTTATGAACTTATATTCATGAGTAGTGAAGGTTGCTATCCGCAATCGCGTTAAGTAAATTCTTGGCAAACGTATCATGCTGTTCATAGTTACGAATGCCTTGTCAACACTTATGATTTTCATAGAATATAATGATCTTTAATCGTATCTCTATTGTGCTTTTCACGTAGGGAACTTTTGGGGAATAATTTGAGTTGTTGTATGCTGTTCATCCAATTCAATAACATAAGGAAAATCTGAAGGTTAATTTAAGCGTACCTAATTAATCTGGAGTATTGAAATTTACAACTTATTGAAAGAACAACTGAAAATCAATTTAGGTTGCATATGTGTCATGTGTGGAGAAGAACCCTCTAGCCAATCCGTCGTCTATCCGTTCACTTTTTAATTTATATTTTTGTCAATTTTATAATTTAGTTAAGTTTAATTTACATTTCATCCAAACCAAACCCCCCCCATTAAAATATTATTATTTAGTTACTTTTTATTATTTTTAATCTTTTAATTTAATTTCCGTCCAATTAATTTCCTAGTTTTTATTTTAAATTGTTTTTATTATTTTGAGTCATTTTAAGTGTGTTTCGAATTTTTAGCCTAGTTTTGTATTTTTGAGTCTTTTGATTTATTTTAGTTTATTTGTTAGTTCTATTTTAAGTTTTTCTAGTTAAGTGTTTTTATTTTAGTTTAGTATTTTAAATTTTGTTTTTACGTTTTTAAATTATTTCAGAGGTTTTAGCAAGCCCTCCTAATCCCCGGCCTAGAACGATACCCTACTTACATCTATACTACATCTGTCAAAAAGAGGGTTAAATTTGTGCGGTTTAAAATCCCGTCAAATTTTTGGCGCCGTTGCCGGGGATTAGCAAATTTGCTAATCCCTTGTTTATGTTTTTGTTTATGTTTTATGTTTTTGTTTGTGTTTATTTATTTTTTTTCTTTTTATTATTTTTGTGTTTTTGTGTTTTACTTTTGATATTTGATTTAGTTTTCGTTCTTTAATTTTAGGTACTAATGGAGCAAGATATGGCAACCATTCAAGCTCAATTGGCGCAGCTCACTGCTCAATTGACTCATAATGCCGAACGGACCTCAATGCCAAGTGTCCATACACTTGATGTGCCTTATGGGCAAGGATATCAAGCTCATCAGTATCCTCAATTTTCGGCATATGACGATGAATGGGGATATCAAGGCCACAGTCAATCAAGGGGCAACATGTTTTTCAACGCTTGCAATTCGGATTGGAGAGATTATTCGGATCAGATGTGGGATGAACCTCAGCAGTTTCAACAAAGTGGATATTGGCAGCAAGAAGCGTTCTATTCAAGACCTATGCAGCCACCACAACCTCCCCCACAACAATTCCAATCGAATTCAAGTATGCCCGTAAATTATAATGAAATTCTTGAAGGACTAATTTCTTTGACGCAGGGCTCGCAAAAAGAAGAACAATTGCCGTCATCGGAAGAGTTCTATCAGTGGCCATATGAGCCACCACAACAATCTGCCCAATTCAATTCAGGTACATCTGTGAACAATGATAATATTATTCAATTACTCATCTCTTTGAACCAGGAAGTAGAAAATCAAACCAAGGAGATGGGAGAATTGAATAATCAAATGGGGCAGATTGTGGAAGTTCTTCCTGAGATCCAAAGTGATATCCCGATTCTTGGTGCAATAAATCAAGTTCCAGATTTTGCTGAAGCTGTTCCAGAACCTTGTGCACCAAGAAAGATGGTTGAAGATATCGAAGTGGCTGGGGCATATCAAGAATACATCCAAGCGGTTGTGCATGAGGCAACAAAGGCCCATGAAATTGAGATTGATGACACGGCACAGGCCACAACCATCATCGTCAATCTGGCCAAGTGCAAAGTCCCCGAAACGTTCAAGGGAGTAGTTTTTGTTATTGAGTTTGTTTCGGAAAAATATAATAAGCCATTTTCTCCAATTCCAATTTTATTTTTATTTTATACTAACATATTTCTAATTTTAATGATTCAGGCACCCACTCGTGAATTCAAACCATTGCCGGATCATTTCAAGTACCACTGTCCGTTCAAGGATAAAGCCATGCACTTGAATAAAGAAGGGAAGCCTAGGAATCACCCACAATCAGATTTGCATTCCTAAACCCTTCTATTTACTGCTTTCATTTTATTTTGTTTAGTTAGTTGTATTTGGTTGATTTTTATTTAGTTTGAGTTTAAATAAATTAAGGGCAATGTTTATTTTTAGTGCGGATAAACTAAGTCTTTTTGCATTAATTTACATATTTTGATTTACATAATTTACATTGCTTAAAAAACTTAAAAAAAAACAAAAAACAAAAAAAAAAAAACAAAAAACAAAAAAATTAATAATAATAATAATAATATTAGTAACATATATATATATATATATATATATTTTAAATAAACATTAAAAGCTTAAATAAATTTACAATAATACGAAAAACTAATAAGTTCATTGGTCATTTGTCATTGGTTAGGTGGTGCCTGAGAAGTCGACGGAGCTCCTGGAAGACGAAGAGCCAGAGTTGGAATCTCCGGAGCCGGAACGCTTGGTGCTGCTCCAGAGGACGAAGGCAACATAAACCTCGGGAGTAGAGCCATGAACCTTTCATGATCGCTCTGGATCCGACCGTCCGACTCCTGCAGCTGGTCCAGCTTCCTCTTCATGCTGGTCGAGTAACTAGTTGCAAGCATGTGCAACTCCTTGTTCTCGTGCCTGAGTCCTCTGACTTCTTGCCGAAGACTGGCCACCTCTGCCATCAGCGACTCCACCTGACGAGACCGGGCAAGCAGGCGCTGGCCCATGTTTGAAACTGAGCCTGCACTTTGGACGCTGAGGGCAAGAGATTCCTGAACGGCCAGCTCGTCCGACCGCCTAGATAGCATCCTATTGTCCCTTGGAGTGAGCAGATTTCTGGCAATCACCGTAGCGGTGATTTCATTCCTCATCATTGTGTCCCCGACTGTAAGAGGACCATTGGGGGATATGAAGGATGGATTCCAAATGTTGTTCGGAGAAGACGAGTCATCGTCTTCCCCGACATTCAAGTTAAGGCGACGGTCGGAAGGGCAAGACATTTTTAGAGGGGGTTGAGGAAGAAAAGAGTTCGGAAAAATTAAGATTGCTGAAGCGGAAGAAGAGAGCGGAATGAGTAAGATTAAGAAGTGCAGAAGAGAGTGTTTACAGAGGAGAGTGTTTGAGGAAGGGAGTTCAAGTGTGTGGTGGAGCAGAATTAGCGCCTCTATAAAAAGAAGCAAATCAAAGAGAGGCGCTCCTCTGAGGTTGAAGACGCGTTCTCACGCAAATCGGAAAAGCTGGACGCTCTTCTCTCGAAGGCAGGAGTCCTTTCTCGAGAGCCGTTTCCTTTCTCAAAAGCTGGGCTTGACTCAGCAATCACGTGGCTCAGCTTATTCAGTTTTGTCTTGACTCGTCACGTGCAGCGTGGAGCGTTGCGAAAACCACGAGCCGCACCCGGTTTTGAACCCCGGTTTTCAAAAGATCATCATTCCTGTTTGTCGTCACTCGTCGCATGCGTCGACAGCCTTCGCGGAAATTACGGACGGTTTGTCAGAAAGCGCGTAACGGGCACTGTTCATCCATCCACCGGCTGCCGACAAATAGTGAGGGAATAGTTCCGGTTGTGAAGCCAAATTTCTATAAGTTCGACCTTCGCTTTCCACAGCAAAGGCACACCTTCACACCCTCTCCACCTCTCAACCTCTCTTCCTCTCTTCATCTCCGATAATGTCTTCCCAAAGAAAGCTTTCGAGTTATTCAGTGTTCTTCATCCCTTGGATCACCCCAGAAAACAAACCTTCCAGAGCAAAAGTATTTCATATTAAAAAGGTTAAAAGCAAAAGTATCTCATATTACGCTTTCTCCTCACTTTCATCTGAAGAACATGGAGAAAGTGAGATCCTGATTGCTTACCTAGTCTTGCTCTCGAGTACTCATCTCAGACCCCTCCCAACCCACTTCAAAAATAAATCTGTGTTGAGGTACTTCTTCAAAAACAAAAGTACCTCACAGACGAAGCAGGAGGAGTCTGAGGTGCATCCAGATGAAGGCAGAGTCTGAGATGATCCAAGAGTTCAAGAAGATGCCACACCTGCGTGGAGACCGGACTACTTGAAGCATGTGGAGACACGTGCTGATTCATCCTCAACTAAGCTGAGGAGCACTTGCCAGAAGGAGGCCCATCCAGTTCAAGTTGAAAGCTGTGGAAAATCAACAATCATGACCAATGATCGCTTATTAGTTCTTTTCGTTATCATTTATTTTCAATTTTTATTTTTTCGTTTGCATTTTTCTATATTTTCTTGCGTGCTTAACTGATTTATTTCTTTTCTTTGCAGGAACGTTTGGTTATTTCATCCCTTGAAGTTGATTGCAAAATTTACGCTTGGGGGTCATCGCTTGGTTTTCTGCAAATTAGAGAAGTTTTCAGTCCCTTTGCTTTATTTTGTTTCGTATTATTTGTTCATTTTATTTTTATTGCTTATTAATGTTTTCTGACATTGGGGACAATGTCTAGTTTAAGTGTGGGGGTATCAGAAGATAAAAAATGACCAAATTGAAAATTTTTGTACCTTCGACTTTGAACTGGTTTCATTTGTTTCCATGTTATTGCTTTTTGTTTTCTTAATTAACTTTGTGTTTTACTTAATTTTTTTTCGGAGTTTTGTGTTTTATTTAAATTTTTCTCGAAAAATTTAAAAAAAATCCAAAAATATTGTCTTGTTTTCCTTATGGTTTTAAATTAGATTTTTATTAGTTTCCCGACCCAATGATATAACTGGATGAAATTTGAACCATGATTATCAAGAACTTAGTTAACATGTGTTTTATGAAATTCCTTATTCTCTTGTTAGTACTGTACATGTTTGATCATCTTTGAAAAACCAAATGCACATAGCCTTGTTGATGTGAAACTAAAGCATGAATTAAAGCTTCATATGTGAATTTAGTGACCATATACATCCCATGTGAGTTTTTGAGCCTATTGAAAGTGTGTGCATTTTTCATACACTCCTATTCTTTCATGTGTGATGAACTTATGTGAGATGCATCTCTAGAACTTGCGTAACGATCTTTTGAAATATTTGTCATTGATTGCATGAACTTGAAAATGATAGAGGCATTAGGTTCACCACCATGGCCCAAATAACCATGTTTCCCAAAGAAAAAAAAAAAATGATATCATTAGATTGCCAATTTGAGCCGTTTTTGTTGAGCCGTTTATTTCTTATCACCAGATATGTCTACCCTTATACCTCAAACATGTTTCCTTACCCTTTCCAAGCAAGCAATTTGAGAATGTCTTATGAGAAATGTTTGTGAAGTACTTGGAAGGTTTGGCAAAAGAATAAGTGTGGGGGTATTTCATATTTGTTTTTTTTAAAAAAAAAAAATGAGAAAAGAGAAGAAAAGAAAGATTGTATACGAAGAAAATAAAAAAAAAAAAAGTTTTTAAAGTTTCAGTTTAGGGGTGTGGTTGGAAGTGTTAAAAGAATCGTTGGAGAGCTTGAGTTTTTATAAATCTCAACAAAAGAATCGCTTGCGATGTAGCTTGGAACTTGTGTTTTCCTATTCTTTCGTTTCAATAGCCCTATCCCTAAGCCTCATCACATCCAATAAAAGTCCTCTTGATTTAAGTTTTGCAATTATGATTGTGGAGAAGTGATCTTTATGCAAGCTTATGGTAGAACTTTCACATTTGTTTCTTTGAGCGAAACACATTAAAACTAAACACATGTGTGATTGAGTGCATATCCGTGAGAAGGTTGCTGGTTTGCATATGATGATTTTAAAAATAAAAACTTGAAATTGCATTAGCATGGCTATCTCACACACTACACTTCAAGGATGATTTAAAGATTACTGCTAATATTTGAATAAGGAAGTTGAGCTTGGATTAGCTTGTTTGGTGCTAGCTATGGTTCTTGCTGATTTATGTTTTCGAATGAAATTATATGAGGGTCAAATAGGGGGAAGCTAATGTTTTTCTTGTTATTACTTTTTCTGTTTTCTTTGTTTTGCTCGAGGACTAGCAAAAGCCAAGTGTGGGGGTATTTGATCGGATCATATTTATATATATTTTTATATCAAATTCACTCATCTTTTCTTAATTAGTTCGTTATATTTTGAGCTATTTACGTTATTTTTATGTTTTATTAATTTATCATGTTAAGAAAATAAAAATAGAATAAGTGAAGTGTTAAGTAATTAATCTCTTCTAAACTATCTTGTCTGTTGAATTATACTTATTATTTGGAAAATAATATATTTATAATATTTTTATATATTTATATATATATTTATATTTATATATATATTTATATATGTATATATTTATATAAATATAATGTGTGTGTGATAACAGGTGGGCAGCAATTATACAAAGAAAAAGACTCAAGTGCATTCGGTGGAAAGGAGAAAAACAGCTGAGAAAGAATAAAAAATAAATAAAAGAATGTGGGGTGCTGGCGGTGGAAAAATAATGAAGAGGAAAGCACTGATAAGGGCTTGAGGGGAGAATCCGAGGGGGTGGAGGAATAATCAGGAAAAGCAAAGCTGCCTTTGGGCAGCCAATGGGATAAGGGGCTTCACCGAGGGAAAATAATAATAAGAAGGGGGGAGGGCTCTCGAGAGCCGGACGTTAGCTGCAAAGGGGAGAACCAACAGTAGGAGTCAAAGCCTCACGGGGGAGAAACCAAGGCAGCTGCCATTTGGCAGCTGAGAAACAAAATCAGAGAGGCAGCAAAGCTGCCTGGCAGCTTACGGAGAGACTGAAGCTGCACAGCAGCGTGGCAGGAGGTGGCTCTGGAAGCCAGCGCAAAGGAAGACTCGGGAGGGATTGGCGAGGAGCTGCCCTTTTCCAGGGCTTCTCGCATGCGACCAGCAGCTTGGAGAGGGAAAAGAGGCCCAGTTCACGGGGGGAGATCACGGAGAGCTGCCATTTGGCAACACAGCAGGAGGCCTTGGCGCAGCCTTGGGATTGGATCACAGAGAAAACCGAGTGCCCATTGGAGAGCTGCCTTTGCAGCTTAAGAGGAGTAGCGAGTAAGTGAGGGGGCTGCCAGTCTCGGGTTAGAGGCCAGGCGAGGAAAAGAAAGCAGCTGCCAATCAAGTGGCAGCAAGCAGGACACGGTACCGAGGAAGGTGTGAGGTCCTCCGAGGGAGAAAACTAAAATGAAAATTAGCTGGAGCAGGAGCTCGGGGAGCACAGTCACAGAGAGAGAGGGCAGCACAGAAAGCCACGGTGCAAATCCTTGCACACTCCTCAATTCGGTTTAATCCCTCCAAACTTATGTTTTTAATTTCTGTTTTAATAATGTGTAAATAAATTTTATATTGGCTAGAGGTTAATTTGAAACCATGATTATATTTGTAATTTAAATTGGTAACTTCAGTTGTGATTTCTGAGTTGTGATTTAATTTGCTTAACTGCTTGATAGATAACTTATTTGTGTATGTTAATTAAGGATGCATACTTAATTTACACGCATGAATTTGATGCTAGAATATAAGTGAATTTCACCTAATCGTTATGAACTTATATTCATGAGTAGTGAAGGTTGCTATCCGCAATCGCGTTAAGTAAATTCTTGGCAAACGTATCATGCTGTTCATAGTTACGAATGCCTTGTCAACACTTATGATTTTCATAGAATATAATGATCTTTAATCGTATCTCTATTGTGCTTTTCACGTAGGGAACTTTTGGGGAATAATTTGAGTTGTTGTATGCTGTTCATCCAATTCAATAACATAAGGAAAATCTGAAGGTTAATTTAAGCGTACCTAATTAATCTGGAGTATTGAAATTTACAACTTATTGAAAGAACAACTGAAAATCAATTTAGGTTGCATATGTGTCATGTGTGGAGAAGAACCCTCTAGCCAATCCGTCGTCTATCCGTTCACTTTTTAATTTATATTTTTGTCAATTTTATAATTTAGTTAAGTTTAATTTACATTTCATCCAAACCAAACCCCCCCCATTAAAATATTATTATTTAGTTACTTTTTATTATTTTTAATCTTTTAATTTAATTTCCGTCCAATTAATTTCCTAGTTTTTATTTTAAATTGTTTTTATTATTTTGAGTCATTTTAAGTGTGTTTCGAATTTTTAGCCTAGTTTTGTATTTTTGAGTCTTTTGATTTATTTTAGTTTATTTGTTAGTTCTATTTTAAGTTTTTCTAGTTAAGTGTTTTTATTTTAGTTTAGTATTTTAAATTTTGTTTTTACGTTTTTAAATTATTTCAGAGGTTTTAGCAAGCCCTCCTAATCCCCGGCCTAGAACGATACCCTACTTACATCTATACTACATCTGTCAAAAAGAGGGTTAAATTTGTGCGGTTTAAAATCCCGTCAAGTAGTGTCTTATATGTGTTCATTTGTTTAAATTCAAAAGCTTGTCAAACTCACGCTCGTTTTATCCCACAAATGCTTAAAATCGCGCAAATAGACTCCAAATGAAAAAATAGTGTACTTTTGAAACAAAAGATGCATTTGATCTTTTGTGGACTGGTGTTTAGCATCCTTGTAGTGTCTTATATGTCTTCATTTGGTTAAATTCAGAAGCTTGTCAAACTCACGCTCGTTTTATCCCACGATTGCTTAAAACATTGTGAATAGACTCCAAATGAAGAAGTAGTGTACTTTTGAAACAAAAGATGCATTTCATCTTTTGTGGACTCGTGTTTAGCGTCCTAGTAGTGTCTCATATGTGTTCATCTGTTTAAATTCAAAACTTGTCAAACTCATGCTCGTTTTATCCCACGATTGCTTAAAACCTTGTGAATAGACTCCAAATGAAAAAATAGTGTACTTTTGAAACAAAAAACGCATTTGATTTTGTAAGGACTCGGTTTTAGCGTCGTAGTAGTGTCTTATATGTGTTCATTTGTTTAAATTCAAAAGCTTGTCAAACTCACGCTCGTTTTGTCCCACGAATGCTTAAAATCGCGCAAATAGACTCCAAATGAAAAAATAGTGTACTTTTGAAACAGAAGATGCATTTGAACTTTTGTGGACTGGTGTTTAGCATCCTAGTAGTGTCTTATATTTCTTCATTTGGTTAAATTCAAAAGCTTGTCAAACTCACGGTTGTTTTATCCCACGATTGCGTAAAACATGGTGAATAGACTCCAAATGAAAAAATAGTGTACTTTTGAAACAAAAGATGCATTTGATCTTTTGTGGACTCGTGTTTAGTGTCCTAGTAGTGTCTTATATTTGTTCATCTGTTTAAATTCAAAACTTGTCAAACTCACGCTCGTTTTATCCCACGATTGCTTAAAACCTTGTGAATAGACTCCAAATGAAAAAAATAGTGTACTTTTCAAGAAAAAAAAGCATTTGATCTTTAAATGACTCCATTTTAGCATCCTAGTACTGTCTTATATGTGTTCATTTGTTTAAATTCCAAACTTGTCAAACTCACGCTCGTTTTATGCCACGATTGCTTAAAAGCTTGTGAATAGACTCCAAATGAAAAAATAGTGTACTTTTGAAACAAAAGATTCATTTGATATTTTTGTGGACTCGTGTTTAGTGTCCTAGTAGTGTCTTATATGTGTTCATCTGTTTAAATTCAAAACTTGTCAAACTCACGCTCGTTTTATCCCACGATTGCTTAAAACCTTGTTTATAGACTCCAAATGAAAAAATAGTGTACTTTTCAAGAAAAAAAAGCATTTGATCTTTAAATGACTCCATTTTAACATACTAGTACTGTCTTATATGTGTTCATTTGTTTAAATTCAAAACTTGTCAAACTCACGCTCATTTTATCCCACGATTGCTTAAAAGCTTGTGAATAGACTCCAAATGAAAAAATAGTGTACTTTTGAAACAAAAGATGCATTTGATCTTTTGTGGACTCGTGTTTAGTGTCCTAGTAGTGTCTTATATGTGTTCATTTGTTTAAATTCAAAACTTGTCAAACTCACACTCGTTTTATCCCACGATTGCTTAAAAGCTTCTAAATAGACTCCAAATGAAAAAATAGTGTACTTTTGAAACAAAAAAAGCATTTGATATTTTAAGGGCTCTGTTTTAGCGTCCTTCCTTGTAATGTCTTATATGTGTTCACTTGTTTAAATTCAAAACTTGTCTAACCCACGCTCGTTTTATCCCACGATTGCTTAAAAGCTTGTGAATAGACTCCAAATGAAAAAATAGTGTACTTTTGAAACAAAAGATGCTTTTGATCTTTTGGGGACTGGTGTTTAGCATCCTAGTAGTGTCTTATATATGTTCATTTGTTTAAATTCAAAACTTGTCAAACTCACGCTTGTTTTATCCCACGATTGCTTAAAAGCTTGAGAATAGACCCCAAATGAAAAAATAGTGTACTTTTGAAAGAAAAAAAGCATTTGATATTTTAAGGGCTCTGTTTTAGCGTCCTAGTACTGTGTTATATGTGTTCATTTGATTAAATTCAAAAGCTTGTCAAACTCACACTCGTTTTATCCGACGAATACTTAAAATCGCGTAAATAGACTCCAAATGAAAAAATAGTGTACTTTTGAAACAAAAGATGGATTTGATCTTTCAAGGACTCGGTTTTAGCGTCCTAGTAGTGTGTTATATGTGTTTATTTGTTTAAATTCAAAAGCTTGTCAAATTCACACTCGTTTTATCCCACGAATACTCGAAATCGCGTAAATAGAATCCAAATGAAAAAATAGTGTACTTGTGAAACAAAAGATGTTTTTGATCTTTTGTGGACTGGTGTTTAGCGTCCTAGTAGTGTCGTATATATGTTTATTTCTTTAAATTCAAAACTTGTCAACCTCACGCTCGTTTTATCCCACGATTGCTTAAAACCTTGTGAATAGACTCCAAATGAAAAAATAGTGTACTTTTGAAACAAAAAAAGTATTTGATCTTTTAAGGGCTCGGTTTTAGCGTCCTAGTAGTCTGTTATATGTGTTTATTTGTTTAAATTCAAAAGCTTGTCAAACTCACAGTCGTTTTATCCCACGAATACTTAAAATCGCGTAAATAGACTCCAAATGAAAAAATAGTGTACTTTTGAAACAAAAGATGGATTTGATCTTTTAAGGACTCGGTTTTAGCGTCCTAGTAGTGTATTATATGTGTTTATTTGCTTAAATTCAAAAGCTTGTCAAACTCACACTCGTTTTATCCCACGAATACTCAAAATCGCGTAAATAGACTCCAAATGAAAAAATAGTGTACTTTTGAAACAAAAGATGTATTTGATCTTTTGTGGACTGGTGTTTAGCATCCTAGTAGTGTCTTATATATGTTTATTTCTTTAAATTCAAAACTTGTCAAGCTCACGCTCGTTTTATCCCACGATTGCTTAAAACCTTTTGAATAGACTCCAAATGAAAAAATAGTGTACTTTTCAAACAAAAGATGCTTTTGAGCTTTTGGGGACTGGTGTTTAGCATCCTAGTAGTGTCTTATATATGTTCATTTGTTTAAATTCAAAACTTGTCAAACTCACGCTTGTTTTATACCACGATTGCTTAAAAGCTTGAGAATAGACCCCAAATGAAAAAATAGTGTACTTTTGAAAGAAAAAAGCATTTGATATTTTAAGGGCTCTGTTTTAGCGTCCTAGTACTGTGTTATATGTGTTCATTTGATTAAATTCAAAAGCTTGTCAAACTCACACTCGTTTTATCCGACGAATACTTAAAATCGCGTAAATAGACTCCAAATGAAAAAATAGTGTACTTTTGAAACAAAAGATGCATTTGATCTTTTGTGGACTGGTGTTTAGCATCCTTGTAGTGTCTTATATGTCTTCATTTGTTTAAATTCAAAACTTGTCAAACTCACGCTCGTTTTATCCCACGATTGCTTAAAACCTTGTGAATAGACTCCAAATGAAAAAATAGTGT
The DNA here is from genome assembly GCA_963580275.1 of Crataegus laevigata. Taxonomy (NCBI): domain Eukaryota; kingdom Viridiplantae; phylum Streptophyta; class Magnoliopsida; order Rosales; family Rosaceae; genus Crataegus; species Crataegus laevigata. The sequence goes on from OY756945.1 coordinate 23,765,406, forward strand.
CCTTTTGAAACAAAAGATGCATTTGATCTTTTGTGGACTCGTGCTTAGCGTCGTAGAAATGTCTTATATGTGTTCATTTGTTTAAATTTAAAACTTGTCAAACTCTCGCTCGTTTTATCCTACGATTGCTTAAAACCTTGTGAATAGACTCCAAATGAAAAAATAGTGTACTTTTGAAACAAAAAAAGCATTTGATCTTTCAAGGACTCGGTTTTAGCGTCCTAGTAGTGTCTTATATGTCTTCATTTGGTTAAATTCAAAAGCTTGTCAGACTCACGGTCGTTTTATCCCACGATTGCTTAAAACATTCTGAATAGACTCCAAATGAAAAAATAGTGTACTTTTGAAACAAAAGATGCATTTGATCTTTTGTGGACTCGTGTTTAGCATGCTAGTAGTGTCTTATATGTGTTCATCTGTTTAAATTCAAAACTTGTCAAAGTCACGCTCGTTTTATCCCACGATTGCTTAAAACCTTGTGAATAGACTCCAAATGAAAAAATAGTGTCCTTTTGAAACAAAAGAAGCATTTGATCTTTTGTGGACTCGTGTTTAGCGTCGTAGTAGTGTCTTATATGTGTTCATTTGTTTAAATTCAAAACTTGTCAAACTCTCGCTCGTTTTATCCTACGATTGCTTAAAACCTTGTGAATAGACTCCAAATGAAAAAATAGTGTACTTTTGAAACAATAAAAGCATTTGATTTTACAAGGACTCGGTTTTAGCGTCCTAGTAGTGTCTTTAAATTAAAAACTTGTCAAACTCACACTCGTTTTATCCCATGATTGCCTAAAATCTTGTGAACAGACTCCAAATGAAAAAATAGTGTACTTTTGAAACAAAAAACGCATTTGATCTTGTAAGGACTCGGTTTTAGCGTCGTAGTAGTGTCTTATATGTGTTCATTTGTTTAAATTCAAAAGCTTGTCAAACTCACGCTCGTTTTATCCCACAAATGCTTAAAATCGCGCAAATAGACTCCAAATGAAAAAATAGTGTACTTTTGAAACAAAAGATGCATTTGATCTTTTGTGGACTGGTGTTTAGCATCCTTGTAGTGTCTTATATGTCTTCATTTGGTTAAATTCAGAAGCTTGTCAAACTCACGCTCGTTTTATCCCACGATTGCTTAAAACATTGTGAATAGACTCCAAATGAAGAAGTAGTGTACTTTTGAAACAAAAGATGCATTTCATCTTTTGTGGACTCGTGTTTAGCGTCCTAGTAGTGTCTCATATGTGTTCATCTGTTTAAATTCAAAACTTGTCAAACTCATGCTCGTTTTATCCCACGATTGCTTAAAACCTTGTGAATAGACTCCAAATGAAAAAATAGTGTACTTTTGAAACAAAAAACGCATTTGATTTTGTAAGGACTCGGTTTTAGCGTCGTAGTAGTGTCTTATATGTGTTCATTTGTTTAAATTCAAAAGCTTGTCAAACTCACGCTCGTTTTGTCCCACGAATGCTTAAAATCGCGCAAATAGACTCCAAATGAAAAAATAGTGTACTTTTGAAACAGAAGATGCATTTGAACTTTTGTGGACTGGTGTTTAGCATCCTAGTAGTGTCTTATATTTCTTCATTTGGTTAAATTCAAAAGCTTGTCAAACTCACGGTTGTTTTATCCCACGATTGCGTAAAACATGGTGAATAGACTCCAAATGAAAAAATAGTGTACTTTTGAAACAAAAGATGCATTTGATCTTTTGTGGACTCGTGTTTAGTGTCCTAGTAGTGTCTTATATTTGTTCATCTGTTTAAATTCAAAACTTGTCAAACTCACGCTCGTTTTATCCCACGATTGCTTAAAACCTTGTGAATAGACTCCAAATGAAAAAAATAGTGTACTTTTCAAGAAAAAAAAGCATTTGATCTTTAAATGACTCCATTTTAGCATCCTAGTACTGTCTTATATGTGTTCATTTGTTTAAATTCCAAACTTGTCAAACTCACGCTCGTTTTATGCCACGATTGCTTAAAAGCTTGTGAATAGACTCCAAATGAAAAAATAGTGTACTTTTGAAACAAAAGATTCATTTGATATTTTTGTGGACTCGTGTTTAGTGTCCTAGTAGTGTCTTATATGTGTTCATCTGTTTAAATTCAAAACTTGTCAAACTCACGCTCGTTTTATCCCACGATTGCTTAAAACCTTGTTTATAGACTCCAAATGAAAAAATAGTGTACTTTTCAAGAAAAAAAAGCATTTGATCTTTAAATGACTCCATTTTAACATACTAGTACTGTCTTATATGTGTTCATTTGTTTAAATTCAAAACTTGTCAAACTCACGCTCATTTTATCCCACGATTGCTTAAAAGCTTGTGAATAGACTCCAAATGAAAAAATAGTGTACTTTTGAAACAAAAGATGCATTTGATCTTTTGTGGACTCGTGTTTAGTGTCCTAGTAGTGTCTTATATGTGTTCATTTGTTTAAATTCAAAACTTGTCAAACTCACACTCGTTTTATCCCACGATTGCTTAAAAGCTTCTAAATAGACTCCAAATGAAAAAATAGTGTACTTTTGAAACAAAAAAAGCATTTGATATTTTAAGGGCTCTGTTTTAGCGTCCTTCCTTGTAATGTCTTATATGTGTTCACTTGTTTAAATTCAAAACTTGTCTAACCCACGCTCGTTTTATCCCACGATTGCTTAAAAGCTTGTGAATAGACTCCAAATGAAAAAATAGTGTACTTTTGAAACAAAAGATGCTTTTGATCTTTTGGGGACTGGTGTTTAGCATCCTAGTAGTGTCTTATATATGTTCATTTGTTTAAATTCAAAACTTGTCAAACTCACGCTTGTTTTATCCCACGATTGCTTAAAAGCTTGAGAATAGACCCCAAATGAAAAAATAGTGTACTTTTGAAAGAAAAAAAGCATTTGATATTTTAAGGGCTCTGTTTTAGCGTCCTAGTACTGTGTTATATGTGTTCATTTGATTAAATTCAAAAGCTTGTCAAACTCACACTCGTTTTATCCGACGAATACTTAAAATCGCGTAAATAGACTCCAAATGAAAAAATAGTGTACTTTTGAAACAAAAGATGGATTTGATCTTTCAAGGACTCGGTTTTAGCGTCCTAGTAGTGTGTTATATGTGTTTATTTGTTTAAATTCAAAAGCTTGTCAAATTCACACTCGTTTTATCCCACGAATACTCGAAATCGCGTAAATAGAATCCAAATGAAAAAATAGTGTACTTGTGAAACAAAAGATGTTTTTGATCTTTTGTGGACTGGTGTTTAGCGTCCTAGTAGTGTCGTATATATGTTTATTTCTTTAAATTCAAAACTTGTCAACCTCACGCTCGTTTTATCCCACGATTGCTTAAAACCTTGTGAATAGACTCCAAATGAAAAAATAGTGTACTTTTGAAACAAAAAAAGTATTTGATCTTTTAAGGGCTCGGTTTTAGCGTCCTAGTAGTCTGTTATATGTGTTTATTTGTTTAAATTCAAAAGCTTGTCAAACTCACAGTCGTTTTATCCCACGAATACTTAAAATCGCGTAAATAGACTCCAAATGAAAAAATAGTGTACTTTTGAAACAAAAGATGGATTTGATCTTTTAAGGACTCGGTTTTAGCGTCCTAGTAGTGTATTATATGTGTTTATTTGCTTAAATTCAAAAGCTTGTCAAACTCACACTCGTTTTATCCCACGAATACTCAAAATCGCGTAAATAGACTCCAAATGAAAAAATAGTGTACTTTTGAAACAAAAGATGTATTTGATCTTTTGTGGACTGGTGTTTAGCATCCTAGTAGTGTCTTATATATGTTTATTTCTTTAAATTCAAAACTTGTCAAGCTCACGCTCGTTTTATCCCACGATTGCTTAAAACCTTTTGAATAGACTCCAAATGAAAAAATAGTGTACTTTTCAAACAAAAGATGCTTTTGAGCTTTTGGGGACTGGTGTTTAGCATCCTAGTAGTGTCTTATATATGTTCATTTGTTTAAATTCAAAACTTGTCAAACTCACGCTTGTTTTATACCACGATTGCTTAAAAGCTTGAGAATAGACCCCAAATGAAAAAATAGTGTACTTTTGAAAGAAAAAAGCATTTGATATTTTAAGGGCTCTGTTTTAGCGTCCTAGTACTGTGTTATATGTGTTCATTTGATTAAATTCAAAAGCTTGTCAAACTCACACTCGTTTTATCCGACGAATACTTAAAATCGCGTAAATAGACTCCAAATGAAAAAATAGTGTACTTTTGAAACAAAAGATGCATTTGATCTTTTGTGGACTGGTGTTTAGCATCCTTGTAGTGTCTTATATGTCTTCATTTGTTTAAATTCAAAACTTGTCAAACTCACGCTCGTTTTATCCCACGATTGCTTAAAACCTTGTGAATAGACTCCAAATGAAAAAATAGTGTCCTTTTGAAACAAAAGATGCATTTGATCTTTTGTGGACTCGTGCTTAGCGTCGTAGAAATGTCTTATATGTGTTCATTTGTTTAAATTTAAAACTTGTCAAACTCTCGCTCGTTTTATCCTACGATTGCTTAAAACCTTGTGAATAGACTCCAAATGAAAAAATAGTGTACTTTTGAAACAAAAAAAGCATTTGATCTTTCAAGGACTCGGTTTTAGCGTCCTAGTAGTGTCTTATATGTCTTCATTTGGTTAAATTCAAAAGCTTGTCAGACTCACGGTCGTTTTATCCCACGATTGCTTAAAACATTCTGAATAGACTCCAAATGAAAAAATAGTGTACTTTTGAAACAAAAGATGCATTTGATCTTTTGTGGACTCGTGTTTAGCATGCTAGTAGTGTCTTATATGTGTTCATCTGTTTAAATTCAAAACTTGTCAAAGTCACGCTCGTTTTATCCCACGATTGCTTAAAACCTTGTGAATAGACTCCAAATGAAAAAATAGTGTCCTTTTGAAACAAAAGAAGCATTTGATCTTTTGTGGACTCGTGTTTAGCGTCGTAGTAGTGTCTTATATGTGTTCATTTGTTTAAATTCAAAACTTGTCAAACTCTCGCTCGTTTTATCCTACGATTGCTTAAAACCTTGTGAATAGACTCCAAATGAAAAAATAGTGTACTTTTGAAACAATAAAAGCATTTGATTTTACAAGGACTCGGTTTTAGCGTCCTAGTAGTGTCTTTAAATTAAAAACTTGTCAAACTCACACTCGTTTTATCCCATGATTGCCTAAAATCTTGTGAACAGACTCCAAATGAAAAAATAGTGTACTTTTGAAACAAAAAACGCATTTGATCTTGTAAGGACTCGGTTTTAGCGTCGTAGTAGTGTCTTATATGTGTTCATTTGTTTAAATTCAAAAGCTTGTCAAACTCACGCTCGTTTTATCCCACAAATGCTTAAAATCGCGCAAATAGACTCCAAATGAAAAAATAGTGTACTTTTGAAACAAAAGATGCATTTGATCTTTTGTGGACTGGTGTTTAGCATCCTTGTAGTGTCTTATATGTCTTCATTTGGTTAAATTCAGAAGCTTGTCAAACTCACGCTCGTTTTATCCCACGATTGCTTAAAACATTGTGAATAGACTCCAAATGAAGAAGTAGTGTACTTTTGAAACAAAAGATGCATTTCATCTTTTGTGGACTCGTGTTTAGCGTCCTAGTAGTGTCTCATATGTGTTCATCTGTTTAAATTCAAAACTTGTCAAACTCATGCTCGTTTTATCCCACGATTGCTTAAAACCTTGTGAATAGACTCCAAATGAAAAAATAGTGTACTTTTGAAACAAAAAACGCATTTGATTTTGTAAGGACTCGGTTTTAGCGTCGTAGTAGTGTCTTATATGTGTTCATTTGTTTAAATTCAAAAGCTTGTCAAACTCACGCTCGTTTTGTCCCACGAATGCTTAAAATCGCGCAAATAGACTCCAAATGAAAAAATAGTGTACTTTTGAAACAGAAGATGCATTTGATCTTTTGTGGACTGGTGTTTAGCATCCTAGTAGTGTCTTATATTTCTTCATTTGGTTAAATTCAAAAGCTTGTCAAACTCACGGTCGTTTTATCCCACGATTGCGTAAAACATGGTGAATAGACTCCAAATGAAAAAATAGTGTACTTTTGAAACAAAAGATGCATTTGATCTTTTGTGGACTCGTGTTTAGTGTCCTAGTAGTGTCTTATATTTGTTCATCTGTTTAAATTCAAAACTTGTCAAACTCACGCTCGTTTTATCCCACGATTGCTTAAAACCTTGTGAATAGACTCCAAATGAAAAAAATAGTGTACTTTTCAAGAAAAAAAAGCATTTGATCTTTAAATGACTCCATTTTAGCATCCTAGTACTGTCTTATATGTGTTCATTTGTTTAAATTCCAAACTTGTCAAACTCACGCTCGTTTTATGCCACGATTGCTTAAAAGCTTGTGAATAGACTCCAAATGAAAAAATAGTGTACTTTTGAAACAAAAGATTCATTTGATATTTTTGTGGACTCGTGTTTAGTGTCCTAGTAGTGTCTTATATGTGTTCATCTGTTTAAATTCAAAACTTGTCAAACTCACGCTCGTTTTATCCCACGATTGCTTAAAACCTTGTTTATAGACTCCAAATGAAAAAATAGTGTACTTTTCAAGAAAAAAAAGCATTTGATCTTTAAATGACTCCATTTTAACATACTAGTACTGTCTTATATGTGTTCATTTGTTTAAATTCAAAACTTGTCAAACTCACGCTCGTTTTATCCCACGATTGCTTAAAAGCTTGTGAATAGACTCCAAATGAAAAAATAGTGTACTTTTGAAACAAAAGATGCATTTGATCTTTTGTGGACTCGTGTTTAGTGTCCTAGTAGTGTCTTATATGTGTTCATTTGTTTAAATTCAAAACTTGTCAAACTCACACTCGTTTTATCCCACGATTGCTTAAAAGCTTCTGAATAGACTCCAAATGAAAAAATAGTGTACTTTTGAAACAAAAAAAGCATTTGATCTTTTAAGGGCTCTGTTTTAGCGTCCTTCCTTGTAATGTCTTATATGTGTTCACTTGTTTAAATTCAAAACTTGTCTAACCCACGCTCGTTTTATCCCACGATTGCTTAAAAGCTTGTGAATAGACTCCAAATGAAAAAATAGTGTACTTTTGAAACAAAAGATGCTTTTGATCTTTTGGGGACTGGTGTTTAGCATCCTAGTAGTGTCTTATATATGTTCATTTGTTTAAATTCAAAACTTGTCAAACTCACGCTTGTTTTATCCCACGATTGCTTAAAAGCTTGAGAATAGACCCCAAATGAAAAAATAGTGTACTTTTGAAAGAAAAAAAGCATTTGATATTTTAAGGGCTCTGTTTTAGCGTCCTAGTACTGTGTTATATGTGTTCATTTGATTAAATTCAAAAGCTTGTCAAACTCACACTCGTTTTATCCGACGAATACTTAAAATCGCGTAAATAGACTCCAAATGAAAAAATAGTGTACTTTTGAAACAAAAGATGGATTTGATCTTTCAAGGACTCGGTTTTAGCGTCCTAGTAGTGTGTTATATGTGTTTATTTGTTTAAATTCAAAAGCTTGTCAAATTCACACTCGTTTTATCCCACGAATACTCGAAATCGCGTAAATAGAATCCAAATGAAAAAATAGTGTACTTGTGAAACAAAAGATGTTTTTGATCTTTTGTGGACTGGTGTTTAGCGTCCTAGTAGTGTCTTATATATGTTTATTTCTTTAAATTCAAAACTTGTCAACCTCACGCTCGTTTTATCCCACGATTGCTTAAAACCTTGTGAATAGACTCCAAATGAAAAAATAGTGTACTTTTGAAACAAAAAAAGTATTTGATCTTTTAAGGGCTCGGTTTTAGCGTCCTAGTAGTCTGTTATATGTGTTTATTTGTTTAAATTCAAAAGCTTGTCAAACTCACAGTCGTTTTATCCCACGAATACTTAAAATCGCGTAAATAGACTCCAAATGAAAAAATAGTGTACTTTTGAAACAAAAGATGGATTTGATCTTTTAAGGACTCGGTTTTAGCCTCCTAGTAGTGTATTATATGTGTTTATTTGCTTAAATTCAAAAGCTTGTCAAACTCACACTCGTTTTATCCCACGAATACTCAAAATCGCGTAAATAGACTCCAAATGAAAAAATAGTGTACTTTTGAAACAAAAGATGTATTTGATCTTTTGTGGACTGGTGTTTAGCATCCTAGTAGTGTCTTATATATGTTTATTTCTTTAAATTCAAAACTTGTCAAGCTCACGCTCGTTTTATCCCACGATTGCTTAAAACCTTTTGAATAGACTCCAAATGAAAAAATAGTGTACTTTTCAAACAAAAGATGCTTTTGAGCTTTTGGGGACTGGTGTTTAGCATCCTAGTAGTGTCTTATATATGTTCATTTGTTTAAATTCAAAACTTGTCAAACTCACGCTTGTTTTATACCACGATTGCTTAAAAGCTTGAGAATAGACCCCAAATGAAAAAATAGTGTACTTTTGAAAGAAAAAAAGCATTTGATATTTTAAGGGCTCTGTTTTAGCGTCCTAGTACTGTGTTATATGTGTTCATTTGATTAAATTCAAAAGCTTGTCAAACTCACACTCGTTTTATCCGACGAATACTTAAAATCGCGTAAATAGACTCCAAATGAAAAAATAGTGTACTTTTGAAACAAAAGATGGATTTGACTGATGCGATGAATAAGCAAACACACAAATTAAACCCTCTTGTTGACAATTGTAGTAAAGATGTAAGTAGGGTATCGTTCTAGACCGGGGATTAGGAGGGATTGCTAATGCACCTAACTGACTTAAAAATATTAAACAAGACTCAAAAACACAAAACAAAACTCTAAAACAGAAAGCTAAACTATAATAACTTACAACACACCAGAATAGTCAAAACAACACTAAACTAACAAATTTAATAAAAACGGATACTAGGGATGGATTTAAACGAATTTGGGATTACAAAGACTCAAAATACTCAAAAGACATCAAAATGTACAGATTATAACTAAATAATACAACTTAACAATGGGGGGGGTTTGGTTTTGGACGAATTTAAACAAAAACTAAGTAAACTTAATAAAACAGATTTTAAGACAGATTTGAATAAATCAATGGATGAATGGATGGCTAGAGGGTTTTTCTCCACACATGACACACTTGCATACAAACCAATTTTCAGTTGTTCTTTCAATAAACCATGAATCTCAATACCCCTGGTTAACCGTGATAACACTTTTTTAACCTTCAAGTTCTCCTTAAGTTAATGAATTGAATGGGAAAGCGCATATAACAATTCAAAACATTCTTTAAAATTTCCCTACGTGAAAAGCACAATAGAGATACAATCAAAGATCATTAAGATTCATGAGAACTATAAGTATTGACGAGGCATTCGTAACTATGAAAAGCATGATACTCTTGCCAAGAATTTACTTAACACGATTGTGGATAGCAACCTTCACTACTTATAAATATAAGTTCATAACGATTAGGTGAAATTCCCTTATATTCTAGCACCAAATTCATGCATGCAAATTAAGTATGCATCCTTAATCGACATACAAGAATAAGTTATCAATCAAGCAGTTAAGCAAATTGAATTCACCACTCATGAAATCACAACTAAAGGTAATCAATTCATATTACAAATATGTCATGTCTTTGAATTAACCTCTAGCCAAAACAAATTTAGTTATACATTATTTTCAAATTAAAACAGAAGTAAAACATGAGTTTGAGAAGATAAAACCGAAAGAGGATAGTGCAAAGATTGTTTTCTTCTTAATTTCCTTCCCTTTGCCGAGCTCTCTGAACTCTCCATATCTCTGCCTTCAGAAAAACAAAAGGGCTCGGTACCACTGCATCGTCCTTCAGTCTGCCTTCTGTGCGCTGCTATCCTGGCAGCCTCTGTGCCGCTGCCTTCTGGCAGCTTTGTAGTGCCGCCCCCTTTGAATTTTCTTTTCCCTCCAGAGCCATTGATTGGCTATGCTTTCTCTAACAAAACAGAAGGGCCGCCCCCTTTCTGCTCTCCGTGCACTTGCTGTCCTTTTCTTCCCTCTGTAGCTTTCTGCAAAGCCGTGGATTTCTAACTCTCTCGCAGCCTTCATGGACTTTTCTTTTCTTGCCAACCTGTCCACATTCATTTGCTGCCTTTTCTTTTTTTTTTTCTTTGTGCATGTGCTTCTCTGACAGCCCACCTGTCTTTCTTTCTTCCGTGTGTGGCCTTCCACTCAGATCCGAATAAATACTGGTAATGCATAAGTTAGCACATGTCAGAGTAGGACATTGCCACCAACACTGGCAGGATACACAAACTTGATAAACCAAACCAACTAACAATAATATCTTAGTTCATTTTATGGAAAAATAATAATTCTCAAATTCTGCAGTAAATAAGTTAGCTGGAGCAATCTCTCTGTGCCTGTATCTGAACATGTGTGCGACTTATAGTGTTAATCAGAGATATTTTTCTACAAACTTAAAATGTGGATTGCAGCTTCAATTTAAGAAACTTCAGTATAAACCAAAGTCTAACTAGTGGACTCTGTTGACAAAAGCATGTTACTTAGCTTTTGCTTGACAAATCCTATAAAACTCAAAAACAAAGTAAATAGCTCAAAAATATAAGGAACTAACTAAGAAAAGACAAGTAAATTTGATGTAAAATATATATAAATATGAGCTTATCAAATACCCCCACACTTAGCTTTTGCTAGTCCTCGAGCAAAACAAAGAAAATATGAAAAAGTAGTAACATGAAAAACATTAGATTCCCCCTATGTGACCCTCATAGAATTTCATTGAAGAAAACAAATAATCAAGAACCATAGCTAGCACCAAACAAGCTAATCCAAGTTCATCTTCCTTATTCAAATATTAGCAGTAATCTTTGAATCATCCTTGAAGTGTAGTGTGTGAGATAGCCATGCTAATGCAATTTCAAGTTAATGTTTTTTTTAAATCACCATATGCAAACCAGCGACCTTCTCATGGGACATACACTCAATCACACATGTGTTTAGTTTTAATGTGTTTCGCTCAAAGAATCAAATGTGAAAGTTCTACCATAAGCTTGCATATATAGATCACTTCTCCACAATCATAATTGCAAAACTTAAATCAAGAGGACTTTTATTGGATGTAATGAGGCTTAGGGAGAGGGGTATTGAAACGAAAGAATAGGTAAACACAAGTTCCAAGCTATATTGCAAGCAATTCTTTTGTTGAGATTTATAAGAACTCAAGCTCTCCATCGATTCTTCTAGCACCTCCAACCACATCCTTAAACTGAAACTTTAAAAACTTTTTATTTTCTTTGTATACAATATTTCTTTCTTCTTTTTTATTTTTTATTTTTTATTTTTTATTTATTTTTTTAAATAGCACATAACTAAATACAAACATGAAATACCCCCACACTTATTCTTTTGCCAAACACCTTCAAAGTACTTCACAAAGATTTCTCATAAGAGAATCTCACATTGCTCACTAGGTCGCTTGGAAAGGGTAAGGAAATGTTTGAGGTATAAGGGTAGACATATCTGGTGATAAGAAATAAAAGGCTCAACATAAACGGCTCAAATTGGCAATCTAATGATATAATTTTTCTTTGGGAATCATGGTTATTTGGGCCATGGTGGTAAACCTAATGCCTCTATCATTTTCAAGTTCATGAAATCAATGACAAATATTTCGAAAGATCGTTACGCAAGTTCTAAAGATGTATCTCACATAAGTTCATCACACATGAAAGAATAGGAGTGAAATGCACACACTTTCAATAGGCTCAAAGACTCACATAGGATGTATATGGTCACTAAATTCACATATGAAGCTTTAAGTCATGCTTTAGTTTCACATCAACAAGGCTATGTGCATTTGGTTTTTCAAGAATTATCAAACATGTACAAAACTAACAAGAGAATTAGGAATTTCACACAACACATGTTAACTAAGTTCTTGATAATCATGGTTCAAATTTGATCCAGTTATATCATTGGGTCGGGAACTCACAAAAATCTAATTCAAAACAATAAGAGAAACAAGACAATATTTTTGGATTTTTAAATCTTTCGATAAATTTAAATTTAATTTATTTAAAAAAAACTAATTAAGAAAACAAAAAGCAACAACACGGAAACAAATGAAACCAGTTCGTAGTCGAAGTTACAAAAATTTTCAATTTGGTCATTTTTTTATAGTCTTTACCCCCAAACTTAAACTGGACATTGTCCCCAATGTCAGAAAACATTAATACGCAAATAAAAATAAAAAGAATAAATAATAAGAAACAAAATAAAGCAATTGGACTGAAAACTTCCCTAATTTGCAGTAAAATCAAGTGATGACCCCCAAGCTAAAATTCTGCAATCAACTTCAAGGGTGAAAATAACCAAAAATTCCTGCAAAGAAAAGAAATAAATCAGTTAAGCACGGAAGAAAATGTAGAAAATGCAAACAAAAAATTGAAAATGACAATAAAAGACAATGAATAGAACTAATAGGTGATCATTGGTCGTGTTTGTTGAATTTCCACAGCTTTCCTCTTGAATTGGGTTGGGGAGCTTTTTACTTGCAAGTGATCCTCAACTTAGTTGAGGATGAATCAGCACGTTGTCTCCACATGTTTCAAGTAATCAGGTCTCCATGCAGGTGTGCATCTTCTTGAGTTTTTGGATCAACTCAGACTCCTCTTGCTATTCGATGCAACTCAGACTCCTCCTGCTTCGTCTGTGAGATACTTTTGCTTTTGAAGAAGTATCTCTCCACGGGTTTATTTTTGAATTGGGCTGGAGGGGCTCGAAGATCAGTACTCGAGAACAAGACTAGTGATAGAAGCATATTTATGCTACTTAGTTGGCTTGTTCTTGTGCATTTACGTTGTGTTTCCTTAGTTATTTTTGTGTTTAATGTCACTTTTGTGTGTTTGTAGGTTCCAAATAACAAAGTTAGCAAAGAAGTGCATTTTTGTGCAATTTGGAGCTATTTTGGGGTGAAATGGATTGCATGCATATGGAGCATGTGGGATGGACATTTTTGGTGTTTTAAAAAGGGTTTCAACACATGCAAAAATCTCAATAATGATGTTGAAGTGTGGAAGTGTGCAGATACATACACTTAAGGAACAAGTTGAAAGGAAAAGAAGTGAAAGATGCCATTTGTTGGATTGCTTTACAAGTTGTATTCACATTTTCAGCAACTACAAACACAACTGCAAGCTGAAATGATGCATAGCATGTTTGTAGAGGTGTAAAGTGGCCGAAAGTTGATGTTTGCAAGATGAAATGATGCAAAACATGTGTGTGAAAGTTGTCTAACAGCTAGTACATGTGGAAAGGGATGGAATACAAGGCAAATGCATCAGAAATTGAAGAATGAAGGCACATGGATAGCTACAAAGGAGTTGAATTGTCAAAAGAGAAATGATTGCCTTTTGTTAAAGGCAAGACACAATGATAAAAGAGCATGTCAACTAGCCGTTTTTGCATCATTTTGGTCTTTGTTTGTATTGTTTATTTAAGCCACTTGAGTGTGTCTTTAATTTGGAACTTCTATAAATAGGGAGTGAAGGGAAGAACACAAGACATTACATCTAAGACACAACCAGCCATTCCACCACCTTCCAACCATCAAACACTCATCCACACCCATCCTACATCCTTTTTCGTGCCTCTAAACATCCCACAACCCGTTCTACATCATCAAAACATCCCAGAAATCATCCCCCTCCAATCTGCCGCAAGCAAGGGGAAGGAGACAGATTCACTCAATTGTTTGGCTCTTCATTCTGAGTTGTTGGACAATTTTAGGTGTATTCTCTCTTATATTTCAATGTCTAATTCATGTAATTTTTGTTTTGCTCTGAGTATGATTGGCTAAATTCGTTTTGGCTAAGGGTGTATTCGAAACCATGATTATATATGTGAAATAAGTTGATTACTCCAGTTATCGTTGCATACGTCATGAATACAATCTGCTTAATTATTTGATTTAGAACTTATTCTTGTATGTTGATTGAGAGTGCACACTTAATTTGCATGCTTGAATATGGTGCTAGAATATGAATTTGTTTCACCTAATCGTTATGAGTTTATATTCACAAGTAGTGAAGGTCACTAGTCATGATCGTGTTAAGTAGATTCCTGGCAAGAGTATCATGCTTTTCATAGTTACAATTGCCTTCTCGATGCTTATGATTTCCAATGAACGTAATGATTCTAACTTGTATCTTTATCATGCTGTCCATATAGAGAACTTGTTAGGAATAATTTGGTTGCAGTGCATATTCATTCAATTCAACGATTTTAGGGAAATCTGAAGGTTAATTTAAGCGGACCTAATTAACTTGAAGTGTTGAGGTTCATAACTTGTTGAATTGATAACTGGAAGTTGATTTAAGTTGCATATATTTCATGTGTGGAGAAGAATCCCTTAGCCATTCCATCATCCATTGGTTTACCACAAATTACTTTACAATCTGTTTTCTTTACAATCTGTCCATTTAATTGAATTTCGTCCAAACACAAATCCCCCCCCCCCCCATATTTTGTTAAGTCTTAGGCCTAAAATCTGTCTTATTTTATGTTTTGAAGTATTTTGAGTCACAAGAAAATTCAAATTCGTCCAAATCAAGTTTTAGTGTCTGTTTGAGTCTATTTGAGTGTTTTAGGTAGTTTTGAGTGTTTCAAATCTATTTTGAGTCATAGTGGTCTAGATAGAGTATTTAAGTCTAGTTTTTGTGTTTTTGAGTCAATTTGTATTAGATTAGCACCCCTAGTTAATCCCTGGTTAGAACGATCCCTACTTACTTCACTACTACAATTGTCACAAATAGGGTTTAATTTGTGTGTCACTTTTGTTTCGCATCAACTAGGTAAGCAATCAGGATCTCTCTTTCTCCCTGTTCTTCAGATGAAGGTGAGGAGAAAGCATGATATGAGATACTTTTGCTTTTAGCCTTCATGATATGAAATACTTTTGCTCTTGATGATTTGTTTTCTGAGGTGCTCCAAGGGAAGAAGAATACTGAGTAACTCGAGAGGTTTCTTTGGGAATACATTCTCAGAGATGAAGATGTGTTGAGTGAGTGTGCCTTTGCTATGGAAGGCGAAGGTAGATACTTATAGGAATTTCTTCACAACCGGAACTATTCTCTTACTCTTGTCGGCAGCCGGTGGATGGATGAACAGTAAAAATTACGTGCTTTCTGACAAAACTGCCCATGATTTCCGCAAAGCTAAAAGTTGCGTGTGAATGGTGCTGACACGTCTGGAAAAGTGGATCGACTCGTGGTCTTTGAGTAAGTCCAGCTTTTGAGAAAGGAGTCCGGCTCTTCGATTTGCGAGCAACCGCCTTTTCGATTTGTGAGCATGCGTCTCTTTGATTTTTTCTTTTTTATAGAGGTACGAATTTTGTTTCACAACACACTTGAACTGCCTCCCGTAAAAAACTCTCTTCTTGCACTTCTGCAATCTTAATCTTTCCGATCTCTTCTTTCTCAACACCTTCTAAAAATGTCTTGCCCTTCTGACCGTCGCCTTAACTTGAATGTCGGAGAAGATGATGACTTGTCTTCTCCAAACAACATTTGGCATCCGTCCTTCATATCCCCCAATGGTCCTCTTACAGTTGGGGACTCAATGATGAGAAACGATACAACCGCTAGGTGGTTGCTAGAAATCTTCTTACTCCAAGAGACAATAGGATGCTATCCAAGCGGTCAGACGAGTTGGCTGTTCAGGACTCTCTGGCTCTCAGCGTTCAGTGTGCAGGCTCAGTTTCAAACATGGGCCAACGCCTTCTTGCACGATCTCGTCAGGTTGAGTCTCTGATGGTTGAGGTGGCTAGTCTTCGGCAAGAGGTCAGAAGACTCAGGCACGAGAATAAGGAGTTGCACATGCTCGCAACTAGTTACTCAACAAGTATGAAGAGGAAGCTGGACCAGCTGCAGGAGTCGAACGTTCGGATTCAGAGTGATCATCAAAGGTTTATGGTGTTACTCTCGAGGTTTTTGTTGCCTTCGTCATCTGGAGTTGCACCAAGTGTTGAGGCTCCGGAAGATCAAACTCTGGCGCTTCGTCTTTCTGGAGCTCCGTCGACTGCTGAGGCACCACCTAACCAATGACCAATGAATGCTATTAGTTCACACATCATTGTAAAATATTTTTGCTTTTATGTTTATTTATATATATATATATATATATATTTTTATTTTTATTTTAAAATAATGTAAAATATGTAAAACAATGTAAAAAGACTTTGTTTACCCTCCCCCGCACTTAAACTAAACATTGCCCTCAATGTTTTAAACATAGGTTCACACTTAAGCAAACAAACAATTAATGAACTAAGCAAGGCAAGATAAATGCAGTAAAGAGAAGGGTTGAGGAGTGCAAATCTGATTTGTTGAGCAATTCCAAAGTCTCCATTCGTTGAATGCTTGGGTTGCCTCCCAAAGAGCACTTGATTTAATGTCTTGCAGCCGGACGAGACCTCCAATTATGTTGCCCTAGGTTCCACGGCATGGAATTTATCTTTCAATGGGAGGTGATACTTGAAATGATCCGGCAATGGTCTAAATTCTAGGGTAGGTGCCTGAATCATCAAAATCAGCATGTTAGTATAAAATAAAATTGAAATTTGAGAAGATGGCTTACTTGCTTTCTCCGATACAAACTCAATGACAAACACCACGTCCTTGAACATTTCGGAGACTTTGAACTTTGCCAGATTTACTATGATGGTTGTGGCTTGTCCCGTGTCATCATACTCAACTTTTTGGGCCTTTGTTTCCTCAAATGCATCCTCTTTGATGCATTCTACATATTCTCCAGCCACTTCATTATTTTGAATCTTTCTTCTTGGTGTACAACTCTCTTCAAACAATTCAACACAATCTGGAACTTGATTTGGTACACCAAGAATTGGGATCTCACTTTACACCTCTGGAAGAGCTGTTGGAAATGTGCCCTAAAACCAATCATATGATGATACTTTACGGACATTTCACATGTTAAACTAATCTAGTTTAATATCAAGGGCAAAGATTATTGTTTGAGCGGTCTCATATAAATGTTATATGCTTAAACAATAAAGTCCAAGGAATATGTGATTGGGAGAATGCGATCTAAAGAAGTTAGATTTATGAGACCATTCTTTCGTAGACACATCCTAAACGTTCCTGATCATAGGATTGCAAATTGGGCATTGACAGTCCGTTAAGATCAGTACGTGCTATGTCTTCTCTCAGGGAGAGTGACTAGTCTCGAGTCATTGGTGTGAGTGACACCAAGACAAGTACCTAGATGCTCAATAGAGAATGAGTTCACTGAACACGATCAACGACGAGTTCTCATATTCATGTCACGTGAGAACTCATGGTTAGGATAATGCAATCATAGTTGTCTTGTGGTTAGGTCATTGATCTTTGATCGTGTCAAATGGCATTCCTTTGGAGTGTCCACGGCATGGTTGAGGTCAAGCTATCTAGTCATGGAGACAAGTGAATGCGCAACAAGGGATCTCTAACCTTCAAACCGTTGAGGGAGAATACTCTATGATATGATTTAGAATCTCTGGCCAGAGTATGAATGAGGTGTTGGAATGCGTTCCAGATCACATTCAAGGTAATCATATAAGTGCGAGATTCACATTGGATAGTAGACATGAATAAACTATCAAGCCAAACAATGTGGTCAAGAGTATTGTATTAGAGAAGGACCGTATTGCATTTGTAATCCTAAACTGAATAGGTTCTCTACCTCTTCTGATTAGCTTGGGTAACCATGATATGCTGCTAGGTGTCACTCATGGTTTGTGGAAGCCCTAAACGTGTGTAAACACTAAAGGGAGAATTAAAAGTAAGTTTCAAATTCACAATCGATTTGAAAGAGTTTGAATCGCCCACTGCCTCGCTAAAAGGAACCTAATGGATCGTACACCGTGTAAGGTAAAGATTGAAGATTCAACGGAGATGAGTAAGAATAATTAAATGGTTTAATTATTTATGGCAAGGATTAATTAATATGTTAATTAATCAAACGAATAAGTTCGTTAAAGACCTCGGGATAGTTTTGGACCTTAAGGCCCAATGGGCTTCGAACGTGGAGTCCATTAACTTAAGTTGTATGACAACTTAATGAATAATGATTCACAAAGGCCAAATTGCCCAATAAAATCCCTAAGGCCGACCATATTGTGAAGGGTAGCAAACTTGGACTTATTTACAAGTTTGCCACTCAAATGAATTAAGGTATAAATTTGACTTTATAGCCAAAATTCATTAAGTGTTGTTTTTGGGAAATTGGAGAGAAGAAAAGCTCTCCCTTCTCTCTAGAAATGGCCGGCCACCCTTGGAGGGTTTTAGCTAGCACTCTAGCTCCTCCAAGGTCACTCATTTCTTCTTAATCAAAACCTTGGTGTAGAAACTTAGAGGTTCTCAATTTTGAGAACTTAGAGAACCTATCCTTTCTATATAAATCCATAGTTTTAAGATGCAAGGAATGAAGGCCCTCTCTTTGGGTGATTAGCCTTTGCTTATGCAAAGAAGAATCTACAAAGGTATTAATTTCAACTCACTTGTTTTGAGTTGTTTAAAGGTTCACCAAACTACTAGGCTTTGAACATTCATGGTTGATGTTTTGTTTTTAAGTATATGCAAGCATGATTCCGCCTTTAATTTGTTAATTGCATGCTAATGATATTGCTTAAATGAACATGTATTCTTAAAATAATCCTTCAAGAGCTTCCACAATGTCTTTTTCACTCTCTTCATTATTTAGAATAAAAAACCTGCGAGGAAAAAGGACATTTGGTGGAATAATGTTAGAATGAATTGAATTTGGAACAACATTACCTGAGTTGGACAACATAGGGATTTGAGGAGCTTGCAGCAAGAATTCTTCTAAACTGCCCATGTCGTCCTCCTCATCTTCTTCTTGCAGCAGCAATTCATCCAAGTTTGGGCTATGTTTGGATGGTTCTGGGACAACTTCAACTTCCATATCACTTTCCAAAGTGATGGCTTCATCGATTTCAACTTCTCCTATTGAATTTACAATGTTGGAATTGGAGAGTTCACGTTGCTCTTGAATCTGCGCCATGAATTCCACAATCTGCCCAACTTGCATATCCAATTCGTCCACTCTTTTGACTCGGTCTTGCATATCCTTGTTTTGATTTTCTACTCCCTGATTCAAAGAGGTGAGTAACTTATTAAACGTATCATTATCCAAAGATGTACCTGAATTGAATTGGGCAGATTGTGATGGAGGCTGTGGTGGTGGACATGGCCATTGATAGAACTCCTCAGATGGCTGCAATTGTTCTTTTTTTTTGTGAGCCCTGCGTCAAAGAAATTAGTCCATCAAGAATTTCATTATAACTCATGGGCATACTTGAATTCGATTGGAATTGTTATGGGGGATGTTGTGGTGGCTGCATAGGTCTTGAATAGAACTCCTCTTGCTGCCAATATCCACCTTGTTGAAATTGTTGAGGTTCATCCCACATATAATCTGAATAATCTCTCCAATCCGAATTGTAAGCGTTGGAAAACATGTTGTTGCTTGGTTGATCATAGCCTTGATAACCCCAAGCATCTCCATTTGCAGCAAATTTAGGACATTGATGAGTTTGATATCCTTGCTCATAGGGCACATCAAATGTAGGGACACTTTGCTTTGTGGTCCTTTCGGCATTATGAGTCAATTGAGAAGTGAGATGTGCCAATTGAGCTTGAATGGTCACAAGTGCCATGTCTTGCTCCATTTGTAGCTAAAATCAAAGAAAGAAAACTAAATCAAATATAAAAAATAAAAGACACAAACACAAACATAAATATAAACACAAACAGAAAGAAAAGGATTAGCAAATTTGCTAATCCCCAGCAACGGCGCCAAAATTTGATGCGATGAATAAGCAAACACACAAATTAAACCCTCTTGTTGACAATTGTAGTAAAGATGTAAGTAGGGTATCGTTCTAGACCGGGGATTAGGAGGGATTGCTAATGCACCTAACTGACTTAAAAATATTAAACAAGACTCAAAAACACAAAACAAAACTCTAAAACAGAAAGCTAAACTATAATAACTTAAAACACACCAGAATAGTCAAAACAACACTAAACTAACAAATTTAATAAAAACGGATACTAGGGATGGATTTAAACTAATTTGGGATTACAAAGACTCAAAATACTCAAAAGACATCAAAATGTACAGATTATAACTAAATAATACAACTTAACAATGGCGGGGTTTGGTTTTGGACGAATTTAAACAAAAACTAAGTAAACTTAATAAAATAGATTTTAAGACAGATTTGAATAAATCAATGGATGAATGGATGGCTAGAGGGGTTTTCTCCACACATGACACACTTGCATGCAAACCAATTTTCAGTTGTTCTTTCAATAAACCATGAATATGTTTGCAATATGAATTATTTACCTTCAGTGGTAATTTCATAAATTGTGAATGCAATTTGCTTAACTGGTTGATTGATAACTTATTCTTGTATGTTGATTAAGGATGCATACTTAGTTTGCATGCATGAATTTGATGCTAGAATATAAGGGAGTTTCACCTAATCGTTATGAACTTATATTCACAAGTAGTAGAGGTTGCTAGTCACAATCGCGTTAAGTGAATTCTTCGCAGGAGTATCATGTTTTTCATAGTTACGAATGCCTCGTCAATGCTTATAGTTTTCACAAAGCTTAATGATCTTTGATTGTATCTCTATTGTGCTGTTCACGTAGGGGACTTTTAAAGAATGTTTTGAAATGTTGTATGCGCTTTCCCGTCCAATTCAATAACTTTAGGAAAACTTGAAGGTTAAAAAAGTGTTGTCACAGTTAACCTGGGGTGTTGAGTTTCATAGTTTATCGAAAGAACAATTGAAAATTGATTTGTATGCAATTGTGTCATGTGTGGAGAAGAGTCCTCTAGCTAGTCTATCAACGTTCAATTCACCTTAATTTTATGTTTTTGTTTACTTTTTGCAAGTTCTTACTTTTAAGTTTTTAAATTCATCCAAAACCAATCCCCCATTTACATTGAGTGTCTTTTTGTGTCAATCTGTCCAATTTAGTAAGATTTCATTGTTTTGAGTCTTTCAATTCAAATTCCGTCCAAATCAGTCCCTATTATCCAGTTTGAGTCTAACTGCTTGTTTTAAGTTGTTTTGAGTCATTCTAGTGTGTTTTGAGTTATTTGAGTCTAGTTAAGTGTCTTTTGCCTAGTTTTGTGTTTTTGAGTCTTATTTAGTGTTTTAAAGTTAATTTTATATAGATTAGCAATCCCTCCTAATCCCCGGTTTAGAACAATCCCTACTTGCATATATACTACAATTGTCAACAAGAGGGTTTAATTTGTGTGTTGTTTACAACGCATCACTCATGGTTTGTCAAAGCCCTAAAGATTAACAATCACTAATCTTCATCATAGGTAAAATTGAAGGTAAGTTTCAATTCACAGTCGATTAGTAAGAGTACAATCGCCCACTTCCTCATTAATTAGAACCTAATGGATCATACACCATTCAAGGATGAGTATAAAGAAATGTCAATGAGAGGGATAAGCAATTAAATAGTTTAATTGAGCATGGTCAAATATTAATTAATTATAAGAATGTTCATATTGGCTTTAAGTTAGTTTCAGGTTTTGAGGCCCAAAAATGTTTTAGTTCGTAAAGCCCATTAAGCTTAAGATTGTATGACAACTTAAACTAAATGGGGGCAAATAGCAAATTGAATTTGAATGGCCAGCCAAACAAGGGGATTGATTTTAATTTTCATCATGCCACTCAAATTTGAGTGGGCATAAAAGGGAAGTATGATAGGAGCATATTTATGCAACTTAGTAAGCTTGCTTCCTTGCATTTAGGTTGTTAGTTCCTAGTTATCTTAGTATTTTAAGCTATTTTCGTGTGTTCGTAGGTTCAAAGGGCTAAGGTGGCAAAGAAGTGCATTTTGGAGCAGTTTTGGGCATTGGATGGATAGCACGTGCTTGGAGCAAAGTGGATGGACAAAATTGAGGACCAAAGGAGGCTAGGAATGAGTAGAGTGATGAAGGAAATGAATTGAAGACAAATGAAGTCAATGAGCTCAGAAAAGAAAGAAGAATTGTAAACCAAAGTTTCCTAATTTGGTCCTAATCTTTCCTAATCTTAAGTCACCTAAGTTCTAGCTACAAAGGGGTGTCCAAAACATGTTAGGACACTTAATTACTTGCTCTAGAAGTCTTAAACACTTCCTAAATGCTTTGCCGCACCTCCTAAGAGACTTTCCCTTTCTTGCCACACCAAATCTGCAAGAAAAACACATTCCTTTTCCTTTAAGTTTCCTACCGCACCACCCTTGCACAACCCACTTTCCCATTCCTTTTAAGTCTTGCCGCACTAATCTACCCTTTGCTCTTCTCTGCCACAGTTACTTACCTCTTTTCTTCAAATCTGCCACCTATCTTCCTTTCCTAAATTCATTGATTTCTGTTAGCTTTTCTTGGGGATTTGGAAAGCTAAAACCTTCACTAAAAATACATAAAAACCGTGCCCTTCTTCTCTATAAATTAAACCCTTGTGCTGCACCATTCACCACCCATTCCATCCATCTATTCACCTATCTACCCTCTACTACCTTCACCATTCATTCCATCCACTCTCTGCCGCACCAACCCTTAACCATTCTCAACCATACACCTTCTCAGCCACTCTTCCATACAATTCACACCCAAAACCATCACCCAACCTTTGTGTCGTAGCAAAGGCGGAGAAGGAAGGACCTTGGACTTGCTTGCTATTCAAGTTGGATTGCTGGAGCATTTTAGGTGTTTTCTTTCTTTTTGTTTTCAATGTATAAGTTTTATTATCTTTGTTTTACGAACATGAGCAACTAAACCCCTTTTGGCTAGGGGGAATTTCAAAGCCATGAAAATATTTGCATTATGAATTGATTACCTTCAATTGTGAGTTCATAAATTGTGAATGCAATTTGCTTACCTGTTTGATTGATAACTTATTCTTGTATGTCGATTAAGGATGCATACTTAGTTTGCATGCACAAATTTGATGCTAGAATATAAGGGAGTTTCACCTAATCATTATCAACTTATATTCATGAGTAGTGGAGGTTTCTAGTCACAATTGCGTTAAGTGAATTCCTGGGAGGAGTATCATGTTGTTCATAGTTATGAATGCCTTGTCAATGCTTATGATTTTCACAAAGCTTAATGATCTTTGATTGTATCTCTATTATGTTGTTCATGTAGAGAACTTTTGAAGAATGTTTTGGGTTGCCGATGCGTATTCCATCCAATTCAATAACTTAAGGAAAATCTGATGGATAAAAAAGTGCTGTCATGGTTAACTTAGGGCATTGAGGTTCATGATTTATCGGAAGAACAATTGGAAATTGATTTGTATGCAAGTGTGTCATGTGTGGAGAAAAACCCTCTAACTAGCCTTTTATCCCTTGATTCATCTTAATTTCATGTCTTTGTTCAATTCTGCAAGTTGTTAGCATTAGTTTTAATTTTTGTGCAAAACCGATCCCCCATCTTTAAGTTGTGTTAGTTTAGTTAGAATCTGTCCAAATTTGTGTTTAGTTAGTTCTTGATGCGATCTAAAACAACACACAAATTAAACCCTCTTGTTGACAATCGTAGTATAGATGCAAGTAGGGATCGTTCTAGACCGGTAATTAGGAGGGATTGCTAATCTAATTAAAACTGACTCAAAAACACTAAATAAGACTCAAGAACACAAATCTAAACTAAAAACACCTAACTAGACTCAAACAAATCAAAATAGACTAGAATGACTTAAAACAGCACAAAAACAACCAAAAGGACTCAAAACAAAAACTAGAGATGATTTTGGATGAAAATTGAATGGCAAAGACTCAAACTATGAAAACAAACCAATTCTAACTTATAATGACTCAAAAGACTCAAAAGAGCCAAATTGGACAAATTCTAACTTAGCTAACACACTAACTTATGGGGGGGGGGGTTTGTTTTGACGAATTTGAAAACCTAAACTTAAACAACTTGCAGAATGTAATCAAAACACAAATTTAAGGGAAATCAATGGATGGATGGACTAGCTAGGGGATTCTTCTCCACGCATGACACACTTGCATACAAAACGATTTCCAATTGTTCTTTCAATAAGCATAATAGCATGAATTAACCCTCAAGTTTTCCTCAATTCATTGAATTGGACGAGTAACGCATCGGCAATCCAAATTATTCTCCAAAATTTACCTACATGATAAGCATAATAGAGATACAATCAAAGATCATTACACTCTATGAAAACTATAAGTGTTGACAAGGCAATCATAACTATGATAAGCATGATACTTTTGCCAGGAATCTACTTAACACGATTGTGACTAGCAACCTTCACTACTCATGAATATAAGTTCATAACGATTAGGTGAAACTTCCTTACATTCTAGCAACAGATTCAAGCATGCAAATTAAGCTGGCCACCCTAATCAACATACAAGAATAAGTTTTGAATAAAACAGTTAAGCAAATTGAATTCATAACTTATTAAATCATAACTGAAGGTAATCAAATCATATTGTAAATATAGTCATGGTATTGAAATTCCCCCTAGCCAAAAGGGATTTAGTTCCTCATGTACACAACTAAACAAAGATAATCAGATTTAAATATTAAAAACAAAGATAGATTACACCTAGAATCGCTCAAACAATCCAACATCTCGAATTGCAAGCACGGCTCCAAGGTAATCCTCCTCTCCTTCCTTTGTATAGCTGCTGCACAAGGGACTTGTGGTGATGGGTTGGGTGTGGAAAAAGGGTGTAGATAGGTTCAGAGAATATGGAATGGTGGTAGGGGATGGATAAGAAGAGAGATGGATAGAATGGATGGAGGAATTGTGGAGAGTCTTGCGGTAGATTTGTAGGGAGAATGGTTCAGAGACTCTTTGGTGTGGATAGGTATATATATAGGGGAGAGAGGCACGGTTTTGATGTGTTTAGGGAAGGAATTAACTTAGCTATTTTGTCCACAAGAATTAAAAATCAGAAATCAATCAAAACAAGTAAGAAAGGTACATAATTGAAAGAGAATAGCAAAGGATATGTGGCAGGAATTTATGTAGGAAAGGGAATATGATTTTGGGTCAGAAAATAGGAAAGAAAGGTAAGAAGGAATCAGAAATTAAAGAGAAATAGGAATGTAAAATTCGGTAGAATTGTGTAGGAGAAAAGAGGAATGTATTTTGAGGCACAAAATAGGTAAGAATCCTCTCCCCTTGTGTGGCAAGGCTTAGGACAATATAGGAATGTGATTTTGGTCAGAAAATAGGCAAGGGACAAGCTCCTTGGGTGGCAAGAATTGAAACAAAACAGGAATGTGTGTTTCCTTGCAGATTTGGTGTGACAAGAAAGGGAAAAGTGCCTTAGGAGGTGCGGCATTGATTGGGGAACATTCTAGGACTTCTAGAAACATGTAAAGAGGTGTCTAAACATGTTTTGGAAACCTATTGTATCTGGAACTTAGGTGGCTTATGATGCGAGAATTAACTCGACACAAATTAAACCCTCTTTTTGACAGTTGTAGTAAAGATGTAAGTAGGGTATCGTTCTAGGCCGGGGATTAGGAGGGCTTGCTAAAACCTCTAAAATAATTTAAAAACGTAAAAACAAAGTTTAAAACACTAAACTAAAATAAAAACACTTAACTAAAATAACTCAAAATAAAACTAACAAATAAACTAAAATAAATCAAAAGACTCAAAACAACTCAAGACTCTAGAAAATACAAACTAAGCTAAAAACTTGAAACACACTAAAAATGACTCAAAATAATGAAAACAATTTAAAATAAAAACTAGGAAATTAATTAGACGGAAATTAAATTAAAAGATAAAAACTAATAAAAACTAACTAAATAATATAATATTTTAATAATGGGGGAATTTGGTTTTTTTACGAAACGTAAATTAAACTTAAATAAATTACAAAATTGACAAAAACATAAATTAAAAATGAAATGATAGATAACGGATTGGCTAGAGGGTTTTTCTCCACACATGACACAAAAGCAACCTAAATTGATTCCCAGTTATGAATTTAACAAACGCATGAATGACAATGTTCCAAGTTAATTAGGTCCGCTTAAATTAACTTTCAGATTTCCCTAAAGTCATTAGATTGGATGATTGCATACGACAACCCAAAACATTTCCCACAAGTTCCCTACATGAATTGCATAATAGAGATACAAGCAAGAATCATTAAGTTCAATGGAAATCATAAACATCGACTAGGCATTCATAACTATGGAATACGCATGTTAATCCAACCTAGGGTTTACTAAACACAATCGTGACTAGCGATTTTTACCACTTGTGAATATAAGTTCATAACGATTAGGTGAAATTCCCTTATATCCTAGCATCAAGTCTAAGCATGCAAATTAAGTATCGATCCTTAACCCACATACATAAACAAGTTATTAATCAACACAGAAAAGTAAACCACATCCAAACATTTATACATTCATAACTGGAGTAAATCAAATTAAATTACAATTATAATCATGGTTTCGAATTAACCTCTAGCCAATATAAATTAATTACACATTATTAAAACAGAAATTAAAACAAGAGTTTGGAGAGATTAAACCGAAACGGGGTGCGGGGATTTTCTGTGCAATTCTGCATGCGGCACTGTGCTAAACTCGGTCTCCCGCGAGAGCTCCCTGCGCTGCCTTTGATTTATTCTTTTGCTGCCTTGTTCTCTGATTGGCCCCCAAGGCCACACTTTCCTCCACAGAGATGGTTTCCAGGCAGCCCTTCCCCTCGCAACTGTCCAAAGGCCGCGCCTTCACACGTTTTCCCAGGACCTCTCCCCCGCGTCAGCTCTCGTCGTGATGAAGGCTCGGTGACTGCTTCTTCTTCTTAGCCGAGCCTCCCCGAGGCTCTACTCTCTTTTTTTCTCTGATCTCCTTTTCTCTGACTGCCCAGCAGCCCCCCTACTCAAGCGGTGCCCTTTTCTGCTGCTCCCTCGGGCAGCTCCTCTTTTCCGCAGCTCCGAGGAGCTCTCTGGAGCTCCCTCCTGGTTTTTTGGTTCTTTTCCGCGTGAGCTCCCCCCTGAGCTATTATTTCTGTTTTCTTTTTAAAGTGGTGCTCCCCCGTAGCTTTTTGTTTATTCCTCCACCGAGGACCATGTGCGCTGGCTTCTCTTTCTTTTTTATATTTTTTTTTTCTTTGCTTTCCGTCCATGCTTTCTTTACCTGCCCACTTAATTATGCTTTCCACCGAAAGCATTACTCACACATATTTTAAAATATAAATATATAAATAAATATATATATATATATATATATTATTTTCCAAATGATAAGTATAATTCAACAGACAAGATAGTTTAGATGAAATTAATACTTAACACTTCACTTATTCTATTTTTATTTTCTCAGCGAGATAAATTTATAAAACATAAAAATAACGTAAATAGCTCAAAATATAACGAACTAACTAAGAAAAGACGAGTGAATTTGATATAAAAATATACATAAATATGATCCGATCAAATACCCCCACACTTAGCTTTTGCTAGTCCTCGAGCAAAACAAAGAAAACAGAAAAAGTAATAACATGAAAAACATTAGCTTCCCCTTATTTGACCCTCATAGAATTTCATTTGAAAACGCAAATCATCAAGAACCAAAGCTAGCACAAAACAAGCTAATTCAAGCTCATCTTCCTTATTCAAGTATTAGCAGTAATCTTTAAATCATCCTTGAAGTGTAGTGTGTGAGATAGCCATGCCAATGCAATTTCAAGTTTTTATTTTCAAAATCATCATATGCAAACTAGCAACCTTCTCACGGGATATGCACTCAATCACACATGTGTTTAGTTTTAATGTGTTTCGCTCAAAGAAACAAATGTGAAAGATCTACCATAAGCTTGCATAAAAATCACTTCTCCACAATCATAATTGCAAAACTTAAATCAAGAGGACTTTTATTGGATGTAATGAGGCTTAGGGATAGGGTTATTGAAACGAAAGAATAGGAAAACACAAGTTCCAAGCTATATTGCAAGCGATTCTTTTAGTTGAGATTTATAAGAACTCAAACTTTCCAGTGATTCTTCTAACACCTCTCATCACACCCTTAAACTGAAACTTTAGAAACTTTTTATTTTCTTCGTTGAATACCATCTTTCTTTTTTTTTTTTTCTTTTCTTCTCTTTTCTCATTTTTTTTTTTTTAATAAATACAAACATGAAAAACCCCCACACTTATTCTTTTGCCAAACTCATTCCAAGTACTTCACAAACATTTCTCATAAGACAGTCTCAAATTGCTCGCTTGGAAAGGGTAAGGAAACATGTTTTGAGGTATAAGGGTAGACATATCTGGTGATAAGAAATAAAAGGCTCAACAAAACGGCTCAAATTGGCAATCTAATGATATCATTTTTTTATTTTATTTTTTTTTATTTTTGGGAAATATGGATATTTGGGCCATGGTGGTGAACCTAATGCCTCTATCATTTTCAAGTTCATGCAATCAATGACAAATATTTCAAAAGATCGTTACGCAAGTTCTAGAGATGCATCTCACATAAGTTCATCACACATGAAAGAATAGGAGTGTATGAAAAATGCACACACTTTCAATAGGCTCAAAAACTCACATAGGATGTATATGGTCACTAAATTCACATATGAAGCTTTAAGTCATGCTTTAATTTCACATCAACAAGGCTATGTGCATTTGGTATTTCAAAGATGATCAAACATGTACAATACTAACAAGAGAATTAGGAATTTCACATAACACATGTTAACTAAGTTCTTGATAATCATGGTTCAAATTTCATCCAGTTATATCATTGGGTCGGGAAACTAATAAAAATCTAATTTAAAACAATAAGGAAAACAAGACAATATTTTTGGATTTTTTTAAATTTTCCGAAAAAAATTAAATACAACAAAACTAATTAAGAAAACAAAAACAATAACATGGAAACAAATGAGACCAGTTCAAAGTCGAAGGTACAAAAAATTTTCAATTTGGTCATTTTTTATACTCTATACCCCCACACTTAAACTAGACATTGTCCCCAATGTCAGAAAACATTAATAAGCAATTAACATAAAATGAACAAATAATACGAAACAAAATAAAGAAAAGGGACTGAAAACTTCTCTAATTTGCAGAAAACCAAGCGATGACCCCCAAGCGTAAATTTTGCAATCAACTTCAAGGGAGGAAATAACCAAACGTTCCTGCAAAGAAAAGAAATAAATCAGTTAAGCACGCAAGAAAATACCGAAAAATGCAAACGAAAAATTGAAAATGAAAATAAAAGACAACGAAAAGAACTAATAGGTGGTCATTGGTCATGACTGTTGATTTTCCA
The DNA here is from genome assembly GCA_963580275.1 of Crataegus laevigata. Lineage (NCBI taxonomy): Eukaryota > Viridiplantae > Streptophyta > Magnoliopsida > Rosales > Rosaceae > Crataegus > Crataegus laevigata. The sequence goes on from OY756945.1 coordinate 23,794,789, forward strand.
CAGCTTTCATCTTGAACTGGATGGGCCTTCTTCTTGCAAGTGATCCTCAGCTTAGTTGAGGATGAATCAGCACGTTGTCTCCACATGCTTCAAGTAGTCCGGTCTCCACGCAGGTGTGGCATCTTCTTGAACTCTTGGATCATCTCAGACTCTGCCTTCATCTGGATGCACCTCAGACTCCTCCTGCTTCATCTGTGAGGTACTTTTGTTTTTGAAGAAGTACCTCAACACAGATTTATTTTTGAAGTGGGTTGGGAGGGGTCTGAGATGAGTACTCGAGAGCAAGACTAGGTAAGCAATCAGGATCTCACTTTCTCCATGTTCTTCAGATGAAAGTGAGGAGAAAGCGTAATATGAGATACTTTTGCTTTTAACCTTTTTAATATGAAATACTTTTGCTCTGGAAGGTTTGTTTTCTGGGGTGATCCAAGGGATGAAGAACACTGAATAACTCGAAAGCTTTCTTTGGGAAGACATTATCGGAGATGAAGAGAGGTTGAGAGGTTGAGAGGTTGAGAGGTTGAGAGGTTGAGAGGTTGAGAGGGTGTGAAGGTGTGCCTTTGCTGTGAAAGGCTAAGGTCGAACTTATAGAAATTTGGCTTCACAACCGGAACTATTCCTTCACTATTTGTCGGCAGCCGGTGGATGGATGAACAGTGCCCGTTACACGCTTTCTGACAACGCGTCCGTAATTTCCGCGAAGCTGACTGCGCATGCGACGAGTGACGACAAATTGGAATGATGATCCTTTGAAAACCGGGGTTCAAAACTGGGTGCGGCTCGTGGTTTTCGCAACGTTCCACGCTGCACGTGATGAGTCACGACAAAATTGGAAAAACTGAACCACGTGATGCCACGTGATTGCTGAGTCAAGCCCAGCTTTTGAGAAAGGAAACGGCTCTTTTGAGAAAGGAGCGTCCAGCTTTTCCGAATTGCGTGAGGACGCGTCTTCAACCTCCGAGGAGCGCTCTTTGATCTCTGAGGAGCGGGCGCTCTTCATTTTCTTCTTTTTATAGAGGCACTAATTCTGCTTCACATCACACTTGAACTCCCTTCCTCAAACACTCTCCTCTGCACTTCTTAATCTTACTCCTTCCGCTCTCTTCTTCCGCTTCAGCAATCTTAATTTTTCCGAACTCTTTTCTTCCTCAACCCCCTCTAAAAATGTCTTGCCCTTCCGACCGTCGCCTAAACTTGAATGTCGGGGAAGACGATGACTCGTCTTCTCCGAACAACATTTGGAATCCATCCTTCATATCCCCCAATGGTCCTCTTACAGTCGGGGACACAATGATGAGGAATGAAATCACCGCTACGGTGATTGCCAGAAATCTGCTCACTCCAAGGGACAATAGGATGCTATCTAGGCGGTCGGACGAGCTGGCCGTTCAGGAATCCCTTGCCCTCAGCGTCCAAAGTGCAGGCTCAGTTTCAAACATGGGCCAGCGCCTGCTTGCCCGGTCTCGTCAAGTGGAGTCGCTGATGGCAGAGGTGGCCAGTCTTCGGCAAGAAGTCAGAGGACTCAGGCACGAGAACAAGGAGTTGCACATGCTTGCAACTAGTTACTCGACCAGCATGAAGAGGAAGCTGGACCAGCTGCAGGAGTCGGACGGTCGGATTCAGAGCGATCATGAAAGGTTCATGGCGCTACTCCCGAGGTTTATGTTGCCTTCGTCCTCGGGAGTTGCACCAAGCGTTCCGCCTCCGGAGATTCCAACTCTGGCTCTTCGTCTTCCCGGAGCTCCGTCGACTTCTCAGGCACCACCTGCCCAATGACCAATGACCAATGAATTCTATTAGTTTTTCGAATTATTGTAAATTTTTTTTTTTTTTTTTTTTTTTAAAAAAATAAATATATAAATATAAATATTACTAATATTATTATTATAATTATTAATATTTTTTTTTTGGTTTATTTTAAGCAAAATAAAATATGTAAATTAAAATATGTAAATTGAAGTAAAAAGACTTTGTTTATCCGCACTAAAAATAAACATTGCCCTTAATTTATTTAAACTCAAACTAAATAAAAATCAACCAAATAACAAAATTAACTAAGCAAAACAAAATGAAAGTAAAAGCAATAAAGAAGAAGGTTAAGAAATGCAAATCTGGTTGCTTGGGTTGCCTCCCAAGAAGCGCTTGCTTTAACGTCTTTAGCCGGACGAATCTTTCCTTAACCTCCCCACGGCTCCATAGCATGGAATTTATCTTTTAATGGGAGGTGATACTTGAAATGATTCGGCAGCGGTCTAAATTCTCGGGTGGGTGCCTGAATCATTAAAATTAGAAACATGTTAGTATAAAATAAAATAAAAATAAAAATTGGAGAAGATGGCTTACTGTCTTTCTCCGAAACGAAATCAATAACAAAAACCATATTTTTGGATATTTTCGGGATTTTGAACTTGGCCAGATTGACTATGATGGTTGTGGCCTGTCCCGTGTCATCAAACTCAATTGCTTGGGCCTTTGTTGTCTGCACAGCCTCTTTGATGTATTCAACATGTTGTCCAACCACTTCAATATCTTGAACCATTTTTCTTAGTGCACAAGGTTCTTTGAAAGTTTCAACCTCATCGGGAATTTGTTCTGGTGCACCAAGAATTTGGATATCACTTTGCATCTCAGGAAGAGCTTCCACCATGTCTTTTTCACTTTCTTCGTTATTTGGAAAAAATCTGCAAGGAAAAGAGACATTTAGTGGAATAATGTCAGAAATAATTGAACTTGGAACAACATTACCAAAGTCAGACAACATAGGGACTTGAGACAAGAATTCTTCCAAACTCCCCAGGTCGTCCTCCTCATCTTCTTTTTCCAAAGTGACGGCTTCATCAACTTCAACTTCTTCCATTGAATTTGCAAATGTGGAGTTGGAGAATGCACTTTGTTCTTGAATTTGTGCCATGGATTCCACCATCTCTCCCATTTGATTCTTCAAGTTATCCATTATTTTGTCTTGATTTTGTTGGTCCTGCACCATAGAGGTTAGTAATTGAAAAATTTGATCATTATCCCTGGACATACTTGAATTTGATTGGAATGGTTGTGGGGGAGGTTGTGGTGGTGCACATGGCCACTGATAGAACTCTTCCGATGGCGGCAATTGTTCTTCCTTTTGTGAGCCCTGCGTCAAAGAAATTAGTTCTTCAAGAATTTCATTATAATTTACGGCCATACTTGAATTCGATTGGAATTGTTGTGGGGGATGCTGTGGTGGCTGCATAGGTCTGGAATAGAACTCGTCTTGCTGCCAATATCCACTTTGTTGAAAATGTTGAGGTTCATCCCACATTTGATTTGAATAGTCCCTCCAATTCGAATTGCAAGCGTTGGAATACACGTTGCCCCTTGATTGGCTGTGGCCTTGATATCCCCAATTATCGTCATATGCAGAAAATTGAGGATATTGCTGAGTTTGATATCCTTGCCCATAGGGCACATCAAGTGTATGGACACTTGGCATTGAGGTCTGATCGGCATTATGAGTCAATTGAGCAGTAAGCTGCGCCAATTGAGCTTGAATGTTTGCCATATCTTCATCCATTTTTACCTAAATTTAAAGAACGAAAACTAAATCAAATATCAAAAATAAAATACACAAACACAAATATAAACATAAACACAAACAAACAAAACAAAACAAATAAAATAAAATAAAATAAAATAAACACAAACAAAAAAAATAAAGGGATTAGCAAATTTACTAATCCCCGGCAACGGCGCCAAAATTTGATGCGAGAATTAACTCGACACAAATTAAACCCTCTTTTTGACAGTTGTAGTAAAGATGTAAGTAGGGTATCGTTCTAGGCCGGGGATTAGGAGGGCTTGCTAAAACCTCTAAAATAATTTAAAAACGTAAAAACAAAGTTTAAAACACTAAACTAAAATAAAAACACTTAACTAAAATAACTCAAAATAAAACTAACAAATAAACTAAAATAAATCAAAAGACTCAAAACAACTCAAGACTCTAGAAAATACAAACTAAGCTAAAAACTTGAAACACACTAAAAATGACTCAAAATAATGAAAACAATTTAAAATAAAAACTAGGAAATTAATTAGACGGAAATTAAATTAAAAGATAAAAACTAATAAAAACTAACTAAATAATATAATATTTTAATAATGGGGGAATTTGGTTTTTTTACGAAACGTAAATTAAACTTAAATAAATTACAAAATTGACAAAAACATAAATTAAAAATGAAATGATAGATAACGGATTGGCTAGAGGGTTTTTCTCCACACATGACACAAAAGCAACCTAAATTGATTCCCAGTTATGAATTTAACAAACGCATGAATGACAATGTTCCAAGTTAATTAGGTCCGCTTAAATTAACTTTCAGATTTCCCTAAAGTCATTAGATTGGATGATTGCATACGACAACCCAAAACATTTCCCACAAGTTCCCTACATGAATTGCATAATAGAGATACAAGCAAGAATCATTAAGTTCAATGGAAATCATAAACATCGACTAGGCATTCATAACTATGGAATACGCATGTTAATCCAACCTAGGGTTTACTAAACACAATCGTGACTAGCGATTTTTACCACTTGTGAATATAAGTTCATAACGATTAGGTGAAATTCCCTTATATCCTAGCATCAAGTCTAAGCATGCAAATTAAGTATCGATCCTTAACCCACATACATAAACAAGTTATTAATCAACACAGAAAAGTAAACCACATCCAAACATTTATACATTCATAACTGGAGTAAATCAAATTAAATTACAATTATAATCATGGTTTCGAATTAACCTCTAGCCAATATAAATTAATTACACATTATTAAAACAGAAATTAAAACAAGAGTTTGGAGAGATTAAACCGAAACGGGGTGCGGGGATTTTCTGTGCAATTCTGCATGCGGCACTGTGCTAAACTCGGTCTCCCGCGAGAGCTCCCTGCGCTGCCTTTGATTTATTCTTTTGCTGCCTTGTTCTCTGATTGGCCCCCAAGGCCACACTTTCCTCCACAGAGATGGTTTCCAGGCAGCCCTTCCCCTCGCAACTGTCCAAAGGCCGCGCCTTCACACGTTTTCCCAGGACCTCTCCCCCGCGTCAGCTCTCGTCGTGATGAAGGCTCGGTGACTGCTTCTTCTTCTTAGCCGAGCCTCCCCGAGGCTCTACTCTCTTTTTTTCTCTGATCTCCTTTTCTCTGACTGCCCAGCAGCCCCCCTACTCAAGCGGTGCCCTTTTCTGCTGCTCCCTCGGGCAGCTCCTCTTTTCCGCAGCTCCGAGGAGCTCTCTGGAGCTCCCTCCTGGTTTTTTGGTTCTTTTCCGCGTGAGCTCCCCCCTGAGCTATTATTTCTGTTTTCTTTTTAAAGTGGTGCTCCCCCGTAGCTTTTTGTTTATTCCTCCACCGAGGACCATGTGCGCTGGCTTCTCTTTCTTTTTTATATTTTTTTTTTCTTTGCTTTCCGTCCATGCTTTCTTTACCTGCCCACTTAATTATGCTTTCCACCGAAAGCATTACTCACACATATTTTAAAATATAAATATATAAATAAATATATATATATATATATATATTATTTTCCAAATGATAAGTATAATTCAACAGACAAGATAGTTTAGATGAAATTAATACTTAACACTTCACTTATTCTATTTTTATTTTCTCAGCGAGATAAATTTATAAAACATAAAAATAACGTAAATAGCTCAAAATATAACGAACTAACTAAGAAAAGACGAGTGAATTTGATATAAAAATATACATAAATATGATCCGATCAGCTTAGGATTAGGAAAGTTCTAAGCCAAGAATAGAAACTTTCAAGAATGGAAACCTCCAAGAATAGAAACTTTGGCTTCCATTTCTAAACTCTTTGTTCTTTAGTTCATTTCTTCACTTCTTCACTCAATCCTAGGATCCTTTGATCTTCAATTTCGTCCATTCAATTTGCTCCAAGCATGTGCAATCCATTTAATGCCCAAAACTGCTCCAAACTGCTCCAAAATGCACCAAAATGCACTTCCTTGCTTACTTTGCATTTAAAACCTACAAACACACGAAAATAGCTTAAAATACTAAAATAACTAAGAACTAACAATGTAAATGTAAGGACACAAGCTAACTAAGTAGCATAAATATGCTCCTATCAGTTCTTTGAGTTTACTTTCGTCCAAATCAATCCCTAGTGTCTAGTTTGAGTCAATTTGATTGTTTTAAGCCGTTTTGAGTCATTCTAGCTTGTTTTGAGTTATTAGAGCCTAGTTTTGTGTTTTTGAGTCTTGTTTAGTGTTTTTAAGTCAATTTAGAGTAGATTAGCAATCCCTCCTAATCCCTGGACTAGAACGACCCATACTTGCATCTTTACTACAACTTGTTGGAAATGTGCCCTAAAAGCCAATGATATGATGATAGTTTACCGACATTTCACATATTACGCTAATCTAGTTTAATATACATAAAGGGCAGAGATTATTGCTTAAAATTGTCTCATATAAATGTCATATGTTTAAACGATAAGTCCAAGGAATATGTAATTAGAAGAATGTAATCTAAAAAAGTTAGGTTCATGAGACCATTCTTCTTTCGTATACATATCCTAAACGTTCCTGATCTTAGGATTGCCAATTGGGCATTAACAGTCCATTAAGATCAGTACGTGCTATGTCTTCTCTCAGGGAGAGTGACTGGTCTTGAGTGATTGGTGTGACTGACACCAAGACAAGCATGTAAGTGCTCAATAGAGAATGAGTTTACTAAACACGATCAACGAAGAGTTTTCATACTCATGTCACATGAGAGCTTATGGTTGGGATAATGCAAAGTAGTCCCTTGACCTGAGGCATCATAGTTGTCTTGTGGTTAGGTCTTTGATCTTTGACTATTTCAAAGCCACTCTGTAAAAGGGTGTCCATGGCATAGTTGGGGTTAAGCCACTTAGCCATGCAGGCAAGTGAATGCGCAACAAGGGATCTCTAACCTTCAAACTGTTTGAGGGAGAATACTCTATGATATGATTAAAAATCTCTGGCCAGAGTATGAATAAGATTTAGGAAGTCATTCCAAATCACATTCAAGGTAATCATATAAGTAAATCAATCACATTGGTTAGTAGACATGAATAAACTCTCAAACCAAACAATGTGGTCAAGAGTATTGTATTAGAGAAAGATCGTATTGCATTGTAATCCTAAACTGAATCGGTTCTCCACCTCTTCTGATTAGCTTGGGTACCCATGTCATACTGCTAGGTGTCACTCATGGTTTTTGGAAGCCCTAAAGGTTTATAATCACTAAAGGGAGAATTCAAAGTAAGTTTCAATTCACAATCGATTTGAAAGAGTTCTAATCACCCACTGCCTCGCTAAAAGAAACCTAATGGATCGTACAACGAGTAAGGTAGAGATTAAAGAAACAACAGAGATGAGTAAGGATAATTAAATGGTTTAATTATTTATGGCTAGGATTAATTAATATGTTAATTAATCAAACGAACAAGTTTGTTTTAAACCTTGAGTTAGTGTTGGGCCTTAAAGCCCAAATTGGGCTTCGAATCGTCAAGCCCACTAGCTTAAGTTGTACGACAACTTAACAACCAAAATTCAAGAAGCCCAAAACAGCCCAAAGGCATGGGAAAATCGGCCATATAGAGAAAGGGTAGTGAACTTGCTTTAATTGCAAGTTTGCCACTACATTGTGAGTTGGTATAAAGGCAACTTTATAACATTTCATCATTAGGGTTTGTTTTGGAGAAAAGATGAGAACACAAAGCTCTCTTTACTCTCTAAGAGGCCGGCCACCCTAGGAAGATTTTACTAGCATCTAAATCTTCCTAGGTCACTCATCTCCTCATCAAAGCTCTCCTTGGTGTGGAAAAATTAGAGTTTCTTTATTTTGGGAACCTGGGGAATCCTTTCAACCATCCTCCTCCAAGAAATCCATGGAGCTAAGAAGCAAGGAATGAAGGCCCTCTCCTTGGGTGATTAGCCTTTGTTTATGCAAAGAGGAATCAACAAAGGTATAAGATTTCTCAACTCACTTTGTTCTTGAGTTGAGTCTTGGTTCACCTATTTACTAGGCTTTGAATTTCATGGGTTAAGTTTTGTTTTTGAGTGCAAATAACACGACTCCGCCTTTAATTGTTAATTTAATGCTGTTCATGTTCCTCAAATAAACTTGTTTTTCACAAATTTTCCTTCAAGTGGTATCAAGAGCCTAGGTCTAGTAGTTGGTGAATCCTTTTGGGTTTTGTAGTTCATAGTTTGTGATTTGAATGTTGTAATTGTTACAAGCTTTATTCTTGCTTCTTTGAATGTAAATTTTGTTAGAAAATTTGCCATCTCAAATGTTGTAGATGTAGTTCATATGAGCATGAATTTTGGAGCTAAAATTTGGTGCCATGTTTTTTGGGGAAATTCGGCCAAATCCAAAGGGTGGATTTTTGGGTTCATGTTTGTCTTGTTAAAAGTGTTTTAAAGTGACATTAGGAACCCCTAAGTACCCTAGTATCATAATATCTTTTTTCCCTTAAGTTTGAGAGTTTTTGGGGTGTTTTTTGGGTGAAAAGTGTTCATGGAGCTCTTATGGGTTTTCATGGATGTTCTTCATAGTTCTTGATATGTTCTTGGCAAGAACAAAAAGGTTGGGAATTTTTATTCAAAAAGGTGTTTGGTTGTTATTTCTTTTTGTTAGTGATGGATAGTATGATTGTTTTTCAAACAAGTGATTGGTACTTCTCTTACACACCCACACTTATTTTACTATTCACACCATACCTATTACTTACACATTTCCATCACCTTTTCAAACCTACACATCAACACACACACACACCATTACTTCTCTCACCAACCAGCCACCCTACTAAAGTAGGGTAGTTTTGGGGGTTTTATGCAATTACATGAAGTTTTGATAATTTTTGTGTATTTGCACTTTCACCCGAAAGTTTACGTTTTTATGTAAAGGCCCAAAATCACTAAAGGACAAATTGTTTTGCTCCTTTAATGAAATTTTTGCATTTGTTGAAATTTTTGGGTTCTAGTTGTAATTACATGAGGTTGTGGACTTTTGTGTTCTTACAAAGTGACCCCAAAAGTTTATGTTTTGCAATATAGCCCAATGGTTGAGGTTATTGCTTTTTGGCCCAAATTAGATGAGAACAAAATAGTTTTGTCTCTTTAAAAGAGAATTTGATTTTCATTTCATTTAGCTCTATTTAAATCAATTCTATGGATACAAAAACCAAATGAAAATGTTGCATTCGTGTTTAATTAGTTAAAGCGTTAATTAATTATAGAAAGGGTGATTATGAACCTAAGCCTACGATAATTGAGCTATGTGAAAGGCCGTCTCTCAAATTGTTTGAACCATGGGAATGTGTAGATTATATTTTGGTTGTAATTTGAGATGATCAATTGTTGTAAAAGAGCGTAAGCTCTTCTTTACTTTAAAGTAATTTGATTTGATCAATTGTTGTAAAAGAGCATAAGCTCTTCTTTACTTTGAAGTACTCATTTCTTATTTTATTTGATATGCATGAAATTGGAGTAGTTGGGTCCAACGCCCAATAAGAAAACACGCCTTAATGTGATTAAATGCGTAACTAAAATCAATCACCATCCCTAGACCGAGATCCAACACTAGGCTCGTGTTTGATCGAATCAAAAGTTCATAGTCATCCTAAGGCCCTAAGGCAACTATATAGTCCATCAATGAATGCAAATCTTATGTTAGTAGTACCATATAGTCTTGCTTTAAAAACTATTTTACAAGCATAGTGGGAGTATTATATACTACTAAAATCAATCACATGGACCAATAGTTGTAATAGGACCAAAATGTTTTAATGTAATTGAAAGCATGCTTATATGCGATGAGACCTAAAACCCTCAACCACACTATTATTAAGTTGACAAGCGTGGGAGTGCTTTGAACACTCTTTTGTGGCCTTCCACCGCGGTAGGCTCCGATCGTTTGTGACTCATACACTGACTTCACCCTATCATGGGGGAGTTCAAAGTATATGCTTACACTCAAGAGGAGTTCTATATGCATACATGATGTTGTGAAGGTAGGCAACGAGAATGATCGACATCATATCATTGTGATGTTGTTCTTGAACCCCTACCTGAACTTGCATGGTGGGAATGACTTAACTAAGTGCAATGGTGCCAACATCGTATCATTGTGAGGCATCATTCTCTAGAGGCCAAATAAGATGGGTTCTTACATTAGATGTAAATGAGTAAGCATACTCTCTCATTATTATTTTTACTAGCCAACATCATATCATTGTGAGGTGGGCTTGGTAATAGTGAGTCTCCCATACCCTACTAAGAGTTTCCTCCAAAACTGTCGAATTCCAATGAGGGATATGGAATTTGTTAAAAATAGTGGGTGGTGCTATTTGATTTAAAGACCCGGATCAAATAGCTTAAAATCAATCAATTTATATTCGTTATGTATTTTTTTACCGATATATTTGCAAACGTTATCCAAAACTTGACAAAAAAAAGCCGAACGCTTTAGTTTTCGGACTTGGTGCCATAATCCCATAGATTGTCTTGAATGGATTGTATTAGTACCTAAGTAGTCTCATCCTCACAATCTTCCTATTGATAATGTATCAATGGAAGAACATGGTAGATAAGTCTATCATAAAGAGGACAACACAAACAACTAGTGCTTATTCCTTTGTTGTATGAACGAAGGAACTTGAGAAGATTAGCACAAAGACATGAACACTTTTAGTGTCATAATTCTTCTATTACAAATTTTTGTATGAAGAAATAAGAGTTGCTTTGAATAACTCCTAATTAACACAAACACGTGCTTGTCTCCTTGTTACACGAACAAGGAACTTTAGAAGAAAGCACAAGGGCATGGACACTTTATGTTCCATGATTCTTCACTTACAAATTGCTGTACGAAGAAATGAGAGTTGCCTTGAAGAACTCTTGAAAGTTTGTAATTATGTTTAGAACATAATGGTTGGTTGGCAAAAATAGTCGATCAACATGGACTTATGATGATTTTGAATCATTGAGTCTAGAAGTGTTAAACCACTTCTAGAGACAGAAACTAGGCATGGACTTCACCTTTGAGTCCCTATTCAAATGGTTCACTAAGTTTATTTTAAACTATATAGTGAACAATAATCGCACGCTCTCCAAATTGTTTGATGTGTATAACACAATTGAAATAAGTTTCAAGACAAATAGTGGGAGTTTAGGGACCATGCCTATTGTAGTCAATATAGAAGTCAAATGAACAAGGCGAAATAACTCCAAGGGAACATACTTTCTTTATGAAAGGATGGACATTGGAAGGGGTATTTGCAAGAAATGTCTTGCAAGTGTTAAGAACACACCTTTCGAAGGTGTTGTAAATTGTTCTTGAATAATTCAAAATAGTTGGTTCTTCTACTTGAATACATGATTCTGTATTAGTAACTATGTTTTACAATTGTTGTAAAAGTGTGGCTAATAAGAAGTAGAAGATAAATGAGAGACGAGAAAGTACTTCACATTCGAAACGTGAATAAGATATAGATCTCTGCGAAAGCAAAAGGTGCTTGCTTCCTCATATGAACTACCAAAGAAATTGGAAAAACAAAGACTGTCTTTACATCCCAATTTAAATAAGGAACTTAATTCCATCACTATAAGAGATGGATGAATGCTTTGTTTGACAAAACATTGTTCTTTATTAATGAATGGTTGGATTCTTGTAATCTAATTGATTGTCTCTATAGGAGAGATAATGTGGTAGTGTTAACTGTTTAGAATATAACGATGCTTAAAACCCTAAAGGTTACAAGGTAGTGACTAATCCCACTGAGTTGTGACACCTTTAAAACATAAATTATGAGTTGGTCATAGATGGATGCTTTGGATCGTTAGATCTGATTCCAATGCCTTCTTGTTAAAATTTTATAGAGGCGAAATGTTTGAATATTTATTCTTTTGGAAAGAAGAAAAAATCACAAAGTTGTTGAGGTTAAATCACTTAAATGTTAGTGGCACTTGTCCACAACATAATACTACTCATGTTGTAAGACATTCACCGAAGATCGCTCTCGGTTGGACTACCGTTTATTTTGAATAAACACGAGTCCGAATACTTTGCTAAAGGTTTCAAAGAATTCAAGAATGTAAGTTGATGAGTAAGACGTCTAAAGAATTTACCTCCTTAGATTTGATCCAAGGAAAAAGGACACTTTAGAAGAGTTTCCTTGAAAGATATCAAGGAAAGTAGCATCATAAGATAATGGACTTCTCCATTGGGAGAATAACGAACAAGAATAAGATTTAGTTCATTGGATGTTATCAAATAACCCATATATAGGATATATATACTTCTAAGACAATATGATTGTCAATTAGAAGATCTTCCAAAATTTTCATAACTCCATAGGTTGCAATTGGAAAGAAAGACAAATCTTAAGTGTGTTAAGATTTGTCTTTTGTGCTAATAAGCAATATTTGTTTGAGAATAATCTAGTGGGATATCCTTAAATTAACACTTGGATATCTATCTATGGACCAACGAACAAAGGTTGTTTGTTGGGTAGTTCATTATAATCCTACAATAGGATTTTCCTTAGAAAGAGCAAATGAATGAGAGATAGAACTCAGAGAATGGGTTCTTTGAGAGACAAGATGATAATCAACAAATATAACAACCTAGTTCCTACACCACTAGCTCCAAGGTAGTCAAGAAGGATCTATAAACCGTCTCAGTTGAATGGTTCGAACTTTATGACTATGTCATAGAGTTACATCTCTTAATTCGAAACAAAATAAGAATGGATATCCTTATGACTACATTGAGTGTATGTACGACATATACTCAAGAAAATGATTTAAAACCATTTGATTCGAAATAATGAAACCTTCAAAGCTAATTGGTAGCTTAAGGTGACTACAATCAACGAGATTGGTTGACTTGGAAGAAGCCATCTTTGATATAGTCTTGGTTTCAGTTAATTTGAAGATTGCTTGCTACAACTAAACGATGATTCAATGTTTGGACATTATATGGGTTTCCGAAACCATTATCAAGATAGTCTTGATAATATATGTCTAATACGAATCACAAGACATGTAAGTTGTAGAGATCCATCCATCATGAATCTTAGCAAGCTAGTGGGAGCTATAAACATCTTATGAGAAAAAGGATCAAATCGTTTGACTTCTTATAAAGATGTAAATGAATCTTTTGTTTACTAGGTTTACAAAAGATTAGTGGGAGTTAATCGTATTCCTAAATTTGAACATATATATGATATATATTAATTTTGGAAATGAATGGAATTCTTCTTCCTTAAAGTTATGACTTTAAACATTCTATAATGACAGAATGTATATGGGAGACATAGCTTATACACATGGGATGGAAATCTATAATGATATATTTCAGGATATAATTGGATTATATCAATCCCTAATGATAGACAAAAGATGCTAGGAAGTTTCTCATATGATGATAAATTTCAATCAGAAAGGACAATCCTAGTGAGACTAGGTGACGAGATTTTAAAACCGCACAAATTTAACCCTCTTTTTGACAATTGTAGTATAGATGTAAGTAGGGTATCGTTCTAGGCCGGGGATTAGGAGGGATTGCTAATCTCTTTAAATTAATTCAAAAATATTAAACAAGACTCAAAAACACAAAAATAGGCTAAAAACTCTAATAATTCAAAACACACTAAAATGACTCAAAATAAAGAAAACAAATTAAATAAACACTAGGAACTTAATTGGACGGAAATTAAATTAAAAGATTAAAAATAATGAAAACTAACTAAATAATATAATTTAATAATGGGGGGGTTTGGTTTGGACGAGAAGTAATTAAACTTAAATAAATTACAGAATTGACAAAAACATAAAATCAAAGTGAACGGATGGGCGACGGACTGGCTAGAGGGCTTTTCTCCACACAAGACACATATGCAATCTAAATTGACCTTCAGTTGTTCTTTCAATAAGTTGTAAATCTCAATACTCCAGATTAACCGTGAACAACACTTTTTTAATCTTCAAGTTTTCCTTAAATTATTGAATTGGATGAACAACATACAACAATTCAATACATTCTCTAAAAGTCCCCTACGTGAAAAGCACAATAGAGATACAATCAAAGATCATTAAGTTTCATGAAAACTATAAGCACTGACGAGGCATTCGTAACTATGAAAAGCATGATACTCCTGCCAAGAATTTACTTAACACGATTGTGGATAGCAACCTTCACTACTCATGAATATAAGTTCATAACGATTAGGTGAAATTCACTTATATTCTAGCATCAAATTCATGCATGCAAACTAAGTATGCATCCTTAATCGACATACACAAATAAGTTATCAATCAAGCAGTTAAGCAAATTAAATCACAACTCAGAAATCACAACTGAAGGTAATCAATTCATATTACAAATATATCCATGGCTTTGAATTAACCTCTAGCCAAACTAAATTAATTACACATTATTTATAAATTAAAAACAGAAATTAAACATGAGTTTGGAGAGATTAAACCGAAATGGGGATGCAAGGATTTTCTGTGCACTGTGCTGATTTGATTTGCACCGTGCCAGTCCAAGGGTTCCACGTCGCTGATTTCCGAGGCTCACCCCAAGGCTTGTTGTCCTCTTCCCGTGAAGCTCCCCGAGGCTTGGCCTCTGTCCAAGCGCTGGCTGCTCCGCAAGCTGCCCAGCTGGCGCCTCCACCTGCTTCTGTCTGATTGGCTCGGTGCTCCCTGTGCACTGCTTTGCACGCTGCCACTTGTGCGCTCTGCCTTTGGTTCCCGAGCTGGCTTATCCGCAACTTTTCTTCCCCACGCTGCCTTTCAAGCCAGCCTATTTTTGTCCCGAGGCTCACGCCTCTGTTTCTCCCCGTGCTGCCTAAAGGCAGCTCTCTCTGGCTTTCGTTTTTTTTTTCTGTTGCTGCCAAGTGGCAGTGTGCTTCGGTGCTAAGGCTTTCTGACCAAAGCTGCCTTGGGCAGCTCTCCCTTCACCGAGACTTCAAAAATGCCAGCCCTTGCAGCGCTGCCCTCTCTCCTATACACTCTTTTATTTTATTTTTTTTCTTTTTTCTCGCTGCTCGCTAAGGCAGCTCTCCGTTTCTCCCCCTCCTGCTTCCTCTTTATGCTTCCCTTAATGAGCTTCTCGCTGGCTTCCATCGAATGTTTTCCTCTTTTTAGCTGCCAAGCAGCTTCCCTTTTTTTTTTTGTTTCTTTCAGCTGGCTGCCACTATTTTATCCCCACTGCCCACTCTTATCATCACCGTCACCAACATTAGGACATGTATGCATATCTTTTTCACATGATTAAGCCACTGGAGTCGGTGGAGTAGTTTAACATATGTTAACCACAAAAATAAGAAAGGCACACGTATAAAATATTCTAATATGTATCAGAATTAAGTGGATGAAGATTTGGCTCGATGATAATCTACATACTACTAAAATAGTAAGCTCTAAGTTCAAAATATGATCAAGAAATTTCGTGAACATTTTATACATGAGTGAGATGCAATCCTCGTATAATAAGTGAGATCCAATTTGAGCCCTGCACTCCCTTGCTTTATTCCCAACTGGCAGCTTTCATTTATTTTCTATTTTTTTCTAATGGTTGCCAGCTCTTTCCACTGAATGCACTCATTTTCTTTAGTTTTTCACACAAAACAAACCAAACCAATTTCAATCACTCAAACCGAATCGAAAACATAAACAACGAAAATAAGTGAGTAAGGTAGTTTTGACGAATTTGACGCTTAAAATTTCACTTATTCAATTTTTATTTTCTTTGCTTAACAAATTCTATAAAACACAAAAACAAAGTAAAAAGCTCAAAAATGTAACGAACTAACTAAGAAAAGACGAGTGAATTTGATATAAAAATATATATAAATATGATCCGATCACTAGGGAGTTGCTCTTCACAAAGGGAACGTACCCTTTTGACTCCAAAAGAAATAATGCATAAATAGAATCCTTTATGCATATGCGGAAAGGTGGTTTACGTATTTCATATTGTATGAAAAACGTTGATATGAGTTGTACCAAGATTGGTACAAGATGATATCAATGCAAGTCTAGGATCAGAACGATGGCAACTGTCAAGTGACTCCTTAAGTATTTAAGAAATACTAAAGGATGAATTCGTCAAGAATGAGGAAGAATTAGGGTAATGTAATGGAAGCGTAAATGTATTAGATTATGAATCTAATCTATCATTGAATGTCTCTTCATTAGGAATGAAGAGATAATTGGATATCTCTTTATTATGACTAAAGAGATATTTAGATGGAAACGTTAAAAGTAATGACTTTAGTGTGTTCCAGCATTCATACAAAATATATCGCCGTATAGAAGCTTACAACATTGTTGTTTGGATGGGAAAGTTCATTTATGAATTCTCCATTCAGTTCCAACCAGAAAGTGTCTCTAGTGTGCCGACACTACGACACTAATGGGGCAATAGCTCAAGCCTAGAAATCAAGATCTCATCAAGATCCGAACTCAAATGAGAGACTGAACCACATCATTGAGAATCATGTATAATGGTGACGTCGTTATTCTCAAGGTTGCTTCTATGGATAACATATAGATAACCATTGTCTAGGCCTACTACTCAGCCATTTTCGAAATGAATTCAGAAGAGGTATCATCACTGATGACCAAGCTGATTGGCTCTAGTGCAAGTGGGAGATTGTTGGAAATGTGCCCTAAAATCCAATCATATGATGATACTTTACAGACATTTCACATATTAATCTAATCGAGTTTAATATACATAAAGGGCAGAGATTATTGTTTTAAGCTATCTCAAATAAATGTTATATGTTTAAATGAAAAGTCTAAGGAATATGTAATTAGGAGAATGTAATCTAAAGAAGTTAGGTTCATGAGACCATTCTCTTTCGTATACATATCCTAAACGTTCCTAATCATAGGATTGCCAATTGGGCATTAACAGTCCATTAAGATCAATACGTCCTATGAAAGCAAGTGAATGAGCAACTCTGTAAAAGAGTGTCCACGGCATAGTTGGGGTTAAGCCACTTAGCCATAAAGGCAAGTGAATGAGTGACAAGGGATCTCTAACCTTCAAACCATTTGAGGGAGAATACTCTATGATATGATTAAGAATCTTTGGCCAGAGTATGAATGACATTTAGGAAGTCGTTCCAAATCACATTCAAGGTAATCATATAAGTAAATGAATCACATTGGATTGTAGACATGAATAAACTATCAACCCAAACAATGTGGTCAAGAGTATTGTATTAGAGAAAGACCGTATTGCATTGTAATCCTAAACTGAATAGGTTTTCCACCTCTTCTGGTTAGCTTGGGTAGCCATAACATACTACTAGGTGTCACTCATGGTTTGTAGAAGCCCTAAAGGTTTATAATCACTAAAGGGAGAAATTTGAAAGAGTTCTGATCGACCATTGCCTCGCTAAAAAGAACCTAATGGATCGTACACCGAGTAAGGTAGAGATTGTAGAAACAACAGAGATGAGTAAGGATAATTAAATGGTTTAATTATTTATGGCTATGATTAATTAATATGTTAATTAATCAAACGAACAAGTTTGTTTTAAACCTTAAGTTAGTGTTGGGCCTTAAAGCCCAAATTGGGCTTCGAATCGTCAAGCCTAGTAGCTTAAGTTGTATGACAACTTAACAACCAAAATCCAAGAAGCCCAAAATAGCCCAAAGGCATGGGAAAACCGGACATATAGGGAAAGGGTAGTGAACTGCTTTAATTGCAAGTTTGCCACTACATTGTGAGGTGGTATAAAGGCAACTTTATAACATTTCATCATTAGGGTTTCTTTTGGAGAAAAGATGAGAACACAAAGCTCTCTTTACTCTCTAAGAGGCCGCCCCCCCTAGGAAGATTTTACTGGCATCTAAATCTTTCTAGGTCACTCAACTCCTCATCAAAGCTCTCCTTGGAGTGGAAAAATTAGAGGTTCTCTATTTTGGGAACTTGGAGAATCCTTTCAACCATCATCCTCTAAGAAATCCATGGAGCTAAGAAGCAAGGAATGAAGGCCCTCTCCTTGGGTGATTAGCCTTTGCTTATGCGAAGAGAAATCAACAAAGGTATAAGATTTCTCAACTCACTTTGTTCTTGAGTTGAGTCTTGGTTCCTCTATCTACTAGGCTTTGAATTTCATAGGTTAAGTTTTGTTTTTGAGTGCATATAACATGACTTCGCCTTTAATTGTTAATTGCATGTTGTTGATGTTGCACAAATAAACTTATTTTTCACAAATTTTCCTTCAGCAGATACTTAGAGGTTCTCTATTTTGGGAACTTGGAGAATCCTTTCAACCATCCTCCTCCAAGAAATCCATGGAGCTAAGAAGCAAGGAATGAAGGCCATCTCCTTGGGTGATTAGTCTTTGCTTATGCGAATAGGAATCAACAACGGAATAAGTTTTCTCAACTCACTTTGTTCTTAAGTTGAGTCTTGGTTCACCTATCTACTAGGCTTTGAATTTCATGGGTTAAGTTTTGTTTTTTAGTGCATATAACATGTTTCCGCCTTTAATTGTTATTTGCACGTTGTTCATGTTGCTCAAATAAACTTGTTTTTCACAAACTATCCTTCAAGTGGTAATCTCAATATGCCTGGAGGATAATTTTGTCCTTTTAACCCAAAAGTCCATGTGTCGCCTCGATAATTTTCTTGATTATTTTTGGCTCCACAAGTACCCCCACACCTGTTGGCCTACTCGCATGAAAGGGCAGCAGGTGTAGAGATCTTCCCTTGCTTTAGGAAACATAAGACTGTCTCTTCTTTTGATGTAGATTCTCTAATTCATTGGAAATTAGATCCTTCTATAAAAGGGAAATAAATAACTTCCGAAGTCTATTTAAGTCTACCTCAAGCAGATGATTAAATCAACTTTGGAGAGCAATTTATTCTACCTTACAAGAAAGAGAAAGCTAGAGGACATTTGTTCCCCCTCCCCTAGCAATCTTTTACATTTACTCATGCAAATGACCGTCTTTTGTAGCTTTCTTCATCTCCACGCCACACCAACTTAAGAAAAAAAAAATTTCCTTGTCTTTTGAATTTTTGGGAGTCTCGAGGCTTGAAATTTGGCACTATAGGGGTCGAGAATGTGTAAAAAAATGGTTGGGGAGCCACAGCATGGCTGCTGTCATGGGCTACTGGTGCAGCAGTGACTCGTTGTGGGCCGAGGTCTGGGTGAGCAACGTGGACCGCGGAGGTGAGCTGGGTCGAGATTGAAAGGTGCTGTTTTTTTGGGCCACTAGCCTTGGGCCTGTGCAGGTGAGATAAGAAAGAGCAAGGTGGAGGGGTGCGAGCTTCCTTCGTGTGGATTGGGCAATGAGGCCTCTGGGCTATGGGAAGGACAAAGCATGGAGCACTGGGCTACCTGGCGTGCCAGGCCTCCTAGTGCGCTGGGCAGCCGGGCGTGTTAGGTAGATAGGAGCGAACTCAGGCTGGGCTCCCTTACCTATTATCTTTGAGTCGTAAAGCCTGATCTTCTTTTTTTTTTTCTTTTTTTTTGCATAGCCGTCTAGCGATTCTTCTTTGTGTCTTTGTAGAATCTTCAAGCATGTCTTCTTAAAGCCGCAAGGGTGATGATGTTGTGCCACCATTGTATCGGGAAGACGGGTCTTTGAGTAAAGTGGGCTACTGTTGGAAGTATGCCCACAAAGCCACTCATTTGATGTAATAGCTTTTTGGAATACTAATTGTGTTAAACTATTATATGTTTAATAGAGGGCAAAGCTTATTGTTAATCACTATTTATTGTATTATGTGTTTAAACAATAAGGGAATCCAAGGAATGTATTTAATCTAAGAGAGAAGTGATCTAAGTGAGTTGGATTAACGAGACCTTTCTCTTATGTTCATTCCTGAAACGTTCCTAGCCATAGGATTGCCAATTGGGCATTGACAATCCGCTAAGGTTAGTATGTGTTATGTTAACTCAAGCGTGAGTATGACTGGTCTCAAATCATTTAGTGTTGGACACTGAGACAAACACATCAGTGCTCAAAAGGTAATTGAGTACACTGAACTACGATCAAAAGAGAGTTCGAACATACATGTCATGTGAGAACTCGTAAGTTGCAATATGCAAAGTAGTCCTTTGACCTGAGGCATCATAGATGTCTAATGGTTAGGTCCTTGATCTTTGATCATGTCAAAGGCATTCCATTGAGAATGTCCACGACATCATTGGGGTCAAGCTATCTAGTCATGTAGGCATATGAATGCACAACAAGGGATCTCTAACCTTCCATGGTGGAAAGAGAATACTCTAAGATATGATTCGAGAGTCTTTGGCCAAAGCATATGAATATAACTTACGAAGTTTGTTCCAAATTATATTCAATTGAATCATATAGAGAAGTATCACATTGGATAGTAGACATGAAACAAACTATCACTTAAACAATGTGATCGAGAGTATTGTATTAGAGAAGGACCGTATTGCGTTGTAGTTGTAACTAGATAGGTTCTCCAACCACTTCTACTTAGCTTGGGTAGCCATGACATACTGCTAGGTGTCACTCATGGTTTGTGGAAGCCCTGAGGATTAGCAAACACTAATCTTCATCAAAGGGAGAATTGAAATGTAGTTTTAATTCATAATCGATCGTTAAGAGTAACAATCGCCCACTGCCTCGCTAAATGGAACCTAATGGATCGTACACCGAGTAAGGATGAATGTGAAGATACAAAAGAGATGGATAAGCAATTTAATGGTTTAATTGAGAATGGTCAAGATTAATTAATTAGTTAATTAATTATACGAAAGTTTCGTATTAGGCTTTTAAGTTGGTTTTGGGTTTCGGGGCCCAAAAGGGTTTTTGGTCCAAAAGGCCCATTGAGTTTAGGTTGTATGACAACTAAAAACTAAATGGAAATTAACCCAAAATCAAAGCCAAAACCGGCCTAGGGTGAAAGGGTAGCAAACTTGAGTTAATTGCAAGTTTGCCACTCAAATGTGAGGTGGTATAAAGGCAACTTTATAGCACTTACCTCATTCACTTGGTGTTGCCGTGGGGTACTCCTTTGCCCAACACCTTCGTATTGTTGAGCGTTAAATGCTCGATTAGCAATCAAGGTTTTTGCAGCCGTGGGGGTCTTGTCCACCAAAGCTCCTCCCGCTGAGGCATCTAGCATTTGACGTTCAATTAGTAGAAGTCCCTCGTAGAAGTATTGTAGGAGAAGTTCCTCCTTCATCTGATGATGTGGACATGAAGCAACAAGAGATTTAAAACGTTCATAATAAGTTGGAAAAGATTCACCTTCATCTTGTTGAATTCCACTTATCCTTTTTCGTAAGAGGATGACTCGAGAAGTTGGGAAAAACTTCTCCAAAAAGGCCCGTTTCATGCTCTCCCAGGATGTGACAGTTCCGGGAGCCAATTCATACAACCAATCTTTAGCTTTATCCATTAGAGAGAATGGAAAAGCTTTCATCTTCAAGATGCTGCCATCAACATTCACCGGGGTCATGCTCGAACAAACTACTTCGAACTCCTTCAAGTGTTTGTTTGGATCCTCCATGGACAGCCCATGGTACTTCGGAATGTGATGTAACAAACTTGACTTCAATTCGAACTCGGCAGTCTTATCTTGAGCCGCCCTAGGATATTGAATACATAGGGGTGCGGCATTGTCCAATCCCGAAGCGGAAAGCTCCTTGATTGTTCGGTTGTCCGCTGCCATGGTTTGCACTTCTTCTTCAAATTCAGTTTCGGCTTCTGAACTTGCACTTGATTCACTTGGTTCTAGATTCTTCCTTTTTCGTCTCAACTTTCGCTCGAAATCGTCGTCAAAGTAAAAAATATGTTCACGAACCGGATGAGAACTCCGAGTCATAAACTAGTACCTAAAACAAGAAACAAAACAAGATAAGAATCTGATCTAATTAAAACAAACGAAAAATAAGAATCCAAGGGATTAGCAAAGTTGCTAATCCCCGGCAACGGCGCCAAAATTTGATGTGAGAATTATACGCACGCAAATTAAACCCTCTTTTTATCAATTGTAGTGAATAATGTAAGTAGGGATCGTTCTGGACCGGGGATTAGGAGGGATTGCTAAATCACTTGAATTTGACTCAAAAACGTAAAAACAAGGTATAAACCACTAACTAGACTCAAAGAATGCAAAATCAAACTTTAAAACACTAAAACAAACCAAAAGACTCAAAACAGCAAGAAAACACTCAAAACTGCCTTAAAACCACTTTCTGGGCAGTTTTGAACACTAAAGAAGAATTTGGACGAAAATAGTTATAACTTGACTCAAGACACTTTAAAAACACAAACTAAACATATTCTAAGCACTTTTAAACAAGAAAGTAAAGGGGGTTTTGGTTTTGACGAATTTGAAAACGAAAACAAAACTTTGTAAAACAAAACAGATTTTAAAACGAAATTGGTTTAAATCAATGGATGGAAGGATAGCCAAGGGGTTTTTCTCCACACATGTCATACTTGTATACAAAACGATTTCTAGTTGCTTTTAAATAAACCATGGATTCTCAACGCCCCAAATTAATTAGGTCTGCTTAAATTAACTTTCAGATTTCCCTTATGTCAATGAATTGGACGGAAAACGCGCATCACAATTAGATTATTCTTCAAGAGTTCTCTATATGAAAGCGCATACTAGAGATACAATCAAAGATCATTACGTTCAATGGAAATCATAAGCATTGACGAGGCACGTGTAACTATGAAAGCGCATGATACTTATGCCAAGAATTTACTTAACACAATTGAGATCATCAACCTTTACTACTTGCGAATATAATTTCGTAACGATTAGGTGAAACTTCCTTATATCCTAGCATTCAATTAATGCATGAAAATTAAGCGTGCACTCTCAACCAACATACACAAATCAGTTTAATTCAAGTAGATAAGTAAATTGAATCCACAATTTATGAAACACAACCAGAAGTAATCAAATCATATAGTAAGCATAATCATGGTTTCGAATCCCCCCTAGTGAAGGGGGGGCTTTAGTTCCTCATACGCACAAGACAAAGAGAATTAAATATAAACATTGAAATCAAAGGAGAAGAAACACCTAAAACTTTCAGCGACTCGAACTTGAATTGCATGAACGTCCAAGCCTTCTTCTCCTCCTCTTTGTTACGGCACAAGGTCTAGGGATAGGTTTTGAGGTTTAATTGTATGGATGGATGGATGTGGGAAGGTATGGTAGTGTTTAGGAGGGTTGGGGGGTGCGGCAAGGTCAGGGAATTGAGTGAATGGTGAAGGTTTTCTGCGGCAAAGGGAGAGGAATGAATTGTGGCGAATTTCTGAATGTATGGGAGGTGATGTTCTGCGGCAAAGGGTTAACACACATATATATAGGCTCTTAAAACCCTAGCAAATCTGATTTGGACTTCTAGAACTAAAACCCATCAGGAAAAGGCTTAAAACAACCAGATTTTGAATGGGAAAAGGCCTAGGGTGCGGCAGATTAGGGTTTAGGGAGATAAGGCTTCTAGAAAGCCTTGCAAGAGGGTTTCTAGAAGGGGATAGGGGCGTCACCTTCTTAGGGATCAGGTTAGGGCTTCTAGAAACCCTCCAAAGCAAGGGAAAGTGCATGGCATCCCTATAAGATTAGGATAAGGTGTCCTAAAGTGTTTAGGAGTCCTCTTTGTGGCTGAAAACCTTGTGCATTAGGATTAGGAAAGCTAATCCTTCTTCATCTTGGAATTCTTCTCCTTCTTGGACTTGGAAAACTTCTTTGTTGCTGCCACTTGAGGCCATTGGGATTTAACTTTCCTACTTCAAGTAGGAAACCTTGTTTGAGTAGGAAACTTCAATCTTCTAGGAATCCTAATTCAACTATGAAACCTCAATACACTAGGAATCCTAATTCAACTAGGAAACCCATTTTAACTAGGAATCCTAATTCAACTAGGATTCCATCTTCCATTAGGGATTTTCCTACTTCAACTAGGAAACCTTGCTCAAGTAGGAATCATCATCTTCAAGATTTCAATTTCGTCCATCCTCTTGGCTCCAAGCATATGATATCCATTCCAAGCTCTAATTTGCTCCAAAAGGCTCCAAAATGCATCCTTTTGCATACTTTGCCCTTAAAACCTGAAAATACATAAAACTAGCTTAAAAGACTACTTTACTAAGGAAAAACACTATAAAAGCACAAGAACAAGCTAAACTAAGGTGCATAAATATGCCCCTATCAAATTCCCCCACACTTAGCTTTTGCTAGTTCTCGAGCAAAACAAAACGAAAACAAACAAACAAAACGAAATCAAACAAGTAAAACACAACCTAAACCTTCCAACAATCGTCTCAGGGATTTCCAATGTACATGACATGTTAAAAATCATCATTCCCACAGATTTTGGCCATCTTTACGCTTAAGCACATACTTAATCATAGTCACTACTTACTAGTTCACAAATAACCAATTAAAACGATGTTTTGAATGTAGTAATATGCCTTAGAGAATTTCCTCAATTCCTTACTAGATATGCACTCTATTTTCACTCAGATTTTCTAACTACACACCCTACACTAGTTATATGTGAGAAGATTGATGTAAATATAAAAACGAATGCTCACATATATGTATAACAAAGAACGCAATTTCCGGAATTAATAACATGTTTAGATATGATCTCATGAATGGAACGCTACTACTTAGATGCGAGAACCAGTGACACCATATGCTTGAACCAAATTCAAACTCCACAAATTGAAACACACAACACTCAAGATTAAAGTCAAGGGTTGTAACAGGGCTTGGGGAGTTGGCTAACAACGAAAGGATAGGAAAAACAAACGTTCTTAAAGCAATAGTAAGCAAAATAATCAAATCGAACTTAGAATTCCCCTTAGAATGCCGAAATCAACTTTTAAACACAAAGGGAAGATTCAAGCAACAACTAGGGCCGAATTCAATGTTTTGGACCCTTCCTTCAACAAACAACACTTAAGAACTCTTTTTCAGATCTTTTCAACTCCTTTTTCATTCTTTTCACAACTTTCCTTATTTTCTTTTTATTTTCCACGAAATTTTTTTTTTCCTTTTTTTTTTTTTTTTTTTTTTTTTTCTACCCGTGCCTTATTCAAGACTTTGGCACACCCACATATCAAGAATCCTTCCCCCACACTTGTTTTCTGCAATGCAATGATCAAAAAGGTTTCATCTTGAGTTATGCTTTACTATGCTTCAAGAACAGAGGTATGGATGGTCCTAATCTAGGCTAGGTGAGGATAATGTGGGTTAACAAAGAACATAGGCTAAACAAGGCTCAACGGGGTTAAAACCTACAAAACACAATGAATTAGGGAGATATGGCCATTTGGCTATGGTGGTCACTACACAACTTCATCTTGACTATGTGTTATGCAAATCAATAACATGCTTTGAATGAATTGGGCATGAGTTCTAGTGTTTGGAACTAAATGACGGAATGCCTTCTAAGTAGCAACCAAGCAAAGACTAATGAGATCATGCAACGACTTTAGAAAACAACAATGCACAGATTATTAACTCTCCCAATAAACGTTTCGGCTCAAGTCTCACAAGGTTGTATCGTTAGTTTGAGTTCCTTCCTTCAAGCATGTTACAAAAATTGATTTTTCTTTTATGATTGCATGTGAATTCATACGTTATAACCACAACCAAGCATAAACCAAAGAGTAAATCAAACTTTCATCCATGTTTACAACTCTCTTTAACAGTCATGCAATTACAAACTGAATCCTCATCATTGTGTTTGAAGGTACCCTAAGACAAACAAACACACAAAAACAACTCAAAACAACTCTTTTTGGGTTTTTCAAAACAATTTTTCAAATTTTTATGTGAGTTTCGGATTTTTTGAGTCAAAACACCCTAAAACAGCTTAAAAACACTTAAAAACACTTAAAAACAGCAAGGAACAACATTAGAAGTTATGAGTGATAAAACCCTACGAATTTGCATCAAAACACTTTGGTTACCCGCCCACACTTAAATTAAACATTGTCCTCAATGTTTCAAGCATAGACTCACACAAATAACAAAGAAGCAAACAAAACAACAACTAAACAACCTAACATGGTAAGAACGAAATAGCAACAAAGAGAAGAGTTTAGGAACGCAAATCTGGAATTGGAGTGCTCTCTAGGTCTTCCTTTGTTGAATGCATGGGTTGCCTCCCAAGTAGCGCTTTCTTTAACGTCGTACAGCCGGACGAAACGCCCATTCATTCCAGATTGGTACCCACGGCATCCAAGGGGATGTCATCCATGGTTTGTTCCACAAAGTTCTCATGATATGGCTTCAATCGGTGCCCATTCACCTTGAATTCTTGTCCACTTTTCAAGCTTTTGATTTGCATTGCACCATGAACAAAAACATTAGTAACAACAAATGGGCCAACCCACTTGGAACGTAACTTACCAGGAAACAACTGAAGACGGGAATTGAATAGCAACACTTTCTGCCCATTTGAGAATGATTTGCCACGAATCATCTTGTGATGAAAGGCCTTGGTTTTCTCTTTGTAGATTCGGGCATTCTCATACGTGTCGTTCCTGGTCTCCTCAAGTTCATTCAATTGGAGCTTCCTATGCATTCCAGCCGCGTCTAACTCCAAATTGAATGTTTTCACGGCCCAATGCGCCTTGTGCTCTAATTCCACAGGTAAGTGACATGGTTTGCCATATATTAGCCGAAATGGGGACATGCCAAGGGGTGTTTTGTAAGCCGTGCGATAGGCCCACAATCCATCGTTCAAGCGCAAGCTCCAATCCTTCCTTGTAGGCCCCACGGTTTTCTCTATGATTTGTTTGATCTCTCGGTTAGAAACCTCAGCTTGGCCATTCGTTTAAGGATGGTAAGGTGTAGAAACCTTATGATTGACATTATACTTCCTCAACAACGCCTCAATTGTTCGATTGCAAAAGTGCGACCTTCCATCACTAATGATCACCCGTGGCATGCCAAACCTTGCAAAAATGTTAGTTCTAATAAAATCTGCAACCACTTTAGAATCATTAGTCCGGGTGGCCTTTGCTTCCACCCATTTTGAGACATAATCCATGGCAAGTAATATGTAAAGGAAACCA
The DNA here is from genome assembly GCA_963580275.1 of Crataegus laevigata. Lineage (NCBI taxonomy): Eukaryota > Viridiplantae > Streptophyta > Magnoliopsida > Rosales > Rosaceae > Crataegus > Crataegus laevigata. Next base: position 23,821,896 of record OY756945.1, read on the forward strand.
TGCGATGAAGGGAATGGGCCCATGCCCCAAACATCAAAATTTTCAACAGGAAGTATGATGTTTTGCGGCATTTGGTCCTTAGCACCTATGTTACCCATTCTTTGGCAATGATCACAAGACATACAAAAGGTTCTAGCATCTTTAAATAAAGTCGACCAATAAAAACCACATCCTAAAACCTTAAGGGCGGTGCGTTGTGTCCCAAAGTGCCCCCCACATGCATAAGTGTGACAAAAAGTTAAAATTGAATTAAATTCGATATCATGCACACATCGACGTATAACTTGATCCGAACAATATTTCCATAAGTATGGATCATCCCACACATAAAACCGTGCATCATGCCTAAGTTCATCACGTTGGTGCTGATGCGCAATATATAAGCACACAAATTAAACCCTCTTTTTATCAATTGTAGTAAAGAATGTAAGGATCGTTCTAGGCTGGGGATTAGGAGGGATTGCTAAATCACTTGAAAACTGACTCAAAAACGTAAAAACAAATTTAAAACAGTAAACTAGACTCAAAGAATGCAAAACTATACTTTAAAACACTAAAACAAACCAAAAGACTCAAAACAGCAAGAAAACACTCAAAACTGCCTTAAAACCACTTTCTGGGCAGTTTTGAGCACTAAGGAAGAATTTGGACGAAAATAGTTATAACTTGACTCAAGACACTTAAAAACACAAACTAAATTGATTTCTAACTAATTTGACACTCAAAGTAAAGGGGGATTTGGTTTTGACGAATTTGAAAACGAAACAAAAACTTTGTAAAACAAAACAGATTGTAAAACGAATTTGGTTTAAATGAATGGATGGAAACCTAGCTAAGGGGTTCTTCTCCACACATGTCATACTTGCATACAAAACGATTTCTAGTTGTTTTTCAATAAACCATGGATTCTCAACGCCCCAGATTAACCGTGAATTGCACTAATTAACCTTCAGATTTTCCTAACGTTATTGAATTGGATGATTGCATACGACAACCCAAAGCATTCCCCACAAGTTCCCTACATGAATTGCATAATAGAGATACACGCAAGAATCATTAAGTTCTATGAAAACCATAAGCATTGAGGAGGCATTCGTTACTATGAATTGCATGAAACTTATGCCAAGAATTTACTTAACGCGATTGTGATCAACAACCTTTACTACTTGCGAATATAAGTTCATAACGATTAGGTGAAATTACCTTATATCCTAGCATTCAATTTATGCATGCAAACTAAGCGGGCCCTCTTAACCAACATACACAAATCAGTTTTAGTTCAAACGGATGAGTAAATTGAAATCACAATTTATGAATCACAACTAGAGGTAATCAAATCATATAGCAAGCATGGACATGGTTTCGAATTACCCCCTAACTAAGGGGGAATTAGTTCCTCATGATAGCAAATAAACAAAGAAAACTAAATTGAAACATTAAAAACCAAGATAGACAACACCTAGAATTGCTCCAGTGATTCAATGCTTTGAATGGCATTCACGACTCCAAATGGCACCTTCTCATTCCTTCCTTGAATAATTGCAGCACAAGAGGGATTTTTGTGTGGATTTGTGGTGGTGGATGGATGTAGGTGAATTATGGTAGAGGGTGGTCTATTGTTTGCTGCACAAAGGGCTGTATTTATAGGGCTAAGGAAAACCACGAATTTTTGAAGGAAAGGAATGTGTATTTGGCACAATTCATGAAGGAAAAGGACTAGGGTTCAGCAAAATTTGAAGGGAAAAGGATTGCACAATCCTTTGGGAAAAGGATTGCAGGTTCTAGAGCTTCTAGAAGAGGGAGAGGTGCCAAAGTTTAAGGACAAGGGATAAGGCCTTCTAAAAAACATGTTTTGTGGCTGATTTCTAGAAAAACAAGGGATAAGGTGCGGCACCTATGTAGGAGAGGATAAGGGCTTCTAGAAACCTAATTTAAATGTACTCCAATCAAGAAATAAACCCTCTTTACAGCTGGAAATAGGTTAGGGAAAGATTAGGATAAGATAAGGCTAGTTAAGATAAGGATAAGATAAGGTTGTTTGGATAATGTTTTGGATAATTCTCCTTCTTTTGAGCTGATTCCTTATCTTCAATGATTGGAATTTATTTCTCCAGCCTTGAAACATATTCCCAACTCCATTTGGACTCCAAATTCGTCCATCTTCTTGCCCATTGGTTGTGCTATCCATTCCAAGCTCAGATTTGCTCCAAAATGCATCTTTTTACCAACTTTGCTTCTTGGACCTAAAAACAAACGAAAATGACTTTAAACACTATAATAAGCAACAAATAGCTAAGTAAATGCAAGAAAACACACTAACTAAGTAGCATATATATGCTCCTATCAAATTCCCCCACACTTAGCTTTTGCTAGTCCTCAAGACAAAGAAACAAAACATAACCTAGACCTTCCAACGTTCGCCTCAGGGATTTCCAATGGTACATAACATGCCAAAGATCATTACTCCCACAGATTTTAGCCAACCTTACTCTTGATCATATACTTAATCATAGTTACAATTCACTAGCGCACATTTAAATCGTTTAAAACAACATTTTGAATGTAGTAATATGCCTTAGAGAATCCCTCAATTCCTCACTGGATACACTCTATTTTCACACAAATTTTCTAACCACACTCCCTACACTAGATATATGTGAGAAGATTGATGTAAACAAGAAAACGAATACTCACATAATTTATAGCAAAGAAAGCACTTTTCTGGAATTATTAAGCATGTTTAGATATGATCTCATGAACGGAATGCTACTACTTAGATGTGAGAACCAGGGACACCATATGCTCATACCAATCCCAACCTCCACATATTGAAACACATAACACTCAAGATAGAAGTTAAGGGTTGTAATGGGGCTAAGGGGTATTGGCTAACAAAGAAAGGTTAAGGATAAACAAAACTTCTTAAAGCGACAGTAACCAAAGTAATGAAATTGACACTTAGAATTCACTTTTGAGTGCAGAAAGTCACTTAGACACACAAGGGGGTGAAATACACAATACTTAGGGTCTAATTCAACTTTTTGGACCCTTTCTTCAACAACCAACGCTCGTGAGTTCTTCCTCACTTATTTTGAACTCTTTTTCATTCTTTTCACACTTTTTTTTCTTTTTCTTTTCTCGTGCCCAATTCTTGTTTTTGGCACATAACCACACACATAAATCCCTTCCCCCACACTTGTTTTTTTTTTTTTTTTTTTGCAAGAGAACAATCAAAAGGAATTCATTCTAAGTCATGCTCACTATGCTTTAAGAACAAAGGTATGGATGGTCCTATTCTAGGCTAGGTAGGGATAACGTGGGTTAACAAAGAACATAGGCTACACAAGGCTCAACGGGGCTTAAACCTACAGTATAATATGCAAAGGTTTAGGCCATTTGGCTCTGGGTTTAACTAAATAACTTCATCTTGTTATGTGTTATGCACTCAATTTTAGTTTTGAATGAGATAGGCATGAGTTCTAGTATTTGGAACTAAATGATGAAACGCCTTCTAAGTAGTAACCAAGCAACGAATAATGAGATCATGCAACGACTTTAGAAGACAACAAATGCACAGATTATTAACTCTCCAAAGAACGTTAAAAGCTCAAGTCTCTCAGGGTTGTAGCGTTAGTTTGAGTTTCTTCCTTCAAGCCTATTACAAAAACTAATTTTTCTTTGGATTACATGTGAATTCATAAACTATAATTACAACTAAGCATAAACCAAAGAACATATCAAACTTTTATCCATGTTTGTAACTTACTTTAACAGTTATGCAATTAAAAACCAAATCCTCATCATTGTGTTGGAAGGTACCCTAAGACACAAAAACGACTCAAAAGCGACTCTTTTTGATATTTTAAAACAATTTGTCAAATTTTTATGGGATTTTCGGATTTTTTAGTCAAAACACACTAAAACACACCAAAACAGCTTAAAAACACTTAAAAACAGCAAGGAACAACATTAGAAGTTATGGGTGATAAAACCCTACGAATTTGCATCAAAACACTTTGGTTACCCCCCCACACTTAAACCAAACATTGTCCTCAATGTTTCAAGCATAGACTCACACATAAGCAAGCAAACAACAAAACAAACAAACATGACAAATATGGTAAAGTAAACGCAATAAAAGAACAGGGTTTAGAAACGCAAATCTGGTTGTGGAGCTGGAGCCTAGGTCGTCTTTATTCGAACGCATGGGTTGCCTCCCAAGAAGCGCTTGCTTTAACGTCTTCCAGCCGGACGGTGCCTCCAATTAGGCTCTATTAGGGGCCACGGTATGGCATTGATCTTTGAATGGAAGGTGATACTTGAAATGATCCGACAATGGTTTAAATTCTAGAGTAGGTGCCTGAATCATCATGATCAACATGTTAGTAGAAAACGAAATTGAAATTGGAGAAGGTGGCTTACCTGTGTGATCCGACAAGAACTCAAGGACAAACGCCACTTCTTTGAAAGTTTCAGGAATATTGGACTTGGCCAGATTTACTATGATGGTTATGACTTGTTTAAAGGTTCACCAATCTACTAGGCTTTGAACATTCATGGGTAATGTTTTGTTTTTAAGTATATGCAAGCATGATTCCGCCTTTAATTTGTTAATTGCATGCTAATGATATTGGTTAAATGAACATGTATTCTCAAAATATTCCTTCAGTATGCCGTGGGGTTCCTTGGTGGTTGTTTCAATGTTTTGCATGTCCCTTCCTTGTGCAATGGCCAATTCAAGTGCATCGTCCTTCAAATTGTCCAAATGGTCCTGCGCCAAAGAGTCAATTATATCAATAGCAAAACATGAATGATTCTCACTAGGGTACTTCATAGAATCAGAAAGATTGAAATTAATAACTTCCCCATCAAATTCCATCGTCAAAGTGCCATTATATACGTCAATCTTCGTACGAGCAGTTTTCATGAATGGCCTTCCAAGGAGGATGGGCAATGAAGGGGCATGGTCCGATTCATCCATCTCAAGTACGTAGAAATCCACCGGAAAGATCAAATGATTAACCTGCACTAAAACATCTTCCAAAACTCCCTTTGGATAGGCATTACATCCATCGGCCAATTGTATGATAACACCATCGTTTTTCAACGCTCCTAGGTTGATAGATGCATAAATTGAATATGGCATGACATTTATAGATTCACCTAAATCTAACATGGCAGATTCGAACCTAGAATTACCAGTAACACACGGAATTGTAAAACTACCCGAATCTTTGCATTTAGGGGGCAGTTTGTGTTGCAAGATGGCTGAGACGTTTTCTCCCACTTTTACAACCTCCTTGGTCAAAATCCTCCTCCTATTAGTGCAAAGTTCCTTCAAGAACTTGGCGTACCTCGGGACTTGCTTGATTGCATCCAAAAGAGTGATATTGACTTGAACTTTCCGAAACGTCTCAAGAATGTCCTTTTCAGCTTCCTCTTTCTTTGTTTGCTTAAACCTATTAGGAAAAGGAACATTCGAAGGAAAAACATTAGTGGGAACTGAAATGGACACGTTTTTACCTTTATTGGACAAATTGGACGGTTTAGGATCACATGGGGCTTGCGGCAAAGGTGTTTCCACCTCTGCCATGAGTGGGCTTTGTTCCTCTTCTTCAATTCTCAACTCTTCCTCCTCGTTGGAACATGATTTGGATGGTCTAGGGTCAGATCCGACTTGCTTTCCACTTCGCAAACTCATAGCTTTTGCAGATTCGAATCCACCTTTCGGATTGACCACGGTTGAACTTGGCAACCTACCTTGCTCTCTAAATTGCCCCATGAACTCGACAATCTGTCCCACTTGTTTCTCCAACTCATCCACCTTCTTGTCCCTATTTTGCATACCCTGCGCCATAGAAGTTAGTAATTGAAAAATCTTATCATTATCAATGGAAGAACCTGAATTGTTTTGGGCAGGTTGTGCTTGGGCTTGTGTTGGTGCCAATGGCTTTTGATAGAAACCCGGGGGTTGTTGCCTAAATCCGCTTTGTTGTTAGCCTTGTTGGGGTTCCCGCCATTTGAAATTTGGATGATCACGCCAACCAGGATTGTAAGTATTGGAAAAGGGGTCACCACGGTTTTGGTATTGATTCCCAAATCCTACGGCATTGAGTGTCTCCCATCCTCCGTTCTCGATCGATTGTGGACACTTATCCATGAGATGTCCTTGCGTGGAGCACACACCACAAGAAGCTACGGTTTGGACTTTTGGACCTTCCACCACCTGAGAAAGCAAAGTAGTAAGGTTAGCCATTTGATTTTGAAGCTCCGTTATAGCACTTACCTCATTCACTTGGTGTTGCCGTGGGGTGCTCCTTTGCCCAACACCTTCGTATTGTTGAGCGTTCAATGCTCGATTAGCAATCAAGGTTTTTGCAGCCGTAGGGGTCTTGTCCACCAAAGCTCCTCCCGCTGAGGCATCTAGCATTTGACGTTCAATTGGTAGAAGTCCCTCGTAGAAGTATTGTAGGAGAAGTTCCTCCTTCATCTGATGATGTGGACATGAAGCAACAAGAGATTTAAAACGTTCATAATAAGTAGGAAAAGATTCACCTTCATCTTGTTGAATTCCACTCATCCTTTTTCGTAGAAGGATGACTCGAGAAGTTGGGAAAAACTTCTCCAAAAAGGCCTGTTTCATGCTCTCCCAGGATGTGACAGTTCCGGGATCCAATTCATACAACCAATCTTTAGCTTTATCCATTATAGAGAATGAAAAAGCTTTCATCTTCAAGATGCTGCCATTAACATTCACCGGGGTCATGCTCGAACAAACTACTTCGAACTCATTCAAGTGTTTGTTTGGATCCTCCATGGACAGCCCTTAGTACTTCGGAATGTGATGTAACAAACTTGACTTCAATTCAAACTCGACAGTCCTATCTTAAGCCGCCCTAGGATATTGAATACATAGGGGTGCGGCATTATCCAATCCCGAAGCAGAAAGCTCCTTGATTGTTCGGTTGTCCGCTGCCACGGTTTTCACTTCCTCTTCAAATTCAAATTCGGCTTCTGAACTTGCACTTGATTCACTTGGTTCTGGATTCTTCCTCTTTCATCTCAACTCTCGCTCGAAATCGTCGTCAAAGTAAAAAATATGTTCACGAACCGGATGAGAACTCCGAGTCATAAACTAGTACCTAAAACAAGAAACAAAACAAGATAAGAATCTGATCTAATTAAAACAAATGAAAAATAACAATCCAAGGGATTAGCAAAGTTGCTAATCCCCGGCAACGGCGCCAAAATTTGATGTGAGAATTATACGCACGCAAATTAAACCCTCTTTTTATCAATTGTAGTGAAGAATATAAGTAGGGATCGTTCTGGACCGGGGATTAGGAGGGATTGCTAAATCACTTGAATTTGACTCAAAAACGTAAAAACAAGGTATAAACCACTAACTAGACTCAAAGAATGCAAAATCAAACTTTAAAACACTAAAACAAACCAAAACACTCAAAACTGCCTTAAAACCACTTTCTGGGCAGTTTTGAACACTAAAGAAGAATTTGGATGAAAATAGTTATAACTTGACTCAAGACACTTTAAAAACACAAACTAAACAGATTCTAAGCACTTTTAAACAAGAAAGTAAATGGGGGGTTTTGGTTTTGACGAATTTGAAAACAAAAACAAAACTTTGTAAAACAAAACAGATTTTAAAACGAAATTGGTTTAAATCAATGGATAGAAGGATAGCTAAGGGGTTTTTCTCCACACATGTCATACTTGCATACAAAATGATTTCTAGTTGCTTTTCAATAAACCATGGATTCTCAACGCCCCAAATTAATTAGGTCTGCTTAAATTAACTTTCAGATTTCCATTATGTCAATGAATTGGACAGAAAACACGCATCACAATTAGATTATTCTTCAAGAGTTCTCTATATGAAAGCGCATACTAGAGATACAATCAAAGATCATTACGTTCAATGGAAATCATAAGCATTGACGAGGCACGTGTAACTATGAAAGCGCATGATACTTATGCCAAGAATTTACGTAACACAATTGAGATCATCAACCTTTACTACTTGCGAATATAATTTCGTAAGGATTAGGTGAAACTTCCTTATATCCTAGCATTCAATTTATGCATGAAAATTAAGCGTGCACTCTCAACTAACATACACAAATCAGTTTAATTCAAGTAGATAAGTAAATTGAATCCACAATTTATGAAACACAACCAGAAGTAATCAAATCATATAGCAAGCATAATCATGGTTTCGAATCCCCCCCTAGCCAAGGGGGGGGGGTTTAGTTCCTCATACGCACAAGACAAAGAGAATTAAATATAAACATTGAAATCAAAAGAGAGGAAACACCTAAAACTTCCAGCGACTCGAACTTGAATTACATGAACGTCCAAGCCTTCTTCTCCTCCTTTTTTGTTGCAGCACAAGGTCTAGGGACAATTTTTGGGGTTTAATTGTATGGATGGATGGATGTGGGAAGGTATGGTAGTGTTTAGGAGGGTTGGGGGGTGCGGCAAGGTCAGGGAATTGAGTGAATGGTGAAGGTTTTCTGCGGCAAAGGGAGAGGAATGAATTGTGGCGAATTTCTGAATGTATGAGAGGTGATATTCTGCGGCAAAGGGTTAACACACATATATATAGGCTCCTAAAACCCTAGCAAATTAGATTTGGACTTCTAGAACCAAAACCAATCAGGAAAAGGCTTAAAACAACCAGATTTTGAATGGGAAAAGGCCTACGGTGCGGCAGATTAGGGTTTAGGGAGATAAGGCTTCTAGAAAGCCTTGCAAGGCAAGGAAATAGGGTTTCTAGAAGGGGATAGGGGCGGCACCTTCTTAGGGATCAGGTTAGGGCTTCTAGAAACCCTCCAAAGTAAGGGAAAATGCATGGCATCCTTATAGAATTAGGATAAGGTGTCCTAAAGTGTTTAGGACTCCTCTTTGTGGCTGAAAACCTTGTGCATTAGGATTAGGAAAGCTAATCCTTCTTCATCTTGGAATTCTTCTCCTTCTTGGACTTGGAAAACTTCTTTGTTGCTGCCACTTGAGGCCATTGGGATTTAACTTTCCTACTTCAAGTAGGAAACCTTGTTTGAGTAGGAAACTTCAATCTTCTAGGAATCCTAATTCAACTAGGAAACCCATTTTAACTAGGAATCCTAATTCAACTAGGATTCCATCTTCCATTAGGGATTTTCCTACTTCAACTAGGAAACCTTGCTCAAGTAGGAATCATCATCTTCAAGTCTTCAATTTCGTCCATCCTCTTGGCTCCAAGCATATGATATCCATTCCAAGCTCTAATTTGCTCCAAAAGGCTCCAAAATGCATCCTCTTGCATACTTTACCCTTAAAACCTGAAAATACATAAAACTAGCTTAAAAGACTACTTTACTAAGGAAAAACACTATAAATGCACGAGAACAAGCTAAACTAAGGTGCATAAATATGCCCCTATCACATATGTGTTCAAATGTTCTCACATGTTCTTAGCTAGGACAAAATTTTTCCTTCAAGTGGTATCAAGAGCCTAGGTCTAGAGTATGGTGAATCCTTTTGGGTTTTGTGTTTTTCATGATTTATGATTTAAATGTTGTAAATGTTACAAGCTTTGTTCTTGCTTTTTAATATAAATTTTGCTTGAAAATTTAGCATCTCAAATGTTGTAGATGTAGTTCATTTAAGAATGAATATTGGAACTAAAATTTGGTGCCATGTATGTGGGGAAATTCGGCCAAATCCAAAGGGTGGATTTTTGGGTTCATGTTTGTCTTGTTAAAAATGTTTTAAAGTGACTTTTGGAACCCCCTAAGTGCCCTAGGATGTTAACCCTCTTAAAAATTTGATTTTTATTGGGTGAAAACATTCATGGAGCTTTTATGAGTTTTCATGTGTGTTCTTCAATGTTCTTGATGTTCTTACCAAGAACTAAAAGGTTTGGTGTTTTGATTCAAAGTGTTTGATGTTTTTCATAAAGTTTTGGTTTGTTATTGATTGGTGATGGATGATTTGTGTTTTAATGTTTTATTATAGCTACATCTTACCTATCTCTTACAACCCATACCAATCAACCTTTTCAACCATACCTATCAACTTTACAACCCGTACCTTTTACTTTTTCAACACTTTATTTAAATTTTGAATTTTCACCAAAACCTACACCTTTTTTTTCTTCCCTCAAAACCGGCCACCCTAACAAGTAGGGTATTTTTGGGTTTTTTATGCAATTACATAAAGTTTTGATACTTTTGTGTAGTTGCACTTTGACCCGAAAGTTTACATTTTTACGTAAAGGCCTAAAATCACTAAAGGACAAATTGTTTTGCTTCTTTAATGAAGTTTTTGTGATTGTTGAAATTTTTGGGTTCTAGTTGTAATTACATGAAGTTGTGGACTCTTGTGTTTTTACAAAGTGACCCCAAAAGTTTATGTTTTAGCATTGTGGCCTAATAGTTGTGGTCATTGCTTTTTTGGCCCAAATTGTGATGAGAACAAAATGGTTTTGTCTCTTTAATGAGAATTGGATTGTCATTTCATTTAGTTCCATTTAAATCAATTCAATGAATCCGAAAACCAATTGTTTAAGTTGCTTTCTTAGTTAATGTGATTGATTAAGAAAAGGGTGATTATGAACCAAATGCCTCGATAATTGAGCTATGTGATTGGCCGCTTTACATTATGAATGTTTGGGTTAAGTAGCTTAGATTTGAATGTAATTTGATTAATTCAAATGTGTTGTAAAAGGGCATAAGTCCTTCCAATGTGTTGTAAAAGGGCATAAGCCCTTCTCTTTATTTCAAGTATTCCTTTTTGTTTATATGTATGCAAATTGGAATAGTTGGGTCCAACGCCCAATAGGAAAAGACGGTTTAATTAGATTAAACGCTTAACTAAAATCAACAACTACCTACCTTAGACCCAAGGTCCAACACAAGGCTTGTGTTGGATCAAATCAAACGGTTCATAATCATCCCAAGTCCTTTTAATAAGATTAAAATGAAATTGATGTAGCCCAACACTACTCCCTCAACAAAATGAATATTAAGTTGATAAGCGAGAGATGCTTTAAACATCTCTTCGTAGGCCTTCCACCGTGGTGGGCTCCAATTGTTTGTGACTCATACACCGTATTCGTCCAGTTCTGGGGTATACAAAGTATGTGCTTACATTTAGGAGAAGCCTATAAACATATGATGAAGTGAAGGTAGGCAACAAGTATGGTCAATATGATATTCTTCTGAGACCATTCTTGAACCCTACTTGAACTAGCATGGTGGGAATGACTTAAGTAAGTGCAATGGTGCCAATATGATATTCTTCTGAGGCATCATTCTCTAGAGGCCAAACTAGATGGGTAATTACAAAAAGTTGTAAATGGCTAAAGCGTTATCCTCTCATCATTATTGTTGCTAGCCAATATGATATTCTTCTGAGGTGGGCTTGGTAATGGTGAGCCTCCCATACCCCGTTAAGAGTTCAACATAACTCTCGAATTCCATTGAGGGATGTGGAATTTGCCAAAAATAGTGGGTGATACTATTTGGTTTAAGACCCAATCAAGTAGTTCTAAAATCAACAATTTAATACGATTTCTGTTATGTTATGTAGTTAACGACATTCCTAAAATTACACCTACCATTATACTTGACAAAAGGGGCCTTAGGGGCAACATTTCTTTGCTTGGTTTCATCACATTGAGAATGTCTCAAAGATGAATGACATATTGTATGTGCTCAAGCAATCCCCTCCTCATGTACCTCCCACGAAATTAGCTTCAAAGGAGGAGTGTCAAAATTATACTAGACACTTTGAGGATGACTTACAAGCCAAATGCTTAATCCTCACTTCACTTAGTGAGGAGCTTAAGAAGCTACATGAGCACATGGACAGTTCTTGTGCCATGGCTGATAGTTTGCATAAGATGCATGACATTAAGACAAGTAACGTACGATTCTCACATGTTTGTAGTCTATTGAATGCCAAAATGGCAAAGGGGGCATCGGTCCAAAAACATGGACAAAAGATGGAAAGGATCTTTCAAGGTCTTGAGAGTTTAGGAACTTCCATCGTTGGGAAAATGGCCCAACACTTTTTCCTTGCATCTCTCTCGGATGATTTCACTAAGTTTATAGTAAACTATAAAGTGAATAGATTCGATCATACTTTTACCGAGATAATTGACATGTGCTGTAACTTTGAACAAATTTTCAAAAAGACAGTGGGAGTGAGAATGCAAACACAAGGAAAAGGTTGCACAAGAAGAAGGCAAGAAAATTCAAAGGAACATGCTTTCATTGTGGAAAGGATGAACATTGGAAGAAGAAATACAGGGTGCGCATTGCGAGCCTTATGACAAGAACTTTTGAAGGGACTATTTCTGTCATAGAAAGTGGTTTTACAGTAAGCTCCAATTCTTGGATATTTGATTCAGGCGCTAGTAAACATATTTGCAATTCGTTGCAAGGACTAACGGGGAGCAGGACACTGCGCAATGGAAAGATGATTGTGCGAGTTGGGAACAGCACTAAAATCTCTGCAAAAGCAATAGGCACCTACATGCTTAAACTACCCTCTGGGGAAGTCTTGGAACGTAAAAATTGTTTATATTTTCCTTCATGTATAAATAATTTGATTTCCATCTCTATGCTTTTACGAGATGGGCACTCAGTATTGTTTGACAAAATGAGTTGCACTTTATACTTGAACGGTCGTATTATCTCTTATGGTAATATGATAGAGGGACTTTTTCACCTAGAGATAAATAGTGGGATGCACTGTATTGAAAGCAAGAATACCTCAAAACCCAAAAGGGCTAGAGAAGAAATTAACTGAGTTAAGCTTTGGAATCTTAAACTTGGACATATAAACCAAGATAAGATTTGCAAGATGTCGAAAGACGGATATTTCAGCTCATTAGGTAATGACCAAATGGACGCTTGTGAATCTTGTTTACTGGGAAAGATGTCCAAATCTCCATTCACTGGGAAATGAGAGCGAGCCAAAGAACTATTAGGGTTAATCCACACAGATGTATGTGGACCTATGTCCACTACAGTACGAGGAGGGTTCTCCTACTATATAACATTCACCGATGATCACTCTCGGTTTGGCTATGTGTATCTTATGAAGTCCAAGTAAGAATCCTTTGAAAAGTTTAAAGAGTTCAAGAATGAAGTGGAGAACCAAACTAGGAAACAGATAAAGACCCTAAGATCGGATCGAGTGGGTGAATATCTGAGTAATGAATTCCTAGACTACCTCAAGGAGTATGGAATAGTATCACAGTGGACTTTACCAGGAACTCCTCAACATAACGGAGTTTCTGAACGGAGAAATCGAACCTTGATGAACATGGTTCGTTCTATGATAAGTTCTGCTGACTTACCAGTATCGTTCTGGGGATATGCACTACAAACAAAAGCTTATTTGCTAAATAGAGTGTCTTCCAAGTCAGTTCCACAGATGCCATATGAGATATGGCATGGCAAAAGGACAAATCTTAATCATATTAAGATTTGGGGTTGTCCGGCTTACGTAAAAAGACTTGAAGCAGACAAGCTTGAAGCAAGGTCTGTTAAGTGCTATTTTGTGGGGTATTCCAGACAGACTTTGGGATATGAATTCTATAACCCTGACGACCAGAAAGTCTTTGTCGCCAGAACTACTATGTTCCTTGAAGACGAATTCGTTTTCAATGGAAGTAGCAAGAAAATGATAGAATTAAAGGAAATTCCTAATGAACCACAAACAAGCATTCAATAGACGGACAACCATGTTCCTGAACCCCTAGCTCCACGTAGATTGAAAGGGTCAGCAGGCCACCTCAAAGGTATGGCTTGGATAATGACTTTGGGGAATTGCACCTCTTGGGTGACAATGACACAAAGGAGGACCCTAGAGATTACACTGAAGAAATGTCCGACATTGATTCAAAGAGATGGCAAGAGGCCATGAAATCCGAGATGGATTCCATGTATCAAAATCAGGTATGGACTCTAGTAGACCGTCCAGAAGGTATAATACTTGTTGGAAACAAATGGGTCTTCAAGAGGAAGATAGGCACTGATGGGAACGTGGAGACTTATAAGGCTAGACTAGTAGCCAAGGGTTACAGGCAACGAGAATGGATTGACTATGAAGAAACCTTCTCACCTGTAGCTATGATTAAGTCCATTCGGATTTTGCTTGCTATAGCTGCATACCATGATTATGAGATATGGCAAATGGACGTGAAGACGGCCTTTCTGAATGGCTACCTAGAGGAAGAGCTCTATATGACTCAACCTGAAGGTTTCGTGTCCAAGTCTGAAAAGACTAATGTATGCAAGCTTCAGAGGTCTATTTATGGACTTAAGCAAGCCTCCATGAACTGGAATATTCGTTTGACACTGAAATCAAAACGTTTGGTTTTACTCAAAATGAAGACGACAATTGTGTTTATCAAAAGGTTTTTGGGGATGCAGTAGTATTCCTAGTGTTATATGTAGATGACATATTACTATTCGGGAATGACACTGCAGTACTTTCTTCTGTAAAAGTGTGGTTGTCCAAAACCTTCCACATGAAAGATTTGGGAGATGCATCTTATGTGCTTGGGATAAAGCTCTATCGTGATAGATCCAGAAAATTAATTAGATTATCCCAATCTTTGTACATAGACAATGTGCTAAGTAGGTTCCAGATGGAACAATTGAAGAAAGGTCTTCTTCCTGTGGGACATGGAATTCACCTTTCTAAATCCATGGGACCGAAAAATCCTGAAGAGATACGGCAAATGAGTAGGATTCCTTATGCTTCCGCCATAGGAAGTCTCATGTATGCCATGATATGCACAAGGCCAGATATCGCATATGCTGTGAGTATTACTAGTCGATATCAATCTAACCCAGGATCAGAACACTGGACAGCTGTCAAGACCGTCCTTAAGTACTTAAGAAGAACTAAGGACATGTTCCTCGTTTATGGAGGAGCAACAGAGTTGCGAGTGGAAGCCTATAAAGACGCTGATTTCCAATCTGACGTCGACGATAGGAGTTCCAACTCCGGATATGTGTTCACTCTGAATGGTGGTGCTGTCAGCTGGAAAAGCAAGAAACAAGATGTAATTGCTGATTCCACGACAGAGGCTGAATATGTCGCTGCAGCTGAAGCTGGCAAAGAAGCGTTCTGGATAAAGAAGTTCATTACTAAACTTGGAGTGGTTCCAACCATTACATGACCAGTAACTTTGTACTGTGATAATAGTGGGGCGATAGCTCAAGCCAAGGAACCCAGGGCTCGTCAAAAGAACAAGCATTTTGACAGACGTTTTAATATCATTAGAAGATATGCTACTGAGGGGAAGGTTAACATCCTCAAGGTTGCCTCAGCCGATAATGTAGCAGATCCACTTATGAAGCCAATGTCTCAAGTCCAACTTGACCACCATATGGAAAAGATGGGTATTAGATACATGGGAAGGTGGCTTTGAGTGCAAGTGGGAGATTGTTGGAAGTATGCCCACAAAGCCACTCATTTGATGTAATAGCTTTTTGGAATACTAATTGTGTTACTATTATATGTTTAATAGAGGGCAAAGTTTATTGTTAATCACTATTTATTGTATTATGTGTTTAAGCAATAAGGGAATCCAAGGAATGTATTTAATCTAAGAGAGAAGTGATCTAAGTGAGTTGGATTAACTAGACCTTTCTCTTATGTTCATTCCTGAAACGTTCCTAGCCATAGGATTGCCAATTGGGCATTGACAATCCGCTAAGGTTAGTACCTGTTATGTTAACTCAAGCGTGAGTATGACTGGTCTCAAGTCATTTAGTGTTGGACACTGAGACAAACACATAAGTTCTCAAAAGGTAATTAAGTACACTGAACTACGATCAAAAGAGAGTTCGAACATACATGTCATGTGAGAACTCGTAAGTTGCAATATGCAAAGTAGTCCTTTGACCTGAGGCATCATAGATGTCTAATAGTTAGGTCCTTGATCTTTGATCATGTCAAAGGCATTCCATTGAGAATGTCCACGGCATCATTGGGGTCAAGCTATCTAGTCATGTAGGCATATGAATGCACAACAAGGGATCTCTAACCTTCCATGGTGGACGGAGAATACTCTGAGATATGATTCGAGAGTCTTTGGCCAAAGCATATAAATATGACTTAGGAAGTTTGTTCCAAATCATATTCAATTGAATCATATAGAGAAGTATCACATTGGATAGTAGACATGAAACAAACTATCACTTAAACAATGTGATCGAGAGTATTGTATTAGAGAATGACCGTATTGCGTTGTAGTTGTAACTGGATAGGTTCTCCAACCACTTCTACTTAGCTTGGGTAGCCATGACATACTGCTAGGTGTCACTCATGGTTTGTGGAAGCCCTGAGGATTAGCAAACACTAATCTTCATCAAAGGGAGAATTGAAATGTAGTTTCAATTCACAATCGATCGTTAAGAGTAACAATCGCCCACTGCCTCGCTAAATGGAACCTAATGGATCATACACCGAGTAAGGATGAATGTGAAGATACAAAAGAGATGGATAAGCAATTAAATGGTTTAATTGAGAATGGTCAAGATTAATTAATTAGTTAATTAATTATACGAAAGGTTCGTATTAGGCTTTTAAGTTGGTTTTGGGTTTCGGGGCCCAAAAGGGTTTTTGGTCCAAAAGGCCCATTGAGTTTAGGTTGTGTGACAACTAAAAACTAAATGGAAATTAACCCAAAATCAAAGCCAAAACCGGCCTAGGGTGAAAGGGTAGCAAACTTGAGTTAATTGCAAGTTTGCCACTCAAATGTGAGGTGGTGTAAAGGCAACTTTATCGCAATTCTCTCACTAGGGTTTTCTTGAGGCAAAGAGGAGAAACATTTTCTCTCTTTTTCTCCAAAGAGGCCGGCCCACTTAGGGGGTTTTTACTAGCATAAAAAACTCTCTAAGTCATCCATCTTCTCTTCACACCACATCCTTGGTGTGGAGACTTAGAGACACCAAATCTTTGGTGTTCTTGGAGATCCTTTCCTCATATCCTCAAGGAGCAAAGGAGCATCAACAAAGAAGAAAATCACAAGGAAGATTCAAGGAGCTAGGAGGTGACTTGAAGGCCCTCCACTTGGGTGAATCCCTTGTGTAAACAAGGATGAGCTTCAAGGTTAATGAATCTCAAATCCTTCCTTCTCTTTAATGTTCTTAAAGAGTATTATGGTTCACCATTCTCTAGGCTTTGAAAGTCATGGGTTTTAGCATTGTTTTTGAATGCATGCCTACTTTAAAGTGTTATTAGTTTGCATATGTGTTCAAATCTTCTCACATGTTCTTAGTTAGGACAAAAATTTTCCTTCATAAAGGTGCGGCATTGGCCAACTCAGAGGCCGAAAGTTCCTTCATTGTACGATTGTCCACTGCCATAACTTCTTCTTCCTCTTCAAATTCAGATTCGGCCTCTGAACTTGAACTAGGTTCACTAGGTTCGGGATGCCTCCTCTTTCTTCTCAAATCACGTTCAAAATCGTCATTAAAATCCAAGATATGTGCATGTACGGTTTGAGAACTCTGCGTCATGCACTAGTACCTAAACCAAAGAAAACAAAACAAAATAAAAAAACTAAACAAATTACCTAAAACACACGGCAAACACAAGGGATTAGCAATTTTGCTAATCCCCGGCAACGGCGCCAAAATTTTGATGTGAGAATTATAAGCACACTCAAATTAAACCCTATTGATGACAATTGTAGTATATATGCAAGTAGGGATCGTTCTGGACCGGGGATTAACTAGGGATGCTAATCAATGTGAATCAGACTCAAAAACGTAAAAGCAAAGTGTGAAACACTAAACTAGACTCAAAGAATGCAAAACTAAAGTTTAAAACACTAAAACAAACCAAAAGACTCAAAACAGCACAAAAACACTCAAAACTGCCTTACAACCACTTTCTGGGCAGATTTGAACACAAAACACCAATTTGGACGAAAACAGGTTATAACTTGACTCAAGACTCTCAAAAACACAAACTAAATTGATTTCTAACTAATCTAACACTTCAAAATAAATGGGGGATTGGTTTTGACGAATTTGAAAACAAAACAAAACTTTGTAAGCTAAAACAGATTCTGAAACGAATTTGGATGAATTGAATGGATGGAAGGCTAGCTAGGAGGTTCTTCTCCACACATGTCATACTTGCATACAAAACGATTTCTAATTGCTTTTCGATAAACCATGAATTCTCAACACTCCAAGTTAATTAGGTCCGCTTAAATTAACTTTCAGATTTCCCTTAAGTCAATGAATTGGATGGAAAAAGCGCATCACAATCAAATTATTCCTCAAAAGTTCCATACATGAAAGCGCATAATAGAGATACAATCAAAGATCATTACGTTCAATGAAAACCATAAGTATTGACGAGGCACTCGTAACTATGAAAGCGCATGAAACTTATGCCAAGAATTTACTTAACACAATTGTGATCAACAACCTTCACTACTTATGAATATAAGTTCATAACGATTAGGTGAAATTCCCTTATATCCTAGCATTAGATTTATGCATGAAAATTAAGCGTGCACTCTCAACCAACATACACAAATCAGTTTTAATTCAACTAGATAAGTAAATTGAATTCACAACTTATGAAACGCAATTAGAAGTAATCAAATCATATAGCAAGCATAAATATGGTTTCGAATCCCCCCTAGCCAAGGGGGGTTTTAGTTCCTCATACTTACAAAAAAAAGAGTATTGAAATTGAACATTGAAATCAAAGGAAAGAAAACACCTAGAACGTTCCAGCAATCCTATCTTGAATGGCATGCACGTCCAAGCTTCTCCTCCTCCTCTTTGCTGCGGCACAAGGTCTAAGGTCAGGTTCTAGGGGTTATTTGTATGGATGAATGGGTAGGAGATGGTATGGTAGTGTTTAGGGGGAACGGATGGTGCGGCAAGGTCAGGGAATATGGTAAATAGTGAGTGATGGCTGCGGCAAAGAATGTATGAAGGTTGGTGGCTGCGGCACTTCGAATTTTTGGGTGAATGATCCATGAATCCCTGTGGCACAACCTAGAACAAATATATATAGGCACCACAAACCCTAGGTAAATCAGATTAGGGCTTGGACTTAGCATAAGTGAAGGAATTGGGCTCCTAGGTGCGGCAAGTTTAGTAAGTCCACAAGGGAAAAGGTTTATGGCCCAATTAACCCAAATCCACAAGGAAAAGGGCCAATTATCTCAGAAATCCAAGGGGAAAAGGCTTAGAGGGTGCGACAGGTATATAGGTGAAGGAATAGGGTTCTAGAAACCCCCCATGACAAGAGAAAGTGCACGGCATGCCCTTAGGATTAGGATAAGGTGTCCTAAAGTGTTTAGGACTCCTTTTTGTAGCTGAAACCTTGTGCATTCGGATTAGGAAAGTTTGTCTTGATGAATCCTTCTTCATCTTGGAATCCTTTTCCTTCTTTGACTTGGAAACTTCTCTATTGCTGAAACTTGAGGCCATTGGGTTTTAACTCTCATACTTCAAGTAGGAAACCTTGTTCTAGTAGGATTCCTCATTCTTCTAGGAATCCTTCATCAACTAGGAATCCTTCATCAACTAGGAATCCTTGATTAACTAGGAATCCTTCTTCAATTGGGAAACCTAGCATCTTCAAGTCTTCAATTTCGTCCATTCCCTTGGCTCCAAGTATATGACATCCATTTCAAGCTCCATTTTGCTCCAAAAGGCTCCAAAATGCATCTTTTTGTATACTTTGCCCTTAAAACCTAAAAACACATGAAAAGAGCTTAAAAGACTACTTTAACTAAGGAAAAACAATGTAAATGCACAAGAACTAGCTAACCAAGGCGCATAAATATGCTTCTATCACTTTGTGTTACACCTTTCGATGGCATTATGATCAGATCATATTTATATATATTTTTACTTCAAATTATCTCGTCTTTTCTTAGTTAGTTCCTTATATTTTTGAGCTATTTACTTTGTTTTTGTGTTTTATAGGATTTGTTATGCAAAGGAAATAAAAATAGCGCAAATGAGTTTTAAATAATAAATTCGTCAAAAATTACCTTACCCACTTATTTGATGTTGTAGCATCAGAAAACCAAAATAGAAAGCAGAGGAATTAGCAAGGTAATGCAATACAGCAAGAGAGGGCCAACCTTTGAATTAAGAACACAAAGGCAGTGGGCAGTCGGTGATAAAACAGAAAAGAAAGAAATAAATAAAAAGGGGGGAAAGAAGGCAGCAAGGCTGCCTTGAAAAAGAGAAAAAAATAGAATAAAAGGTGAGGGATAAGGAATTAAAAAGAAAAAAAAGGTCAAAAGGGCAGCGCCCATTTGCTGCCAGTGTGGACGGATCTAAAGCTGCCTTGGCAGCTGGAAAGGAGATAAAAAAACAGAAAATAAAGAGAGCACCGAGGCTGTGATAAAAGTTATAAAGGAAGCTGCCTAGCAGCTTGTGAGGGGAGAGGCCTCGGCAGAGAAGCTGCCTCTGGCAGCGAGAGAGAAACCAGAGAAAAATAAAGAATAAAAAAATATAAGAAGAGGAAGGCTGCCTTCCTGGCAACGCAAAGGGCAGCAATTAAGAGCTGCCTTGGCAGCTTGAGAATCGGTGAGAGCAGCGTGGGAGCCTCGACAAAGGCAGAGACACGAGGGAACGCAGCAAGGCTGCCTTTGTTTAGCAGTCAGCAAGGCTGCCTTTGTTTGGAAAATCTGTGCACTCTTTTTTCGGTTATATCTCTCCAAACTTATGTTTTACTTATGTTTTAATTTATAAATAATATGTAATTAATTTGTTTTGGCTAGAGGTTAATTCAAAGCCATGGATATATTTGTAATTTGAATTGATTACCTTCAGTTGTGATTTCTGAGTTGTGAATTTAATTTGCTTAACTGCTTGATTGATAACTTATTTGTGTATGTCGATTAAGAATGCATACTTAATTTACATGCATGAATTTGATGCTAGAATATAAGTGAGTTTCACCTAATCGTTATGAACTTATATTCATGAGTAGTGAAGGTTGTTATCCACAATCGCGTTAAGTAAATTCCTGGCAAACGTATCATGCTGTTCATAGTTACGAATGCTTTGTCAACACTTATGATTTTTATAGAACATAATGATCTTTAATCGTATCTCTATTGTGCTTTTCACATAGGGAACTTTTGGGGAATAATTTGAGTTGTTGTATGCTGTTCATCCAATTCAATAACATAAGGAAAATCTGAAGGTTAATTTAAGCGTACTAATTAATTTGGGGTGTTGAGATTTACAATTTATTGAAAGAACAACTGAAGGTCAATTTAGATTGCATATGTGTCTTGTGTGGAGAAAAACCCTCTAGCCAGTCCGTCGCCCATCCATTCACTTTTATTTGATGTTTTTGTCAATTCTGTAATCTATTTAAGTTTAATTTACGTTTCGTCAAATCCAAACCCCCCCCATTATTAAATTATATTATTTAGTTAATTTTCATTATTTTTAGTCTTTTAATTCAATTTCCGTCCATTTCAGTTCCTAGTGTCTAATTTGATTGTTTTCATTATTTTGAGTCATTCTAGTGTGTTTTGAGTTATTAGAGTTTTTAGCCTAGTTTTGTGTCCTTGAGTCTTGTTTAATATTTTTAAATCAATTTAGAGTAGATTAGCAATCCCTCCTAATCCCCGGCCTAGAACGATACCCTACTTACACCCAAGGTATTAAATATCGGTAATATCGAAAATATCGGTAGTCCGAAAACACGGAAATATCGATGGAAATATCGGGATAATATCGATATCGATAAAAATTACATGGAAACCACGGAAATTGTAAGAAAAACTTGGAAATTTTTATTGAAACTTTGCAGGATGTTTATTTAGTCAATTATCTATTAGTTTATCACAAAAAATTGGAAGGAAATGCATTGCATGATGGATTTAACTGATTTAAGTTGATTATATAGCGAGCTGGCAAACATTGTATTGTAGAAAATATGTAGTAATTAATGAAATAAGTTTAAACACACCATAATCATTTATATATAATGAATTAGTACAATATTTTACACTTTATACATTGTATGACAAGATATATGAGTGACTTAGTATCACATAGAGTGAACGTGGTGAGTAGTTCAAAAGTAGATACTTGAAAAGAAATTAATCAAATTTTAGTATGATGTAATTATTTGGACTTGATTTAAAATAGAAATTTATCATATATAATATATGTAACTGAAAAAAAAATAATCAAATTTTAATATGATGTAATTATTTGGACTTGATTTAAAATAGATATTTATCATATATAATATATGTAACTGAAAAAAAAAATCAAATTTTAATATGATGTAATTATTTGGACTTGATTTAAAATAGAAATTTATCATATAGAATATATGTAACTGAAAAAAAATTAATCAAATTTTAATATGATGTAATTATTTGGACTTGATTTCTTTTTATACATATATTCTTCTTCCTATTTTCGAGTATTTCAGTTTAGTAAGTGATTTTAAATTTCGGAGACGAAATTCTTTTAAGAGAGGTAGATTGTTACACCCACCCCCAATTTAAATTGTATTTTCACTAAGTTTGAGTTTATCTTGCTTTTAAAATTATTTTTTGATCTTAATAGGTGTGCCCAAGGGGCCCACCTTGCTTTTGTGTCCCCGTCTCTCTTTTCTCTCAAATCTCTCTTTTCCCTCACTCTCTCATCTCTACCGTGCTCTCTCTCTCTGCACTCTCTGCATTCTCTCATTCTCCCCGTGAACCAACCCACACGCCACACCCTCACTTCCACACCACTTCAACGGCGACACCACCTCATCGCTCTCTGCACTCTCTCCTTCTCCCAGTGAATAACCCTCCTTTTCCCTCTTCGCCCTCTCTGCACTCTCTGCACTCTCTGCACTCTCTCCTTCTCCCCGTGAACAACCCACACCCTCACTTCCACACCACATCAACGACGACACCACCTCATCGCCATCTCCGTCTCTCCGTCTCCGTCTCTGCCTCGGTCTCTCCGTCTCCGTCTCTCCCTCGATCTGGATCCTTCTTCTTCGATCTGGTTTCCTCCTCCCTTTCTCACCTCCCGCCGGCGGCGACGACGACGAATATCGCGATAATATCGAAAATATCGCGATATTAGCGATATTATCGCGATATTTTAAAGATATTTTTCTTTTGCCCAAAAAAATATCGCCCAGTCAAAAAAACGATATTATCGGCTAAATATCGCCGATAATATCGATTTTTTAGACCATGCTTACACCTATACTACATCTGTCAAAAAGAGGGTTAAATTTGTGCGGTTTTAAAATCCCGTCACATTAACCATTTGGAAATCCATGATGACGAGTTCTTTGGATGTTTCGACTGTGCTGAGATAGCATGACAAGAATTGCTCGTACTTTCTAATGGTTAAAACCGTTCGAAATGAACCATTCTATTCATGATATAGAGTCAATTGTTATTATCTTCATTTGAAATCTTAGATGACACTTCTCAGTGAGAAACGTGTCTAAAACCTTTACCAACCTTTGATTTCTCAAATACATCTTCATTTGAGATAAGCTTAAATTTCTGATATCGACGTTCGAAGAACCAAATCACGCTTACGATTACACTATCGTGTATTACCACGGTGGTGCAAACGTAGTTACTGAGCACCTTTAGCTTGTCTTATCTCACCTCAGTTGGAATTCAAAAGTATTATTTTGACGTTACTCGTGAGATATCAATAAATTGTTTGGATGGTTATAATCACTTCCTATATCTGTATAAAGATGGGAAATATCACAATAAGCTTCAAATACGAGGTATCTTGTACATGTGAAGTTATGTTGATGTTTCAGTGACCATCGACCGACACGACAAGTTAGCCCACTTTCCATTGGTCCAAAGAGACTACATTTTAGACCACTTGGTAAAATTCCTCATTTTTGAAATTATCAGATTTCTTAGGCGTTTAGACTAGCTTCTATTTTGATGGGAATTCCATATTCACCTCTTTGTGCTGGAAGGTATTCTAGTCAATCTTGGGTCTGAACCTACCCTACTACACTTTGTATTATTCTTGAAACAAAGAAACTGTCTAAAGGAATTGCTCGGATATTGAAATGTAGTTGTGATCAGAAACTCTTCAATCACCCAACAAATACTCTATTAAATTAATCTTTACCGCTAGTGATTGAATATTCCTGAAGCTACCATTGTAGCAAGATATCATCCATTAATTTTAGTTACCTTGCATTCAAAAATTTGTTGGACTTATTTGATTCTTAAACTCTTGAGTGTTCTTTAGTCTCTTTACATATATTTTTTTCGCTAAATTCGAGAGGAATTTAATATAAAGATGCTCGCTAAAGCGTTGTGGACTACATTGTATGACTACATGGTACATTTGACACTTTTGTCTCTCACGATGTGTGGTTCATTTCCAAGCATTGGGAAATCTTCTTGAAGGCTATGAGTACAAAGTTGTTACCTGGTACTGCACTTTATCCTTAGACTGATGGTCAGTTTCAACGAACTACCCAGATCTTCATGTACGTGTTGTGTTTTATTTGTTTTGCATACTTGGTAAGTTTGTAGCATACATTTATTTTTATTAGGGTTGTGTGTAACTGCGGTTACACCTTTAATTTTTTTGGGTATGACACAGCTTAAGACATTGCATGGAGACTTTATGCACAATGCATAATTGGCAGGTAAGTCTTATGAACAGGTATCGGAATGTTTGAGATTACAATATAGAAAATTTTATATTATCGACGATATTGCCCAAAAGGCTAGTTCGCGAGCACGACCTAGGCTTTGACCAGATGATTTATGTGTAATGACACGTTCCCAATTTTACGATTTTTATCAATTTAATAAGTGAATTTACAAAAATGCCCTTGTCATGTCATGTAAGAATCATTTTGTTGGTGTATTTGGATAGTACTCGTCATTACGAACGTGTGGGCGCAAACGGAACATAATTTGGAGTTATAACAAATATTCTACGAACCTTTAAACTTCGAGGGCATTTTGGTAAATTGACAATTAAACATGTGAAATTGGTTGTGTGCCACATGGGACCCATTGATTGGTCCCCATTTTTTTGGATTCTTTTTTTCCTCTTCTCCTTCTTTCTCCCATGACTCTCTTCTCAGCTCACATTTCTCTTTCTTGCCCTCAACTCCCTCCCCATGACACTTAAGCACTAATCCACCTTCCCACCAAATTAATGACTTCAAAACCACCATATTCTTACTCTCCTTGGACTTAGAAACCTGAATCAAATTTTAGTTTCTTAGAATACTATGCACGGATGCCATTTCAAGAACCTTCATTGGAGCCGTGGGTTTCCCTTCAGTTTCAGACAATTTTCAGCCATCTTTTGAACTAAAAAAGGTATAAATCGATTCCTTTCATCGATTAGATAAATTTTCATGTTTGGATCGTGTGATTTGGTTGAAAAATGAGAAAGTTATAACTATTTAAAGTTTGCCTAGTTTCCGACGACCTCTGCCACTTTCGAGGTGTTTTTCGGCCAAACCACGGTGAGATAGCCATTATGCAAGGTACCAATCTCTTCATCTCGTCGAGAACTATGATTTCTGATTTTGATTCACTTGATTTCGTTGAGTATTGAAAACGTTATGGACGTTGAAATGTTGCCCAGAAATTCCGGTGAGTCACTAGTTTTCCTGCGAATAGCCATCTTTTAGGCCATTTTCCAGCCACTTTTGGCCACCATTTGGACTCCAAGTAGGTATAATCTTGGTCTACACTTCTCTAGATTTATTTTGATATATATGGGTCCAATTTGGTTGAGAAACAAGTGAGATATGGAATTCTAGAAATTGCCCAGGAAATCTGCAAAATATTTAGAATCCAGCAAAATTTTGTTAAGGTCCACCACTTGAACATTATAGCAATCAAAGATCTGACCGTTGGATCATCACCAAACTTTCATACATTATAGTATGTAATATTTAAGGACCATAGGAACTTACAGATCTTCTCAAATTGGATTTGTAAGTTCATAAAATAAAACGTTAATGGCCACTTGAATTTGTAATTGGCAGAGATCCAACCGTTGGATCATAATGAAACTTTAGGATGTTGTTCTAGAAGCTTAATGTGGATTTTTGGAAGTAACATATCAAACATCTATAATGCGGATCTTCCAAGTCATGTTACGTAGGGTTGTGGACCCTACCGTTGATCCTTGACCGACGGTTAACTTTTGGTCAATGGGTCTCAAATCATTCTAGAACATCATTAGGGATTTGTTTTATGTAAGTTACGTGTTCTATCGATAAGACTTCTGAGACGTGATTTGATAATTGTTCTAGGCGACGATCGTTCGGGACACCCCAATATTCGTGCTAGGGAGTTGTAGCGTGGACTCCAAGTGAGTGAGTCATTTCCTTTTTATAGTATATATATATATATGAGTTTTCATAAATGCTTTTGAATTGATTCATGCACTTCATGCCATGTCTAAAATGTGTGATATTTTAAATGTTGCATTATTATGATGTGTGTTTATGCTAATGATGCTACGGAGGCAGTAAGTTCAGGTTAGTTATTATGTGATTGAAATGGTTGCATTATGTTGGTATACATATATTTATTTAGAGCTCATCATGGCTACATCCCGGTGTTAGTGCTCCTGCCCGAGGCCAAGGCACAGCCTTCACATGATGGTTCACCTCCCGCACTGCACGCTCATCTTGGATCCAAGTCTGGTGTCAGCCTCTCGTACAAACCACAATAGATGGTTCCAACTCATAAGTGACCCACAATTTATCGCACAGCCTTCAGGTGATCGTAGCACTTAAGCGTACATATTTACACCCAACCTGTCGTATAAGTCATATTAGGTGACTCCAACTCATGTACCAGCCTAGATTGATGAGTTATAGGTCCAGTCATACAAGTCACGTTAGGTGACTCCGATTGGCATGCTATTTTATATTGATTTTATGCACCTGGCTTACATCTTTTAGTACTGAAACGTTATGACATGGCATATTTCAGTTTTTACTGGCCTTGTGCATTGGTTATATAAATATATATATATATATATATATATATATGTATATATATACACACACACACACACATATATATATGTAGTATTATTTTCTAGGAACTATACGAGTTTTACAGCGAAGGGTTATAATGTTTTCAAAAGGTTTTTATTAAAATTTTATTTTCAGGCCCACTCACCCTTGCTTTTCGCCCCTCCAAGTTTTAGCTGCTGAACATTTGTATCGACGAGGATTCTTGGCAAATCTCAATATAGGTGGCTAACTCTGAGGGTATAATCCTTACCCATTCCACTGTATTTTACTTATACTCTGACGTCACGTGTGAGATGAGTTCATTCACGCGCAATAGTGCACTCTGTATTTAGGCACTTCAGGTTTAAATTTATTCACATTTTCCACCTCACTACACTTTATGGCTTCGTCACCTTCCAAGTGTTGGCCAGCACAGCTCGATTCGGAGTTCTAGTGGGCATTCCAGATTGGGGTGTGTCAAATATTTATGTGAGAATGTGATATACATATACTAATTTAGTATTATGTTTTCTAATTTTTTTTTTTGGCCAAATTATGGTTTTTAGTTTCATTATTTATTGATTTAAATATATTTATGAGATGTCATACTACTTACATACATGTGGAAAATGTACTTACAACACTATCTACAATAAGGAACAATGAGTAGCATTGGACTTCCTTAATCTAATGGGCTTGTTTTCATTTTGCTTAGCATCGTTGACTGAAATCAGGAGAGAAATAGAAAAAGAATTTCAAAAATTGTTTATGAAGGAAACAAATTTAGTCCAAATTATATATAATAGATGATCTATTACCTATAAGGAAGAAGACTTGGTAAAATCGTTTTACCACGTTAGGAAACGTCTTCTCATGATTTGTAATTCATCACAACAAATTTATTTCCATCACCAATGCCTCGAACTTGAAGGATCTAAGTTTTAAAAAAATAATAGCTATAAATGGACATTCATCACCAAAAATGAAATCATAGACCCCAAAACTTCCAACATGGCGAAAAATATAAACATTGCAAAACTAGAATAGAAAACAATTTTGAAAAGAAACTGAGAAGAGGGATTACATTGAATGGAAATCGTAAACACGAACCAAAAAAATTCTTATAGAATGAGTGAGTCGGACTAACAACGTAGTGAGGAGTGCAATCTCGCTGTCAATTTGCTAAACCAAGACTACCTACACCAAATTAGAACATTTTACTCCTTCAAACTATTCTCCAGCAACCACCTGCTACCATTAAACAACAAAGGGATAACGTGAATTTAAGGGAAAAGAAGATAATCGGAAGCCATATTGATATAAATGATTAAATATATATTAACTCATGCTGGTCCATCAAATGCCAGAGAAAAATAATGAAATTTTTATTCCCAAATGTCACTTCCTTAGAATACCTAATGTTAGATCTTGAACATGTTAAAATTGAAGTATTCAACCCAAAATTGGCCGTAACTGGAGGTTCATGATTTCATATATTAGAAGCAAGTTTAGAATACCTGATGTGAGATATTTGTATTCAATATATTCAATATACCCCTCTACATGCCCAAACATGTCAATCAGTTATATTGGATTACGCTAAGCATGCACGGCTAAATTAGACCATGACTTGGAATATCGACTCAAAGCTCAATAGAACATCACTTCAATTAAGAATATCTCAAGACTATCTCTAATCCTTGCTTAAACCATGACTTGGAACATCTCCCAAAAGCCTCAAATTTTAATTTGGTAAAACGGGACAAAGAACTTAGCACCAACTCATGTGATATAAGTTAACACTCAAATTAAACCGTCTTGTTGACAATTGTAGTATAAATGCAAGTAAGGATCGTTCTAGGCCGGGGATTAGGAGGGATTGCTAATCTACTCTAAACTGACTTAAAAATCCTAAATAAGACTCAAGAACACAAAACTAGGCCAAAAACACTTAACTAAACTCAAACAACTCAAAATAGACTAGAATGACTCAAAACAACAAAAACTAGCAAATAGACTCAAAATAGAAACTAGAGATTATTTTGGACGAAAATTGAATTAAAAAGACTCAAACAATGAATTCTAACTTGAAGGAAAATTTGGGAAAAACAAGTTCATTTGAGCAACATTAACAACATGAAATTAACAATTAAAGGCGGAATCATGTTTATATGCACTCAAAAACAAAACTTAACCCATGAAATTCAAAGCCTAGTAGATAGGTGAACCAAGACTCAACTCAAGAACAAAGTGAGTTGAGAAATCATATACCTTTGTTGATTCCTCTTTGCATAAGCAAAGGCTAATCACCCAAGGAGAGGGCCTTCATTCCTTGCTTCTTAGCTCCATGGATTTCTTGGAGGAGGATGGTGGAAAGGATTCTCCAAGTTCCCAAAATAGAGAACCTCTAATTTTTCCACACCAATGAGAGCTTTGAGGAAGAGATGAGTGACCTAGAGGAAGTGAGATTGCTAGCTAATTTCCTCTAGGGTGGCCGGCCTCTTAAAGAGAAAAGAGAGCTTGTGTTCTCATCTTTTCTCCAAAAGAAAACCCTCATGATGAAATGTTACAAAGTTGCCTTTATACCACCTCACAATGTAGTGGCAAACTTGCAATTAAAGCAAGTTCACTACCCTTTCTCTATATGGTTGGCCACCTATGGTCTTTCGGCTGTTTGGGCCCTCTTAAATCTTTATTCATTAAGTTGTCATACAACTCAAGTCAATGGGCTTGACGTTCGAAGCCCATTGGGCCTTGAGGCCCAAAACTAACCCGAGGTCTTTAACGAACTTATTCGTTTGATTAATTAACATATTAATTAATCCTAGCCATAAATAATTATACCATTTAATTATCCTTAATCATCTCCATTGTTTCTTCAATCTCTACCTTACATGGTGTACGATCCATTAGGTTCCTTTTAGCGAGGCAGTGGGCGATTAGAACTCTTTCAAATCGATTGTGAATTGAAACTTACTTTCAATTCTCCCTTTAATGATTATACATTTTTAGGGCTTCCACAAACCATGAGTGATACCTAACAGTATGTCATGGCTACCCAAGCTAATCAGAAAAGGTGGAGAACCTATTCAGTTTAGGATTACAATGCAATACAGTCTTTCTCTAATACAATACTCTCGACCACATTGTTTGGTTTGATAGTTTATTCATGTCTACTATCCAATGTGATTCATTTAATTATATGATTACTTTGAATGTGATTTGGAACGACTTTCTAAATCTCATTCATACTCTGGCCAGAGATTCTTAATCATATCATAGAGTATTCTCCCTCAAAAGATTTGGAGGTTAGAGATCCTTTGTTGCGCATTCACTTGCCTCCATGGCTAAGTGGCTTAACCCCAACTATGTCGTGGACACCCTCTGATGGAGTAACTTTGACACAGTCAAAGATCAAGGACCTAACCACACGACAACTATGATGCCTCAGGCCAAATGACTACTTTGCATTATCCCAACCATGAGTTCTCATCATGTGACATGAGTATAAGAACTCCTCGTTGATCGTGTTCAGTGGGCTCATTCTCTATTGAGCACCTACATGCTTGTCTTAGTGTCAGTCACACCAATGACTTGAAATCAGTCACTATTCCTAAGAAAAGACATAACACGTATTGATCTTAACGGACTCTCAATGCCCAATTGGCAATCCTATGATCAGGAATGTTTAGGATTTGAATACGAAAGAGAATGGTCTCATGAATCTAACTTCTTTAGATCACATTCTCCCATTTGCATATTCCTTGGACATATTGTTTAAGCATATAACATTTATATGAGATATCTTAAAACAATAATCTTTGCCCTTTATATTAAACTAGATTAGTTTAACATGTGAAATGTCCGTAAAGTATCATCACATGATTGGTTTTAGGGCACATTTCCAACATAACTTATATAGACTCAAAACACTTAAAAGAAACTAATTAAGACAAATTCTAACTCACTAACACAATGAAATTATGGGTGGTGGGGGGTTTGTTTTGACGAAATTTAAAAACTCAATGTAAACAACTTGCAGAACGTAATTAAAACACAAAATTAGGTTAACCATGACAGCATTTTTTTAACCCTCAAGTTTTCCTTAAGTTATTGAATTGGATGGAATACGCATCGGCAACCCAAAACACTCTTCAAACGTTCCCTACATGAACATCATAATAGAGATACAATCAAAGATCATTAAGCTTTGTGAAAACTATAAGCATTGACAAGGCATTCATGACTATGAACAACATGATACTCCTGCCAAGAATTGACTTAACACAATTGTGACTAGCAAACTCCACTACTCATGAATATAAGTTCATAATAATTAGGTGAAACTCTCTTATATTCTAGCATCAAATTCATGCATGCAAACTAAGTGTGCACCCTTAATCAACATACAAGAATAAGTTATCAATCAAGTAGTTACGTAAATTGCATTCACAATTTATGAAATCACAACTGAAGGTAATCAATTCATATTGCAAGTATGTTCATGGTATTAAATATCCCCCTAGCCAAAAAGGGGTTTAGTTCCTCATGTTCGCAAAACAAAGATAGTAAAACTTATACAGTGAAAAACAAAAGAAAGAAAACACCTAAAACATTCCAGCAATCCAACTCGAATGCAAGCACGTCCAAGAACTTTCCTCCTCCTTCTTTGCTGCGACACAAGGTAAGGGTGTGGGTTTGGGTGGTTATTTGTATGGAAGAATGGTTAGAAAAATGTATGGTTATGTTTAGGATGGATGATTGGTGCAGCAAAGGTTGATGAAGGTCAGAAAATATGGAGGAATGTGTGAGAGAGGTGCGGCAGAGAGTGGGGATGGATTTAGGGTTGTTGATAAACTCATATTTATATATATTTTACATCAAACTCACTTGTCTTTTCTTAGTTAGTTCCTTATATTTTTGAGCAATTTACTTTGTTTTTGTGTTTTATAGAATTTGTCAAGCAAAGAAAATAAAAATAGAATAAGTGAAATTTTATGTGTCAAATTCGTCAAAACTACCTTACTCACTTATTTTCTTTGTTTATGTTTTCAATTCGGATTGGAGTGATTGCAATTGGGTTGGTCTGTTTTGTGTGAAAAATTAGGCGTGTGCATTATTAAAAAGGCATCATGGCTGAGACCATTTATCTATAAAAAGAAGTGGGATGAAAAGAAGCTGCCTTTTGTTTAAGGCAAACAAGTTGGACACAGACAGAAGTGAAAAGCAACATACAGAGATGCATGTGAGAAAAGAAAAAATAATAAAAAAAAAATAGGAAAGCACATCAAAGCACAGCAAGGCACGGAGAGAAAGTGGAAGGCAGTGCGGTACAAGAGAGGGCAGAGAAGGTGCTAGGAAAGCAGGCTACGGAAAACAGAGAAGTGCAATGGAAGGTAGTTCACGAGGCTGCCTTTGTTTTTCGAGAGCAGCGAGAAGGCAGGGAAGTTGCCAGGACAGAGCGGCACAACAAAGCTGCCAGGACA
This sequence comes from Crataegus laevigata, assembly GCA_963580275.1. Lineage (NCBI taxonomy): Eukaryota > Viridiplantae > Streptophyta > Magnoliopsida > Rosales > Rosaceae > Crataegus > Crataegus laevigata. The sequence goes on from OY756945.1 coordinate 23,854,418, forward strand.
GAAACTGTTTTATTAATTATAGAAAGGCAGTCGGTGCAGTGGTACAGAGGAGAGAGACCAAACTGAGCACAAAGGGAGCTCACGGTGCAAATAAATGAGGCTGCTTTTGTTTTCAAAAGGGCAGCAAATAAGCACAGAAGCAAATACATGTACCGACAGAGGCAGCCAATCATAGGAGAAAATAATCTTTGCACTCTTCTCTTTCGGTTTTATCTTCTCAACTTATGTTTTACTTATGGTTTAATTTAAGAATAATGTGTAACTAAATTCGTTTTGGCTAAAGGTTGATTCAAAGCCATGAACATATTTGTAATATGAATTGATTACCTTCAGTTGTGATTTCATGAGTTCTGAATTTAATTTGCTTAACTGCTTGATTGATAACTTATTCTTGTATGTCGATTAAGGATGCATACTTAGTTCGCATGCATGAATTTGATGCTAGAATATAAGGGAATTTCACCTAATCGTTATGAACTTATATTCATGAGTAGTGAAGGTTGCTATCCATAATCGAGTTAAGTAAATTCTTGGCAAGAGTATCATGCTTTTCATAGTTACGAATGCCTCGTCAATACTTATAGTTCTCATGAAACTTAATGATCTTTAATTGTATCTCTATTGTACTATTCACGTAGGGGACTTTTAGAGAATGTGTTGAATTGTTGTATGCACTTTCCCATCCAATTCAATAACTTAAGGAGAATTTGAAGATTAAAAAAGTTCTGTTCACGGTTAATCTGGAGTGTTGAGATTTGCAATTTATCGAAAGAACAACTGAAAATTGATTTACGTTGCATATGTGTCATGTGTGGAGAAAAACCCTCTAGCTAGTCCATCACCCATTCATTCACCTTAATTTCATGTTTTTGTCAAATCTACAAGTTATTTAGGTTTAGTTTACTTCTCGTCAAAACTCAATCCCCCATTGTTAAGTTGTATTATTTAGTTAGATTTCATTATTTTGAGTCTTTTAATTCAATTTCCGTCCAAATCAGTCCTTAGTGTCTAGTTTGAGTCAATTTGGTTGTTTTGAGTCATTCTAGTGTGTTTTGAGTTATTAGAGTTTAGTTAAATGGCTTTTTCCTAGTTTTGTGTTTTTGAGTCTTGTTTAATATTTTTAAATCAATTTAGAGTAGATTAGCAATCCCTCCTAATCCCCGGCCTAGAACGATACCCTACTTACATCTTTACTACAATTGTCAAAAAGAGGGTTTAATTTGTGTGTTGTTTTACATCTCACCAAATTTTTGGCGCCGTTGCCAGGGATTAGCAATTTGTTTCTGTTTGTGTTTATGTTTATATTTGTGTTTGTGTCTTTTACTTTTGATATTTGATTTAGTTTTCTTTCTTTGATCTTAGGTACAAATGTAGCAAGACATGGCACTTGCGACCATTCAAGCTCAATTGGCGCATCTCACTTCTCAATTGACTCATAATGCCGAAAGAACCACAATGCCAAGTGTTCCTACATTTGATGTGCCCTATGGGTAAGGAGATCAAACTCATCAATGCCCTCAATTTTCTGCAAATGAAGATGTTTGGGGATATCAAGGCCATAGCCAATCAAGGGGCAACATGTTTTCCAACGCTTACAATTCGGATTGGCGAGATTATTCAGATTATATGTGGGATGAACCTCAACAATTTCAACAAGGTGGATATTGGCAGCAAGAGGAGTTCTATTCAAGACTTATGCAGCTACCACAGCATCCCCCACAACAATTCCAATCGAATCAAAGTATGCCCATGAGTTATAATGAAATTCTTGAAGGACTAATCTCTTTGATGCAGGGTTCACAAAAAGAAGAACAATTGCAGCCATCGGAAGAGTTCTATCAGTGGCCATATGAACCATCACAGCCACCACAACAATCTGCCCAATTCAATTCAGGTACGTCTTTGGATAATGATACGTTTAATAAGTTACTCACCTCTTTGAATCAAGGAGTAGAAAATCAAAACAAGGAGATGCAAGACCGAGTCAAAAGAGTGGACGAATTGGATATGCAAGTTGGGCAGATTATGGAATTCATGGCGCAGATTCAAGAGCAACGTGAACTCTCCAATTTCAACATTGTAAATTCAATAGGAGAAGTTGAAATCGATGAAGCCATCACTTTGGAAAGTGATATAGAGGTTGAAGTTGTCCTAGAACCATCCAAACATAGCCCAAACATGGATGAATTGCTGCTGCAAGAAGAAGAGGAGGAGGACGACATGGGCAGTTTAGAAGAATTCTTGTTGCAAGCTCCTCAAATCCCTATGTCGTCCAACTCAAGTAATGTTGTTCCAAATTCAATTCATTCTAACATTATTCCACCAAATGTCCCTTTTCCTTGCAGGTTTTTGATTCCAAATAATGAAGAGAGTGAAAAAGACATTGTGGAAGCTCTTCCAAAGGTGCAAAGTGAGATCCCAATTCTTGGGGTACCAAATCAAGTTCCAGATTGTATTGAATTGTTTGAAGAGAGTTGTACACCAAGAAGAAGGATTCAAGATAATGAAGTGGTTGGAGAATATGTAGAATTCATCAAAGAGGATGTATTTGAGGAAACAAAGGCCCAAGAAGTTGAGTTTGATGACACGGACAAGCCACAACCATCATAGTAAATCTGGCCAAGTTCAAAGTCCCTGAAACGTTCAAGGACGTAGTGTTTGTTATTGGGTTTGTGTCGGAGAAAGAAATTAAGCCATCTTTTCCAATTTTAATTTTATTTTATACTAACATGCTGATTTTGATGATTCAGGCACCCACCCTAGAATTTAGACCATTGCCGGATCATTTCAAATATCACTTCCCATTGAAAGATAAATTCCATGCCGTGGAACCTAGGGCAGCATAATTGGAGGTCTCGTCCGGCTGCAAGACGTTAAAACAAGCGCTTCTTGGGAGGCAACCCAAGCAATCAACGAAGGGAGACTTTGGAATTATTCAACAAATCAGATTTGCACTCCTTAACCCTTTTCTTTACTGGATTTATATTGCCTTGCTTAGTTCATTAATTGTTTGTTTGCTTAAGTGTGAACCTATGTTTAAAATATTGAGGGCAATGTTTAGTTTAAGTGTGGGGGAGGGTAAACAAAGTCTTTTTGCATTGATTTACATATTTTACATTGCTTTAAAATAATAATAATAATATATATATATATATATATAAAATAAACATAAAAGCAAAAATATTTTACAATAATGCGTTAACTAATAGGCTTCATTCATTGGTCAGGTGGTGCCTCAGTAGTCGACGGAGCTCCAGAAAGACGAAGCGCCAGAGTTGGATTCTCCAGAGCCTCAACACTTGATGCAACTCCAGATGACGAAGGCAACAGAAACCTCGGGAGTAATGCCATAAACCTTTGATGATCACTCTGAATCCGAACTTCAGACTCCTGCAGCTGGTCCAGCTTCCTCTTCATACTTGTTGAGTAATTAGTTGCGAGCATGTGCAACTCCTTATTCTCGTGCCTGAGTCCTCTGACCTCTTGCCGAAGATTAGCCACCTCAGCCATCAGAGACTCAACCTGACGAGATCGTGCAAGAAGGCCTTGGCCCATGATTGAAACTGAGCCTGCACACTGAACGCTGAGAGCCAGAGAGTCCTGAATAGCCAACTCATCTGACCACTTGGATAGCATCCTATTGTCTCTTGGAGTAAGAAGATTTCTAGCAACCACCGTAGCGGTTGTATCGTTTCTCATCATTGAGTCCCCAACTGTAAGAGGACCATTGGGGGATATGAATGACGGATGCCAAATGTTGTTTGGAGAAGACAAGTCATCATCTTCTCCGACATTCAAGTTAAGGCGACGGTCAGAAGGGCAAGACATTTTTAGAAGGTGTTGAGAAAGAAGAGATTGGAAAGATTAAGATTGCAGAAGTGCAAGAAGATAGTTTTTTACGGGAGGCAGTTCAAGTGTGCTGTGAAACAAAATTCGTACCTCTATAAAAAAGCAAAAATCAAAGAGACGCATGCTCACAAATCGAAAAGGCGCCCGCTCGCAAATCGAAGAGCCGGACTCCTTTCTCAAAAGGTGGACCTGCTCAGAGACCACGAGTCGATCCACTTTTCCAGACGTGTCAGCACCATTCACACGCAACTTTCAACTTTGCGGAAATTACGGGCAGCTTTGTCAGAAAGCGCGTAATTTTTACTGTTCATCCATCCACCGGCTGCCGACAAGAGTAAGATAATAGTTCCGGTTGTGAAGAAATTCCTATAAGTATCTACCTTCGCCTTCCATAGCAAAGGCAGACTCACTCAACACATCTTTATCTCTGAGAATGTATTCCCAAAGAAACCTCTCGAGTTACTCAGTATTCTTCATCCCTTGGAGCACCTCAGAAAACAAATCATCAAGAGCAAAAGTATTTCATATCATGAAGGTTAAAAGCAAAAGTATCTCATATCATGCTTTCTCCTCACCTTCATCTGAAGAACAGGGAGAAAGAGAGATCCTGATTGCTTACCTAGTCTTGCTCTCGAGTACTCATCTTCGAGCCCCTCCAGCCCAGTTGAAGATTCAACATGTGCAGAGATACTTCTTCAAAAGCAAAAGTATCTCACAGACGAAGCAGGAGGACTCTGAGTTGCATCGAAAAGCATGATGAGTCTGAGTTGATCCAAGAACTCAAGAAGATGCACACTTGCATGGAGACCTGATTACCTGAAGCATGTGGAGACAACGTGTTGATTCATACTCAACTAAGTTGAGGATCACTTGCAAGAAAAAAGTCCCATCCAGTTCAAGATGAAAGCTGTGGAAAGTCAACAAGCACAACCAGTGATCACCTATTAGTTCTATTCATTGTCTTTTATTTTCATTTTCAATTTTTTCGTTTGCATTTTCTACTTTTTCTTGCGTGATTAACTGAATGATTACTTTTCTTTGCAGGAACTTTTGGTTATTTCCACCCTTGAAGTTGATTGCAGAATTTAAGCTTGGGGGTCATCGCTTGATTTTACTGCAAATTAGGGAAGTTTTCGGTCCAATTGCTTTATTTTGTTTCTTTTTATTTAGTCATTTTATTTTTATATTTATTTTGCATTATAATGTTTTCTGACATTGGGGACAATGTCCAGTTTAAGTTTGGGGGTAAAGAGTATAAAAAAATGACCAAATTGAAATTTTTTGTACCTTCGACTACGAACTGGTTTCATTTGTTTCCGTGTTGTTGCTTTTTGTTTTCTTAATTAGTTTTGTTTTTTTTTTTAAATAAATTAAATTTAAATTTATCGGAAGATTTAAAAATCCAAAAATATTGTCTTGTTTTCCTTATTCTTTTGAATTAGATTTTTGTTAGTTTCCCGACCCAATGATATAACTGGATCAAATTTGAACCATGATGATCAAGAACTTAGTTAACATGTGTTTTGTGAAATTCCTAATTCTCTTGTTAGTTTTGTACATGTTTGATCATCTTTGAAAAAAAAAAAAAAAAAAAAAAACCAAATGCACATAGCCTTGTTGATGAGAAACTAAAGCATGACTTAAAGCTTCATATGTGAATTCAGTGACCATATACATCCTATGTGAGGTTTTGAGCCTATTGAAAGTGTGCATTTTTCATACACTCCTATTCTTTCATGTGTGATGAACTTATGTGAGATACATCTCCAGAACTTGCGTAACGATCTTTCGAAATGTTTGTCATTGATTGCATTAACTTGAAAATGATAGAGGCATTAGGTTTACCACCATGGCCCAAATAACCATGTTTCCCAAAGAAAAATGATATCATTAGATTGCCAATTTGAGCCGTATATGTTGAGCCTTTTATTTCTTATCACCAGATATGTTTACCCTTATACCTGAAACATTTTTCCTTACCCTTTCCAAGCGAGCTAGTGAGCAATGTGAGATTGTCTTATGAGAAATGTTTGTGAAGTACTTTGAAGGTGTTTGGCAAAAGAATAAGTGTGGGGGTATTTCATGTTTGTATTTAGTTATGTGCTAAATTTAAAAATAAAAAAAATAAAAAAAAGAAGAAGAGAAGAAAAAGAAAAAGAAAGATTGTATACAAAGCAAATAAAAAGTTTTTAAAGTTTCAGTTTAAGGGTGTGGTTAGAGGTGATAGAAGAATCGCTAGAGAGCTTGAGTTCTTATAAATCTCAACAAAAGAATTGCTTGTAATGTAGCTTGGAACTTGTGCTTACCTATTCTTTCGTTTCAATAACCCTCTCCCTAAGCCTCATTACATCCAATAAAAGTCCTCTTGATTTAAGTTTTGCAATTATGATTATGGATATGAGATCTTTATGCAAGCTTATGGTAGAACTTTCACATTTGATTCTTTGAGCGAAACACATTAAAACTAAACACATGTGTGATTGAGTGTATATCCCGTGAGAAGATTGCTAGTTTGCATATGGTGATTTTAAAAATAAAATAAAAAATAAAAAAATAAAAAAAAATTGAAATTGCATTAGCATGGCTATCTCACACACTACACTTCAAGGATGATTCAAAGATTACTGCTAATATTTGAATAAGGAAGATGAACTTGGATTCGCTTGTTTGGTGCTAGTTATGGTTCTTGATGATTTGTTTTCTTGAATGAAATTCTATGAGGGTCACATAAGGGGAAGCTAATGTTTTTCATGTTACTACTTTTTCATGTTTTCTTTGTTTTGCTAGAGGACTAGCAACAGCTAAGTGTGGGGGTATTTGATAAGCTCCTATTTATATATATTTTACATCAAATTCACTTGTCTTTTCTTAGTTAGTTCCTTATATTTTTGAGCAATTTACTTTGTTTTTGTGTTTTATAGAATTTGTCAAGCAAAGAAAATAAAAATAGAATAAGTGAAGTTTGAAGTGTCAAATTCGTCAAAACTGCCTTACTCACTTATTTTCTTTGTTTATGTTTTCGATTCGGATTGGAGTGATTGCAATTGGGTTGGTCTGTTTTGTGTGAAAAATTAGGATAAGAAAACACACGGCACGGCAAAGGAGGCGTGTGAATTATTAAAAAGGCAGCATGGCTGAGACCATTTATCTATAAAAAGAAGTGGGATGAAAAGAAGCTGCCTTTTGTTTAAGGCAAACAAGTTGGACACGGACAGAAGTGAAAAGCAGCATACAGTGATGCATGTGAGAAAAGAAAAAAAAAATAGGAAAGCACATCAAAGCACAGCAAGGCACGAAGAGAAAGTGGAAGGCAGTGCGGTACAAGAGAGGGCAGAGAAGGTGCCAGGAAGGCAGGCTACGGAAAACAGAGAAGTGCAAGGGAAGGCAGCTCACGAGAGCAGCGAGAAGGCAGGGAAGCTGCCAGGACAGAGCGGCACAACAAAGCTGCCAGGACAGAAGCTGTTTTATTAATTATAGAAAGGTAGTTGGTGCAGTAGTACAGAGGAGAGAGACCAAACTGAGCACAAAGGGAGCTCACGGTGCAAATAAAGGAGGCTTCTTTTGTTTTCAAAAGGGCAGCAAATAAGCACAGAAGCAAATACATGTATCGACAGAGGCAGCCAATCATAGGAGAAAACAATCTTTGCACTCTTTTCTTTCGGTTTTATCTTCTCAACTTATGTTTTACTTATGGTTTAATTTAAGAATAATGTGTAACTAAATTCGTTTTGGCTAGAGGTTGATTCAAAGCCATGAACATATTTGTAATATGAATTGATTACCTTCAGTTGTGATTTCATGAGTTGTGAATTTAATTTGCTTAACTGCTTGATTGGTAACTTATTCTTGTATGTCGATTAAGGATGCATACTTAGTTTGCATGCATGAATTTGATGCTAGAATATAAGGGAATTTCACCTAATCGTTATGAACTTATATTCATGAGTAGTGAAGGTTGCTATCCACAATCGAGTTAAGTAAATTCTTGGCAAGAGTATCATGCTTTTCATAGTTACGAATGCCTCATCAATACTTATAGTTCTCATGAAACTTAATGATCTTTAATTGTATCTCTATTGTGCTGTTCACGTAGGGGACTTTTAGAGAATGTGTTGAATTGTTGTATGCGCTTTCCCATCCAATTCAATAACTTAAGGAGAATTTGAAGATTAAAAAAGTTCTGTTCACAGTTAATCTGGAGCGTTGAGATTTACAATTTATCGAAAGAACAACTGTGAATTGATTTACGTTGCATATGTGTCATGTGTGGAGAAGAACCCTCTAGCTAGTCCATCACCCATTCATTCACCTTAATTTCATGTTTTTGTCAAATCTACAAGTTATTTAGGTTTAGTTTACTTCTCGTCAAAACTCAATCCCCCATTGTTAAGTTGTATTATTTAGTTAGATTTCATTGTTTTGAGTCTTTTAATTCAATTTCCGTCCAAATCAGACCTTAGTGTCTAGTTTGAGTCAATTTGGTTGTTTTGAGTCATTCTAGTGTGTTTTGAGTTATTAGAGTTTAGTTAAATGGCTTTTTCCTAGTTTTGTGGTTTTGAGTCTTGTTTAATATTTTTAAATCAATTTAGAGTAGATTAGCAATCCCTCCTAATCCCCGGCCTAGAACGATACCCTACTTACATCTTTACTACAATTGGCAAAAAGAGGGTTTAATTTGTGTGTTGTTTTACATCTCACCAGTTGTCTAGAGAATGAATTAGGCTGAATAGGTTATGTAGTTATAGGCTAAGGCACGGCAAAGTGATGCGAGAATTAACTCGACACAAATTAAACCCTCTTTTTGACAGATGTAGTATAGATGTAAGTAGGGTATCGTTCTAGGCCGGGGATTAGGAGGGCTTGCTAAAACCTCTAAAATAATATAAAAACGTAAAAACAAAGTTTAAAACACTAAACTAAAATAAAAACACTTAACTAAAATAACTCAAAATAAAACTAACAAATAAACTAAAATAAATCAAAAGACTCAAAACAACTCAAGACTCTAGAAAATACAAACTAAGCTAAAAACTTGAAACACACTAAAAATGACTCAAAATAATGAAAACAATTTAAAATAAAAACTAGGAATTAAAATGGACGGAAATTAAATTAAAAGATCAAAAATAATAAAAATTAACTAAATAATAATATTATAATAATGGGGGGGTTTGGTTTGGATGAAACGTAAATTAAACTTAACTAAATTACAAAATTGACAAAAACATAAAATAAATGTGAACGGATGGGGCGACGGATTGACTAGAGGGTTCTTCTCCACACATGACACATAAGCAACCTAAATTGATTTTCAGTTGTTCTTTCAATAAATTGTAAATTTCAATACTCCAGATTAACCGTGAACAGCACTTTTTTAATCTTCAAGTTTTCCTTAAGTTATTGAATTGGATGAACAGCATACAACAATTCAACACATTCTCTAAAAGTCCCCTACGTGAAAAGCACAATAGAGATACAATCAAAGATCATTAAACTTTGTGAAAACTATAAATACTGACGAGGCATTCGTAACTATGAAAAGCATGATACTCCTGCCAAGAATTTACTTAACGCGATTGTGGATAACAACCTTCACTACTCATGAATATAAGTTCATAACGATTAGGTGAAATTCACTTATATTCTAGCATCAAATTCATGCATGTAAATTAAGTATGCATTCTTAATCAACATACACAAATAAGTTATCAATCAAGCAGTTAAGCAAATTAAATCACAACTCAGAAATCACAACTGAAATTACCAATTCAAATTACAAATATAATCATGGTTTTGAATTATCCTCTAGCCAACACAAATTAATTACACATCATTTATAAATTAAAAACAGAAATTAAAAATATAAGTTTGGAGAGATTAAACCGAAAGAGTAAGAATCTGTCTGTGCACTGTGCCACTGTGCTAATTGGCTCGGTGCACTGCCTTCTGATTTCTCTCGAGACTGAACTGCTCCGAGGCTTTCTTTCCACGTCGCAAGCTCAATCCAAGGCAGCCTTGCGCTGCCAAATGAACTCCTGCTCCAAGACGTGCTGCCAGCTCACTGGTTCTCTTCTTTGGTTGCCAAGGCTTAAGCTGCCAAATGGCAGCTTCTCCCCCCGTTTCTCACTGCACACTAGGCAGCCTCGCTGCCTTCTTCTCTCCTAGACTTTCCTATTTCCCTGCCAACTTCCACCGACTGCCTTACTAGGCAGCTTTTTTCCCACCTGCTTTTCAACGCAAAACCCCGTGAGAGCTTGTCACTTTCTCCTCTGGCGCCGCCAAGTTCAGTGCTGCCAAGAGGCGCTGATTCTTCCTGCCGTGTGTTTCCGTGCCAAAGCCTGTTTCTGCTTTGTCACGCTGCCAAATGGCGCTCACTGCATTTGCTTGATTCTTGGCTGGTTGATCGCTGCCTTTAAGACCGCACCTCTGGCAGCGAGCTGCCTTATTTCCCCGAGGCCTCTGCCTCTTTTCTTTCTCACCGTGCTTCCCTCGAGGAGCTCCTTCTGTCTGGCCTTTGCGCCCCTCTCCAATGGCAACTTATGTGCTGCCCTTATTGGCAGATCCCCCTGATTTTCCGTCCCCTCTCTCTATTGGCTAGCTGCCTCTATTTATTTTCTTTTCTGTTTTCTGACCTCCTCTCGAGGAGCTTCCCAGCTCCCTCCTATTATTCTGTTTTTCTTCCACTTGGTTGGCAGCTCACGCTGCCTTCCTCCATCATTTTTCTGCTTTTGCCTTTTCTGAAAGCATTGCTCACTTGGCTAATTATTCCTCCCCCTATGCTGCCTTCATGATTCCACCGACAGCATTTGTTGCTGCCAACTATCACACACACACATTTAAATTATATAAATATAAATATATAAATATATAAATAAATAAATATATATATATAAATATATATATATATATATATATATTAATTTTCAAATGATAAGTATAATTCAACAAGCAAGATAATTTAGACGAAATTAATACTTAACACTTCACTTATTCTATTTTTATTTTCTTTTCTAGAAAATCTTATAAAACATAAAAATAACGTAAATAGCTCAAAATATAACGAACTAACTAAGAAAAGACGAGTGAATTTGATATAAAAATATGTATAAATATGATCCGATCAAATACCCCCACACTTAGCTTTTGCTAGTCCTCGAGCAAAACAAAGAAAACGGAAAAAGTAATAACATGAAAAACATTAGCTTCCCCTTATTTGACCCTCATAGAATTTCATTCGAGGATATAAAACATCAAGAACCATAGCTAGCACAAAACAAACTAATTCCAGTTCATCTTCCTTATTCAAATATTAGCAGTAATCTTTAAATCATCCTTGAGTGTAGTGTGTGAGATAGCCATGCTAATGCAATTTCAAGTTTTTATTTTTAAAATCATCATATGCAAACCAGCAACCTTCTCACGGGATATGCACTCAATCACACATGTGTTTAGTTTTAATGTGTTTCGCTCAAAGAACCAAATGTGAAAGATCTACCATAAGCTTGCATAAAAATCACTTCTCCACAATCATAATTGCAAAACTTAAATCAAGAGGACTTTTATTGGATGTAATGAGGCTTAGGGATAGGGCTATTGAAACGAAAGAATAGGAAAACACAAGTTCCAAGCTACATCGCAAGCGATTCTTTTATTGAGATTTATAAGAACTCAAATTCTCAGCGATTCTTCTAACACCTCCCATCACACCCTTAAACTGAAACTTTAAACTTTTTTTTTTTATTTTCTTCGTATACAATCTTTCTTTTCCTTTTTCTTTTCTTCTCTTTTCTCTTTTTTTTTTTTTAAAATACAAACATGAAATACCCCCACACTTATTCTTTTGCCAAACCTTCCAAGTACTTCACAAACATTTCTCATAAGACAATCTCAAATTGCTCGCTTGGAAAGGGTAAGGAAACATGCTTGAGGTATAAGGGTAGACATATCTGGTGATAAGAAATAAAAGGCTCAACATATACGGCTCAAATTGGCAATCTAATGATATCATTTTTTTTTTCTCTGGGAAATATGGTTATTTGGGCCATGGTGGTGAACCTAATGCCTCTATCATTTTCAAGTTCATGCAATCAATGACAAATATTTCAAAAGATCGTTACGCAAGTTCTAGAGATGCATCTCACATAAGTTCATCACACATGAAAGAATAGGAGTGTATGAAAAATGCACACACTTTCAATAGGCTCAAAAACTCACATAAGATGTATATGGTCACTAAATTCACATATGAAGCTTTAATTCATGCTTTAGTTTCACATCAGCAAGGCTATGTGCATTTGGTTTTTCAAGAATAATCAAAAATGTACAATACTAACAAGAGAATAAGGAATTTCGTATAACACATGTTAACTAAGTTCTTGATAATCATGGTTCAAATTTAATCCAGTTATATCATTGGGTCGGGAAACTAATAAAAAAATCTAATTTAAAACAATAAGGAAAACAAGACAATATTTTTGGATTTTTTAAATTTTTCGAGAAAAATTAAATAAAACACAAAACTCCGAAAGAAAAAAAAAATTAAGTAAAACACAAAGCTAATTAAGAAAACAAAAAGCAATAACATGGAAACAAATGAAACCAGTTCAAAGTCGAAGGTACAAAAATTTTCAATTTGGTCATTTTTTTATACTTGATACCCCCACACTTAAACTAGACATTGTCCCCAATGTCATAAAACAAAAATATGCAAATAAAAATAAAATGAATACGTAATACGAAACAAAATAAAGCAAAATGACTGAAAACTTCTCTAATTTGCAGAAAACCAAACGATGACCCCCAAGCGTAAATTTTGTAATCAACTTCAAGGGTGGAAATATTCAAAAATTCCTGCAAAGAAAAGAAATAAACAGTTAAGCACGCAAGAAAAAATAGAAAATAAAGTAAACGAAAATTGAAAATGATAATAAAAGATAACGAAAAGAACTAATAGGCGATCATTGGTCATGACTGTTGATTTTCCACAGCTTTCATCTTGAACTGGATGGGCCTCCTTCTTGCAAGTGATCCTCAGCTTAGTTGAGGATGAATCAGCACGTTGTCTCCACATGCTTCAAGTAGTCCGGTCTCCACGCAGGTGTGGCATCTTCTTGAACTCTTGGATCAACCCAGACTCATCTGCTCTTGGGTGCACCTCAGACTCCTCCTGCTTCGTCTGTGAGGTACTTTTGTTTTTGAAGAAGTACCTCAACACAGGTTTATTTTTGAAGTGTGTTGGGAGGGGTCTGAGATGAGTACTCGAGAGCAAGACTAGGTAAGCAATCAGGATCTCACTTTCTCCACGTTCCTCAGATGAAGGAGAGGAGAAAGCATAATATGAGATACTTTTGCTTTTAACCTTTTTAATATGAAATACTTTTGCTCTGGAAGGTTTGTTTTCTGGGGTGATCCAAGGGATGAAGAACACTGAGTGACTCGAAAGGTTTCTTTGGGAAGACATTATCGGAGATGAAGAGAGGAAGAGAGGTTGAGAGGTGGAGAGGGTGTGAAGGTGTGCCTTTGATGTGGAAGGCGAAGGTCGAGACTTATAGAAAATTTTCTTCCTCAACCGGAACTATTCCCGCACTATTTGTCGGCAGCCGGTGATGGATGAACAGTACCCGTTACGCGCTTTCTGACAAAGCTTCCGTAATTTCCGCGAAGCTGACTGCGCATGCGACGAGTGACGACAAATTGGAATGATGATCCTTTGAAAACCGGGGTTCAAAACCGGGTGCGGCTCGTGGTTTTCGCAACGCTCCACGCTGCACGTGATGAGTCACGACAAACTGGAAAAACAGAACCACGTGATTGCTGAGTCAAGCCCAGCTTTTGAGAAAGGAAACGGCTCTTTTGAGAAAGGAGCGTCGGCCTTCGATTTGCGCGAGGACGCGTCTTCAACCTCAGAGGAGCGCCTCTCTTTGATTTGCTTCTTTTTATAGAGGCGCTAATTCTGCTCCATCTCACACTTGAACTCCCTCAAACACTTCCTTCTGAAAATACTCCCTTCTGTAAACACTCATAATCCTTCCGAACTCTTCTTGCACTTCTGCACTCTTAATCTTTCCGCTCTCTTCTCCCGCTTCAGCAATCTTAATCTTTCCGAACTCTTTTCTTCCTCAACCCCCTCTAAAAATGTCTTGCCCTTCCGACCGTCGCCTAAACTTGAATGTCGGGGAAGACGATGACTCGTCTTCTCCGAACAACATTTGGAATCCATCCTTCATATCCCCCAATGGTCCTCTTACAGTCGGGGACACAATGATGAGGAACAAAATAACCGCAACGGTGGTTGCAAGAAATCTGCTCACTCCAAGGGACAATAGGATGCTATCTAGGCGGTCGGACGAGCTGGCCGTTCAGGAATCTCTTGCCCTCAGCGTCCAAAGTGCAGGCTCAGTTTCGAACATGGGCCAGCGCCTGCTTGCCCGGTCTCGTCAGGTGGAGTCGCTGATGGCTGAGGTGGCCAGTCTTCGGCAAGAAGTAAGAGGACTCAGGCACGAGAACAAGGAGTTGCACATGCTTGCAACTAGTTACTCGACCAGCATGAAGAGGAAGCTGGACCAGCTGCAAGAGTCGGACGGTCGGATTCAGAGCGATCATGAAAGGTTCATGGCGCTACTCCCGAGATTTATGTTGCCTTCGTCCTCTGGAGTAGCACCAAGCGTTCCGGCTCCAGAGATTCCAACTCTGGCTCTTCGTCTTCCCGGAGCTCCATCGACCTCTGGGGCGCCACCTAACCAAAACCAATGATTGCTATTAGTTTTTCGCATTATTGTAAATTTTTTTTTTTTTTTTTTTTTTTTTTTAGGTTTATTTTAAGCAAAATAAAATATGTAAATCAAAATATGTAAATTAATGCAAAAAGACTTTATTTAACCGTACTTAAAATAAACATAGCCATAAATTTATTTAAACACAAACTAAATAAAAATCAACCAAATAACAAAATAACAAAACAAAAATGAAAGCAGTAAATAGAAGGGTTTAGGAATGCAAATCTGATTGTGGGTGATTCCTAGGCTTCCCTTCTTTATTCAAGTGCATGGCTTTATCCTTGAACGGACAGTGGTACTTGAAATGATCCGGCAATGGTCTGAATTCACGAGTGGGTGCCTGAATCATAAAGATCAGATTGTTAGTAAAAAACAAAATTAAAAATGGAGAAGATGGCTTACTTTCATTCTCCGACGCAAACTCAATAACAAAAATCACGTCTTTGAACGTTTCAGGGATTTTGAATTTGGCCAAATTGCAAGTGATGATTGTGGCCGTGTGATCCACTCCAATTTCCTCCTTGATGAATTCAAGATGGTCCTCAACCACTTTTTCCTCGTTTAGAAGTTGCGGCAAGGGTTGTTCTTCCCTTGCCGTGTCTTGTGCATCCTCCTCCTCTTCGAGCAGTAGTAATTCATCCACGGGCTTATCTTCAACCATTTGTTCTTGAATTTGTTCCATGCATTCTGCATTCTGCCCAAATTGATTGTTCCACTCAGCGAACTCCTTTGCTTGATAGAAATCCTCAATTGGTTGCCAAAATGCGTCTTGTTGAAATGGTTGAGCTTCCCTGCCCTGCTCCAAAGAATTTAGTTGCTGACTAACTTCCTTATAATAATTTGATCTATCTGAATTTGGATGTGAAGGTTGAGGGGGAGGCTGTGGTGGTTCATATGGCCATTGACAGAACTCCTCATACGGCTGCCAATATTCTCCTTGGTGAGTTTCCTTAGTTTGATCTTGTGAACCCTGCACCAAAGAGTTTAATTCATTAAGAATTTGATTATAATCTATTGACGAACCTGAGTTTGATTGAGAATATTGCATATGAGGTTGTGGTTGTATAGGTTTTGAATAAAACTCCTCATATGGCTGCCAATTTGCTTCATGTGGAACTTGTTGAGCTTCCCACCACATAGAATTGGAATGATCTTGCCCACCATATGTATGGATACTTTGCATTGTAAACCTTCCGGAATTCTGAGACAATTGAGAAGTAAGATTTGCTAATTGAGCGTGAATGCTAGCAAAATCCATGACTTACTTCTCTAGCACCTAAAATCAAATAAAGAAAACTAAATCAAATATCAAAAGTAAAAGACAAAAACACAAAAATAATAAAAATAAAATAAAATAAAATAAAATAAAATAAACACAAATAAAAAAAAATAAAAATAAAACACAAACAAAAACATAAACAAGGGATTAGCAAATTTGCTAATCCCCGGCAACGGCGCCAAAATTTGATGCGAGAATTAACTCGACACAAATTAAACCCTCTTTTTGACAGATGTAGTATAGATGTAAGTAGGGTATCGTTCTAGGCCGGGGATTAGGAGGGCTTGCTAAAACCTCTAAAATAATATAAAAACGTAAAAACAAAGTTTAAAACACTAAACTAAAATAAAAACACTTAACTAAAATAACTCAAAATAAAACTAACAAATAAACTAAAATAAATCAAAAGACTCAAAACAACTCAAGACTCTAGAAAATACAAACTAAGCTAAAAACTTGAAACACACTAAAAATGACTCAAAATAATGAAAACAATTTAAAATAAAAACTAGGAATTAAAATGGACGGAAATTAAATTAAAAGATCAAAAATAATAAAAATTAACTAAATAATAATATTATAATAATGGGGGGGTTTGGTTTGGATGAAACGTAAATTAAACTTAACTAAATTACAAAATTGACAAAAACATAAAATAAATGTGAACGGATGGGGCGACGGATTGACTAGAGGGTTCTTCTCCACACATGACACATAAGCAACCTAAATTGATTTTCAGTTGTTCTTTCAATAAATTGTAAATTTCAATACTCCAGATTAACCGTGAACAGCACTTTTTTAATCTTCAAGTTTTCCTTAAGTTATTGAATTGGATGAACAGCATACAACAATTCAACACATTCTCTAAAAGTCCCCTACGTGAAAAGCACAATAGAGATACAATCAAAGATCATTAAACTTTGTGAAAACTATAAATACTGACGAGGCATTCGTAACTATGAAAAGCATGATACTCCTGCCAAGAATTTACTTAACGCGATTGTGGATAACAACCTTCACTACTCATGAATATAAGTTCATAACGATTAGGTGAAATTCACTTATATTCTAGCATCAAATTCATGCATGTAAATTAAGTATGCATTCTTAATCAACATACACAAATAAGTTATCAATCAAGCAGTTAAGCAAATTAAATCACAACTCAGAAATCACAACTGAAATTACCAATTCAAATTACAAATATAATCATGGTTTTGAATTATCCTCTAGCCAACACAAATTAATTACACATCATTTATAAATTAAAAACAGAAATTAAAAATATAAGTTTGGAGAGATTAAACCGAAAGAGTAAGAATCTGTCTGTGCACTGTGCCACTGTGCTAATTGGCTCGGTGCACTGCCTTCTGATTTCTCTCGAGACTGAACTGCTCCGAGGCTTTCTTTCCACGTCGCAAGCTCAATCCAAGGCAGCCTTGCGCTGCCAAATGAACTCCTGCTCCAAGACGTGCTGCCAGCTCACTGGTTCTCTTCTTTGGTTGCCAAGGCTTAAGCTGCCAAATGGCAGCTTCTCCCCCCGTTTCTCACTGCACACTAGGCAGCCTCGCTGCCTTCTTCTCTCCTAGACTTTCCTATTTCCCTGCCAACTTCCACCGACTGCCTTACTAGGCAGCTTTTTTCCCACCTGCTTTTCAACGCAAAACCCCGTGAGAGCTTGTCACTTTCTCCTCTGGCGCCGCCAAGTTCAGTGCTGCCAAGAGGCGCTGATTCTTCCTGCCGTGTGTTTCCGTGCCAAAGCCTGTTTCTGCTTTGTCACGCTGCCAAATGGCGCTCACTGCATTTGCTTGATTCTTGGCTGGTTGATCGCTGCCTTTAAGACCGCACCTCTGGCAGCGAGCTGCCTTATTTCCCCGAGGCCTCTGCCTCTTTTCTTTCTCACCGTGCTTCCCTCGAGGAGCTCCTTCTGTCTGGCCTTTGCGCCCCTCTCCAATGGCAACTTATGCGCTGCCCTTATTGGCAGATCCCCCTGATTTTCCGTCCCCTCTCTCTATTGGCTAGCTGCCTCTATTTATTTTCTTTTCTGTTTTCTGACCTCCTCTCGAGGAGCTTCCCAGCTCCCTCCTATTATTCTGTTTTTCTTCCACTTGGTTGGCAGCTCACGCTGCCTTCCTCCATCATTTTTCTGCTTTTGCCTTTTCTGAAAGCATTGCTCACTTGGCTAATTATTCCTCCCCCTATGCTGCCTTCATGATTCCACCGACAGCATTTGTTGCTGCCAACTATCACACACACACATTTAAATTATATAAATATAAATATATAAATATATAAATAAATAAATATATATATATAAATATATATATATATATAAATATATATATATATATATATATATTAATTTTCAAATGATAAGTATAATTCAACAAGCAAGATAATTTAGACGAAATTAATACTTAACACTTCACTTATTCTATTTTTATTTTCTTTTCTAGAAAATCTTATAAAACATAAAAATAACGTAAATAGCTCAAAATATAACGAACTAACTAAGAAAAGACGAGTGAATTTGATATAAAAATATGTATAAATATGATCCGATCACAAAGGCTTAGAGAAAGAACCAAAACTTAGCTATTTTGTCCACACAACGATTAAAAGTCAGAAATTAATCAAAATAAGCAAGTAAGGTTCAGAAATTGAAGAGAATAGGAATGTGAGATGCGGCAAGGATAGGGAAAGGGGTTGCATGTTAGAAAGCAAGAGAGAAAAAGGAAGGAAGGTGTGGCATAGATGTAGGAGTAAAGGGGAGATGATTTGGGACACAAAATAGGAAAGAAAGGGATCCCCCTTGTGTGGCAAGGCCTAGGACTAAAACAAGAATGTGTTTTGTGGTAGAAATTAAGAAAGGAACCTCTCCCTTGTGCTGCAAGGAAGAAGTAATGCAAGGAAAGGTGCAGCAAGCTTTGAGGTAGGTTCTAGAACTTGTAGAAACATGTAATGAGGTGTCCTAACATATTTTAGAAACCCCTTTGTAGCTGGAACTTAGGTGAATTCGAATTAGGAAAGTTTAGGACCAAATTTAGAAACTTTGGTTTTCAATTCTGAACTCTTTGTTCTTCATTTGTCTTGAATTCATTTCTTCATCTCTTCACTCAATCCTAGCCTCCTTTGGTCTTCAATTTCGTCCATTCACCTTGCTCCAAGCATGTGCCAACCATTTCAAGCCCAAAATTGCTCCAAAATGCACCAAAATGCACTTTCTTGCTCCTTTAACCATTTGGACCTACAAACACACAAAAATAGCTTAAAGTACTAAAATAACTAAGAACTAACAACCTAAATGCAAGGAAACAAACTAATTAAGTCGCATAAATATGCTCTTATCACCAACTAGTAATCAAACTCTGCTGAAATCAGCTGGGATAATAATTGAAATAAAAAAGAAAAAAATATAAGAACACCATATTAAATTTCAAATCTTACCACCAGTCTGCGAGATGTGCTGAAAGCTTATGTCTCAACATGGCTCAGTCTTTGATTTGCTAGTAACTTAGCCATCAAAATTTTCAACTGCAATGATCAGCTGAACGCGATCAAAGCAAAACCACATATGGAAAAGCACATAACTTTCAAAATGCTCATGGAATCCACAGTCGCAACTTTTCACTTTGCTTCCATCTGCAAGATACCAAAAGGATATTCACAATCAAGGGAAGCTAAGAAATCTCATTAAAGAACGCACTGCATTCATTACCAAAGTGTTAACCTGGTGAAAGTATAAAACATTACGCATTTACATAGCCAAATTCTACACTTGTTAATTATTAATAAACAGTAATCTTCACAACAATAAATATAAAAATAGATGTTCAAGTTGATTTTGCAATTTCTAAAGGTTTAAAGACTGGAGCATCAGATATTTGTTGAATTTAACTGTGTGATCTTAATCCACTTAAATACAAAATACAGCAATGTAATCACTTTGCTATCATTATGAAGTACAATTAAACGAATGGGCAAGATATTAATCGTAGGGGAAACAAAATAAAAAACAGATTATAGAACAAATCGGTAACTAAAATCAGTTGGCATCTAAATTAACATCCGAATTATCAGACAATCCCTAACAATTAATTCCAATTCCAAAAACGACGATTCGGAACCATAACAAGCTGCAATTCAATTAACTTTTATGATGAGGAGAAGACAAACTAAAAAGCAACTTTTCAGTTACATTCAAAGGAAAAAACAATTGAAGCAGCACAAAGTTAGCTTGAAAACAATAATAAATTACCGAAGATCATAACATTATGCAATTGTAAACTCATCAACATAAATTGAATTTATTAGTTCAAGATATAATTAAAAAAAATTACAAACTTCATAACCAAGCAAGGTAATGGACAAAACCCACAAAAGATCCCAAAATCTCTAAGAATTCCGAAATTTTTTGTTTTTCAGTGTATCGAAACAGAACTGAAAGGCATGATCTAATCAATTAAAAAAATTCAAGAATCCATAGATCATTACAAAACCAAATTCATCATCAAGATTAAGAGCAACTGAATAACACAATAACAAAACGGAAAAAAAATTTATAAATACCTTTATCAAACCTTTTGGGATTCAAGTGCACCGACTCTACCCCAATACTAAGTTGCACCCCAAAAATTCTTGCAACTTAAGTAGCCTTGATCATGCATGTATTAGTATAAATACATAGAAGAAGATAAATGCAATTTATTAGAATAAAGAATTTGGGATCAACAAAGTTTGTCCAAACTTACAACGAAGCCAATAAACAGCAACTGAAGATAATTTTTCGTGTTGCTTCATTGAGAGGGGCACCCAAACCTGAAAAATTAAAAAACAAGATAATCAATATAATGCAAACGATCCAATATGTAGTATCAGTTTAGGGTGCATAATTCAAGCCTTTAAAACCCCCAAAATCACAGAAGAAAAAAAATCCAAACACAAAGTCCACCAGCAAATCGAAAACCACAAAAAAAAAAAAAAAAAAAACTAAATTAGGCGCACTAAAAAAGACCTAAAACACACTAGAAGATGCTAGATCACAAGGACAAAAATGACTTTCAGTGAAATAAAAAACAGCAAAAACTTGTTGCCACCTAAGGTTTTCACACCAAAGAAATTCACAAGAGCAGAAGACTTTTCCAGCAACAAAAATGACGGCGGATGATCGCCAAGACAAAGACTGAAATAGTAGACAACAAGAAAATGGGCAGTGCGAGAGAGGAAGAAACCCAGGTTCAAAATGAAGCAAAATGTTGTGGGAGAGAGAAACACGAAAGAAAAGGTGGAAAAGAAGTCAGAGCCAACGATGATAGACACATGGCCAATAGGGGCAAAAATGATTTTCCACTGTAGAAAATGGGAAACAACACGCTGAGCAAAGAATAAATCGAGGGCATATCTGTCCTTACACTGCTTATGAATAGTGCCATTCGAAACTAAGTTTTAGTATTATGACTAGTAAGTATGCCCACGCGTTGCTGTGAGATTGAAAATTATATTTAAGATTATGCAAATTTATTCACTTCATAAGCAATGTTTGAGTCAACAACTGAGGATTACAAATGCAAAAAAGTTAGAATGAAAATATAACTTGACAAAAAGACCTCAATGATTTGGCTCAATTCATCATTCAAGACTTGATCGAACTGTGATTCGCTCACTCTATCCCTAAACAAAAGAAAATCAAACCAAGTTCAGCAAGAATTATGCATGATCTTTGTGAAACTATATAATGAATGATACCACTTTGTTAAACAAACATGTAACATCCCACATTGCCCAAGAAAGTGAATCATGTAAGCTTTATATGTATATTCTCATCTCTACCTAGCACGAGGCCTTTTGGGAGCTCACTAGCTTCGGAGTTCATCGGAACTCCGACGTTAAGTGAGCACTCCCTTGATGGGTGACCCCCTGAGAAGTTGCTCGTGAGTTCCCAGAAACAAAATCGTGAGGGCGTGGTTGAGGCTCAAAGCGGACAATATTGTGATACGGTAGAGTCGAGACGGGGTTGTGGTGAGGGCCCGGGTCGAGATGTGACAAACATGGACCGAAGTTGATTTTAAAATTCATTTAAAAAGGAAGTGGTAAATACCATTCGCTTGAGATGCTAACTTTTCAAGATACGACACTAATAAAAATTGCATATAAGGATGAAACAAATATTAATGCATACACTTAATTATAGAGACCTTTAACAATATTTTATTTTATTTTATTCAATGTTGCAGGAAATTGCCTAAATAGGCAATGAGCAATAGCACAACGAGCCTGCACTTGTGGATTTGTAATTATATATGTCAGAATAGTTGATGTAGAGTATCAAGGGTATTGATATATTGTACTACACCTCTAGACAATTTTATGGCATTCTTTTTAAAGTACAAATAAAGACTCGCAATACTTCCCTAATGGTGATGGAAGGCATAATCAAAATGAAATTCCCTAAAAATTGTTTTATGATCTGATTTAAATAATACTACACCTAAAAATTGTTTTATGATCTGATTTACTACTCTTTGAAGTATAATAAGTGTAGCAACAATTCCCTAAAAAGAGTATATATGTTAAAGAATTGATTGAAATAATTATAACAGAAGTAAGTTAAAGATTAGATAAATGTAAGTAGTGTGAGAGACTATCCTAATTATGCCTTGACCATCTTAAATCGACACAGGAGGATTTGGAGGTGATGGAGTCGTATCTAAAAGGGTCATCAGTATGAGTATAGGATTACTGGGTATTTCATTTTTGCTTGCATCGCAGCTCTATGAGGCTCTCTCTTTGGCTACGATCTTGGTGTTTCAGGTCAGTTTTTTTTCCTGGTTTATGATTCAAAATTTGAAATAAATTAGATTTATTTTCCCTGGCACCCCTTCCTCTTCTAAGCATAGGGGTCAGAGGTTGAGGTTCTAAATTCAATGACTACCGAGTGATATGAAAATCTAAGAATAAAAAGTTTGGAAGGCATGATGCAATAGGTAAACTAAAATTGACAGCCGCAAAAGGATGGAAACGGAAACCACTTGCTAGCATCCAACTAAACTTGACATTTCTATGTGCAACCACAAAATTTCATCATTCAAATGATATTGCTTTGAACCGAAGTACGTGGAAAAAAGAGTGAAAACTTGATTAGCAATTACCACTTCTAGTGGTGTCACAGTGCTAAGTTTTCCTCCTTGAATCTCCAACAAATAAGCTCATCTAATTTTTGCCTAAACACTAAAATAAAAAATTGGCACATAGACAAAACTACCTTCCATAAATCAACAGAGAACTATGATAATGTGAAAATCTGCATGTATAACCTATGCGTCCATCGTTATAGGTTTCAGTAGAAATACCATATTTTCAAAATCACTGATGATTCAATTTTAATCTAAAACCCAAGACCATCTCCAGTTCTTGGCATATTAAATTTCAATAAATAGCAACACGTGAAATGAACAAAAAGAAACAGAAATCTCAGTGATTAATAGTTTACCATCAATGGAGATCTCCGTGAGCCAAGCCAGCCTAGACGTTGTAAATCATACGACGCCTCCAAAATATCCATAAAGAGTATAGCACCAAGCACCCAATCCAATTCGAATCCATAGTGATGTGAAAAGAACGAAGAAAAAGTTAATTATTATAACCCTAGATTTTATAAATACCATATCCCAATCTTGTACTCGATCGTATACCAAGGTATTGAGGCCTAGGAATCATAAAGTAAAGAACAAATCTTTTGTCTTGTAAGCAACCATGCCTATATAATCGAATTTCGCTTACCAAAGTGGTCTTACTAATATTATTCATAGAAAAGAAAATTGAATAAAAGGAAAATAAGATAGACCAAAATACTTTCTTTGATCATAAAAATTCCTTCAATTAAGAGAATAGAATAAACCATACATTAATACAATATCTTAACTGAATTAGCCTTTTAGATTGAATAAATTAGAGGAGAATCAAGTGATTGAATAAAATAGACAACGGGAGTGTACAAATCATTACCTTTCGATCTCATCATATCTGTGATTCATAGTATCATCATATCTTGTGAACTAGAAGCGTGTATGAAGTTTTTAGTTTTTATGTACATTTGAAGAGAGATTTTTTACGTTTTCTAAGGGAAAAAATATAGAAAATGATAATAGAATGCTCTGTTTCGTGTTCTAAACAACTAAATCGATGCTTTCATGGGATTTATTTTCAATTGTGATTGCATTTCTTTGAAGTAATTATCCACTTCTCATATTTCTACTCCTTGATTCTCTGTTTATTTATTCAATTAAAAACCTAGAAAAAATTGGATCAGTACAACAAAACAAAAGAGGAGTGCAATTGTGACATCCCACATCGCCCAGGGAAGTGATCCTTAAATGTATATTCATATCCCTACCTAGCACGAGGCCTTTTGGGAACTCACTGGCTTCGGGTTCCGTAGGAACTCCGAAGTTGAGCGAGAAGGGGGCTAGAGCACTCCCATGATGGGTAACCCCCTGGGAAGTTGCTCGTGAGTTCCCAGAAACAAAACCGTGAGGGCATGGTCGAGGCTCAAAGCGAACAATATCGTGCTACGGTGATGGAGTGGACTCGGGAAGTGATCCGCCCCGGGCCGGGATGTGACAGCAATCATTTTTCTTTGCTAAATTTCCAAATTGTTGCAAAAACTGTTCAATGATATACCTTAATTGCAACATGCCATTAGTGATGTACTCTTCATCTAACATTCGAACGAAGAGAGATGTAGGTGTATAGGTCAATGGAGGAAGCCAATGCACAAAGCTGCGAGAGGGAAGGAAAAAGTTATGGTCGTTCATATCTATGAGAGGGGAAGCAAAATGTATTTTACTTAGGCGAAAACTTGTATATTTATTTCATACCCAGCACACATATCTTTAGTAGGAATACAAATTCACCAAATAGTTGGTTGAACACGAAACTGGATAAAAATCCAAACATTCCAAGGTTTAGTAAACAACACTGAGATAGGGAGTTCAAGTTCTTCAGCAGCTGTGATGGTAACAGGCATGAAACCGTAATCACCAATATTATTCAACGATAGATATAGATGTAGACATTGAAATTTCGGTAAAATAAATGTTGACCAATAATTAAAATTTCAACGCTCACATGTCACATAAGTTTTACACGTAGTGTATAACTCGACGAAAAATCGAAAAGAGTCAGAAAAGCCATCAAACAGGACACGTGTTAACACCTGGCAGAAACGACTTATTTCATCTGATTATTTAAGTCCAAAAATCAAGTTTTGGAATTCTATAAATAGGAAGCCATTCCATTCATTTCATTTCACCAATTCACAAATACATTTCTCTACTCCCAAATTGGAAGAGAATTCTCTTGAAGTTCGTTCATCGTTCTTCGTTCTTCGTTCTTTGTTCTTTAAGATTCAAGCCCCAACGGCCCCTGAAGAAACGCTCATCCATCCTAAGATCAAGCACCAAGGGCCCTTTGGATCAACACGAGATCAACGTTCTTCATCAAATCCTTGAAGATCATCCTCGTTCATCCTAAGAATCAAGCCCCAACAACCCTTTGGATCAACACAACTGTTCTTCAAGATCAAGCCCAAAAGCCCTTGAAGATCCACTCATCGTTCATCCGTTCATTCACCTCCAAGATCAAGCCCCAAAGGTCCTTGAAGATCCGTTCATCCGTTCTTCAAGATCAAGCCCTGATAGCCCTTGGATCCACACATCTGTTCTTCAAGAATCAAGCCCAAAAGCCCCTTGAAGATCCATTCGTCATTCAACGTTCATCATCAAATCTCTGAAGATCATCACTGTTCATCCCAAGAATCAAGCTCCAAACAGCCCCTTCGGATCAACACAACATCAACAAATCCACATCACTGTTCATCCAAGGATCAAGCCCAACGGCCCTTTGGATCAACAACCCATCAACAAATCCATATCTTACGAAGATAGAATCAGAGGATAAAATAAAATAGAGATTGTAACCCCAAAATTCATCAAATACAAATATATTTTGTACACATTTTCTTGTGTCTTCAGGAATATTTCGTGTTTACAAATTTGGCACGCCCAGTGGGACATTCTCTACCTCTCATCTCTATCTTCAAATTCACAAAGGAGGGCACATATGGCATCAAAGAAGGCTCAAACTGTTCCCGCAACTAACGCGAAGAACAAGAGTGTCCTCATCATGAGCAGTGCCGCTTTTGGTATCACAACTCAAAGCAAGGCAAGAGCTCTTTCCGCCGCATCTTCCCCCTCTGCATCGACTTCGCCAAAAGTTCATGAACGCCCGAAATACAATCCCATGATCACTCTGGCCTCGCTAAGTGCACCAATGGAGGATATCCCAAAGAAGTGCTCTGAGTCCCTGTTCTCTGACGTCGACTCGAGCAACAGCATAGCCATGCAAGTCATGACGACCGGAGTGACTTCGATCGAGGAGCAGCTGGCTCAAATGAATGAAGCAATTGCAAAACTCACACAGACGGTGGAGGAGAAAGACTTACAAATCGCCGCATTTGTCAACCGATTGAAAAAAAAAAGAACAATGACAAAGAGGGAGGCGGTGAGGAGGAGGAACCTCTGACACAAGAAATCGAGGATAAGCCAGACCAAGCAACGACACTCACGGGATCTCTGTCTATCCAACAACTTCAACAAATGATCGCTAGCACCATCAAGGCGCAGTACGAAGGGAGCTCACATACCTCCATGTTGTATTCGAAGCCTTACTCCAAGAAAATTGACATCTTAAAGATGCCAAGGGGATATCAACCGCCAAAGTTCATGCAGTTCGATGAGAAGGGAAATCCAAAGCAACATGTGGCCCATTTCGTCGAAACTTGCAATGACGCAGGGACGGAATGAGACTACCTCGCGAAGTAGTTCGTCCGTTCTCTAAAGGGAAACGCATTCGACTGGTACACGGATCTAGAGCCTGAATCCATCAATAGATGGGAGCAATTAGAGCGAGAGTTCTTGAACCGCTTCTATAACACTTGTCGCACAGTAAGCATGCTGGAGCTAACAAGCACAAAGTAGTGGAATGATGAACCAGTTGTCGATTAAATCAACCGATGGCGCACTCTTAGCCTTGACTGTAAGGACAGACTCTCAGAAATCTCCTCAATTAAGATGTGCGTTCAAGGTATGCAATGGGGATTGCAATACATCCTTCAAGGCATCAAACCACGGACGTTTAAAGAGTTAGCCATCCGCAGTCACGACATGGAGCTAAGCATCGCTCATCATGGAAAAAAAGAGCCAATCACCGACTTCAAGAAGGATAAGGTGTTTACTCCGAAGGTGGACAATCGTGGAAAGAAGCCCACCAAGGAAGCTTTTACCATTGACGCTACCCCTACTAAGACCTCATCCACACCCGTCAAAATCTCCTCTAAAAACAAAGCAAATGAGATAAAAAGAGGTGAGCCCTCTCGTACCCAAGACAAGTACAGGAACACCTTAAGGGAACTGGAGTAGAAAACATACCTATTTCCAGACTCTGACATGGCCCCAATGCTAGACGACCTGTTGAAGAAGAAGGTAATTGAGCTGCCTGAATGCAAGCGCCCGGAAGAGATGAATCGCGTTGACGATCCCAAGTACTGCAAGTACCATCGCATTGTAAGCCATCCCATCGGCAAGTGCTTTATCCTTAAGGAACTTATCATGAAGTTGGCACAACAAGGGAAAATTAAACTCGACCTGGAAGACACGGCCGCAACACACACTATGACGATCGTGTTTGGATCCTTTGATCCTGTGCCTCTTTAAGTAATGCATAACCATCCTTGTCCATGCTCGAGTCACACGGCCCCTCCTGCACTACTACCGTTGGGGGCAAACAACCAAGATGCACCGACTGACGATAATGAAGGATAGACCTTAGTGACCCGCAAAAAGACAAAGAAGCCCAAACCACAGGCCGCAAAGCCAAAGGTAGAAGAAGGAAGAGGGCACTGCCGTCGCAACAATAGGAAACCCAAAAGAAGCGTAAGAGCTGCTAAGCCAACATGCACTGGGGAGCCTATGGAGCAAGAGCCACGCATTCCCGTCTCCTTACACGAGTACTTCTTAAAGGACTTCTTCCAACGGTGCACTGTCGTTGCATGTCACATAGTGGAAGTAAAGGAACCATTAAGAGAAAAATTTATCGCCGTTGAAGAAGTAAAGACCTTCATAACCAAAGAAGGTCTGCCGACTCAAGTGAGCATCGAGGAGGCATTACGATTACCCGAAGAGATGCGGAAAGCACTGATAGTAGTCGTAGCAAATCCCAATAACCGTAGAGTACAAGGAAACAATGACGAATGCTCAAGGCTTCAGTCATATGAATATGCCACATGCTGTGCCGCCCAAGACTCAATCAACTTCACTGACGAAGACTTATTGTTGGGATCAAAACCTCACAACTGTCTTCTCTTTGTCTCACACTGCATAAGGGAGAGCAAAGTCAACCGCATGCTTGTGGATGGTGGATCGACCATAAACATCATGCCAAAATCAACGATGGCCACAATCGGCATCAAAATGGACGAACTGTCCCTAAGTCGTCTACTAATCCAAGGTTTCAATCAAGGAGGACAAAGAGCGATAGGCATGATCCGAGTAGAGATGACCATTGGTGAACTCAAATCAAGCACGATATTTCATGTGATTGAAGCACGAACTTCATACAGCCTGCCCTTAGAAAGGCCTTGGATCCCTGAGAACGAAGTAGTGCCATCCACCCTTCACCAACGTTTGAAATTCTACTGGGAATGAGAGAAGGTGATTCGAGGCAATACCAAGCCATTTGCATCACACTTTGCAAACGCCAAGTTCTACATGGAGGAAGACATGATACCCGAAGCTCTCCCAAAAGAGGTAAAATCCACAAGCACAGTGACACCTAAAAAGCAAGAATGGCAATCTGTCCCGAAAAAGAAAGGAGGAGAAGCCACACCGTCTTCAAGCAAAAACAACGACGAACTCGTGACAGCCAAATGGGGTGAGAAGCCTTTAAAAGGATCGAACACACCCGTCTTTCGATACATCCTGATGTCAAGAAGAAAGAAGGATCAAACTCCATTCGAAATAGGGACAAGTAAAGCCGACATGCAACAGCGCAAGGATGATGTAGAATTGCTCAAGACGAAGGCAATTTTACCTCTAATACAGCTAGGCAAAACCAAGATTGCAAGACCACCACAAGGCTTCATAAAAGCTCTGCCTAAGGAAGTGGAACCAAGCTTTCTCCCAACCAAGAGGACCGAAGAAGGTTTTGATCCAAACGCCTACAAACTCATGTCGAAGGCTGGGTACGACTTCATTCCCTCTTCAAATCCTGGAAAGAAGGTTTCAAACGCTGTCAACAACAAAGAACATGACCTCACCGAGACTCAAAAGAGGCTGAGAGAGCATGGTTACGGAGTTGACAACGGCAAATCAAGAATCGGCTTCACACCAAACGCACTTGTGAAGAATTCGAGCAAGGCAAAAAACGCTAACGCTCAGCACATCAGCGTGAGCATCGTACAAAAATGAGAAGAGCTTAAAATCGCCCCTCGGATACCAGTCTTCAATAGGATGAATCACCCAAGACCCAGAATATCGGCATTTCATCGCATTGGTGGTCAAAGCCGAACCTCCGTCTTCAAGAGGCTTAACACGCCAACATCCCAAAATTTCGTTTTTGAAAGGTTGTCAGAACCTAAGAAACAAAGCAACGCACCTAGCTTTCTTCCCCAACGGTCGATTTTGAGGAGACTCGAAAAGACTGAGAAGCCTTCAGGGAGAAAAGAAACAACGCCAAAGAAACAGAAGCCCGACAGCTTAGCAGAAAAAGGATGATATACAAAGCTCTATTCCTTCAAGAATGAAGCGCCAAGCAATCTTGGAGATGGACACAAATGGACCACTGAAAGTAAGGAGGCGCACCATTATCCACACCGGCCAATCTTTACGCCAACAAGCCCAAAAGGACGGCACTGAATGAGAGGTCCAAGATGTCTTCCACATCACAATCCAAGAAGACAAAGAAAGTGAAGCCCTGAGGAAGATGTCACCACTGCACCACCACAGCTTGAAGATGGAAGGCAAGCCACGGTTGATGAGCTTAAGGAGCTCAACTAAGGGACGAAAAAAGAACCCAAACCTATCTTCGTAAGTGCACTGCTAAGTGCGGACGAGATAGAAGAGTACTACCAGCTGCTATTAGAGTACAAAGACGTCTTTGCCTAGACATATAAGGAAATGCCCGGCCTTGACCCTATTATCGCTGTACATCGTCTTGCAATCAAGCCCGGAACTCGACCGATAAAGCAAACTCAAAGGCGCTATCGATCCGAGCTCAACCCACAGATTGAGGCTGAGATTGACAAGCTAATTGAAGTAGGCTTCATTCGAGAGGTGCAATACCCCAAGTGGATCTCTAACATCGTTATCGTCTTTAAGAAATCTGAACAAATACGCGTTTGCGTGGACTTCCGAGACCTCAACGATGCGTGCCCGAAGGATAATTTTCCCTTGCCAATCATCGAAATCATGGTAGACGCAACCACTAGCCACGAGGCACTGTCATTCATGAATGGCTCATCCAGATACAATCAAATTCGCATGGCTCCCGAGGATGAGAAGCCAACAGCTTTTCACACTTTAAAAGGCATATACTGCTACAAGGTGATGCCATTTGGTCTAAAAAATGCTGGAGCTACATATCAACGTGCAATGCAGAAAATCTTCGATGACATGCTACACAAAAATGTAGAATGTTACGTGGACGATGTGGTGGTCAAGACAAAAAAAAGATCAGACCACTTGAAGGATTTGCAAATGGTGTTCAAAAGGCTGCAAAAGTATAACCTCAAGATGAACCCGATGAAATGTGCATTTGGTGTCACATCTGGAAAATTCCTCGGCTTCATTGTCAAGCATCGTGGCATCGAAGTGGACCAATCAAAGATCAAAGCCATTCAAAGCATGCATGAGCCGAGAAATTTACACGAATTGAAAAGTCTGCAAGGACGACTCGCCTTCATTAGACAATTTATATCTAATCTAGCAGGACGTTGTGAACCGTTTAGCCGACTCATGAAGAAGGATGTTCCTTTTGTATGGGACAAAGCATGCCATAATGCCTTTGAAAGCATAAAAAGGTATTTGTCAAGTCCACCTGTCTTGGGGGCACCTGTGCCCAAAAAGCCACTCATATTGTATATTGCCGCTCAAGAAAGTTCAGTATGGGCACTCTTGGCACAAGAAAATGAATCCCATAAATAAAGAGCACTTTACTACCTCAGTCGAACTCTCACCGGTGCTGAGTTGAACTATTCCCCGATAGAAAAGATGTGTCGTGCCTTGGTATTCGCCATTCAGAAGCTCAGACATTACATGCATGCTTACACCATCCACTTGGTTGCTAGAGCTGACCTGGTTAAATACGTCATGTCCAAACTAGTTCTGACAGGGCGACTAGCTAAATGGGGTTGCTTCTCAATCAACACGAGATCATCTACGTTCTAGCTAAAGCCGTTAAAGGACAAGCACTGGCAAACTTCCTCACCGATCACCCGATCCTAGCCGATTGGGAAATCTCAGACGACTTGCCTGACAAGGAGGTGTTTCACATCGACATCTTCCCAACATGGACGATGTTCTTCGACGAATCGGCACGAACAGATGGATTGGAGGCAGAAGTAATATTCATGTCACCACCAAGGAAAATACTGCCTTATTCTTTCCAACTAAGCGAACTATGCTCTAACAACGTCGCTGAGTACCAAGCATTGATCCTCGGCCTCCAAATGGCAACCAATATAGGAATCATAGCCCTTGAGGTATATGGCGACTCCAAGCTCATAATCAATCAACTCTTGACTGAGTACGAGGTGAGGAAAGATGATCTTATCCCATACTTTCGACTGGCAACTCAGCTGCTACAAAAGTTCAAGATAGTGACACTAGAACATGTGCTAAGAAAAGAAAACCAAATGGCAGATGCTCTCGCCAACCTAGCCTCTAGCATGACACTAGGAGAATAAGAAGTCGCAAACGTGCCAGTTTGCCAAAGATGGGTGATTCCGCTTGTCGCTGAAATACTGCTAAATGACACAAACGTCATCTCAGTACTCCTGGTCGACACTGAAGAATGGAGACAGCCGTTGATCGACTACTTGGAATAAGGAAGGCTTTCAGACAATCCCAGACACTGCTCTGAAATACGTCGACGAGCACATCGCTTCCTCTACTATAAGAGAACACTTTATCGACGCTCTTTTGAAGGAATACTTTTGAGATGCCTAGGTGAAGAAGAAGCCAGTCAAGCCATGGAAGAAACACATTCAGGCATATGTGGGGCGCATCAGTCGGGGCCAAAGCTACATTTCCAACTTAAAAGAATGGGTTACTATTAGCCAAGCATAGTGAGGGATTGCATGGAATACGCCAAAAGGTGCCAAGCCTGCCAATTCCATGCCAACTTCATACATAAACTGCCTGAACCATTACACCCTGCAGTCGCTTCATGGCCGTTCGATGCGTGGGGGTTGGACGTCGTGGGACCGATCGCACCAAAGTCATCCGCGGGAGAAGCTTACATCTTAGCTGCAACAAACTATTTCCCTAAGTGGGCTGAAGCCATACCTCTAAGGGAAGTCAAGAAAGAAACTGTCTTCCGTTTTATCAAGGAGCATATCATCCACTGATATGGTGTGCCTCGCTATATCATTACAGACAATGGAAAGCAGTTC
The DNA here is from genome assembly GCA_963580275.1 of Crataegus laevigata. Lineage (NCBI taxonomy): Eukaryota > Viridiplantae > Streptophyta > Magnoliopsida > Rosales > Rosaceae > Crataegus > Crataegus laevigata. The sequence goes on from OY756945.1 coordinate 23,887,047, forward strand.
TCCAACCGACTTATGGACGAACTCTGTGAGAAATACAAGTTCAAGTAGCATAAGTCTTCGATGTATCATGCCCCAGCTAATGGTCTCGCAGAAGGATTCAACAAAACTCTATGCAACCTTTTGAGAAAAGTCGTTGGTAGGAGTAAGAAAGACTGGCACGAAAGAATGAGCGAAGCACTTTGGGCATACAGGACGACGCACCGGACGCCTACTCAAGCTACACCATATTCGCTCATGTATGGCGTAAAGGCGGTTTTGCCGCTTGAAAGCCAAATTCCCTTGCTGAGAATGGCTATACAAGAAGGACTGATCGACGAAGATAATGCAAAGTTACGTCTTCAAGAGTTAGAAGCGCTAGACGATAAGAGGCTCGAAGCTCAGCAGCATTTGGAGTGTTATCAAGCACGATTGTCCAAGGCCTTCAACAAGAAAGTTCGCCCAAGGTCATTTCAAGTAGGGGATCTCGTCCTTGCATTACGTAGGCCTATCATCATGACGCACAAGACGAAAAGCAAATTCACCTCAAAGTGGGATGAACCTTACGTAGTACAAGAAGTCTACACAAATGGTGCTTACAAGATCGTGGAAGAAAATGGCTTGAGGATTGGCCCCATAAACGGCAAGTTCTTGAAGCAGTACTATACCTAAGAAACAAAGCAACGCTCCTGGCCCACAAGAGCTTAAACTGTGTACGGCAAACTAAAAAAATAAAAAATAAAAAATAAAAAATATCACTCCTTGAAGTATGTTATGACTTGATCCCTTCTTAAACAAGGGTACATAGGCAACTTGAAACTTCAAAACTTCAAGTACAGTCATATCATCAATGTAAATACTTCATTTCTTTGAATGAATGATTTAGGTAGAAAGCTTGTTACAAAGATGCGAGAGAAATCTCATGAACATTGAAGGATGACAATGACAAAGTCACAACGACACAACGAAACCCCGGTGCAGTCTCTTGCACAAACTTCAAACTGCAACGGTAAGCGGCAAGGTCGATATGCATGGCAACTTCACCTCCGAGAAAAGTTGTGGCCAATGAGCATTACACAGCGAGGTCCCGGTGTAGCCTCTTACACAGTACCACACGGCAGCGCACCACCGAGGGAAAAAGTGATCGAAAGGCACTACACAACGAAACCCCGGTGCAGTCTATCGCACAAGCTCCAAATAGCAACGGCAAGCGGTAAGGTCGATGTGCATGGCAACATCACCTCCGAGGAAAGTTGTGGCATAGAGCATTACACAGCGAGGTCCCGGTGCAGCCTCTTGCACAGTACCACACAACAGCGCACCACCGAGGGAAAAAAGTGATCAAAAGGCACTAAACAACGAAACCCCGGTGCAGTCTCTCGCACAAGCTCCAAACAGCTACGACAAGCGGCAAGGTCGATAAGCATGGCAACGTCACCTTCGAGGAAAGTTATGGCCAATGAGCATTACACAGCAAGGTCCCGGTGCAGCCTCTTGCACAGTACCACACGGCAGCGCACCACCGAGGGAAAAAGTGATCAAAAGGCCCTACACAACGAAACCCCGGTGCAGTCTTTCGCGCAAGCACTAGGCAACCACAAAGCTTGAGTAGGGATAACACAGTTAGTAGCTACAAGACGGTCCTTCAAGCCTCGTTACGGTGGCAAATGTACATAGCAACGTTATTGCCGAGGGAAACTGCGACCAAAAGACAATACACAACGAAGCCCCAGTGCAACCTCTTGTACAGCACCGCGCAGCAGCACACCAACCGAGGGAAAACTGTGATCAAAAGGCACTACACAATGAAACCCCGGTATAGTCTCTCGCGCAAGCACTTGGCAGGAAATAGCGCAAGTACACTCTAGTCATGTTCACTCCATTGCAATTCCGGAAGCTGCAGAGGGGTCCCAGCGTCATGCCATGCCAAAATTATTTACGTAATTCCTGGCATCACAACAAAGAAGTTCATCAGTGGGGGGGGGGGGGGTACACACATTATGTATATATACATATATGTACACACACACACACACACACATATACATATGTGTGACAAAAAGAGAGTGGAAGAAATTGTTTTTTTTATCTGAATCATGAAGTAAGCAATGACGTCTCCATACATAAAAATAAAAAAAATAAAAAAATGAAAAAGAAAAAAAAAATTCTGTCAGAAGGGTACACATATTACGTTGCTCCCAGACCCATCTGGTTTTGTGCATCAACATTTGGCGCCATCTGTGGGGAAATCGACACAAAAAGCTATGTTGGTTCTTTTCCATTTTTTCATCACACCACCATGAAATTTTCACGACCTCCACCGTGAATCATCGCAATAACCTCAAACTTGCAAATCTTTTATGATCCTTTATAAAAAAAAAAAAAAAACACTACATCACCTCTCTCTCTTGCTCTCTCTCTCTCTCTTCGAGTCTCGCCCTCTCTTTTCCATGCATAGAGAGAACAAAAAAAACAGAAACTAGTTAGAGAGAAGATTCATCAGAACCACATAAAAAAGAAACGAATACAAGGCAAACGGTGCCGTGTATATTTATCTACATCTGTCACGGCTTTGTGACCGCGTCACGAGTTCCTGGTTGACACTTGGAGAGAAACTCATTACCTAGAAAAAGAAAACCATAGAACAAGGCTTTTGAAGGACAAAACCGACAAACTAACTCTGTTAGCTAGCAAAATCCAGGCGATCTGATTCTGAAGCCATAGTCGCGGCTGCACAGCTCCTTCATCTTCCTCATCTGCCTTCTTGTCGTCGGCTTCGGAGGACAAGCTCCATCATCCGTACCTCATGGTTGTGCCCACCTCCCGGAGCCCACTGACAAGAACCATCATCTCTGTCTTTTCTCGGATTCTCCACCACGAACCCCACACCTGTGCTCCTCGTCATCTCTTCCACACCATCTCCTCTCCAAGATTCGTGCTCCAACTCTCCGCCACAAACACCTGTTCCATGGCGTTCTGGGTGGCGCTCACGAGCTTGGTGGCGGGGCTAGATCAGCAGTTTTTTTTCAACTCGAAGTTCCTGGATGTGATGCAAGAGATGATCAGGAATGAGACATGATGCTTATTGGGGATGTCCCATAACACATGTTTGTGTCTACTGTGAAGAGGCTGCGTGGGCTGAAGAACTCTGAACTTTCTGCACTTCATCTTCGTAGCAGCAAAGATAAGATGCCACTTTGAATCTGCATAGAACTAAAAAAAAAAAAAGAAAGGAATTTTAATCTCAAGAACCCACCACAGCAGTTGTGCTACCACTAAGCTTGACTCCGCGCTCTCCTCCTCCTACATTCCAGCTCACATCTTTGTCTCGTCGGCGTTGAGGGCTCGGATCATGTTCTCATCAAGTTGGTGGAGTATGGGTTTTTGGAAGAGACACTCAGATCCAAAAGCCAACTCTGGAAAGGCAAGTAATCGAGAAGGAGTGGAGCTCGTGGTGAGGCCACTCATGTGGCAGATGTGGCGTCACTCTTCAACCCAAGGCATCTGAAGCTTTTTAGCTTTTGAAAAGCAGGTGTAGGAATAAAGACTGAAGTTGAAATGTTAGTTGTTCTTCTAGTCATGAACTCTGTAAAAGAAAAAGCTGAAAGGAGGAAACAGTGAGTGGGAAAATATGATCTGATCATTAAAGATCAAATTAGTGGTAGAAAATGATAAAAACAAGCCAGATAGAGGCAAGGGGGATGAAGCCATAGTTGTGAGGGTAAGAAGAGCTGAAGCTGATGCCGCGAGAAGTTAGAGAAACATGGAGAAATAGGAACCCTCTCTGTAATGAAGGATCTATATTCTCCTGTCCGGGAGCACGAAGCCTTATCTATACAAGCAATGTAGCCTGCAATCAAATGTGCAAACGAATAATACCACCTGCAATCAGACGTGATGCATCTGCAAGCTTTTGTTAAAGCTAAAACTCGACATGCTGCAGCGCGCATTGAAGCCTTTCTCCCGTGCTTGCCCGGCGCCACCCTCCATCTTCTAGCCATCACCCAGCAAATCAGTATGAAGAAAAAGAAAAAAAAGAAATATAATAAAATAAAAAAATATGAAATGTTGTCGGTGCAGCCTGGCACCATGAGAAAACAGAAAGAAAGCGGAATGAAAAGAAGGTGGTGGATCCATCCACATGAAAAAAAAAAAAGGAGAATGAATATGGGTGCATCTGGCACCATGTGCCGGAAATAATATAAATAAATAAATATATATATATATATATATATATACAAATATTATTCTGTTAAAAAAAGGGGGGGGAATTAAAAAAACATGCATTGAGTGAAATAAAGTCATTTTATTTATTTTCCTGAAATTTTACATTCTACATGCAAAAAAAAAATTATTACAAAGAAATGTGCAAACAAGCAGGGACTCTTCAAAGACGGTCACGAGGAGCCTCATTACTCGACGGAGCTGTAGGGAAACGAGGTGCTGGGGTTTAATTATCCGGAGCCTCAACACTTGGTGAAGCCCCAGACGACGACGGGAAAAGATGCCTCTGGAACAAAGCCATGAACATCTGATGATCATTTTGATGCTTGAGTCCTTTAATCTCCTGCTTAAGGCTCACCACCTTAGCCATCAAGGATTCAACCTGGCGAGTACGAACAAGAAGGTGTTGGCCCATGTTCGACACGGAGCCCTCACACTGGACGCTAAAGGCCAAGGAGTCTTGGACAGCCAGCTCATCGGACCGCTTGGAAAGCACCCTGTTGTCTCTGGGGGTGAAAAGATTTCTAGCCACCACAGTGGCTATTATATCATTCTTCATCACCGAATCCCCAACCGTAAGAGGACCGTTCGGGGATAAAAAGGATGGATGCCATATATTGTCCGGAGAAGACATAACAGCTTCTTCCCCGGCATTCAAATCAAGGCGACAGTCAGATGGGCAAGACATTTTCTGAAAGTTTTGAAGAAAAAGAAAGGTCGGACAAATCAAGTACAAGAGGGGAATTTCTGCAAGTAGCAATTCTCAAGCGTGCTTTGGAAAGCAATCGATGCCTCTATAACAAGAAGAAGCAACAAGGCCGTCTTCTCAGAAATCGAAGAGCCGTCTGCCCAGAAATCGAAGAGGCGCTCGTTCAGAAATCGAAGGGACGCTACTTTTTCAAAAGCCGAATTTTCTGGATCAAGTTGTCAGCACTGTTCACCCATGATCTTAGCTTTGCCGAAGTCGCAGACAAAATCAAAGAGGGTTTGTCACCATCCTCCAAACTTCAAAAGCCGAGCTGCTTGTTCAAAGATCGAAGGGTTGCTTATCCAAAGATTGACGGGATTTTAAAACCGCACAAATTTAACCCTCTTTTTGACTGATGTAGTATAGATGTAAGTAGGGTATCGTTCTAGGCCGGGGATTAGGAGGGATTGCTAATCTACTCTAAATTGATTTAAAAATATTAAACAAGACTCAAGGACACAAAAATAGGCTAAAAACTCTAATAATTCAAAACACACTAAAATGACTCAAAACAAAGAAAACAAATTAAATAAACACTAGGAACTAAAATGTACGGAAATCGAATTAAAAGATTAGAAATAATGAAAACTAACTAAATAATATAAATTAATAATGGGGGTGGGTTTGGTTTGGACGAGAAGTAATTAAACTTAAATAAATTATAGAATTGACAAAAACATAAAATAAAAGTGAATGGATAGGCGACGGATTGGCTAGAGGGTTCTTCTCCACACATGACACATATGCAACCTAAATTGATTTTGAGTTGTTCTTTCAATAAATTGTGAATCTCAACACCCCAAATTAATTAGGTACGCTTAAATTAACTTTCAGATTTTCCTTATGTTATTTAATCGGATGAACAGCATACAACAACTCAAATTATTCCCCAAAAGTTCCCTACGTGAAAAGCACAATAGAGATACGATTAAAGATCATTATGTTCTATGAAAATCATAAGTGTTGACAAAGCATTCGTAACTATGAACAGCATGATACGTTTGCCAGGAATTTACTTAACACAATTGTGACTAGCAACCTTTACTACTCATGAATATAAGTTCATAACGATTAGGTGAAATTCACTTATATTCTAGCATCAAATTCATGCATGTAAATTAAGTATGCATTCTTAATCGACAAACATAAATAAGTTATTAATCAAGCAGTTAAGCAAATTAAATCACAACTCAGAAATCACAACTGAAGTTACCAATTCAAATTACAAATATAATCATGGTTTTGAATTATCCTCTAGCCAAAATAAATTAATTACACATAATTAAAACAGAAATAAAAACAGAAATAAAAACATAAGTTTGGAGGAGATAAACCGAAATGAGTGTGCAAGGATCTGTGCAGTTGTGTGCACTGTGCTCCATGTCTGTGCTTGGTGAGCCCCCTCGGAGCCGCAGGTTTGAAGGGCAGCCTTCTCTGGTTTCTGTGCTGCTTAATTCTTCCCGCGACTTTGGCTGCTGATTGGCGCTGTGCTTGCCGAGCTGGCCCTCTGCACCGTCCGAGGCTTCTGATTCCTCGCTGAATTTCACGCTGCTCAGCGCCTCACCTCTTTCCCGAGGTGCGCCTCTCTCCAGTCTCGCAGCTCCTTGCGACTTCTTGGTTCCTGGCTGCCAAATGCAGCTCTCGCTGCCTCCCACTTGGCACGCCCTCTGGCACTTCAACGCTGCAAGGTAGCTTATTATTGGCCCTTTCTTTTTCCCAATTCCTTCTTTGGCTGCCCAGCTGCCCCGAGGCAACTTCTCAAAAATGGGCGCTCACCTCCTGCCTTTCTTTTTTTTGGTTTTTCTTTTTCTCTGATTCTGCCCAATGGGGCGCCTCACTCTTCGGCGCCTTTGTGCTCTTCGTTCTTCTTATCAAGAATTGATCCGTGTGTGGCCTTTCATCATTATGTCTTTCGGTGGAGGACTCCCCCCACATGCTGCCTTCCATCATTTTGTTTCCACCGAATCCTTTTAATCATTCACACACAACAAATTATATTTAAATACATAAATATATATATATATATATATATATATATATATATTATTTTCCAAATGATAAGTATAATTCAACAGACAAGATAGTTTAGATGAAATTATTACTTAACACTTCACTTATTCTATTTTTATTTTCTTAACTTGATAAATTCTTATAAAACACAAAATCAACGTAAATAGCTCAAAATATAACGAACTAACTAAGAAAAGACGAGTGAATTTGATGTAAAAATGTATATAAATATGATCCGATCAAAGATCGAAGAGGCGCCAACTTTTTCAAAAAGACAGAGTCCCTGAATCAAAGCTTACCGACACTTTCCACATGCGACCTCCGCTCTAAGGGAGTCACAGGCCAAAATAAAAAAAGGGCTCGGCACTATCCTCCAAATTTCAAAAGCTGCTCGTTCAAAGGCCGAGGTTTGTCGCCACCCTTCACGTGTTGTCTCAGCTTTGCAGAAGTCACGGACAGGTCTAAAAACGCGTGAATCTTACTGTTCCAATCGAAATTACCCGCTGTCGCTGACAAGGGTAAACGAACAGTATCATTACCGACTATTAGGAAATCCCTATATAGGTCGACTCTCATCCTCTACGGTAAGACAGACCTGAAAAAAATTGCCAAGCTCTTCCCTATCTTCGAGAATGCATTTCCAACAAAGCCTCTCAAAATACCCAGTATTCCTCATCCCCTGGAATGCCTCTGCAAAACAAGCCACACCAAAGCAAGAGTATCCCATATCATCAGGGTCGAAAGCAAGAGTATCTCATATCATGCTTTCTCCCTGTTATTGTCTTTGTCCTTGTTCTCACCCGCAAGGCAAGAAGAAAGAGAACAATCAGTCAGAACCTGAGATCAAACTTTCGATCTGGAAGTGACTGCCTGGAAACCTTCCCTGATTGCTTACCTAGCATTTGTATTCCACTCCTGCATAGCAAAAAACTGCAAGAGAAAATGCCACTTCTGCAAGAGGAACAGGCAAAGCAAGGAAAATGATACATTGAAGCATGTAGAGACAAGCACGGCGAAACATGTGCCGGGCCGTCCGCTACTTCTTCAAAAGCAAAAGTATTTCATATCATCAAGATCTGACGTACTCTAGATTTGATGGACTTGTTATGACACTCAGATTCTTGAGTCGGCTCGTGAAGATCGCTTGCCATATGAAGTCGTTCATGGTCCGACAACCTTCAAGATCAAGCCACCAACAGCCCTTGAAAGAATCACAGGTCTGATTCAAGATCAAGTGTTCACCACCCTTGAATCAAATTTAACTCCAGATAAATGGGTAAGCTCAGACTTTTGGCAAGTCTAGCAGAAGAAAACCCTCTAGCCCAGTTCAAGAATAAACCTGTGGAAAGATACTTCTTCAAAAGCAAAAGTATCTCATATCAGTAGACTTGAAGGCAAAGATATCTCATGGCATGCTTTTCCTTTACCCTTGCTCTTGCCTACGGGACAAGGAGAAATAGGGCAATCGGTCGGCACTTGGAAAGATTGAACAGGGAAACAGACCAACACCTCTACCTCGTGCCTGTCTGCCATGCAAAAGAAACAAAGCAGAGAATAATGCAGCATGGGCCGTACAACTGTACATGTTAATTCATCCTCAAATAAGCCAAAGATCACTTGCCATGTGAAGCCGCTCATGGTCCGATAACCTTTAAGATCAAGCCTTAACGGCCCTCAGAGAAATCAAGACCCGATTCAAGATCAAGTGTACAATACCCTTGAATCAACCTTCAAGATCAAGTCTCAACAGCCCTTGGAGAAATCACAAATCCGATTCAAGATCAAGTGTCCATCACCTTTGAATCAAAACCAGTTCAAGATGAAGCCTGTGGAAAGTCAACTAGCACAACAAATGCACGTGTCGATTTGTCCCCGCAAAGTTGAATAGATCTCGGCCCAATTCAAGATCAAGCCTCAACGGCACTTGAAGGAGATCCCAGCCCGATCCAAGATCAAGCCTTGACGGCCCTTAGATCGACGTCTACATTAAGGGACTTCAAAACGCATCTTCTACACGTGACAAGCACATGTATACGACACGCTTTGAAGTGGGGGCATTTGTAGACATTGAAATTTCGGTAAAATAAATGTTGGCCAATAATTAAAATTTCAACGTTCACGTGTCACATAAATTTTACACGTAGTGTATAACTCGACGAAAAATCGAAAAGAGTCAGAAAAGCCATCAAACAAGACACGTGTCAACACCTGGCAGAAACGACTTATTTCATCTGATTATTTAAATCCAAAAATCAAGTTTTGGAATTCTATAAATAAGAAGCCATTCCATTCATTTCATTTCACCAATTCACAAATACATTTCTCTACTCCCAAATTGGAAGAGAATTCTCTTGAAGTTCATTCATCGTTCTTTAAGATTCAAGGCCCAACGGCCCCTGAAGAAACGCTCATCCATCCTAAGATCAAGCCACCAAGGGCCCTTCGGATCAACATGACATCAAAGTTCTTCATCAAATCCTTGAAGATCATCCTCGTTCATCCCAAGAATCAAGCCCCAACAACCCTTTGGATCAACACAACTGTTCTTCAAGATCAAGCCCAAAAGCCCTTGAAGATCCACTCATCGTTCATCCGTTCATCCACCTCAAAGATCAAGCCCCAAAGGCCCTTGAAGATCCGTTCATCCGTTCTTCAAGATCAAGCCCTGACGGCCCTTGGATCCACACATCCGTTCTTCAATAATCAAACCCAAAAGCCCCTTGAAGATCAGTTCGTCATTCAATGTTCTTCATCAAATCTCTGAAGATCATCACTGTTCATCCCAAGAATCAAGCTCCAAACAGCCCATTCGGATCAACACAACATCAACAAATCCACATCACTGTTCATCCAAGGATCAAGCCCAACGGCCCTTTGGATCAACAGCCCATCAACAAATCCATATCTTACGAAGATAGAATCAGAGGATAAAATAAAATAGAGATTGTAACCCCAAAATTCATCAAATACAGATATATTTTGTACACGTGTTCTTGTGTCTTCAGGAATCTTTTGTGTTTACAATAAACATTTGGTAATAATCATACATGAGATTCATACAATCTTTTCTTATATTGCATAAAAAGTACCTTCTGCCCTTGCTCTTGAAAATCCAAAAAAAAGATCCTAAATACCAAGCAAATATAGAAGCAATTCAATAATTACCAAAGAGAAATCCACCACGCATGAAATAGAAATTAAACAAAAAAAATACAGAAAAAGGAAAAAGGTACCTTATACTTCACCTGCAACTGTTCTTCATAAACCAAAAATCTTAGATCCTAAATACCAAGAAAACACAAAAGTGATTTGATAGTTACCAAGAAAAATCAGAGGCGTTCATGTCGAAGAGAGGGAGGGACACGCAAAGAAGACGATACCAAATGACTTGGGGATGTCCTTAAAGTCCTGTGGAAAAATAAAAATAAAAAATGAAAGCCCAACATAACCACCAAAATTGATGATGACAAAGGAGATAAGCACGAAAGTTGAAGAATAATAAATTTCACTGACCAAAAGCTAAAATTAGCAGATAATTAGTATCTCGTGAGATAAACAATATATTGTTGTGGCCTATATTTTTTAGAGAGGTGCGGCAAAGAGAAGAAGAGAGATTGGAGAATAGTCTTGAGGAATTGTGTTGTTATTCCCCAGTCCTTGGGCCTTTATTTATAGTAATTAGGAGGAGAGAAACTTGCTCTCCAAGTAATACAAAGTCTATTAGGAAAGATTTTCTAGATCCCAAAGGATTCCTACTCTATCTCTACTTAGGATTTACACAATTACATATTGATAAGAACATATGTCACAACACTCCCCCTTGAGTGTGCAAATACTCAAGTAGATGGCCCATCAGATCTTCAGGCAAATGTAGAAGCAATTGATGAAGTTGTCTCGTCTATTCGGCACAAGTAGCGAATTCGAGTCTCAAAATGAATGGAAGAATGCATGGGTGGTAAAACTCACAAAACCTCGCTATGGCAAAACCCAAGGTGGGAGAAAAACCCATAGGCTAAGGAGAAAAGTGAGAAGTTGCATTAAGTCAAAACTATACGTCTTCTGGACACAAGTAGAAGAGCTTTCAAGGGTATGATCAGCCCATGATGGGTGCCTCGTTAAAACCTAGTTAGGTAGCAAAAACCCAGTGGGAAAAATGCTCCTAAGACTAACTCCAACCCTGACCTAAAACCTAAAATTTACCCAAAATTTCCCCCCCCAAATCTACTCCAACCCATGACTTAAAAAAAATCTAAAACCTAAAACTCAAATGAATGTCAAATTTAGGCCCAATTTTAGGCCACAAATCAAAATGGGCTCCACCATCTGAGAGTGAAATTTGGGCTGTGTTGCCCACTTCCCCATCTCCACCCGCCCACGCGCCACACGCGCTGGGCAAATCAATGCTAGCCGACAGCCCCATGTGGGGTGTTCTTGTCTGTCAGCAACCAAAAAGCAGCCCCAACGGCTACTTGTAATGATCCAAGGGTTGTGTTTAAAAGGGCTGTTGGTTAATCCAACGGCCCAGGTTCAAATTATTATTTTTTTGTTTTATATTTATATATTTATTGAATCCAACGGTTTAGATCGAATATAATCAAATCCAACGGCTTCGATTGTATTAAGTTTATGTGGTTTATTAATTGTTTTTTTTATTATAAAGTTTATGTGGTTTATCATGATTTTCATGTATTGATTTAGTGATTTTTCAAAATTTATCAGAATTTAAATATTTTTAGGTAAAAATGTTCATAAAATTAATTTAGGATAGTCTACATAATTTTTTTTTTAAAAAAAGTTAATTTAAAAAAAAATAGCCTTAATTCATTCTTTGATAATTTGGGGCTAAAATTTTAGGCCAGAAGGGTTGGAGTAGAAAAGCTGTTTCTGGGCTAAAACCTAAATTTTATGGGCTAAATATTTTTAGGTTTTAGGTCAGGGTTGGAGATGGTCTAAGCGTAGGGAAAAAAAGTACATTAAGATCAAGTGAGTATACTTCTAGATACTCCCCCTGAGTTTGACAAAACTTCCAAATGAAACTACAAGCATTACAAATGAGAAAGTTACGCATACCAATTCATCAGACAAGCTTCTAGAAGGGTAGACTTCGGCAGTGACTCTGTGTAGATGTCGGCAAGGTTGTTTGGGATTGGACTGCTTGACTTCAATCTTCTGATGCTCATGCTGATGTTGACATAATATGTTTGGTGTTGACTTGTTGGATGTATCGTGATCTGGTTGATACATACAGCGTTATCTTCATGGATCGTTGTTGGGACTCAACGATGGATGAAAATCGCAGGGATTTTGAATATGCTCAACAAGAGTTTTCGACTACATTTCTCACGTGATGAGACATAGTGAGTCTTGGAACGATTCAAAGGTTTCGCAACAAAAGGTCTATCTGGTTGACCTCCAAGATATTGCGGTGTTCCTTAATGGTAAAGACATAACCATGAGGGAATGTACCTTGTGCGGTCAGATAAACGGTCTGATTCAGCGAATCCCACAAGGTAAGCATCATTTCGAAGATCAAAGGGGTGTGATCTATTCTGAGATGCATAGGGATACATAAGCCCAAATCCGTAGTAATGGAAAAACGTCTTTATCACCAAATTTGGTGGTAGCGTGTTAGGCGCAGTGCTGCTTTATGCCAAAAGATTATCAGCACATAAGATGTCTGACCTAGTGCATTTGAGCTAAGTACAACAAATGCCAATGGTACTTAGATATGGCTACCTCACGTTCCAATATAGAACCTTATGCTCCATACCTTCCGTGAAGGTCTCATTTGCATCTAGCATACAGACGATCAGGGTATACTTAGACATAACACATTCTGGGTCTAGTTTGAGTGGTGGATCAAAATACCATCAAAACTAGCTCGAAACTTCAGGTCGAGGAAATGTCAAGTCCTCCCAAGATCATTCATCTTATAGTCTGACATGCGAGTTTAATTTGCTCAACTCTAGCAATTTCAGAATTTGTACACGCAAGGGCATATATCCCTAACTGATCAAATATTCACTTAGACGGGTATACCACATCTGCCCAGATAGTTCTGCATCCGTAAAGTGAAGACCACATCAGAATCGAGAGGGTGTTCTTGTGGTCTAGAACTATTTGAATCAACACATGTAAGTCCTTTGGAAACTCCATGTAGGTTCATATCACGATCCCAGAGATACTACAACCACGTTTGTAATGCTGCAATCAATCACATGGCGTATGAGAGAAACCTTGCGCCAATGCGTCATATTGCACTATTTCATTCATCTCATTCGTCATAGATTGATTCTTTTAGTTGACCAATCAGTTCTACGTCTGTTGGAAATGTGCCCTAAAACCAATCATATAATGATACTTTACGGACATTTCACATGTTAAACTAATCTAGTTTAATATCAAGGGCAAACATTATTGCTTGAGCGGTCTCATATAAATGTTATATGCTTAAACAATAAGTCCAAGGAATATGTGATTGGGAGAATGCGATCTAAAGAAGTTAGATACATGAGACCATTATTTCGTAGACACATCCTAAACGTTCCTGATCATAGGATTGCCAATTGGGCATTGACAGTTCGTTAAGATCAATACGTGCTATGTCTTCTCTTAGGGAGAGTGACTAGTCTCGAGTCATTGGTGTGAGTGACACCAGGACAAGCATGTAGGTGCTCAATAGAGAATGAGTTCACTGAACACGATCAACGAGGAGTTCTCATACTCATGTCACATGAGAACTCATGGTTGGGATAATGCAAAGTAGTCCTTTGACCTGAGGCATTACATCTGTCTTGTGGTTAGGTCCTTGATCTTTGACTATGTCAAACGTCACTCTATCAGGGTGTCCACGGCATCATCGGGGTTAAGCCACTTATCCATGGAGACAAGTGAATGTGCAACAAGGGATCTCTAACCTTCAAACCGTTGAGGGAGAATACTCTATGATATGATTTGGAATCTCTGGCCAGAGTATGAATGAGATGTTGGAATGCGTTCCAGATCACATTCAAGGTAATCATATAAGTACAAGATTCACATTGGATAGTAGACATGAATAAACTATCAAACCAAACAATGTGGTCAAAAGTATTGTATTAGAGAAAGACCGTATTGCATTTGTAATCCTAAACTGAATAGGTTCTCCACCTCTTCTGATTAGCTTGGGTAACCATGATATGCTGCTATGTGTCACTCATGGTTTGTGGAAGCCCTAAACGTGTGTAAACATTAAAGGGAGAATTGAAAGTAAGTTTCAAATTCACAATCGATTTGAAAGAGTTTGAATCGCCCACTACCTCGCTAAAAGGAACCTAATGGATCGTACACCGTGTAAGGTAAAGATTGAAGATTCAACGGAGATGAGTAAGAATAATTAAATGGTTTAATTATTTATGGCAATGATTAATTAATATGATTATTAATCAAACGAATAAGTTCGTTAAAGACCTCGGGATGATTTTGGACCTTAAGGCCCAATGGGCTTCGAACGTCAAGTCCATTGACTTAAGTTGTATGACAACTTAATGAATAATGATTCACAAAGGCCCAAAAGCCCAATAAACACCCAATGGCCGGCCATGTTAGAGATTGAGTGGTTTTGGACTTATTTACAAGTTTGCCACTCAAATGAATTAAGGTATAAGTATGACTTTATAGCCAAAATTCATTAAGGGTTTTTTTTGGGGAAATTGGAGAGAACACAATCTCTCTTTTCTCTCTAAAGAGGCCGGCCCCCCCTTGGAGGGATTAGCTAGCAATCCTACTCCTCCAAGGTCACTCATTTCTTTTTAAATCCAACCTTGGTGTGGTGAATTAGAGGTTCCCAATTTTGGGAACTTGGAGAAACTTTTTCATCCAACCAAATCCATAGATCTAAGATGCAAGGAATGAAGGCCCTCTCTTTGGGTGATTAGCCTTTGCTTATGCAAAGAGGAATCTACAAAGGTATAAATTTCAACTCACTTTGTTTTGAGTTGATTAATGGTTCACCAATCTACTAGGCTTTGAACATTCATGGGTAATGTTTTGTTTTTAAGTACATGCAAGCATGATTCCGCCTTTAATTTGTTAATTGCATGCTAATGATGTTGCTTAAATGAACATGTATTCTCAAAATAATCCTTCAACGTCGACATTAATCAACGGAATGCGGTTCGTTATCGTCGCTTTTCATTTATGTCGGTACCATATAAATGAAACATCATCTATGATAATCTCATTCCAATTCCATATCTCATCCAAACTAGTATAAAGGACCAAGAACTTCAGGTCTCGGGAGTAATCCGGATTTAATCTTATGAGATGAAAAGGTTTGAGACAGCGATCGAGGGGCGGATTCGTTCATGCCACGTTCCTCCACTTTTGGGGAGGTGAATCCTCGAACCGAGTGATCTACTATGCTTCTGGCATAAGATAGATTGATTGGCTAGCCACCAATGTACGAGGGTTGGCCACAATTGTGGCGTTCCTACTTTCAGGACAAAGGTCCGAAGTACATTTGGTACACATCTTTGCAGGCACATTTGCAACTGGTACATGTGATCTCGTCACTTTTACTAAATCAGAGGAAGTGTCTGGTTAAACTCTGATGATCTAGATTGGGATCGATATGAGACATAGTGGGGACGTCCATGATAATTCGCGTCGTTCTTTACGAACGGTGACGTTCATATCTACCCATAACGACGGGAAGACTGTCTCATAAAAGTGACAATCCGCAAAACGAGCGGTAAAGAGATCGCCTAGCAAAGGTTATTAGTAACGAGTATTAGGAGGAGAATCATGACCGACATAGATTTCCATCCTTCCCTGAGGACCCCTTTGTTCTTGTGTATGTAAGGGCGGCGCAAATGGCACATAGACCGCACAACCAAAGATGCGCATATGCGATATGTCGGGTTCGTATCTGGTAACCAACTGACACGCGCTTTATAAGGTTGGGTCGTGACGGGCCTCAGGCGGACCAACATGGTTGCTTGCAATATTGCATGGCCCCAAGCAGAGGTCGGGAACTTTGGTACGTATGACCAGTCGACCACGCAATCATTTGAAGGTGTTTAATGAATGCTTCTGCTGGGTCGTTTTGGGTATAAACATGGGACTGGATGTTCAACTTCAAAAACCCAACCGACATGCAATATCCATCGAGATTTAAAGTGTTCGATGTAAATTTCGATGTAAATTCTCCAACTTATCCAATCAAATAAATTTGATCAGATAATCAATGTGGTGAACCCTGAGCTTGTTAATCTGAGCTACCAGTGTGGATAATGCAGCTTGTGGACAGCAGCAACACGTGTGACCAACGTGTAGAAGCATCAACGAATATTATAAAGTATATAAATGGTCCGTAAGGTGGTTGAATCAGTCCACAAATGTCCCTTTTTGAATCCTTTGTAAAAAGATGGAGGGTGCTAAGGTATAATACGTGTCCAGGTATGATTGCTTTACTTCTGGTAAAGGGATGCCCTAAACGGTGCATCACAAATCATCCTAGATATCCCAAACGTACATCCATAACAAAAATTCCTTAGGAATCGCGGGCTTCTGGCCGGCCACAAAGTGGCTTGAATGGGTGTAATCCACTCGTTAAGCGTTCCATCTTCTCTAGAATATGCATTTAACTATATTCGTCGGAAGTGCAAAATGGTGATATGCCAAGGAATTTTACTCCATTTTTCTACATTGGTTTCAATATTGTAATAATACTCTCGAATATCCTTAACGCTCAAAAAGGCGTTCTGCCGGAACGAAGTGAGTATAAGGCTTCCCTTTATGGTAAAATTAATACCATTGGACAATATAGGGCAGTGCCATGCCCCACAATCAGGTTAGATAAGCCTGAAAATGTTGTCAGGGGATGATTAGGTATGAAGTTAGCATAGAACCAGACAGCTAACTTCCCCACAAAACATACCTAAGCATGAGTTAATTGTAGTCACATGTGGTAATCTTCGTTAATTAACTCTTTTATTCGAGAATAATAGTGACATCCAAACACCAATCTTAAATCCGAGAGCAAAATAAATTATTCATAAAATAAACCAACAAGACAAGGGGGTTCGGCCAATAGGCCTTCCATGTCAAATTTCGCTCTTCCAAATGTGTTAGGTGGAGCAAAATTGGTCTCACAAATTGACTATGGGAATGGTACTCCTCAACAACATTGGTAGAAGCACTGAAAGGTGCACACCCAATGATCTATTCCGTCAAAACGGAGTTAGATTCGACAGGGTTAAGGTTTGGGAATACTATCCCTTATTCTTGAAGTTTTAGGTGCCAGGGATCATGCTTCGGGCGTGATACTACCTTTTGGCAGGCCTAAGTCTACCATATGTTTGGAAAAAACATTCGAAAATTGGATTGTGAGAGAGGGACGGACCCAAATTTGGGTTCGGTAGGCCTCTGCCGAAGCAGAGCATTAGTGTTCGGTGCATCCCTGCAGAAGCAAGGTATCACCATTTTCTCACAAGTGTGGTAGTAATCAAATCCAAGAATTTGGTAAACTTCTGTTTTCTATACTGCTACTTCAGGAGCAAATTAGATATAGAAAGACGAGAAAAATTTTCTTCCAGTCAAAATTCAATCGGATATAAACTTCAGAATTGTACCTATTCATGGACGTAAAGGTTTCAATCATGTTTTGCTTCGGGCAAAAAAAAAAATTATCTTTGCGTGATTGGAACTGTCCATAGCGAGTCAAGGAGCCATGAAGTCTTCATTAATGAGGTACTTCTACTTGATATGCTTCAGGCATAAGTCTTCGAATGAAGAACTGGCTACAATGATTTCTCAATTAGTCATAGTCAAGTGGGGTGTCACGTCTTGTATCCACATAAAGTAGTTTCTTATTCGAAACTTCCAAATTAGTGAAATCGAACTTGTTACGGTTCGACAATACGCTGAATGGAGGAAACAAGAATGTGATTGGTGTTTTAGGAAATAAAATTTCCATAAACATCAAAGTTAGAACATTTAGGTTCTAAGATATGGTTTGGTTTAAACAGATTTAAGCATGGAGAACTTCGGGTCTCAACATGAGTGTTGCGTGTTAAGAAACTTCAGGTTTCTATGGCACTTTTCCAAAACTTCGGTCGGAAGTATGAACTTTAAGTTCATAATACCTGCAGGCAAACACAAATATATATGCAAGCAAATATGCAACAAGTATGTGCAAAAATATAACTTTAGGTTTACAATTATAACTGAATTAAGTTATTTGGACTTCGGGCAAAATTAAAATGTGGGTAAAAAATATAAAAACCCAAATGATTTAAAAAATTAAGCCACGGCTACATTAATGCAAACCCTAAAAAACAAACAACAAAAAAATTGCTTTTTTTTTTCTTTCTCGATCTGGGCTGCTGAGCCTAGAAATTTTTATTTTTATTTTCTTCTTGGCGGGCCGCAAGGCAGGGTTATGGGTCACGGTAGGTGAACCCAAACCAAAAAAAATTGAAAGTAGGTCGAGAGCCCAAAGGCTCGGGTAAGTTCAGACCCATCCCAGTCGGGACTGGGTTCTCCTGCGGCACCAGACACAGGAACACCGTAGCCCAGTTGGGCTGGTGTCGTGTGGGCTGAGCGAGGGCTGCAAGCCCACATGTTTCAATGTAGGCTACAGGCCTGGTGGTCTTGTGGCCTGGCATCATGCCAAGGCATGGGTTCGGCATAACCCTAATTTTTTTCTCTGGCCACACGGGCCAATCAGCTGGAGCCCATTAGGGCTCGGATTGGAAAAAAAATGCCACACACAAAAATCCTTGGGGTGCGGCTTGCATGCCGCAGTGCAAAACAAATCCAAATTTTTTTATTTTTTTATTTTATTAAACTAAAGTAAATGGCATGCATATATAATTCAATGAAACACATATGTAAATTGATGCACGTGCAAAATAATATTTTCAATGCATGTACATATGTAAGATTCAATTCATAACCAATATCAAATTCACATAATTTAAACAATTATGATTATGAGGCATACACAATTTATGTAGAATCTAAAATACGTTAAACATAAAGTTGGGTCATGCATCATGGTGAATGTTCATGCTATCAAGGCTTGCAAAATATCGAGTTAAAAACCGTTGTTTTGAAAGAACTTGATTGCGTGATGATATGGATGAACTGGTTTGATGCAGAAAATTTCGGCTTTCATCTTCAAGCTTGTATCGTGTTTAACATAAGAAAAAAGTAAATTGAATCAATAAAAAGTATATGAATTCAATAAAATTAAAATTTAATCAATTAAAAATAATTGAAACGTAATACTCCCCTGATTGAAGACGGATAAATTCTCTTTAAATTCTTCTAAGCACAGCGTGAAGAGCGTGCTGATAACGTGTTATGGCCTATATTTTCTAGAGAGGTGCGGCAAAGAGAAGAAGAGAGATTGGAGAATAGTCTTGAGGAATTGTGTTGTTATTCCCCAGTCCTTGTGCCTTTATTTATAGTAATTAGGAGGAGAGAAACTTGCTCTCCAAGTAATACAAAGTTTATTAGGAAAGATCTTCTAGATCCCAAAGGATTCCTACTCTATCTCTACTTAGGATTTACACAATCACATATTGATAAGAACATATGTCACAACATATATATATATATATATATATATATATGATTAACATTCCAATAGTTAAATTAGCACAAATTCATATACTTTGAAGCTAAAATACCCGTTGACCACAAAAAAAAAATTCATTCAAAGATTTAGCCTAAATATTAAAAACCCAAACTTAAAAGACAAATTAAATTAACAAATTAATTAAAAAAAACCCAAATGTCACCTGCTTTAGGATTCATAAATCAGACTCTTGATAGCCATGATCAAAGGCTTCTTGAAATCGGAGCACTCGTACTTCAATCCGTCTTCAGTGCTCCAAAGCTATTTTTGGTTTTGTTTTTTAAGAGAGTTGAATGAAAGGGATTTCTTGGAGAGAGAGTTGAATGAGTTATGTAGATCGTGCTTTCTGGAAGCAATTAGAGTTTTTGCATCCTCTTCTCTTTCCACGATGACGGACACATGCATAACCTTCCTCGTGGTTGGGTTAAAAAAACGATGAACAGACCAAAAGAAAGGCTCCACTGATCATGGACACCTGGATAGCAAGGGCAAATCCAGCACATCACGGTAAAAAAAAAAAGTGGCAAAAGTAGACGCTGAAGAACAATGTTTGGGGCATTACTGTCATTTCACTATTTATGAAATGAAAACAGTGCTAAAGGAAACCCAATTTTAGTATATGTATAATTTGGAGTGCCTAGAATAAAAAATGGCTAGCCTAATGTGTACATAGAACGACGTACAAGTGTGAGTGACTAAGTGACAGAAAACGATATCACACGGTCTCACATAGGGTTGGAAAAAAACCCCAAAAATCCTAAACCAAACCGAAAAATTCCCGAAACCAAACCGAAATTCCCGAAAATGTCGGTACCCAATACTGAAACTATCCCGAAATTTCGGTATGAGAATCGGTCTCAAGTTTTTGGGATTTCGGTAATCCCAAACCGAACCGAAATATATATATATATATTATTTAATTTTTAAATATATATTTAGAATTTTAATAGCCGTCAGATTTTGTTGATATTTAATCTCAACCATTGAATATAAATCAAAGTTATCAAACCTAGTCTCACTCTCTCTCTCTCTCTCTCTGGAATGACAAATCTGAAATAAGATATCTGAAGAAAAAAAATGGTGTGTTGAGCTGTTAGTTTGAATGAAGTCACTTAGATCATCATGGCATATGAAAAGGTTTACCAACAACTATATATGTAATAATGTAAAATGTGTGGGAGTCATGTTTCTACAAATGTTATCACTATATATGAAAAGGTTTGAATGAAGTCACTTGGAGCAACCACAAGCATCAACAAGATCAAGGGGCCGAAGGAGCCGAAGAGGCTAACAATCTTCATAAACTTTAAGCTTTGCTTTTGGTTTGTAACTTAATTATTGAAACAATGGCTCATAACTAATTTTTTACTTTTGGGTTTGTTACTTTATTTATTTTAAAACATTGGCTTGTAACTAATTTTTTTTGCTTTTGGATTTGTTTCTTAATTTATTTTTATTGTTTGCATGTGCAGTAGAAATTGAATAGGTAGATGCTATTACGCGCATATTTGTGCATAGATTGGTTATATTCGTAGATTGGTTATAACTTATATGTTATATCTTATATCCAACAAATTGGTATATTTGACACACCCCGACCCAGAATGTCCACTAGGACTCCGAATTGAGCTGTGCTGGCCAACACCTGGAGGGTGACAATGCCATAAAATGTGCTAAAGTAGAGAAGTGCAAGAATTAAAACCTAAAAGTGTCTAAGGACCAGAGTATGCTATGAGCGGGAGTGAACCCATGTCACGTGCGATGTCAGAGCATAAGTAAAGTACAGTAAGATAAGATAAAAGTTATACCATTATAGTATGCCACCGGCACTGGGAAATGCCATGAATCCTCGTCGATACGGAAACCTTGTTATTTAACCTGGGGAGGCGCAAAACAGAAAATGTTAGTGGGCAAAAACAAATATTTTCAAAACCATTTCAGTGTCAAAAGTAATAACCCCTCGCTGTAAAAACCTGTATACTTTCCCAGAAAATATAATATGTAATCATATCTCAAATCAAAACCATATTCAACAAAACCACAATATGCCATATCAAACATCTTAGTAAAGAATAAGTAATTCAGGTGAATTAAATCAATATAAAATGGGTTGCCAGTCAAAGTCACCTATAGTGACCTACACAACTCATCCATATCTTATCAATCAAGGCTAGCACATAAGTCAGAGTCACCTATAGTGACCTGCACATCTCATCCATATCTCATCAATCAAGTCCTGCACACGAGTTGGAACCACCTAAAGTGGTCTGTACGACAGGCTGGGTGTAAATGTATAAATACGCTCAGTGCTAGGATCACGTGAAAGCTGTGCAAAGTATCGCAAGTCACCTACGAGTCGAAACCACCTAAAGTGGTATGTACGATAGGCTGGCACCTACCTTGGAATCCAAAGTGAGCGTAAGGTGCGGGATGTGAACGATCATGTGAAGGCTAGGCCCTGGCCACAGGGCGGAGCGCTAACATTAGGGTGCAGGGCAATGAGTGCTGCCTAAATCCATTCCTCACTAATTACCATTCGATCATACTAATATTATGTACTCACCTGAACTTACCTGTGCGTCCTGCGTTCCTCTTCACACTTCAAAACATCCACAATAATTAAGTTCAAGTAATACACATATGAATATGCCATGATGCAATCTAAAACTCAACCATTTCATAGTATTTCCAAATATATATTACGGCGTACTAACATTAACTACCAAAACATAAAGTTAAAACGCACATGATTTATAACCAACAATATTCGGGATTATCCGTACGATGAATTCCCGATCCATAAGTTCCTACATTCCTCAAATATTACGAGTAACAAACCATTAACGTTTGATGACAATCCAACGGTCAGATCGTCGATTCATAAAATGACCTACTCATGTAACGACGATAATTTAGGCTCTAACTATCAACATACGTTAATTAATTCTCAAAACTGAAATCATGACATCTAATACAACCTAGAAATGGCATTGGCGGCCCTCTGGACACGCGTTGCCGTGGGTGGCAGTCAGCCGCCTCGGCTCACCGGAAAAATCCAACTATCTCCAAAAATTACCAAAAATTACAGAAATGAAGATCTCAGCTAGTATAGCAACTTTCATACTTGCGACCAAAGCCAATTTGGCATGGAAAGGCTCCAATTTCACGAAAACCCACCAAAAACCCTACGTTTTGGGCATCCTTGATCCAGCTCCATAGCAACTCCGACGGCCCCAAACTTGTTTGGGCTTTGTTCTAGAGCTCAAGGGGAGTCTAATGGTGGTGGTGATGGATGTAATTAGTTTCGGATTTGGTGTATTCGAACACACACCCGCCGTACACCCTCGTGCGGTTTCTCCCGTTTTAAAGGCCAAATCTCATGATTTTTGAGGTGTAGAAGGAAGAGGGAAGGTCATGGAGGGTTTTCCAAGTTTTATTTTGGTGTAATTCGCCGGAAATTGAGCTAAAACCCGCCGAAAAACATGGATGGGGCTGCCGGGTCGGGTCTAGTACCCGGGTCGCAAATCCCCCGTGTCTCTCTCTCTCATTTTCTCTCGTTTCTTTTCTCCCATTGGTCACTCCTTCTTCCTTACTTCCCTCATTTCCTTCCTTTAATTTATTTCCTTTATATCTCCACCATCCATTCCTCCTTTCATTGAATCTGGACCACACACATGGGCTTTCTGATTTTTCTCCCAAAAATCTGGAGTTTTCTTGAACTTATTTAATTTACCAAAATGCCCCTAATTTTAAACGTTAATATCTCTTTTGTTATCACTCCAAATTGTGTTACGTTTGCACCCACGCGTCCGTAGCGACGAGTACTACTAGGATATGCCAAGAAAATGGATCTTTAATGACCCGACAAGGTGGTCTACAAAAGTCAACTCATTTGTCTTGATAAGCTCATATTTATATATATTTTACATCAAATTCACTTGTCTTTTCTTAGTTAGTTCCTTATATTTTTCAGCTATTTACTTTGTTTTTGTGTTTTATAGAATTTTTCAAGCTAAGAAAATAAAAATAGAATAAGTGAAATTTGAAGTGTCAAATTCGTCAAAACTGCATGTGTAGATCAACTAACTTTGGAAACAATTTGCGAACGGCTCAAAATGAACTAGAGAATGAGCCTTATATGCTTGGAAAGCTACAGATGTCTATTTTCTGGAGCATTTTACGGATCGTTAAGATCATTTTTCTAGAAGAAATTATGAGCATTTTAGTATGGAAACGTCAAGAGAGCAATGGGAGAAAAGGATGACAGCTGCCCTTCTTGTTTGTTTCAAGGCAGTGAGGCAGCAATAATGAGAGAGCAAATAAAACACATGCGGACAGGGCAGCTAGGCAAAAGAAGAAACATAAAAAAAAGGAGGGCAGCCTTTAGAGCACGAGGGCAGCAAATTCAAAAGCACGGGGGGAGGAAATGAATCAAAAGGGCAACGGATCAAAAGAAAAGTCATGCAGGAGCAGCACATGGACAGGAATAAAAAGAAAGATAACGTGAACGACAGCAAGTTTCGGGGGAATTGAAAGGCAGAAAGTGTGAAAGAAAAGTGAGAAGGGCAGCAAGGCAGTGGATGGGAGAGAAGAAAAAGTAAAATAAAATAAAAAAGAGTTGCCCTTTGGTTTTGTTTAAAAAGGCAGCGGACGGAAGTCAAGAAAGGAGGCAGAGATATGGAGAGTTCAGAGAGCGCAAAATAGAGGGCAGCAATACACGGACTAAGAAGTGCACAGAAGCTGCACAAAGGCAGCAAAAACACACGGCAAAGCCAAGGAAGGAAAAAAGAAAAAAATCTTTCAACTCTCCTATTTCGGTTTTATCTTCTCAAACTCATGTTTTACTTTTGTTTTAATTTTAGAATAATGTGTAACTAAATTCATTTTGGCTAGAGATTGATTCAAAGCCATGAACATATTTGTAATATGAATTGATTACCTTCAGTTGTGATTTCATGAGTTGTGAATTCAATTTGCTTAACTGCTTGATTGATAACTTATTCTTGTATGTCGATTAAGGATGCATACTTAGTTTGCATGCATGAATTTGATGCTAGAATATAAGGGAATTTCACCTAATCGTTATGAACTTATATTCACAAGTAGTAAAGGTTGCTATCCACAATCGAGTTAAGTAAATTCTTGGCAAGAGTATCATGTTTTTCATAGTTACGAATGCCTCGTCAATACTTATAGTTCTCATGAATCTTAATGATCTTTGATTGTATCTCTATTGTGCTGTTCACGTAGGGGACTTTTAGAGAATGTGTTGAATTGTTGTATGCGCTTTCTCATCCAATTCAATAACTTAAGGAGAACTTGAAGATTAAAAAAGTGTTGTTCACGGTTAATCTGGAGTATTGAGTTTCACAATTTATCGAAAGAACAACTGAAAATTGATTTACGTTGCATATGTGTCATGTGTGGAGAAGAACCCTCTAGCTAGTCCATCACCCATCCATTCACCTTAATTTCATGTTTTTGTCAAATCTGCAAGTTATTTAGGTTTAGTTTACTTCTCGTCAAAACACAATCCCCCCTTATATTTGAAGGAAATTATGAGTTTCATTAGGGATTTCATGTGACTAGCATGCATATACAAATCATTATATATATACAAAATAGCGGAAGCATGTTAATAATTAAATTTATTACTCTAGTCATTTTAAATCCCCTTCAAGAGCATAGGTTTATGTAAGATGCATCTCAAATTATTTTATTGAAGAACAAAGGTTAGGAGTAGATTTATACCTCTTGATCTACTTGTGAGACCAAGGATGGACCACCTCCAAGATCTTTGCTCCTCAAAGTGCTTGAGCCTTTCCTCCCTCCTTGCTTCTTCCACTTTGTTAGTATGAGTGCTCCAAGGTTCTCTTAGAGTTTTCAAGGAGAAAACCTCTAAAGATCCTCACCCACTAGTGTAGTGAGAAAGGATGAAGGAATGACCTAAGGGGAGATTAAATGTTTAGCTAAAATTCCCCCAAGGTGGCCGGCCCTTGTAGGTGTTCTTAGAGAGATATTTTCTTTTTTCTCTAAATTGTTTTGAACACACAAAAACCCTAGGAGATATTTCTCTATAAAGTTGTATTTATAGGCAAAAGGAAGCAAGTCAACATTTGACTTCTCCCACCTCCTCAAAGTGGCCGGCCTTGGTGTGATATTTTGGGCTTTGGGCTTTTATTATTTTAAGTCATCCAATGCTTAAATAAAAGCCCAATGGGTTTAGGCCCAATAGGCCCAATTAAACCCGAACGTTTCTTTAAGTCCAAAAACGATCTTTTATCGCTTTTATGATTTCTTTAGACTTTCTAAATTAATCGCCACACCCAATTAATCCAATTAATTATTTCCATCATCCATTGATTACTCACTACAAGAGTGTATTGGTGAACAATCTTTTAGGTTCTAATTAGCAAGGCAGTGAGATGATTGGCATCGATCCAATTGAGTTAATCCAATCACTTGTTGAATTAAAACTTGCTTTTAATTCACGTTCTTCTTTGACGATTACATTTAGTCATCTAGAAGAACTCACAAGCCATGAGTGACATCTAAACATATGTCATGGCTACCCAAGCTAATGTAGAAGTTATTCAGAGAACCCATTCAGTTGGAATTACAATGCAATTCGATCCTTCTCCAATACAATACTCTTAATCACATCACTAGGGTATGGATTTAATATGTCAAACCCCTAATGTGATTATACGTTCTTATATGATTCACATGAGTCGTATAGGAACACTTTCCTTAACCACGCTCATTACTTCGGCCGAAGATTTCCGAATCATATCTTAGAGTATCTTCCTCTAACGAGGATTAGAGATCCCTTGTTGACCATTCACATGCCTACATGTTTAGATAGCTTGATCCCAAGAATGCCGTGGACTCTCCAAATGGAATGTCATTTGACATGGTCAAAGATCAAGGACCTAACCATTAGACATCAATGATGTCTCAGGTCAAAGGATTAGTTACATTATTCCAACTATTAGAGTTACTTGCTTGACATGTGAGTAGACCTCCATGCAAGTACTCTCGTTCGATTGTGTTCAGTGAACTCATTCCCTCAATGAGCACCTACATACTTGTCCTAGTGTCTCAACACGAATGGGAAGAGACTTTCCATCCTTCCATTTGAAGGGGACATAGTATGTACTGATCTATGCATTGTCAGTATCCCTCCGACAATCCTATGACCAGGAACCTTTTGGACATGATGGTTATGTGAAGAAGGTCTCTGTAGTCTAACATCATTAGATTACTTCTTCAATCGATCCATTGTCCATGGATTCACTATTTAGGACATATTTCGTTTATTGAGATAGTCCTAGTTAGTATCTTTGCCTTCCGATGTATAAGAGTCATATGTATACATCAATTCAATGTCCTGAAAGGTTTCTTCCAAAGATTGACTTTCAGGGCATATTTCCAACAATCTCCCACTTGCACTAAAGTCAATCACTAGTGTATCTAATACATGCTAGTTGAGTGAGCTTATGCTCGTAGGTTTACTTGGTTATGTATAAAATTCCCTTTTAACTCTAAAAGGGATTTACTTATCAAATGTCTCCAAAACATTTGATGATGTCTCTTTCTTGTGTTCGAATACTTTGATGAGACCTTGATTCCATGGCTTGAGCTATCGCCCCATTACGTCGTAGTGTTCAACTAACGACCTTATGGTTTGGATTCAATCATTTGGTTCTATAAGAACCCTTTCCATTCAAAAACACTTTTTGAAGCAGTTTCTAAAACTATATATCGTCATATATTTCGTTTGTATACTTTATACAAACTTTGCTCCAATCTTTGAGACCATTGTAGTACAATACTATCAATTCATTTATATGATTAGTACTTCATCTATTATGAAGTTCCATTTACAAAAATGGATTATTTTTCACTTTGGTCCATAACCTAAGTGAATACACGCTTCCAGAGTCCCACTCTGATGTTCCTTTCTTAAAGGCAATAATACTCATTCAGTTGCTATGGTTCTGATCCTGGGATACAGTAATATCTTAGAGTGACAACCCTATGTGGTTCTACACCTTTGGATATCATTTCACAAGTCCATACATGTGTCCCTTTTGTGATTTTATGACACATTCAATTTTTCAAGTCAATACTTCAAAATTGAGCGTATCATAAATTTGTCATTTTTTGAGTAACATTTATGTTTTATCAAGTCTATCAAATAGACTTCATTCATATCTAGTTATTCAAATTATGACATCACTCCCACTGGCCTTGTTGTAACTAAGTATTCAATCAAAACTAAATACTTATATTTTCTTTGATTGAATGTTTATTGCTCCCACTAACTTGTTCTGGATCTTTTGACAATCATTTAGATCCATTAGCTTATTTAATGATGTCTCAACAATTTTGAGACTATCAACAATTTTAGCTAACACAAGTTTATTTAAACGAATCATTCATAAAAGAATTCATTCTTTAAGTAATTCCTTTAAAATGTGTGACTTGTTCTTTCAAGTTCATTCATTTAAATTATATGGTGTCATACACCATTATTTAAGTTTTAGTCATACTAAGACTTCAAAGTAGTCATATGAGAATTATCTAAGTCCTTAGTGAAAGCATGGCTTCTACTAAGGATATAGAAACTCAACCATTCCTTCTAGGTGGTTGATATAATTCTTTATCAAAACTACATAGAGCGTTATAGTTACATAAGGTGACGAATTTGGATTGTCTTGTTGTTTAAACTATATGTTGTGACTCATTTTGTAACCATCCCTTTTGTTTCGTCAAAATTTGTCCATACGCTTCGTTATTAGTTTGTTCTCATAAAAGAGAATAATGGACAACTCCCAACATACAACCATTTCATGCTAGGTTGACGAAACCAACATTTAAAGACTATTCTTTGAATGTTACACAACATAGAATTTTAACGTTTGTAGAGCTTGAGTCTTTAACAATTAAAATTTCAAACTCTCAACAATAGTCATGCACTATCATTGTTTTGACAACTATAAAACAATCATATTCAAGTTTATATCCAATTTCTCACCTCCCACTATTTCTCATGATTTTAATGAGAATTTACTTCATACATTCAAAATTGTATAAACGTGGAGTATACGGGTAGAGGACATTGTGTAGTAGCTTTAAAACATTTCAAGCTTATCTCTTTCATTCTTCACTAAGATGATGTCTTGTTATTAAGTGACTAAAGTCATTTAAACATTTTATTGATTTAGACACTTCATTCTTGGTTTAGTCACTAACATACTTGACATTCTAAAACATCTTTAAGAATGCCCAATCAATTGTTCAAAACTATTAATTGAATCAAGAGTGATCTTGATTTGTTTGTGGTTTAAGTGATAACCTTTACAAGATACATTTTTCTTGTTTCTTATATCACCATAATGTGATCTTCCTTTTCATTAAGAAAGGAATCTCTAGACTTTTGTCAATTCATATAGAACTCATAGGTAGACATTTGGAACCAAATCTATAGATTCATTGTATCCTACTATGTCCAACATATGAGGTCTATCCATAATTGATTAGTCTAAAGTTTTGTTTATCATATTACAATAAGTGATATAAGTCTTGTATCTCAACAAGGATACAACAAGACAATATTCAATTCATAACACTACTTTAAAGGAAATATCATATATATTTAGAAGGCACCCATCACATTACATTGATGTGATGATACAAACATTCAAAAATGTTTTAATACAAAAAGAATTAGCTCTATCTATTTAGAGACTAATTAAATGCCTTCATTTAGGCACTAATAGTGGTCTTACATCAAATGAAGCCACATATTAAGTTCTTTACAAAATAAGAAAGTTTCAAAGACTTTCTTTTAAATGCCTAAATTAAAACTTCCTAAGTAGTAAGCAAAAAACAATGGTGGCCGAACCCTTCTCCACCTTTCCTTGCTTGTTCTTCTTCTACTTGCCTCCTTCACCTATATACAATTATACGAGTGATTAGCACGTTATATCAAAATATAAACATTTAGAAGATCTAACAATTTAGAATTGAAGATATGAACATTAAACCATACCTTTTGGCTTGTTCTTTAGAGTTGCAAGGTAGAACCTGCAATTCCTCCTCCAATGCCCCTCCTTTCCACAGTGGTGGCAAGTCCCCTTGGGCTCCATCGCCTTCTTTTTCTTCACTCCACCTTTCGGTTTAGGAGTGGTAGACTTCTTCTCTTTCCCTTTTCCTTTGCCTTGCGGCTTAGGAGTGGAAGAGGATGGCTTGTTGTAGACTACTGCAGAAGTCCCTACAACGTTCTCTTTCTTCATAGTCTTCTCAGCAGTCACTAACATGTTTAGCAACTCAGAGAGAGTACTATCCATTTTATTCATGTTGTAGTTCATTACGAACTGCGAGAATGAATCAGAAAGAGAAGCCAAAATGAAGTCCTGGGCCAATTCCCCGTCAAGTGGAGTTCCAAGGCTCTCCAATTGTTCTATGAATCCTATCATCTTCAGTACATGTTGATGCACTGGAGCCCCTTTGACCATCTTGGTCTTGACAAGTTCACAGACAGTGCTGAAGCGACGATTGCGCGTCCCTTCACCATATAACTCCGTAAGATGGAGTATGATGGAGGATGCACTGTCCATGCCCTCATGCTGTCTCTGTAGCTCCTCATTCATGGAAGCCAAAAGATAGCACTTGGCTTGCGTGTCGTCCTCAATGTGCTTGTCATACTTAGCACGTTCATCCTCAGAGGCGTCAGGCTCAAGAGGTATGTGAGGTGGGGCCTTGTCTAGGACGTAAACAATCTTCTCCAACGTTAGGAGAATCTTGACATTACGAAACCAGGATGGGAAATTGTGCCCCTCGAGGCAATGTTTGTCGAGTATTTTCGCGAGTGTGCTTCCAACCATATCTATATACATAAACAATAAATAAATTAGTTTGATTGTTGATTAAGTCATACGATTCGGGTCTTTAAACCGAATGACATCACCCACCATTTTTGGCAAATTCCATATCCCCCATGATGGAATCCGGGAGATTTCAAAGAAAGCTCCTAGCGGGTTATGGGAGGCTCATTATTACTATGCGCACCTCACGATGATACGATGTTGGATAGCAAAATAATAATGAGAGGGTACATTTACCCATTCACAACAACGTTTTGTGATTACCCATCAATTTGGCCTCTAGAGAAGAATGCCTCACGATGATACGATGTTGGCATCATTTCTTCTTAGTTAAGTTCATTCCCACCATGCCGGTTTAGATAGGGGTCCAAGTATAACCTCACGATGATACGATGTTGGCTACACTCGTTGCCTATTTTTCACCACATCAAAATGCTTTTTAAATAGACTCCTCCCGACTTATAAGCATGTACTTTGCACTCCCCCATGATAGGGTGAAGGCGGTGCACAAGTCATAAACGATTGGAGGCTACCATGGTGGAAGGCCACGAAGAAGTGTTCAAAAGCACCTCTACGCTTTCAACTTAATATTGCATGTTGGTTGAGGGATTTTAAGGTCTCATCAATTTTATTTATTTAAACATATTCAAATAAATTGTGTCCTATTATAACTATTAGTCCAAAGTTTAATGAAATTAGTGGCATATGTAATCTCCACTATTCGTTTTTACAAAACAAATCAATATCAAAACATTTTTCAAAATATTGGAGATACATATAACTACTAATTGAATTCATTATTGTTTAGTAGCGTATGATACTCCCACTATTTGTTTTGAGAAAAACAAATCAATATCAAAAATGAATTTTTCAAATATTGGAAGTAACTACTACTACTATGATTTTGCAATCCTTTGAATTTGGACTTTATAGTTATCTTAGGCTCTTGGATGACCATGGACTTAAATGGTTATTGCAACAACGAGCCAACATTGTTGAATAAGATCTCGGGGATATTGTGTCAATTTAATTACGTGCTTATCAATCCAATTAAAACATTTTCATTGAGCCATTAGAAATGAAAGACAATCAATCATTGCTAATTGGGGCATTGGACCCATTTAATCTTTTATCTCATGTCAAAACCCTCTTTTAAATATGTCTCCTTACCAATAGTTAAAGAAACTCTAGTCTAGTACTAGAGGGAATCCACTAACTAAAAGAGATTAAGAAGTAATAAGAATTACAAACCGATTTGTACAAATTCCTACAAATTACATATACTAAGAGGGAGAGCTAGATTAATGTCAAACATTATAAGGTCCAATTAAAACAGTAATTAAAACACATTCCCATGGTTCAAACAATTTGAATTTAGCGCCTTATCATATAGCTCAATTATCGTTTTAAGGCTTAAGTCCATAGTCACCCTTTTCTAACTACTTAATCACATTAAATAATCAAATAGGAATGCAACATAAACAATTAGATTTAGTGCATATGGGCATAATTAAATGATGAGTTTAAACTATAAACAAAATTAAAATCAAATATTTTAACTTTTCCAAATAGTAGGGGCCTAAATGCAAATATGCAAAAGTTAGGGGCCAAAGTGTAAATACTCAAAAGTAAAACAACTTTTTATCAAAACCACAAAACCCCCCAAGGAGGGTTTTGTCAAGAGGTGGCCGGCCACATGGTGGGGAGAAGCAAAGTCTCACCCACCATGCTTTAATTCAATGCAAAGACAAGAAAAATTAAATTTTGCTTGTCACTTGGTTTTTCATTTATGAGATTTTGGAAAGTCTTTTGAGGAAAATATCCTAGAGAAGTCTAGGATTAAAATTACTTTAAGGAAGGATTTAGATGATTAGTATATCATCCAAATCCATAAAACAATTTTATAAACTTAAATAAAATCATTTTCACTCAAAACAAAACCATAAACACCAAGAACAAAACCATGAACATAATTTCAAGATTTTCATATTCTTGGTGATTTCTTTTAAAACCAAAAACAAAAGTGACAAGAATACTTCTTTCTAGCACCAAGGAGTGTGTGTGTGGTTCAAAACAAAAAACACAAACACATGCTAAAAAACCCATTCTTGCCGTGGCCTCCCTATACCCAAAACCCCAAATTTTTGTTCTAAACTCTTTCTTCATTCATGCATATAAAACACCTTTTTACATGCATATCTTTCTCAACTTATTGACTAACATTTTTCAACACTTGAAAAACAAAAGATAAACATACTTTAAATGAAGAACATATATTTCAAAACATAAAATTAATACCCATATGCATAAAATCCAAAAGGACACATAATACATAAACCTTTGGCTCTGATACCACTTGAAGGAAATTATGAGTTTCATTAGGGATTTCATGTGACTAGCATGCATATACAAATCATTATATATATACAAAATAGCGGAAGCATGTTAATAATTAAATTTATTACTCTAGTCATTTTAAATCCCCTTCAAGAGCATAGGTTTATGTAAGATGCATCTCAAATTATTTTATTGAAGAACAAAGGTTAGGAGTAGATTTATACCTCTTGATCTACTTGTGAGACCAAGGATGGACCACCTCCAAGATCTTTGCTCCTCAAAGTGCTTGAGCCTTTCCTCCCTCCTTGCTTCTTCCACTTTGTTAGTATGAGTGCTCCAAGGTTCTCTTAGAGTTTTCAAGGAGAAAACCTCTAAAGATCCTCACCCACTAGTGTAGTGAGAAAGGATGAAGGAATGACCTAAGGGGAGATTAAATGTTTAGCTAAAATTTCCCCAAGGTGGCCGGCCCTTGTAGGTGTTCTTAGAGAGATATTTTCTTTTTTCTCTAAATTGTTTTGAACACACAAAAACCCTAGGAGATATTTCTCTATAAAGTTGTATTTATAGGCAAAAGGAAGCAAGTCAACATTTGACTTCTCCCACCTCCTCAAAGTGGCCGGCCTTGGTGTGATATTTTGGGCTTTGGGCTTTTATTATTTTAAGTCATCCAATGCTTAAATAAAAGCCCAATGGGTTTAGGCCCAATAGGCCCAATTAAACCCGAACGTTTCTTTAAGTCCAAAAACGATCTTTTATCGCTTTTATGATTTCTTTAGACTTTCTAAATTAATCGCCACACCCAATTAATCCAATTAATTATTTCCATCATCCATTGATTACTCACTACAAGAGTGTATTGGTGAACAATCTTTTAGGTTCTAATTAGCAAGGCAGTGAGATGATTGGCATCGATCCAATTGAGTTAATCCAATCACTTGTTGAATTAAAACTTGCTTTTAATTCACGTTCTTCTTTGACGATTACATTTAGTCATCTAGAAGAACTCACAAGCCATGAGTGACATCTAAACATATGTCATGGCTACCCAAGCTAATGTAGAAGTTATTCAGAGAACCCATTCAGTTGGAATTACAATGCAATTCGATCCTTCTCCAATACAATACTCTTAATCACATCACTAGGGTATGGATTTAATATGTCAAACCCCTAATGTGATTATACGTTCTTATATGATTCACATGAGTCGTATAGGAACACTTTCCTTAACCACGCTCATTACTTCGGCCGAAGATTTCCGAATCATATCTTAGAGTATCTTCCTCTAACGAGGATTAGAGATCCCTTGTTGACCATTCACATGCCTACATGTTTAGATAGCTTGATCCCAAGAATGCCGTGGACTCTCCAAATGGAATGTCATTTGACATGGTCAAAGATCAAGGACCTAACCATTAGACATCAATGATGTCTCAGGTCAAAGGATTAGTTACATTATTCCAACTATTAGAGTTACTTGCTTGACATGTGAGTAGACCTCCATGCAAGTACTCTCGTTCGATTGTGTTCAGTGAACTCATTCCCTCAATGAGCACCTACATACTTGTCCTAGTGTCTCAACACGAATGGGAAGAGACTTTCCATCCTTCCATTTGAAGGGGACATAGTATGTACTGATCTATGCATTGTCAGTATCCCTCCGACAATCCTATGACCAGGAACCTTTTGGACATGATGGTTATGTGAAGAAGGTCTCTGTAGTCTAACATCATTAGATTACTTCTTCAATCGATCCATTGTCCATGGATTCACTATTTAGGACATATTTCGTTTATTGAGATAGTCCTAGTTAGTATCTTTGCCTTCCGATGTATAAGAGTCATATGTATACATCAATTCAATGTCCTGAAAGGTTTCTTCCAAAGATTGACTTTCAGGGCATATTTCCAACAATATTTAGTGTCTTTTGTTTCCAATCTGTCCAATTTGGTTTGTTTTCATTGTTTTGACTATTCTGGTGTGTTTGAAGTTATTATAGTTTAGCTTTCTGTTTTAAAGTTTTGTTTTGTGTTTTTTGAGTCTTGTTTAATATATTTAAGTCAGTTAGGTCCATTAGCAATCCCTCCTAATCCCCAGTCTAGAACGATACCCTACTTACATCTTTACTACAATTGTCAAAAAGAGGGTTTAATTTGTGTGTTGTTTTACAACACATCATGTCTCGAAGGGCATTTTCGTAAACTCACTCACTAAAATTTTAAAAACCATAATTTTCAGGGACAGGTTGTCACAATATTGGCAGGTTGCCTATATGTCAAATTTTCAATATAAAAGGTTGAATTTTAGCTCAAAAGCATAATATGTTAAATTTTAGTCCAAAAGCTCAAAATCATTTTGGAATTTCCGATTTGTCTCGAAATCCCAAAACTATTTCGAAATTCCAAAAAATTGGGATTTCTGAAAATTTAGTTTGAGATCGGTATTAAAATTAGGATTCCCAAAAAGTTCAATTTGGAGATTAGGACAAGTGTTTTGATTCGGTATCCCATACCGAACCACCCCTAGTCACACACGTAGGCCCAAATCTAATCCTCAATAGAAAATTCAGAAAAAGCAATACAAACACAAAAAGAAAACGAGAGAAGAGACTCAGTGGAGAGAAAACCACCTCTCTTTCTCTCTCTCTCACTTTCCCTCACTTTCAATCTAACCTCCCCACCACTTCAATCCAATACAAAACCAACATATATATACACATATACATACATAAAGCCCACATCATTTTTTCCTCTGTTTTCTGTTGCCGACGCGTTTTAATGGCGGCTTCACTTTCGTATCTATCCAATCTGGCTTCCAAATTTCCAATCCCAATACAGTGTCAGTCCCAGTTCCATACGCAAACACCCATGTTATCTCTGTGCACCTTCGTGTTCCTCGTCACCTTCTCTCTCTTCCTCTTCTCCTTCTCTGTTTTCAAAAAGTTGCAGAAAACAGAGCACAAGCAGCAGACCTACGACGACCTTTTCGAGCTCAAACGTTCATTGTCCCAAACTCTGGGCAAGACCCATCCGGCCCGTGAAAATAACCCGACCCATTTAGACAATCCGCCCCACAAACTCCTCGTGGAGATCCTGCCCTCTGATTCTTCCAAATGGGCGAGCTTGTTCGTGAACAGTGAGGGTGGCGGCCCCGATAACGCCGGGTCGGGTTTGGACGGGGAGAAAGTCGGGTCAGAGGGGCATAAGGGAGCTAAGAAGAAGAAGAGGAGGGCCAAGAAGAAGAAGTCGTCGCATTTGGAAGAGGAAGAAGAAGATGGGAGTGAAGATTTGTGCGGTCAGGGGAATTCGGGTCTGGGTTTGGGCTCTCGGGTGAAGGAGGAATTGGTATGTTTTTACCCGTTTACATCATCGAGTAGTGCTACTCAGAGGAAGATCAAGCAGCAATACGATGAGCTCATGAAGTGCCATGAGTCCGAGAAATTGACACTCGCTCAGGTCAGACTCTTAAATTTTACTCCCAAAAGTTTCATAATTTATTTTTGGAATATATTTTCTTTGAGTTATGGTTTTATTGCTCGTGTAATTTTGTTTGAGATTAGTTGTAATTGTATAGCGATATCTGAAAACATATCTTGCGGGCGCCCTAAAGTGCTCATAGTATCATTATCAATGTACAAACCAAAACTACACATAAGGTTCTTGTTTTGGCAATTCAAATGTAGGAGACGGCTTTTTACTAATAAATCGATATTCAAATTATTCCATTCCGCAAGAGTCCAGTAGTCGAAAGCATCACTTAATTGATTTGTGACTTGTTCTATTGAGAATGCAATACCGGCCTTTGCCTTTAATGGAGTTTAAGATACAATTGAAATTGGTATTTGAGCAACTTGAGTTAAATTCCATTCTTTTCCTTGCAAATTTGCAATGGGGAAATACACAGGATGTGTTTGTGCTGCATTGGTAGGAGTAATTGGATTATCGTGTATATGCTAGACTCAGAAGATTTGGTTACGCCATTGGTGTGCAAGTATAGGGTTAACTTTGTTGGTTAGATGGTTAAGCCAAATGACATGTATGGTATCCCTAGTTGAAAATAAGTGGATTTACAGTAGTTATTTGAAAGTAATGTCGATGGAGTCTTGTGCAGGTGGAGAATGAGGAAAAATGTTGGCATTTTGCTTGATTCCTCCTCCCTCCCACTGCAATTTGGCTTTTGAGATTATCATAGGGTTGCTCTTGGAAACAAGCAACCCCAAGTCTAAGTTTATAAGTAGAATAAGGTTTAGTAGTAACCAAAAAGCACTTAGCTCGGTTTATTTAACTTTGTAAAATCTATGAAACGCCTCATTAGTCATCACACAATAATGAATGATAAATTTTGACTCGATGACTTGATGGAATTTCTTCTGGAGTAAAATGTCTAATTGATATCTCTGCATCGTTGTTCTTTCTGATTATTTCTGCGCTTTTTATTCTTGATTTATTCTTATAGATAAATCAGATAACTTGATTCAAACTGCTCTACACTCTCACACATGAGGAGTGCAGATGGTCATCTAACAGTGTTTATGGAGTGCCAAAATCATCATTCGTCACATTATGTTTATTATTTAGAGTACACAGCATGGGGCATTAGTGTAATTCATTGTTTATTTGTGTCCTTGTCGTGCTATACAAGCAAGATTATGATTTTTTTTCTGCTCATTTTATGCTACAATTTTTTTCAGAAGCCTTGTCGTGATTCTGTATATTCAGAATATGGTAATTTGAGAAAGTGGATAAAGAAACATCGGTAGATACCTTGAACCATATAATAGATATTCCATTCTTGTTCTTCTCATTCCCTCAGGGTTTAGCGTGATTTGCCAAGCATAATCTGTTTATAGTTTAATGATAGGGGGGTAGTTAAATTAATCCTTTTCGTTCTCTTAAATGCAGGTTGGACAGTTTGCTAATTGCTTGGTGGACGCTAGAAATGAGCTACAGCACAAGTATGTTCTCGAATTGTTACCAAGGGACCCCTTTCCCCTGTCGTTTTTAAAGATGAAACACGTGATTATTTTTCGGAGTCTTTTATAGAAAGTTTACTATGCTTGCCCGCCCTTATGTTTGTTCTTTTTGTGACAGAGCTGATGTCATTCAACGTAAATTCACAATAACAAAAGCTCTCTTATTCAAGGCAGACAGATCTTCTTTTGACCGCCTTCATCAACAGGTTGGCTGGTTAAATTTGATAAGAGTTTTGGAATTTGGTAGGTAGAAATGTTACCAAGTACTCGGGTCATCTTTCAAGTGGATTTATTCATTGATGTTACAGATGTGCAAGCTAGAGTTAGAACAGAAGAGACTGGAAGAGGATGCATCTGTCTACAATTGGCTCCAACAACAGCTTAAGCTTTCACCAGCATACAAGAAGGTATATGTATAAAATCCTTATTTCACAGAACGATAAATGATAAGAGGCCTTAGATATACCTATTGAGATGGCCAGTTAAAATAGATGACGCTGGTCTAATTTTCCTCGTTCACCTAAGATCCCTTGAAAGTTGGTTCTAAAGAAGTTTGGCTTCATATATGAGCGAAACTGACCTTGGTCTCCTGAAGACTGTTGTCCTGTTTTTCGTTCTGTAAGTGAAGTGTCTATCTTGCTTGCCCTCATCTCATAAGATAAACTGATAAATAGCTTTTTCGTATGATTACAGATGTTTGAAATTAGTACCCACATCGACTTGAAAACCAAATCCAGAGAACAAATGGAGAGCACAGATGTGGAATTTACTGAAATATCATTTGAAGAGTTACTAGCACAAGAAAAGAAGGATTCATTCTGGTTCGTAACTAATATTTGACCCTCCATTTTTCCCAAATCCATCTTCGTTGGCTTGAATTTTCAATTGCAAAATCACATGCAGGCAGAAAAATAGGAAATCAAGATCTTGCTCTAGCTGATGGCTGTGTCTTACTGTTGATTGTCATCTGTTGTGCTTCAGAAATGCACTGTAACGGCAGCAAGTACCATCAACTACCCTGTGGTTTTTTGGGTTAAGCTGGCCGGATGACGATATGTTGGTATCACGAAGTCGTGGATTTTGACCTAACCCGAATGTTGTATAAGAGGAAGCTCGACCGATTTTACATTTTTAAGCTCCTGGGATTTGCCACAGTTTTGTAAATGGTAAATCAAAATAGAAAGTTTTGGCTGAATTCTTATAAACCAAAGTTCAATACTTCAAGCACAAGCAAATGAAATTGTACGGTTTCTCAGATATGTAGATGTTAGCTTGCTGAGCAAGCAGTTCCACTATTATGTCTGAAAACAATGCACTACAAGACTGGTTGTGATGAAAATATGCTCAGCGTATTGATGTCAATATCTATGTTGGCCTCTGTAATCACAGACGGGAAAGAACGTTTCCCCGTACCCAGCAGGGAGCGGTAGTCGTATATGGACGGGTTAACGCCCTCTCTTTAAGGTTGTAGTACAAATGTTATGGTTTCAACTTTCGCAGATGGAGAGAACTAATGAAACAAGTACAAGAAACAGAATCGTTATAGTAAAAGTGCAGGGCTGATATATATAGAAGCAACAAGCTTAAAACTACAAAGTAGAGTTTCACAACACCGTAAATGAAAAGAACAGGTCAAGCTCTATTCTACAATACACATAATACGAGATTTCGGTGAGATTCGGAAAGTCTCTTATCCTCGTCTTGTGAAAGCCAATGAAAACTTGAACACCATTCTGCTTTCTCATGTAGATCTCATCTTTCTATCTTGCCCTCAACCTCTACATGCATCTTTAGATCAGTCAATCTTCACAGAGGAGTAGATCTTTCGAACGAACCAGAAACAAGCGTAGAAACCAATGGTTCCGGTCAGGACGAAAAAGGCATATGAAACAATTAACATGTACCCAAAGTAAAGGATGCCCGAAACAAACTTTGTAATCTCCAACTTGGTAAAGAAGTAGAAACCAGAGTAGAGGAGAAGGTAAAGAGCAGATGAGCCAGCAGTCAGGTAAGATCTCCACCACCAGTGGTAGTCTTCACTGCATAACTGGAAGTAGCATAACACAATTGTTATCTCCGCACAAGTGATCAGAAGGATAACAAAAACGATGAAAAGGAAGCCGAAGATGTAATAGAACTGGTTCAGCCAAATTGATGTTAAGATAAAGAACAGCTCGATGAAAACCGCTCCAAATGGAAGAATGCCTCCAATAAGGATAGAGAATACTGGTTTCATATACCACGCCTGCTCTGGCACCTGCCGAGGAATTTTGTTGGTCTTTACAGGGTCTTCAACAGGTGGTTTTTTGAACCCCAAATAACTACCCA
The DNA here is from genome assembly GCA_963580275.1 of Crataegus laevigata. NCBI lineage: Eukaryota > Viridiplantae > Streptophyta > Magnoliopsida > Rosales > Rosaceae > Crataegus > Crataegus laevigata. Next base: position 23,927,156 of record OY756945.1, read on the forward strand.
CAAAGACCAAGGGCACTGATATTCCAAACCATAAGCAAACCAAAGCAATCATTGTCCCAAAAGGCACAGCCCCAGAAGACTTCTCCCCCCAAATCAGAGCATTCAGCACAAAGAAGATGGCAAAAAGAATTCCTGGAAACATGAAGGCAGTCTTTAAGGTATTCCCCTTCCACTCTGTACCCTTGAACATTTTGTACAATCGTGCAGAGGAGTAACCAGCAAATAAGCCCATGAAAACCCACAAGAGAACCATGGCAGTCATGAGACCTCCTCGGTTGGAAGGAGACAAGAAACCCAACAATGCAAATATCATGGTTACGAGTGTCATTGCAAAGATCTGAACCCCTGTCCCAACGTAAACACAAAGTAAATTGGAATTGATTGGTGGCCTAAAAACATCTCCATTAACAAGTTTCCATCCAGTTTCTTCTTGAGCCTCATCTTGGCTGCCCAGCTGATTATAGTTGGCAATGTCTCTGTATAGGGTTCTCATCATGATCATAGCCACCATACCAGATAAAAAGAGGACAATCATCAATGAATTTATAATTGAAAACCAGTGGATCTGATCGTCATTCATGAGGAGGTACGTGTCCCAACGAGATGCCCACTTGATCTCACTTTCCTTGGGGGAGGGAGGGGTAAGGCAAAGTTCATAAGTTTGTAGAAATGAAGAAAAGCAAAGTTCATACTTTTGTAGAAACGAAGAAAAGCAAAGTTCATGAGTTTGTAAAAGGAAGAAAGAAAAGTAGCCAAAGGGTTTAAAAATCATGTACCATAAAGGAGACATCATATGTAAACACAACCTCCTTATCTTTGTCAACTTCTTGTGGAACACTGCTTCCCGGTGGTAGATTTTTCGTGTCTTTATTGCATGTTGCCAACTGAGTATTGTTACCATTCCACTCCTTATATTCGTGATTGATACTATTGAAAAGAGGCGTATATGAAAATAAGAGAATCATAATAAAGCTATTCACAATCTTAATGAATAGAAAGTGATCCCTTTCAAGAAATCTTCCTCATACTGAATCTTGTTCGCAAAGCATTATTTTTTGAAGGTCAATTAAAACGAAGAGGTTATATAACTAAGGAATTCACTACTTGGTCAAGAAACCAAGTAGATGCTTTAAATTGGGCATACAGCATGATGAAACACAAAAGTACAATAAGAAATCTTACACCCTTCTTTACTATGCAGCTAATTATAAAGTCAATCTTATAAACATCTACATGGAAAGACCTATATTTTTGCAAGGGAAAGACCCTCCAGGAATCAAGAATAGAATACCACACTTTCTTTCTCTAACTTCAAAATTATAAGTAAATGACCACACAAAATATGTACTCAGCAGAGGTCAACTGGACATGCATCACAAGAGAAATGTATGCAGATTCTTTTCTTTTACTTTCAAGTTTCAACTGCATTACAGTATTTCTATCATCCAAACATACAAGCCTGTGCTTAATCAAGGTCAAGTGGACATACATTAAACGAGAAGTGCAACAAACTGACCAGAAGAGGGAAAAGGAAAAAGATATAGCACCTGTTTGGAGTAACCTCAAATCCAACAATTCGAGCAGAATCAGTCTCAGGATCTTTGTGATACATAACTCGGAAACTCAAGTGGTTGTTAATAAAATATTTCTCCTCTTTATTCTGTATAGCAAATAAAACATATGATAACATAAATGAGTCTTACTTCAACATTAGCAACTAGTTTGTAAGGCATACCCCAGCATAATTTCCTTTGAATCCAACACTGAATCCATGTTCATAAGTTGTTGAGGGACTTCCATCCCGCCTTTGTCTGAGAACAGCGACCGGAAGGTTATCCAAAATCCTGCAGTCCAATTCAGAGGTCACAATCAAACTGTTAAGAAACATAAAATGATCTTTGCCTTCATAATAAGTGAATGTGACCAGGGAGAGAAATTAAGTTAACGTAAATCTAAAGCAGACAAATCATACAGGAATGACACTTAGAAATTCAAAAAAGAGAATACTTGAAATTACAAACTAAAAAAAGAGAGTACAGGGATGACATTTTTTCTTACATTTGTACTCGATACTTATCTTCAATTTTTTCCTTGAAGTTTTTTGCAGATTCAGCGTCAAGGTTTACTCGACAAGCTACTACACAGGACTGCTCCTCCCTCATTTTGAACTGGAAAAGAATTTACAAATAGAGGTTTCAAAAGCAAAGTTAAATAAATGAGATTAATATTGTTAAAAAAACTTCTATACTAATTGAGTCGCCAAAATGAAACTGCTCACCATGTATACAGAATTCTCGATGCGATCACCGCGGAGAACCTCCCCCAGATTTTCTGCACTGTTTACAATCTGTGGGGGAGTACAATATCTTAAGAAGTAAAAGTCATATGGGAGTTGCGTCTTTGTAGATGACAATTTGTTCACTTTGACAGAAAGTTCATCTCCCTGTCAGAAAGAAGACAACCATGGTAAAAACAGTAGTATTCTGTGTAGTAAAATAGCAAACAAGGAAATGGAACATAATAGTGTTCCAAAGTCAAAATTGATTCAACGTGACATTCAGGCTAGAAGCTGTAATCATACTTTTAAATATAAACTTATAGCCAGACACAATATGGCACCCAGAAGAAGGGGGGCGGCTTTAGCTCATGTATATTGGAGAAACAGCCAGGGAACTGTAACATGAGTTCAAATACTATCTATATACATCTAACTTGTTTAGGAAAGAACTTGACCCCAATATTCGCTAACAACTTCGACAGAAAATAATTACAATGAAATGACAAAAATAAAATACAATCAGATCTTCTGAAAGCCAAAAAAATGATTCTAATAATCAGCAACAGATGGATGGTCACACTTCAATGAATATTCTGGCATCATTATTATGATAGACACAACATAAAACTATCGAATTAACAGAAATCCCAACAACATTCACCAATGCATGCCCACAATTTTAGAGACGAGCAGACTATAAAATTTAGCTTGATCATTATATGCATGTGTACAAATCTGGTACACCGATACCTCACTCTCTCCAAGTATACACTTCCACAATCAACAATCCCATTATGTTTGAAAAAAAAATACAACAAATCTTGAACAAATATGAATTCATATTTATATGAGTGCATTAACAAGCTCCTCACTTTGGAAGCGGTGAACGATTTGTTGCTTTTGGATTATCTAAATTTCGTTTGATGGTGATATCATATCATAATTCCAACCATATTTTACACTCAATACCGTAAAAAGTTGACCTCCTAACATTTTTAGGAAAAAAAATGCTGTAATCCTACACCCAAAACGGAATCTTACACTATGTTTGGATGAGGGAAATAAATTTAGAATTTGAATAAAAGTCAGAATTTGTAAATTGACATACACCAATTCCATTGTTTGGATTCATAAACATATGAATTTAGAATTTCCGCGCGGAAAAAAAACTTAGAATTTGAGACCTCCAATTCCCCAAGTTTAAATTCCGTAAATAGGTGTCATTTTCCAATTTCTATAATTGAGAACTTAAAAATAACAAATTTAATATTAAATTCCGTTGTTCTTTTAGGTTAACCAAACAAGAAAATTCACAAATTCTAGAAAATAAAATCCCGTCAATTCAATTTCCGTCATTTTAGAATTTCTTAGTAACCTTAAATTTCTTCGTCCTAACATAGTGTTAGAATCACTTTTCACCAAAAAAAAATATACCAAAGCCGAATTCAATCAAAACTTTAGAAATAAAAGTAACTACTCCACTAAATCACACATAAACCTTAACTCTAAGGCAACTAAAAGTAACGACAAGATTAAACAACTAGCTCAAAAATCCAACCCCAACCCCAAAACCCAGAATACCCATGTCGAAGATCTAATTAAAAGGAAAAACAGATCAAACATAAAAACCCCAGATCCACCACTGGTTCAGTGGAAACGAAGACAAACCCAAAACGATTCAGCCACAATGCAGCGACTAAGGACGAAATAAAAAGCAATTAAAGTGATGAACAATCAAAGGGTCATCGAATTCGAAGAGAAAAAAAATGGAGATTTGAAGAGAGCTTACAATGTGGAAATCGCGAGGAGCGACGCCCGGGAGGTAGAAGCAGTGGGACGAGGAGATGAGGAGGAGCACGGTAAAGATAAGGGTAGTTCTGGTGGTGGTTGTAGTGGCGGAGATCCTCCTGCCCATCTTCTTCTTGTTCTTCTTCTACCTCGATTCGATCGAGAGAGAGAGAGAGGTGTTTACAGAGGTTTTCGCAGGGACAAAAGCGCATAAGCTAACCTCCAGTTCTTCATTGATCAGGTAGAATTGTATTATGGATCCTTCTTTTTATTGTCAGGGTGTGACGTTATTATACGGTTTATATGCCAAATTACTTCTGCCTCCTCATACCAATTTTCGACTGAAAAATTGAATAAATTAAAGGAGGTAAAAAAATTAAAGGGTAAATTAAATAGTGTCTCTCAGGTTTGAGGTCTATTACAAACTCATATAATATCTTTAAAACATTTCATTTTCATACATCACATACTATTTTATTTCAAAATAATACATCCGTTACATTTTTCATCCATTGATCCGTTAAGTGCTGACATAGCTACCACATTTGTGCCACATGGTTACCAAATGTGTGCCATGTAGCAAAAACAAAATTTAAAAATCAGAATCTTCTAAAAAAAATTAAAAAACCCAATCCCACTTCGTCTTCCTCACCCCCTCCTACCCACTGCAATCCAGAAAAACCCACTACAACCTAGAAAAAAAGAAGAAGAAACCCATCTTCATCGCACCCATCCTCCACGTCCTCTTCCGCACCCATCGTCTTCCCTCCTTTACACACCCTACTCCTTAAATCCACACCTATTGGGTGTTCTTTTTTCTCTTTTTCATTTTGTTTCTGGGTTGTAGGTTTGATCGGACCATATTTATATACATTTTTATATCAAATTCACTCGTCTTTTCTTAGTTAGTTCGTTATATTTTGAGCTATTTACGTTATTTTTATGTTTTATAAGAATTTATCAAGTTAAGAAAATAAAAATAGAATAAGTGAAGTGTTAAGTAATTAATTCGTTTAAACTATCTTACTTGTTGATTAGAACTTATTATTTGGAAAATAATATATTTATATATTTAAATATATTTATATATTTATATATTTATATATTTATATATATTTATATACATATTGATTAATTATATGTGTGTGTGTGATAGCTGGCTAGCATAAGGAATTTCGGTGGGGGAAGCTATGATGAAAGCAGCCAATAAAAAAGGGCAGACAGCACGGTGGGAATAAAACAGGAAGTCTCTGAGCATTATTACGGGGAGCTCTCGCTGCCTTGGAGGGACAGAAAATAAAAAGAAATAAAATTAAAAAAAAAAGATAACGAAGGCAGCTTTGATGTGAAGCTGCCATTGGTGAATAAAAGGCAGCGGCAGGGAGCGGTGATAAGGGTCCAAAACAGGGAAGGGGGGACGGAAAATGAGGTCCTCGGGGGAGCCTTGAAATCGGCGGAAGGGGGAGCGCGCGGTTTGGGAAGGCAGACCAGAGCTGCGCAAGCAGCGAGAGACTGGGAGAAAACCGAAGCCACTCTTGGGCAGCTTGAAGAAGAAAGGGCGCAGAAAACTGAAGCCTCGGGGATTAGCAAGTGTAAGCCTCGGGGGAAAAACAAAAACAGAAGCAGAAGCCGCCATGTGTGGCTCGGTGCAGCAAGCACAGTGCACAGATCCTTACATCCCCAATTTGGTTTATCTTTTCCAAACTCAGATTTTAATTTCTATTTTAATTTAAGTTATAAATATGTGTAATTAATTTATTTTGGCTAGAGGTTAATTCGAAACCATGGATATATTTGTAATTTGAATTGATACATTCAGTTGTGATTTCTGAGTTGTGATTTAATTTGCTTAACTGCTTGATTGATAACTTATTTGCGTATGTTAATTAAGGATGCATACTTAATTTACATGCATGAATTTGATGCTAGAATATAAGTGAATTTCACCTAATCGTTATGAACTTATATTCATGAGTAGTGAAGGTTGTTATCTACAATCGCGTTAAGTAAATTCTTGGCAGGAGTATCATGCTTTTCATAGTTATGAATGCCTCGTCAGTACTTATAGTTTTCACAAAGTTTAATGATCTTTGATTGTATCTCTATTGTGCTTTTCACGTAGGGGACTTTTGAGGAATGTTTTAAATTGTTGTATGCTGTTCATCCAATTTAATAACATAAGGAAAACTTGAAGATTAAAAAAGTGCTGTTCACGGTTAATCTGGAGTATTGAAATTTACAATTTATTGAAAGAACAACTGAAGGTCAATTTAGATTGCATACGTGTCTTGTGTGGAGAAAAACCCTCTAGCCAATCCGTCGTCCATCCTTTCACTTTAATTTTATGTTTTTGTCAATTCTGTAATTTATTTAAGTTTAATTTACTTTGTCAAAACTAAACCAATTCCCCCCATTATTAAAATATTATTATTTAGTTAGTTTTTATTATTTTTAATCTTTTAATTTAATTCCCGTCTAATTAATTTCCTAGTTTTTATTTTAATTTGTTTTCATTATTTTGAGTCTTTTGATTTGTTTTAGTTTATTTGTTAGTTTTATTTTGAGTTATTTTAGTTAAGTGTTTTGATTTTAGTTTAGTGTTTTAAACTTTGTTTTTACGTTTTTAAATTATTTTAGAGGTTTTAGCAAGCCCTCCTAATCCTCGGCCTAGAACGATACCCTACTTATACCTATACTACAACTGTCAAAAAGAGGGTTAAATTTGTGCGGTTTAAAATCCCGTCAAATTTTTGGCGCCGTTGCCGGGGATTAGCAAATTTGCTAATCCCTTTATTTTTGTTTGTGTTTATTTTTATATTTGTGTTTATGTTTATATTTGTGTTTGTGTGTTTTACTTTTGATATTTGATTTAGTTTTCTTTATTTGATTTTAGGTACAAATGGAGCGAGACATGACACTTGCATCCATTCAAGCTCAATTGGCGAATCTCACGTCTCAATTGACTCCGAATGCCGAAAGGGCCACAATGCCAAGTGTCCCTACATTTGGTGCATCGTATGGGCAAGGATATCAAAATCATCAATGTCCCCAATTTTCTGCAAATGAAGATGTTTGGGGACATCAAGGATTTCAAGCCAATCAATGTCCACCAAGAGATTGGAGTGATCATTCAAACTCTATGTGGTGGGAAGCTCAACAAGTTCAACATGAGGCATATTGGCAGCCATATGAGGAGTTTTATTCAAAACCTATGGAACCACCACAACCTCATATGCAATATCCTCAATCAAACTCAGGTTCGTCAATAGATTATAATCAAATTCTTAATGAATTAAACTCTTTGGTGCAGGACCAACAAAATCAAGCTAAGGAGACTCACCAAGGAGAATATTGGCAGCCGTATGAGGAATTCTATCAATGGCCATGTGCACCACCACAACCTCCCCCACAACCATTCTAATCAAATTCAAGTATGTCCATGGATAATGATCAAATTTTTCAATTACTAACCTCTTTGGTGCAGGACCAACAAAATCAAGACAAAATAATGGATAACTTGAAGAATCAAATGGGAGAGATGGTGGAATCCATGGCACAGATTCAAGAACAACGTGAACTCTCCAATTCAAACATTGCAAATTCAAGGGGAGAAGTTGAACTTGATGAACCCATCACTTTGGAAAGTGATATGGAGGATGAAGATATCCTAGAACCGGCCAAACATAACCCGAACGTGGATGACTTGCTGTTGCAAGAAGAAGATGAGGAGGACGATTTGGGCAGTTTAGAAGAATTCTTGTCGCAAGCCCCTCAAGTCCTTATGTCATCCAACTCAGATGTGCAAAGTGAAATCCAAATTCTTGGTGTACCAAATCAAGTTCCCGATAGTGTGGAAACATTCAAAGAACCGTGCACACCAAAAAGAGGGATTTCAGAAAAGGAAGTGATCGGAGAATATGTTGAATGCATCAAGGAGGATGTAGTTGAGACAACCAAGGCCCTAGAAGTTGAGACTGAGGACACGGGACAAGCCACAACAATCATAATAAATTTGGCCAAGTTCAAAGTCCCTGAAACGTTCAAAGACGTGATTTTTGTTATTGAGTTTGCGTCGGAGAATGAAAGTAAGCCATCTTCTCCATTTTTAATTTTGTTTTTTACTAACAATCTGATTTTTATGATTCAGGCACCCACTCGTGAATTCAAACCATTGCCGGATCATTTCAAATACCACTGTCCGTTCAAGGATAAAGCCATGCACTTGAATAAAGAAGGGAAGCCTAGGAATCACCCACAATCAGATTTGCATTCCTAAACCCTTCTATTTACTGCTTTCATTTTGTTTGTTTAGTTAGTTATGTTATTTGGTTGATTTTTGTTTAGTTTGTGTTTAAATAAATTAAGGGCAATGTTTATTTTTAGTGCAGATAAACAAAGTCTTTTTGCATTAATTTAAATATTTTGATTTACATATTTTATATTGCTTAAAATAAACTTAAAAAAAAAAAAAAAAAAAAAACAATAATGCGAAAAACTAATAGCAATCATTAGTCATTGGTTAGGTGGCGCCTCAGAGGTCGACGGAGCTCCGGGAAGACGAAGAGCCAGAGTTGGAATCTCCGGAGCCGGAACGCTTGGTGCTACTCCAGAGGACGAAGGCAACATAAACCTCGGGAGTAGCGCCATGAACCTTTCATGATCGCTCTGAATCCGACCGTCCGACTCCTGCAGCTGGTCCAGCTTCCTCTTCATGCTGGTCGAGTAACTAGTTGCAAGCATGTGCAACTCCTTGTTCTCGTGCCTGAGTCCTCTGAATTCTTGCCGAAGACTGGCCACCTCCGCCATCAGTGACTCCACCTGACGAGTTCGGGCAAGCAGGCGCTGGCCCATGTTCGAAACTGAGCCTGCACTCTGGACGCTGAGGGCAAGAGATTCCTGAACGGCCAGCTCGTCCGACCGCCTAGATAGCATCCTATTGTCCCTTGGAGTGAGCAGATTTCTGGCAATCACCGTAGCAGTGATTTCATTCCTCATCATTGTGTCCCCTACTGTAAGAGGACCATTGGGGGGTATGAAGGACGGATTCCAAATGTTGTTCGGAGAAGACGAGTCATCGTCTTCCCCGACATTCAAGTTTAGGCGACGGTCGGAAGGGCAAGACATTTTTAGAGGGGGTTGAGGAAGAAAAGAGTTCGGAAAAATTAAGATTGCTGAAGCAGAAAGAGTAAGATTAAGAAGTGCAGAAGAGAGTGTTTACAGAAGAGAGTGTTTGAGGAAGGGAGTTCAAGTGTGATGTGAAGCAGAATTAGCGCCTCTATAAAAAGAAGCAAATCAAAGAGAGGCGCTCCTCTGAGGTTGAAGACGCGTCCTCACGCAATTCGGAAAAGCTGGATGCTCCTTTCTCAAAAGAGCCGTTTCCGTTCTCAAAAGCTGGGCTTGACTCAGCAATCACGTGGTTCAGTTTTTCCAATTTTGTCGTGACTCATCACGTGCAGCGTGGAACGTTGCGAAAACCACGAGCCGCACCCGGTTTTGAACCCCGGTTTTCAAAGGATCATCATTCCAATTTGTCGTCACTCGTCGCATGCGCAGTCAGCTTCGCGGAAATTACGGAAGCTTTGTCAAAAAGCGCGTAACGGGCACTGTTCATCCATCCACCGGCTGCCGACAAATAGTGAGGGAACAGTTCCGGTTGTGAAGGAAAATTTCTATAAAGTTCAACCTTCGCCTTCCACATCAAAGGCACACCCTCTCTACCTCTAAACCTCTCAACCTCTCTTCATCTCCGATAATGTCTTCCCAAAGAAAGCTTTCGAGTTATTCAGTGTTCTTCATCCCTTGGATCACCCCAGAAAACAAACCTTCCAGAGCAAAAGTATTTCATATTAAAAAGGTTAAAAGCAAAAGTATCTCATATTACGCTTTCTCCTCACTTTCATCTGAAGAACATGGAGAAAGTGAGATCCTGATTGCTTACCTAGTCTTGCTCTCGAGTACTCATCTCAGACCCCTCCCAACCCACTTCAAAAATAAACTTGTGTTGAGGTGCTTCTTCAAAAGCAAAAGTACCTCACAGACGAAGCAGGAGGAGTCTGAGGTGCATCCTGATGAAGGCGGAGGGTGAGATGATCCAAGAGTTCAAGAAGATGCCACACCTGCGTGGAGACCGGACTACTTGAAGCATGTGGAGACAACGTGCTGATTCATCCTCAACTAAGCTGAGGAGCACTTGCAAGAATGAGGCCCATCCTGTTCAAGATGAAAGCTGTGGAAAATCAACAAGGACGACCAATGATCGCCTATTAGTTCTTTTCGTTATCTTTTATTATCATTTTCAATTTTCGTTTACTTTATTTTCTATTTTTTCTTGCGTGCTTAACTGATTTATTTCTTTTCTTTGCAGGAACTTTCGGTTATTTTCTCCCTTGAAGTTGATTACAAAATTTACGCTTGGGGGTCATCGCTTGGTTTTCTACAAATTAGAGAAGTTTTCAGTCCCTTTGCTTTATTTTGTTTCGTATTATTTATTTTATTTTATTTTATTTTTATTTGCATTTTAATGTTTTCTGACATTGGGGACAATGTCTAGTTTAAGTGTGGGGGTATCAAGATAAAAAAATGACCAAATTGAAAATTTTTGTACCTTCGACTTTGAACTGGTTTCATTTGTTTCCGTGTTTTTGCTTTTTGTTTTCTTAATTAGTTTTGTTTTATTTAATTGTTCGAAAAAATTTAAAAATCCAAAAATATTGTTTTGTTTTCCTTATTGTTTTGAATTAGATTTTTATTAGTTTCCCGACCCAATGATATAACTGGATGAAATTTGAACCATGATTATCAAGAACTTAGTTAACATGTGTTATGTGAAATTCCTTATTATCTTGTTAGTATTGTACATGTTTGATCATCTTTGAAAAAACTAAATGCACATAGCCTTGTTGATGTGAAACTAAAGCATGAATTAAAGCTTCATATGTGAATTTAGTGACCATATACATCCTATGTGAGTTTTTGAGCCTATTGAAAGTGTGTGCATTTTTCATACACTCCTATTCTTTCATGTGTGATGAACTTATGTGAGATGCATCTCTAGAACTTGCGTAACGATCTTTTAAAATATTTGTCATTGATTGCATGAACTTGAAAATGATAGAGGCATTAGGTTCACCACCATGGCCCAAATAACCTTATTTCCCAAAGAAAAAAAAATTATCATTAGATTGCCTATTTGAGCCGTATTTGTGAGCCTTTTATTTCTTATCACCAGATATGTCTACCCTTATAACTCAAGCATGTTTCCTTACCCTTTCCAAGCGAGCAATTTGAGATTGTCTTATGAGAAATGTTTGTGAAGTACTTGGAAGGTTTGGCAAAAGAATAAGTGTGGGGGTATTTCATGTTTGTATTTATTATTATTTTTAAAAAAAAAAAAAAAAAAAAAAAAAGAGAATAGAGAAGAAAAAGAAAGAAAAAGAAAGAAAGATCGTTTACGAAGAAAATAAAAAAGTTTCTAAAGTTTCAGTTTAAGGGTGTGATGGGAGGTGTTAGAAGAATCGCTGGGAACCTGAGTTCTTAAAAATCTCAACAAAAGAATTGCTTGCAATATAGCTTGGAACTTTTGTTTTCCTATTCTTTCGTTTCAATAGCCTATCCCTAAGCCTCATTACATCCAATAAAAGTCCTCTTGATTTAAGTTTTGCAATTATGATTGTGGAGAAGTCATTTTTATGCAAGCTTATGGTAGATCTTTCACATTTGTTTCTTTGAGCGAAACACATTAAAACTAAACACATGTGTGATTGAGTGCATATCCCGTGAGAAAGTTGATGGTTTGCATATGATGATTTTAAAAATAAAAACTTGAAATTGCATTAGCATGGCTATCTCACACACTACACTTCAAGGATGATTTAAAGATTACTACTAATTTTTTTAATAAGGAAGATGAGCTTGGATTAGCTTGTTTGGTGCTAGCTATGGTTCTTGCTAATTTATGTTCTCAAATGAAATTCTATGAGGGTCACATAGGGGGAAGCTAATGTTTTTCATGTTATTACTTTTTCTGGTTTTATTTGTTTTGCTCGAGGACTAGCAAAAGCTAAGTGTGGGGGTATTTGATCGGACCATATTTATATACATTTTTATATCAAATTCACTCGTCTTTTCTTAGTTAGTTCGTTATATTTTGAGCTATTTACGTTATTTTTATGTTTTATAAGAATTTATCAAGTTAAGAAAATAAAAATAGAATAAGTGAAGTGTTAAGTAATTAATTCGTTTAAACTATCTTACTTGTTGATTAGAACTTATTATTTGGAAAATAATATATTTATATATTTAAATATATTTATATATTTATATATATTTATATACATATTGATTAATTATATGTGTGTGTGTGATAGCTGGCTAGCATAAGGAATTTCGGTGGGGGAAGCTATGATGAAAGCAGCCAATAAAAAAGGGCAGACAGCACGGTGGGAATAAAACAGGAAGTCTCTGAGCATTATTACGGGGAGCTCTCGCTGCCTTGGAGGGACAGAAAATAAAAAGAAATAAAATTAAAAAAAAAAGATAACGAAGGCAGCTTTGATGTGAAGCTGCCATTGGTGAATAAAAGGCAGCGGCAGGGAGCGGTGATAAGGGTCCAAAACAGGGAAGGGGGGACGGAAAATGAGGTCCTCGGGGGAGCCTTGAAATCGGCGGAAGGGGGAGCGCGCGGTTTGGGAAGGCAGACCAGAGCTGCGCAAGCAGCGAGAGACTGGGAGAAAACCGAAGCCACTCTTGGGCAGCTTGAAGAAGAAAGGGCGCAGAAAACTGAAGCCTCGGGGATTAGCAAGTGTAAGCCTCGGGGGAAAAACAAAAACAGAAGCAGAAGCCGCCATGTGTGGCTCGGTGCAGCAAGCACAGTGCACAGATCCTTACATCCCCAATTTGGTTTATCTTTTCCAAACTCAGATTTTAATTTCTATTTTAATTTAAGTTATAAATATGTGTAATTAATTTATTTTGGCTAGAGGTTAATTCGAAACCATGGATATATTTGTAATTTGAATTGATACATTCAGTTGTGATTTCTGAGTTGTGATTTAATTTGCTTAACTGCTTGATTGATAACTTATTTGCGTATGTTAATTAAGGATGCATACTTAATTTACATGCATGAATTTGATGCTAGAATATAAGTGAATTTCACCTAATCGTTATGAACTTATATTCATGAGTAGTGAAGGTTGTTATCTACAATCGCGTTAAGTAAATTCTTGGCAGGAGTATCATGCTTTTCATAGTTATGAATGCCTCGTCAGTACTTATAGTTTTCACAAAGTTTAATGATCTTTGATTGTATCTCTATTGTGCTTTTCACGTAGGGGACTTTTGAGGAATGTTTTAAATTGTTGTATGCTGTTCATCCAATTTAATAACATAAGGAAAACTTGAAGATTAAAAAAGTGCTGTTCACGGTTAATCTGGAGTATTGAAATTTACAATTTATTGAAAGAACAACTGAAGGTCAATTTAGATTGCATACGTGTCTTGTGTGGAGAAAAACCCTCTAGCCAATCCGTCGTCCATCCTTTCACTTTAATTTTATGTTTTTGTCAATTCTGTAATTTATTTAAGTTTAATTTACTTTGTCAAAACTAAACCAATTCCCCCCATTATTAAAATATTATTATTTAGTTAGTTTTTATTATTTTTAATCTTTTAATTTAATTCCCGTCTAATTAATTTCCTAGTTTTTATTTTAATTTGTTTTCATTATTTTGAGTCTTTTGATTTGTTTTAGTTTATTTGTTAGTTTTATTTTGAGTTATTTTAGTTAAGTGTTTTGATTTTAGTTTAGTGTTTTAAACTTTGTTTTTACGTTTTTAAATTATTTTAGAGGTTTTAGCAAGCCCTCATAATCCCCGGCCTAGAACGATACCCTACTTATACCTATACTACAACTGTCAAAAAGAGGGTTAAATTTGTGCGGTTTAAAATCCCGTCAAGGTTGGGCTCAAGTGGTTGGGGGAAGGGGATCTGAAGAGGAGGATGGGGGTTAGGCCCCAAGGGGGTGGGGGGGGGGGGGATTTAGCTTTTTGTTTTAAAAAAAAAATTATTTTTTTGCCACGTTGCACACATTTGGCAGCCACGTGGCACAAATGTGGCAGCCACGTCAGCACTTAACGGATTAATGATGAAAAATGTAACGAATGTATTATTTTGAAATAAAATAGTACGTGATGTATGAAAATGAAATGTTTTAAAGACGTTGTATGAGTTTGTAATAGACCTTAAACTTGATGGGGTACTATGTAATTTATCCAAAATTAAATGATGTATTAAAAGTAAGTGTGTAAATAGCACTATCTTTTGTCAATTCCACTTTAATATATATATATATATATATATATATATATATATATATATATATATTCTAATTCTACTATAGATTTTTTTTTTGGTTTTATGATGGTTGACTTGAAATAATGAAAAGTTAATGTTGTGAGTTGAAGTTGTAAATACGTCTCTTGTCGTTCTTCTTTTCCTGCGTGATTGTGTCTTTCACCCTTTACAGCGTGCCTTGTGTTTATAGAAGCAAGGATCCTTTCAGGCTTCAGCTTTGGGAATCTCTTGGTTTTTTTTCCTCTCCAAATCATCTTAGTCCTCCTTTATCTTTGACGGGATTTTAAAACCGCACAAATTTAAACCCTCTTTTTGACAGTTGTAGTATAGATGTAAGTAGGGTATCGTTCTAGGCCGGGGATTAGGAGGGATTGCTAATCTACTCTAAATTAATTTAAAAATATTAAACAAGACTCAAGGACACAAAATTAGGCTAAAAACTCTAATAATTCAAAACACACTAAAATGACTCAAAACAAAGAAAACAAATTAAACAAACACTAGGAAATTAAAATGGACGGAAATTGAATTAAAGAATTAAAAATAATAAAAACTAACTAAATAATATAATTTAATAATGGGGGGTTTAGTTTTGAAGAAACGTAAATTAAACTTAAATAAATTATAAAATTGATAAAAACATAAAATAAAAGTGAAAGGATAGGCGACGGATTGGCTAGAGGGTTCTTCTCCACACATGACACAAATGCAACCTAAATTGACCTTCAGTTGTTCTTTCAATAAGTTGTGAATCTCAACACCCCAAATTAATTAGGTACGCTTAAATTAACCTTCAGATTTTCCTTATGTTATTGAATTGGATGAACAACATACAACAATTCAACACATTCTCTAAAAGTCCCCTACGTGAAAAGCACAATAGAGATACGATTAAAGATCATTATGTTCTATGAAAATCATAAGTGTTGACAAGGCATTCGTAACTATGAACAGCATGATACGTTTGCCAGGAATTCACTTAACGCGATTGTGACTAGCAACCTTCACTACTCATGAATATAAGTTCATAACAATTAGGTGAAATTCACTTATATTCTAGCATCAAATTCATGCATGTAAATTAAGTATGCATTCTTAATCAACAAACATAAATAAGTTATTAATCAAGTAGTTAAGCAAATTAAATCACAACTCAGAAATCACAACTGAAGGTATCAATTCAAATTACAAATATATCATGGCTTTAAATTAACCTCTAGCCAAACAATTTATAAATTAAAATAGAAATTAAACATGAGTTTGGAGAGATTAAACCAAAATGGGGTGCGGGGATTCTGTCTGTGCACTGTGCTGCCACGTCAGCTCTCTCCTCCAAGACTTC
This sequence comes from Crataegus laevigata, assembly GCA_963580275.1. Taxonomy (NCBI): domain Eukaryota; kingdom Viridiplantae; phylum Streptophyta; class Magnoliopsida; order Rosales; family Rosaceae; genus Crataegus; species Crataegus laevigata. The sequence continues at coordinate 23,942,917 of OY756945.1, forward strand.
CGTTTTATTTTTTTCCTGTTTATTCCTGATCGGATCATATTTATGTATATTTTTATATCAAATTCACTCGTCTTTTCTTAGTTAGTTCGTTATATTTTGAGCTATTTACGTTATTTTTATGTTTTATAAGTTTTTCAAGAAAAGAAAATAAAAATAAAATAAATGAAGTGTTAAGTAATTAATTCATTTAAACTATCTTGCTTGTTGATTAGAATTTATTATTTGGAAAATAATATATTTATATTTGTATTTAAATATAGTTGTGTGTGTGTGTGATTAATAGTGTGGAAGCCAGCTAGCTTGAGGAGCTTTCGGTGCAGCATTATGGAAAGGGCCATTGGTGGACATCATGATGAGAAATGGGAGCCTTGAGGAGAATAGAAAATCGGTGGGAAGGAAAGAATTCAAAACAGAAAAATAAAATAAGAAAGAAAATGATGATGAATGATGGAGGGCAGTCACGGGAAGGATCCAAGGATGGAGTGGCACCGAGAGGAATCATTTGGATAATAAGAGAATAAGAGGAGAGGGCCAAGTCGGTGGGAGCTTGCGGGTGGAGGGCGTGAAGAAAAACAAAAATAAGCAAAGGACACAGCGCAGCCTAGAAGCTGCCTCTGGCAGCGAGAGAGAAAACGGAAAAAATAAAAAAAAAGGCGCGAGGTTGCTGCCAGTCTGTGCAGCGCAAGCAGCGTAGAGAAGCCAGAAGCAGCGAGAAGGCTACCGAGGCAGTCAGCAGCGCACAGGCGCTGCGCAGGAATCGGGAAGGGGCAGAACAGTTTTTAAAATAATAAAAAAAAGAGTGTGAAGTAAGAGGCAGCGTTGCCTTTTGTTTTGAGGGATGACAGATCCGAGAGCTGCCTTGGGGCAGCTGGCAAGTAGCACAGAGCACGGGGCAACAGAGTGCAGTGGAGAGGCAGAGGCGCAAGCCTGGGAGAAAAATTAGAAACTGCACAGGAAAACAGACAAGCACAGTGGCCAGTCAACGCAGGGATAAGCTGCCATTTGGCAGCTGAGAAACAAAGGCCTCGGGGAGAAGTGAAGGTCATGGTGCAGTACAGGTGCACACAAGCACGGTGCAAGCTCAAGTAGTCAGTGCACAGAAATTCCTACTACTCCTCAATTCGGTTTAATTTCTCCAAACTCATGTTTTATTTCTGTTTTAATTTATAAATAATGTGTAATTAATTAATTTTGGCTAGAGGTTAATTCAAAGCCATGGATATCTTTGTAATTTAAATTGATTACCTTCAGTTGTGATTTCTGAGTTGTGATTTAATTTGCTTAACTGCTTGATTAATAACTTATTTGTGTATGTCGATTAAGAATGCATACTTAATTTACATGCATGAATTTGATGCTAGAATATAAGTGAATTTCACCTAATCGTTATGAACTTATATTCATGAGTAGTGAAGGTTGCTAGTCACAATCGCGTTAAGTAAATTCCTGGCAAACGTATCATGCTGTTCATAGTTACGAATGCCTTGTCAACACTTATGATTTTCATAGAACATAATGATCTTTAATCGTATCTCTATTGTGCTTTTCACGTAGGGAACTTTTGGGGAATAATTTGAGTTGTTGTATGCTGTTCATCCAATTCAATAACATAAGGAAAATCTGAAAGTTAATTTAAGCGTACCTAATTAATTTGGGGTGTTGAGATTCACAACTTATTGAAAGAACAACTGAAGGTCAATTTAGATTGCATATGTGTCATGTGTGGAGAAGAACCCTCTAGCCAATCCGTCGCCCATCCATTCACCTTAATTTTATGTTTTTGTCAATTTTGTAATTTATTTAAGTTTAATTTCAGTTTCGTCAAAACCAAACCCCCCATTATTAAATTATATTATTTAGTTAGTTTTCATTATTTTTAGTCTTTTAATTCTATTTCCGTCCATTTTAATTCCTAGTGTTTAATTTGATTGTTTTCTTTATTTTGAGTCATTTTAGTGTGTTTCGAATTATTAGAGTTTTTAGCCTATTTTTGTGTCCTTGAGTCTTGTTTAATATTTTAAATCAATTTGGAGTAGATTAGCAATCCCTCCTAATCCCCGGCCTAGAACGATACCCTACTTACACCTATACTACAATTGTCAAAAAGAGGGTTAAATTTGACGGGATTTTAAACCGCACAAATTTAACCCTCTTTTTGACAGTTGTAGTATGGATGTAAGTAGGGTATCGTTCTAGGCCGGGGATTAGGAGGGATTGCTAATCACTCTAAAATTAACTTAAAAACGTAAAAACAAAGTTTAAAACACTAAACTAAAATCAAAACACTTAACTAAAATAACTCAAAATAAAACTAACAAATAAACTAAAACAAATCAAAAGACTCAAAACAACTCAAGACTCTAGAAAGTACAAACTAAGCTAAAAACTCGAAACACACTAAAAATGACTCAAAATAATGAAAACAATTTAAAATAGACACTAGAAAATTAATTGGACGGAATTTAAATTAAAAGATTAAAAATAATAAAAACTAACTAAATAATATAATATAATAATGGGGGGGGTTTGGTTTGGATGAAACGTAAATTAAACTTAGCTAAATTATAAAATTGACAAAAACATAAAATAAATGTGAACGGATAGGCGACGGATTGGCTAGAGGGTTTTTCTCCGAAACAAACTCAATGACAAAAACCATATTTTTGGATATTTTCGGGATTTTGAACTTGGCCAGATTGACTATGATGGTTGTGGCCTGTCCCGTGTCATCAAACTCAACTCCCTTGGGCTTGATTATCTCATGCACAGCCTCTTGGATGTTTTCAACGCATTTTCCAGCCACTTCGATGTCTTGAATCTCTTTTCTTGGTGTGCAAGGTTCGGGAACTTGTTTTGGTGCACCAAGAATTGAGATATCACTTTGGACCTCTGGAAGAAATTCCACAACGTCTTTTTCACTCTCTTCAAAATTTGGAATTAAAATTCTGCAAGGAAAAAGAACATTCGGTGGAAAAATATCAGAATGAATTGAACTTGGAACAACCTCACCATAGCTGGACGACATAGGGACTTGAGGGGTTTGAGACAAGAATTCGTCTAAACTGCCCAAGTCGTCCTCCTCATCTTCTGCTTGCAGCGGCGATTCGTCCAAGTTTGGGCTGTGTATGGATGGTTCTGGAACAGCCTCACTCTCCAACTCACCTATTGAAAATTCAAAAGAAGTGGAAATCGATGAAGCCACCACTTTGGAAGGGTTTCGTCAAAACCAAACCCCCCATTATTAAATTATATTATTTAGTTAGTTTTCATTATTTTTAGTCTTTTAATTCTATTTCCGTCCATTTTAATTCCTAGTGTTTAATTTGATTGTTTTCTTTATTTTGAGTCATTTTAGTGTGTTTCGAATTATTAGAGTTTTTAGCCTATTTTTGTGTCCTTGAGTCTTGTTTAATATTTTTAAATCAATTTGGAGTAGATTAGCAATCCCTCCTAATCCCCGGCCTAGAACGATACCCTACTTACACCTATACTACAATTGTCAAAAAGAGGGTTAAATTTGTGCGGTTTTAAAATCCCGTCAAATTTTTGGCGCCGTTGCCGGGGATTAGCAACTTTGCTAATCCTTTATTTTTGTTTGTGTTTATTTTTATATTTGTGTTTTTGTTTGTGTTTTTATTTATATTTGTGTTTGTGTGTTTTACTTTTGGTATTTGATTTATTTTTCTTTCTTTGATTTTAGGTATAATTGGAGTAAGACATGGATTTTGATAGTATTCAAGCTCAATTGGCAAATCTTACTTCTCAATTGTCGCATAATGCCGAACGGACCACAATGCCAAGTGTCCCTACACTTGATGTGCCCTATGGGCAAGGATATCAGACTCATCAGTATCCTCAATTTTCTGCATATGAAGATGATTGGGGATATCAAGGCTATGATCAATCAAGGGGCAATATGTATTCCAACGCTTGCAATTCGGATTGGAGGGATTATTCAAATCAAATGTGGGATGAACCTCAACAAGTTCAACAAAGTGGATATTGGCAGCAAGATGAGGCGTTCTATTCAAGACCTATGCAGCCACCACAACATCCCCCACAACAATTCCAATCGAATCAAAGTATGCCCGTGGATTATAATCAAATTCTTAATGAATTAAATTCTTTGGTGCAGGGGTCACAAATCAAGCTAAGGAGACTCACCAAGGAGAATATTGGCAGCCGTATGATGAGTTCTATACAACACCTTTGCAACCATCACAGCCACCACAACAATTTGCCCAATTCGATTCAGGTACATCTCTGGATAATGATACATTTAATAAGTTACTCACTTCTTTGAATCAGGGAGTGGAAAATCGAATCCAGGAGATGCAAGACCGGACCAACAAGGTGGATGAATTGGAAAGGCAAGTTGGGGAGATTATGGAGATCATGGCACAGATTCAAGATCAAAGTGAATTCTCCAACTCCACCATTGCAAATTCAAAGGCAGAAGTTGAAAATGAAGAAGCCATCACTTTGGAAGGTGATATGGAGGATGAGGCTGTTCTAGAACCATCCAGTCACAGCCCGAACTTGGATGAAGTGCCGCTGCAAGAAGAAGATGAGGAGGACGACTTGGGCAGTTTAGACGAATTCTTGTCTCAAACCCCTCAAGTCCCTATGTCGTCCAACTATGGTGAGGTTGTTCCAAGTTCAATTCATTCTAACATTTTTCCACTAAATGTCTCTTTTCCTTGCAGATTTTTTTTAAATAACGAAGAAAGTGAAATAGACATTGTGGAAGCTCTTCCAGAGGTGCAAAGTGATATCTCGATTTTTGGTGCACCAAAACAAGTTCCCGAACCTTGCACACCAAGAAAAGAGATTCAAGATAGCGAAGTGGCTGGAGAATGCGAAGAACATCAAGAATACATCAAAGAGGCTGTGCAAACAACAAAGGCCCAAGCAATTGAGTTTGATGACACGGGACAGGCCATAACCATCATTGTAAACCTGACCCAGTTCAAAATCCCGGAAATATCCAAAAACGTAGTTTTTGTTATTGAGTTTAAGTCGGAGAAAGATAGTAAGCCATCTTCTCCAATTTTAATTTTTATTTCATTTTATACTAACATGTTTCTAATTTTGATGATTCAGGCATCCACCCTAGAATTCAGACCATTGCCGAATCATTTCAAGTATCACCTCCCATTAAAAGATAAATTTCATGCTTTGGAGCTGAAGGGAGGTTAATGGAAAGAATCGTCCGGCTAAAGACGTTAAATCAAGCGCTTCTTGGGAGGCAACCCAAGCAATCAGATTTGCATTTCTTAACCCTAATCTTTATTGCCTTTATTTGCAATTTTTGTTTTATTTAATTAGTTGTGTTATTTGGTTTAATTTTGTTTAGCTTGTGTTTAAATAAATTAAGGGCATTGTTTATTTTAAGTGCGGGTAAACAAAGTTTTTTTTACATTAATTTACATATTTTACATTACATATTTTAATTTGCTTAAAATAAACCTAAAAAAAAAATATTAATAATAATAATAATAATATTAGTAATATTTATATATATATATATATATATATTTATTTATTTAAATAAACTTTAAAATTTTTTTTTTTTTACAATAATGCGAAAAACTAATAGAAATCATTGGTCATTGATTAGGTGGCGCCCCAGAGGTCGACGGAGCTCCGGGAAGACGAAGAGCCAGAGTTGGAATCTCCGGAGCCGGAACGCTTGGTGCAACTCCCGAGGACGAAGGCAACATAAACCTCGGGAGTAGCGCCATGAACCTTTCATGATCGCTCTGGATTCGACCGTCCGACTCCTGCAGCTGGTCCAGCTTCCTCTTCATGCTGGTCGAGTAACTAGTTGCAAGCATGTGCAACTCCTTGTTCTCGTGCCTGAGTCCTCTGACTTCTTGCCGAAGACTGGCCACCTCCGCCATCAGCGACTCCACCTGACGAGTTCGGGCAAGCAGGCGCTGGCCCATGTTTGAAACTGAACCTGCACTTTGGACGCTGAGGGCTAGAGATTCCTGAACGGCCAGCTCGTCCGACCGCCTAGATAGCATCCTATTGTCCCTTGGAGTGAGCAGATTTCTGGTAATCACCGTAGCGGTGATTTCATTCCTCATCATTGTGTCCCCGACTGTAAGAGGACCATTGGGGGATATGAAGGATGGATTCCAAATGTTGTTCGGAGAAGACGAGTCATCGTCTTCCCCGACATTCAAGTTTAGGCGACGGTCGGAAGGGCAAGACATTTTTAGGGGGTGTTGAGGAAGAAAAGAGTTCGGAAAAATTAAGATTGCTGAAGCGGAACAAGAGATCGAAAAGATTAAAAGTGCAGAAGTGCAGGAAGAGAGCAGAGGGAGTAAGATTATGAGTGAGAAGTATGAGTGCAGAAGTGTTTGAGGAAGGGAGTTCAAGTGTGATGTGAAGCAGAATTAGCGCCTCTATAAAAAGAAGCAAATCAAAAAGAGGAGCCCGCTCCTCAGAGATCAAAGCTGGACGTTCCTTTCTCGAGAGCCGTTTCCTTTCTCAAAAATCGGAATTGCTCAGAATTCACGTGGCATCACGAGGGCTCAGCTTTTCCAGTTTGTCGTGACTCATCACGTGCAGCGTGGAGCGTTGCGAAAACCACGAGCCGCACCCGGTTTTGAACCCCGGTTTTCAAAAGATCATCATTCTAATTTGTCGTCACTCGTCGCCTGCACCGTCAGCCTTGCGGAATTTACGGACGCTTTGTCAGAAAGCGCGTAACGGGCACTGTTCATCCATTCACCGGCTGCCAACAAATAGTGCGGGAATAGTTCCGGTTGAGGAAGAAAATTTTCTATAAGTCTCGACCTTCGCCTTCCACATCAAAGGCACACATTCACACCCTCTCCACCTCTCCACCTCTCAACCTCTCTTCCTCTCTTCATCTCCGATAATGTCTTCCCAAAGAAAGCTTTCGAGTTATTCAGTGTTCTTCATCCCTTGGATCACCCCAGAAAACAAACCTTCTAGAGCAAAAGTATTTCATATCAAAAAGGTTAAAAGCAAAAGTATCTCATATCATGCTTTCTCCTCTCCTTCATCTAAGGAACGTGGAGAAAGTGAGATCCTGATTGCTTACCTAGTCTTGCTCTCGAGTACTCATCTCAGACCCCTCCCAACACACTTCAAAAATAAACCCGTGTTGAGGTACTTCTTCAAAAACAAAAGTACCTCACAGACGAAGCAGGAGGAGTCTGAGGTGCATCCAGATGAAGGCAGAGTCTGAGATGATCCAAGAGTTCAAGAAGATGCCACACCTGCGTGGAGACCGGACTACTTGAAGCATGTGGAGACAACGTGCTGATTCATCCTCAACTAAGCTGAGGAGCACTTGCAAGAAAGAAGGCCCATCTAGTTCAAGAAGAAAGCTGTGGAAAATCAACAAGCGACCAATGACCACCTATTAGTTCTTTTCGTTGTCTTTTATTATCATTTTCAATTTTCGTTTACTTTATTTTCTATATTTTCTTGCGTGCTTAACTGATTTATTTCTTTTCTTTGCAGGAACGTTTGGTTATTTTCTCCCTTGAAGTTGATTGCAAAATTTACACTTGGGGGTCATCGCTTGGTTTTCTGCAAATTAGAGAAGTTTTCAGTCCCCTTGCTTTATTTTGTTTCGTATTATTTATTCATTTTAATTTTATTTGCATTTTATTATTTTTTGACATTGGGGACAATGTCTAGTTTAAGTGTGGGGGTATCGAGAGTATAAAAAATGACCAAATTGAAAATTTTTGTACCTTCGACTTTAAACTGGTTTCATTTGTTTCCATGTTATTGCTTGTTGTTTTCTTAATTAGTTTTGTTTTATTTAATTTTTTCGGAAAATTTTAAAAAAATCCAAAAATATTGTCTTGTTTTCCTTATTATTTTAAATTAGAGTTTTATTAGTTTCCCGACCCAATGATATAACTGGATTAAATTTGAACCATGATTATCAAGAACTTAGTTAACATGTGTTGTGTGAAATTCCTTATTCTCTTGTTAGCATTGTACATGTTTGATCATCTTTGAAAAACCAAATGCACATAGCCGTGTTGATGTGAAACTAAAGCATGACTTAAAGCTTCATATGTGAATTTAGTGACCGTATACATCCTATGTGAGTTTTTGAGCCTATTGAAAGTGTGTGCATTTTTCATACACTCCTATTCTTTCATGTGTGATGAACTTATGTGAGATGCATCTCTAGAACTTGCATAACGATCTTTCGAGATGTTTGTCATTGATTGCATGAACTTGAAAATGATAGAGGCATTAGGTTTACCACCATGGCCTGAATAAGCATGTTTTCCCAAAGAAAAATGATATCACTAGATTGCCAATTTGAGCCGTATATGTTGAGCCTTTTATTTCTTATCACCAGATATGTCTATCCTTACACCTCAAACATGTTTCCTTACCCTTTCCAAGCGAGCAATTTGAGACTGTCTTATGAGAAATGTTTGTGAAGTACTTGGAAGGTGTTTGGCAAAAGAATAAGTGTGGGGGTATTTCATGGTATTTATTTAAAAAAAAAAGAGAAAAGAGAAGAAAAGAAAAAGAAAAGAAAGATTGTATTCAAAGAAAATAAAATAAAAAAGTTTAAAGTTTCAATTTGAGGGTGTGATGGGAGGTGTTAGAAGAATCGTTGGAGAACTTGAGTTCTTATAAATCTCAACTAAAAGAATTGCTTGCAATATAGCTCGGAACTTGTGCTTTCCTATTCTTTCATTTCAATAACCCGCTCCCTCAGCCCCGTTACGTCCAATAAAAGTCCTCTTGATTTAAGTTTTGCAATTATGGTTGTGGAGAAGTGATTTTTATGCAAGCTTATGGTAGAACTTTCACATTTGTTTCTTTGAGCGAAACACATTAAAACTAAACACATGTGTGATTGAGTGCATATCCCGTGAGAAAGTTGCTGGTTTGCATATGATGATTTTAAAAATAAAAACTTGAAATTGCATTAGCATGGCTATCTCACACACTACACTTCAAGGATGATTTAAAGATTACTGCTAATATTTGAATATGGAAGATGTGCTTGAATTAGTTTGTTTGGTGCTAGCTATGGTTCTTGATGATTTGCATTCTCGAATGAAATTCTATGAGGGTCACATAGGGGGAAGTTAATGTTTTTCATGTTATTACTTTTTCTATTTTCTTTGTTTTGCTCGAGGACTATCAAAAGCTAAGTGTGGGGGTATTTGATCGGATCATATTTATGTATATTTTTATATCAAATTCACTCGTCTTTTCTTAGTTAGTTCGTTATATTTTGAGCTATTTACGTTATTTTTATGTTTTATAAGTTTTTCAAGAAAAGAAAATAAAAATAAAATAAATGAAGTGTTAAGTAATTAATTCATTTAAACTATCTTGCTTGTTGATTAGAATTTATTATTTGGAAAATAATATATTTATATTTGTATTTAAATATAGTTGTGTGTGTGTGATTAATAGTGTGGAAGCCAGCTAGCTTGAGGAGCTTTCGGTGCAGCATTATGGAAAGGGCCATTGGTGGACATCATGATGAGAAATGGGAGCCTTGAGGAGAATAGAAAATCGGTGGGAAGGAAAGAATTCAAAACAGAAAAATAAAATAAGAAAGAAAATGATGATGAATGATGGAGGGCTGTCACGGGAAGGATCCAAGGATGGAGTGGCACCGAGAGGAATCATTTGGATAATAAGAGAATAAGAGGAGAGGGCCAAGTCGGTGGGAGCTTGCGGGTGGAGGGCGTGAAGAAAAACAAAAATAAGCAAAGGACGCAGCGCAGCCTAGAAGCTGCCTCTGGCAGCGAAAGAGAAAACGGAAAAAATAAAAAAAAGGCGCGAGGTTGCTGCCAGTCTGTGCAGCGCAAGCAGCGTAGAGAAGCCAGAAGCAGCGAGAAGGCTACCGAGGCAGTCAGCAGCGCACAGGCGCTGCGCAGGAACCGGGAAGGGGCATAACAGTTTTTAAAATAATAAAAAAAAGAGTGTGAAGTAAGAGGCAGCGTTGCCTTTTGTTTTGAGGGAGGACAGATCTCCACCGAGGCAGCGTTGCCTTGGATGCCTTCTATTTAATTACCTCTTCAGCTCTCCACCGAGGCACTCTTGAGAGCCACACCCATCTAATTGTTTTCTGCCTCCCCTTTATTCCCTTGCGGTGGACTCCTCCCCATGTGTCTTCATCATTTTTTCCTGCTTTTGACCACATGTGCATGTTTTGCTGTTTTCCACCGTTTCCTATTAATCATTCACACACAACAAATTATATTTAAATATATAAATATATATACATTATTTTCCAAATGATAAGTATAATTCAACAGACAAGATAGTTTAGATGAATTAATTACTTAACACTTCACTTATTCTATTTTTATTTTCTTAGCTTGATAAATTCTATAAAACACAAAATCAACGTAAATAGCTCAAAAATAACGAACTAACTAAGAAAAGACGAGTGAATTTGATATAAAAATATATATATATAAGATCCGATCAATCTTTCCATAGATGCAGTTACAGGTTTTCCTTTTGGTATAATGCTGTAGAGGTTAGGAGCCCTGTGAAGCTAATAGAGCACACTGCTCAATGTTTATCTTTTCTTGGACTAAGTTCCACAACACTTTTCTTAGACCATATCCCATAGCACGACTCTATCTTTGGTAACATCATCCTTGCTTTCTCTCCTCTTTTTCCTGTGTGAGCTTGGAAAGGAAAGATTCATTTCTGAACAATAAAAGGGGTGCGCGACTCTATGATGTGATAGAAACTAACACACAAACTAAACCCTTTAATGCAATTGTAGTATGAGCAAATAAGGATCATTCTATTTGGGGGATTAGAAAGGATGCTAATCAACACAAATTTGACTTAAAAACCTAAAAACCAACTAACTCTAAAAAAATGAAGAGGGGTTTTTTTGGACGAATTTAAGAAACTAAAGTAAATTGCATCAAACAAAGTAAATTGTGAATGAAAATTGGGTGAAAGGTTAGCTAGAGGATTCTTCTCCACACATGAACCTTATGCATACAAATCGATTTTTAGTTACTATTCCTATAAACCATGAACAACAATGCCCCAAATTAATTGTGAATAGCACTAATTAACTCTCAGATTTTCCTAATTTCATTGCATTGGACTCAGCGACGCAATCAAATTATTCTTATCAAGTTCCCTATATGAACAACATGATAGAAATACATATCAAAGATCACTAAGTTCTATGAAAATCATAAGCATTGACAAGGCATTTGTAACTATGAAAAACATGATACTCTTACCAGGAATTTACTTAATGCAATCATGACTAGTGACTTCTACTACTTGTAAATATAAGTTCATAACGATTAGGTGAAATTCCCTTATATTCTAGCAACAAATCCCTGCATACAAACTAAGCATCCATCCTTAATAAACATACAAAAATAAGTTTTCTATAAAATAGGTAAGTAAATCGCATTCATGTTTTACGAAAACAATAACTGGATGTAATCAATTCATATAAAACATATGTCCATGGCTTCGAATTCATCTCTAGCTAAAAAAAAACATGCGGCTCAAACTTTGGATGAAAACATATGGCATAAGCTATTTTTCTCCAATTGCAGGTTGCAGCATCAATGTATTTCCCCTTTGAATGCTCCTAAAACCTACAGCACAACCCCCCCTCTGAATTTCGCTAGAATTATGTTTATATAGGATAAGGCACGCTGAAACCAATAGGGAGAAGGATTAGGTTGTTTGGATTGGTTTAAGACTCCTAAATTCAGATGAGAAGGATTTAGAATGTGATAAGGAATCCCTTTGCAACTGGAAATAGGATGAGAAAATGTTGGATAAGGTAAGATAAGATAAGGTAAGACTGGATAAGATAAGATAAGTTTGGATAATGTTGGATCTTTCCTTGTCTTCCAAGCTTCCAAATTTGATTCCTCCAAATCTTGGCACATGTTTAGCACATGTTAAACACCTTTTAAACTTCAAAAACATCCAGCCCAATTGTTCTCCACACATGTTATCCAATCAAAGTCCAAAACTGCTCGAAATTGCTCATTTTGGTCATTTATTGTCATCTTCACCAATTGAACCTACAATAATGCGAAAATAAACTAAATCACTATAATAAATGGAAATTAACTAATTAAATGCAAAGAAATAAGATACCAAAGTCGCATAAATATGCTCCTATCACTCTAGATAAACATGTGATTTGGTTAGCTCATCTTTAGGTTTTTGTTGTTTCCTAAGTATCCTAGTTGGTTTGCAAGGGAAAGGGAAAGGGTAAGGATAAACCTATTCTCTCTCAAGGCTTCCAACGTGAAGCCAAAATCATGGGCTTGCACTTCTGGTACTCCCATTCAGCCCAACAGTCTTCCACAATTCTAATTCCACATAGGCCCAGTGTGAAGGATTATTTTTTAGAATACATGTTCATTTAAGCAACATCATTAGCATGCAATTAACAAATTAAAGGCAGAATCATGCTTGCATGTACTTAAAAACAAAACATTACCCATGAATGTTCAAAGCCTAGTAGTTTGGTGAACCAATACACAACTCAAAACAAAGTGAGTTGAAATTATACCTTTGTAGATTCCTCTTTGCATAAGCAAAGGCTAATCACCCAAAGAGAGGGCCTTCATTCCTTGCATATTAAATCTATGGATTTGGATGGAAGAATAGGTTCTCTAAGTTCCCAAAATTGAGAACCTCTAAGTTTCTACACCAAGGTTAGATTTAAGAAGAAATGAGTGACCTTGGAGGAGTAGGATTGCTAGATAATCCCTCCAAGGGGGCCGGCCATTTCTAGAGAGAAAGGAGTTTGTGTTTTCTCCAATTTCCCCAAAAGAAAGCCCTTTATGAATTTTGGCTATAAAGTCATATTTATACCTTAATTCATTTGAGTGGCAAACTTGTAAATAAGTCCAAGTTCACTACCCTCACTAAATGGCCGGCCTTAGGGTGTTTGTTGGGCTATTTGGGCCTTTGTAAATCATTATTCATTAAGTTGTCATACAACTTAAGTTAACGGACTTGACGTTCGAAGCCCATTGGGCCTTAAGGTCCAAAACTATCCCGAGGTCTTTAACGAACTTATTCGTTTGATTAATTAACATATTAATTAATCCTTGCCATAAATAATTAAACCATTTAATTATTCTTACTCATCTCCGTTGAATCTTCAATCTTTACCTTACACGGTGTACGATCCATTAGGTTCCTTTTAGCGAGGCAGTGGGCGATTAAAACTCTTTTCAATCGATTGTGAATTTGAAACTTACTTTCAATTCTCCCTTTAGTGATTACACACGTTCAGGGCTTCCACAAACCATGAGTGACACCTAGCAGCATATCATGGTTACCCAAGCTAATTAGAAGAGGTGGAGAACCTATTCAGTTTAGGATTACAAATGCAATACGGTCCTTTTCTAATACAATACTCTTGACCACATTGTTTGGTTTGATAGTTTATTCATGTCTACTATCCAATGTGAATCTCGTGCTTATATGATTCCCTTGAATGTGATTTGGAGCACATTCCTAAATCTCATTCATACTCTGATCAAAGATTTTAATCATATCATAGAGTATTCTCCCTCAAACGGTTTGAAGGTTAGAGATCCCTTGTTGCGCATTCACTTTCCTCCATGGCCAAGTGGCTTAACCCCGACGATGCCGTGGACACCCTGATAGAGTGACATTTGACATAATCAAAGATCAAGGACCTAACCACAAGACAGCTGTGATGCCTCAAGTTAAAGGACTACTTTGCATTATCCCAACCATGAGTTTTCATGTGACATGAGTATGAGAACTCCTCGTTGATCGTGTTCAGTGAACTCATTCTCTATTGAGCATCTACATGCTTGTCTTGGTGTCACTCACACCAATGACTCGAGACTAGTCACTCTCCCTGAGAGAAGACATAGCACATACTGATCTTAACGGACTGCCAATGCCCAATTGGCAATCCTATGATCAAGAACGTTTAGGATGTGTCTACGAAAGAATGGTCTCATGAATCTAACTTCTTTAGATCGCATTCTCCCAATCACATATTCCTTGGACTTATTGTTCAAGCATATAACATTTATATGAGACGGCTTAAAACAATAATCTTTGCCCTTCTATTAAACTATTTAGTTTAACATGTGAAATGTCCGTAAAGTATCATCATATGATTGGTTTTAGGGCACATTTCCAACACAGTGAACTTCCATAACCATCCACACCACGAACCACTTAAGAAGCCCCATCAAGTGGCTTGGGCTCAGTTTAGCATGGTGTGACTCATATCATAATATTAAGTATTAATATTATAATACGGCTTGACATGATAAATATGCATTATTTGCATGAGCTTGGAATCCAATACACTACTATTTTATTGGCGCGACATGATCGTAAATTTGCACACTCTTCGTTTCGTACTTCATGCATGAATTTAAGTTTGGTTTGTGACGCTTCCACAATGATTGGGCCTTGAGACATGATCCCACTGAATTTTTCCTACTTGACTAGGTTTCAATGAAGAACCTATCCTTGGCTGGTCATACCCTTGTGTGCATTCTATTTGAGTCATGAAGACGTTTAGTTTTGACTTAATGCATTTCACACTTTTCTCCTTAGACTATGAGTTTTTATCCCACTATGAGTTTTACCATAGTGAGGTTTTGTGAGTTTTACTACCTATGCATCCGTTTATTGTTGACACTCGCATTTATTCATTGTACATTTCTAAATTTCATCAACTGCTTCTACATTTGCTTGATGATCTGATGTGGCATTCACTTTCGTATTTACACACTCAATGGAGAGTGTTGTGAATATACTTATATGATATGATTGTGTTAATATGTAGTTGATTCGATATAGAATCCTATGAAATCTAGGAAATCTTTCATTCTACAAGTTATACTACTTGGATAACAAGTTTTTCTCTCCCTATTACTTACCATAGAAAGCACAAGCGTACCTTTACCTAGTATAATGACGGGATTTTAAACCGCACAAATTTAACCCTCTTTTTGACAGATGTAGTATAGATGTAAGTAGGGTATCGTTCTAGGCCGGGGATTAGGAGGGATTGCTAATCTACTCTAAATTAATTTAAAAATATTAAACAAGACTCAAAAACACAAAACTAGGCTAAAAACTCGAAACACACTTAAAATGACTCAAAACAAAGAAAACAAATTAAATAAACACTAGAAACTAAAATGGACGGAAATCGAATTAAAAGATTAAAAATAATAAAAACTAACTAAATAATATAATTTAATAATGGGGGGGTTTGGTTTGGACGAAACGTAAATTAAACTTAAATAAATTATTGAATTGACAAAAACATAAAATAAAAGTGAACAGATGGGCGACGGACTGGCTAGAGGGTTTTTCTCCACACATGACACAAATGCAATCTAAATTGACCTTCAGTTGTTCTTTCAATAAATTGTAAATTTCAGTACTCCAGATTAACCGTGAACAGCACTTTTTTAATCTTCAAGTTTTCCTTAAGTTATTGAATTGGATGAACAGCATACGACAATTCAACACATTCTCTAAAAGTCCCCTACGTGAAAAGCACAATAGAGATACAATCAAAGATCATTAAACTTTGTGAAAACTATAAGTACTGACGAGACATTCGTAACTATGAAAAGCATGATACTCTTGCCAAGAATTTACTTAACGCGATTGTGGATAACAACCTTCACTACTCATGAATATAAGTTCATAACGATTAGGTGAAATTCACTTATATTCTAGCATCAAATTCATGCATGTAAATTAAGTATGCATCCTTAATTAACATACGCAAATAAGTTATCAATAAAGCAGTTAAGCAAATTAAATCACAACTCAGAAATCACAACTGAAGTTACCAATTCAAATTACAAATATAATCATGGCTTTGAATTATCCTCTAGCCAACACAAATTAATTATACATTATTCATAAATTAAAAACAGAAATTAAACTAATTGAAGTTGGAGAGATTAAACCGAAACGGGAAGTTGCAAAAGTTTGTGCACTGTGCAATTCTGTGCACCTCACAGATTGGTACGCTGCCTTCGGCTAGTCTCCACCTGGCGCATCAAGCTTCTTGCACGCTGCCCTCACAAAACCCAAGCAGCCTCGCTTTTGTTTCTTTTGAATTTTTCCAAAGCTGCCTAATGGCAGCTCCCTTATTTCTGACCTCCAATTCCGTGTAGCTGCCAAGGCAGCTGCCTTCCGTGCACTGGTATTCTGATTGGTGACTCCTGCTGCCTGCACTCCCGAGGCTTCCCTCGGTGCTCTCTTTTTCTTCTCCTTTGGCAGCAAAGCTGCCCTTTATTATTTTTTTATTTTCTTCTTCACAGCTGCCCCAGGCAGCTTATCATTTCCTGAATGCCGAGCTCTGCCTGCACCCAATTGGCTGCCTTCAAATGGCAGCCCGTCTTTCTTTTATGCTTCTGGCCTCCTCTGTTTCTCGCTGTCCAGCTGGCTTAGTAGCTCCCGTGTTGCGAGCTGACTGGCGCTGCACGCCAGCCTTCTGGTTTCCACGTCGCAACTCGTCGCAAGCAAGGCAGTCCCGAGGCCTGGCCTTTCTGACTTAGTTCTCAGCCTTTGCCTGATTGTGCTGCCAAATTGGCAGCCTTCAGTTTTTGTTTTCTATCACGCCCCGAGGCTGCGCCTCCTATGTTTTTCCTCCTGTTTTCCTCGCTGCCCTTGGCAGCTCCTGTGATGGTCCTCCCTTGGATTCTTCCCGTAAGCACACCAGAGGCCACGTTGAACCCCACTGTCCTCTGAATAGTAATATAAAATTAATTGATCATTAAGCTAATTGTAATAATTAAGAAAATGAAAGGGGCCAGTCACGCTCCACTCATTTCACTTGATGCTCCGTGTCAAACTTCCCTTTCTTCTCTTAAATTTTTCTGCTCCTTTTTCTTTTGCTTTGGCCAGCTGCCCCAGCAGCTTAATTATGCTTATCTTGGATAATTGAAGCATCCAACATATTTGATCCGTGACAAAAGGGAGGGAGCTCCCACTTCTTTATATAATTGCTGCCCACCTCCCCCACATGGTGCATCTATTTAATTTTTTTCTTGCTCCTCCAATTATTCTTTCCACCGAATTAAGGCAGCCCATTTTCTTTAGCTTTTCACACAACACAAACCAAACCAATTTCAATCACTCAAACCAAATCGAAAACATAAAAAAAAGAAAATAAGTGAGTAAGGTAGTTTTGACGAATTTGACACTTAAAATCTCACTTATTCTATTTTTATTTACTTAACTTGATAAATTCTATAAAACACAAAAACAAAGTAAATAGCTCAAAATATAACGAACTAACTAAGAAAAGACGAGTGAATTTGATGTAAAAATATATATAAATATGATCCGATCAAATACCCCCACACTTAGCTTTTGCTAGTCCTCGAGCAAAACAAAGAAAACAGAATAAGCAATAACATGAAAAACATTAGCTTCCCCCTATTTGACCCTCATAGAATTTCATTCGAGAACACAGATCATCAAGAACCATAGCTAGCACCAAACAAACTAATCCAAGTTCATTTTCCTTATTCAAATATTAGCAGTAATCTTTAAATCATCATTGAAGTGTAGTGTGTGAGATAGCCATACTAATGCAATTTCAAGTTTTTATTTTAAAAATCATCATATGCAAACCAGCAACCTTCTCACGGGAATGCACTCAATCACAAATGTGTTTAGTTTTAATGTGTTTCGCTCAAAGAAACAAATGTGAAAGATCTACCATAAGCTTGCATAAAAATCACTTCTCCACAATCATAATTGCAAAACTTAAATCAAGAGGACTTTTATTGGATGTAATGAGGCTTAGGGATAGGGCTATTGAAACGAAAGAAAAGGAAAACACAAGTTCCAAGCTACATTGCAAGCAATTTTTTTTTTAATTGAGATTTATAAGAACTCAAGTTCTCCAACGATTCTTCTAACACATCCCATCACACCCTTAAACTGAAACTTTAGAAACTTTTTTTTTATTTTATTTTCTTCGAATACAACCTTTCTTTTTCTTTTTCTTTTCTTCTATTCTCTTTTTTTTTTTTTTTTTATAAATAAATACAAACATGAAATACCCCCACACTTATTCTTTTGCCAAACCTTCCAAGTACTTCACAAACATTTCTCATAAGACATTCTCAAATTGCTTGCTTGGAAAGGGTAAGGAAACATGTTTGAGGTATAAGGGTAGACATATCTGGTGATAAGAAATAAACGGCTCAACAAAACGGCTCAAATTGGCAATCTAATGATATCAATTTTTTTCTTTGGGAAATAAGGTTATTTGGGCCATGGTGGTGAACCTAATGCCTCTATCATTTTCAAATTCATGCAATCAATGACAAATATTTCAAAAGATCGTTACGCAAGTTCTAGAGATGCATCTCACATAAGTTCATCACACATGAAAGAATAGGAGTGTATGAAAAATGCACACACTTTCAATAGGCTCAAAAACTCACATGGGATGTATATGGTCACTAAATTCACATATGAAGCTTTAATTCATGCTTTAGTTTCACATCAACAAGGCTATGTGCATTTGGTTTTTCAAAGATGATCAAACATGTACAGTACTAACAAGAGAATAAGGAATTTCATAAAACACATGTTAACTAAGTTCTTGATAATCATGGTTCAAATTTCATCCAGTTATATCATTGGGTCGGGAAACTAATAAAAATCTAATTTAAAACCATAAGGAAAACAAGACAATATTTTTGGATTTTTTTTAAATTTTTCGAGAAAAATTAAATAAAACACAAAACTCCGAAAAAAAATTAAGTAAAACACAAAGTTAATTAAGAAAACAAAAAGCAATAACATGGAAACAAATGAAACCAGTTCAAAGTCGAAGGTACAAAAATTTTCAATTTGGTCAATTTTTTATACTTGATACCCCCACACTTAAACTAGACATTGTCCCCAATGTCATAAAACAAAAATAAGCAAATAAAAATAAAATGAATAAATAATACGAAACAAAATAAAGAAAAGGGACTGAAAACTTCTCTAATTTGCAGAAAACCAAGCGATGACCCCCAAGCGTAAATTTTGCAATCAACTTCAAAGGAGAAAATAACCAAACGTTCCTGCAAAGAAAAGAAATAAATCAGTTAAGCACGCAAGAAAATATAGAAAATTCAAACGAAAAATTGTAAATGAAAATAAAAGATAATGAAAAGGACTAATAGGCGATCATTGGACATGACTGTTGATTTTCCACAGCTTTCATCTTGAACTGGATGGGCCTTCTTCTTGCAAGTGCTCCTCAGCTTAGTTGAGGATGAGTCAGCACGTTGTCTCCACATGCTTCAAGTAGTCCGGTCTCCACGCAGGTGTGGCATCTTCTTGAACTCTTGGATCATCTCAGACTCTACCTTCATCTGGATGCACCTCAGACTCCTCCTGCTTCGTCTGTGAGGTACTTTTGTTTTTGAAGAAGTACCTCAACACAGGTTTATTTTTGAAGTGTGTTGGGAGGGGTCTGAGATGAGTACTCGAGAGCAAGACTAGGTAAGCAATCAGGATCTCACTTTCTCCACGTTCCTCAGATGAAGGAGAGGAGAAAGCATAATATGAGATACTTTTGCTTTTAACCTTTTTAATATGAAATACTTTTGCTCTGGAAGGTTTGTTTTCTGGGGTGATCCAAGGGATGAAGAACACTGAATAACTCGAAAGCTTTCTTTGGGAAGACATTATCGGAGATGAAGAGAGGTTGAGAGGTTGTGAGGTGAGAGGGTGTGAAGGTGTGCCTTTGATGTGGAAGCAAATGTCGAAACTTATAGAAATTTTTCTTCCTCAACCGGAACTATTCTTGCACTATTTGTCGGCAGCCGGTGATGGATGAACAGTGCCCGTTACGCGCTTTCTGACAAAGCGTCCGTAATTTCCGCGAGGCTGACGATGCAAAGACGAGTGACGACAAAACCGGAATGATGATCTTTTGAAAACCGGGGTTCAAAACCGGGTGCGGCTCATGGTTTTCGCAACGCTCGACACGTCCGGCCAAATCGACCGCCTCGTGATTCCTGACTGCTCCTGCTTTTGAGAAAGGCGCCCGACTTTTTCGATTTGCGCGAGGACGCGTCTTCAATCTTCGAGCGAACGCGTCATCGACCTCTGAAGAACGCCTCTCAATTTCTTCTTCTTATAGGGGCACGAAATTTGTTTCACGACACACTGAATTGCCATAAACACTCTCTCCTCTTGTAAACACTTCCCTCTTGTAAACACTTCTGCAACTTACTCCTTTCTTGCACTCTTCCTGCACTCTTAAACTTTCCGAACTCTTTTCTTCCTCAACCTCCTCTAAAAATGTCTTGCCCTTCCGACCGTCGCCTAAACTTGAATGTCGGGGAAGACGATGACTCGTCTTCTCCGAACAACATTTGGAATCCGTCCTTCATATCCCCCAATGGTCCTCTTACAGTCGGGGACACAATGATGAGAAACGATATAACCGCAACGGTGGTTGCAAGAAACCTTCTTACTCCCAGAGACACTAGGTTGCTGTCTATGCGGTCAGACGAGCTGGCTGTTCAGGACTCACTGGCTCTCAGTGTCCAGTGTGCAGGCTCAGTTTCAAACATGGGTCAGCGCCTGCTTGCAAGATCTCGTCAGGTGGAGTCGCTAATGGCGGAGGTGGTCAGTCTTCGGCAAGAAGTCAGAGGACTCAGGCACGAGAACAAGGAGTTGCACATGCTCGCAACTAGCTACTCGACCAGCATGAAGAGGAAGCTGGACCAGCTGCAAGAGTCGGACGGTCGGATTCAGAGCGATCATGAGCGGTTCATGGCGCTACTCCCGCGGTTTATGTTGCCTTCGTCCTCTGGAGCAGCACCAAGTGTTCCGGCTCCGGAGATTCCAACTCTGGCTCTTCGTCTTCCCGGAGCTCCGTCAACCTCTGAGGCGCCACCTAACCAAAACCAATGATTGCTATTAGTTTTTCGTATTATTGTAATTTTTTTTTAAGCTTTTAATGTTTATTTAACTATATATATATATATATATGTTACTAATATTATTATTATTATTATTAAATTTTTTTTTTTTTCAGGTTTATTTTAAGCAAAATAAAATATGTAGAGTAAAATAAGTAAATTAATGTAAAAAGACTTTGTTTATCCGCACTAAAAATAAACATTGCCCTTAATTTATTTAAACTCAAACTAAATAAAAATCAACCAAATAACAAAATTAACTAAGCAAAAATGAAAGCAGTAAATAGAAGGGTTTAGGAATGCAAATCTGATTGTGGGTGATTCCTAGGCTTCCCTTCTTTATTCAAGTGCATGGCTTTATCCTTGAACGGACAGTGGTACTTGAAATGATCCGGCAATGGTCTGAATTCACGAGTGGGTGCCTGAATCATAAAAATCAGATTGTTAGTAAAAAACAAAATTAAAAATGGAGAAGATGGCTTACTTTCATTCTCCGACGCAAACTCAATAACAAAAATCACGTCTTTGAACGTTTCAGGGATTTTGAATTTGGCCAAATTGCAAGTGATGATTGTGGCCGTGTGATCCACTCCAATTTCCTCCTTGATGAATTCAAGATGGTCCTCAACCACTTTTTCCTCGTTTAGAAGTTGCGGCAAGGGTTGTTCTTCCCTTGCCGAGTCTTGTGCATCCTCCTCCTCTTCGAGCAGTAGTAATTCATCCACGGGCTTATCTTCAACCATTTGTTCTTGAATTTGTTCCATGCATTCTGCATTCTGCCCAAATTGATTGTTCCACTCAGCGAACTCCTTTGCTTGATAGAAATCCTCAATTGGTTGCCAAAATGCGTCTTGTTGAAATGGTTGAGCTTCCCTGCCCTGCTCCAAAGAATTTAGTTGCTGACTAACTTCCTTATAATAATTTGATCTATCTGAATTTGGATGTGAAGGTTGAGGGGGAGGCTGTGGTGGTTCATATGGCCATTGACAGAACTCCTCATACGGCTGCCAATATTTTCCTTGGTGAGTCTCCTTAGCTTGATCTTGTGAACCCTGCACCAAAGAGTTTAATTCATTAAGAATTTGATTATAATCTATTGACGAACCTGAGTTTGATTGAGAATATTGCATATGAGGTTGTGGTTGCATAGGTTTTGAATAAAACTCCTCATATGGCTGCCAATTTGCTTCATGTGGAACTTGTTGAGCTTCCCACCACATAGAATTGGAATGATCTTGCCCACCATATGTATGGATACTTTGCATTGTAAACCTTCCGGCATTCTGAGACAATTGAGAAGTAAGATTTGCTAATTGAGCGTGAATGCTAGCAAAATCCATGACTTACTTCTCTAGCACCTAAAATCAAATAAAGAAAACTAAATCAAATATCAAAAGTAAAAGACACAAACACAAATAAATACACAAACATAAAAATAAAAACACAAACAAAAAAAAAATAAAATAAAGGGATTAGCAAATTTACTAATCCCCGGCAACGGCGCCAAAAATTTGACGGGATTTTAAACCGCACAAATTTAACCCTCTTTTTGACAGATGTAGTATAGATGTAAGTAGGGTATCGTTCTAGGCCGGGGATTAGGAGGGATTGCTAATCTACTCTAAATTAATTTAAAAATATTAAACAAGACTCAAAAACACAAAACTAGGCTAAAAACTCGAAACACACTTAAAATGACTCAAAACAAAGAAAACAAATTAAATAAACACTAGAAACTAAAATGGACGGAAATCGAATTAAAAGATTAAAAATAATAAAAACTAACTAAATAATATAATTTAATAATGGGGGGGTTTGGTTTGGACGAAACGTAAATTAAACTTAAATAAATTATTGAATTGACAAAAACATAAAATAAAAGTGAACAGATGGGCGACGGACTGGCTAGAGGGTTTTTCTCCACACATGACACAAATGCAATCTAAATTGACCTTCAGTTGTTCTTTCAATAAATTGTAAATTTCAGTACTCCAGATTAACCGTGAACAGCACTTTTTTAATCTTCAAGTTTTCCTTAAGTTATTGAATTGGATGAACAGCATACGACAATTCAACACATTCTCTAAAAGTCCCCTACGTGAAAAGCACAATAGAGATACAATCAAAGATCATTAAACTTTGTGAAAACTATAAGTACTGACGAGACATTCGTAACTATGAAAAGCATGATACTCTTGCCAAGAATTTACTTAACGCGATTGTGGATAACAACCTTCACTACTCATGAATATAAGTTCATAACGATTAGGTGAAATTCACTTATATTCTAGCATCAAATTCATGCATGTAAATTAAGTATGCATCCTTAATTAACATACGCAAATAAGTTATCAATAAAGCAGTTAAGCAAATTAAATCACAACTCAGAAATCACAACTGAAGTTACCAATTCAAATTACAAATATAATCATGGCTTTGAATTATCCTCTAGCCAACACAAATTAATTATACATTATTCATAAATTAAAAACAGAAATTAAACTAATTGAAGTTGGAGAGATTAAACCGAAACGGGAAGTTGCAAAAGTTTGTGCACTGTGCAATTCTGTGCACCTCACAGATTGGTACGCTGCCTTCGGCTAGTCTCCACCTGGCGCATCAAGCTTCTTGCACGCTGCCCTCACAAAACCCAAGCAGCCTCGCTTTTGTTTCTTTTGAATTTTTCCAAAGCTGCCTAATGGCAGCTCCCTTATTTCTGACCTCCAATTCCGTGTAGCTGCCAAGGCAGCTGCCTTCCGTGCACTGGTATTCTGATTGGTGACTCCTGCTGCCTGCACTCCCGAGGCTTCCCTCGGTGCTCTCTTTTTCTTCTCCTTTGGCAGCAAAGCTGCCCTTTATTATTTTTTTATTTTCTTCTTCACAGCTGCCCCAGGCAGCTTATCATTTCCTGAATGCCGAGCTCTGCCTGCACCCAATTGGCTGCCTTCAAATGGCAGCCCGTCTTTCTTTTATGCTTCTGGCCTCCTCTGTTTCTCGCTGTCCAGCTGGCTTAGTAGCTCCCGTGTTGCGAGCTGACTGGCGCTGCACGCCAGCCTTCTGGTTTCCACGTCGCAACTCGTCGCAAGCAAGGCAGTCCCGAGGCCTGGCCTTTCTGACTTAGTTCTCAGCCTTTGCCTGATTGTGCTGCCAAATTGGCAGCCTTCAGTTTTTATTTTCTATCACGCCCCGAGGCTGCGCCTCCTATGTTTTTCCTCCTGTTTTCCTCGCTGCCCTTGGCAGCTCCTGTGATGGTCCTCCCTTGGATTCTTCCCGTAAGCACACCAGAGGCCACGTTGAACCCCACTGTCCTCTGAATAGTAATATAAAATTAATTGATCATTAAGCTAATTGTAATAATTAAGAAAATGAAAGGGGCCAGTCACGCTCCACTCATTTCACTTGATGCTCCGTGTCAAACTTCCCTTTCTTCTCTTAAATTTTTCTGCTCCTTTTTCTTTTGCTTTGGCCAGCTGCCCCAGCAGCTTAATTATGCTTATCTTGGATAATTGAAGCATCCAACATATTTGATCCGTGACAAAAGGGAGGGAGCTCCCACTTCTTTATATAATTGCTGCCCACCTCCCCCACATGGTGCATCTATTTAATTTTTTTCTTGCTCCTCCAATTATTCTTTCCACCGAATTAAGGCAGCCCATTTTCTTTAGCTTTTCACACAACACAAACCAAACCAATTTCAATCACTCAAACCAAATCGAAAACATAAAAAAAAGAAAATAAGTGAGTAAGGTAGTTTTGACGAATTTGACACTTAAAATCTCACTTATTCTATTTTTATTTACTTAACTTGATAAATTCTATAAAACACAAAAACAAAGTAAATAGCTCAAAATATAACGAACTAACTAAGAAAAGACGAGTGAATTTGATGTAAAAATATATATAAATATGATCCGATCATATAAGAAAATGATTTTTTTTTACCAAACAATGAGTGCAAACTTTCTCTCAACTACTAATAATGTAGTTCAAATACTTATTTTACTATTTAGCAAAAGAAAAAAAAAGAAGGAAAATGATTTAGCAAAAAGTAATTAGAGGAGCAAAGGAGACAGAGTCACACCCACTATTTAAGAAAACATCTCTCTATTTCTCCTCTAAGATCACTCACTCTCTCTCTCTCTCTCTCTCTCTCTCTCTCTCTCTCTCCTAATTGTTCTCTTTCTCTGTCTCGCACGCATTTCCAATCCCATCATCACAATCTTGTCGAAGCGAATCTCACCCGCTAATGGGTACCTTCTCATTCCTCTGATCCATCTGATTATATACCCTAATTGTAATTATAACCAGATGTTTATTTATTCATTTGTTTAATTTTCCGTTTTACATTAATTAATTGCGATTTAGCACCTAATTGCCATCAATTTTAGACGTTTACTGATTGTGATACCGGGAGCGGTCATGGGTATTTAGCATTTTCTGCATTGGGTTTCAATTTTTGTGTTTACCTGTTCATGTTTTTATAATTTAATTGACACACCCCGACCCGAAAGTGGGGCGTGCTGGCCATCACGTGAGCGTGACGTAACCATGTGCGAAGTGTGGAAGAGAGATTGATTAGAAAGATACGAACCAACTAAAACCAAGCCACTAGCAACCCAATAAAAGAGAGTGTGCTAGTGCGAGAGTTAAGGTGCTTTTACAAAACCAGAGCATAAATGGCGTACGTGCAGTCAAGCAGAAAGTACTAAATGGAATTAACACCCGCATGTGATCCTACATGAGTGAATTCTGTCAGAACGTCTGGGAGATCCTCGTATGCCACAAACGAACACTATTTAATACCTGGAGAGGCGAAAAATAAAGTTGAGTGGGTCAGTAAAACAAATCTTTTTCAAAATCATTCTTTTCTCAAATCACTGTAACCCCTCTCCATAAAACCTGTATAATTTCCCAGAAATAAAATATACTCATATACATATATATCTCAAAATCATGCTGGAAATATCTGTAGGTATGCCATGCAAAAGTATCATAACTAATATCTCAACTGTATGCTCATATCGTAAATCGGTGATGTGAATAGTATCTGATAATCATCCCAACCCTCGGCTGCATATATATATATATATATATATAGCTCATAACATCTCAATGTCATCTATAAGAATGCTCTAGTGCTACAATCACGTGAAGACTGTACGAATGATCACAGGTCACCTACTAGTCGAACCCACTCAGAGGTGGTCTATACGACAGGACTGTGCACCTAACTTGGATCCAAGGTGAGCAAGCGGTGCGGGAGGTGAACGACATGTGAAAGACTGTGCCCCTAACTCTGGGCGTGTGACGGGATTTTAAACCGCACAAATTTAACCCTCTTTTTGACAGATGTAGTATAGGTATAAGTAGGGTATCGTTCTAGGCCGGGGATTAGGAGGGCTTGCTAAAACCTCTAAAATAATTTAAAAACGTAAAAACAAAATTTAAAATACTAAACTAAAATAAAAACACTTAACTAGAAAAACTTAAAATAAAACTAACAAATAAACTAAAATAAATCAAAAAACTCAAAAATACAAAACTAGGCTAAAAACTCGAAACAAACTTAAAATGACTCAAAACAATTTAAAATAAAAACTAGGAAATGAAATGGATGGAAATTAAATTAAAAGATTAAAAATAATAAAAATTAACTAAATAATATAATTTAATAATGGGGGGGTTTGGTTTGGTTTTGACGAAGTAAATTAAACTTAAATAAATTACAAATTGACAAAAACATAAAATTAAAAGTGAACGGATAGACGACGGATTGGCTAGAGGGTTTTTCTCCACACATGACACATATGCAATCTAAATTGACCTTCAGTTGTTCTTTCAATAAATTGTAAATTTCAATACTCCAGATTAATTAGGTACGCTTAAATTAACCTTCAGATTTTCCTTAAGTTATTGAATTGGATGAACAGCATACAACAACTCAAATTATTCCCCAAAAGTTCCCTACGTGAAAAGCACAATAGAGATACGATTAAAGATCATTATGTTCTATGAAAATCATAAGTGTTGACAAGACATTCGTAACTATGAACAGCATGATACGTTTGCCAGGAATTTACTTAACGCGATTGTGACTAGCAACCTTCACTACTCATGAATATAAGTTCATAACGATTAGGTGAAATTCACTTATATTCTAGCATCAAATTCATGCATGTAAATTAAGTATGCATTCTTAATTGACAAACACAAATAAGTTATTAATCAAGCAGTTAAGCAAATTAAATCACAACTCAGAAATCACAACTGAAGGTATCAATTCAAATTACAAATATAATCATGGTTTTGAATTATCCTCTAGCCAAAATAAAATTAATTATACATTAATTATAAATTAAAAACAGAAATTAAAATAAAAGTTTGGAGAGATTAAACCAAAATAGGATGTGAGGATCTGTGCACTTCGGTGCCACTGACTGCCTGGTTCACTCTGTGCAATTTTCTGTGCCCCGTGTTTTGTCTCCCCGTGGAGCTCCAATTGTTTTTCCTCTAAAATCTCCGCTGCCCCAAGGCAGCTTATTCACTCTCTGGTTCACGCTGACTGCCCTCTCTTGGCAGCTTCCAACCGATGGTTTTCTTATTGCACGCTGACTTTCTGTTTTTCCCAAAAACTCCCGCTGCCAGCTGCCAAATGGCAGCTCTCCTTTCTTCCTTCCCCGAGGCGCCCTTTCCTTGCGCTCTGCCTTGTGATTGGCTGCTGTGCGTTTCTGCCAAAGCTGCCTAATGGCAGCTCCCAATTCCTCGTTCAAACCCAAAGTTTGTGGTGCTCTCGGCCTTTGTCCGCAAGCTCCCCCGTGAGCTTCCCTCCTTCCGTGCCTTATGAAGCACCCCCCTTATCAACCTCCAATTTCTTTTTTTATATTTTTTTCCAAGCTGCTTCAGAGGCAGCTTCCCTCCAGGCGTGAGCTCCCAAGGAGCTCTTATTTTTCTGCGCTCTCCCCTTTCAATGGGCAGCCTTCGGTGCTTAATAAACATAGCCTTCCAACTTTCTCCCCTTCTCCGAGTGCTGCCAGCCTTGTTTCTTTTTATTTTGTTCCCCATTAAACAAAGGGCAGCTGCCCTCCATCATTTCTATTTTCTGCTTTTTCACATGCTGTCTTCGTGGCTATCATGATAATTCCCCCATTTGACATGCTCCATGTGCTTCCGTTTTAAAATGATTTTTCCTTTAGTTAGCAATCACACACACACACAACATTATATTTATATAAATATAAATATATATATAAATATATATATATTATTTTCCAAATAATAAGTTCTATTCAACAAGCAAGATAATTTAGATAAATTAATTACTTAACACTTCACTTATTCTATTTTTATTTTCTTAGCTAGATAAATTCTAATAAAACATAAAAATAACGTAAATAGCTCAAAATATAACGAACTAACTAAGAAAAGACGAGTGAATTTGATATAAAAATATATATAAATATGATCCGATCAGCGTGAACACTAACAATATTTGTAGGCTTATGAGCTAACATATCACATCATATCTCGCATGTTCTTTCTTATCAATGCATGCACCTACCTGGTACTTACCTGGCGTCCTCGGCACCAACATATAATGTCGAAGCATCGAAACATGAAACACATTATGTACTCTGGACAACTCTGACGGCAACTCAAGCCTGTAAGCCACTTCACCGACTCGTTCGGTGATCCGATAAGGTTCAATGTACCTAGGACTCAATTTACCTTTCGTCCCGAATCGAACCACACCCTTCCATGGCGATAACTTAAGAAACACCCAATCACCAGCATCATACACTCGGTCAGTGGCATGTCTGTCTGCTAAACTCTTTTGGCGATCTTAGGTTGTTTTCAGATTAGCCTTAATAACCTGAACATTCTGAGTAGTCTCCTTTACTATCTCAGGGCCTACTAGAACTCTTTTGCCAACCTCTGACCAACACAAGGGTGTACGACAAGGTTTACCATATAATGCCTCGAACGGTGCCATCCCAATACTAAAGTGAAAGCTATTATTATAGGCGAACTCCATCAAATCTAAACGCTCATGCCATGAGTCGCCAAACTGCAAAACTAAAGATCTCAGCATATCCTCCAATGTCTAAATAGTTCTTTATGACTGACCGTCTGTCTGAGGATGATATGTTGTGTTGTACAATAGTCTCGTACACAAAGCCTCCTGGAAAGCAATCCATAACTTAGAAGTGAATCAAGGATCACGATCAGAGACAATACTAACTGGAACACCATGATACTTCACAATCTTCGCTATGAATAACTTAGCCAACCGATTCAACGAAAACTTTTCACTGACAGGAATGAAATGTGTTGACTTAGTGAGTCGATCAATAATCACCCAAATTCCATCATATCCATTATGAGTATGAGGGAGCTTGTACACAAAATCCATAGTAATATCTTCCCATTTCCACTGCAGAACGGGAAGTGGTTGCATCAACCCAAATGGCTTCTTTCTTTTGGCTTTGACTTGCTGACATATGACACATCTACTTACATATTCAGCAATTTCTCTCTTCATACCCGGCCAATAGTAGAACGGTCGAATGGTATGATACATTTTCGTGCCTCCGGGATGCATCACATAAGCTGAAATATGCGCTTCGTCTAAGATATCCTTCTTTAACTCTGCATTATTCGGCACGTACATCCTGTTTCCCTGCATAAGCATACCGTCTGTCTCTCTGATTCGAAGGTCTTTCTTTTTACCATCATTCCTCAGCTGAATAAGTTCCTGAATCTCATTATCATTCATCTGGATCTCAAGTATTATGTCAATTAGGATTGGCCTAACTTAGAAACTAGCAAGTAAGGCTTCCTCTTGATTGTCTACCATCGAATTCTCTACTTCCAACTGCACTCCAGTCGATCTCAACTCAGCAAGAAGAGGAACTCGGCTCGCATGAAAAGCGTTAATTCTGCCCTGGGACTTCCTGCTAAGAGCGTCAGCTACCACGTTTGCACGACCAGGGTGATACTCAATCGTGCAATCATAGTCGCTCAATAACTCAATCCATCGATGTTGACGAAGATTCAATTCCTTCTAGGTAAATAGGTACTGGAGATTCTTATGATCTGAGAAGATCCTGTGTTTCTCATCGTAAAGGTAATGTCTCCAATCTTCAAAGCAAATATAATGGCTGCCAACTCTAAATCATGTGTAGGGTAATTCATCTCGTGAGACTTTAACTGATGCGAACCGTAAGAAATCACCCTACCATGCTGCATCAAAACGCAACCTAAGCCATTCAACGATGCATCACTGTAAATCTCGAAATTACCATCATCGTCAAGAAGCGTCAAGACAGGATCATGAGTGAGACAATACTTCAACAGTTGGAAACTCCGCTCACAATCATCATCCCACTCGAACTTAACGTCTTTCCTGGTCAACTTCGTCAATGGTAGCGCCATGACCGAAAAGTCTTTAACGAACTGCCGATAGTAACCTGCCAAACCAAGGAAACTCCGAACCTCGGTGACGGTTCGTGGCTGTTCCCAATTCTCCACAGCCGTAATCTTTTGAGGGTCAACCTGAATACTCTGAGCTGAAATGACATGACCCAAAAATGCTACTTCGTCCAACCAAAACTGGCACTTACTGAACTTGGCATACAATCGATGCTCTCTCAGTTTCTTTAACACCATAGAAAGATGTCAAGTATGGTCAGCCCTTGACTTAGAATACACTTGGATATCATCGATATAGACAATAATAAACCTATCCAGATATTGCTAGAACACCTTGTTCATCAATCCCATGAAAGCTGCTGGTGCATTAGTCAAACCAAACAGCATAACCAGAAACTCATAGTGTCCATAACGAGTCCTAAAGGCAGTTTTAGGAACATCGTCACTCCTGATTTTCAACTGATAGTAGCCTGGCCTCAAGTTGATCTCAGAAACACATAGGCACCTCAAAGTTGATCAAGAAGATCGTCTATACGCGTAGCCCAATTCAATTGCCTATAATCAATACACAATCTCAAGGTACCATCTTTCGTCTGAACAAATAGGATTGGGGCTCCCCAAGGTGAAGTACTAGGCTGAATAAATCCCTTCTCAAGTAATTCCTGCAGCTAGATCTTCAACTCTCGCAACTCAGCAGAAGCCATTCGATATGGAGTCAAAGAGATCGGATTAGTACCTGGCAACAAATCAGTAGTAAACTCCACGTCGCGATTTAGTGGCAATCCAGGTAAATCATTAGGGAATATGTTAGCGAAATGTCTAACTAACTTCACGTTTCTCCACGTTAATGGAAGCATCACCATTAGTACCACGTGAGTCAAGTACTCATTGATCGGATCATATTTATACATATTTTTATATCAAATTCGCTCATCTTTTCTTAGTTAGTTCGTTATATTTTGAGCTATTTACGTTATTTTTATGTTTTATAAATTTATCTAGTTAAAAGAAAGTAAAAATAGAATAAATGAAGTGTTAAGTAATTAATTCGTTTAAATTACCTTGCTTGTTGAATAGAACTTATTATTTAGAAAATAATTTATTTATATATTTATATAATTTATATATATATATATATATATATATATATATTTATATATTGATATAATATGTTTGTGTGTGAGGTGTGGCTGGAAAGCACAAAGAAATGATGAGCTCTCGGTGGGGTGGAGCTGGAAAGCAGGGACGCACCAGGAGCATAAAAAAAAGAAAAGAGGCGCTGCCTCTTGAGGAGTCCAAAGGAGAGAGCTCTCGAGGGGGCTGAAAGGCCAATCAAAAAGAATAAATCAGAAGGCAGCATGCGAGCAAGAAGGCTGGCGCAGAGGAATTGGAGAGGCCTAGGAGAAACACGGGGCAAAATTGAGAGCTGCCAGCAGAAATCAAAAGGAACTGAAAAAGAGAGAAGGAAGGAAGCCGCCTTCGGCAGCGTGACACACGGCAGAGAGAAGGCAGCCATTGCTGCCCTTTGGTTTTGGCGTGAAGAAAGGCAGCGCAAGGGCTGCCAGCAGTGCAGCGCGGACAGAAGTCAAAAGGGAGGGCAGCGCCCTTCTGCGAGTGGGGAAGGATTGCGGCAGACGCAGCACAGGAACCAAAGGCAGCGGGAGAGCTGCTGAAAGGCAGGGAGGGCAGTCAGCCCTTTTGGCAGAAAGCACAGTGCACATGCAAGTGCACAGAAGCCTTGCACACCCTCCTTCGGTTTAATCCTCCAAACTCAGATTTTAATTATGTTTTTAATTTCTGTTTTTAATTTATAAATGATGTGTAATTAATTTGTTTTGGCTAGAGGTTAATTCAAAGCCATGATTATATTTGTAATATGAATTGATACCTTAAGTTGTGATTTCTGAGTTGTGATTTAATTTGCTTAACTGCTTGATTAATAACTTATTTATGTTTGTCGATTAAGAATGCATACTTAATTTACATGCATGAATTTGATGCTAGAATATAAGTGAATTTCACATAATCGTTATGAACTTATATTCATGAGTAGTGAAGGTTGCTAGTCACAATCGCGTTAAGTAAATTCTTGGCAAACGTATCATGCTGTTCATAGTTACGAATGCCTCGTCAGTACTTATAGTTTTCATAAAGTTTAATGATCTTTAATTGTATCTCTATTGTGCTTTTCACGTAGGGGACTTTTAGAGAATGTGTTGAATTGTTGTATGCTGTTCATCCAATTCAATAACATAAGGAAAACTTGAAGATTAAAAAAGTGTTGTTCACGGTTAATCTGGAGTATTGAGATTTACAACTTATTGAAAGAACAACTGAAAATCAATTTAGATTGCATATGTGTCATGTGTGGAGAAGAACCCTCTAGCCAGTCTGTCACCTTTCCGTTCACATTTATTTTATGTTTTTGTCAATTTTATAATTTAGTTAAGTTTAATTTACGTTTCATCCAAACCAAACCCCCCCATTATTATATTATATTATTTAGTTAGTTTTTATTATTTTTAATCTTTTAATTCAATTTCCGTCCATTTTAATTCCTAGTGTTTAATTTGATTGTTTTCTTTATTTTGAGTCATTTTAGTGTGTTTTGAATTATTAGAGTTTTTAGCCTAATTTTGTGTCTTTGAGTCTTGTTTAATATTTTTAAATTAATTTAGAGTAGATTAGCAATCCCTCCTAATCCCCGGCCTAGAACGATACCCTACTTACATCTATACTACATCTGTCAAAAAGAGGGTTAAATTTGTGCGGTTTAAAATCCCGTCAAATTTTTGGCGCCGTTGCCGGGTATTAGCAAATTTGCTAATCCCTTTATTTTTGTTTGTGTTTTTATTTATATTTGTGTTTATGTTTATATTTGTGTTTGTGTGTTGTATTTTTGATATTTGATTTTTTTTTTCTTTAATTTTAGGTACTAATGGAGCAAGATATGGCAACCATTCAAGCTCAATTGGCGCAGCTCACTGCTCAATTGACTCATAATGCCGAACGGACCTCAATGCCAAGTGTCCCTACACTTGATGTGCCCTATGGGCAAGGATATCAGACTCAGCAATATCCCCAATTTTCTACGAATGAAGATGTTTGGGGATATCAAGGCTATGATCAACCAAGCGGCAACATGTATTCCAACGCTTGTAATTCGGATTAGAGGGATTATTCAAATCAAATGTGGGATGAACCTCAACATTTTCAACAAAGTGGATATTGGCAGCAAGACGAGTTCTATTCCAGACCTATGCAGCCACCACAGCATCACCCACAACAATTCCAATCAAATTCAAGTATGGCCGTAAATTATAATGAAATTCTTGAAGGACTAATTTCTTTGACGCAGGGCTCACAAAAAGAAGAACAATTGCCGTCATCGGAAGAGTTCTATCAATGGCCATGTCAACCGTCACAGCCACCACAACAATCAGCCCACTTCGATTCAGGTACATCTCTGGATAATGATGCATTTAATAAGTTACTCTCCTCTTTGAATCAGGGAGTGGAAAATCGAATCCAGGAGATGCAAGACCGGACCAACAAGGTGGATGAATTGGAAAGGCAAGTTGGGGAGTTATGGAGATCATGGCACAGATTCAAGATCAAAGTGAACTCTCCAACTCACCTATTGAAAATTCAAAAGAAGTGGAAATCGATGAAGCCACCACTTTGGAAGGTGAGATGGAGGATGAGGCTGTTCCAGAACCATTCATACACAGCCCAAACTTGGACGAATTGCCGCTGCAAGCAGAAGATGAGGAGGACGACTTGGGCAGTTTAGACGAATTCTTGTCTCAAACCCCTCAAGTCCCTATGTTGTCCAACTATGGTGAGGTTGTTCCAAGTTCAATTCATTCTAACAGTCTTCCACCGAATGTCCTTTTTCCTTGCAGATTTTTAATTCCAAATAACGAAAAAAGTGAAAAGGACATTGTGGAAGCTCTTCCAGAGGTGCAAAGTGATATTTCGATTCTTGGTGCACCAAAACAATTTCCCGAACCTTGCACACCAAGAAAAGAGATTCAAGATATCAAAGTGGCTGGAAAATGCGTTGAAAACATCAAAGAGGCTGTGCAGACAATTAAGCCCAAAGAAATTAAATTTGATGACACGGGACAGGCCACAACCATCATAGTCAATCTGGCCAAGTTCAAAATCCCGAAAATATCCAAAAATATGGTTTTTGTCATTGAGTTTGTTTCGGAGAAAGACAGTAAGCCATCTTCTCCAATTTTAATTTTAATTTTATTTTATACTAACATATTTCTGATTTTAATGATTCAGGCACCCACCCGAGAATTTAAACCATTGCCGAATCATTTCAAGTATCACCTCCCATTGAAAGATAAATTCCATGCTTTGGAGATGAGGGGAGGTTAATGGAAAGATTCGTCCAGCTAAAGACGTTAAAGCAAGCGCTTCTTGGGAGGCAACCCAAGCAACCAGATTTGCATTTCTTAACCTTCTTCTTTATTGCTTTTACTTTCATTTTGTTTTGCTTAGTTAATTTTGTTATTTGGTTGATTTTTATTTAGTTTGAGTTTAAATAAATTAAGGGCAATGTTTATTTTTAGTGCGGATAAATAAAATCTTTTTACATTAATTTACATATTTTATATTGCTTAAAATAAACCTAAAAAAAATATTAATAATAATAATAATAATATTAGTAATATTTATATATATATATATATATATATATATATTTATTTATTTAAATAAACTTTAAAAAAAAATTAATTATTACAATAATACGAAAAACTAATAGTAATCATTGGTTATTGGTTAGGTGGCGCCTGAGAGGTCGACGGAGCTCCGGGAAGACGAAGAGCCAGAGTTGGAATCTCCGGAGCCGGAACGCTTGGTGCTACTCCAGAGGACGAAGGCAACATAAACCTCGGGAGTAGCGCCATGAACCTTTCATGATCACTCTGGATCCGACCGTCCGACTCTTGCAGCTGGTCCAGCTTCCTCTTCATGCTGGTCGAGTAACTAGTTGCAAGCATGTGCAACTCCTTGTTCTCGTGCCTGAGTCCTCTGACTTCTTGCCGAAGACTGGCCACCTCAGCCATCAGCGACTCCACCTGACGAGATCTTGCAAGCAGGCGCTGGCCCATGTTTGATACTGAGCCTGCACTTTGGACGCTGAGAGCAAGAGATTCCTGAACGGCCAGCTCGTCCGACCGCCTAGATAGCATCCTATTGTCCCTTGGAGTGAGCAGATTTCTGGCAATCACCGTAGCGGTGATTTCATTCCTCATCATTATGTCCCCGACTGTAAGAGGACCATTGGGGGATATGAAGGACGGATTCCAAATGTTGTTCGGAGAAGACGAGTCATCGTCTTCCCCGACATTCAAGTTTAGGCGACGGTCGGAAGTGACACACCCCGACCCAGGGTCGAAGCGTGCTGGCCGTCACGTGCGAGTGACGTAGCCAAAGACGTCAGCGGAAGTAATTTATGCATGAAATGCAGTAGTGAAAGTTAGATTGATAATGTACATATGATAAGGAGTGATATCGAAAGAAAATGTGATAGTGAAAGGTTACAGAGCCGATCCTAGGTGCAGTCGTTTAAACAAAACAACATAATTACTAAAGAAACCCTACTTCAGTGGTGGTCTGTCAGAACTGCCTTGATGCCTCGATAGCCGTCCACGTCGTGATTACCTAGAACCTGGAGGGGCGCAAAACAGAAAATGTGAGTGGGCCAAAAACAAATACTTTCAAAAATCATTTCATAAAATCCTTAAATAACCCCTCGCTGTAACACAATATAATTTTCCCAGAAAAATAGTACGTATATAAATTTATGTACGAAAACTCGTCTCAGAATCAAAGTCAATTATCAAATCTCAATGATAGGCCGTGTCGATATACCAATTCAGTAAAAGCATCATCATCAGTCAGGCAATAAAATCAGAAGTATCCCTAATGTAATATCAGCCGGAGTCACCTCTAGTGACCTGTACGACTGAACCTATAGCTCATCCATCATCCTCAATCATTATCAATTATTATCCTGCACACGAGTCGGAACCACCTATCGTGGTCTGTACGACAGGCTAGGTGTATGATATTACGCTCAGTGCTACGATCACGTGAAGGCTGTGCGACGAATCGCGGGTCACCTACGAGTCGGAACCACCTATAGTGGTCTGTACGACAGGCTAGGCACCTGCCTTGGATCCAAGGTGAGCGTACGGTGCGTGAGGTGAACGATCACGTGAAGGCTAGGCCCTACTCTGGCGGAGCACTAACACCCGAGGTGCAGGTGATGAGCTAAACCACTATCCATCATCATCTCAACACTATTATCGAACTTACCTGACTTACCTGGCCGTCCTCAGCATCGGAGCATAGCAAATGCAATCATAATCATATTTATAAAAATATAATTTGCATACGACATGGCGATATAATTATAAAACCATTTCCGTTATAAATCATGCAAGTTGTGTTTCTGGGAAAAACGCCAATATTATAATATATGTATATACTGAAAACAAAAGCCCACTCACTGGTATGTCGACGAGTCGTATCCCCCGAGCCTAGAATGAATGCGCTCGTCCTCTGGGTACGTCTCACCTATATGTGAAACAACTGCAAAACGGTCATTAATAGCACATAACCGAACTACGTAATTAACTTTTCATACGAAGGTCAATTTTGGTATTTGAATATACCCACGCGACCTACACGACGTCACGAGCGTCGTGATATTTTTAAAATAATTTTTGGACACCGCACGCGCCCCCACGCGCCGGCCCAGGCACGGCCAGACGCGCCGGCCACGCGCGGCACGCCCTAACGGCCTAGGAATATTCCGTTATCTTCTAACGGATTCCGTTAGAATTAACTAACGGCGTGAAGAATATTCCGTCAACTTTGACGGAATATTCCGTCACCCCCTACCTCCAGCTCCGGCGACCTTCGCCGGCGCCGGCGCCGGACTGGTTTTTCCGGCGAAACTTCAAAACTCCATAACTCACTCATTTTTCATCCTTTTTCCACGATTTTTCTTCCTATATGCTTAAAATTCAACGTAGAACATTTCTATAACCTCAAATACCTTGAAAAACGACGAGAAATTCGTCGGAGAATTTCTCCAAAACCGGCCAGTCACGAACCCGGCGATCCCGACGTCCAAACCTTGTCACCGAGGTACTCCGAGCCTCGTGGGATGATTCTAAGGTGACTGGTGATCTTGGTTTCACTTCAAACCTCCTAAAATGAAAACACATGAACAGTACCCTAAAATTAGCTTACGGTTTCG
The DNA here is from genome assembly GCA_963580275.1 of Crataegus laevigata. NCBI lineage: Eukaryota > Viridiplantae > Streptophyta > Magnoliopsida > Rosales > Rosaceae > Crataegus > Crataegus laevigata. The sequence continues at coordinate 23,980,594 of OY756945.1, forward strand.
ACGTGATCCCGAGGGTTCCCAAACCTAAAACTAACATAGAAACGTTCAGGGGGTCTCAGAGGTTAAGAATATACATACCTTAGTCTCGATCTGGGTCGAGAAGGTGTGGTGTGTGTGTGTGTCCGTACGATGAACCGAGAGAGAGAGAGAGACTTCGAGAGAGTGTGAGAGAAAGAGAAACAGAAACCAGAAATGATGCACGTGTGTGCATGGGTACGTGTGTGTGTGTTATAAAATATCAGCCCAATTTTGGGCCTAAGTGATTAGGGCACCCAAGCCCAAAACTAAACCCGAAACTATACCCGTTTCCGCGTATTCGAGGGTAGAATCGTCATTTCACATCGAAACTAAATTAAAATTTGAGACGGGATGTCACAACCTACCCTCCTTATAAAATTTCGTCCTCGAAATTTACATAACATAGGTACACACTACTAACCATAAAATAAACGCGGATACATATCTCTCATCCGCTCTTCTGTCTCCCAAGTAGCCTCCTCAACCGAATGGTTTCGCCACAACACTTTCACTAGTCGAACTGTCTTATTTCTCAGAACCTTATCCTTCCAGTCTAGGATAGTTACTGGCTCCTCCTCGTACGTCAAATCCGGATTAACCTCTAACTGCTGCGGAGGTAAAACGTGAGACGGATCAGCCACATAATGACGTAGCATAGAAACGTGAAACACGTTATGAACTCTGGATAGCTCTGGAGGCAACTCAAGCCTGTACGCTACCTCACCAATCCGCTCAGTGATCAGATACGGTCCGATATACCTAGGACTCAGCTTCCCCTTTTTGCCGAACCGAACAACCCCTTTCCACGGTGATAACTTCAAAAATACCCAATCACCTACGTCGTAAACCCGATCAGTGGCATGTCTATCGGCTAAGCTCTTCTGGCGATCCTGGGCCGCTTTCAAGTTAGACTTGATTACCTGGATATTCTGAGTCGTCTCGTCGACTATCTCTGGACCTTCTAGTACTCTCTCGCCGACCTCCGACCAACATAGGGGCGTGCGACAAGCTCGACCGTACAATGCTTCGAATGGTGACATTCCGATGCTCGAATGATAACTGTTATTGTACGCGAACTCCATCAGATCTAAGCGCAAATGCCACGCATCACCAAACTGTAGTACGGAAGATCGTAACATATCCTCTAACGTCTGAATAGTCCTCTCGGACTGTTCGTCCGTCTGTGGATGATAAGCTGTGCTGTACAGTAGCCTCGCACCAAGGGCTTCCTGGAATGCCGTCCAGAACTTAGATGTGAATCTCGGATCTCGATCTGAAATGATACTGACGGGCACGCCATGATACTTCACTATATTCGAGATAAACAACTCGGCTAATCGTCGTAGAGAAAACTTCTCTCGAACTGGGATGAAGTGCGCAGATTTCGTAAGCCGATCAACTATTACCCAAACGCCATCGTAACCATTCTGCGTACGGGGCAACTTGTAGACAAAATCCATAGTGATATTTTCCCATTTCCACTGAGGAACGGGAAGTGGTTGCATTCGTCCGAACGGTTTCTTTCTTTCGGCTTTCACCTGCTGACAAATAATACATCTGCTCACGTACTCAGCTATCTCCCTCTTCATACCAGGCCAATAGTAGAATGGCCGAATGGTATGATACATCTTGGTACTGCCCGGATGCATCGCATAAGCTGACACGTGTGCCTCATCGAGAATAGCCCTTTTTAGCTCTGCGTTATTTGGTACGTACATTCTGTTCTCTTGCATGAGCATACCGTCCGTTTCTCGAATCCGTAGATCTGTCTTTTTACCTTCACCCCTCAACCGAATCAGCTCCTGAATCTCCTCATCATCCAGCTGAGCCTCGAGAATACGGTCAATCAGAATCGGTCTAACCTGGAAATGAGCGAGTAACGCTTTCCCTCGATTCTCCGCCTCCGAATAATCAATCTCCAATCCTACTCCGATCGATCTCAACTCGACTAACAAAGGAGCACGGCTCGCATACATAGCATCCACTCTACCTTGTGATTTCCGGCTAAGTGCGTCAGCTACTACGTTTGCACGACCCGGATGGTACTCGATCGTGCAATCGTAATCACTCAGCAACTCCATCCACCTTCGCTGACGAAGGTTCAAGTCTCTCTGAGTGAACAAATACTGAAGGCTCTTGTGGTCTGTAAAGATCCGACATCTCTCGCCGTAGAGGTAGTGTCTCCAGATCTTTAACGCAAATACGATCGCCGCTAACTCAAGATCATGTGTAGGATAATTCCTCTCGTGCAATTTCAACTGCCTCGAAGCATAAGCGATCACCCTACCGTGCTGCATCAATACGCAACCCAGACCGTTCAGCGATGCGTCACTGTAGATCTCGAAGTTACCACTGTCGTCCGGAAGAGCTAACACCGGAGCATGAGTAAGACAATATTTTAACTGTTGAAAGCTCCGCTCGCAGCCATCGTCCCACTCGAATCGGACATCCTTCCTGGTTAACCTCGTGAGAGGTAAAGCAATCACTGAGAAATCCTGCACGAACCGCCGATAGTAGCCTGCTAATCCGAGGAAACTCCGTACCTCAGAAACAGTTCGTGGCTGTTCCCAATTCTCCACCGCTGCTATCTTCTGGGGATCCACCTGAATACCCTGAGCTGAGATAACGTGCCCCAAAAATGCCACCTGATCCAGCCAGAATTGACATTTGCTGAACTTGGCGTATAATCTATGCTCCCTCAGTTTCTTCAGTACCAATGAAAGATGTCGCATGTGATCTGATTTCGATTTAGAATACACCAGAATGTCGTCGATGAAGACAATGACAAACCGATCCAAATACTGCTTGAATACCCGGTTCATCAAATCCATAAAAGCAGCTGGGGCGTTAGTCAATCCGAATGGCATAACTAAGAACTCGTAATGACCATATCTGGTTCGAAACGCCGTCTTCGGAACATCTTCACTCTTAATCTTCAGCTGATAGTAGCCAGACCGTAGGTCAATCTTAGAGAAAACACAAGCTCCTCGCAGCTGATCAAACAAATCATCGATACGTGGTAATGGGTAACGGTTTTTAATCGTTACTCGATTCAGCTGTCGATAGTCAATACACAGCCGTAAGGTACCATCCTTCTTACGCACGAACAACACTGGAGCTCCCCAAGGTGAAGTACTCGGCTGAATGAAACCTTTATCTAATAGCTCCTGTAATTGAATTTTCAACTCTCGCAGCTCTGCGGGAGCCATTCGATAGGGAGTCAAAGATATAGGGTCTGTACCTGGCAACAAGTCGATAGAGAACTCCACGTCTCGATCCGGCGGCAAACCCGGCAAATCATCAGGAAACACGTCAGGGAATCGCCTGACCACCTTCACATCCTCTAAACTGACAGGAGCACCATCATTTAATACCACGTGTGCCAGATACCCTTGACAACCCTTCTGCAACAATTTCTTAGCTCTCACGGCGGAAATAATGCCGTGCCTAACATGACTACGCTCGCCAGTGAATGTGACCACCGGTAACCCCGGCCGATGGAATGTAACCTTCTTCTCGTAGCAATCTATATTGGCCCGATTATAATGTAGCCAATCAGTGCCCAAAATCACATCAAACTCGACAATATCCAGCGGAATAAGATTAGCGGGCATGACCACATCCTCAATCAATACGGGGCATCCTGGGTACATCCAACTGACCAGACATGTCTCCCCCCTAGGCATCGACACCTCTAACTCAAATCCAAGGGGTGCAGACTCAGGTTGAGTCAATTGAGCAAATGAGTAAGAAATGACTGAATGAGTAGCGCCACAGTCTATCAATACCCTAGCGAAATGACCAAGTACATTTAACTTACCCATTATCAGATCAGGGTTATTCTGAGCATCCTGCGCTGTGAGATTATGAATACGGCCCTGAGGCTGCTGTCGCCCACCGCGACCTCTACTCGTCTGACCAGCTCGTCCCGGCACACCACGACTCGGACCAACCGGATTAGGCTGTCTAGATGATCCCGCACTGCTCGCTGTAGCCTCACTCTGCTGCAGCTGAACTCCCGGATACCACTGCGATCCGCCAACAGGATAAGAAGGATACGGGGTGTATCCTCCAGGGTACTGAGTATAGCCGCTCTGATAACCGCCTGAATAATACGGATCTGGAGGATATGGATACGGTGCAGCAGAATAAGGGACAACATCGCCCTGATAATGATAGGTACTGCCACGACTCGGCTGACCATATCCACCAGGAGGTGGAAACTGCTGAATAGGAACTGGAGGTGGTAGTGCAGGTGGTGGAGGTCTCGGCTGATTCTGAGGACAATTCGCAGCTCGATGACCCATCTGTCCACACGTGAAGCATCCACGAACGCCCTGCCTACACTCGCCAAAATGTCGACTGTTACACCTCCGGCAAAATGGTGCGGAAGAACCACCAGCATCTCGCTGCCTCTGAGAACGCTGACCCCCAGTGAATCTACCTCCTCTCCTGTAGCCTGGGGAATTTACACCCCCACTCGAAGAACTCGAGCTAACACCACTTCTCTTAAAACTCTGGGTCTTCCGAGGTCCCTGTGATGCCACTCCTTTACCTTTGTCGTCTCGCCTCGGTTCCTCATTCCCTTCTTCTTTGTCACTATCACTCGGCATGTTTTCTGAATCTTCTATCTGCACCAAAACTGCGTAGAAGTCATGATAAGTCTCACAGTGCCTCGTAGTAGCCATCGTGCGCCATTTCTTTCGAGTGCCCAACTTAAATCTCCGAAGCATCTCAGCCTGATTCCTAGCAACCTCTGGGTGATAACGAGAAAGATCAGTGAACCTTCGGTAGTACTCGTTTGCTGACATCTTTTTCTGCTTTAAACTTGTGAATTCTTGTTTCTTACGATCAAGATACGCGTCTGGGATGAATCGCTTGTAAAATAACTGTTTGAACACCTCCCAGTCCTTGGCCTGTTCTGGTGGCATCTTATCCTCCATCTGTTCCCACCAGGACGCAGGTTCCTTCCCCATGAACCAAGTAGCAGTCTCAACCCAAGTCCCTACGGCTAAATTACCCTGACTGTGCATCACCTTAAAAGTCCGCTCTATCTGCAGAAACCAGCGCTCGGCACATTCGTGCCCCTCGTCACCCTCAAATCTCGGTAACCTCAGATTATGCGCACTCTCAAGAGGAGTCCTGTGGGAAGGACGAAGGGTAGACTGGATAGCCTGAGCAATAGCATCTCCTAACTGGGAAAAGTCAGGAAAGTTAGGATCAACAGGTGAACGTGGTTCTCGGCGAGGCGGCATCGTTCTGACAGAAAACACCAGAATAATTAGAATATTCACAAGCTATACAGGACTGCCAAAACCTAGGCTCTGATACCAAACTGACACACCCCGACCCAGGGTCGAAGCGTGCTGGCCGTCACGTGCGAGTGACGTAGCCAAAGACGTCAGCGGAAGTAATTTATGCATGAAATGCAGTAGTGAAAGTTAGATTGATAATGTACATATGATAAGGAGTGATATCGAAAGAAAATGTGATAGTGAAAGGTTACAGAGCCGATCCTAGGTGCAGTCGTTTAAACAAAACAACATAATTACTAAAGAAACCCTACTTCAGTGGTGGTCTGTCAGAACTGCCTTGATGCCTCGATAGCCGTCCACGTCGTGATTACCTAGAACCTGGAGGGGCGCAAAACAGAAAATGTGAGTGGGCCAAAAACAAATACTTTCAAAAATCATTTCATAAAATCCTTAAATAACCCCTCGCTGTAACACAATATAATTTTCCCAGAAAAATAGTACGTATATAAATTTATGTACGAAAACTCGTCTCAGAATCAAAGTCAATTATCAAATCTCAATGATAGGCCGTGTCGATATACCAATTCAGTAAAAGCATCATCATCAGTCAGGCAATAAAATCAGAAGTATCCCTAATGTAATATCAGCCGGAGTCACCTCTAGTGACCTGTACGACTGAACCTATAGCTCATCCATCATCCTCAATCATTATCAATTATTATCCTGCACACGAGTCGGAACCACCTATCGTGGTCTGTACGACAGGCTAGGTGTATGATATTACGCTCAGTGCTACGATCACGTGAAGGCTGTGCGACGAATCGCGGGTCACCTACGAGTCGGAACCACCTATAGTGGTTTGTACGACAGGCTAGGCACCTGCCTTGGATCCAAGGTGAGCGTACGGTGCGTGAGGTGAACGATCACGTGAAGGCTAGGCCCTACTCTGGCGGAGCACTAACACCCGAGGTGCAGGTGATGAGCTAAACCACTATCCATCATCATCTCAACACTATTATCGAACTTACCTGACTTACCTGGCCGTCCTCAGCATCGGAGCATAGCAAATGCAATCATAATCATATTTATAAAAATATAATTTGCATACGACATGGCGATATAATTATAAAACCATTTCCGTTATAAATCATGCAAGTTGCGTTTCTGGGAAAAACGCCAATATTATAATATATGTATATACTGAAAACAAAAGCCCACTCACTGGTATGTCGACGGGTCGTATCCCCCGAGCCTAGAATGAATGCGCTCGTCCTCTGGGTACGTCTCACCTATATGTGAAACAACTGCAAAACGGTCATTAATAGCACATAACCGAACTACGTAATTAACTTTTCATACGAAGGTCAATTTTGGTATTTGAATATACCCACGCGACCTACACGACGTCACGAGCGTCGTGATATTTTTAAAATAATTTTTGGACACCGCACGCGCCCCCACGCGCCGGCCCAGGCACGGCCAGACGCGCTGGCCACGCGCGGCACGTGCTGCGCACGCCCTAACGGCCTAGGAATATTTCGTTGGAATATTCCGTTATCTTCTAACGGATTCCGTTAGAATTAACTAACGGCGTGAAGAATATTCCGTCAACTTTGACGGAATATTCCGTCACCCCCTACCTCCAGCTCCGGCGACCTTCGCCGGCGCCGGCGCCGGACTGGTTTTTCCGGCGACATTTTCCGGCGAAACTTCAAAACTCCATAACTCACTCATTTTTCATCCTTTTTCCACGATTTTTCTTCCTATATGCTTAAAATTCAACATAGAACATTTCTATAACCTCAAATACCTTGAAAAACGACGAGAAATTCGTCGGAGAATTTCTCCAAAACCGGCCAGTCACGAACCCGGCGATCCCGACGTCCAAACCTTGTCACCGAGGTACTCCGAGCCTCGTGGGATGATTCTAAGGTGACTGGTGATCTTGGTTTCACCTCAAACCTCCTAAAATGAAAACACATGAACAGTACCCTAAAATTAGCTTACGGTTTCGACGTGATCCCGAGGGTTCCCAAACCTAAAACTAACATAGAAACGTTCAGGGGGTCTCAGAGGTTAAGAATATACATACCTTAGTCTCGATCTGGGTCGAGAAGGTGTGGTGTGTGTGTGTGTCCGTACGATGAACCGAGAGAGAGAGAAACTTCGAGAGAGTGTGAGAGAAAGAGAAACAGAAACCAGAAATGATGCACGTGTGTGCATGGGTACGTGTGTGTGTGTTATAAAATATCAGCCCAATTTTGGGCCTAAGTGATTAGGGCACCCAGGCCCAAAACTAAACCCGAAACTATACCCGTTTCCGCGTATTCGAGGGTAGAATCGTCATTTCACATCGAAACTAAATTAAAATTTGAGACGGGATGTCACAGGAAGGGCAAGACATTTTTAGAGGGTGTTGAGGAAGAAAAGAGTTCGGAAAGTTTAAGAGTGCAGGAAGAGTTCGGAAGGAGTAAGAGTACAGAGAAGAGTGTTTTCAAGAGGGAGTTCAAGTGTGAGGTGGAGCAGAATTAGCGCCTCTATAAAAAGAAGAAAATGAAGAGGCGCCCGCTCCTCAGAGGTTGAAGACGCGTCCTCATGCAATTCGGAAAAGTTGGACGCTCCTTTCTCAAAAGAGCCGTTTCCTTTCTCAAAAGCTGGGCTTGACTCAGCAATCACGTGGCTTCAGCTTTTCCAGTTTTGTCGTCGCTCTCACGTGCAGCTTGGAGCGTTGCAAAAACCACGAGCCGCACCCGGATTTGAACCCCGGTTTTCAAAAGATCATCATTCCAGTTTGTCGTCACTCGTCGCATGCGCAGTCAGCTTCGCGAAAATTACGGAAGCTTTGTCAGAAAACGCGTAACGGGCACTGTTCATCCATCCACCGGCTGCCGACAAATAGTGAGGGAATAGTTTCGGTTGAGGAAGAAAAATTTCTATAAGTCTCGACCTTCGCCTTCCACATCAAAGGCACACCTTCACACCCTCTCAACCTCTCAACCTCTCTTCATCTCCGATAATGTCTTCCCAAAGAAAGCTTTCGAGTTACTCAGTGTTCTTCATCCCTTGGATCACCCCAGAAAACAAATCATCCAGAGCAAAAGTATTTCATATCAAAAAGGTTAAAAGCAAAAGTATCTCATATCATGCTTTCTCCTCACTTTCATCTGAAGAACATGGAGAAAGTGAGATCCTGATTGCTTACCTAGTCTTGCTCTCGAGTACTCATCTCAGACCCCTCCCAGCCCACTTCAAAAATAAACCTGTGTAGAGGTGCTTCTTCAAAAGCAAAAGTACCTCACAGACGAAGCAGGAGGAGTCTGAGGTGCATCTTGATGAAGGCGGAGGGTGAGATGATCCAAGAGTTCAAGAAGATGCCACACCTGCGTGAAGACCGGACTACTTGAAGCATGTGGAGACAACGTGCTGATTCATCCTCAACTAAGCTGAGGAGCACTTGCAAGAAGAAGGCCCATCCAGTTCAAGAGGAAAGCTGTGGAAAATCAACAAGGACGACCAATGATCGCCTATTAGTTCTATTCGTTATCTTTTATTTTCATTTTCTATTTTTCGTTTGTTTTTTTCTATATTTTCTTGCGTGCTTAACTGATTTATTTCTTTTCTTTGCAGGAACGTTTGGTTATTTCCTCCCTTGAAGTTGATTGTAAAATTTACGCTTAGGGGTCATCGCTTGGTTTTCTGCAAATTAGAGAAGTTTTCAGTCCCTTTTCTTTATTTTGTTTCGTATTATTTATTCATTTTATTTTTATTTGCATATTTTTGTTTTATGACATTGGGGACAATGTCTAGTTTAAGTGTGGGGGTATCAAGTATAAAAAATTGACCAAATTGAAATTTTTTGTACCTTCGACTTTGAACTGGTTTCATTTGTTTCCATGTTATTGCTTTTTGTTTTCTTAATTAGCTTTGTGTTTTACTTAATTTTTTCGGAGTTTTGTGTTTTATTTAATTTTTCTCGAAAAATTTTAAAAATCCAAAAATATTGTTTTATTTTCCTTATTGTTTTGAATTAGATTTTTATTAGTTTCCCGACCCAATGATATAACTGGATTAAATTTGAACCATGATTATCAAGAACTTAGTTAACATGTGTTATGTGAAATTCCTTATTCTCTTGTTAGCATTGTACATGTTTGATCATCTTTGAAAAACCAAATGCACATAGCCGTGTTGATGTGAAATTAAAGCATGACTTAAAGCTTCATATGTGAATTTAGTGACCATATACATCCTATGTGAGTTTTTGAGCCTATTGAAAGTGTGTGCATTTTTCATACACTCCTATTCTTTCATGTGTGATGAACTTATGTGAGATGCATCTCTAGAACTTGCGTAACGATCTTTTGAAATATTTGTCATTGATTGCATGAACTTGAAAATGATAGAGGCATTAGGTTCACCACCATGGCCCAAATAACCATATTTCCCAAAGAAAAAAATAAAAAATGATATCATTAGATTGCCTATTTGAGCCGTTTTGTTGAGCCGTTTATTTCTTATCACCAGATATGTCTACCCTTATACCTCAAACATGTTTCCTTACCCTTTCCAAGCGAGCAATTTGAGACTATTTTATGAGAAATGTTTGTGAAGTACTTGGAATGAGTTTGGCAAAAGAATAAGTGTGGGGGTATTTCATGTTTGTATAAATTTAAAAAAAAAAAGAGAAAAAAGAGAAGAAAAGAAAAGAAAAAGAAAGATTGTTTACGAAGAAAATAAAAAGTTTAAAGTTTCAGTTTAGGGGTGTGGTTGGAAGTGTTAAAAGAATCGCTGGAAAGTTTGAGTTCTTATAAATCTCAACAAAAGAATTGCTTGCAGTGTAACTTGGAACTTGTGCTTTCCTATTCTTTCGTTCAATAGCCCTATCCCTAAGCCTCATTACATCCAATAAAAGTCCTCTTGATTTAAGTTTTGTAATTATGATTGTGGAGAAGTGATCTTTATGCAAGCTTATGGTAGAACTTTCACATTTGTTTCTTTGAGCGAAACACATTAAAACTAAACACATGTGTGATTGAGTGCATATCCTGTGAGAAGGTTGCTAGTTTGCATATGATGATTTTAAAAATAAAAACTTGAAATTGCATTAGCATGGCTATCTCACACACTACACTTCAAGGATGATTTAAAGATTACTGCTAATATTTGAATAAGGAAGATGAACTTGGATTAGTTTGTTTGGTGCTAGCTATGGTTCTTGCTAATTTATGTTCTCAAATGAAATTCTATGAGGGTCAAATAGGGCGAAGCTAATGTTTTTCATGTTATTAATTTTTCTTGTTTTCTTTGTTTTGCTTGAGGACTAGCAAAAGCTAAGTGTGGGGGTATTTGATCGGATCATATTTATACATATTTTTATATCAAATTCGCTCATCTTTTCTTAGTTAGTTCGTTATATTTTGAGCTATTTACGTTATTTTTATGTTTTATAAATTTATCTAGTTAAAAGAAAATAAAAATAGAATAAATGAAGTGTTAAGTAATTAATTCGTTTAAATTACCTTGCTTGTTGAATTGAACTTATTATTTAGAAAATAATTTATTTATATATTTATATAATTTATATATATATATATATATATATTTATATATTGATATAATATGTTTGTGTGTGAGGTGTGGCTGGAAAGCACAAAGAAATGATGAGCTCTCGGTGGGGTGGAGCTGGAAAGCAGGGACGCACCAGGAGCATAAAAAAAAAGAAAAGAGGCGTTGCCTCTTGAGGAGTCCAAAGGAGAGAGCTCTCGAGGGGGCTGAAAGGCCAATAAAAAAGAATAAATCAGAAGGCAGCGTGCGAGCAAGAAGGCTGGCGTAGAGGAATTGGAGAGGCCTAGGAGAAATACGGGGCAAAATTGAGAGCTGCCAGTAGAAATCAAAAGGAACTGAAAAAGAGAGAAGGAAGGAAGCCGCCTTCGGCAGCGTGACACACGGCAGAGAGAAGGCAGCCATTGCTGCCCTTTGGTTTTGGCGTGAAGAAAGGCAGCGCAAGGGCTGCCAGCAGTGCAGCGCGGACAGAAGTCAAAAGGGAGGGCAGTGCCCTTCTGCGAGTGGGGAAGGATTGCGGCAGACGCAGCACATGAGCCAAAGGCAGCGGGAGAGCTGCTGAAAGGCAGGGAGGGCAGTCAGCCCTTTTGGCAGAAAGCACAGTGCACATGCAAGTGCACAGAAGCCTTGCACACCCTCCTTCGGTTTAATCCTCCAAACTCAGATTTTAATTATGTTTTTAATTTCTGTTTTTAATTTATAAATGATGTGTAATTAATTTGTTTTGGCTAGAGGTTAATTCAAAGCCATGATTATATTTGTAATATGAATTGATACCTTAAGTTGTGATTTCTGAGTTGTGATTTAATTTGCTTAACTGCTTGATTAATAACTTATTTATGTTTGTCGATTAAGAATGCATACTTAATTTACATGCATGAATTTGATGCTAGAATATAAGTGAATTTCACATAATCGTTATGAACTTATATTCATGAGTAGTGAAGGTTGCTAGTCACAATCGCGTTAAGTAAATTATTGGCAAACGTATCATGCTGTTCATAGTTACGAATGCCTCGTCAGTACTTATAGTTTTCATAAAGTTTAATGATCTTTAATTGTATCTCTATTGTGCTTTTCACGTAGGGACTTTTAGAGAATGTGTTGAATTGTTGTATGCTGTTCATCCAATTCAATAACATAAGGAAAACTTGAAGATTAAAAAAGTGCTGTTCACGGTTAATCTGGAGTATTGAGATTTACAACTTATTGAAAGAACAACTGAAAATCAATTTAGATTGCATATGTGTCATGTGTGGAGAAGAACCCTCTAGCCAGTCCGTCACCTTTCCGTTCACATTTATTTTATGTTTTTGTCAATTTTATAATTTAGTTAAGTTTAATTTACGTTTCATCCAAACCAAACCCCCCCCCCCATTATTATATTATATTATTTAGTTAGTTTTTATTATTTTTAATCTTTTAATTCGATTTCCGTCCATTTTAATTCCTAGTGTTTAATTTGATTGTTTTCTTTATTTTGAGTCATTTTAGTGTGTTTTGAATTATTAGAGTTTTTAGCCTAATTTTGTGTCTTTGAGTCTTGTTTAATATTTTTAAATTAATTTAGAGTAGATTAGCAATCCCTCCTAATCCCCGGCCTAGAACGATACCCTACTTACATCTATACTACATCTGTCAAAAAGAGGGTTAAATTTTTGTGGTTTAAAATCCCGTCACTCATAACAACCTTTCTTTAATAACTTTTTGGTTCTCACTGCTGAAATGATTCCATGCCTGACTCCACTACGCTCACCAATCAAAGTAACCTTTGGTAATCCAAGACGATGGAAAGTAACTAATTCCCGTAGCAATCGATATCTGTACGATCATACTGTGACTAATCTGTGTCTAGAATAACATCGAAGTCTAATATATCTAACGGGGTAAGATTCACTTACATAACTATATCTTCTACAATCACTGGGCACCATGAAAACACCATACTAACATTGAATGACTTACCTGTTACTTGCTTAACGTATCCAACGAATAAGTTACTAATATTACGGTCTGTAGCCCGCAATACTGATAACTCATTGTTGTATCGATAAGTAAGTAATAATTCCCGAGGGTGTAATATTACCATATTGCAGTGATATGTGGTTAACACGTTCCTGGGCTTGCTGTCTTCCTCTAACTTTGTTGGCGTGAACTCCTCATCCTTGAGAATTATGCCTCTGTCCTGACCATAGGTATAACACCTACTACTACCTCTTCGACGCACTCCAAAATGTCGATTATTGCACCTACGGCACAAGGGTTCATTCTCTCTATCAGAATTCCCCTGCCTCTGGGATTTGGAACCTCCTGAAAACCTACCAAGTCCTCTCTGACCTGTGGAGCTGAAACCTTCGCTGGAAGAATTAGAACTGGCTCGGTATCTCTTAAAATCTTGAGTCTAGCGAGATCTCTGAGATGATTACCCAATACTTTTATCCTTATTCTTATTCTGATTACTATATTTTCCTTATTCTTTCTCACTATTACTAGGCATGTTCTCAGAGTTGGCAATCCTCAACAACATCTCGTAGAATTCTTGATAAGTATCATAAGGGTAAATGGTCGCCATCGAACGCCATATCTTCTTAATACCTAGCTTAAAGCGTCTAAGCATCTCAACTGAAATAGTAGTAGTTTCTAAACCATAACGAGACAAATCTGTGAACTCCTGTTCTTATGGTCTAGATATGCTGGGAAAATGAATCTCTTATAGAATGACCATTAAAAATTCTACCAATTTGCAATCTCTCGGGCTTCCACCCGTAAGTTTTCTGTTTCCACTAGGATGCCGATTCTGCGTTCAAAAGCCAATCAGTGGTCTCTATCCATTTATCATCGGGAAAACTTCCCTGACTCTACATCAGCCTAAAAGTATTCTCAATCTAATTGAGCCAACGCTCAAACCCATAATGGCTTTCATTACTCCTAAAGGTAAGCAACTTTAGATTATACTCTGACCCCAAAGGAGTCCGCTGAGGAGAGCGAATTACATATTGAAAAACACTAACAATAGCTTCCCCCAACTGAGCTATATCAAGGAAACTAAGTTCATTTGAACGACGTGGCTCTCTACGAGGCGACATAGTTCTGACAGAAACACTAAGATGATTCAAATATTCACAAGCTATACAAGACTGCTAAACCTATTCTCTGATACCAAACTGACACACCCCGACCCGAAAGTGGGGCGTGCTGGCCGTCACGTAACCATGTGCGAAGTGCGGAAGCGAGATTGATTAGAAATACGAAACAACTAAAACCAAGCCACTAGAAATCCAATAAAAGAGAGTGTGCTAATGCGAGAGTTAAGGTGCTTTTACAAAACCAGAGCATAAATGGCCTACGTGCAGTCAAGCAGAAAGTACTAAATGGAATTAACACCCGCATGTGATCTGATAGGAACATATTTATGTGATTTTATTAGTTTGTTTCCTTGTATTTACTTAATTAGTTTCATCTTATTAGAATGTTTTAAGCTATTTTCGTGTGTTTGTAGGTTCTAATAACAAAGTTAGCAAAGAAGTGCATTTTGGTGCAATTTGGAGCTGTTTTGGGGTGGAATGGATTGCATGCATAAGGATGGACGTTTTGGTGCATGAAATGGCTTCAAACATATGCTAAAATATGGACACACTTCACCTACAACATCCACCCATTTCACCTATAACATCCACCCACTTCACCCATTTCACCTACAACATCCACCCACTTCACCAAGAAATTTTATGGTGGTGATTCATTTTCAAAGTCTATAAATAGGCTTGTCCATCACAAGACAAAGGGGGAATTCACACAACACATTCACAACACAATTTCTGCCACAAGTCTTCCCTTTTCCTCCATCCATTCCATCCACCTCTCTTCCTATCCATCCCCTATCACCCTTCCATATTCTCTAAACCTATTCAACCCCTTTGTCGCACCAGCTATCAACCATCATCACCATCCCTTGTGCCGCAGCTTTACAAAGGAAGAAGGAGAGGATTACCTTGGAGCCGTGCCTAGCCATTCAAGACGTTGGATTCTTGGAGCGTTTCTAGGTGTAATCTATCTTTGTTTTAAATGTTTAAATTTGATTATCTTTGTTTAATTGCGACTATGAGGAAATAAATTCGCCTTGGCTAGAGGTTGATTCAATACCATGAATATGTTTGCAATATGAATTGATTACCTTCAGTTGTAATTTCATAAATTGTGAATGCAATTTGCTTAACTATTTGATTGATAACTTATTCTTGTATGTTGATTAAGGATGCATACTTAGTTTGCATGCATGAATTTGATGCTAGAATATAAGGGAGTTTCACCTAATCCTTATGAACTTATATTCACAAGTAGTAGAGGTTGCTAGTCACAATCGCGTTAAGTGAATTCTTGGCAAGAGTATCATGCTTTTCATAGTTATGAATGCCTCGTCAATGCTTATAGTTTTCACAAAGTTTAATGATCTTTGATTGTATCTCTATTGTGCTGTTCACGTAGGGGACTTTTAAAGAATGCTTTGAATTGTTGTATGCGCTTTCCCGTCCAATTCAATAACTTTAGGAAAACTTGAAGGTTAAAAAAGTGCTGTCATAGTTAACCTGGGGTGTTGAGTTTCATAGTTTATCGAAAGAACAATTGAAAATTGATTTGTATGCAATTGTGTCATGTGTGGAGAAGAATCCTCTAGCTAGTCCGTCACCCATCCATTCACCTTAGTTTTATGTCTTTGTTTAGAATCTACAAGTTATTTACTTTGTGTTTTAATTTTCGTGCAAACCAAACCCCCCTTTACATTGAGTGTCTTTTGGTTCCAATCTTTCCAATTTAGTTAGATTTCATTGTTTTGAGTCTTTTAATTCAAATTCCATCCAAATCAGTCCCTAGTATCTAGTTTGAGTCTAAATGCTTGTTTTACGTTGTTTTGAGTCATTCTAGTGTGTTTTGAGTTATTTGAGTCTAGTTAAGTGTCTTTTGCCTATTTTAGTGTTTTTTAAGTTAGTTTAGGTGCATTAGAAATCCCTCCTAATCCCCGGTCTAGAACGATACCCTACTTACATCTTTACTACAATTGTGAAAAAGAAGGTTTAATTTGTGTATTGTTTACAACGCATCAAATTTTTGGCGCCATTGCCGGGGATTAGCAAATTTGCTAATCCCTTTGTTTCTGTTTGTGTTTATGTTTATGTTTGTGTTTGTGTCTTTTACTTTTGATATTTGATTTAGTTTTCTTTCTTTGATTTTAGGTACAAATGGAGCAAGACATGGCACTTGCGCCCATTCAAGCTCAATTGGCGCATCTCACTTCTCAATTGACTCATAATGCCGAAAGGACCACAATGCCAAGTGTCCCTACATTTGATGTGCCCTATGAGCAAGGATATCAAACTCATCAATGTCCTCAATTTGCTGCAAACGGAGATGCTTGGGGTTATCAAGGCTATGATCAACAAAGCAACAACATGTTTTCCAACGCTTACAATTCGGATTGGAGAGATTATTCAGATTATATGTGGGATGAACCTCAATAATTTCAACAAGGTGGATATTGGCAGCAAGAGGAAGAGTTCTATTCAAGACCTATCCAGCCACCACAACCTCCCCCACAACAATTGCAATCGAATTCAAGTATACCCATGAGTTATAATGAAATTCTTGAAGGACTAATCTCTTTGACGCATGGCTCACAAAAAGAAGAACAATTGCAGCCATCAGAGGAGTTCTATCAATGGCCATGTGCACCACCACAGCATCCACCACAATCTTCCCAACCAATTTCAAGTTCGTCGGTGGATAATGATAATATTATTCAATTAATCACATCTTTGACACAGGGAGTAGAAAATCAAAACAAGGAGATGCAAGACCGAGTCAAAAGAGTGAACGAATTGGAGAAGCAAGTTGGGCAGATTATGGAATTCATGGCGCAGATTCAAGAGCTACGTGAACTCTCCAACTCAAACATTGCAAATTCAAATGGAGAAGTTGAAATCAATGAAGACATCACTTTGGGAAGTGATATGGAGGATGAAGCTGTCCCAGAACCATCCAAACATAGCCCAAACATGGATGAATTGCTGCTACAAGAAGAAAATGAGAAGGACGACATGGGCAGTTTAGAAGAACTCTTGCCGCAAGCTCCTCAAGTCCTTATGCCGTCCAACTCAGGTGAGGAGGTTCTAAATTCAATTCATTCTAACCCCATTCCACCAAATGTCCATTTTCCTCACAGGTTTTTTATTCCAAATATCGAAATGAGTGAAAAAAACATTGTGGCAGCTCTTCCAAGGGTGCAAAGTGATATCCCAATTCTTGGTGCACCAAAACAAGTTCCCGATGGTGTTGAAACGTTCAAAGAACCTTGCACACCAAGAAGAGGGATTCAAGAGAATGAAGTGGCTGGAGAATATCAAGAATACATCAAAGAGGCTGTGCATGAGACAATCAAGCCCAAAGAAGTTGAATTTGATGACAAGGGACAAGTCATAATCATCACATGCAATTTGGGCAAGTTCAAAGTCCCTGACACTTTTGAAGATGTGGTGTTTGTCATTGAGTTTGAACGAGCAAGTAAGCCATCTTCTCCAATTTCAATTTTGTTTTCTCCTAACAATCTGATTTTGATGATTTAGGCACCTCCATTAGAACTTAAACCGTTGTCGGATCATTTCAAGTACCACCGTCCATTCAAGGATAAACCCATGCATTTGAATAAAGAAGGGAGGCCTAGGAATCGCCCACAATCAGATTTGTATTCCTAAACCCTTCTCTTTCCTGCATTTATTTTGCCATGTTTAGTTAATTGTGTTGTTTGTTTGATTTGTGTGAGTTTAAATTTAAAACATTGAGGGCAATGTTTAGTTTAAGTGTGGGGGAGGATAAATAAGATTTTGATTTTCGTTGACGTTTTTACATTTTTTTTATTTTTTTATTTTTTTTGGAAAGGATAAAAATTTTTACATTAATTTTGATTTTCGTAGATGTTTTTACATTGATTTTTTTGGAAATGATAACATGCTTGAAAAAAAATTAAAAACAAAAATATTTTACAATAATGTGTAAACTAATAGCATTCATTGGTCAGGTGGTGCCTCAGCAGTCGACGGAGCTCTAGAAAGACGAAGCGCCAGAGTTTGATCCTCTGGAGCCTCAACACTTGGTGCAACTCCAGATGACGAAGGCAGAAGATGCCTCTGCAGTAACGCAAGAAACCTTTGATGATCACTCTGAATCCGCACTTCGGACTCCTGCAGCTGGTCAAGCTTCCTCTTCATACTTGTTGAGTAACTAGTTGCGAGCATGTGCAACTCCTTATTCTCGTGCCTGAGTCCTCTGACCTCTGCCGAAGACTAGCCACCTCAGCCATCAAAGACTCAACCTGACGAGATCGTGCAAGAAGGCGTTGGCCCATGTTTGAGACTGAGCCTGCACACTGGACGCTAAGCGCCAGAGAGTCCTGAACAGCGAGCTCGTCGGACCGCTTGGAAAGCAACCTATTGTCTCTTAGAGTGAGAAGGTTTCTAGCAACCACCGTAGCAGTTGTAACATTCTTCATCATAGAGTCCCCAACTGTAAGACGACCATTAGGGGATAAGAAGGACGGATGCCAAATGTTGTTTGGAGAAGACAAGTCGTCATCTTCCCCGACATTCAAGTTAAGGTGACGGTCAGAAAGGCAAGACATTTTCTGAAGGTGTTGAACAAGAAGAGATTGAACTGATCAAGATTAAAAAAGTGCAAGAATGGAGTTTTTACGGGAGGAAATTCAAGTGTGATGTGAAACAAAATTCGCGCCTCTATAAAAAGAAGAAATCGGAGAGGCGCCTGCTCACAAATCGAAGAAGCGTGCCTTTCTCAAAAGCCGGGCTTGCTCAGAAATCACGAGGCGATCAACTTTTCCAGATTTGTCGTCACTCGTCACATGCACCTTCAGCTTTGTGGAAATTACGGGCAGCTTTGTCAGAAAACGCGTAATTTTTACTGTTCATTCATCCACCGGATGCCGATAAGAGTAAGAGAATAGTTCCGATTGTGAAGAAATTCCTATAAGTGTCTACCTTCACTCTCCATAGCAAAGGCAGACTTACTCAACCTCTCTTCATCTCTGAGAATGATTTCCCAACGAAGCCTATCGAGTCACTCAGTGTTCCTCATCCCCTGGAGTACCTCTGCAAGCAAGTCATCAAGAGCAAAAGTATTTCATATCATGAAGGTTAAAATCAAAAGTATCTCATATCATACTTTCTCCTCACCTTCATCTGAAGAACATGGAGAAAGAGAGATCCTGAATGCTTACCTAGTCTTGCTCTCGAGTACTCATCTTCGAGCCCCTCCAGCCCAGTTCAAAAATAAGCCTGTGAAGAGATACTTTTTCAAAAGCAAAAGTATCTCATAGAAGATGCAGGAGGAGTCTGAGTCGCATCCAAGAGCAAGAGGAATCTGAGATGATCCAAGAACTCGAGAAGATGCCACACCTACATGGAGACCTAATTACTTGAAGCATGTGGAGACAACGTGCTGATTCATCCTCAACTAAGCTGAGGATCACTTGCAAGTCCCCAACCCAGTTCAAGAATCAACCTGTGGAAAGATACTTCTTCGAAAGCTGTGGAAAGTCCCATCTAGTTCAAGATCAAAGCTGTGGAAAATCAACAAGCGACCAAAGATCATCTACCTCAGGAAGCTAAGTAGTTACTAACTATTTCTAAATGTTTTTAAGTTGTTTTGGAGTGTTTTAGTATGTTTTGATGAAATCATACGAAAATGACATAAAAATTTGAAAAATGTTTTGAAAAACCCAAAAAGAATTATTTTAGAGTTGTTTTTGTGTGTTTGTGTCTTAGGTACCTTCCAACACAATGATGAAGATTTGGTTTTTAATTGCATGACTGTTAAAGAAAGTTATAAACATGGATGGAAGTTTGATATGCTCTTGGTTTATGCTTAGTTGTAGTTGTTATTTATGAATTTAAATTTGATCACAAAAGGATAAAATTAGTTTTTGTAACATGCTTGAAGGAAGGAACTCAAACTAATGCTACATCCCTGTGAGACTTGAGCTTATACCTTATTTGGAGAGTTATTAATCTTGATGTTTTTCTTTTCTAAAGTCGTTGCATGATCTCATCATTCTTTTCTTGGTTGCTACTTAAAAGGTGTTTTTATCATCTTAGTTCCAAATACTAGAACTCATATCTGTTTCATTCAAAGCATGAAATTGAATTGCATAACCATATCAAGATGAAGTTGTTTAGTGAACCACCACAACCAAAAAGCCTTACCTTCCATGTTTCTTATGTTTTGTAGGTTTATCCCTTTTGAGCCTTGTTTAGCCTATGTTCTTTGTTAACCACATTAACCTTACCTAGCCTAGTGTAGGACTGTCCATACCCTTGTTTTTAAAGGATAGTGAAGCATGACTTAAAATGAATTCCTTTTGATCTACACTATGCAGAAAAACAAGTGTGGGGGAGGGATTGGTGATTTTGAGCTCAATTGTACATTTTGTGTTTAAAAAAAATGAAGAGAAAAACGTGTCAAAAGAAAGAAAGAAAGAAAAGGAGTTTGAAAAGAAGTGAAAATGAGTTCAAAAATGTTGATTGTTGACGAAAAGGGTCCAAAAGTTTGAATTTGACCCTAAGTGTTGCATGAATCTCCCCTTGTGTTCAAAGTTGAGTTTGCATTCGAAAGTGAATTCTAAGTGTCAATCTCATTACTTTGCTTATTTTTGCTTTAAGAACCTTTGTTTATCCTTTCTTTGTTAGCCAATACCCTTAACCCCGTTACAACCCTTTGACTTCTATCTTGGTTGTTGTGTGTTCAATATGTGGAGTTTGGGATTGGTATGAGCATATGGTGTCCCTGGTTCTCTCATCTAAGTAGTAGCATTCTGTTCATGATATCATATTCATATATTCACTTATAACTCCAGAAAAGTGCTTTCTTTGTTAAAACATATGTGAGTTTTAGTTTTCATGTGTACATCAATCTTCTCACATATACCTAGTCTAGGGAGTGTAGTTTGAAAATATGAGTGAAAAATGAGTGCATATCTAGTAAGGAATTGAGGGAATTCTCTAAGGCATGTTACTACATTCAAAATGTTGTTTTAATCGATTAAAAGAGAACTAGTAAATGGTGACTGTGGTTAAGTGTACGCTTAAGGATATTGATGGCCAAAATCTGTGCAAGTAATGATTTTTAACATTTGCATTGGAAATCCCTGAGGTAACGTTGGAAGGTTTAGATTGTGTTTTGTTTCTTTTTGTTTCTTTGTTTTGCTAGAGGACTAGCAAAAGCTAAGTGTGGGGGAGTTTGATAGGAACATATTTATGTGATTTTATTAGTTTGTTTCCTTGCATTTACTTAATTAGTTTCATCTTATTAGAATGTTTTAAGCTATTTTCGTGTGTTTGTAGGTTCTAATAACAAAGTTAGCAAAGAAGTGCATTTTGGTGCAATTTGGAGCTGTTTTGGGGTGGAATGGATTGCATGCATAAGGATGGACGTTTTGGTGCATGAAAGGGCTTCAAACATATGCTAAAATATGAACGCACTTCACCTACAACATCCACCTACTTCACCTACAACATCCACCCACTTCACCTACAACATCCACCTACTTCACCCATTTCACCTACAACATCCACCCACTTCACCTACAACATCCACCTACTTCACCTACAACATCCACCCACTTCACCAAGAAATTTTGTAGTGGTGATTCATTTTCAAAGTCTATAAATAGGCTTGTCCATCACAAGACAAAGGGGGAATTCACACAACACATTCACAACACAATTTCTGCCACAAGTCTTCCATTTTCCTCCATCCATTCCATCCACCTCTCTTCCTATCCATCCCCTATCACCCTTCCATATTCTCTAAACCTATTCAACCCCTTTGTCGCACCAGCTATCAACCATCATCACCATCCCTTGTGCCGCAGCTTTACAAAGGAAGAAGGAGAGGATTACCTTGGAGCCGTGCCTAGCCATTCAAGACGTTGGATTCTTGGAGCGTTTCTAGGTGTCATCTATCTTTGTTTTAAATGTTTAAATTTGATTATCTTTGTTTAATTGCGACTATGAGGAAATAAATTCGCCTTGGCTAGAGGTTGATTCAATACCATGAATATGTTTGCAATATGAATTGATTACCTTCAGTTGTAATTTCATAAATTGTGAATGCAATTTGCTTAACTATTTGATTGATAACTTATTCTTGTATGTTGATTAAGGATGCATACTTAGTTTGCATGCATGAATTTGATGCTAGAATATAACGGAGTTTCACCTAATCGTTATGAACTTATATTCACAAGTAGTAGAGGTTGCTAGTCACAATCGCGTAATGCTTATAGTTTTCACAAAGTTTAATGATCTTTGATTGTATCTCTATTGTGCTGTTCACGTAGGGGACTTTTAAAGAATGTTTTGAATTGTTGTATACGCTTTCCCGTCCAATTCAATAACTTTAGGAAAACTTGAAGGTTAAAAAAGTGCTGTCACAGTTAACCTGGGGTGTTGAGTTTCATAGTTTATCGAAAGAACAATTGAAAATTGATTTTTATGCAATTGTGTCATGTGTGGAGAAGAATCCTCTAGCTAGTCCGTCACCCATCCATTCACCTTAGTTTTATGTCTTTGTTTAGAATCTACAAGTTATTTACTTTGTGTTTTAATTTTCGTGCAACCCAAACCCCCCTTTACATTGAGTGTCTTTTGGTTCCAATCTGTCCAATTTAGTTAGATTTCATTGTATTGAGTCTTTTAATTCAAATTCCGTCGAAATCAGTCCCTAGTATCTAGTTTGAGTCTAACTGCTTGTTTTACGTTGTTTTGAGTCATTCTAGTGTGTTTTGAGTTATTTGAGTCATTCCAAGCTGTGCAAACGATAGTCTCCGAGCCTCGTGCCTAGCCTGTGCAAACACGGGGAGTGAGTTTTCGACGTGAAAACGATGAAGTTCATACCTAAAATGGGTGTCGATCAACTCGCCTTGACTCTAGAAATCCAATGGTAGCCTTGGTTACTTCGATCTGTGAAGTGTTGGCCTTCTTTGGCCTTGGTCCGTACGAGAGAGGCGAGAGAGAGAGAGTTTCGAGAGGTAAGAGAGAGAGAGAGAGCCTACGGGATGGGAGAGATAAAGGAAAAGTATGTGCATGTGTGGTACATAATCCCCCAATCAGCTATCAAGGACCCAAAAATCTGATTGGCCCCAATAATTGGGGGCAATCCCTAATTGGTCCTCATTCATCACAGCGTACACAACCCCGAAAGGGTATTTTTGTCAAATCATAACTTAAATAATATACATCGGGACAGGTTGTCACATTAATTAAGTCCTGATTTTGCCTCAATTGGATACAAATTTTTGGGTTTTGAAGTGGTACATTGAGGGGAAATGATTGTTCGTAAAGTCCCATTTCTTTTTTCTGTTAGTCAGAAAGTGTGGGAAAATATAACAAAATCTTCTCTCATTTATTTATCGAGTTTAGTTTAAGACGCCAGGAATGTAATTCGATGGTCTTCTGTGGGTTATGGGATTCTTTTTTGCTTAGTTGAGATGAGTTAGAAAATTGATTTAACTTTGTCTTTAGCAATGTAATATCAGGGTATGGTTAATAGGAAACTTCATTCTAATTCTTGGTAAAGATGATTTTTAGATTAAAATCATGAGTAAGATCAAAATCAAATTTTAGCCCCTTAATACATTAATCACCTTGTTTATTAATTATATTTTGATGTTTTAATTATTTCTCCTTTTCTTCCTAATATTAATGTATTAATTTTATTTCATTATTAATTATAATTTTCATTTCATTCATCGTAATATGTTTTGTTGTAAACATTTTGATAAACTAATTTTTGTTATACAATATATTTTGATGTACTTTATCTTCCTAATTTAGGTACAATAAACAATTATACTACATTTCGGTGCATACACTTAGGTACACACATTTCGGTATATACACTTTGATACAAATATTTAGGTACATTAATTCAATATAATATATTTCGATATATATATTTTGGTACTAATATTTCGGTACATACATTTTAGTACTAACATGTGACAGCTCGTCCCGAAAAATTGGTTTCATTGACAGAATTACCTTTGAGTGACGTGTGTAAGTTTTGCATGGGTTTAAGAATTGGGCCAATTAATGGTTACCCTGAATAATTGGACCCAATAGGAAACTAGGATTTTTGGTGTTGTGATTGGGTGGTGAGTTTAGGACCACTCATCTCATTTCTCTCTCATCTTTCACTCCCGTGCTATTCTCTCTCTCTCTCCCCCATATTGTACGGACGAGACCCAAAACCCTTGCAAACGTGACGGATCGAAGTGGAAAATGGTATATTCATGTTCGTGAGGACCTTACGAGTTCAACCATACCCATTTCAGGTAAGAACTCCTTCATTTTCACGTTGAAAACTCGATCTCCAAAGTGAGCATTGTTCACCAACTTTTAGAAGGTTGTGTTTTAGTTGAAAGCAAGCTCACCACGAGCCTTAGAAGGTTCCCACGAACCTCGGAGACCCTCGTTTGCAAGCTTTGGACGTCGGGATAACACTGCATGAACTTGGCCGATTTTGGAGAAATTCCCCGTTGTGATTTCAGACGTTTTTTAGGTGTTTTGAAGTTATAATCCTCTTCATCACTTAATTTAGAAGGAAAACTGGTGAAGAAATGGCTGAGAAAACCCGAGTTGCAGGTTTTCCAGCCGACGACTTTTCCGGCAAACTGAGGAAGACGATGATGCGTGTGGGGGTGCATGGCACCGTGCCCCTCCCGGTGCGTGGGCCCGAGAAAAATTATTCGAAAATTTTCACGACGCTCGTGAGGTTGTGTAGGCCTCGTTGGTATATTCGTATGCCAAAATTGAGCATCGTATGAGAAGTTATTATCGAGTTTCGTATATGTGCGTTTAATTAACGTAATTACAATTATTTCTCATATAGGCGAGACCCATCCTGAGGACGAGCGTAGCCAGGTTAGGCATTGGGGGGTCCGTCGACATATCAGTGAGTGAGCAGTTTGTTTTCCGTACATACCTATATATATTGCTATTTTCCCAGAAAATGAATTTAAATGATGAAATGATTTGAGATGCCATGCAAAGTATCTGTTTACTTCAATTATGCATTTATGTTGCATATAATTGTGATGGTGCTGCGGACGCACAGGTAAGTATCAGGTAAGATTCTATACTGGTTATGATAAGAATGAAATGATGTGATGTGATATGAATGAATGAAATGATGTGATGAGAGCTCATAAACCTGCACATTGATATTAGTGCTCCCACCCATAGATAAGGGCACAGTCTTTCACGTGTTGTTTACCTCGCGCACCGCATGCTCGCCTTGGATCCAAGTTAGGTGCACAATCCTGTCGTATAAACCACTATAAGTGGGTTTGACTCATACGTGACCCGCGAATCATTCGCACAGTCTTCACGTGATTGTTATGCGTGCAGGTTTGATATATTCAGTGATGATGAGTAGACCACTAGTGGTGATATTGTTATGCGTGCAGGTTTGATAGACATGATATGATGAGTTGATTATGAGCTATTATATAGCCGAGGGCTGAGATGATATGATGAGATGATTATGGGCTATATATATGCAGCCGAGGGCTGAGATGATTATCAGATATTTATTCACATCACAGATTTACGATATGAGCATACAGTTGAGATATTAGTTATGATACTTTGGCATGGCATACATACAAATATTTCGAGCATGATTTTGAGATATATATGTATATGAGTATATTTTATTTCTGGGAAATTATACAGGTTTTACGGAGAGGGGTTACAGCTTTTCAGAAAAGAATGGTTTTGAAAAAGATTTGTTTTACTAACCCACTCAACTTTGTTTTTCGCCTCTCTAGGTATTAAGTAGTGTTCGTTGGTGGCATATGAGGATCTCTCGGACGTTCTGACAGAATTCACTTATGTAGGATTACCTGCGGGTGTTATTTCCATTTAGTATTTTCTGCTTGACTGCACGTAGGCCATTTATGCTCTGGTTTTGTAAAAGCACTATGAATTCTCGTACTAGCACGTCACCTTAGTTTGGACTGCTAGCCGTTTGGTTTTAGTTAGTTCGTATCTTTCAAATAAATCTTGCTTCCGCACTGTGCACACGGTTACGTCACGCTCACGTGATGGCCAGCACGCCCCACTTTCGGGTCGGGATGTGTCAAACATTTCGGTGCATACATTTTCGGTACACACATTTAGTTACATTAATTTAATATAATACATATCGGTGGATATATTTCAGTACATACATTTTGGTACTAAAATTTAAATACATTTTGGTACTAAAATTTAAATACATTTTGGTACTAATATTAGGATACATTCATTTCGGTACTAACATTTAGGTACATAGATTGAGCCTTTCAAATTTGAAGAAAGTTAAATAGAATAAATAAATTTTAAAAAAAAACTTTTTTTGGTCAAAAAATAAATTAAAATTTGTAGATTAATAAATTTAAATATTAAATCGGAGACATTAAATAAAATATACATTAATTACTTTGAATTAAGGACACATCAAGGGACTATAATCAATATGTAATTTAACACCAGGTTTATTTTAAATTTCAATCTTCTTGAAGGATTAAAGATTAAAAACCCCAATAAATTAGCATGATACTTGCAGATCAGTGTCGAAATTTAACCTTGTCTAAATTCAAGACTAAAAAATTACACTTTGCAGATATTGGTTTTTTGTAAATGCTTTCGATGATATTTGAATCAGCAAACCTAATGTGTTGGTCGGCAGATTGATTTTTTGATCAGTTTCTTTAGGATGTTTTGTAACTTTGAAATCCATGGATTTTGTTTCTCGTCTAACATTTGAGCACACTCTCACCCAGCAAAAAGTGAGGAGTGCTGAGTCTCAGCTTATCGATTCAATGTCAGCGGAATTGACCGGTTTATCAAGGAGGCAAAATGGCCTGAATGCGGGCTTTCTTATGCGGTTGTCTCCATTATGGGCCCACAAAGAGTGGTATGCATTCTTATAATTTCAAGCATGGCATATGAGTCTTCATTTTTCCCTGGTTACTTTGTTGATGGTTTACATATGATGAAGTGTATTTTATTAAATGATAAATTAGGTTCTCATCCCTCATTTTTCTTTCTCATTAATTGAAACTTTTTTTTCTTTTTCATTTTTGATCAAGGTCTTGTGCCTTTTGACGGGTATTTTAAACCGCACAAATTTAACCCTCTTTTTGACAATTGTAGTATAGATGTAAGTAGGGTATCGTTCTAGGCCGGGGATTAGGAGGGCTTGCTAAAACCTCTAAAATAATTTAAAAACGTAAAAATAAAGTTTAAAAACACTAAACTAAAATAAAAACACTTAACTAAAATAACTCAAAATAAAACTAACAAATAAACTAAAACAACTCAAAAGACTCAAAACGACTCAAGACTCCAGAAAATACAAACTAAGCTAAAAACTCGAAACACACTAAAAATGACTCAAAATAATGAAAACAATTTAAATTAAACACTAGGAATTTAATTGGACGGAAATTAAATTAAAAGATTAAAAATAATAAAATTTAACTAAATAATAATATAATAATGGGGGGTTTGGTTTGGATTGTGACGACCCGTCCCGACATATATTAAATATTAATGGTGAAATGACGGAATTACCCCTCCGGGGAATTTAGTACGTGTGTTGTGTGTGTGTTTATTGGACCACACACATTATTTTTTTTCACACCCCACCGACACCTACACTGTTTCTCTCTCTCCTCAATCACTCTCTCTCTCCTCCCTCGACAGTCTCTCTCTCCCTCGCCCAGAAACCGTACGGCCAAGGCCAAAATTGGCCAAAACTTCACAGATCAAACCATCCATCACCACCATTCGACTCCTGAGCCTCCTACGAGTACGTTGACACCCATTTCAGGTAAGGTTTCGTTCGTTTTCACGCCGTTCTCTCGATGTACGGTTTTGGCACTGTTCATGAACTTTTCATACGTTGTGTTTCAGGCAAAACTAAGCTCACCACGAGTCTTAGAAGGTCCCAAGGAAGCTCGGAGACGTTCGTTGGCTAAGCGTTGACGTCGGGATCGTCGAGAACGGAGGTGGCCGGTTTTGGAGAATTTCCCGACGAGATTCTCGTTGGTTTTCGAAGTTTTTGAAGGTATAGACTTGTTCTACACTTAATTTAGAGCACGTAGGAAGAAAAATGAGATAAAATGGTGCAAAAATGGCCGAGAAAACCGAGGTTGCAGGTTTTCCGGCGACCGGTGGCCGGCGCCGGCGGAGCTCCGGCAAGCTCGAGGAAGAAGGCGCGTGGCGCGCACGCGCCTGCGCGTGGGGGGCGCGTAGCCCCGTGCCTGTGCTGGCGCGTGGGGGCGCGTGAGACTCCAAAAAATTATTTTAAAAATATAGCGACGCTCGTGACGTCGAGTAGGTCGCGTTGGTATATTCGTATGCCAAAATTGAGCTATGTATGAGAAGTTAATTTCGTAGTTACGTGTATGTGCTTAAATGACGTATTTATAGTAATTTCTCATATAGGTGAGACATACACCGAGGACGAGCGTAGCCAGGCTAGACGCGGGGGCTACGACCCGGCGACCTATCAGTGAGTGGGCAGTTTTTACCGTATTTCCTATATTTTATTATTATTTTTCCCAGAATGAAATAAATGAATGTTTATGAGAATTTTATGCCATGCAAAGTATTTATATATTATTTTTATGCATTAATGATTGCATATTCGCATGTTGGTGCGGCGGACGCACAGGTAAGTGCCAGGTGAGAGCATGCATTAATGAGAATCGATAAACTAGCAGTGATGAGATGATTATGAGATATATACAGCCGAGGGCTGAAATGATTATGAGACATATATGCGGCCGAGAGCCGAGATGAGTATGAGACATACAGGCAGCCGAGGGCTGAGACGGTTAAGAGACATATATGCGGCCGAGAGCCGAGAGGATTATGAGATTTATATGCAGCAGAGGGCTGAGATTGATTACCTGACATTTAATCACATCATTAGTTTTTGATTGAGTTTCCGTTTTGAATATTTTGGCATGGCATACATACTCTTTCTGCATGATTTTGAAAATCTACATATATTGAGTATATATTTTGATTCTGGGAAATTATACAGGTTTTACGGTGAGGGGCTATACGATTTGAATAAAGAATGGTTTGAAAAAGGAATTGTTTTACTGACCCACTCAGTTTTGTTTTTCGCCCCTCCAGGTTCTAGGTAGCGAGAGTTACGAGTTTGGCACTTCGAGGACTCCCGGCTTTCTGACAGCTTTATTCATATGTATGTCACCGAGGGTGTAATTAAATCCTTTTTCTTTATGCTTGACTGCAGTTAAACTTAGAACGCTCTGATTATGTATAAGTATTGTTTTAGGCATCTAGTACACTATCGTACCTAGGTTGCTAGTGGTTCTGGTTTTAATTAGTTCGTTCTTAGTTTCGATCCTAGCTTCCGCACATCGCACATGGCTACGTCACACTCACGTGACGGCCAGCACGCCCCATTCTCGGGTGCGGGCGTGTCAGTTTGGTATCAGAGCCCTAGGTTGCAGTCTTGCATATTTTGTGAAAATATTAATGACTTGATGTCTTTTGTCAGAACTATGCCGCCTCGTCGTGAGCCTCGTCGTCCTTCTGAGCCCATGTTCCTCAATATTGCTCAGCTAGGGGAAGCTATTGCCCATGCATTTCAGAGTATTATCCGTCCTCCTCCTCCCCCTCCTCAGAGGACACCCTTGGAGTCAGTTCATAACTTAAAGATTAACTCATTAGACGGGAGTGAAGGGCCTGAGGGTTCTGAGAAATGGTTCATGCATCTCGAAAAGACTTTCGAAATTCTGACGAGTCAGGGGAATTTACAGCCGAATAAGTGGGTGGAGACGACAAAATGGTTTTTGACCAAGGAACCAGCTTCGTGGTGGATTGAGTTATCTAAGCACATGCCTGAGGAGCAGGCAAACGATTGGGGGGTATTTAAGGAACTGTTCTACCGAAGGTTTATTCCTCCAGCCTACATCGATAGAAAGAAACAGGAGTTTACCAATCTCAAACAGAAGAATTTGGGTGCTAATGACTATTACCGTACCTTCACTGATCTTTCGCGCTATCACCCGGATGTTGCCGCCAATCAGGCAGAGATGTTACGCCGATTCAAGTTGGGTACCAAGAAAAAATGGCGTACGATTGCTACCGGGTTTCAGTGCACCACTTACCACGAGTTTTATGAAATATTGCTTCGGATTGAGGATTCGGAGAACATGCCGAGTGATAGTGATGGGGAGAAGGACACCAGTCAGGGTAAGAATAATAAGGGCAAAGGCCCGTACGTTCAGGGGCCCCGGCAGACTCAGAACTTCAAACGCAGTGGGGCCAGTTCTAGCTCCTCGAGTGGAGGTTGTAGTTCCACCGGGCAGAGAGGTGGAGGCCGATTCTTCGGTGGTGCCAGAGGTCAGAGGCAAGGGAACTCTGGGAGGACTCCGTTGTGCCGTCAGTGCAACAATCGGCATTTTGGCGAGTGTCGGCGGGGTACTACGGGATGCTATACTTGTGGCCAGGATGGACACCTGGCGAAGAATTGTCCTCAAGGCCATCAGAGGTCCCAGCAGAGGCCCCAGCAGCCTGCCTTACCGCCGCCAGCACCGATTCAGCAGCAGTTTTCTGGTCCTAGTGGTTATGCTCAGTCGGGACGTGGTGGAGCCTTTCATTACTCGGGGGATCCTATTCCGTATTCTTCGGACCAGTACCAGCCTCAGTATCCCATGGATCCTTACCACCAGAGTGGATATAGCCAGTATTCCGGAGGATATATGCCTCCTCCGCAGCAGTACTCAGGTGGGTATCAGCCCCAGCAGCAGTTTACGGCAGGTAGCTCTCAGTGGTATTCGGGGGGACAGCCCCAGCAGTTGGATACTACCTCTAGTGGTGTTGGATCGTCGAGGCAGACTGGATCGTCGAATCAGGGACGAAACCCGCAGGGGCGTGGGATGCACGCAAACCGAGGTCGTGGAGGACGTCAGCAGACCCAGGGTCGTATCCATAACCTATCACTTCAGGACGCGCAAAACAACCCGGATTTGATTATGGGTACGTTGAATGTTCTTGGTCATTATGCTAGAGTCTTGATTGATTGTGGTGCTACTCACTCAGTTATTTCTCATACATTTGCTCAATTAACTCAACCTCAATTTTCACCCCTGGGGTATGAGTTGGAGTTTGCTATGCCAAGAGGGGAGAAGTGTTACGTAGATTATGTATATCCAGAATGTCCCGTGATAGTGGAGAACGTGGTTATGCCTGCTAACCTCACTCCGCTAGATATCGTCGACTTTGATGTCATTCTTGGCACTGATTGGTTGCACTACAATCGTGCCAAGATTGATTGTTACGGGAAATCAGTAACTTTTCATCGTCCTGGATTACCGGAGATAACTTTCGTTGGTGAGCGCAGCGGAGTTAGACATGGCGTTATTTCGGCTGTGAGAGCCAAGAAGTTGCTGACGAAGGGTTGTCAGGGATATCTAGCTCATGTGGTACTTAATGACGACGTTCCTACAAGCTTGGAGGACGTTCGAGTGGTTAGGCACTTCGCCGACGTATTCCCTGATGATTTACCTGGATTGCCGCCAGATCGTGACGTGGAATTTACGATTGATTTGTTGCTAGGTACTAATCCTATCTCGTTGACTCCATATCGAATGGCACCTGCCGAGTTACGAGAATTGAAGATTCAGTTGCAGGAGTTACTTGAGAAGGGGTTCATTCAGCCCAGTACTTCACCTTGGGGAGCCCCAGTTCTATTTGTCCGGAAGAAGGATGGTACCTTGAGATTGTGTATTGACTACAGGCAGTTGAATCGGGCGACTATTAAGAACCGTTATCCGTTGCCGCGTATCGATGATCTTTTCGATCAGCTACGAGGTGCCTGTGTGTTCTCGAAGATCGACTTGAGGTCAGGCTACTATCAATTGAAAATCAGTATTAACGATGTTCCTAAGACTGCCTTTAGGACTCGTTATGGGCACTATGAATTTCTAGTTATGCCATTTGGTTTGACTAATGCACCAGCTGCTTTCATGGGATTGATGAACAAGGTGTTCCAACCGTATCTGGATAGGTTCGTTATTGTCTTCATCGACGATATCTTGGTGTATTCTAAGTCAAGGGCTGACCATACTCGACATTTATCGTTGGTATTGAAGAAACTGAGAGAACACCGATTATATGCTAAGTTCAGCAAATGCCAGTTTTGGTTGGACGAAGTAGCATTTCTGGGTCATGTTGTGTCAGCTCAGGGTATTCAGGTCGACCCTCAGAAGATAACTGCAGTGGAGAATTGGGAACAGCCACGAACCGTCACCGAGGTTAGGAGTTTCCTTGGGTTGGCAGGTTACTATCGGCGGTTCGTTAAAGACTTCTCGATTATGGCGCTACCGCTGACGAAGTTGACCAGGAAGGACGTTAAGTTCGAGTGGGATGGTGATTGTGAACGGAGTTTTCAGCAGTTGAAGCATTGTCTCACTCACGCTCCTGTCTTGACGCTTCCTGACGATGGTGGTAATTTCGAGATCTATAGTGATGCTTCGTTGAATGGCCTAGGTTGTGTCCTGATGCAGCATGGTAGGGTGATTGCTTATGCCTCACGTCAGTTGAAACCTCATGAGAAGAATTACCCTACCCACGACCTGGAGTTGGCTGCCATCATCTTCGCTTTGAAGATTTGGAGACATTATCTTTATGGTGAGAAATGCAGGATCTTCTCAGACCATAAGAATCTCCAGTACATTTTTACCCAGAGGGAGTTGAATCTCCGCCAGCGTCGATGGATTGAGTTACTGAGTGACTACGATTGCACGATTGAATATCACCCTGGTCGTGCAAACGTGGTAGCTGACGCTCTTAGCAGGAAATCCCAGGGCAGAATTAATGCTTTCCATGCGAGCCGAGTTCCCCTTCTTACCGAGTTGAGATCGACTGGAGCGCAGTTGGAATTGGAGAATTTGACGGTGGATAATCGGGAGGAAGCATTACTTGCTAGTTTCCAAGTCAGGCCCATTCTAATTGACCGGATACTTGAGATTCAGTCGCATGACAACGAGATTCAAGAACTTATTCAACTGAGGAATGATGGTAAGAAGAAAGACCTGCGAATCAGAGAATCTGATGGTATGCTTATGCAGGGAAACAGGATGTACGTGCCGAATAATGCCGAGTTAAAGAAAGATATCCTAGATGAGGCGCATATTTCAACTTATGCGATGCATCCGGGAGGCACGAAGATGTACCATACCATTCGACTGTTCTACTATTGGCCGGGTATGAAGAGAGAAATCGCTGAGTATATAAGCAGATGCATCATATGTCAGCAAGTCAAAGCCGAGAGGAAGAAGCCGTTTGGGTTGATGCAACCCCTACCCATTCCGCAGTGGAAATGGGACGATATCACTATGGATTTCGTATACAAACTTCCTCGTACTCAGAATGGATATGATGGAGTTTGGGTGATTGTCGACCGACTCACGAAGTCAGCGCATTTTATTCCTGTCAGGGAAAAGTTTTCGTTGGATCGGTTGGCCGAACTATTCGTATCGAAGATCGTGAAGTATCATGGTGTCCCAACGAGTATTGTCTCTGATCGCGATCCTCGATTCACCTCTAAGTTCTGGACTGCCTTCCAGGAAGCATTGGGTACGAGACTGTTGTACAGTACGGCTTATCATCCTCAGACGGATGGTCAATCAGAGAGAACTATTCAGACTTTGGAGGATATGCTGAGATCCTCAGTTTTGCAGTTTGGCGACTCATGGCATCGGCGTTTGGATTTGATGGAGTTCGCTTATAATAACAGCTTTCATTCTAGTATCGGGATGGCACCGTTCGAGGCACTTTATGGGAAACCATGTCGTACACCCCTATGTTGGTCAGAGGTTGGCGAAAGAGTTTTAGTGGGCCCTGAGATAGTAGAGGAGACTACTCAGAATGTTCAGGTTATTAAGGCTAATCTGAAAACCGCCCAAGATCGCCAGAAGAGTTTAGCGGATAGGCATGCTACTGACCGAGTGTATAACGTTGACGATTGGGTATTTCTCAAGTTATCGCCTTGGAAGGGTGTGGTTCGATTCGGGAAGAAGGGTAAGCTGAGTCCTAGGTACATTGGACCTTATCGGATCACCGAGCGAGTCGGTGCTGTAGCTTACAGGCTTGAGTTGCCGTCGGAGTTATCCAGAGTCCATAATGTATTTCATGTTTCGATGCTTCGACATTACGTTTCTGATCCATCACATGTGATTCCTCATCAACCTTTGGAGATCAGTTCTGATTTGACTTATGATGAGGAACCAGTGACGATACTTGATTGGAAAGACAAGGAACTCAGGAACAAGACTGTACGTTTAGTGAAGGTTTTGTGGAGGAACCACTCAGCGGAGGAAGCTACCTGGGAATCTGAGGACAGGATGAGAGAGATGTATCCGAGGTTATTCTATGAGTATTAGTATGTTTATGCGTTGTATGAAATTTCGGGACGAAATTTTTGTAAGGTGGGTAGATTGTGACGACCCGTCCCGACATATATTAAATATTAATGGTGAAATGACGGAATTACCCCTCCGGGGAATTTAGTACGTGTGTTGTGTGTGTGTTTATTGGACCACACACATTATTTTTTTTCACACCCCACCGACACCTACACTGTTTCTCTCTCTCCTCAGTCACTCTCTCTCTCCTCCCTCGACAGTCTCTCTCTCCCTCGCCCAGAAACCGTACGGCCAAGGCCAAAATTGGCCAAAACTTCACAGATCGAACCATCCATCACCACCATTCGACTCCTGAGCCTCCTACGAGTACGTTGACACCCATTTCAGGTAAGGTTTCGTTCGTTTTCACGCCGTTCTCTCGATGTACGGTTTTGGCACTGTTCATGAACTTTTCATACGTTGTGTTTTAGGCAAAACTAAGCTCACCACGAGTCTTAGAAGGTCCCAAGGAAGCTCGGAGACGTTCGTTGGCTAAGCGTTGACGTCGGGATCGTCGAGAACGGAGGTGGCCGGTTTTGGAGAATTTCCCGACGAGATTCTCGTTGGTTTTCGAAGTTTTTGAAGGTATAGACTTGTTCTACACTTAATTTAGAGCACGTAGGAAGAAAAATGAGATAAAATGGTGCAAAAATGGCCGAGAAAACCGAGGTTGCAGGTTTTCCGGCGACCGGTGGCCGGCGCCGGCGGAGCTCCGGCGAGCTCGAGGAAGAAGGCGCGTGGCGCGTACGCGCCTGCGCGTGGGGGGCGCGTAGCCCCGTGCCTGTGCTGGCGCGTGGGGGCGCGTGAGACTCCAAAAAATTATTTTAAAAATATAGCGACGTTCGTGACGTCGAGTAGGTCGCGTTGGTATATTCGTATGCCAAAATTGAGCTATGTATGAGAAGTTAATTTCGTAGGTACGTGTATGTGCTTAAATGACGTATTTATAGTAATTTCTCATATAGGTGAGACATACACCGAGGACGAGCGTAGCCAGGCTAGACGCGGGGGCTACGACCCGGCGACCTATCAGTGAGTGGGCAGTTTTTACCGTATTTCCTATATTTTATTATTATTTTTCCCAGAATGAAATAAATGAATGTTTATGAGAATTTTATGCCATGCAAAGTATTTATATATTATTTTTATGCATTAATGATTGCATATTCGCATGTTGGTGCGGCGGACGCACAGGTAAGTGCCAGGTGAGAGCATGCATTAATGAGAATCGATAAACTAGCAGTGATGAGATGATTATGAGATATATACAGCCGAGGGCTCAAATGATTATGAGACATATATGCGGCCGAGAGCCGAGATGAGTATGAGACATACAGGCAGCCGAGGGCTGAGACGGTTAAGAGACATATATGCGGCCGAGAGCCGAGAGGATTATGAAATATACAGGCAGCCGAGGGCTGAGACGATTATGAGACATATATGCGGCCGAGAGCCGAGATGATTATGAGATTTATATGCAGCAGAGGGCTGAGATTGATTACCTGACATTTAATCACATCATTAGTTTTTGATTGAGTTTCCGTTTTGAATATTTTGGCATGGCATACATACTCTTTCTGCATGATTTTGAAAATCTACGTATATTGAGTATATATTTTGATTCTGGGAAATTATACAGGTTTTACGGTGAGGGGCTATACGATTTGAATAAAGAATGGTTTGAAAAAGGAATTGTTTTACTGACCCACTCAGTTTTGTTTTTCGCCCCTCCAGGTTCTAGGTAGCGAGAGTTACGAGTTTGGCACTTCGAGGACTCCCGGCTTTCTGACAGCTTTATTCATATGTATGTCACCGAGGGTGTAATTAAATCCTTTTTCTTTATGCTTGACTGCAGTTAAACTTAGAACGCTCTGATTATGTATAAGTATTGTTTTAGGCATCTAGTACACTATCGTACCTAGGTTGCTAGTGGTTCTGGTTTTAATTAGTTCGTTCTTAGTTTCGATCCTAGCTTCCGCACATCGCACATGGCTACGTCACACTCACGTGACGGCCAGCACGCCCCATTCTCGGGTGCGGGCGTGTCATGGATGAAACGTAAATTAAACTTAACTAAATTATAAAATTGACAAAAACATAAAATAAATGTGAACGGAAAGGCTACGGATTGGCTAGAGGGTTTTTCTCCACACATGATACAAATGCAACCTAAATTGATTTTCAGTTGTTCTTTCAATAAATTGTGAATTTCAATATTCCAGATTAACCGTGAACAGCACTTTTTTAATCTTCAAGTTTTCCTTAAGTTATTGAATTGGATGAACAGCATACAACAATTCAACACATTCTCTAAAAGTCCCCTACGTGAAAAGCACAATAGAGATACAATCAAAGATCATTAAACTTTGTGAAAACTATAAATACTGACGAGGCATTCGTAACTATGAAAAGCATGATACTCCTGCCAAGAATTTACTTAACGCGATTGTGGATAACAACCTTCACTACTCATGAATATAAGTTCATAACGATTAGGTGAAATTCACTTATATTCTAGCATCAAATTCATGCATGTAAATTAAGTATGCATCCTTAATTAACATACACAAATAAGTTATCAATCAAGCAGTTAAGCAAATTAAATCACAACTCAGAAATCACAACTGAAGGTAATCAATTCATATTACAAATATAATCATGGTTTCGAATTAACCTCAAGCCAACACAAATTAATTACACATTATTTATAAATTAAAAACAAAAATTAAAACAAAAGTAAAATAATGAGTTTGGAGGATTAAACCGAATTGGGGAGTAGTAATTTGTTTTGCACCGTGTGGTGCCAAGGCTGCCAAAGACTTTGGTTCCTGTCAAAGGGCTGACTGCCCTCTACTCCGTGACTCCCCCCCAGAAACCTGCGCCTTCTCTCGTGCTTCTTTCCGTGAGCTGCCTGGTGGCAGCTCCTGTTTCTCCACCGAGCCAAGCTGCAGGCGCTGCCTCACTAATTCCCCCGAGCTGCTCGTCTGGCACTTTTTTGGAAGCTCTCCTCTCCACCACCACTCCTTCTTTCTTTGGCTGCGTGCGCAGCCTCCTCCGTTTGCCTCACAGCTCTGCCCTCGTTTGCTCCCCTCTTTGTTTTATTATTCAAGCTGCTCCTTGGCAGCTCTACTTCTGTGCTCTCGCTCGACTGCCCACTGGGCAGATTTTCACTACTCTCCTCTTTTCCTTCAGTTTGTCTTCTTTAAATCCCCCCTTCTTGGTGCTTCTCCCCTCATCAGAGATGGGCGCTGCCCTTCTTTTATTATTTTTTTTCTCTGCTTTCTCTTAATGCCGCAGCCCACTCCATGTGCTGCCATCAATTATCTTTCTTTCCACCGAGATTGTTTTCTTCTTTTATTATTCCTTTTCGAGGAGCTCCACCGAATGCACTCATTTGCTTCCAGCTATAACACACACAATAACACATTATATCAATATATATATATATATAAATATATATATATATATATTATTTTCTAAATGATAAGTATAATTCAACAGACAAGATACTATAGATGAAATTAGCACTTAAAATTTCATTTATTCTATTTTTATTTTCTTAACTTGATAAATTTATAAAACATAAAAATAACGTAAATAGCTCAAAATATAACGAACTAACTAAGAAAAGACGAGTGAATTTGATATAAAAATATATATAAATATGATCCGATCACCTTTTCTCCATGTCATTATTTGATCTGCCTAGTTCACCTAGGCACTGGACCCCAGCTCACTACCTGACTAACGCCTATCGTCTTCTAAAACCTTGTTTTTAGTATTTTTCATATATTTATATTTATATTTATAATTTGTATCATTTTTTTAATTTATACCGATATTCTTTTTAGTTGTAATTTGTACCCATAATTTTAAATTTTAATATATACCTATATGTTTAATTTAATTTGTACACATATTTTTTTGTGAATGTACCCATAATTATATGTATTTATGTTTTAAAATATATCAATAGTTATTTCTTATGCTATGTGACACACCTTGTGTTGGAAATGTGCCCTAAAACCAATCATATCATGATACTTTACGGACATTTCACAAGTTAAACTAATCTAGTTTAAAAGAAAGGTCAAACATTATTGTTTTAAGCCGTCTCATATAAATGTTATATGCTTGAACAGTAAGTCCAAGGAATATGTGATTGGGAGAATGCGATCTAAACAAGTTAGATTCATGAGACCATTCTTTCGTAGACACATCCTAAACGTTCCTGATCATAGGATTGCCAATTGGGCATTGGCAGTCCGTTAAGATCAGTATGTGCTATGTCTTCTCTCAGGGAGAGTGACTGGTCTCGAGTCATTGGTGTGAGTGACACCAAGACAAGTACGTAGGTGCTCAATAGAGAATGAGTTCACTGAACACGATCAACGAGGAGCTCTCATACTCATGTCACATGAGAACTCATGGTTAGGATAATGCAAATTAGTCCTTTGACCTGAGGCATCATAGTTGTCTTGTGGTTAGGTACTTAATCTTTGATTATGTCAAACGTCACTCCATCTGGTGGGTGTCCACGACATCGTCGGGGTTAAGCCACTTAGCTATGAAGGCAAGTGAATGCGCAACAAGGGATCTCTAACCTTCAAACCGTTTGAGGGAGAATACTCTATGATATGATTAAAATCTCTGATCAGAGTATGAATGAGATTTAGGAATGTGTTACAAATCACATTCAAGGGAATCATATAAGCACAAGATTCACATTGGATAGTAGACATGAATAAACTATCAAACCAAACAATGTGGTCAAGAGTATTGTATTAGAGAAGGACCGTATTGCATTTGTAATCCTAAACTGAATAGGTTCTCCACCTTTTCTGATTAGCTTGGGTAACCATGATATGCTGCTAGGTGTCACTCATGGTTTGTGGAAGCCCTAAACGTGTATAATCACTAAATGGAGAATTGAAAGTAAGTTTCAAATTCACAATCGATTGAAAAGAGTTTTAATCGCCCACTGCCTTGCTAAAAGGAACCTAATGGATCGTACACCGTGTAAGGTAAAGATTGAAGATTCAATGGAGATGAGTAAGAATAATTAAATGGTTTAATTATTTATGGCAAGGATTAATTAATATGTTAATTAATCAAACGAATAAGTTCGTTAAAGACCTCGGGATAGTTTTGGACCTTAAGGCCCAATGGGCTTCGAACGTCAAGTCCATTGACTTAAGTTGTATGACAACTTAATGAATAATGATTCACAAAGGCCCACATAGCCCAATAAATACCCTAAGGCCGGCCACTTAGAGAGGGTAGTGAACTTGGACTTATTTACAAGTTTGCCACTCAAATGAATTAAGGTAT
Source organism: Crataegus laevigata (assembly GCA_963580275.1). Taxonomy (NCBI): domain Eukaryota; kingdom Viridiplantae; phylum Streptophyta; class Magnoliopsida; order Rosales; family Rosaceae; genus Crataegus; species Crataegus laevigata. The sequence continues at coordinate 24,020,317 of OY756945.1, forward strand.
AAATATGACTTTATAGCCAAAATTCATTAAGGGTTATTTTTGGGAGAATTGGAGAGAACACAAGCTCTCCTTTCTCTCTAAAATGGCCGGCCACCTAGAGGAGATTTAGCTAGCAATCCTACTCCTCCTAGGTCACTCATTTCTTCTTAAATCTAACCTTGGTGTAGAAACTTAGAGGTTCTCAATTTTGGGAACTTAGAGAACCTATTCTTCCATCCAAATCCATGGATCTAAGATGCAAGGAATGAAGGCCCTCTCTTTGGGTGATTAGCCTTTGCTTATGCAAAGAGGAATCTACAAAGGTATAAATCAACTCACTTTGTTTTGAGTTGTGTATTGGTTCACCAAACTACTAGGCTTTGAACATTCATGGGTAATGTTTTGTTTTAAGTGCATGAAAGCATGATTCCGCCTTTAATTTGTTAATTGCATGCTAATGATGTTGCTTAAATGAACATGTATTCTCAAAACAATCATTCACCTTGACCCAAATGTGGAAGCGTGCTGGCCGTCACGTGAAAGTGACGTAGCCAAAAGCGTCAGCGGAAGAAAAGAAGAAATCCTACATGGTTGGTGGTCTGTCAGAACTGCCATGATGCCTCGATAGCCGCGAACGTCACTGCTACCTAGAACCAAGAGGGGTGCAAAACAAAAAACGTGAGTGGGCAAAAACAAATCTTTTCCAAAACCGTTTCAGAAATCAGTATATAACTCCTCACTGTAAATCCAGTATAATTCCCAGAAAATAATATGTATATATACTCATATACGAAAACATTAGCATAAAATCTCAGTGTTGGAGGTATGCCCTGAAAGTCAATCTTTGGAAGAAACATTTCAGGACATTGTCTGTATGTATAGATAACTCTAAATACAGCAAAAGGCAAAGTCACTCATTAGGACTATCTCAATAAATGATATAGGTCCAAAATAGTGAATCCATGGACAATGGATCGATGGAAGAAGTAATCTAATGATGTTAGAATACAGAACCTTCTTCTCATAACCATGATGTTCAAAAGGTTCCTGGTCGTAGGATTGTCAGAGGGATACTGACAATACATAGACCAGTACATACTATGTCCCCTTCGAATAGGAAGGATGAGAAGTCTCATGCCATTCGTGTAGTGACACTAAGACAAGTATGTAGGTGCTCATTAAAGGAATGAGTTCACTGAACACAATCAAAAGAGAGCACTTGCATAGAGATCTACTCACATGTCAAGCAAGTAACTCTACTGGTTGGAATGTGTAAGTAATCCTTTGACCTAAGACATCATAGTTGTCTTGAGGATACGTTGTTGATCATTTGATAATGAGACATGACCACATCTCATCATGGATGTGTTCTATGCATTGTTGGGGTCAGTGATTTATTCTCAGAGGCATGTGAATGATCAACAAGGGATCTCTAAGGGCTAGTTTGGTATTGCTGTGCTTTGAAAAAAAGTTGCTGTGAGAATAAGCGGCTGTGAAAGAAAAAAGTAGAGTGTTTGGTAAACTTTTTTGTAAAAGTGCTTTTTAAAAAAAAACAGTATGATAGTCTTTGGTATATTTTTATGTAAAACAGCTGTGACTGTATGAAATGACCAAAAAAAATATAAAATGAGTATAATGTTAAATGTAAAATGTAAAATAATTATTATTTTATTTATTAATAGTCTCTCTAGAAGTCTCCTATTTTTATTTTATCCATCTTCATTTATTAATAATCTATGTAAAAATCTCCCTGATTCTCCCCCCTCTCCCCCCCCACTCCCCAATTTTCTGTCTTTTTTTTTCTCTACTCCTTCTTTATCTTTTTTATTTTAATTTCCTCCTTCTTCGTCTAGCCGACATGGCAACTGCCATCGAAGCAAGTCTGCACTCCGACGCTGTGGATGTGCCCATTGCACTACTCCTCTCAACGCCGTCTTTGATGGGTTGTTCTTCAAACTTTCTCACCTGTCTCTCTCCCCAAACCCCTCTCTGAATAAATTCCCTGGATCTTGATGAGATCGAGGTTGTTGGATCGGGCGCGCGGCGTGGACAGAGAAGGAAAGAGTTTACAATTGTTCCATTTCTTGTGCAGGGGAACAAGATTGTCGATTGACATCCCTTATGTTGTTTAAAGATGAACTTCTGCTGGGAAGGGGAAGATGAATCTGGCCAATTTTGGCTCAGTATTTGTGTGGTAATTTTCCTGCGAATTTGTAGTTTTTTACCACAGTTGTAATGGAAGAGAAATTTTTTATTTGAGTTTGATCAAATTGATGGATTAACGAAGAGGATTTACTTGTTTGGTCAGTTGGCAGCGCCATGGATAGAGAGGTGATGGAAGATGATAAAAGCATCTGGGTATGATGTGTAAATTATTTAATTGGTTTAGGCCATTTTGGGTATTAGAAAGTTTCATTAAAGGCATTAGCGCCTCGGCGAAATCGGCTTGCGCAGAAGCCCAAAAGCAACAAAGCCGCTGTTTTTCAAAGCCAACATTTGCTGCTTTGACTTTTCAGCTTTTTTTCACTTGAATTGTGAAAAAAAACTGCTTTATAAGAGGTTTACCAAACGCTAAAAAGGTTATGGCTTTTTTTTATCCCCACTTATTTTAAAATCACAGTAGTACCAAACTGGTACTAATCCGTGTTATGAAAGGAATAATACTCTAAGATATGATTCGGGAATATTCGGCCGAAGTATCGAGCGTAATGATGGAAGGCGTTCCTATACGACTCAATTGAATCATATAACTAAGTATAATCACATTAGGGGTTTGACATTAAGAATCCATACCCTAGTAATGTGCTTAAGAGTATTGTATTAGAGACAGATTGAATTACATTGTAATTCCAACTGAATAGGTTCTCCGACAAAATTCTACATGGGCTTGGGTAGCCATGATATATGGTTAGATGTCACTCATGGCTTGTGAGTTCTTCTAGATGATTAAATATGTAATCATTAAAGAAGAAGGAGAATTAAAAGTAAGTTTTAATTCACTAAGTGATTGGTTAAATGCTAATCAATTGGATTGATTCCAATCACCTCACTGCCTTGCTAATTGGAACCTAAAATGATTGTACACCAATACACTCTTGTGATGAGATAACTAAAGGATGATGGAGTTAATTAATTGGATTAATTAAATGTTATGATTAATTAGAAAGTCTAAAGAAATCATAGAAGTGATAAAGGATCGTTTCGGGCTTAAAGAAAAGTTCGGGTTCATTCAGGCCCATTGGGCTTTTATTCAAGCATAAGATGACTTAAAATAATAAAAGCCCAAAGCCCAAACCAAACATAATGAGGCCGGCCAAAGGGAAGAGAGTGATGTGAGAATTATACGCACACAAATTAAACCCTCTTTTTGACAATTGTAGTATAGATGTAAGTAGGGTATCGTTCTAAACCGGGGATTAGGAGGGCTTGCTAAAACCTCTAAAAAAAATATAAAAACAAAGTTAAAAATGTAAACAAAAGACTTTAAAACAAGAAAGTAAAAGGGGGATTTGGGATTGGTGAAATTGAACAATTAAACTTGTAAAACAAAACGGATTTTAAAATGAATTGGTTTGAATGAATGGATGGAAGGCTAGCTAAGGGGTTCTTCTCCACACATGTCTTGCTTGCATACAAAATGATTTCTAATTGTATTTCAAATAACTTATGAATTCTCAACGCCCCAAATTAACCATGAATTGCATAGATTAATTCTCAGATTTTCCTTAAGTTAATGGATTGGATGATTGCATACGACAACCCAAAACATTCCCCACAAGTTCCCTACATGAATTGCATAATAGAGATACAAGCGAGAATCATTAAGTTCTATGAAAACCATAAGCATTGACGAGGCATTTGTTACTATGAATTGCATGAAACTCATGCCAAGAATTTACTTAACGCGATTGTGACTAGCAACCTTCACTACTCATGAATATAAGTTCATAACGATTAGGTGAAATTCACTTATATTCTAGCATCAAATTCATGCATGTAAATTAAGTATGCATTCTTAATCGACAAACACAAATAAGTTATTAATCAAGAAGATAAGTAAATTGAAATCACAACTTATGAAACATAATTAAAAGTAATCAAATCGTATAGCAAGCAAGGACATGGTTTCGAATCCCCCCCTAGCTAAGGGGGGGTTTAGTTCCTCATAAGCATAAAACAAAGATAAACAAATTTAGACATTGAAAACAAAAGAAAGAAAACACCTAAATGTTCCAACGATCCTTGTTGGATAGCAAGCACGTCCAAGCACTTTCCTCTTCTTCTTTGCCGCCTTACAAGGTTGGAATGATGTTTGAAAGGTTGGTTATATGAAGGAATGGATGGGAGGAGTTTAGATATGTAGGGAGAGGCAAGGGAAGGCTTGTAGAATGGTTGATTCTTGGATGATTTGAATGAGGTTGCTACCATGGGTATTTATAGGGAGAGGATGGACTTGTTTAATGCAAAGAGTGGAGAATTGTTGGTGGGTTAGGTTTTGAGTCATCCACTCACATGTCATGGTGATTTAAGCATTGCATCATCCACTCACATGTCATAGTGAGCTAAGCATTGCATCATCCACTCAAATGTCATGGTGAGCTAGGCATTGCATCATCCACTCACATCTAGAATTTGGGCTTCACTTATCCATCTTCAAAGTAGATTTCAACCCAATTAATATCCAAATTCGTCCATCCATCTAGCTTGGATCATAAGCACTCCATCTTGGGCCCAAAAACACTTCAAACTACTCCAAATTGGCTCATAATGTACCCTTAGCCCATAAAACCTACAAACACATGAATTTAACTTTAAACACTATAATAAATACTAAATAATAATAAAAATGCAAGAAAACAAGCAAGCTAAGTCTCATAAATATGCTTCTATCAGAGAGAAGGAGAGAGAAAGGTCAAAATGTTGACTAGCTTCTTTTTCATTTATAAAGGAAGTTTAATGAAAAAGTTCATTAGGGTTTTGTGTGTTGTTTTGACCAAAAGAAAAATACAACTGATGCGTTGTAAACAACACACAAATTAAACCCTCTTTTTGACAATTGTAGTAAAGATGTAAGTAGGGTATCGTTCTAGGCCGGGGATTAGGAAGGATTGCTAATGCACCTAACTGACTTAAAAATATTAAGCAAGGCTCAAAAACACAAAACAAAACTCTAAAACAGAAAGCTAAACTATAATAACTTAAAACACACTAGAATAGTCAAAACAACACAAAACTAGCAAATTGAATAAAAACAGATACTAGGGATGGATTTAAATGAATTTGGGATTACAAAGACTCAAAATACTCAAAAGACATCAAATTGTACAGATTATAACTAAAGAATACAACTTAACAATGGGGGTTTGGTTTTGGACGAATTTAAACAAAAACTAAGTAAACTTTGCAAAACAGATTTTAAGACAGATTTGAGTAAATCAATGGATGAATGGATGGCTAGAGGGTTCTTCTCCACACATGACACACTTGCATACAAACCAATTTTCAGTTGTTCTTTCAATAAACTATGAATCTCAACACCCCAGATTAACCGTGAACATCACTTTTTTAACCTTCAAGTTTTCCTTAAATTGTTGAATTGGACGGAAAAGCGCATACAACAATTCAAAACATTTTTCAAAAGTCCCCTACATGAACAAAACAATAGAGATACAATCAAAGATCATTAAGCTTTGTGAAAACTATAAGCATTGACGAGGCATTCGTAACTATGAACAGCATGATACTCCTGCCAAGAATTCACTTAACGCGATTGTGACTAGCAACCTCTACTACTTGTGAATATAAGTTCATAACGATTAGGTGAAACTCCCTTATATTCTAGCATCAAATCCATGCATGCAAACTAAGTATGCATCCTTAATCAACATACAAGAATAAGTTATCAATCAAACAGTTAAGCAAATTGCATTCACAATTTATGAAATTACAACTGAAGGTAATCAATTCATATTGCAAACATATTCATGGCTTTGAATCAACCTTTAGCTAAAACGAATTTAGTTCCACATATTTGCAATTAAACAACTATAATTGAATTTAAACATGATAAACAAAAGTAGAAAACACCTAGAACGCTCCAACAATCCAATGTCTTGAATGGTTAGCACAGCTCCAAGTCCTCCTCCTTTCTTGCAAACATGCGGCACCAAGGTGGGTGTGGTGTTTAGATGGTCTAGGGGATGTGGTAGAGATTGGATAGGTTGAGAGAGTATGGAAGGGTGGTAGAGGATGGATAGGAAAAGAGGTGGATGGAATGGATGGAAATAATGTGTAGAGAGGATTTGTGGCAGAAAGTGTGCAATGAATGGAATGTGTTGTAGATGTGAATTGGTATTGTGATGGAGAAGCCTATTTATAGATTTTGAAAATGAATCAACACCACAAAATTTCTTGGTGAAGTAAGTGGATGTTGTAGGTGAAGTTGGTGTGGATGTTGTAGGTGAAGTGAGTGGATGTTGTAGGTGGAATAAGTGGATGTTGTAGGTGAAATAAGTGGATGTTGTAGGTGGAATAAGTGGATGTTGTAGGTGAAATAAGTGAGTGTGATGTGTTTTTGGGTCAGAAAATAGGAAAGGAGAGGATCCCTTAATCTTCAATTTCATCCATCCACTTGGCTTCAAGCATAAGCTAAACATCCAATGCCCAAAAATGCTCCAAAATGCTCCAAATTGCACTTTCTTGCATACTTTGTCATTTGGACCTACAAACACACGAAAATAGCTTAAAATAATAAAATAACTAAGGACTAACAATCTAAATGCAAGGAAACAAGCTAACTAAGTTGTATAAATATACTCCTATCAACAACTCTCTCTCTCTCTACACACACAAGGCCGGCCACCATAGGAGGAAACACTAACCATCTTTCCTCCTTGTGGTTACTCCAGTATCCATCTCACTACACTAGTGGGTGTGGATCTTTAGAGGTCTTCTACCTTGGGGACTAAAGGAGAACCAAGGAGCTCATACTTCAACAAGGTGGAGGAGTCAAGGAGGGAGGCTAGGCTCAAGGAGTTCCAAGAGCAAAGGGCTTGAAGGTGGTCCATCCTTGGTCTAAAATCTAGATCAAGAGGTATAAAACTTCACCTACACTTTGTTCATCAACTTTTTGTTTTGATGCATCAACTATGAGCCTATGCTTCTTGAAGGGGATTTGCATGACCATAGCTTTGATAATATGTGATAACATGCTTCCGTTGCTTATGTATATAAATTTTGAATTGTATATGCATGCTAGTCACTAGAAATCCCACATAAATCTCATAATTTCCCTTCAAGTGGTATCAAGAGCCAAAGGTTTATATTTGATGTGTCCTTTTGGATTTTATGCATATGGGTTTTAATATTATGTTTGACATATTATTTCTTCATTCAAAATATGTTTATCTTTAGTTTTTCAAATGTTGAAAAATGTGTTTCAAGAGTTGGAAAATATATGTATGCAAAAAGTGTTTTGGATGCATGAATGAAGAGTGAGTTTTTGAACAAAATTTGGGGCTATATTTTCCATGAGGGAGGGCACGGTTTTGGGGGATTTTTTGGCTTGTGTTTGTTGTATAATTTTAAGTCACACACACACACTTTGAAGCTAGAAACAAGAGGCCTTGTCACTTTTGTTTTTTGTTTTGAAAAATCACCAAGAAAGTGAAAATCTTGAAATTGTTTTCATGGTTTCGTTCTTGGTGTTCATGGTTTTGTTCTTGGAGTAAATGTTTTTGTTATTGTGTTATTACTTTAATTTAAATTTGGATGATTTAATTTCCATCAATAGCTTTCCCTAGATTTACTCCATCCTAGACTTGACTAGGAATCCTTACACACACCATAACTTTAAGTCAAAAGTACAAAAGGTGACAAGGAAAAGTATGGCTCTTGCTTTATTTTGAAAATAAGGGAACAAGATTTGATTTTCTCCCATTCCCCATGCTAGAACCGGCCACCCTAGAAAAAGTGTCCTTTATGGGCTATTTTGCAATTTAAAAAGTTGATTATACTTTCTAGTATTTACGGTTTGACCCATAACTTTTCATAATTGCATTTCGGCCCCACCTCTTTATGAGGTTAAAATATTTTGATTTTAATTTTCTTTGTAGCTTAAACTCATCATACAATTATGCCCATATGTACTAAATCTAATTGATTATGTTGCATTCCAATTTAATTATTTAATGTGATTAAGTAGTTAGAAAAATGGTTGACTATGGACTTATGCCTTAAACGATAATTGAGCTACAAGTAAGGCCGCTAAACTCAAATTGTTTGAACCATGGGAATGTGTTTTAATTATCGTTTCAATTGGAGCACAACACGTTAGACGTTAATCTTTCTCTCCCTCTTAGTATATGTAATTTGTAGGAATTTGTACAAATCGGTTTGTAATTCTTATTACTTCTCTATCTCTTTCAATTAGTTGATTCCCTCTAGTACTAGACTAGAGTTTCTCTAACTATTTGGTAAGGAGACATATTAAAAGGGGATTTTCATGAGATTAAAGATTTGTTGGGTCCAACGCCCTAATTAGCAATGAATGATTGTCTTTCGTTTCTAATGGCTCAATGTTTTTAATTGGATTGAAAGCACGTAATTAAAACGACACAATCTTCCCTAGATTTTATTCAACAATGTTGGCTCGTTGTTGAATCAACCTAAAAAGTCCATAGTCATCCAAAGAGCCTAAAATAACTATAAAGTCCAAATAACAAAGGAATGCAAACTTCTCTTAGTGTTGCATATACTTCCAATATTTTGAAAAATTGTTTTGATATTGATTTGTTTTGTGAAAACGAATAGTGGGATTATCATGCGCTACTAAACCAAAATGAACTTAATTAGTAGTTATGTATATCTCCAATATTTTGAAAAATTGTTTTGATATTAATTTGTTTTGCGAAAACGAATAGTGAAGATATCATATGCAACTAATTTCATTTACTTTGGACTAAGTAGTTATAATAGGACACAATTTATTGTAATATGATTAAATAAATAAAATGATGACACCTTAAAATCCCTCAACCAACATACAATATTAAGTTGAAAGCGGAGAGGTGCTTGGAACACTTCTTCGTGGCCTTCCACCATGGTAGGCTCCAAACGTTTATGACTCATATACCGGCTTCACCCTATCATGGGGGAAGTTTTGGACAGCGTTTGCGAATATATCGGTAAACAAATACATAACGAATATAAATTGATTGATTTTCAGCTATTTGATCCGGGTCTTTAAATCAAATAGCACCACCCACTATTTTTAACAAATTCCATATCTGTCATTGGAATTCGAGTGTTTTGGAGAAGACTCTTAGTAGGGTATGGGAGACTCACAATTATCAAGCCCACCTCACAATGATATGATGTTGGCTAGGAAAAATAATAATGAGAGAATATGCTTACTCATTTACATCTAATGTAAGAACCCATCTTATTTGGCCTCTAGAGAATGATGCCTCATAATGATATGATTGGCACCATTGTACTTAGTTAAGTCATTCCCACCATGGAAGTTCAGGTAGGGGTTCAAGAACAACCTCACAATGATATGATGTTGATCATTCTCATTGCCTACCTTCACAACATCATGTATGCATATAGAACTCCTCCTAAGTGTAAGCACATACTTTGTACTCCCCCATGATAGGGTGAAGTTGGTGTATGAGTCACAAACGATCAGAGCCTACCACGATGGAAGGCCACGAAAGAGTGTTCAAAGCACTCTCACGCTTGTCAACTTAATAATGGTTTGATTAAGGGTTTTATGTCTCATCACATATAAGCATGCTTTCAATCACATTAAAACATTTTGGTCCTATTACAACTATTGGTCCATGTGATTGATTTAGTAGTATATAATACTCCCACTATGCTTGTAAAACAGTTTTTAAAGCAAGACTATATGGTACTACTAACATAAGATTTGCATTCATTGATGGACTATATATTTTCCTTAGGACCTTAGGATGACTATGAACCTTTGATTCGATCCAACACGAGCCTAGTATTGGATCTCGGTCTAGGGATGGTGATTGATTTTAGTTACACGTTTAATCATATTAAGGCGTGTTTTCTTATTGGGCGTTGGACCCAACTCTTATTGGGCGTTGTCCTTTAGTGATTTTGGGCCTTTACGTAAAAACGTAAACTTTCGGGTCAAAGTTCAAATACACAAAAGTATCAAAACTTTATGTATTGCATAAAAGCCCCAAAAGTACCCCTACTTGCAGGGTAGGCCAATTTTGGATGAGAGATTTTGTCAAAAACTTTTGAATTTTTTAACAAAAGTGAAAGGTGATGGGTTGGTTTGAAAGGTGATGTGTTAGTTTGAAAAAAGTGATTTCCATAAAACATGGTTCCTTGAAACAAGGGAAAGTAAAAGTGTTGTAAGAAAATAGGTATGGGCATCCATACCTAATGATGATTAAAAAAACATATCATCCATCACCAAAACAAGACTTTGTAAATAACCCAAATCTTTGAATCAAAATTCCCAACCTTTTTGTTCTTGCCAAGAACATATCAAGAACTATGAAGAACATCCATGAAAACCCATAAGAGCTCCATGAACATTTTTCACTCAAAGACACCCCAAAAAACTCTCAAACTTAAGGGAAATAACATATTACCATACTAGGGTACTTAGTCACACAACCTAAACTCAATGGGCCTTGTGGACCAAAAGCCCTTTTGGGCCCCGAAACCCAAAACCAACTTAAAAGCCCAATACGAACGCTTCGTATAATTAATTAACTAATTAATTAATCTTGACCATTCTCAATTACTCATTTAATTGCTTATCCATCTCTTTTATATCTTCACATTCATCCTTACTCAGTGTACGATCCATTAGGTTCCATTTAGCGACGCAGTGGGCAATTGTTACTCTTAACGATCGATTGTGAATTGAAACTACATTTCAATTCTCCCTTTGATGAAGATTAGTGTTTGCTAATCCTCAGGGCTTCCACAAACCATGAGTGACACCTAGCAGTATGTCATGGCTACCCAAGCTAAGTAGAAGTGGTTAGAGAACCTATCCAGTTACAGCTATAACGCAATATGGTCCTTCTCTAATACAATACTCTTGATCACATAGTTTGTTTCATGTCTACTATCCAATGTGATACTTCTCTATATGATTCATTTGAATATGATTTGGAACAAACTTCCTAAGTCATATTCGTATGCTTTGGCCAAAGTCCAGCATGGAAGGTTAGAGATCCCTTGTTGTGCATTCATATGCCCACATGACTAGATAGCTTGACCCCAACAATGTCATGGACATTCTCGATAGACTGCCTTTGACATGATCAAAGATCAAAGACCTAACTATTAGGCATCTATGATGCCTCAGGTCAAAGGACTACTTTGCATATTGCAACTTACGAGTTCTTACATGACATATATGTGAAGGATTATTTTGAGAAAATATGTTCATTTAAGCAACATCAATAGCATGCAATTAACAATTAAAGGCGGAATCATGCAAGCATGCACTTAAAAACAAAACATTTACCCGTGAAATTCAAAGCCTAGTAGATTGGTGAACCAATATTCAACTCAAAACAAAGTGAGTTGAAATTTATACCTTTGTAGATTCCTCTTTGCATAAGCAAAGGCTAATCACCCAAAGAGAGGGCCTTCATTCCTTGCATCTTAGATCTATGGTTTTGGATGGAAGAAAAGGTTTCTCCAAGTTCCCAAAATTGAGAACCTCTAAGTCTCCACACCAAGGTTAGATTTAAGAAGAAATGAGTGACCTTGGAGGAGTAGGATTGCTAGCTAATCCCTCCAAGGGGGCCGGCCTCTTTAGAGAGAAAAGAGAGTTTGTGTTCTTTCCAATTTCCCCAAAAAGAACCCTAAATGAATTTTGGCTATAAAGTCATATTTATACCTTAATTCATTGGAGTGGCAAACTTGTAAACAAGTCCAAAACCCACTCCATCTCTAAATGGTCGGCCATTGGGATTTATTGGGCTATTTGGGCCTTTGTGAATCATTATTCTTTAAGTTGTCATAGAACTTAAGTCAATGGACTTGACATTCGAAGCCCATTGGGCCTTAAGGTCCAAAACTATCCCGAGGTCTTTAACGAACTTATTCGTTTGACTAATTAACATATTAATTAATCCTTGCCATAAATAATTAAACCATTTAATTATTCTTACTCATCTCCGTTGAATCTTCAATCTCTACCTTACACGGTGTACGATCCATTAGGTTCCTTTTAGCGAGGCAGTGGGCGATTAAAACTCTTTCAAATCGATTATGAATTGAAACTTACTTTCAATTCTCCCTTTAGTGTTTATACACGTTTAGGGCTTTCACAAACCATGAGTGACACCTAGCAGCATATCATGCTTACCCAAGCTAATCAGAAGAGGTGGAGAACCTATTCAGTTTAGGATTACAATGCAATACGGTCTTTCTCTAATACAATACTCTTGACCACATTGTTTGGTTTGATAGTTTATTCATGTCTACTATCCAATGTGATACGTGTACTTATATGATTACCTTGAATGTGATTTGGAACGCCTTCTTTCATCTCATTCATACTCTGGCCAGAGATTCTTAATCATATCATAGAGCATTCTCCCTCAAACAGTTTGAAGGTTAGAGATCCCTTGTTGCGCATTCACTTGCCTCCATGGCTAAGTGACTTAACCCCAACTATGCCGTGGACACCCTCTGATAGTGTAACATTTGACATAGTCAAAGATCAAGGACCTAACCATAAGACAACTATGATGCCTCAGGTCAAAGGACTACTTTGCATTATCCCAACCATGAGTTCTCATGTGACATGAATATGAGAACTCTTCGTTGATCGTGTTCAGTGAACTCATTCTCTATTGAGCACCTACGTACTTGTCTTGGTGTCAGACACACCAATGACCCGAGACTAGTCACTCTCCCTAAGAGAAGACACAGCACGTACTGATCTTAACAGACTGTCAATGCCCAATTGGCAATCCTATGATCAGGAACGTTTAGGATGTGTCTACGAAAGAATGGTCTCATGAATCTAACTTCTTTAGATCGCATTCTCCCAATTACATATTCCTTGGACTTATCGTTTAAGCATATAACATTTATATGATAGGGCTCAAACAATAACATTTGCCCTTTATATTTAAACTACATTAGTTTAACTTTGTGAAATATCCGTAAAGTATCATCATATGATTGGTTTAGGGCACATTTCCAACAATATGTTCGAACTCTCTTTTGATCGTTGTTCAGTGTACTCAATTACCTTTTGAGCACCTATGTGTTTGGCTCAGTGTCCAACACTAAATGACTTGAGACTAGTCATACTCACATTTGAGTTAACATAACACATACTAACCTTAGCGGATTGTCAATGCCCAATTGGCAATCCTATGGCTAGGAACGTTTTAGGAATGAACATAAGAGAAATGTCTCATTAATCCAATTCACTTAGATCACTTCTCTCTTAGATTAAATACATTCCTTGGATTCCATTATTGCTTAAACACATAATACAATAATTTGATTAACAATAAGCTTTGGCCTTTATTAAATATATAATAGTTTAACACAATAAGTATTCCAAAAAGCTATTACATCAAATGAATGGCTTTGTGGGCATACTTCCAACAATATTTGATTCTTTGGAGTAGGAATATCTTGACTCCTTAGAGAGAGATGCCCTTGAAACAACCATTGCTAAAGGAATTGGACTCAAAACCAATGTGGCCGAGCCTAATCATGCAACAATTGGCAATATAGTGGCTACCCTTGAATCTTTACCACAACACATTGATAAGCCTCCAATCCCAATTCCAATTCCCGTTTCTACTAACAAGTTGTTACCTACAGTGATTCAGGCACCCATTCTTGAGCTCAAACAATTACCGAATCAATTGAAGTGTGCCTTTTTGGGAGATAAAGAGACGTTGCCAGTCATAGTCTCTTCATCACTCATAGCAGTAGGGGAGGAGAAACTGGTTCGGGTATTGCAAGAGTACCAAACAGCCACTGGATGGACTTTGGCCGATATTAAGGGGATTAGTCCAACAATGCATGCATTGCATACTTTTAAAGGAGGGGGCTAGACCACCTCGAGAGGCTCAATGATGATTCAACCCTCTAATGATAGAAGTTGTGAAAAAGGAGATCATCAAGCTTCTTGATTGTGGAGTTATTCATCCAATTTTGAATAGTCGTTGGGTTTCACCGATTCAAGTAGTACTAAAGAAATCCGGAGTCACTGTGGTCAGAAATGAAGAGAATTAACTTGTGCCCACTTGAATCTAAACAAGTTAAAGAGTTTCCATTGACTATAGGAAGCTTAACGCCACCATAAGGAAATACCACTTTCTTCCGCCATTCATTGATCAAATGCTTGAAAGGTTAGCTGGTCATTCTTTTTATTGCTTTCTTAATGGTTATTTAGGGTATAATCAAATTGTTATAGCTCCAAATGATCAAGAAAAGACTACTTTTACTTGTCCATTTGGTACTTTTGCTAATCGTCGAATGCCATTTGGTTTATGCAATGCACCAGCCACTTTTTAGATATGCATGGTACGTATCTTTTCAGATTTTGTTGAGAAGATAAGTGAAGTTTTCATGGATGATTTTAGTGTCTTTGGTGACTCTTTTGATAATTGTTTAACTAATCTCACTTTGATTTTGAAACGTTGCATCGAAACTAACCTTGTTTTAAATTGGGGAAAATGTCACTTCATGGTAAAACAAGGCATAGTTTTAGGTTGTATAGTTTCAGAAAAGGGAATTGAAGTTGATAAATCTAAAATAGATCTTGTACGCTACTTACCCTCTCCCACTTCAATGAGAGAGGTTCGTTATTTCCTTGGACATGCAGGATTCTATAGGCATTTTATCAAAGATTTTTCAAAGATTTCAACACCCTTGTGCTGACTTCTACAAAAGAATGTGCCATTTGTGTTTGATGAAGAATGTGAGAAGGCATTCAATCACCTCAAAGAGATGTTAACTTCGACACCTATCATTGTTCCACCATATTGGAGTCTTCCGTTTGATCTTATGTGTGATGCTTCAGATTATGCTTTAAGGGCTATTTTGGGACAAAGGAAGGACAAGAAGCCACATGTCATCTACTACGCTTCCTGGACCTTGAATGATGCTCAATTGAATTACTCCACCACTGAAAAAGAATTCATTGATGTTGTGTTTGCTTTAGATAAGTTTTGTTCTAATTTACTTGGAACTAAAGTTATAATTTACTCTGACCATGCAGCTTTTAAGTACTTACTCACAAAGAAAGAAGCCAAGCCAAGGCATATTCACTAGATGCTTCTTCTTTAAGAGTTTGATGTGGAAATTCGGGACAAAAGAGGATGTGAGAATATAGTAGCTGACCATTTGAGCCGTTTGGTACATAAAGAAGACCCTCTACCTATTCCAGAGGCATTCCCAGATGAACAACTATTGATCATTAAGGTAAGTGAGCCATGGTATGCTAATATTGTGAATTATATTGTGTCTGAACAAGTTCCAACCACCGTAAATAGGTACCAACATGATAAACTTAAAAAAAAAGGCAAGATTTTATGTTTGGAATGACTCTTATGTGTGGAAATATTGCCCTGATCAAATTATTCATAGGTGTGTGCATGATTTTGAATTCCATTCAATTTTAACTTTCTGTCACACTTATGCTTGTGGAGGTCACTTTGGTACTCAACGAACAGCCCTTAAAGTTCTAGAATGTGGATTTTATTGGCCTACTATATTTAAGGATGCTAGAATTTTTTGCATGACTTGTGATCGTTGTCAAAGAACAGGTAATATAGGTTTAAAAGATCAAATGCCACAAACTCCTATATTTTCTGTTGAGATTTTTGATGTTCGGGGCATTGACTTCATGGGTCCTTTTCCTTCCTTACATGGTGTCAATTATATTTTACTTGCTGTAGATTATGTTTCGAAATGGGTGGAAGCAAAAGCCACCCGTACTAATGATTCCAAAGTGGTTGCAGATTTTATCAAAACTAACATATTTGCAAGGTTTGAAATGCCGCGAGTAATTATAAGTGATGGGGGTTCTCACTTTTGTAATCGGACCATAGTGGCACTACTTAAGAAGTATAATGTCACGCATAAGGTTTCAACACCTTATCATCCTCAAACAAGTGGGCAAGCTGAAGTTTCCAACCAGGAAATCAAGCAAATCTTGGAGAAGACAGTTGGACCAACTTGGTAGGATTGGAGCTTGCGTTTGAATGATGGATTGTGGGCATATCGTACTGCCTACAAAACACCAACTAGAATGTCTCCTTTTCAGCTCAATTATGGGAAACCATGTCATATTCCAGTTGAATTGGAGCACCGTGCACATTGGGCAATCAAAACTTTCAACATGAACATTAATGTTGCTAGCCTTCATAAGAAGTTACAATTGAATGAGCTTAAGGAAATTCGGAATGAGGCTTATGAGAACGCTCATATTTACAATGAGAAAACAAAGGTTGTCCATGATAAGATGATCCATAGTAAAACATTTTCTGTGGAGCAGAAAGTGTTACTTTTCAACTCTCGCCTTCGTTTATTTCCAAGTAAGTTGTGTTCTAAATAGATTGATTCTTTTGTTGTTACTAATGTCTTTCCCCATGGTGCAATCCAAATTCAAAGTTTAAAGACAGGACACGAATTCAAAGGGAATGGACACTGTTTGAAGCCTTACTTAAGTGTTTTGAGGAACATGTCATGGAGGATGTACCCTTCCATGCCGTTGGCCCTAGTAAAGCTTAAAATGAGGTATCGTCTGGCTGGAAGACGTTAAAGCAAGAGCTTCTTGGGAGGCAACCCACCTGTCAAACAAAGAGACATTGGATTTTCTGGCTCCTACACCCGGATTTGCTTCTCTTTTACCCTTCTCTTTATTGTTTTTACTTGACCGTGATTGTCTTATTTGCTAGTTGTCTTTTATTGCGTTCTTGTTTAAGTTTATTTTTGAAACATTGAGGACAATGTTTAGTTTAAGTGTGGGGGGGGTAAACAGATTGTTTTTCATGACTTACTTTCGAATTACACCACCTATCACTACTAATGTTGTTATTCACTATTTTAAAGTGTTTTATTGTGTGTCATAAAAAAATTGAAAAAAAAATCAAAAAAGCTTGAGAAAAACCAAAAAAACGTAGTTTTTGTTGCTTGTTTGTGTCTTAAGTTACCTTCCAACACAATGATGAGGATTTGGTTTTTAATTGCATGACTGTTAAAGAAAGTTACAAACATGGGTGGAAGTTTGATGTGCTATGTGATTAATACTTAGTTGTAGTTGTCATTTACGAATTCACATGTAATCACAAAGAAAAAATCAATTTTTGTAACATGCTTGAAGGAAGAAACTCAAACTAATGCTACAACCCTGTGAGACTTGAGCCTATTCTTTGTTTGGAGAGTAATTAATCTGTGATATTCTTGTTTTCTAAAGTTGTTGCATGATCTCATTATTCCTTTGCTTGGTTGCTACTTAGAATGTTTTTTCATCATTTTAGTTCCAAATACTAGAACTCATTCTCATTTCATTCAAAGCATAAAATTGATGGCATAACAAATAACAAGGTGAAGTTGATTAGTTACCACTAGAGCCAAAAAGCCTTATCCCTTGCATATATATTGTAGGTTTAACCCCTTTTGAGCCTTATTTAGCTTATTTTCTTTGTTAGCTTGCATTATCCCTACCTAGCCTAGTATAGGAGTATCCAGCCCTTGTTCTTAATGAATAATGAAGCATGACTTGTTGAGAATTTCTTTTGATTTACAATTTGCAGAAAAACGTTGAAAAAGAAAGAAAAAAAAAGACAGTTGAGAAAAGAATAAAAAGAGTTTGAAAAGAAGTGAGAATGAGTTCATAAGTGTTGGTTGTTGAAGAAGGGTCCAAAAATATGAATCTGGCCCTAAAGTTGTATGAATCTCCCCTTTGTGTTTAAAGTTGGGTGCTGCAATCAAAAGTTAAATTCTAAGTGTTGATTTCATTACTTTGCTTACTATTACTTTAAGAACCTTTGTTTATCCTTAACCCTTCTTTGTTAGCCAATACCTTAGCCCCATTACAACCCTTAGACTTTTGTCTTAATTGTTATGTGTTTCAATATGTGGAGTTTGAAATTGGTACGAGTATATGGAATCCCTGGTTCTCTCTTCTAAGTAGTGGCATTCCATTCATGAGATCATATACATGTTTGTATTAATAATTCCAGAAATTGCCTTCTTTGTTATAACATATGTGAGTGCTAGTCTACATGTTTACATCAATCTTCTCACATATACTTAGTATAGGAAGTGTAGTCAGAAAATCTGTATGAAAATAGAGACTATATCTGGTGAGGAATTGAGTGAATTCTCTAAGGAATGTTACTACATTCAAATGTTGTTTTAATTGATTAAATGCAAGCTAGTGAGTGATTACTGCGGTTAGGTATAAACTCAAGAGTAAGGATAGCTAAAATCTATGTAAGTTATGATTTTTAACATGTCGTGTTTCATTGGAAATCCCTAAGGCGATTGTTGGAAGGTTTAGGTTTTGTTTTGTTTTCTTTATTTTGCTCAGGCACTAGCAAAAGCTAAGTGTGGGGAAATTGGATAGGAGCGTATTTATGCGACTTTGTTATCTTATTTCTTTGCATTTACTTAGTTAATTTCCATTTATTATAGTAATTTAAGTTATTTTCGTATTATTTTATGTCCAATTGGTAAAGGTGACAATAAATGGCCAAATGGAGCAATTTGGGGTAGTTTTGGACTTGGATTGGATAACATGTGGGGTAGAGCAGTGGCGCTGGACATTTGGTGTTTAACATGTGCTAAGATCAGGAAGAATCAAATTTGAAGCTTGGAAGACAAGGAAATACAAAATCTTATCCAACCTTATCCAAACTTATCTTATCTTATCCAGTCTTATCTTATCTTATCTTACCTTATCTAACGTTATCCCACTTTATCCAACATTATCTCATCATATTTCTAGCTGCAAAAGGAATCCTTATCACATTCTAAATACTTCCCATCTGATTCTAGGAGTCCTAATCCTTTCAAACACCTTAATCCTTTTTCTCCTTGGTTTCTGCCGTGCCTTACCCTATAAATACATGTTCTTGCCACAACAATCAGGGGGGAAAAAAAGACTTGTGCTACATGTTCCATTCAAAGAGACTTATTATGCCACAACCTACAAGCAATCAGAGAAGAATGAGTGTGCCATTGATAGCATCATATTTATGCCACTTAGTTAGCTTGTTTCTTTGCATTTATTTAGTTAGTTATTGCTTATTAGAGTTTTTAAAGCCATTTTCTTGTGTTTGTAGGTTCAAATGGCAAAGTTGGCAAGAAAGTGTAATTTGGAGCATTTTAGAGCAGTTTTAGGCTTGGAATGGATAACACATGCATGTAGCAAGGTGGATGGACGAATTTGAAGTTCAAGAGAGGCTAGGAATTTGCTAATGAGTTGAAGAAATTAATTCAAGACATTTGAAGGTAAAGAGTCAGCTCAAAAGAAGGAAACATTATCCAAACAACCTTATCTTATCCAAATCTTATCTTATCTAAACTAACCTTATCATATCCTAATCCTATTTCACCTTAATTCCAGCTGCAAGAGGGAGTTCTTTTCAGACTTAGACACATACAAACTTGGTTCTAGAAGCCTTATTCCATCTCCTAAAAGAGTGCCGCACATTTCCTTTCTAGAAGACCATTTCCCTTAGCGTAAAAAGGTCGCGCCTAGTCTTTTAAGTTATCCCTTCTAGAAGTCGCATCATCTATCCCTTTTAGCCTATAAATACATCATTATGCTGCATATTTTCACACCACCATCACCATAGAATCATCCACCATACACAAAAGAGCCTTAACTCAGGAAATTCCCGTTGTGTCGTAGCTTTGCAAGGAAGGAGAAAAAGGAGCCACCTGGAGCCGTGCTTGCCATTCAAGACGTTGGATTGTTGGAGCGTTTCTAGGTGTATTTTATCTTTGTTTTCAATGTTTAAATTTATTTGTCTTTGATTAATTGCGAACATGAGGAACTAAACTCATTTTAGCTAGGGGAGAATTCAAAGCCATGAACATATATGTGACTTGAGTTGATTACATCCAGTTATTATTTCATAAATTGTGAATGCAATTTACTTAACTGTTTGATTGAAAACTTATTCTTGTATATTGATTAAGGAGGTCTACTTAGTTTGCATGCATGAATTTGATGCTAAAATATAAGGAAGTTTCACCTAATAGTTACAAACTTATATTTACAAGTAGTGGAGGTTGCTCGTCATAATCGCGTTAAGTAAATTCCTAGCAAAAGTGTCATGATGTTCATAGTCACGAATGTCATGTCAATGCTTATGATTTTCATAGAACTTAATGATCTTTGATATGTATCTCTATCATGATGTTCGTATAAGGAACTTGATAAGAATAATTTGGTTGCGTCGCTGAGTCGAATTCAATGAATTTAGAAAAATCTGATGGTTAATTAGTGCTGTTCACGGTTAACTTGGGGTATTGTCATTCATGGTTTATAGGAATAATAATTGGAAATCGATTTGTGTTGCATATGTGTCATGTGTGGAAAAGGACCCTCTAGCTAGCCTTTCACCCTTTCATTCACCCAATTTCGTGTCTTTTAAGTTTGTTTTACAAGTTCGTTTGTTTAAGTTTTAAATTCGTCAAAACCAATTCCTATTCAATATTTTGAGTCTTTTTAGTTTAATTTTCGTCCAAATCATCCTTTAGTGTTAGTTTTGAGTCATAGTAACTTAGTTTGTGTGTTTTAAGTTAGTTTAGCTTGTTTTAAGTAGTTTCAGTCTAGTTTTCTATTTTTTAGTCTAGTTTAGTGTTTTAGAGTCTAAATTGTGTAGATTAGCATCCCTTTTAATCCCCGGCCTAGAACGATCCCTACTTACATATACTACATCTATAGGATTTAAGTTTGAGTGCTATTTAATACCACATCAGCCATGCCTACTATTCATCCATTGAAGCTGCTGGAATTTTATGGGTTCTTTCTCTCTTTGTTTTAAGTTTTAATTTTTATTTTAGATTGCTTTTCAATTATGATGAACGTGAGTAACTAAGTTTCTTTTTACCTAGAGATGAATTCAAAGCCATGATCATATGTTTTATATGAATTGATTACATCCGTTATTGTTTTGCAAAACATGAATGCGATTTACTTATCTGTTTTATAGAGAAGTTATTCTTTTATGTTTATTAAGGGGGCTCATTTAGTTTGCATGCAGGGATTTGATGCTAGAATATAAGGGAATTTCACCTAATCATTAAGAACTTATATTTGCAAGTAGTAAAAGTCACTAGTCATGATTGAGTTAAGTAAATCCATGGCAGGAGTATCATGCTTTTCATAGTTACGAATGCCTTATCAATGCTTATGATTTTCACAAAACTTAATAATCTTCGAGAAGAATAATTTGGTTCCGTCGCTGAGTCCAATTCAATGAACTTAGGAAAATCTGAGAGTTAATTAGTGCATTCACAATTAGTTTTGGTATTTTCATTCATGGTTTATAAAAAGAATAGTTGGAAATCGATTTGTATGCATATGGTTCATGTGTGGAAAAGAATCCTCTAGCTAGCCTTTCATCCATATTTCATTTACAATTCAATTTAGTTGTTGTTATTTACTTTTGTTTCATTAAATTCGTCCAAAATCCCCCCAGTCATTGTTTTAGTGTTAGTTTAAGTAGTTTTCAGGTTTATAAGTTAAATTTGTGTTGATTAGCATCCCTTCTAATCCTCAAAATATAACGATCCCTACTTGCTCATACTACGACTGCATTATTTATAGGGTTTAATTTGTGTGTTAGTTTTTACCACATCAAATGGTCTCATGAATCTAACTTCTTTAGATCACATTCGCCCAATTACACATTCCTTGGACTTATCGTTTAAGTATATAACATTTATATGAGAAAGCTTTAAACAATAATCTTTACCCTTTATATTAAACTTGATTAGTTTAACATGTGAAATGACTGTAAAGTATCATCATATGATTAGTTTTAGGGCACATTTCCAACAAGAGGGTACTAGACATGGGGCTATTATACCAATGTGGTGAAGCCTGACACCTTCATTCCCAATACATATGATGTGAGGGAGTTGAAGGTGGCTTTGGCGCGTTTTGTACATGATAAGAGGATATTTCAAAGAAGAACGTGTTGAAGAATGTGGAAGAGTTGACCCAGGAGGTCAAGGAATCTATCTAAGAAGGAAGTTAAAAAAATAAACAAATAAATATTAAAAAAAAAACAACAAGATGGTGATGATGATGATGATGATGATGATGAGGATGAAAAAGATGACGAAGGAGAAACAAAAACAGAATATCGAAAATAAGAAGAAGAAGAAGACGACGACAAAAAAAAAGATGACAAAGGAGAAAGAGAAACATAAGAAATAAGTAACAACAGAAGATGAAGAAGAAGAAGAAGAAGAATATGGAAAAGAAGAAAAAGAAGAAGATAGAGAAGAAGAAGAAGAAGAAAACAACAGCGAAGAAGAAGATGACGAATGAGAAATAAAAGAAGAAGAAGAAGATGACGAAGGAGAAATTGAAGAATAAGAAGAAGAAAAAGAAAAAGACGACAAAGAAGAAGATGACGAAGGCGAAATAGAAACAAAATAAGAAGAACTAAGAAAAGATGAAGAAAAAGAAAAAGAAGAAGAAGAAGAAGAAGAAGAAGAAGAAGAAGAAGAAGAAGAAGAAGAAGAAGAAGAAGAAGAAAAAGAAGAAGAAAAAGAAGAAGCAGAAGATGATGATGGTCAAACTTGGGTTAATAAGCAGTGGGATCAAGAGAGGAAGAGGTCATGATGAAGAAGAAGAAGAAGAAGAAGAATAAGAAGATGATGATGATGATGATGATGATGATGGTCAAACTGGGGTTAATAAGCCAAGGGATCAAGAGAGAAATAGGTCATGAGAGTTACGGAAGATGAGGGCTTGAACCAACTTCTACATACTGTTTAGTGGAGTAATCCCGACGTTGTATGCAAGGAGATGCTTGGAGTGATTGGAGAACATGTATCTGTCCAGTATGAAGAAGCTGAAAGTTCTAACGATGATGATGTTCTTATTTGCGCAAGTGAAGGTGAGTTTGTGGGAAAAAAAAGGAATGGCCGATCAATGAGGGGGACGTCAAAGACTGCGGCAACAAAACGGGGGAGCAGAAGAATACCAAAGTCTTTTCACATATGATGCTCATCTTTGACATCACAAATTGCAAAATAATGGAACACAATGAACTGAATGACAGTGTTATGCTAAGGGTCGACGTGTTTAAACCATTGGACGGAAACTATGTGCTTAAGGCCATGGAGTTTTTCTATCATTTCAAAAAGGGGAATGAGAATTAGAAAAAGTAAGCAATAATTGACATTTGGATTTTATGCAATGTAAATTATATTGATTAAACTAATACAATAATAAGCCTTTTTTTCTCTTGGTTACATCATTAGTCCAGTTGCCAAGTTGGAGAATGTGGCAGTTGGAAACACTGATTTTTGGAGGCGGCTATCAACCAGTGTAAGTGATTAATGATAGGAGCATATTTATGCGACGTAGCTAGCTTGTTTTCGTGCATTTATGTTGCTTTTCCTTAGTTAGATTAGTGTTTAAAGTCATTTTCGTGCAATTTCAGGTTTTAAGGTCAAAGTATGCAAAAAGGTGCATTTTGGTGTGTTTTGGAGCGATTTTGGGCCTAAGATGGATAGGACATGTTTGGAGCTAAGCAGAAGGATGAAATTGAAGTACAAATAAGCCAAGGAGCGAATGAAGAATGAAGAGTCAAAATTGGAAACCGAAGTTTCTAAGTTTGGAAGTTTCTATTTTCGAAGGTTTCTATTTTCGAAGGTTTCCATTCTTGAAAAGTTTCTATTCTTGGAATGGAAGTTTTCTAATCCTTCTTCACCAAAGTTTCAGCCACTAAAGGGTTCTAAAATATGTTGGGACATTCAATTAGTGGTTCTAGAAGCCTAAACTTCCCTAAAGGACCTTTGCCGCACATCCCTTGCACCTTCCTCTTCCTTGCCGCACAAGGACCCCTTTTCTTGCCTAAATTCTGAACATAAAGCACATACCTATTTTGTGCTAGTCCTTGCCGTGCAAGGAGGGTGATTTCCTACTTGTTTTGTGTCCTAAAAACATTCCTATTTCCTTCACAAATCTGCCACACAAGGGAGGGAGGTTCTTTCCTATTTTCTGGACATATTTCACATTCCTTTTTGTTTCCCCTCTCCTTGCCGCCCAAGGCTCTCACCCCTTGCCTATTTTGTGTCCTAATTACATTCCTATTCTATTCTTTTCTTCATTGCTGCACCATATACCCATTCCCTCTCCAAATTTCTGACCAAAGTTCCTTCCTATTTTGTTTCACATATTTTCTATCCTATCCTATTTTCTTTTCTGATTTCTTTTCTTCCCTATTCAATTAGGGAGCCTAATTAGCTAAGTTTTAAGACCTTTCCTGAACCCTAAGCCGTGCCCTATATATATAAGTCCATTCATTCACCACAATTCAGTTTTACACACCCTAAACACATTCCACACCCTTGCCGCAGCCTCCCTTACATCCTCCATATTTTCTGATCATTCCACACCCCTTGCCGCACCATCCCTATACCCAAAACACATCCTCTTCATCCATACACATCAACCACACCCTTTAGGACTTGTGCCGCAGCAAGGTGGAGAAGTTTGGAGCGTTTTAGGTGTAATTCGTTTCATGTCTCTTATGTTTAATTTCTGTTTACTTTGCCTTGCTGTAATCATGAGTGGCTAAACCCCTAATTAGTTAGGGGAAAGTTTGAAGCCATGAACATGTTTGAGATATGAATTGATTCCTTCCAATTGTGATTTGTTAAGTTGTGATTACAATTCAATTATCTATTTTATTCATAACTGATTCATGCATGTTTATTGAGGATGCATACTTGGTTTTCATTCATGAATTAGATGCTAGATTATGAACGAGTTTCACCTAATCGTTATAAGTTCATATTCATGAGTAGTGAAGGTTGCTAATCACAACCGCGTTAATTGAATTCTTGGCAAGAGTATCATGCATTCATAGTTACAATTGCCTCGTCAACACTTATGATTTTCATGGAACGTAATGATCTCTATTCGTACTTCTATTATGCAGTCATGAAGGGGACTTTTAGAGAATAATTTGGGTTGTCGCATGCAATCATCCAATTCAATGAGTAAAGGAAAATTTGAGGGTTAATTAGTGCATCACGGTTAACTTGGGGTGTTGAGCATCATAGTTTAGTGAAAAGCAATTGGAAAATCGATTCGTATACAAATATGTCATGTGTGGAGAATGGACCTCTAACTAATCCATCCATCATCTTATTTCTCAAATTTGTTTTACAATCTGTCTAGTTTCATACATCGCTTTGTTATTTCAATTTTCGTCAAAACCAAAACCCCCCTTTACTTTCTTGTTCTAAAGTGTTTAGAATCTGTTTTATTTATGTTTTAGAAGGTTTTGAATCAACCCAAAACCTTATTTCTGTCCAAAGTTGTGTTTGTGCTAGAAACTGCCTAGTTTGTGTTTTTAGGCAATTTTGAGTGTTTTAGTCCGTTTTGAGTCTTTTGAACTTGTTTTGAAGTCTTTGAGTCCTTTTGAACGTTTTTAACTTTCTTTTTATGTTTTTGAGTCAGTTTAGAGGTTTTAGCAATCCCTCCTAATCCCCGGTCCAGAACGATCCCGACTTGCATCCTTACTACAATTTGACAACAAGAGGGTTTTATTTGAGCATTTGATTTATTTCGCATCAATTAAACACTATTTGGTTTGGAGTTATATAAATGTGTTGGGATATCGAACCGAAAAGGTAATCCCAAATTCCAAATCGACTATTTTCTGGATGGGAATATAAAGACCAATCTCAAACCAAAATTTCGATATTGCCAAATTTTGGGACTCCCGAAATATTTTGGTATTGCGATACGGCCCGGGATTTAATTCAATTCCTATTTGCCTTCTTGTAAATGGAGGCCTCTGAAGTTCACAAAATTGAAAACCCTAGAAGTCAAATGCCTAAATTGAAAACAAATGAAAGCCATTCCACCCAAAACTAAACAAAGCTACTTTCATTAGGGGTGGGCACTTGAACTCAAACACTAAAACCGAAACACGAACCAAATCGAACTGCACCGAATAGGGGAAATACGGTTTTTGTTTGAAACGGTTTGGTTTTGCGGTTCCAAAACGGTTTTTGTTTGAAACCGAACTGAATAAGGAAAAACGGTTTGGTTTCGGTTCTGGTTCTCCGAAACAGAATTGAAATTGAAACCGCATAACTTTATTAAATGTTAAATTCTAATTGGTTATTTCATTGAGTCCATACATTTAGTATGGACTCAACCACATCATAACATGGCCACATAATCTCTTTCTTGGCATCTATCTGCCTCTTCTCCTTTTTTTGTTGTGTTCTTACCAACCCAGGTCATGTTCCTGCTTCCTACGTTCCTGATGTTGAGGATAGTGCGGTATCCGATCAAGAATCTAAAAAAATGTAAGCTTCTTGGAGCTCTTTTTTGGTATTGTCTGTTTGGTTGGTGAGAAAATTTAGGGAAAGATGATGAATTGAAGTTTTGGTTTTAATGCTTTGTGTTTAGATGTTGAGTAGAAAGTAAGTTTTGAGTGGTGTGTTAATGGGTTGTTGAGAATTTATCTAATTAGTAATGTTATAGATTTGATGAATGATTTCGATGCTCGTTTCGACTAAGGGTTAGTTAGATTAACTGTTTGTGAAATTTGGAATGATTTCGATGCTGATTTGAGTGGATTCATTTTATTGCAAGTCAAATAATAAGTTTTTAAATCTTGGCAAATGTCAATATAGATTAGTAGTTGTTCTCTCCCCATGGGCTCTTATATCTGTTTCTTGTGTGATTTATCAAGTTTAGGCCAAAAAACAGTGAGAATTGAGAAATCTTTATGAGTTACTCATTTGTTGTTTGCTGATAGCAACATCAACAAATTAGTCAACTTACATGCTTAAAGCTTGGTTGTTTAGGGAGTATGCATAGAAAATATGAGAGTTGGAACTACTAAGTCGATTGCATTGCTTGTTGAAGGAGATCGTTCAAGCGCGAGTTAGTTGTTTTACCTGTTTCATCAAGGTGGATATTTATTAGTATTGTAGAGATAGAGATGTCGTATAATTAGGTTGAAACACCAAAAAAAATTTATTAAATTGGATGAACAATTTATTTTTCGGGTTATTATTCTATTGTGGCCCTTGTGGATGTGAATTCTGTTGTCACTAACTCGTTGCCCAAGGGAGCATAGTTGAGTGTAATAATGTATGTTGTTTACTTACTTGATTGTAATTGAAGCCATGCTTGATTGAATTTTAATATTGTATGCATGCTTGAACAATGCAGTAATAGAAGGCATGCAAAATGAAAAATAAACAGTAAATGTTGCTCATAGAAGAGAATTGAAGTGTATATCAAAGGAAAATAAAACGAGATACGACTAGATAACCATAATAGCTTTTTCAAACAATGAAACCAAACCAAAACCGTTTAAAACCAAACTAAACTGAACCCAATGGTTTGGTTTCATTTCGGTTTTAGCCTTAAAATCGCACCGAACCAAACCTCAAAAACTTGCGGTTTTGATTATGGTTTCACTCAAAACCGCATCAAATCGAACCACGCCTACCTTTAACTTTCATTTCCTTTGCACAAAATAGAATACACACACACACATAAGTATATATATGCTTAATATATAAACAGCTCTAAGTCCTCCAATATATGTGTTTTAACAGCACTACTGCTGCATCTGCAAGCCAGAAAGTAATAAAAACCAAAAATTACTTACGAATTGTGTTTAATAACATTATCATTTATCAGCATCAGCCATTATATGTTGCTGTCAGCCACAACTGTTCAATGTCGGCGACCGAACTTTACCCTTCAAACGAAGCCAAACTATCAGGCATTATATGTTGCTGTCAACTACAACTGTTCAATGTCGACGACCGAACTTAGAGGCTTGAAGGTCTGAACCCTTCAAACGGAGCCAAACTCTTGATCGAGATCGACGATGCTATCAGCTGAGCTACTACCATTCCTGCAATGTCTTTTTCAGCGAGGGATGAGAAGTTGAGAGATATATCAGAAAGGTTAGTCGAGAGAGAGATCACAGAGGTCAGTCGAGAGAGAGAGAGAGAGAGAGAGAGAGAGAGAGAGAGAGAGAGAGAGAGAGAGAGAGAGAGAGAGAGAGAGAGAGGTGAGTCACTTGTGTGATATGGCTGGATTCGAAGACGGCAAATAAGGAGGTGAAAGAGCGAGAGAAATCGGCAAACATTGAGAGATAGAGAAAGCAAGGTGAGGTGAGGTCGAGGGAGAGTGGGGGTTTTATTTGGATTCAATGGTTGAGATTAAATCTCAACCAAATCCGACGATTGTAACAATTCCATATATATATATATATTTAAATAATTTTTTTTTATTTTGGTTAAGTTTGGGATTACCGAATGATTGAAAATGTGAGACCGATTCCTGTACCAAAATTTCAGGATCGATTCGGGATTGGGTACAGAAATTTTCAGGATTTTGGGTTTGTGGTTTTTTGGGTATGAATTCAAGATTTTTTCGGTATTTTTTTCCACCCCTAGGTGTCATAGTTTAATTACAATTTGTGTATTGCAGCACATTCATTTGCAGTTGTATCTTCTGAGGAAGCATGTCGAGTAAGCTCCACGGGTAAGGAAAGTGTTGACCACGAACACAACCGACTGGCTTCTGGTAAAGAATCCAACTAAATTTCAGCTAATATTCTAAAGTTTGGAAATTCTTATATTGGGTGTGTTTTCGAATGTTTTAAGTGTTGTATGTTCTTTTTTATTTATTTTTCAATTGAGGATGGACGTACTGTGAGCGCTCCTACAATGCAATGACAACTAAAAGAACAACTAGAGGTAGCAAAGCCGATGCGACCAAAGAATTCTTACTGGTGCTATTAATGACAGTCAAGGGGAAAGGGGAGTCGTTTTCTACATCATGGTAGGTGGATGTGGAGAAGGTGTACATGCCCCTCAACCTTGATCACCATTGGGTTGCCGTTGAGATGAATCTTATAGCTGGGAGAATAATGGTGTACGACTCATTGACGTCTAAAACCAACACATGTTAAGCAACCACCAAATTGGCTCCCCTCGCTTCCGTGTTGCCGGATGTCCTTCAAAGCATGTCCAGGGAGGTAAAGAATAGACATTGACCTATAATTGCAAGTCCAAAGTCTCCACAACAAGCCAACGAATGAGTTAAAATTTAATTATATTGTTAGTCAGTTTAAATTAGATTGTCTGTGAATTGGTTTTCAAACTTGTTGAATTGTTGTGTGCAACAAGGGGGATTGCGGTATTTTCAATTTTAAAAGTGATTGAGTTCTTGTCATGTGGCCTTCCTTTGGATAGAATTACGGCTGCCAACGTCCCTAAATACCAACTGAGGATGGTGATCGACATGTTGCATGGCCTTCACAATGTGTAGTGCATGGTGCACGATTCAAACTTATGGTTCACAATCAATTTTCTATACATTTACCATTGAAGAACAATGGTAGTCCATAAATAAGTATTATATTGTTTGTATCTAGTGTTGGATACTTTTTTTTAATTTCTTGAGACAGTTTGTAGTTTGTTCAGATGAATTGAATTTGTTCGGCAACTGGTTCGTTATGGATGCTTGTAACTAATTTCTCTATATTATTGCTTCTTAAGTGACATCCCTCGCACTTTCATAAATTGAAACATTGTTTGGGACAATATCTAAAACAATCCCTTACGTTTTATTGTGGTGTCACAATTGCTCAACGAACCTTGTAAGTAATGAAGGTTTGTTATATGAGACCATCATCTATGTGTCATGAAAGTTAGTGAACGTTTGTGAATCGGGAACTTTTCTTAAGAAGTTGTCACAGTTCTACCAACCAACCATTATGTGTTATGAAAGCTTGTGAATGTTTATGAAAACACACCTGGTGGAGACAATCATAACCTACCCCTCCCACGCCTAAACCCTAAACTGAACAAAAACAAAATTAAAGTTATTGGATTACCAGGTCGCAGCTACAACCTAGCTTCAATCCACCTTAAATCCATTACAAACTCCCGCTCCCTCTCTCCATCTCTCTCATCCCTTCTTTTTCCCTCTTCAGCACACGCAACACCCAACCCCTCCTTTCCGCTTACCCCTGTTTTCGTCCGTCAGACAAAAGATTGACTAAATAAAAAAGTTGAAATTTTTCTAAATCCATCGGTTCACAACAACCTGGTTCTATGCGTGAGCTCGTCCATTCTTAACCATTAAATCTTTGTCTACACGGATGATCCGCACGCTTCGTCCGCACCTTAGAAACGCCATTCGTTAGCTTCCAAATTTCTATATTGGGCCAGAAAAAGCCCATATTAATTCGTATGAGGTTCTCTAAGATGTGGAGCCCACAGTTTCAACAATCTCAGGGCCCAATGGGATTGGAGCCTGCTAGAAAACGACTCGCTCGGAGCAGCATTCGATAGCCTGATAAGCAAAAACAAAATTGAGAAATTGTCGCTCTGAATTTTCCGCCCAGAAAAGAACACCTCAGGAGCCAGGACCTCTCTCATTCGTTCAGAAATTCGATCGAACAACAGGTTCGGATTCCAGTTTGTTGAATAACATTTTGGTTTTCGGTTTTTAATTCAATAAAGTATAAAATAAATTGAAATTTGGGTTCTCTATTATTTTTAATTGCGTATTAATTGAATTGAAACTGATTAATTACTGTATGATGACCTGAAAAAAGTAGGTTTTTTTTATTGGATTATATATGCATATTGTTTGAAGTGATGAGAAATTTGGAATTTCAGAAAATACTTGTGTTTAATTTCCTTCAGTTTGTCGGAATCCAACCTAACCTATAGGGATGGATTAATCAGATATGAGTGGATTAATTATTTGGATAAAATTTATTCTTTGTATATGCTTCACACATTGACTGTCAAATTGTGTAATTGATTAAATTTCAGCTTGTGCAATGCTATACTGTTTAATTTTTAATTTGAAAAAATTAAAATAATTTGCACTGCCTTCAGAAAAAAGGATTTCCTGAGTTATATGGAGAATGATTTAGCAGTCACTGACATGTTCATTATCTTTCCCCCCCTTCTTTTGGGGTGATATTTCCTACAAATTTGTGGGTTTTCAGGATAACTTACAATGGCAGGGAGACATCGTGTTCCACGTGAAGCGATGAATGACCGGCGTGGTTATCCTATTGAAGGACCTTACGGCCGAGGTCCTCCTATGCAGTCTCTTCCCCATCCTGCAATGTTGGAGGAAGAACTTGAAATGCAACATGCGGAAATTCGGAGACTCTTGGCTGATAACCGAAGGCTGGTTGAGGACCGGATGGTGTTGCAGCATGAGCTTGGTGCTGCCAAGGAAGAAATTCATCGGATGAATGTTGCCTTTTCAGATATTCGTGCCGAAGAAGAAATGAAATCAAGGGAGCTCTATGAGAAAAGTAGGACATTGGAGGCTGATCTACAGGCAACTGAGCCCTTGAAAAATGAGGCTAAGCAACTTCGCTCCGAAGTTCAGAAGCTGAATACTGTTAGGAAGGAACTTGCCGCGCAAGTTCAGACCCTCAAGCTGGACCTTGCGAGGTTGCAGTCTGACAATAAGCAGATTCCTATGCTGAGGACTGAGATTGATGGTCTGCATCAGGAGCTTATGTTTTGTCGGTGTGGACCTGCTTCTCTTGTATTTGTTTTCATTTTCTTGTCCTAGAGCTCCTTTTCAGTGTACAAATCTTATCGAGAGTGTACTAGATTGACTGCTTGTATATAAAGTTATTAACTTAGAAGTTTTGTTTTGTAGAAATGCGGTCGATTATGAAAAGAAGGCAAATGTTGAGCTTATGGCGCAAAGACAGGCAATGGAGAAGAACCTAGTTTCTATGGCACGTGAAGTTGAGAAACTACGCACAGAACTCTCTAGGGTTGATGGTAGACCATGGGGTACAGGTATTACTTATTTATCTTACCATATTCTAGATTCCTACAGATGGTACATTTCTTGAACCTTCGCTTGTATGGTAAAATTGACTTCTGAAAACATGTATGAGAATGGTAAACCCCTCGCTCTCACACACGCTTGAGACACTACACTACACATTCAGGCGCACAGCTGCAAAGAAACACACAACACTTGAAGACAAACTCTCACAGTGGTGAAACAATTATATTTTGCTTACCAAGTTACCAACATATAAATTTTGCATCAAATTCTGCTCTTATATTCCTCTTTTTGGTGGAAATACTTAATTTCATGTTTATTGATTCGTTGAGCTCTGCCTGGTGTTGAATAGAGGAATGAATTTCATCTTCCACAACCACTTTTGGGAGTTGGGTTGAGATCTCGTATTTCTTATAATCAATTACAGAAATTAACTATTTTTATTTCTTTGCATGGGCAATATTTGAATTTGTTTTCCCAACGGTCATGTCATGGAGCAAAAAAAGAGCTTGTGCATTTGGGATTATGGTGTGACATCTTGCTTTCAGTCTTGTAATTCATATCTCATCCTTTTCTTTCTTTGAAGGTGGACAATATGGTATGAATTTCACCAGCCCAGAAGAGGCTTTTCCTGCTGCATATGATGGATATGGGATGCACATGGTATGCTTGCTTGTATGATTGGAATTCCAATTTTTTTTTTTCTTTTCGTAATCAGTTGCTTTTCGCCTTGGTATCTCTTTTCTCAGAAATGGTCTAATGGTGTAGCTTTTAGGTTTACACTTTTCTCTTAAATTGTCTCTATGCTTATGTGTTAGGGTGCTGCTGACAAAGGGCATATGTATGACCTGGGTCCAGCTTCATGGGGAGGTTCTGAAAAGCCTCGCATGACTCGTCGCTGACATCTGGGTGATTATTGTTTCAATGACAGAGCTATACATGCCACCTTTGGTTGCTTGTCATCTGAGCCTAAGTGGTCAAGAAGCTTTAGCATCTATGCGTGCACGGCAGATCAGTAGCCACTTATTTTTCTCAATACATTGTTAGTCATCTTAAACTGATGTATATAGGGTTTTATTATCTCTTTGCTTGATTACTAGACGTTAATTACCATGTTTGTGATAGTAGTATAATGTTCGCAATTTCCTGTCCTAATTTGCATCAGTTACATCTTATATTGGTCATTTGACCATTTAAATTATAAAAAGGATTGTTTTCTATCTAGCAATGTTCTCTTGATTATATTTCTTCCTTTCTCTTCCTGGTTGGCAGAATCAAACTTTAGAATGGTGATATAGTTTAGTGTTTTCTTTTATGAACTTATGTGGAGGCTGGAGCATGTCTGATATGCAATTGAAGGGAAGCTATGTGATCATTGTATTGCATGAATGTAATGCAACCTATTTTCTATAGATGATGCAATTGTTGGATTCGAGTTGTGTCGATTCGTAATTGATGAACAGAACATGTATGGTGTTCAGTTTTCTGGGGATGTGGGTTTATTTCTTGGAAATTCCTTGTTGCTGGTTTTGGTGTTGGAGGTGGAGGTGGCCATGCTATCACTTATGCATCAATTTATCTGGGTGTTGGAGGTGGACATGCTATTACTTATGCATCAATTAAATAGGAGTTGTGATCTGTCTTAGGTGGGTAGTTAGGGCTTAAGAAGTTGTAATTCTCTGGAAGTAATTGTCAGGCTTTTCCATTTGTAGGTTATATTTTGACTAGGACCCCAGGATTCCATATGGTTTATTTCCCAGGTTAGTATCTGCAGCTCTGTCACAGCATCATTATGTGACTGCTCTGGATTAGTGGCCTTTGGATAAGCACTAGATTTTTCTGTTATGCACTATTGAGAAGTTCCTGGCAGTACCCATTGCTTTTGGCTGGTATTGGAATAATGGATTTTGGAAATGTGGCCAGCTTAGGCTGTCATTGCGGTAGTTCTGCAGCACAGCTGGTATCTGGTGGATTGTACTCAATATTTATCTGCGGTGCATGGGGCCCCTGTTATGATGTTCTAATGGAGAGTGTACCAAAGGGTTGTTCGTATAGTTTCAAGTTTTCTGGGGCTTGGTTGAAGTGCTTTATATTGTGAAGGTACTGTAGACCACTCTTTAGGGCTCTTCCTTATGCTCTAAATAGCCAAGTTAGATTTTTCCAGTAGTTAACTTTACTCCAGTGTAAGGGGTATGGTTGAGTAGTATAATTGGGAGTTGTTATTTTTAGCCTGAGGACATGTTTTATACAGAGATGGAACTTTGTCCAAATAAAAGGGCTGGATGTTGGAGCTTTATGAGCTATTTTGAACTTGGTTATTGAAACAGAGTTGTACAGTGTTTTCTTCTTTCCAATATGTGGATTAGTACGATTTTTCTTTACAGTGGACGTGGGTGGCAGAATGGAGATAAATAGGTTATATTCAGTTAAAAGTAGAAGGAGATTCATGGACTAGTAGTATTCTTGTATCTGTCGAACGTAGTGTAAAAATTCAGGAGCTTGGTCAGTAATGCAATCTTGCTAATTTGTCATGTCTTGTTGCAAAGTTTCTTGTTCCTGATTTTGAGCTGTGAATCTGCAACTTCCATCATCAAGATATTTCTAGCCACCCCTACTATATGGCAAGTTGCTCCACGCGATGAGATGATTCTGGACTATCTCAAGAAAGGATGGTGGCCTGCCATTGGAAAAGAGGCAAGCTACTTATCTGAACTTAGAGGCAAGTATTCTTCTTATTTTTATGGGTTTCATGGGTATGGAGTCTTCCATCTTCTTCCCTAGCTGGACATAGTATTTGATTTTCTGCGCTTGTATGGCAGCTTTTATATCCTTGACTACTGGTTATATTGCTTTTATTTAAAACTAATAGTTTCTTTCTTCTATATTTTATAACTACCTTCAACTAATTTACCGTTAACTTTCTAGTGAATTATTATTTCATTGTAATGCAGACTGTTGTTCCCTATCTTGCTTTATTTATTAAGGCTTATAGGATATTAGTTTCAGACTATCTATAGAAAGACGTCTCTAGTTGGTTGCCTCTTTTAGAGAATACCTTTGGCCGGTCACGTTAATTTCTCAGTTTGATTTTCTGGAAGAACTTGCATTGGAAAAGCTGATGAAACAAATAAAGAATGAGGTGAGGTGAGATCATGCTTCTACTCTCTTGAATGGACTTGTTACCACTTACCAGATATAGATTCTTATAAAGGATGATAAGAGTGAGATCTGGTCAGAAGGGAAGTGGGGTATTTTTCTTGGTCGACTGGAGCAGCCTATGGGTCTACCTCTTATAATGAAAATTTCAGTTCGAGTCTGGAGATGCGATATATCTTTGATTGGAGAAGTATAGGGCTGTTCTTTTGTTATTCCATTAGACAGTCTAAATTGTTCTCTTGTAACTGTAGGAGTTGATGTTTCTGAAGTTATCAGACAATGGCACAAGTCCTCTGGAGATACGACTGCTAGCTACAGAATTTCATGATGAAAAGCAATAGTCTGTACGGCAATAATGATTGGTCTTGGAGCTTGCAGCTGACATCTAATAGGAAAAACTTTGATAGTTTTTTTTTTCCTAAACGTAGCCACATGAGCATAGTCTTTATTCTCAAATGAGGAAAATCTTTAGATGGTTATTGCCCAACAGTCTGATCATCATTGGAAGTGAAAGAAATTGCTTTCTGAATATAGACAGACCCAGTCCACCTGCTCTGGTGGATTGTTTTGTTGAAGATTTAGATTAAAGAACATTTTGATTGAGAAGTTGTAGCTGAGTATGTTTCTTGTATGGTCTGCTAGGAACTAAGATAGATTTGACCGAATTCCACAACTTCTATTGAAATTGTTATTCAGTTGTTGATTTGTTGATTGCCTTCCATATACTGCTATAACCTCGCCTACGAGGTGAATTATGATCAGTTAACTCTGCATGCTTGTCATAGTTTTCACTAAAGTTTTGCCTGTATTACACTATGTTGTCTTTAATTGATGGTTTTACCTACTTATCATATTAGTTTCACAATTTAGCTGTATGTTAACTAATATTTTCACCTTCATTTGCTGCAGATGGAAGGCACGTATTCAAATGCATTAAACAAATATTGAGTGGACCTGCTGTTCCGGAGGAGAATAGATATAAATGTGATTTATACAAGAGGTTGGTTTGACTTAAAGACTGATGGAAGAAAATATCTTACCCAGTTGTTGAAATTGGTGATAATAGCAGAGTCTATGCAACCTGTTAATGTTGTTGAAGACTCGAAGGTGTAAGGATGCCCCATGTAGGTTGTCATTTCCGCTGGTGAGTGCATGCTTCCCATCTCCTTTACTTGAGTTCAGATACACTTGCTAGGCAATTCAATGTTAACCTTTTTGACAAAGAAAACTGTCATACAACTGATTTTTCGACATAGCAAAATAGAGGAATCATGTGTCTTACTAGAGCTTGTAAATATGGATTTCACCTTCCGCCTTACTTTCACTTGTTGAATAGGAGATTGATTGGAGCATCTTTTGTCCGGTCATATTCTCGTTATATTTTTGAAGTTTTAGGCGCGCCCTTGTACTTTGCTGTACAATGAAATGATCAGTTGCATGGCTATTCTTCCTTCGTATACGCATTTTGT
Organism: Crataegus laevigata; assembly: GCA_963580275.1. Lineage (NCBI taxonomy): Eukaryota > Viridiplantae > Streptophyta > Magnoliopsida > Rosales > Rosaceae > Crataegus > Crataegus laevigata. The sequence goes on from OY756945.1 coordinate 24,056,998, forward strand.
ATAACATTCAACATCCTTTTCAATTGTCTTCCATTGCTAATTCACCAATGACCCTTTGGTTTTTCTCTTCAGACTTGCAGGTTAATTTTCTCCCTAAAAGAAGGGGTGTAATTTGGCTGTCCTGCTTGCTCCCATGCACTCCTCTCCTGATTGTGGCCGGCCACCCGGTGACACAATCTTCTCACAGTATGCTGCCACTGTTGGACGACGTCTTGAAGATGTTGTGGATGGATTTACTAGGTCAATCCCAGAAATGCTCGTGCCAGTTGAACAAGGCAGTAAAAATCATATCAACGCAGCTCCATTTTGTTGGTCAAAGCAATCCTGAACCGCAGCCTATCTTCTGATTCTGAGATTCCGGCTTACGGTAGGCACAGAACTGTCAACATTTTCAGTCTCGGAGTAGCAACTGCCATTTGCCTGACCTGAAAGTAACTGCAGCTGTTAGGTAGAACCGTACAAGTAATACAACAGAGGAATTAATTGTCTACAAAACTAATCACACTTTCTTTTTTGCTTGAAAAAAAGAAGTAGCAACTAATATAAGTAGCCGGAAAAGAAATTAGAGTGGATGTGCTCTCATTATGCATCCAACTTTCAATCCCCCTTCTTGCAGTTATGATTAGTTTAATTAAAATATCATTAGCGAGCTTACTCTAGATATAGAGTTTCCACAGAACATTGGCAACAACACTTTTTGGATTAATTTAATGGAAAACTAATGATAATGGTCAAATCAGGCGGATGAGCACAAAGGATTTGAAAGGCTTGGTTCCACACACGGTCTCGTTCATGGGTCGTCTTTGCTACCTTCTTCTTGTCTATTTTGATGGTCACATATGCAGGCTTCCCGGTGGCAAAAATACACTGCAAAACAAGATTTCCACACAATTTTCCGTTAGAGCAAAAACCCAACTCTTTGAGTCTGAGACAACAAATGATAGAGGAATGATTAATTAGCCTTATAATAATCAATAGCTACACGGTAAACAATTATATGTAAAACATGACGGCTTTCTCTACCGGTACTACTTTACTAGAGGAGGTGTGTGCTGAGTTCAAATCTCATAAACGATAGTTGCTGATAACATTGTAAACATATGAAAAAAATAACAACGATAGCTAGCTTGTGACAATACTTACATTGAAGGGGAATGGCGGTGGTGAGTAAGGTGTGGCATGGAAGATGTTAGCTTCAAGAGTTCCATGGAGAAACTTATGTACTTTTTCCTCCATAGCTTTCGCCTTCAAAACAATCTGGTGAGCGAGAGAGAGAGAGAGAGAGAGAGAGAGAGAGAGCTTGTCAATTAGTTGTGTGTGTGTTGCAGATATAGGAGATCGATGGGAAGGAGACTTTTAGTGCAAATGATAAAGGTTGGCAGCCGCAACGAATAGGAAAAACTTGTGAAACGTTGAATGTACAGTCTTAGAGGCAACCCTCAACTCCATTACAAGTTTTTACGTCAAGCTGAAGTATCTTAAACTCAAAAGAACAACACATTAATTAATTGCTTTCCCAAAACAACCCAAATTTCGAGTGTCCCATTTGTTTAGTCTTCCATTAGATTAATTATTACAAAGTAATTATTAGTTAGAGCCATATCTAAGAGTAAATTTAGATGACACGATGATCATAAACTAGACAGCCCGACAAGCAAGAGTCTAATGTTAGGATCAACATCCTTAACTTTAGTTTGACTTGCGAAACAAAATTGCCAAACTTTTGAAGTGTTTTTTTTTTTGGTCATACAATAGATTTTGTTAGATTAAATGCTAAATTAGCCACCAACTGAATTCAAACCATGCCGTCATGCAAAAAATCGACTCTTTTCCACCAGTGTGATAAAAGGGGTTCCCCAACCCAGCAAAATTGGCAAAGAAGCCTATCTAGCCCCCAACAAAAAAAATATTGGAAACAAATTTTTTTTTTTTTAAATTTTTTAAAAGAGGAGTGAAGGGTAACTTTATGTACAAGAAAGTGGTTGGTAGGATGATGAGTGTGAGGTGAGATTAGTGATAATGACTTCAACGCACGTTAACATGTATGGATGTCAATGTTACAAAGGAGAACCCAAAAGGAGAAAGAACATGATGAAAAGTTCATACCAAAAATGGAAAATTACAAAACTAACTAATGGGTTGGGACTTGGGAGTCTGAGGACAAATAGGTGATGATGAGTATCGGGGATGGCTCAGATTGGATTGTAATGGATTACTCCTTAATTTTTAAGGCACATTGAAGATAAAATTGAATGATTTTTTTATTTGAATGGGATTAGAAAAAAATTAGACATGAAGAAAACTCATCCCTTCTAATCCTACAATTTTGAAGAGAATTGAAATTGATAAGTTTTCTTCATAAGTAATTCATCTTTTTACTCTCTAGTTGGTCATAATATTTACATTCCTCACCTCTAATATACCTTTAAATTAAAGATTTATCAATTCTAATTCAGTCTTACATACCAAACGTACCCATGAAGATTTGGAAGTGATAAGGATTTAAGTTGTAAGGAATGAATGAGGATTAGTAAGAGTTTACTACAATTCGTTGGACTTTGCAACTATGAACATAACGACATTAGTTAGAACGGATGGGCTCCCTCTTAGGTAGTCAGGTGCAAATTCCTCTTATCGCAATCTATATTAGTTTAACTTATTGAAAAGAAAATCTAAGGAAACTTTCTCCAACAGAGTTTGATATAATCCATTTTTTTGGGGTTAGAAATAGGGCATGTGTCGTCTAGATACAATATTATATGGAGAAAATAAAATATAATGTTATATTATTGACTTGACACGTAACGATAATGTCTTAATGAATATACATACATACAGACATTTATATATACAGATTGCTTTAGGTGAGGGATCTTCATTTTTTCAAAAATATTGGGATACGTTCCCCACCATTAGATTTGTTTTATTGAAATTGTGTGGTTGAGATTAAAACACAGACCACACAATTTCATTAAAGTTAAATCCAATGGTGGGGAGCGTGTCCCCATTTTTTTAGAAAAATGGGGATCCATCCCCTAAAGCAATTTGTGTGTGTGTATATATATATAAAATATGTGTGTGTGTGTGTGTGTGTTGGGGGTTTAAAAATTAAAGAAGTGTACAAATGCTAATTACAGAGATTAACATGAAAAGAATCGTCATTAGTTAAGAGACGACAATTTGTTTAACCTATAATCAACTCGACCTGTCAAAACTTATGAAGTATAAATAAATATTAAACATTTGATGCATGTTATGTTTAAGGACGAAGCCAAAGATTTGCATGAGTGGGGGAATCTTCAAAGTCACAATTAAAAGACTCAAGGATTTACTGGAAAAAAAAACACTTATATATTAATCTATAAAGTTTTTCATGCAACTTATTAAAATATCCTTCGATGCGTTTTCATGTTTTGAAAGCATTGACGTCGGCACACTAAGGGGGGTGGATTGTAAGATCCCACATCGCCTAGGGGTGGGGATCCTGTAAGCCTTATTTGTACATACCGACCTCCATATAGGATGAGGCCTTTTGGGAGCTCAATGGCTTTGGAGTTCATCGAAACTCCGAAGTTAAGCGAGTTCGCGCGAGAGCAATCCCATGACGGGTGACCCACTGGGAAGTTCTCGTGTAAGCTCCCAGAAACAAAACTATGAGGGTGTGGTCGAGGCCCAAAGCGGACAATATCGTGCTGTGGTGGAGTCGAGCCCGAAAAGTAGCGGAGCTCAGGTCGATGATCGGATCATATTTATATACATTTTTATATCAAATTCACTCGTCTTTTCTTAGTTAGTTCGTTATATTTTGAGCTATTTACGTTGATTTTGTGTTTTATATGAATTTATCAAGTTAAGAAAATAAAAATAGAATAAATGAAATTTTAAAGTAATAATTTCGTCTAAACTATTTTACCTGTTAAATAGAACTTATCATTTAGAAAATAATATATTTATTTATATATATATTTATATTTATATATTTAAATATGTTTGTGTGTTGTGTGCATGTAGCATGTGGGAAGGAATAAACCGGTGGAAGTCATGATGGAAGGCAAGTTGAAGAAAATAATGATGGAAAGGCATCTGGGGGAGTCGGCAAAAGGATTAAAAAGACAAAAGGCAGCAAGCATTACAAACCAAAGGAATAAAAAAAAAAATGATAGTCCTCGGTGGAGGAATAAACAAAAGAAGATTTAAGGGGGCCTTAAGAACTGAAAACAGGAGGACCGAAGAGAGGGGGAAGGAGGCGTGAGCCTCGAATCAAGGGGGAACTCGGGAGAGAGAGAGAGGCAGGAGAAGAAAACAGAAAATAAAAGAATGAAAAAGAGGGCAGCGTGAGCTGCGGAGGAAACCGAGAGAAAAGGATTGAGCTGCCATTGGGCAGCAGGAGAAGGAGCAGTCAACGAGGCTGCTTAGTGTGATAGCAGAAAAACAACAACCAAAGGCAGCCTTTGAGGGAAGGAAAACGCTGCCAGCGGCAGCCAATCAGAACAGGCAGTCAGCGGGTCAACCTTAGGCAAGGCTGCCTTGGTGAGCCTCGGGAAAGAGCCAGAAAAATAGGCCAGTTGGCAGCTTGGAAATACAGAAGCTGCACAGACGCAGCTTAAGCACGGAGCACAGAGAAAACCTTTGAACTTTCTCAATTCGGTTTAATCCCTCCAACTTTTGTTTTTAATTTCTGTTTTAATAATGTGTAATTAATTTTATATTGGCTAGAGGTTAATTCGAAACCATGATTATATTTGTAATTTTAATTTGATTTACTCCAGTTATGAATGTATAAATGTTTGGATGTGGTTCACTATTCTGTTTTGATTAATAACGTGTTTATGTATGTGGGTTAAGGGTCAACACTTAATTTGCATATTTAGACTTGATGCTAGAATATAAGGGAATTTCACCTAATCGTTATGAACTTATATTCATGAGTAGTAAAAATCGCTAGTCACGATTGTGTTTAGTAAACCCTAGGTTGGATTAACATGCGTATTCCATAGTTATGAATGCCTAGTCGATGTTTATGATTTCCATTAAACTTAATGATCTTTGATATGTCTCTCTATCATGCGTATTCCATAGTTAGAGAACTTGATAAGAATAATTTGGTTGTGATGCGTATTCCGTCCAATTCAATGAATCTAGGGAAATTTGAAAGTTAATTTAAGCGGACCTAATTAATTTGGAACATTGTCATTCATTCGTTTGTTGAATTCATAACTGGGAATCAATTTAGGTTGCATTTGTGTCATGTGTAGAAAAAAAAACCTCTAGCCAATCCGTCGTCTATCCGTTCACTTTTAATTTTATGTTTTTGTCAATTTGTAATTTATTTAAGTTTAATTTGCGTTTCGTCAAAACCAAATCAATCCCCCCATTATTATAATATTATTATTTAGTTACTTTTTATTATTTGTAATCTTTTAATTTTAATTTCCTTTCATTTCAATTCCTAGTGTCTAATTAAATTGTTTTCATTATTTTGAGTCATTTTTAGTGTGTTTCGAGTTTTTAGCTTAGTTTGTGTTTTCTAGAGTCTTGAGTTGTTTTGAGTCTTTTGATTTGTTTTAGTTTATTTGTTAGTTTTATTTTGAGTTATTTTAGTTAAGTGTTTTTATTTTAGTTTAGTGTTTTAAACTTTGTTTTTACGTTTTTAAATTTATTTTAGAGGTTTTAGCAAGCCCTCCTAATCCCCGGCCTAGAACGATACCCTACTTACATCCATACTACAACTGTCAAAAAGAGGGTTTAATTTGTGCGGTTTAAAACCCCGTCAAATTTTTGGCGCCGTTGCCGGGGATTAGCAACTTTGCTAATCCTTTATTTTTGTTTGTGTTTATTTTTATATTTGTGTTTGTGTGTTTTACTTTTGGTATTTGATTTATTTTTCTTTCTTTAATTTGAGGTACTAATGGAGCAAGATATGGAAACCATTCAAGCTCAATTGGCGCAGCTCACTGCTCAATTGACTCATAATGCCGAACGGACTTCAATGCCAAGTGTCCCTACACTTGATGTGTGCCCTATGGGCAAGGATATCATACTCAGCAATATCCTCAATTTTCTGCATATGAAGATGATTGGGGATATCAAGGCCACAGCCAATCAAGGGGCAATATGTATTCCAACGCTTGCAATTCGAATTGGAGAGGTTATTCAAATCAAATGTGGGATGAACCTCAACATTTTCAACAAAGTGGATATTGGCAGCAAGACGAGTTCTATTCCAGACCTATGCAGCCACCACAACATCCCCCACAACAATTCCAATCGAATCAAAGCATGCCCGTGGATTATAATCAAATTCTTAATGAATTAAACTCTTTGGTGCAGGGGTCACAAAATCAAGCTAAGGAGACTCACCAAGGAGAATATTGGCAGCCGTATGATGAGTTCTATACAACACCTTTGCAGCCACCACAGCCACCACAACAATCTGCCCAATTCGATTCAGGTATATCTCTGGATAATGATACATTTAATAAGTTACTCTCCTCTTTGAATCAGGGAGTGGAAAATCGAATCCAGGAGATGCAAGACCAGACCAACAGAGTGGACGAATTGGATAGACATGTTGGGCAGATCATGGAATTCATGGCACAGATTCAAGATCAAAGTGAACTTTCCAACTCCACATTTGCAAATTCAAAGGGAGAAGTGGAAATCGATGAAGCCATAAGTGATGTGGAGGATGAAGCTGTTCTAGAACCATCCAGTCACAGCCCGAACTTGGATGAATTGCCGCTGCAAGAAGAAGAAGAGGAGGAGGACGACTTGGGCAGTTTAGACGAATTCTTGTCTCAAACCCCTCAAGTCCCTATGTCGTCCAACTCAGGTGAGGAAGTTATAAGTTCAATTCATTCTAACCCTATTCCACCGAATGTCCTTTTTCCTTGTAGAATTTTAATTCCAAATATCGAAGAGAGTGAAAAAGACATTGTGGAAGCTCTTCCAAAAGTCCAAAGCGATATCTCAATTCTTGGTGCACCAAAACAAATTCCCGAACCTTGCACACCAAGAAAAGAGATTCAAGAGAATGAAGTGGCTGAAGCATATCAAAAATACATCCAAGAGGTTGTGCATGAGGCAACAAAGGCCCATGAAATTGAGATTGATGACACGGGACAGGCCACAACCATCATCGTCAATCTGGCCAAGTGCAAAGTCCCCGAAACGTTCAAGGGAGTAGTTTTTGTTATTGAGTTTGTTTCGGAAAAATATAATAAGCCATTTTCTCCAATTTTTATTTTTATTTTATTTTATACTAACATTTTTCTCATTTTAATGATTCAGGCGCCCACTCTTGAATTAATGCCATTGCCGAATCATTTCAAGTATCACCTCCCATTAAAAGATAAATTCCATGCTTTAGAGCCGAGGGGAGGATAAGGAAAGAATCGTCCGGCTAAAGACGTTAAAGCAAGCGCTTCTTGGGAGGCAACCCAAGCAACCAGATTTGCATTCTTACACCCTACTTTTCCTTTACTTTACAATTTTTGATTTGTTTAGTTAGTTGTTTTATTTGGTTGATTTTTGTTTAGTTTGTGTTTAAATAAATTAAGGGCAATGTTTATTTTTAGTGCGGATAAACAAAGTCTTTTTGCATTAATTTACATATTTTGATTTACATATTTTATATTTGCTTAATATAAACCTAAAAAATAATAATAATAATAATAATAATAATAATTATAATAATATTAGTAATATATATATATATATATATTTAAATAAACATTAAAAGCATAAATAAATTTACAATAATACGAAAACTAATAGAATTCATTGGTCATTGGTCATTGGGCAGGTGGTGTCTGAGAAGTCGACGGAGCTCCGGGTAAACGAAGAGGCAGAGTTGGAATCTCCGGAGGCGGAACGCTTGGTGCAACTCCCGAGGACGAAGGCAACATAAACCTCGGGAGTAGCGCCATGAACCTTTCATGGTCGCTCTGAATCCGACCGTCCGACTCCTGCAGCTGGTCCAGCTTCCTCTTCATGCTGGTCGAGTAACTAGTTGCAAGCATGTGCAACTCCTTGTTCTCGTGCCTGAGTCCTCTGACCTCCTGCCGAAGACTGGCCACCTCAGCCATCAGCGACTCCACCTGACGAGATCGGGCAAGCAGGCGCTGGCCCATGTTCGAAACTGAGCCTACACTTTGGACGCTGAGGGCCAGAGATTCCTGAACGGCCAGCTCGTCCGACCGCCTAGATAGCATCCTATTGTCCCTTGGAGTGAGCAGATTTCTGGCAATCACCGTAGCGGTGATTTCATTCCTCATCATTGTGTCCCCGACTGTAAGTGGACCATTGGGGGATATGAAGGATGGATTCCAAATATTGTTCGGAGAAGACGAGTCATCGTCTTCCCCGACATTCAAGTTTAGGCGACGGTCATAAGGGCAAGACATTTTTAGAGGGGGTTGAGGAAGAAAAGAGTGCGGAAAGATTAAGAGTGCAGAAGTGCAAAAAGAGTTCGGAAGGATTACGAGTGTTTACAGAAGAGAGTATTTTCAGAAGGAAGTGTTTGAGGGAGTTCAAGTGTGAGGTGGAGCAGAATTAGCGCCTCTATAAAAAGAAGCAAATCAAAGAGGCGCCCGCTCCTCAGAGGTGAAGACGCGTCCTCACGCAATTCGGAAAAGCTGGACGCTCATTTCTCAAAAGAGCCGTTTCCTTTCTCAAAAGCTGGGCTTGACTCAGCAATCACGTGGTTCAGTTTTTCCAATTTTGTCGTGACTCATCACGTGCAGCGTGGAGCGTTGCGAAAACCACGAGCCGCACCCGGTTTTGAACCCCGGTTTTCAAAAGATCATCATTCCAATTTGTCGTCACTCGTCGCATGCGCAGTCAGCTTCGCGGAAATTACGGAAGCTTTGTCAGAAAGCGCGTAACGGGCACTGTTCATCCATCCACCGGCTGCCGACAAATAGTGAGGGAACAGTTCCGGTTGTGAAGGAAAATTTCTATAAAGTCGACCTTCGCCTTCCACATCAAAGGCACACCTTCACACCCTCACAACCTCTCAACCTCTCTTCATCTCCGATAATGTCTTCCCAAAGAAAGCTTTCGAGTTATTCAGTGTTCTTCATCCCTTGGATCACCCCAGAAAACAAACCTTCCAGAGCAAAAGTATTTCATATTAAAAAGGTTAAAAGCAAAAGTATCTCATATTACGCTTTCTCCTCACTTTCATCTGAAGAACATGGAGAAAGTGAGATCCTGATTGCTTACCTAGTCTTGCTCTCGAGTACTCATCTCAGACCCCTCCCAACACACTTCAAAAATAAACCTGTGTTGAGGTACTTCTTCAAAAACAAAAGTACCTCACAGACGAAGCAGGAGGAGTCTGAGGTGCATCCTGATGAAGGCGGAGGGTGAGATGATCCAAGAGTTCAAGAAGATGCCACACCTGCGTGGAGACCGGACTACTTGAAGCATGTGGAGACAACGTGCTGACTCATCCTCAACTAAGCTGAGGAGCACTTGCAAGAAAGGAGGCCCATCCAGTTCAAGAAGAAAGCTGTGGAAAATCAACAGTCATGACCAATGACCACCTATTAGTTCTTTTCGTTATCTTTTATTTTCATTTTCAATTTTCGTTTGCATTTTCTATATTTTCTTGCGTGCTTAACTGATTTATTTCTTTTCTTTGCAGGAACGTTTGGTTATTTTCTCCCTTGAAGTTGATTGCAAAATTTACGCTTGGGGGTCATCGCTTGAGTCTTCTGCAAATTAGAGAAGTTTTCAGTCCCTTTTCTTTATTTGTTTCATATTATTTATTCATTTTATTTTTATTTGCATATTTTTGTTTTATGACATTGGGGACAATGTCTAGTTTAAGTGTGGGGGTATCAAGTATAAAAAATTGACCAAATTGAAATTTTTTGTACCTTCAACTTTGAACTGGTTTCATTTGTTTCCATGTTATTGCTTTTTGTTTTCTTAATTAGCTTTGTGTTTTACTTAATTTTTTTCGGAGTTTTGTGTTTTATTTAATTTTTCTCGAAAAATTTAAAAAATCCAAAAATATTGTCTTGTTTTCCTTATGGTTTTAAATTAGATTTTTGTTAGTTTCCCGACCCAATGATATAATTGGATTAAATTTGAACCATGATTATCAAGAACTTAGTTAACATGTGCTATGTGAAATTCCTAATTCTCTTGTTAGTATTGTACATGTTTGATCATCTTTGAAAAACCAAATGCACATAGCCTTGTTGATGTGAAACTAAAGCATGACTTAAAGCTTCATATGTGAATTTAGTGACCGTATACATCCTATGTGAGTTTTTGAGCCTATTGAAAGTGTGTGCATTTTTCATACACTCCTATTCTTTTATGTGTGATGAACTTATGTGAGATGCATCTCTAGAACTTGCGTAACGATCTTTCGAAATATTTGTCATTGATTGCATGAACTTGAAAATGATAGAGGCATTAGGTTCACCACCATGGCCCAAATAACCATATTTCCCAAAGAAAAAAAAAATGATATCATTAGATTGCCTATTTGAGCCGTTTTGTTGAGCCGTTTATTTCTTATCACCAGATATGTCTACCCTTATACCTCAAAACATGTTTCCTTACCCTTTCCAAGCGAGCAATTTGAGATTGTCTTATGAGAAATGTTTGTGAAGTACTTGGAAGGTTTGGCAAAAGAATAAGTGTGGGGGTATTTCATGTTTGTATTCATTTTAAAAAAAATAAAAAAAAAATGAGAAAAGAGAAGAAAAAGAAAGATTGTATTCGAAGAAAATAAAAAGTTTAAAGTTTCAGTTTAATGATGTGATTGGAGGTGTTAGAAGAATAGCTGGAGAATTTGAGTTCTTATAAATCTCAACTAAAAGAATCGCTTGCGATGTAGCTTGGAACTTGTGTTTTCCTATTCTTTCGTTTCAATAGCCCTATCCCTAAGCCTCATTACATCCAATAAAAGTCCTCTTGATTTAAGTTTTGCAATTATGATTGTGGAGAAGTGATTGTTATGCAAGCTTATGGTAGATCTTTCACATTTGTTTCTTTGAGCGAAACACATTAAAACTAAACACATGTGTGATTGAGTGCATATCCCGTGAGAAGGTTGCTGGTTTGCATATGGTGATTTAAAAAAAAAAAAAAAAAACTTGAAATTGCATTAGCATGGCTATCTCACACACTACACTTCAAGGATGATTTAAAGATTACTGCTAATATTTGAATAAGGAAGATGAACTTGGATTAGTTTGTTTGGTGCTAGCTATGGTTCTTGATGATTTGCGTTTTCGAATGAAATTCTATGAGGGTCAAATAAGGGAAAGCTGATGTTTTTCATATTATTTCTTTTTCTGTTTTCTTTGTTTTGCTCGAGGACTAGCAAAAGCGAAGTGTGGGGGTATTTGATCGGATCATATTTATATACATTTTTATATCAAATTCACTCGTCTTTTCTTAGTTAGTTCGTTATATTTTGAGCTATTTACGTTGATTTTGTGTTTTATATGAATTTATCAAGTTAAGAAAATAAAAATAGAATAAATGAAATTTTAAAGTAATAATTTCGTCTAAACTATTTTACCTGTTAAATAGAACTTATCATTTAGAAAATAATATATTTATTTATATATATATTTATATTTATATATTTAAATATGTTTGTGTGTTGTGTGCATGTAGCATGTGGGAAGGAATAAACCGGTGGAAGTCATGATGGAAGGCAAGTTGAAGAAAATAATGATGGAAAGGCATCTGGGGGAGTCGGCAAAAGGATTAAAAAGACAAAAGGCAGCAAGCATTACAAACCAAAGGAATAAAAAAAAAAAATGATAGTCCTCGGTGGAGGAATAAACAAAAGAAGATTTAAGGGGGCCTTAAGAACTGAAAACAGGAGGACCGAAGAGAGGGGGAAGGAGGCGTGAGCCTCGAATCAAGGGGGAACTCGGGAGAGAGAGAGAGGCAGGAGAAGAAAACAGAAAATAAAAGAATGAAAAAGAGGGCAGCGTGAGCTGCGGAGGAAACCGAGAGAAAAGGATTGAGCTGCCATTGGGCAGCAGGAGAAGGAGCAGTCAACGAGGCTGCTTAGTGTGATAGCGGAAAAACAACAACCAAAGGCAGCCTTTGAGGGAAGGAAAACGCTGCCAGCGGCAGCCAATCAGAACAGGCAGTCAGCGGGTCAACCTTAGGCAAGGCTGCCTTGGTGAGCCTCGGGAAAGAGCCAGAAAAATAGGCCAGTTGGCAGCTTGGAAATACAGAAGCTGCACAGACGCAGCTTAAGCACGGAGCACAGAGAAAACCTTTGAACTTTCTCAATTCGGTTTAATCCCTCCAACTTTTGTTTTTAATTTCTGTTTTAATAATGTGTAATTAATTTTATATTGGCTAGAGGTTAATTCGAAACCATGATTATATTTGTAATTTTAATTTGATTTACTCCAGTTATGAATGTATAAATGTTTGGATGTGGTTCACTATTCTGTTTTGATTAATAACGTGTTTATGTATGTGGGTTAAGGGTCAACACTTAATTTGCATATTTAGACTTGATGCTAGAATATAAGGGAATTTCACCTAATCGTTATGAACTTATATTCATGAGTAGTAAAAATCGCTAGTCACGATTGTGTTTAGTAAACCCTAGGTTGGATTAACATGCGTATTCCATAGTTATGAATGCCTAGTCGATGTTTATGATTTCCATTAAACTTAATGATCTTTGATATGTCTCTCTATCATGCGTATTCCATAGTTAGAGAACTTGATAAGAATAATTTGGTTGTGATGCGTATTCCGTCCAATTCAATGAATCTAGGGAAATTTGAAAGTTAATTTAAGCGGACCTAATTAATTTGGAACATTGTCATTCATTCGTTTGTTGAATTCATAACTGGGAATCAATTTAGGTTGCATTTGTGTCATGTGTAGAAAAAAAAACCTCTAGCCAATCCGTCGTCTATCCGTTCACTTTTAATTTTATGTTTTTGTCAATTTGTAATTTATTTAAGTTTAATTTGCGTTTCGTCAAAACCAAATCAATCCCCCCATTATTATAATATTATTATTTAGTTACTTTTTATTATTTGTAATCTTTTAATTTTAATTTCCTTTCATTTCAATTCCTAGTGTCTAATTAAATTGTTTTCATTATTTTGAGTCATTTTTAGTGTGTTTCGAGTTTTTAGCTTAGTTTGTGTTTTCTAGAGTCTTGAGTTGTTTTGAGTCTTTTGATTTGTTTTAGTTTATTTGTTAGTTTTATTTTGAGTTATTTTAGTTAAGTGTTTTTATTTTAGTTTAGTGTTTTAAACTTTGTTTTTACGTTTTTAAATTTATTTTAGAGGTTTTAGCAAGCCCTCCTAATCCCCGGCCTAGAACGATACCCTACTTACATCCATACTACAACTGTCAAAAAGAGGGTTTAATTTGTGCGGTTTAAAACCCCGTCAGTCGAGATGTGACAATTGCATGACAACATCCTTACTAATACCATCAAATATTTCTCTCTCTATAAAAATAACTATGTTATCATTCATCCATCTTTCATCCAATTCCTCAATCGATTCTTCAAAAAATTTATGGCCGAAAATGCTCTTTCAATGGTGGCAGTAGCAACTAGAAGAGTTAATGCTAATGTCACAAGCAAGTAAGTTAATTATTAATTTAATTGTTATAATGTGGGGCATTGTAGATGCAAAATGGTAGAATTATTTTAAGGGAGTTTTAACAAAATACTTCCGGTACTATTCATTTGTAACGAACAATCATATTTTACCTTTTCTTGGTACTATTCACTACACCTTTATTTGTCATTTTTCATTAACAATAAAGTTTTTTTGAACTTTTCATTAGTTTTTTTATTTTATTTTAATTGTCTACCTATTTTTTAATTGTAGTTTAATTAGGGCTGGTCATTGGGATGAAAATCTGTACATTTTTTCACCCAAAAAATAACTGAGTGGGGGCATCCCCCTAGGCCCATAGTAGTTCGGTCTATGGTTATGTTAGTATTGTAATAGGTCATGCATGATTTACCAAGTCTATGAAAGGAAAAGACACGCAAAAGAATCAATAATTTTTTTTTAACAAACGATATTATCTATAATAAAGAAATGAGGTGTTAGAGATTTCAATAATAAATATATAATAGTGTTGCGTGCGCAGCATGTGTGTAGCAAACTTACAAAGGTTGTATAATCCATCCTTTTACTCTTGTACCTTTTGGTTGAATTGTTGCTACATTTGATTAAAAGACATAATGTTTGAGATTGTTATGCTCAAACCGTATGAGTAAAATTAAAAGGATGCAACTAGTCAATATTAATTTCTGAAATTGGACATGTCTTTTGGGTCAACACTCTTAATAAAAGTTGTACATCTTCAACCAAAATGAATGGATGCTTTAATGTCAATAAATACATGTTGTGGCATAATGTTCCATACACAAATTCAAAAATTTGTTGTCTACACAATTTCTTTGCTCTCTCTTCTCTCTCCATCACATTCAAGTCGTACCTCAAAGCCATTCTTCGGATATTCACTCTAACATGGGGAAGTGAACTAAGCCTCACAATGGGCTCGCCATAATGTGATTCAAAGTCATTTTTAACGAGAATCGAACCTAAACCCAATACTAGTCGAAACGATCGGTCCAACAAAATATGCATGGTTTGACTGTGATGCCATTGCCATGCGAGGAATAACTGAAAAATAACAAGCCATGCATGCAACTAAGTTCACCATAAATAATACTATTATGTGATGACATCAAAGGGTAAATCTCATATTAATTTTAATTTTTTTGGCAAACAGAACTATATTAAACAGGCAAGAAAAGCCCAAAAGTACAACGAAAGCCAAACACGGGCAATCCACCAAACAACAAACAGGAAGTACAGAGGTTAGAGTACCCAACACTCAAAGCAAGGCTCAAAGTTTCCTCTCTTGCACATCCCACAAAAAATTAAGGTGGGCAAGGTAAACCATCCTTATTTGAAATATGCATAAGTGAAGATGTGGGTCGATCAACCCAAGACACATCACACATCTCCACACACCTGCTCGACACCAAATAGTCAGCCTCCAAATTGGCTGATCTTGGAATTCAAGACCAGCGACAGCCATGAAAGGCTTCCCCAAGCTTGACACATTTCGCTAAAATAGGAAAAGCCTTTCACCTGCCTGCAGAGATTGAGCCCTGCAAACATGAAATAGTTTCTTGAGAATCAGATTCAACCATCACATAAGTAAGACCCAACTCACAACCATCCAGCAAAGCCAACGCTTTCGGCGAAGCCACACAAGGCGCACAAAGCTTTGTTCGACGAGCTGCAAGAAAGTTCCCCGAATACCCCCGCACCACCGCCCCTGCATATCCAGTGCCCGTAGCAACATCCCAACTTGCATCAACATTGATTTTAACAAAAGGAAGATTCAGTGGCAACCACCTGACCTGTCCCTCACTAGGAGATGATTGTTGCTCCCATTTATGGGATGAAACCTGTCTAGCATCATAGAAAGCCGCAACACTAGTTGAAATAGCAAATAGAACCCGCAATGGGTTGATAGCTTCATGTTGGTAAAGGAAATGGCACCTTGCTTTCCATATGTGCCAACAAGAAAAAGCAATGAGAGACATAATCTGCTTTAAGTCTTCCTTCAAAAGAGCATGCTCTTGGAGAACAGCCTGAAGCCAAGTAACCCATGATGTAATTTCCCTGATATGAACTTGATATGTTAAAACACCCCCAAACCAAATAGCTTTCACCTATAGACATTGGAGAAACAAATTTTCAACAAATTCCTCATGTATATTAAATAAAGGGCAAAGTCGCGAAGGCACTGATTTCTGACTATAAAGAGCTGCCATCGTGGGAAGTGCACGATGCAATGTCTTCCACATAAAACATCGTAGCTTAGGGGGAGTATGAAGCTGCCACACCCACTGCCATAATCTCACTGGAATGGATGTAACCGAGGAGGAGTATCAAGGAAGCGGATGAGTAACTTGAGAACGCTGCCAATGGTAACCAGATTTGATAGAATACACATCAGTCTTAACCATAGGCCATACCAACCAATCTTTCCACATAGACTCACCTATTGGAATTGCCAAAATAGCCTCAATCGCCTCCACCGAAAGAAACAGTCGAATAAATTCCACATTCTATTCCCTAGTTGCTGGATTAATAATAAATTCTATCGTGGTATTATGACTAACCTGTATGTCCCCTGAAGGGATAGGGTGACCAACCGGAAGGGAAGGCAACCAACGATCCCGCCAAAGTCTAATCTAATGGCCACACATCACCTGCCAATGTGCTCATTTGAGTAGAATCTCCTTACCTCGTAATAAGCTCGACCAAGCCCAAAAAGCATGGCCGCCCTTCTTGGCCTCCAGAAACGAACAATGAGGAAAATATCTAGGTTTCAACAATTGCGCCCACAGTGACTCCGGTTCCTAAATTAAATGCCAACATTGTTTCGATAAAAGGGCATCATTAAACTTAGGGCTGGTTCGGTATCTTATACCAAACCAAAAATGGCATATCAAATCCCGAATTGAAAAAATTTCGGGACGAAAATCTCATGACCGATCCGGAACTGAAATTTCGGGATTCCCAAATTTTGGGATTCCTGAAATATTTTTGATATTTCGTTCTTGAAACCGAACATCATCAGAATCCAAATCATCTAGATTAAAATTGAAATCATCCAAACCTGCATTAAAAATCCAAATTGAAATCAGAGACATAGTGATAGTGAATCTGTGAAAGATTTATGGTCGAGAGAGAAACAGAGTGAAGAGAGAGACCTTCGTCCTCCTCCTGACCTGAGCCCCCAATTTGAAACCCTAAGCCCCAATTCGAAACCTTAACCTTAATTCGAAATCCCACACATATAGACAATCACTGGAGAGAACCGGAGGTGGGGATGAAGTCGTGAGGTGTGGTGGTGGCCGGAGTAGAGATAGTTCATCAGAGTCAGATTATTAGACTGTGGGTGGCTGTTAAGCTTTGAATCCGAGAAAGAGACTGAGACTGAGTGAAGGCAGATGAGAGGAGAAATAAAATGAGAGATAGTGAGTAGGGATGTTTGGCTTGGTTTTAGATTAGGTGGAAGGAAGGGTTAGGTGGTTTCTGGGTTGTAGAGAGAGAAAAAGAGAGATAATACGAGAGAGATGAGATTTATGAGTTATAGAGAGAGATGGAGACAGAAAATAAGAGAGAGATAAAGAATTATGTGGTTTATGGGTTGTAGAGATAGGGAGATAATACAAGAGAGATGACTAATGACTGATGACTGAAGAGACAGAAAATAAGGGGGAGAGAGAGACAACTTAGACAGGGCTATGTCTTTTAGAAAGCAAGCACCCTTGCGTGACCCATCCCATTCCCATGTGCTTGATGCAACTTTTGTCAGCACCACACTTAAGTTGTTTTAATAATATAATAATAAAACATTACACATTTCAACATACACATATACACATGTGTGTGTGTGTGTGTGTGTGTGTGTATATTACAGTTCGGTTCGGGAATACTGAATATTTCAAAGTGTGAGACCAAATCCCATATCGAACAATTGGGGATCGGTTCGGTTTTGGTACTAAAATTTTCGGGATTTTTGGTTCGGTATTTTTTCAGTTTAGTTTCGGTATGGTTTGGGATTTTTAGTATTTTTTTCCAGCCTTAATTAAACTCCATAAAACTGCGAAAACCCAACCCCCTTGAGCTTTTGGCAATCGAAGAATGTCCTTAGAAACCCAATGGATATGCCTCTATCCCATATCATGCCCTACCAGAAATTTATAACCAAATAATCCATTTCTTTACAGATAAGCTCAGGAAACTTAAACAGGTTCATCAGATAAGCCGGTATAGCCTGAACCACCGCCTTAATTAAAACCTCTCTCCCCGCCTGCGATAGAAGAGCATGTTTCCAACCCTGAAGTTTTCCTAGAATGCGGTCCTTCACATAAGCCAACCCCTTGGATTTAGATCTTCCCCACATAGCTGGCACACCCAGATACGTCCCGGGATCATCAACACAAAGCATTTGCAGGATAACACCAATCTCTGTCGCTAATCCAGATGGAACATTTGACCCAAAGAAAACACTAGACATTTGAAGATTAACTTGTTGTCCCAAAGCCTCACAATATTGGTCAATTAAAATTGCCAAATTACAACAATTCTCCTTATCCACTTTAAGAAACAGGAGGTATCATCTGCAAAGAAAAGATGCGAAATAGTAAGGCCATGCAGATTAAGTTGAACTCCAGACAGCTCATGTTGATCACATGCCCTTGAAATAAGTAGAGAAAAAATCTCACTTACAAACAAGAAAAGATAAGGCGATAATAGATTTCCTTGATGGAGGCCAAGTTAAGGAGCAAACTTATTCCCTAGTGTACCATTGAGGAGTAGTGAAAAGTTAACCGAAGAAATGCAGCGTAGAACTAGTTAACACCGAGCCTAACCAAATCCCAGACGCTGCATGACTGCCACTAAGAAGTCTTATTCCACTCTATCATAACACAAATTTGCATTTCGTTCTTCAAGTTTTTAGGAAATGGAAAACTTCATGAGCAATTCCAATATTGTCATGAATTTTCCTACGAGCCACAAAAGCATTTTGCGCATGTGAAATAAGCGGAGGCAAAAATAGACTAAGTTTATTTGCCAATACCTTTGACAATATTTTATAGGAATAATTACAAAGGCTAATCGGTCGAAATTGAGATACAAATTCTGGATTGGGTACTTAGGTATAAGCACGACTTGAGTATAATTTATTCTATGTGGACTATAGGTACCTGTCATAAGCTCCTCCACTAAACCCAACACCTCTTCAAGACTGCCCTAAAATGAGTGATAGAAAATGCCTTGGAAACCATCGGGGGCCAGAGCTTTCAAAGCCCCTATCTGCAAAGCTGCTATCTGAATTTCATCTCGTGATATCAGAGCTTCAAGAACCACATTCATCTCCACAGTTACCTTGGGTTGGATACAATCCAAGATAAAGCTCCAATCTCGTTGACCTGCCGATGTGAAAAGCTGAATAAAATGCATATCAATAAGCTCTTGTATACGACTGGGATGCTCTCGCCATATACCCTGATCATCCTTCAACTTGGTCACCTTATTACATTAACGTCGTAGTAGTGTAGATTGATGGAAGAATTTAGTATTAGTATGCCCCGCTTGAAGCCAATTCACTCGCAATCGCTGGTGCCAAAATCATTCCTCTTGTTGCCTTAACTTGTCCACCTCCAAGGATAACTCTTCAATCTACGCAACATTGCACCTCCAATCCTCTTGTAGCTTGCCCAAAGACTCCTCCATCACCTCAATTTGTCTGCTTTGACTTTTAAACTTCTACCGACTCCATCCCAACAACTTAGATCAACAATCATCAATTCTCCAAAGCTGCCGATCTATACTCCTCCCCTCATATCGTCTTTCCCAACATCGCTGATCAATCTCTTAACAGTCAGCTTCCTTTGCCCATAAAGCTTCAAACCTGAACAAATGCTTCCTTTTACCTCAAAAAGGATCACCTTGCACAATAACCGGGTTATGACCAGAACCTAGCGCCGCACCAATAATAGCATAAGTATTAGGCCAACAATCAAACCATTGTTGATTTACCCCTATCTAATCTAACATCCACCAATTGCCCATTCCGAGTACCTCTCCAAGTATATTTTGAACCACATGATTCCACCTCCAATAACTCCATACGATTCATAAATTGTCCCAAATATTTGTTGCAATGAGGACTAACCTCTGCACCTCCAGCCTTCTCCCAATCCCAGAGATAGTCATTAAAATCACCACCACAAATCCAAGGAATAGGAGTAGGAGAAAAGTCACAATTCATACCTTGCCAGAAATCACTTTTTGCCGCCCAATAAGGAGTTCCACACACTTCCGTAAATCTAAAACTATGTTGCTTGTCAGCATCTCTACATCTAGTGATAGGAGCATATTTATGTGACTTTGCTAGCTTGTTTCTTTGCATTTACTTAGTTAGTTTCTGCTTATCAAAGTGTTTTAAGCTATTTTCATGTGTTTGTAGGTTCAAATGACAAAGTCAACAATAAAGTGCAATTTGGAGCATTTTAGAGCAGTTTTGGACTTGGAATGGATAGCACATGCATGGGGCAAGGTGGTGGACGTTTTTGAAGTTCAAGAGAGGCTAGGAATGTGCTTAACATCTGGAGAAATTAATTCAAGACTTGGGAGATAAGGAATAAGCTAAGAAGAAGGAAACCTTATCCAACCTTATCTTATCCAAAACTTATCCTAACCTTATCTTGTCCTTATCTTGTCCTTATCTTATCCAAACTAATCTTATCATATCCTAATCCTATTTCACCTAAATTCCAGCTGCAAGGGGGAATTATTTTCAGACTAGGACACCTAAAAACTTGGTTTTAGAAGTCCTAAAAAGGTGCCCCACCTTATCCCTTTCTATAAGCCTCTGATGCACCCTCTTCTTGTCCTCATTGGTTTCTGCCATGTGATTGACCTTTTTCTTGTGGGATTGGAGTGCCAAATCCTTCTCTAAAGCTACCTTGTGCCATGTCCCCTAGCCTTATAAATACTCATATCTGCCGCACCATTCATTACCACCACACAAAGAGCCTTAAATCAGAAAAATACACCCTTTGTGCCGCAACTTTACAAGGAAGGAGAGGGAGAAGCCTGGAGTTGTGCTTGCCATTCAAGACTTTTGGATTGCTGGAGCGTTTCTAGGTGTATTCTATCTTTGTTTTCAATGTTTAAACTTAATTGTCTTTGTTTAATTGCAAACATGCGAAACTAATTTTGTTATAGCTAGAGGTGAATTCAAAGCCATGAACATATATGTGATATGAATTGATTACATCCAGTTATTGTTTCATAAATCGTAAATGCAATTTACTTAACTGTTTTATTGAGAAGTTATTCTTATATATCGATTAAGAAGGCCTACTTAGTTTGCATGCATGAATTTGATGCTAAAATATAAGGGAGTTTCACCTAATAGTTATGAACTTATATTTACAAGTAGTTGAGGTTGCTAGTCACGATCGCGTTAAGTAAATTCCCGACAGGAGTATCATGCTGTTCATAGCTACGAATGTCATGTCAATGCTTATGATTTTCATAGAACTTAATGATCTTTGATATGTATCTCTATTATCTTGTTCATATAGGGAACTTGATAGGAATAATTTGGTTGCGCCGCTGAGTCCAATTCAATGAATTTAGGAAAATATGATGGTTAATTAGTGCTGTTCACGGTTAACTTAGGGCATTATCATTCATGGTTTATAGGAATATTAACTGGAAATCGATTTGTGTTGCATATGTGTCATGTGTGGAGAAGGACCCTCTAGCTAGCCTTTCACTCATTAAGTCACCTCAATTCCGTACCCTTTAAGTTTGTTTCTACAAGTTTTGTTTGTTTAAGTCTTAAATTTGTCAAAGCAAACCTCCCTTTAGTATTTTGTGTCAATTTACTTCAATTTTCGTCCAAAACATTCCTTAGTGCTAGTTTTGAGTCATTAGAACTTAGTTTGTGTGTTTTGAGTCAGTTTAGCTTATTTTGGGTAGTTTAAGTCTAGTATTCTATTTTTGAGTCTATTTTAGTGATTTAGAGTTTAATTTGTGTAGATTAGCATCCCTTCTAATCCCTGGCCTAGAACAATCCCTACGTATGCATACTACAATTGTCTAAAATAGGGTTTAATTTGTGTTTTAGTTGTTATCACATCAAATTTTGGCGACATTGCCAAGGATTAGCAAAATTGCTAATCTCCCTTTGTTTCTGTTCGTGTCTTTTATTTTGGTTTTTGATATTTGATTTAGTTTTATTTCTTTGATTTTAGGTACTAGAGAAGCAAGACATGGCAATTGCTAATATTCAAGCTCAAATAGCGAATCTTACTTCTCAGTTGTTGCAGTATATCGAAAGGACCACAATGCAAAGTGTCCCTACCATCTAGCATCAATGACTGCTTGAGAGGCATCTACCGTATCCACCTCCACTAACTCATTCCACCATATACTCAGACCACCTGCCACTCCAACCGGCTCTACAGTAAAACCATTCACATATTTGATTCTTCTTCTCACACCATTAATCCTATAACCTTTCATTTTTATTTCAGAGAGAAAGATTATAGAGGGTCAATACTTAATCTCATATTAATTACCTCCAACTCACAACCCAAGTCCAACCACTCTGTTGCTGACCGAGTATTTATCATATGTAAGTATGATTTCATCTTGTATTTGTCATCATGCGTCTTCTCTTGCGTATTTATACACATAATTACCATTCTGATCAACTATATCAAAGTTTCAATTCAATACCATCGGATTATAATGTATTAAATTTGTTTAATATCAATCAATATCCCATTTTATTAAAGAAAATTTTACTTTTAAAATGTATTAGATTTACTTTGTTAATTTTCATCTAGATGATAATTAACCACTTTGATTTTAGATGATAAAAGCAACGTAAGTATTGGTTAATGAGGGAAAAAGATGTGATTTTTAAAAAAAATATAGAGACTGTGACAACATGTCCCTAAAAATTATGATTTTTATAATTTTTAGTAAGTTTGTTTACGAAAATGCCCTTTGAGGCACATACTTCGATTGGTGTTGACCGCCTTGTAGTGACACCTAAGATCCGTTTTCTTGGCATATCCTTGTAGTACTCGTTGCTACGGACGCGTGGGCGCAAACGGATTCAAATTTGGAGTCATAACGAAGAAGTTATTAACATTGGAATTCGAGAGCAAAATTGATACTTTCCCAATTGTTTAGAAAATTCCAGAAAATTTGGAGGGTCAAATGTATGGCCCAGATTAAAAGACTCTGAGATGGGCAGCTGGGATGGACTGGCAAAGGAGAGAAAATGAGGGAGAGTGGCTAATGTAAAAAGGAGAGAGAAAGAATCTGCCCAATGGGAAAGGAGAGAAAAGAGGGGAAAGAAGAGACGGGGAAACGGAGGATTCCCTTGACCTGCATCTAGACCCGCGACCTGCAGTACCCAAGTGATTCCTCTGGTGAAATTCAGCCATTTTCCGATGAAATGAGCCGAATCATTACTCCCAATCACTATATTGACCTTCCCTCTACCTGTTCCACATTAAATTTGTGAGGATTAGGTGAGACGATTCCATTAAATTACCACCACATATAGCATCCTCTTGAGGTCTAGAACAAAGCCCAGGCAGTGGTTGAGGCATTTGAATTACTTTGGAGGTCAAATTGGAGCACACCCCATTTCTAGGATTCTTACGGGTTTGATGAGATTGGAGGACTTCTAGGTCAAATTGGCCTTGCCCATAGGTATGAAAGTTGTTCTACTCATTGAGATATTTAATTCTGCAAATTTGAGAATTTTTGGAGAAAGTTGAATTTTCCGGCGACTCGGGGCAGCCAACCGCCACCCACGGCGGCAAGTGCGGCGGCGCGTGGCCCGAGGGCCACCAATGATGTTTTTAGGTGTTTTTCAATGCCTTGAATTTAGTTTTGATAATGGATTGACGTAGATTGATTGTTAGGACCTAAATTCGTTACGATTCAGTAATAGGTCAAAGTATTAATTGACGATCCGAGCGTTGGATCATCACCAAAATTTAGTATGTTATAGTACGTAATAATTAAGGAATGTAGGAATTTACAGATCTGGAATCCGTCTTACGGATCTTCCCAAATTGGAATTGTAAGTTTGTAAATAAAACGTTAACCACCACTTGGTTTTAGCAATTGGCGGAGATCCAACCGTTGGATCGTAACGAACCTTTGGGGTATTATTCTAGAAGCATAATTTGTATTATTGGAAGTGACGGATCAAAGATTCGTGATACAGATCTTCCAAATCAAATTCGTAGGATGTGTTTTATGTAAATTGCATATTCTCTCAGTGCGGATTCTGAGACGTGATTTGATATTGTGCTAGGCGATGATAATTTGGGATCATTTGGCACATCTCGATAGTCGTGCTAGGGGGTTGTAGTGTGGACTACAGGTGAGTGGGCTTTTGTTTTCATTATATATATATATATATATGCTTGGTTTTTCCTAGAAAATGCGTTTTAAACGAATTATAAATTAGAATGCCATGTCAAGTATCGTTTATATTTATTATGATTGTGTGATGATTATTGCTTGGCGCTGCGGACGCTCAGGTAAGTCATATTCTTGCACCTCGAGTGTTTGTGCTCTGCCAGAGTAGGGCCTAGCCTTCACGTGATCATTCACCTCCCGCACCGTACGCTCACCTTGGATCCAAGGCAGGTGTCAGCCTGTCGTACAAACCATTATAGGTGGTTTCGACTCGTAAGTGACCCGTGATTCGTCGTATAGCCTTCACGTGATCGTAGCACTGAGTGTAATATAATACACCTAGCCTGTCGTACAGACCACTATAGGTGGTTCCGACTCGTGTGCAGGATTCAATTGAGGAGCTATAGATTCAACCGCACAGGTCACATTAGGTGACTCCGGCTGATGTGTTATTGTTGATGGCATATTGTGACGTAATATATCTCACCTGCTTGATGCTTATTTGCGTTTGATTTGGGTACTTCAACATGGCGTATTTCTGGCTTGATATATATATCTGAGATTATTGCTTTTCAACATGATTTTTCATATATGAATATATATATATATACGATATTTTCTGGGAAACTATATTTGTTTTACAGTGAGGGGTTAGTACTTTTGATATTGAAATGGTTTTGAAAAAGCTTTGTTTTTGCCCACTCACGTTTTCTGTTTTGCTCCCCTCCAGGTTTAGTTGATGAGGCTCGTATTGATGAGGATTCTCGGCAAATCTCAGGATTGGTGGCTACTTCTGAGGGTAAAATTCTTACCCGCTCTACTGTATTTTACTTATGCTCTGAAGTCACGCGTGAAATGAGTTCACTCCCGCTCATGAGCACACTCTGATGTTTAGGCACTTTTAGGTTTAAATTTATTCACATTTTCCACATCACTACACTTTATGGCTTCGTCATCTTTCAGGTGTCGGCCAGCACAGCTCGACTTCGGTGTCCTAGTGGACTTTCTGGGTCGGGATGTGTCAGAGATAGCAGAACATGGAAAACACAAAACTTCTTTACTTTTCAAACAATAAAGCAATTCATTCAATTACAATATGGTTTATTATGTGATACTTAGCATTATGGTATAGTGATATTCTTTCATATTGTAAATGGTGGTAGGGGGTCTCTTAAGTTCGACATCAGTGGATAACAAATTCGATGCCAAATTATTATGACTAGTACATTGTGTAGCTTTGTCCAATTCCACACCTCTTAATTAATGTAAAATAATCATTGTATATTAAAAAATTTATGTTAACATTATCTATACACTAAAAGGCAGCAGAAAGCACTGTTCATCAACAAGGAAAGGGCGGAAATGCCCTTGGTTTCTATTTGATCTTTGTACTGTTCACACTTTGATACCTTGAAAAGCCTGTTTTGTCCCTCCCGACCTCTCATCAGCTTTGGTAGTTGTTGGACAAAAATATAAGATTAAAAAATGTAAAGAGTTCCATATATCCCCCCTCTCTCTCATTTATCATCCCTCACGTCTCTCTTTCTCTCCTCATTTTCATTCTTTTCTGCTTGCCTTTCTTTCTCTCACAAACCTTCTTTTTCTCTTCTTAGTTTCATTCATACAAATTTCAGTTCACTTAAATCCTCTTTTGTTTGTGTTGTTCAGCCTTCCCATTCTTTTCCTTCCTTTTCAATCTCTATCTCACAAAAGTCTATCTTTTTTCTTAAACCTCACGTTTACCTTTTCTTATTATGAAATCCCATGTTTTTTGCCTATCCGATCTCCAGTTTTCTATCTCTCTCTCAATTTCTTGCTAAAAACAACAAAACCAATCAAATTTGTGCACATTTTTTCCTAGAAAAAATAAAAACGAGGATCTTCTATCGTTAAAATAGTTAATTCGGTGTTGATTCGAATAAAATTTCGAGCCCAGTAAAAGGCAGTGTTTCCTGGTGCCGATTTGGTGGTGGGATAATTCTTTGCTTAGAATATTGTGTATCTAAGAGTGTAAATTGTAATTTATGAATGGGTTTTTTTTTTTCAATTTTGTGATTGTGATTTTGGGGATTTTGTTTGTAGCTTGGAATTCTCCATTGTTGTGTTTAATTTTGTTTTGCTTTTGGCTTTAGGAAATCGTGGTTCTTCGGGTTTAGGATTTTGTTTGCAGCCTTCAAAGCTCTGTGTGTTTAAGGTGAGGGATAGCCTGTACTTTTCACTGATCTTGGTTGGTTTGCAGTTATTATATGGGAGAAGATCTTTCATAAACTAAACCCCTAAATTCCAGACAACAATTTAATCCGAAATAGTAAAAATTACCAAAATAAAAAAATAAAAAAAGAGAAAGAAGGATAAATGCTATTGAGAAAACATACCTGGATTTGGAAGATAGAGCTTCATTTTTGCAGAGGATGTGGAAACCCAACGGCGAAAATAAAAAAAAAAAGAGAAAGAAGGATAAATGCTATTGAGAAAACATACCTGGATTTGGAAGAGAGAGCTTCATTTTTGCAGAGGATGTGGAAACCCAACGGCGAAAATAAAAAAAAAAGAGAAAGAAGGATAAATGCTATTGAGAAAACATACCTGGATTTGGAAGAGAGAGCTTCATTTTTGCAGAGGATGTGGAAACCCAACGGCGAAAGGCAAAGAGAAAGTGGGGGGGGGGGGGGGGGGGGGGAGAGTGGGGAGGGGGAGAGAGAGGGAGAGAGGATAGGAGAGAGTTTGCCTACTTTTTCTTTGGTTGTGGCTCGCACAGAGAGTTTACCTACTTTTATTTTGATTTCATTTTTCTGATTTTGTCTTTTTTGTTTATATCCTTAGATCAATTGCTTGCTTATATGATTTGGCTGTGTGCTTTGTTCAGGACAATTTGTTCTTCGTTTTTTTGGGGCTTTTGTGTGTAGCTTTTAAGCCATACTCAAGGTAAATAATTTATTTTTTTTCTTTTTAGCCTTTTTTGTAAGAATTTTTTTTTAATATTGTGAGAGTTGTGTTTTCTATAGCATGAAAATTAAATCTTTGTGATCTCATATCCTTAGATTTGTTGCTTGGTTATATGATTTGGTTATGTGTTTTGTCAACTTGGTGAGAGGTTTAAAGCTTGACCATGGTCTACTTATGGGTCTTCTCATTATAGAGTTGAATTGTGTTGTGTTTATAGTCTTTGTGTTGCAGTATGGATTGGTTAGAAAATTGATTGATATTTGTAAAAAAAAAAAAATTATATGTTATAGCTTTCCTCTGTCTGTGTCAATTTACATTGACCTTTTATTTTACAACAGAAGTTTAAATTTGAATTTATGTGTTGGCAATTGAGGTTTTTGTTTTCTTTATACAATTTATGTGTGTTTTTGTCACTCTTATTTTCACTCTTGCTCACGATCTCACAATGTAATATTTCTTTCATGTTGCGTTTTTTAATTATTTTTTTGTGGTGGATAGGCGCCTCTCTTTATCCAATCTCAACATTTGTTTCTCTCTCTTCCCTTTTCTATCCTTTGTTTTCCCTCCATCTTCCAGATGCTTTCTTGGTTATATTTTTTAGTTAATTTTTTGTGAAAAGATGTGTATCATAGCTAGAAGGTGTCGATAATTGATGTGTTCTTATCTCAGCATTTGTTTCTCTCTCTTCCCTTTTCTATCCTTTGTTTTCCCTCCATCTTGCAAATGCTTTCTTGGTTGTATTTTTTAATTAATTTTTTGTGAAAAGGTGTGTATCATAGCTGCCAGGTGTCAATGATCAATGTATTCTTATCTCAACATTTGTTTCTTTCTCTTCCCTTTTCTATCCTTTGTTTTCCCTCCATCTTGAAGATGCTTTCTTGGTTGTATTTTTTAATTAATTGTTTGTGAAAAGGTGTATATCAGAGCTGCCATGTGTCGATGATCGATGTGTTCTTTGTTAGGTTTGTTTGCTTTTTCTTTCCCAGATTTTCATTCCTCTTCTTGCTCACTTTCTTCTCTATCGTTCTGTGTAGTTCTAAGAGGTAATTTCGCTTTGCTCTTCATTTTTTCTTCTGCTACTCCCAAGTTTTTGTTCAATCATCGTCGTATTTTTTTGTGTTGCTGTCAGGTTTTTCGTCGGTGAAAAAAAGGGCAACACTTTTGGTTTCTTTCATTATGATATCAATTATTTGGAGTAATTTGTTTTTAAACTGATTTGGGGTTTTGCCTGAGTTTTGGGGTTTTGATTGGTGCTAAAAGGGTTAGTGATAGATTTTATATGTTTTTTTGCCCATTTTTATCCTCTTTATGGTATTTTTGTGCTAGCGTTTTTGACCTTTGTTACTTACCCTTTCGTTTTTTTTTTTTGGTTGATTGATTTGTTTTGCTGGTTGCATTTGCAAAGCAAAGGGAGAACAACATCTTGGATAGTCTCTGTGCTTATGAAACATTTGAGGGTAAGATTCACATGGTTATTTAAATCTGTGGGTTTTGTTTCTTCGATTTTAAAATGGAAAAAGCTTAACTTTTTTTTCCTTAGATTTTAATTAGAATGTGTTGTAAAGCTTTTTATGTATTGATGTGGTTTATTGTAATAACTTGGCAAATATGTACGATGAGTTATTAGTTTAGGATTTACAGAAATTAGGTGTTCAATTAGTTGAGGTTATTTGGTTGGCTTTCATTATTCTTTGTTTTTTTTACTTTCTCTTTATGTATTTTTGTGGCTTATTCTTATTATGCAGTTGCAGTATTATGTTAATTTTGCATAACATTATTATTTAGTCAATGATGGTTCTGTTTATGTCCAGAAAATGGTTAGCTAAAGTGTATTGAGAAATGGTCTTTTTATCAATGTGCTGTAAATCTTTTTACATGTTGTTGTGGTTTATTATGATAACTTAACAAGTATGTATAGGGGGAAATGTTTTTGCTTTCCCCTATTTCCTTTTTTCCGCAGAAAAAAAAAATTCATGCAATATTTTTCTGTTTTTGTTAAAATAATGTCCTGCTGTGATTAACTACCTAAAGCTTACACATTTGGTCTATGTTTTATTCTCTAATATATTAAATATACATGAAATATCTGATTTGTTGGCTATATATATGCTGCTTAGCAATTTGATTAGCTAAAAATTCACAAAGGCAAATTTTTTTTTATACCAAAACTGTTCCAAAGATGTTTGTTAACAAAAAGTGGGTCACTATTTTCATCTTCTCAATTAACTTGTACATAAAACATTTATAATTTTTAGAGGCATTATTTGATCCTTTTTTCATTTAAGTTTTAATTGGCATTTCATCTTTATTTGAATTTTTTTTTTCATTTCAA
Source organism: Crataegus laevigata (assembly GCA_963580275.1). Lineage (NCBI taxonomy): Eukaryota > Viridiplantae > Streptophyta > Magnoliopsida > Rosales > Rosaceae > Crataegus > Crataegus laevigata. Next base: position 24,086,314 of record OY756945.1, read on the forward strand.
ACTAAAACAATTCATTAACTTCTAAAAAAAATTTAGAATTTTTTGAGACATTATTTGATCGCTTTTCCATTTAAGTTTCAATTGATCTTTCATCTTTATTTCTAAATTGATCATAAACTGTAACGAGATGCTTAAGGATGTGCACCAATATTTTTTAAAGGTTTTTTTGTTCAACTTGCTTTCTGATAATGCTCTCTGAGTTTGTAAACTATTTATGTATGTGGTAAACTCAATGTAAAAAAATGTTTGTTGCCAATATATAGTAGACAACAACCTACAAATTCTTGACCCTTAGCTAATAATAGGGGACATATTTTGGTCAATGTTTTTTATGCATTTTGTTTTTCATTTTCATAAACAAATTTTGTTCTCCTTCATGATTTCAATGTTTCTTTTAAGTTTTCTATCATAATTATTTCTAGATTTATAAAATTTACATTTGATTTTAGCAGGCTAAATGGAAAACATAGCTGCTACTCCTATCCATTTACTGTGCCCTTATACAAAAGTACTTAAAATAAAAGTTCGAGTGTGCAGAATATGGAGACCAAGATTTCTTGGAAGCGTTGAAAAATATTCGGGCCTTCATTGTATATTAGTTGATGAAATGGTGAGAAGTCATTATTTTAATTAAAATTTATGATAAGAATAATTAACAATGGAGATGACAATTTTCTTTTTTATAATTTTTTTTACATATTAACCAATAAATTTTATGTTTTTCAAATTAATAAAGAATTTTTGCAAGGATTCTGTTCTTAGTTTCAAGTGGTTGTTTGGTTTGGTAAAGTTAAGATTACAAATTTTTTTTTTTTGACGAAGTGGTGCGATGTCTTCAGTTTCAGCCTAACTAGGAAAATTGTATACATTCTGTGTTTCTATAATTACTATTCAATGTGTACATGCTAATGTTGTTAAAAACATTATCTTCTTTTTATTTTGTTTGTTAATTATGCTTCTGACTTTTTTTTCTTTTTCTACTTTAATGAATTGTAAAGCAACATGCAGTTGAGGCCTGTACAGCTGACACAGACTACGAGATCATAGCTTCCAAAATCGAAGCTGGTGGTTGTTATGAAATTATGGATTTTCGTGTGTATAGAATGAGAGGTCAATATAGAGTTGTCCCGCATGACACTCAAGTTGTGTTCACTGGAAAAATAACTTTCAAAACACTGACAAGTGTATTCTTGCCCCTCCCTTGACATCGATTTTACTTGCAAGACTATAACAATCTTTATTATCAGCTGAATAAGGTTGATATTCTAACAGGTAATAATAATAGATATATACATGTATTAAAACATTTTGTCTTTATTTTTTAAATGAATAGTGGGAATCTAACTATATTTATTTGTTAAATTACGAGATATCATGGGTCATATAACTGCTGTACAACATCTGGAACGAAAACAAGTTAGTCAGATAATTGAATCCAAGTGTGATATAATCATTCAGATATCAGGTTACTTCTTCTTTTTCAATATTGTATAAATTATTTTGCATATGTATTATATTCACAATACACCAAGTTTTAAATATTCTCTCACAATTCTATATTATTAAACGATTATATCATGTTTATAATAATAACTTGATAGCTATTAATACAAAAGTCAACACATTTTTCACTACCTCTAAATCAATTTTTTTTTTTTTTTTAAATTTACTTCTCCTATAGGAGAGAAGAGTTGAGAGTTACGTTATGGGCAGATGTTACAGAAAGTTTTTCTTCTTTATCAGCTGAAGCGTTCAACCCAACAATCATGATTGTTTTGACAAGTTTGAAAGTAAAGTTGTACCTAGGTATTTAATTTGATTAAAAACCAATCTATTTAGTCTTTTTTTTTAATTACGTTGAAATATTTTTTAAGGTTTAAGACAATTTTCTACCCTGATGTTTAGTGGTTTTCAACATTTAGTACATCAAATTTTTTTCATCCCAGAGTCATACCTAAAGTGTAAATTTTGGGACAGTCTCATACATCTGTTAGTAAAACTGTTAGTTCTCCCGTTAAGTGATGACGTGGCACTCTGATTGAGTGCCACGTGTCATTAAAAATATTTAAAAAATTAGTATTTAAATAAAAAAATATTTTAAATTTTTTTTCTTCTTCTCCCCTAATAAGAAGAAGGAAGAAGAAGAAGAAAAGAAAAAAGAAAAAAAAAATTCAAAATCTGGGCAACAGAAGAAGAAGACGAAGGAAGAGGGAAGAAGAAGAGGGAAGAAGAAAAAGGAAGAAGAAGAAGAAGAAGAAGAAAAAAAAAAAGGAAAAACCGAAATCTGGGCAGCAGAAGAATAAGAGGAAGGAAGAAGGAAGAAGAAGAGGAAGGAAGAAAAAGGAAGAAGAAGGAAGAAGAAGAAGAAGAAGAAGAAAAAAAGAAAAAGGAAAACCGAAATCTGGGCAGCAGAAGAAGAAGAGGAAGGAAGAGGGAAGAAGAAGAGGGAAAAAGAAAAAGGAAGAAGAAGGAAGAAGAAGAAGAAGAAAAGAAAAAAACAAGAAAAGGAAAAACCGAAATCTGGGCAGCAGAAGAAGAAGAGGAAGGAAGAGGGAAGGAGAAGAGGAAGGAAGAAGAAGGAAGAAGAAGAAGAAGAAGAAGAAAAGAAAGAAAAAAAAAGGAAAAACAGAAATCTAGGCAGCAGAAGAAGAAGAGGAAGGAAGAGGGAAGAAGAAGAGGGAAGAAGAAAAAGGAAGAAGAGGGAAGAAGAAGAAGAGGGAAGAAGAAAAAAAAAACAAAAAAAAAAAGAAATCTGGGCAGCAGAAGACGAAGGGAAAGGAAGAGGGAAGAAGAAAAAGGAAGAAGAAGGAGGAAGATGGGAGAAGAAGAATTTTTTATTTATTTTTTATTATTATTTAAATAATTTTTATTTAAATACTAAATTTTTAATATTTTTTATTTAAATATTTTTAATGACACGTGGCACTCAATCAGAGTGACACATCATCACTTAACGGGAGAACTAACAGTTTGACTAACGGATGTATGAAACTGTCCCAAAATTTACACTTTAGGTATGACTCTGAGATGAAAAAAAATTGATGTACTAAATGTTGAAAACCACTAAACATCAGGGTAGAAAATTGTCTTTTACCCTATTTTTTAATTTAGACTCTCTCAATGTTTTATTATGGAGCAGTTTAAACATATTTACTGTCTTTGATATGGAACTCGTGTTCATATTTTTGGTTTACAAATCCATAGTTGTCATCACAATTCTAACTACAATTGTTATGCTTTTTTCTTGCAACTTTGTGACAGTTTTTGTAATAGCCCGTCCCTAAAAGTTATGATTTTTATAATTTTAATAAGTGAAATTACAAAAAATGCCCTTTTAGGCAAGTGCTTTGACCTTTGGTGACTGTCGTGTGGTGTTATGTAAGATTTATTTTCTTGGCATATCCTAGTAGTACTCATCGCTACGGACACGTAGGTGCGAACGGAGCATAAATCGGAGTTATAGCGAGTGAGTTATTAACGTTTAAAGTTAGAGACAAAATAGTAATTTAGTATTATTTGGAAAATTCCAGAAAATCTGGGGAAAAGAAGGAAATGAGGGTGAAAGAAAAAGGAAAAAAAAAAGGGTGACCCACATTCCAATCAAACCCGTGTGATTTCCGGCCCTTTTTCGTCGGTTTTTCGATGATCCCAACCTTGCCACCACCGATAAACTAACTATCGTCCTTCCCTCTACCATCTTCACCTAAACTTCACTAGGATTAGCCTTGATTTTATGAAGAACCAAAGCCGTGGGCACCGTGGCTGCCGTGATGGGTCTTAGTTGAAATTCACCAAACCTGAAATGATTTCATTCAATTACCACCATCATTAGACTCCCTTAGAACTCATGAAAAAATCTCAGGTAGTGGTGGAGGCGTCAGAGCAAGTTTGGGGGTCGAATTGAAACACACCCTCCTTAAGGTTTCTGACGGGATTTAGAGAAATTAGAGCACTTCCCGGCCAAATTGGCCTTGGTCACAGGTATGAAAGTTGTTCCACTCATTGAGACCTTCATTTCTACAAAATTTGAGAATTTTTTGAGATAGTTGATTTTTCCGGCCGTGGCCAGAGGGCCGTCAATGCTATTTTTAGGTTATATTAGAGGCATTGAGTTTATTTTTGAGAATTTAATATTGTAGATTGATTGTTAGAACCTAAACTATCTACGATACATTAGTAGGTCATAATACGAATCGATGATCCAGCTGTTGGATCATCATTAAACTTTAGTAAGTTATTATTTGAAATATTTGAGGAATGTAGGAACTTACAGATCGGAAATCTGACTTACGAATCTTCCCGAGTTGGGCTTGTAAGTTCGTAAAATAAAACGTTAACCGCCACTTGGTTTTGACAATTGATAAAGATCTAACCGTTGGATCATTCCAAAACTTTAAGATATTGTTCTAGAAGTTTAATGTGGATCTTTGGAAATTACGGATCGGAAATCTGTGTTGCGAATCTTTCGGATGTGTTTTATGTAAGTTACGTGTTATATCGATAAGAATTTTGAAACGTTATTTGATAATTGTTCTAGGCGACGATGGTTCGTGACGCCTTGATTTTCGGGCTAAAGAATTGTAGCGCGGACTTCAGGTGAGTGGATCTTTTCCTTCTTATCAAATATATATGTGATTAATAATTCCACAAATTCTTTTAAATTGAACTAAGAAATTTATGCCTTGTTATATATATTTATATGTTATGAAGTACTATGAGATGGTTGAGTTTAGATTATATCATGATATATCTATATGCATATTACCTACAATTAATTACTGTGAACTATGATTGGCTTGATCCCTGCTTAGGGTATGTAGGCAGTCTAACGAGACGTTAGATGCAGCCACGAAATAAGTGAGATTAAATAATCGAGACAAAAGCTTTGTTTGGAAAATTGAGCAATGTGAAGGAATATGGTGAAAATGTGAGATTTAACCCTATGATTTGGTTATTTAATGTTGGTTATAAATCATTGTGTGAGGAAACGAGAAATTTTGGTTTTACGTCTTATAAATGCCATGCCATATTTAGTTTACATTTTAGTATGTGATTTAGTACAACTTTGCACAGTGTTACACACCAATGTGGAGGCCAAGGTAAGTTCAGGTGAGTATATTATGTTGGTATGACCGAATGGTAATTAGTGATGAATGGATTTGAGTAGAATTCATTGTCCTACACCCCGGTGTTAGTGCTCCACCCGAGGCCAGGGCCTAGCCTTCACATGACTGTTCACCTCACGCACCTTACGTTTACCTTGGATTCCAAGGTAGGTGCCAGCCTATCGTACAGACCACTTTAGGTGGATTCGACTCATAGGTGACTTACGATACTTCACACAGCCTTCACGTGATCATAGCACTTGAGCGTATTAATTTACACCTAGCCTGTCGTACAGACCACTTTCGGTGGTTTTGGCTCATGTGCATGATTGAAGAGATATGGATGAGTTGTACAGGTCACTATAGGTGACTCTGATTTATGTGCTAGCATTGATTGATGAGATATGGATGAGTCATACAGGTCACTATAGGTGACTCCGACTTATGTGCTAGCATTGATTAATGAGATATGGATGAGTCCTACAGGTCACTATAGGTGACTCTAGCTGACATTCATTTTATATTGATTTATTTCATCTTGCTTATATGGTTGTTACTGAGATACTTCTACATGGTATACCTTGTTTCTTTTACCATTCTTTAGTATGATTTTTATATACATATGTATTGTTATTTTCTAGAGAATTATACGGATTTCGGTGAGGGGTTATTGCATTTCCAAAAAGAAAGATGTTTTCAAAGTTTTGTTTTGCCTACTCACATGTTCTGTTTTGTGCCCCCTCCAGGTTTTAGTTTACTGAGCGTTCATTTCGACAAGGATTTTTGGCAAATCTCAGAATTTATGGTTACCTCTAAGGGTATATTTCTTACCCACTCCACTGTACTTTACTTATGCTCTGACGTCACATGAGAAGAGTTCACTTCTGCTCACCAACGCACTTTGATATTTAGATATTATTAGGTTTAAATTTATTCACATTTTCCACATCACCACACTTGATGGCTTCGTCACCTTCCAGATGTCAGCAAGCATAGCTCGATTCTGAGTCCTAGTGGACATTCCAGGTCGGGGTGTGTCAATTTGGTATCAGAGCATGAGTTAGGCAGTATTGCATCCATCACACACGTGATGTAAGTATTTTAGGTTTTTGAACCTAAATATCGAGTCTTGCCACCTCGTCGAATACGAAAAATGTGTTTGTTTTTCCTAAGTTTTGGGCAGTTTTGTCGACTTGTCGACATTTTAGAACGTCACTTTAGCGAACGCTTTTAGACTTAAAGCGAAGAACTTCTTTGTCAAGGAAAGATATAGATTTGAGTCTAGTTGATGGACTTAAAGCAAGATTTATATATCGACATCGATGTACTACCAGGGATCTATAGATCGATTCCATTATTATTCTTTAGCCATTATTAGTAACCTTTTGAGATTAGAAATCAGAAATAGTTTGGGTTCCTTGACAGAGTCCTGGAGGAGATCACATCTTAGAATTCCTACGAAGTCTTCCCTCTTCAAGACTCTAGAAATGACTTGAGTGACAATATGGTGCTACAAGGATAGCACCCTAGGGTAGAACATTTTGGGACAATTACTTTTGGTTCCTGATAGCATTAACCTTCCCAAATGCACCAGTGACCTTATTGATGACCTTCTTATCTACTTCGGCAGTGAGATCAAATTCTTTAAGCTCTGTTAGTCAGCCTTATGCCAGACTTCTCAATTGTAGACTTTGATTAAATTGATATTCTTCTTAAGAGACGTGATTGGGATTCTTTCTTTTCCCAAAAGGTTGTGGCGGAGAAAAGTTGGCATTTTTCCAAAGAATTGTGAAATTTGAGATATTCTTAGTCTTATCGATTTTATCGATAATCTATTAGAGATTTCTCAACTATAGTATCTCTCCTCAATTTTCGGTTGAGGAAAGTTAATTTAGATGGAAAGTTGGATATGAATAAATTTTATGACAACTGAGATGTTGTCTCACTTCACCTTTACTTGAAAATTGAATGACATAATTTGTGGATAACATATCCAAAATCTTTATTAGCCTTAGATTTCTGTCTGTGGCAATGGAAAGATCTAGGAAACTTCTACTCTTACACTATTGTACCTCATCTTGTTTGTACAAACTTAGTCATTGTTTCTCACCGCAAAAGATATAATTATCCTTGAACATTGCTAGCCATTCATATCCCGTTTCAGCTGGAGTGCATCCACCTTGATTTGACATAATTTCTGGATTATCAAGTATTGTTCGAAGGATTTTAATCACTTCTTGTATCTGACCAGAGCTGGAGGATCATCACTATAAGCTCCCTATAGAACTATTTGGTACATGTAGAAAATATGAACACCACTAACCATGATGTTGAATCAATGCTACGCTCGTGTGGTGTTTCAAATAGTGGTAGCTTTACTTAAATGGGAAACGGTATTTTTCCAGCCCTAAAGCTTAAAGTCAGTTTTGGCTATGATTTCTTTCCTCGAAATGGGCAATGGGATTTTAACAGCAAGACACTTGTGAAGCCAACTAAGATAGAAGTGAGATGCTGTTAACTTCTCCGCATGATGTGATCTAAAAGTCCTTGTGCGTGATATGATTAAATGAAGAGATAGGAAAGGAATTAAAAGTCAAGGTTTCACTTGATGTGTTTGAAGAGAATCCTCAGTCTAGGCGCGCCTTGCCTTTGGTTAAAGTAGAAATGATGTTTGAGGAAATAAAGTCCAAACTTTATGGACAACCACAGTTTCCTTCTTTGTTTGCTTTCAAAGGATGATGGCATTATGAGAGAGCTACTTTTGAACTTCTATACTAGTTCAGGTAAATAGAAATCAAACCGGATTAATATTTGGATGTATTTATATTTCATCGTGTTACATGTTTCACTTCCAAGTTTTGGGAAATCTTTTCAAGGGTTATGAGTACTAGATTTTGTTTATTATCACATTACCACCTTGAGACTAAGGATTGGTCTAAAATGAGCTATTCAGACCTTAAGGGATGTGTTGCATGTTGTTCGTTCCACAAGTAGTATGGTTGTCACATACCATTATCTCTATTTTAGTTAGGGCTGGAAAAAAATCCCAAAAATCCCAAACCAAACCAAAAAATTCCCGAAACCAAACCGAAAAAATCCCAAACCAAAATTCCCGAAAATTTCAGTACCAAATACCGAACCGATCCCGAAATTTTGGTACGGGAATCGGTCTCAAGTTTTTGGGATTTTGGTAATCCCAAACCAAACAGAAAAAAAAATATATATATATATATATATATATAAAATTTAATTTTCAAATACCTTTTAAACTCCCCCACTGCTCTTCAACAATTAACTGTATGCAAAAATCTCTTTCATTTTTTTGCTTTCATTTTGTTAAATAGCAAATTCTCTTTACTGCAATGACCAATAAGTCATCCTAGTAATACATCCATTCTCTTTACTACAAAATAACTTGCTTGCATGAGCACTTCAAGTGTAATTGGTTGCTACCATACTTTAGAAATTGTTTATGCATTCTCACATCTTTGTTTTGTTTAGTTTGGTAAAGTTCTAGTATTATTGATTAATATGGTTTCACATTTTAGACACTAACCTTTAGATGTTGCTTACTTTCAGGTTTTTGAAAGCAAGGAAGTTTGATGTTGAAAAAGCCAACCATATGTGGGCTGATATGCTTCAATGGAGAAATGACTATAATGCCGACACTATTATGGAGATAACTGCGGCTGATAAATTTTTTTTGATTATGCATACTTTTTAATTCTCTTTGAATTTACCATGATGTTTCTTTCAGGATAGTACATGCAAGTTATTATCGCCCAAAAACCGAAAAGCCCAAAAGCCCAAAAAAAAGCCGAAAAAGCCCAAAATCCCAAAAGCCCAAAATTATTTTGGGATTCCCGATTGGTCCTGAAATCCAGAAACTATTTTGGGATTCCCGAAATTTGGGATTCCCGAAAATTTGGTTTGGGATCGGTATTGAAATTGGAATTCCCGAAAATTTCGGTTTGGGAATCGGGACAAGGTTTTGGTATGGGATCCCATATCAAACCACCCCTAATTTTAGTTGCTTGTAACTATGGTTACAATTTTGGCTTAGCTACGACACCATTGGAGTTATTATACAAAGATTTTATACACAGTGCATAATTGATAGACACTTACCCTTGTTAGGGTTGTGTGTAACTGTGGTTACGCTCCTGATTTTGAGCATGGCACTGTTGAGGTATAGTATAAATATTTATGCGCAATACGTGATTTATAGAAGAATATTATGAGCAGGTATTTGAATTATGAAGATGTGACATGGGAAAAATTATAATATTGATTATGTTGCTTGAGAAAGTAGTACAAGAGCACAATCGAGGCTTTCTTTAGGCAATGTATGCGTATTTCCCAATTAGGGGCAATATGGTAATATTGCACCCTTCGGGAAATTATCTACCTGCTTGTCGTGACAACGATGAATGTCAGTATTCCGGGCCGCAGATCGTAATATCAATAACATATTTGTTGGATTTGTTAAGCAAGTGGATAGATAGACCTTTTATGTGAGTATACTTATTTATTATACTTACCAATTCAAGGGTTGGACTTAATCTAAAGTTACGGCACTCACATCTTTGAAGTATGATACGCTACGAGTGCGTAGGTAAAGATTTCTCTATACTCAATTTTGATTTCAGTAAAACTATTTTTACATATGCATATTTGGATATTATGTTTTCATACGTGTATTTTAGTATGTGATTTAGTACAACTTTGCACAGTGTTGCACACCAATGCAGAGGCCAAGGTAAGTTCAAGTGAGTATATTATGTGAAGGATTATTTTAGAAAAACATGTTCATTTAAGCAATATCATTAGCATGCAATTAACAAATTAAAGGCGGAATCATGCTTGCATATACTTAAAAACAAAACATTACCCATGAATGTTCAAAGCCTAGTAGATTGGTGAACCTTTAAACAACTCAAAACAAAGTGAGTTGAGATTTATACCTTTGTAGATTCCTCTTTGCTTAAGCAAAGGCTAATCACCCAAAGAGAGGGCCTTCATTCCTTGCATCTTAAAACTATGGATTTATATAGAAAGGATAGGTTCTCTAAGTTCTCAAAATTGAGAACCTCTAAGTTTCTACACCAAGGTTTTGATTAAGAAGAAATGAGTGACCTTGGAGGAGCTAGAGTGCTAGCTAAACCCTCCAAGGGTGGCCGGCCATTTCTAGAGAGAAGGGAGAGCTTTTCTTCTCTCCAATTTCCCAAAAACAACCCTTAATGAATTTTGGCTATAAAGTCATATTTATACCTTAATTCATTTGAGTGGGAAACTTGTAAATAAGTCCAAGTTTGCTACCCTTCACAATATGGCCGGCCTTAGGGATTTTATTGGGCAATTTGGCCTTTGTGAATCATTATTCATTAAGTTGTCATACAACTTAAGTTAATGGACTCGACGTTCGAAGCCCATTGGGCCTTAAGGTCCAAAACTATCCCGAGGTCTTTAACGAACTCATTCGTTTGATTAATTAACATATTAATTAATCCTTGCCATAAATAATTAAACCATTTAATTATTCTTACTCATCTCCGTTGAATCTTCAATCTTTACCTTACGCGGTGTACGATCCATTAGGTTCCTTTTAGCGAGGCAGTGGGCGATTCAAACTCTTTTAAATCGATTGTGAATTTGAAACTAACTTTCAATTCTCCCTTTAGTGTTTATACACGTTTAGGGCTTCCACAAACCATGAGTGACACCTAGCAGCATATCATGGTTACCCAAGCTAATCAGAAGAGGTAGAGAACCTATTCAGTTTAGGATTACAAATGCAATACGGTCCTTCTCTAATACAATACTCTTGACCACATTGTTTGGCTTGATAGTTTATTCATGTCTACTATCCAATGTGAATCTCGTGCTTATATGATTCCCTTGAATTTGATCTGGAACACATTCCAACATCTCATTCATACTCTGGCCAGAGATTCTAAATCATATCATAGAGTATTCTCCCTCAACGGTTTGAAGGTTGGAGATCCTTTGTTGCGCATTCACTTGTCTCCATGACTAGATAGCTTGACCCCAACCATGCCGTGGACACTCCAAAGGAATGCCATTTGACACGATCAAAGATCAAGGACCTAACCACAAGACAACTATGATGCCTCAGGTCAAAGGACTAATTTGCATTATCCTAACCATGAGTTCTCACGTGACATGAATATGAGAACTCGTCGTTGATCGTGTTCAGTGAACTCATTCTCTATTGAGCACCTACGTACTTGTCTTGGTGTCACTCACACCAATGACTCGAGACTAGTCACTCTCCCTGAGAGAAGACATAGCACGTACTGATCTTAACGGACTGTCAATGCCCAATTGGCAATCCTATGATCAGGAACGTTTAGGATGTGTCTACGAAAGAATGGTCTCATGAATCTAACTTCTTTAGATCGCATTCTCCCAATCACATATTCCTTGGACTTTATCGTTTAAGCATATAACATTTATATGAAACCGCTCAAACAATAATCTTTGCCCTTGATATTAAACTAGATTAGTTTAATCATGTGAAATGTTCGTAAAGTATCATCATATGATTGGTTTTAGGGCACATTTCCAACAATCTCCCACTTGCACTAGAGCCAATCAGCTTGGTCATCAGTGATGATACCTCTTTTGTAGTCATTTCAAAAATGGCTTAATAGTAGGCCTAGACAATGGATATCTATATGTTATCCATAGAAGCAATCTTGAGATTAACAACGTCACCATTATACATGATTCTCAATCATGTGGTTCAGTCTCTCATATGAGTTCGGACCTTGATGAGACCTTGATTCCCTGGCTTGAGCTATCGCCCCATTAGTGTCATACACTTTCTGGTTGGAACCGAATAGAGAGTTCATAAATGAACTTTCCCATCCAAACAACATTGTTGTAAGCTTCTATATGGCAATACATTTTGCATTCATAATGGAACACACTAAAGTCATTACTTTAATGTTTCCATCCAAATATCTCTTTAGTCATAATAAAGAGATATCTGTTTATCTCTTCATTCATAATGAAGAAACATCCAATGATGGATTAGATTCATAATCTAATACATTTACGCTTCCATTACGTTACTCTAATTCTTCCTCATTTTTGAGGAATTTATCCTTTAGTATTTCTCAAATACTTAAGGACTCACTTGACAGTTGCCATGGTTCTGATCCTGGGCTTGCACTGATATCGTCTTGTACCGTTCTAGGTACAACTTATATCAATGTTTTTCATACAATATGAAATACACAAATCACCCTTTTTGCGTATGCATAAAGGATTCTATTTATGCATTTCTTTGGGAGTCAAAGGGTACATTCCCTTTGAGAAGAACAATTTCCTAGTTTCACTAGAATTGTCATTCTAATTGAAGTTTATCATCATATGAGAAACTTCCTAGCATCTCTTGTCCATTTTAGGGATTGATATAATCCAATTATATCTTGAAATATATCATTATAGATTTCAATCCCATATACATAGACTATATCTCCCATATTCATTCTATCGTTTATAGAATGTTTAAAGTCATAACTTTAACGAAGAAGAATTCTTTTCATTTCCAAAAATTAATAAATCATATATATTTCAATTTAGGAATATGATTAACTCCCACTAATCTTTTGTAAACCTAGTAAACAAAAGATTCATTTACATCTTTATGAGAAATCAAACGATTTGATCTTTCTTCATAAGACGCTTATAGCTCCCACTAGTATGGTAAGATCCTTGAGGGTGCGTTTGGTACGCGGGACGAGACGGGACGGGACGGGACGAGGCGTTCCGTCCCGCGTTTGGTACGCCTAAAACGAGTGGGACGAAGCGTTCCACGGGACAAGTTTTGGATGATTTTTGGTTCCACCTCTCCCCCCTGGAACGGGGTTGTTCCACGTCTGTGGGACAGGAATTTTTAACATTTTAGGACAACAATGCCCCTTGTCTTTTTCAAAATTTACAACATCCGTCCCATCCTGTTCCGTCCCGTCCCATCCCGTCCAGTCCCGTCCTGTCCCGTCCCGTCTGCGTACCAAACGCACCCTGATGGATAGATCTCTACAACTTACATGTCTTGTGATTTATAGTTTTAGACATACATTATCAAGACTATCTTAATAATGGTTTAGGAAACCCATATTATGTCCAAACATTGAATCACCATTTAGTTGTAGCTAGTGATCCTCGAATTAATTGAAACTAAGACTATATCAAAGATGGTTTCTTCAAAGTCAACCATACTCTTTGAGTGTAGTCACCTTAAGCTACCAATTAGCTATTAAGGTTTCATTATTTCGAGTCAAATGGTATTTCACCATTTCCTTGAGTATATATCGTATATACACTCAATGTAGTCATAAGGATTTTCATTCTTATTTCTTTCGATTTAAGAGGTGCAACTCTATGACATAGTCATAAAGTTCAAACCATTCAACTAAGACGGTTTATAAATCCTTCATGACTACCTTGGAGCTTGTGGTATAGGAACTAGGTTATTATATTTGTTGATCACTTTCTTGTCTCTCAAAGAACCCATTCTTTGAGTTCTATGTCTCGTTCATTTGCGTTTAGGCAAATCATATTGTAGGTTTACAATGAACTACCTAACAAAACAACATTTGTTAGTTGGTTTATAGAAGCGATATCCAAAGGTTAATTTAAGGATATCCCACAAGATTGTTTATCAAACAAATATTGCTCATTAGCACACAACCCCAAATCTTAACATACTTAAGATTTGTCTTTCTTTCCAACTACATCTTATGGAGTCATGAAAATTTTGGAAGATCTTCTAATTTACAATCATATTGTTTTAGAAGTATGTATCCTATATATGGGTAATTGATAATGTCCAACGAACTAAATCTTATTCGAGTTCGTTCTTCTCCTAATGGAGAAATTCATTATCTTATGATGCTACCTTCCTTGACATCTTTCAAGGAAACGTATCTAAAGTGTTACCTTTCCTTGGATCAAATCTAAGGAGGTAAATACTTTAGACGTCTTACTCATCAATTTACATTTCTTGAATTCTTTGAAACATTTTGCAAAGTATTCGGACTTGTGTTTATTCAAAATAAACTATAGTCCAACCGAGAGTGATCTTCGGTGAATGGCATATAACATGAGTAGTATTATGTTGTGGACTTGTGCCACTAACATCTAAGTGAATTAACCTTAACAACTTTGTGATTCTTTCTTCTTTCCAAAAGAATAAAGATTCGAACATTTCGCCTCTATACAATTTTAACAAGAAGGCATTGGATCCGGATCTAACGATCCAAAGCATCCATCCATGACCAACTCGTAATTTATGTTTTAGAGGTATCACAACTTAGTTGGGATTAGTCACTACCTTGCAACCTTTTGGGTTTTAAGCATCGTTATATTCTAAACAGTTAACACTACCACATCATCTCTACTATAGAGACAATTAATTAGATTACAATAATCTAATCATTCTTTATTTGGTAGTTCATATGAGGAAGTAAGTACAATCCGCTTTCGCAGAGATCTATATTTTATTCACGTTTCGAATGTGAAGTACTTTCTTTTCTCTCATTAATCTTCTACTTCTTATTAGCCACACTTTTACAACAACTTGTAAAACATAGTTACTAATACAAAATCAAGCATTCAAGTAGAAGAACCAACTGCTATGAACTTTTCAAGAACATTCTACAACACCTTCGAAAGGTGTGTTCTTGACACTTGCAAGACATTTCTTGCAAATACTCCTTCCAATGTCCATCCTTTCATTAAGAAAGTTTGTTCCCTTGGAGTTATTTTTGCTTTCTTCATTTGACTTCTCCTTTGACTACAATAGTCATGGTCCCTAAACTCCCACTATCTCTCTTGAAACTTGTTTCAATCGTGTTTTACACATCAAACAATTTGGAGAGCGTGTGGTTATTGTTCACTACATAGTTTACAATAAACTTAGTGAATGATTAGGATAGGGACACAAAGGTGAAGTCCTTGTCTAGTTTCCGTCTCGTTAAGTGTTTTAACACTTCAACATTCAATGATTCAAAATCATCATAAGTCCATGTTGATGGACTATTTTTGTCAACCAACCATTATGTTCTAAACATAATTACAAACATTCAAGAGTTGTTTAAGGCAACTCTCATTTCTTCATACAACGATTTGTAAGTGAAGAATCATGGCACATTAAGTGTCCATGCCCTTGTGCTTACTTCAAAAGTTCCTTGTTTATGTAACAAAGAAACAAGCACTAATGTTTGCGTTGATTAAGGGTTGTTCAAAGCAACTCTTATTTCTTCATACAACAATTTTGTATTTGAAGAATTATGACATTAAAAGTGTTGTCCTCTTTATGATAGACTTATCTAACATGTTCTTTCATTGATACATTATCAATTGGAAGATTGTGAGGATGAGACTACTTAGTCACTTTTACAATCCATTCAAGACAATCTATGGAATTGTAGTACTAAGTCCGGAAACTAAAGTATTCGGCTTTTCTTTGTCAAGTATTGGATAGCGTTTGCAAATATATTGGTAAACAAATACATAACAAATATAAATTGATTGATTTTAAGCTATTTGATTCGGGTCTTTAAATCATAATAGCACCACCCACTATTTTTGGCAAATTCCATATCCCTCATCGGAATTCGAGAGTTTTGGTGGAAACTCTTAGTAGGTTATGGGAGACTCACTATTACCAAGCCCACCTCAGAAGAATATCTTATTGGCAAGTAATAATAATAATGAGAGAGTACGCTTACTCATTTACATCTAATGTAAGAACCCATCTAATTTGGCCTCTAGAGAATGATGCCTCAGAAGAATATCTTATTGGCATCATTGCACTTAGTTAAGTCATTCCCACCATGCTAGTTCAAGTAGGGGTTCAAGAATGGCCTTAGAAGAATATCTTATTGGCCATACTCGTTGCCTACTTTCACCTCATCATATGTTTATAGGCTTCTCCTGAATGTAAGCACATACTTTGCAACCCCAGAACTGGACGAATACGGTGTATGAGTCACACACGATTGAACCTATCATAGTGGAAGGCCACGAAGAGACATTCAAAGCATCTCTCGCTTATCAACTTAATATTCGTTTGGTTGAGGGTTTTTAGGTCTCATCACATATAAATATACATTTTAATCCAATTAAAACATTTTTGGTCCTATCACAACTATTGGTCCATATGATTTATTTAGTTGTATATAATACTCCCACTAAGCTTTTAAAACGGTTTTTAAAGCAAGAGTACATGATACTACTAACATAAGGTTTGCATTCATTGATGGACTATATAGTTGCCTTAGGGCCTTAGGATGACTATGAACCTTTTTATTAGATCCAACACGAGCCTTGTGTTGAATCTCGGACTAGGGATGGTGATTGATTTTAGTTACGCGTTTAATCACATTAAGGCGTGTTGTCTTAGGGGCGTTGGACCCAACTACTTCATTTTCATGCATATCATATAAAGCAAGAAATAAGTACTTCAAAGTAAAGAAGAGCTTATGCTCTTTTACAACAATTGATCAAATCAAATTACTTTAAATTAAAGAAGAGCTTATGCTCTTTTACAACATTTGATCTAATCAAATTACAACCAAAATCTAATCTACACATTCCCATGGTTCAAACAAATTTGAAACGGCCTTTCACATAGCTCAATTATCGTAGGCTTAGGTTCATAATCACCCTTTAATTAATTAACACTTTAACTAATTAAATTGAATGCAACATTTTTCATTTGGTTTTTGTATCCATAAAATTTGATTTTAAATGGAGCTAACTAAAATGAAAATCCAATTCTCATTTAAAGAGACAAAACAATTTTTGTTCTCTACTTAATTTGGGCCAATATTAATAACCTCAACTTATTTGGGCTATAATGCAATTAGCCTCAACATTTGGGCCAAAATGCAAAGACCTCAACTTATTTGAGTCATAGTGCAATTAACCTCAACTTTTGGGCTATTTTGCAATTACTTAAACTTTTGGGGTCACTTTGTAAAAACAGAAAAGTTCACTACTTTATGTAATTACAACTAGAACCCAAAAATTTCAACAAATGTTAAAACTTCATTAAAGGATCAAAACAATTTGTCCTTTTAGTGATTTTGGACCTTTACGTAAAAACGTAAACTTTTGGGCCAAAATGCAAATACACAAAAGTATCAAAACTTTATGTAATTGCACAAAAGGCCCAAAATGACCCTACTCTATAGGGTGGCCGGTTTTGACAAGATTTTATAAAAAAAATTTCAAAGTTTTTGTGAGGTGGTTTTGGTGACATAAAACCATGCAAGTGGTGTGTGTGAAAGGGAATTAATCCTTTCACACCACCAAAGTTTCTTTCACCTTTTATATTCAAATATCTAAGATATTTACAAAGTTTTTGACTAACATTAAAATGTTAATCATTAATAAATATATGAAAATATCTTATAACAAAACTTTATGAAATAATTCAAAACTTTGAATCAAAACCTCAAGCTTTATTGTTCTTGGCAAGAACATCAAGAACAATGATGAACATTCATGAGAAACCCATAAAAGTTCCATGAACATTTTTCATCCAAAAACATTTCAAAATCACTTAAACTTAAGGGAAATAACATATAACCAAACTAGGGTACTTAGGGGTTCCAAAGAACACATTAAAACCATTTTAACAAGACTAATTTGAACCCAAAAAATCACCCTTTTAATTTGACCGAAAATCCCAAAACTTATGGCACCAAATTTTAGCTTCAATATTCATGCTCATATGAACTACATCTACAACATTTGAGATGCCAAATTTTCCAACAAAATTTACATTCATAAAACAAGAATAAAGCTTGTAACATTTTACAACTTTTAAATCACATATTATGAACCACAAAACCCAAAAGAATTCACCAACTACTAGACCTAGGCTCTGATACCACTTGAAGGATTATTTTAGAAAAACATGTTCATTTAAGCAATATCATTAGCATGCAATTAACAAATTAAAGGCGGAATCATGCTTGCATATACTTAAAAACAAAACATTACCCATGAATGTTCAAAGCCTAGTAGATTGGTGAACCTTTAAACAACTCAAAACAAAGTGAGTTGAGATTTATACCTTTGTAGATTCCTTTTTGCTTAAGCAAAGGCTAATCACCCAAAGAGAGGGCCTTCATTCCTTGCATCTTAAAACTATGGATTTATATAGAAAGGATAGGTTCTCTAAGTTCTCAAAATTGAGAACCTCTAAGTTTCTACACCAAGGTTTTGATTAAGAAGAAATGAGTGACCTTGGAGGAGCTAGAGTGCTAGCTAAACCCTCCAAGGGTGGCCAGCCATTTCTAGAGAGAAGGGAGAGCTTTTCTTCTCTCCAATTTCCCAAAAACAACCCTTAATGAATTTTGGCTATAAAGTCATATTTATACCTTAATTCATTTGAGTGGCAAACTTGTAAATAAGTCCAAGTTTGCTACCCTTCACAATATGGCCGGCCTTAGGGATTTTATTGGGCAATTTGGCCTTTGTGAATCATTATTCATTAAGTTGTCATACAACTTAAGTTAATGGACTCGACGTTCGAAGCCCATTGGGCCTTAAGGTCCAAAACTATCCCGAGGTCTTTAACGAACTCATTCGTTTGATTAATTAACATATTAATTAATCCTTGCCATAAATAATTAAACCATTTAATTATTCTTACTCATCTCCGTTGAATCTTCAATCTTTACCTTACGCGGTGTACGATCCATTAGGTTCCTTTTAGCGAGGCAGTGGGCGATTCAAACTCTTTTAAATCGATTGTGAATTTGAAACTAACTTTCAATTCTCCCTTTAGTGTTTATACACGTTTAGGGCTTCCACAAACCATGAGTGACACCTAGCAGCATATCATGGTTACCCAAGCTAATCAGAAGAGGTAGAGAACCTATTCAGTTTAGGATTACAAATGCAATACGGTCCTTCTCTAATACAATACTATTGACCACATTGTTTGGCTTGATAGTTTATTCATGTCTACTATCCAATGTGAATCTCGTGCTTATATGATTCCCTTGAATGTGATCTGGAACACATTCCAACATCTCATTCATACTCTGGCCAGAGATTCTAAATCATATCATAGAGTATTCTCCCTCAACGGTTTGAAGGTTAGAGATCCTTTGTTGCGCATTCACTTGTCTCCATGACTAGATAGCTTGACCCCAACCATGCTGTGGACACTCCAAAGGAATGCCATTTGACACGATCAAAGATCAAGGACCTAACCACAAGACAACTATGATGCCTCAGGTCAAAGGACTAATTTGCATTATCCTAACCATGAGTTCTCACGTGACATGAATATGAGAACTCGTCGTTGATCGTGTTCAGTGAACTCATTCTCTATTGAGCACCTACGTACTTGTCTTGGTGTCACTCACACCAATGACTCGAGACTAGTCACTCTCCCTGAGAGAAGACATAGCACGTACTGATCTTAACGGACTGTCAATGCCCAATTGGCAATCCTATGATCAGGAACGTTTAGGATGTGTCTACGAAAGAATGGTCTCATGAATCTAACTTCTTTAGATCGCATTCTCCCAATCACATATTCCTTGGACTTTATCGTTTAAGCATATAACATTTATATGAAACCGCTCAAACAATAATCTTTGCCCTTGATATTAAACTAGATTAGTTTAATCATGTGAAATGTTCGTAAAGTATCATCATATGATTGGTTTTAGGGCACATTTCCAACAATCTCCCACTTGCACTAGAGCCAATCAGCTTGGTCATCAGTGATGATACCTCTTCTGTAGTCATTTCAAAAATGGCTTAATAGTAGGCCTAGACAATGGATATCTATATGTTATCCATAGAAGCAATCTTGAGATTAACAACATCACCATTATACATGATTCTCAATCATGTGGTTCAGTCTCTCATATGAGTTCGGACCTTGATGAGACCTTGATTCCCTGGCTTGAGCTATCGCCCCATTAGTGTCATACACTTTCTGGTTATAACATTTATATGAGACCGCTCAAACAATAATCTTTGCCCTTGATATTAAACTAGATTAGTTTAATCATGTGAAATGTCCGTAAAGTATCATCATATGATTGGTTTTAGGGCACATTTCCAACATTATGTTGGTATGATAATGGTAATTGGTGATGAATATATTTAAGTATAATTCATTGTACTGCACCTCGGTTTTAGTGCTCCGCCCGAGGCCAAGACCTAGCCTTCACGTGACTGTTCACCTCTTGCACCTTACGCTCACCTTGGATTCCAAGGTAAGTACGAGCCTATAGTACAAACCACTTTACGTGGTTCCGACTCGTAAGTGACTTGCGATACTTCACATAGCTTTCACATGATCGTAGTACTTGAGCATATTAATTTACACCTAACCTGTCGTGCATACCATTTTCGATGGTTCTGACTTGTGTGCAGGACTATATTGGTGAGATGTGCATGAGTTGTACAGGTCACTATAGATGACTCCGATTTATGTGCTAGCATTGATTGATAAGATATGGATAAGTCATACAGGTCACTATAGGTGACTCCGACTTATGTGCTAACATTGATTGATGAGATATGGATGAGTCATACAGATCACTATAAGTGACTTCAGCTTATATTCATTTTATATTGATTTATTTCATCTTTCTTATATAGTTGTTATTGAGACACTTCGACATGGTGTACCTTGTTTCTTTTACCGTTCTTCAGTATGATTTTTATATACATATGTATTGTTATTTTCTGGGGAATTATACGGATTTCGGTGAGGGTTATTGATGCGATGTAAAACAACACACAAATTAAACCCTTTTGTTGACAATTGTAGTATAAATGCAAGTAGGGATCGTTCTAGGCCGAGGACTAGGAGGGATTGCTAATCTATTTAAAACTAACTCAAAAACATCAAATAAGACTCAAAAACACAAAACTAGACTAAAAACACTTAACTAGACTCAAACAACTCAAAATAGACTAGAATGACTCTAAACAGCACAAAACTAACAAATAGATTCAAAATAGAAACTGGAGTTGATTTTGGACGAAAATTGAATTGAAAAGACTCAAAATATGAAAACAAACCAATTCTTACCTAAATTGACTCAAATGACTCAAAAGAAACCAATTAGAGCATATTATAACTAAAAGACACAAGTTATAAAAGGGAAATTGGGTTTTGACGAAATTTAAAAACTTAAAATAAAAACTTGCAGAAAGTAATCAATAACACAAAATTAGGGGAAATCAATGAATGGATGGATTAGCTAGATGGTTCTTCTCCACACATGACACACTTGCATACAAAACGATTTCCAATTGTTCTTTCAATAAGCTATGAAACTCAACACCCCAGATTAACCGTGAACAGCACTAATTAACCCTCAAGTTTTCCTTAAATCATTGAATTGGACTGGTAACGCATTGGCAATCCAAATTATTCTCCAAAAGTTCCCTACATGAACAGCATAATAGAGATACAATCAAAGATCATTAAGCTTCGTGAAAACTATAAGTATTGACAAGGCATTCGTAACTATGATGAGCATGATACTCCTGCCAGGAATTCACTTAACGCGATTATGACTAGCAACCTCCACTACTCATGAATATAAGTTTGTAATTATTAGGTGAAACTCCCTTATATTCTAGCATCAAATTCATGCATGCAAACTAAGTTGGCCACCTTAATCAACATACAAGAATAAGTTCTAAATCAAACAGTTAAGCAAATTGAATTCACAATTCATGAAACAATAACTGAAGGTAATCAATTCATATCACAAATATATTCATGGTTTTGAATCAACCTCTAGCCAAAAAGAGTTTAGTTCCTCATGTTCGCAAAACAAAGATAAACAGTTTTATATAATGAAAACAAAAGAAAGAAAACACCTAGAATGCTCTAGCAATCCAACTTGAATGGCAAGCACGTCCAAGGCCTTCCTTCCTCTTTCTTTGCTACGGCACAAGGGTTTTGGGTAAAGGTTTTGGATGTTTTTGGTGGTGGAATGGTTGAAAACGTGAATGGTTGTGACTAGGATAGAGATATGGTGCAGCAGAGATGGTGGAGAGGTTTAGAGAATATGGTAGGTGATAGGAGCATATTTATGCGACTTAGCTTGCTTGTTTTCTTGCATTTTGGTTATTATTTAGTATTTATTATAGTGTTTAAAGTCATTTTCGTATGTTTATAGGTTTATATGTCAAAGTATGCAATAAGAAGCAATTTGGAGCATTCTAGAGCAATTTTGGGCTAAGATTGGATAGTGCAAACATGGAGGCATGAGGATGGACGAATTTGATGCAAAGAAGCCCAAGAATTTGATGCAAAGAAGCCCAAGAATTTGATGCAAAGAGGCCCAAAAATCTGTTTGCAATGGGCCTAAAAATATGATGTAATGCTTAGCTCATCATGACATTTGAGTGGATGATGCAATGCTTAGCTCACCATGACATTTGAGTGGATGATGCAATGCTTAACTCACCATGACATGTGAAGTGGATGACTCAAAACCTAACCCACCATTATTTTTCTATCATTGCCGTGAGTTCCATGTGTTCCCACCAGAATTTTGTGCTTAAACAAGTCCATCTCCATCCCTATAAATACCATGGTAGCAACCTCATTCAAATCATCCAAGAATAAACCATTCTACAAGCCTTTCCTTGCCTCTCCCTACATATCTAAACTTCCCCCATCCATTCCTCCATAAACCAACCCTTCAACATCATTCAAAGCCTTGTGCCGCAACAAAGAGAAGAAGAAGAAAGTCCTTGGAGGCGCTTGGATCATTGGAAAGTTTAGGTGTTTTCTTTCTTTTGTTTTTCAATGTTTAATTTAAATTGTTGTTCAATTATGTTAAACATGTGGAACTAATTTCTTTTTAGTTAGAGGCAAATTTGAAACCATGGACATATGTTGGTTATGATTTGATTTACTCCAGTTATGAATTCATAAACTTTAGATGTGGTTTACTTTTCTGTTTTGATAAAAGACTTGATTATGTATGTGGGTTAAGGGTCGACACTTAATTTGCATGCCTAAACTTGATGCTAGGATATAAGGGAATTTCACCTAATCGTTATGAACTTATATTCATGAGTAGTAAAGATCGCTAGTCACGATTGTGTTAAGTAAATCCTTGGCAAGAGTAACATGCGTATTCCATAGTTATGAATGCCTAGTCAATGTTTATGATTTCCGTTGAACTTAATGATCTTTGTTAATTGTCTCTATCATGCGTATTCCATAGTTAGGGACTTTGATAAGGAATAATTTGGTTGTGATGCGTATTCCGTCCAATTCAATGAATCTAGGGAAATCTAAGAGTTAATTTAAGCAAACCTAATTAACTTGGAACATTGTCATTTATCGTTTGTTGAAGTCATAACTGGGAATCAAATTATATGCATATGTTCATGTGTGGATAAGGAACCCTCTAACTAGTTTCTCATCATTCTATTTCATCACAATCTATTTTGCTTTAAGTTTGTTTTCAAAGTTTAAGTTTTAATTGTTCAATTTCACCAATCCCAAATCCCCCTTTTACTTTCTTGTTTTAAAATCTTTTGTTTACATTTTAAACTTTGTTTTTATATTTTTGAGTCTTATATTTATTGATTAGCATCCCTAGTTAATCCCCGGTCTAGAACGATCCCTACTTGCATCATTACTACAATTGTCATCAATAGGGTTTAATTTGTGTGTCAAGTAATTATCACATCAAATTTTGGCGCCGTTGCCGGGGATTAGCGAAATTGCTAATCCCTTGTGTTTTTGCCGTGTGTTTTTAGTGTAATTTACCTAGTTTTCTTATTTTGTTTTGTTTTCTTGGTTTAGGTACAAATGCATGACGCGGAGTTCTCAAACTGTGCATATCTTGGACTTTAACGCCGATTTTGAACGTGATTTGAGAAGAAAGAGGAGGCATCCCGAACCTAGTGAACCTAGTTCAAGTTCAGAGGACGAATCTGAGTTTGAAGAAGTAAAAGAAGAGGTTATGGCAGTGGACAATCGGACCATTAAAGAGCTTTCGGCCTCGGGGTTGACCAATGCCGCACCATTATGCATTCAATACCCCGCGGCTGCCCTAGGCAAGACTGCTGAGTTCGAGTTGAAATCAAGTTTGTTGCACCACATTCCAAAATACCATGGGCTGTCCATGGAAGATCCCAACAAGCATCTCAAGGAGTTCGAGGTGGTTTGTTCGAGCATGACACCCGTCAATGTCGATGGGAACATTCTGATGATGAAGTCATTTCCATTCTCACTTTTGGAAAAGGCGAAGGATTGGCTTTATGAGTTAGCACCCGGAACGGTTACATCTTGGGATAGTATGAAAAGAGCTTTCTTGGAGAAGTTTTTCCCAACTTCAAGAGTCATTCTCTTGAGGAAACGGATTAGTGGCATCCAACAAAATCAAGGTGAATCGTTTCCTTCTTATTATGAACGTTTTAAATCACTTGTTGCTTCATGTCCACAGCATCAAATGAAGGAGGAGCTACTCATTCAATACTTCTACGAAGGACTCCTTCCCATGGAACGCCAAATGCTTGATGCCGCGGCGGGAGGTGCGTTGGTGGATAAAACTCCGGGGGCTGCAAAAGTTCTAATTGCCAACCGAGCACATAATGCACAACAATACGAAGGTGTTGGGCAAAGAGACCCCCCACGGCCACAAGTGAATGAGGTAAGTTCTTCGTCCGACATTCAATCCCAATTAACTAACCTTACTTCTATTGTTTCTCAGTTGGCTGAGGGAATGAAGATTCATGGACCAAATGTGTGTGGCGTGTGCTCTATGCAAGGACATGCCAACGATCAATGTCCTCAATTGATTGAGAATGGGGGTTGGGAATCTGCCAAAGCCGTGGGTTTTGGGAACCAAAATCAACCACGCCATGATCCATACTCTAACACCTACAATCCGGGGTGGAGGGACCATCCAAATTTCAAATGGCGGGATCCTCAACAACCCCAACAACAAGGAGGATTTAGGCAGCAACCACCGGGCTTTTATACAAAGCCATTCGTCCCCAATCAAAACCAACCATCTGCCTCAAACTCTTCAGGTACGTCTCTTGACAATGATACACTCCTTAAGTTACTAACTAAATTGTCTAATGGGCAGGAAGATCAAGCTAAGGCTATGCAAAACCGAGACAAAAGAGTGGACCATTTAGAGAAGCAAATTGGGCAAATTGCCGAATTTATGGGGCAGTTTCATGAGCAAGGCAAGTTACCAAGCAATACCGTAATGAATCCGAAGGGAGGATTTGAAACCGCTAAGGCCATCACTTTGAGAAGTGGTAAACAGGTTGTAACGGACTCAAATATATCCAAATCAAGTCAAGACAAGGAGGACAAGTTACTGCAAGAAGAAGCACAGGGAGCAAAGCCCACGGCCAAAGATGACCAAACCTTGCCGAATTCATCTAGTCCTCCTAAACCGTCCCAACCCACCAAGGTAAGTCCCAATTCAACTTTTTCTAGTTCTATTCCACTAAATGTGCCCTTTCCTGGCAGGTTTAGGCAATCAAAGAAGGAAGAAGCCGAGAAGGACATTCTAGAGACCTTTCGGAAAGTTCAAGTCAATATCCCGCTCCTTGATGCGATTAAGCAAGTCCCGAGGTACGCTAAGTTTTTAAAAGAACTTTGTACAACAAGGAGAAGGATTTCGAACAAAGAGGTGGTTCAAGTAAGTGAAAATGTTTCTGCTGTGTTACAAAGGAAATTACCCCCTAAATGCAAAGATCCGGGTAGTTTTACAATTCCGTGCGTTATTGGTAATACTAAGTTTGAACAATGCATGTTAGACTTAGGGGCTTCGATTAATGTTATGCCATACTCTATTTATGCATCTATGAACTTAGGTGCACTTAAAAATGATGGTGTGATAATTCAATTAGCCGATCGTTCTAATGCATATCCAAAGGGTGTTTTGGAAGATGTATTGGTGCAGGTTGATAACTTGATTTTTCCAGCGGATTTCTACGTACTTGACATGGAGGATTCACCCCATTCCACCCCATTGCCGATTCTATTAGGGAGGCCCTTCATGAAAACAGCCCGCACCAAGATAGATGTGTTTAAAGGAACTTTAACGATGGAATTTGATGGGGAAGTCATTGATTTCAATCTTTCTGAAAGTATTAAATTTCCTAAGGACGATCATTCTTGCTTTTCTATTGACATAATTGATGATTTGGCGCAGGATTTTCTCGATTGTTTGGAGAGGGATACACTTGAAACAACAATTGCACAAGGAATTGGGCAAAAATCTGGTTTTGCCGTGCCTAGAAGTGTGGAGGAGGCCGAGATAGTGGCTACCCTTGAGTCACTACCTCAACATCATGGTAAGCCTTCTAAACCAATTTCAATTTCAGTTTCCACTAATAAATTGTTACCCTCAGTGATTCAGGCACCCGTACTTGAGCTTAAACCGTTGCCCGATCATTTAAAGTACGTCTTTTTGGGAGACAACGAGACATTGCCCGTCATTGTCTCCTCCTCACTCACAGCCCTAGAGGAGGAGAAGCTAATCCGAGTGTTGAAAGAGCACAAGACGGCCATTGGATGGACTTTGGCCGACATTAGGGGAATTAGCCCTACGACGTGCATGCATCGCATACTTCTAGAGGAGGGGGCTAAACCAACTCGAGAGGCTCAGCGCCGTCTCAACCCTCCAATGATGGAAGTTGTGAAGAAGGAGATTATCAAACTTCTTGATTGTGGAGTGATTTATCCGATCTCTGATAGTCGTTGGGTGTCGCCGGTGCAATGTGTTCCAAAGAAATCCGGAGTGACTGTGGTAAAGAATGCTGAGAATGAGCTTGTGCCAACCCGTATCCAAACAGGTTGGAGAGTTTGCATTGATTATAGGAAGCTCAACACCACCACAAGGAAAGACCACTTCCCTTTGCCGTTCATTGATCAAATGCTTGAAAGGTTAGCCGGTCATTCTTTTTATTGTTTCCTTGATGGTTATTCTGGATATAATCAGATTGTCATAGCGCCAGATGACCAAGAAAAGACAACTTTCACATGCCCCTTTGGTACTTTTGCTTATCGTCGCATGCCTTTTGGTTTATGCAATGCTCCGGCCACGTTTCAAAGGTGTATGGTAAGTATCTTTTCAGAATTTGTGGAAAAGATTATTGAGGTATTTATGGATGATTTCAGTGTGTTTGGAAATTCATTTGATGGGTGTTTGGAAAATCTCACAATAATTTTGAAACGATGTGTTGAAACTAACCTTGTGCTTAATTGGGAAAAATGTCACTTTATGGTTAGACAAGGCATAGTTCTAGGGCATATTGTTTCAGAAAGAGGAATTGAAGTGGATAAATCGAAAATAGATCTTATACGCTACTTACCCTCTCCTACTTCGGTTCGAGAGATTCGTTCGTTTCTTGGTCATGCAGGATTTTATAGGCGATTTATCAAGGAATTCTCCAAGATCTCAAACCCTCTTTGCCATCTTCTCCAGAAAGATGTGGCGTTTGACTTCAACGAGAAGTGTGAGAAGGCGTTCAATCACCTCAAAGAAATGCTAACTTCGGCCCCTATCATAGTTCCACCGGATTGGAGCCTTCCTTTTGAGCTTATGTGCGATGCTTCCGATTATGCATTAGGAGCTGTTTTAGGGCAAAGGAAGGAAAAGAGGCCGCATGTTATCTATTATGCCTCTCGGACTTTAAATGATGCACAATTGAATTATTCTACCACTGAAAAAGAACTTCTTGCTGTTGTATTTGCTTTAGATAAATTTCGATCTTACTTGCTTGGTACTAAAGTTATTATTTATACTGACCATGCAGCATTGAAGTATTTGTTCACCAAGAAGGAAGCCAAACCACGACTCATTCGTTGGATGCTTCTTCTCCAAGAGTTTGATATCGAAATCCGGGACAAGAAGGGAAGTGAAAACGTGGTGGCTGACCATTTGAGCCGTATGGTGCATGAGGAGGATGCCGTGCCTATCATAGAGACATTCCCAGATGAGCAACTGATGTCCGTCAAGGTAAGTGAACCGTGGTATGCTGATTTGGTGAATTATTTGGTGTCTAAACATGTTCCTAGTGAATTACTTAAACACCAATATGATAAATTGAAGAAAGAGGCACGGTTTTATGTGTGGGATGACCCGTATTTATGGAAATATTGCCCTGACCAAGTTATACGTAGGTGTGTGCACGATTCTGAGTTTAATGCTATTCTAACCTTTTGTCACACTTATGCTTGTGGA
Organism: Crataegus laevigata; assembly: GCA_963580275.1. Lineage (NCBI taxonomy): Eukaryota > Viridiplantae > Streptophyta > Magnoliopsida > Rosales > Rosaceae > Crataegus > Crataegus laevigata. The sequence goes on from OY756945.1 coordinate 24,114,683, forward strand.
GGACACTTTGGCACTCAAAGAACAGCACTTAAGGTGTTAGAATGTGGTTTCTATTGGCCTACCATCTTTAGGGATGCTAGAATATTTTGCATGTCTTGTGATAGATGTCAAAGAACGGGCAATATTGGTCCTAAACAACAAATGCCGCAAACCCCCATTTTTAGTGTTGAAATCTTTGATGTTTGGGGTATTGATTTTATGGGTCCCTTTCCTTCGTCACAAGGGTTTCTTTATATATTGCTTGCTGTGGACTATGTGTCGAAATGGGTGGAAGCAAAAGCCACCCGAACTAATGATTCTCGAGTGGTTGCAGATTTTGTGAAAACTAACATTTTTGCAAGGTTTGGAATGCCACGAGTGCTAATCAGTGATGGAGGTTCCCATTTTTGTAATCGAACCATTGAGGCGTTGCTCAAGAAATACAATGTCAAGCATAAGGTGGCCACACCTTATCATCCTCAAACGAGCGGGCAAGCCGAGGTTTCAAATAGGGAAATCAAGCAGATTCTTGAGAAAACCGTGGGGCCTACAAGGAAGGATTGGAGTTTGCGCTTAAACGATGCATTGTGGGCGTATCGCACTGCCTACAAAACCCCCATTGGGATGTCACCTTTTCGGCTCATCTATGGGAAGCCATGCCATCTACCTGTCGAGTTAGAACATCGTGCACATTGGGCCGTCAAAACATTCAACATGGACCTTGATGCCGCAGGTTTACATAGAAAGCTTCAATTGTGTGAGCTTGATGAAATCCGACATGAAGCATATGAGAATGCCCGGATTTACAAGGAAAAAACAAAGGCATTCCATGACAAGATGATCCGTGCCAAGACATTCTCTATTGGGCAGAAAGTGTTGTTGTTCAATTCTCGCCTTCGGTTATTTCCGGGTAAGTTGCGTTCCAAATGGGTTGGTCCGTTTATTGTCACTAATGTCTTCTCTCATGGTGCAGTGCAAATCAAAAGTTCAAGGACACAGCAAGAATTCAAAGTGAATGGGCATCGATTAAAGCCCTATTACGAGATGTTTGAGGAGCATGTCGTGGAGGAGGTACCCCTCCATGCCGTGGAACCTAGTCAAGCTTAAACGGAGGTACCGTCCGGCTGAAAGACGTTAAAGCAAGCGCTTCTTGGGAGGCAACCCATGTGTTGAAACATGAGAGGAAGGAACTTTCACTCCAAACCCAGATTTGCGTCCCTAACCTGTCTCTTTATTGCTATTACTTTGCCATTTGTGTTATGTTTGTGAGTTGTGTTAGTTGATTGTTTTTGTGTTAATATATGTTTGAAACATTGAGGACAATGTTTGGTTTAAGTGTGGGGGGGTAAACAAGCTATTTTTGCATGAAATTCATGGGATTTTATCACCTATCACTTCACTTGTTGTTTCTCACTGTTTTAAAATGTTTTTAGTGTGTTTTAGTCAAAAATCCGAAAATCCCATAAAAATTTGAAAAATTGTTTTAAAAAACCCAAAAAGAGTTGTTTTTGTGTGTTTGTTTGTGTCTTAGGGTACCTTCCAACACAATGATGAGGATTCGGTTTGTAATTGCATGACGGTTAAAGAAAGTTATAAACATGGATAAAAGTTTGATTTACTCTTTGGTTTATGCTTGGTTGTGGCTGTAACTTATGAATTCACATGTAATCATAAAGGAAAAATTAGTTTTTGTAACATGCTTGAAGGAAGTAACTCAAACTAACGCTACAACCTTGTGAGACTTGAGCCTAAACGTTTATTTGGAGAGTTAATAATCTGTGAACTTGTTGCTTTTCTAAGTCGTTGCATGATCTTATTATTCTTTGCTTGATTGCTACTTAGAAGGCGTTTCATTGTTTAGTTCCAAATGCTATAACTCATGCCCAATTCATTCAAAGCATGCTATTGATTTGCATATCACATATTCAAGAAGAAGTTGTGTAGTGACCACCACTTTAGCCAAAATGCCATGTGCCCTACTCCATTTTCTGTTTAAGTTAACCCCGTTGAGCCTTGTTAGCCTATGTTCTTTGTTAAACCATGTTTTCCTCACCTAGCCTAGATTAGGATTATCCATACCCTTGTTTTTGAAGCATAGTAAAGCATGATGCAAATAGAATTCCTTTTGATTAATGTTGGGCAGAAATCAAGTGTGGGGGAAATGTTATTATGAGAGTTTATGTGTGCCATAGGCACGGGTAATAAAAAAAAAAAAAAAAAAAAAAAAAAAGTGTTGAAAAAATGTGAAAAGAGTACTAAAGTGTTGTTTGTTGAAGAAAGGGTCCAAAACAATGAATTCGGCCCTAAGAATTGTTTAAATCTTCCCCTTGTGTTTTTAAGTTGATTTTTGCATACTAAAGTGAATTCTAAGTCTTAATCTCATTACTTTGCTTACTAATGCTTGAAGAACGTTTGTTTTCCCTTTCCTTTCTTTGTTAACCAATACCACAAGCCTCGTTGCAACCCTTGACTTCTTCTTGAGTGATATGTGTTTCAATTTGTGGAGTTTGAATTTGGTATGAGCATAAGCATTGGTTCTCGCATCTAAGTAGTAGTATTCCATTCATGAGATCATATCTAAACATGCTTATTAACTCCGGAAATTACGTTCTTTGTGATACATATATGTGAGCATTCGTTTTTATATATACATCAATTCTCTCACATATAACTAGTATAGGGTGTGTTGTTAGAAAATCCGAGTGAAAATAGAGTGCATATCTTGTAAGGATTGAGGGAATTCTCTAAAGCATGTTACTACATTCAAAACATTGTTTTAATTGGTTCATTGTGAACTAGTAAGTAGTGACTATGATTAAGTATGTGCTTAAGTGTTAAATTGACTCAAATCTGTGGGAATAATAATCTTTAACATGTCATGTGCATTGGAAATCCCTGAGGCAAACGTTGGAAGGTTTAGGTTATGTTTGTTTATTTGTTTTGTTTTATTTCTTTGTTTTGCTCGAGGACTAGCAAAAGCTAAGTGTGGGGGAATTTGATAGGAGCATATTTATGCGACTTAGCTTGCTTGTTTTCTTGCATTTTGGTTATTATTTAGTATTTATTATAGTGTTTAAAGTCATTTTCGTATGTTTATAGGTTTATATGTCAAAGTATGCAATAAGAAGCAATTTGGAGCATTCTAGAGCAATTTTGGGCTAAGATTGGATAGTGCAAACATGGAGGCATGAGGATGGACGAATTTGATGCAAAGAAGCCCAAGAATTTGATGCAAAGAAGCCCAAGAATTTGATGCAAAGAGGCCCAAAAATCTGTTTGCAATGGGCCTAAAAATATGATGTAATGCTTAGCTCATCATGACATTTGAGTGGATGATGCAATGCTTAGCTCACCATGACATTTGAGTGGATGATGCAATGCTTAACTCACCATGACATGTGAAGTGGATGACTCAAAACCTAACCCACCATTATTTTTCTATCATTGCCGTGAGTTCCATGTGTTCCCACCAGAATTTTGTGCTTAAACAAGTCCATCTCCATCCCTATAAATACCATGGTAGCAACCTCATTCAAATCATCCAAGAATAAACCATTCTACAAGCCTTTCCTTGCCTCTCCCTACATATCTAAACTTCCCCCATCCATTCCTCCATAAACCAACCCTTCAACATCATTCAAAGCCTTGTGCCGCAACAAAGAGAAGAAGAAGAAAGTCCTTGGAGGCGCTTGGATCATTGGAAAGTTTAGGTGTTTTCTTTCTTTTGTTTTTCAATGTTTAATTTAAATTGTTGTTCAATTATGTTAAACATGTGGAACTAATTTCTTTTTAGTTAGAGGCAAATTTGAAACCATGGACATATGTTGGTTATGATTTGATTTACTCCAGTTATGAATTCATAAACTTTAGATGTGGTTTACTTTTCTGTTTTGATAAAAGACTTGATTATGTATGTGGGTTAAGGGTCGACACTTAATTTGCATGCCTAAACTTGATGCTAGGATATAAGGGAATTTCACCTAATCGTTATGAACTTATATTCATGAGTAGTAAAGATCGCTAGTCACGATTGTGTTAAGTAAATCCTTGGCAAGAGTAACATGCGTATTCCATAGTTATGAATGCCTAGTCAATGTTTATGATTTCCGTTGAACTTAATGATCTTTGTTAATTGTCTCTATCATGCGTATTCCATAGTTAGGGACTTTGATAAGGAATAATTTGGTTGTGATGCGTATTCCGTCCAATTCAATGAATCTAGGGAAATCTAAGAGTTAATTTAAGCAAACCTAATTAACTTGGAACATTGTCATTTATCGTTTGTTGAAGTCATAACTGGGAATCAAATTATATGCATATGTTCATGTGTGGATAAGGAACCCTCTAACTAGTTTCTCATCATTCTATTTCATCACAATCTATTTTGCTTTAAGTTTGTTTTCAAAGTTTAAGTTTTAATTGTTCAATTTCACCAATCCCAAATCCCCCTTTTACTTTCTTGTTTTAAAATCTTTTGTTTACATTTTAAACTTTGTTTTTATATTTTTGAGTCTTATATTTATTGATTAGCATCCCTAGTTAATCCCCGGTCTAGAACGATCCCTACTTGCATCATTACTACAATTGTCATCAATAGGGTTTAATTTGTGTGTCAAGTAATTATCACATCAGTAGGGTGGTAGGGGATGGATAGGTGAGAAGGTGAATGGAGTGATTGGAAGGAATTGGAGAGCCTTGCGGTAGAATGATGTAGAGAATGGTCCAGAATTGTGAAGGGTGCAGATGGGTTTTATTTATAGGCTTTAGGATACTCAGAAAATAATAGGAAAGGTTAAATACTTAGCTTATTTTGTCCCCTACTTGAATAGGTAAGAAAAGGTCAGCAATCAAAGAGAATAGGAATGTGGGATTCGGCATAATTGTGTAGGAGAAAAAAGGAATGTGTTTAAAGGTCAGAAGATAGGAAAGAGAAGGTCCTCCTTGTGCGGCAAGGCTAGGTACTAAAGGGGAATGTGATTTTGGTCAGAAAATAGGTAAGGGAAAGGGATAAGTGTTGCAAAGGGAGGATCAAAACAGGAATGTGGTTTTAAGAACATAAAATAGGAAATGAGAAGATGTTTTGTGCAGCAAGGAAGGATCAAATCAGAGAGAGGTGCGGTATGGACTTTTAGGGCATGTCTAAGGCTTCTAGAACGTGTAATTAGGCAACCAACATGTTTTGGAAACCCTCTTGCAGCTAGAACTTAGGTGAGATAGGATTAGGAAACTTCTAAGCCAAGAATAGAAACTTTCAGATTTAGAAACTTTGGTTTCCAATTTTGAACTCTTCATTCTTCATTTGCATTTCTTCATTTCTTGACTTAATCCTAGCCTCCTTTGGTCTTCAATTTCGTCCATTCACTTAGCTCCAAGCATAAGCTATCCATCCAATGCCCAAAACTGCTCCAAAATGCACCAAAATGCACTTCCTTGCTACCTTGGCAGTTTAGACCTACAAACACACGAAAATAGCTTAAAATACTAAAATAACTATGAACTAACAACGTAAATGCAAGAAAACAAGTTAACCAAGTCGCATAAATATGCTCCTATAAGTTATTGCATTTCCAAAAAGAAAGATGTTTTCAAAGCTTTGTTTTGCCTACTCACATGTTCTGCTTTGTGCCCCTCCAAGTTTTAGTTACTGAACATTCGTTTTAGTGAGGATTTTGGCAAATCTCAAAATTGGTGGTAACCTCTGAGGGTATATTTCTTACCCACTCTCTGATAGGAGCATATTTATGCTACTTAGTTAGCTTGTTTTCTTGCACTTACGTAGTTAGTTATCGTTTATTATAGTGATTTAAGCTATTTTCGTGTGTTTGTAGGTTCAAATGGCAAGTGAAGCAAGAAAGTGCATTTTGGTGCATTTTAGAGCTAAATTGAGCTTAAATGGAGTACATGCATATGGAGCACCATGGATGGACGAATTTGGAGCTAAAAGGAGCTAGGAATCAGTTTTGAAGATGATGAAACAAGATTGAGACAAAGAAGATAAGGAAAGTGCAAGAAAGGTGGAACATTATCCAAAACATTATCCATATCCTTATCTTATCCAACATTATCCAAACATGTTCCGTAAAACATGCTTCATGTTTTATGTCATGTTTTGTGTCATGTTCCATGTCTTGTCTCTTCTAGAAGGCGTTATCCATTCCCAAAGACATGCATTATGTTTCATGCCTTGTTCTTGCCTAAAAACATGCTGAAATGTCTTTCTAGAAGCCTTAAACATATTCCCTACAAAAGTGGCGCCTAGAACCTTTCTAGAAGGCCTTTGCCTTGCCTTGCAATCCATCTCCCTTTCCCTCCAATTGTTGCCGCACCTATCCCCTTATTCCCATTGGTTTTCTGACTTCTAGAAGGTTTAATTTGGGCCTTAATTCCTGCTGCACCTTTTCCCCTAATTCCCTTTGGATTTCAGATTTATTTGGCCCTTTTCCTTGTGGATTTGAGTTAATTGGGCCATAAACCTTTTCTTTATTGGACTTGCAATTCCTGCTGGACCTAGGGGGCCTAATCCATCACTTATGCTAAGTCTAAGCCCTAATCGGATTTGCCCTAGGGTTTGTGAGGTCTATATATACATAATTAAGAAGTGCCGCAGGTTTTATCATTCACTCTCCCTCAGAAACCATTCAGCCGCACCATCCTCCCTGCACTCATTCATTCAGTCGCCCATTCACTCAGAAACCACAAAGTACCGCAGCCACCATCATTCATCCATTCAAACCATCCATTCAATTCTGCCGCAGCAACCACCACACAACCATCCCTTCAACCGTGCACAACCATACACACACACCTTTGCTGCCACCATTGAAGGAGAGGAGGAGTAGTGACGTGCAGTCCAAATGAGGGAGGAACCCATGCGCAAGCAATCTGCCACCATTGGAGTGTTTGGAGTTCTTTCTCTTCTTGTTTCTGTTTTCATGTTTAATTTAACTTGCTGTTCAATTATGTTAAACATGTGGAACTAATTCCTTTTTAGTTAGAGGCGAATTTGAAGCCATGGACATATGTTGGTTATGATTTGATTTACTCCAGTTCTGAATTCATGAATTATGGATGTGGTTTACTATTCTATGTTGATTAAAAACTTGTTTATGTATGTGGGTTGAGGGTCGACACTTAATTTGCATGCCTAAACTTGATGCTAGGATATAAGGGAATTTCACCTAATCGTTATGAACTTATATTCATGAGTAGTAAAGATCGCTAGTCACGATTGTGTTTAGTAAACCCTAGGTTGGATTAACATGCGTATTCCATAGTTATGAATGCCTAGTCGATGTTTATGATTTCCATTGAACTTAATGATCTTTGTTGAATGTCTCTATCATGCGTATTCCATAGTTAGGGACTTTGATGAGGAATAATTTGGTTGCGATGCGTATCCCATTCAATTCAATGAATCTAGGGAAATCTGAGAATTAATTAGTTCAATACAATTAATTTGGAGCATTGTCATTCATCGTTTGTTGAAATCAATAACTGGGAATCAAATTGTATGCATATGTTCGTGTGTGGATAAGGATCCCTCTAACTAGTTTCTCATCATTCTATTTTATCACAATCTCTTTACTTTGAAGTTTGTTTATAAGTTTCTGTCTTAAATTCAATTTCGTCAAAATCAATCCCCCATTTATCTTGAAGTGTTAGATTAGTTAGAAATCAAGTTAGTTTGTGTTTTTAAGTGTCTTGAGTCAAGTTATAACATATTTTCGTCCAAATTAGTGTTTGTGCTCAAAACTGCCCAGAAAGTGGTTTTAAGGCAGTTTTGAGTGTTTCTGTGCTGTTTTGAGTCTTTTGGTTTGTTTTACTGTTTTAAACTCTAGTTTTGCATTCTTTGAGTCTAGTTTAGTGTTTTAAACTTTGTTTTTACGTTTTTGAGTCAATTTCACATTGGTTAGCATCCCTAGTTAATCCCCGGTCCAGAACGATCCCTATTTGCTTATATACTACAATTGTCATCCATAGGGTTTAATTTGTGTGTCAAGTTAATTTTCACATCACTCTCCTGTACTTTACTTATGCTCTGACGTCACATGTGAGATGGGTTCACTCCCGCTCACCAGCGCACTTTGATATTTAGATACTATTAGGTTTAAATTTATTCACATTTTCCACATCACCACACTTGTTGGCTTCGTCACTTTTCAGGTGTCGGCAAGCACAGCTCAATTCAGAGTCCTAGTGGACATTCCGGGTTGGGGTGTGTCAGTTGTACTTTCGATTTAGTGATTTCTTTGTCTCTGAGTAATTGATATAGAAGTATTACACTGTATAGGTGCTTATTAACTATAGTTAATCATTTTCTTGGTTTAGTTAACTTTCTGTGCAGCTGTAAATACAAATTGAAATGTTGCTCATCTAATCAGCTGTTGCCCAGCATGTTATAATTATTTAGACAACCGTTAACTTTCATGAGGCAATTTTTATTTCGTTTTTAAAGTTATATAAACATGTTTAAAGTGTTTGTTAATATTTTCTTCTTGCTTTTTACATTATTTTTTCAATGTGTTGATAACATTGTCTTGAACAGTACTGGTTCTTCGCTCTTCTTCATTGATCCAGACATTGTAGAAGTGAATGCTTACAAATCAGTGTGAGTGTATTTATAATTTTTAACATAAAGTAAAAACGTATTCATTATTTTGTAATAAAAGACATGTTATTTTCATCAAAGAACTCAAATAATATTAACTTTTAAATTTGGCAGGTTTGCCAATTGCACAAAGGCTGTGAAAAAACTGCCACCATCTTCAAAACAGGCCAATGAAGCTGAAGGCTTGTAGGCTGCCAAGAAAGTAACCGTCGAGGAATTAGCTTTTCTAGATCCAAATTTACACAAGGTATAAAAGCTTTTACATCTCTTTATCATTTTTTTAAAAATCTATAACTAGTTTTTTTATATATATATTTGTTTAAAACTGTGTATATTTTCAATTATCTTTATACAAATCTTTTGTTAAAATATTTTACAGGACGATACATTTTTGTGCAAATCGTCTGTAAAGTGTTTTTTCACACTCTATGATTGGTGGTATAGTGCTTGCCCAAATTGTGCCAAACAAATGTAGAAGGATCCCACAACTGGGCAATTGGTTTGTCAAAAACATGGAAGCCAGATTCCGACAGCTTAGTAATATTTCAAATGCTATAGTTTAGTTTTGTTATTTATCATTTAAAAAATTTACAATGTCCTTTTTTTCTTTTTTTGCAACTTCTAACAATATGGTCGATCACTTATTTGTTTGCTGATTTCTTGTAGATAACACTGCATGTTTAACAGATTGGTATAAAACATTCAAACTTTTTAAAATATTGTCCAAAACTGTAAACCCTTAAACAAAATTAAAACGTTAATCATCTACTCCCTTTGAAAATACATGAACTCAACCCGTGTTCCAATTTTTTACCATGTTTGTCTACACATAATATTTGTATGGTTATGTAAAGTAATTTTAGGTGTTTAAAACACTTGGACAAAATCATTTTCACCTATTTGTTATTCAACTTAAAATTACTATGCGTATGCACATTTAATCCCATCGTGCTTAATCATTTGTCACAGCTCTAGGTTTTACTAATTCTGCTTTCATGTACAAGCCGACTTGCAAAGGCTAATCATAGTTTTTATACACAGGTACAAAGTCAACTTAGTTCTTGAAGATGAAACTAATGAAACAAATGCTTTGATAATTGGTAAATCTGGTGAAAAGCTATTTAGCACAAGCTGCAAAGATTTAGTGATGAATCAAAGATTGGTGGATCAACAGCAGCTCCCAAATGAATTCTTGAGGTTGATAGGACAAAAGAAAAATTTTCATCTGAAGTTTGGAACTAGGAAAAATAATTTGAATACAAATGATCTTTTGATTTCCAATGTTTCTGAAGACACAACCATGCAACCAACAACTCCACAGGCCTTGCTAACTAAAATTACAGTGTCTTCAACAACAGTTTCATCTTCTACTTCCACACCTGAAACAACTGCCCAATAGCATAAACGAAAAAGGGAATCAGCCAGAAGGTCTCTTTTTAGCAGCAGTGAACAAGGGTTATAATCAAACAGTGTTTTTTACAATGTTCAAGTTTTTAATTATCATGCATTCATGTTTGTTAATTTTGCTTTTGCATTTAAATTAGTGACGTGGAAGAAAATCCAAAAGACTTTGTTGAAGTTTCAATCAAATTGTTGAGAAACAAATCATCACCGATTTGTACAAAGACAGATCCTCTTGCTTTAAAAAAAGACTAGTTTAATATCATTTATCCTTATTTTTTTCTTTCGGTGTAATTTTATTCAAAAATTAATTTGCCACATTGATCTAAATGTTTAGTTTTCATTTTCCTTTGCCCATGTTGCTTTCCCGGGGGTGAAAAGTGCTTGACCAAAACTTCAGTTGTTTCAGGCATCAAATTTACAGTCCTTTGTCAATATATGTATCAAACAATCTCTCTAATATTTTTGACCATGTAAATAGCTCTCTCTAATCTAGACGGCACAATATTAATTATGTCTAACCTAGGGAGCATAATATTTTTTGCATGTAAATAGTCCAACACTTTGCAATCTTTAGTATCTAAGTGCTTTCATGCAGCACAATGGATGACTAATATTTTTTGTATGTAGATTACCAAACATTCTACAATGTTTTATCCTATAGATTGCATAAACTAAACATTTTGTCTATTAAAATTTTCCATCCTTTTGATTTTTAAATAATTTTAACGATGTTATACTGTTTTTACATGTTTTGAGCCATGTCTGGTGCAGTTGTTAATCTCGCAGCAACGCTCGGGTAGCCTCTTCTAATTTGTCTCTAAAGTGAGAAGTAACGAAATCACATCTAAACAAATAATAAGATCATCAAGAAATGCAACTAAAATGAAATCTCATTTTTTAAGAATCGATCATGGCCCATAATATAATCAATAAATGCAGTTAATCTTAGTATTCCATGTTTAGATCCTTTGTTTTTTCCTTTTGGTATTTTGTTTTGTTGAAGTTGAAACTTACTATTATATATCCACCTATAACTTATACGCAGATGATCAATTTGACACTTGAAGTTTGGGATTTATTTCCATTAGCCCCAGAGCCAGACCTATAGAGCATGGGTGGGCAGCTACCTAAACGAAACTCAAAAATTTCCCTTACTGGCCTGCTTTCGCCCACTGAGCAACTAGGTAAGACATTGTGGCGGTACCAACCTTGACCATTATAAGTAGTGCTAAGTGACTTAGTTCTTTCATTAAAATATAAATAAAAGAATGACAATCATTTTCCTTTCTACTCGAAACTAGCAGCTGTTTTTTTACGTTCTCCTCCATTTCAAACTAATTTCATCGTCTTGACTCAAATTTTTCTATCCCAACTTCCTTCCTCAATCCTTCCCGTACTACAATTACTCGAACATGCCCACAAACAAGGCAACTTAGGTAATGTTGGAGTACAATTCTAATTTACTTGTTACATTGACTCTAGTGTTACTGGTTGTAACAATTGCAGCAGATAAAGTTTGTTTCCGCTATGAATATCAATAATGTCTTTAGACCGTAGGCTCATTTAATAACCATTTAGTGTATTTTGTTTTCATATTTGTTCTATATAGATGAAAGATACACGTGAAGTAAAGGAGGAATGAAGAAGGGTTCATATTGAAATGAATTTTAAGTCAATTTCCTTCCATCATACTTTTGTCCATCATTGTCCATGCCATACTATAAACTGAAAGCCAAAACTTAAAAATTTATAACCGATATTTATAAAAAGTAACATGTTTTTTGGTTAAGCGTAAAAAAAAGAGTAATGTAGAGATTAAAATTTTAAATCAAATTTACAAATTAAATGATATAATTGTAGATAATTGAGTTATTAATTAAGTATCTTTTAGCGTACTTATCTCTTATTAATAACAAATTAATTAATTTATAAATTTAATTTAAATTTAAATTTTTCTAACATTATCCGGAAGAATAAGAGTGACAACCAACCGAAACATAGATTTCTCCACCGTCAACAAGCCGAGGCCCGCACTCGCCGTACAACCCTGGTTTAAATTACCCAATGCGGCAATTTAAAAGTTACGGGATCCTCGACATTCTGACGTGGCACCTTATCATTGGCTACTCTGCCAAACACCAGATTTCGTCCAATAGCATCCTGCCACGCGTCTGAACAACTGGCTTCCAGTAATAGAAAGGGGCACCTACATGGTTTTGGTCCAAAAGGAAAAGGTTCAACTACTTTTTTGGCTCTGGTTCCAGCAAGCCACGTGGCACTAACGGCAGGCCTCCACCTCGTTGGTACCCATACGTCGCTTTCTCATTCGCGTCCCCACGGAGCTTAGTGTGGTCTTGTCCACACAATGCTCCAACCGCTCCCTTCTTGAAGAGTTGTTGAACATTGGGCCCATGATTTTGTACAAAACTCTAGAATGTTTGATGTCACATAATAATGCGGTGCACCTGCTTATTTTCCCTCCTACGTCTACATCTACGCGACGGTTGCGTTAGTAGGATGTCTACTGCCTACGTCATTCGTGTGAAAGCTATTGAAATGTCTCAAATCAACCGTATTAATGAGAAAATAAGAGTTTAAACATCTTAAATTCACTCCAACTAATATCGAGACCTTTTGTGATAAAATTTTACACTTGACGGATTATGTAAGTGGTAGTTATCAAGTTGGGAACAGTATCTGTGTTGTTGGAAGTGGCCTTTGGCATATCTCTCTGATAATTCTATATGATATCAGAGCCAGGAGCAGGCTCATACCGTACTACCACGTGATGGGTGAGTCCCCTGATGGTGGGTCCATTGGCCCCGCTTGTAGGGTGAGTCTCATTGGCTCCACGTGGTTGTCAATGTATGGATCTCCCACATGTGACCCACTAATTGAATCCCACGTGAGGGAACGTGTTGAAATGTTGGTTGTCGATATGTGGATCTCCCACGCGCAAGGTATTAAATATCGATGATATCGGAAATATCGGTAATCCAAAAACACAGAAATTTCGATGGAAATATCGAGATATTATCGATATCGATAAAAATTGAATAAAAACCACGGAAATTGTAAGAAAACTTGGAAATTTTTATTGAAACTTTGCAGGATGTTTATTTAGTCAATTATCTATTAGTTTATCACAAAAAATTAGAAGGAAATGCATTGCATGATGGATTTAACTGATTTAAGTTGATTATATAGCGAGCTGGCAAACATTGTGAGTATAGAAAATATTTAAATATTTTAGCATATTTTCACAAAAACATAAGTGATATGGTGGTCAAGGTGTTGAAGGAGTAAAATGGGAGGGGTTCGAATCCCCTTGGTGTTTTTTTAAATATAGAAATTAAAAAAACACGGAAATATCGATGACATCAGAAATATCGGTAGTCCAAAAACACGGAAATTTCGATGGAAATATCGGGATATTATGGATATTTTATACCTTGCCCACGTGTGACCCATTAATTGATCCCACGTGAGGGGGCATGTTGAAATGTCCTGCATTGACCATATCAATGACAAAATAAGAGTTTAAATACCCTAATCCCACTTCAACTAATAACGAGGCTTTTGTGATAAAACCTCACACCTGACGGATTCTGCAGGTGGTAATTACCAAGTTAGGGACAGTATATCCACACCTGACAGATTGTGTAGGTGGTAATTACCAAGTTGGGGACAGTATTAGTGTTGTTGGAAGTGGCATTTGGCCCGTCTCTCTGATAATTCTACATGGTATCAGAACTAGAGAGCGAGCCCGTACTATACTACCACGTGATGGGTGGGTTCCCATGGCATCGCACAATGATGATAGGTCATTTGGCCTCGTGTGTAGGGTGAGTTCCCTTGGCTCCACATGATTGTCGATGTGTGGATCTCCCATGTGTGACCCACTAATTGGGTCCCACATGCTGCGGCGTGTTGAAATATCCTACATCGACTATATCAATGAGAAAAGAAGAGTTTAAATATCTTAAACCCACTCCAACTAACAACGAGGTCTTTTGCATATGGTAATTGTAGACATCGAAATTTCGGTAAAATAAATGTTGACCGATAGTCAAAGTTTCAACACTCATGTATTACATAAATTTTACACGTAGCATGTGACTCGACGAAAATTGAAATAAGTCAGAAAAGCCGTCAAATATGACATGTGTCTACACCTGGCAGAAATGATTTATTTCATCTGATTATTTAAATACAAAAATCAAGTTTTGGAATTCTATAAATAGGAAGCCATTTCATTCATTTTCATTCACCAATTCACAAATACATTTCTATACTCCCAAATTGGAAGAGAATTCACTTGAAGTTCGTTCTTCGTTATTTGTTCTTCGTTCTTTGTTCTTCGAGATCAAGCCCCAACGACCTTTAAAGAAACGCTCATCCACCTTCGAGATCAAGCCCAACGGCCCTTGAAGAAACTTCGCCAAAACCTTTGAAGAATCAACAAGCACTTTGGTCACGTGCCGATTCTTCATCCAAGATCAAGCCCTGACGACCCTTGGATCAACACAACTATTCTTCAAGATCAAGCCCAAAAGCCCTTGAAGATCCATTCATCGTTTATCTGTTCATCCACCTTCAAGATCAAGCCCCAAAGGCCCTTGAAGATCCGTTTATCCGTTCTTCAAGATTAAGCCCCGACGGCCCTTGAAGCAACGTTCATCCACCTTCCAAGATCAAGCCCCGACGGCCCTTAGATCCACACATCCGTTCTTCAAGAATCAAGCCCAAAAGCCCCTTGAAGTTCATCCATCGTTCATCATTCATCGTTCTTCGTTCGTCGTTCATCCATCTTCAAGAACAAGCCCAAAAGCCCCTTGAAGATCCATTCGTCATTAAACGTTCATCCAACTTCAGGATCAAGACCCAACAATCCCTGAAGGTCCGTTCATCCAACTTCAAAATCAAGCCCAAAAGGCCTCTGAAGAAACGTTCATCCGCCAAACTTCAAGATCAAGCCAACGGCCCTTGAAGAAACTTCCCCCTGTTCATCCAGGATCAAAGCCTCGACAGCCCTTAGATCAAGTCCACAAATCAAAGTCTTACGGAGATCGAATCAGAGGAACAAATAGAGATTATAACCCAAAATCATCAAATACAAATATTATTTTGTACACATGTTCTTGTTGCTTTAAGGAAATTTTCCTGTTCACAGTAATTACTAAGTTGGGGACAATATCGGTGTTGTTGAAAGTGACCTTTGGCCCGTCTCTCTGATAATTCTACAAAAGTAACATATTTCTTTGGCTTTGCACAACATAATTGAGTTTAGGGTAGGTACTAGATTACTTGATTAGAGTATGGAATAATTAGTTCTATGTATTCTCTTTCACTTCTCTAGGAAAACCATCTCAGTTTCAATCATTGTTATTATTATTTATTTATTTTTACAAATGATCAATTTTGTTAGATTAGCCACTGATAAAGTTCAAACTCACGTTATTATACAAGAACTCAACACATTTCTACCACTATAATAAAGAGCTACTTGCTTTTAAATATAATTTCAACAATTACCACTGTTAAGCTAATTGACGAACACCCACAAAAATGGAGGGTATTCGCCAAAGGGCTTCCAATGCATAAGTTAGAGAAAAGGGTTGATGATTGTGGATTTCTTGGGCGTTATGCAGAATAGAGGCCCGTAAGCCCATCAATGTATGGATCATGTCTACATGGTCCATCAAGGGCATGGCAATCATATTGAGCTGAGAATACATGTGGCGCTCATGTCAGAATATTTTATGTCCCAACAACTTAGTCATTCAATGGTTATTCAATAAAAGACAAACAATATTATTTCAATTAAACATGAAATTTCAATTTTTTTTCTTTTAGGTGAAGAGATTGTGAGTTTATTAGAAGACATTATGGAAGCCTACGATCATCAAGAATAGCAACCTAGATTATATTTGGAGGCTCTTCGTATTGACATCCATCAAAAGTTGAAAATAAGGCTAACTTGGCCAATCTATAGGCCATCATATTGGCAAAATAGCGGATGTGACAACTTGAGAATCCATAAAGCTGCTCGAACCAATTCTAATGTCTTCTGCCACCAATCCCAGTGAGGAACTGCTGGTATGAATACTACCAAGAGTTTGAATAACTTGTAGGGCATCACCCTCTCAAATAATTTGAGATCAATTCTTATCCAACGTTAATTTAACACTTAAACAATTTATGATTTAGTTGATTTGTTGCAAAGAATATTTCATGAATGAATTAGAAACTAGACGATTTTCATCATCTTGTAGCATTCAAAAATAAGATTTGTATTGTTTGCTCTTCGTGTTTAGGGTAATTGTTGGTGGTGTCATGTTGAAGTTAATTTATTGATTTAGTTTGTGCAAATTTCTCTCTATATCAAGGTTGATCATTGGAGATTATCTACCTAATATGTCACCCTCTTGTATTTGGTTCTCTTGTTCAGTTCTTATCAATAAAATCATTATATCGTTGTTGTTTCCAAAATAATGAGAAGATAGCCCCAAAAAAATTGACTGAAAAGGTTCCCCCTATATTGTAGAAACAATCAAACGCAGACAAAACACAAGATGAAATAATGGCCATATGCCCATAAATAATTCACATAACACAAAAGCTGTCTAAACTTTAATCAACATCAACCAATCACAACACACATCATGCCATGCACATACCATCAAAACAGTGCACCTCACCACCACACTATAAAAACCCCACTCACACATAATTTAATTCCCTCCAATCTCCCCAATTTCCACTGTCTCTTCGCCTTCCTCTTCTTCTTCAATCTTCTGTCGTCAACCTTCAACGCCCTCCCAACACTCAAAAAGTCAAAGCCCAAACCACCGTCCGATGACCACCTACGGCACGATCCCGACCTCCTCCACGTCCTCCCAAGGCCCCTCCGGCGAGTACATCTCACGCGCCAAGGACCGCATCAGGGCCGGCCTCGGAGCTCGCCGGCCATGGAAGCTGATGTTCAACTTCCGGTCCTTCAACTTCCCCTCCTCCTTCTCCGACGCCTTCGGGCGGGTCCGATCGAACGTCGCCTACTTCCGGATGAACTATGCCATCGTAGTGCTCCTGATCCTGTTCCTCAGCCTGCTCTGGCACCCGATCTCGCTTATCGTCTTCGTCGTCATGATGGCCGCCTGGCTCTTCCTCTACTTCCTCCGCGACGAGCCGCTGGTGCTGTTCGGAAAAACGGTAGACGACCGCGTCGTTTTGATCGTGCTGGCAGTGGTGACGATCGTGCTGCTGTTCTTGACCCACGCGACGGTGAATATTTTGGTGGCGCTGGTGATTGGGGTCGTGTTGGTGATTGCGCACGCGGCGTTGAGGAAGACGGATGACTTGCCGGTGGACGAAGAGAACTCTGCGTTGTTGATTACGCCTGCATCTTCCTCTGCTTAAATACTCCAATTCGATTCGATTCGATTCTCTGTTTTTTTTTTCTTTTTTTGTTGTTGTAATTTATGGGTTTTGGTGATCGAAGTTGTTGATTGTATCTGCCACTCTGCTGCTGCACCCAATTTGTTGGTTTGTGATGAATCTAGTATTTTTTTTATGGTGGAAAATTGTTGTGCATATTTGTTCCCGATTTTGTTTCCTCCGTCCTCGTGTGTGTGTGTAATTTGGTTCTGCCTTGTGAAATGGTATTTCTACTTGTCCCGTCCTCGCTCATGCTGATGAACCATCCGATGAGCCGACCCTCGAGGAAGGATACTTGCAATACAGCACCAGGAGTTGAACATGCTTAAGTGCTCTTTTCTTAGATTGGAGTTGAACACACTTCTCCAAGGAACTACTAAAATTTTGTCTTTGCATTTCAGGATGCACTGCTCCAGAAACGGGTTCATTTTTTATCAGAAAAAGAAAGGTCAGTAGATTATCTTGCAATAAGTCAAGTATAACTTGCAGGATCCCGTTCTGCGTCATTCTTTCATTATGGGGAGGGTTGTACAAAATCTGCGGATCATCTGATTCCGGAGTCATATAGATTTCAAGTGGTAATTTTTGCTTCAGGAATGTTCTCCGGTGGGGAAAGAATACCGGTTCAGCAGTTTATAACAGAGCATCTTCACTGGAAGCATTGGTCAGTGTCCTTGGACCTTGTGGTTTGCTTGAACTTATTTTGGTTCACTCTCATCTGAATCCAAAAAAGAAACACACGCACACGCATGCAAGTCCCTTTTTCATAATAATCAAGCATGTTCTTGATGGCAACCTACTTGTTGATATTCTACATGCTTATTTGAAATTACAATCCTCTAGGTAACTTATGATTCACTACCCAGTGAACGGGATTCTGAGTTGTTAACATAAACTGAATGAGATTCTAAGTTGTCAACATAAATTGAATGAGATTCTGAGTTGCTAACATAAACTGAACAAGATTCTGAGTTGCTAACATAAACTGAACGAGATTCTAAGTTGTTAACATAAAATGAACGAGATTCTGAGTTGTTAACATAAACTGAACGAAATTCTGAGTTGTTATTATAAGCTGAACGAGATTCTGAATTGTTAACATAAATTGACGCTTCATATTGTGTAGGTTGGTTATCTTTACCTGACAAATATGGAACGTTTAGAACAAGTCATGGTAAAGTTAGGATTCTCAACTGATTCTTCTGAGCAGTTAATTTGAGAGGAGCCTGAGGAGCTAAACGGTACGTCAACACAAGCCCTTTCGTGCATTCATGCAGTATACTTATTCATTTTTCTTGATAGATTGTATTTGGCGGGGGGAAGGCTTTATGTTAATTTGTTTTCTCGTTGGTTTTCGATAGAGTCCCAGTTATGTCAATTTTGCATACATTGTTCAGCAATCTGCTTGTTCTTCTTGGCAGACAAGCATCCTAGTGAATGAAGTATTGCTTCTATATAATGGTGGGAGGAGATTTGGATCTTTGATTGTGGGTGGTAGGGGAGCTGCAAGTGGCGTTGCTGGGTGGTTGGGGAAGGGGTGAAGGCCAGTGAGTGTTTTTGGGTTTGCGTAGCGTCCGGTGGATGTCTCTGGTGACTTTGGTTGGGTTTCCTTTTTGTTTTCCTTCTTTTTCTTTCTAAATCCATTTTATATGTGGGATAAAGTAGAGATTTCAAAGTTAAAAAAAAAAAAAAGTTCGGTTTAGAAGAGAAAATTCGGTTTGCAGGGGTTGTGATTTTGCAGGTAGGAGATGTTATTTGATTTTGTGGGTTGTTAGTCAAAATGACATTTTGCAGGAGTTGTGATTTTCCAGGTAGGAGATGTTATTTGGGTTGTCGGTTGTGATTTTGCGGGGAAGGAGATCTGGGTTTGGATTTTTTTGGTTTTTATTTTTTTTTTCCCTTTTCAATAGGGTTAATATTATAATATTGTTAATGTATAAAAAATAAAAATAAAAATTTGCCACGTGGCAGCCACATCAGCACAAATGTGGCAGCCATGTCATCATTTAACAAATCATTAGATGAAAAATCTAACGGATGTGTTATTTTGAAATAAAATAGTACGTGGGGGTATGAAAGTGAAATGTTTTAAATATGTTGTACGGGATTGTAATAGACCTCAAACATGAGGGGTTTCTATGTAATTTATCCTTTTTTCTTTATACTCACCCCAGTTATAACTAGCCTTTGAATTTAATAAATCAAAGAAAATTTAAAGGACTTGGTTGTGCAAAAATAAATAAATCTTTTTAATAACGAGGGAGATAAGTCATTCAATACTACGATTCACCAGTATTCTAAAAAGCAGTTTAGGCGGCCGCCTAGGCGTTGGGCGATGGACCGCCACCATGATTTTTCCAAAAACGTTCTATAAATAAGCAAGGGTATTAGGCGGTGTCTAGGTGGCCGATTGGGTGGGTTAGGCGGTTCTGTTAAAAAATGATACATTGCTGTTTCATTACACCGCATAATATTGCAATGAAATCTTAAAGTTTGTGTATGAGATTAAAATGTTTTACATGTGAGGCATGAAATTGTACTTGCATCAAATTTGAGAAGTAAAGTGTCATTTACCCTTCACATATGGGATGGGCATGCATTTAATTTAAGGAAAATTAATGAAAATGGTTTTAAAATTTTGACTATTAACCAAAAACCACCTACTAACTTT
Organism: Crataegus laevigata; assembly: GCA_963580275.1. NCBI lineage: Eukaryota > Viridiplantae > Streptophyta > Magnoliopsida > Rosales > Rosaceae > Crataegus > Crataegus laevigata. The sequence goes on from OY756945.1 coordinate 24,134,782, forward strand.
ATTTAATGATAAGGACAAGAAAAAATAAAATAAAAAAATACATAACAAAAGTTTGGTGCTTCAGCCTTCTCTCTTTGAAGCTCACCTCCTCCGCACCAACTCCTTCACCGGCGGCATTCCCACCCTCCCCGAACTTCGCCTCCGATTCCCGGCCAGCAACTATCATGGCGACAAGGAATGAGAGGATCAAAGCCAGCGATGCCGTCCATTGCCCTTGTTAGCCTTCCTTCTCTCTTTCTTCACCTTTGAGTTTTTACTCTTCTTCTTCTCCACCAACCTCTCCTCTTAAGCCTCAAGGATTTCATGGATCAACTGCCGGTTCGGCGAAGCGTCCCACTGTGCCCAAAAACTCATGTAGCACCTGAAGCAGCACCCAAAACTATTTCAAACCCAGATTTGATCCAAGATGCTAGAAGACATTACTGGCAACATATTACAACAAAACTAAGCTAATTTTACCTCCTCTTTTCAAGGGTTGTAGCTTGATTCCATTAGAGCAACTCTCACTGAGAACCCCTGCTTGGATTATCCTACTTCCCATTACATAATTTAACATGAAATTGTACCATAGGGATCCCCAGCATGCACATGTCTTGTATTTTGGTGGTTTAGGGTCTCAATTAAATTGGAATTTGTGGTGATGGTGCTTGGAGTTCTTTTTGGCTATGGTGGTTTAGAGAGAAGGCAGAGAGTTAAAAAAAAAAGAGAGAGAGAGAGTTCTGGAGTGTTCACGGGGGAAAAGGAAAAGAAGAAAGAAAAGGGGAAGAAAACATATTGGGCCAGGTTACAAACACAACACAGTGTTGCAGTACCGTTAAGTTTTATAAATATTGTAGTAAGTTTCATAAATAGTGTCATAAGTTTTCATAAACAGTGCAATAAGTTTCATAAACAGTTTTGTAAATTTCATAAACAGTGTAAAAGTTTCATAAACAGTGTGAGGACATGAGTCTGCGCTTCAGATTTTTTTAATTTTTGTTAATATTAAAATTATGTCATTTTCATTAAAATTTAAGTTCTTTTGTCCTTTTTATTAAAATTTAAGGGTTTTTCATTAAAATTGAAGTCTTTTTAATTAAATAAAGTTATAGCATGGTTTTTTTTATTAAAATAAACTTAGTCCAAACCCTTTTCATGAAAGTTCCCTTTAATTTAGGCCATAAATTTGGACCTCACCCCCAGCTCCATCCTTTTCTTCACGACCAACGAGTGAGGACCACGTCACCAAAATTTGAAGAGTTAATATTTATTTAATACAAGCGATATTTTATACTAATTTACACTAAATAAAGTGAGAAGAGTTTAAACTCGGAACTCAATAAGTTGAAGAAGAAGATCTTCATCACTAAGTTAATCCACCATTTCCATCTCATCTCACTCAACCCATAAGCCACAACGACCACTGCTAATTGTAAAACTTGGTACAACAAACTTCGCACTTCAGTTTTGACATCAACTTCTCATTTAAATTGACTTACAACCAACTAACATTTTGTCCAAAATTCTCAGAGCTAGTTTGGTATTGTTGTGCTTTGAAAAAAATGCTCATGTTTTGCTTTGAGAATAAGCAACTGTAAAATAAAGTACGTGTTTGGTAAACTATAGTTGTAAAAGTGCTTTTAGTAAAAACAAGCAGTGTTATAATGTTTAGTAAACTTTTATGTGACAGCCCGTCCCGGATTTTTCATATCGTTAATGTGAACTTACTGAATTGCCTTTGAGCGTGGGGTGTACGTGTATATTTTGCACTAAGGTTTGGTCCAATTATACGATATCCCAAAGTTTTGGGACCAATGGGAACTAAGGAAATTTATGTTTTATGATTGGTGGCTTTTAGACCACACACACAAACCAACATCCTCTATCTCTCCTCTCACTCCCGTGTGTCTCTTTCACTAACCCTCAGACTCTTTCTTTCTCTCGAACTCTCACTCCCTCTCTTCCCTCACGTACGGACGACACCCAAACTCACACTAAACTTTGCAGATCAAGGAGTTTGAGGGCACCATCGTGTTCCTCGTGGTGTGGTGAGTTTAGAGGTACCAATTTCAAGTATGAACTCCCTTTCACATGGAATAGCCTAGCTCCGAGTTGAGCACTGTTCACGAACTTTTAAATGGTTGTGTTTTAGGACAATCCAAGCTCACAGTGAGCTCTAGAAGGTTCCCACAAAGCTCGGAGTGCTTTGTTGGCTCAGTTTTGACGTTAGGATCACGAGGTTCGAAAGTGGCCGGTTTTGGTAGAATTTTTTTTGACGAGATTTCGAGGGATTTGGAGCTTCAAAGAGGTATAACCTTCTTCCTCTCGTGATTTGTGACGTTTTGGTGAAAATTTCGTAGAAAATGGTGCAAAAACGAGCGAGAAAAAAACATTTGTAGGTCTGCCCAGAAACCGGCGCCGGCAAAATTTCCCAGTGTCTGGAGGTTGAAGATGATGCACGTGGGGAGCGCGTGAGGCCATGCCCTCCCCGGCGCATGAGGGCGCGTGAGGCCATGAAAAACTATTTTAAAAATATCACGATGTTCGTGAGGTTGTGTAGGTCACGTTGGTATATTCAAATACCAAAATGGAGCTATGTATGAGAAGTTATTTCCGAAGTTCCGTTTATGTGCTTAAATAACGTTATTTCAGTAAATTCTCATATAGGTAAGATATATCCTGAGGACGATCGTAGCCAGGCTAGGCGTGGGGGCTACGACCCTGCTACTTACCAGTGAGTGGGCAGTTGTTTTTCGTATATACCTATATACTGCTATTTTTCTCATAAAATGAACTTAAATGATTATACGTTTTGAAATGCCATGCAAAGTATCTATTTATTTTATTTATGCATTAGTGATTGCATATAATTATGATGGTGCTGCAGATGCACAGGTAAGTGTCAAGTAAGTTTATTTACGAGCTAAAATGAGAATGAAATGATGTGATGTGAATGATGAGATGTGTTAAGAGCTCATACACCTGCACCTTGATATTAGTGCTCCTGCCCAGAGTTAGGGGCATAGTCTTTCACGCGATGTTCACCTCCCGCACCGCATGCTCGCCTTGGATCTAAGTTAGGTGCACAGTCATGTCGTATAGACCACTATAAGTTGGTTCGACTCATAGGTGACCCGCGAATCCTTCGCATAGTCTTCACATGATTGTAGCACTAGAGCATATTTATTCTATATACAATGATATTGTGCAGACCACTAGAGGTGGTATTGATTATCTGACACTTGATTACATCCACAGAGTTATAATTTGGGCTTTCAGTTATGATACTTTGGCATGGCATACACACATATTTCCAGCATGATTTCGAGATTTATATATATATGAGTATATACTTTATTTCTGGGAAATTATACAGGTTTTACAAAGAGGGGTTATAACTTTTGAGAAAATAATGATTTTGAAAAGATTTGTTTTGCTGACCCGCTCAACTTTGTTTTTTGCCCCTCCAGGTTCTAGGTAGCTAGTGTTCGTTGGTGGCATACGAGGATCTCATCGGACGTTCTGACATAATTCATTTATGTAGGACACCCTTTGGTGTTATTCGAACTTATTATTCTTGCTTGACTACATTTGACTTAGTGTGCTCTGGTTCTGTATAAGCACTATAAATTCTCGCCCTAGCACACTATCTTAATTAGGTTGCTAGTGGCTTGGTTTCAATTCGTTCGAATTCCTATTATTAATCTTGCTTCCGCACTGTGCACATGGTTACATCACGCTCACGTGACGGCCAACACACCCCACTTTCGGGTCGGGGTGTGTCATTTATGTAAAATATTGTGATTGCGTAAAATGACCAAAAAATGCATAATAATGAATGTGTTTTTTTTAGTACAATAATGGATGTGTTATTAATTTAATTGTTTGGCAAAAAGGTCAATTATTAAATATACTTTGTTTCAAAAAAAAAAAAAATTTTATATCTTAATTGAAACCTATCTCAAATACTAATTAATACGACAAATTGTTTTGAAATATTAAAATATTTCAAAAAAAAAAGCTAGGATTCATTTGCACCACATTATTAATGTACTTGAAATACCAGCAATCAATTGATACATACTTCAAATATAATAATTCAGAAGTTGTTCAATATAAAAGTAGTCTAACTAGATGCGTTCATCAAACTTACGACTATACTATTTCTTAATGTTTCGATCTCATGTGATCTTTCATATGGATAGTTGCGCTAATCTTCATCATCATCAATATCAGGGTCATCAAAAAGGCGATCACGTTCAGAATTCCTTCGAACGTAAACACCATAATTTGTTTAGGAGGCTAATGAAACCTATCATTCATTTGAGTTCCCATAAACAGCATAATTTGTAGTAGACAACTGTTTTTTTTTTCTCTCTACTTGTCTCCTTGTTTAAGATAAAACCACTCACAATAGTAGCTACTTTCAAATCAGCATTGTGACATAGCTTACAAAGTGAATTAAGGCAATTGAATTGTCACAAGTATGATAAGTTTAGAGGTGGAAATCTCAGTAGCTTGAATGAGACCTTATTTGCCAACTGTTTCAGGTCAGTCACCCAAATTTGGCATCAAAATGAAATCTGTAACTCAAATCACTGATTCTCAATTATCTTTAACAATCCATTTCAATGATTCAACTCCATTTCTTTCTTGGTGACACTGATAAAAGGGAGAACGCAAAGGACGCGATGAAGCAACGAGCAGTGTTGGGGACTCGAGTTTTCAGATCTGAAGTTTGCGCTCTCTGCTCTCGTACGATAAAGACATAAAGGGGGTAGGTTGGTAATCTTGAAATTTTCATTTAATTGGCACTTTTCACCCGTTTTTGGAAAAACCAAAAAAAAAAAAAAAAAAAAAAAAAAAAAAAAACCTGTTTTTCAAAGCCAGGTCCAAATTGCAGTGAAGATGAATTGAAGCAAATTCCGTCCCTGAGTAGCTGTTATTCTTCTCATCTCCATATAGCGTTCCGTCGTTCAGAATCAATGCTCGGCCGAGCTTTTCAATTTGCCCGAAAAACATGCGCATGGCTAACGGAGCACGATCGAAGACTTGAAGTGGTATTTTTCATTAGATTCACCAATAGAAGTTTCCCAAACCTTGCTATTCTCTTCTTTTTACTATACAGAAGTAAAATGCAGGTGGCATTAACCAAAATATCAAAGGAATTATGGATTACGTTACAAAAAGGAGATCTCTTTAGTCCACTAAATATGTGGTAGTTCTAAAAGGCGAGCGCTTCACTAATGGTTTTCTCATCAAGTCCGCCTTGCCCTGTCCCTCTCCCTAAAACCTGGCCTTAAATTCTCAAGAGATAGCTTCTCGTACCCTTCCATCGCCTCATCTAGTAGCTGGCCGCTATAATGTCCCTTCTGCTTCTGCTCTGACCAAAGTCGGCCACTCCGGCATCTCACATCATGACCATTCCGGCATCCTACATCATACCCGGGCGTTGACATGTAATTTGTGTCCATCATCATTTCACCTTCTAGTATGCGCAGAACCTTAAAGAACACGAACAAACATGTCTTAAGATTCAAGATAAGTTGCCTATAAAGCCTAAAAGTAAGCTGTAACTGCTGGTCATTAGAACAAGTCGGGATGTCTTTTTTTCCGGAGTTCCTCTTCACCTGAGACATGCGAGGCCTAGATTGAGGATCCCGCCGTATACATAGCGAAGCAGCGTGCAGCATGCAGTAAACCTCATGTTCGGAATAGAAGTTTTCAAGTCTGGGGTCAATCAGTTCATCAATGTCAAATTCTTCTAATAACGGGCGCGCCTGTGTTGGATCAAAAGTTATAAGCAATAAAAATTGAGCAACAGACTAGAACAAACATATGTATATTTACAACTTGCTTTATCATACCCATTCAGTGAGACATTGCTGCCCTTTAGGCCGGTTAAGGTCTACAGCTTTTCGACCTGTAACAAGTTCCACCAAGACCACCCCGAAGGAATAAACATCAGCCTTTTCTGTAATTTGACCACTTTGAGCATATTCAGGAGCCAAGTATCTGCAACACACAACAAATCATCAGATAAATGCAGAGCAGCATATAACAGAGTTGGATGGAAGGTGAAATGGCATCAGCAAGGGCTGTTATTTGAGATTTACCCGAACGTTCCAATTACTCTTGTGTCCACACCCGTGTCCCCATCAGGCTGCCACCTTGCGAGGCCAAAATCCCCAACCTAGCAAGCAAAGTGGATAAAGTCAACAACATTTTTATCTACTAACTAGCTAACAAAATACACAACTCATGCATCTGAAAACAGGACTAGAAGTTCGCAGTACCAGTGGCTCAAAATCATGGGTGATGAGGATGTTGTTTGGTCGCATGTCACGGTGCACAATGCAACCCACTCTGCATTCTTCATGAAGATATCGTAGCCCTCGAGCTGCCCCTACAGCAATCTTTTGCCGTGCAGACCATTCTAAAGGCTCACAATGTCGCCCTAAAACAGACCCAGAAGATCATTGTAAGTACGCAATATAGTTTCACAAAAAATTGATAGCAAGTATCATTCAATACAAAATACGTTTACTGCTGTCGGAAAAGGAAATATTACTGTATAGATGAGAATCCAATGACCCATTGCATATATACTCATAGACCAGCAATCTTCTTTTGTCCTCAATACAGAAACCAATCAACATGACAACATTTCGGTGCTGAGCACAGCTCAGGACTTCTACTTCTGAACAGAACTCCTGATCGCCCTGAGAACTAGCCAATTTGTGTTGCTTGACAGCAACAGACTGGCCATCCGATAGCACCCCTCTGTGAACAGAACCAAACCCTCCTTCGGCCAAAAAATTGGCTTGTGAAAATCCTCCGGTAGCAAGCTCTAGCTCCGCATAGCTGAACCACCTTGGAGGTTTTCCAAATACAGGTGCCTTGTGTTGACATATTGAACATAATGGAGGGGGGCCTGGAGGAGCATTTCCGGACAGTGAAATTGCTTCTCTCAGATTTCCATTGAACTCCATGTTAGCTCTATAATTGGGCATTCCAATTCCAGCATCTCTATCAATTTTCGAAAATTTCACTAAAAAGGCCTTGGTGGTAGATGCTTTCAAGTTATCGTTACTCCTGTGTGAGCTTTCTTCCATGTGTTGCGAGGATGGATGATGAGAATCAAGAAATTCAGCTCTCCATGGTTGGAACCTCATACTACCTGAAGATGATAAATGTTCAGTGTCTGTGTCTGAACTACTGTCATCAAGTACTTTGTTTTCCTTACTAACTAATGATTCCACTTTCTTCAGATCTTCAATTTTTTCTGGAATGAAAAAAGGTGAAGTTCCTGGATCTGAACTTGACACCGATGACGTACCAACCTCGGTGGCTGTGAATGGTGTCCCAAGCTCTGGACTACTAGTCGGAGTCACAACCGGCCCTCGAATGGAACTCAAAGAATCATTCTTCTGCTTGGGATGTTTATCAGACCCTGCACCATGCTCAGATGGCAAGGAACTGGCAAATTCAGTTTCCTTTTTAGATGATCCATTCAAATTCAAGCGAAGAACTTTTGGTTGGGAACGCTTCATAACCACAATGTTGCACTGCAGCTCTTCCATGCAGTGTTTTTCCTCATGTTTTAGATGTCTGTAAAAATCACAAACCCATTAATGTTTTATGCAAAGGTATATAGTTTGAAAGCAAGACATGGTGATCCAGAATCCTGTTAATAAAGTAGTAAACTACAAGTAATAATCCTATATGTGGAAAAGATAAACAAATTGAGCATTACTTGTTTAAAACAACCCAACTGGCTTGAGCTTTTTTAGCCTCTACCGCCACAGAACCAGAAGGTGTTCCAGAAATAATTTTTATCTTGACATTTATCTGCAAATTAGTCAAATAAGGTGTCAACATACATGGAAATGTACGTTTTGAATACTAATAGGTATTAATAAATATCAATGAACTTACCTTATTTGGATCATAAACTTCATGGAGCTGAAGGATCATCTGAGAGCAGGAATCTGATATATCGCATTTCAGCTCAGAGGTTGTTCCTGTATGAGACTTCCGGTGACCATTGGCGCAATCCCCTGCAAATCTTGGGAAGCCCCATAACTTTTTACCTGAAAATTGGGGAACATGAATAAGTTGTCAGCATCAAAAGTTGTAACATGTAAACAAACAAGTTGCTGGATTTAGAGCTTAAAGACTAAGGTTCAACTTCAGAATTTTATTAAAACTTGAGTCCAAGTCTTTTTTTGCAGTAATTAATAGAGTTGTGTACTTGAACAATTCAATCAAACATCCTGCTAACCTCCTAAAATAACTCAAATAAATTCAAATTGCATCGTAAGCTGTAGTCACAGAGTCGATAAGAAACATACAGGCAACCTCACCAATGAAGAAAACATTAAAAGTTAACCAATGAAAAAGAATGAGCTACTACACAGTCCTAATGGCAATAAACAGAGAGTACCAACCCCTTTTGAATGTAGGATGGTGTGATCTTTTGCAAGGTAAAACTAAAGAGTGAACTATTAGGATCTATGCATTGAAGTAAAACGCACCTATTATGTATTCATTAAACATGAAAATAGGCAAAAATTAGAAAAGGAAGCGTAAAGATACCTGAACTTTGAGAGGGCACAACCACAAGTAGTGTTATACAGTCACCAGGTTGAACAACATGAGTCAAGGCCCAGACCAGAGCAGTCTTAGGAACTTCCTTCGAGGCCTTAACCGCAACGACAACCTTCTCAGCGTCATCGGAGCCCTTCTCCTGCTTCCCCCGCTTCGGTTCTCGACTCATTACCAAATTTTACCCCACACAATTGCAAAATCACCTTCCTTAAAACGTTCAATCTCAAATGCCCTCAAAACCACAAGCAAAGATACACATCCAAACGAATATTTCCATAATTAGATTGCCGCCCACTGTTCTAGATTCCGAACATATACTATCAGACCTGCACCACCATTCCCTCTAGCAACCTAGCTGCTGTAGAACCTGCATTGAAAAGACCATTTTACCCAAGTCACCTAAATTCCCAAGAACCTAACTTAGAAACCCAATTGGGGTCCTCACTTTCTCAAACAGTAAAAAAATTTGTATGAACACTCCCAGATTGGTATCAATATTTTCCGGTTCTGGACAGCATTTTGGCTCTGAAAGCAAGATATTGATTCTCTACTTCAAAAAAAAAAAAACACAAATGTGCTTTGATTTTACACTTTCTGACGCCTAGCAACGATGAGAGAATCAATGCAGAGTATGCAAAGCGACACAGAAGTATCAGACTGCTTTCGATCCTTCAAATAATTGAGGGGTGAAACAAGTGGGGCAAAAAGTAAAAGCGGCCAAATCAAGTTCCTCAAAGAAAAAGCTTCAGATTTTCCGAGCCCACAGCATGATGTACCCAGAAAGAACAATCAAATCACCAGCAGCAACAAATATGTAGCAGATTCTGTAAAAAATAAAACAATTATGGACTGCAAAATGGTTGAATGGGGTAAAAATTAACAAATGTAAACTCAATGTCCCGATCCAAAACATTTCTACTGGTTTTCCTCAGTTTTCTCAGCAACCAAACAAATATCAACAAAAATCAAAGTATAAAATATTAAATTTGTACCAGCTAACATTAAATATTTTAAACCCAAATCAGCAGAATACAATATGCCTGAAATCTTCCCCAACCCACCACCCCAAAAATTCAGAAAAACCAATACAAAGTCAACAATTTTTGAGAAAGCCCCATTAACACCAAGACTAAACCGGAAGAAAATACGGCATTTTACAACCAGCCCCACTTCACCCACTACGTGAAAACCATTAAAAATCCAGAAAATATTATATAAAAAAAAAAGAAAAAAGGCAGAGCTTCTATAGGGACAATATGTCTATTCTATATAGATGTATATATTTATGTATGGATTAAAGCTTGAAAAAGCGATCAAGATTAAAGCCAGTAGCAAAAAATTACCAAACAAAAAAAACCATTACCAAATTCAGCTCTTGAATTTTGCTCTTCCTTCACGGCAAAGAACAGAGAAAAAGAGAAAGTGAGAGTAAATCTTTAGGGTTTGTGGAGATTGAAGAAATGATAGATATGTCATAAATGGTAATGCAGGGAAAGTTCCTGTGAAGGTAATAAAATGTAAAATCAAAATCAATGAGACAAAGACTGAAGAGAGAGAGAGAGAGAGAGAGAGAGTCACTGAATACAAATATTTACAGCATTGTTGTACGAGCTGAGAAACAAAAATAACTGAAAGACTCACACACAAAGATGAGAGAGAGAGAGACAGCTCACAGGTCAGAGAGTCAGAGACCGAGAGAGGGGCGGGAGGAGAGAGAGAGAGAGAGAGAGAGAGAGGTGTCACTGTAATTTTCCGCAGTGGATCGCCGTCGAGGAGTGAGCTGTGAAAAATACCCCTAGTTCTTGGTTTTATTACTGATTTGACCTTTTTTATATTATTGTTTGGGGAGCAGGAGACCGGGTCCCTAGAGCAACTCAACCCTTAAAAAAAATACGTTATTAGCCAGCTTATTTAATCAAATCAATGAATAGTGATAGGGGTGGGTTCGGTTCCGTTCGGTTCGGTTTTTTGCCAAAATCGGAAACCAAACCGAAATTACTGTTCGGTTCGGTTCGGTTCGGTTTTCTGTCGGTTTGTGTTCGGTTCGGTTTGAATTCGGTTCGGTTTTTTTCGGTTCGGTTTCGGCCCGGTTCGGTTTTAGGATACCTATAAATATTATACTTATACAATTATAACAGAACAAAGCATCCTGTCAAGTTGGCTTGCGGCTGCTATTCCCAACCTTGAGGGAATGGGTTCGAAACCTGGCGGGAGAGTTTTGTTGATTTATTTTGTTGATTTCTCATAAAAATTGGATAAAATTTCTAAAATCCAGAAGGCATTAAGAGGGTTCGAACCCATACCCTCTTACTTTGAAAGTTTAACTGAAACCAACTTGGCAACCACATCTACTTTGTTATGATTGTATGACTAAACTATTTATAAACATTGAAAAAAATAATTAAATATATAAATCGGTTCGGTTCGGTTCGGTTCGGTTTCCGAACCTCAAAAACCGAAACCGAACTGGGCAGATTCGGTTCGGTTCGGTTTGAGAGTTTCGGTTCGGTTTTTTTTTCGGTTCGGTTTTTTTCGGTCTCGGTCCGGTTCGGTTCCCGGTTTTTTTCGGTTTTCGGTTTTTTGAACCCACCCCTAAATAGTGATAGACTCAAATGAATAGTAATAAGTATGAACAATAATAGGTCAAATGTGACACACCCCGACTCGGAAGGGTCGAAGCATGCTGGCCATCACTGTGAAGTGACGTAACTATATGGGTAAGTGATGTAAAAAGTGCATAAATTTAAATCGAACTAGAACTAATTCAAATAAAGATAGTGATAGAGTGGACAAACGTGGGAGTGACCCATTATAGTTATTCAAAGCATAAAAACATAACGACTACTGAAGAGTTGTCAAGCAACTAAAGTATACTTATTACACACGGTGATAAGTTGATACATCAAAAGCCGAAGCTAATAGCCCTAACAAAAAAATCGCCTAGTCAATTTTATTAAAATTTTATTATTTTTTATTTTATAAAAAAATATTTTTAATTTTTAATATTTTTATTAAGTTTTTGGCGGGAAAATCTAGACCATTGATCGGATCATATTTATGTATATTTTTATATCAAATTCACTCGTCTTTTCTTAGTTAGTTCGTTATATTTTGAGCTATTTACGTTGATTTTATGTTTTATAAATTTATCTAGTTAAGAAAATAAAAATAGAATAAGTGAAGTGTTATGTAATAAATTCGTTTTAACTATTGAATAGAACTTATTATATGAAAAATAATATATATATATATATATATATTTATTTATATATATATATATATATTTATTTTAATATAATATGTTGTGTGTGGAAGGAATAAAATGATGGAATGCATAAAGGAGCCTTCGGTGGAAGGCAGTGCATTTGAATAAAGGAAAGGCAGCCATTAGCTGAAAAGAAGAGAAGAGTGGGCGGCCAGTGGGAAATAAAGAAGAAGTTTAGGGATATAATAAAGGGGAGAGGAAGGAGCTGGCGAGGGAGATTTATTTGGGGAAGGCAGGAGAGCTCCTGGGGGGAGGATATATGAGAGCTGCCAAAGGGCAGCTTGAGGAGAGACGGTGCCAGACAGCGCAGAGGCGCCAGCCTCGAAGAAAGGAGAGGACCGAAGCTGCCTCGGGCAGCTGAGCTTGCAGGGGAGAAAACAATTGGCAGAAACGGAACAAGGAAGGCTGCCAGCTGCCTGGTCAGCGTGAAGGCTTGCGAGAAGTGCTGCCTTGGCAGCGTGAAGGCAGAAGCTGCTAGACACGGCCAGGCTGCCAGGAAAAGCTGCGCAAGCAGCACAGGGGTGCCACGGTGCAGTGCACAGAGAGCACAGTGCACAGATTTTTGCACTCCGTTTCGGTTTAATCCTCCAACTTTTGTTTTTTAATTTCTGTTTTAATTTCTGTTTTAATAATGTGTAATTAATTATTTTGGCTAGAGGATAATTCGAAACCATGGATATATTTGTAATTTGAATTGATTACATTCAGTTGTGATTTCTGAGTTGTGAATTTAATTTGCTTAACTGCTTGATTAATAACTTATTTGTGTTTGTCGATTAAGAATGCATACTTAATTTACATGCATGAATTTGATGCTAGAATATAAGTGAATTTCACCTAATCGTTATGAACTTATATTCATGAGTAGTGAAGGTTGCTAGTCACAATCGCGTTAAGTAAATTCCTGGCAAACGTATCATGCTGTTCATAGTTACGAATGCCTTGTCAACACTTACGATTTTCATTGAACTTAATGATTCTCGCTTGTATCTCTATTATGCAATTCATGTAGGGAACTTGTGGGGAATGTTTTGGATTGTCGTATGCAATCATCCAATTCAATAACATAAGGAAAATCTGAAGGTTAATTTAAGCGTACCTAATTAATTTGGGGTGTTGAAAATTCATGATTTATTGAAAGAACAACTGAAAATCAATTTAGGTTGCATTTGTGTCATGTGTGGAGAAAAACCCTCTAGCCAATCCGTCGTCCATCCGTTCACTTTTATTTTATGTTTTTGTCAATTTTATAATTTAGTTAAGTTTAATTTACGTTTCATCCAAACCAAACCCCCCCCATTATTATAATATTATTATTTAGTTACTTTTTATTATTTTTAATCTTTTAATTTAATTTCCGTCCAATTAATTTCCTAGTTTTTATTTTAAATTGTTTTTATTATTTTGAGTCATTTTAAGTGTGTTTCGAGTTTTTAGCCTAGTTTTGTAATTTTGAGTCTTTTGATTTATTTTAGTTTATTTGTTAGTTTTATTTTAAGTTTTTCTAGTTAAGTGTTTTTATTTTAGTTTAGTGTTTTAAACTTTGTTTTTACGTTTTTAAATTATTTTAGAGGTTTTAGCAAGCCCTCCTAATCATATTTTAATTTGCTTAAAATAAACCCTGAAAAAAAAAAAATTAAAATTTGCATTAATTTACATATTTTGATTTATATTTATTTTATTTTGCTTAAAATAAACTTTTAAAAAAAAATATAAACATTCATATAAACCTAAAAAAAAAAAAAAAAAAAAAAAAAAAAAATTTACAATAATACGAAAAACTAATAGTGTTCATTGGTTTTGGTTAGGTGGCGCCCCAGAGGTCGACGGAGCTCCGGGAAGACGAAGAGCCAGAGTTGGAATCTCCGGAGCCGGAATGCTTGGTGCAACTCCCGAGGACGAAGGCAACATAAACCTCGGGAGTAGCGCCATGAACCTTTCATGATCGCTCTGAATCCGACCGTCCGACTCCTGCAGCTGGTCCAGCTTCCTCTTCATGCTGGTCGAGTAACTAGTTGCAAGCATGTGCAACTCCTTGTTCTCGTGCCTGAGTCCTCTGACTTCTTGCCGAAGACTGGCCACCTCTGCCATCAGCGACTCCACTTGACGAGACCGGGCAAGCAGGCGCTGGCCCATGTTCGAAACTGAGCCTGCACTTTGGACGCTGAGGGCAAGAGATTCCTGAACGGCCAGCTCGTCCGACCGCCTAGATAGCATCCTATTGTCCCTTGGAGTGAGCAGATTTCTGGCAATCACCGTAGCGGTGATTTCATTCCTCATCATTGTGTCCCCGACTGTAAGAGGACCATTGGGGGATATGAAGGATGGATTCCAAATGTTGTTCGGAGAAGACGAGTCATCGTCTTCCCCGACATTCAAGTTAAGGCGACGGTCGGAAGGGCAAGACATTTTTAGAGGGGGTTGAGGAAGAAAAGAGTTCGGAAAAATTAAGATTGCTGAAGCGGAAGAAGAGAGCGGAAGGAGTAAGATTAAGAAGTGCAGAAGAGAGTGTTTACAGAGGAGAGTGTTTGAGGAAGGGAGTTCAAGTGTAATGTGAAGCAGAATTAGTGCCTCTATAAAAAGAAGAAAATGAAGAGCGCCCGCTCCTCAGAGATCAAAGAGCGCTCCTCGGAGGTTGAAGACGCGTCCTCACGCAATTCGGAAAAGCTGGACGTTCCTTTCTCAAAAGCTGGGCTTGACTCAGCAATCACGTGGCATCACGAGGGCTCAGTTTTTCCAGTTTGTCGTGACTCATCACGTGCAGCGTGGAGCGTTGCGAAAACCATGAGCCGCACCCGGTTTTGAACCCCGGTTTTCAAAAGATCATCATTCCAATTTGTCGTCACTCGTCGCATGCGCAGTCAGCTTCGCGGAAATTACGGACGCGTTGTCAGAAAGCGCGTAACGGGTACTGTTCATCCATCCACCGGCTGCCGACAAATAGTGAGGGAATAGTTCCGGTTGAGGAAGAAAAATTTCTATAAGTCTCGACCTTCGCCTTCCACAGCAAAGGCACACCTTCACACCCTCTCCACCTCTCAACCTCTCTTCCTCTCTTCATCTCCGATAATGTCTTCCCAAAGAAAGCTTTCGAGTTATTCAGTGTTCTTCATCCCTTGGATCACCCCAGAAAACAAACCTTCCAGAGCAAAAGTATTTCATATTAAAAAGGTTAAAAGCAAAAGTATCTCATATTACGCTTTCTCCTCACTTTCATCTGAAGAACATGGAGAAAGTGAGATCCTGATTGCTTACCTAGTCTTGCTCTCGAGTACTCATCTCAGACCCCTCCCAACCCACTTCAAAAATAAATCTGTGTTGAGGTACTTCTTCAAAAACAAAAGTACCTCACAGACGAAGCAGGAGGAGTCTGAGGTGCATCCAGATGAAGGCAGAGTCTGAGATGATCCAAGAGTTCAAGAAGATGCCACACCTGCGTGGAGACCGGACTACTTGAAGCATGTGGAGACAACGTGCTGATTCATCCTCAACTAAGCTGAGGATCACTTGCAAGAAGAAGGCCCATCCAGTTCAAGATGAAAGCTGTGGAAAATCAACAGTCATGACCAATGACCACCTATTAGTTCTTTTCGTTGTCTTTTATTTTCATTTTCAATTTTTCGTTTGCATTTTTCTATATTTTCTTGCGTGCTTAACTGATTTATTTCTTTTCTTTGCAGGAACGTTTGGTTATTTCCTCCCTTGATGTTGATTGCAAAATTTACGCTTGGGGGTCATCGCTTGGTTTTCTGCAAATTAGAGAAGTTTTCAGTCCTTTACTTTATTTTGTTTCGTATTATTTATTTATTTATTTTTATTTGCTTATTATTGTTTTCTGACATTGGGGACAATGTCTAGTTTAAGTGTGGGGGTATCAAGATAAAAAAATGACCAAATTGAAAATTTTTGTACCTTCGACTTTGAACTGGTTTCATTTGTTTCCGTGTTGTTGCTTTTTGTTTTCTTAGTGTTTTATGCTGTTTTGGTGTGTTTTATTGTGTTTTGAGGAAATCTTACGAAAATGACATAAAAATTTGAAAAATATTTTGAAAAACCCAAAAAGAATTTTTTTAGTTGTTTTTGTGTGTTTGTGTCTTAGGTACCTTCCAACATAATGATGAGGATTTGGTTTTTAATTGCATGACTGTTAAAGAAAGTTATAAACATGGATGGAAGTTTGATATGCTCTTGGTTTATGCTTAGTTGTAGTTGTTGTTTATGAATTTAAATTTGATCACAAAAGGATAAAATTAGTTTTTGTAACATGCTTGAAGGAAGGAACTCAAACTAATGTTAAATCCCTGTGAGACTTGAGCTTATACCTTGTTTGGAGAGTTATTAATCTTGATGTTTTTGTTTTCTAAAAGTCGTTGCATGATCTCATTATTCTTTGCTTGGTTGCTACTTAGAAGGCGTTTTATCATCTTAGTTCCAAATACTAGAACTCATATCCGTTTCATTCAAAGCATGACATTGAATTGCATAACACATATCAAGATGAAGTTGTTTAGTAAACCACCTTAACCAAAAAGCCTTACCCTCCATCTTTCTTATGTTTTGTAGGCTTAACCCATCTCGAGCCTTGTTTAGCCTAGTTTTGTTGTTAACCTCATTAAACCGCACCAAACCTACTGTAGGACTGTCTGCACCCTTGTTCTTAAAGAATAGTGAGCATGACTTTCATTTTATTCTACACTATGCAGAAAAACAAGTGTGGGGGAAGGATTGGTTGTTTCGAGCTCAATTGTACGTTTTGTTCTTTAAAAAAAAAAAAATTAATTAAAAAAAAAAAAAAAAAAAGAAGAGAAAAACGCGTGAAAAGAAAAGAAAGAAGAAAAAGAGTTTGAAATTTGGCCATAAAATGTGTGAATCCTCCCCTCGGGTTTAGAGTTGAATTTTCATTCAAAAGTGAATTCTATGCGTTAACCTTATTACTTTGCTTACTATTTCTTTAAGAAAATTTGTTTTTCCATAGCCTTCCTTTGTTAACCCTATATCCTTAGCCCCGTTACAACCCTTTGACTTCTATCTTGGTTGTTGTGTGTTCAATATGTGGAGTTTGGGATTGGTATGAGCATATGGTGTCCCTGGTTCTCGCATCTAAGTAGTAGCATTCCGTTCATGAGATCATATTCATATGTACATTAATAACTCCAGTAAATGCTTTCTTTGATATAACATATGTGAGTACTCGTTTCCTTGTTTACATCAATCTTCTCACATATACCTAGTGTAGGGAGTGTAGTCAGAAAATCTGAGCGAAAAATTGAGTGCATATCTAGTAAGGAATAGAGTAAATTCTCTAAGGCATGTTACTACATTCAAAATGTTGTTTTAATTGATTAAATGCGAACTAATAAATGGTGACTATGATTAAGTATGTGCTTAAGGGTATGGATTGCCAAAATCTGTGTAAGTGATGATTTTTAATTTGTCATGTCCATTGGAAATCCCTGAGATAAATGTTGGAAGGTTTAGATTGAGTCTTGTTCTTGTTTTCATTGTTTTGCTCGAGGACTAGCAAAAGCTAAGTGTGGGGGTATTTGATCGGATCATATTTATGTATATTTTTATATCAAATTCACTCGTCTTTTCTTAGTTAGTTCGTTATATTTTGAGCTATTTACGTTGATTTTATGTTTTATAAATTTATCTAGTTAAGAAAATAAAAATAGAATAAGTGAAGTGTTATGTAATAAATTCGTTTTAACTATTGAATAGAACTTATTATATGAAAAATAATATATATATATATATATATATATTTATTTATATATATATATATATATTTATTTTAATATAATATGTTGTGTGTGGAAGGAATAAAATGATGGAATGCATAAAGGAGCCTTCGGTGGAAGGCAGTGCATTTGAATAAAGGAAAGGCAGCCATTAGCTGAAAAGAAGAGAAGAGTGGGCGGCCAGTGGGAAATAAAGAAGAAGTTTAGGGATATAATAAAGGGGAGAGGAAGGAGCTGGCGAGGGAGATTTATTTGGGGAAGGCAGGAGAGCTCCTGGGGGGAGGATATATGAGAGCTGCCAAAGGGCAGCTTGAGGAGAGACGGTGCCAGACAGCGCAGAGGCGCCAGCCTCGAAGAAAGGAGAGGACCGAAGCTGCCTCGGGCAGCTGAGCTTGCAGGGGAGAAAACAATTGGCAGAAACGGAACAAGGAAGGCTGCCAGCTGCCTGGTCAGCGTGAAGGCTTGCGAGAAGTGCTGCCTTGGCAGCGTGAAGGCAGAAGCTGCTAGACACGGCCAGGCTGCCAGGAAAAGCTGCGCAAGCAGCACAGGGGTGCCACGGTGCAGTGCACAGAGAGCACAGTGCACAGATTTTTGCACTCCGTTTCGGTTTAATCCTCCAACTTTTGTTTTTTAATTTCTGTTTTAATTTCTGTTTTAATAATGTGTAATTAATTATTTTGGCTAGAGGATAATTCGAAACCATGGATATATTTGTAATTTGAATTGATTACATTCAGTTGTGATTTCTGAGTTGTGAATTTAATTTGCTTAACTGCTTGATTAATAACTTATTTGTGTTTGTCGATTAAGAATGCATACTTAATTTACATGCATGAATTTGATGCTAGAATATAAGTGAATTTCACCTAATCGTTATGAACTTATATTCATGAGTAGTGAAGGTTGCTAGTCACAATCGCGTTAAGTAAATTCCTGGCAAACGTATCATGCTGTTCATAGTTACGAATGCCTTGTCAACACTTACGATTTTCATTGAACTTAATGATTCTCGCTTGTATCTCTATTATGCAATTCATGTAGGGAACTTGTGGGGAATGTTTTGGATTGTCGTATGCAATCATCCAATTCAATAACATAAGGAAAATCTGAAGGTTAATTTAAGCGTACCTAATTAATTTGGGGTGTTGAAAATTCATGATTTATTGAAAGAACAACTGAAAATCAATTTAGGTTGCATTTGTGTCATGTGTGGAGAAAAACCCTCTAGCCAATCCGTCGTCCATCCGTTCACTTTTATTTTATGTTTTTGTCAATTTTATAATTTAGTTAAGTTTAATTTACGTTTCATCCAAACCAAACCCCCCCCATTATTATAATATTATTATTTAGTTACTTTTTATTATTTTTAATCTTTTAATTTAATTTCCGTCCAATTAATTTCCTAGTTTTTATTTTAAATTGTTTTTATTATTTTGAGTCATTTTAAGTGTGTTTCGAGTTTTTAGCCTAGTTTTGTAATTTTGAGTCTTTTGATTTATTTTAGTTTATTTGTTAGTTTTATTTTAAGTTTTTCTAGTTAAGTGTTTTTATTTTAGTTTAGTGTTTTAAACTTTGTTTTTACGTTTTTAAATTATTTTAGAGGTTTTAGCAAGCCCTCCTAATCCCCGGCCTAGAACGATACCCTACTTACATCTTTACTACAACTGTCAAAAAGAGGGTTTAATTTGTGTGTTAGTTTATTTTCCGCACCAACCATTGATCTGAAAATCGAACGGTGCGCAAGGGCCATGCGTTCTCTGTATCGTTCCAATTTTATCAGATGTCCCCGAGGTCCACCACATCCCAGGCCCGACCTCCGCCGTAGCATGATATTGTCCGCTTTGGGCCCTGACCACGCCCTCACGGTTTTGTTTCTGGGAACTCACACGAGAACTTTCCAGTGGGTCACCTATCATGAGAGTGTTATCGCGCGCTACTCGCTTAACTTTGGAGTTCCGATGAACTCCGAAGCCAGTGAGCTCCCAAAAAGCCTCATGGTATATAGAGGTGCAAATGTACA
The DNA here is from genome assembly GCA_963580275.1 of Crataegus laevigata. Classification (NCBI taxonomy): domain Eukaryota; kingdom Viridiplantae; phylum Streptophyta; class Magnoliopsida; order Rosales; family Rosaceae; genus Crataegus; species Crataegus laevigata. The sequence continues at coordinate 24,154,397 of OY756945.1, forward strand.
TATAAGGCACATCACCCCCTCTTCGTTGGTCGATGTGTGATGTTACAATCCACCCCCCTTAGGGGCCCGACGTCCTCGTCATCACACTTCTGGCCATGGAGTGGATTTGATACCAAATTGTCACATCCCGACCCGAACCCCCACCACAACCCAGACTCGACTCCACCGTAGCATGATATTGTCCGCTGGGGACCCCCACCACACCCTCACAGTTTTGTTCCTGAGAACTCACACGAGAACTTCCCAGTGGGTCACCCATCATGGGAATGCTCTCACGCGCTACTCGCTTAACTTCGGAGTTCCGATGGAACCCGAAGCCAATGAGCTCCCAAAAGGCCTCGTGCTAGGTAGAGATGAGAATATACATATAAGGATCACTCCCCTGGGGCGATGTGGGATCTTACAATCCACCCCCCTTAGGGGCCCGACATCCTCGTTGGCACACTTCAACCAGGGATAGGCTCTGATACCAATTTGCCACATCTCAGCCTCAGGGCAACTCACTTCCCAGGCCCGCTCCACCACCGTAGCATGATATTGTCCTCTTTAGGCCCCGACCACGCCTTCACGATTTTGTTTCTGAGAACTCACGAGCAATTTTCTAGTGGGTCACCCATCATAGGAGTGCTCTAGCCCCCTTCTCGCTTAACTTCGGAGTTCCTACGGAACCCGAAGCCAGTGAACTCCCAAAAGGCCTCGTGCTAGGTAGGGATGGGAATATACATTTAAGGATCACTCTCCTGAGCGATGTGGGATGTAACAATCGTTTTTGTATCTAAATTATTTATTAATAAAATTCTAATTATCAACCAAAGTAATTACATAAACATAAATTTGCTCTTTTTTTTTTATAACAATCTCACAGCTAAATCAGTATAAAATGCTTTTTTTTTTAATAAAAAATATTATTTACACTAACTTCATAACGAATCGAATTAGCAATAATATATTTGTCTTTTAAAACTAATCACACATTATAATTAAAAAATAAAATAAAATAAGATTGTTTACATACAGTGTTTGTGGGTATCTGCAAATATGTATGGCCCAAAGCATTGTTTGGTTGCTCTTTTTGCCTTTATAAATACAACTTGAAGTGGTTGTCTAGGGGCAATTAATTTAGATTTTCAAAAATGTGCTTGCCCGCTTAAATTTTCCTTGTTTTCCATTTTTTACACAATAATATATATATATATATATGTAGACACACGAGAAAGTGACATGTTTTAGAGTGAATTGGTATAGAAATTTCCATTTTTATTTTACCATCGAATCATTAAGTAATACGATTAAAACGCATTATTAATTGGTTTTGTAATTTTTTTTTAAACAAATGATATTATATACAGTAAGGGAGGAAGAGAGTGAACCAAGCCTCATAATGGATTTGCAATCATGTAGTTCAAACTCATTTTTGACGAGAATCGAAGTTAAGACCTTTCATTTACAAGTGGAGAAAAATACAAGTAGACCGTAGTACTAAGTGACATAAAATTTGTTTAAATTAAAGGTTATTAAAAGGAAGTGAGGGAGAAGGTGGAAGAGTGAATTAGCCGAAAAGTTGTATAACTTGATAACTTCAAGGTCCTAAAGTTATGCTAATTATTTGAGCTATATTTAGCTAAAATTAAAATTGACTGATGTATAAATAATGTTGTGGCAAACGTCTTTTTATTCTGCCAACCTAATTGGATAGTGTCCTTAAATTTTGCAAAAATTAATAGTAATAAATACAATGATAGTGTAAGATTTGTTCGAGGTATTGAACGAAAAAGGTGGCGCGTATCATTAACCAAATGGCCCATCGGAGAAGTATCATCAGCTGTATGGCTGTTAAGAGTCGCAAGAAGCTTCGTAGCATCCCCCTCGAATTCACTGCTTCTGTACTAATTTCTCGTGCCAATAAAACCCTTGCACATGCTGCCTCCAGTTCTACCTACTATGGTGAGGAGATGCCTTCAAACTTTATCGCCATAGCCACCACAAATTGACCTGCCTCATCCCACAACACTGAAGGAAAATTTGTGAAAAATAAGTTTATTTGAGCAACATCAACAACATGCAATTAACAATTAAAGGCAGAATCATGTTTATATGCACTCAAAAACAAAACTTAACCAATGAAATTCAAAGCCTAGTAGATAGGTGAACCAAGACTCAACTCAAGAACAAAGTGAGTTGAGAAATCTTATACCTTTGTTGATTCCTCTTTGCATAAGCAAATGCTAATCACCCAAGGAGAGGGCCTTCATTCCTTGCTTCTTAGCTCCATGGATTTCTTGGAGGAGGATGGTAGAATGGATTCTCCAAGTTCCCAAAAAAGGGAACCTCTAAGCATCTACACCAATTAGAGCATTCATGATGAGATGAGTGGCCTAGGAAGATTTAGATGCTAGTAAAATCTTCCTAGGGTGGCCGGCCTCTTAGAGAGCAAAGAGAAGTTTGTGTTCTCATCTTTTCTCCAAAAGAAACCCTTAAGATGAAATGGCTATAAAGTTGCCTTTATACCACTTCACAATGGAGTGGCAAACTTGCAATTAAGCCAAGTTCACTACCCTTCTCTTATATGGCCGTCCATGATTAGGTTCTTTGGGCTTTGAGGCCCTTTGTCATTCAAGTTGTCATACAACTTAAGTTATTGGGCTTGACATTCAAATCCCATTGGGCCTTGAGGCCCAAAACTAACCCGAGGTCTATAACGAACTTATTCGTTTGATTAATTAACATATTAATTAATCATAGCCATAAATAATTAAACCATTTAATTATCCTTTCTCATCTCTGTTGTTTCTTCAATCTCTACCTTACACGGTGTACGATCCATAAGGTTCCTTTTAGCGAGGCAGTGGGTGATTAGAACTCTTTCAAATCGATTGTGAATTGAAACTTACTTTCAATTCTCCCTTTAGTGATTACTCACCTTTAGGGCTTCCACAAACCATGAGTGACACCTAGCAGTATGTCATGGCTACTTAAGCTAATCAGAAAAGGTGGAGAACCTATTCAATTTAGGATTACAATGCAATACGGTCTTTCTCTAATACAACACTCTTGACCACATTGTTTGGTTTGATAGTTTATTCATGTCTACTATCCAATGTGATTCATTTACTTATATGATTACTTTGAATGTGATTTGGAACGACTTTCTAAATCTCATTCATACTCTGGCCAGAGATTCTTAATCATATCATAATGTATTATCCCTCAAACTGTTTGAAGGTTAGAGATCCCTTGTTGCGCATTCACTTGCCTCCATGGCTAAGTGACTTAACCCCAACTACGCCGTGGACACCCTCTGATAGAGTGACATTGACATAGTCAAAGATTAAGGACCTAACCACAAGACAACTATGATGCCTCAGGTCAAAGGACTACTTTGCATTATCCCAACCATGAGTTCTCATGTGACATGAGTATGAGAACTCCTCGTTGATCGTGTTTAGTGGACTCATTCTCTATTGAGCACCTACATGCTTGTCTTGGTGTCAATCACACCAATGACTCGAGACCAATCACTCTCCCTAAGAGAAGACATAGCACATACTGATCTTAACGGACTGTCAATGCCCAATTGGCAATCCTATGATCAGGAACGTTTAGGATATGTATATGAAAGAGAATGGTATCATGAATCTAACTTCTTTAGATCACATTTTCCCAATTGCATATTCCTTGGACTTATTGTTCAAGCATATAACATTTATATGAGACAGCTTAAAACAATAATTTTTGCCCTTTATATTAAACCAGATTAGTTTAACATGTGAAATGTCCGTAAAGTATCATCATATGATTGGTTTTAGGGCACATTTCCAACAAGCACCACACCTATGCCCCCTACTTCATGTTACTCCTCCCATGCTCCGTTCAAGTTACACTTGAACCATCCATTCCCTGGTTTATTCCATTTTACCACGACAACAACATTGATGCTGCACTTAGTCTTTCTATGCCATTTTTTACACTTCTGAAGTCACATCTGATTTTTGCAATGAATCTCCATTTGGTGCAGAAATGTTCCTTTTCCATACAAATTCATTATGTTCCTTCCAAATGCTCCATACCAACACAAGCACAAGATCAAAACTTTCCTGGGCCAAAGAAGATGCTAGGATCACAAACTGTTGATTTAAAAGTGTAACTTTGTATATTGATTCATAGAAAACCTTTACAGAGATACAAGATATATATACACCAAAAGAGAGAGAACCACACACGGTAACTCTTCCTTGATTTACTCCCTTAATCTCAGAAGCTTAAGGAAGCTAAAAAGGGCTCCTTAAATTAAGGAGTTGACTTAGTGTACACTACATCCATATTGCTAGGCACAACAAGGGTTGGCAACTGATTAACAGCTATCAGTAATACCCAACGGAAATACAACTGATGGTTGACAAAACCTTATTTATCTAATAACCATAATTATCTAGTGAACACTTCCAATACTCCCCCTCAAGCTGGGTCTAAAAGATTGATGGAACCAAGCTTGGACAGCAACCTTTGGAACTGAATTGTAGTTAAGGATTTGGTTAGGAGATCTGCTAGTTGGTCAGTGTTTTTGATATAGTGAGTTTAAATCACTTGGGACTGAACTTGAGCACAAACATAGTGACAATCTACCTCGATGTGCTTTATCCTCTCATGAAACATTGGGTTTGATGCAATATGCATAGTTGCCTGGTTGTCATAGAAGAGGGATATGGGTTGATTTGTATAAGACCTTAAGTTATCCAAGAGTCTTTTAAGCCATATTAACTCATATACAGTAGACGCCATTGATAGATACTCAGCTTCATCATTGGACCTTGCAAACGTGTAATATCCAGTAGTGAATTTGCGATCAATAGCATTCCCTACCCAATCCGCATCACAATACCTTATGATCTCAGTATTTTCATTTTTCTTTATAATGATTCCATGCCCAATTGAACCCTTGAGATAACACATGATTCTTTTGACAATGTTAAAGTGATCCAATGTAGAAGAATACATGAATTGGCTAACTAAGCTCACATCAAATGTTCTGTCGGGTTTTGTGATGGTAAGATAGATTAATTTACCAGCTAACCTCTAATAATAGATAATATTTGGTAGTGGCTTGCATTCCAAGCTAAGTGTAAGCTTGTTTTCAAGAGGAGTGGGGATTGGTTTGGCATCGCAGATGTTAGCCTCCTTGAGAAGATCCATAACATACTTTCTTTGATTCAAAAACAACCCTTTGGTGGATGTTTCTATCTCTATTCCAAGGAAATATTTAAGAACTCCAAGATCCTTGATTGCAAATTTTTGTTGAAGAGAATGCTTGAGGATGTTGACCTCATAATCATTGTCCCCTGTGATGATGATATCATCAACATATATTAGCACCACTTGCAGTTCCAATGCGAACAAACATGGATGAATCAACATTCCTCCTTATGAATCCAGACCCTTCAAGCACCTAACTAAGCTTAGCATACCAAGCCGTTGGTGATTGCTTTAACCTATAGATATATTTATGTAGTTTTCACACTAAATCAGGTTCATGACTTTGAGGGTGTCCTAGTGGCAGCTTCATATACACCTCTTCCTTAAGATCACCATGAAAAATAAAAAAATATTTTTCACGTCCATTTGATACATAGACCAACCATTATTGACTGCCATTGACAATTGTGTTCATTTTCGCCACTGGTGCAAATGTTTCTTTGTAATCCACTGCAATTGTTTAAGTGAATCCTCGAGCAACCAATCTAGCCTTACGTCTCTCAATGGAGCCATCATAATGACACTTAATTTTGTAGACCCACTTGCTGCCAACAACATTATTTCCTTTTGGGAGTTTAACAACACTCTATGTTTGGTGTTTGGTGAGAGCCTCAAGTTCATCTCTCATTGTTGCCTTCCATACATCATGACAATTTGCTTCTTGAAAGGTTTAAGGCTCATAGTAGCTGTTGATAATGCTTAGGAAAGCAGCACATGAGGGTGAAACCTTTTCATATGACATGTAGCTAGAGAAGGGATGACGTGCATTGTAAGTGACCTAGTCCTGGAGCTTCATGGGAGGATTTTTGACTTGAGGAGGATTGTGTTTGATAGTTGGTTGAACTTCAGTGGGCATGTCTTCTTACGCATCATGTGACATGTAAGACTCTTCGTAATTGCTTGAATTAGTAGTCTCACTTTCAATAGGCTAAGCTTCATTTCTTTCAACAGTTCCAAGAGTTTCCATTTATTATATGGACTCTTCAGCCTCAGGCAAAGGATAAAACTTAAGAAACAACTTCCCCAAATTTGAAGCATCAGTGTGTTTGGTAAAGTAATGATTTGTTTCATGAAACTTTACATCTTTTGACACGACAAGTTTCTGTAATTTTGGGTTATAACACTTGTATCCTTTTTGTGATGAGTAATCAAGAAAGATACATTTGCTCACCCTAAGATCCAATTTGTCTATATGATGAGACTGTATGTGACAAGGTGATGTAGTTCAATTTTTCTCTTTTTCAACACATCCGTTGGAGATTTAAATTTCAAAACCCTACTAGGTAGTCGTTTTATGAGATATGCATTAGTCATAACCCATTAAGACCAAAATTTCTTTGGCACATTCATCATTAGAGCCCTAGTTTTCTCAAGTAAATCATGGTTCTTCCTTTCGGATATGCCATTTTGTTATGGAGTGCCTACACAACTTGTTTGGTGCATGATTCCATGAATGCTCAAGTAATGTTTCATGTTATGGGACATGTATTCAGAATCATTGTTTTAATTTTTGCAGCAAAGTGACTGTTGACAAGATTATGAAAGTTTTAAAAAAATTCTATGACTTCACTTTTGGCTTTCAAAAGATATAACCATGTAACTCTTGAGAAATCATCAATAAAAGTTACAAAATATTTATAACCATCAAAGGATTAAAAAAATGTCCCCATACATCAGAGTGTACAAGTTCAAAGGCTTGACTAGACTTAAATAAAGATGAACCAAAAGGAAGTCTAGTGAACTTAGACACGTGGCAAGTTTCGCATTGGATTAACTCCTTATAAACATTGGGAAACAAGTTTGACAAAACCAATTCTAAAGGGCGAGCTAATTTGTGATGCCATAGGTGCTTATCTTGAGCTAGACTTAATTGAACTTGAATTGCCTTTGGAATTTGGAAATCTTTTGATTTGTAATAAAGTTTGTCTAAGAGGAACCCTTCACCAATCTTCTTCTTGGTGACACAGTCCTGAAAAATTACAGTGTGAGGAAAGAATATGGCTAAGTAGTTTAGGGCATTTATGATTTTTCCAACAGAGAGAAATTGAAAAAGAAATGAGGGAACAAACAATGCACTAAACTCAATCTTGTCTGACATTAAGTTAATCTTTCATTTCCCTAAAACTTTATGGTTTGTGGCTCTTGAATCTATGACCCATACATCATGCAAATATTCATTTTTAAAGTAGGAGCTTGCAGTATACCTCACTTGTCTTCTGAAGGTAGGCCTTCATTATTAGCCATAAACCCAACAAACTTCTCTAGTAGTGTAGTTGAGGTTCCTTCTCCAAACTTGACAGCTCCATCACTTTCCTTGTTTGCTCTTGTACACAGCCACATTCCACGAGATGGCTTGGCTTTCTCCTCCAAAAGGATGCGATGCATGCACGTGGTGGGACTAATGCATTTGATATCCGCCAAGGTCCATCCAATGGCAGATTTGTGCTCCTTTAGCACCCTTATCAACTTGTCTTCTTCTTAGGCCGTGAGTGAGCTGGATATGATGACGGGTAGTGTTTGATCTTCTCCCAAGAAAACATACTTCAAGTGACTAGGTAATGGCTTTAACTCAAGTGTAGGTGGCTGCACAATTGATGGAAGTAACTTGTTAGTCAAAACTGAATCTAAAATTGAGAGTGGAGACTTACCATATTGTGAGGGCAATGACTCGAGGGCAGCGACCATTTCAATCACTTCAACACAAGGGGGCATGGCAATATGGTCAGATTGCATGCCGTGGGTTGCAAGGATTCCCCCACCCTCATTTCTTGCTCCTATGCTGTGCACTAAGGCTACCTCAAGTGCATCTTCGTTCATTTGATCCAAATGCACCTGTGCCAAAGAATCAACAATGTTAATAGCAAAACAAGAGTGGTCTTCAATTAGATATTTAATGGTTTCAGAAAGATTGAAATTAATAATGTCCCCATCAAACTCCATGGTTAATGTTCCCGTAAACACGTCTATCTTTGTTCTTGCTGTTTTCATGAATGGACGGCCTAGCAAGATTGGCAATGATAGAGCATGGCTCGAATCCTCCATTTCTAAGACATAAAAATCTGCAGGAAAGATAAGATGATTGACCTACACTAAAACATCCTCAAGGACTCCCTTGGGATAAGCGTTAGAACGATCAGCCAATTGAATTATAACGCCATCTTGTTTTAACTCACCAAGGTTCATAGATGCATAAATGGAATATGGCATGACATTGATAGAAGAACCTAAATCTAACATGCATTGTTCAAATCTAGTGTTTCCAATTATGCATGGGATAGTAAAGCTCCCTGGATCCTTACACTTTGGAGGTAACTTCCGTTGCAAAACCGCAGATACATTTTCACTTACTTTCACAACTTCTTTGTTTGAAATTCTTTTCCTAGTTATGCATAACTCTTTTAAAAACTTTGCATACCTAGGCACTTGCTTAATAACATCAAGTAAAGGAATGTTTACTTGGACTTTTCAAAAGGTATCCAAAATGTCCTTGTCGCTTTCTTCCTTCTTCGATTGTGCAAATCTGTGAGGGAAAGGAACATTGGGCAGATTAGTGTTCGAAATCACAACATTTGGGATAACATTACCTGAGGTGGACGGATGGGAATGCTTAGATGGCTGCGGCATGGGTGGTGCTACCCTTGCCGTGGGGGTAGGATTGCTCCTCTTCTTTAATTTGTATCTTCTCATCTTCCTTGTTTTGGGCATGTTCATGTGCTTTGCTTCCCACTTCTTTTCCACTTCTTAGTAGGATAGCTTTTGCAGATTCGAAACCACCCTTGGGATTGACCACCGTATTGCTTGGTAACTTACCATTCTCACGAATTTGTCCCAAAAATTCGGCCATTTGGCCCATTTGCTTCTTTAGCTCATTAACCTCCTTTGCTTGGTTCTGCATTCCCTGTGCCATTGTGGTTAATAACTGATATGTTTTATCATCATTCATAGAAGTACCTGAGTTGGTTTGGGATGATTGTGCTTGAGGAGGTGGTTGTGATGCCATTGGCCTTGGAAAGAAACTCGGGGGTTGTTGGAATCCACTTTGTTGGGCAGGTTGTTGTGCATCTCTCCATCTGAAATTGGGGTGGTCACGCCATCCCGAATTGTATGTATTAGAGAAAGGATCACCCCTTGGTTGGTTTTGATGCGAAACAAATGTGACACACAAATTAAACCCTATTTGTGACAATTGTAGTAATGATGTAAGTAGGGATCGTTCTAACCGGGGATTAACTAGGGGTGCTAATCTAATATAAACTGACTTAGAAACACAAAAACTAAACTTAAAGACTCTAACTAGACTACTATGACTCAAAATAGATTTGAAACACTCAAAACTGCCTAAAACAATCAAATTGACTCAAACAGGAACTAAAACTTGATTTAGACGAATTTGAAAATTCTTGTGACTCAAAATACTTAAAAACACAAAATAAGACAGATTATAAAGACTAAGACTTAACAAAATATGGGGGGATTGTGTTTGGACGAAATTTAATTCAATGGACAGATTCGAAGAAAACATATTGTAATGCAAATTGTGATAAACCAATGGATGATGGAATGGCTAAGGGGTTTTTCTCCACACTGTTGGAAATGTGCCCTAAAACCAATCATATGATGATACTTTACAGACATTTCACATGTTAAACTAATCTAGTTTAATATCAAGGGCAAACATTATTGTTTGAGCGGTCTCATATAAATGTTATATGCTTAAACGATAAGTCCAAGGAATATGTGATTGGGAGAATGCGATCTAAAGAAGTTAGATTCATGAGACCATTCTTTCGTAGACACATCCTAAACGTTCCTGATCATAGGATTGCCAATTGGGCATTGGCAGTCCGTTAAGATCAGTACATGCTATGTCTTCTCTCAAGGAGAGTGACTAGTCTTGAGTCATTGGTGTGAGTGACACCAAGACAAGCATGTAGGTGCTCAATAGAGAATGAGTTCACTGAACATGATTGACGGGATTTTAAACCGCACAAATTTAAACCCTCTTTTTGACAATTGTAGTATAGATGTACGTAGGGTATCGTTCTAGGCCGGGGATTAGGAGGGATTGCTAATCTACTCTAAATTAATTTAAAAATATTAAATAAGACTCAAAAACACTAAACTAAAATAAAAACACTTAACTAGAATAACTCAAAATAAAACTAACAAATAAACTAAAACAAATCAAAAGACTCAAAACAACTCAAGACTCTAGAAAACACAAACTAAGCTAAAAACTCGAAACACACTAAAAATGACTCAAAATAATGAAAACAATTTAAAATAAAAACTAGGAATTAAAATGGACGGAAATTAAATTAAAAGATTAAAAATAATAAAAACTAACTAAATAATATAATATAATAATGGGGGGGGTTTGGTTTGGATGAAACGTAAATTAAACTTAACTAAATTATAAAATTGACAAAAACATGAAATTAAGGTGAATGGATAGGCAACGGATTGGCTAGAGGGTTTTTCTCCACACATGACACATATGTAATCTAAATTGACCTTCAGTTGTTCTTTCAATAAATTGTAAATTTCAACACCCCAAATTAATTACGTACGCTTAAATTAATCTTCAGATTTTCCTTAAGTTAATGGATTGGATGATTGCATACGACAACCCAAAACATTCCCCACAAGTTCCCTACATGAATTGCATAATAGAGATACAAGCGAGAATCATTAAGTTCTATGAAAACCATAAGTGTTGACAAGGCATTCGTAACTATGAACAGCATGATACGTTTGCCAGGAACTTACTTAACGCGATTGTGACTAGCAACCTTCACTACTCATGAATATAAGTTCATAACGATTAGGTGAAATTCACTTATATTCTAGCATCAAATTCATGCATGTAAATTAAGTATGCATCCTTAATTAACAAACATAAATAAGTTATTAATCAAACAGTTAAGCAAATTAAATCACAACTCAGAAATCACAACTGAAGTTACCAATTGATCGGATTATATTTATACATATTTTTATATCAAATTCACTCGTCTTTTCTTAGTTAGTTCGTTATATTTTGAGCTATTTACGTTATTTTTGTATTTTATTGAATTTGTTAAGTTAAGAAAATAAAAATTGAATAAGTGAAGTGTTAAGTATTAATTTCGTCTAAACTATCTTGTCTATTGAATTATACTTATCATTTAGAAAATAATATATATATATTTATATTTATCTATATATTTTTATATATATATAATATAATATGTGTTTGGTGGAAGTGATGATAAAAGTGAGAGCACTTGATTAAAAAGGAAAGAAAAGATGCGGTACAACATGTGATGGGCGGAAAAGAATAAGCTGAGAGGATATACAAATATTAAAGAAAACATGGGAGAGTTGCCTGGGAGGATTTAAAAGGACGAAAAGCCGGAAGTTTTAGGGAGAACAGGGGGGGAGTGACCAGGGAGCTCACGGCTCCTCTAGGAGATAAACAGAAAAGAAAATAAATAAATAAAAAAAAAAGTCAGTCAAGGCACGGGAAAACTGAAATCAGAAAGGGGGGAGAGAAGGAACGCTGCCTTAAGCAGCGAGTCAAGAAGCAGCTTGCGGCAGAGGAGATAGCTGCCAACGTGCAGCAGCACAGGAGCAGCACTTGGAGAAGCTGCCAGACAAACGGGCAGCGCCCATTGAGGGAAACAAGGCTGCCAATCAGGAAGGCAGTGTCAGAACAGAAGCGGAAGGAGGCAGCGCCAAAACACGGGCTGAACAGAAGCTGCACAGAGGCACAGCCTATCAGTGGCTCACGGTGGAGAGGAAGAAATTCCTCATTCGGTTTAATCTCTACAAACTTATATTTTAATTTCTGTTTTTATTTTTTAAATAATGTGTAATTAATATTATATTGGCTAGAGGTTAATTCGAAACCATGATTATATTTGTAATTTGAATTGGTAATTTCAGTTGTGATTTCTGAGTTGTGATTTAATTTACTTAACTGCTTTATTGATAACTTATTTGCGTATGTTAATTAAGGATGCATACTTAATTTACATGCATGAATTTGATGCTAGAATATAAGTGAATTTCACCTAATCGTTATGAACTTATATTCATGAGTAGTGAAGGTTGTTATCCACAATCGCGTTAAGTAAATTCTTGGCAGGAGTATCATGCTTTTCATAGTTACGAATGCCTTGTCAACACTTACGATTTTCATTGAACTTAATGATTCTCGCTTGTATCTCTATTATGCAATTCATGTAGGGAACTTGTGGGGAATGTTTTGGATTGTCGTATGCAATCATCCAATTCAATAACATAAGGAAAATCTGAAGGTTAATTTAAGCGTACCTAATTAATTTGGGGTGTTGAAAATTCATGATTTATTGAAAGAACAACTGAAAATCAATTTAGGTTGCATTTGTGTCATGTGTGGAGAAAAACCCTCTAGCCAATCCGTCGCCTATCCGTTCACTTTAATTTTATGTTTTTGTCAATTTTATAAATTTAAGTTTAATTACTTCTCGTCAAAACCAAACCCCCCCATTATTATAATATTATTATTTAGTTAATTTTTATTATTTTTAATCTTCTAATTTAATTTCCGTCCAATTAATTTCCTAGTTTTTATTTTAAATTGTTTTTATTATTTTGAGTCATTTTTAGTGTGTTTCGAGTTTTTAGCTTAGTTTGTATTTTCTAGAGTCTTGAGTTGTTTTGAGTCTTTTGATTTGTTTTAGTTTATTTGTTAGTCTTATTTTGAGTTATTTTAGTTAAGAGTTTTTATTTTAGTTTAGTGTTTTAAACTTTGTTTTTACGTTTTTAAATTATTTTAGAGGTTTTAGCAAGCCCTCCTAATCCCCGGCCTAGAACGATACCCTACTTACATCTTTACTACAACTGTCAAAAAGAGGGTTTAATTTGAGTGTTAGTTAATTCTCGCATCAAATTTTGGCGCCGTTGCCGGGGATTAGCAACTTTGCTAATCCCTTTATTTTTGTTTGCCTTTATTTTTGTTTGTGTTTATTTTTATATATTTGTGTTTATGTATTTTACTTTTGATATTTGATTTAGTTCTTTTTCTTTGATTTAAGGTACTAGAGAAGTAAGACATGGATTTTGCTAGTATTCAAGCTCAATTGGCAAATCTTACTTCTCAATTGTCGCAGTATGCCGAACGGACCTCAATGCCAAGTGTCCCTACACTTGATGTGCCCTATGGGCAAGGTTATCAGACTCATCAATATCCTCAATTTTCTTCATATGAAAATGATTGGGGACATCAAGGCTATGATCAATCAAGGGGCAACATGTATTCTAACGCTTGCAATTCGGATTGGAGGGATTATTCAAATCAGATGTGGGATGAACCTCAGCAATTTCAACAAAGTGGATATTGGCAGCAAGACGAGTTCTATTCCAGACCTATGCAGCCACCACAGCATCCCCCACAACAATTCCAATCGAATCAAAGTATGCCCGTGGATTATAATCAAATTCTTAATGAATTAAACTCATTGGTGCAGGGGTCACAAAATCAAGCTAAGGAGACTCACCAAGGAGAATATTGGCAGCCGTATGATGAGTTCTATACAACGCCTTTGCAGCCATCACAGCCACCACAAGAATTTGCCCAATTCGATTCAGGTACATCTCTGGATAATGATGCATTTAATAAGTTACTCTCCTCTTTGAATCAGGGAGTGGAAAATCGAATCCAGGAGATGCAGGACCGGACCAACAAGGTGGATAAATTGGAAAGGCAAGTTGGGGAGATTATGGAGATCATGGCACAGATTCAAGATCAAAGTGAATTCTCCAACTCCACCATTGCAAATTCAAAGGCAGAAGTGGAAATCGATGAAACCACCACTTTGGAAGGTGAAATGGAGGATGAGGCTGTTCCAGAATCATTCATACACAGCCCAAACTTGGACGAATCGCCGCTGCAAGCAGAAGATGAGGAGGACGACTTGGGCAGTTTAGACGAATTCTTGTCTCAAACCCCTCAAGTCCCTATGTCGTCCAACTATGGTGAGGTTGTTCCAAGTTCAATTCCTTCTAACATTTTTCCACCAAATGTCTCTTTTCCTTGCAGATTTTTTCCAAATAACGAAGAAAGTGAAATAGACATTGTGGAAGCTCTTCCAGAAGTGCAAAGTGATATCTCGATTCTTGGTGCACCAAAACAAGTTTCCGAACCTTGCACACCAAGAAAAGAGATTCAAGACATCGAAGTGGCTGGAAAATGCGTTGAAAACATCCAAGAGGCTGTGCATGAGACAATTAAGGCCCAAGCAATTGAGTTTGATGACACGGGACAGGCCACAACCATCATAATTAATTTGGCCCAGTTCAAAATCCCGGAAATATCCAAAGGCGTAATTTTTATAATTGAGTTTGTGTCGGAGAAGGAAAGTAAGCAATCTTCTCCAATTTTAATTTTAATTTTATTTTATACTAACATGTCTCTAATTTTGATGATTCAGGCACCCACCTTAGAATTCAGACCATTGCCGAATCATTTCAAATATCACCTCCCGTTAAAAGATAAATTTCATGCTTTGGAGCCGAGGGGAGGATAAGGAAAGATTCGTCCGGCTAAAGACGTTAAAGCAAGCGCTTCTTGGGAGGCAACCCAAGCAACCAGATTTGCTTTTCTTAACCCTTCTTTTTATTGCCTTTACTTTCATTTTTGTTTTGTTTCGTTAGTTGTTTTATTTGGTTGATTTTTATTTAGTTTGTGTTTAAATAAATTTATGGCTATGTTTATTTTAAGTACGGTTAAATAAAGTCTTTTTGCATTAATTTACATATTTTGATTTACATATTTTATTTTGCTTAAAATAAACCTAAAAAAAAAAAAATTACAATAATACGAAAAACTAATAGTGTTCATTGGTTTTGGTTAGGTGGCGCCCCAGAGGTCGACGGAGCTCCGGGAAGACGAAGAGCCAGAGTTGGAATCTCCGGAGCCGGAATGCTTGGTGTAACTCCCGAGGACGAAGGCAACATAAACCTCGGGAGTAGCGCCATGAACCTTTCATGATCGCTCTGAATCCGACCGTCCGACTCCTGCAGCTGGTCCAGCTTCCTCTTCATGCTGGTCGAGTAACTAGTTGCAAGCATGTGCAACTCCTTGTTCTCGTGCCTGAGTCCTCTGACTTCTTGCCGAAGACTGGCCACCTCTGCCATCAGCGACTCCACTTGACGAGACCGGGCAAGCAGGCGCTGGCCCATGTTCGAAACTGAGCCTGCACTTTGGACGCTGAGGGCAAGAGATTCCTGAACGGCCAGCTCGTCCGACCGCCTAGATAGCATCCTATTGTCCCTTGGAGTGAGCAGATTTCTGGCAATCACCGTAGCGGTGATTTCATTCCTCATCATTGTGTCCCCGACTGTAAGAGGACCATTGGGGGATATGAAGGATGGATTCCAAATGTTGTTCGGAGAAGACGAGTCATCGTCTTCCCCGACATTCAAGTTAAGGCGACGGTCGGAAGGGCAAGACATTTTTAGAGGGGGTTGAGGAAGAAAAGAGTTCGGAAAAATTAAGATTGCTGAAGCGGAAGAAGAGAGCGGAAGGAGTAAGATTAAGAAGTGCAGAAGAGAGTGTTTACAGAGGAGAGTGTTTGAGGAAGGGAGTTCAAGTGTGATGTGAAGCAGAATTAGTGCCTCTATAAAAAGAAGAAAATGAAGAGCGCCCGCTCCTCAGAGATCAAAGAGCGCTCCTCGGAGGTTGAAGACGCGTCCTCACGCAATTCGGAAAAGATGGACGCTCCTTTCTCAAAAGAGCCGTTTCCTTTCTCAAAAGCTGGGCTTGACTCAGCAATCACGTGGCATCACGAGGGCTCAGTTTTTCCAGTTTGTCGTGACTCATCACGTGCAGCGTGGAGCGTTGCGAAAACCATGAGCCGCACCCGGTTTTGAACCCCGGTTTTCAAAAGATCATCATTCCAATTTGTCGTCACTCGTCGCATGCGCAGTCAGCTTCGCGAAAATTACGGACGCGTTGTCAGAAAGCGCGTAACGGGCACTGTTCATCCATCCACCGGCTGCCGACAAATAGTGAGGGAATAGTTCCGGTTGAGGAAGAAAAATTTCTATAAGTCTCGACCTTCGCCTTCCACAGCAAAGGCACACCTTCACACCCTCTCCACCTCTCAACCTCTCTTCCTATCTTCATCTCCGATAATGTCTTCCCAAAGAAAGCTTTCGAGTTATTCAGTGTTCTTCATCCCTTGGATCACCCCAGAAAACAAACCTTCCAGAGCAAAAGTATTTCATATTAAAAAGGTTAAAAGCAAAAGTATCTCATATTACGCTTTCTCCTCACTTTCATCTGAAGAACATGGAGAAAGTGAGATCCTGATTGCTTACCTAGTCTTGCTCTCGAGTACTCATCTCAGACCCCTCCCAGCCCACTTCAAAAATAAAACCGTGTTGAGGTACTTCTTCAAAAACAAAAGTACCTCACAGACGAAGCAGGAGGAGTCTGAGGTGCATCCAGATGAAGGCAGAGTCTGAGATGATCCAAGAGTTCAAGAAGATGCCACACCTGCGTGGAGACCGGACTACTTGAAGCATGTGGAGACAACGTGCTGATTCATCCTCAACTAAGCTGAGGAGCACTTGCCAGAAGGAGGCCCATCCAGTTCAAGATGAAAGCTGTGGAAAATCAACAGTCATGACCAATGACCGCCTATTAGTTCTTTTCGTTGTCTTTTATTTTCATTTTCAATTTTTCGTTTGCTTTTTTCTATATTTTGCTTGTGTGCTTAACTGATTTATTTCTTTTCTTTGCAGGAACGTTTGGTTATTTCCTTCCTTGAAGTTGATTGCAAAATTTACGCTTGGGGGTCATCGCTTGGTTTTCTGCAAATTAGGGAAGTTTTCAGTCCTATTGCTTTATTTTGTTTCGTATTATTTATTTATTTTATTTTTATTTGCTTATTAATGTTTTCTGACATTGGGGACAATGTCTAGTTTAAGTGTGGGGGTATCAAGATAAAAAAATGACCAAATTGAAATTTTTTGTACCTTCGACTTTGAACTGGTTTCATTTGTTTCCGTATTGTTGCTTTTTGTTTTCTTAATTAGCTTTGTGTTTTACTTAATTTTTTTTTTCTTTTTTTTTTCAGAGTTTTGTGTTTTATTTAATTTTTCTCGAAAAATTTAAAAAATCCAAAAATATTGTCTTGTTTTCCTTATGGTTTTAAATTAGATTTTTATTAGTTTCCCGACCCAATGATATAATTGGATGAAATTTGAACCATGATTATCAAGAACTTAGTTAACATGTGTTTTATGAAATTTCTTGTTCTCTTGTTAGTATTGTACATGTTTGATCATCTTTGAAAAACCAAATGCACATAGCCTTGTTGATGTGAAACTAAAGCATGATTTAAAGCTTCATATGTGAATTTAGTGACCATATACATCCTATGTGAGTTTTTGAGCCTATTGAAAGTGTGTGCATTTTTCATACACTCCTATTCTTTCATGTGTGATGAACTTATGTGAGATACATCTCTAGAACTTGCGTAACGATCTTTCGAAATATTTGTCATTGATTGCATGAATTTTAAAATGATAGAGGCATTAGGTTCACCACCATGGCCCAAATAACCATATTTCCCAAAAAAAAAAAAAAGAAAAATGATATCATTAGATTGCCTATTTGAGCCGTATTTGTTGAGCCTTTTATTTCTTATCACCAGATATGTCTACCCTTATACCTCAAGCATGTTTCCTTACCCTTTCCAAGCGAGCAATTTCAGATTGTCTTATGAGAAATGTTTGTGAAGTACTTGGAATGAGTTTGGCAAAAGAATAAGTGTGGGGGTTTTTCATGTTTGTATTTATTTATAAAAAAAAAAAAAAGAGAAAAGAGAAGAAAAGAAAAAAGAAAAGAAAGATTGTTTACGAAGAAAATAAAAAAAAAAAGTTTAAAGTTTCAGTTTGAGGGTGTGATGGGAGGTGTTAGAAGAATCGTTGGAGAACTTGAGTTCTTATAAATCTCAACTAAAAGAATTGCTTGCAATATAGCTTGGAACTTGTGTTTTCCTATTCTTTCGTTTCAATAGCCCTATCCCTAAGCCTCATTACATCCAATAAAAGTCCTCTTGATTTAAGTTTTGTAATTATGATTGTGGAGAAGTGATTTTTATGCAAGCTTATGGTAGATCTTTCACATTTGTTTCTTTGAGCGAAACACATTAAAACTAAACACATGTGTGATTGAGTGCATATCCCGTGAGAAGGTTGCTGGTTTGCATATGGTGATTTTAAAAATAAAAACTTGAAATTGCATTAGCATGGCTATCTCACACACTACACTTCAAGGATGATTTAAAGATTACTGCTAATATTTGAATAAGAAAAGATGAGCTTGAATTAGCTTGTTTGGTGCTAGCTATGGTTCTTGCTGGTTTATGTTCTCGAATGAAATTCTATGAGGGTCAAATAAGGGGAAGCTAATGTTTTTCATGTTATTTCTTTTTCTGTTTTCTTTGTTTTGCTCGAGGACTAGCAAAAGCTAAGTGTGGGGGTATTTGATCGGATTATATTTATACATATTTTTATATCAAATTCACTCGTCTTTTCTTAGTTAGTTCGTTATATTTTGAGCTATTTACGTTATTTTTGTATTTTATTGAATTTGTTAAGTTAAGAAAATAAAAATTGAATAAGTGAAGTGTTAAGTATTAATTTCGTCTAAACTATCTTGTCTATTGAATTATACTTATCATTTAGAAAATAATATATATATATTTATATTTATCTATATATTTTTATATATATATAATATAATATGTGTTTGGTGGAAGTGATGATAAAAGTGAGAGCACTTGATTAAAAAGGAAAGAAAAGATGCGGTACAACATGTGATGGGCGGAAAAGAATAAGCTGAGAGGATATACAAATATTAAAGAAAACATGGGAGAGTTGCCTGGGAGGATTTAAAAGGACGAAAAGCCGGAAGTTTTAGGGAGAACAGGGGGGGAGTGACCAGGGAGCTCACGGCTCCTCTAGGAGATAAACAGAAAAGAAAATAAATAAATAAAAAAAAAAGTCAGTCAAGGCACGGGAAAACTGAAATCAGAAAGGGGGGAGAGAAGGAACGCTGCCTTAAGCAGCGAGTCAAGAAGCAGCTTGCGGCAGAGGAGATAGCTGCCAACGTGCAGCAGCACAGGAGCAGCACTTGGAGAAGCTGCCAGACAAACGGGCAGCGCCCATTGAGGGAAACAAGGCTGCCAATCAGGAAGGCAGTGTCAGAACAGAAGCGGAAGGAGGCAGCGCCAAAACACGGGCTGAACAGAAGCTGCACAGAGGCACAGCCTATCAGTGGCTCACGGTGGAGAGGAAGAAATTCCTCATTCGGTTTAATCTCTACAAACTTATATTTTAATTTCTGTTTTTATTTTTTAAATAATGTGTAATTAATATTATATTGGCTAGAGGTTAATTCGAAACCATGATTATATTTGTAATTTGAATTGGTAATTTCAGTTGTGATTTCTGAGTTGTGATTTAATTTACTTAACTGCTTTATTGATAACTTATTTGCGTATGTTAATTAAGGATGCATACTTAATTTACATGCATGAATTTGATGCTAGAATATAAGTGAATTTCACCTAATCGTTATGAACTTATATTCATGAGTAGTGAAGGTTGTTATCCACAATCGCGTTAAGTAAATTCTTGGCAGGAGTATCATGCTTTTCATAGTTACGAATGCCTTGTCAACACTTACGATTTTCATTGAACTTAATGATTCTCGCTTGTATCTCTATTATGCAATTCATGTAGGGAACTTGTGGGGAATGTTTTGGATTGTCGTATGCAATCATCCAATTCAATAACATAAGGAAAATCTGAAGGTTAATTTAAGCGTACCTAATTAATTTGGGGTGTTGAAAATTCATGATTTATTGAAAGAACAACTGAAAATCAATTTAGGTTGCATTTGTGTCATGTGTGGAGAAAAACCCTCTAGCCAATCCGTCGCCTATCCGTTCACTTTAATTTTATGTTTTTGTCAATTTTATAAATTTAAGTTTAATTACTTCTCGTCAAAACCAAACCCCCCCATTATTATAATATTATTATTTAGTTAATTTTTATTATTTTTAATCTTCTAATTTAATTTCCGTCCAATTAATTTCCTAGTTTTTATTTTAAATTGTTTTTATTATTTTGAGTCATTTTTAGTGTGTTTCGAGTTTTTAGCTTAGTTTGTATTTTCTAGAGTCTTGAGTTGTTTTGAGTCTTTTGATTTGTTTTAGTTTATTTGTTAGTCTTATTTTGAGTTATTTTAGTTAAGAGTTTTTATTTTAGTTTAGTGTTTTAAACTTTGTTTTTACGTTTTTAAATTATTTTAGAGGTTTTAGCAAGCCCTCCTAATCCCCGGCCTAGAACGATACCCTACTTACATCTTTACTACAACTGTCAAAAAGAGGGTTTAATTTGAGTGTTAGTTAATTCTCGCATCACCAATTCAAATTACAAATATAATCACGGTTTCGAATTAACCTCTAGCCAATATAAATTAATTACACATTATTTATAAATTAAAAACAGAAATTAAAAACATAAGTTTGGAGGGATTAAACCAAAATGGGAATTTAGAGTCTGTGCACTGTGCTGCTCTCGGTGCTGAGCTGCTGTGCTTTTCTGCGCGCTCTGCCTTCTATGCAGAACCCAAAGGCAGCCCTGCCTCTTGAATTTTCTGGTTTTCCTCCGTTTCCCGAGGGTGAGCTCACTCCTTCCAAGCTGCCAATTCCCTTCCCGTGAGTGCCTCTGTGCTGGCAGCCTCACTCTGACTGCTCTGACAAGGCTCCAGTAAACCCTCTTCGAGGAGCTCCTATTTTCTCTAATCCTGTGCGCTGCTAAAGCAGCTCTGTGCTGCTCTCACCGCGCCTTGCCTTCTATTGGCTGCCCAATGGCAGCTTCCTCTATCTCTCCCCGTGAGCTCCCTCTGCGTTTGTTCTGTTTTTCCTTATCAGCAGCTCCCCCAGGCTTTTTATTATTATTTTTTTTTTCTTTTTCTCCCCGCAGCCCACGCTGCTTCCTGTGCGTTCCATCATGAGTCGAGCCCTTTTCTTGTGCTCTCCACGTCCGCATGTTTTTCCTTTTCTATTTAATTTTCTTTTCTTTTCTGTGCACCGACTCTCCTGTTTCTTTTCTTATTTTTCTGTAAGCTGCATTGCAGCTGTCATCATTCATCATCATTTATATATATATATATATATATATATAAATAAATATATATATATATAAATATATTTATAATACTATCTTATTTTATTTTTCTGTTTCTTTTTCTTAAGATACAAAAACCAAACAAGTGAGCAAAGTAATTTTTAACAAAGTTGTCACTTAAAATCTCACTTGTGCTATTTTTATTTTCTTAGCTAGATAAATTCTATAAAACACAAAAACAAAGTAAATAGCTCAAAAATATAAGGAACTAACTAAGAAAAGACGAGTGAATTTGATATAAAAATGTGTATAAATACGATCCGATCAATGATCAACGAGGAGTTCTCATACTCATGTCACATGAGAACTAATGGTTAGGATAATGCAAATTAGTCCTTTGACCTGAGGCATCATAGTTGTCTTGTGGTTAGGTACTTAATCTTTGATTATGTCAAATGTCACTCCATCTGGTGGGTCCACGGCATCGTCGGGGTTAAGCCACCTAGCTATGGAGGCAAGTGAATGCGCAACAAGGGATCTCTAACCTTCAAACCATTTGAGGGAGAATACTCTATGATATGATTAAAATCTCTGATCAAAGTATGAATGAGATTTTGGAATGCGTTCCAAATCACATTCAAGGGAATCATATAAGCACGAGATTCACATTGGATAGTAGACATGAATAAACTATTAAGCCAAACAATGTGGTCAAGAGTATTGTATTAGAGAAGGACCGTATTGCATTTGCAATCCTAAACTGAATAGGTTCCCTACCTCTTCTGATTAGCTTGGGTAACCATGATATGCTGCTAGGTGTCACTCATGGTTTGTGGAAGCCCTAAACGTGTGTAATCACTAAAGGGAGAATTGAAAGAAGTTTCAATTCACAATCGATTTAAAAGAGTTTGAATCGCCCACTGCCTCGCTAAAAGGAACCTAATGGATCGCACACCGTGTAAGGTAAAGATTGAAGATTCAACGGAGATGAGTAAGAATAATTAAATGGTTTAATTATTTATGGCAAGGATTAATTAATATGTTAATTAATCAAACGAATGAGTTCGTTAAAGACCTCGAGATAGTTTTGGACCTTAAGGCCCAATGGGCTTCGAACGTCAAGTCCATTAACTTAAGTTGTATGACAACTTAATGAATAATGATTCACAAAGGCCCAAATTGCCCAAAAACACCCTAAGGCCGGCCATGTTAAAGAGGGTAGCAAACTTGGACTTATTTACAAGTTTGCCACTCAAATGAATTAAGGTATAAATATGACTTTATAGCCAAAATTCATTAAGGGCTTTCTTTTGGGGAAATTGGAGAAAACACAAACTCCTTTCTCTCTAAAAATGGCCGGCCACCCTTGAGGAAAATAGCTAGCAATCTTACTTCCTGAAGGTCACTCATTTCTTCTCCAATCTAACCTTGGTGTAGAAACTTAGAGGTTTTCAATTTTGGGAACTTAGAGAACCCATTCTTCCATCTAAATCCCTAGATCTAAGATGCAAGGAATGAAGGCCCTCTCTTTGGGTGATTAGCCTTTGCTTATGCAAAGAGGATTCTACAAAGGTATAAATTTCAACTCACTTTGTTTTGAGTTGTGTATTGGTTCACCAAACTACTAGGCTTTGAACATTCATGGGTAATGTTTTGTTTTTAAGTACATGCAAGCATGATTCCGCCTTTAATTTGTTAATTACATGCTAATGATGTTGCTTAAATGAACATGTATTCTCAAAATAATCCTTCACACACATGAAATATATGCAACGTAAATCAATTTCCAGTTATCAATTCATTAAGTTATGAACCTCGACACTCCAAGTTAATTAGGTCCGCTTAAATTAACCTTCGGATTTCCCTAGAATCATTGAATTGGATGAATATGCATCGCAACCAAATTATTCCTAACAAGTTCTCTATATGAATAGCATGATAAAGACATAAGTTAGAATCATTACGTTCTTTGGAAATCATAAGCATCGACAAGGAATTTGTAACTATGAAAAACATGATGAATTAGACATTGAAATATAAGATAGAATACACCTAAAATTGTTCAACAACTCAGAATGAAGAGCCAAACAATTGAGTGAATCTGTCTCCTTTCCCTTGCTTGCGGCAGATTGGGGGATGATGGTTTCTGGGTTATTTTGATGATGTAGAATGGATTTTGGGATTAATGGATGTGTGTGGGAGTTGATGGATGAGTTTTGGTGGTCTGGAATGGATTTGGGATGGGTAGGAGGGTGCGGCAAGACCTTGGAATGGTGTATACACCACAGATTGTAGTTCCTTGCATTTTGGGGCCTTCAACAAACTGTGATAACATAGACGTAAGGTTAGCCATTTGGGATTGTAACTCAGAAATAGAACTTACCTCATTTACATGATGTGGCCGTGGGGTGTCTCTCTGCCCAACACCTTCATATTGTTGTGCGTTGAGTGCTCGATTAGCAATGAGAGTTTTGGCAGCCATGGGTGTCTTATCCACTAGAGCTCCTCTCGCGGATGCATCCAACATTTGACGTTCAATTGGTAAAAGACCTTCGTAGAAATATTGAAAAAGAAGCTCCTCCTTCATTTGGTGCTGCGGACATGAAGCAACAAGAGTTTTAAAACGTTCATAATAAGTTGGAAAAGATTCACCTTGGCTTTGCTGAATTCCACTAATCTTCTTGTGAAGAAGAATGACTCGTGATGTTGGAAAGAACTTCTCTAAGAAGGCTCGCTTCATACTCTCCCATGATGTGACAGTTTCGGGAGCCAACTCATACAACCAATCCTTGGCCTTTTCCAACAAAGAAAAAGGAAAAGCCTTTATCTTCAATATGTTGCTGTCCACGTTCACCGGGGTCATACTTGAGCATACTACTTCGAACTTCTTTAAATGCTTATTGGGGTCCTCCATTGATAACCCATGGAACTTGGGTATATGATGTAGCAAACTGGACTTCAACTCAAATTCATCGGTCTTCTCAGGGGCTGCCCTAAGGTATTGGATACAAAGAGGGGCTGCATTGTCCAAACCCAAGGCCGAAAGCTCCTTGATAGTTCGATTGTCCGCTACCATGGTTGGTATTTCCTCTTCAAACCTTGCCATGGGCTCCTCTTCAACCTCAACTTCTTGCTCTTCTAATTCAGGTTCGAGACTAGGAGGATTAAACTCTTGTAGTTTCCTTTTTCTTCTCAAAGTTCTCTCGAAATCACCGTCAAAGTCGAAGATATGCTCACGAACAGGTTGTGAGCTACGGGTCATAAACTAGTACCTGCACACAAGAGCAAACAAGGTAAGTAACCAACTTAATAGACTCGGCCCAAGTAAGAAAATAAGGTGCCTAAACACGGCACAAAAACAAAACACACACACACGGTGCAAAATTTAAAACAAAACAGAAACTAAACAATTTAAACAAGACTCAAGACAAGGGATTAGCAACTTTGCTAATCCCCAGCAACGACACCAAAATTTGATGCGAAACGAATGTGACACACAAATTAAACCCTATTTGTGACAATTGTAGTAATGATGTAAGTAGGGATTATTCTAACCGGGGATTAACTAGGGGTGCTAATCTAATATAAACTGACTTAGAAACACAAAAACTAAACTTAAAGACTTTAACTAGACTACTATGACTCAAAACAGATTTAAAACACTCAAAACTGCCTAAAACAATCAAATTGACTCAAACAGGAACTAAAACTTGATTTACACGAATTTGAAAATTCTTGTGACTTAAAATACTTAAAAACACAAAATAAGACAGATTATGAAGACTAAGACTTAACAAAATATGGGGGGATTGTGTTTGGACGAAATTTAATTCAATGGACAGATTAGAAGAAAACAGATTGTAATGCAAATTGTGATAAACCAATGGATGATGGAATGACTAAGGGGTTTTTCTCCACACATGAAATATATGCAACGTAAATCAATTTCCAGTTATCAATTCATTAAGTTATGAACCTCGACACTCCAAGTTAATTAGGTCCGCTTAAATTAACCTTTGGATTTCCCTAGAATCATTTAATTGGATGAATATGTATCACAACCAAATTATTCCTAACAAGTTCTCTATATGAACAACATGATAAAGACACAAGTTAGAATCATTACGTTCTTTGGAAATGATAAGCATCGACAAGGCATTTGTAACTATGAAAAGCATGATACTCCTGCCATGAATCTACTTAACATGATTGTGACTAGCGACCTTCACTACTTGCGAATATAAATTCATAACGATTAGGTGAAACAAATTTATACCCTAGCACCAGATTCAAGCATGCAAATTAAGCATGCACTCTCAATCAACATACAAGAATAAGTTCTAAATCAAACAGTTAAGCAGATTGTATTCATGACTTATGCAACGATAACTGGAAGTAATCAACTTATTTTACATATATAATCATGGTTTCGAATACACCCTTAGCCAAAACGAATTTAGCCAATCATACTCAAAACAAAACAAAGGTTACATGAATTAGCCATTGAAATATGAGATAGAATACACCTAAAATTGTTCAACAACTCAAAATGAAGAGCCAAACAATTGAGTGAATATGTCTCATTTCCCTTGCTTGCGGCAGATTGGGGGATGATGGTTTCTGGGTTGTTTTGATGATGTAGAATGGATTTTGGGATTAATGGATGTGTGTGGGAGTTGATGGATGAGTTTTGGTGGTCTGGAATGGATTTGGGATGGGTAGGAGGGTGCGGCAAGACCTTGGAATGGTGTAGAGATGTGTTTCTGAGTTTTTGGAGTGGTTTCCGTGAAGAGTGATGAAGATGGACGAAATTGAATTCTGAAATTGGAATATGGTGGATGGTGGCTGCGGCAACTAAGGGGAAGTATATATATGACGGCCTTAAAACCCTAACTTATTTTTACTTGGATTTCTGATTCAATTCCTAATTGAAAAGGCTAAGGAAAATACAAAACCCATCAGAAAAAGGCTTAGAAATTCGGCCAAATTAAAAAGGGCAATCAGGAAAGGTTTTATTAGAAGGAAAGTAGGAAAACTAAAATGGAAAGGTGTTTTGGGAAAGGGAATATGTGGCACAAGTGTTTGGGAAAGGGAAAAGGCACGGCTAAGGGGTTTGGACCAATTAAGGGCACTTATTTTGTGTCCTAAAGTGCTTAAGAAACTTCCTTTGTTGCTGGAACTTAAGGACATTTAGGATTAGGAAAGGTCAAGCCAAAGTGGGAAACCTAGGCTTATCTTTCCTACTTCAAGTAGGAATCCTTGTGCAAGTAGGAATCCTAGTCCAACTAGGAATCCTCATTCTTCTAGGAATCTGTCTTCGATTAGGAATCCTTCTTCGATTAGGAATCCTAACGTCTTCAAATCTTCAATTTCGTTCATCCCCTTGCTCCAAGCATATGTCATTCACTTCAAGCTCCATTTGGCTCCAAAATACTCCAAAATGCTCCAAAATGCACCTTATTGCTTCATAGGCCCTTTTAACCTACAAACACACAAAAGTAGCTTAAAGAACTAAAATAACTAAGAATAACAACGTAAATGCACGAAAACAAGCATACTAAGTTGCATAAATATGCTCCTATCAAAACCCAGCAAACTTCTCTAGTAGTGTAGTTGAGGTTCATTCTCCAAACTTGACAGCTCCATCACTTTCTTTCATACTTTGAAGGTACGAAGCGAATTCGTTGATAAGGGCTGTGGGGTTGGAAGTAAAGTTTATCATTGAATCTGAGACACCTTAAGAGAAAGCTGCACTAAGGTTGGCTTTGTACCTTGAGTACAGTGGCTTCTTCTGAGCTCCCTTATCATGCTTCATAAAGTTAGGTTTCAGCTCTGGATGAAAGATCCAACATCGATCTTTCACATGGCCAATTGCATCATAATGCTGGCATTTCAGATGGGGATTTTTACCCTTGTATTTCATGTCACTTGACAAGTAAGCTCTGGCTTCAGACACTTTTGCCCTAGTGTCGATATTCATCACCTTTCTTTTAACCTTATCTCTTTGTATGATTGCACAAACACTTACGAAATAAGGTAGCTCTGAGTTCAGAATGATATGACTATAAAGATCTTCATAATCAGAACCCAAACTACGAAGATCCACATGTTCTTCATGCTTCCAATGAGCTGGATGAAAGGTTTCCCATCTTGTTACAAGTTGGCAATATCTCTCTTTAGCTAAACGACACACGCGGCATTGTTCTGGTTGCCATACATTTCTTTGACTGCACTTCATAGCTTGGATGATGATTTTAAGTAGTTGAATATTTTAGCCAATTTGTGCTCCATGGAATTAAGCAACCAGGACATGACTAATTGGTCTTTGCTAAGCTAGGTTTCAGAAGTTAGAGAAGTGATGGTTGAAACTTCAACACTTCCATTTATGAAACTCAGAGAGACAGCTCTTGACCAAGGTAAATAATTGACCTCGTTCAACAAAACCGAGCTTAGCCTTTAGTTTGGATTTACATCCAATTCATATTGGTTATAGAGAGAGATGACTTGAGTATGCTCAACCTCAATACCAACTTAAGCTTATTCAGCCATTATTGTAAAACTGGAGTTGAACAAACAATAGTAATACAGAGACATGCAATTATTCATGTTCTGGTACCATGTTGATTTTAAAGTGTAACTTTGTATATTGATTCATAGAAAACCTTTATAGAGATACAAGATTATATACACCAAAAGAGAGAGAACCACACACAGTAACTCTTCCTTGATTTACTCCCTTAATCTCAGGAGCTTATGGAACCTAAAAATGGCTCATTGAATTAAGGAGTTGACTTAGTGTACATTAAATCCATATTGCTAAGCACAAGAAGGGTTAACAACTGATTAACAGCTATCCGTAATACCTAACAGAAATACAACTAATGGTTGACTAAACCTTATTTACCCAATAACCCTAATTATCCAATGAACACTTCCAATACAAGCCAATTTACCTACCCCATATTTTTCACTTCATGTACTCAAAACCATATTCTCGCTGGCATTGTATAGTCTCTTAATGCATGCTTGATAGTTTCTACTCCTCCTTTACAAAATACATACAATGCATCTTAAATAATTCTCTTTTTTTTTAAATTTTTTTATTTATAAATTTACCCTTGTTGGTAAAGCATTCAAACAACTCCTTCATACACAAATTTTCACTTTACCAGGTACACATGCTCTCCAAAGGACTTTCCACATGAACATCACGTCATTTCCAATCGTTGAAATACTAGGTGAAGGATTATTTTGAGAATACATGTTCATTTAAGCAACATCATTAGCATGCAATTAACAAATTAAAGGCGGAATCATGCTTGCATGTACTTAAAAACAAAACATCAACCATGAATGTTCAAAGCCTAGTAGTTTGGTGAACCAATACACAACTCAAAACAAAGTGAGTTGAAATTATACCTTTGTAGATTCCTCTTTGCATAAGCAAAGGCTAATCACCCAAAGAGAGGGCCTTCATTCCTTGCATATTAAATCTATGGATTTGGTTGGAAGAAAAGGTTCTCCAAGTTCTCAAAATTGAGAACCTCTAAGTTTCTACACCAAGGTTAGATTTAAGAAGAAATGAGTGACCTTGAGGAAGTAGGATTGCTAGCTATACTCCTCTAGGTGGCCGGCCATTTTAGAGAGAAAGGAGAGTTTGTGTTTCTCCAATTTCCCCAAAAACAACCCTTAATGAATTTAGGCTATAAAGTCATATTTATACCTTAATTCATTTGAGTGGCAAACTTGTAAATAAGTCCAAGTTCACTACCCCTTTAAAGTGGCCGGCCTTAGGATATTTATTGGAGTATTTGGGCCTTTGTAAATCATTATTCATTAAGTTGTCGTACAACTTAAGTTAATGGACTTGACGTTCGAAGCCCATTGGGCCTTAAGGTCCAAAACTATCCCGAGGTCTTTAACGAACTCATTCGTTTGATTAATTAACATATTAATTAATCATTGCCATAAATAATTAAACCATTTAATTATTCTTACTCATCTCCGTTGAATCTTCAATCTTTACCTTACACGGTGTACGATCCATTAGGTTCCTTTTAGCGAGGCAGTGGGCTATTAAAACTCTTTTCAATCGATTGTGAATTTGAAACTTCTTTCAATTCTCCCTTTAGTGATTACACACGTTTAGGGCTTCCACAAACCATGAGTGACACTTAGCAGCATATCATGGTTACCCAAGCTAATCAGAAGAGGTGGAGACCTATTCAGTTTAGGATTACAAATGCAATACGGTCCTTCTCTAATACAATACTCTTGACCACATTGTTTGGTTTGATAGTTTATTCATGTCTACTATCCAATGTGAATCTCATGCTTATATGATTCCCTTGAATGTGATCTGGAACGCATTCCATCATCTCATTCATACTCTGGCTAGAGATTCTAAATCATATCATAGAGTATTCTCCCTCAACGGTTTGAAGGTTAGAGATCCCTTGTTGCGCATTCACTTGTCTCCATGACTAGATAGCTTGACCCCAACCATGCCGTGGACACTCCAAAGGAATGCCTTTTGACACGATCAAAGATCAAGGACCTAACCATAAGACAACTATGATGCCTCAGGTCAAAGGACTAATTTGCATTATCCTAACCATGAGTTCTCACGTGACATGAGTATGAGAACTCCTCGTTGATCGTGTTCAGTGAACTCATTCTCTATTGAGCACCTGCGTACTTGTCTTGGTGTCACTCACACCAATGACTCGAGACTAGTCACTCTCCCTGAGAGAAGACATAGCACGTACTGATCTTAACGGACTGTCAATGCCCAATTGGCAATCCTATGATCAGGAACGTTTAGGATGTGTCTACGAAAGAATGGTCTCATGAATCTAACTTCTTTTAGATTGCATTCTCCCAATCACATATTCCTTGGACTTTATCGTTTAAGCATATAACATTTATATGAGACCGCTCAAACAATAATCTTTGCCCTTTATATTAAACTAGATTAGTTTAACATGTGAAATGTCCATAAAGTATCATCATATGATTGGTTTTAGGGCACATTTCCAACACTAGGGTCATTAGCATTCACCATCCTATAGTTACGTGCCATATGGTATGCACTTTTTGTAGTAAAATTTTCATTTTATTCCGCATTCGACATTTGAACATCATGCGGTTTTAAAAAAACTCAGCGGAATGCCTTTAATTAGACACGCCGTCTTGTCCCAAAACATTTCTATAATCATCTTCACATTCCAAGATGCACCTTCCTCCATTATCATATTGTTTATTATAAAGGATGCATCCAAACCTAGTGGTACCAGACTAATCACCTTAAAATAATTTTGTCACGGCAACTAATTGTGTCCCTAAACCTTGATGTTTAATTCGTCGCCCACCTGCCATCTTGCTCCCATTTGAATAAGCCTACGAGCCTCAGCGCTACTCCTCTAACCATATGAAGCATTAGACTTGATTGGAGCACTCAGCGATACATCTCCCAAAATTTAACTTATCTAAACATTCTTGTTAACCAATTAAGGCATTTGTCTGAAGAATTGTGATGGTAAATAAGATCAAAAAGTAGATGGCATTTTACTGCAATAGTAGAAAGAAATCATGCATATACACTCTAACATGGATTCCATTTACGATTCCTACAAATCTTTCTCTAACAATTAATAAATTTACCCGCTAACACTATTTATTATAAATATAAAATAAAATAAAATAATCCAAAAACCCTGCCCCTTTCTTGTCTATATTCTTGTAGCCCTCACCCCCATTCAAGTTACGAACCTTGCCATAAATGCCATATTGTGACCTTCACATATACACCCTCACCTCAATCCATAGAGATTTTAGAGCACTTCCACCATGTACTCCAACTTGAGGGACAGGCGCAGGAACAGAGCTATGTAGCCTGAGTGATGAAGCCCATAGTGTGCTGGCGAGTGAGCCCGAGCAGGCTCGAGGGAGAGGCTCGGCACGAGTCGCCGGCCCAAGCGCTGACGTCAGCCACGTTTTATATTTTTTTTGTGTTAGGCGCATGGGCTTCAAGTGAGCATGGGCGCATGTCATCCCACAAAATTTCAGGCCTGAGGCCCGCGGCGCACTCGAAAATGTTACCGTTGGATTTCAATGGCTACAATTTGTGGATTGTTGGATTTCTTACGGTAATTTTTTTTTTAAAAAACTTGATTTAATATTAGCCGTTGGATCTGAGATCAACGGCCCACGTTATTCGCCTTTATAAATTAAAAAAAAGAAAAAAAACAGTTTAAAAATCAGAAAACTTACTATTGTGCCACGTGGCACAATCTGGAGTGTTGGAATTCAAATTTTTTAAAATCCAATGGCAGAGATTAATTAGGGGAATAAAAAATGTAAAAAAATTAATAAAAATCTGAATTTTTTTTTTTGAAAAATTAAAAAAAAAGATTTTACTTTTCTATAAATACCTTCTCATCTTACGCCACAATTTCATATTTTCTCAACTATTTTCAACCACATTCCTATCTTTCTCTATGTTTCAATCCAATTTTTTTTTTCAACAAAATGACTAATAATGCAGGTACAAATTGGACGCTTATTGAAGATGTTACGTTGTGTACTAGTTGGGTTGAAGTTACTTATGATCCAATTATGGGTAATGAGATACAGTTGCGAGAAATGTGGAGTCTTATTTATACCAATTTTCTTAAGAAAATTGGTGAGAAAAGAACAAAAGAATCGATGTCCAGTTGTTGGAGAATACTCAGCCAATCGTTTAGTATGTGGAGAGACGCCTTGGCACAAGCTAGTGGTAATCTTCGAAATGGGGAAAATTTAGCGGATCAGGTAACAATATATTTTTTATTTGTTTGTACTATACCCAAATTTACATTACCTACTTTGATTATAATTATTTCTTCTCTAGCATTATGTAGGTACTTCATGCACAAGCTTGGTATAATGCCAAAACCAAAAGCAAAAACAAATCATTCAACCGATGGGAATGTTGGAACATTGTCAAAGATTGTCCTAAATTAAAAGTTGTGCATGTCGGTCCAGAAGTTTTCATGAACAACACCCCTCTACACTCTATGCCCGATCATGCCTTGCATGTTCATGAAGATGACGTAGAAGAAGTGCCTGAAACGCCCCCCCTAAACAAGCGTCGGGGTCGACCCTTCATCCAATTAGGCCTCAAGGTAAGAAGGCTTCAAAGAGAAAAGGGAGTGCTTCCAAGAATGATTATGCAAAGTATGGAAGAACTTGCGCGCCAAGGTGAATTGACTTTGGCAAGGGAAATGGCTAAATTTGAGCTGATAAGGCTAGAGAGGATGCAAAAGCTGCAGCTATTGAGAAAGAATTTCAAGCTAGTGAGAGAGAAAGAGAACTACTTAGGCAAGAAAGGGAACATGTTAGAGAAGAAAGAATGACTCAACGAGATCGTAACATTATGAACACGCCTTTAGAAGGGAAGTCTCTGAATTCTAAATATTTTTGAAAGTCGGAGAAAGGGGACATGGTGCGAATGAGGTGTGCAAGAGAAGTGAGAGCAAGAGGAGATAGTCCTAGCACGATAAGAGAAGATGATCCTAGCACCACAATTTGGTTAGGTGATGATGATCCATTCAGGAGCCCACAATTTTCCAATCACTTTGTTTGTAATCGGAGCCCTTAATTTTCCAATCACTTTGGGTTGTAATTTCTTATTTATTGAATAGATTACTTTATGTTGTTTCCAATTTATTGAATTTAGCACTTTATTTAAACTAAGAGTATCTTTATTTAATTTGGTAATTTATTTATACTAAGAGAATCTTTATTCAAAGGACATAAACACACCAAATAAAATTACATCAACATACCTAATAATAAAAAAAAACTCACTAAATGAACTTAAAAAACACACCAAATAAAATTACATAAACATACCTAATAAAATTACATCAAAACACCAAATAATAAAAAAAACTCACTAAATGAACTTAAAAAACACACCCAATAAAAGATCATAAACACACCAAATAAAAATAAACACACTAAATGAACTTAAGCATCTTGAGCTTGTTTCAATTCCCATTGCTGCTCTATCAAGTCAATTTGTCGAGCATTGTGTATATATAGGTCCTGAATTGCAGTATATCGTTGAATAAGCCTTTCATTGTGACATCCATCCCTTTCTAATGGCTCATGTTGCACGGGTTCTTTAGTGGTGTCATGAGCACAATATATTTGTGTTCTAGAATTCTTCATCATGTCTGGCTCATATTCATCAACGGCATCATAATCGTACCCATCTTCCATAATCATATTGTGAAGAATGATGCACATCATCACGATGGATCAAAGAGACTCTAAATCAAACATTCTGGCAGCACCCCTGACAATCGCCCAAAGAGCTTGGAGGATACCAAAACAACGCTCCACATCCTTCCTACACCCCTCTTGACAACTTGCAAAGTGTTTTTACTTTGCACTTTGCGGACGTGGCACTGTTTTGACAAATGATGACTACCTTGGGTAAATGCCGTCTGCTAGGTAATATGGCCCGTGGTACTTATGTCCGTTGACCCAGTACATGACTCTTGGTGCTTTTCCTTGCAGGACATTGTTAAACACTAGAGATTGTGCAAGCACGTTGAGGTCATTTTAAGCTCTTGAAACCCTAAAAAAGGCGTGCCAAATTCATGTATCAAATGATGCTACCACCTCCAAAATGATACTTTTTGTGCCTTTTTTGTCCCTATAAGCTCATTGCCATGCACTTGGACAACTTTCCCAAGTCTAGTGCATACAGTCGATGCTTCCAATCATCCCAGGAAAACCTCGCATCTCGCTCTTCTTTAGAAGCCTTTGCAAGTCCATCTCATTAGGTTTTCGGAGGTATTATGCGGGGTAGATAGATTCGATTGTGGAGCAAAGCCTCATCAGGGACTCAAGAATGGTTGATTTTCCCATCTTCGCTATCTCGTCCACTTGGTCTGCAAATGCTCTATATGCAAGCATCTGTAAGGCAACAATAATTTTTTGCTCAGCCAGAAGACTCATAGCACCAAAAGCATCATTCTTTTGCATAAAGTAAGAATCATGGTTGCAAACAGCGCCCATGATTTTGTTGAACAAATGTCGTTCCATTCTAAAACGACGTCTAAAGTATGTATTAGGGAATGCACTGTTACAGACAAAATAATCGTCCAAGAGATCTTTACCTCGTCGATGCTTGCTTCTATCAAGGTTTCCAAAACAGCTGGGCCTGGAGATCTGAGCCATAACTTGGATGACTCGACGGGAATGTGAGGCTCTTGCTATTCTTGATTTGTCATATCTCCGTTTACACTCCTCATCCTCTTCCCTCTCATTTTGGGCCACCTGGAGTTTGAACATTCCTTCTGATTGGTTAAACAATTCTTCCTCTTATTGATCAATTTCCCACATCATCCTTGAAGAAGAAGACATTGTAAGAAGGAAATAGAAACTATGAATAATGATAGAGATTTTGGTGAATAAGGAAGCATAAACTATGAATAATGATAGAGATCTTGAGAAAATTGGTGTAAGATTTCTGAGGATGGATGGTGGATTATATGGAGGATTCATAAAGGATTAGGTTGTAGATAATGTCACGTGGCATGCCTCCATTCGTTAAAAATCTGGTAGAAATCTATCCTCAAATATTGTAAACAGATTCTGACACGTGGTGCAACGTGATTGGTTAAAACTCTTATTGGAAATCCATCACCAATAATTGTCTTTTCGGATAATGACACGTGGCGCAACGAGAACGATTAAAAATCTTATTGGAAATCCATCACCAATAATTGTCTTTTCAGATAATGACACGTAGAGCAACGAGAACGATTAAAAATCTTATCTGAAATTACAAATAAAATTATTTTGTATTATTTTATAAATAAATAAATACTAATATTTTATTGCCAATTGCCTAGGCTATTCAGTGTAGGGGTGGAGATGCAAAAGGCGATTACTGTTCATTAAGGACAGTTACTGTTCACTGGATAGATAACATAGTGGATAGCCCTATGAGGCCTTAGATACGGTGGAACTGCTCTTATAATGCTCCCATAATACTCGGTTGTGAGAAGAGCTGTGAGAAGTCACATCTAGACTACCGCAGGACCCACGCAACACCGCCCTCATCTATCCAATCGCATCCAAAACTCTTCTATGCGAAGGCCCCATTCGCTGTAACCAGTCATCGCCAATGTGTCAGCAGTTACGATGACCTGTCGATTCATTTCATTGACGGGATTTTAAACCGCACAAATTTAACCCTCTTTTTGACAGTTGTAGTAAAGATGTAAGTAGGGTATCGTTCTAGGCCGGGGATTAGGAGGGATTGCTAATTTACTCTAAATTAATTTAAAAATATTAAACAAGACTCAAGGACACAAAATTAGGCTAAAAACTCTAATAATTCAAAACACACTAAAATGACTCAAAACAAAGAAAACAATTTAAATAAACACTAGGAACTAAAATGGACGGAAATCGAATTAAAAGATTAAAAATAATAAAAACTAACTATATAATATAATTTAATAATGGGGGGGGGGGGGTTTGGTTTTCACGAAACGTAAATTAAACTTAAATAAATTACAAAATTGACAAAACATAAAATAAAAGTGAATGGATGGGCGACGGATTGGCTAGAGGGTTTTTCTCCACACAAGACACATATGCAATCTAAATTGACCTTCAGTTGTTCTTTCAATAAATTGTAAATCTCAATACTCCAGATTAACCGTGAACAGCACTTTTTTTAATCTTCAAGTTTTCCTTAAGTTATTGAATTGGATGAACAGCATACAACAATTCAACACATTCTCTAAAAGTCCCCTACGTGAAAAGCACAATAGAGATACAATCAAAGATCATTAAACTTTGTGAAAACTATAAATACTGACGAGGCATTCGTAACTATGAAAAGCATGATACTCCTGCCAAGAATTTACTTAACACGATTGTGGATAACAACCTTCACTACTCATGAATATAAGTTCATAACGATTAGGTGAAATTCACTTATATTCTAGCATCAAATTCATGCGTGTAAATTAAGTATGCATCCTTAATTAACATACACAAATAAGTTATCTATCAAGCAGTTAAGCAAATTAAATCACAACTCAGAAATCACAACTGAAGTTATCAATTCATATTACAAATATAATCATGGTTTTGAATTAACCTCTAGTCAACACAAATTAATTACACATTATTTATAAATTAAAAACAGAAATTAAACATAAGTTTGGAGAGATTAAACCGAAATGGGGAGTGCAAGGATTTAGGCTGTCTCTGTGCACTTGCTGTGCACTTTGCTCCACTGCTTTTCACTCGCTGCCACATGGCAGCTCACAGACTGCCTATTTGGTGTCTCTCGGATCCTCCGCAAGCTGCTGTGCTCCGTGTGTTCTTAAGCTGCCAATTGGCAGCTTTCGACTCCTGTGAGACCCACTTTTGTTTCCTGCGCTCTGGTCTGCCCCGTGTCTCCTCCTCCTGGCGAGCTTCCCTGCTACTCACGCTGCCTTCCCTCTCTGTTCAAACTGCCAGTTGCCTTAAGGGCAGCTCTCCTTTTCTGGACCGAGGCCTTTGCCTATTTTCTTTCTCTCGGTCCTTACTTCACTGCGCTGTGCTCGCTGCCCTCGAGGGCAGCTCCCGTTGTTCTCTATGCGCCTCTCTTTCCTCTCCTCCAATGGGCGCGTACCTCCTCACACTTTTCAGCTCCGAGGAGCTCCCCCAGGAGCTCCCTCCTCTCTCTCCCTATTCTTTCCGTGACCCT
The DNA here is from genome assembly GCA_963580275.1 of Crataegus laevigata. NCBI lineage: Eukaryota > Viridiplantae > Streptophyta > Magnoliopsida > Rosales > Rosaceae > Crataegus > Crataegus laevigata. The sequence continues at coordinate 24,191,586 of OY756945.1, forward strand.
CCTCTGACTTCATCCTCTCAATTAGCTGCCTTTTTATTGGCAGCTCTCCTATCCTTCTTTAATTCCTGTCCGCATATTCCATCATCTTTTGCATGTGCTCCTTATGCTTGCCTTCACTTTTCTGTTTCTGTCCCTCCGTGAGCTCCAGCTGCCAAGCTCTTCTTTTATTTTCTTATTTGTTTTTCCACCGTTTCTCCATGGGCTCCTCATGAGCTGTGCTAATCATTCCACAACCCACTCCTCCTTTTATTTCTTATTCCTTCTTTTATAATTCTTTCTTTTCCTGGCAGCCACCTTTGAGCTGTCCGCACGCTGCCTTTTGTTCCTGCTTTCCAGCTTTAATTCCTTTCCGAATCGAAAACATAAACAAAGAAAATAAGTGAGTAAGTCTGTTTTGACGAATTTAGCACTTAAAATTTCACTTATTCTATTTTTATTTTCTTTGCTTAACAAATTCTATAAAACACAAAATCAACGTAAATAGCTCAAAATATAACAAACTAACTAAGAAAAGACGAGTGAATTTGATATAAAAATATATATAAATAAGATCCGATCATTCATGTATAGTAATAATGACTAGCACGGGCCATTTTTCGATGATGCGAAGCTGTTCAGTCGTGGTACACGTTAACAGGACCCAATGTATGCATGTTAAAGGGGGCGAAATGAGAAGATGATGATTTTCGCGTTTAATTTTTCTCATTATTTAATTTTTTTTCTTTTATTTAAATAATTACGAATAAATCATGTCAATGTTTTATAATAATTTTTTTTTATAAAAATAGTTAGACAAAAATTAAAGTATGAGAAAAGAGGAGAGAATGAGGGGCGTTTTTGACGGCTGACATCGCGCACGCCACCGCCACTCATTCCGGATCCTGTCGAAGTCGAACCTCCCTCTGTTTAATTAATCTCTTTGAGTAGTGACTAAATATGTTTGCTTAAGTTGTAGCTACATGTAACATGTGTTTACGCATTCTTTTTAATATTCCTTCTTCGGATTCTAGAAGTTTGAAACCATTTTTATTGTCACTTGGATACAAATTTGAAATCGGCTGACTGTGTAATAAGACAAGTTATATGGGTAGCACAAGAAAAATGAACGTGCTAGCCAAAATATTCTTGGTCGATTAATTGAATATTCATCCTCAATTTGGTACCTGCAAGTTTTTTTTTTTTTGTTTTTTTTTTTGGAACCAACTTTAACTTTTACTTGTGTTTGTCCTTCCACAATGACAAGAAGAATCTTTATGGTTGTACTTGTTTTTTCATTTTGTTTAGGAGGGCCTTTGTACTGTCGATGACTTATGACTCAAACCAAAATCTTTTAGCGACTATTGTTCGTGTTGAGGGAGTGGTTTTTGTGTTTCTCATGGCATGTATACATGGAAAAGGAATTTGAAAATGAAGCTCGATTCATGATCTAGGTGACAAATAACAACAGTTTAACGATTATAAAACATTACATGGTGATGTAGTCATTTTCTCAAAGTGATTTTACAACAGTTCTACACCTTGTAATGTTTAATTTTTTTTCGAGTGTTGTCTTTCATGTTGGTTATATGTAGATACTTCATAACTGCATAATTGTAGTGTATTTCGGATGAGTTTGTAATTGTGAAGTTGTGTTTTTTTTTAGTGTGCATGTTATATTTGGCACATGTACACACATTCTCTATTGTCTTTAATAAATCACATCACGATATAGTAACATGTGCAGAATTATGTTCACTTTGAGCATACAGAAACGATTTCAAAATTTCAGAACATTACAACATTTCAATCAATATATTTCCTTGACAAGTTTTCCACATCGGTTGTGCTCAAAATTCCAGTTACTACCCAATGCCACACAGAAATTAGCAAAGACTATAGTATACATGTTATTAAATATAATCATGAAACTAAATGATCTGACACGAGCCTGCTACAAAATTTAATCCACGAATGCCTTGCACGCAGTTCTAAACTGATGGATCGCCTACTTACATAATAAATAAATAAAATAACAATAATAATAATAATAAAACTAATAATCGAAGTCATTAGAAGTTAAATATGAATCAATTTCTATGGTGGCATTGCCAATTTGCCATGCACGTCCAAAAGGTGTTTTTGTATTTATCTCTGAATTCCATTATAAAAAAAACATAGCAACTGGATAGAAACTTGAAAGTAGGGAGCGACAAGATAAGGACCCTCCTCTAATCTCAGAAGTCGCCAACTTCATCGACATCTATACATGTTTATGAAATCTTATAGTTAGACATGTTAGATTATCATATTGGGATAGGTGGTCTTTTCTAAAATTTGAAATGCATTGTTTTCTGGGATAATTTCTACTTCTTATGAAAGTATTCGGCCATTTGTTTGTAAAATGCATTTATTTTCGATAATGTGTAATATTGAGTGATATAAAAAATAAATGGCTAAAAATCATAAAACATAATTGTTTTGATAATTTATCTGTAAAGTAATTCAATTGGATAAGAATTGTTTGAAACTATTGGTAAAGAGCAATATAAGCATGAAAATACAGTAAAATGGAGTAATTGTTTTGGCTTATGTTCATAATTTCATGACACACCCTGACCGGAGTCGAAGCATGTTGGTCGTCACCCGAAGGTGACGTAACCAAAAAGGGAAGTGAAGCATAAAAATATGGATAAATTTAAACTAAAACCAACATTTATTTAATCTAAGGTAGTGAGTGCGCAGTAGTGGGAAGAACCCATAAAACATCAATGTTCAAAGTATACATGACCTAAAAGTGTGCAATTGAAACTAAATAAAGTACTTATTACACAATAGAAAAAGTTCCTACATTTATTTAGAGGTATGTCAAAATCGCCGGATATTCCTCGTACGCCACAGAGTAAATCAGCTAACTAGGACCTGGAGGGACGAAAAACAAAAAGGTGAGTGGGCAAAAACAAAGGTTTATAAAACACATTTATTTTCTGAACATACTAACCCCTCGCCATAAAAAATGTGTAGTTTCTAGAAAATCATACTACATATAAGTATGAAATTAAATGCAAATCAGCAATGAATCTAGAGATACGCCAAATCACGATATCGTAACGGTATATTAGGTGCTTATCAATCTATGCTGACACACGAGTTCATGCAGAGGATTTTTGACATGAACAGGACTGGGTGAAATCATAATATATGCTCTAATGCTACAATCACGTGAAGATTGGCGCTATTCGCGGTCACATACGAGTCGGAGTTGCCTATTGCAACCTGCACGACAGGACTGGCATCTACTTGGATCTAAGGTAAGCGTGCGGTGCAGATGTGAACATACACGCGAAAAATTGACCTTGGCCCTAGGCGAGCATTAACATTGGGCGTAGCAATGTATGATGAATAAGCAAAATTCGTATGAACATGCCATGACAGTATATAAATCTCAACCACAAAATAACATTTCTAAAATTAAATAAAACATGGCATGATAGGCATAAATCAATCCAAAAGCATTTGTGGAAACTATAAAAAAATAAATAAATATATATATATATATATATATATATACACACACACACGTACGTCCTCGGGATAAGTCTCACCTATGTGCACGCGCCTTCACACGCCGCCTAGCCCACGACCACACGGGTGCCCACGCGTAGGCCACATACTGATAGACTTAGGGAATAGTCTGTTAGACTTGACAGAATATTCCGCTAATGGTAATGGCGTCAGTTAATGGTGTTACCTGATGACGTCAAAATATTCCGTTAATGATGTGAAAATTATCTTAACACACAAATAAAACCCTCTTTTTATCAATTGTAGTATAGGTATAAGTAGGGTATCGTTCTAGGCCGGGGATTAGGAGGGATTGCTAATCTACTCTAAATTAATTTAAAAATATTAAACAAGACTCAAGGATACAAAATTAGGCTAAAAACTCTAATAATTCAAAACACACAAAAATGACTCAAAACAAAGAAAACAAATTAAATAAACACTAGGAACTAAAATGGACGGAAATTGAATTAAAAGATTAAAAATAATGAAAAACTAACTAAATAATATAATTTAATAATGGGGGGTTTGGTTTGGATGAAACGTAAATTAAACTTAACTAAATAATAAAATTGACAAAAACATAAATTTAAAGTAAACGGATGGGCGACGGATTGGCTAGAGGGTTTTTCTCCACACATGACACAAATGTAATCTAAATTGATTTTCAGTTGTTCTTTCAATAAATTGTAAATTTCAATACTCCAGATTAACCGTGAACAGCACTTTTTTAATCTTCAAGTTTTCCTTAAGTTATTGAATTGGATGAACAGCATACAACAATTCAACACATTCTCTAAAAGTTCCCTACGTGAAAAGCACAATAGAGATACAATCAAAGATCATTAAACTTTGTGAAAACTATAAATACTGACGAGGCATTCGTAACTATGAAAAGCATGATACTCCTGTCAAGAATTTACTTAACGCGATTGTGGATAACAACCTTCACTACTCATGAATATAAGTTCATAACGATTAGGTGAAATTCACTTATATTCTAGCATCAAATTCATGCATGTAAATTAAGTATGCATTCTTAATCGACAAACACAAATAAGTTATCAATCAAGCAGTTAAGCAAATTAAATCACAACTGAAGTTACCAATTTAAATTACAAATATAATCATGGCTTTGAATTATCCTCTAGCCAAAACAAATTAATTACATATTATTTATAAATTAAAACATAAATAAAAACAAAAGTTTGGAGGAATAAACCAAAATGGGGATAAGGGTTTCTGTCCTTCTCCCGTGCGCTGGTTTCGGTGCTCTGGCTTCACGCTGCTCTTGGCAGCTTCCCGTGAGCTATGCTTCTGTTTTTCTGTCCAGCTGCGCCGAGGCAGCTTCTCCTCCGTGAGCTTTGCAGCGCTCTTCTCAGCTGCCACCTGGCAGCTTCTGTCCGTGCCTTCAGCTGCCTTCGCAGCTTGTGCTCTTCCTGTCGTCGCTCCCAAGCGCTGCCTTTCTTCTCTCCGAGACCTCCCAGGCTTCCCGAGGCTCGACAGCTGCCCAAGGCCCTCTCAATTGGCTGCCTTCCAAGCCCTGCTATATGGTTTCTTTTTTTTATTTCTAATGGCCTTTGACGCCTTTAATTATTCTCTGCTTTTGACTCATTGCAAGATATGCTCCCACCGAATGCATGCTTTCATCATTTTGTGAGCTTGGATGCCTTCTGTTTTCTTAGTGCTCCACCGAAAGCACTGCCATCAAAACACATATTATATTAATATATATAAATATATATGAATATAAATAAACATATAAATATATATATATATATATATATAAAATAATATATATATATATATATTTTTCTTAACTAGATAAATCTTATCAAAACATAAAAATAACGTAAATAGCTCAAAATACAACGAACTAACTAAGAAAAGACGAGCGAATTTGATATAAAAATATGTATAAATATGGTCCGATCAGTTAACTTTGATGAAATATTCTCCTTCTTCTCCAGTTGACCTCCACCGTCCGCCGCCCCCGGCGCTAACGTCTGGTTTGTCGGAAACTGGGAAAAATCCCCGGATTCTAGAAAATTTCAAACCTTCATATCTTCTTCATTTCTCAACCATTTTTGACAAACTTTATATGGAAATGACGATTATGAAGAGTAGAACAAGTCTATACCTTTTGGTAGTCCAAAAATGGAAGGGAAATTGATTGAAAAAGCCTCGAAACTCTCGGCCTTAACTCAAACTTCTCAAAACCATGTGTTTCGACATTGGCTTGCCTTCGAACTTGAACTAGAGGCCTTAGGGAGTTATGTAGGTGCTCCCAAAACTCCCAAAACCTTGTAACTCGCTCGGGAAGACGTCAGAATAAACTCCACCTGAATCGGAGCTCTGAGTTACTCTGAGTTGGACACTCAAAATTGTCTACTTTGTGATCGGTTAGTACGGATGTGTTCGTGGGGATGAGAGGAACACAATGGTGGTGTTTTAAAGGCCGATCTGCAAAGTTTGATGTTGGTGTGTGTGTGTGTGTGTGTATGTTGTAGAGGGAAGAGAGTCATGGTAAGAGAGAGAGAAAGCTTTCTGATTGGCTAAGAAGGAAAGAGAGAGAAAGAGTGTGTGATGTCTGATTGGGCGAGAAAAATGAGGAAAAAAATCTGATTGGTTGGTGAGAGTGAATAAGGCACAGGTTAAGTTTAAAAAAAAAAAGAGATAGGGTTTGTATAATTGAAATCAAACGAAATATAACGCGCCTTATCAAAAACAGTGGTTTTCAACACTGATAATTAACACGCACGTGTACAAATTTACCCGTTGTTCATGCACTTTAATTAAACGTAACTTTTTCGTTACAAGTCCATTTTGATCCTAACTCAGGCTCACACGTTCGTTACAACAAGTACTATTTAATTACGATAACGAGAAAAATAATTTAAAACCGAATAACCACATCCACGTCACTTTTCCAACAAGGGCATAAATGTTAATTAACACACTCGGGGAAAAAAATTACATAGAAAATTAGGGACGGGTCATTACGATCTACCCCCTTAAGAAAATTTTGTACCCAAAATTTTAGCATTACTGAAAATCATAATTAAAGAATAGACTTGGATAAAGATCTGGCATATATTCCTTTGTCTCCCAAGTAGCTTTCTCAACAAAGTGGTTTCTCCATAAGACTTTCACTATACGAACGGTTTAGTTCTTGAGAACTTTGTCTTTCCAATCAAGAATCGTCACTGGAACCTCATAATAAGTCAATCTGGGTTAATCTCTAATGGCTGTGAAGGAATCACTTGTGACGGATCATAGACATATCTAAAGGAAAAATTATGTCCTAACTAAGAACATGTAAAAAACATTTGAATACATAGGCAAACTATTGACAAATTAAAGTAAGCATGCATCCAAAAACAATTCATAAAACCCATGACTTTCAAAGCCTAGTATATGGTGAACCATAACTCTTTAACAACATTAAAGAGAAAAAGGATTAAGAGAATCATTACCCTTGAAGCTCATCCTTGATTACACAAGGGATTCACCCAAGTGGAGGGCCTTCAAGTCACCTCCTTGCTTCTTTGAGGATTTTTTCTCCAAAACACCAAAGGCTTGATGTCTCTAACTTTCCACACCAAGGATTAGTTGTGTAGAAGAAATGGATGACTTAGGGAAGAAAAAATTGCTAGATATTTTCTTCCTAAGTGGCCGGCCCCTTATGAGAAATTTAGAGAGAAAATGTTTCACCCAATTTCTTAAGGAAAACCCTAAATGAAATAAAGCTATAAAGTTTAATTTATACTTCATTTCTAGTGAGTGGCAAACTTGTAAATAACACAAGTTTGCTACCCCTCACTCATTTGGCCGGCCTCCCTTTGTTATTGGGCAAATTGCCCATTTTGTTTTAGTTGTCATACAACTTAAACATGATGGGCCTTGTGGACCAAAACACTTTTGGGCTCCGAAACCCAAAACCATCTTAGAAGCCCAATACGAACGTTTCGTATAATTAATTAACTTTGACCATTCTTCAATTAACCATTTAATTGCTTATCCATTTCATTTGATTACGTCACTTTCATTCTTACTCGGTGTACGATCCATTAGGTTCCAGTTAGCGAGGTAGTGGGCGATGTTACTCTTAACAATCGATTGTGAATTGAAACCACATTTCAATTCTCCCTTAAGATTAGTGTTTGCTAATCTTTAGGGCTTCCACAAACCATGAGTGATCCCTAGCAGCATGTCATGGTTACCCAAGCTAAATAGAAGTGGTTGGAGAACCTATCCAGTTACAACTACAATGCAATACGGTCCTTCTCTAATACAATACTCTTAATCACATTGTTTAAGTGATAGTTCGTTTCATGTCTACTATCCAATGTGATACTTCTCTATATGATTCGCTTGAATAAGATTTGGAACAAACTTCCTAAGTCATATTCATATGCTTTGGCCAAAGACTCTCAAATCATATCTTAGAGTATTCTCTTTCCACCATGGAAGGTTAGAGATCCCTTGTTGTGCATTCATATGCCTACATGACTAGATAGCTTGACCCCAACCATGCCGTGGACACTCCAAAGGAATGCCATTTGACACGATCAAAGATCAAGGACCTAACCATTAGACATCTATGATGTCTCAGGTCAAAGGACTACTTTGCATATTGTAACCATCGAGTTCTTACATGACATGTATGTTTGAACTCTCTTTTGATCGTTGTTCAGTGTACTCGATTACCCTTTCGAGCACCTATGTGTTTGTCTTAGTGTCCAACACTAAATGACTTGAGACTCGTCATATCCACGCTTGAGTCGACATAACACATACTAACCTTAGCGAATTGTCAATGCCCAATTGGCAACCCTATGGCTAGGAACGTTTTAGGAATGAACATAAGAGAAAGGTCTCGTTAATCTAACTTACTTAGATCACTTATCTCTTAGATCGAATACATTCCTTGGATTCCCTTATTACTTAAACACAAGATACAATAAATAGTGATTAACAATAAGCTTTGCCCTCCATTAAACATATAAAAGTTTAATACAACAAGTATTCCAAAAAGCTATTACATCAAATGAGTGGCTTTGTGGGCATACTTCCAACAATCTCCCACTTGCACTCAAAGCCATCATCCCATGTATCTAAAACCCATCTTTTCCATATGGCGGTCAAGTTGGATTTGAGACATTGGCTTCGTCAGTGGATCTGCTACGTTATCGGCTGAAACAACTTTGAGAATGTTGACTTTCCCCTCGGCAGCATATCTTCTAATGATATTAAAGCGCCTGTCAAAATGCTTGTTCTTTTGATGTGCCCTGGGTTCCTTGGCTTGAGCTATCGCCCCACTATTATCACAGTACAAAGTTACTGGTGATGTAATGGTTGGAACCACTCCAAGTTCAGTGATGAACTTCTTCATCTAGAACGCTTCTTTGCCTATTTCAGCTGCAGTGACATATTCAGCCTCTGTTGTGGAATCAGCAATTACACTTTGTTTCTTGCTTTTCCAGCTGACAGCCCTACCATTCAGAGTGAATACATATCCGGAGTTGGAACTTCTATCATCGACGTCAGATTGGAAATCTGCGTCTGTATAGCCTTCCACTCGCAACTCTATCGCTCCTCCATAAACGAGGAACATGTCCTTAGTTCTTCTTAAGTACTTAAGGACCGTTTTGACAGCTGCCCAGTGTTCTGATCCTGGGTTAGATTGATATCGACTAGTAATGCTCACAGCATATGCGATATCAGGCTTTGTACATGTCATGGCATACATGAGACTTCCTATGGCGGAAGCATAAGGAATAGTATTCATTTGCCGTATCTCTTAAGGAGTCTTAGGTCCCATAGACTTAGAAAGGTGAATTCCATGTCTCACAGGAAGAAAACCTTTCTTAGATTGTTCCATCTGGAACCTACTTAGCACCTTATCAATGTACATAGATTGGGATAATGCAATTAGTCTTCTGGATCTATCACGATAGAGCTTTATCCCAAGTACATAAGATGCATCTCCTAAATCTTTCATGTGGAAGGCTTTGGACAACCACACTTTTACAGAAGAAAGTACTGCAGTGTCATTCCCAAACAGTAATATGTCATCTACATATAACACTAGGAATACAACTGCATCCCCTACGACATTTTGATAAACACAATTGTCGTCTTCGTTTTGAGTAAAACCAAACGATTTGATTTCAGTATCAAAACGGATGTTCCAGCTCTTGGAGGCTTGCTTAAGTCCATAAATGGACCTCAGAAGCTTGCATACCTTAGTCTTTTCAGACTTGGACACGAAACCTTCGGGTTGAGCCATATATAGCTCTTCCTCTAGGTAGCCATTCAGAAAGGCTGTCTTCACGTCCATTTGCCAGATTTCATAATCATGGTACGCAGCTATAGCAAGCAAAATCCGAATGGACTTAATCATGGCTACAAGAGAGAAAGTTTCTTCATAGTCAATCCCTTCTCTTTTCCTGTAACCCTTGGCTACTAATCTAGCCTTATAAGTCTCCACGTTCCCATCAACGCCTATCTTCCTCTTGAAGACCCATTTGTTTCCAACAGGTATTATACCTTCTGAAGGGTCTACAAGAGTCCAGACCTGATTTTGATACATGGAATCCATCTCGGATTTCATGGCCTCTTGCCATCTCTTTGAATCAATGTCGGACATTGCTTCTTTGTAGTCCCTAGGGTCCTCTTTTGTGTCATTGTCACCCAGAAGGTGCAATTTCGCAAAGTCATTGTCTAAGCCATACCTCTTAGGTGGCTTACTAACCCTTTCAGATCTACGTGGAGCTAGGGGTTTAGGAACAGGGTTGTCAATATGTCGTGTGCTTGTTTGTGGTTCATCATTAATCTCATTAATTTCCATCTGTTTACTTATAGTTCCTTTGAGAACAAATTCGTCCTCTAGAAACTTAGCAGTTCTGGCGACAAAGACTTTCTGATCGTCAGGATGGTAGAACTCATATCCCATAGTTTGTCTAGGATATCCCACAAAATAGCACCTTACTGATCTCGCTTCAAGCTTAGTAGCTTCAAGCTTCTTGACATATGCTTCACAACCCCAAATCTTAATGTGATTAAGACCTGGCTTTCTTCCATGCCATATCTCATAGGGCGTTTGTGAAACTGATTTGGAAGGTACTCTATTAAGCAAGTAAGCTGCTGTATATAGAGCGTATCCCTAGAATGTTACTGGTAGATCAGCGGAACTCATCATAGAACGAACCATGTTCATCAAGGTTCGATTTCTCCTTTCAGAAACTCCATTAAGTTATGGAGTTCCTAGTGGAGTCCACTGTGATATTATTCCACACTCTTTGAGATAATCTAGGAACTCATTACTCAGATATTCACCCCCTCGATTTGATCTTAGGATCTTTATCTATTTCCCAGTTTGCTTCTCAACTTCATTCTTGAATTATTTGAACCTTTCGAAGGATTCTGACTTGTACTTCATAAGATACACATAGCCAAACCGAGAGTGATCGTCGGTGAATGTTATATAGTAGGAGAAACCTCCTCTCGACGTAGTAGACATAGGTCCACATACGTCAGTGTGGATTAACCTTAGAATTTCAGTGGCACGCTCTCCTTTCCCAAGGAATGGAGATTTGGTCATTTTCCCTTTCAAACAGCATTCAAAAGTACCCATCTGGTCATTACCTAATGGGCGGAGATATCCGTCTTTCGACATCTTGCGAATCTTTTCAAGGTTCACATGTCCAAGGTTAAGATGCCACATCATTTCTTGGTTAACTTCTTCTCTAGCCCTTTTGGGTTTTGAGGTATTCCCGCTTTCAATACAGTGCATCCCACTATTCGTCTCTAGGTGAAAAAGTCCCTCTATCATATTACCATGAGAGATAATACGACCGTTCAAGTATAAAGTGCAACTTATTTTGTCAAACAATACTGAGTGCCCATCTCGTAAAAGCTTAGAGATAGAAATCAAATTCTTTATACATGAAGGAAAATATAAACAATTTTTAAGTTCTAGGACTTCCCCAGAGGCTAGGTTAAGCATGTAGGTGCCTATTACTTTTGCAGAGATTTTAGTGCCGTTCCCAACACGCACAACCATCTCCCCATTGCGCAGTGACTTGCTTCCCGCTAGTCCTTGCATCGTATTACAAATATGTTGACTAGCGCCTGAATCAAATATCCAAGAATTGGAGCTCACTGTAAAAGCACTTTCTATGACAGAAATAGTCTCTTCAAAAGTTCGTGTCATAAGGCTCGCAATGCGCACCCTGTATTTCTTCTTCCAACGTTCATCCTTTCCACAATGAAAGCATGTTCCTTTGGATTTTATTGCCTTCTTCTTTTGCAATCTTTTCCTTATGTTTGCATTCTCACTCCCATTGTACCTTTTGAAACCTTTTTCAAATTTACAGCACATGTCAATCATCTCGTTAAAAGTATGATCGAATCTATTCACTTTGTAGTTTACAATAAACTTAGTGAAATCATCCGAGAGAGATGCAAGGAAAAAATCTTGGGCCATTTTCCCATCGATGGAAGTTCCTAAACTTTCAAGATCTTGAAAGATCCTTTCCATCTTTTGTCCATGTTTATGGACCGATGCCCCCTTTGCCACTTTGGCATTTAATAGACTACAAACATTTGAGAATCGTACATTACTAGTCTCTATGTCATGCATCTTATGCAAACTTTCAACCATGGCACATGAAGTGTCCATGTGCTTATGTAGCTTCATAAGCTCCTCACTAAGTGAAGTGAGGATTAAGCATTTGGCTTGTAAGTCATCCTCATAGTGTTTTGCATAATCATAACACTCCTCATTCAAAGCTAGTTTCTTAGGAGGTACATGAGGAGGGGATTGCTTAAGCACATACAATATGTCTTTCACCTTTGAGACATTCTCAATATGGCGATACCAAGCAAGGAAACGTTGGCCCCTAAGGCCCCTTTTGTCAAGTATAATGGTGGGTATAATTTTAGGCATGTCGTTCACTACATAACATAACAGAAATCGTATTAGATTGTTGATAAACTACTTGATTGGGTCTTGAATCAAATAGTACCACCCACTATTTTTGGCAAATTCCACATCCCTCAATAGAATCCGAGAGTTATATTGAACTCTTAGTGGGTTATGGGAGACTCACCATTACCAAGCTCAGCTCACGATGATACGATGTTGGTTAGCAAAAATAATGATGAGAGAATAACGCATTACTCATTTACAACGTTTTGTAATTACCCATCTTGTTTGGTCTCTAGAGAATGTTGCCTCACGATGATACGATGTTGGCACCATTGCACTTAGTTAAGTTATTCCCACCATGCTTAGTTCGTGTAGGGGTTCAAGAATAACCTCACGGGGACTCCTCCTAAATGTAAGCACATACTTTGAACTTCCCCATGATAGGGTGAAGCCGGTGTAGGAGTCACAAACGATTGGAGCCCACCACGGTGGAAGGCCTACGAAGAGACATTCAAAGCATCTCTCGCTTATCAACTTAATATTTATTTTGAGGGAGTAGTTTTGGGCTACATCAAAAAATTTTAATCACATTAAAAGAACAAGGGCCTATTACAACTATTGGTCCAAGTTTATATGAATTAGTAGCATATAATACTCCCACTGTTTCGTTGAAACAAGCGAGACTATATGGAACTACTAACGAACGCATTGCATCCTCATATGGACTATATAGTCGTTTTAGGTTTTAGGATGATTATGAACCGATTGATTTGATCCAACACGAGCCTTGTGTTGGACCTTGGGTTTTAAGGTAGATTGTTTGTTGATTTTAATTAAGCGTTTAATCTAATTAAACCGTTATTTCCTATTGGGCGTTGGACCCAACTATTCCAATTTGCATACAAATAAACAAATAGGAATACATGAAAATAAAGAGAAGGGCTTATGCCCTTTTACAACACATTGGAGGACTTATGCCCTTTACAACACTTTGGAGGACTTATGCCCTTTACAACAAACTTGAATTAATCAAATTACATTCATATCTACTCTACTAAACCCAAACATTCATAATGTTAATCGGCCAATCACATAGCTCAATTATCGAGGCATTTGGTTCATAATCACCTTTTTCTTAATCAATCAAATTAACTAAGAAAGCATCTTTAAACAATTGGTTTTTGGATCCATAAAATTGATTTAAATGGAACTAAATAAAATGAAAATCCAATTCTCATTTAAAGAGACAAAACCATTTTGTTCTCATTTTGTTTTGGGCCAAAAACAATGACCACAACTTTTGGGCCATTTTGCAAAAACAAAAACTTTTGGGGTCACTTTGTAAAAACACAAAAGTCCACAACTTCATGTAATTACAACTAGAACCCAAAATTTTTAACAATTGCTAAAACTTCCTTAAAGGAACAAAACAATTTGTCCTTTAATGATTTTGGACCTTTTCGTAAAAATACGAAAACTTTTGGGCCAAAATGCAAATACACAAAAGTATCAAAACTTTATGTAATTGCACAAAAGGCCCAAAAAATATCCCACTTGGGGGGTGGCCGGCCATTTGAGTCAAACTTTGAAAAAATTTCTAAAAAGTTTTTGCAAATTGATTTTGGTGGGTGAGATTAAAGGTGAGGGTGATGGTTTGTAAGAGATATTTGTCAAAATTAAATTTGTTTTGACAAACTTAAAAGATATTTGTTTCCTTCACCATTAAGTCTTCACCCAATTTTAATAAACCAAAACTTTATGAAAAACATAAAATTTTTGAATCAAAACTTCAAAACTTTTTGTTCTTGGCAAGAACTTCAAGAACATTGAAGAACACTCATGAAAACTCATAATAGCTCCATGAATGTTTTCACTTACCAAAACTCAATTTTTTCACAACTCAAAAGAGGGTTAATATTCTAGGGTACTTGGGGGTTCCAAAGAACACATTAAAACAATTTTAACAAGACTAATTTGAACCCAAAAAGTCACCCTTTTAATTTGGCCGAAAATCCCAAAAATATTTGGCACCAAATTTTAGTTCCAATATTCATGCTTTTATGAACTACATCTACAACATTTGAGATGCTAAATTTTCAAGCAAAATTAATATTCAAAGCAAGAACAAAGCTTGTAACATTTACAACACATAAATCACAAATTATGAAAAATCACAAAACCCAAAAGGATTCACCATAAACTAGGCCTAGGCTCTGATACCACTTGAAGGAAAAATTATGTCCTAGCTAAGAACATGTAAAGAACATTTGAATACATAGGCAAACTATTGACAAATTAAAGTAAGCATGCATCAAAAAACAATTCATAAAACCCATGACTTTCAAAGCCTAGTATATGGTGAACCATAACTCTTTAACAACATTAAAGAGAAAAAGGATTAAGAGAATCATTACCCTTGAAGCTCATCCTTGATTACACAAGGGATTCACCCAAGTGGAGGGCCTTCAAGTCACCTCCTTGCTTCTTTGAGGATTTGTTCTCCAAAACACCAAAGGCTTGATGTCTCTAACTTTCCACACCAAGGATTAGTTGTGTAGAAGAAATGGATGACTTAGGGAAGAAAAAATTGCTAGATATTTTCTTCCTAAGTGGCCGGCCCCTTATGAGAAATTAAGAGAGAAAATGTTTCACCCAATTTCTTAAGGAAAACCCGAAATGAAATAAAGCTATAAAGTTTAATTTATACTTCATTTCTAGTGAGTGGCAAACTTGTAAATAACACAAGTTTGCTACCCCTCACTCATTTGGCCGGCCTCCCTTTGTTATTGGGCTAATTGCCCACTTTGTTTTAGTTGTCATACAACTTAAACATGATGGGCCTTGTGGACCAAAACACTTTCGGGCCCCGAAACCCAAAACCATCTTAGAAGCCCAATACGAACGTTTCGTATAATTAATTAACTTTGACCATTCTTCAATTAACCATTTAATTGCTTATCCATTTCATTTGATTACTTCACTTTCATCCTTACTCGGTGTACGATCCATTAGCTCCCAGTTAGCGAGGTAGTGGGCGATGTTACTCTTAACAATCGATTGTGAATTGAAACCACATTTCAATTCTCCCTTAAGATTAGTGTTTGCTAATCTTTAGGGCTTCCACAAACCATGAGTGACCCCTAGCAGCATGTCATGGTTACCCAAGCTAAATAGAAGTGGTTGGAGAACCTATCCAGTTACAACTACAATGCAATACGGTCATTCTCTAATACAATACTCTTAATCACATTGTTTAAGTGATAGTTCGTTTCATGTCTACTATCCAATGTGATACTTCTCTATATGATTCGCTTGAATAAGATTTGGAACAAACTTCCTAAGTCATATTCATATGCTTTGGCCAAAGACTCTCAAATCATATCTTAGAGTATTCTCCTTCCACCATGGAAGGTTAGAGATCCCTTGTTGTGCATTCATATGCCTACATGACTAGATAGCTTGACCCCAACCATGCCGTGGACACTCCAAAGGAATGCCATTTGACACGATCAAAGATCAAGGACCTAACCATTAGACATCTATGATGCCTCAGGTCAAATGACTACTTTGCATATTGTAACCATCGAGTTCTTACATGACATGTATGTTTGAACTCTCTTTTGATCGTTGTTCAGTGTACTCGATTACCCTTTCGAGCACCTATGTGTTTGTCTTAGTGTCTAACACTAAATGACTTGAGACTCGTCATATCCACGCTTGAGTCGACATAACACATACTAACCTTAGCGGATTTTCAATGCCCAATTGGCAACCCTATGGCTAGGAACGTTTTAGGAATGAACATAAGAGAAAGGTCTCGTTAATCTAACTTACTTAGATCACTTATCTCTTAGATCGAATACATTCCTTGGATTCCCTTATTGCTTAAACACAAGATACAATAAATAGTGACTAATAATAAGCTTTGCCCTCCATTAAACATATAAAAGTTTAATACAACAAGTATTCCAAAAAGCTATTACATCAAATGAGTGGCTTTGTGGGCATATTTCCAACAATATCTCCGTAGCATGGACACGTGGAATACATTATGCACTCTAGACAACTTTGGAGGTAGATCAAGTCGATAAGCAACTTCACCAACTCACTTATATACTCTGTCAGTCGAATGTATGTCTGCTATAATCTTTTATGGATCCTGTGTTGCTTTCAGGTTAGCCTTTATCACCTAAATATTCTATGTCATCTCATCTACAATTTCCGGACCCATCAAAACTCTTTTGCTGAATTTAGACCAACATAATAGTGTACGAAAAGGTATCCCATACAACGCCTCAAATGGTGACATACCAATGCTGGAGTGAAAGCTATTGTTGTAGGTGAATTCCATCAATGGTAAGAACTTGTGCCATGCGTCTCCAAACTGCAAGACCAAAGATCTCAGCATGTCTTCAAACGTCTAAATAGTTCTCTTTGATTGTCCATCGGTCTGAGGATTATAGACGGTGTTGTAAAGTAACTTTGACCCTAGAGCTTTTTGAAATGCTACCCAAAATTTTGAAGTAAATCTAAGGTCCCGATTAGAAATAATACTAATTGGAACACCATGATACTTGATGTTTTTAGAGATGAAAAGTTTGGCCAACCGACTCAATAGGTAGTTCTCACGAAAAGGTAGGAAATGCACTGACTTTGTAAGTTGATCTACAATCACCCAGATACTGTCATAGCCATTTCACGTACGAGGCAGCTTGTACAGGAAATCTATTGTCATATCCCATTTCCACTAGGGTATAAGAAGTTACTGTAGCAACCCGAATTATTTCTTTCTTTCAGCTTTGACCTGCTGATAAACCGAACAACGACTCTTGTACTCCACAATTTCCCTCTTCATTACTAGCTAGTAGTAGAAAGGTCGGATGGTATGATACATTTTTGTACTTATGGGATGCATCACATAAGATGAGATATGTGAAGGAAAATTTGTGAAAAACAAGTTCATTTGAGCAACATCAACGACGTGCAATTAACAATTAAAGGCGGAATCATGTTTATATGCACTCAAAAACAAAACTTAACCCATGAAATTCAAAGCCTAGTAGATAGGTGAACCAAGACTCAACTCAAGAACAAAGTGAGTTGAGAAATCTTATACCTTTGTTGATTCCTCTTTGCATAAGTAAAGGCTAATCACCCAAGGAGAAGGCCTTCATTCCATGCTTCTTAGCTCCATGGATTTCTTGGAGGAGGATGGTAGAATGGATTCTCCAAGTTCCCAAGAAAGGGAACCTCTAAGCATCCACACTAAGGAGAGCATTGATGAGGTGATGAGTGGCCTAGGAAGATTTAGATGCTAGTAAAATCTTCCTAGGGTGGCCGGCCTCTTAGAGAGCAAAGAGAGGTTTGTGTTCTCATCTTTTCTCCAAAAGAAACCTTAAGGATGAAATGGCTATAAAGTTGCCTTTATACCACTTCACAATGGAGTGGTAAACTTGCAATTAAGCCAAGTTCACTACCCTTTTCTTATATGGCCGGCCATGATTGGGTTCTTTGGGCTTTGAGGCCCTTTGTCATTCAAGTTGTCATACAACTTGAGTTATTGGGCTTGACATTCAAATCCCATTGGGCCTTGAGGCCCAAAACTAACCCGATGTCTATAACGAACTTATTCGTTTGATTAATTAACATATTAATTAATCCTAGCCATAAATAATTAAACCATTTAATTATCCTTACTCATATTTATTGTTTCTTCAATCTCTACCTTACACGGTGTACGATCCATAAGGTTCCTTTTAGCGAGGCAGTGGGTGATTAGAACTCTTTCAAATCGATTGTGAATTGAAACTTACTTTCAATTCTCCCTTTAGTGATTACTCACCTTTAGGGCTTCCACAAACCATGAGTGACACCTAGTAGTATGTCATTGTTGGAAGTATGCCCTGAAAGTCAATCTTTGGAAGAAATCTTTTAGGACATTGCGTTGATGTATATATATGACTCTTATACATCGGAAGGCGAAGATACTAACTAGGAATATCTCAATGAACGAAATATGTCCTAAATAGTTAATCCATGGACAATGGATAGATGGAAGAAGTAATCTAATGATGTTAGACTACCGAGACCTTCTTCACATAACCATCATGTCCAGAAAGTTCCTGATCATAGGATTGTCGGAGGGATACTGACAATGCACATATCAGTACATACTATGTCCGCTTCAAATGGAAGGATGGAAAGTCTCATCCCATTCGTGTAGTGACACTAAGACAAGTATGTAGGTGCTCATTGAGGGAATGAGTTCACTGAAAACAATCAAACGAGAGTACTTGCATGGAGGTTTACTCACATGTCAAGCAAGTAACTTTGATAGTTGGAATAATGTAAATAATCCTTTGACCTGAGACATCATTGATGTCTAATGGTTAGGTCCTTGATCTTTGACCATGTCAAATGGCATTCCATTTGGAGAGTCCACGACATTCTTGGGGTCAAGCTATCTAAACATGTAGCCATGTGAATGGTCAACAAGGAATCTCTAATCTTCGTTAAGAGAGGATGAATACTCTAAGATATGATTTGGGAATCTTCGGCCGAAGTATCGAGCGTAGTAAAGGAAAGCGTTCCTATACGACTCAATTGAATCATATAAAGACAAATAATCACATTAGGGGTTTGACATAACACATCCATACCCTAGTGATGTGATTAAGAGTATTGTATTAGAGAAGGATCGAATTACATTGTAATTCCAACTGAATAGGTTCTCTAAATAACTTCTACATTAGCTTGGGTAGCCATGACATATGTTTAGATGTCACTCATGGCTTGTGAGTTCTTCTAGATGATTAATTGTAATCGTCAAAGAAGAACATGAATTAAAAGCAAGTTTTAATTCAACAAGTGATTGGATTAAATCAATTGGATTGATGCCAATCATCTCACTGCCTTGCTAATTAGAACCTAAAAGATTGTTCACCAATACACTCTTGTAGTGAGTAACTAATGGATGATGGAAATAATTAATTGGATTAATTAGGTGTGGCGATTAATTTAGAAAGTCTAAAGTAATCATAAAAACGATAAAAGATCGTTTTGGGCTTAAAGAAACGTTCGGGTTTAATTGGGTCCATTGGGCCTAAACCCATTGGGCTTTTATTCAAGCATTGGATGACTTGAAATGATAAAAGCCCAAAGCCCAAATATCCACACTAAAGGCCGGCCACTTTGAGGAGGTGAGGAAGTCAAATGTTGACTTGTTTCCTTTTGTCTATAAATACAACATTATAGGAAATATCTCACTTAGGGTTTTTATGTGTTCAAAACAATTTAGAGAAAAAGAAAATATCTCTCTAGAACACCAACAAGGGCCGGCCACCTTTGGGGATTTTTAGCTAATCATCTAATCCCCCCTTAGGTTATTCCTTCATCCTTCTCACTACACTAGTGGGTGAGGATCTTTAGAGGTTTTCTTCTTGAAAACTCTAAGAGAACCTTGGAGCACTCAAACCTACAAAGTGGAGGAGGCAAGGAGGAAAGCTAGGCTCAAGGACTTTGAGGAGCAAAGGTCTTGGAGGTGGTCCATCCTTGGTCTTAAGAGTAGATCAAGAGGTACTAATCTACTCCTTAACTTTGTTCTTCAATAAAATAATTTGTGATTCATCTTACATAAACCTATGCATCTTGAAGGGGATTTAAATGACTAGAGTTTTAATTTTAATTGTTAACATGCTTCTGATCGGATAATATTTATACATATTTTTATATCAAATTCACTCGTCTTTTCTTAGTTAGTTCGTTATATTTTGAGCTATTTACGTTATTTTTATGTTTTATAAGTTTTTCAAGAAAAGAAAATAAAAATAGAATAAATGAAGTGTTAAGTAATTAATTCGTTTAAACTTTCTTATTTGTTGATTAGAATTTATCATTTGGAAAATAATAAATATATATATATATTTATATATATATATTTATATATTTATATTATATATATATTTATATGTTTATTTATATTTATATATATTTATATATATTAAATTATATTTGTAATGTGCTTTCGGTGGAGCACTGAAAAGAAAACAGAAAAGAATCCAAGAGAAAGCACATGGATGCTTTCGGTGTAAAAGGAGATTAAAGGCAATGCCTCGAGAAGCTGTCGGAGGCGTGGAATAAACAGGGGAAAATAAACAAGGGGAGCGGCCTTTGGAAGGCAGCGATCACAGCAAGTAAGAACTGCCAAGCTTGCGGCAGCAAGGGAGCGAGCTGATTTCGGAGGGAGAGAAAGGCTGCCTGGCAGCGCGCAATTGGGAGCTTGCGGATCAAATTGGAGCTGCCATTAGGCAGTTTTGTGAGGAGGCCAATCAAACAGAAGGCTGCCTTTGGCAGCCAATTGGTGAAGGCTGCGCAAGCAGCGAGAAAAGAAATAGAAAAAAAAATAAAATAAACAGAGGAACCAAAACTGCCTTGAAAGGCAGTCGGTGCGAGTGGGCAGTGAGGGCAATCAGGAAGCTGCCTCTTGGCAGCTTGAGAAGGCCTCGGGGATAGAAGAAGAAAAGCTTCGGAGAATCAGAAAAATAGGAGAGCTGCCTTTCAAGGCAGCTGGCGCAGCGTGAAGTCTATTGGAGAGGAGTTAAGAGGAGAAGGCAGAAGCAAGCTGCCATTTGGCAGCGTGTAGGAGTAGAATAAATCAGACATCGGGAAGGTGAAGCTGCCATTTGGCAGCTGAGAAAGAGAAGGGCAGCCAGGGGTGTGCAAAACGGAAAGCTTTGCAGTGCGCAGGCAGAGGCACGGACAGTACACAGAAACAAGCACAGAGAGTTTGCTTGCACTCTCAATTTGGTTAAATCTCTCCAAACTCAGATTTTTATTTCTGTTTTAAATAATGTGTAATTAATTTGTTTTGGCTAGAGGTTAATTCAAAGCCATGAATATATTTGTAATATGAATTGATTACCTTCAGTTGTGATTTCTGAGTTGTGATTCAATTTGCTTAACTGCTTGATTGATAACTTATTTGTGTATGTTAATTAAGGATGCATACTTAATTTACACGCATGAATTTGATGCTAGAATATAAGTGAATTTCACCTAATCGTTATGAACTTATATTCATGAGTAGTGAAGGTTGCTATCCACAATCGTGTTAAGTGAATTCTTGGCAGGAGTATCATGCTTTTCATAGTTACGAATGCCTCGTCAATGCTTATAGTTTTCATGAAACTTAATGATCTTTAATTGTATCTCTATTGTGCTTTTCACGTAGGGGACTTTTAGAGAATGTGTTGAATTGTTGTATGCTGTTCATCCAATTCAATAACTTAAGGAAAACTTGAAGATTAAAAAAGTGCTGTTCACGGTTAATCTGGAGTATTGAAATTTACAATTTATTGAAAGAACAATTGAAGGTCAATTTAGATTGCATATGTGTCTTGTGTGGAGAAAAACCCTCTAGCCAATCTGTCGCTCAACCATTCACATTTATTTTATGTTTTTGTCAATTTTATAATTTAGTTAAGTTTAATTTACGTTTCATCAAAACCAATCCCCCCATTATTAAAATATTATTATTTAGTTAATTTTTATTATTTTTAATCTTTTAATTTAAATTCCGTCTAATTAATTTCCTAGTTTTTATTTTAAATTGTTTTCATTATTTTGAGTCATTTTTAGTGTGTTTCGAGTTTTTAGCTTAGTTTGTATTTTCTAGAGTCTTGAGTTGCTTTGAGTCTTTTGAGTTGTTTTAGTTTATTTGTTAGTTTTATTTTGAATTATTCTAGTTAAGTGTTTTTATTTTAGTTTA
The DNA here is from genome assembly GCA_963580275.1 of Crataegus laevigata. Lineage (NCBI taxonomy): Eukaryota > Viridiplantae > Streptophyta > Magnoliopsida > Rosales > Rosaceae > Crataegus > Crataegus laevigata. The sequence continues at coordinate 24,213,827 of OY756945.1, forward strand.
GTGTTTTAAACTTTGTTTTTACGTTTTTAAATTATTTTAGAGGTTTTAGCAAGCCCTCCTAATCCCCGGCCTAGAACGATACCCTACTTACATCTTTACTACAACTGTCAAAAAGAGGGTTAAATTTGTGCGGTTTAAAATCCCGTCAGCTTCCGTTGTTTTCGTATATATATTTTGATTTATATATGCATGCTAGTCTAATGAAATCCCTAATGAATCTCATAAAATTCCTTCAAGTGGTATCAGAGCCAAAGGTTTATGTATGATATGTCCTTTTGGATTTTATGCATATGGGTTTTTAATTTTATGTTTTGACATAAATGTTCTTCATTTAAAGTATGTTTATCTTTTGTTTTTCAAGTGTTGAAAAATGTTAATCAATAGTTGAGAAAGGTATGCATGTAAAAGGGTGTTTTAGATGCATAAATGAAGAATGAGTTTAGGACAAAAATTTGGGGTTCAAGGGGGCACGGCACAAAATGGGATTTTGCATGTGTTTGTGTTTTTTATTTTGAATCACACACACACTCTTTGGTGCTAGGAAAAAGTGTTCTTGTCACTTTTGTTTTTGGTTTTGTGAAGAAATCACCAAGAATATGAAAATCTTGAAATTATGTTCATGGTTTTGTTCTTGGTGTTTATGTTTTGATTTTGGTGAAAATGATTTTATTTAAGCTTATAAAATTGTTTTATGGATTTGGGTGATATACTAATCATCTAAATCTTTCCTTAATGTAATTTTAATCCTAGACTACTCTAGGATATTTTCCTCAAAATCTTTACAAAATATCCTTAAAGCAAAACCAAGTGACAAGCAAAATTTGATTTTTCTTACATGTATTGAATTATAGCATGGTGGGTGAGACTTTGCTTCTCCCCACCATAATGGCCGGCCACCCTATGACAAAACCCACATGGGGGGTTTTGTGTTTTTGACAAAAAGGTTGTTTTACTTTTGAGTATTTACACTTTGGCCCTTAACTTTTGCATATTTGCATTTAGGCCCCTACTATTTGAAAAAGTTAAAATATTTGATTTTAATTTTGTTTATTGTTTAAACTCATCATTTAATTATGCCCATATGCACTAAATCTAATTGTTTATGTTGCATTCCTATTTGATTATTTAATGTGATTAAGTAGTTAGAAAAGGGTGACTATGGACTTATGCCTTAAACGATAATTGAGCTATAAGAATAAGGCGCTAAACTCAAATTGTTTGAACCTTGAGAATGTGTTTTAATTACTGTTTTAATTGGACCTTATAATGTTTGACATTAATCTATCTCTCCCTCTTAGTATATGTAATTTGTAGGAATTTGTACAAATCGGTTTGTAATTCTTATTACTTCTTAATCCCTTTTTTAGTTAGTGGATTCCCTCTAGTACTAGACTAGAGTTTCTTTAACTATTGGTAAGGAGACATATTTAAAAGAGGGTTTTGACATGAGACAAAGATTAAATGGGTCCAATGCCCTAATTAGCAATGATTGATTGTCCTTCATTTCTAATGGCTCAATGAAAATGTTTTAATTGGATTGATAAGCACGTAATTAAATTGACACAAAATCCCCGAGTTAATATTCAACAATGTTGGCTCATTGTTGCAATAACCAATTAAGTCCATGGTCATCCAAAAGCCTAAGATAACTATAAAGTCCAATTTCAAAGGATTGCAAAATCATAGTAGTAGTAGTTACTTCCAATATTTGAAAAATTCGTTTTTGATATTGATTTGTTTTTCTCAAAACAAATAGTGGGAGTATCATACGCTACTAAACTATAATGAATATAATTAATAGTTATATGTATCTCCAATATTTTGAAAAATGTTTTGATATTGATTTGTTTTGTGAAAACTAATAGTGGAGATTACATATGCTACTAATCTCATTAAACTTTGGACTAGTAGTTATAATAGGACACAATTTATTTGAATATGTTTAATAAAATTGATGAGACCTTAAAATCCCTCAACCAACATGCAATATTAAGTTGAAAACGTAGATGTGCTTTGAACACTTCTTCGTGGCCTTCCACCATGGTAGGCTCCAATCGTTTATGACTTGTGCACCGCCTTCACCCTATCATGGGGGAGTGCAAAGTACATGCTTATAAGTCGGGATGAGTCTATTTAAAAAGCATTTGGATGTGGTGAAAAATAGGCAACGAGTGTAGCCAACATCGTATCATCGTGAGGTTATACTTGGACCCCTATCTAAACCGACATGGTGGGAATGAACTTAACTAAGAAGAAATGGTGCCAACATCGTATCATCGTGAGGCATTCTTCTCTAGAGGCCAAATAGATGGGTAATCACAAAACGTTGTTGTGAATGGGTAAATGCACCCTCTCATTATTATTTTGCTAGCCAACATCGTATCATCGTGAGGTGAGCTTGGTAATAGTGAGCCTCCCATAACCCGCTAGGAGCTTTCTTTGAAACCTCCCGGATTCCATCATGGGGGATATGGAATTTGCCAAAAATAGTGGGTGATGTCATTCGGTTTAAAGACCCGAATCGTATGACTTAATCAACAATCAAACTAATTTATTTATTGTTTATGTATATAGATATGGTTGGTGACGGGATTGTAAAACCACACAAATTAAACCTTCTTTTTGACAATTGTAGTATAGGTGTAAGTAGGGTATCGTTCTAGGCCGGGGATTAGGAGGGATTGCTAATCTACTCTAAATTGATTTAAAAATATTAAACAAGACTCAAGGACACAAAATTAGGCTAAAAACTCTAATAATTCGAAACACACTTAGAAATGATTCAAAACAAAGAAAACAAATTAAATAAACACTAGGAACTAAAATGGACGAAAATCGAATTAAAAGATTAAAAATAATAAAAACTAACTAAATAATATAATTTAATAATGGGGGGGGGGTTTTGGTTTGGACGAGATGTAAATTAAACTTAAATAAATTACAGAATTGACAAAAACATAAAATAAAGGTGAACGGAAGGGCGACGGACTGGCTAGAGGGTTTTTCTCCACACAAGACACATATGCAATCTAAATTGACCTTCAGTTGTTCTTTCAATAAGTTGTAAATCTCAACACCCCAAATTAATTAGGTACGCTTAAATTAACCTTCAGATTTTCCTAAAGTTATTGAATTAGATGATTGCATACGACAACCCAAAGTATTCCACACAAGTTCCCTACATGAATTGCATAATAGAGATACAAGCAAAGATCATTAAGTTCTATGAAAACCATAAGCATTGACGAGGCACTTGTTACTATGAATTGCATGAAACTCATGCCAAGAATTCACTTAACGCGATTGTGACTAGCAACCTCCACTACTCATGAATATAAGTTCATAACGATTAGGTGAAATTCACTTATATTCTAGCATCAAATTCATGCGTGTAAATTAAGTATGCATTCTTAATCGACAAACATAAATAAGTTATTAATCAAGCAGTTAAGCAAATTAAATTCACAATTTATGAAATTACAACTGAAGGTAATCAATTCATATTGCAAACATATTCATGGTATTGAATCAACCTCTAGCCAAGGCGAATTTATTTCCTCATAGTTGCAATTAAACAAAGATAATCAAATTTAAACATTTAAAACAAAGATAGATTACACCTAGAAACGCTCCAACAATCCAAGCTTTGAATGGCAAGCACGTCCAAGGCTCTCATTCCTTTCCTTCTTCTTTGCTTTTATGCGGCACAAGTGTGATTTGATGATTTTTGTGGTGAATTGTGGTGGTGGATGGATGTAGGTGAGTTATGGTGAAGGGTGGATGTGTGTATGAATGATGAAGGCCAAGAGAATGATTAAGAATGTTGTGGCATAGGGTGGTATTTATAGGGAATGTGGAAAGGGTTGTAGGTGAAGGTAGTAGGTGAAGGTGGTGGATGTTGTAGGTGAAGGTGGATGTTGTAGGTGAAGGTAGTAGGTGAAGGTGGTGGATGTTGTAGGTGAAGGTGGATGTTGTAGGTGAAGTAGGTGGATGTTGTAGGTGAAGGTGGTGGTTGTTGTAGGTGAAGTAGGTGGATGTTGTAGGTGAAGTGGAAAGGAAAGGAAAGTTCCTTGTTTCTTGCTCTTTTCTTATCTTCTAGAACTTGGGCTTCACTTATCCATCTTCATAGTAGAGTTCAACCCAATTAATCTCCAAATTTGTCCATCCATCTAGCTTGGATCATAAGCAATCCATCTTGGGCCCAAAAACACTCCAAACTACTCCAAATTGGCTCATAATGCACCATTAGCCCATAAAACCTACAAACACACGAATTTAACTTAAAGCACTATAATAAATACTAAATAATTACCAAAATGGCAAGAAAACAAGCAAGCTAAGTCGCATAAATATGCTCCTATCAGTTGGAAGCACACTCGCGAAAATACTCGACAAACATTGCCTTGAGGGGCACAATTTCCCATCCTAGTATCGTAATGTCAAGATTCTCCTAACGTTGGAGAAGATTGTTTACGTCCTAGACAAGGCTCCACCTCACATACCTCTTGGGCCTGACGCCTCTGAGGATGAACGTGCTAAGTATGACAAGCACGTTGAGGACGATACGCAAGCCAAATGCTATCTGTTGGCTTCCATGAATGAGGAGCTACAGAGACAGCATGAGGGCATGGACAGTGCATCTTCCATCATACTCCATCTTAAGGAGTTATATGGTGAAGGGACGCCCAATCGTCGCTTCAGCACTGTCTGTGAACTTGTCAAGACCAAGATGGTCAAGGGGGCTCCAGTGCATCAACATGTACTGAAGATGATAGGGTTCATAGAACAACTGGAGAACCTTGGAACTCCACTTGACGGGGAATTGGCCCAGGACTTCATTTTGGCTTCTCTTTCTGATTCATTTTCGCAGTTCGTAATGAACTCCAATATGAATAAGATGGATAATACTCTCTCTGAGTTGCTAAACATGTTAGTGACTGCTGAGAAGACTATGAAGAAAGAGAACGTTGTAGGGACTTCTGCAGTAGTCTACAACAAGCCATCATCTTCCACTCCTAAGCCGCAAGGCAAAGGAAAAGGGAAGGAGAAGAAGTCTACCACTCCTAAACCGAAAGGAGGAGTGAAGAAAAAGAAAGCGATGGAGCCCAAGGGAACTTGCCACCACTGTGGAAATGAGGGGCATTGGAGGAGGAATTGCAGGTTTTATCTTGCAACTCTGAAGAACAAGCCAAAAGGTATGGTTTATGTTCTTATCTTCAATTCTAATTGTTAGATCTTCTAAATGTTTATATTTGATATAAAGTGCTAATCACTCGTATAATTGTATATAGGTGAAGGAAGCAAGTAGAAGAAGAACAAGCAAGGAAGGTGGAGAAGGGTTCGGCCACCATGTTTTTTGCTTACTACTTAGGAAGTTAATTTAGGCATTTAAAGAAAGTCTTTGAAACTTTCTTATTTTGTAAAGAACTTATTATGTGGCTTCATGTGATGTAAGACCACTATTAATGCCTAAATGAAGGCATTTAATTAGTCTCTAAATGTATAGAGCTAATTCTTTTTGTATTAAAACATTTTGAATGTTTGAATCATCACATCAATGTAATGTGATGTATGCCTTCTAAATATATATATGATATTTCCTTAAAAAGTAGTGTTATGAATTGAATATTGTCTTGTTGTGTCCTAGTTGAGATACAAGACTTGTATCACTTATTGTAATGTGATAAACAAAACTTTAGACTTATCAATTATGGATAGATCTCATATGTTGGACATAGAAGGATACAATGAATCTTTAGATTTGGTTCCAATTGTCTACCTATGAACTCTATATGAATTGACCAAGGTCTAGAAATTCCTTTCTTAATGAAAAGGAAGATCACATTATGGTGATATAAGAAACAAGAAAAACGTTTCTTGTATGGTTATCACTTAAACCACAAAATAAATCAAGATCACTCTTGATTCGATTAATAGTTTTGAACAATCGATTGGGCATTCTTAAAGTTGTTTTAGATTGTCAAGTATGTTACTGATCAAACCAAGAATGAAGTGTCTAAATCAATAAAATGTTTAAAGACTTTAGTCACTTAATAACAAGACATCATCTTAGTGAAGATTGAAATAAATGAGCTTGAAAGGTTTTAAAGCTACTACACAATGTCCTCTACCCGTATACTCCACGTTTATACAATTTTGAATGTATGAAGTGATTTCTCATTAAAGTCATGAGAAATAGTGGGAGGTGAGAAATTGGATATAAACTTGAATATGATTGTTTTATAGTTGTCTAAACAATGATAGTGCATGACTATTGTTGAGAGTTTGAAATTTTAATTATTAAAGACTCAAGCTCTACAAACGTTAAAAATTCTATGTTGTGTGACATTTAAAGAATAGTCTTTAAATGTTGGTTTCGTCAACCTAGCATAAAATGGTTATATGTTGGGAGTTGTCCATTATTCTCTTTTATGAGAACAAGCTAATAACGAAGCATATGGACAAATTTTGATGAAACAAAAGGGAATAGTATCATAAATGAGTCACAACATATAGTTTAACAACAAGACAATCCAAGTTCATCACCTTATGTAACTATGACGCTCTATGTAGTTTTGATAAAGAATTATATCAACCACCTAGAAGGAATGGTTGAGTTTCTATATCCTTAGTAGAAGCTATGCTTTCACTAAAGACATAGATAATTCTCATATGACTATATTAAAGTCTTAGTATGACTAAAACTTAAATGATGGTGTATGACACCACATATAATTTAAATGAATGGACTTGATAGAACAAGTCACACATTTCAAATGGAATTACTTAAAGAAGGAATTCTTTTGTGTATGATTCGTTTAAATAAACTTGTGTTAGCTAGGGTTGTTGATAGTCTCAAAATGGTTGAGACATCATTAATAAGCTAATGGATCTCAATAATTGTTAATAGATCCAATACAAGTTAATGGGAGTAATATGCATTCAATCAAAGAAAATGTAAGTGTTAATTTTTTGATTGAATACTTAGTTACAACAAGGCCAATGGGAGTGATGTCATAATTTGAACAACAATATATATATGAATGAAGTCTATTTGATAGACTTGATAAAGCATAAATATTGCTCAAAGATGACAAAATTATGATACGGTCAATTTGAAGTATTGACTTGAAATTGGACTTATTGATATAGCAAGGCTATGTCAAGGATGTTGTAAGGGGAAATAAAATCTCAAAATGTTGAAAGATTTAAGAAGGTATTTTTCTGTGATAGAAAATAACTTTCATATCCCTTATAATGAATGTGTCATAAAATCACAAAAGGGACACATGTGTGGACTTGTGAGTAGATATCCAAAGGTGAGGAACCACATGGGTTGTCACTTTAAGATATTACTATATCCCAGGATCAGAACCATAGCAACTGAAAGAGTATTATTGAGAAAGGAACATCAGAGTGGGACTCTGGAAGCGTGCATTCACTTAGGTTAAGAACCAAAGTGAAAAATCCCATTTTAGCAAATGGAACTTCATCATAGATGAAGTACAAATCATATAAATGTATTGTTAGTATGGTACTACAATAGTCTCAAAGATTGGAGCAAAGTTTGTATAAAGTATGCAAACGAAATATATGTTGATATATAGTTTTAGAAACTGCTTCAAAAGGTGTTTTGAATAGAAGGGGTTATTTTAGAACCAATGATTGAATCCAAACCATAAGGTCGTTAGTTGGACACTACGACGTAATGGGGCGATAGCTCAAGCCATGGAATCAAGGTCTCATCAAAGTATTCGAACACGAGAAAGAGACATCATCAAATGTTTTGGTAACATTTGATAAGTAAATCCCTTTTAGAGTTAAAAGGGGATTTTATACATAACCAAGTGAACCTACGAGCATAAGCTCACTCCACTAGCATGTATAAGATACACTAGTGATTGACTTCAGTGCAAGTGAGAGATTGTTGGAAGTATGCCCTGAAAGTCAATCTTTGGAAGAAATCTTTCAGGACATTGCGTTGATGTATATATATGACTCTTATACATCGAAAGGCGAAGATACTAACTAGGAATATCTCAATGAACGAAATATGTTCTAAATAGTTAATCCATGGACAATGGATAGATGGAAGAAGTAATCTAATGATGTTAGACTACAGAGACCTTCTTCACATAACCATCATGTCCAGAAAGTTCCTGATCATAGGATTGTCGGAGGGATACTGACAATGCACAGATCAGTACATACTATGTCCGCTTCAAATGGAAGGATGGAAAGTCTCATCCCATTCGTGTAGTGACACTAAGACAAGTATGTAGGTGCTCATTGAGGGAATGAGTTCACTGAAAACAATCAAACGAGAGTACTTGCATGGAGGTCTACTCACATGTCAAGCAAGTAACTCTGATAGTTGGAATAATGTAAATAATCCTTTGACCTGAGACATCATTGATGTCTAATGGTTAGGTCCTTGATCTTTGACCATGTCAAATGGCATTCCATTTGGAGAGTCCACGACATTCTTGGGGTCAAGCTATCTAAACATGTAGGCATGTGAATGGTCAACAAGGAATCTCTAATCCTCGTTAAGAGAGGATGAATACTCTAAGATATGATTCGGGAATCTTCGGCCGAAGTATCGAGCGTAGTAAAGGAAAGCGTTCCTATACGACTCAATTGAATCATATAAAGACAAATAATCACATTAGGGGTTTGACATAACACATCCATACCCTAGTGATGTGATTAAGAGTATTGTATTAGAGAAGGATCGAATTTCATTGTAATTCCAACTGAATAGGTTCTCTGAATAACTTCTACATTAGCTTGGGTAGCCATGACATATGTTTAGATGTCACTCATGGCTTGTGAGTTCTTCTAGATGATTAATTGTAATCGTCAAAGAAGAACATGAATTAAAAGCAAGTTTTAATTCAACAAGTGATTGGATTAAATCAATTGGATTGATGCCAATCATCTCACTGCCTTGCTAATTAGAACCTAAAAGATTGTTCACCAATACACTCTTGTAGTGAGTAACTAATGGATGATGGAAATAATTAATTGGATTAATTAGGTGTGGCGATTAATTTAGAAAGTCTAAAGTAATCATAAAAACGATAAAAGATCGTTTTGGGCTTAAAGAAACGTTCGGGTTTAATTGGGCCCATTGGGCCTAAACCCATTGGGCTTTTATTCAAGCATTGGATGACTTGAAATGATAAAAGCCCAAAGCCCAAATATCCACACTAAAGGCCGGCCACTTTGAGGAGGTGAGGAAGTCAAATGTTGACTTGTTTCCTTTTGTCTATAAATACAACATTATAGGAAATATCTCACTTAGGGTTTTTATGTGTTCAAAACAATTTAGAGAAAAAGAAAATATCTCTCTAGAACACCAACAAGGGCCGGCCACCTTTGGGGATTTTTAGCTAATCATCTAATCCCCCCTTAGGTTATTCCTTCATCCTTCTCACTACACTAGTGGGTGAGGATCTTTAGAGGTTTTCTTCTTGAAAACTCTAAGAGAACCTTGGAGCACTCAAACCTACAAAGTGGAGGAGGCAAGGAGGAAAGCTAGGCTCAAGGACTTTGAGGAGCAAAGGTCTTGGAGGTGGTCCATCCTTGGTCTTAAGAGTAGATCAAGAGGTACTAATCTACTCCTTAACTTTGTTCTTCAATAAAATAATTTGTGATGCATCTTACATAAACTTATGCATCTTGAAGGGGATTTAAATGACTAGAGTTTTAATTTTAGTTGTTAACATGCTTCCGTTGTTTTCGTATATATATTTTGATTTATATATGCATGCTAGTCTAATGAAATCCCTAATGAATCTCATAAAATTCCTTCAGTCATGGCTATCCAAGCTAATCAGAAGAGGTGGAGAACCTATTCAGTTTAGGATTACAATGCAATACAGTCTTTCTCTAATACAACACTCTTGACCACATTGTTTGGTTTGATAGTTTATTCATGTCTACTATCCAATGTGATTCATTTACTTATATGATTACTTTGAATATGATTTGGAACGACTTCCTAAATCTCATTCATACTCTGGCCAGAGATTCTTAATCATATCATAGAGTATTCTCCCTCAAACTGTTTGAAGGTTAGAGATCCCTTGTTGCGCATTCACTTGCCTCCATGGCTAAGTGACTTAACCCCAACTACGCCGTGGACACCCTCTGATAGAGTGACATTGACATAGTCAAAGATCAAGGACCTAACCACAAGACAACTATGATGCCTCAAGTCAAAGGACTACTTTGCATTATCCCAACTATGAGTTCTCATGTGACATGAGTATGAGAACTCCTCGTTGATCGTGTTCAGTGGACTCATTCTCTATTGAGCACCTACATGCTTTTCTTGTTGTCAGTCACACGAATGACTCGAGACCAATCATTCTCCCTAAGAGAAGACATAGCACATACTGATCTTAACGGATTGTCAATGCCCAATTGGCATTCCTATGATCAGGAACGTTTAGGATATGTATACGAAAGAGAATGGTCTCATGAATCTAACTTCTTTAGATCACATTCTCCTGATTGCATATTCCTTGGACTTATTGTTCAAGCATATAACATTTATATGAGATAGCTTAAAACAATAATCTTTGCCTTTTATATTAAACCAGATTAGTTTAACATGTGAAATGTCCGTAAAGTATCATCATATGATTGGTTTTAGGGCACATTTCCAACAATATGTGCCTCATCGAGTATTTCTTTCTTTAGTTCTTCCACATTCGATACATACATTCGATCGCCTTGCATGAGCATACCATCAGGCCTTCAAATCTTGAGATCTCCCTTATTGCCGTTCAACGCTACCTTTTTTAACTCCTGGGATTCTGAGTCATTCATCTGGGCCTTAAGAACACAATCCAACAAAACTGATCTGACTTGAAAGTTGACAAGTAAAGCTCCCTGGTGATCCACTTCTAAAACTGCTCCAGTAGATCTTAGGTCGGTCAAAAGGGGAACACGACATGCATAAAGAATATTAAGTCGATCGTGAGATTTCCTACTGAGAGCATCTGCTATAGTATTCGCACGACCAGGGTGATATTCGATAATGCAGCCATAATCGTTGATCAATTCCATCCATCTACGTTGTTGGAGATTAAGTTTTTTCTAAGTAAAGATATACTTGAGGCTTTTATGGTCAGTGAAGATTCGGCACGTTTCCCCATAAAGATAGTGTCGCCAAAATTTTAGGGCGAAAATAATAGCTACCAATTTGAGATCATGAGTAGGGTAATTCATCTCATGAGACTTTAATTATCCTGAAGCATACACGATCACCTTTCCATGCTGCATCAATTCAAAACCTAGACGATTCAGAGAGGCGTCACTATAAATCTCAAAATTCCCACTGTTATTGGGAAGTGCCATGACAGGTGCATAAGTGAGATAGTACTTCAACTATTGGAAACTCTATTCACAATCATCACTCCTTTCAAAATTAACTCATTTCTTGGTCAACCCTATAAGAGGCAGAGTTATGGTTGAGAAGTCTTTCACAAAGCGTCGATAGTAGCCAACAAGACCAAGAAAACTTCGTACTTCTGTGACAGTCAGAGGTTGCTCCTAATTTTCCACTGCTGCTACTTTATGATGATCCACTAGGACACCCTAAGTTGATATCACGTGTACCAAGAATGACACCTGATCCAACTAAACGTAAATGTTTAGCATGGTCGGCCTCGCTCTTAGAATTCACCAGAATGTCATCGATGAAAACAATTACGAACTTGTCAAGGTACAGACGGAATACCTGATTCATCAAGTCTATAAAAGTTGCTAGAGCATTAGTTAATCTGAATGGCATCACGAGGAACTCATAATGACTATATCGAGTTCGAAAGGCTGTTTTTGGAACATCATCACTTATGATCTTTAACTGGTAATAGTTACAATCGGCATGGCTAGTCAATGAAAGGTAACAATTTTCTGGTGGTAATTCAACATGGCGTGATTGTAATCTAACCAATCCATGCCCAAAATAACATCAAAATCAATGATGTCCAAGGGAACAAGATTAGCTGGCTTTACGAGCTCCTTGATAAGAACATGACATCCCCGATGTTCCTAACTAACATAACAAATTTCACCCTTAGGCATCGAGAACTCCAACTCATAATTGATAGGAGCATATTTATGCGACTTAACTAGCTTGTTCCTTGCATTTACGTTGTTAGAACTTAGTTATTTTAGTACTTTAAGCCATTTTCGTGTGTTTATAGGTCCATTGGAGAAAGGAGTGCATTTTGGCACGTTTTGGAGCATTTTTGGGCCTATGTTGGTTTGGACATGTTTGGAGCTAATTGGAGTGATGAACTTGAGGTGCAAATAAGCCAAGGAGTGAATGAAGAATGAAGAGTCAAAATTGGAAACCGAAGTTTCTAAGTTTGGAAGTTTCTATTTTTGAAGGTTTCCATTCTTGAAGAGTTTCTATTCTTGGCTTGGAAGTTTCCTAAACCTTTCTAACCTATGTTCCAGCCACAAATGGATTCCAAAATATGTTAGGACATGTAATTCCTTCTAGAAACCCCTTTCCTTGCCGCACAAGGCATCCCTAGTTCCCTCCAATACTTGCTGTGCTTTCCTTGTGATTTTGGGCTTCCAGAAGCCCTATCCTACCCCTCCAATACTTGTGCCGCACCTCTTTAGCCTTTCCCCTTTGGATTCTGATTTTTAGGCCCTTTTCCTTGTGGATTTGGGCTATACAAATCCTTTTATAAAACTAAGTGGGCCAAAACCCTTTTTCCTTGTGGATTTCCATCCTTGCCACACCTAGAGCCTTCTAGAATCCTTTTTCCTTGCCTTGCAAGGCATTCCCTTGCCCTTATCTTCTCAGCTGCATCTAAACCCTTCTAGAAGCAAGGCTTGCCGCACCCTAAACCCTAGCCCATTACTTGTGTTGATTTCCCTAGGGGTTTTGTGGTGCCTATATATACATATGTTAGGGTTTTGCCGAAAAAGAAAACCCATTGATTCACCCAATTTTCGTCCATTCATCCAGCCACACCATTCTACAGATCCTAAAATCCCAGAAACACAATTCCAGCCACTTTTCTCCTTTTGCGGCAGCCTCTATCCATCCTAAACACTTCTCTGCCTTTTTATTCATCCATAAACATCCTTAGACACTTGTGCCGCAACAAGGTGGGGAAGAAGAAGGGCCTTGGCATTTCATGCTTGCAGATTAGAGCGTTTTAGGTGTACTTCGTTCTTGTTTTCAATGTCTATTTCGTTATTGCTTTCTGATTTTGTTGCAACTATGAGTGGCTAAACCCCTATCTAGTTAGGGGGAAGTTTGAAGCCATGAACATGTTTGAGGTATGAATTGATTTCTTCCAATTGTAATTTAATAAGTTGTGATTGCAATTCAATTATCTGTTTTCTTCATAACTGATTCGTGTATGCTTATTAAGGATGCATACTTAGTTTTCATGCATGAATTTGATGCTAGAGTATAAATGAGTTTCACCTAATCGTTACAAGTTTATATTCATGAGTAGTGAAGGTTGCTAATCACAATCGCGTTAATTGACTTCTTGACAAACGTATCATGCATTCATAGTTACAATTGTCTCGTCAACACTTATGATTTTCGTGAAACGTAATGATCTTTGATTGTATCTCTATTATGCATTCATGTAGGGGACTTTTAGAGAATGATTTGAGTTATTGCATGCATTCATCCAATTCAATGAGTACAGGAAAATTTGAGGGTTAATTTGAGCATCATCATCTATTGAAAAGCAATTGGAAATCGATTCATATACAAGTGTGTCATGAGTGGAAACCGGACCTCTAACTAATCCATCCATCATCTTATTTCACAAATTCGTTTGACAATCTGCCTAGTTTATTAACTTGTTTGTTTGTTTCAAATTCGTCAAAACTAAAACCCCCCTTTTACTTTCTTGTTTCAAAGTGTTTGAAATCTGTTTTTTTTTGTCTTTTTAAGTGTTTTGAGTCAAGCCAAAACCTTATTTTCGTCCAAAGTAGTGTTTGGAGTCAGAAACTGCCCAGATTGTGTTTTTAGGCAGTTTTGAGTGTTGTCGTGCTGTTTTGATTAATTTGAGTTGTTTTAGTGTTTTAGAGTTTAGTTTTACATTCTTTGAGTCTAGTTTAGTGTTTTAAACTTAGTTTTGTGTTTTTGAGTCAGTTTAGAGGTTTTAGAAAGCCTTCCATCCGGTCCAGAACGATCCCTACTTGCATTTATACTACAATTTGACAACAAGAGGGTTTAATTTGAGTGCTTAACTTTCATCACATCAATAATCAAGGGGAGTGGGGTGAGGTTGAGTCTTTTGAGCAAACATATGAGAAATAACTGAATCAGTAGCACCGAGTCAATTAAAATTCTAGAAAGATGGCCAAGAACATTCAATGTACCCATAATCAAGTCGGGGTTCCCCTAAGCATCATGCAAGGTAATGATGTTGACATGACCTTGAACCTGCTGTCTGCCTCCACGACCCTTGTTAGTTAGATTTTGGTTGCCGCGTCCTTGAATGCCTCAACCCTAGTTTGTTTAATTAGTCTGCCCAATCAAACCACTACTACTGGAAGCTACATTAAGATTTTAGTACTACCCTCAAGCATACGACTGTGACTCGCCGCCCTGATACGGTGTATAACCTCCCTGGTATTGCGGATAACCGCCCTGGTAATAAGGATTAGGTGGGTACTGATATGATCCTCCTGGATACTGAGAGATGTCCGCCTGGTAATGAAAAGCACTACCGTAACCTGTCTGCTGGTAGATACCAGGTCATTGAATCCGATGGAGAGGAATTGTAAGTGGTAGTGTAAGAGGCTGATTTTGCTGATTATGCGGACATTAATTAACTTTGTGCTCCATCTGACCGCATGTGTAACATCCACTACTCGCTCTCTTACACTCATCGTAGTGGCGATTATTGCATCTGCGATAGAGCTGAGCATTAGAATTATTAGAGTTCATCTAATTCTGAAAGCAGGAACTGCCTGTGGACTTACCACCCCTGCGCGACATATTGGAACTTGAACCATCACTCAACGATCTAGAACTACTATCGCTTCTTTTGAAAATCTGCGTCTTTCGAGGGCCAAAAGATAACTGCCCCCTATAATTATTCTTCTGAGCATTGCTAGTACCTTCATCATCATCATCATCATCATCAGAAGCATTCTCGAAATCTTCAACATAAAGCAGAACCTTAAAGAATTCTTTGTAGGTAAAGCATGGAGTAGAGGTCAACATAAAGCAGAACCTTGTTTTTTTTGTTTTTAGGTACTAGTGTATGACTTGAAGTTCCAAACCCGTTCGTGACCACATGTTTGACTTTGATGATGATTTTGAGCGAACTTTGAGAAGGAATAGGAATCAGCAAGAGCGTAATCCATCTATTCCTGAACCTAAGTTTGAAGAACAAGTAGAAGAGGAAGAAGAAATCCCCACGGCACAAGTTGTGGAGGAAGTGCAAGACATGGCAGCGGATAATCGAACCATCAAAGAGCTTTCTGCCTCAGGTGTGGATAATGCCGCCCCTCTATGTATCCAATATCCTAGGGCAGTCTATGGAGGATCCAAACGAGCACTTGAAGAAGTTTGAAGTAGTTTGTTCGAGCATGACCCCGGTGAATGTCGATGGCAGCATCTTAAAGATGAAAGCTTTTCCATTCTCTCTAATGGATAAAGCTAAAGATTGGTTGTATGAACTAGCACCTGCGACAGTTACATCTTGGGAAAGTATGAAACGAGCTTTCTTGGAGAAATTTTTCCCAACTTCAAGAGTCATTTTCTTGAGGAAACGGATTAGTGGCATCCAACAAAATCAAGGTGAGTCATTTCCAGCTTATTATGAACATTTTAAAACCTTTGTTGCTTCATGTCCACAGCACCAAATGAAGGAGGAGCTGCTCATTCAATACTTCTATGAAGGACTCCTTCCCATTGAACGCCAAATGTTAGATGCCTCGGCGGGTGGTGCGTTTGTGTACAAGACTCCGGTGGCTGCCAAGACTCTAATTGCAAACCAAGCACACAATGCACAACAATATGAGGGTGTTGGGCAAAGAGAAAGCCCACGGCAACATAGTGTGAATGAGGTAAGTGCAATTTCTGAAATTCAATCACAATTAGCTAATCTTACCTCCCTTGTGTCTCAGGTTGTAATTGGGTCAAAACCACAAGAAAATCAAGTTTGCACCCTGTGTTCCTCCAAGGGCATCCATCAGAGAAGTGCCCTCAGTTGATCGAGAATGGTGGATGGGAATCTGCCAAAGCTATTGGATTCCAAGGCCAAAACCAAACCAAATATGACCTATACTCGAACATATACAACCCCGGATGGAGAGATCACCCTAAAACCAATCATATGATGATACTTTACGGACATTTCACATGATTAAACTAATCTAGTTTAATATCAAGGGCAAAGATTATTGTTTGAGCGGTCTCATATAAATGTTATATGCTTAAACGATAAAGTCCAAGGAATATGTGATTGGGAGAATGCGATCTAAAGAAGTTAGATTCATGAGACCATTCTTTCGTAGACACATCCTAAACGTTCCTGATCATAGGATTGCCAATTGGGCATTGACAGTCCGTTAAGATCAGTACGTGCTATGTCTTCTCTCAGGGAGAGTGACTAGTCTCGAGTCATTGGTGTGAGTGACACCAAGACAAGTACGTAGGTGCTCAATAGAGAATGAGTTCACTGAACACGATCAACGACGAGTTCTCATATTCATGTCACGTGAGAACTCATGGTTAGGATAATGCAAATTAGTCCTTTGACCTGAGGCATCATAGTTGTCTTGTGGTTAGGTCCTTGATCTTTGATCGTGTCAAATGGCATTCCTTTGGAGTGTCCACGGCATGGTTGGGGTCAAGCTATCTAGTCATGGAGACAAGTGAATGCGCAACAAGGAATCTCTAACCTTCAAACTGTTGAGGGAGAATACTCTATGATATGATTTAGAATCTCTGGCCAGAGTATGAATGAGATGTTGGAATGCGTTCCAGATCACATTCAAGGTAATCATATAAGCACGAGATTCACATTGGATAGTAGACATGAATAAACTATCAAACCAAACAATGTGGTCATGAGTAATGTATTAGAGAAGGACCGTATTGCATTTGTAATCCTAAACTGAATAGGTTCTCTACCTCTTCTGATTAGCTTGGGTAACCATGATATACTGCTAGGTGTCACTCATGGTTTGTGGAAGCCTTAAACGTGTGTAAACACTAAAGGGAGAATTGAAAGTTAGTTTCAAATTCACAATCGATTTAAAAGAGTTTGAATCGCCCACTGCCTCGCTAAAAGGAACCTAATGGATCGTACACCGTGTAAGGTAAAGACTGAAGATTCAACGGAGATGAGTAAGAATAATTAAATGGTTTAATTATTTATGGCAAGGATTAATTAATATGTTAATTAATCAAACGAATGAGTTCGTTAAAGACCTCGGGATAGTTTTGGACCTTAAGGCCCAATGGGCTTCGAACGTCGAGTCCATTAACTTAAGTTGTATGACAACTTAATGAATAATGATTCACAGAGACCAAATTGTCCAAAAATATCCTAAGGCCGGCCATATTGTGAAGGGTAGCAAACTTGGACTTATTTACAAGTTTGCCATTCAAATGAATTAAGGTATAAATATGACTTTATAGCCAAAATTCATTAAGGGCTTTCTTTTGGGAAATTGGAGAGAAGAAAAGCTCTCCCTTCTCTCTAGAAATGGCCGGCCACCCTTGGAGGGTTTAGCTAGCACTCTAGCTCCTCCAAGGTCACTCATTTCTTCTTAATCAAAACCTTGGTGTAGAAACTTAGAGGTTCTCAATTTTGAGAACTTAGAGAACCTATCCTTTCTATATAAATCCATAGTTTTAAGATGCAAGGAATGAAGGCCCTTTCTTTGTGTGATTAGCCTTTGCTTATGCAAAGAGGAATCTACAAAGGTATAAATCTCAACTCACTTTGTTTTGAGTTGTTTAAAGGTTCACCAATCTATTAGGCTTTGAACATTCATGGGTAATGTTTTGTTTTTAAGTATATGCAAGCATGATTCCGCCTTTAATTTGTTAATTGCATGCTAATGATATTGCTTAAATGAACATGTTTCTCTAAAATAATCCTTCAAGTGGTATCAGAGCCTAGGTCTAGTAGTTGGTGAATCCTTTTGGGTTTTGTAGTTCATAATATGTGATTTAAAAGTTGTAAAATGTTACAAGCTTTATTCTTGTTTTATGAATGTAAATTTTGTTAGAAAATTTGGCATCTCAAATGTTGTAGATGTAGTTCATATGAGCATGAATATTGAAGCTAAAATTTGGTGCCATAAGTTTTGGGATTTTCGGCCAAATTAAAAGGGTGATTTTTTGGGTTCAAATTAGTCTTGTTAAAATGGTTTTAATGTGTTCTTTGGAACCCCTAAGTACCCTACTTTGGTTATATGTTATTTCCCTTAAGTTTAAGTGATTTTGAAATGTTTTTGGATGAAAAATGTTCATGGAACTTTTATGGGTTTCTCATGAATGTTCTTCATGTTCTTGATGTTCTTGCCAAGAACATTAAAGCTTGTGGTTTTGATTCAAAGTTTTGAATTATTTCATAAAGTTTTTGTTATAAGATATTTTCATATATTTATTATGATTAACATTTTAATGTTAGTCAAAAACTTTGAAAAATATCTTAGATATTTGAATAATAAAGGTTAAAGAAATATTGGTGGGTGTGTAAAGGATAACTCCCTTTCACACACACCACTTGCATGGTTTTTGAAACCAAAACCACCTCACAAAAACTTTGAAATTTTTTTCTAAAAACTTGTCAAAACCGGCCACCCTATTAGTAGGGGTATTTTAGGGCCTTTTGTGCAATTACATAAAGTTTTGATACTTTTGTGTATTTGCATTTTGGCCCAAAAGTTTACGTTTTTACGTAAAGGTCCAAAATCACTAAAAGGACAAATTGTTTTGATCCTTTAATGAAGTTTTAACTTTTGTTGAAATTTTTGGGTTCTAGTTGTAATTACATAAAGTAGTGAACTTTTGTGTTTTTTACAAAGTGACCCCAAAAGTTTATGAAATTGCAAGATAGCCCAAAAGTTGAGGTTAATTGCACTATGGCCCAAATAAGTTGAGGTCTTTGCACTTTGGCCCAAATGTTGAGGCTAATTGCATTATAGCCCAAATAAGTTGAGGTTATTACTATTGGCCCAAATTAAGTAGAGAACAAAAATTGTTTTGTCTCTTTAAATGAGAATTGGATTTTCATTTAGTTAGCTCCATTTAAAATCAAATTTTATGGATACAAAAACCAAATGAAAAATGTTGCATTCAATTTAATTAGTTAAAGTGTTAATTAATTAAAGGGTGATTATGAACCTAAGCCTACGATAATTGAGCTATGTGAAAGGCCGTTTCAAATTTGTTTGAACCATGGGAATGTGTAGATTAGATTTTGGTTGTAATTTGATTAGATCAAATGTTGTAAAAGAGCATAAGCTCTTCTTTAATTTAAAGTAATTTGATTTGATCAATTGTTGTAAAAGAGCATAAGCTCTTCTATACTTTGAAGTACTTCTTTCTTGCTTTATATGATATGCATGAAAATGAAGTAGTTGGGTCCAACGCCCCTAAGACAACACGCCTTAATGTGATTAAATGCGTAACTAAAATCAATCACCATCCCTGGTCCGAGATTCAACACAAGGCTCGTGTTGGATCTAAACAAAAGGTTCATAGTCATCCTAAGGCCCTAAGGCAACTATATAGTCCATCAATGAATGCAAACCTTATGTTAGTAGTATCATGTACTCTTGCTTTAAAAACCGTTTTAAAAGCTTAGTGGGAGTATTATATACAACTAAATAAATCATATGGACCAATAGTTGTGATAGGACCAAAAATGTTTTAATTGGATTAAAATGTATGTTTATATGTGATGAGACTTAAAAACCCTCAACCAAAACAATATTAAGTTGATAAGCGTGAGAGTGCTTTTGAACACTCTTTCGTGGCCTTCCACCGTGGTAGGTCCGAATGTTTGTGACGTGTACATCGGCTTCACCCTATCATGGGGGAGTACAAAGTGCATGCTTACACTCGGGGAGGATTCTATATGCATACTTGATGTTGTGAAAGGTAAGCAACAAGAATGGCCAACATCGTATCATCGAGAGGTTGTTCTTGAACCCCTAACTTGAACTTGCATGGTGGGAATGACTTAACTAAGTGCAATGGAGCCAACATCATATCATTGTGAGGTGACATTCTCTAGAGGCCAAATAAGATGGGTACTTACATTTAGATGTAAATGAGTAAGTGTACTCTCTCGTTATTATTAATGCTAGCCAACATCGTATCATCGTGAGGTGGGCTTGGTAATAGTGAGTCTCCCATAACCTACTAAGAGTTTCCTCCAAAACTCTCGAATTCCGATGAGGGATATGGAATTTGCCAAAAATAGTGGGTGGTGTTATTATGATTTAAAGACCCGAATCAAATAGCTTAAAATCAATCAATTTATATTCGTTATGTATTTGTTTACCAATATATTTGCAAACGCTATCCAATACTTGACAAAGAAAAGCCGAATACTTTAGTTTCCGGACTTAGTACCACAATTCCATAGATTGTCTTGAATGGATTGTAAAGGTGCCTAAGTAGTCTCATCCTTACAATCTTCCTATTGATAATGTATCAATGGAAGAACATGTTAGATAAGTCTATCATGAAAAGGACAACAATTTTAATGTCATAATTCTTCAAATACAAATTGTTGTATGAAGAAATAAGAGTTGCTTTGAACAACCCTTAATCAACACAAACACTAAGTGCTTGTCTCTTTGTTACATGAACAAGGAACTTGAGAAGAAAGCACAAAGGCATGGACACTTTATGTGCCATGATTCTTCACTTACAAATCGTTGTATGAAGAAATGAGAGTTGCCTTAAACAACTCTTGAACGTTTGTAATTATGTTTAGAACATAATGGTTGGTTGACAAAAATAGTCCATCAACATGGACTTATGATGATTTTGAATCATTGTATGTTGAAGTGTTAAAACACTTAACGAGACGAAAACTAGATAAGGACTTCACCTTTGTGTCCCTATCCTAATCGTTCACTAAGTTTATTGTAAACTATATGGTGAACAATAACCACACGCTCTCCAAATCGTTTGATGTGTAAAACACAATTGAAATAAGTTTCAAGAGAGATAGTGGGAGTTTAGGGACCATGACTATTGTAGTCAAAGGAGAAGTTAAATGAAGAAGACAAAATAACTCCAAGGGAACAAACTTTCTTTATGAAAGGATGGACATTGGAAGGGGTATTTGCAAGAAATGTCTTGCAAGTGTCAAGAACACACCTTTCGAAGGTGTTGAAGAATGTTCTTGAAAAGTTCATAACAGTTGGTTCTTCTACTTGAATGCTTGATTTTGTATTAGTAACTATGTTTTACAAATCGTTGTAAAAGTGTGGCTAATAAGAAGTAGAAGATTAATGAGAGAAGAGAAAGTACTTCACATTCGGAAAGTGAATAAAATAAAGATCTCTGCGAAAGCGGATTGTACTTACTTCCTCATATGAACTACCAAATAAGAATGATTAGATTATTGTAATCTAATTAATTGTCTCTATAGTAGAGATAATGTGGTAGTATTAATTGTTTAGAATAAAACGATGCTTAAAACCCAAAAGGTTGCAAGGTAGTGACTAATCCCAACTGAGTTGTGATGCCTCTGAAACATAAATTGCGAGTTGGTCATGGATGGATGCTTTGGATCGTTAGATCCGGATCCAATGCCTTCTTGTTAAAATTGTATAGAGGCGAAATGTTCGAATCTTTATTCTTTTGGAAAGAAGAAAGAATCACAAAGTTGTTGAGGTTAATTCACTTAGATGTTAGTGGCACTAGTCCACAACATAATACTACTCATGTTATATGACATTCACCGAAGATCACTCTCGGTTGGACTATAGTTTACTTTGAATAAACACAAGTCCGAATACTTTGCAAAAGGTTTCAAAGAATTCAAGAAATGTAAGTTGATGAGTAAGACGTCTAAAGTATTTAACTCCTTAGATTTGATCCAAGGAAAGATAACACTTTAGATGAGTTTCCTTGAAAGATATCAAGGAAAGTAGCATCACAAGATAATGAATTTCTCCATTAGGAGAAGAACGAACTTGAATAAAGACTTAGTTCGTTGGTTATTATCTATTACCAATATATAGGATATATACTTCTAAAACAATATGATTGTCAATTAGAAGAGCTTCCAAAATTTTCATGACTCCATAAGATGTAGTTGGAGAGAAAGACAAATCTTAAGCATGTTAAGATTTGGGGTTGTGTGCTAATAAGCAATATTTGTTTGAGAACAATCTTGTGGGATATCCTTAAATGAACCTTTGGATATCACTTCTATAAACCAACTAACAAATGTTGTTTTGTTGGGTAGTTCATTGTAATCCTACAATATGATTTGCCTAAAACGCAAATGAACGAGACATAGAACTCAAAGAATGGGTTCTTTGAGAGACAAGAAAGTGATCAACAAATATAACAACCTAGTTCCTATACCAAAAGCTCCAAGGTAGTCGAGAAGGATTTATAAACCATCTTAGTTGAATGGTTTGAACTTTATGACTATGTCATAGAGTTGTACCTCTTAAATCGAAAGAAATAAGAATGAAAATCCTTATGACTACATTGAATGTATATACGATATATATACTCAAGGAAATGGTAAAATACCATTTGACTCGAAATAATGAAACCTTAATAGCTAATTGGTAGCTTAAGGTGACTACACTCAAAGAGTATGGTTGACTTTGAAGAAACCATCTTTAATATAGTCTTAGTTTCAATTAATTCGAGGATCACTAGCTACAATTAAATGGTGATTCAATGTTTGGACATAATATGGGTTTCCAAAACCATTATTAAGATAGTCTTGATAATGTATGTCTAAAACTATAAATCACAAGACATGTAAGTTGTAGAGATCCATCCATCATGGATCTTAGCAAGCTAGTGGGAGCTATAAGCGTCTTATGAAGAAAGATCAAATCTTTTGATTTCTCATAAAGGTGTAAATGAATCTTTTGTTTACAAAAGATTAGTGGGAGTTAATCGAATTCCTAAAATTTAAATATATATGATATATTAATTTTTTGGAAATGAAATGAATACTTCTTCGTTAAAGTTATGACTTTAAACATTCTATAAACGATAGAATAAATATGGGAGATATAGTCTATATATATGGGATGGAAATCTATAATGATATATTTCAAGATATAATTGGATTATATCAATCCCTAAAATAGACAAGAGATGCTAGGAAGTTTCTCATATGATGATAAACTTCAATTAGAATGACAATTCTAGTGAAACTAGGAAATTGTTCTTCTCAAAGGGAATGTACCCTTTGACTCCCAAAGAAATAATGCGTAAATAGAATCCTTTATGCATACGCACAAAGGTGATTTATGTATTTCATATTGTATGAAAACATTGATATGAGTTGTACCTAGAACGGTACAAAACGATATCAGTGCAAGCCCAGGATCAGAACCATGGCAACTGTCAAGTGAGTCCTTAAGTATTTAAGAAATACTAAAGGATAGATTTCTCAATAATTGAGGAAGAATTAGAGTAACGTAATGGAAGCGTAAATGTATTAGATTATGAATCTAATCCATCATGGGATGTTTCTTCATTATGAATGAAGAGATATACAGATATCTCTTTATTATGACTAAAGAGATATTTGGATGGAAACATTAAAAGTAATGACTTTAATGTGTTCCATTATGAATGCAAAATATATTGCCATATAGAAGCTTACAACAATGCTGTTTGGATGGGAAAGTTCATTTATGAACTCTCTATTCGGTTCCAACCAGAAAGTGTATGACACTAATGGGGCGATAGCTCAAGCCAGGGAATCAAGGTCTCATCAAGGTCCGAACTCATATGAGAGACTAAACCACATGATTGGGAATCATGTATAATGGTGACGTCGTTATTCTCAAGGTTGCTTCTATGGATAACATATAGATATCCATTGTCTAGGCCTACTATTAAGCCATTTTTGAAATGACTACAGAAGAGGTATCATCACTGATGACCAAGCTGATTGGCTCTAGTGCAAGTGGGAGATTGTTGGAAATGTGCCCTAAAACCAATCATATGATGATACTTTACGGACATTTCACATGATTAAACTAATCTAGTTTAATATAAAGGGCAAAGATTATTGTTTGAGCGGTCTCATATAAATGTTATATGCTTAAACGATAAAGTCCAAGGAATATGTGATTGGGAGAATGCGATCAACGACGAGTTCTCATATTCATGTCACGTGAGAACTCATGGTTAGGATAATGCAAATTAGTCCTTTGACCTGAGGCATCATAGTTGTCTTGTGGTTAGGTCCTTGATCTTTGATCGTGTCAAATGGCATTCCTTTGGAGTGTCCACGGCATGGTTGGGGTCAAGCTATCTAGTCATGGAGACAAGTGAATGCGCAACAAGGAATCTCTAACCTTCAAACTGTTGAGGGAGAATACTCTATGATATGATTTAGAATCTCTGGCCAGAGTATGAATGAGATGTTGGAATGCGTTCCAGATCACATTCAAGGTAATCATATAAGCACGAGATTCACATTGGATAGTAGACATGAATAAACTATCAAACCAAACAATGTGGTCATGAGTATTGTATTAGAGAAGGACCGTATTGCATTTGTAATCCTAAACTGAATAGGTTCTCTACCTCTTCTGATTAGCTTGGGTAACCATGATATACTGCTAGGTGTCACTCATGGTTTGTGGAAGCCTTAAACGTGTGTAAACACTAAAGGGAGAATTGAAAGTTAGTTTCAAATTCACAATCGATTTAAAAGAGTTTGAATCGCCCACTGCCTCGCTAAAAGGAACCTAATGGATCGTACACCGTGTAAGGTAAAGATTGAAGATTCAACGGAGATGAGTAAGAATAATTAAATGGTTTAATTATTTATGGCAAGGATTAATTAATATGTTAATTAATCAAACAAATGAGTTCGTTAAAGACCTCGGGATAGTTTTGGACCTTAAGGCCCAATGGGCTTCGACCGTCGAGTCCATTAACTTAAGTTGTATGACAACTTAATGAATAATGATTCACAAAGACCAAATTGTCCAAAAATATCCTAAGGCCGGCCATATTGTGAAGGGTAGCAAACTTGGACTTATTTACAAGTTTGCCACTCAAATGAATTAAGGTATAAATATGACTTTATAGCCAAAATTCATTAAGGGCTTTCTTTTGGGAAATTGGAGAGAAGAAAAGCTCTCCCTTCTCTCTAGAAATGGCCGGCCACCCTTGGAGGGTTTAGCTAGCACTTTAGCTCCTCCAAGGTCACTCATTTCTTCTTAATCAAAACCTTGGTGTAGAAACTTAGAGGTTCTCAATTTTGAGAACTTAGAGAACCTATCCTTTCTATATAAATCCATAGTTTTAAGATGCAAGGAATAAAGGCCCTTTCTTTGGGTGATTAGCCTTTGCTTATGCAAAGAGGAATCTACAAAGGTATAAATCTCAACTCACTTTGTTTTGAGTTGTTTAAAGGTTCACCAATCTATTAGGCTTTGAACATTCATGGGTAATGTTTTGTTTTTAAGTATATGCAAGCATGATTCCGCCTTTAATTTGTTAATTGCATGCTAATGATATTGCTTAAATGAACATGTTTCTCTAAAATAATCCTTCAGGGAACACTAGCACACCCACGGCGAGGGTGAAACAACCTATGCCGCAGGCCTCTAACACTCCTAATTCGGCCAAACAACGTAATTTGAGTTCAAATTCACTTAATACTAATCTGATCAATGTTCCTTTTCCTCGTAGGTTCATGCAAGCGAAGAAAGATGAGAATGAGAAGGACATTCTTGAAACATTCCGGAAAGTACAAGTAAACATTCCACTCCTTGATGCACTTAAACAAATCCCAAAATATGCAAAATTTCTTAAGGAGCTGTGCACAACCAAGAGAAGAATGTCGAACAAAGAGGTAGTTAAAGTAAGTGAAAATGTTTCAGCCGTCTTGCAACGTAAACTGCCCACTAAATGCAAAAACCCCAGCAGTTTTACGATTCCTTGTGTAATTGGCAATACTCGATTTGAAAATGCAATGCTCGATTTAGGTGCATCTATAAATGTCATGCCTTACTCTATTTATGCATCTATGAACTTGGGTGAATTGAAAAAGGATGGTGTGATTATACAATTGGCTGATCGTTCTAACGCATACCCAAAAGGTGTTTTGGAGGATGTTTTAGTGCAGCTGAACCATTTGATCTTCCCGGCTGATATTTACGTTTTACACATGGAAGATTCAGCCCATTCCACCTCTTTGCCGATTCTCCTTGGTAGGCTATTCATGAAGACAGCCCGTACAAAGATCGATGTGTTCAAGGGAACTTTGACTATGGAATTTGATGGGGAAGTTATTGATTTTAATATTTCTGAAACTATGAGATATTCCGTTGATGACCACTCTTTTTTTTCTATTGATATCATTGATTCTTTGGCGCAGGAGTATCTTGAAGAATTGAACGAGGATGCGCTTGAAACAACCATTACGAAGGGCATAGAACTCAAAAACCAAGAAATTGGAGCAATGCGAACCCACGGCCAGATTGGGGATCCCATTGCCGTGCCCTTTAATGAAGAAGTTGCAGAGGTTGTGGCTGCCCTTGAATCATTACCACAAAAATATGGTAAGGTTCCACTCTCAATTTCAAGTTCAATTTCTACTAAGATGTTACCTTCTGTTATTCAGGCACCAATTCTTGAACTTAAGCCGTTGCCGGACCATCTAAAGTATGTGTTTTTGGGAAAGGATGAGACATTGCCCGTCATTGTCTCTTCAATTCTCACGGCATAAGAGGAAGATAAGCTTGTGAGGGTGCTTCGGGAGTACAAAACAGCCATAGGGTGGACCTTGGCCGACATTAGGGGAATTAGCCCCACCACTTGCATGCACCATATACTTCTTGAGGAGGGGGCTAAACTATCCCGAGAGGCTCAACGCCGTCTCAACCCTCCAATGATGGAAGTTGTGAAGAAGGAAATAATCAAGCCCTATTACGACACGATCAAGCAAATCGCCGAGGTTTCAACCCTCCAACCGGACACGAATTCACGGTGAATGGGCATCGTTTGAAGCCCTATTACGACCTGTTTGAGGAGCATGTGGTGGAGGAGCTACCCCTCCATGCCGTGGGCTCCATGGATGTTTGAAGGATGGTATTCGTCCGGCTGCACGACGTTAAAGCAAGCACTTCGTGGGAGGCAACCCATGCCAATAAAGAACACCTAGAATCGGTCTACATCCAGATTTGCTCTCTTTCAACTTTTGTCCTTGCTGCCTTATCTTTCCATATTTATTTTGTTGCGTGTTGTTTGTTTTTATGTGAGTCTATGTTTGAAACATTGAGGACAATGTTTGATTTAAGTGTGGGGGGGGGGGTAAATAAGTGTTTTAATGCAAATTCGTGGGTTTTATTCCCTTATCACTTCCAATGTTGTTTCTCACTGTTTTTATGTGTTTTTAGTGTGTTTTGAAGCTTTTTAGTGTGTTTGGACATAAAAATCCGAAAATCTCATAAAAATTTGAAAAATTGTTTTGAAAAACCCAAAAAAGAGTTGTTTTTGTGTGTTTGTTTGTGTCTTAGGGTACCTTCCAACACAATGATGAGGATTCGGTTTTTAATTGCATAACTATTAAAGAATGTTACGAGCATGGATTAAAGTTTGATATATTCTTGGCTTATGCTTAGTTGTAGTTGATGTTTATGAACTCACATTTGATCACAAAAGGATAAAATCAGTTTTTGTAACATGCTTGAAGGAAGGAACTCAAAATAACGCTACATCCCTGTGAGACTCGAGCCATTACCTTCTTTTGGAGAGTTATAATCTGTGATTCTTTGTTTTCTAAAGTTGTTGCATGATCTCATTATTCCTTGCTTGGTTGCTACTTAGAATGCATTCGTATCATGATAGAACTAAATGCTAGAACTTGTATCCGTTTCATTCAAAGCAGGACATTGAATTGCATAACACATATCAAGATGAAGTTGTGTAGTTGCCACTAAATCCAAATAGCCGTACCCCTTGTTCATTTGCTTTATAGGTTTTAACCCCATTGAGCCTTGTTTAGCCTTTATTCTTTGTTAACCCACATTATCCCTACCTAGCCTAGAATAGGACCATCCATACCCTTGTTCTCAAAAAGATGGTGAGTGATCGGATCATATTTATACATATTTTTACATCAAATTCACTCGTCTTTTCTTAGTTAGTTCGTTATATTTTGTGCTATTTACGTTATTTTTATGTTTTATAATTTTATCAAGCTAAGAAAATAAAAATAGAATAAGTGAAGTGTTAAGTAATAATTTCGTTTAAACTATCTTGCTTGTTTTATAAAATTTATCTTTTGGAAAATAATATATATATATATATATATATATATATATAAATATAAATATAATTTGTATGTGTATTACAGGTGGAAGAGATGGCATGCACTAAGTGAGTGCATTCGGTGAAATAATTAAAAAGACAAAAGAAGAGAATAAGTGAGCAAAGGGCCATACGGAAGGAAAGAAAAAGAATAGTCAAAGGAGAGGAAAGCTGCATTGGCAGCTGGGGGAGGGCACAAAATGATGAAAGGTCGGTGTAAGTGGGATAAAAGAGAAAACTGAGAATATTTTGAGGTGGGGAGGGGGAAGCTGCGAAGGCAGCTTAAAGAAGACCATCTAGGGAGGGAGCTGGGAAGCTCCTCGGGAGAGAAAACAGAGCAGAAGAAAATAAAATAAAAAAATAAAATAATAAAGGCTGCCTTGTGCAGCGCCAGAGGGAGGAAGGAGGGCCTGCGCAAAAAGGAAAGCTGCGTAAGCAGCTTGAAGTCTCGAGGGAGCAGCTGGCCAACGCACAGCTCTGCCAGCTGGGCAACTTAGACGGGAAGACGAGAAACAGAGGCAGCTTCGGAGCTGCCAATCAGACAAGCACAGGCGCTGACGCAAGCAGCCAGGAAACCCACGGTGCAAGGCAGCGTTGAAAACAGGCTGCTTGGCAGCCCAGCAAGCACACTGCACAGACAACCCTTGATCCTTATTTTGGTTTAATCCCTCCAAACTCAGATTTTAATTATGTTTAATTTCTGTTTTAATTTATAAATAATGTGTAATTAATTTGTGTTTGGCTAGAGGTTAATTTGAAGCCATGATTATATTTGTAATTTGAATTGATTACCTTCAGTTGTGATTTCTGAGTTGTGATTTAATTTGCTTAACTGCTTGATTAATAACTTATTTGTGTTTGTCGATTAAGAATGCAAACTTAATTTACATGCATGAATTTGATGCTAGAATATAAGTGAATTTCACCTAATCGTTATGAACTTATATTCATGAGTAGTGAAGGTTGCTAGTCACAATCGCGTTAAGTAAATTCTTGGCAGGAGTATCATGCTTTTCATAGTTACGAATGCCTCGTCAGTATTTATAGTTTTCACAAAGTTTAATGATCTTTGATTGTATCTCTATTGTGCTTTTCACGTAGGGGACTTTTAGAGAATGTGTTGAATTGTTGTATGCTGTTCATCCAATTCAATAACTTAAGGAAAACTTGAAGATTAAAAAAGTGCTGTTCACGGTTAATCTGGAGTATTGAAGATTTACAATTTATTGAAAGAACAACTGAAAATCAATTTAGGTTGCTTATGTGTCATGTGTGGAGAAAAACCCTCTAGCCAATCCGTCGTCTATTCGTTTACTTTAATTTTATGTTTTTGTCAATTTTATAATTTATTTAAGTTTAATTTACGTTTCGTCAAAAATCAATCCCCCCATTAAAATATTATTATTTAGTTAATTTTTATTAGTTTTTATCTTTTAATTTAATTTCCGTCTAATTAATTTCCTAGTTTTTATTTTAAATTGTTTTCATTATTTTGAGTCATTTTTAGTGTGTTTCGAGTTTTTAGCTTAGTTTGTGTTTTCTTGAGTCTTGAGTTGTTTTGAGTCTTTTGAGTTGTTTTAGTTTATTTGTTAGTTTTATTTTGAGTTATTTTAGTTAAGTGTTTTTATTTTAGTTTAGTGTTTTAAACTTTGTTTTTACGTTTTTAATTTATTTTAGAGGTTTTAGCAAGCCCTCCTAATCCCCGGCCTAGAACGATACCCTACTTACATCTATACTACATCTGTCAAAAAGAGGGTTAAATTTGTGCGGTTTTAAAATTCCCGTCAGTGAGCATGACTTAAAACGAATTCCTTTTGAGTTACATTATGCAAGAAAATGAGTGTGGGGGAGGGAATGTTTGTTTTTGAGCTCAATGTATGTTTTTGGGGTTTAAAAGAAAAGAAAAAGTTGAAAAACGTATGAGAAGACAAATAAAACAAAAGAAAGAAAAAAAAAAAGAGCTTGAAAAAAAAAAATGAGTGTTTAAATGTTGATTGTTGAAGGAGGGGTCCAAAACATCAAATATGGCCCTAAAGTGAGTGAATTCTCCCCTTTTTGTTTAAAAGTTGAGTTTGCATTCAAAAGTGAATTCTAAGTTGATTCCATAGCTTTGCTCACTATTTCTTTAAGGACCTTTGTTTTCCGTATCCTTTCTTTGTTAGCCACACACCTTTAGCCCCGTTATAACCTTTACACTTTTATCTTGATTGTTATGTGTTCAATAATGTGGAGTTTGGGATTGGTATGAGCATATGGTGTCAATGGTTCTTGCATCTAAGTGGTGGCATTCCTTTCATGAGATCATATTCATACATTCATTTATAACTCCATAAAAGTGCTTTCTTTGTTAAAACATATGTGAGTATTAGTTTTCATGTTTACATCAATCCTCTCACATATACTTAGTATAGGGAGTGTAGTTAGAAAATCTAAATGAAAATTGAGTGCATATCTAGTGAGGATTTGAGGGAATTCTCTAAGGCATGTTACTACATTCAAAACATTGTTTTAATTGGTTAAATGTGATCTAGTGAATAGTGACTGTGGTTAAGTATATGCTTAAGTGTATGGAAGACCAAAATCTATGTAAGTAATGATCTTTAATGTGTTTTGCTCGAGGACTAGCAAAAGCTAAGTGTGGGGGAATTTCATAGGAGCATATTTATGCGACTTAACTAGCTTGTTTCCTTGCATTTACGTTGTTAGAAGTTAGTTATTTTAGTACTTTAAGCCATTTTCGTGTGTTTATAGGTCCATTGGGCAATTGGAGAAAGGAGTGCATTTTGGCACGTTTTGGAGCATTTTTGGGCCTATGTTGGTTTGGACATGTTTGGAGCTAATTGGAGTGATGAACTTGAGGTGCAAATGAGCCAAGGAGTGAATGAAGAATGAAGAGTCAAAATTGGAAACCGAAGTTTCTAAGTTTGGAAGTTTCTATTTTTGAAGGTTTCCATTCTTGAAGAGTTTCTATTCTTGGCTTGGAAGTTTCCTAAACCTTTCTAACCTATGTTCCAGCCACAAATGGATTCCAAAATATGTTAGGACATGTAATTCCTTCTAGAAGCACCTTTCCTTGCCGCACAAGGCATCCCTTGTTCCCTCCAATACTTGCCGTGCTTTCCTTGTGATTTTAGGCTTCCAGAAGCCCTATCCTACCCCTCCAACACTTGTGCCGCACCTCTTTAGCCTTTCCCCTTTGGATTCTGATTTTTAGGCCATTTTCCTTGTGGATTTGGGCTATACAAATCCTTTTATAAAACTAAGTGGGCCAAAACCCTTTTTCCTTGTGGATTTCCATCCTTGCCGCACCTAGAGCCCTCTAGAATCCTTTTTCCTTGCCTTGCAAGGCATTCCCTTGCCCTTATCTTCTCAGCCGCATCTAAACCCTTCTAGAAGCAAAGCTTGCCGCACCCTAAACCCTAGCCCATTACTTGTGCTGATTTCCCTAGGGGTTTTGTGGTGCCTATATATACATATGTTAGGGATTTGCCGAAAAAGAAAACCCATTGATTCACCCAATTTTGGTCCATTCATCCAGCCACACCATTCTACAGATCCTAAAATCCCAGAAACACAATTCCAGCCACTTTTCTCCCTTTGCCGCAGCCTCTATCCATCCTAAACACTTCTCTGCCTTTTTATTCATCCATAAACATCCTTAGACACTTGTGCCGCAGCAAGGTGGGGAAGAAGAAGGGCCTTGGCGTTTCATGCTTGCAGATTGGAGCGTTTTAGGTGTACTTCGTTCTTGTTTTCAATGTCTATTTCGTTATTCCTTTCTGATTTTGTTGCAACTATGAGTGGCTAAACCCCTATCTAGTTAGGGGGAAGTTTGAAGCCATGAACATGTTTGAGGTATGAATTGATTTCTTCCAATTGTAATTTAATAAGTTGTGATTGCAATTCAATTATCTGTTTTCTTCATAACTGATTCGTGTATGCTTATTAAGGATGCATACTTAGTTTTCATGCATGAATTTGATGCTAGAGTATAAATGAGTTTCACGTAATCGTTACAAGTTTATATTCATGAGTAGTGAAGGTTGCTGATCACAATCGCGTTAATTGACTTCTTGGCAAACGTATCATGCATTCATAGTTACAATTGCCTCGTCAACATGTAGGGGACTTTTGGAGAATGATTTGAGTTATTGCATGCATTCATCCAATTCAATGAGTACAGGAAAATCTGAGGGTTAATTTGTGCACCACGGTTAATCTGGGGTGTTGAGCATCATCATCTATTGAAAAGCAATTGGAAATCGATTCATATACAAGTGTGTCATGAGTGGAAACCGGACCTCTAACTAATCCATCCATCATCTTATTTCACAAATTCGTTTGACAATCTGCCTAGTTTATTAACTTGTTTGTTTGTTTCAAATTCGTCAAAACTAAAACCCCCCTTTTACTTTCTTGTTTCAAAGTGTTTGAAATCTGTTTTGTTTGTCTTTTTAAGTGTTTTGAGTCAAGCCAAAACCTTATTTTCGTCCAAAGTAGTGTTTGGAGTCAGAAACTGCCCAGATTGTGTTTTTAGGCAGTTTTGAGTGTTGTCGTGCTGTTTTGATTACTTTGAGTTGTTTTAGTGTTTTAGAGTTTAGTTTTACATTCTTTGAGTCTAGTTTAGTGTTTTAAACTTAGTTTTGTGTATTTGAGTCAGTTTAGAGGTTTTAGCAAGCCTTCTTAATCCCCGGTCCAGAACGATTCCTACTTGCATTTATACTCCAATTTGACAACAAGAGGGTTTAATTTGAGTGCTTAACTTTCATCACATCAATAATCAAGGGAAGTGGGGTGAGGTTGAGTCTTTTGAGCAAACATATGAGAAATAACTGAATCAGTAGCACCGAGTCAATTAAAATTCTAGAAAGATGGCCAAGAACATTCAATGTACCCATAATCAAGTTGGGGTTCCCCTAAGCATCATGCAAGGTAATGATGTTGACATGACCCTGAACCTGCTGTCTGCCTCCACGACCCTTGTTAGTTAGATTTTGGTTGCCGCGTCCTTGAATGCCTCAACCCTAGTTTGTTTAATTAGTCTGCCCAATCGAACCAATACTGCTGGAAGCTACATTACAATATTAGTACTACCCTCAAGCATACGACTGTGACTCGCCGCCCTGATACGGTGTATAACATCCCTGGTATTGCGGATAACTGCCCTGGTAATAAGGATCAGGTGGGTACTGATATGATCCTCCTGGATACTGAGAGATATCCGCCTGGTAATGAAAAACACTACCATAACCTGTCTGCTGGTAGATACCAGGTCATTGAATCCGATGGAGAGGAATTGTAAGTGGTAGTGTAAGAGGCTGATTTTGCAGACATTAATTAATTTTGTGTCCCATCTGACCGCATGTGTAACATCCACTACTCGCTCTCTTACACTCATCGTAGTGGCGATTATTGCATCTGCGATAGAGCTGAGCATAAGAATTATTTGAGTTCATCTAATTCTGAAAACAAGAACTGCCTATGGACTTACCACCCCTGCGCGACATATTGGAACTTGAACCATCACTCAACGATCTAGAACTATTACCGCTTGTTTTGAAAATCTGCGTCTTTTGAGGGCCAAAGGATAACTGCCGCCTATTATTATTCTTTTGAGCATTGCTAGTACCCTCATCATCATCATCATCATCATCAGAAGCATTCTCGAAATCTTCAACATAAAGCAGAACCTTAAAGAATTCTTGGTAGGTAAAGCATGGAGTAGAGGTCACCAAAGAACGCAGTCGCTTACGAGTCCCCTTCTTAAAATAATGAAGCATCTTTCTAAGATTCCCAGCAATCTGAGGACAATAATGGGATAAGTTAGTGAATTTCCAGTGGTACTCTGTGACTGACATTTTTCCTTGCTTCAGCTCTGTGAATTCATCTTTCTTTCGATCTTTGTACTCTAGAGTTGTGAATCTAGCCTCAAATAGGCGCCTGAAAACATTCCAATTTATGGCATCTTGAGCAGACAACGGGCGTGACTCCTGAGCCCACCATGATCCAGCTCCCTGATAGAAAAACCAAGTTGTTGTCTTGACCCATCTTTCCGTTGGAAGATTCCTATGTCACTACATAATGCGGAAAGACTTTTCAACATGGTCAATCTAAACCTCAATTTTCTCAGGTCCCTCATTGCCAAATAAATTATTTATCTAAAGATGGGATACAATCTCTAGGGTAGTCATTTGGGGATGACGAAGTGTGGATTCACTGGCGCTGACGATAGCCTTACCGAGTTGCCCAAAATCAGGAAAGTTAGTCTCCTAATGGGCAAGTGGCGCTCTACGAGGTGGCATGATTTTGACATAAGAGATAAAAAAATTATTAGGACCTATATCACATACGAGGAATGCAGGACTACCAAACCTATGCTCTATTACCAAACTAACACACCACGACCGGAGTCGAAGCATGCTGGCCGTCACCCGAAGGTGACGTAACCAAAAAGGGAAGTGAAGCATAAAAATATGGATATATTTAAACTAAAACTAACATTTATTTAATCTAAGGTAGCAAGTGCGCAGTAGTGGGAAGAACCTATCAAACATCAGTGTTCAGAGCCTAAATGACCTAAATGAAGGATTATTTTAGAGAAACTCATGTTCATTTAAGCAATATCATTAGTATGCAATTAACAAATTAAAGGCGGAATCATGCTTGCATATACTTAAAAACAAAACATTAACCATGAATGTTCAAAGCCTAGTAGATTGGTGAACCTTTAAACAACTCAAAACAAAGTGAGTTGAGATTTATACCTTTGTAGATTCCTCTTTGCTTAAGCAAAGGCTAATCACCCAAAGAGAGGGCCTTCATTCCTTGCATCTTAAATCTATGGATTTATATAGAAAGGATAGGTTCTCTAAGTTCTCAAAATTGAGAACCTCTAAGTTTCTACACCAAGGTTTTGATTAAGAAGAAATGAGTGACCTTGGAGGAGCTAGAGTGCTAGCTAAAACCCTCCAAGGGGGCCGGCCATTCTAGAGAGAAGGGAGAGCATTTCTTCTCTCCAATTTCCCAAAAACAACCCTTAATGAATTTTGGCTATAAAGTCAAATTTATACCTTAATTCATTTGAGTGGCAAACTTGTAAATAAGTCCAAGTTTGCTACCCTTACTAAGTGGCCGGCCTTAGGGATATTTTTGGAGTATTTGGGCCTTTGTAAATCATTATTTATTAAGTTGTCATACAACTTAATTCAATGGACTTGACGTTCGAAGCCCATTGGGCCTTAAGGTCCAAAAACCATCCCGAGGTCTTTAACGAACTTATTCGTTTGATTAATAATCATATTAATTAATCCTTGCCATAAATAATTAAACCATTTAATTATTCTTACTCATCTCCGTTGAATCTTCAATCTCTACCTTACACGGTGTACGATCCATTAGGTTCCTTTTAGCGAGGCAGTGGGCGATTCAAACTCTTTTAAATCGATTGTGAATTTGAAACTAACTTTCAATTCTCCCTTTAGTGTTTAAACACGTTTAGGGCTTCCACAAACCATGAGTGACACCTAGTAGCATATCATGGTTACCCAAGCTAATCAGAAGAGGTGGAGAACCTATTCAGTTTAGGATTACAAATGCAATACGGTCCTTCTCTAATCCAATACTCTTGACCACATTGTTTGGCTTGATAGTTTATTCATGTCTACTATCCAATGTGAATCTCGTGCTTATATGATTACCTTGAATGTGATCTGGGACGCATTCCAACATCTCATTCATACTCTGGCCAGAGATTCTAAATCATATCATAGAGTATTCTCCCTCAACAGTTTGAAGGTTAGAGATCCCTTGTTGCGCATTCACTTGTCTCCATGACTAGATAGCTTGACCCCAACCATGCCGTGGACACTCCAAAGGAATGCCATTTGACACGATCAAAGATCAAGGACCTAACCACAAGACAACTATGATGCCTCAGGTCAAAGGACTAATTTGCATTATCCTAACCATGAGTTCTCATGTGACATGAATATGAGAACTCGTCGTTGATCGTGTTCAGTGAACTCATTCTCTATTGAGCACCTACGTACTTGTCTTGGTGTCACTCACATCAATGACTCGAGACTAGTCACTCTCCCTGAGAGAAGACATAGCACGTACTGATCTTAACGGACTGTCAATGCCCAATTGGCAATCCTATGATCAGGAACGTTTAGGATATGTCTATGAAAGAATGGTCTCATGAATCTAACTATTTAGATCGCATTCTCCCAATCACATATTCCTTGGACTTTATCGTTCAAGCATATAACATTTATATGAGACCGCTCAAACAATAATCTTTGCCCTTGATATTAAACTAGATTAGTTTAATCATGTGAAATGTCCGTAAAGTATCATCATATGATTGGTTTTAGGGCACATTTCCAACACTAAAAGTGTGTAGTCAAAACTAGATAAAGTACTTATTACACAACAGGAAAAGTTCCTACATTTATTTAGAGGTATGTCAAAATCGCCGGATATTCCTCGTACTCCACAGAGTAAATCAACTAACAATAAAACACATTTATTTTCTAAACATACTAACCCCTCACAGTAAAACATGTATAGTTTCCAGAAAATCATACTAGTATGAAATTAAATGCAAATCAGCAATAAATCTAGAGATATGCCAAATCACAATATCGCAATATGATGTGAGAATTACTTGACACACAAATTAAACCCTATTTGTGATAATTGTAGTAATGATGTAAGTAGGGATTGTTCTAACCGGGGATTAACTAGGGATGCTAACCAATGTAAAATTAATTTAAAAACGTAAAAACAAAGTTTAAAACACTAAACTAGACTCAAAACACTTAACTAGAATAACTCAAAATAAAACTAACAAATAAACTAAAATAAATCAAAAGACTCAAAATAATTCAAGACTTTAGAAAACACAAACTAAATTGATTTCTAACAAATCTAACACTTTAAAATAAATGGGGGATTGATTTTGATGAAATTTGAACTTTAAAACTTAAGCTTTGAAAACAAACTTAAAGCAAAATAGATTTTAATGAAATAGAATGATGAGAAACTAGTTAGAGGGTTCCTTATCCACACATGAACATATGCATATAATTTGATTCCCAGTTATGACTTCAACAAACGATAAATGACAATATTCCAAGTTAATTAGGTTTGCTTAAATTAACTCTTAGATTTCCCTAGATTCATTGGATTGCATGGAATACGCATTACAACCAAATTATTCCTCATCAAAGTCCCTAACTATGGAATACGCATGATAAAGACATTTAACAAAGATCATTAAGTTCAACGGAAATCATAAACATTGACTAGGCATTCATAACTATGGAATACGCATGTTACTCTTGCCAAGGGTTTACTTAACACAATCGTGACTAGCGATCTTTACTACTCATGAATATAAGTTCATAACGATTAGGTGAAATTCCCTTATATCCTAGCATCAAGTTTAGGCATGCAAATTAAGTGTCGACCCTTAACCCACATACATGAACAAGTTTTTAATCAAAACGAAAAAGTAAACCACATCTAAAGTTTATGAATTCATAACTGGAGTAAATCAAATCATAACCAACATATGTCCATGGCTTCAAATTTGCCTCTAACTAAAAAGAAATTAGTTCCACATGTTTAACATAATTGAACAACAATTTAAATTAAACATTGAAAAACAAAAGAAAGAAAACACCTAAACTTTCCAACGATCCAAGCGCATCCAAGGATTTTCCTCTTCTTCTCTTTGTTGCGGCACAAGGCTTTGAATGATGTTGAAGGGTTGGTTTTATGGAGGAATGGATGGGGGAAGTTTAGATATGTAGGGAGAGGCAAAGAAAGGCTTGTAGAATGGTTTATTCTTGGATGATTTGAATGAGGTTGCTACCATGGGTATTTATAGGGAAGGGATGGACTTATTTAATTCAATTTTCTGGTGGGAACACATCAAAACTCACGGCAAAGAGTGGATTTTTAGTGGGTTAGGTCTTGAATCATCCACACACTTTCCTAATGGGTTAGGTATTGAACAACCACTCACATGTCATGGTGACTTAGGCATTGCATCATCATTCAAATGTCATGGTGAGTTAGGCATTGCATCATCACTCAAATGGGCTTGTTTAAGCCAAAAATCTGGTGGGAAACAACAAGGAAAGCCCACGGCATTGAGTTGTTTTGGTGGGTTAGGCATGGTTTTGAGTGGAGTTTTGGTCAATCCTTCTAGAAACTTATCCCTTCTTGCAACTTGTATTTGTTTCACCATATTTTTAGCATGTTCCTAGCTTCTTTTGACTTCAAATTCGTCCATCCATCTTGCATGGATCATAAGCAATCCATCTTGGGCCCAAAAACACTCCAAACTACTCCAAATTGGCCCAAAATGCACCCTTAGCCCATATAACCTACAAACACACGAAATTAGCTTTAAACACTATTATAAATACTAAATAATTACTAAAATGCAAGAAAACAAGCAAGCTAAGTCGCATAAATATGCTCCTATCACAATAGTAGCATAATAAAATCAAGTGCTCATCAATCTATACTAACACATGAGTTCATGCAGAGGATTTTTGACATGAATAGGACTCGGTGAAATCATAATATACGTTATAGTACTACAATCACATGAAGACTGGCGCTATTCGCGGTCACATACAAGTTAGAGTTGCCTATTGCAACCTGTAAGACAAGACTGATACCTACTTGGATCCAAGGCGAGTGTGCAGTGCGGATGTAACATACACATGAAAGACTGGGCTTGGCCTAGGCGAGCACTAACATTGGGTGTAGCAATGTATGATGAGCAGGTAAAATGCATATGAACATGCAATGACAGTATACAAATCTCAACCACGAAATAATATTTCTAAAATTAAATAACACATGGGATGATATGCATAAATCAATCCAAAGGCATTTGTTGAAACTATAAAATTATACACACACACACACACACACACACACACACACATATGAAACCAAATGCCAACTCACTGATACGTCGATGGATCATAGCTTGCTGGCCTTGCTTGTCCTCATATGTCCTCGGGATAAGTCTCACCTATGTGGGAAATAGCTAAACTTATTAATTAATAAGGACATAACCAATAAGGCTGGGAAAATCCCCATAGTTTACTCAAATAATGGGTTTAAATATACGAAAACGTTCTACATTAAGTCATGGACCCGTACCCGTCGACCACATGTCAGTCAGAGGCCGAACGTGCCCTCACGCGCCTCCTAGCCCATGGCCTTATGTGAAGGAGAAATTTTGTCCTAGCTAAGAACATGTGAGAACATTTGAACACATATGCAAACTAATAACACTTTAAAGTAGGCATGCATTAAAAAACAATTCTAAAACCCATGACTTTCAAAGACTAGGGAATGGTGAACCATAAGACTCTTTAACAACATTAAAGAGAAGGAAGGATTTGAGATTCATTACCTTGAAGCTCATCCTTGTGTACACAAGAGATTCACCCAAGTGGAGGGCCTTCAAGTCACCTCCTAGCTCCTTGGATCTTCCTTGTGATTTTCTTCTTTGTTGATGCTCCTTTGCTCCTTGAGGATATGAGGAAAGGATCTCCAAGAACACCAAAGATTTGGTGTCTCTAAGTCTCCACACCAAGGATGTGGTGTGAAGAGAAGATGGATGACTTAGAGAGTTTTTGATGCTAGTAAAAACCCCCTAAGTTGGCCGGCCTCTATGGAGAAAAAAAAGAGAGAAAAACGTTTCTCCTCTTTGCCTCAAGAAAACCCTAGTGAGAGAATGGCTATAAAGTTGCCTTTATACCACCTCACATTTGAGTGGCAAACTTGTAATTAACTCAAGTTTAATACCCTTTCACCCTAGGCCGGTTTTGGCTTTGATTTTGGGTTAATTTCCATTTAGTTTTTAGTTGTCATACAACCTAAACTCAATGGGCCTTTTGGACCAAAAACCCTTTTGGGCCCCGAAACCCAAAACCAACTTAAAAGCCTAATACGAACCTTTCGTATAATTAATTAATCTGGACCATTCTCAATTAAGCCATTTAATTGCTTATTGATCTCTTTTGTATCTTCACATTCATCCTTACTCGGTGTACGATCCATTAGGTTCCATTTAGCGAGGCAGTGGGCGATTGTTACTCTTAACGATCAATTGTGAATTGAAACTACATTTCAATTCTCCCTTTGATGAAGATTAGTGTTTGCTAATCCTCAGGGCTTCCACAAACCATGAGTGACACCTAGCAGTATGTCATGGCTACCCAAGCTAAGTAGAAGTGGTTGGAGAACCTATCCAGTTACAACTACAACGCAATACGGTCATTCTCTAATACAATACTCTCGATCACATTGTTTAAGTGATAGTTTGTTTCATGTCTACTATCCAATGTGATACTTCTCTATATGATTCAATTAAATATGATTTGGAACAAACTTCCTAAGTCATATTCATATGCTTTGGCCAAAGACTCTCGAATCATATCTCAGAGTATTCTCCTTCCACCATGGAAGGTTAGAGATCCCTTGTTGTGCATTCATATGCCTACATGACTAGATAGCTTGACCCCAATGATGCCGTGGACATTCTCAATGGAATGTCTTTGACATGATCAAAGATCAAGGGCCCAACCATTAGACATCTATGATGCCTCAGGTCAAAGGACTACTTTGCATATTGCAACTTACGAGTTCTTACATGACATGTATGTTCGAACTCCTTTTGATCGTAGTTTAGTGTACTCAATTACCTTTTGAGCACCTATGTGTTTGTCTCAGTGTCCAACACTGACTGACTTGAGACTAGTCATACTCACGCTTGAGTTAACATAACACATACTAACCTTAGCGGATTGTCAATGCCCAATTGGCAATCCTATGGCTAGGAACGTTTCAGGAATGAACATAAGAGAAAGGTCTCGTTAATCCAACTCACTTAGATCACTTCTCTCTTAGATTAAATACATTCCTTGGATTCCCTTATTGCTTAAACACATAATACAATAAATAGTGAATAACAATAAGCTTTGCCCTCTATTAAACATTTTATAGTTTAACACAATAAGTATTGATGCGAGAATTAACTCGACACAAATTAAACCCTCTTTTGACAATTGTAGTATAGGTATAAGTAGGGTATCGTTCTGGACCGGGGATTAGGAGGGATTGCTAATCACTCTAAAATTAAATTAAAAACATAAAAATAAAGTTTAAAACACTAAACTAAAATAAAAACACTTAACTAAAATAATTCAAAATAAAACTAACAAATAAACTAAAACAAATC
This sequence comes from Crataegus laevigata, assembly GCA_963580275.1. Taxonomy (NCBI): domain Eukaryota; kingdom Viridiplantae; phylum Streptophyta; class Magnoliopsida; order Rosales; family Rosaceae; genus Crataegus; species Crataegus laevigata. The sequence goes on from OY756945.1 coordinate 24,255,628, forward strand.
AAAAGACTCAAAACAACTCAAGACTCTAGAAAATACAAACTAAGCTAAAAACTCGAAACACACTAAAAATGACTCAAAATAATGAAAACAATTTAAAATAAAAACTAGGAAATTAATTAGACGGAAATTAAATTAAAAGATAAAAACTAATAAAAATTAACTAAATAATATAATATAATAATGGGGGGGTTTGGTTTTGAAGAAACGTAAATTAAACTTAAATAAATTACAGAATTGACAAAAACATAAAATAAAGAGTGAACGGATAGGCGACGGATTGGCTAGAGGGTTTTTCTCCACACATGACACATATGCAATCTAAATTGATTTTCAGTTGTTCTTTCAATAAGTTGTAAATTTCAACACCCCAAATTAATTAGGTACGCTTAAATTAACCTTCAGATTTTCCTTATGTTAATGGATTGGATGATTGCATACGACAACCCAAAACATTCCCCACAAGTTCCCTACATGAATTGCATAATAGAGATACAAGCGAGAATCATTAAGTTCTAAGAAAATCATAAGTGTTGACAAGGCATTCGTAACTATGAACAGCATGATACGTTTGCCAGGAATTTACTTAACGCGATTGTGACTAGCAACCTTCACTACTCATGAATATAAGTTCATAACGATTAGGTGAAATTCACTTATATTCTAGCATCAAATTCATGCATGTAAATTAAGTATGCATTCTTAATCGACAAACATAAATAAGTTATTAATCAAGCAGTTAAGCAAATTAAATCACAACTCAGAAATCACAACTGAAGTTACCAATTCAAATTACAAATATAATCATGGCTTTGAATTAACCTCTAGCCAACACAAAATTTATTTACACATAATTTATAAATTAAAACATAAATTAAAACTGAGTTTGGAAAGGATAAACCGAATTAAGAGATCCAGGGTATGTCCACTGTGCTGCACACTGTGCATTTGCTGTGCACTGTGCAGTTTGCACCGTGACCTCCCTCTCGGTTCTTTGCAAGACTGGTCCCTCCAAGCTCCCGTGTTCCACGCTGCCCCCCGAGGCTTTGTTCTCCAGCTGCCCCGCGAGATCTCCACGCTGCAAGGCAACTTCCTCCTCTGCCGCAAAACTCCAGGCCCTGCTCTCCTTCTCCCCCGTGAAGCGCTAGCAGCAGCAGCAACCTTCAAGGCTGCCTTAATAATCCTCGAGCCCCCTGCCTGTTTGGCGCGCTGCCCGCTGCTCCAGAGCAGCTCCCAGGCCACCCTCTCGGTCCTCTCCGTGAGCCTATCAAAATGGTAGCCTCTTCTCCTGTGCCCCCGTTTCAGTCTCCCCGTGAGCTGCCTTTAAAACCGCCCCCCTAAAGATGCCCCGAGGAGCTCATTTTATTCCCGTGCCTTCTACTCACCGAGACCCCTCCTGTGCTCTGTATTATTGCCTTCTACTATTTCTTTTTTTTATTTTAATTCTTTTTCTCCACTGCCTTGCATGTGCATTGCCTCTTTTGATTATTCCCCACTGCCTTCCACCGAAGGCTTATGCATTCCATCATTTGCCTTTCCACATGTGCTTCCACCTGTAATCACATACACACATTAAATAAAAATAAATATAAAAATATATATATATATATATATAAATATATAAATATATATAAATATATTTATTATTTTCCAAATGATAAATTCTAATCAACAAACAAGAAAGTTTAAACGAAATAATTACTTAACACTTCATTTATTCTATTTTTATTTTCTTAACTAGATAAATTCTAAAAACACAAAAATAACGTAAATAGCTCAAAATATAACGAACTAACTAAGAAAAGACGAGTGAATTTGATATAAAAATGTATATAAATATGGTCCGATCAAATACCCCCACACTTAGCTTTTGCTAGTCCTCGAGCAAAACAAATAAAACAGAAAAAGTAATAACATGAAAAACATTAGCTTTCCCCTATTTGACCCTCATAGAATTTCATTCGAGAACGCAAATCATCAAGAACCATAGCTAGCACCAAAAAAAAAAAACTAATCCCAGTTCATCTTCCTTATTCAAATATTAGCAGTAATCTTTAAATCATCCTTGAAGTGTAGTGTGTGAGATAGCCATGCTAATGCAAATTCAAGTTTTTATTTTAAAAGTCATCATATGCAAACTAGCAACATTCTCCCGGGATATGCACTTTATCACACATGTGTTTAGTTTTAATGTGTTTCGCTCAAAGAAACAAATGTGAGAGTTCTACCATAAGCTTGCATAAAAATCACTTCTTCACAATCATAATTGCAAAACTTAAATCAAGAGGACTTTTATTGGATGTAATGAGGCTTAGGGATAGGGCTATTGAAACGAAAGAATAGGAAAACACAAGTTCCAAGCTACATCGCAAGCGATTCTTTTAGTTGAGATTTATAAGAACTCAAGTTCTCCAGCGATTATTCTAGCACTTCCAACCACATTCTTAAACTGAAACTTTAGAAACTGTTTATTTATTTTCTTTGAATACAATCTTTCTTTTTCTTTTTCTTCTCTTCTCTTTTCTCATTTTTTTTTTTTTTAAAAAAACAAATATGAAATACCCCCACACTTATTATTTTGCCAAACCTTCCAAGTACTTCACAAACATTTCTCATAAGACAATCTCAAATTACTCGCTTGGAAAGGGTAAGGAACATGCTTGAGGTATAAGGGTAGACATATCTGGTGATAAGAAATAAAAGGCTCAACAATACGGCTCAAACTGGCAATCTAATGATATCATTTTTCTTTGGGAAATAAGGTTATTTGGGCCATGGTGGTGAACCTAATGCCTCTATCATTTTCAAGTTCATGCAATCAATGACAAATATTTCAAAAGATCGTTACGCAAGTTCTAGAGATGCATCTCACATAAGTTCATCACACATGAAAGAATAGGAGTGTATGAAAAATGCACACACTTTCAATAGGCTCAAAAACTCACATAGGATGTAAATGGTCACTAAATTCACATATGAAGCTTTAAATCATGCTTTAGTTTCACATCAACAAGGCTATGTGCATTTGGATTTTCAAGAATGATCAAATATGTACCAAACTAACAAGAGAATTAGGAATTTCACATAACACATGTTAACTAAGTTCTTGATAATCATGGTTCAAATTCGATCCAGTTATATCATTGGGTCGGGAAACTAACAAAAATCTAATTAAAAACAATAAGGAAAACAAGACAATATTTTTGGATTTTTTTTTAAATTTTTCGAAAAATTAAATAAAACAAAACTAATTAAGAAAAACAAAAAGCAAAAACACGGAAACAAATGAAACCAGTTTAAAGTCGAAGGTACAAAAATTTTCAATTTGGTCCAATTTGGTCATTTTTTATACTTGATACCCCCACACTTAAACTAGACATTGTCCCCAATGTCAGAAAACAATAAAATGCAAATAAAATTAAAATGAATAAATAATACGAAACAAAATAAAGCAAAGGGACTGAAAACTTCTCTAATTTGCAGAAAACCAAGCGATGACCCCCAAGCGTAAATTTTGCAATCAACTTCAAGGGAGAAATAACCAAACGTTCCTGCAAAGAAAAGAAATAAATCAGTTAAGCACGCAAGAAAATATAGAAAATGCAAACGAAAATTGAAAATGAAAATAAAAGATAACGAAAAGAACTAATAGGCGATCATTGGTCGTCCTTGTTGATTTTCCACAGCTTTCTTCTTGAACAGGATGGGCCTCCTTCTTGCAAGTGCTCCTTAGCTTAGTTGAGGATGAATCAGCACGTGTCTCCACATGCTTCAAGTAGTCCGGTCTCCACGCAGGTGTGGCATCTTCTTGAACTCTTGGATCAACCCAGACTCATCTGCTCTTGGGTGCACCTCAGACTCCTCCTGCTTCGTTTGTGAGGTACTTTTGTTTTTGAAGAAGTACCTCAACACAGATTTATTTTTGAAGTGGGTTGGGAGGGGTCTGAGATGAGTACTCGAGAGCAAGACTAGGTAAGCAATCAGGATCTCACTTTCTCCATGTTCTTCAGATGAAAGTGAGGAGAAAGCGTAATATGAGATACTTTTGCTTTTAACCTTTTTAATATGAAATACTTTTGCTCTGGAAGGTTTGTTTTCTGGGGTGATCCAAGGGATGAAGAACACTGAATAACTCGAAAGCTTTCTTTGGGAAGACATTATCGGAGATGAAGAGAGGAAGAGAGGTTGAGAGGTGGAGAGGGTGTGAAGGTGTGCCTTTGCTGTGGAAGGCGAAGGTCGAACTTATAGAAATTTGGCTTCACAACCGGAACTATTCCTTCACTATTTGTCGGCAGCCGGTGAATGGATGAACAGTGCCCGTTACGCGCTTTCTGACAAAGCGTCCGTAAATTCCGCAAGGCTGACGGTGCAGGCGACGAGTGACGACAAATTGGAATGATGATCTTTTGAAAACCGGGGTTCAAAACCGGGTGCGACTCATGGTTTTCGCAACGCTCCACGCTGCACGTGATGAGTCACGACAAACTGGAAAAACTGAGCCCTCGTGATGCCACGTGATTGCTGAGTCAAGCCCAGCTTTTGAGAAAGGAGCGTCCAGCTTTTCCGAATTGCGTGAGGACGCGTCTTCAACCTCTGAGGAGCGCCTCTCTTTGATTTGCTTCTTTTTATAGAGGCACTAATTCTGCTTCACATCACACTTGAACTACCTTCCTCAAACACTCTCCTCTGTAAACACTCTCTTCTGCACTTCTTAATCTTACTCCTTCCGCTCTCTTCTTCCGCTTCAGCAATCTTAATCTTTCCGAACTCTTTTCTTCCTCAACACCTTCTAAAAATGTCTTGCCCTTCCGACCGTCGCCTAAACTTGAATGTCGGAGAAGACGATTACTCGTCTTCTCCGAACAACATTTGGAATCCATCCTTCATGTCCCCCAATGGTCCTCTTACAGTCGGGGACACAATGATGAGGAACGATATAACCGCAACGGTGGTTGCAAGAAACCTTCTTACTCCCAGAGATACTAGGTTGCTGTCTATGCGGTCAGACGAGCTGGCTGTTCAGGACTCACTGGCTCTCAGTGTCCAGTGTGCAGGCTCAGTTTCAAACATGGGTCAGCGCCTGCTTGCAAGATCTCGTCAGGTGGAGTCGCTAATGGCGGAGGTGGTCAGTCTTCGGCAAGAAGTCAGAGGACTCAGGCATGAAAATAAAGAGCTGCACATGCTCGCCACCAGTTACTCCACCAGCATGAAGAGGAAGCTGGACCAGCTGCAGGAGTCGGACGGTCGAATCCAGAGTGATCATGAGCGATTCATGGCGTTACTCCCGAGGTTTATGTTGCCTTCGTCCTCTGGAGTAGCACCAAGCGTTCCGGCTCCGGAGATTCCAACTCTGGCTCTTCGTCTTCCCGGAGCTCCGTCGACCTCTGAGGCGCCACCTAACCAATGACCAATGATTGCTATTAGTTTTTCGTATTATTGTAAATTTTTTTTATTATTATTATTTTTTTTTTTTTAAGCCTTTTTTTTTTTTAAGTTTATTTTAAGCAAAATAAAATAAATGTAAATCAAAATATGTAAATTAATGTAAATTTTAATTTTAATTTTTTTTTAATTTTTTTTTTTTTTTTAAGAGTTTATTTTAAGCAATATAAAATATGTAAATCAAAATATGTAAATTAATGTAAAAAGACTTTATTTATCCGCACTAAAAATAAACAAGGCCCTTAATTTATTTAAACTCAAACTAAATAAAAATCAACAAAAAAAAAAAAACAAAATAACAAAACAAAAATGAAAGCAGTAAATAGAAGGGTTTAGGAATGCAAATCTGATTGTGGGTGATTCCTAGGCTTCCCTTCTTTATTCAAGTGCATGGCTTTATCCTTGAACGGACAGTGGTACTTGAAATGATCCGGCAATGGTCTGAATTCACGAGTGGGTGCCTGAATCATAAAAATCAAATTGTTAGTAAAAAACAAAATTAAAAATGGAGAAGATGGCTTACTTTCATTCTCCGACGCAAACTCAATGACAAAAACTACGTTTTTGGATATCTCCGGGATTTTGAAATGGGCCAAGTTTATTATGATGGTTGTGGCCTGTCCCGTGTCATCAAACTCAATTTCTTGGGCCTTTGTTTCCTTCACAGTCTCTTGGATGTATTCTTGAATTTCTACGCATTCTCCAGCCACTTCGATGTCTTGAATCTCTTTTCTTGGTGTGCAAGGTTCGGGAACTTGTTTTGGTGCACCAAGAATCGAGATATCACTTTGCACCGCTGGAAGAGTTTCCACAATGTCTATTTCACTTTCTTCGTTATTTGGAAAAAATCTGCAAGGAAAAGAGACATTTGGTGGAAAAATGTTAGAATGAATTTCACTTGGAACAACATTACCGAAGTTGGACAACATAGGGACTTCAGGGGTTTGAGACAAGAATTCTTCTAAACTGCCCAGGTCGTCCTCCTCCTCTTCTTCTTGCAGCGGCAATTCATCCAAGTTCGGGCTGTGACTGGATGGTTCTGGAACAGCTTCATCCTCCACATCACTTATGGCTTCATCGATTTCCACTTCTCCCTTTGAATTTGCAAATGTGGAGTTGGAAAGTTCACTTTGATCTTTAATCTGTGCCATGAATTCCATAATCTGCCCAACATGTATATCCAATTCGTCCACTCTGTTGGTCCGGTCTTGCATCTCCTGGATTCGATTTTCCACTCCCTGATTCAAAGAGGAGAGTAACTTATTAAATGTATCATTATCCAGAGATGTACCTGAATCGAATTGGGCAAATTGTTGCGGAGGCTGTGGTGGTGATGTATAGAACTCATCATACGGCTGCCAATATTCTCCTTGGTAAGTCTCTTCAGCTTGATTTTGTGACCCCTGCACCAAAGAGTTTAATTCGTTAAGAATTTGATTATAATCCACGGGCATACTTGAATTCGATTGGAATTGTTGTGGGGGATGTTGTGGTGGCTGCATAGGTCTTGAATAGAACTCGTCTTGCTGCCAATATCCACTTTGTTGAAATTGCTGAGGTTCATCCCATATCTGATTTGAATAACCTCTCCAATTCGAATTGCAAGCGTTGGAAAACATGTTGCCCCTTGATTGGCTGTGGCCTTGATATCCCCAATCATCTTCATATGCAGAAAATTGAGGATATTGCTGAGTTTGATATCCTTGCCCATAGGGCACATCAAGTGTAGGGACACTTGGCATTGAGGTCATTTCGGCATTATTAGTCAATTGAGCAGTGAGCTGCGCCAATTGAGCTTGAATACTAGCAAAATCCATGACTTGCTCCAATTAGTACCTAAAATTAAAGAAAGAAAAATAAATCAAATATCAAAAGTAAAACACACAAACACAAATAAAAACATAAACACAAATATAAATAAAAACACAAACAAAAACACAAATATAAAAATAAACACAAACAAAAATAAAGGGATTAGCAAATTTGCTAATCCCCGGCAACGGCGCCAAAATTTGATGCGAGAATTAACTCGACACAAATTAAACCCTCTTTTGACAATTGTAGTATAGGTATAAGTAGGGTATCGTTCTGGACCGGGGATTAGGAGGGATTGCTAATCACTCTAAAATTAAATTAAAAACATAAAAATAAAGTTTAAAACACTAAACTAAAATAAAAACACTTAACTAAAATAATTCAAAATAAAACTAACAAATAAACTAAAACAAATCAAAAGACTCAAAACAACTCAAGACTCTAGAAAATACAAACTAAGCTAAAAACTCGAAACACACTAAAAATGACTCAAAATAATGAAAACAATTTAAAATAAAAACTAGGAAATTAATTAGACGGAAATTAAATTAAAAGATAAAAACTAATAAAAATTAACTAAATAATATAATATAATAATGGGGGGGTTTGGTTTTGAAGAAACGTAAATTAAACTTAAATAAATTACAGAATTGACAAAAACATAAAATAAAGAGTGAACGGATAGGCGACGGATTGGCTAGAGGGTTTTTCTCCACACATGACACATATGCAATCTAAATTGATTTTCAGTTGTTCTTTCAATAAGTTGTAAATTTCAACACCCCAAATTAATTAGGTACGCTTAAATTAACCTTCAGATTTTCCTTATGTTAATGGATTGGATGATTGCATACGACAACCCAAAACATTCCCCACAAGTTCCCTACATGAATTGCATAATAGAGATACAAGCGAGAATCATTAAGTTCTAAGAAAATCATAAGTGTTGACAAGGCATTCGTAACTATGAACAGCATGATACGTTTGCCAGGAATTTACTTAACGCGATTGTGACTAGCAACCTTCACTACTCATGAATATAAGTTCATAACGATTAGGTGAAATTCACTTATATTCTAGCATCAAATTCATGCATGTAAATTAAGTATGCATTCTTAATCGACAAACATAAATAAGTTATTAATCAAGCAGTTAAGCAAATTAAATCACAACTCAGAAATCACAACTGAAGTTACCAATTCAAATTACAAATATAATCATGGCTTTGAATTAACCTCTAGCCAACACAAAATTTATTTACACATAATTTATAAATTAAAACATAAATTAAAACTGAGTTTGGAAAGGATAAACCGAATTAAGAGATCCAGGGTATGTCCACTGTGCTGCACACTGTGCATTTGCTGTGCACTGTGCAGTTTGCACCGTGACCTCCCTCCCGGTTTTTTGCAAGACTGGTCCCTCCAAGCTCCCGTGTTCCACGCTGCCCCCCGAGGCTTTGTTCTCCAGCTGCCCCGCGAGATCTCCACGCTGCAAGGCAGCTTCCTCCTCTGCCGCAAGACTCCAGGCCCTGCTCTCCTTCTCCCCCGTGAAGCGCTAGCAGCAGCAGCAACCTTCAAGGCTGCCTTAATAATCCTCGAGCCCCCTGCCTGTTTGGCGCGCTGCCCGCTGCTCCAGAGCAGCTCCCAGGCCACCCTCTCGGTCCTCTCCGTGAGCCTATCAAAATGGTAGCCTCTTCTCCTGTGCCCCCGTTTCAGTCTCCCCGTGAGCTGCCTTTAAAACCGCCCCCTAAAGATGCCCCGAGGAGCTCATTTTATTCCCGTGCCTTCTACTCACCGAGACCCCTCCTGTGCTCTGTATTATTGCCTTCTACTATTTCTTTTTTTTATTTTAATTCTTTTTCTCCACTGCCTTGCATGTGCATTGCCTCTTTTGATTATTCCCCACTGCCTTCCACCGAAGGCTTATGCATTCCATCATTTGCCTTTCCACATGTGCTTCCACCTGTAATCACATACACACATTAAATAAAAATAAATATAAAAATATATATATATATATATAAATATATAAATATATATATATATATATATTTATTATTTTCCAAATGATAAATTCTAATCAACAAACAAGAAAGTTTAAACGAAATAATTACTTAACACTTCATTTATTCTATTTTTATTTTCTTAACTAGATAAATTCTAAAAACACAAAAATAACGTAAATAGCTCAAAATATAACGAACTAACTAAGAAAAGACGAGTGAATTTGATATAAAAATGTATATAAATATGGTCCGATCAAGTATTCCAAAAGCTATTACATCAAATGAGTGGCTTTGTGGGCATACTTCCAACAATCTCCCACTTGAACTCAAAGCCACATTCCCATGTATCTAATACCCATCTTTTCCATATGGCGGTCAAGTTGGATTTGAGATATTGGCTTCGTCAGTGGATCTGCTACGTTATCGGCTGAGGCAACCTTGAGGATGTTGACTTTCCCCTCGGTAGCATATCTTCTAATGATATTAAAGCGTCTGTCAAAATGCTTGTTCTTTTGATGAGCCCTGGGTTTCTTGGCTTGAGCTATCGCCCCACTATTATCACAGTACAAAGTTACTAGTGATGTAATGGTTGAAACCACTCCAAGTTCAGTAATGAACTTCTTCATCCAGAACGCTTCTTTGCCGGCTTCAGCTGCAACGACATATTCAGCCTCTGTCGTGGAATCAGCAATTACATCTTGTTTCTTGCTTTTCCAGCTGACAGCCCCACCATTTAGAGTGAACACATATCCGGAGTTGGAACTTCTATCGTCGACGTCAGATTGGAAATCTGCGTCTGTATAGGCTTCCACTCGCAACTCTGTCGCTCCTCCATAAACGAGGAACATATCTTTAGTTCTTCTTAAGTACTTAAGGACCGTCTTGACAGCTGCCCAGTGTTCTGATCCTGGTTAGATTGATATCGACTAGTAATGCTCACAGCATATGCGATATCAGGCCTTGTGCATATCATGGCATACATGAGACTTCCTATGGCGGAAGCATAAGGAATCCTGCTCATCTGTCGAATTTCTTCAGGAGTTTTCGGTCTCATGGATTTTGAAAGGTGAAATCCATGTCTCACAGGAAGAAGACCTTTCTTTGATTGTTCCATCTGGAACCTACTTAGCACCTTGTCTATGTACAAAGATGAGGATAATCCAATTAATTTTCTGGATCTATCACGATAGAGCTTTATCCCAAGCACATAAGATACATCTCCCAAATCTTTCACATGGAAGGTTTTGGACAACCACACTTTTACAGAAGAAAGTACTGCAGTGTCATTCCCGAATAGTAATATGTCATCTACATATAACACTAGGAATACAACTGCATCCCCAACGACTTTTTGATAAACACAATTGTCGTCTTCATTTTGAGTAAAACCAAACGTTTTGATTTCAGTGTCAAAACGAATATTCCAGCTCTTAGAGGCTTGCTTAAGTCCATAAATGGACATCTGAAGCTTGCATACCTTAGTCTTTTCAGACTTGGACAAGAAACCTTCGGTTGAGTCATATAGAGCTCTTCCTCTAGGTAGCCATTCAGAAAGGCCGTCTTCACGTCCATTTGCCATATCTCATAATCATGGTATGCAGCTATAGCAAGCAAAATCCGAATGGACTTAATCATAGCTACAGGTGAGTAGGTTTCTTCATAGTCAATCCTTTCGTTGCCTGTAACCCTTGGCAACTAGTCTAGCCTTATAAGTCTCCACGTTCCCATCAGCGCCTATCTTCCTCTTGAAGACCCATTTGTTTCCAACAGGTACTATACCTTCTGGAGGGTCTACTAGAGTCCAGACCTGATTTTGATACATGGAATCCATCTCGGATTTCATGGCCTCTTGCCATCTCTTTGAATCAATGTCGGACATTGCTTTAGTGTAGTCTATAGGGTCCTCCTTTGTGTCATTGTCACCTAGGAGGTGCAATTCCCCAAAGTCATTATCCAAGCCATACCTCTTAGGTGGCTTGCTGACCCGTGCAGGAACAGGGTTGTCAACTTGTCGAGTGCTTGTTTGTGGTTCATCATTCATCTCATTAATTTCCATCGTTTTACTTGTAGTTCCTTTGAGAACAAATTCGTCCTCTAGAAACTTAGCAGTTCTGGCGACAAAGACTTTCTGGTCGTCAGGATGGTAGAACTCATATCCCATAGTTTCTCTAGGATATCCCACAAAATAGCACCTAACTGATCTCGCTTTAAGCTTAGTAGCTTCAAGCTTCTTGACATATGCTTCACAACCCCAAATCTTAATATGATTAAGACTTGGCTTTCTTCCATGCAATATCTCATAGGGCGTTTGTGAAACTGATTTGGAAGGTACTCTATTAAGCAAGTAAGCTGCTATATATAGAGCGTATCCCCATAATGTTACTGGTAGATCAGCGGAACTCATCATAGAACGAACCATGTTCATCAAGGTTCGGTTTCTCCTTTCAGAAACTCCATTAAGTTGTGGAGTTCCTGGTGAAGTCCACTATGATATTATTCTACACTCTTTCAGATAATCTAGGAACTCGTTACTTAGATACTCTCCCCCTCGATCTGATCTTAGGATCTTTATCTGTTTCCCAGTTTGCTTCTCAACTTCATTCTTGAACTCTTTGAACATTTCAAAGGATTCTGACTTGTACTTCATAAGATACACATAGCCAAACCGAGAGTGATCGTCGGTGAATGTGATATAGTAGGAGAAGCCTCCTCTCGACGTAGTAGACATAGGTCCACATACGTCAGTGTGGATTAACCCTAGAATCTTTGTGGCACGCTCTCCCTTCCCAGTGAATGGAGATTTGGTCATCTTGCCTTTCAAGCAACATTCACAAGTACCCATTTGGTCATTACCTAACGGGCGGAAATATCCGTCTTTTGACATCTTGCGAATCTTATCAAGGTTCACATGTCCAAGTTTAAGATGCCACATCTTCTCTTGGTTAACTTCTTCTCTAGCCCTTTTGGGTTTCGAGGTATTCCCGCTTTCAATACAGTGCATCCCACTACTTGTCTCTAGGTGAAAAAGTCCCTCTATCATATAACCATAAGAGATAATACGACAGTTCAAGGATAAAGTGAAACTCATTTTCCCAAACAATACTGAGTGCCCATCTCGTAAAAGCATAGAGATGGAAATCAAATTCTTTATACATGAAGGAAAATATAAACAATTTTTAAGTTCCAAGACTTCCCCAGAGAGTAGTTTAAGCATGTAGGTGCCTATTGTTTTTGCAGAGATTTTAGTGTCATTCCCAACTCGCACAATCATCTCCCCATTGCGCAGTGTTTTGCTCTCCGTTAGTCCCTGCAACGAATTGCAGATATGTTGACTAGCGCCTGAATCGAATTTCCAAGAATTGGAGCTTATTGTAAAAGCACTTTCTATGACAGAAATAGTCCTTTCAAAAGTTTGTGTCATAAGGCTCGCAATGCGCACCCTGTATTTCTTCTTCCAACGTTCATCCTTTCCACAATGAAAGCATGTTCCTTTGGATTTTCTTGCCTTCTTCTTATGCAACCTTTTCCTTATGATTGCATTCTCACTCCCACTGTCCTTTTTGAAACTTTGTTCAAACTTACAGCACATGTCAATCATCTTGGTAAAAGTATGATCGAATCTATTCACTTTATTGTTTACTATAAACTTTGTGAAATCATCCGAGAGAGATGCAAGGAAAAAGTCTTGGGCCATTTTCCCATCGATGGAAGTTCCTAAACTTTCAAGATCTTGAAAGATCCTTTCCATCTTTTGTGCATGTTTTTGGACTGATGTCCCCTTTGCCATTTTGGCATTCAATAGATTACAAACATTTGAGAATCGTACGTTACTTGTCTCAATGTCATGCATCTTATGCAAACTATCAACCATGGAACAAGAAGTGTCCATGTGCTTATGTAGCTTCTTAAGCTCCTCACTTAGTGAGGTGAGGATTAAGCATTTGGCTTGTAAGTCATCCTCATAGTGTTTAGTGTAATTTTGACACTCCTCTTTTGAAGCTAGTTTCCTAAAAGGTACATGAGGAGGGGATTGCTTGAGCACATACAATATGTCATTCATCTTTGAGACATTCTCAATGTGATGATACCAAGCAAGGAAACGTTGGCCCTTAAGGCCATTTTTGTCAAGTATAATGGTAAGTGTAATTTTAGGCATGTCGTTAACTACATAACATAACAGAAAATCGTATTAGATTGTTGATTTTATAACTACTTGATTGGGTCTTAAATCAAATAGTACCACCCACTATTTTTGGCAAATTCCACATCCCTCAATGGAATCCGAGAGTTATGTTGAACTCTTAGTGGGGTATGGGAGGCTCACCATTACCAAGCCCACCTCACAATGATATGATGTTGGTTAGCAAAAATAATGATGAGAGAATAACACTTAAGTCATTTACAACTCTTGTAATTACCTAGGGGTGGTTCGGTATGGGATCCCATACCGAAACCCTTGTCCCGATTCCCAAACCAAAATTTTCGGGAATCCCAATTTCAATACCGATCCCAAACCAAATTTTCGGGAATCCCAATTTTCGGGAATCCTGAAATTATTTCAGGATTTCGGGACAAATCGGGAATCCCGAAATGGTTTTGGGCTTTTGGGCTTTTGGACTATTTGGACAAAAAACCAATATTGGGCCATGCCCAAAATCTGTCCGCCCAGCCCAATTATGTAAAATATGAATATGTCCAAATTCCAATTGTGTAAAATATGAATGTGTACATTTTGAATGTCTCCTGATTCAACCAAAAACAATTTGGGCAGCTACTGTAGCATCTGCCTATTTAGTTTGTACAAATCTATTTTAAAGCAAAATCTAATTCAATTCAAATCTATGTACAAATCTATTTTAAAGCAATAGCATCTGCCTATTTAATTTGTAGTATGCATGAATAAAATAAATTAAGTACCAAATCCAAATCCAAAAGCAAAAATATTAGTTACAAACCAAGGTTTTAAAATAAATAAAGTAACAAACTCAAAAGCAAAAAAATTAGTTACAAACCAAAGTTTCAATAATTAAGTTACAAACCAAAAGCAAAAAAACAAAGCCTAAAATTTATTAAGATTGTTGGCCTCTTCGGCTCCTTCGGCCCCTTGATCTTGTTGATGCTTGTGGTTGCTCCCTTCTTGTTGGTACTTGTACTCTTCCCCTTGATGGTTGAGCCCTTCCCCTTACAATGGGTGGTCGTGGTCGTGGAGGTAGTGGTTGATTTTGACGTTGTTGAACTTGAACTTAAGGTGGTCGAGGAGGTGGAGGTGGTATTTCATTTTCTTGTGTTCTATTATCCTCACCTCCCAAATTAGCCGTGCCTAAAACAATAAACCACAAATCATTTACATTGAATTATAATCTAATAGATAATAAATACTAAGAAAATAAAAGAGGAAATTAAATTGTTTACTTATTTCTTTCTAAGCGTTCAAGCTCATTGTAGAAAAGGAATTCGTCAAGTGTAGGCTCCTTGTAGAAACAAAATTCCTTTCCTCTAAGCCAATCACTAGTACACACTAAAGCCTCAACTGTTTTAGGTGTTAAGGAAGTTCTAAAAGGATCAACAACTCTCCCACCAAGACTAAAGGCATTCTCACTAGCAATGGTGCTACTAGGAAGGGCTAATACATCCTTAGCCACTTTACTAAGAGTTGGATATTGAGCACAATTTCCTTTCCACCAATCGAAAAGATTGAAACCCTCATATGTTAGGCTTTGATGTGGATCATTGAAGTACATATCCACTTCATTGGCTATCTCATTTTGTTGTGCCTCCGCTATCTTTCGTTGGATCTTCTTTTCCATCCTTGAAGCAACATCAATATTTTCAATCACACCCCCCACATCATCTAGTACAACAACACTTGATCTTTGCTCCACATTTGAGGTAGCACTACTACTAGTACTACTAGTACTACTACTACTAGGGACCACTCCCTCCTTATATGCATTATACAACTCGGTTACATAGCCTTTAACCCTTACTTTCTCCTCCCTTATTTTGTCCCATCCATAGCCAAGCTCTTCTAGATTTGTCTCCAACATATCAAATTTGTACCTCGGGTCAAGTACTTGGGCTACAAAGAGAATAGGATTCACCTTTTCAATGTGACCCCAATATTTGTCAAAGTTAAGCTTCATTGAGGTAGCCACACTTTGCAAAGTGGCATTAGAGGCGTTTAAAATTTGTTCTTGTATCTCCACTTGCAAGGCAATCACCGTGCTAAGTATTGAGTGTGATGTTGGAGTAAGGGTTGCACTTAATGTCAAGGTGGCATCATAAAACTTTTTAAGAAAGTGAGCAAAACTCATTGACCTTTCCCAATCACCCACCTCCGGAGGACCCACCCGCTTGGCCTTTCTTGTCACCCCATCAACCTCTTTCGAGACCTCCTCTTTAAAGTAAGCAAGAAAAGAATCACACTCAAACGCCATCTTAGAGAACACTTCTTTGAACTTGAAAGCACTTTTAAGCATTTCATACGTGGCATTCCACCTTGTGACAACATCAAAAGGGATACTTGGCATTCTATCAAATCTCAACAAGACACAATATTCCCTAAAAGACTCCAACCTGGCCGGGGATGAGTGTATAAACTTCACACAATTTCTTATGGCATCAATCTCACAACTAAGCTCCGTCATTCCATCCTTAACTATCAAATTGAGGATGTGACAAGCACACCTCATGTGCAAGTGAGCCCCGTCAAGTAAAAGAGTACCATTTGACTTGAGTCTTCTTTTCATGTATGCAATAGCAGGGTCATTTGCACTAGCATTGTCAACGGTAATGCTAAACACCTTGTCTATGCCCCAATCATTCAAGCAAACCTCTAGACATCTTCCAATATCATCACCCTTATGAGAAGTTACTTGGACAAAGTTTAGGATCCTCTTATGTAACCCCCAATTAGTGTCCAAAAAATGGGCCGTGATGACCATGTAGTTTATCATTTGAATCGAGGTCCAAGTGTCGGTTGTAATACTCACTCTCAACCCCTTAATCACACTTTTTATTTTTGCCTTCTCTTCAACATACAACTCCAAAACCGCCGCCGCCACCTTATGCCTATTAGGAAGTTTGTACTTTGGATTCAAGTCACGAATAAAATCTCGAAAGTCCTCTTGATCAACCACCCTAAAAGGCATCTCCGCTATTATAATCCACCTCACACATCTCTTATCAAGTCTTTTTTGATTGAAAGTGTGAGTGACAACCGGACCTCCAATCCTCGCTTGTGTCAATGTAGGTTGGTTTGGATCCACATTCTCAAAGAGACTAGAACCCGGGCATTTCCTCAAATGCTTAAGAATTCCCGTTGTCCCATGAGTTATAGGGTGTGCCGGTACTAAGAGTTTGCAATGCTTGCATTCGGCCATGAAAGATTTCTCCCCATTATTATCGGTGATCGTTACCCTCTTAGCATCATTCCATGCCGGACTTGGACCCTTTCTCCTATTGCCCTTTTTTCGGAGGAGGACCCTCCCATTGTCTCACTACTTCTACTTCCTCTTCCCCCTCTTCCCCTTCTTCCCCCCCTCTTCCCCCTCTTCCCCCTCTTCCCCCTCTTCTTCTATTTGTTCTAATGTAATATCCTCCTCCATATCCGGATCATCATCCCAAGAATCTACATAATAATCATTATGTTCAAAATCTTGAGGTGAAGGAGTGCCTACTTGAAGAGTACTACCACTCGGTTGAGTTTGTTTTCGTTTTCCTAATACCGAGACCATATGTGTACTAGATTGGCTACTAGACCCGTCCATCCTACCTAACAAATAAAATAACAATGCACATTAATATATATCACAACCACAGTTCAGCATATATCCAAATTCCAATCAATAATCTGAGCATATCAAAAATCTGAGCATTCAAAATCTAAGCATTCAAAAATCTGAGCATTCAAAACTCTGAGCATTCAACATAGCATTCAAAAATTTAAGCATATATCGTGTATTTGAGCATATACCTTCACAACAGCTGGCTCCCAGACAAAGTTAGCAAATAAATCAGCAATACCAGTCACCTGGAATCAGCAATACCTTCCACCTAGTCAATGTAGTTGAGTTCAGTCAGTTCCTTAACTCTGTTTTCATTCCAAGCTAAATAAATATCCAATTTTAATCAGATTCCTTTTTTTATTAACAGGAACGGTCACTTCACTTATGTGGTTACTTTTTTTTTTTTCTCTTTCAGGATTGCTTCCCCCAGGAACACAGTTTGACTTATTTCGGGGAACAGCTGCTATGAAACAAGATGTGGACGACTTGTATCCAACAACTCTTTCACACACAATAAAGTTTTTTTCATTGAGCAAATCTCTACATTGCCATTGTAACTGGGAAAAGCCTATCCAAGAAAGTATACACACCCCCTCCTAACAGAAGTGCACCGCTGTTCAAACAACAAAATTCAAATATGTTAGTGGAAGTCGTTCAGCGACCCCAGGTATTTGAGAAATGAGCAACTAGCTCATAAGACATCCTAGTTGCCTTGTGATGGCCCGACAATCACCAAAGTGCTCACTAGGAAGGGGGTTGAAAGTTGACAGACTTGTACAATATATACCACCTCAACAGTCGATTACTGATGATGGAGCTTAGTTCCTATAATTTGGGGGAACTTAAATGTACTAACAAGTTTTCGAAGAATTAAAACGACTAGGAAAGGTATTGAGTGTTACCTGATTGGGTTTATCCATGCTAAAAATTTGCGAAATAAAAGTAGGCTCTGCACAAAACAAATATAGGTTTTGCTCAGGAAAAAGGAAAAAACCTTGAAGCAGAACACGATAATTATTTACTCTAATTAATCGCGACTTTGAAACAGAAGATTGAATGCATAAGTTTCCACAGAAATGACTATGATCTCATTTTGAGTTCCCACCCACGTAGTTTTTTGTCAATTGATATGACTTCTATTATTGTGTTCTTGCACATTCTTTCTGATTTCATTTTTTTTTTCTCCAAACTTCCGAACCATTCTTTGTTGTTTCTTGTGATTTAAATTCATTCAATATTCAAAGAAACAAGTTACCTACTAGGAGTAGCCGCCGCAGCAACCAGATGGTAATCGCCCGAGAGAGCATTCAATAGTGACAGAGCATTCAAGGAATTCGACAGTGACAAAGCATTCAAGATCGGTGAAGGAATGGAAGGAATTCGAGATGAGGGCTGCGTTTTGAGTCGGCGGTGTGGAATGGAAGGAAACAAATGCGGCGGTGTGGAATGGAAGGAAACAAATGAAGGGAAGGGATGCATCATTTCATTTGGATCTGACCTAAAACACAATCAACGGCAAATATTAAATCCAACATAATCAACGGTTCAAATAATTTTTTTGGTTTGGTTTGGGATTTTTGGGATTTTTTTCCAGCCCTATAATTACCCATCTAGTTTGGCCTCTAGAGAATGATGCCTCACAATGATATGATGTTGGCACCATTGCACTTAGTTAAGTTATTCCCACCATGCTAGTTCGTGTAGGGGTTCAAGAATAGCCTCACAATGATATGATGTTGGCCATCATTGTTGCCTACCTCACCACATCATGTATGTTCATATGGACTCCTCCTTTAGGTAAGCACATACTTTGAACTTCCCCATGATAGGGTGAAGCCGGTGTATGAGTCACAAACGATTGGAGCCCACCACAGTGGAAGGCCTACGAAGAGATGTTCAAAGCATCTCTCGCTTATCAACTTAATATTCTTTTTGTTGAGGTAGTAGTGTTGGGCTACATCAATTTCATTTTAATCTTATTAAAAGGACTTGGGATGATTATGAACCGTTTGATTTGATCCAACACGAGCCTTGTGTTGGACCTTGGGTCTAAGGTAGGTAGTTGTTGATTTTAGTTACGCGTTTAATCTAATTAAACCGTCATTTCCTATTGGGCGTTGGACCCAACTATTCCAATTTGCATACAAATAAACAAAAAGGAATACATGAAATAAAGAGAAGGGCTTATGCCCTTTTACAACACATTGGAAGGACTTATGTCCTTTTACAACACATTTGAATTAATCAAATTACATTCAAATCTAAGCTACTTAACCCAAACATTCATAATGTAAAGCGGCCAATCACATAGCTCAATTATCAAGGCATTTGATTCATAATCACCCTTTTTCTTAATCAATCACATTAACTAAGAAAGCAACTTAAACAATTGGTTTTCGGATTCATAGAATTGATTTAAATGGAACTAAATGAAATGAAAATCCAATTCTCATTAAAGAAGCAAAACAATTTTGTTCTCATCACAATTTGGGCCAAAAAGCAATGACCACAACTATTGGGCTACAATGCTAAAACATAAACTTTTGGGGTCACTTTGTAAGAACACAAGAGTCCACAACTTCATGTAATTACAACTAAAACCCAAAAATTTCAATAGTCACAAAAACTTAATTAAAGGAGCAAAACAATTTGTCCTTTAGTGATTTTGGGCCTTTACGTAAAAACGTAAACTTTCGGGTCAAAGTGCAAATACACAAAAGTATCAAAACTTTATGTAATTACATAAAAGACCCAAAAGTACCCTACTTATTAGGGTGGCCGGTTTTGAGGGAAGAAAAGAGGTGTTGGTTTTGGTGAAAATTCAAAATTTAAATAAAGTGTTGAAAAAGTAAAAAGTATGGGTTGAAAAGGTTGATTGGTATGGTTGTAAGAGATAGGTAAGGTATAGCTATTAAAAAATAATAAACACAAATCATCCATCACCAATCATCCATCACCAATCAATAATAAACCAAAACTTTATGAAAAACATCAAACACTTTGAATCAAAACACCAAACCTTTTAGTTCTTGGTAAGAACATCAAGAGCATTGAAGAACACACATGAAAACTCATAAAAGCTCCATGAATGTTTTCACTCAATAAAAATCAATTTTTTACTACTCAAAAGAGGGTTAAAATCTTAGGGCACTTAGGGGTTCCAAAAGTCACTTTAAAACATTTCTAACAAGACAAACATGAACCCAAAAATCCACCCTTTGGATTTGGCCGAATTTCCCCACAGACATGGCACCAAATTTTAGTTCCAATATTCATGCTTAAATGAACTACATCTACAACATTTGAGATGCTAAATTTTCAAGCAAAATTTATATTAAAAAAGCAAGAACAAAGCTTGTAACATTTACAACATTTAAATCATAAATCATGAAAAACACAAAACCCAAAAGGATTCACCATACTCTAGACCTAGGCTCTTGATACCACTTGAAGGAGAAATTTTGTCCTAGCTAAGAACATGTGAGAACATTTGAACACATATGCAAACTAATAACACTTTAAAGTAGGCATGCATTAAAAAACAATTCTAAAACCCATGACTTTCAAAGCCTAGTGAATGGTGAACTATAAGACTCTTTAACAACATTAAAGAGAAGGAAGGATTTGAGATTCATTACCCTTGAAGCTCATCCTTGTTTACACAAGGGATTCACCCAAGTGGAGGGCCTTCAAGTCACCTCCTAACTCCTTGGATCTTCCTTGTGATTTTCTTCTTTGTTGATGCTCCTTTGCTCCTTGAGGATATGAGGAAAGGATCTCCAAGAGCACCAAAGATTTGGTGTCTCTAAGTCTCCACACCAAGGATGTGGTGTGAAGAGAAGATGGATGACTTAGAGAGTTTTTGATGCTAGTAAAAACCTCCTAAGTTGGCCGGCCTCTATAGAGAAACAAAGAGAGAAAAATGTTTCTCCTCTTTGCCTCAAGAAAACCCTAGTGAGAGAATGGCTATAAAGTTGCCTTTATACCACCTCACATTTGAGTGGCAAACTTGTAATTAACTCAAGGTTGCTACCCTTTCACCCTAGGCCGGTTTTGGCTTTGATTTTGGGTTAATTTCCATTTAGTTTTTAGTTGTCATACAACCTAAACTCAATGGGCCTTTTGGACCAAAAACCCTTTTGGGCCCCGAAACCCAAAACCAACTTAAAAGCCTAATACGAACCTTTCGTATAATTAATTAACTAATTAATTAATCTTGACCATTCTCAATTAAACCATTTAATTGCTTATCCATCTCTTTTGTATCTTCACATTCATCCTTACTCGGTGTACGATCCATTAGGTTCCATTTAGCGAGGCAGTGGGCGATTGTTACACTTAACGATTGATTGTGAATTGAAACTACATTTCAATTCTCCCTTTGATGAAGATTAGTGTTTGCTAATCCTCAGGGCTTCCACAAACTATGAGTGACACCTAGCAGTATGTCATGGCTACCCAAGCTAAGTAGAAGTGGTTGGAGAACCTATCCAGTTACAACTACAACGCAATACGGTCATTCTCTAATACAATACTCTCGATCACATTGTTTAAGTGATAGTTTGTTTCATGTCTACTAACCAATGTGATACTTCTCTATATGATTCAATTGAATATGATTTGGAACAAACTTCCTAAGTCATATTCATATGCTTTGGCCAAAGACTCTTGAATCATATCTCAGAGTATTCTCCTTCCACCATGGAAGGTTAGAGATCTCTTGTTGTGCATTCATATGCCTACATGACTAGATAGCTTGACCCCAATGATGCCGTGGACATTCTCAATGGAATGCCTTTGACAGGATCAAAGATCAAGGACCCAATCATTAGACATCTATGATGCCTCAGGTCAAAGGACTACTTTGCATATTGCAACTTACGAGTTCTTACATGACATGTATGTTTGAACTCCTTTTGATCGTAGTTCAGTGTACTCAATTACCTTTTGAGCACCTATGTGTTTGTCTCAGTGTCCAACACTAAATGACTTGAGACTAGCCATACTCACGCTTGAGTGAACATAACACATACTAACCTTAGCGGATTGTCAATGCCCAATTGGCAATCCTATGGCTAGGAACGTTTCAGGAATGAACATAAGAGAAATGTCTCGTTAATCCAACTCACTTAGATCACTTATCTCTTAGATTAAATACATTCCTTGGATTCCCTTATTGCTTAAACACATAATACAATAAATAGTGAATAACAATAAGCTTTGCCCTCTGTTAAACATTTTATAGTTTAACACAATAAGTATTCCAAAAGCTATTACATCAAATGAGTGGCTTTGTGGGCATACTTCCAACATTGGGTGTAGCAATGTAGGACTCGGTGAAATCATAATATACGTTATAGTACTACAATCACATGAAGACTGGTGCTATTCGCGGTCACATACAAGTTAGAGTTGCCTATTGCAACCTGTAAGGTAGGACTGATACCTACTTGGATCCAAGGCGAGTGTGCAGTGCGAATGTAACATACACATGAAAGACTGGGCTTGGCCTAGGCGAGCACTAACATTGGGTGTAGCAATGTATGATGAGCAGGTAAAATGCATATGAACATGCAATAAAAGTATACAAATCTCAACCACGAAATAACATTTCTAAAATTAAATAGCATATGGCATGATAGGCATAAATCAATCCAAACGCATTTGTTGAAACTATAAAATTATACACACACACACACACACACACACACACACATATAAAACCAAATGCCCACTCACTGATACGTCGATGGATCATAGCTTGCTGGCCTTGCTTGTCCTCATATGTCCCCAGGATAAGTCTCACCTAAGTGGGAAATAGCTAAACTTATTAATTAATAAGGACATAACCAATAAGGCTAGGAAAATCCCCATAGTTTGCTCAAATAGTGGGTTTAAATATACGAAAACGTTCTACATTAAGTCATGGACCCGTACCCGTCGACCACATGTCAGTCGGAGGCCGAACATGCCCTCACGCGCCTCCTAGCCTATGGCCATATGCGCGCCCACGTGCAGGCCACATGATGACAGACCCAAGGAATATTTCGCCAGACTTCACAGAATATTCTGTTAATCGTAATGGAGTTACCTGATAGCGTCAGAATATTCTATCAACTTTGAAAAAATACTCTCTTTCTTCTCTGGTTATCCTCCGCCGCTGTCGTTGCCGTCTAGTTTGCTGAAAATTGGGAAAAATCGTTTGATTCTGGAAAAATTTCAAACCTTCAATCTTTTTCATTTCTCAACCATTTTTGAAAAACATTATATGGAAATGAAGCTTATGAAGAGTAGAACAAGTCTATACCTTTTGGAAGTCTAGAAATGGAAGGGAAATTGACTAAAAAGCCTCGAAACTCTCAACCTTAACTCAAACTTCTCAAAATGATGTGTTTTGACGTTGGCTTGCCTTCGAACTTGAACAATAGGCCTTGAGGAGTTGTGTAGGTGTTCCTAAAACTCCCAAAACCTTTTAACTCCCATGAGAAGACGTCAGAATAAACTCCACCCGAATCGGAGCTCTGAGTTGCTCCGAGTTGGACACTCAAAATTGTCCACTTTATGATCGGTTAGTACGGATGTATTCATGGGGATGAAAGGAACACGATGGTTGTGTTTTAAAGGCCGATTTGCAAGGTTTGATGTTGGTGTGTGTGTGTGTGTGTGTGTGTGTGTGTGTGTGTGTGTGTTGCAGAGGGAAAAGAGTCATGGTGAGAGAGAGAGAATGAGAAGATGAGAAAGAAAGAAGGAGAAGATGAGAGAGATAAAAAAAGAGAAAGCTTTCTGATTGGCTCAGAAGAAAAGAGAGGGAGAGAGTGTGTGTGATGTCTGATTAGGGGAGAAAAATGAGGAAAAAAAATCAGATTGGTTGGTGAAAGTAAATAAGGCACAAGTCTAGTTTTAAAGAGAAAAAAAGGTAGGGTTTGTACAATTGAAATCAGACGAAATCTAACGCACCTTATAAAAACTAGTGGTTTTCAACATTGAATAATTAACACACACGTGTACAAATTTACCCGTTGTTCATGCACTTTAATTAAATGTAACTTTTTCGTTACAAGTCTGTTTTGAGCCTAACTCGCGCTCACACGTTCATAACAACGAGTACTATTTAATTATGATAACGAGAAAAATAATTTAAAATTGAAATACCATGTCCACGTCACTTTGCCAATAAAGGCATAGACGTCAAATTACACACTCGGGGAGAAAATTACATAGAAAATTAGGGACGGGTCATCACACTTCATGTATTATCTTTTTTTTTTGGGGCAAATAATGAGTTCGTTTGGAAATACTTTTAAAATGACTAAAAGTGTTTTTAGAGAAAATACTTTTGGTTCCAAAAACACTTCCTGTAAAAAACATTTGACTTGAGAAGCACCAGTGATATGATTCTAGCAGGAAACACTTCAAGTGTTTTTTCAAGATTTACTAAATATTGGTTCAAAACAAATTTCACCAAAAAAAGCTTTAAGCCATTTGAAAAGTACTTTCAAACAAGCCCTATATGTAGATATTTACTTGCGTGCATTAGGTCTTATTTAATTCGTGTGCAAAAGAAAATGTTACTTAGTAGTTAATACTACAGTTCATTGTAAGTGGTGGATTATCTTAATGGTTATGTTTTTCCTCTTTAATCCACGTACTATGTCTCACTCTCTCCTCAGTGTAGAATATCACTTATAATAATAATAATAATAATAATAAAGTATTGCAGTTTATTAGTATTGTTCTCTATTTGTAAGTGATGAGGTCTTTAGGTTTTCACATTCGCTGATTGCGAATTTGATTTCAATTTGTTATAGTAGGCTCGTTGTGTACCTTAACTCAAATTTTTCATCCTTGATGTAAATATATTGTTGTATAAAAAAATGTGTGAAAAAAATATTTTGTTTTTTGTTTTAAACTTTTTAATGTGTTACATCTCGTAATTATATTTATATAAGAAGGTATGACATTTTACATATAACGAATTAACTAATATAAATTTAAAATTACAATTTAATCGAATTGGAGTTCACGTTGAATTCAAAGTATGAAACGACAACTTCGAGTGTTACTTCTCAACTCAATTTGGAATAAAAAGTCGACTCGAATTTGCATACAGATTAAACTAGAAATCGAAGCTCGAATTTGCATACAGATTAAACTAGAAATTGAACTTGGATTGTGATGCGATGTAAACAACACACAAATTAAACCCTCTTTTTGACAATTGTAGTAAAGATGTAAGTAGGGTATCGTTCTAGGCCGGGGATTAGGAGGGATTGCTAATCTACTCTAAATTGATTTAAAAATATTAAACAAGACTCAAAAACACAAAACTAGGAAAAAGCCACTTAACTAAACTCTAATAACTCAAAACAATGAAATCTAACTAAATAATACAACTTAACAATGGGGGATTGAGTTTTGACAAGAAGTAAAATAAACCTAAATAACTTGTAGATTTGACAAAAACATGAAATTAAGGTGAATGGATGGGTGATGGACTAGCTAGAGGGTTCTTCTCCACACATGACACATATGCAACGTAAATCAATTTTCAGTTGTTCTTTCGATAAATTGTAAATCTCAACACTTCAGATTAACTGTGAACAACACTTTTTTAATCTTCAAATTCTCCTTAAGTTATTGAATTGGATGGGAACGTGCATACAACAATTCAACACATTCTCTAAAAGTCCCCTACGTGAACAGCACAATAGAGATACAATCAAAGATCATTAAGATTCATGAGAACTATAAGTATTGACGAGGCATTCGTAACTATGAAAAGCATGATACTTCTGCCAAGAATTCACTTAACGCGATTGTGACTAGCAACCTCTACTACTTGTGAATATAAGTTCATAACGATTAGGTGAAACTCCCTTATATTCTAGCATTGACGGGATTTTAAACCGCACAAATTTAACCCTCTTTTTGACAGATGTAGTATAGATGTAAGTAGGGTATCGTTCTAGGCCGGGGATTAGGAGGGATTGCTAATCTACTCTAAATTAATTTAAAAATATTAAATAAGACTCAAGGACACAAAAATAGAATAAAAACACTTAACTAGAATAACTCAAAATAAAACTAACAAATAAACTAAAACAAATCAAAAGACTCAAAACAACTCAAGATTCTAGAAAGCACAAACTAAGCTAAAAACTCGAAACACACTTAAAATGATTCAAAATAATAAAAACACTCAAATTAACTCAATCTAGACACTAGGAAATTAAAATGGACGGAAATTGAATTAAAAGATTAAAAACAATAAAAACTAATAAAATAAAATAATTTAATAATGGGGGATTTGGTTTTAACGAAACATAAATTAACTTAAATAAATTATAAAATTGACAAAAACATAAAATAAAAGTGAACGGATGGGCGACGGATTGGCTAGAGGGTTTTTCTCCACACAAGACACATATGCAATCTAAATTGACCTTCAGTTGTTCTTTCAATAAGTTGTAAATTTCAATACTCCAGATTAATTAGGTACGCTTAAATTAACCTTCAGATTTTCCTTATGTTATTGAATTGGATGAACAGCATACAACAACTCAAATTATTCCCCAAAAGTTCCCTACGTGAAAAGCACAATAGAGATACGATTAAAGATCATTATGTTCTATGAAAATCATAAGTGTTGACAAGGCATTCGTAACTATGAACAGCATGATACGTTTGCTAGGAATTTACTTAACGCGATTGCGGATAGCAACCTTCACTACTCATGAATATAAGTTCATAACGATTAGGTGAAATTCACTTATATTCTAGCATCAAATTCATGCGTGTAAATTAAGTATGCATCCTTAATTAACATACACAAATAAGTTATCTATCAAGCAGTTAAGCAAATTAAATCACAACTCAGAAATCACAACTGAAGTTACCAATTCAAATTACAAATATATCCATGGCTTTGAATTAACCTCTAGCCAAACCAAATTAATTACACAACATTTATAAATTAAAAACAGAAATAAAACTGAGTTTGGAAAGGATAAACCGAAGTGGGGATTATTAGGATTTGTGCGTATGCCACTGTGCAGTTTGGCCTCATCCACTGCGCTGGCAGATTCCACGTTCTTTATTTTCTGCTCCCGTGAGCTGCTTGGCGCCTCTGTGCATAACCGGGAGTCACTTTCCAAGGCAAATATCTGCCTTGCTCTCGGTGACTGCTTTCTTCCCTCGAGCTTGCTCCAAATGGCAGCACCGTCCCCCTTAAGCCGCTGCTCTGTCTTTGTTTTCAAGCTGCCTCGTGGCAGCTTCTGTTTCCAGCTGCTTGGCAGCTTCCTCCTGGCACCCCGAGGCCTTTAATTGGCTGCTCAAATGGCAGCCTTGCTGCCCTTCATTTCTTCAGCGCCTGAGAGCCTCTCCTTTAAGTTTGCACCGTGCCCTCCAACGCCTGGTTCCTATCCTCCCCGCGAGCTCTTTCTAAATTGCGCCTGTGCGGTTTCTCCTTTCTCACCAAAGCTGAAAATGGGAGCT
This sequence comes from Crataegus laevigata, assembly GCA_963580275.1. NCBI lineage: Eukaryota > Viridiplantae > Streptophyta > Magnoliopsida > Rosales > Rosaceae > Crataegus > Crataegus laevigata. The sequence goes on from OY756945.1 coordinate 24,283,171, forward strand.
CTCAGCGCGCCAAGGAGGCTTCCTTCTGAGGCTCCCCCGTCGTGTCTTCTGTGCTCGCCAGCTCCCTTCTTTATTTTATTATATTATTTTTTTTTTCGTTTCCTTTCCGCTTCTCAGCTGCCAAAAATGGCAGCTTCCGTTCTTTGGTTCTTTTTTTTTATTTTCTCGCTGCTCGCTAAGGCAGCTCTCTCTTCCTCTGATTCCGTTCCTTTTTTTTTATTTTCTTTTTCTTGCTGCCTCTGGCAGCTTATTTCTGTCCGTCACCCCGTCAAACCGTAGCCTCCTTCCTTCTTATTGCTCTCGCTGCCTTGCTGGCAGCAACCTCTTATTTTTTTATATTTTTCCTTCTTTGGTGCGCACCTCCTGGCATCCTCTCTTTAATCCCAAAGGGCGCTGCCCTCCTTATTCTTTTCTGCATATTTCCTTTATGCACGCTGCCTTTCATCATTTCTCCTAATTATTCTTCTCGGTGCCATTAGCTGCCAAGATAGAATATATGTTATGTAGATATCCAGATAATTTTATCATAAGAAATAGATAATGTGTAGCTATGGAGATATTAGCCACCTATGGCAGACACTTAAAATTTCACTTATTCTATTTTTATTTTCTTTGCTAGATAAATTCTATAAAACACAAAATCAACGTAAATAGCTCAAAATATAACGAACTAACTAAGAAAAGACGAGTGAATTTGATATAAAAATATATATAAATATGGTCCGATCAAGCATCAAATTCATGCATGCAAACTAAGTATGCATCCTTAATCGACATACAAGAATAAGTTATCAATCAAGCAGTTAAGCAAATTGAATTCACAACTCATGAAATCACAACTGAAGGTAATCAATTCATATTACAAATATGTTCATGGCTTTGAATCAACCTCTAGCCAAAACGAATTTAGTTACACATTATTCTTAAATTAAACCATAATTGTTTCGAGCAGCGAGAACGTCATGATTGTGCTTTCCCTCGTAGGTGGTGATCACCGACTTGAGGTCATGGGATGCTCTCTCCACATGATTTCTCACAGTGCAGCCAGCATTTATGCACTTGTAGTAACTCTTTGGATTTGGATTTCCTTTCACAACCTTCTGCCCTGCATGACTTTTCTCTTCTTTTTCTAGCTGTCCACGTTCATTTTCTGCACACTTCTCTGTCCCGAGCTCTTTCTTTTTTTGCTGCCATGCGCATGTGTTTTCTTTGCTAGCTAATTGTTCTTTTCAGCTCTTGATTGGCTGCCCCATGTGCTTTGTTTGCAGTCCATCTAACTTTCCTTGCTTTATGCTTTTCTATGCAAGTGTTTTCTGACTTGCTTCTTTGCTTTGCTCATTATTTTCTGCCTTTTGCCCTTAGCCAAAGGGCATACACAGTTTTTATTTTAAAAACGTGCAGTGACCTTCTCTTGCTAAAATGCCCATAACTTCTTCTAGAAAAATGATATTAACAATCCGCAAAATGTTCTAGAAAATAGACATCTGTAGCTTTCCAAGCATATAAGGCTCATTCTCTAATTCATTTGGAGCTGTTCGAAAAGTGCTTCCAAAGTCAGTTGATCTGCACAGGCAGTTTGGACGAATTTATTACTTAAAATCTCATTTGTTGCTATTTTTCTTTTATTTGCAAGACAAATCAAATAAAACACAAAAACAAAGTAAATAGCTCAAAAATATAAGGAACTAACTAAGAAAAGACGAGTGAATTTGATGTAAAATATATATAAATATGAGCTTATCAGATTGGAACTTCAAAACCCCAAACCTTGTTCGAATTGCAAACTGTATAATCAACCCAATAATTGAATATTGATAAATTAATAAAGGTAAATAAGCCTTGAGTTTGATGAACATATTGGGTTTAGTATATTGATGTTGTTTTATATAATTGTACAAAGTCATTGGATGCTGCTGGGCCTTTCTTGTCCCTAAAGCAACAAACTACAGCTCAGCCATGGCCAATATATGTAGTTCGTGCAGTGCTGAATCCTTCTTCTCTGCAGTCTCTGCATGGAACCTGGGAATTTGATACTGTTTTCAAAAATAGCAAACATTATTGTTTTGTTTGAATAATAATACTATTTGTTTTGTTTTGGTTTGTTCTCATGCAAAAATAACAAATATTTATTTTGTTTTATTTAGTGATCTTGCTCTTCGATGTTGATGAATGCATATGAGATTTTAAGCAAACGATACATTGTTCCTAGGTAAGCTAAGATATCATGAACCAATGTTCCAAAACCTGCATTGGCGACATTTAAACTTTGTCAGAGATTCAAATGTTTTTTCCTTAGTTATGGAGTGATAGGATTTTTACTACTTGCAAAAGTAGGAATAAAAACACTTAAAAATACTTGCAAGAGGGCAAGGTTATTGTAATATAGATGACTTGGGATTGATTGAATAATTTGTATCAAACCAAATCTTAATCAATTATTTAAAATGAAGTTTGAGAAAATGTTGATTTTGTGATTTAAAATAATAAAAACGAATTTAATAAAAATAATTAAAGAAATTAGCAAATTAAAGAAAACAAAAGAAAATAGTCTTTAAAAATTAAATTGTAAAAGCACTATAGTTCCGTTGTCACCTTAACAATCCTACGTAGTTCTTCCAATTATGTATGAATTACACATGCATATTTTGAAGGTTAGGTTTTCCTAATATAGGCCTACTTAGACCCCCAACATAGAGCGTATATCAAACATGCAACCCGTCTGTAGTATTCAGATCAAATCTAAACATGTACGACTCATTAGGCTTTGTGAAACCTTTTGAAAAACCATACATCCTTAAGACATGGTATTCATCCTAAGAGAACTTGCACATATTAATCACAAGAAGCTTTCGTCAATTTCAGGGACCAATCTCTGACCAAAATTGCATCAAATTACTTTTCTAAACATCCTAATGGTAGCTAAGCATTAAGACAATTAGACAGTATAAACCGGTGATTAATAATTCAAACCTGCATGCATAATATCACAAGTAAATTGAAAAGAAACTACATATTCTTACCAAGGCTCATGGTCTTGCCCTAACAAACGAAAATCAGTTACGAACAATCATAAAATAAAATATTATTAAAAATAAGGATAGAAAACACCTTGAAATACAAATCGTCAAAGCCTATCAAAGTTCTCCAAATGTGTTCCTTTCCTTTTGTCCTTTAAAACTAATGGCTAAAAAACCTTATTTATACTACTACATAATTAAAATCCTTACTAGAAAATGTCTTCTAAAAACTAGGAAACATAATAGAATAAGATAACTGGGAAATACATTCCTATTCTAACTTTGGAAGATCTATCAAGTCACAAATTATCCACGTTTTTGGACTTCTAGGGCTCCACAACAGGTCCAAAATGACTGGAATTAAAACTTGAGATGTTCCGAACATAATTACAAAGGGTCTCTGTGACAACCCGTCTCGGAATTTTTAATTCGACGTTGTGAAATGACAATTTTGCCCTCACGGGAATCTTGTATGTGTGTGTATGATGGTGTGAAGACAAATTGTTTGTGGTCCTTAATAATTGGAAGCAAAGGAGATTTTTTTAGACCCTTTAATTGTGTAGGAGACTTTTGGACCACACAACCCTTACACACTCTCACCTCTCTCCGTCAGTCCCTCCCTACCTAGCACTCTCAGACTCCCTCTCTCTCTCTCTCACTCTCGACATTCTCTCTCTCTCACCATTATTGTACGGACGAGCCTCAAACCCATCGAACCTTCACAGATCGAACGAACCAACACCACCATTCGACTCCTGGAAACCATACGAGCACAGTGGTGCCATTTTCAGGTAAGAACTATGTCGTTTTCACGTCGAAATCACAAGCACCAATCTTGGCACTGTTCATGAACTTTTTGTAGGTTGATTTTTAGGACAACCTAAGCTCACAGGGAGCTTTGTTAGGATCTCTAGAGGCTCGGAGACGTTCGTTGGAAGTGTTTGGACGTCGGGATCGTGAGGTACGAAGGTGGCCGGTTTTGGAGATTTACCCCTACGAGATTTAAGGCCTTTTTCGACGTTTTTGAAGGTATAGACTTATTCTACTCTTAATTTGGAGCATGTAGGAAGAAAAATGGGACAAAATGGTGCAAAAACGAGGGAGAAAATGTGAGTTGCAGGTTTTCGGCAACCCGAGGTTGAAGACGACCCGTGCCAGGGACGTGTCGCGTGTGGGGGCGCGTAGCACCGTGCCCTGGCAGGCGCGTAGCACCGTGCCCTGGCAGGCGCGTGGGCCCGAGAAAAATTAATTAAAAAATATACTGACGTCCGTGACGTCGAGTAGGTCGCGTTGGTATATTCGTATGCCAAAATTGAGCTATGTATGAGAAGTTATTTCCGTAGTGGCGTATATGTGCTTAAATAACGTATTTTTAGTCATTTCTCATATAGGTGAGACGTATTCCGAGGACGAGCGTAGCCAAGCTAGACGCGGGGGCTACGACCCAACGACCTATCAGTGAGTGGGCAGCTATTTTTTCGTATAACCTATATATATATATATATAATGATTTTCCCAGAATCAGATTTTAAATGAAAACTACGTTTTTATCGACATGCATATAACTTAATATTGACGCATGAGTATTCATATATACATTTCATGCATATGTTGGTGCCGAGGACGCCAGGTAAGTACCAGGTAGGTACATGCATTGTTGAGAAAGAACAGTCGATAGATGACGAGATATGATGAGATATGATGAGATATGGTGGGATATGATGTGATATGTTAGCTCATAAACCTGCACATATTGTTAGTGCTCACGCCCATAGATAGGGGCACAGTCTTTCACGTGTCGTTCACCTCCCGCACCGCATGCTCGCCTTGGATCCATGTTAGGTGCACAGTCTTGTCGTATAGACCACCTTTGAGTGGGTACGACATGTAGGTGACCCGTGTTCATTCGCACAGTCTTCACGTGATTGTAGCACTAGATCATTTTATATTGATACAGTGATATGATGATGACCTCATGAGGATATTGATGTATGTGCAGTGTATATATATGATGAGATTGAGATGTTATGAGCTATATTTACAACATTACGAAAAGATTTGTTTTGCTGACCCACTCAATTTTGTTTTTCGCCCTTCCAGGTTCTAGATAGCTTGAGTACCGTGGTGGCTAGCGAGGACTTTCTGGCAGTTCTGACAGACTTTATGTAGGACACCGTTGGTATTATTCGAACTTAATTATTCATGCTTGACTGCACTATGACTTAGTACGCTCTGGTTATGTATAAGTACTGATCACTCTAGCACACTACCTTATCTAAGTTGCTAGTAGTTCGATTTTAATTAGTTCGTACTTCGTTAATGATTCTGCTTCCGCACTGTGCACTTGGCTACGTCACACTCACGTGACGGCCAATACACCCTACTTTCGGGTACGGGTGTGTCAGTCTCGAACCCAAAAGACACCATGTTGAATGCCAAAAAGCCCAAATAAATCCAAAACGTCACTTTAACAGCATTACGTGCTGCTTCTTTTATTTCATCGTCATAAATAAACCGCTTGGTATAAAACTATAAAACTTTGACACGAAAAAGTTGAGAGACACATAAACGTCTTGCAATTTGAATCACTCTATAATTTGTCCGTTTGATCACGTTTCCTTCTAGAGGAAGTCAAATGTCCTACATTAAAAATATAAATCAAAATATCAAAATTCTCTCAAAATGACCACTAAATTATAACTAAGAATAGAGTAAAATATATAATATAATATCTAACTCATCATGGAGCATTTTAAATTTCAAAAACATTATCACGCTATGATGTATTATATGCACTTAATGAATAAAGCATGAGATGTACAACTAAGGATATAACAGGCACAACTATTGAATTACTTCTAAATTCTCGTCACTGGCCTAATTTTTGATTCTCCAATGTTTGGTGAGTAAATGTGTGAGAGTGACAGTAATCAAAATTCAATTTCTTAGTTTAATTTCGATGAGAACGAATTCACATGTCTAAAATTCTAGGGTTCAAGATGAGAAAGACAAACTGGCCCTCATAGTACAAGGCTTTTACATATCACTTTCCACCATTTTTTTTTTCAATTTCGTATTTAATTTCGATGAGAACAAATTCACATGCATAAGGTTCTAGGGCACAAGTTGAGAACCACAATAGGCCCTCACAGTACAAGGCTTTTAAATATTTTCATTTTCCACCACAATTTTTTGGTGGAAAGAGAGAATATTTAAAAATCTCGTTCTTGTTAACTCGATTCGAAATTAAGCAAAAATAATAGATTTTGAATCAACAGGTTAACTAATTTGGTCTTTGTCGGATCACAAGTTAAAACAGGTTCTTAACAGGCTTATATGCGGGTAACCCGTTTCACCCCGAAAAGAAAAAAGTTAGATAATTTTAAACTACTAAAAAACCTTTATTACAAAAGCCATAATATTTAATCTCACATAAGTGAGATTTAAAAAAACTCCAAAGCCCATTAAAATGTTCATAATAATTATCTACAGCATGAAAAATGTGAAAAAAAAAATGCAAACGCTCGTGATCACATCTTTCATGCTTTGATGATCGGTACATTATTGTTTGAATTTTAACACTACATGAGAATAGTGTTTTTGACACACCCCGACCCAAAATGTCGAGGAGTGCTGGCCGTCACGTGAGGGTGACGTAGCCATGTGCGCAGTGCAGAAGTACCAGAGTGAAAATGTGAGGAAATAAAAAGCAAGTAGAATAATTTACAGTAAGAGGTAAGTGAGAGTGAGTGATGAAAACGGAAGCATAACAACACAATATCATAGTGCAAGAATCCTAGGTGCAATCCAAAATAAATAAGCACTGAAAACGATAACTAGAGAAATCTTACATGGATGGCACTCTGTTAGAACTGCCTTGATGCCTCGTTCGCCACCAACATCACCGCAACTTAAAACCTGGAGGGGCGCAAAACAGAAAACGTGAGTGGGCAAAAGCGAAGCTTTTCCAAAATCGTTTCAGTATCAAAGTAGTAACCCCTCTCCGTAAAACAAGTATATTTTCCCATAAAATAACATACGTACACATATACCAAAATCACGCTGGAAAGCGAAAAATCTCAAATATGTCAAGTTAGAATACGCCATGTTGAAGTACGTAATCAAACAGAATAAGTATCAAGCAACTGAGATAAATCAAATCACAATACCCCGACAATCTCAATATGTCAGCCGGAGTCACCTAACATGACCTATACAGCTGAATCTATAGCTCCTCAACCAAATCCTACACACGACTTGGAACCACCTATAGTAGTCTGTACGACAAGTTGGGTGTATAATATTATGCTTAATGCTACGATCACGTGAAGGATGTGCGATGAATCGCAAGTCACCTATGAGTCGGAACCACCTATAGTGGTCTGTACGATAGGTTGGCACCTGCCTTGGATCCAAGATGATCGTACAGTGTGGGAGGTGAACAATCACGTGAAAGCTAGGCCCTACTCTGGTGGAGCACAAACACCGGGGTGCAGGAATATGAGCTATATCTCAATCTCATCATCATCACACTATCACTAATAAGTATACTCACCTGACTTACCTGAGCATCCATGGTGCCAAAGCATAACTAGCACAATCCTAGTAACAATAATAATGGTATTCGACATGGCATTTCAATCATAAAACCATTTCAATTCTAAAACCATTAAAAACGTAATTTCTGAGAAAAACATCAATTATATATATATATATATACTGAAAACAAAAGCCCATTCACTGATAAGTAGAAGGGTCGTAGCCCTTGAGACTAGCGTGGTTGCACTCGTCCTCTAGATAGGCCTCACCTATATGCGAAACAACTATAAAACCGTCAATTAAACGCACATAACCAATCTTAGGTAATAACTTCTCATACATTACTCAATTGGGGTGTTTGAATATACCAACATGCTCTACTTGATCCCACAAACACCGCTATATTTTTAGAAAAAAAAATTGATGGCCCATGCTCTGCCACGCGCCAGTAAAGGCACGGCCAGACGTACCCCACGCACGGCCAACCTTAACGGAATAGTTAATGGCAATCAAAGAATATTCTATTAAAAGTAACAGATTCCGTTAAATCTAACCTAACGCTATTAGAATATTTTTTGTCTCCTACCTCCAGTCGCTGAAGTCCGGTGCCGGCAACCGCTATTCTCGCTGGAAACTGGAAAATCTTCAAACTCGGTTTTCTCACTCATTTTTCAACCAAAATTTACGAATTTTATACCAAAATGAAGCCGACGACAAGTAGAACAAAACCTTACCACTTTCAAGCCTCAACAACGCCAGAATCTAGCCAGAGAAAAACCAAGAAAATCGGCCAACTTTAGAACTGGCGATCTCGATGTCTAAAAAGCGTCAACAACACTCCCCGAGCTTCGTGAAGTCCTTTAGAGACTCCCTGTGATCTCAAAACTCGCTAAAACCTCCGCGATCAAGAGTGTATGAACAGTGCTCAAATCGAAATTTTTTGGTTCTTGAGTTCCTGAAGCTTTCACGTCCAAATACTGGTATAAATGAGTTCGTATGGTTACAAGGAAGACGATGGTGGCTTCCAAAACCTCAATTCATGAAGAAAATGGCTAGTTAGATGGTTGTCTGTGCGACTTGTATGGAAATGGGAAGAATGATCGAGAGAGGGAGAGAGAACAAGAGTGGCTACACGTGTAGGTGTGGTCCAGCTTTGGCAACCAACCAAAACAAATAAAAACTAAGTTTCTAATTGGGTCCAAGAACTTAGGAAATAAAGTAATAAATCCAACACTTAAGCCCAAACACAACACACACCCAACATCAAGGGCAAAACCGTCATTCCACGTTAACGATAAAATATTTCGGGACGGGCTGTCACAACCTACTCTCCTTAAGAAAATTTTGTCCTCGAAATTTATATAGCAATTACAACTCACTAATACTTATAAAATAGGCATGGATACAACTCTCTCATCTGCTCCTCAGTCTCTCAGGTGGCCTCCTCCACCGAGTGGTTTCTCCACAAAACCTTTATCAAAACGCACAGTCTTGTTCCATAGAACCTTATCTTTCCAGTCTAAAATAGTCACCGGCTCCTCCTCGTAAGTCAAGTTAGGATTAATCTCTAGCGGCTGTGGAAGTAACACATGAGATTGATTTGAAATATAGTGACGAATCATCGAAACATGAAACACATCGTGCACTCTAGATAACTCCAGAGGCAACTTATGTCTATACGTTACTTCACTGATCCGCTCAGTGATCTGGTACGGTCCGATGTACCTGGGACTCAGCTTCATTTTTTTGCCGAACCGTACAACGCCCTTCTATGGCGATAGCTTCAGGAATACCCAGTCACTTACTTTATAAACCCGGTCTGTGGCATGCTTGTCTGCTAAGCTCTTCTGGTGATCCTAAGCCACTTTCAGGTTAGACTTAATCACCTGAATGTTTTGTGTAGTCTCGTCTACTAACTTTGGGCCCTTCAACACTTTTTCTCCGACCTCTGACCAGCATAACAGCATACGACATGATTTACCGTGCAATGCCTCAAACGATGACATACCAATGCTCGAGTGATAGCTATTATTATAGGCTAATTCCATTAGATCCAAGCGTTTATGCTCTGCATTGCCAAATTGAAGTACGAAAGATCTCAGCATATCTTCAAGCGTCTAAATAGTCATCTCAGACTGTCTGTCAGTTTGCGGATGATACGTTGTACTATAAAGTAGTCTCGTACCAAGGGCTGCCTGAAATGCCGTCCAAAACTTGGAAGTGAACCTCGGATCTCGATCAAAAACAATGTTGACTGGTACATCATGGTATTTAACGATCTTCGACATGAAAAGCTCGGCTAACCAGTTTAGGGGAAACTTTTCTCGTATCGGAATAAAATGTGCGGACTTAGTGAGCCGATCAACCACTACCCAAATGCTGTCATAACCATTCTGAGTACGAGGTAGCTTATATACAAAATCCATGGTGATATCTTCCCATTTCCACTGTGGAACGGGAAGTGGCTGCATCCGTACAAACGACTTCTTCCTCTCGGCTTTAACCTGCTGACACATAATACATCTGCTCACGTACTCAACAATCTCTCTTTTCATACCTGACCAATAGTAGAATGGTCGAATGGTATGATACATTTTAGTACTACCAGATGCATTACGTATGCCGAAACGTGCACCTCATCAAGAATAGCCTTATTTAACTCTGCATTGTTCGGTACATACATTCTACCTTATTGCATGAGCATGCCATCTGTTTCTCGAATTCAAAGATCTTTTTTTTTTCCCTCATTCCTTAGTCGAATCAGCTCCTGGGTCTCGTCATCATCCATTTCAGCCTCGAGAATACGGTCAATCAGAATTGGCCTGACTTGAAAATGAGCAAGTAAGGCTTCCTCTCGATTCGCTACCTCTGAGTTTTCTATCTCCAACTCCACTCCAATTGACCTCAACTCGGCAAGAAGAGGAACACGACTCGCGTGAAGAGCATTAACTTTGTGGCGCGCTAAAATTAGTTAACGCGCAAATTAAACCCTCTTTTTATCAATTGTAGTATAGGTGTAAGTAGGGTATCGTTCTAGGCCGGGGATTAGGAGGGATTGCTAATCTACTCTAAATTAATTTAAAAATATTAAACAAGACTCAAAGACACAAAAATAGGCTAAAAACTCTAATAATTCAAAACACACTAAAATGACTCAAAACAAAGAAAACAATTTAAATAAACACTAGGAACTAAAATGGACGGAAATTGAATTAAAAGATTAAAAATAATAAAAACTAACTAAATAATATAATTTAATAATGGGGGGTTTGGTTTTGACGAAACGTAAATTAAACTTAAATAAATTACAGAATTGACAAAAACATAAAATAAAGGTGAACGGATAGGCGACGGAATGGCTAGAGGGTTCTTCTCCACACATGACACAAATGCAACCTAAATTGATTTTCAGTTGTTCTTTCAATAAATTGTGAATCTCAACACCCCAAATTAATTAGGTACGCTTAAATTAACCTTCAGATTTTCCTTATGTTATTGAATTGGATGAACAGCATACAACAACTCAAATTATTCCCCACAAGTTCCCTACATGAATTGCATAATAGAGATACAAGCAAAGATCATTAAGTTCTATGAAAACCATAAGCATTGACGAGGCACTTGTTACTATGAATTGCATGAAACTCATGCCAAGAATTTACTTAACGCGATTGTGACTAGCAACCTTCACTACTCATGAATATAAGTTCATAACGATTAGGTGAAATTCACTTATATTCTAGCATCAAATTCATACATGTAAATTAAGTATGCATTCTTAATCGACATACACAAATAAGTTATTAATCAAGCAGTTAAGCAAATTAAATCACAACTCAGAAATCACAACTGAAGGTATCAATTCAAATTACAAATATATCCATGGTTTCGAATTAACCTCTAGCCAAGGCGAATTTATTTCCTCATAGTCACAATTAAACAAAGATAATCAAATTTAAACATTTAAAACAAAGATAGATTACACCTAGAAACGCTCCAACAATCCAAGCTTTGAATGGCAAGCACAGCTCCAAGGCTCTCATTCATTTCCTTCTTCTTTGCTTTTATGCGGCACAAGTGTGATTTGATGATTTTTGTGGTGAATTGTGGTGGTGGATGGATATAGGTGAGTTATGGTGAAGGGTGGATGTGTGTATGAATGATGAAGGCCAAGAGAATGATTAAGAATGTTGTGGCATAGGGTGGTATTTATAGGGAATGTGGAAAGGGTTGTAGGTGAAGGTAGTAGGTGAAGGTGGTGGATGTTGTAGGTGAAGGTGGATGTTGTAGGTGAAGGTAGTAGGTGAAGGTGGTGGATGTTGTAGGTGAAGTAGGTGGATGTTGTAGGTGAAGGTGGTGGATGTTGTAGGTGAAGGAGGTGGATGTTGTAGGTGAAGGTGGTGGATGTTGTAGGTGAAGTGGGTGGATGTTGTAGGTGAAGTGGAAAGGAAAGGAAAGTTCCTTGTTTCTTGCTCTTTTCTTATCTTCTAGAACTTGGGCTTCACTTATCCATCTTCATAGTAGATTTCAACCCAATTAATCTCCAAATTTGTCCATCCATCTAGCTTGGATCATAAGCAATCCATCTTGGGCCCAAAAACACTCCAAACTACTCCAAATTGGCTCATAATGCACCCTTAGCCCATAAAACCTACAAACACACGAATTTAACTTAAAACACTATAATAATTACTAAATAATTACCAAAATGCAAGAAAACAAGCAAGCTAAGTCGCATAAATATGCTCCTATCACTTTGCTCTGAAACTTCCTGCTAAGTGTATCAGCCACTACATTTGTACGACCCGGGTGATACTCAATCGTGCAGTCATAATCACTCAGCAGCTCAATCCACTTCTGCTGGCGAAGGTTCAAATCTCTATGAGTAAACAGGTACTTGAGACTCTTATGATCTGTAAAGATCCTACATCTCTCACCATAGAGATAATGTCTCTAGATCTTCAATGCAAATACAATCGCTGCTAACTCAAGATCATGCGTAGAATAGTTCATCTCATGAAGCTTCAACTATCTCAATGCGTAAGTGATCTGACACGCCCCGATCCTGATATTCCCCAAATATCAGGATAGGCACATGCTGGCTTTCGTCACCCACCCCGGCCCAGGATGTGACATGATCACTTTGCCGTGTTCCATAAGCACTTAACTTAAGCCGTTCACTAAAGCACTTTTTCACTCTTTCATATACTAGGGGATTTCACTTGGAAAAGAAAATGTTCCATACTAATGGATTCGGGTCCATAACCATGGGGATCTCAAAGTTACCACTATCCTCTAGAAGTGCTAATACCGGTGCATAAGTGAGACAATAGTTCAATTGTTGGAAGCTCTGCTCGCAAATATCGTCCCATTCGAATCTAACATTCTTTCTGGTTAGCCTTGTAAACGGTAATGCTATCATTGAGAAATCCTGAACAAACCATTTGTAGTAACCTGCTAAACCAAGGAAACTCTGTACCTCAGAGACGGTTCGTGGTTACTCCCAATTCTCCACTGCCGCTACTTTCTGAGGATCTACCTGAATGCCCTGATATGAGATGACATGTCCCAAAAATGCCACTTGGTCTAACTAGAATTGAAATTTGCTGAACTTTGCATATAACCGATGCTCCTTAAGTTTCGTCAGCACCAACGAGAGATGTCGTACATGATTTACCTTCGACTTAGAGTAGACTAAAATGTTGTCGATGAAGACAATGACAAACCGGTCGAAGTACTGCTGAAACACCTGGTTCATCAAATCCATAAAGGCAGCTGATGCGTTAGTCAACCCGAATGGCATAACTAAGAACTCATAGTGACCATCCGTCTTAGGGACATCCTCACTCTTAATCTTCAGCTGATAGTAGCCAGAATGTAAGTCGATCTTCGAGAATAGACAAGCTCTTTATAGCTGATCAAACAAATCGTCAATACGTGGCAATGGATAATAGTTTTTAATTGTTACCCGATTCAACTACTGACAGTCTATACACAGCCTTAAGGTACCATCCTTCTTTCGGACGAACAAGACTGGAGCTCCCCAAGGCGAAGTACTAGGCTGTATAAAACCTTTATCCAATAACTCCTGTAACTGAATTTTCAACTCTCGCAACTCAGCAGTAGCCATCCGATATGGAGTCAAGGATATAGGGTCCGTACCTGGCAATAAATCGATAGAGAACTCTACGTCTCGATCTGGCGGCAATCCTGGTAAATCGTCAAGGAATATGTCAGGAAAATGCCTGGCTACCCTAACATTTTCCACATTACTAGGAGCACAATCATTTAATACAACATGTGCCAGATATCCTTGACAACCCTACTATAATAACTTATTAGCTCCCACAGCCGAAATGATGTCCTGTCTCACGCCGCTACGCTCGCCAACTAATGTAACCATAAATAGCCCTAGGCGATGGAATGTAACTTTCTTTTCATAACAGTCATTATTGGCTCGATTATAGTGTAGCCAATCAGTGCCCAAGATGACATCGAACTCAATAATATCCAATGTGATGACGTTAATGGCATAACCACATCATCCACTAACATGGGGCACCCTGGGTACATCCAACCAACCTGACACATCTCTCCTCTAGGCATTGAAACCTCTAACTCGAACCCGAGAGGCGCGGGATTAGGTTATGTCAATTGAGCAAATGTATGAGAAATAATTGAATGAGTAGCACCATAATTTATCAACACTCTAGCAAAGTGACCAAGAACATTTAACGTACCCATTATCAAATCGGGATTGTTCTGAGCATTCTGCACTACACTGAGAGATTATGAATACGGCCCTGATATTGCTACCGTCCACCTCGACCTTTGATAAGTTAACCACTACGTCCAGGTGTACTACGACTTTACCCTGTCTGATTAGGTTGTCTGGATGACCCTACGCTGCTAGAGGCAACCTCTCTCTGTTGTGGTTTTACTTCGGAATACCACTGCGATCCACCAGCAGGATAAGGAGGATACATGGTATACCCTACAGGGTACTGAAGATAACCACTCTGATAACCACTCGAGTAATACGGATCCTGAGGATACGGGTACGGTGTGGTAGAATAAAGGGCGACATCTCCCTGATAATGGTTAGTGTTGTAGGGGTCGTGGTCGCCATTGAACGCCACTTCTTACGAGTACCAAGCTTGAATCAACGAAGTATCTCTACAGGGTTCGCTGCAACCTCTGGATGATAACGGGACAAATCTGTGAACTTCCTATAGTACTCATTTGCCGTCATCTTCTTTTGCCTTAAACTTGTGAATTCCTGTTTCTTGCTGTCGATATACGCAAGAGGAATGAATCTATTATAAAACAACTGTTTAAATACTTCCCAATCTGTAGCTTCCTCCTCTCGCATCTCCTTAGTCTGCTGTTCCTACCAGGATGCAGGTTCCTTATTCAGGAACCAAGTGGTCGTCTATACCCATCTGTCTCCAGGTAAACTCCCTTGACTCTGCATTAATCTAAAAGTCTTGTCAAGGTGAATCAACCATTTCTCGGCACCCTCTTGCCTCTCATTACCCACACAAGTGTTTATCTTCAAATTATAAACACTCTCCAGAGGGGTCTTCCAGGGAGGATGAAGCGTCGAATGAATCATATTCGCGATAGCTTCCCCTAACTGGGCTATATTAGGGAAACTAAGATAATTAGATGAACATGGCTCTCAGCGAGGCGGCATAGTTCTGACAAAAGACACCAAAATAATTAGAAAATTCACAAGATATAAAGGACTGCGAAACCTAGGCTCTGATACCAAACTGACACACTGCAACCCAAAATGTCAAGGTATGCTGGCCGTCATGTGAGAGTGACGTAGCCATGTGCGCAGTGCGGAAGTACCAGAGTGAAAATGTGAGGAAATAAAAACCAAGTATAATAATTTACAATAAGAGGTAAGTGAGTGTGAGTGATGAAAATGGAAGCATAACAACATAATATCAGAGTGCAAGAATCCTAGGTGCAGTCCAAAATAAATAAGCACTGAAAATGATAACCTGAGAAATCCTACATGGATGACACTCTGTCCGAACTGCCTTGATGCCTCGTTCGCCACCAACGTCACCGCTACCTAAAACCTAGAGAGGCGCAAAATAGAAAACGTGAGTGGGCAAAAACGAAGCTTTTCTAAAACCGTTTCAGTATCAAAGTAGTAAGCCCTCTAGGTAAAACAAGTATATTTTCCCATAAAATAACATACGTACTCATATACCAAAATCGTGCCGGAAAGCAAAAAATCTCAAATATGTCAAGTCAAAATACGCCATGTCAAAGTACCCAATCAAACAGAATAAGTATCAAGCAGGTGAGATAAATCAAATCCCAATACGTCGGGAATCTCAATATGTCAGCCGAAGTCACTAACGTGACATGTACAGCTGAATCTATAGCTCCTCAACCAAATCCTACACATGAGTCGGAACCACCTATAGTGGTTTGTATGACAGGTTAGGTGTATAATATTACGCTTAGTGCTATGATCATGTGAAGGCTGTACGACGAATCGCAAGTCACCTACGAGTCGGAACCCCCTATAGTGGTCTGTACAATAGGCTAGCACTTGCCTTGGATCCAAGGTGATCGTACAGTGCGGGAGGTGAACCATCACGTGAAGGCTAGGCCTTACTCTGGCGGAGCACAAACACTGGGGTGCATGAATATGAACTATATCTCAATCCCATCATCATCACACTATCATTAACAAGTATACTAACCTGACTTACCTGAGCGTCCATGGCGCCAAAGTATAACCAGCACAATCATAGTAACAATAACAATGGTATTCGACATGGCATTTTAATCGTAAAACCATTTCAATTCTAAAACCATTAAAAACATAATTTCTGGGAAAAACATCAATCATATATATATATAATGAAAACAGAAGCTCACTCACTGATAAGTAGAAGGGTTGTAGCCCCCGAGCCTGGCGTGGCTGCGCTCGTCCTCTGGATAGGCCTTACTTATATGCGAAACAACTATAAAACCGTCAATTAAATGCACATAACCAATCTTAGGTAATAACTTTTCATACATTGCTCAATTAGGGTGTTTGAATATTACATGCTCTACTATATCCCACGAACACCTCCATATTTTTAGAAAAAATTTTCGATGGCCCACGCCTTGGCAAAGGCACAACCAGATGCGCCCCCACGTGCACCCAACCCTAACGAAACAGTTAATGGCAATAACAGAATATTCCGTTAAAAGTAACAGATTCCATTAAATCTAACCTAACGCCGTTAGAATATTCCGTCAAATTTGACAGAATATTCGTCGTCTCCTACGTCCAGTCGCCGGAGTCCGGCGCTGGCGACCGCTGTTATCGCCGGAAACTGGAAAATCTTCAAACACGGTTTTCTCACTCATTTTTCAACCAAAATTTATGAATTTTATTCCAAAATGAAGCCCACGACAAGTAGAAGAAAACCTTACCACTTTCAAGCCTCAACAACGCTGGAATCTAGCCGGAGAAAAACCAAGAAAATTGGTCAACTTTAGAACTCGCTATCCGGATGTCCAAAATACGTCAACGACACTCCTCAAGCTTCGTGAAGTCCTTTAGAGACTTCTTGTGATCTCAAAAATCATTAAAACCTCCGCGATCGAGAGTGTATGAACATTGCTCGAATCGAAAGTTTCTGGTCTTGAGTTCCCGAAGCTTTCACGTCCAAATACTGGTACAGATAAGTTCGTATGGTTACAAGGAAGACGATGATGGCTTCCAAAACCTCAATCCGTGAAGAAAATGGCTGGTTTAAAGGTTGTCCGTATGACTTGTACAGAAATAAATCGAGAGAAGGAGAGAGAACGGGAGTGGCAAAACTTGTGGGTGTGTGTGTGGTCTAGGTTTGGCAACCAAACAAAATAAATAAAAACTAAGTTTCTAATTGGATCCAAGAACTTAGTAAATAAAGTAGTAGATCCAACACTTAAACCCAAACACAACACACACTCAACGTCAAGGGCAAAACCATCATTCCACGTTAACGATAAAATATTCCGGGACAGGCTGTTACAGTTTTAAGGGAATGAAAAATAAATAAAAATTCACATTAACAAATGTAAAAGTGTGCAAAATGTGAAAAAATATACAAACACAGGATTTGCATCTTTTACGCTTAAACAATGGCTACATCGTCGTTTAGATTTTTAAAACCCTCCAAACGCTCACGAATAGTGTTTATTGTTTGAGTGAAAGAAGAATACAAATTCATAATTAATGTAGAAGTGTGAAAAATGTACAAAAAAAATATAAAATCACTCGTAATGACAAGCTTTACAACTTTCGTGAATGGGTTACCTCCAAAATTCGACACCATAATCCCTAAACCCAAGAGTTATATTTAATTGTTAATTTTTGTTTATACTCTATTCTTCTCACCAGATTTCGTTTTTCAGATTGTCTTGTTTGAAGATATGGTTTTTTTAGCGGATGCAGAAAAGTGAATAGTTCGAATCGTTGTTGTTACGTTCCAATGTTTACGGTTAATTGAAATTTGGGTTGATATACTATATAATTTTAAATACTTTATAAACTCCAAGCAATATTTTTTTTACCACAAAATCTGAGCGCGATATCAAAGATCCTAACCTTTTATCTTTCTGTATGGCTAAAAGATCATGTTTTAAAAAAGAAAAAAAATCTGAAAAAAAACGAAATTGGTGAAAAGAATGGAATGTAAATGTAAACGACAATCAACGGTTAAATTTAAACTTATGGTTTTATGGGATTATTGTAACAGCCCGTTCCTAAAAGTAATGATTTTTATAAATTTAAAAAGTGAATTTACGAAAATGCCGTTTGAGGCAAGTGCGTTGACCTTTGTTGACCGCCTTGTAGTGAGATATAAGGTTCATTTTCTTGGTGTATCCTCGTAGTAATTATGGTTACGAACGCGTAGGCGCAGACGGAATGTAATTTGGAGTTATAACGAAGAAGTTATTGACGTTTGAAGTTAGAGACAAAGTGGTCATTTAAATTTTTTGGAAAGCTCCAAATTTTTAGAATGAAGCCACATGTGTGGCCCAGAAAAAGAAAAAAAAAGCTGCAGGTTGGCAACGCAAAAGAGAAGAGAAAAGCATGAGTAAAAGAAGGAAGGGAAGGCCAAATCGGGAGAGGAGAGAGGAAGAGGTTGACCAATGGGAGAGGAGATAGCGGAAAACAGGAGGGAAATGAGTGAGTGACGGGATCCAGACCCCTTGACTCAGCTAGCTCCTTAGACTCGCGCGACCAACCCATTTCTCTTCAAAAAAATTCGGCGATTTTCTTCGATTTTCCTTTGATTTTCTGACAAATTGTAGCCAACCAACATCACCAATCAACATGGCGTCATCCCAGCTTCCATTACCATCTAAGTTTGATGACCATTAGTGGGGATTTGATGGCGAAAGCTCACGTCAGCCCCGAAGGCACCCACGGCGATGAATCCACCATTCCTGAAACGATTTCATGCAATTTCCATCACCAATGTACTTCCCTTAAGCCCAGGAATAATGTCCAATCAGTGGTTGGAGTGTCAGAGTTGGTTTGAGGACGAATCAAGAACACCCAAATTCTAGGATTTCGATGGGTTTTAGCAAAATTGGAGCTTTTCTCAATCAAATTGGTCTTGGTTACAGGTATAAAAGTTGCTTTACTCATTGAGATCTTTAATTCTGTAAAATTTGAGAATTTTTTGAGATAGTTGGATTTTCCGGCGAGTCGGGGCGGCGGACCGCCACCCATGGCAACGCGTGGCCAGAGGGCTGCCAATGCTATTTTTAGGCTATTTTAAATTCCTTTAGTTCAGTTTTGGGAATTGAATGACATAGGTTGATTGTTAGAACCTAAATTATCTACAATAGGTTAATAAGTCATTATATGAATCGAGGATCCGATCATTGGATCGTCACCAAACTTTAAAAGTTGTTATTTATAATATTTGAGGAATGTAGGAACTTACGGATCGGGAATCCAACATACGGATCTTTCTGAATTGGAATTGTAAGATCGTAAAATAAAATGTTAACCGTCATTTGATTTTGGCAATTGGCTAATATCCGACCGTTGGATCGTTCTGAAACTTTAGTATCTTATTCTAGAAGCATAATGTGGATATGTGGAAGTTACGGATCAGAAATCTGATATGGGGATTTTCTGGATCGAATTACGTAGACATATGTTCTATCTAAGTTATGTATTTTATCGACAAGAATTCTGAAATGTGATTTGATAATTGTTCTAGGCGCCGATTGTTCGTGACGCTTCAATGTTGTGCTAGAAAGTTGTAGCGCGGACTCCAGGTGAGTAAGAAATTATGCCGTGTCATATATATTTATATGTTATAAAGTACTATGAGATGGTTGAGTTTAGATTATATCACGATATATCCATATGCATATTAACTATAAATAGTTACTGTGAACTACAATTAGCTTGATCCATGCTTAGGGTACGTAGGCAGTCTAACGAGACTTTATATGCAGCCATGCAATAAGTGAGATTAAATAATCGAAAAAAAAGTTTTGTTTGGAAAATTGAGCAATGTGAAGGAATCTAGTGAAAATGTGAGATTTAACCCTATGATTTGGTGATTTAATGTTGTTTATAAATCATTGTGTAAGGAAATATGAAATTGTGATTTTACGTTTTATAAATGCCATGCCATAATTAGTTTACATTTTGTATGTGATTTAGTACAACTTTGCACAATGTTGCACACCAAGAAGGAGGCCAAGGTAAGTTCAGGTGAGTATATAATGTTGGTATGATGGCTTGGTAATTAGTGACGAATGGATTTGAGTAGAATTCATTGTCCTGCACCTCGGTGTTAGTGCTTTGCCCAAGTCTAGGGCCTAGCCTTCATGTGATAACCAAGGTAAGTGCCAACCTATCGTACAAACCACTTTAGGTGGTTCCGACTCGTGTGCAGAACTTGATTGATAAAAAAATGGATGAGTTGTACAGGTCACTATATGTCACTCTGACTTATGTGCTAGCCTTGACTGATGAGATATGGATGAGTTGTGCAGGTCACTATAGGTGACTCTGACTTATGTGCTAACCTTTATGGATCAGATATGGATGAGTTGTAGAAGCCACTATAGGTGACTCTAGTTGATATTCAATTTATATTGATTTATTTCATCTTGCTTATATGGTTGTTATTGAGATGCTTCGACAAGGCATACCTTGGGTTTTACCGTTCTTCAGTATGATTTTTATATACATATGTATTGTTATTTTCTGGGGAATTATACGAATTTCGGTGAGGAGTTATTGCGTTTCTAAAAAGAAAGATGTTTTCAAAGCTTCGTTTTGCCTACTCACAAGCTCTGCTGTGTGCCCTCCAAGTTTCAGTTACTGAACATTCGTCTCAATGAGGATTCTTGGTAAATCTCAAGATTGGTGGCTACTTCCGATGGTATATTTCTTACCCGCCCTACTGCACCTTATTTATGATTTAACGTCATGTGTGAGATGGGTTCGCTCCTGCTCACCAGCGCACTCTGGTATTTAGGCACTTTTAGGTTTAAATTTATTCACATTTTCCACATCACTGCACTTTATGGCTTCGTCACCTTCCAAGCATCGGCCATCACAACTCGAATTCGGAGTCCTAGTGGACATTCCAGGTTAGGGTGTGTTAATTATGGTGGCAAATTTCGAAGTTGACCTCTTTACAACTGTTGTAGAGCTTGTCATTACGAGCATTTGTATATTTTGAAAAAGGCAAATTACATTTTACTCCCTTAGGTTCTGGGTCGATTTCAATTCCTTACAACATCTTTAAAACATTTCAATTTCATACATTTACTTATCAATTTATTTCAATTTCATACATCTGTTAGAAAGTCCGTTAAGTAAACCGTTAAGTGATGATGTGGTAAATATGGGATCCACATTTGTGCTGACGTGGCTGCCAAATTTGTGTCAAGTGGCAAAAAAATAATTTTTTTATCCATTTAAAATATTATAATAATTAACCCTATTAAAAAAAAACCACCCATCTTCTTTCCCGAGCCATTTCCCCTTCCATGCAACCCATGCACCAAATCCCACCCCACCCGCACCTCCCCTGCAACCCCCTATCCCACCCAAAACCCAAAAACCCACCCGTCTCCTACCTCATCACCCTCACCCCTTTCTCCATTCTCTCAGCCCGCAACCCTAACCCACAACACAAATGCAATTCAAAATTTTTAACAATTAAACCCACAACGCAAATTCAATAAAAACATCAACTTTGTAATGTAAATTTGGGAAAAGAAATAGAGGAAAAAGGTTAAGCAAGTTTGAGCATGGGAGGAAAAAGTGAGCCATAAATCAAGAGAGAGCTTGGTGCCGAAGATCTCAGCGGTGTTGTTGAGCAGTCGGAGATTGAAAGGGGCGGGGTTGAGTGGTGGTGGGGGGAGGGGCTGAAGGAAGGGAAGGAGTTGGAAGTGGGGCTCTATAAATGGTTCAGATAGAAGGATTTGCGTTGTGGTTTAGCGTCATCTTCAACGGTGGGTCTCAGCCAGGGGAGAGCATGTGAAGAGAGTGGAGGATAGGGAAAAGGTGGGTTGGGAAGGTGTAGAATGAGGAGTGGTTTGCGGGTTGAGATGGTGATGGAAAAGGTCTACAGTGGCGATGGGCAATGGGGTGGAGGTGGTTGGGGGAATGGGTTTATTTTTTAATAGGTTAATAAATAAATAAAATTTGTCATGTGGCAATCAAGTGGCACAAATATGGCAACCATGTCAGCTTTTAACAGATCAATGGATGGAAAATGTTACAGATGTATTATATTGAAATAAAATAGTACTTAAGGTATGAAAGTGAAATGTTTTGATGATGTTGTATGAGGTTGCAATAGACCTCAAACCTTAGGTGGTAAAGTTTAATTTACTCTTTTTAAAAATATTTTTTCACTTTTATAGTAATTAAAAACTAATAAAAAAACCATACTAGAACAATAGCCATAGGCTTTAATATCACTTATGTGACATTAAATCCTTACTGTTAGATTCTTCGATCTGACTTACATTTCTAGTATTACGTCTTTCATTTTATTATTTATTGATTTAAAATGTATTTCCTTTAATGGGTAATGAGTCGAGTCATATTAAATTTGTTCATGTATGTTTGGGCCCAATTTTACAATATTCACCCGAGCCATCGAGGCCGTTGAATGAGCGGGTTCTAGGTCGTTGGATTTCATATTTTTCTAGATATTGCTATTGGATTTTCATAGTAGTTATCTTATGAAATATATTTTGGGAAGCAAAGGAGATCAATTTCAGTTCGAAGTGCTACACTGATGTGAAAATTAGATTGACACACAAATTAAACCCTATGGATGACAATTGTAGTATATGAGCAAATAGGGATCGTTCTAACCGGGGATTAACTAGGGATGCTAATCAATGTGAAATTGACTCAAAAATGTAAAAACAAAGTTTAAAACACTAAACTAGACTCAAAGAATGCAAAACTAGAGTTTAAAACACCTAAACAAACCTAAAGACTCAAAACAGCCCAGAAACACTCAAAACTGCCTCAAAATCACTTTCTGGGCAGTTTTGAGCACAAACCCAATTTTGGACGAAAATAGGTTCTATCTTGACTCAAGACTCTTAAAAACACAATCTAAATGGATTTTTAACTAATCTAGCAACTTAAAGTAAATGGGGGATTGGTTTTGACGAATTTAAAATTAAAACAGAAACTTGGAAATAAAACAGATTCTAAAACTGATTTTGGTGAATTGAATGGTGAGAAACTAGTTAGAGGGTTCCTTATCCACACATGAACATATGCATACACTTTGATTCCCAGTTATGATTTCAACAAACGAATGAATGACAATGCTCCAAGTTAATTAGGTCCGCTTAAATTAACTTTCAGATTTCCCTAAATTCATTGAATTGAATGGAATACGCATCACAACCAAATTATTCTTATCAAGTTCCCTAACTATGGAATACGCATGATAGAGAGACATATCAAAGATCATTAAGTTCAATGGAAATCATAAACATCGACTAGGCATTCATAACCATGGAATACGCATGTTAATCCAACCTAGGGTTTACTAAACACAATCGTGACTAGCGATCTTTACTACTCATGAATATAAGTTAATAACGATTAGGTGAAATTCCCTTATATCCTAGCATCAAGTTTAAGCATGCAAACTAAGCGTGCACTCTCAATCAACATACATAAACAAGTTCTTAATCAAAACAGAGAAGTAAACCACATCCAACGTTCATGAATTCATAACTGGAGTAAATCAAATCATAACCAACATATGTCCATGGCTTCAAATTCGCCTCTAACTAAAAAGAAATTAGTTCCACATGTTTAACATAATTGAGAAACAAATTAAATTAAACATAGAAACGAAACGAAGGAAGAAAGAACTCTGAAACTCCCCAATGGTGGCAGATTGCATGCGTGAGCCTTCTCCTCCCTTTTGGATTGCACGGAGCACTCTTCCTATCCTCCAAAGATGGCGCACAAGGTGGGTATGGTGGCTGCAAGGTGCGGCAAAGGTGGATGAATGGTGATATGGATGGTGGGTTGCGGCAAGGATGGAAAATATGGAGAATGGTGGTTGTAGGTTGCGGAAAAAGGGGTGTGAAGGAATTCTGGCGAATTTCTGAATGGGGGGTGATGCGTGGGTGCGGCACACATAAGGATTATATATATAGGCACCCTAAACCCTAGGTTAAATCAGATTAGGCTTGGGCTTTTGCAGAAATTAAAGCCTAGGGTAGAAAAATGCCTTGCAAGGCAAGGCAAAGGGAGATTCTAGAAGGAATAGGTGCGGCACAAGTGTGGGCTAGGGTTTAGGGTGCGGCAATGTGGGCTAGGAGGGCTTAGATGTGGCTGAGATGATAAGGCCCAAGGATGGCCTTCTAGAAAAGATTAGGACATCTCCATTTCAAGAATAGAAACTCTTCAAGAATGGAAACCTTTGGAATTAGAAACTTCCAAACTTAGAAACTTTGGTTTCCAATTTTAACTCTTCATTCGTCATTCGTCTTGATTTTCATTCTTCACATCTTCATTCACTCCTTAGCTCATTTTAGCTTCAAAATCGTCCATCCATGGTGCTCCACATGCATGTACTCCATTTAAGCTCATTTTAGCTCTAGAATGCACCAAAATGCACTTTCTTGCTTCATTTGCCATTTGAACCTACAAATGCACGAAAATAGCTTAAATCACTATAATAAACAATAACTAACTACGTAAGTGCAAGAAAACAAGCTAACTAAGTAGCATAAATATTAAATTTGTTCATGTATGTTTGGGCCCAATTTTACAATATTCACCCGAGCCATCGAGGCCGTTGAATGAGCGGGTTCTAGGTCGTTGGATTTCATATTTTTCTAGATATTGCTATTGGATTTTCATAGTAGTTATCTTATGAAATATATTTTGGGAAGCAAAGGAGATCAATTTCAGTTCGAAGTGCTACACTTACATGATGATGGGTTTGAGAACTAATGTGGCACTTAAGAGACTATCTTCCATGCATTTATGCAAATACAATGGAGATAAAGATGAGATCATATTACCGTTAGTACTTATGAAATCCATGCATGAGTTGGATAAAGGTGAAATCCATGCATGAGTTGGATAATTTTTTTTTTTTTTTATGATAATGGATAAAGGCAGCAACAATTTGTGATAAATGGCAGATGATGATTTGCGTGATTTGCAAGTGATTTGCATGGATAAGACGACATGGAAAATGGAGTTTTTTTTTATGGTCTCCACGTGGAAGTTTAGTGAAGGTTATTTGAAATGGTAATTCCAAACATGCAAGTCACAAAAGAATTATGCGCAATATGGGGGATTATATCCCAGTGCATGTTTCTCGGGATAGTTTTGTGCACATAGTTCAAGTGTCATGTGATATTGAAGTGTCAAAAGGGGTGTTTTGCTTCGATTACATGTGGAGGAAAGCATGTGGTAAAAGCCACGATCAAATCCAATCCTTTGAAGATCAAGTCACGTCAAACGTATGGGAGTTTAATTTCTAGTTGGACTTTATGGAGTAATCCAGGCCGAGCCAAGCAAGGGAAAAAATGCTATAAATACAAGGTGCTCTGCGATAGGAAAATAACCTCCAATTCAACACATAAATCTGCCCTGCGCAAACTCTCGCTCTACGCGAAACCTCTCAACAACCTTGAGATTTTTATTTTCTTTTTTCGCCTTCACATCTTCAGTTTGGATAAACAGCATTGTGAAGGTAACCAATGATATCTTCAGTTTGGATAAACAACATTATCGTCGTAGAACCAGCTAACCTTGGAGCGCCTTCAGTTTGGATAAACAACACTGCATCGAGGCCGACTGGTTATCTATCCAAGTCTCGGTCGACAAGGGTTTTCGAATCCTTATCGCAGAGGTCATCTCATTAGCCTTTTCGGCAAAGTGAGGTGTTACCAGGTTACTACATTCGGCACATTGAAAGTTGAATTTGATATTGAACTTCACAAAGATAGCAGCCTTGTCTTAAGGCTCTAGAACCCAAAGGCCAAGACATGTTCCTTCCTCGGTCGCAATCGCAAGATGAAGAAGTTAGCAGCGCAACTCAACGCAACATCAACACATTTTACTCCCCGACTGAGCTCAGCCGACGAGTTGGCACACCCCGCACACATCTGAAGGACGTAGTTAGCTTATTAATTACTCGGCATGCGCACCATATAGGCTAAGTAGTTTTTAGAGTCAACAATATCATATTATTCATGCATTCTAACAGCTGTTACACAATACGACTAGTTAAGATATCAGGTATGTCACGAAAATGACGCGAATACAAAAAACACGACACAAATGACTAGTCAATATCAATGAACTATTGCAAAAAACTCATATTTTCACTTTCCACCACAACTTACACAAACCATTTTCACTTAAAAAAACTATAGTTTTGTTATCAGCGAACTATTGCAAAGAAGTCCCCAAAACAAACTCTTGAAATGAAAAACACGCATAAGAACACAAGATACTTTGTTTTTATAATGAGTTAGTCAATTGTGTCTACATCCACTCTAGTGATCTCCTGAAGTAACGTCACTAAAAATAATTTACAAGAAAACCGTTTAGAGTATAAATTCAATATCTCGCACACTCCGCTCATAACACCCAGACTTTCACTTGTAATTCTCGTTAAGTTTTACAACCCTGTAGAGTCCTATGTATATGTATAGGCTTTAGTTTACAATTTTGAGTACATTGACATTTTTACACTAAGGGGAGGGGGAGTTCGACTAAGCCACGCATGGAAATCCTAATTCAATATCGAATTCGCCATCTACGAGATTCGAACCTAAGACCTCTCGCTTTCAAGTGAAGAGGAATACCACGTACTGAGTGGCAAATTTAGTCTACAATTAGAATTGAAAAGAAAACATAAAACCCTTAGACCTACTCCAACCCGTGGAGTAAAACTCAAATTTTGGGTTTTAAACTTATCCCAACTTGTTCCAACCCTTGATGCAAATATGAGTGTTAAAACTCATTTCTAGGAAAAATTTAGCCCAGGCTTCCCCCCGGGTTAGTGTGGGCTGTTCCACCATAAATGACACACCCCGACCCGGAATGTCCACTAGGACGCTGAATCGAGCTGTGCTGCCCAACACCTGGAAGGTGACGAAGCCATAAAGTATGGTGATGTGGGAAATGTGAGTAAATTTAAATCTAAAAGTGCCTAATTACCAGAGTATACTGGTGAGCGGGAGTGGACCCATCTCACACGTGATGACAGAGTATAAGTAAAGTACAGTAAAGTGGGTAAGAATTATACCCTCAGAGATAGCCACCAATCTTCATTTTTGCCAAAAATCCTCGTCGATAAGAACTTCGGCAACTAAAACCTGGAAGGGCGAAAAACAAAGTTGAGTGGGTCAGCAAAACAAATCTATTCAAAATCATTCTTTTATCAAAAGTTATAACCTCTCTCGATAAAACCTGTATAGTTTCCCAGAATCAAAGTATATACTCGTATATATATAAATCTCGAAATCATGCTGGAAAGTATGAATGTATGCCATGCCAAAGTATCATAACTAAAATCTCAATCATAAACTCTGTGGATGTGATTAAATGTTAGGTAATCATCTCGGCCCTTGGCCATATATATAACTCATAATCAATCTCAATATCAACTCAGCCCTCGGCTGTATAATAAGCTCATAATCAACTCATCATATCATGTATATCAATCCTGCACACATATCAATAACACCACTAGTGGTCTACTCATCATCACTGAATATATATAAGTATGCTCTAGTGTTACAATCACGTGAAGATTGTGCGAAGGATTCGCGGGTCACCTACGAGTCAAACCCACTTATAGTGGTCCATACGACAGGACTGTGCACCTAACTTGGATCCAAGGTTAGCATGCGGTGCGGGAGGTGAACAACACGTGAAAGACTATGCCCCTATCTCTGGGCGGGAGCACTAATATCAATGTGCAAGTATATGAGCTCTAATCACATCACATCACATCATTTCATTCTCAACATCACAGTAATTAAACTTACCTGACACGTACCTGTACGTCCGCAGCACCATCATACATATATGCAATCATAATGCATTAATATAATATATGGATACTGTGCATGGCACTTTAAATCACATAAATGTTCATTTTCATTTTCTGGGAAAAATAGTAATATATAGGTATATACGAAAAATAGCTGCCCACTCACCTGGAGTCCACGCCAACTCCCTAGCACAACCATTGAGCCGTCAAAATGATCGGCGCCTAGAACAATTATTAAATCAAATCTTAGAATTTAAATCAATAAAATAGACAATTTACGTATAACGTTTTCCTACGAAATTTGATCCGTGAGATCCGTATATCAGATTTCTGATCCGCCACTTCTAAAAATCTACATTATGCCTCTAGGATATTATCTCAAGGTTTCATCACGATCCAACAGCTGGATCTCTGCCAGTTGCCAAAAACCATGTGGCGGTTAACATTTTATTTTTCTAACTTACAAACCCAATTCAAGAAGATCCGTACGTCGGATTGGCAATCCGTAAGTTCCTACATTCTTCAAATATTACGTATCACAACATATCAAAGTTTGGTGAAGATCCAACAGTCGGATCGTCGATTCATATCATCGCCTATTAACGTATCATAACTAGTTTAGGCTCTAACGTTCAATCTACGTCATTCAATTATCAAAACTAAACTCAAGGCATTTAAAATCACCTAAAAACAACGTTGGTGGCGGTTGGCCGCCCCGGCTCGCCAAAAAATTTAACTTTCATTAAAAATTACCAAAATTTGCAAAATTAAAGATCTCAATGAGTAGAACAACTTTCATACCTTGGAGAAAGTCCAATTTGGACTGGAAAGCCTTCAATTTCGTCACACCCGCCAAGAACCCTAGAAATGGGTGTGTTCCAATTCGACCTCCAAATCAACTCCAATGCTCCATCCATTACTTGGGCTTTGTTCCTGGGTTCTAAGGGAGTATTTTCGTAGGATCAATTTCATGAAAACGTTTCAGGATTGGAAGAATTTGAAGACGACCCGTTTTGCACCACTTTCGGTTTTACCCATTTTCAAGGCCAAATCTTCCCAAATTTGAGGTGAAATGGCTAGAGGGAAGGTTATAGAGAGGTTTCTAAGTGATGGTTCGAGGTAATTCGACAGAAAAATGGGTGGAAATCCACCGGAATTAGAACTGGGTCGAGAAGGGGCGCGGGTCAAGGTGCGGGTCGGGGGATTCCTCTGTTTCCTCATTCCCTCCTTTCTCTCCTTTCTCTCTTCTGGTTGGTCACTGCCCTTCCTCACTCCTCTCCCTATTCGGTTTTTCTCTCCTATCTTTCCCTATTGGGCAGTGTTGCCCAATCCCTTTCACCTCTGCTCATTTCCTCCCCGATGCCCTTTTCTCCATTTTCCCATTCTAATAACAATTAATAGAATAATAAAGTTTATAAAATATAGACATAAAAATATATAACTAGAAATCAAAATAGAAGTACTTCTCGATTTAGAGTTCCGTAAAACTTTACCCGTAACTCTAAATCCTCTTCTGCTTGCGCCCACGCATTTGTAACGACGAGTGCTACGAGAATATGATAGGAAAGCAAGTCTTACGTGGCCCGACAAGGCGGTCAATGAAGTCAAACTCCACGTCTTAAGGGCAATAACGTAAATTCACTTATTAAAATTATAAAAATCATAATTTTTAGCGACGGGTTGTCACAATCTACCCTCTTTAAAAAACATTTCGTCCCCGAAATTTAAAATCATTTGCTTGACCAAAATTTGTGAAAATATAGTAGAAAAATAAACACGTGAAGGAGATATCAAATTAGAGCGACTGCATAAAAGAGAATGTCATTCCGTCGCGATCGGAGTGCAGTGATTCCTCTTTCATGCCTCCAAGCTCAACTTTCTTTCTCCTTTAGCATTCTACTAAAATCCAATACTTTTATAAATTAACACAATATTAGAAAGAAACATATGAAAACATAATGTTCAATTATGTATGAAAGCATACCATCCATATACATATATGTAAAACTACCACAAATAGTTTTACTGAAATCAAAACTTAATATAGAAAAATATTTGTCTACAACTCGTAGCGTATCATACTCCGAAGGTATGCAAGCAATACTGAAAGATCAAGTCCAACCCTTAAATATGTAAGTACATAATACATAAGTAACTAATTAAATGATTATGCTAGCGTGAAACAATTATTGAATTCCTGAGGGTGTAATATTACCATTTTGCCCCTCATTGGAAATACACATACATCACCTAAACAAAGCCTCGATCAAGCTCACGTACTACCTTCTCAGGCAACATCATCAGTATCATAAATTTTCTCATGTCATACTCTTCATAACTCAAATACCTTTTTGCAATACTCTTCTGCAAATCACAAACTGCGCATAAATATCCCTACCATTCCTCAAGCAATGTCATGCTTAAAATCTGGAGTGTAACCATTGTTACACACAACCCTAACAAGGGTAAGTAGTGTCTACCAATTATGCACCATGCATAAAATCTCTGCATATTAGCTCCAATAATGACGTAGCGAAACCAGAATTGTAACCATAGTTACAAGCAACCAAAACGGAGGTAATGGTATCTCACAACCGTACTATTTATGGGATGAACAACCTGCAACACGTCTCTTAAGATCTGAATACCTCATCTTAGGCTAATCCTTAGTCTCGAGGTGGTAATGTGATACTAGACAAAATCTAGTACTCATAACCTTTGGAAAGACTTTCCAAAGCTTGGAAGTGAAACGTATACCACGATGAAATATTAAAATGTCAAAATGATAATCCAGTCTGATTTCTGTTTGCCTGAACCAACAGAGAATTCTAGAAGGAGCTCTCTCATAATGCCATCATCATCTGAAAGTAGCTCAAGAATAAACTGTGGTTGTCCAGAAAATTCAGACTTTACTTCCTCAACCATCATTTCTATTCTAACCAAAGACGAGATGTGCTTAAACTGAAAATTCTCTTCAAACGTATCAAATGAAGCCTCGATTTTAATTCCTTTCACATCTCCACATTTGATCATATCACGCACGAGAACTTTTAGATCACACCATGTGGATAAGTTAACAACATCCCACTTCTATCTTAGTTGACCTCATAAGTGTCCTGTTATAGAAATTTCATCGCCCAAATCAAGATAAGAATTCATCACCCTTACCAACTTTAAACTTCAGAATTGGAAGAATACGACCTTCCACTTAAGTAAAGCTACAACCAATTGAACATCATCTGAGCGTATCATTTACTCAGTACCATAGTCGTCGATTTTTCACATCCTCCACAAGTACCAAATATCCCGTACTGAGTGTGTGTAATAATGTTTCCCAACTCCATTCGTTTCCAGAAATGGTTATGACTATTTGAACGATTTCTTGAGAGTCCAAAAATAATGCCAAATCAAAGGTGGTGAACATCAACGGGACTAGAATAGAGATGGCTGAGAATGCTCAGGGACAATGAGTAGATGTCTTTCAAATTCCTTCACCGTTGCAGTCAGAAGTTAAATTCTTTTCAGATGAATCTATACTTGAGAATCTTAGGCTGATAGAGATTTTGGACACTTTCTCCACAGAGAAATGTCACACAAATTTTCAAACTAAAATGGCAAATGTTGACTGTAAGTCATGGATAAGATGTCTCCTTCCAAATGGTTCTACACATCGAGAATATAGGTGCTAATCCATCATGCTCCATTTACGCCGCTGAATCATTCAAGAACACGTCATCATGAATTTTCAAAGAATCAACGTCATCGAAGAGTGCAAAACAATAATGAAATAAGACAACAGCTCAGTTGTCAGAAACTTTACACACTAAGCTAACTTCCTTGGTCAAAAAGTGAAAGAGGATACTATAGCTGTGAATTGCTAGTAATTGTCGATAAAATCAACGAAACCAAGAATATTTCGAACTTCACAACTCATTGGGAGAATACTAACCATCTTTGGCTACGTTCCTTGGGAGAGAAAAAGAATCTTGTCTACTAAAATCACGTCTCCCATGAAAAGTATCAATTTAATCAAAGCCTACAATCAAAAAGTCTGGACAAGGCTGGCTAATAGAGCTTTGAGGATTTAATCTCACTGCCGAGGTAGATAAGAAGATCATCGATAAGATTAATATGGATTTGTCAGACCATGGAAGCAAACTCAGATTACAAAGGTTGGTTGACTAGACCAACTGTTTGAAATAGTGAATAACAGTCTTTAATCGTCATTCAATCAAGTGGCTAAAGTCTAGGTACAAACCTAGGGTTCAATCTTCCACTTTCAAGAATAGGTTTGAAATTCCCTAGATAGAGTGTTTAATTGGGTAACTCCTTAATTGATGAGCTTAATAGCTAAGTTCTCAAAAAGGAGTGGAACTCACTCAAAAGCCACAAAGAAACTTATATAAGAGTGATTCAATAAGAAATAGGGAGAATGAATGTGGTAATAACAAGGTAAATCATTGGTGTATTCCACTTCTTGCACTTGGTGACATCTCATGTAGGATTTCAAGAAAAGATGCCAAAGGCAAACATCCTCGCAACATACTAAGCTACCAACCAAGTTTACGATACGAACAACAGGTCTTCACAATTTTCTCGACACTCCAAACATGCTAGCAATAAAATGCCACTTCGTAATTCGATTCTACTACCTATCTGTGGGAGTAATTGATAGGGGACTAGTCAAAGAAGTTCTGATTACCTAAATAGGTAATATGGTTAGCTTAACCATGAGTTTACTATCTTAATACAAGGTCTGTTATTAAGTTCCCCTGATTTAGTTTCTTCGGCTCAGATATTCACTTCCAAATTCTAGCATGTGTCCTGTATCAAAAATTATACCGCCAAAATATTGATTAGCAACTTCTGGATATCAAATAGTGTCGCCGATAAGTAGCACCACCATAGACTGATCAAAGGTTGGAGCACACTCAGGTAGTTGGTTTTAGATAATAGGTAATGAACTGGTCCTAGGAGGTGATTCATCGATTCTAGGAAAATACTTTCCACTTCGGGGATTTCCACTAACCTCAGACGTAACAACTCGTACATCTGTACCTTTGCTCAGTGAAATGACAAGTATAACAACAAAAGAAAACTCGGAGACTAGGGTTGGCTAGAATGTTTTTAAGACCAAAGAAAGGATTTCCTAATAATTTACCTGTATCTTCCTCCTGAAGATCCCGAATAATCACTTGGGCGTTAAGAAGGATTAATGCTATTAGGGACCAAAAGTGATTGTCCCAAGATATTCTCCCATCGAGTGTTACCCTTGTAGTATCACATTGTCACTCAGACATTCCTGGAGTCTTATAAGTGTAGATTTCGAAGGAATTCCAATAGGTAGTATTCTAGCGAACTCTGCCAAGGAACCAAAACTATTTCCGATTTCCAACCTCAAAGGGTTTAGTAATGATGGACAAAGAATGAGGATGGAATTGATTTATTAATCCCTAGTGGTACACCGATATCGAAGCATTAACCTTTCCTTAAGGCCATCAACTCCCCTTAAGTCCACATCTTTCCTTGGCAGGAAAATTCTTCTCACTTTAAATCTAAAAATATTCGCTAAAGAAATTTTCTGAAATGTCGACAAGTCGACAAAATTGCCCAAAACTCAGGAAAAACAAAAACAATTTCGTATTCGACGAGGTGGCAAGATCAAAAAATTTCGGCTCCAGAGCCTAGAATGCTCACATCACGCGTGCAATGGATGCAATACTATCCAACTTATGATCTGATACCAAACTGACACACCCCGACACGGAATGTCCACTAGGATGCCGAATCGAGCTTTGCTGGCCAACACTTGGAAGGTGATGAAGCCATAAAGTATGGTGATGTGGGAAATATGAGTAAATTTAAATCTAAAAGTGCCTAATTACCAGAGTATACTGGTGAGCGGGAGTGGACCCATCTCACACGTGATGACAGAGCATAAGTAAAGTACAGTAAAGTGGGTAAGAATTATACCCTCAGAGATAGCCACCAATCTTCAGTGTTGCTAAGAATCCTCGTCGATAAGAACTTCGGCAACTAATCCTGGAGGGGCGAAAAACAAAGTTGAGTGGATCAGGAAAACAAATCTTTTCAAAATCATTCTTTTATCAGAAGTTATAACCCGTCTCCGCAAAACCTGTATAGTTTTCCAGAATCACAGTATATACTCGTATATAAATAAATTTCGAAATCATGCTGGAAAGTATGAATGTATGCCATGCCAAAGTATCATAACTAAAATCTCAATCATAAACTCTGTGGACGTGATTAAATGTCATGTATTCATCTCGGCCCTCGGCCGTATATATAACTCATAATCAATTTCAATATCAACTCAGCCCTCGGCTGTATAATAAGCTCATAATCAACTCATCATATCATGTATATCAATCCTGCACACATATCAATATCACCACTAGTGGTCTACTCATCATCACTGAATATATATAAGTATGCTCTAGTGTTACAATCACGTGAAGATTGTGCGAAGGATTCGCGGGTCACCTACGAGTCGAACCCACTTATAGTGGTCTATACGACAGGACTGTGCACCTAACTTGGATCCAAGGCGAGCATGAGGTGCGGGAGGTGAACAACACATGAAAGACTATGCCCCTATCTCTGGGCGGGAGCACTAATATCAATGTGCAAGTATATGAGCTCTAATCACATCACATCACATCATTTCATTCTCAACATCACAGTAATTAAACTTACCTGACACTTACATGTGTGTCCGCAGCACCATCATACATATATGCAATCACTAATGCATTAATATAATATATGGATACTGTGCATGGCACTTTAAATCACATAAACGTTAATTTTCATTTTCTGGGAAAAGTAGTAATATATAGGTATATACGAAAAATAGCTGCCCACTCACCTGGAGTCCATGCCAACTCCCTAGCACAACCATTGAGCCGTCAAAATGATCGGCGCCTAGAACAATTATTAAATCAAATCTTAGAATTTGAATCAATAAAATATACAATTTATGTATAACGTTTTCCTACGAAATTTGATCCGTGAGATCCGTATATCAAATTTCTGATCCGCCACTTCTAAAAATCCACATTATGCCTCTAGGACATTATCTTAAGGTTTCATCATGATCCAACGGCTGGATCTCTACCAGTTGCCAAAAACCAAGTGGCGGTTAACATTTTATTTTTCTAACTTACAAACCCAATTCAGGAAGATCCGTACGTCGGATTGGCAATCCGTAAGTTCCTACATTCTTCAAATATTATGTATCACAACATATCAAAGTTTGGTGACGATCCAACGGTCGGATCGTCAATTCATATCATCGTTTATTAACGCATCATAACTAGTTTAGGCTCTAACATTCAATCTACGTCATTCAATTATCAAAACTAAACTCAAGGCATTTAAAATCACCTAAAAACAGCGTTGGCGGCCCTCAAGCCACGCGCCGCCGCACGTGCCGCCGCGGGTGGCAGTTGGCCGCCCCGGCTGGCCGAAAAATTCAACTTTCACCAAAAATTACCAAAATTTGAAAAAATAAAGATCTCAATGAGTAGAACAACTTTCATACCTTGGAGAAAGTCCAATTTGGACTGGAAAGCCTTCAATTTAGTCATACCCGCCAAGAACCATAGAAATGGGTGTGTTCCAATTCGACCTCCAAATCAACTCCAATGCTCCATCCAGTGCATGGGCTTTGTTCCTAGGTTTTAAGGGAGTATTTTGGTAGGATCAATTTCATGAAAACATTTCAAGATTGTAAGAATTTGAATACGACCCGTTTTGAACTACTTTCGGTTTTACCCATTTTCAAGGCCAAATCTTCCCAAATTTGAGGTGAAATGGCTAGAGGGAAGGTTATAGAGAGGTTTCTACGTGATGGTTCGATGTAATTCGACGGAAAAATGGATGGAAATCCACCGGAATTAGAACTGGGTCGAGAAGGGGCGCGGGTCAAGGTACGGGTCGGGGGATTCCTCCGTTTCCCTCTTCCCTCCTTTCTCTCCTTTCTCTCTTCTCGTTGGTCACTGCCTTTCCTCACTCCTCTCCCCATTCGGTCTTTCTCTCCTTTCTTTCCCGATTAGGCAGCTTTGCCCAATCCCTTTCACCTCTGCTCATTTGCTCCCCGATCCCTTTTCTCCATTTTCCCATTCTAATAACAATTAATAGAATAATAAAGTTTATAAAATATAGACATAAAAATATATAACTAGAAATCAAAATAGAAGTATTTCTCGATTTAGAGTTCCGTAAAACTTTACCCGTAACTGTAAATCATCTTCTGCTTGCGCCCACGCGTTTGTAAAGATGAGTACTTCGAGAATATGACAGGAAATCAAGTCTTACGTGGCATGACAAGGCGGTCAATAAAGTTAAACTCCACGTCTCAAGGGCAATAACGTAAATTCACTTATTAAAATTATAAAAATCATAATTTTTAGGGACGGGTTGTCACAATAAATGTATATTTTTTTTAGTTTTATATTTATAAATTCATTGAATCCAATAGCTAAGATCTAATATGATCAAGTTCAATGGTAAAAAAGGGTCCAAATTTAAATCTAATGGCTAAAATAATTTTAAAATAATGATTTTATGTGTTTCATATTATTTCATAATGTTCTACTGATAGGAACATATTTATGTGACTTTATTAGTTTGTCTCCTTGCATTTACTTAATTAGTTTCATCTTATTAGAATGTTTTAAGCTATTGTCGTGTGTTTGTAGGTTCTAAATAACAAAGTTAGCAAAGAAGTGCATTTTGGTGCAATTTGGAGCTATTTTGGGGTGAAATGGATTGCATGCATGGGGAGCATAAAAAATGGATGATGGGGAGCATAAAAAATGGATGATTGTGATTCATTCTCACCAAGAAAATGGATGGTAGTGATTCATTCTCACCAATAAAAATGGATGGTGGTGATTCATTCTCACCAAGAAAATGGATGGTAGTGATTCATTCTCAAAGCCTATAAATAGGCTTTTCCATCAAGGCCAAAAACCAATTCACATCTACAACACATTCCATAAACAACACAATTTCTGCCATAAGTTTCCTTCTTCCTCCATCCATTTCCATCCACCTCTTTTCCTATCCATCCCTACCACCCTTCCATACTCTCTCAACCTATCCAATCTCTGCCACATCCCCTAATCCATCCAAACACCACAACCACCTCGGTGCCGCATGTTTGCAAGAAAGGAAGAGGACTTGGAGCTGTGCTAACAATTCAAGACGTTGGATTGTTGGAGCGTTCTAGGTGTCTTCTACTTTTGTTTATCATGTTTAAATTCAATTATAGTTGTTTAATTGCAAATATGTGAAACTAAATTTGTTTTGGCTAGAGGTTGATTCAAAGCTATGAATATATTTTCAATATAAATTGATTACCTTCAGTTGTTATTTCATGAATTGTGAATTCAATTTGCTTAACTGTTTTATGCAAAACTTATTCTTGTATGTTGATTAAGGATGCATACTTAGTTTGCATCCATGAATTTGATGCTAGAATATAAGGGAATTTCACCTAATCGTTATGAACTTATATTCATGAGTAGTGGAGGTTGCTAGTCACAATCGCGTTAAGTAAATTCCTAGCAGGAGTATCATGCTATTCATAGTTACGAATGCCTCGTCAATGCTTATAGTTTTCACAAAGCTTAATGATCTTTGATTGTATCTCTATTGTGCTGTTCACGTAGGGAACTTTTGAAGAATGTTTTGAATTGTTGTATGCGCTTTTCCGTCCAATTCAATAACTTAAGGAAAACTTAAAGGTTAAAAAAGTGTTGTTCACGGTTAATCTGGGGTGTTGAGATTCATGGTTTATTGAAAAAACAACTAAAAATTGGTTTGTATGCAAGTGTGTCAAGTGTGGAGAAGAACCCTTTAGCTAGTCGATCATCCATTCAACTCACCAAATTTGCCTTTTGAAACTATTTTTATAAAGTTTGTTTTGTTTTTACTTTAAATTCGTCAAAACCCAATCCCCCCTTATAATTAGTGTCTTTTGGTTCCAATCTGTCCAATTTGGTTTGTTTTTGTTGTTTTTAGTTAAGTTAGAATATGTCCTAGTTTGTGTCTAGTTAGTTATTTAAGTCTAGTTGAGTGTCTTTTGCTTAGTTTTGTGTTTTTTTTTTATAGTCTTGTTTAGTATTTTAAAGTCAGTTTTGAGTAGATTAGCAATCCCTCCTAATCCCGTCCTAGAACGATCCCTACTTACATCTTTACTACAATTGTCAACAAGAGGGTTTAATTTGTGTGTTTGCATAATCATCGCACCAAATTTTGGCGCCGTTGCTGGGGTTTAGCAAATTTGCTAATCCCTTTGTTTTTGTTTTTGTTTCTGTTTGTTTTTGTGTTTGTGTCTTTTACCTTTGATATTTGATTTTAGTTTTCTTTGATTTTAGGTACAACTGGAGCAAGACATGGCAATTGCGACCATTCAATCTCAATTGGCAAATCTCACTTCTCAATTGACTTATAATGCCGAAAGGATCACAATGCATACTGTCCCTACATTTAATATGCCATATGGGCAAGGATATCAACTTTATCAAAGTCATCAATTCACTGCGAACAAAGATGCTTGGGGTTATCAAGGCTATAATCAACCAAGCAACAACATGTTTTCCAACGCTTACAATTCGGATTGGAGAGGCTATTCAGATTATATGTGGGGAAAACCTCAACAAGTTTAAAAAGGTGGATACTGGCATCAAGATGAGGAGTTCTATTCAAGACCTATCCAGCCACCACAACCTCCTCCACAACAATTCCAATCGAATTCAAGTATGCCCATGAGTTATAATGAAATTCTTGAAGGACTAATCTCTTTGACGCAGGGCTCACAAAAAGAAGAACAATTGCAGCCATTGAAGAAGTTCTATCAATGGCCATGTGCACCACCACAGCCTCCACCACAATCTTCCCAACCAATTTCAGGTTCGTCGATGGATAATGATAATATTATTTAATTAATCACATCTTTGACACAGGGAGTATAAAATCAAAACAAGGAAATGCAAGACCGAGTCAAAAGAGTGGACGAATTGGAGAAGCAACGTGAACTCTCCAACTCAAACATTGCATATTCAAAGGGAGAAGTTGAAATCAATGAAGACATCACTTTGGGAAGTGATATGGAGGATGAAGCTATCCTAGAACTGTCTAAACATAGCCCAAATGTGGATGACTTGTTGCTACAAGAAAAAGAGGATGAGGACGATATGGGCAGCTTAGAACAACTCTTGCTGCAAGCCACTCAAGTCCCTATGCCATCCAACTTAGGTGAGGTGGTTCATTCTAACATTATTCCACCACATGTTCCTTTTCCTCACAGGTTTTTTTATTCCCAATGACGAAGAGAGTGAAAAAGACATTGTGGAAGCTCTTCCAAAGGTGCAAAGTGATACCCCAATTCTTGGTGCACCAAATCAAGTTCCAGATTGTGTTGAATTGTTTAAAGAGATTTGTACACCAAGAAGAATGATTCAAGAAAAGGAAGTGGCCGGAGAATATGTTAAATGCATCAAAGATGATGTAGTTGAGACAACCAATGCCAAAGAAGTTGAGTTTGATGACACGGGACAAGCCACAACCATCATAGTAAATCTGGCCAAGTTCAAAGTCCCTGAAACGTTTAAGGACGTGGCGTTTGTCATTAAGTTTGTGTCGGACAAAGCAAATAAGCCATCTTCTCCAATTTCAATTTCGTTTTATACTTACATGTTGTTGATGATTCAGGCACCCACCCTAGAATTTAGACCATTGCTGGATCATTTCAAGTATCACCTCCCATTGAAAGATAAATTCCATGTCGTGGAACCTAGGGGAGCATAATTGAAGGTCTCGTCCGGTTGCAAGACGTTAAAGCAAGCGCTTCTTGGGAGGCAACCCAAGCATTCAACGAAGGAAGACTTTGGAATTGCTCAACAAATCAGATTTGCACTCCTAAACTCTTCTCTTTACTACATTTATCTTGCCTTGCTTAGTTCATTAATTGTTTGTTTGCTTAAGTGTGAACCTATGTTTAAAACATTGAGGGCAATGTTTAGTTTAAGTGCGAGGAGGGTAAACAAAGTCTTTTTACATTGATTTACATATTTTACATTGATTTGAAACAAAAATAAAACAAAATCAAATCAAATAAAATCAAAATAAAAGCAAAAATATTTTAGAATAATGTGCCTCAACAGTCGACGGAGCTCCAGAAAGACGAATCGCCAGAGTTTGATCCTTCGAAGCCTCAACACTTGGTGCAACTCCAGATGACGAAGGCAGAAGATGTCTCTGCAGTAACGCCACAAACCTTTGATGATCACTCTGAATCCGTACTTCAGACTCCTACAGCTGGTCAAGCTTCCTCTTCATACTTGTTGAGTAACTAGTTGCGAGCATGTGCAACTTCTTATTCTCGTGCATGAGTCCTCTGACCTCTTGCCGAAGACTAGCCACCTCAGCCATCAAAGACTCAACCTGAGGAGATCATGCAAGAAGGCGTTGGCCCATGTTTGAGACTGAATATGCACACTGGACGCTAAGCGCCAGAGAGTCCTGAACAGCGAACTCGTTGGACCGCTTGGAAAGTAACCTATTGTCTCTTGGAGTGAGAAGGTTTCTAGCAACCACCGTAGCAGTTATATCGTTCTTCATCATAGAGTCCCCAACTGTAAGAGGACCATTGGGGGATAAGAATGACGGATGCCAAATGTTGTTTAGAGAAGACAAGTCATCATTTTCCCCGACATTCAAGTTAAGGCGACGGTCAGAGGGGCAAGACATTTTTCGAAGGTGTTGAGAAAGAAGAGATCGGACAGATTAAGATTTCAAAAGTGCAAGAAAGGAGTTTTTACAGGAGGTAATTCAAGTGTGCTATGGAACAAAATTAGTGCCTCTATAAAAAGAAGAAATCAAAGAGGCACTACTCAGAAATCGAAGAGGCGCCTACTCGCAAATCGAAGAGACGCTCCTCTCTCAAAAGCCGGGCCTGCTCAGAAACCACGAGCCGACCCCCGGATTTCAAAAGATCAACTTTTCCAAACTTGGCGT
Source organism: Crataegus laevigata (assembly GCA_963580275.1). Classification (NCBI taxonomy): domain Eukaryota; kingdom Viridiplantae; phylum Streptophyta; class Magnoliopsida; order Rosales; family Rosaceae; genus Crataegus; species Crataegus laevigata. The sequence goes on from OY756945.1 coordinate 24,324,335, forward strand.
CACCTGTCACATACACCCTCAGCTTTGCGGGAATTACAGATAACTTTGTCAGAAAGCGCGTAAACCTTACTGTTCAATCATCCACCGGCTGCCGACAAGAGTAAGAGAATAGTACCAGTTGTGAAGCAATTGCTATAAGTGTCTACCTTCGCCCTCCATAGCAAAGGCAGACTTACTCAACACTTCTTCATCTCCGAGAATATATTCCCAAAGAAACCTCTCGAGTTACTCAGTGTTCCTCATCCCCTGGAGTACCTCTGCAAACAAGTCATCAAGAGCAAAAGTATTTCATATCATGAAGGTTAAAAGCAAAAGTATCTCATATCATGCTTTCTCCTCACCTTCATCTGAAGAACAGGGAGAAAGAGAGATCCTGATTGCTTACCTAGTCTTGCTCTCGACTACTCATCTTCGAGCCCCTCCAGCCCAATTCAAAAATAAACCTGTGGAGAGATACTTCTTCAAAAGCAAAAGTATCTCATAGAAGATGCAGGAGGAGTCTGAGTTGATCCAAGAACTCGAGAAGATGCCACACCTGCATGGAGACCTGATTACTTGAAGCATGTGGAGACAACGTGCTGATTCATCCTCAACTAAGCTGAGGATCACTTGCAAGTAAAAAGCTCCCCAACCCAGTTCAAGAATCAACCTGTGGAAAGATACTTCTTCGAAAGCTGTGGAAAGTCCCATCCAGTTCAAGATCAAAGCTGTGGAAAATCAACAAGCACGACCAAAGATCATCTACCACATGAAGCTAAGTTGTTTCTCACTATTTCTAAGTGTTTTTAAGCTGTTTTGGTGAGTTTATTGTGTTTTGAGGAAATCATATGAAAATGACATAAAAATTTGAAAAAGTTTTGAAAACTACCAAAAATAGTTGTTTTAGAGTCATTTTGGTGTATTTGTGTCTTAGGTACCTTCCAACACAATGATGAGGATTCGGTTTTTAATTGCATAACTGTTAAAGAAAGTTACAATCATGGATTGAAGTTTGATATGCTCTTGTCCTATACTTAGTTGTAGTTGTTGTTTATGAACTCACATTTGATTACAAAGTGGATAAAATAAGTTTTCATAACATGCTTGAATGAAGGAACTCATATAATGCTACATCCTTGTGAGACTCGAGCCTTTACTTTCTTTGGAGAGTTATAATCTGTGAGTTCTTATTTTCTAAAGTCGTTGCATGATCTCATTATTCTTTGATTGGTTGCTATTTAGAATGCATTTTGATAGAACTAAATGCTAGAACTTGTATCCGTTTCATTCAAAGCATGACATTGTAATGCATAACACATATCAAGATGAAGTGGTGTAGTCTCCACCGTAGCCAAATAGCCGTGCCCTCCATTATTATCTATTTTGTAGATTAAACCCCGTTTGAGCCTTGTTTAGCCTATATTCTTTATTAACCCACAATAACGTTACCTAGCCTAGTTTAGGACTTTCCATACCCTTGTTCTTAAAGGCTAGTAAGCATAACATAACATGAATTCCTTTTGATCTACAGTATGCAAGAAAACAAGTGTGGGGGAGAGAATGGTTGTTTTTGAGCTCATTTGTACGTTTTGGGTTACAAAAAAAATGTGAAAAACATATGAAAAGAAAAACAGAAAAGAAAAGAAGAAAGAATGAGTTTGAAAGTATTGATTGTTGAAGGAAGGGTCCAAATCATCAAATCTGGCCCTAAAATGTGTGACTTCTCTCCTTTTTGTTCAAAATTTGAGTTTGCATTCAAAAGTGAATTCTAAGTTGATTTCATTGCTTTGCTCACTATGACTTTAAGAACCTTTGTTTTCCATATCCGTTCTTTGTTAACCAAACACTTTTAGCCCCGTTACAACCATTACACTTCTATCTTGAGTGTTATGTGTTCAATATGTGGAGTTTGGGATTGGTATGAGCATATGGTGTCACTAGTTCTTGCATCTAAATAGTAGCATTTCTTTCATGAGATCATATTCATATATTCACTGATAACTCCCGAAAAGTGCTTTCTTTGTTAAACATATGTGAGTTTTAGTTTTCATGTGTACATCAATCTTCTCACATATACCTAGTGTAGGGAGTGTAGTTTAAAAATCTAAGTGAAAAATGAGTGCATATCTAGTAAGGAATTGAGGGAATTCTCTAAGGCATGTTATTACATTCAAAATGATATTTTAATCGATTAAAAGAGAACTAGTAAATGGTGATTGTAGTTAAGTGTATGCTTAAGGATATTGATGACCAAAATCTGTGCAAGTAATGATTTTTAACATGTGCATTGGAAATCCCTGAGGTAAGGTTGGAAGGTTTAGATTGTGTTTTGTTTCTTTGTTTTGCTAGAGAACTAGCAAAAGCTAAGTGTGGGGGAGTTTGATAGGAACATATTTATGTGACTTTATTAGTTTGTTTCCTTGCATTTACTTAATTAGTTTCATCTTATTAGAATGTTTTAAGCTATTTTCGTGTGTTTGTAGGTTCTAAATAACAAAGTTAGCAAAGAAGTGCATTTTGGTGCAATTTGGAGCTATTTTGGGGTGAAATGGATTGCATGCATGGGGAGCTTAAAAATGGATGGTTGTGATTCATTCTCACCAACAAAATGGATGGTAGTGATTCATTCTCACCAATAAAAATGGATGGTGGTGATTCATTCTCACACAAAATGGATGGTAGTGATTCATTCTCACCTCACCAACAAAAATGGATGGTGGTGATTCATTCTCACCAAGAAAATGGATGGTAGTGATTCATTCTCACAAACAAAAATGGATGGTGGTGATTCATTCTCACCAATAAAAATGGATGGTGGTAATTCATTCTCAAAGCCTATAAATAGGCATCTCCATCAAGGCCAAAAACCAATTCACATCTACAACACATTCCATAAACAACACAATTTCTGCCGCAAGTTTCCTTCTTCCTCCATCCATTTTCATCCACCTCTTTTCCTATCCATCCCTACCACCCTTCCATACTCTCTCAACCTATCCAATCTCTGCCACATCCCATAGACCATCCAAACACCACAACCACCTTGGTGCCACATGTTTGCAAGAAAGGAGGAGGACTTGGAGCTGTGCTAACCATTCAAGACGTTGGATTGTTGGAGCGTTCTAGGTGTCTTCTACTTTTGTTTATCATGTTTAAATTCAATTATAGTTGTTTAATTGCAAATATGTGAAACTAAATTTGTTTTGGCTAGAGATTGATTCAAAGCCATGAATATATTTGCAATATGAATTGATTACCTTCAGTTGTTATTTGACGGGATTTTAAACCGCACAAATTTAACCCTCTTTTTGTCAATTGTAGTATAGGTGTAAGTAGGGTATCGTTCTAGGCCGGGGATTAGGAGGGCTTGCTAAAACCTCTAAAATAATTTAAAAACGTAAAAACAAAGTTTAAAACACTAAACTAAAATAAAAACACTTAACTAAAATAACTCAAAATAAAACTAACAAATAAACTAAAACAAATCAAAAGACTCAAAACAACTCAAGACTCTAGAAAACACAAACTAAGCTAAAAACTCGAAACACACTAAAAATGACTCAAAATAATGAAAACAATTTAAAATAAAAACTAGGAAATTAATTGGACGGAAATTAAATTAAAAGATTAAAAATAATAAAAATTAACTAAAAATAATATTTTAATAATGGGGGGTTTGGATTTTGACGAAACTGAATTAAACTTAAATAACTTACAAAATTGACAAAAGCATAAAATAAGAGTGAATGGATGGGCGACGGATTGGCTAGAGGGTTTTTCTCCACACATGACACATAAGCAACCTAAATTGATTTTCAGTTGTTCTTTCAATAAATTGTAAATCTCAACACCCCAAATTAATTAGGTACGCTTAAATTAATCTTCAGATTTTCCTTATATTATTGAATTGGATGAACAGCGTACAACAATTCAACACATTCTCTAAAAGTTCCCTACGTGAAAAGCACAATAGAGATACTATTAAAGATCATTAAGTTTTATGAAAATCATAAGTGTTGACACAGCATTCGTAACTATGAACAGCATGATACGTTTGCCAGGAATTTACTTAACGCGATTGTGACTAGCAACCTCCACTACTCATGAATATAAGTTCATAACGATTAGGTGAAATTAACTTATATTCTAGCATCAAATTCATGCATGTAAATTAAGTATGCATTCTTAATCGACATACACAAATAAGTTATTAATCAAGCAGTTAAGCAAATTAAATCACAACTCAGAAATCACAACTGAAGGTATCAATTCAAATTACAAATATATCCATGGCTTTGAATTATCCTCTAGCCAAAATAAATTAATTACACATTATTAAAACAGAAATTAAAACAAACGTAAAATATAAGTTGAGAGAGATTTAACCAAGAGTGTAAAAATCTGTTTGTGCAATTGCATGTGCACTGTGCTTGTGCTTGTTTTGCACCGTGCCTTTCCCTTGGGCTCTGGCCTTCACTGATTTCTTCTGTTTTCTTTGCAGCTCCAAGGCAGCTTTGATCTCCTTTGCCAATCTGCCGCTGCCTTCCCTCCGCTCTGAATTCAAAATGGCCTTTTGATTGGCTGCGATGGCAGCTTCTCCTCACTCTGCTCTCACGCTGCCCAAGGTTGGCAGCTCCCTCAACTCTCGGCTTCTCTCTCCCCCACGCTGACGTTCTCCTTTCACCGCAAGGCAGCCTTGCGCTGCCAATTCCCTTTCTTTTTATTTTTATTTTTTATTTTCTTTCTCTCGCTGCCCAAGGCAGCACCTGTGATCCCCCCTCCGTCTACCGAGAGCTCCTTCTTCTAATCCTCTTTCATTCTTTTCTTAAGCTGCCTAGGATGCCCCTTTTTTTCCCGAGAGCCCTCAGCTGGCAGCTATCATTGCTGCCTCTCATTATTCTCCTATATTTTTCTCCCCCACCGAAAGCTTTCGGTGCTTAATCATCATAGCCTTCCCACATGCTGCATTACACACACATATTATATTAATATATATAAATATATATAAATAAACATATTAAATATATATATAAAATATATATATATATAATATATAATATATATATAAAATAATATATATTTATATATATTTTTCTTAACTAGATAAATCATATAAAAACATAAAAATAACGTAAATAGCTCAAAATATAACGAACTAACTAAGAAAAGACGAGTGAATTTGATATAAAAATATGTATAAATATGGTCCGATCAAATACCCCCACACTTAGCTTTTGCTAGTCCTCGAGCAAAACAAAGAAAACAGAAAAAGTAATAACATGAAAAACATTAGTTTCCCCTTATTTGACCCTCATAGAATTTCATTCGAGAACATAAATCAGCAAGAACCATAGCTAGCACCAAACAAGCTAATTCAAGCTCATTTTCCTTATTCAAATATTAGCAGTAATCTTTAAATCATCATTGAAGTGTAGTGTGTGAGATAGTCATGCTAATGCAATTTCAAGTTTTTATTTTTAAAATCATCATATGCAAACCAGCAGCCTTCTCACGGGATATGCACTCAATCACACATGTGTTTAGTTTTAATGTGTTTCGCTCAAAGAAACAAATGTGAAAGTTCTACCATAAGCTTGCATAAAAATCACTTCTCCACAATCATGATTGCAAAACTTAAATTAAGAGGACTTTTATTGGGTGTAATGAGGCTTAGGGATAGGGTTATTGAAACGAAAGAATAGGAAAACACAAGTTCCAAGCTATATTGCAAGCGATTCTTTTAGTTGAGATTTATAAGAACTCAAACTTTCCAGTGATTCTTCTAACACCTCCCATCACACCCTTAAACTGAAACTTTAGAAACTTTTTATTTTCTTCGTTGAATACCATCTTTCTTTTCTTTTTTTCTTTTCTTCTCTTTTCTCATTTTTTTTTTTTTTAATAAATACAAACATGAAAAACCCCCACACTTATTCTTTTGCCAAACTCATTCCAAGTACTTCACAAACATTTCTCATAAGACAATCTCAAATTGCTCGCTTGGAAAGGGTAAGGAAACATGCTTTGAGGTATAAGGGTAGACATATCTGGTGATAAGAAATAAAAGGCTCAACATAACGGCTCGAATTGGCAATCTAATGATATCATTTTTTTCTTTGGGAAAACATGCTTATTTGGGCCATGGTGGTGAACCTAATGCCTCTATCATTTTCAAGTTCATGCAATCAATGACAAATATTTCGAAAGATCGTTACGCAAGTTCTAGAGATGTATCTCACATAAGTTCATCACACATGAAAGAATAGGAGTGTATGAAAAATGCACACACTTTCAATAGGCTCAAAAACTCACATGGGATGTATATGGTCACTAAATTTACATATGAAGCTTTAAGTCATGTTTTAGTTTCACATCAACAAGGCTATGTGCATTTGGATTTTCAAAGATGATCAAACATGTACAATACTAACAAGAGAACAAGGAATTTCATAAAACACATGTTAACTAAGTTCTTGACAATCATGGTTCAAATTTCTTCCAGTTATATCATTGGGTCGGGAAACTAATAAAAATCTAATTTAAAACCATAAGGAAAACAAGACAATATTTTTGGATTTTTTTTTAAATTTTTCGAGAAAAATTAAATAAAACACAAAACTCCGAAAAAAATTAAGTAAAACACAAAGTTAATTAAGAAAACAAAAAGCAATAACATGGAAACAAATGAAACCAGTTCAAAGTCGAAGGTACAAAAATTTTCAATTTGGTCAATTTTTTATACTTGATACCCCCACACATAAACTAGACATTGTCCCCAATGTCATAAAACAAAAATATGCAAATAAAATGAATAAATAATACGAAACAAAATAAAGAAAAGGGACTGAAAACTTCTCTAATTTGCAGAAAACCAAGCGATGACCCCCAAGCGTAAATTTTGCAATCAACTTCAAGGGAGAAAATAACCAAACGTTCCTGCAAAGAACAGAAATAAACAGTTAAGCACGCAAAAAAAAAATAGAAAATAAAGTAAACGAAAATTGGAAATGATAATAAAAGATAACGAAAAGAACTAATAGGCGATCATTGGTCGCTTGTTGATTTTCCACAGCTTTCATCTTGAACTGGATGGGCCTTCTTCTTGCAAGTGCTCCTCAGCTTAGTTGAGGATGAATCAGCACGTTGTCTCCACATGCTTCAAGTAGTCCGGTCTCCACGCAGGTGTGGCATCTTCTTGAACTCTTGGATCGTCTCTGACTCTGCCTTCATCTGGATGCACCTCAGACTCCTCCTGCTTCGTCTGTGAGGTACTTTTGTTTTTGAAGAAGTACCTCAACACAGGTTTATTTTTGAAGTGGGTTGGGAGGGGTCTGAGATGAGTACTCGAGAGCAAGACTAGGTAAGCAATCAGGATCTCACTTTCTCCATGTTCTTCAGATGAAAGTGAGGAGAAAGCGTAATATGAGATACTTTTGCTTTTAACCTTTTTAATATGAAATACTTTTGCTCTGGAAGGTTTGTTTTCTGGGGTGATCCAAGGGATGAATGATGTGAGAATTACTTGACACACAAATTAAACCCTATTGATGACAATTGTAGTAATGATGCAAGTAGGGATCGTTCTAGACCGGGGATTAACTAGGGATGCTAATCAATAAATATAAGACTCAAAAGATTTAAAGAAAACAAGTTTTGACTCTATAAACAAGAAAGTAAAAGGGGGATTTGGGATTGGTGAAAATTGAACTTTAAAACTTAAACTTTGAAAACAAACTTAAATCAAAATAGATAGTGATGAAATAGAATGATGAGAAACTAGTTAGAGGGTTCCTTATCCACACATGAACATATGCATATAATTTGATTCCCAGTTATGACTTCAATAAACGATAAATGACAATGTTCCAAGTTAATTAGGTTTGCTTAAATTAACTATGAGATTTCCCTAGATTCATTGGATTGCAAGGAATACGCATTACAACCAAATTATTCCTCATCAAAGTCCCTAACTATGGAATACGCATGATAGAGACATTTAACAAAGATCATTAAGTTCAACGGAAATCATAAACATTGACTAGGCATTCATAACTATGGAATACGCATGTTACTCTTGCCAAGGATTTACTTAACACAATCGTGACTAGCGATCTTTACTACTCATGAATATAAGTTCATAACGATTAGGTGAAATTCCCTTATATCCTAGCATCAAGTTTAGGCATACAAATTAAGTGTCGACCCTTAACCCACATACATAAACAAGTTCTTAATCAAAACAGAAAAGTAAACCACATCTAAAGTTTATGAATTCATAACTGGAGTAAATCAAATCATAACCAACATATGTCCATGGTTTCAAATTTGCCTCTAACTAAAAAGAAATTAGTTCCACATGTTTAACATAATTGAACAACAATTTAAATTAAACATTGAAAAATAAAAGAAAGAAAACACCTAAACTTTCCAACGATCCAAGCGCCTCCAAGGATTTTCCTCTTCTTCTCTTTGTTGCGGCACAAGGCTTTGAATGATGTTGAAAGGTTGGTTTTATGGAGGAATGGATGGAGGAGGTTTAGATATGTAGGGAGAGGCAAGGAAAGGCTTGTAGAATGGTTTATTCTTGGATGATTTGAATGAGGTTGCTACCATGGTATTTATAGGGATGGAGATGGACTTGTTTAATGCAATTTTCTGGTGGGAATACATGAAACTCACGGCATAGAGTGGAATAGGTTGGTGGTGGTAGGTTTTGAGTCATCCACTTCACATGTCATGGTGAGTTAAGCATTACATCACCCACTCACATGTCATGGTGAGTTAAGCATTGCATCATCCACTCAAATGTCATGATGAGCTAAGCATTACATCATATTTTTAGGCCCATTGCAAACAGATTTTTGGGCCTCTTTGCATCAAATTCTTGGGCTTCTTTGCATCAAATTCTTGGGCTTCTTTGCATCAAATTCTTGGGTTTCTTTGCATCAAATTCGTCCATCCTCATGCCTCCATGCTTGCATTATCCAATCTTGGCCCAAAAATGCTCTAGAATGCTCCAAATTGCTTCTTATTGCATACTTTGACATATAAACCTATAAACACACGAAAATGACTTTAAACACTATAATAAATACTAAATAATAACCAAAATGCAAGAAAACAAGCAAGCTAAGTCGCATAAATATGCTCCTATCAAATTCCCCCACACTTAGCTTTTGCTAGTCCTCGAGCAAAACAAAGAAATAAAACAAAACAAATAAACAAACATAACCTAAACCTTCCAACGTTTGCCTCAGGGATTTCCAATGCACATGACATGTTAAAGATTATCATTCCCACAGATTTGAGTCAATTTAACACTTAAGCACATACTTAATCATAGTCACTACTTACTAGTTCACAATGAACCAATTAAAACAATGTTTTGAATGTAGTAACATGCCTTAGAGAATTCCCTCAATCCTTACAAGATATGCACTCTATTTTCACTCGGATTTTCTAACAACACACCCTATACTAGTTATATGTGAGAGAATTGATGTATATATAAAAACGAATGCTCACATATATGTATCACAAAGAACGTAATTTCCGGAGTTAATAAGCATGTTTAGATATGATCTCATGAATGGAATACTACTACTTAGATGCGAGAACCAATGCTTATGCTCATACCAAATTCAAACTCCACAAATTGAAACACATATCACTCAAGAAGAAGTCAAGGGTTGCAACGAGGCTTGTGGTATTGGTTAACAAAGAAAGGAAAGGGAAAACAAACGTTCTTCAAGCATTAGTAAGCAAAGTAATGAGATTAAGACTTAGAATTCACTTAGATTGCGGAATTTAACTTAAAAACACAAGGGGAAGACTTAGACAACTCTTTAGGGCCGAATTCATTGTTTTGGACCCTTACTTCAACAATCAATACTTTGGAACTCCTTTTTTACATCTTTTCAACTTTTTCTTTTTTTTCTTTTTTTTTTTTTTTTCCGTGCCTATGGCACACAATTCACAAAATAAAAACTTCCCCCACACTTGATTTCTGCCACAAAGGAATTCAATTTGAATCATGCTTACTTATACTTTAAGAACGAGGGTGGCTCTTTGGCTAAAGTGGTGGTCACTACACAACTTCTTCTTGAATATGTGATATGCAAATCAATAGCATGCTTTGAATGAATTGGGCATGAATACTAGCATTTGGAACTAAACGATGAAACTCCTTCTAAGTAGCAATCAAGCAAAGAATAATGAGATCATGCAACGACTTAGAAAAGCAACAAGTTCACAGATTATTAACTCTCCAAATAAACGTTTAGGCTCAAATCTCACAAGGTTGTAGCGTTAGTTTGAGTTACTTCCTTCAAGCATGTTACAAAAACTAATTTTTCCTTTATGATTACATGTGAATTCATAAGTTACAACCACAACCAAGCATAAACCAAAGAGTAAATCAAACTTTTATCCATGTTTATAACTTTCTTTAACCGTCATGCAATTACAAACCGAATCCTCATCATTGTGTTGGAAGGTACCCTAAGACACAAACAAACACACAAAAACAACTCTTTTTGGGTTTTTTTTTTAAAACAATTTTTTTAAATTTTTTATGGTATTTTCGGATTTTTGACTAAAACACACTAAAAACATTTTAAAACAGTGAGAAACAACATGTGAAGTGATAGGTGATAAAATCCCATGAATTTCATGCAAAAATAGCTTGTTTACCCCCCCACACTTAAACCAAACATTGTCCTCAATGTTTCAAACATATATTAACACAAAAACAATCAACTAACACAACTCGCAAACATAACGCAAATGGCAAAGCAATAGCAATAAAGAGACAGGTTAGGGACGCAAATCTGGGTTTGGAGTGAAAGTTCCTTCCTCTCATGTTTCAACACATGGGTTGCCTCCCAAGAAGCGCTTGCTTTAACGTCTTTCAGCCGGACGGTACCTCCGTTTAAGCTTGACTAGGTTCCACGGCATGGAGGGGTACCTCCTCCACGACATGCTCCTCAAACATCTCGTAATAGGGCTTTAATCGATGCCCATTCACTTTGAATTCTTGCTGTGTCCTTGAACTTTTGATTTGCACTGCACCATGAGAGAAGACATTAGTGACAATAAACGGACCAACCCATTTGGAACGCAACTTACCCGGAAATAACCGAAGGCGAGAATTGAACAACAACACTTTCTGCCCAATAGAGAATGTCTTGGCACGGATCATCTTGTCATGGAATGCCTTCGTTTTTTCCTTGTAAATCCGGGCATTCTCATATGCTTCATGTCGGATTTCATCAAGCTCACACAATTGAAGCTTTCTATGTAAACCTGCGGCATCAAGGTCCATGTTGAATGTTTTGACGGCCCAATGTGCACGATGTTCTAACTCGACAGGTAGATGGCATGGCTTCCCATAGATGAGCCGAAAAGGTGACATCCCAATGGGGGTTTTGTAGGCAGTGCGATACGCCCACAATGCATCGTTTAAGCGCAAACTCCAATCCTTCCTTGTAGGCCCCACGGTTTTCTCAAGAATCTGCTTGATTTCCCTATTTGAAACCTCGGCTTGCCCGCTCGTTTGAGGATGATAAGGTGTGGCCACCTTATGCTTGACATTGTATTTCTTGAGCAACGCCTCAATGGTTCGATTACAAAAATGGGAACCTCCATCACTGATTAGCACTCGTGGCATTCCAAACCTTGCAAAAATGTTAGTTTTCACAAAATCTGCAACCACTCGAGAATCATTAGTTCGGGTGGCTTTTGCTTCCACCCATTTCGACACATAGTCCACAGCAAGCAATATATAAAGAAACCCTTGTGACGAAGGAAAGGGACCCATAAAATCAATACCCCAAACATCAAAGATTTCAACACTAAAAATGGGGGTTTGCGGCATTTGTTGTTTAGGACCAATATTGCCCGTTCTTTGACATCTATCACAAGACATGCAAAATATTCTAGCATCCCTAAAGATGGTAGGCCAATAGAAACCACATTCTAACACCTTAAGTGCTGTTCTTTGAGTGCCAAAGTGTCCTCCACAAGCATAAGTGTGACAAAAGGTTAGAATAGCATTAAACTCAGAATCGTGCACACACCTACGTATAACTTGGTCAGGGCAATATTTCCATAAATACGGGTCATCCCACACATAAAACCGTGCCTCTTTCTTCAATTTATCATATTGGTGTTTAAGTAATTCACTAGGAACATGTTTAGACACCAAATAATTCACCAAATCAGCATACCACGGTTCACTTACCTTGACGGACATCAGTTGCTCATCTGGGAATGTCTCTATGATAGGCACGGCATCCTCCTCATGCACCATACGGCTCAAATGGTCAGCCACCACGTTTTCACTTCCCTTCTTGTCCCGGATTTCGATATCGAACTCTTGGAGAAGAAGCATCCAACGAATGAGTCCTGGTTTGGCTTCCTTCTTGGTGAACAAATACTTCAATGCTGCATGGTCAGTATAAATAATAACTTTAGTACCAAGCAAGTAAGATCGGAATTTATCTAAAGCAAATACAACAGCAAGAAGTTCTTTTTCAGTGGTAGAATAATTCAATTGTGCATCATTTAAAGTCCGAGAGGCATAATAGATAACATGCGGCCTCTTTTCCTTCCTTTGCCCTAAAACAGCTCCTAATGCATAATCGGAAGCATCGCACATAAGCTCAAAAGGAAGGCTCCAATCCGGTGGAACTATGATAGGGGTCGAAGTTAGCATTTCTTTGAGGTGATTGAACGCCTTCTCACACTTCTCGTTGAAGTCAAACGCCACATCTTTCTGGAGAAGATGGCAAAGAGGGTTTGAGATCTTGGAGAATTCCTTGATAAATCGCCTATAAAATCCTGCATGACCAAGAAACGAACGAATCTCTCGAACCGAAGTAGGAGAGGGTAAGTAGCGTATAAGATCTATTTTCGATTTATCCACTTCAATTCCTCTTTCTGAAACAATATGCCCTAGAACTATGCCTTGTCTAACCATAAAGTGACATTTTTCCCAATTAAGCACAAGGTTAGTTTCAACACATCGTTTCAAAATTATTGTGAGATTTTCCAAACATCCATCAAATGAATTTCCAAACACACTGAAATCATCCATAAATACCTCAATAATCTTTTCCACAAATTCTGAAAAGATACTTACCATACACCTTTGAAACGTGGCCGGAGCATTGCATAAACCAAAAGGCATGCGACGATAAGCAAAAGTACCAAAGGGGCATGTGAAAGTTGTCTTTTCTTGGTCATCTGGCGCTATGACAATCTGATTATATCCAGAATAACCATCAAGGAAACAATAAAAAGAATGACCGGCTAACCTTTCAAGCATTTGATCAATGAACGGCAAAGGGAAGTGGTCCTTCCTTGTGGTGGTGTTGAGCTTCCTATAATCAATGCACACTCTCCAACCTGTTTGGATATGGGTTGGCACAAGCTCATTCTCAGCATTCTTCACCACTGTCACTCCGGATTTCTTTGGAACACATTGCACCGGCGACACCCAACGACTATCAGAGATCGGATAAATCACTCCACAATCAAGAAGTTTGATAATCTCCTTCTTCACAACTTCCATCATTGGAGGGTTGAGACGGCGCTGAGCCTCTCGAGTTGGTTTAGCCCCCTCCTCTAGAAGTATGCGATGCATGCACGTCGTAGGGCTAATTCCCCTAATGTCGGCCAAAGTCCACCCAATGGCCGTCTTGTGCTCTTTCAACACTCGGATTAGCTTCTCCTCCTCTAGGGCTGTGAGTGAGGAGGAGACAATGACGGGCAGTGTCTCGTTGTCTCCCAAAAAGACGTACTTTAAATGATCGGGCAACGGTTTAAGCTCAAGTACGGGTGCCTGAATCACTGAGGGTAACAATTTATTAGTGGAAACTGAAATTGAAATTGGTTTAGAAGGCTTACCATGATGTTGAGGTAGTGACTCAATCTCGGCCTCCTCCACACTTCTAGGCACGGCAAAACCAGATTTTTGCCCAATTCCTTGTGCAATTGTTGTTTCAAGTGTATCCCTCTCCAAACAATCGAGAAAATCCTGCGCCAAATCATCAATTATGTCAATAGAAAAGCAAGAGTGATCGTCCTTAGGAAATTTAATACTTTCAGAAAGATTGAAATCAATGACTTCCCCATCAAATTTCATCGTTAAAGTTCCTTTAAACACATCTATCTTGGTGCGGGCTGTTTTCATGAAGGGCCTCCCTAATAGAATCGGCAATGGGGTGGAATGGGGTGAATCCTCCATGTCAAGTACGTAGAAATCCGCTGGAAAAATCAAGTTACCAACCTGCACCAATACATCTTCCAAAACACCCTTTGGATATGCATTAGAACGATCGGCTAATTGAATTATCACACCATCATTTTTAAGTGCACCTAAGTTCATAGATGCATAAATAGAGTATGGCATAACATTAATCGAAGCCCCTAAGTCTAACATGCATTGTTCAAACTTAGTATTACCAATAACGCACGGAATTGTAAAACTACCCGGATCTTTGCATTTAGGGGGTAATTTCCTTTGTAACACAGCAGAAACATTTTCACTTACTTGAACCACCTCTTTGTTCGAAATCCTTCTCCTTGTTGTACAAAGTTCTTTTAAAAACTTAGCGTACCTCGGGACTTGCTTAATCGCATCAAGGAGCGGGATATTGACTTGAACTTTCCGAAAGGTCTCTAGAATGTCCTTCTCGGCTTCTTCCTTCTTTGATTGCCTAAACCTGCCAGGAAAGGGCACATTTAGTGGAATAGAACTAGAAAAAGTTGAATTGGGACTTACCTTGGTGGGTTGGGACGGTTTAGGAGGACTAGATGAATTCGGCAAGGTTTGGTCATCTTTGGCCGTGGGCTTTGCTCCCTGTGCTTCTTCTTGCAGCAACTTGTCCTCCTTGTCTTGACTTGATTTGGATATATTTGAGTCCGTTACAACCTGTTTACCACTTCTCAAAGTGATGGCCTTAGCAGTTTCAAATCCTCCTTTCGGATTCATTACGGTATTGCTTGGTAACTTGCCTTGCTCATGAAACTGCCCCATAAACTCGGCAATTTGCCCAATTTGCTTCTCTAAATGGTCCACTCTTTTGTCTCGGTTTTGGATAGCCTTAGCTTGATCTTCCTGCCCATTAGACAATTTAGTTAGTAACTTAAGGAGTGTATCATTGTCAAGAGACGTACCTGAAGAGTTTGAGGCAGATGGTTGGTTTTGATTGGGGACGAATGGCTTTGTATAAAAGCCCGGTGGTTGCTGCCTAAATCCTCCTTGTTGTTGGGGTTGTTGAGGATCCCGCCATTTGAAATTTGGATGGTCCCTCCACCCCGGATTGTAGGTGTTAGAGTATGGATCATGGCGAGGTTGATTTTGGTTCCCAAAACCCACGGCTTTGGCAGATTCCCAACCCCCATTCTCAATCAATTGAGGACATTGATCGTTGGCATGTCCTTGCATAGAGCACACGCCACACACATTTGGTCCATGAATCTTCATTCCCTCGGCCAACTGAGAAACAATAGAAGTAAGGTTAGTTAATTGGGATTGAATGTCGGACGAAGAACTTACCTCATTCACTTGTGGCCGTGGGGGGTCTCTTTGCCCAACACCTTCGTATTGTTGTGCATTATGTGCTCGGTTGGCAATTAGAACTTTTGCAGCCCCCGGAGTTTTATCCACCAACGCACCTCCCGCCGCGGCATCAAGCATTTGGCGTTCCATGGGAAGGAGTCCTTCGTAGAAGTATTGAATGAGTAGCTCCTCCTTCATTTGATGCTGTGGACATGAAGCAACAAGTGATTTAAAACGTTCATAATAAGAAGGAAACGATTCACCTTGATTTTGTTGGATGCCACTAATCCGTTTCCTCAAGAGAATGACTCTTGAAGTTGGGAAAAACTTCTCCAAGAAAGCTCTTTTCATACTATCCCAAGATGTAACCGTTCCGGGTGCTAACTCATAAAGCCAATCCTTCGCCTTTTCCAAAAGTGAGAATGGAAATGACTTCATCATCAGAATGTTCCCATCGACATTGACGGGTGTCATGCTCGAACAAACCACCTCGAACTCCTTGAGATGCTTGTTGGGATCTTCCATGGACAGCCCATGGTATTTTGGAATGTGGTGCAACAAGCTTGATTTCAACTCGAACTCAGCAGTCTTGCCTAGGGCAGCCGCGGGGTATTGAATGCATAATGGTGCGGCATTGGTCAACCCCGAGGCCGAAAGCTCTTTAATGGTCCGATTGTCCGCTGCCATAACCTCTTCTTTTACTTCTTCAAACTCAGATTCGTCCTCTGAACTTGAACTAGGTTCACTAGGTTCGCTAGGTTCGCTAGGTTCGGGATGCCTCCTCTTTCTTCTCAAATCACGTTCAAAATCGGCGTTAAAGTCCAAGATATGCACAGTTTGAGAACTCCGCGTCATGCATTAGTACCTAAACCAAGAAAACAAAACAAAATAAGAAAACTAGGTAAATTACACTAAAAACACACGGCAAAAACACAAGGGATTAGCAATTTCGCTAATCCCCGGCAACGGCGCCAAAATTTGATGTGAGAATTACTTGACACACAAATTAAACCCTATTGATGACAATTGTAGTAATGATGCAAGTAGGGATCGTTCTAGACCGGGGATTAACTAGGGATGCTAATCAATAAATATAAGACTCAAAAGATTTAAAGAAAACAAGTTTTGACTCTATAAACAAGAAAGTAAAAGGGGGATTTGGGATTGGTGAAAATTGAACTTTAAAACTTAAACTTTGAAAACAAACTTAAATCAAAATAGATAGTGATGAAATAGAATGATGAGAAACTAGTTAGAGGGTTCCTTATCCACACATGAACATATGCATATAATTTGATTCCCAGTTATGACTTCAATAAACGATAAATGACAATGTTCCAAGTTAATTAGGTTTGCTTAAATTAACTATGAGATTTCCCTAGATTCATTGGATTGCAAGGAATACGCATTACAACCAAATTATTCCTCATCAAAGTCCCTAACTATGGAATACGCATGATAGAGACATTTAACAAAGATCATTAAGTTCAACGGAAATCATAAACATTGACTAGGCATTCATAACTATGGAATACGCATGTTACTCTTGCCAAGGATTTACTTAACACAATCGTGACTAGCGATCTTTACTACTCATGAATATAAGTTCATAACGATTAGGTGAAATTCCCTTATATCCTAGCATCAAGTTTAGGCATACAAATTAAGTGTCGACCCTTAACCCACATACATAAACAAGTTCTTAATCAAAACAGAAAAGTAAACCACATCTAAAGTTTATGAATTCATAACTGGAGTAAATCAAATCATAACCAACATATGTCCATGGTTTCAAATTTGCCTCTAACTAAAAAGAAATTAGTTCCACATGTTTAACATAATTGAACAACAATTTAAATTAAACATTGAAAAATAAAAGAAAGAAAACACCTAAACTTTCCAACGATCCAAGCGCCTCCAAGGATTTTCCTCTTCTTCTCTTTGTTGCGGCACAAGGCTTTGAATGATGTTGAAAGGTTGGTTTTATGGAGGAATGGATGGAGGAGGTTTAGATATGTAGGGAGAGGCAAGGAAAGGCTTGTAGAATGGTTTATTCTTGGATGATTTGAATGAGGTTGCTACCATGGTATTTATAGGGATGGAGATGGACTTGTTTAATGCAATTTTCTGGTGGGAATACATGAAACTCACGGCATAGAGTGGAATAGGTTGGTGGTGGTAGGTTTTGAGTCATCCACTTCACATGTCATGGTGAGTTAAGCATTACATCACCCACTCACATGTCATGGTGAGTTAAGCATTACATCACCCACTCAAATGTCATGATGAGCTAAGCATTACATCATATTTTTAGGCCCATTGCAAACAGATTTTTGGGCCTCTTTGCATCAAATTCTTGGGCTTCTTTGCATCAAATTCTTGGGCTTCTTTGCATCAAATTCTTGGGTTTCTTTGCATCAAATTCGTCCATCCTCATGCCTCCATGCTTGCATTATCCAATCTTGGCCCAAAAATGCTCTAGAATGCTCCAAATTGCTTCTTATTGCATACTTTGACATATAAACCTATAAACACACGAAAATGACTTTAAACACTATAATAAATACTAAATAATAACCAAAATGCAAGAAAACAAGCAAGCTAAGTCGCATAAATATGCTCCTATCAATGAAGAACATTGAGTGACTCGAAAGCTTTCTTTGGGAAAACATTGTCGGAGATGAAGAGAGGTTGAGAGGTTTAGAGGTGGAGAGGGTGTGAAGGTGTGCCTTTGATGTGGAAGGCGAAGGTCGAGACTTATAGAATTTTTCCTTCACAACCGGAACTGTTCCCTCACTATTTGTCGGCAGCCGGTGGATGGATGAACAGTGCCCGTTACGCGCTTTCTGACAAAGCTTCCGTAATTTCCGCGAAGCTGACTGCGCATGCGACGAGTGACGACAAATTGGAATGATGATCTTTTGAAAACCGGGGTTCAAAACCGAGTGCGGCTCGTGGTTTTCGCAACGTTCCACGCTGCACGTGATGAGTCACGACAAAATTGGAAAAACTGAACCACGTGATTGCTGAGTCAAGCCCAGCTTTTGAGAAAGGAAACGGCTCTTTTGAGAAAGGAGCGTCGGCCTTCGATTTGCGCGAGGACGCGTCTTCAACCTCCGAGGAGCGCTCTTTGATCTCTGAGGAGCGGGCGCTCTTCATTTTCTTCTTTTTATAGAGGCACTAATTCTGCTTCACATCACACTTGAACTCCCTCAAACACTTCCTTCTGAAAATACTCCCTTCTGTAAGCACTCTTAATCTTGCCGAACTCTTCTTTCACTTCTGCACTCATAATCTTTCCGCTCTCTTCTTCCTCAACCTCCTCTAAAAATGTCTTGCCCTTCCGACCGTCGCCTAAACTTGAATGTCGGGGAAGACGATGACTCGTCTTCTCCGAACAACATTTGGAATCCATCCTTCATATCCCCCAATGGTCCTCTTACAGTCGGGGACACAATGATGAGGAATGAAATCACCGCTACGGTGATTGCCAGAAATCTGCTCACTCCAAGGGACAATAGGATGCTATCTAGGCGGTCGGACGAGCTGGCCGTTCAGGAATCCCTTGCCCTCAGCGTCCAGAGTGCAGGCTCAGTTTCGAACATGGGCCAGCGCCTGCTTGCCCGAACTCGTCAGGTGGAGTCGCTGATGGCAGAGGTGGCCAGTCTTCGGCAGGAGGTCAGAGGACTCAGGCACGAGAACAAGGAGTTGCACATGCTCGCAACTAGCTACTCGACCAGCATGAAGAGGAAGCTGGACCAGCTGCAAGAGTCGGGCGGTCGGATCCAGAGTGATCATGAAAGGTTCATGGCGCTACTCCCGAGGTTTATGTTGCCTTCGTCCTCTGGAGCAGCACCAAGCGTTCCGACTCCGGAGATTCCAACTCTAGCTCTTCGTCTTCCCGGAGCTCCGTCGACATCTGTGGCGCCACCTGACCAATGACCAATGAACGCGATTAGTTTTTCGTATTATTGTAATTTTTTTTTTAAGGTTTATTTTAAGCAATATAAAATATGTAAAGTAAAATAAGTAAATTAATGCAAAAAGACTTTGTTTATCCGCACTTAAAATAAACATTGCCCTTAATTTATTTAAACACAAACTAAACAAAAATCAACTAAATAAAGCAACTAACTAAACAAAACAAAATGAAAACAGTAAAGAGAAGGGTTTAGAAATGCAAATCTGGTTGCTTGGGTTGCCTCCCAAGAAGCGCTTGCTTTAACGTCTTTAGCCGGACGAATCTTTCCATTATCCTCCCCTCGGCTCCAAAGCATGGAATTTATCTTTCAATGGGAGGTGATATTTGAAATGATTCGGCAGTGGTTTAAATTCTCGGGTGGGTGCCTGAATCATTAAAATTAGAAATATGTTAGTATAATATAAAAATAAAATTGGAGAAGATGGCTTACTTTCCTTCTCCGACTCAAACTCAATTACAAAAATTACGCCTTTGGATATTTCAGGGATTTTGAACTTGGCCAAATTTATTATGATTGTTGTGGCTTGTCCCGTGTCCTCAGTCTCAACTTCTAGGGCCTTGGTTGTCTCAACTACATCCTCCTTGATGCATTCAACATATTCTCCGATCACTTCCTTTTCTGAAATCCCTCTTCTTGGTGTGCACGGTTCTTTGAATGTTTCCACACTATCGGGAACTTGATTTGGTACACCAAGAATTTGGATTTCACTTTGCACATCTGGAAGAGTTTCCACAATTTCTTTTTCACTCTCGTCGATAGTTGGAATCAAAAACCTGCGAGGAAAAAGGGCATTTGGTGGAACGAGGTTAAAATAAATTGAATTTAGAACCTCCTCACCTGAGTTGGATGACATAAGGACTTGAGGGGCTTGCGACAAGAATTCTTCTAAACTGCCCAAATCGTCCTCCTCATCTTCTTCTTGCAACAGCAAGTCATCCACGTTCGGGTTATGTTTTGCCGGTTCTAGGATATCTTCATCCTCCATATCACTTTCCAAAGTGATGGGTTCATCAAGTTCAACTTCTCCCCTTGAATTTGCAATGTTTGAATTGGAGAGTTCACGTTGTTCTTGAATCTGTGCCATGGATTCCACCATCTCTCCCATTTGATTCTTCAAGTTATCCATTATTTTGTCTTGATTTTGTTGGTCCTGCACCAAAGAGGTTAGTAATTGAAAAATTTGATCATTATCCATGGACATACTTGAATTTGATTGGAATGGTTGTGGGGGAGGTTGTGGTGGTGCACATGGCCATTGATAGAATTCCTCATACGGCTGCCAATATTCTCCTTGGTGAGTCTCCTTAGCTTGATTTTGTTGGTCCTGCACCAAAGAGTTTAATTCATTAAGAATTTGATTATAATCTATTGACGAACCTGAGTTTGATTGAGGATATTGCATATGAGGTTGTGGTGGTTCCATAGGTTTTGAATAAAACTCCTCATATGGCTGCCAATATTCCTCATGTTGAACTTGTTGAGCTTCCCACCACATAGAGTTTGAATGATCACTCCAATCTCTTGGTGGACATTGATTGGCTTGAAATCCTTGATGTCCCCAAACATCTTCATTTGCAGAAAATTGGGGACATTGATGATTTTGATATCCTTGCCCATACGATGCACCAAATGTAGGGACACTTGGCATTGTGGCCCTTTCGACATTCTGAGTCAACTGAGACGTGAGCTGCGCCAATTGAGCTTGAATGGTTGCCATATCTTGCTCCATTAGTACCTAAAATTAAAAAAAGAAAAATAAATCAAATATCAAAAGTAAAAGATAAAAACACAAACATAAAAATAAACACAAACAAAAATAAAGGGATTAGCAAAATTACTAATCCCCGGCAACGGCGCCAAAAATTTGACGGGATTTTAAACCGCACAAATTTAACCCTCTTTTTGTCAATTGTAGTATAGGTGTAAGTAGGGTATCGTTCTAGGCCGGGGATTAGGAGGGCTTGCTAAAACCTCTAAAATAATTTAAAAACGTAAAAACAAAGTTTAAAACACTAAACTAAAATAAAAACACTTAACTAAAATAACTCAAAATAAAACTAACAAATAAACTAAAACAAATCAAAAGACTCAAAACAACTCAAGACTCTAGAAAACACAAACTAAGCTAAAAACTCGAAACACACTAAAAATGACTCAAAATAATGAAAACAATTTAAAATAAAAACTAGGAAATTAATTGGACGGAAATTAAATTAAAAGATTAAAAATAATAAAAATTAACTAAAAATAATATTTTAATAATGGGGGGTTTGGATTTTGACGAAACTGAATTAAACTTAAATAACTTACAAAATTGACAAAAGCATAAAATAAGAGTGAATGGATGGGCGACGGATTGGCTAGAGGGTTTTTCTCCACACATGACACATAAGCAACCTAAATTGATTTTCAGTTGTTCTTTCAATAAATTGTAAATCTCAACACCCCAAATTAATTAGGTACGCTTAAATTAATCTTCAGATTTTCCTTATATTATTGAATTGGATGAACAGCATACAACAATTCAACACATTCTCTAAAAGTTCCCTACGTGAAAAGCACAATAGAGATACTATTAAAGATCATTAAGTTTTATGAAAATCATAAGTGTTGACAAAGCATTCGTAACTATGAACAGCATGATACGTTTGCCAGGAATTTACTTAACGCGATTGTGACTAGCAACCTCCACTACTCATGAATATAAGTTCATAACGATTAGGTGAAATTAACTTATATTCTAGCATCAAATTCATGCATGTAAATTAAGTATGCATTCTTAATCGACATACACAAATAAGTTATTAATCAAGCAGTTAAGCAAATTAAATCACAACTCAGAAATCACAACTGAAGGTATCAATTCAAATTACAAATATATCCATGGCTTTGAATTATCCTCTAGCCAAAATAAATTAATTACACATTATTAAAACAGAAATTAAAACAAACGTAAAATATAAGTTGAGAGAGATTTAACCAAGAGTGTAAAAATCTGTTTGTGCAATTGCATGTGCACTGTGCTTGTGCTTGTTTTGCACCGTGCCTCTCCCTTGGGCTCTGGCCTTCACTGATTTCTTCTGTTTTCTTTGCAGCTCCAAGGCAGCTTTGATCTCCTTTGCCAATCTGCCGCTGCCTTCCCTCCGCGCTGAATTCAAAATGGCCTTTTGATTGGCTGCGATGGCAGCTTCTCCTCACTCTGCTCTCACGCTGCCCAAGGTTGGCAGCTCCCTCAACTCTCGGCTTCTCTCTCCCCCGCGCTGACGTTCTCCCTTCACCGCAAGGCAGCCTTGCGCTGCCAATTCCCTTTCTTTTTATTTTTATTTTTTATTTTCTTTCTCTCGCTGCCCAAGGCAGCACCTGTGATCCCCCCTCCGTCTACCGAGAACTCCTTCTTCTAATCCTCTTTCATTCTTTTCTTAAGCTGCCTAGGATGCCCCTTTTTTTCCCGAGAGCCCTCAGCTGGCAGCTATCATTGCTGCCTCTCATTATTCTCCTATATTTTTCTCCCTCACCGAAAGCTTTCGGTGCTTAATCATCATAGCCTTCCCACATGCTGCATTACACACACATATTATATTAATATATATAAATATATATAAATAAACATATTAAATATATATATAAAATATATATATATATAATATATAATATATATATAAAATAATATATATTTATATATATTTTTCTTAACTAGATAAATCTTATAAAAACATAAAAATAACGTAAATAGCTCAAAATATAACGAACTAACTAAGAAAAGACGAGTGAATTTGATATAAAAATATGTATAAATATGGTCCGATCATTATTTCATGAATTGTGAATTCAATTTGCTTAACTGTTTTATGCAAAACTTATTCTTGTATGTTGATTAAGGATGCATACTTAGTTTGCATGCATGAATTTGATGCTAGAATATAAGGGAATTTCACCTAATCGTTATGAACTTATATTCATGAGTAGTGGAGGTTGCTAGTCACAATCGCATTAAGTAAATTCCTGGCAGGAGTTTCATGTTGTTCATAGTTACGAATGCCTCGCCAATGCTTATAGTTTTCACAAAGCTTAATGATCTTTCATTGTATCTCTATTGTGCTGTTCACGTAGGGAACTTTTGAAGAATGTTTTGAATTTTTGTATGCGCTTTTCCGTCCAATTCAATAACTTAAGGAAAACTTAAAGGTTAAAAAAGTGTTGTTCACGGTTAATCTGGGGTGTTGAGATTCATGGTTTATTAAAAAACAACTAAAAATTGGTTTGTATGCAAGTGTGTCATGTGTGGAGAAGAACCCTCTAGCTAGTCCATCATCCAATCAATTCGCCAAATCTGTCTTTTGAAACTATTTTTATAAAGTTTGTTTTGTTTTTACTTTAAATTTGTCAAAACCCAATCCCCCCTTATATTTAGTGTCTTTTGGTTCCAATCTGTCCAATTTGGTTTGTTTTTGTTGTTTTTAGTTAAGTTAGAATATGTCCTAGTTTGTGTCTAGTTAGTTATTTGAGTCTAGTTGAGTGTCTTTTGCTTAGTTTTGTGTTTTTTTTTAGTCTTGTTTAGTGTTTTAAAGTCAGTTTTGAGTAGATTAGCAATCCCTCCTAATCCTCGGCCTAGAACGATCCCTACTTACATCTTTACTACAATTGTCAACAAGAGGGTTTAATTTGTGTGTTTGCATAATCATCGCACCATCCACGAGTTTCATATTATTTCATAATGTTCCACGAGTTTCATGGTGTCAGTTTAGTGATTTTTCAATATCTATTGAAATGTAAATATTTTAAAGTTAAAATGTTCATAAAATTAAATTAGAATAGCCAACATAATTTTTTTTAAAGTTAATTTAAGAAAAAAATTTATCTTAAATTCATTCTTTAATAATTTCAGACTAAAAATTTAACCCATAAGGCTTGGAGGAGAAAAATTATTTCTAAATTAAAACCTAAATTTTTTTGGTTAAAATTTTTAAATTTTAAGTCAAGAGTTAGAGATGGTTTTAAGAGAATAGCTCAAACTTTAAATTATTGATTGCAAAAGACCGACCAGTCGATTAGTTAGGTCACCCAATCTCACTATCAATCCTTCTGAACTCTGTGCCTAAATACGACAACAAATCTTCTACGGCTTGAGAAAATAAAAGGAGAACCGATGTGGAATTGGTTGCAAGGTGAAATTAAAGTAATATATAGTGGCAGAAGACGCAATTGTGGGGTTATTTCCCTTGCACAAATTAAAGAAAGCTATGCCCTACACGCTCTATTCATGTTTTTCTTATCTCAATCATGTTCTCATTCAGGTCCTCCTCATCTTGTTTGGCACATGATATATGTACATCACTAACATGAAAAAGTTGATTTTTCATGTTCAATCAATTTTCCTACTAATCCACCAAACACATGATGATAAAATAAATAAATAATAATAATAAATAAATAAAAAGTTCACAAGAAAATGTTAGCACAGGACAACTCAAGGATACAATAACTGTACAAGGTTCTCAATGGGTAGGCCATTAACTCATTCAACATTTTTGTGTTCTTTTATATGACATTATACCCAATTTTGGTAGGCAAATGGAAAGTAAAATTTCGTGTCTGGTGATATATATGAGCAGGGGTTGGGATCTCCACTCTCCAGGTTCTTCTAACTACACAGCACAATCATTTCAATATACATATGCATCTTGAACTATTTTCAGCTTTTTGAGCCTGCAGAGCTCAACGATTTCATTCAAAAAAAGTTTAATGATGATTGGGGTCAGGGCCTTAAAATGGAAACTTCAGCAGAAAAATAGGAGCATGTTTTCTTAGTATGACAGCAAGATGGTTTGCATGGATTGATGATTGTTGTTCTGAGCTGAGCTGAGCCCTTTTTAATGGATTTCTACAGCATGCATGATAGATTGATATTGCTCCTATTTTAAGCCGTATATTAGATGTAACTCTAAAAGTTACAAAATTTATGTGGTGCACATGCCGAGTAATTATAAGTTAATTGTGTCTTTTTTGTGAATGTGAGTGTGCTAACTCACAACTGAGCTCGATCAGGCGAGTAGAATAGATATGGTAGTAGTCTCGAATTCGTTGTTGACATCTGTATCTGAGCGATGATGGTCGAGGAAAGAACATGTCTTGACCTTGGATTCTAGAACCTGAATAGAAGGTTACTAAATCATTGCGAAGTTCAAGATCTCCTGCACTAGGTTCGGCTGCCTCAACTATATCCGTGAAAATATAGGTGTGCCGAATCAGTATCAGGTTGTAGGAACACATGTACTCAAAGAAGAGCATTTTTATAGTGAACGTGGTTTGGCCGTCTGAATGCCAAACTACAAAGTGCACTTGAAAGTAACAAATCCTAGAACACTTCACTTCACTGGGAGGCTAATGAAGTGACCTTTTTTGGTGAAAAAGTTAGAAACTCTTTACCCACCGAGACTTCGACAGATAACCAACTAACAAGAAGTAGTGTTGTTCACTTGTTCAGACTGAAGGTGCTCTAAATCCCCTAGTTCTACAGCTCCAGTGTTGTTCACTTATCCGAACTAAAGGTGTCGCCGGTAGCCAACACATCGTTGTTCACTTATTTGAATTAAAGATAAGTTGCTGGGAAAGTTAGGATAATTGATGTCTTTCTCAGGGATGTGAGAAGGGTTTTGTATAGCGCGTTTGAATTGTTTGTTGAGTTGGAGGGGTCTTTTAATGTTGCAAATCCTCTTCTATTTATACCGAGGCTTCCATGATAAACAAACATGCTGAAGTAGAGTCCTAATGGACTGTGTTTGCTCGGCATTTGCTTGAATATTCCTTTATCCCCTCTTACCCTAATTTTAGTATTAAATTATTGGCTATTTTCTAAGATTTTGATACTCCAGATTATATTTTCAATGTAAGACGTTCGACTGCCTCTAGAGCAAAAAGTGATCAAACGGATGAATTTTGGAGTTATTCTAATTGGAGGATATTCATGAGTCTTTTAAGATGATTGTATCAAAGTTCTAGATTTTTCTACCAAGCCGTTTGACCGTGGCAATCAAATAATGGTTTAGCTTTTCAAATTGATGTTTCTAGTTGTTTTGGGTATTTTGGAGGTCAAGATGGCATATTTTGAGGACAATTCCTTCTGAATATTTGTTAGGGACGTCTCAAGCTTTAAAAAGAGACATTTTGAGATCAAATCAGAGTTGATTTGGTCGGTTAAAGGTTTGATTTTCTGAAAAGTCCAAATTTCAGTTTAAATAGGAAACCTTTTATTTCCTAGTTATTTTTTAGAAGACCTTTTCTAGGAAGGATTTTATTTTCTAGTAGTATAAATAAGGCTATTTAGCCATTAGAGAAGGGATGCATCAATTTGGAGAACTTAGCTAGGCTTTGACATTTTGTATTTCAAGGTGTTTTCTATCCTTTTTCTATTTGAAAAAAAAAATCGTTTTGTTTTATGGTTGTTCGTAATTAATTTTCGTTTGCTAGGGCGATGCCTCGAGCCTTAGCATGACTATGTAGTTTTTATTTAATTGTTTATAATATTATGCATGCATACTTTGAATTATTAATCATTGTGTTTAAACTATCTCTATATCTTAATGCTTAGCTACCATTAGGATGTTTAGATAAGTAATTAGATGCAATTAGGTCGGAATGCCTTCGAGGATTGAGTATTGCTTCTTGTGATTGATAGTTGTAAGTTCACCAAGGGTGAATGCCACGTCTTAGGGGTTGCATGATTTTTCAAAGGGTTTTCACAAAGCGTAATGAGTCATGCATATTTATATTTGATTTGAATGTCATAGACAGATTGCATGTTTGATATATGTTCTAGCTTGAATGCCACAAGTAGAATATGCATGAGGAAAACCAAACCTTCAAAGTTGCATGTGTAATTCATAAGTAATTTGTAAAACTACATGAGATTGTTAAGGTGATGGCAGAACCCTAGTGTCTTTCTATCATTATTTTCTAAAATTGCTCCCTTTCAACTTGGTTTCTTTAATTGTTTTAATTTAAAATTCATTTTTAATATTCTAGGTCATACTTGCAAGTATTTTTAAGTGTTGTTATCCTTACTTTTGCAGGTGGTAAAATTCCTTATCAATCTCTGACAATTTCAATTCGTATAAGACTCGATTGAGCCATTCCATACTTAATCTCTTTACGGTCCCACCTTCATAAGGACTCAATCGAACTGATCCTAGACGTGGGCTAAAAGCCCACTGACTTGAAGGACACTTACTGGGTCGAGGATCGTGGTTCTTGGGTTGATCATTCTTGGCTCAAATTGTTATTTCAAGCCCAAACAAAACGTAAAGACATGGTTGTGCAAATAACTATTAAGATCTAGTTCAAATTCGCGAAGATCAATATCCTCAACTATATTAGTGAAAATATAAGACCGTTGAATTGGTATTAAACTATATGGAAAAATATATTCATAGGAGATGAATACCTTAAATGTAAATGTCATTTGGCCGTCCTTGTGCTGAACTCTGAATGTGATTTGAGAGTAACCAATAAAACCTCACTTTGTTGAGATTGCTGATGAAGTGACATCTTTCCACAAAAGAATCGAAGACTCTTCACTATTCGAGACTTAAAATAAATAGCCAACCACAAGCTCAAGGACAATTCACATCTATTTAGTTGGTCGAGACTCTTAAGGCAAACAGATGCTACAACTCCAACCCCGTATCCAGTTGGGCGTCATTCATCAGCTGCTAACTCAATCTTGGCTATCTAGTCCAAAATTGTGTCAACGGTTAAGAAGATCAGACTTCACACAGGGATGTGAAAGATTAGCGTAAAATGTATTTGTGTGAAGAGTTGAAAGTCCTTTTATGTTGCTATACTGCTCCACTCACAATTAATCCTTCACCACTAATCTTCAACCGAATTATATTCAAACTAGGTATCTAAACCTACCCCTCAAAACAACCAACTCCAATTCTTATCTAAACCTTCTTATCCTATAAAAGCCCTGCTTAGTCTCGAATTCAAATGCCATTCCATATCTATATCTTCTGGGCCATTCTTATCTAAATCCACAATCCCATCTTTCGGCGGGAAAGCTGATATTTTGGCCCAAACCATAATTTTAGGCCCAAACGCGAATTTTGCTATAAATCTTTACTAAATTTAGGACTTGACATGTGTTTGAATGGAAAAATTACGATCATTAAAGAATTTCAAAATGGTGGAATTATATTTTTTTGAATTTGTGAATTTTTTTATTTGGTTAACTTAAAAAAATTGTGGAAGTTGAATACAGAATTTTTTTTATTATTTTCAAACTCTTACTAATAGAAATTTGGAAATGATACCTATTTACATGAAATTTAAACTTGGGAATTAGAGGTCCCAAATCTCAATTTTTTATTTTTTTTTGACATTAGAATTTTAACTTTCTATGTTTATTTGCAAACAAACTAATCAGTGCATTTCAATATATAAATTTTGACTTTTTGTCAAAATTTCAAATTTATTTTTCTCATCCAAATATAACGTAAGAGTTTATTATAAAGCACCTTTAGAAGAATCTTACCTGAAAACCCAAAACATAAAAAAAATAAAGAGAAGCATGACTTACTCAAATGATAATATATTAATACTTTCTTGGTTCTTGAGAAGGATTATAAATGTCACAATCAAAACCGATTATTTTCTATATCATTATTAAAAGAACATCTCTTGAAAAAATTATTTGATTTTGAGACCTTATAGTCTTCCAGATGAATACAAGATTTGATAATTCATCAATACTTTTTTTAGTAGAACTATAAGATTAGTGAGATAGATAGGTATTTGTTGTAATACCCTGAAATTTTAAATATATGAATTAGATATTCATAATTATGAATATGTAGAGAAAATCGAAAATAAATCGATTTATGGCTATGGAATTAGAATTGGGAAATTTTACAGTTTTGTTCCCGGAAATTATTATAATCGGAAATTATTAGAATTGGGAAATTCTACTTGGTGCGCAGGTCGAGTAACTAATGAGCTAACTAAGTCCTTTAAATGTGTGCGGGGTGTGCCAACTCGTCGGCCGAGCTCGGCCGGGGAGTAAAAGATGCTGATGTGTTGTGTTGATACACGTAGCTGACTTCTGAAGGAAATTTATGAGATTTGTGTGGGATTTCTAGTGACTAGCATGCATATACAATTCAAAATTTATATACGAAAGCAACGGAAGCATGTTATCAATTAGTATCAAAGCTCTAGTCATGCAAATCCCCTTCAAGATGCATAGGTTTATGTAAGATGCATCAAAACATTTTATTGAAGAACAAAGTGTAGGAGTAGATTTATACCTCTTGATCTACTCTTTAGACCAAGGATGGACCACCTCCAAGATCTTTGCTCCTCAAAGTCCTTGAGCCTAGCCTTCCTCCTTGCCTCCTCCACTTTGTAAGAATGAGTGCTCCTAGGTTCTCTTCAAGTTTCCAAAGAGAAAACCTCTAAAGATCCTCACCCACTAGTGTAGTGAGAAGGATGAAGGAATAACCAAAGGGGTGAAAAGATGATTAGCTAAATCCCCCTATGGTGGCCGGCCACTTTGTTGTTCTAGAGAGATATTTTCTTTTTTCTCTTTTGTTGTTTTTAACATACAAAGAACCCTAGTGAGATATTTGCTATAAAGTTCCTTTTATAGACAAAAAGAAACTAGTCAACATTTGACCTCTCCTTTCCTTCATTGTGGCCGGCCCCTTTGTGCTTTGTTTAGGCTTTGGGCTTTTATTATTTCAAGTCATCCAATGCTTGAATAAAAGCCCAATGGGTTTAGGCCCAATGGGCCCAATTAAACCCGAACGTTTCTTTAAGCCCAAAACGATCTTTTATCGCTTTTATGATTTCTTTAGACTTTCTAAATTAATCACAACACTTAATTAATCCAATTAATTATTTCCCTCATCCATTAATTACTCACTACAAGAGTGTATTGGTGAACAATCTTTTAGGTTCTAATTAGCAAGGCAGTGAGGTGATTGGCACCAATCCAATTGATTATATTTAATCCAACCACTTAGTGAATTAAAACTTACTTTTAATTCACCTTCTTCTTTGACGACTACATTTAATCATCTAGAAGAACTCACAAGCCATGAGTGACATCTAAACATATATCATGGCTACCCAAGGTAATGTAGAAGTTTATTCGGAGAACCTATTCAGTTGGAATTACAATGTAATTCGATCCTTCCCAAAAACAATACTCTCTATCACATCACTAGGGTATGGATATACTATGTCAAACCCCTAATGTGATTATGCATTTTTATATGATTCAATTGAGTCGTATAGGAAGGCTTTCCTTTATTACGCTCGATACTTCGGCCGAAGATTCCCGAATCATATCTTAGAGTATTCATCCTCTCATAACGAGGATTGGAGATCCCTTGTTGCGCATTCACTTGCCTTCATGCCTAAGTGGCTTAACCCCGACTATGCCGTGGACACCCGCGGATGGAATGACTTTGACATAATCAAAGATCAAGTACTTAACCACAAGACAACGACGATGTCTCAGGTCAAAGGATTACTTACATTATTCCAACCATTAGAGTTACTTGCTTGACATGTGAGTAGACCTCCATGCAAGTACTCTCGTTCGATTGTGTTCAGTGAACTCATTCCCTTAATGAGCACCTACATACCTGTCTTAGTGTCACTACACGAATGGGATGAGACTTTCCATCCTTCCAATTGAAGCGGACATAGTATGTACCGGTCTATGCATTGTCAGTATCCCTCCGACAATCCTATGACCAGGAACCTTTTGGACATGATGGTTATGTGAAAAAGGTCTCTGTAGTCTAACATCATTAGATTACTTCTTCCATCGATCCATTGTCCATGGATTCACCATTTAGGACATATTTCGTTTATTGAGATAGTCCTAATTAGTATCTTTGCCTTCCGATGTATAAGAGTTATATATCAATTCATTGTCCTGAAAGGTTTCTTCCAAAGATTGACTTTCAGGGCATATTTCCAACAACTTCTACGTCCTGCGATTGCGGCCGAGGAAGGAACAAGTCTCGGCCTCTGGATTTTCAAGCCTAAAAACAAGGCTACTAATTATGCGAAGTTCACAGATCGTCGTCGTCGACTTCGGTCACAGTGATGGTATTCGTCAAAGTAAACTTACGCCGAATCAACACCAAAGTATAGGAGCACAGATACTTATATAAGTCTTGATGGTGAACGTGGTTCGGCCGTCTGAATGCCGAACTTTAAACCCCACTTGTGAGTATGTGATCAAAAATTAACTCGGCGAATGAGATGCCGAGCCTAATAATCAGTAACACCTCACTTTGCCGAGAAGGCGAATGAGATGGCCTCTACCAACAAGGATTCGAAAACCCTTGTCGACCGAAACTTGGATAATTAATCAGTCGGCCTCGACGTAGTGCTATTTATCCAAATTAAAGGTGTTCCGAGGTCGGCTGATTCTACGGCGATAGTGCTGTTTATCTAAACTGAAGATATCACCAATTGCCTGCATATATTGGCAAAAAGGAAAATAAAAATCTCAAAGGTTTCGTGTAAAGCGAGAGTTTGCGCAGGCAGATTTGTGTGTTGAGTTGAAGGTCCTTTTTTCCATTACATGACCTCTTGTATTTATAGTGAAGATTAAAACCCACCGTTTGGCGCAACTTGATACTCATGGAGAGTCCTAATTGGATTCTATCTTGTGGAATCGCATCTGGTTGTGCGCTATATCTCCTATCCTTTAGCCAAGGATCATATCCCTTTGTGCTGATAAGCGTCCCGTCTTGAAATATGTCAATAATATGCATGTATGGCTGACCAATGCCAAGCACGTGGCTGATTAAATCCAAATTGGCATCCTTATCTTTATGCATGCACTAATATCTATGCCAATCCATAACCATTCAACAACAGTGTAGTAATGCATTAGAACTCTTCAAAAAATGGCCTAATGCTCCACCATCCTATGAATAAATTGGGGTATAGATATAAGTTTAATATATTACTCAAAGATAATATCACGATTAAAATTCCAACATTATCTCAATCATAATTTAAAATTATTTCAACCACTTTGTCGTTCAGCGATCTAAAACCCTGCTCATTCAACGGCCTAGATCACTTGGGCCGATAGTGTAAAATTGGGTCCAAACATTGCCCCCTAATGTCCTTAAACTTCGACTCGTAAGCGAATGGTTAAGGAAATTGATTTGCTCTTTGGAGTCACTGACTTTAAGCCCCCTTAATAGACCACCTCGACCACTCTTTAGTCCAAATAACACTCCAAGGCCGAAAAAACAATCTCAACAATCTTAACAAAGGAAACTACTTGCTCAAAGTCAACGTACATGGATCAAACCTGATTGTGCATATACAATTGTGTGAAGAAACTATGGTTTGGCTCATGCATATACAAGCTTGACTGCATGTAGAACCTAATTGCGCAAGCTCTACGACCATGCACCCTTGATGTTGTGGTGAATAAAAATTGGTCATAATTATTGTGTGGAATCATGATATTGAAGTAGAGAATTGAAATTAATAATAGTTAACTAAACAAGAGTCTAGTTGGGCCTATCACCAATACTATTATTTTCCAAAATAAAATTAATATTTTGGAGCGGGGTGTTACAGTTGTAAGGGAGGAGAAGAGTAGGTAGGGATTGAACCCGCACCAGAGTGTATAAAAATAATTCATTTGCAACACTGCAGTAAAATGTAATTTGCATAATTCATCATACTTGTTACCACAGTCTAAAATATCGAAATTATCGACGAAATATCGCCGATAATTTCGTTTTTTTTACTCAGCGATATTTTAATTGCTATCCAAATGGTTTTCGTTGAAATATCGCGATATTATCGATAATATCGCGATATTATCGATAATATCCCGATATTACCAATAATATCGCGATATTACCAAAAATATCGTGATATTTTACTAATAATATCGCCGGCGAAGGGGGATGAGCCTGGAGTCGAGC
The DNA here is from genome assembly GCA_963580275.1 of Crataegus laevigata. NCBI lineage: Eukaryota > Viridiplantae > Streptophyta > Magnoliopsida > Rosales > Rosaceae > Crataegus > Crataegus laevigata. The sequence goes on from OY756945.1 coordinate 24,357,835, forward strand.
AGGAAGATCCGGCCGGGTTGAAAACCGAGTCAGATTGCTGGTAGCAATCGGAGCAGGGGCTGCACTGGAGCCAGTTCACGTCACTGCCGATGTCGAGCACCATGTAGAACGACTTCGCCGAAGTCCCGACGCCGATCTGGGAGAAGTACTCGCCGCTGCCCTCGCTGACGCCGGAGACGACGGGGGTGGAGAGGTCCTGGGGTTGGATCTCGGCGTGCATGGGCTCGAGATCCCCTCTTTTTCTCTCCTTGTGTTGGGAATTGAACAGGGCTTCGCGGGGGTGGAGAGAACAGAGAGTTTTCTCTGTGTGTGTGGGAGGAAGAGGGAGTGCGGAAAGAGAGAGAGAGAGAGAGGGTAAGAAATCTTTGAGAATCTGAGAGTTTTCTGTGTGTGTAAAAATCTTTGAGAATCTGAGGAAGAGGGAGTGCGGAAAGAGGGAAAGAGAGAGAGAGGGTAAAAAAAATCTTTGAGAATCTGAAAGGGTAAAGAAGAAGAAAGAGGTAAGAATTAGACAAGTGATGTGAATGATGTGAACAGGTAAGGTGGAAAGGGTGGGTCATCAGATAGTTTTAATTAAAATCACCCACACCCACTTGCGTGGGTTTTTTTATATATTTAAAAAGTTTGGGATATATATATATATATATATATATATATATATATATATATATAAATGTTACATAAATTATAAATTATATATTTAAAAAGTTTTTTTTAATTAATTACTATATATTTTCTACACTCACAATGTTTGCCAACTCGCTGTATAATTAACTTAAATAAGTTAAATCCATCATGCAATGCATTTCCTTCTAATTTTTTGTGATAAACTAATAGATAATTGACTAAATAAACATCCTGTAAAGTTTCAATAAAAATTTCCAACTTTTTTATTACAATTTCCGTGGTTTCCATTAGATTTTTATCGATATCGATATTATCCCGATATTTCCATCGATATTTCCGTGTTTCTGGACTACCGATATTTCCGATATCATCGATATTTTATACCTTGCTTGTTACTACTCACAATTTGCATTGAACTAAAAAGAAGAAACAAGAATGACCAATATTATTGCATTCGACGTCTGGACCAAAAACTAAAGGGAGTTTTGGGCCTCGAAGAGAATTGTACGTGCAATTTTTCTGTATTGCACTCCACCATTCCAGCAACAACGCTTATAGAATCAACACTCCAACAACAAATTTCTCTTTTCGTTAATTTTCTTCTTCTCCATTTCTACTAATGGACACCAAAACGATACCCGAATTCAAGACGTTTGATCGGATCATATTTATATATATTTTTATATCAAATTCACTCGTCTTTTCTTAGTTAGTTCGTTATATTTTGAGCTATTTACGTTGATTTTGTGTTTTATAGAATTTGTTAAGCAAAGAAAATAAAATTAGAATAAGTGAAATTTTAAGTGCCAAATTCGTAAAAACTACCGTACTCACTTATTTTCTTTGTTTATATTTTCTATTCGGATTGGAGTGATTGTAATTGGGTTGGTTTGTTTTGTGTGAAAAATTAGGAGTGGAAAATAAAAGATAGAAGGCAGAGGAATTAAAAGGATTCGGTGGAAACACAATCATGAAGGCAGCATGTGGGGGAGTCCTCCACCGAAAGAAAGAATAAAGGAAGGCAGCAAGGCTGCCATTTGAGGGCCAATTAAAAGCAAAAAAATAAAAAGGAGAAATCGGTGCACATTATTTTACGGACTTAAAGAGGGCAGCTTAAGAGGACGCACCAGGAGCTGATTTTGGAAAAAAAGAACAGAGCTGCCTTACCAAGGCAGCGAGAAAGAAAGCCTCGGGAGCACAGACCTTGGGCAGCCAACCAGTGAGCAGCTTGGCACGGGAACAAAAACAAAGAAAAGTTGGCACGGAACGGAGAAGAAGGAGGAGGCGCCCATTGGAGAGGAAGGCTGCCTTGGGCAGCTGAAAAGAAAAATCTGAAAAAAAAAGACATTCAAGTTAAGGCGCCTCGGGGCCTTGAGGAAGGACAGACTTGCAGCCAGAGAATCAAAGGCAAGCACAGAAGCTGCCATGTGGGCACGGTGCATCAAGCTCACAATGCACAGATCCTTGCACCCCATTTCGGTTTAATCCCTCCAAACTTATATTTTTAATTTCTGTTTTTAATTTATAAATAATGTGTGATTAATTTGTGTTGGCTAGAGGTTAATTCAAAACCATGATTATATTTGTAATATGAATTGATAACTTCAGTTGTGATTTCTGAGTTGTGATTTAATTTGCTTAACTGCTTGATAGATAACTTATTTGTGTATGTTAATTAAGGATGCATACTTAATTTACACGCATGAATTTGATGCTAGAATATAAGTGAATTTCACCTAATCGTTATGAACTTATATTCATGAGTAGTGAAGGTTGCTATCCGCAATCGCGTTAAGTAAATTCCTAGCAAACGTATCATGCTGTTCATAGTTACGAATGCCTTGTCAACACTTATGATTTTCATAAAACATAATGATCTTTAATCGTATCTCTATTGTGCTTTTCACGTAGGGAACTTTTGGGGAATAATTTGAGTTGTTGTATGCTGTTCATCCAATTCATTAATATAAGGAAAATCTGAAGGTTAATTTAAGCGTACCTAATTAATTTGGGGTGTTGAGATTTACAATTTATTGAAAGAACAACTGAAGGTCAATTTAGATTACATATGTGTCTTGTGTGGAGAAAAACCCTCTAGCCAGTTCGTTGCCTATCTGTTCACCTTTATTTTATGTTTTTGTCAATTCTGTAATTTATTTAAGTTTAATTTACGTTTCATCAAAACCAAACCCCCCCATTATTAAATTATATTATTTAGGTAATTTTCATTATTTTTAGTCTTTTAATTCAATTTCCGTCCATTTTAATTTCTAGTGTCTAGATTGAGTTAATTTGATTGTTTTCTTTGTTTCGAGTCATTTTAGTGTGTTTTTTAATTATTAGAGTTTTTAGCTTAATTTTGTATCCTTGAGTCTTGTTTAATATTTTTAAATTAATTTAGAGTAGATTAGCAATCCCTCCTAATCCCCGGCCTAGAACGATAACCTACTTATACCTATACTACAATTGTCAAAAAGAGGGTTAAATTTGTGCGGTTTAAAATCCCGTCAAATTTTTGGCGCCGTTGCCGGGGATTAGTAACTTTGCTAATCCCTTTATTTTTTTTGTTTGTGTTTATGTTTCTGTTTGTGTTTATTTTCATATTTGTGTTTGTGTATTTTACTTTTGATATTTGATTTGTTTTTCGTTCTTTAATTTTAGGTACTAGAGAAGTAAGACATGAATTTTGCTAGTATTCAAGCTCAATTGGCAAATCTTACTTCTCAATTGTCGCAGTATGCCGAACGGACCTCAATGCCAAGTGTCCCTATACTTGATGTGCCCTGTGGGCAAGGATATCAGACTAATCAATATCCTCAATTTTCTGCATATGAAGATGTTTGGGGATATCAAGGCCACAGCCAATCAAGGGGCAACATGTTTTCCAACGTTTGCAATTCAGATTGGAGAGGTTATTCAGATCAAATGTGGGATGAACCTCAGCAATTTCAACAAAGTGGATATTGGCAGCAAGAAGCGTTCTATTCAAGACCTATGCAGCCACCACAACCTCCCCCACAACAATTCCAATCGAATTCAAGTATGCCCGTAAATTATAATGAAATTCTTGAAGGACTAATCTCTTTGACGCAGGGTTCACAAAAAGAAGAACAATTGCCGTCATCGGATGAGTTCTATCAATGGCCATGTCAACCGTCACAGCCACCACAACAATCAACCCAATTCAATTCAGGTACATCTGTGGATAATGATAATATTATTCAATTACTCATCTCTTTGAACCAGGAAGTAGAAAATCAAACCAAGGAGATGGGAGAATTGAATAATCAAATGGGGCAGATTGTGGAAATCAAGGCACAGATTCAAGAGCAACGTGAACTCTCCAACTCACCTATTGAAAATTCAAAGGAAGATTGTGAAGTTAATGAAGCCATCACTTTGGAAGGTGATATGGAGGATGAAGCTGTTCCAGAACCTTGTGCACCAAGAAAGATGGTTGAAGATATCGAAGTGGCTGGGGCATATCAAGAATACATCCAAGCGGCTGTGCATGAGACAACAAAGGCCCAAGAAATTGAGATTGATGACACGAGACAGGCCACAACCATCATAGTCAACCTGGCCAAGTGCAAAGTCCCCGAAACGTTAAAGGGCGTAGTTTTTGTAATTGAGTTTGCTTCGGAGAAATACAGTAAACCATCTTCTCCAATTTTATTTTTATTTTTATTTTTTACTAACATGTTTCTCATTTTGATGATTCAGGCACCCGCTCTTGAATTCAGACCACTGCCGAATCATTTCAAGTATCACCTCCCATTAAAAGATAAATTCCATGCTATGGAGCCGAGGGGAGGATAATGGAAAGATTCGTCCGGCTAAAGACGTTAAAGCAAGCGCTTCTTGGGAGGCAACCCAAGCAATCAGATTTGAATTTCTTAACCTCCTCTTTACTTTCATTTTGTTTTGTTTTGTTAGTTGTTTTATTTGGTTGATTTTTGTTTAGTTTGTGTTTAAATAAATTTAGGGCAATGTTTATTTTAAGTACGGTTAAATAAAGTCTTTTTGCATTAATTTACATATTTTATTTTGCTTAAAATAAACCTTAAAAAAAAAAATTACAATAATACGAAAAACTAATAGCATTCACTGATCATTGGTTAGGTGGCGCCTCAGAAGTCGACGGAGCTTCGGGAAGACGAAGAGCCAGAGTTGGAATCTCCGGAGCCGGAACACTTGGTGCTACTCCAGAGGACGAAGGCAACATAAACCTCGGGAGTAGCGCCATGAACCTTTCATGATCACTCTGGATCCGACCGTCCGACTCTTGCAGCTGGTCCAGCTTCCTCTTCATGCTGGTCGAGTAACTAGTTGCAAGCATGTGCAACTCCTTGTTCTCGTGCCTGAGTCCTCTGACTTCTTGCCGAAGACTGGCCACCTCAGCCATCAGCGACTCCACCTGACGAGATCTTGCAAGCAGGCGCTGGCCCATGTTTGAAACTGAGCCTGCACTTTGGACGCTGAGAGCAAGAGATTCTTGAACGGCCAGCTCGTCCGACCGCCTAGATAGCATCCTATTGTCCCTTGGAGTGAGCAGATTTCTGGCAATCACCGTAGCGGTGATTTCATTCCTCATCATTGTGTCCCCGACTGTAAGAGGACCATTGGGGGATATGAAGGACGGATTCCAAATGTTGTTCGGAGCAGACGAGTCATCGTCTTCCCCGACATTCAAGTTTAGGCGACGGTCGGAAGGGCAAGACATTTTTAGAGGGTGTTGAGGAAGAAAAGAGTTCGGAAAGTTTAAGAGTGCAGGAAGAGTTCGGAAGGAGTAAGAGTACAGAGAAGAGTGTTTTCAGGAGGGAGTTCAAGTGTGAGGTGGAGCAGAATTAGCGCCTCTATAAAAAGAAGAAAATGAAGAGGCGCCCGCTCCTCAGAGGTTGAAGACGCGTCCTCATGCAATTCGGAAAAACTGGACGCTCCTTTCTCAAAAGAGCCGTTTCCTTTCTCAAAAGCTGGGCTTGACTCAGCAATCACGTGGCTTCAGCTTTTCCAGTTTTGTCGTCGCTCTTACGTGCAGCTTGGAGCGTTGCGAAAACCACGAGCCGCACCCGGATTTGAACCCCGGTTTTCAAAAGATCATTATTCCAGTTTGTCGTCACTCGTCGCATGCGCAGTCAGCTTCGCGAAAATTACGGAAGCTTTGTCAGAAAGCGCGTAACGGGCACTGTTCATCCATCCACCGGCTGCCGACAAATAGTGAGGGAATAGTTCCGGTTGAGGAAGAAAAATTTCTATAAGTCTCGACCTTCGCCTTCCACAGCAAAGGCACACCCTCTCAACCTCTCAACCTCTCTTCATCTCCGATAATATCTTCCCAAAGAAAGCTTTCGAGTTACTCAGTGTTCTTCATCCCTTGGATCACCCCAGAAAACAAATCATCCAAAGCAAAAGTATTTCATATCAAAAAGGTTAAAAGCAAAAGTATCTCATATCATGCTTTCTCCTCACTTTCATCTGAAGAACATGGAGAAAGTGAGATCCTGATTGCTTACCTAGTCTTGCTCTCGAGTACTCATCTCAGACCCCTCCCAGCCCACTTCAAAAATAAACCTGTGTTGAGGTGCTTCTTCAAAAGCAAAAGTACCTCACAGACGAAGCAGGAGGAGTCTGAGTTGCTTTGAAGAGCATATGAGTCTGGGTTGATCCAAGAGTTCAAGAAGATGCCACACCTGCGTGGAGACCGGACTACTTGAAGCATGTGGAGACAACGTGCTGATTCATCCTCAACTAAGCTGAGGAGCACTTGCAAGAAGGAAGCCCATCCAGTTCAAGATGAAAGCTGTGGAAAATCAACAAGCGACCAATGACCACCTATTAGTTCTTTTCGTTGTCTTTTATTTTCATTTTCAATTTTTCGTTTACATTTTTCTATATTTTCTTGCGTGCTTAACTGATTTATTTCTTTTCTTTGCAGGAACTTTTTGAATATTTCCACCCTTGAAGTTGATTGCAGAATTTAAGCTTGGGGGGTCATCGCTTGAGTTTTCTGCAAATTAGGGAAGTTTTCAGCCCTTTTGCTTTATTTTGTTTCTTTTCAGTTAGTAATTTTATTTTTATTTTTATTTTTATATTTTTATTTGCGTATTAATGTTTTCTGACATTGGGGACAATGTCCAGTTTAAGTGTGGGGGTATGGGTAAAGAGTAATAAAAAATGACCAAATTGAAAATTTTTGTACCTTCGACTTTGAACTGGTTTCATTTGTTTCCATGTTATTGCTTTTTGTTTTCTTAATTAGTTTTGTTTTATTTAATTTTTCTCGAAAAATTTAAAAATCCAAAAATATTGTCTTGTTTTCCTTATTGTTTTAATTTAGATTTTTATTAGTTTCCCGACCCAATGATATAACTGAATCGAATTTGAACCATGATTATCAAGAATTTAGTTAACATGTGTTATGTGAAATTCCTTATTCTCTTGTTAGTATTGTACATGTTTGATCATCTTTGAAAAACCAAATGCACATAGCCTTTGATCGGATCATATTTATATATATTTTTATATCAAATTCACTCATCTTTTCTTAGTTAGTTCATTTTATTTTGAGCTATTTACGTTGATTTTATGTTTTATAGAATTTATCTAGTTAAGAAAATAAAAATAGAATAAGTGAAATTTTTAGTAATAAAATTGTCATATTTGCTTTGCCCTTTCTATTTGGTTAATAAATATAAGAAAGTATTATATTTATATATTTATATATTTATATATTTATATATATATTTATATTTATTATTATAATTTGTGTGCATGTAGTTGGTGGGCATGAGTGAAAACAGTCGGTGGAAACTGAAATAATTAAAGGCAGCAGCCAGAGCACAAAGAAAAAGAAAAAAAGAAAATAAAGGAAAGCTGCCTTTAAGGCAGCACGCGATAAAAGAAAGACCATTAGAAGAAAACAGAGGAGAAGAGGGGAGCTGTCAAAAACTCACGGTGCAGTGGCACAGAAATAAAAGAAGGCAGCGCCTAAGAGCTGCCTTGGGGGGGGCAGCGTGATTATATAAGAAACTGGGAAGGCAGGAGGAATTGGGGGGCGCCTCATTGGAGAGAAAACCTTGAGGGAGAGCTGCCATCGGGGCAGCTGAATAAAAAGAAGCAGCTACGAGGGGAAGCTGCCTTGACAGCAAGCCAAACAGCGGCATTTGAGAAGGGAGGGCGGCCTTTAGCAGCTGAGAGGAGCGCCAATCAAGCGCCTCGGTGAAATTGAAGGGCACGGAGTGAGGAGCTGAGAGAAGGCTGCTTTGACTGCCTTTCTTCGCAGCTTGGCACGGGAACAAAAACAAAGAAAAGGCGCAGCGGCACATTTGGGGAGAAGACGTGGCAGTCGGTGGCAGCACCGAGAGCTGCCTTGGGGAAGCACACGGATCAAGAACCAGGTTTTGGGCAGCCAACCAGTGAGCAGCTTAGCACGTGAGAAATTGTGCTGCCATTTGGCAGCAGAAAACCGAGAAGAAAGAAATGGTGAAGAAGGCCTCGGTGCACAGAAAGCCTCGGAGGAAAACAAGTGCACGCTAACTGTGCAGAAAACAGTGGCACAGTGCACAAATCTCTGCACCCCATTTCGGTTTAATCCCTCCAAACTCAGTTTTTAATTTCTATTTTAATTTATAAATATGTGTAATTAATTAGTTTTGGCTAGAGGTTAATTCAAAGCCATGGATATATTTGTAATTTAAATTGGTAACTTCAGTTGTGATTTCTGAGTTGTGATTTAATTTGCTTAACTGTTTGATTGATAACTTATTTGTGTTTGTTAATTAAGGATGCATACTTAATTTACACGCATGAATTTGATGCTAGAATATAAGTGAATTTCACCTAATCGTTATGAACTTATATTCATGAGTAGTGAAGGTTGTTATCCACAATCGCGTTAAGTAAATTCTTGGCAGGAGTATCATGCTTTTCATAGTTACGAATGCCTCGTCAGTATTTATAGTTTTCACAAAGTTTAATGATCTTTGATTGTATCTCTATTGTGCTTTTCACGTAGGGGACTTTTAGAGAATGTGTTAAATTGTTGTATGCTGTTCATCCAATTTAATAACATAAGGAAAACTTGAAGATTAAAAAAGTGCTGTTCACGGTTAATCTGGAGTATTGAAATTTACAATTTATTGAAAGAACAACTGAAAATCAATTTAGGTTGCTTATGTGTCATGTGTGGAGAAAAATCCTCTAGCCAATCCGTCATCTATCTGTTTACTTTAATTTTATGTTTTTGTCAATTTTATAATTTATTTAAGTTTAATTTACGTTTCATCCAAACCAAACCCCCCCCCCCATTATTAAAATATTATTATTTAGTTAGTTTTTATTATTTTTAATCTTTTAATTTAATTTCCGTCCAATTAATTTCCTAGTTTTTATTTTAAATTGTTTTCATTATTTTGAGTCATTTTTAGTGTGTTTCGAGTTTTTAGCTTAGTTTGTATTTTCTAGAGTTTTGAGTTGTTTTGAGTCTTTTGATTTGTTTTAGTTTATTTGTTAGTTTTATTTTGAGTTATTTTAGTTAAGTGTTTTTATTTTAGTTTAGTGTTTTAAACTTTGTTTTTACGTTTTTAAATTATTTTAGAGGTTTTAGCAAGCCCTCCTAATCCCCGGCCTAGAACGATACCCTACTTACATCTATACTACATCTATCAAAAAGAGGGTTAAATTTGTGCGGTTTAAAATCCCGTCAGCCTTGTTGATGTGAAACTAAAGCATGACTTAAAGCTTCATATGTGAATTTAGTGACCATATACATCCTATGTGAGTTTTTGAGCCTATTGAAAGTGTGTGCATTTTTCATACACTCCTATTCTTTCATGTGTGATGAACTTATGTGAGATACATCTCTAGAACTTGCGTAACGATCTTTCGAAATATTTGTCATTGATTGCATGAACTTGAAAATGATAGAGGCATTAGGTTCACCACCATGGCCCAAATAACCTTATATCCCAAAGAAAAAAATATATATCATTAGATTGCCAATTTGAGCCGTATTTGTTGAACCTTTTATTTCTTATCACCAGATATGTCTACCCTTATACCTCAAGCATGTTTCCTTACCCTTTCCAAGCGAGCAATTTGAGATTGTCTTATGAGAAATGTTTGTGAAGTACTTGGAATGAGTTTGGCAAAAGAATAAGTGTGGGGGTGTTTCATGTTTGTATTTATTATTTAAAAAAAAAAAGAGAAAAGAGAAGAAAAGAAAAAGAAAAGAAAGATTGTATTCAAAGAAAATAAAATAAAAAAGTTTAAAGTTTCAGTTTAGGGGTGTGGTTGGGAGGTGTTAAAAGAATCGCTGGAAAGTTTGAGTTCATATAAATCTCAACAAAAGAATTGCTTGCAGTGTAACTTGGAACTTGTGCTTTCCTATTCTTTCGTTTCAATAGCCCTATCCCTAAGCCTCATTACATCCAATAAAAGTCCTCTTGATTTAAGTTTTGCAATTATGATTGTGGAGAAGTGATCTTTGTGCAAGCTTATGGTAGAACTTTCACATTTGTTTCTTTGAGCGAAACACATTAAAACTAAACATATGTGTGATTGAGTGCATATCCCGTGAGAAGGTTGCTGGTTTGCATATGATGATTTTAAAAATAAAAACTTGAAATTGCATTAGCATGGCTATCTCACACACTACACTTCAAAGATGATTTAAAGATTACTGCTAATATTTGAATAAGGAAGATGAACTTGGATTAGTTTGTTTGGTGCTAGCTATGGTTCTTGATAATTCGTGTTCTCGAATGAAATTCTATGAGGGTCACATAGGAGGAAACTAATGTTTTTCATGTTATTACTTTTTCTGTTTTCTTTGTTTTGCTCGAGGACTAGCAAAAGCTAAGTGTGGGGGTATTTGATCGGATCATATTTATATATATTTTTATATCAAATTCACTCGTCTTTTCTTAGTTAGTTCGTTATATTTTGAGCTATTTACGTTGATTTTGTATTTTATAGAATTTGTTAAGCAAAGAAAATAAAATTAGAATAAGTGAAATTTTAAGTGCCAAATTCGTAAAAACTACCGTACTCACTTATTTTCTTTGTTTATATTTTCTATTCGGATTGGAGTGATTGTAATTGGGTTGGTTTGTTTTGTGTGAAAAATTAGGAGTGGAAAATAAAAGATAGAAGGCAGAGGAATTAAAAGGATTCGGTGGAAACACAATCATGAAGGCAGCATGTGGGGGAGTCCTCCACCGAAAGAAAGAATAAAGGAAGGCAGCAAGGCTGCCATTTGAGGGCCAATTAAAAGCAAACAAAATAAAAAGGAGAAATCGGTGCACATTATTTTACGGACTTAAAGAGGGCAGCTTAAGAGGACGCACCAGGAGCTGATTTTGGAAAAAAAGAACAGAGCTGCCTTACCAAGGCAGCGAGAAAGAAAGCCTCGGGAGCACAGACCTTGGGCAGCCAACCAGTGAGCAACTTGGCACGGGAACAAAAACAAAGAAAAGTTGGCACGGAACGGAGAAGAAGGAGGAGGCGCCCATTGGAGAGGAAGGCTGCCCTGGGCAGCTAAAAAGAAAAATCTAAAAAAAAAAGACATTCAAGTTAAGGCGCCTCGGGGCCTTGGGGAAGGACAGACTTGCAGCCAGAGAATCAAAGGCAAGCACAGAAGCTGCCATGTGGGCACGGTGCATCAAGCTCACGATGCACAGATCCTTGCACCCCATTTCAGTTTAATCCCTCCAAACTTATATTTTTAATTTCTGTTTTTAATTTATAAATAATGTGTGATTAATTTGTGTTGGCTAGAGGTTAATTCAAAACCATGATTATATTTGTAATATGAATTGATAACTTCAGTTGTGATTTCTGAGTTGTGATTTAATTTGCTTAACTGCTTGATAGATAACTTATTTGTGTATGTTAATTAAGGATGCATACTTAATTTACACGCATGAATTTGATGCTAGAATATAAGTGAATTTCACCTAATCGTTATGAACTTATATTCATGAGTAGTGAAGGTTGCTATCCGCAATCGCGTTAAGTAAATTCCTGGCAAACGTATCATGCTGTTCATAGTTACGAATGCCTTGTCAACACTTATGATTTTCATAGAACATAATGATCTTTAATCGTATCTCTATTGTGCTTTTCAAGTAGGGAACTTTTGGGGAATAATTTGAGTTGTTGTATGCTGTTCATCCAATTCATTAATATAAGGAAAATCTGAAGGTTAATTTAAGCGTACCTAATTAATTTGGGGTGTTGAGATTTACAATTTATTGAAAGAGCAACTGAAGGTCAATTTAGATTACATATGTGTCTTGTGTGGAGAAAAACCCTCTAGCCAGTTCGTCGCCTATCTGTTCACCTTTATTTTATGTTTTTGTCAATTCTGTAATTTATTTAAGTTTAATTTACGTTTCATCAAAACCAAACCCCCCCATTATTAAATTATATTATTTAGGTAATTTTCATTATTTTTAGTCTTTTAATTCAATTTCCGTCCATTTTAATTCCTAGTGTCTAGATTGAGTTAATTTGATTGTTTTCTTTGTTTCGAGTCATTTTAGTGTGTTTTTGAATTATTAGAGTTTTTAGCTTAATTTTGTATCCTTGAGTCTTGTTTAATATTTTTAAATTAATTTAGAGTAGATTAGCAATCCCTCCTAATCCCCGGCCTAGAACGATACCCTACTTATACCTATACTACAATTGTCAAAAAGAGGGTTAAATTTGTGCGGTTTAAAATCCCGTCAACGTTCTTTTCCATTGACTCTTCAACATATGAAGAAGGTATAAGATCCGTTTTAAAATATCAGTGGTTGGTATCACGTTGCATTAAATACAACATGACGAGGTATTAGATTTTTTATAGGTGTTTCTTTTCTTACATTACACTTAAAGGTCTAATACTAGTAGGCAATAGAAAAACAAAACTCAATAAAATAATCAAAAACAAAGAAAATATAAAATAAAAAACGTGATAAGAAAGGCTAGGGTGATTTTCGGTTGGATTGGATCGGAATCAAGCATTCCAATGCTAATCTAAAAGATTTTCAGATTCTACTATTAGTTACAAATTATAAATTCTGGCTTATCGGAAATAATCAAGAATTTCGAAGTTGGTTTTCTCTCTAAACATAATTCGGATTTGCTACATTTGACAAGACTTTGAAAATTTTCAAACACCGTTCAATATTGTTTCGAATTTTTTTTGTGATATATACAATATGATTATATTCTTCGTTTTTATTATATAATATTATGACTAAATACACAAAATACCAAATATGACCTTTCCAAATATAACAATAAACTTGACAAAAAAAGAATAGATATAATTTTGTTTTTTTTATAGTACTAAGTTTGAATTTTCAGATCGAAATTTCAGAATTTCGAACTTGAGAGTTGTTACTTTTTCTTATATCTTTCAATTTACTTATGTTTTCGAACTTCCAAATCGAACTTGGAAGTTGAGACTATGGGGAAAGAAGTACCATTGGAATGGCTTATGATATTTCCTGGTTGGAATGGCTTATGTGCAGGGAGTATTGTCTCGGGGATTTGTGAAGGAGAAATTGATCTAGGTTATGACTGCGCTCAAACAACTAATTTTAATGTTGCAAATCTGCTCCACAGCAAGAAAACATCAAATGATAAGTAATGATCCCACTAGAAGGGGAAGGTTCTTTATGAAAGGGGAAGGTCCTTTGATTGAGGCACTGGCCACTCTCATCGTGGTAATAGCGCTGGGGGTGATTTCCTTTTGTCCGCGACAAGGGATCTGAGCATAATCCCCGATTTTCTGTTGGTTTATTGGGCTCGGGGCCTTCTTTTGCTAGTTTTTCTTCAAGCCGTTGTTAGATTTGTTCCAGCATAGGCTATAAGGCACTTAATTGCCCACATCATCTTAACCTCGCATATGGAGGTCATTCTCCCTCGCACCGTCTCACTGCTCTGACTGCTACCACCTTTCAACATTGGCTTCTTGATTCTGGTGCCAACTCCCACATCACTAATGATTTGGTCAATTTCAACACCAATCGTGAATACTGTGGCACTGACTTTGTTGAAGTTTTTAATATCTTTGTTCAATTTAAGACTTTGTTCGAAAACCAATTCTCCACAAAAATCAAAATGTTTTAATTCGATAGGGGTGGTGAATGTACTGGTCATAATTTTAAGGAGTTTTTACTTCAACATGGAAATCATCATCGCCTTTTTTGTCCTCACCATCCTGAACAAAATGATTTGGCAAAGCGAAAGCACCATTATATTGCTGAAACTGGGCTTACCGTCATGGCCCATGCCTTTATGCCCTCTGTTCCTCACCGACAGCTGCCACCTATCACTGATGCCCCCTCTACCGCTGCTCATATTCCACTAGGTCAAGCCATTAGTCACCCTATGGTTACGAGGTTCAAAACTGGTACTCTAAAGCGCAGTTCTAAATTTTCTTATCATGCTTTGGTTCGTGATTCTACTCATATTTCTCTTGAGCCCACTTTTTTCACTCAAGCTAATAAATTTCTGGAATGGCTTAGTACCATGGCAGTTGAATTTAGTGCTCTTTTCTGAGCCAGCACCTGGACCCTTGTTCCTAGAACTCCCACCATGAATGTCTTGCCCACCAAATGGGTCTTTCATATCAAACGAAATTATGATGGTTCACTTTAGCATTACAAAGCCTGTTTGGTAGCTAAGGTTTTCATCAACCACCTAGCCTCGATTATGGCAAAACTTTCAGCTTAGTTGTTAACCACTCCACCATTTGCCTTATTTTGTAGGCTTTATTTGTTCAATTTCGATGGCCTGTTCGACAGTTGGATGTCCAAAATGCATTTTTGCAGGAGTATTTATATGAAGAAGTTTATATGCAACAACTTAATGGTTTTGTGGATCCTCAGTTTCCACATCATGTTTGCAAGCTTCGTCGATCTATCTATGGACTCAAGCAGGTTTTGAGTAGGGCTTGGTACGAGTCGTGCTGGACCCAATTTTGGAGGAATCGGACCTACCTGTTTTAAAATGTAACGGGGTGGGGCAGTCCTGGTACAAAGATTTTGAGGTTGGGAACCAGATCTAACCCGGCTCGTTTCAAACGAGTCGATTCGGGGCGAGCCCACGGGTCCAATGACTTCTTGTTTTTCACCCCTTCTTTGAGATTTCTCAGTCCCCAGTACCCAAACAAAAACCCATATCTTGGATCTCATCGCCCTTCCATATATTACAAATTTCCCATTGCCCATTCCTTTGCCGCTTCAAATCCCACCTTCCCATTTCCCTATTCCCAATTCCCCCTTCGGCCACCTCTAATTTTGTTTTGATACAGAGTTCCAAAACCAATTTCTTGATCAACCAAAACTGATTTCCCAAATCGACTGTCTTACTAGATGCAGCAGGAAATATACATAATTAAGGGCGTCAGTTTCAAGAAGATAGTGTAGGGGTAAGAGTTTAAACTATGACATTAATACCAAGCATGTCTTAGAGGGAGACAAGCTAACAATGAAAAACAAGGGGCTTTATTTTTCAAATCACAAGCAATTTACCTATGAAGGATCAATTTCAAATGCATGCTTTTCTTTTTCTTCAACCGTAGCTGCTAGTTCTGCTTCATTTAGCAAATCACTGGGACCATTTCCAATTTCACCCATTGTTTTGCTAATGTTAAATCATCAACAGTTCTTGAAACCCACCTTTTGCATAAAGAACTCAATCAACAGCTAATACAGTGACAACAGCTGTAGCAGCAGCAACAGCAACCATACATGCACCAGCAGTTGAACCACCGGTGGTGAATCGGTCGAGTTTGGGGTGACGAAGGTAAATCAGTGATAGTTTGATCGGAATCAGTTCATGTGCCAGTGATGTGGACGAGGAGAGATAGGAGTGGGATAAGATGAGTTGAGTAGGAAATGAGGCTAGGTCACTCGGAGAAACAAATTCCATGCATTCATTCCACTTTAGAAATAGGCTGGCCGGGGCCCCATGCTTTTACAGATTTGGATTTGCCCTACCTAACGGGATTTTAAAACCGCACAAATTTAACCCTCTTTTTGACAGTTGTAGTATAGGTGTAAGTAGGGTATCGTTCTAGGCCGGGGATTAGGAGGGCTTGCTAAAACCTCTAAAATAATTTAAAAACGTAAAAACAAAGTTTAAAACACTAAACTAAAATAAAAACACTTAACTAAAATAACTCAAAATAAAACTAACAAATAAACTAAAACAAATCAAAAGACTCAAAACAACTCAAGACTCGAAACACACTTAAAATGACTCAAAATAATAAAAACAAATTAAATAAACATTAGGAGCTAAAATGGACGGAAATCGAATTAAAAGATTAAATATAATAAAAACAAACTAAATAATATAATATAATAATGGGGGGGGTTTGGTTTTGATGAAACGTAAATTAAACTTAACTAAATTACAAAATTAACAAAAACATAAAATTAAAGTGAACGGATAGGCGACGGATTGGCTAGAGGGTTTTTCTCCACACATGACACAAATGTAATCTAAATTGACCTTCAGTTGTTCTTTCAATAAATTGTAAATCTCAATACTCCAGATTAATTAGGTACGCTTAAATTAACCTTCAGATTTTCCTTAAGTTATTGAATTGGATGAACAGCATACAACAACTCAAATTATTCCCCAAAAGTTCTCTACGTGAAAAGCACAATAGAGATACGATTAAAGATCATTATGTTCTATGAAAATCATAAGTGTTGACAAGGCATTCGTAACTATGAACAGCATGATACGTTTGCCAGGAATTTACTTAACGCGATTGTGACTAGCAACCTTCACTACTCATGAATATAAGTTCATAACGATTAGGTGAAATTCACTTATATTCTAGCATCAAATTCATGCATGTAAATTAAGTATGCATTCTTAATCGACAAACACAAATAAGTTATTAATCAAACAGTTAAGCAAATTAAATCACAACTCAGAAATCACAACTGAAGGTATCAATTCAAATTACAAATATAATCATGGTTTCGAATTAACCTCTAGCCAAAATAAATTAATTACACATTATTAAAACAGAAATTAAACATGAGTTTGGAAAGGATAAACCGAATTAAGAGTGCACTGTGCTCCTCTCGGTGACATGTGTGCTGCCAGCTCTTCCTGTCTCACCGAGGCTAAGCCTCCAAATGCTCACACGGTGCTGCCCTCAACGCTGCCTTCAAGGCAGCTGGCTTCTCCTTATTTTCTGTCCCGAGAGTCCCCAGGCGTGGCACTGGATTCGCTGCCAAGAGGCAGCTTATTCCCCTCAATTCCTGCGCTGCTTTTGTCGTGTCTTTCTCCTTTGGCTTAACGCTGCCAAATGGCAGCCCAGGTGAAGCTCCCCGAGACCAATTTCTCTGACTGCGTGCGCCCCTTCCCTCGGATTCTTACTGGCAGCTTTGCTGCCTTCTTTCCCTATTCCGTGAGCTGCGCAAGCAGCTCCTTATTATTTTTTTTGTTTTTCTTTCAGTCGCTGCTCTAAGACAGCTCTTCTTTGCACAGCAGCTCCTCTGAGGAGCTCTCCCCTTTACCAAAGGCCACCGAGCTCCTTCCCTCAGTGTTCTCCTTTGATTATTCCTCCCGTGCCCACTTAGTTCTTTTTTCTTTTCAAATGGGCGCGCACCTCCCATTATTCTCCCCTTTTTTCCGAGAGTGCTCTCCTGCTCTGCATCACGTTCTCTTCCTAATTATCACACCCACACACATTATCACAATATATATATATAAATAAATATATATATATATATATATATATAAATATATATAAATATATTATAAATATATATAAATATATTATAAATATATAAATATATAAATATATTATTTTCCAAATAATAAGTATAATTTAACAGACAAGATAGTTTAAACGAATTAATTACTTAACACTTCACTTATTCTATTTTTATTTTCTTAACTTGAAAAATTCATAAAACATAAAAATAACGTAAATAGCTCAAAATATAACGAACTAACTAAGAAAAGATAAGTGAATTTGATATAAAAATATATATAAATATGATCCGATCAAATACCCCCACACTTAGCTTTTGCTAGTCCTCGAGCAAAACAAAGCAAACAAGAAAAGGAAATAACATGAAAAACATTAGCTTCCCCTTATTTGACCCTCATAGAATTTCATTCGAGAACATGAATCAGCAAGAACCATAGTTAGCACCAAACAAGCTAATTCAAGCTCATCTTCCTTATTCAAATATTAGCAGTAATCTTTAAATCATCCTTGAAGTGTAGTGTGTGAGATAGCCATGCCAATGTAATTTCAAGTTTTTATTTTTAAAATCATCATGTGCAAACCAGCAACCTTCTCACGGGATATTCACTCAATCACACATGTGTTTAGTTTTAATGTGTTTCGCTCAAAGAAACAAATGTGAAAGATCTACCATAAGCTTGCATAAAAATCACTTCTCCACAATCATAATTGCAAAACTTAAATCAAGAGGACTTTTATTGGGTGCAATGAGGCTTAGGGATAGGGCTATTGAAACGAAAGAATAGGAAAACACAAGTTCCGAGCTACTTTGCAAGCAATTCTTTTGTTGAGATTTATAAGAACTCAAGCTTTCCAACGATTCTTTTAACACCTCCCATCACACCCTTAAACTGAAACTTTAAAAACTTTTTTATTTTCTTCGTATACAATCTTTCTTTTTCTTTTCTTTTCTTCTCTTTTCTCATTTTTTTTTAAATAATACAAACATGAAATACCCGCACACTTATTCTTTTGCCAAACTCATTCCAAGTACTTCACAAACATTTCTCATAAAATAGTCTCAAATTGCTCGCTTGGAAAGGGTAAGGAAACATGGTTCGAGGTATAAGGGTAGACATATCTGGTGATAAGAAATAAAAGGCTCAACAAATACGGCTCAAATAGGCAATCTAATGATATCATTTTTTTTTTCTTTGGGAAATATGGTTATTTGGGCCATGGTGGTGAACCTAATGCCTCTATCATTTTCAAGTTCATGCAATCAATGACAAATATTTCGAAAGATCGTTACGCAAGTTCTAGAGATGCATCTCACATAAGTTCATCACACATGAAAGAATAGGAGTGTATGAAAAATGCACACACTTTCAATAGGCTCAAAAACTCACATAGGATGTATACGGTCACTAAATTCACATATGAAGCTTTAAGTCATGCTTTAATTTCACATCAACAAGGCTATGTGCATTTAGTTTTTCAAAGATGATCAAACATATACAATACTAACAAGAGAATAAGGAATTTCACATAACACATGTTAACTAAGTTCTTGATAATTATGGTTCAAATTTAATCCAATTATATCATTGGGTCGGAAAACTAATAAAAATCTAATTTCAAAAGAATAAGGAAAACAATACAATATTTTTAGATTTTTTTAAATTTTTTTCGAGAAAAATTAAATAAAACACAAAACTCCGAAAAAAATTAAGTAAAACACAAAACTAATTAAGAAAACAAAAAGCAATAACATGGAAACAAATGAAACCAGTTCAAAGTCGAAGGTACAAAAAATTTCAATTTGGTCATTTTTTTCATATTTGATACCCCCACACTTAAACTAGACATTGTCCCCAATGTCAGAAAACATTAATATGCAAATAAAAATATAAAAATAAAAATAAAAAATACGAAACAAAATAAAATAAAGAAAAGGGACTGAAAACTTCCCTAATTTGCAGAAAACTCAATCGATGACCCTCAAGCTAAAATTCTGCAATCAACTTCAAGGGTGGAAATAACCGAAAGTTCCTGCAAAGAAAAGAAATAAACAGTTAAGCATGCAAGAAAATATAGAAAATTCAAACGAAAAAAATTGAAAATGAAAATAAAAGATAATGAAAAGAACTAATAGGCGATCATTGGTCATGATTGTTGATTTTCCACAGCTTTCATCTTGAACTGGATGGGCCCCTTTCTTGCAAGTGCTCCTCAGCTTAGTTGAGGATGAATCAGCACGTTGTCTCCACATGCTTCAAGTAGTCCGGTCTCCACGCAGGTGTGGCATCTTCCTGAACTCTTGGATCAACCCAGACTCATCTGCTCTTCGAAGCAACTCAGACTCCTCCTGCTTCGTCTGCGAGGTACTTTTGTTTTTGAAGAAGTACCTCAACACAGGTTTATTTTTGAAGTGGGCTGGGAGGGGTCTGAGATGAGTACTCGAGAGCAAGACTAGGTAAGCAATCAGGATCTCACTTTCTCCATGTTCTTCAGATGAAAGTGAGGAGAAAGCGTGATATGAGATACTTTTGCTTTTAACCTTTTTGATATGAAATACTTTTGCTCTGGAAGGTTTGTTTTCTGGGGTGATCCAGGGGATGAAGAACACTGAATAACTCGAAAGCTTTCTTTGGGAAGACATTATCGGAGATGAAGAGAGGTTGAGAGGTGGAGAGGGTGTGAAGGTGTGCCTTTGCTGTGGAAGGCGAAGGTCGAGACTTATAGAAAATTTTCTTCCTCAACCGGAACTATTCCCGCACTATTTGTCGGCAGCCGGTTGATGAATGAACAGTGCCAGTTACGCGCTTTCTGACAAAGCGTCCGTAATTTTCGCGAAGCTGACTGCGCACGCGACGAGTGACGACAAACTGGAATGATGATCTTTTGAAAACCGGGGTTCAAATCCGGGTGCGGCTTGTGGTTTTCGCAACGCTCCAAGCTGCACGTGATGAGTCACGACAAAATTGGAAAAGCTGAGGCCACGTGATTGCTGAGTCAAGCCCAGCTTTTGAGAAAGGAAACGGCTCTTTTGAGACAGGACTCCGGCATTTGAGAAAGGAGCGTCCAGCTTTTCCGATTTGCGTGAGGACGCGTCTTCACCTCTGAGGAGCGGGCGCCTCTTTGATTTGCTTCTTTTTATAGAGGCGCTAATTCTGCTCCACCTCACACTTGAACTCCCTTCCTCAAACACTTCCTTCTGCACTTCTGCACTTTTAATCTTTCCGATCTCTTTTTGCACTTCTGCACTCTTAATCTTTCCGCTCTCTTCTTCCGCTTCAGCAATCTTAATCTTTCCGAACTCTTTTCTTCCTCAACCCCCTCTAAAAATGTCTTGCCCTTCCGACCGTCGCCTAAACTTGAATGTCGGGGAAGACGATGACTCGTCTTCTCCGAACAATATTTGGAATCCATCCTTCATATCCCCCAATGGTCCACTTACAGTCGGGGACACAATGATGAGGAATGAAATCACCGCTACGGTGATTGCCAGAAATCTGCTCACTCCAAGGGACAATAGGATGCTATCTAGGCGGTCGGACGAGCTGGCCGTTCAGGAATCTCTGGCCCTCAGCGTCCAAAGTGCAGGCTCAGTTTCGAACATGGGCCAGCGCCTGCTTGCCCGAACTCGTCAGGTGGAGTCACTGATGGCGGAGGTGGCCAGTCTTCGGCAAGAAGTCAGAGGACTCAGGCACGAGAACAAGGAGTTGCACATGCTTGCAACTAGTTACTCGACCAGCATGAAGAGGAAGCTAGACCAGCTGCAGGAGTCGGACGGTCGGATCCAGAGTGATCATGAAAGGTTCATGGCGCTACTCCCGAGGTTTATGTTGCCTTCGTCCTCTGGAGTAGCACCAAGCGTTCCGGCTCCGGAGATTCCAACTCTGGCTCTTCGACTTCTCGGGGCTCCTTCGACTTCTGAGGCGCCACCTAACCAATGATCAGTGAATGTTATTAGTTTTTCGCATTATTGTAAATTTTTTTTTTTTTAAGTTTATTTTAAGCAAAATTAAATAAATGTAAATCAAAATATGTAAATTAATGTAATTTTTAATTTTAATTTTAATTTTTTTAAGTTTATTTTAAGCAATATAAAATATGTAAATCAAAATATGTAAATTAATGCAAAAAGACTTTGTTTATCCGCACTAAAAATAAACATTGCCCTTAATTTATTTAAACACAAACTAAACAAAAATCAACCAAATAACACAACTAACTAAACAAAACAAAATGAAAGCAGTAAATAGAAGGGTTTAGGAATGCAAATCTGATTGTGGGTGATTCCTAGGCTTCCCTTCTTTATTCAAGTGCATGGCTTTATCCTTGAACGGACAGTGGTACTTGAAATGATCCGGCAATGGTTTGAATTCACGAGTGGGTGCCTGAATCATCAAAATTAGAGACATGTTAGTATAAAATAAAAATAAAATTGAAATTGGAGAAGATGGCTTACTGTCTTTCTCCGATACAAACTCAATTACAAAGACCACATTTTTGGATATTTCCGGGATTTTGAACTGGGCCAGATTGACTATGATGGTTGTGGCCTGCCCCGTGTCATCAAATTCAACTTCTTGGGCCTTGATTGTCTGCACAGTCTCTTGAATGTATTCTTGATAGTCTCCAGCCACTTCGATTTCTTCAACCATTTTTCTTAGTGCACAAGGTTCTGGAACAGCTTCATCCTCCATATCACCTTCCAAAGTGATGGCTTCATTAACTTCACAATCTTCCTTTGAATTTTCAATAGGTGAGTTGGAGAGTTCATGTTGCTCTTGAATTTGTGCCTTGATTTCCACAATCTGCCCCATTTGATTATTCAATTCTCCCATCTCCTTGGTTTGATTTTCTACTTCCTGGTTCAAAGAGATGAGTAATTGAATAATATTATCATTATTCACAGATGTACCTGAATCGAATTGGGCTGATTGTTGTGGTGGCTGTGACGGTTGACATGGCCATTGATAAAACTCTTCCGATGACGGCACTTGTTCTTCTTTTTGTGAGCCCTGCGTCAAAGAAATTAGTCCTTCAAGAATTTCATTATAATTTACGGCCATACTTGAATTCGATTGGAATTGTTGTGGGTGATGCTGTGGTGGCTGCATAGGTCTGGAATAAAACTCGTCTTGCTGCCAATATCCACTTTGTTGAAAATGTTGAGGTTCATCCCACATTTGATTTGAATAATCCCTCCAATCCGAATTGCAAGCGTTGGAATACATATTTCCCCTTGATTGGTTGTGGCTTTGATATCCCCAATCATCGTCATATGCCGAAAATTGAGGTTACTGATGAGCTTGATATCCTTGCCCATAAGGCACATCAAGTGTAGGGACACTTGGCATTGAGGTCTGTTCGGCATTATGAGTCAATTGAGCAGTGAGCTGCGCCAATTGAGCTTGAATGGTTGCCATATCTTGCTCCATTAGTACCTAAAATTAAAGAAAGAAAAATAAATCAAATATCAAAAGTAAAATACACAACACAAAAACAAACAAAAACACAAACAAACAAACAAACAAAAATTAAACACAAACAAAAAAATAAAGGGATTAGCAAATTTGCTAATCCCCGGCAACGGCACCAAAAATTTGACGGGATTTTAAAACCGCACAAATTTAACCCTCTTTTTGACAGTTGTAGTATAGGTGTAAGTAGGGTATCGTTCTAGGCCGGGGATTAGGAGGGCTTGCTAAAACCTCTAAAATAATTTAAAAACGTAAAAACAAAGTTTAAAACACTAAACTAAAATAAAAACACTTAACTAAAATAACTCAAAATAAAACTAACAAATAAACTAAAACAAATCAAAAGACTCAAAACAACTCAAGACTCGAAACACACTTAAAATGACTCAAAATAATAAAAACAAATTAAATAAACATTAGGAGCTAAAATGGACGGAAATCAAATTAAAAGATTAAATATAATAAAAACAAACTAAATAATATAATATAATAATGGGGGGGGGTTTGGTTTTGATGAAACGTAAATTAAACTTAACTAAATTACAAAATTAACAAAAACATAAAATTAAAGTGAACGGATAGGCGACGGATTGGCTAGAGGGTTTTTCTCCACACATGACACAAATGTAATCTAAATTGACCTTCAGTTGTTCTTTCAATAAATTGTAAATCTCAATACTCCAGATTAATTAGGTACGCTTAAATTAACCTTCAGATTTTCCTTAAGTTATTGAATTGGATGAACAGCATACAACAACTCAAATTATTCCCCAAAAGTTCTCTACGTGAAAAGCACAATAGAGATACGATTAAAGATCATTATGTTCTATGAAAATCATAAGTGTTGACAAGGCATTAGTAACTATGAACAGCATGATACGTTTGCCAGGAATTTACTTAACGCGATTGTGACTAGCAACCTTCACTACTCATGAATATAAGTTCATAACGATTAGGTGAAATTCACTTATATTCTAGCATCAAATTCATGCATGTAAATTAAGTATGCATTCTTAATCGACAAACACAAATAAGTTATTAATCAAACAGTTAAGCAAATTAAATCACAACTCAGAAATCACAACTGAAGGTATCAATTCAAATTACAAATATAATCATGATTTCGAATTAACCTCTAGCCAAAATAAATTAATTACACATTATTAAAACAGAAATTAAACATGAGTTTGGAAAGGATAAACCGAATTAAGAGTGCACTGTGCTCCTCTCGGTGACAAGTGTGCTGCCAGCTCTTCTTGTCTCACCGAGGCTAAGCCTCCAAATGCTCACACGGTGCTGCCCTCAACGCTGCCTTCAAGGCAGCTGGCTTCTCCTTATTTTCTGTCCCGAGAGTCCCCAGGCGTGGCACTGGATTCGCTGCCAAGAGGCAGCTTATTCCCCTCAATTCATGCGCTGCTTTTGTCGTGTCTTTCTCCTTTGGCTTAACGCTGCCAAATGGCAGCCCAGGTGAAGCTCCCCGAGACCAATTTCTCTGACTGCGTGCGCCCCTTCCCTCGGATTCTTACTGGCAGCTTTGCTGCCTTCTTTCCCTATTCCGTGAGCTGCGCAAGCAGGTCCTTATTATTTTTTTTGTTTTTCTTTCAGTCGCTGCTCTAAGGCAGCTCTTCTTTGCACAGCAGCTCCTCCGAGGAGCTCTCCCCTTTACCAAAGGCCACCGAGCTCCTTCCCTCAGTGTTCTCCTTTGATTATTCCTCCCGTGCCCACTTAGTTCTTTTTTCTTTTCAAATGGGCGCGCACCTACCATTATTCTCCCCTTTTTTCCGAGAGTGCTCTCCTGCTGTGCATCACGTTCTCTTCCTAATTATCACACCCACACACATTATCACAATATATATATAAATAAATATATATATATATATATATATATATAAATATATCTAAATATATTATAAATATATATAAATATATTATAAATATATAAATATATAAATATATTATTTTCCAAATAATAAGTATAATTTAACAGACAAGATAGTTTAAACGAATTAATTACTTAACACTTCACTTATTCTATTTTTATTTTCTTAACTTGAAAAATTCATAAAACATAAAAATAACGTAAATAGCTCAAAATATAACGAACTAACTAAGAAAAGATGAGTGAATTTGATATAAAAATATATATAAATATGATCTGATCACTACCTCGTGAATACCACCACCTCACCTCGTTTCTTCTTTAAAAAAATTAGACCCGGCTCGTACCAGCCCCGAACCGCGATTACCTGCCCCGACCCGCGGTTCTCAGACCCATTTGCCCACCCCTACCTCCGAGGGCTTGGTTTCAATGTTTTTCATATCACTTGGAAGACCTAGCTTTTTGGTCCTTCATAGGCAGACCATTCTCTTTTCACATATATCAACGGTTCTATTTGGTTATATCATTTAGTCTATGTTGATGATACTTTAATTGCAGGGAATAGCTATTGTCATATAGTTACTCTCATCAAAGATTTATATCAACGTTTCTCCATGAAAGACCTTGAGCCTGTCACTATTTTTTGGGCATGGAGGTTATTCGCATTCTGATACTACGTGGCATCAGGCTGAGGATCACTATCGTACATACTCAATCTCTTGTTGTATATCTCACTCTCATTCATCTTGATATCGCATTCACCGTCAATCAAGTTTGTTAGTTTATGCACCAGCCCACTACCCTCCATTGGTTGGCTGTCAAGCACATTCTCCATTATCTTTTGGGCATGACACCTCAGTGGCGGATTCATATAGGGACCTGGGAAGTCCTAGGACCCTTCGAAAGCCAAATGAAACACTTGTGATCAACCTTTGGGACCTTCCAACAATTTGGTAGGTGCAGAGGGACGCATCTGTTAAGGGGCTTAGGTGGTCCTAGCACCATTGGAAGCCAGGATAAATTTTTGTAAGGACCTCTGAGGATCACCCAAGTCTGGGCATATAGTGGAGGAGAAGATGAGCGGAGTTGCGTAGTGTTCTGGTATTCTGCAAACCAGAAAAAAGAAAGAAAGCTACTTTTTATTCAAATGACTTGGGAAACCTTCTAAGTAAAATGGTGCATCGATACAACATTCTTTGATATATAGTTTTTATAATTTTTTATTAAACAAAATGGTTCAACTTTCAAATAGAGTCAGAACTTTTCCAATTCCATTTCTAACTCCTAATTGGCTAATCCCATTCTCCAGTCACCTCCCCACCCACCGGCACAACCCCAGTCTCCTCCTCCATCTTCACAAATTAAGTAGTTCCATTCCAAATTTAGATAATATCAATTATATTCTGGATATTTTCGTTCTAGTTTACGATAAATCTACAATGACACATTTTTTAGTATGAAACTTTGTCTTGGACAAATTTAGTTTTTGTAATTTATATTTTTGTCTAATATTTTTTTTGAACTTTTTATATTGGGACCACCCAATCTTAAAATCCTGCATCTACCATTGGCTGCAATGAAGAGGCTTGTTGCCTACATGGATGTGCAAGCAGCAGTGGAGAATACATTTTTCGCTATGAATATCATTGAGGGTCTACTCCGCAACAAAATTAGAGGTCAATAGTTCCGTGAAGAGGACATTTTTCACTATAAATTTTTTTATCTTTATTATTAGACCCCTCAAGTCTAAAATTCTAAATCCGCCATTGCGACGACTCATGGTCTTTTTTACAAATTTGGTTCCATGGCATTGATAGTTTATTCTGATGCGGACTATGTCGGTGACCCTGATGAACGTCGTATCACGGATGGCTACTATTTGTATCTTGGTTCCAACTTGATCTCTTGGAGCTCTAAAAAGCAACATGGTGTCTTCCATTCTAGTACTAAGGCCAAGTATAGTCAACTTGTCACTACTACTACTGCCATCTTTTGGTTTCGCTCCCTGTTCCGTGACCTGTAGTTTTCTCTTGCTGGTTCGTGCTTATGGTGTGACAACATCAGTGCTATCTCCTTGCCATCCAACCCCGTTTTTCATATCCACACTCGTCACGTCGAGGTTGACTACCATTATGTTCAAGAAAAGGTTGTACGAGATGAACTTACTGTGTTTTATTTGTCTACCCATGATCAGTTAGCCGACATCTTTACTAAAGGCCTGTCTATTACGAGTTTCCTCTATCTTACCTCCAAGCTTCCTGTCCTTGATCATCATGTCAGTTTATAGAGGTGTGATAGAAGTAATTTCGACAAATCTGGTTAATCCCATATTTTCAGCAAAGTGAAATTATGAAATCATATCTTTCTGATTATGTATTCGGTATTCCTTATATGTACTTTCTTGTAGTTTACGTATACTTGTACATCAAGTCTTGTTTTCATTTATAATCATGATCAATACAATCCTTAGACTCATCAAGGAGTTCAGAAAACTTCCTTTGTGCCATATTCTTTTACTTAATAGTTGTTTCAATCTGTTGTGCTCTTACTAGCATTGCATATTTTGCTGCTGGTTTACTAGATCTAATAGCAAAATGGACAAATTGAATCTCTTTGGCTGGTTGGATTAGTTTGTCAAATGACTAATTTGGATATGTTTCACAGTTTCCTTGCTCGTTTACAGATCCAAACGGATCAAACTTCTGATTTTGTTTGGTGGGGCTTCCTCCGTTTCATTTGTCTAGGTTCTGGACATCGAAATGTTTGAGAAAACCTGTAATATTCACATGATGTAATGACATGGCTATTGACCTTGTTATTTCTCCTGTGTGCTATTAGAAACCTCAGTCACTTTGTTATTCAGCATGCCGAAGATAACGGGATAACTGAACCTTCACAACAAAAAGTCCGCCGGAAAAAGGCGGAAAACAGAACTAGGCCATGCCAGTTTTTTCAACAAATTGATATTTTCTTGGATTAAAACCCATTACTCAACTTGGGTTTCTTGAAAACATTAGTTCTCGAAGACATCCCTCCTCTGGTTGATGAAATGAAGTAGATTTACCATACCAGAAGTTTTCTCATGCATGGGATTTACTTTCAAGGGAGAAGAGCTCAAGCAACACTGGAAACTTGATTCTTCGAGCCATAGCAAAACTTTACATGAAAAAAAATATATATATATATATGTATATATATGGATAGCCTTTTATGCATTCATTAGGACCATTTCGGTTGTAGTTTCTCCCCCTATTCTCTTTGTTTTCGTAAATTATTCAAATGTCTCTCTGAAGGCCTCACTATAGTGGGGTGTAATATTTTTCAGGGTGAGTGTTTGAGTCAGGGACGTAGATTTTTTTTCTCAATGAGGTCTAGAAACATGAGCCTCGATGGTGTCAGTCTATGGAAAGCAACTGAAGGTTCTAGTTTGGGAAGAAGAAGACACTCACTCATCTGGGGAGATCGTAAATTATAGAGCTATTGATGCCTATCAAATGGGAGAGTTCCCATGGTGGTTCCATTTAGCATGGAGTTAAGCATTGCACTTATTCCTCTCATCATTTGTGGTCTCCTAACTATGCCATTTTCTAAGGCAATTCAAAAGTTCTAGTCATAGTTCATGGTAACTCAAGATGAGCGACTAAGAGCCAATTCTGAGATTCTCAACAGTATGAAAATGATTAAGCCACAACCATGGGAAGAGAAATTCAAAAACTTGGTGGGTTCACAAAATGGTTGGCAGAGTTCCAGTTCGAAAAAGTTAAATGCGATTTACTATATTAGATATCACCCACCATCATCTGTTGGGTTCTCTCCCTTGTATGCATCATTTTTCAAAGTGCACCTCTAAATGCAAGTATCGTATTCACAACTCTAACTTCGTTGAGGAGCATTGGAGAAACTGTAAAAATGATACCAGAGGCTATCTCAGCAATGATCTAAGTAAAGGTCTCATTTGATCGGCTAAATATATTTTTGCTTGATGATGATCTAAAAGATAATGAACTAGGGAACTTACTGTCACTGAGGGGAGATGTGAGCTTAAGAATAGCAAGGGGAATTTTTAGTTGGTATCTCTATTAATCAACAATTCCAAATTTGAGAGACGTGAATTTAGAAGTGAAAGGGGAGAAAGTTGCAGTTTGTGGACCAGTTGGAGGAGGAAAATCATCAGTTTTATATGCTATACTTGTAGAGAAGTCGTGAATTTCGAAGTGAAAAGGGAGTAGAAAGTTGCAGTTTGTGGACCAGTTGGAGGAGGGAGGAAAATCATCACTTTTATATGCTATACTTGTAGAGATGTCGAAAATTCTAGGAATAGGAAGTTTAAAAAGAGGTGAACTTTTTTATTAATTGTCACACCCTAAGTTTTTTTCCACTAATTTCATGCTTCCATCCAGGTTGATGTATTTGAAACGATAGCCTACGTTTCTCAGACTTCTTGGATACAAAGTAGGACTATTCGTATGATGCACGGATACTTTTGTTTGGCCCCGTATCCCTTATCCGATACTTGATCGGATACGATACTTGCCTGATACTCTCGGATACTTGCCGACACGTATCCTGATTGATGGACACGAATTTGACATGTGGATACGCGTATCCTACATTTAGAATACACGTATCGGCTTTTAGGATAAATTTACACTTTCAAAAAACGTAATGAGGAGGAGAAAATTAATATGAGACATCTATAATTGAAAGTTGTTGAATACAAAGAGCTTCCCTCTAATTAAAACCATAAATATGACTCTCACACTTGTTCAACTGTATGAAGAAGTGTATGAAGATGATTAGATTTCGAACTTTTCTTCTCTAACAACTCAAATGTACTTGAATTTGAATGATGAATTATGTTTTAAAATGTATATTCTTGTTGCTATTTATATTTTTATTTGCCGTATCCATAGCGTATCGTATCTTAATTTTTAAAGATTTTCCGTATCGCCGTGTCGTGTCGTATCGTATCGCCGTATCCGTATCTGTATCCATGCTTATACTCTTTGGGAAGGCAATGGACAAGAATAAATATGAGAAAACCATAAAAGCTTGTGCTCTGGATAAGGACATTAATAGTTTTAAGCATGGTGATCTTACAGAAATAGGCCAGAAGGGGGTTAACATGAGTGGATGACAGAAGCATTGGATTCACTTGGCCCGAGCTGTTTATACTAACGCTGATGTGTATTTCCCTGATGACCCTTTTAGCACAGTAGATGCACATACTGCCACAACTCTCTTTCATGTAAGAAAGACAAAGGTTGAGGGTTTCATGAAGCATGCAAACTGGATTTGATTTTAAGTCTCATTGTAGGATTGTGCCATGGATGCTATAGCAAAGGAAACTGTAATTCTGGTGCCTTGTCAAGTTGAATTTCTCTCTAAAATTGTATAATTTTGGTGTGTCGTTATTAGCACTCATTCCTGTTTTATTTGTTCCGAAGTTTTAAATTGCTTTATTCATCAAGCAGTACGTGTCATTGCATATATATTTCATGTCTGGGTAATGTAGGGTTGATGAGTTAATCCGGAAACTATGAGAGTCTCTTGACAGTTGGAACATCACCTGAGAAGCTAGGGAATGCTCATTAAGATGCAGTAACAACAGCGGGTCTTTCAAATTATCAAAGCCAAAGACTCTGTAAATGGAGATATGGTTTTGCCCGAGGATCGTTATGCGGCTTACCTCAGTGCAAATAATAGAGAAACGGATATATCTGTGAAACGTTCAAGGGTGTGCTCGGTGTTCAACTAACAAAAGAAGAAGAGAAAGAGATTGGTGATGTTGGATTGAAGCCCTTCTGGAATTATATTCTTGTTCCAAAAGGAACAATTCTTTTGTGCGTAGGCATAATAACACACTGCTGTTTTAGTGGTCTTCAGGCTGTTGCAACTTATTCGTTAACTCTAGGCATTCAAATGCCTAAAATAACCAACGGCATGCTCTTCAGCATTTATACTGCAATCTCAGCACTAAACCGCCGCAACTTACTGGTTGGCTCTAGGCATTCAAATGCCTAAAATAACCAATGACATGGTCATCGGCGTTTATAAACAATTTCAACACCAAGTGATGTGTTTGTAACTTTGTATATCTACGAGTTGATTACCAGAGTGCGCAAACAAACGAGACTACAAAATAATAAGAATATTATTAAAGGAACAAGAATGCCGAAACGGCTACAAGACTAGAGGCTACATTGTAAACAACTTAGTCTTCATGCTAAACTATAAGCTATATTTATAGAGAGCAAAACCTAGTAACCCTAATTCGGATGGGTTAGGCTCATAACCTAAACTAATAAACAAAACCCAAATACTAAAATAAACCTAAATACTAATATTTTCCAACACCTCCCATCAAACTCATGGTGGTATACGACATGGGTTTACAAACAAGCAGATGCGGACTGGTTTCGTTAGGCGAACTGGCAGTCATGCAAACTTGACTTGACTGGCGAACTTGTCTTGACTTGATTGGCGAACTGGTTCTTGATTACTTGACTTGACTTGATTTTTTATTCTTGCTGGCAGACTGATTTGGGTTCAAACTGGCTAGTATTGAGAGTATGGAAAGAACCCGTCACTAAATGGACGAGATTTTCATATCTCAATTCTAGCAACAAAAAACAAACACAAATACTATCACTCGAGTGGTCACAATTCCAAACACTCGAATGACGGTCACAAAACAATTTCAAACAAGCCAACAACCAGTGGGCCTCGAACTTTAAACCAAAAAAGACCAAACACCCATTTTTTCTTATGCCCATGTGGGCCTCAAAACCAACAACCAAAATTTTTTTTTCTCTTTTTTTTTTCTCTTTCTTATTTCTTTTCCTTTTTCCTTTTTTTCTTCATTCTTCCTTCCTTTTATTCCTTCTGAGCAAACCAACAACATCGGCCTTTTTTAGACTTTTTCCTTGCAAACGATCAATACCAACTAACAAACCTTAAACGAAAACACAAACAGCAGAAGATGAGTAAAACAAAAATGATACAAACAGATTGGCACCCATCAACAACAGATTAAATCCCGAAGGATCCAACCTACTCTGATACCAAGTTGAATATCAGAGTGCGCGAACAAACGAGACTACAAAATAATAAGAATATTATTAAAGGAATGAGAATGCCGAAACGGCTACAAGACTAGGCTACATTGTAAACAACTTAGTCTTCATGCTAAACTATAAGTTATATTTATAGAGAGCAAAACCTAGAAACCCTAATTCGGATGGCTAGGCCCATAACCTAAACTAATAAACAAAACCCAAATACTAAAATAAACCTAAATACTAATATTTTCCAACACTACGGACATGCTTTCCAATCCATATAGGTTAGAAAGCTTGTAGAACCTTTTACCCTGGTTTCACAGATGTTATTTTAAGGCCCTGATGTTGTTCTTCAACTCAACCCTCGTTGGGAGGATTTTAACACAAGTATAGCCAATCTTCAACAACACCCTATAAACATACTCTTCATGTTCTCTGTAAGTGTATTTCAATTTACTTATTTCAAAACTAGTTCAATATTTCTACTTTTTCAGGCTTCTTCAGATCCAAGTATTTTGAATTTCGACTTACCTTTCTGCATTATCTTTACTGTATCTGTTGTCATTGAGCTGCTAACAACGTTTGGAATTACGGCTTTTTAGTTTTGGCACCAATAGATAAATATCAGATGCCGACCTCATATAAAACTTACATTTTTCTGTTTCGAGTCTTACTAATGAACAAACAGTCACTACAAGAAAAGTTGGCTAAGAACACAATTGATTTGTGCCCTTTTCATTTTCATTGAGCACAAATACATATCTGTGCTTTTTGAGCATCATTGAACACAAAACTATTTTATATGTGCTCTCTAAGCAATAGGCACACTGGTTGGTGCCGAAAAAGAAGTGTATTTGTGCCTACTTGCATGTGTCATCTTTTAATGTCAGAAATGAGATTTGTTTATTAATTTACGAAAGCACAATAAAAGTTTTTGTGCTTTTCGATGTAATATATTTAAATTAAAAGTAGGTTTTGTGTCCATTGCTTTTACTTTTTCTCATTCTCAATTCCTTTACCTTCAGTTCACGCCTTTCCTCTCTCTCCCCTATCTTAAACTCTGCTCCTTGTCCTTCTCAGCAATCTACCGCCTTCCCTCATCCTCTCTCTCCCTCCTCTTTCATGCAACAAAGCCTATGTCCACCCATCACCAACGACAACCTAATTTTACCTCTAGAATCCTTTTTGTCGTCCTTTTTCCAACTCCCAAGTTTGTTTCTCCCAATTCTTAGCCTAATTTCCTCACTTTCAGATCTAAGCAACAGTGATTGTGGGCTTTCCTGCCAATTTCTGGTAAAGGCTGCCGGAATTGGACCTCGATGCAAGAGGTAAAAATGATCTCTTTTTCCTCTTCTTTCTTTCTCATCTCTCTTCCCTCTTTCTAATATATTATTCTCCCTACTTTCATCTTCTGCTTTGCCTCCCTCAGACTCTCTTTTTCTCACCTGTCTCTCTCTCCCCGACTTCCTTTCTCTCTCTACCTTCCCAGATTCAATCCATCTCTCTTCCTTTTCCCGATCTGGTGGTTTTTCATGAACCAATCCAAAACATAACTCCCATATTCGGTCCATCCTTATTCTCTCTTTTCATTCCCAAATCCCAGATTCGGTCTCTCTTCAAAAAATATAAAGATTTATTTGATTTTCTTTCCTACTATTATCTTCTTCAAGCTACATTGATCTGGATTTGATGAAGGAGAATCTTCGAGTCAAAGAGATGTGGGCAAGCAAAAAAGGAGGGTCACCAGAGTCCACCTTAGCAACCACCATTGGCATCTTCACCATAGAGGTAAATTCTCCTTCTTCCCAAACTTTCCTTTCAATTTTCTTTCACTTTCTCAGTAACCAAACAGACAATTCTATACAAAAAGTTTGTATCTTTGACATTATTTGTATTTTCAAATCGTTAAAAATAGTAGCTTTATTACAAACACTCACCGAAGACTTGCAGGAACTTCATCAGGCTCGCTCGCAGATGATATTACGACAATGTAATTTCACAAAATCATCAAGGTTTCATATGTTCTGCTTTTGTAGTGTATATAAATATTATATATATATATATATATATATATATATTACTGACGGTTAAATTGGAATTGGAATTGGGGTAGGATTTCATAGGGCAAGGTGGTGATCCCTCTGGGGAAGAAAGGGTGGCGAATCCATTTATAATTTGCTTTATTTTTTTTACCCCCAAGTTTAATTAGATTTGAGAACCATAGTGAAGAAGTTGTTTTGTATAATGGGTTTTAGGGGAAAGTTTGAGGACAAGATAAAACAAGAGTTGAAGTATACTGAAGCTGGCATCTTATCGATGGCAATTGCTGGTCCAAATACAAATGGAAGCCAGTTCTTTTTCATGTTGGCACCGTGCCTATCATTGGATGGTATGCTAATTTTTATCTAGTAATGTTAAGACTATTTTTTTTTACTACTATATGTGCAGCATTTGACTTTTTGTTTTACTTGATCTGTATAAAAGTGATTAAGAAGCAGTAAGCATTTTTGCCCTTAAAATGGTATGTGTATGTTGCGTACAATGTGGTCTGGTGGACCTGTGACCTATTGACCTTAGAAGTTATTTGCATGAGACGTCAGTTCATCGCTCTGTGACCTATTAAAATATCTGGAGACTGAAAAACAGTTCTTGCTGCTATAATACCATTTCTTTGTGATTTTGCTATAAGCATTTTATGATTGACATGCACCCGTAATCTGAAGATAGTTATGAGTTGTATTTGTGTACAGGAATCTTTAGGCTTTAGTTGACTTTCAGGGGACTATAATAATCTACACCATTAGGATTCTATTTGAGCTATAAAGTGACCTCTTTATGATAGTACTCCATCATTTCAGCAGAATATACTTTTTACTTGGATTTATCTCTTTGGTTTGTACGAGTTATCTTTAATTGACTTATCTCCAAACAAAACTTATCAACCGGCATGAGAGTAGGAAGGCTGTGTCTTTCATATTGTGAAAATTTGTCTTCCACTGAAGCAATTTGCTTGACGTTTCTGCTTTGTTCAAGAAAACACACTATTTGGAAGGATCTGCACATGAATGAAGGTCATCAAAAGACTTGGCAGTGTCCAAATTAATAATAACAATAGGTATGCGGCATAATTTATACTCATAATGTTCAAATTGTTTTATGATTTACCATACTAGTTGGTCTGCACATGTCTTTCATCAGATTTTGAGTTTTAAAGTTTTATTTCTTGAACATGTCTTGCATTTTTTTATTCGAGTCATTAGTGTGACTGACACCAAGACAAGCATATAGGTGCTCAATAGAGAATGAGTCAACTGAACGCGATCAACAAGGAGTTCTCATACTCATGTCACATGAGAACTCATGGTTGGGATAACGCAAAGTAGTCATTTGACCTCAGGCCTCATAGTTGTCTTGTGGTTAGGTCCTTGATTTTTGACTATGTCAAAGTCACTCTGTCAGAGGGTGTCCATGACATAGTTGGGGTTAAGCCACTTAGCCATAGAGGCAAGTGAATGCACAACAAGGGATCTCTAACCTTTAAACCGTTTGAGGGAGAATACTCTATTATATGATTAAGAATCCATGGCCAGAGTATGAATGAGATTAAGGAAGTCATTCCAAATCACATTCAAGGTAATCATATAAGTAAGAGAATTACATTGGATAGTAGACATGAATAAACTATCAAACCAAACAATGTGGTCAAGAGCATTGTATTGGAGAAATACTGTATTGCATTGTAATCTCAAACTGAATAGGTTAACCAACCTCTTCTGATTAGCTTGGATAGCTATGACATACTGCTAGGTGTCACTCATGGTTTGTGGAAACACTATAGGGAGAATTGAAAGTAAGTTCCTTTTTTAACCTTGAGTTAATGTTGGGCTTCGAATCGTCAAGCCCATTCGTTTAAGTTGTATGACAACTTAACAACCAAAATTTAAGAAGTCCAAAATAGCCCAAATGCTTGGGAAAATCGGCCATAGAGATAGGAACGGCCTTTTGGTTCAATTTGCGCACAAAAGTTAAAAGCATAAAAGGGGTATCTTGGCTCCATCCTCACTAGGGCATTCTAAGGATGAAAACAAAAAACAACACTCTCTTTTTCTCTCTAGAGCATCCGGCCACCATGGGAGAGTTTACTAGCATCTAACTTTTCCATGGTCACTCATTTTCTTCCTCAACCATCCTTGGTGTCGGAACTTAGAGGTCTCCAATTTTGAGGACTTTTGGAGAACCCAATTTCTCCGTCCATATCCAAGAAGAGATGGAGCCAAGAAACAAAGTTCCTCCATCCAAATCCATGGAGCCAAGGAGCAAGGTGACAAAGTAAAGAAGGCCCTCACATGGGTGATTAACCTTTGCCAAGTAAAGAAGTGCTACAAAGGTATACAGTTCTTAACTCAGTTTGTTTTGAGTTAAGTCTTGGTGCCCCACAACTACTAGGCTTTGAATTTAATGGGTAAAGTTTTGTTTTTGAGTACATACAAGCATGATTTCGCTTTCAATTGTTAATTGCATGTTGTAGATGTTTCTCAAATGAACTTGTTTTTCGCAAATTTTCCTTCCAAGTGTTATTAAGAGCCTAGGTTCAGTAGTTGATGAATCCTTTTGGATTTTGCAGTTCATAATCCTTGATTTGAATGTTGTAATTGTTACAAGCTTTATTCTTGCTTCTTTGAATGTAAATTTTGCTTGAAAAATTGTCATCTCAAATGTTGTAGATGTAGTTCATATGAGCATGAATTTTGGAGCAAAAATTTGGTGTCATGTTTTTGGCAAGAACAAAAAGTTTGTTGTTTTGATTCAAAAAAGTGTTTGGTTGTTTATTTATTTATTTGTTAGCAATGAATGGTTTGATTTTTCAAACAACACCTATACATTTTTTACTATTCACACCATACCAATCACTTACAACTTTCAATCACCTTTCAAACCTACAAATCAACTCACACTCCTCACCATGACTGGCCTCCCATATAATGGGGGTACTTTTGGGACTTTTATGCAATTACATAAAGTTCTGATACTTTTGTGTATTTGCACTTTGACCTGAAAGTTTACGTTTTTAACGTAAAGGCCCAAAATCACTAAAGGACAAATTGTTTTGCTTCTTTAATGAAGTTTTTGTATTTGTTGAATTTTTTGGGTTCTAGTTGTAATTATATGAAGTAGTGGATTTTTGTGTTTTTACAAAGTGATCTCAAAAGTTTATGTTTTGATATATAGCCCAAATGT
Source organism: Crataegus laevigata (assembly GCA_963580275.1). Taxonomy (NCBI): domain Eukaryota; kingdom Viridiplantae; phylum Streptophyta; class Magnoliopsida; order Rosales; family Rosaceae; genus Crataegus; species Crataegus laevigata. The sequence goes on from OY756945.1 coordinate 24,394,846, forward strand.
TGAGGTTATTGCAATTTTGGCCCAAATTAGTTGAGAACAAAATAGTTCTGTATCTTTAAATGAGAATTCATTTAGCTCCATCTAAATTAATTCTATGGATATAAAAACCAAATGACAATGTTGCATTCAAGTTTAATTAGTTAAAGCGTAATTAACTAAAGAAAGGGTGATTATGAACCTAAGCCTACGATAATTGCGCTATATGAAAGGTCATCTCTCAAATTTGTTTGAACCATTGGAATGTGTAGATTAGATTTTGTATGTAATTTGACATGATCAAGTTTTGTAAAGAGCATAAGCTCTTCTTTACCTTAAAGTAATTTGTTTTGATCAAATGTTGTAAAAGAGCATAAGCTTTTCTTTACTTTGAAGTACTCCTTTCTTGTTTTTGTTGATATGCATGAAATTGGAGTTGTTGGGTCCAACGCCCAATAAGAAAACACGCCTTAATGTGATTAAAAGCGTAACTAAAATCAATCATCATTTCTAGACAGAGATCCAAAACTAGGCTCGTGTTGGATCGAATCAAAGGTTTATAGTCATCCTAAGGCCCTAAGGCAACTATATAGTCCATCTATGAATGCAAAGCTTATGTTAGTAGTACCATATACTCTTGCTTTAAAAACCGTTTTACAAGTATAGGGGGAGTATCATATACTACTAAATCAATCACATGGACCAATAGTTGTAATATGACCAAATTGTTTTAATAAGATTAAAATGCATGCTTATATATGATGAGACCTAAAAATACTCAACTATACCATTATTAAGTTGACAAGCATGGGAGGGCTTTGAACACTCTTTTGTGGCCTTCCACCGTGGTATGCTCCAATCGTTTATGAATCATACACCGACTTTACCCTATCATAGGGGAGTACAAAGTATGTGCTTACACTCAGGAGGAGTTCTAAATGCATACATGATGTTGTGAAGGTAGGCAATGAGAATGATCCTCATCATATCATTGTGAGGTTGTTCTTGAACCCCCTACCCGAACTTGCATGGTGGGAATGACTTAACTAAGTGCAATGGAGCCAATATTATATCATTGTGAGGCATCATTCTCTAGAGGCCAAATAAGATGGGTACTTACATGACATGCAAATGAGTATGTGTACTCTCTCATTATTATTGATGCTAGCCAACATCATATCATTGTGAGGTGGGCTTGGTAATAGTGAGCCTCCCATACCCTACTAAGAGTTTCCTCCAAAACTCTTGAATTTCGATGAGGGATATGGAATTTGCCAAAAATAGGTGGGTGGTGCTATTTGATTTAAAGACCCAGATCAAATAGCTTAAAATCAATCAATTTATATTAGTTATGTATTTATTTACTGATATATATATATGCAAATGCTATCCAAAACTTGACAAAGAAAAGCCGAAGGGTTTAGTTTCCGGACTTGGTACCACAATCCCATAGATTATCTTGAATGGATTGTATATGTACTTAAGTAGTCTTATCCTCACAATCTTCCTACTGATAATGTATCATTGGAAGAACATGCTAGATAAGTCTATCATAAAGAGGACAACACAAACAACAAGTGCTTATTCCTTTGTTGTATGAACCAAGGAACTTGAGAAGGATAGCACAAGGGCATGGACACTTTATGTGCCATGATTCTTCACTTACAAATTGTTGTATGAAGAAATGAGAATTGCCTTGAACAAATCTTGAAAGTTTGTAATTGTGTTTAGAACATAATGGTTGATTGACAAAAATAGTCCATCAACATGGACTCATGATGATTTTGAATCTTTGAGTGTTAAAGTGTTAAACCACTTCAGGAGACAGAAACTAGGCAAGGACTTCACCTTTGAGTCCCTATCCAAATGGTGCGCTAAGTTTATTTTAAACTATATAGTGAACAATAACCGCACGCTCTCCAAAATGTTTGATGTGTATAACACAATTGAAATAAGTTTCAAGAGAGATAGTGGGGCTTTAGGGACCATGACTATTTTAGTCAATGGAAAAGTCAAATGAAGAAGGCGAAATAGCTCCAAGGGAACAAACTTTTTTTTATGAAATGATGGACATTGGAAGAGGTATTTGCAAGAAATGTCTTACAAGTGTTAAGAACACACCTTTCGAAGGTGTTGCAAATTGTTCTTGAATAAAGTTCAAAATAGTTGGTTCTTCTACTTGAATGCTTGATATGATTAAGGGAGAATACTCTATGATATGATTAAGAACCTCTAGCCAGAGTATGAATGAGATTAAGGAAGTCATTCCAAATCACATTCAAGGTAATCATATAAGTAAGAGAATCACATTGGATAGTAGACATGAATAAACTATCAAACCAAATAATGTGTCACTCATGGTTTGTAGAAGCCCTAAGATGGTATAATCACTAAAGGGAAAATTGAAAGTAAGCTTTAATTCACAATCGATTTGAAGAGTTCTAATCACCCACTGCCTTGCTAAAAGGAACCTAATGAATTGCACACTATGTAAGGTAATGATTGAAGCATATAAAGAAGATGAGTAAGGATAATTAAATGATGTAATTGTTTATGGCAATGATGAATTAATATGTTAATTAATAAAACGAATAAGTTCATTTTTGAACCTTGAGTTAGTGTTGGGCTTCGAATCATCAAGCCCATTAGATTAAGTTGTATGATAACTTAACAACCAAAATTCAAGAAGCCCAAAATAGCCCAAAAGCTTGGGAAAACGGGCCATAGAGAGAGGAAGGGCCTTTTGGTCCAATATGCACACAAAAGTTGAAAGTATAAAAGGGGTATCTTGGCTCCATTAGAGCATTCTAAGGATGAAAAGAAAGAACAACACTCTTTTTCTCTCTAGCGCATCTGGCCACCATGGGAGAGTTTACTAGCATCTAACTCTTCCATGGTCACTCATCTTCTTCCTCAACCATCCTTGGTGTTAGAACTTAGAGGTCTCCAACTTTGGGGACTTTTGGAGAACCCAATTCCTCCATCCATATCTAAGAAGAGATGGAGCCAAGAATGAAAGTTCCTCTATCCAAATCCATGAAGCCAAGGAGCAAGGGGACAAAGGAAAAAAGGCCCTCTCACATGGGTGATTGACCATTGCTAAGCCAATATGTGCTTCAAAGGTATAAAGTTTCTAAACTCACTTTGTTTTGAGTTGAGTCTTTGTTCACATTAACTACTAGGCTTTGAATTTAATGGGTAAAGTTTTGTTTTTGAGTACATACAAGAATGATTCCGCCTTTAATTGCTAATTGCATGTTGTAGAGGTTGCTGAAGGGAAATAATGAGATTTTAGTGGGATTTCTAGTGACTAGCATGCATATAAAATTCTAAATTTATATACATAAGCAATGGAAGCATATAAATACGTATTATAAAAGCTATAGTCATGCAAATCCCCTTCAAGAAGCATAGGTTCATATATGATGCATCAAACAAAATATTGAAGAACAAAGTGAAGGTTGAGTTTTATACCTCTTGATCTAGATTTTAGACCAAGGATAGATCACCTCCAAACTCTCTGTTCTTGGAACTTCTTGAGTCTAGCCTTTCTCCTTGCTTCCTCCACCTTGATAGATTTGAACTTCTTTGACTCTTCTCTAGTCTCCAAGATAAAAGACCTCTAAAGATCCACACCCACTAGTGTAGTGAGATGGATGTTGGAATAACCAAAAGGAGGAAGAGATGATTAGTTATTTCTTCCCTTTGGTGGTTGGCTATATGTGTGTAGAGAGAGAGAGAGACTTGTATTTTCTCATTTTTGAAAAGAACACACAAAAACCCTAATGAAAACTTTTCATTAAACTTCTTTATAAATGTAAAAGAAGTAAGTCAACTGTTGACCCTCTTTCTCTCTTTTTCTCAACCTTGGCCGGCCCCCTTTGTGTTGTTTGGGCTTTGGGCTTTTACCATTTCAAGTCATTCTATGCTTGAATAAAAGCTCAATGGGTTTGGGCCCTATGGGCCCTAATGAACCCGAACTTTTCTTTAAGCCCAAAACAATCTTTCATCGCCTTTATGATTTCTTTAAAATTTCTAATTAATCATAGCACTTAATTAATCCAATTAATTAATTCCATCATCCAATAGTTGTCTCACCACAAGAGTATCGGTGTACAATCATTTTAGGTTCTAATTAGCGAGGCAATGGGGTGATTAGTATCAATCCAATTGATTAGTATTTATCCAATCACTTAATGAATTAAAACTTACTTTTAATTCTCCTTCTTCTTCTTTGATGACTACTTATTTAATCATCTAGAAGAACCCACAAGCCATGAGTGACATCTAACCATATATCATGGCTACCGAAGCTAATGTAGAATCTGGTCGGAGAACCTATTCAGTTAGAATTACAATGTAATTCGATTCTTTTCTAATACAATACTCACAATCGCATACTTAATGTCAAACCCCTAATGTGATCATACTTAGTTATATGATTCAATTGAGTCGTATAGGAATGCCTTCCATCATTACACTCAATCCTTCGGCCGAAGATTCCCGAATCATATTTTAGAGTATTCTTCATCTCATAACAAGGATTAGAGATCACTTGTTGATCATTCACATGGCTCTGAGAATAAATAAACTGACCCCAACAATGCATAGAACACAACCAAGATGAGATGTGGTCATGTCTCATTATTAAATAATCAACAACGTATCCCCAAGACAATGATGATGTCTCAGGTCAAGGGATTACTTACATTATTCCAACCAGTAGAGTTACTTGCTTGACATGTGAGTAAACCTCCATGCAAGTACTCTCTTTTGATTGTGTTCAGTGAACTCATTCCCTTAATGACCACCTACATACTTGTCTTAGTGTCACTACACGAATGGCATGAGACTTTCCATCTTTCCCATTTGAAGGGGACATAGTACATACTGGTCTATGTATTGTCAGTAACCCTCTGACAATCCTATGACCAGGAACCTTTTTTAGCATTATGGTTATGTGAAGAAAGTCTCTGCAGTCTAACATCATAAGATTACTTCTTCCATCGATCCATTGTCCATGGATTCACTATTTTGGATGTATATCGTTTATTGAGATAGTCCTAATGAGTGACTTTGCCTTTTGTTGTATTTAGAGTTATCTATATATAAAGACATTGTCTTGAAATGTTTCTTCCAAAGATTGATTTCAGGGCATATCTCCAACAATTGCTCAAATAAACTTGTTTTTCACAAATTTTCCTTCACAGCTCAGCTGCAAATTTTCCATTTCAAATTCTTTTTCCAAAATTCTTAGGGTTTGAAAAACCCTAATTGCTTCTAATTTCTTTCGATTCTTCGACTCACAAATTCCATATAGCAAAATTGCGTAATGCCAGAAACGTGTATATATAGACAAATATATGAACATATACAATATATATATATATATATATATATATATATGAACAAGGTAAATGTAAATGTAGAGGGTTCATGCATTATGGAGAATGTTTTCATGCTTCATGGTCATTTCAAATATCTTCATTTATTTTAAACATACCTGATTGGCAAAAAAAAAAAAACAACAAAAGCCTATGAATTCGTAGAAGATCCTTCTCAAAAAGCTGGAATTGTATCTTCAATGTGTTGTATCACATTCAGCACAGAAAAAATTAAATTGAATCAATAGCATGTAGATTAATTCAATAAAATAATAAATTATTCATGAAAGGAATGATTAAAACATATACTCACATGATTGAAGATCAAACTCTCTTTAGCGTAGCCTTCAATAGCGTACTGATAACGCGTTGTAGGCATAATTTACTAAATAATATAAGGGGCATAGAGAGGGGGTGTGATGGTATAGAGAGAGGAGAGAGATGTGTAATTGTGATGTGTGTGTTATATTATCCCATTGTGCCTTTATTTATAATAGTACGGAAGGTAAATTCCTTACCGCAATAGGATTACAACTCTAATAGGATATCTAGTCTAAGAGATATTGTAGAATGCCATAACCAGATATGATATGATTTATACAATCACATTCCTAATCTAATAGGGCTGCAACACATATGACATTTGAAAAAATTTCCCTTAATACATATATATATATATATATATAATCAATCAAGCTTACCCACTTGTAAATCTAAAATCACAAACTATGATCAATCACAATATCTGAAATGAGATCACCTTCAAAAGTTGGCATTGGAATAACCTAAATAACAAATAAACTGATTCAATATATTCTAAAAGAAAAGACCCTAAGAATAGTTAATACAGTAGACCTAAGGTCCCTAATTGAACCCACAAAGCCACAATCTTCATTAATTTCTATAAAGAAATCAATGTGGAAAGGACGATATGAAGACACAAATGTAGCTTATTAGTAATTGAGTAGTATAGTTATAATTGAAGAGAAATACTGTAAGTAACTAAGAATAATTACTTTGCCTGTTTTTCTAAAAGAAGGCTTGACCCTTATCAGTTTGATCAGAAACGTCAAATATGATCTCTTCAGTAGTTGTTTTGAATTGTATTCATATTGCTACAGGATACGTATTCAACATTTGTTTTTCCTTTTGTTTTGGGCTTTAGGAATTTTTTTTAAGGCCAGTCATAGCTAAAGTGCTAGAACTACACTCTTGCTACATGAACAAACTTTTTTTTTTTTGGCAAATCTAGGACTTTCAGGCAACATATGCTCATGATCAACATCTCAAATATTTTCATTAAGCATTTCTACGGCATTTGAAGTGGCAAAAGTATGAGTTTCTTGTATTATCAAATTTCTTTTGTTATTCCTAGTTCTGTTCGGCATAGTGTGCAAAAAATAAAAATAAAACTCCAGGCAACATATCAATAACTAGGAAGAATATTAAACAATAATCATATACAACCGTGTAAGTGTGAATTTTTAAATGGTACATTTATAACAACTATTGTGCATATATATCCTCAAAAGTGAATATAAAACTAACCCGTAATCACATCAGCTTTGATACACTTCGAAAAATTAGTACACAAAAGTTGTAAAACAATACCTACCCAAAGTAGGAAAATAAAAAACAAAAAAGTAGAATCATAAGAGAAGTAACAAAGGTGGATAATATAATAATGTCATTTCTTTAGTTATATTGTGAAGAAATATTAAGACTTGCACAAAGAACAAAGCAGCACACAATAAAATATAATATATAATTTAGACCAAAAGAATAAAACATATAAAGCATTTAGCACTATTTAAACATGACATACCACAATTTAAAGAACTAATAAGGCTTAGAAAATTTGATCAAGATGCTTCATATTTATTTTGGTTATTATAAATACACTGCAAAGTAAAATTGCACCCTAGGTCCCTAAGCTAATTATAATTATTGTAATACACAGAGTTTAGTGCATAGTAATTTGATATATAACTATTAAAATTTGCATACAATTCGGCATCCATTTGAAAGACGAAAGGTTGCAGCCAACTTCACACATGCCCAAAACATAATTTAAAAACTTTATCATGTCAAAGGTCACATTCTTTATCAAATTTAACAATTGGGTAATTCACACAGATTGAAAAAACCCTACTCATATCTAGATAGAGATTTTTGGAAGTAGCGCAAAGTAGTCCTATGGAAGATCAAAGTTGTGTTGTACAGGAAATAATAAAAATTGAAGAAACCAAAACTTTAAATTGCAACTAAATTAAGCAATGCCAGTAATTTAAAGGTTCAAAATTTGACCTAAAGGATCAAAATGGGATATGGATGCTTACGACTAATTCTTGTAAGAAAGATTGAAAATTTGGACCGCTGAGTTGGAAGGATTTTGGGGAGCCTAATTCTGCCAGGGAAAATGATATCAAAATAATTGAAAGATAAAGTTCAGAAAACAAGTTAGATGAAAACCCCAAAAAATCCTAATACAGAGTCCTAAATTTGGGGTTCTATTAGAAGTTTTAGAATCCAAATCAAATTCCAATCCAAACTCAAATGTCAAAATAATCAGAATACTAAATTCATTTTTATGCTGCCTCAATAACCACAAAACCAAATAGAGAATACAAATCAATGATCCCAAAAGTTACTGAAATCAAACCTCTTTCAATTCCAATATATTCCAGAATACTAAATTAGTAGTTTAATCCCATAAAAAAATTTCTTCAAAAAATAATCGCAACAAACAGAGTACAAAATTTTCCGAACGCAACATATCCAACATTCATGCAAAGAAAATTCGATCATGAATTAAAATATAAAAAAAAGGAGAGCGGAGGCTACTGGTTCCGAGCTTGAGAAATTTGTAGAAGCAAATGGAAGAGCCTTACTTTTCCATCCTTCCCTTCCACGATGAGCAACACATGTATAGGAGGAAGAAAATCCAACCAAAGGGCACACCGATGATAGACTCGTAGCCTAGAAGGCATGGTGAAATGATGATCGACATATGGATAGGGAGAGCAAAAAGATCTTTGTAAAAAAGACACAAAAATGCTAGATAATAAAGGAATTGGAAGGCATTTTCATCCGTTCACTACTGGTGAACAATATTTTTTGCTTGAGTTTTAGTATAGCTACAATTTAATACGATTACATTTGGAGTTGAAATTTGAACTGAAAACTTATGGTATCAAATGTATTAGCAAAATTGAATTGAATTAAATTTGATTTGATAAAATTACTTTTTACTCCTTTTATCATAGATGACTATGTTGCTAAATGCTCGACCCTTTATTGTCTCTCCTATGCCAGTTCTACTTCCAAAATTACACAAGCATGATAAAATGTCTAGCTGTCCAACCTTATTGCACAAAGAACATACTCTTAGGTCATCTCCAATGAAGAGGGCTAAAGGTCCAAAAGCCAACAAACGACCTGATTTGTCCAAAAAATCATCTCGAACCAATGGCTGGGATATAATTCTATGGAACCCACTAGGCCATTATCTGACCAAATAGGCATCAAGCTGGCCAAATGTTGCCCCCCCCCCTTTAGCCCCCTTTTTGGCACTCAACTCCTCAATTGCAATTCAATGGTTGTTTAGTTAAATTAACCAATATATTTAAAGTATAAACTTTAGAACTAATAAATTTTTTTTTGGGGAGGGGGAGCTATGTTTATCCCCTTTGGTTGGAGATGTATATGAGTATGGCTTGACACTATTTATTTAAAAATAATTTTTTTGTAGGGTTATGATTCTTGATAGAGCTATATTTAGCCTTTTCGATTGGAGATGACCTTATTTGGCCAAAGACGCATCTGGCTGGCCAAATGCAATCCCTCTTAGCCCATTTTTTGGCCCTCAACTCCTCAAATACAATAATTGATTCTAATTTAACATCTAGATTTGAAAACATTCAACAGTAGTTTAATTAAATTAACCAATCAATTTAAAGGATAAACTTTAAAACTAATAAATTATTGAGGGGGGGCTATGTTTAGCCCATTCGGTTTGAGATGATATATGAATATGGTCTGACACTGTTCATTTAAAAATAATTTTTTGTAGAGCTATAATTCTAGACAGAGCTATGTTTAGTCCTTTCAGCTCGAGATGACCTTACTTCACAACGTTTTTTCAAAAAGGAAAAACTAATAAAAACAAGCTTCAAATACTTCCATTTAACCATCAAGACATAGAATTTTTATAAATCCTAAAACACACAATTACAACACTCAACCTAGCATACTGAGAAGCTTACAGAGCCTTCCTAGCATCCTTTCCATACTTCGTAAACAATTCTTGTAAACTTCATCATTTGTAATCTTTTGTACATCAATAAAAGAGCAAGTGTACATATTCAAGCAAACTCCAGCCTTAAGTAATTTTTTCTTTCTTTCTTTTAGTGTGTTTGTTTAATTAGACTTTCAGTCCAAAATAAGAAAACACTATTCTAGTTATATTATTAACCTGCTAAACTGACGATCATACTTTATTCGAGCACTTTGTTATAGTTGAATGATTGCCATACAAATAATTGGACATTAACTAGGGTACCTCTGAGTTCTGCCTTTAAGGCCTTATAGCTACATTCTTAGTGGCCGTCATGCCGAAACATTTCGAGTTCCATGTGCAAGAGTTTATATTTAGTTTTTATACTGGCCATCAAACTATTTAACAAAGCCTTGTCTTCGAATTTGGTATCAAAGCCAAGTTTAGCATTTTAATAGTATAATTATAATAGTAAAGTACCTTAAGGACATAAGTCATTAACATAACTGATATCACACACTTGTTTAATTTTGCATGAACACTATATACTACTGTCCTTGTAGGCCATGTCAACCACAACCATCAAAAATTTATTGTCCAGTATCTTTTCCTAGAATTAATGAACACCTTCTAGGACCAATTTCTTACCTATTATCCGAAACCAACTACCTGAGTGGGCTCTAACCTGTAATCAGCCTATGGTGACACTACTAATTAGCGACACTGTCTAATATCCAGAAGCTATTAACCAGTATTGAGGCAGTATGATTTTTGATACCAGACTATGCCAGTATCTGGAAGTGATACTTAAGCCAGAATACTGGTATACAATTTTCAGGGTAGTGAACGATACTAAAATTATTGTATATGCATTAATTAGCGGCGTAACTGATAGGCTGATTAACAGTGACTATCTGAGCCAAAGAAACTAAATCATGGGAACTTAGGAGCAGACCTTTGTTGACCATATTACCTAATTAGGTAATTAAAACTTCTTTGACTAGCTACCTTTCAATCACTTTCATAGGTAGGCAGTAGGATCAAAATATGAAGTGGCATTTCACTGCTAGCATGTTTTGAGTGTCGAGAAAATTGTGAAGACCTTTTAGTTTGGGGCGCAGAGTTGGTTAGCAGTATGGCAAGTTTTGAAGAGATATACTTTTGGGCGTCTTTTCTCAACATTCTACTTGGATGTCGCTGAATACGAGAAGTGGAATACATCAGTGATTCACCCTGTTAACTCCGTATTTACTTTCCTTATTCCTTATCGAACCACTCTTATATCGGTTTTCCTTGTGACTTCCGAATGAGTCCCACTTTATTGAGATGACTTAATCACTGAAGCTTATCGATTAGGGGATTACCTAATCAAACACTTTACTTAGGGAATTTCAAACCGATTAGCGAGGGCGAAAGACTGAACCTTAGGTTTGTACCTAGACCTTTGTAACCCAAGTTTGCCTCCATGGTCTGACGAATTCATAGTGGTCTTATTAGTGATCTTCTTATCTACCCTGATAATGAGACCAAATTCTCTAAGCTATGTTAGTTAGCTTTGTACCCGACTTCTTGATTGTAGACTTTGACTAAATTGATACTTTTCTTGGAAGGCGTGATCTCAGTGGATGAGATTCTTTTCTTTTCCCAAAAAGGTTTTAGCAGAAGAAAGTCGAAAGTTTCACGAAGTATCGTGGAATTACAAGATATCTTTAGTCTAGTCGATTTCATAGACAACTGGTTAGAGACTTCTCGATTATAATATCCTTCACTTTTCGGTCCATGAAAGTTGGTAGTTTGGAAAGTTGAATAGGAATAAAGTTTCTGACAACCGAAGTGTTGTCTCACCTCATCTCTGTTCTATGTCTCGAGTTGACGTTGATCATTCAAAATTTCATGATGACGTGTCCTTGGATATTTCAGCTGTGTAGAGGCGACATGACGATTTATCACTTATATTTCCAATGTGTAGCACTGTTTGGAAATGAGCCATCTTATCCATGACTTAGAGTCAACATTTTCCATCCTTGCTTGCAAATCAAATGACATTTCTCTGTGGAGAACGTGTCCAAAATCTTTATCAACCTTAGAACTTTTTAAGACACTTATTTTTGGAATGAACTAAGTTTCTGACAACGGTAGTGAAAGGACTAAATCAATATCTACGAGTGCATTATCGTGTATCATCCCATGGTGCAAACTTAGCTATTGTTTTCCAACCATCCCTAATCGTGATTCCTCATAACTTGAAGATTATGTCGTGCATTTAGGTGTTGAATAAAAGTTATACTAGTCAGGAAAGTAGAGAAGGAACAATGATTAGCTTGTGTTAACGTCATGTAGCAAGTGAGATAAAGGTGAAATTAAATTATTTGCATGGAAGTGATTGGGATGAAAGACATTTTGGTCAAATGTCTGCATGTGTTTTGGTGGCCGGAATGGATGAGCATTATTTGTTAGTCTATGCATGCAGATTACACTAAAGAGATTAGGCACATACATCGTCTTAGGATTTGATATGATAAGGTTATGCGGAGGATTGAATCTGGTTGAATTTTTTACTAAATTCAGAATCTTGGTATTGGTAGGATTTAACCAAAGCTTGAATAATGGAAGAGTTTTAGTAACATGGTGGAACTTCAGTCAGCTTTAGAGCTTATCAACTGTGTAACTCATCCTTATAAATACAAGACATCGTGCAACATTCAAAGTCCCCTTCAAATCAACACACAAATTGCCATGTGCAAAGCTTCTCAACAACCTTGAGAATTTTTCCTCATCCCCCTTCTTCTCGCTCAACATCTTCAGTTTGGATGAATAGCACTATGAAGGTAATCGGCGACATCTTCAATTTGGATAGACAACACTGGAGTCATAGAATCAGTCGATTGAGAAGCATCTTCAATTTGGATGGACAACATTACTTCAAGGTCGACTGGTTATTTATCCAAGTCTCGGCCGGCAAGGATTTCCGAGTCCTTGTTGGTAGAGGTCATCTCATCAGCCTTCTTGGCGAAGTGAGGTGTTACCAGGTTACTAGACTTGGCACATTGAAAGCCGAGTTTTGTTTTATGATTGAATATTCGCAAGTAAATTTTAGAGTTTGGCATTCTAACTGCCGAACCACATTTACAATAAAGACATTTATCTCTTTCGAGTATTTGTGTCCGTATAGTCTGGTACCAGTTTAACATATATATATGCTCACAAATATAATTACCGAGATCGAACTTGGCACCAAGGATTTGTGAACTTTGAAGAACTAGCAACCTTATCTTCAGGCTTTAGAACCCGAAGGCCGAGACGTGTTCCTTCCTCGGTCACAGACACAAGATCAAGAAGTTAGTAGCCTGTTCAATGTCATATCAACATATTTTACTCCCCGGCCAAACTCAGCCAACGAGTTAGCACGCCTCTCACTTAACCGAATAACATAGTTAGCGTATTAATTACTTGGCTTGTGCCATGTAGGCTTGGTAGTTTTTATGGCCAACATTTTGGCACGCCCAGTAAGACCCAGTGCTAAAACTATGAAGTTCATATGATATATCAAGATGTCAATCCGGCTCTGTTTAGTCGATTGGATGCATTCCTAGTTCAACTTAATGCAGAACAGATCCTTAAAGCATGTGAAGAAAGACAAAAATCTTTCTCTCAAATGATAAAGGTGAAAGTTCATCACAGCCTGCAAGATCAATGGTTAAATGAAGATAGAGCTCGATTTAATGAGTGACTCAATAAGAAAACACCTTTTGGTATTAGGTTCAAAACAATTCCGTTTAAAGAATGGTTGGATCAAAAGACCGGGGGTAATTTTCTGCTCCAACCGCAATCAAACGTCGGCCTAAGAAAATTGTTGATTTGGCCGAAGGAAAAGCTAGGCCACTTATTTTTTCGGTCAAGACTGAAAGTTTGGTAGGCCTAGAAGAAAGAGTTCAAGTTTTTAAGCCAAATACAAAAATTGACTCAGAAAACGATTCATCAAAGGAATGTTTCAATAATGAACAAGGCCGATATATGGCTTCAGACTAAAAAACCACATGAATTGATTTGGTAATTGGAGACTTGATCTTAGATGCTGAAACCATAACAGTTGATAAGGTTATTGGTGATAAAGCCGATGTGGAGCAATCCTGTTCATCTAAGTTATTTGAGTTAAAAGTGGAAATTAATGAAGTAATTATGGCTGGGGGCCTTAATAATTGTTCAACACATTCAACAGTGAAGAATAAAAAATATTTCTCCAAGTCAAAAGTATTTGGAAATGATTCTTTATTCGGCCTAAAGAGAAATCAAATTGAGGATTTTGATATAAAAATATGGTGTGAGTCAAGGTTGGCTTTTCAAAGACACTATTTTGGTAAGAAAAAAAAAGGTTTGTTTCTCTCTGTTGCTTGGTGAGAAACATGGCAGCAAAGAGGAAAAGAGAGATGTGCTCGGCGATCCTAGGAATTATCTCGGTGTTTCCTACAGTTCGACATCGATTGGTTTTTTTTTATATCACATTCTCCAAATTACATTTTCCTTGGGCTTATTGTTTAAGCGTATAACATTCATATGAGACGACTTAAACAACAATTTTGCCCTATATTAAACTAGCTTAATTTAACATGTGAAATGTCTGTGAAGTATTGTCATATGATTGGGTTTAGGGCACATTTTCAACACCATGCTCATATATTGTCTCCAACCGAAAGGGCTAAACATAGCATCCTCAATAATTCATTAGTTTTAAGTTTATATTTTAAATTTATTAGTTAATTTAATTAAACTACTGTTGGATGTTTTCAAATCTAACCATTGAATTTGAATTAGTTATTGCAATTCAGGAGTTATGCACCAAAAAAAGTGGCTAAGAAAGGGATTGCATTTGGCCAGCCTAATGCCTCTTTGGGCAAAAAATCCCATGTTGGGCTCCATAAAATTATAGCCTAGCAATCGGTTAAAGATAAGTTTTTAGGCAAATCAGGCGATTTTTTGGCTTTTAGACCTTTAGCCATCTCCATTGGAGATAACCTTGTAGCATCTCCAACGGGCTAGAATTTGAGTTCAATTGCCATCTGCTCTACATGTTGCTCCACCGGTAAGAAAAATGGGAGGCAATTAGGTTGAAGGTAGTTGGTCCTTCAATAATTGCAAGGGCTTGCGCCTTGAGTGAAAGCCCAACAAACAAGGAGCGGGACACTCCCCACCCCTCGTGAAGCCTAATAGACCTTTTTAGAGCAATTCAACGGCTATGATTAATCCAACTCTAAAAAAATCCAAAAAACTAAAAAAAAAAATTAAAACAAACTAAAAAAAAAAAACTTACAAAGTTCACACTTTAAAAATCTTACAAAGTTCAACACACTTGCAGAATTAAACTAGCTCGAAAAAAAAATTTTGATCTTCTTACAATATTATGATTACTCAAATATCTACGCAATAATGATATGTGAGAGAAAAATGAAGACAATATTAAAAAAACAAAAATTGTATTTGTGAATAGTAATTGCCCTTGCCATTCCTCTTTCCAAATAGGTGGACCTGTACAAAGACAATTACTATATAGCGTTAGAGCTAGTTTGGTATTGCTGTACTTAAAAAAAAATCTATTTCTGTTGTACTGTGAGAATAGACAGCAGTAAAATAAAGTTATTGAGCGTTTGGTAAACTTTTTTTGTAAAGTGATTTTAACAAAAAAAAAATAGTGTCCGAGAAATCGATTTTAAATAAAAGTATGTTTAAAATGCCATGCATATGAATTTACTTTTATTACATGAATTGGTATATGATGCATATATGTGAATTGGTGTTGTGGATGCTCAGGTGAGTACCAGGTGAGTTATAATTGGTTGATGTGAATTTATGATTATGATGTGATACATTGAGAGCTCATAAACCTGCACCCCGGTGTTAGTGCTCCCGTCCAGAGTTAGGGCACAGTCCTTCACGTGATGTTCACGTCTCACACCATATGCTCACCTTGGATCCAAGTTAGGTACACATGCTTGTCGTACAGACCACTACAGGTGGTTCCAACTCGTAGGTGACCCGCGATTATTCGCACAATCTTCACGTGATCGTAGCACTTAAGCATATTTATTTTACACCCAGTCCTATCGTATAAACCACTTTAGGTGGTTCCGACTCGTGTGCAGGGTTTGATATGATTGAGATTGATTATGTGCTATATACTCAGCTGAGGGCTGATTTGATATCTAGTATTCATATTTGTCCACTGAGTTACTTATGGCATTTTGTTGAGATACTTTGGCATGGCATACTTCTGGCATACATTTGATTATCACTATTGCTGAGCATAGTTTTGAGATATATATATATGAGTATATGCTTTATTTTTTGAGAAATTATACGGGTTTTACTGCGAGGGGTTAGAACTTTTGAGAAATGAAATGATTTTGAAAAGCTTTGTTTTTTCCCACTCACACTTTCTGTTTTGTGCCCCTCCAAGTTTTAGGTGAAAGTTTTTGTTGGTGGCTTACAAGGATATCCGGAGGTTCTGACAGATTTTACAAATGTATGATCACCTTTGGGTGTTGTATAATTAGTACTTATCCAGTCGAACTGCTCTTAGGCTACTTATGCTCTGGTTGTGTAATTCACATTGAATTCTCGCACTAGCACGTTACTTAGTTAGGACTGCTAGTTGCTTGGTTTTAAATTGTTCCTATTTCTCTTATTTAATTTTGCTTCCGCACTGTGCACATGGTTACGTCACGCTCATGTGACGGCCATCATGTCCTGACTTAGGTCGGGGTGTGTCAAAAGTCCAAGACGGTTGAGTTCATAGTAGGTCATCTCAAATGGAGAAGACTGTTCCTCTGTCGTGAAAAGAAATATGAGGGGTAAGGGTTGGATTCTTGATAGCATTGGTATTTATACCACAAACCCTTAAATCCATTAAAATCCACCACTCATCAAAATCCTAGCAAATCCTTGGTAATTTCACTACACCAAGACATTTGCAAACTCATTTAAAATCCTAATTGACTATCCTTAGATTTCGATGTATTCTTTAAAATCCTTTAAAATCTTAATTTGGCCACACTCTGATTTCAAAATCCACTTTTACAATCGTAATTGAATACACCCAGATTTTAAAATCCATTAAAATACCATCAAATCCTAATTTGACTACACCCCCTAAGATCATGTTAATGGGACTTTTTTTTTTGGTAACTATTAATGGGACTTTATACATCTACATGCATATTTGCCGTTCTACATTCCATAATAATGATCTCATGTATTCAATGACAAATCTCCACCAAATAACCCAATTTTTTTTTTTTTTAGAAAATTATAACTTGAAAATAACAATAACACAAAATTTCAAATGGTGAGAAGGCCCTTGCATGTCATTTGAGAAAATCTCATATTTTTCTCTTCCCACAATCACCTTTTCTCCCTTTTCCCTCAAAGCTCTTATTTAATTTTAAACTCACCAGCTTACAACACTGCACCTCCTCACCAACCAATTAAAACACACCGCTCTCACTACCCTTTTGCTCCCAAGGTCCCACAACCAACCAAAGTCTCTTAGCCGTCCATTTGTCACTTTACAAGGTGGTCTTATCACAAGTCTCCCAAAACAAGAAAAAAAGAAAAAGAAAAAGGAAACTAGAGAAGGCCATAATTGAGAGCAATGTATAAAATATCCATAATATCTCGATATTTCCATCGAAATTTTCGTGTTTTTGGACTACCGATATTTTCGATGTCATCGAAATTTCCATTTTCTTTAAATTTCTATATTTTAAAAAAACACCAAGGGAATTCAAACCCCTTCCATTTTACTCATTCAACAGCTTGACCACCATATCACTTATGTTTTTGTGAAAATATGCTAAAACATTTACATATTTTCTACACTCACAATGTTTGCCAGCTTGCTATATAATCAACTTAAATCAGTTAAATCCATCATGTAATGCATTTCCTTCCAATTTTTTGTGATAAACTAATAGATAATTGACTAAATAAACATCCTGCAAAGTTTCAATAAAAAATTCCAAGTTTTTCTTACAATTTTCGTGGTTTTTATTCAATTTTTATCGATATCGATAATATCTCAATATTTCCATTGAAATTTCTGTGTTTTTGGACTACCGATATTTCTAATATCATCGATATTTAATACCTTGATCGAGAGAACATACTTAACACATAGACCATGGATTTAAATATCGATATTATCGGTGAAATATCGCCGATAATATCGATTTTTCGCGGGATGGATATTTTAATAGGTATCCGTGTGGTTTTCAACAAAATATCGCGATATTATCGATATTATCGATAATATCGCGATATTTTAGAAATATCGAGATATTTTGTTGAACGGTGCAATCGGACTCCGATATCGAACGCCGGAGTTGGTGTGCCTATTCCCGAGCCGATTTCGTCCCAAAAACCTTGCAAAAACACGATTTTTAACTTCAATTTCACATATAAGCTTCAAATTTCACGCATGCATCAACGATTCAACATATGTGATGTCGATTTAGGGCTTAGGGTTTCAATGGAATCTCACCTGAAAAATCGATGACTGGGCCAACTCCTTGCTCAGCGGCGCACCACCAGAGACGACTGAGCCAAGTCCGACTGAGCCAGAGCCACGATCAACGGCGGCGAAGGATCGAGAGAGTGGGCGAAGGATCGAGAGAGTGGGAGAAGGGGGAGATCTGTGTGTGTGTGGGTTGAATGGAGAAGAGGGAGAAGAGAGGCCAGGCCTCAGAGAAGAAGAAAGAATGATCGAGGGCCTCAGAGAAGAAGAGAGAATGATCGAGAAGGGGGTGATCTGTGTGTGTGTGGGTCGAATGGAGAAGGGGGAGAAGAGAGGTCAGGCGCCTCAGAGAAGAAGAGAGAAGGATCGAGGGCCTCTCTGTGTGTGTGGGTCGAATGGAGAAGGGGGGTAAGAGAGTCAGGCGCCTCAGAGAAGAAGATAGAATGATCGAGAATGAGAGAGAGAGAGAGAGAGAGAAAGAGAGAGAGACGTATGCGTGCGAGATATGTGTGCGTGTGTGATGGCATGTCTGTGTGTGTGTGCCTCTGTGGTTGAGTGACCCCATCTGACTCACCTCATGAATTTTTCAATCACTTTATTCAATTGCAGACAATGGACAACGAATAATAGCATGTCTGTGTGTGTGCCTCTGTGGTTGATTGACCCCATCTGACTTACCTCACTAATTTTTCAATCACTTTTTACAATTGCAGACAATGGACAACGAATAATAGAACTTTAATAATGAAACCGTGTGTCACTGTGAGTCTGTGATATGCTTTCACATGCAAAACCATGTGCCACTCTCTGTTATATACTTATATTCTTCCACCTTATCAGTGAAGGATTATTTTGAGAATACATGTTCATTTAAGCAATATCATTAGCATGCAATTAACAAATTAAAGGCGGAATCATGCTTGCATATACTTAAAAACAAAACATTACCCATGAATGTTCAAAGCCTAGTAGATTGGTGAACCTTTAAACAACTCAAAACAAAGTGAGTTGAGATTTATACCTTTGTAGATTCCTCTTTGCATAAGCAAAGGCTAATCACCCAAAGAGACAGCCTTCATTCATTGCATCTAAAATCTATGGATTTGGTTGGATGAAAAGTTTCTCCAAGTTCTCAAAATTGAGAACCTCTAATTCACCACACCAAGGTTTGATTTAAGAAGAAATGAGTGACCTTAGAGGAGTAGGATTGCTAGCTAATCCCTCCAAGGGGGGGCCGGCCATTTCTAGAGAGAAAGGAGTTGTGTTTTCTCCAATTTCCCCAAAAGAAAGCCCTAAATAAATTTTGGCTATAAAGTCAAATTTATACCTTAATTCATTTGAGTGGCAAACTTGTAAATAAGTCCAAGTTTGCTACCCTTCATTAGTTGGCCAGCCTTAGGGATTAATTGGGCTCTTTGGGCCTTTGTGAATCATTATTCATTAAGTTGTCATACAACTTAAGTCAATGGACTTGACGTTCGAAGCCCATTGGGCCTTAAGGGCCAAAACCATCCCGAGGTCTTTAATGAACTTATTCGTTTGATTAATAATCATATTAATTAATCCTTGCCATAAATAATTAAACTATTTAATTATTCTTACTCATCTCCGTTGAATCTTCAATCTCCACCTTACACGGTGTACGATCCATTAGGTTCCTTTTAGCGAGGCAGTGGGCGATTCAAACTCTTTCAAATCGATTGTGAATTTGAAACTTACTTTCAATTCTCCCTTTAGTGTTTACACACGTTTAGGGCTTCCACAAACCATGAGTGACACCTAGCAGCGTATCATGGTTACCCAAGCTAATCAGAAGAGGTAGAGAACCTATTCAGTTTAGGATTACAAATGCAATACAGTCATTCTCTAATACAATACTCTTGACCACATTGTTTGGCTTGATAGTTTATTCATGTCTACTATCCAATGTGAATCTCGTGCTTATATGATTCCATTGAATGTGATCTGGAACACATTCCAACATCTCATTCATACTCTGGCCAGAGATTCTAAATAATATCATAGAGTATTCTCCCTCAACGGTTTGAAGGTTAGAGATCCCTTGTTGCGTATTCACTTGTCTCCATGACTAGATAGCTTGACCCCAACCATGCCGTGGACACTCCAAAGGAATGCCATTTGACACGATCAAAGATCAAGGACCTAACCACAAGACAACTATGATGCCTCAGGTCAAATGACTAATTTGCATTATCCTAACCATGAGTTCTCACGTGACATGAATATGAGAACTCGTCGTTGATCGTGTTCAGTGAACTCATTCTCTATTGAGCACCTACGTACTTGTCTTGGTGTCACTCACACCAATGACTCGAGACTAGTCACTCTCCCTGAGAGAAGACATAGCACGTACTGATCTTAACGGACTGTCAATTGGCAATCCTATGATCAGGAACGTTTAGGATGTGTCTACGAAAGAATGGTCTCATGAATCAAACTTCTTTTAGATTGCATTCTCCCAATCACATATTCCTTGGACTTTATCGTTTAAGCATATAACATTTATATGAGACCGCTCAAACAATAATCTTTGCCCTTGATATTAAACTAGATTAGTTTAACATGTGAAATGTCCATAAAGTATCATCATATGATTGGTTTTAGGGCACATTTCCAACAATCTCCCACTTGCACTAGAGCCAATCAGCTTGGTCATCAGTGATGATACCTCTTCTGCAGTCATTTCATAAATGGCTGAGTAGTAGGCCTAGACAATGGATATCTATATGTTATCCATAGAAGCAACCTTGAGAATAACGACGTCACCATTATACATGATTCCCAATCATGTGGTTTAGTCTCTCATATGAGTTCGGACCTTGATGAGACCTTGATTCCCTGGCTTGAGCTATCGCCCCATTAGTGTCATACACTTTCTGGTTGGAACCGAATAGAGAGTTCATAAATGAACTTTCCCATCCAAACAACATTGTTGTAAGCTTCTATATGGCAATATATTTTGCATTCATAATGGAACACACTAAAGTCATTACTTTAATGTTTCCATCCAAATATCTCTTTAGTCATAATAAAGAGATATTTGTTTATCTCTTCATTCATAATGAAGATACATCCAATGATGGATTAGATTCATAATCTAATACATTTACGCTTCCATTACGTTACTCTAATTCTTCCTCAATTATTGAGAAATCTATCCTTTAGTATTTCTTAAATACTTAAGGACTCACTTGACAGTTGCCTTGGTTCTGATCCTGGGCTTGCACTGATATCGTTTTGTACCGTTCTAGGTACAACTCATATCAATGTTTTCATACAATATGAAATACATAAATCACCTTTGTGCGTATGCATAAAGGATTCTATTTACGCATTATTTCTTTGGGAGTCAAAGGGTACATTCCCTTTGAGAAGAACAATTTCCTAGTTTCACTAGAATTGTCATTCTAATTGAAGTTTATCATCATATGAGAAACTTCCTAGCATCTCTTGTCTATTTTAGGGATTGATATAATCCAATTATATCTTGAAATACATCATTATAGATTTCAATCCCATATACATAGACTATATCTCCCATATTTGTTCTATCGTTTATAGAATGTTAAAGTCATTACTTTAACGAAGAAGTATTCTATTCATTTCCAAAAATTAATATATCATATATATTTAAATTTAGGAATATGATTAACTCCCACTAATCTTTTGTAAACCTAGTAAACAAAAGATTCATTTACATCTTTATGAGAAATCAAACGATTTGATCTTTCTTCATAAGACGCTTGTTGCTCCCACTAGCTTGCTAAGATCCATGATGGATGGATCTCTACAACTTACATGTCTTGTGATTTATAGTTTTGGATATACATTATCAAGACTATCTTAATAATGGTTATGGAAACCCATATTATGTCCAAACATTAAATCACCATTTAGTTGTAGCTAGTGTTCCTCGAATTAATTGAAGCTAAGACTATATCAAAGATGGTTTCTTCAAAGTCAACCATACTCTTTGAGTGTAGTCACCTTAGGCTACCAATTAGCTATTAAGGTTTCATTATTTCGAGTCAAATGGTATTTTACCATTTCCTTGAGTATATATCGTATATACACTCAATGTAGTCATAAGGATTTTCATTCTTATTTCTTTCGATTTAAGAGGTACAATTCTATGACATGTTGGAAATGTGCCCTAAAACCAATCATATGATGATACTTTACGGACATTTCACATGATTAAACTAATCTAGTTTAATATCAAGGGCAAAGATTATTGTTGAGCGGTCTCATATAAATGTTATATGCTTAAACGATAAAGTCCAAGGAATATGTGATTGGGAGAATGCGATCTAAATAGTTAGATTCATGAGACCATTCTTTCATAGACACATCCTAAACGTTCCTGATCATAGGATTGCCAATTGGGCATTGACAGTCCGTTAAGATCAGTACGTGCTATGTCTTCTCTCAGGGAGAGTGACTAGTCTCAAGTCATTGGTGTGAGTGACACCAAGACAAGTACGTAGGTGCTCAATAGAGAATGAGTTCACTGAACACGATCAACGACGAGTTCTCATATTCATGTCACGTGAGAACTCATGGTTAGGATAATGCAAATTAGTCCTTTGACCTGAGGCATCATAGTTGTCTTGTGGTTAGGTCCTTGGTCTTTGATCGTGTCAAATGGCATTCCTTTGGAGTGTCCACGGCATGGTTGGGGTCAAGCTATCTAGTCATGGAGACAAGTGAATGCGCAACAAGGGATCTCTAACCTTCAAACTGTTGAGGGAGAATACTCTATGATATGATTTAGAATCTCTGGCCAGAGTATGAATGAGATGTTGGAATGCGTTCCATATCACATTCAAGGTAATCATATAAGTGCGAGATTCACATTGGATAGTAGACATGAATAAACTATCAAGCCAAACAATGTGGTCAAGAGTATTGTATTAGAGAAGGACCGTATTGCATTTGTAATCCTAAACTGAATAGGTTCTCCACCTCTTCTGATTAGCTTGGGTAACCATGATATGCTGCTAGGTGTCACTCATGGTTTGTGGAAGCCCTAAACGTGTGTAAACACTAAAGGGAGAATTGAAAGTAAGTTTCAAATTCACAATCGATTTGAAAGAGTTTGAATCGCCCACTGCCTCGCTAAAAGAAACCTAATGGATCGTACACCGTGTAAGGTAGAGATTGAAGATTCAACGGAGATGAGTAAGAATAATTAAATGGTTTAATTATTTATGGCAAGGATTAATTAATATGATTATTAATCAAACGAATAAGTTCGTTAAAGACCTCGGGATGGTTTTGGACCTTAAGGCCCAATGGGCTTCGAACGTCAAGTCCATTGACTTAAG
The DNA here is from genome assembly GCA_963580275.1 of Crataegus laevigata. Taxonomy (NCBI): domain Eukaryota; kingdom Viridiplantae; phylum Streptophyta; class Magnoliopsida; order Rosales; family Rosaceae; genus Crataegus; species Crataegus laevigata. The sequence goes on from OY756945.1 coordinate 24,418,336, forward strand.
TTGTATGACAACTTAATAAATAATGATTTACAAAGGCCCAAATACTCCAAAAATATCCCTAAGGCCGGCCACTTAGTAAGGGTAGCAAACTTGGACTTATTTACAAGTTTGCCACTCAAATGAATTAAGGTATAAATTTGACTTTATAGCCAAAATTCATTAAGGGGTTGTTTTTGGGAAATTGGAGAGAAGAAAAGCTCTCCCTTCTCTCTAGAAATGGCCGGCCCCCTTGGAGGGTTTTAGCTAGCACTCTAGCTCCTCCAAGGTCACTCATATCCTCTTAATCAAAACCTTGGTGTAGAAACTTAGAGGTTCTCAATTTTGAGAACTTAGAGAACCTATCCTTTCTATATAAATCCATAGTTTTAAGATGCAAGGAATGAAGGCCCTCTCTTTGGGTGATTAGCCTTTGCTCATGCAAAGAGGAATCTACAAAGGTATAAATCTCAACTCACTTTGTTTTGAGTTGTTTAAAGGTTCACCAATCTACTAGGCTTTGAACATTCATGGGTAATGTTTTGTTTTTAAGTATATGCAAGCATGATTCCGCCTTTAATTTGTTAATTGCATGCTAATGATATTGCTTAAATGAACATGTTTCTCTAAAATAATCCTTCATGACATAGTCATAAAGTTCAAACCATTCAACTAAGATGGTTTATAAATCCTTCTCGACTACCTTGGAGCTTTTGGTATAGGAACTAGGTTGTTATATTTGTTGATCACTTTCTTGTCTCTCAAAGAACCCATTCTTTGAGTTCTATGTCTCGTTCATTTGCGTTTTAGGCAAATCATATTGTAGGATTACAATGAACTACCCAACAAAACAACATTTGTTAGTTGGTTTATAGAAGTGATATCCAAAGGTTAATTTAAGGATATCCCACAAGATTGTTCTAAAACAAATATTGCTTATTAGCACCCAACCCCAAATCTTAACATGCTTAAGATTTGTCTTTCTTTCCAACTACATCTTATGGAGTCATGAAAATTTTGGAAGCTCTTCTAATTGACAATCACATTGTTTTAGAAGTTTATATATCCTATATATGGGTAGTAGATAATAACCAACGAACTAAATCATATTTGAGTATGTTCTTCTCCTAATGGAGAAGTTCATTATCTTATGATGCTACCTTCCTTGACATCTTTCAAGGAAATGTATCTAAAGTGTTACTTTTCCTTGGATCAAATTTAAGGAGGTAAATACTTTTAGACGTCTTACTCATCAACTTACATTTCTTGAATTCTTTGAAACCTTTTGCAAAGTATTCGGACTTGTGTTTATCAAAGTAAACTATAGTCCAACCGAGAGTGATCTTCGGTGAATGTCATATAACATGAGTAGTATTATGTTGTGGACTAGTGCCACTAACATCTAAGTAAATTAACCTCAACAACTTTGTGATTCTTTCTTCTTTCCAAAAGAATAAAGATTCGAACATTTCGCCTCTATACAATTTTAACAAGAAGGCATTGGATCCGGATCTAACGATCTAAAGCATCCATCCATGACCAACTCGCAATTTATGTTTCAGAGGTATCACAACTCAGTTGGGATTAGTCACTACCTTGCAACCTTTTGGGTTTTAAGCATCGTTATATTCTAAACAATTAATACTACCACATTATCTCTACTATAGAGACAATTAATTAGATTACAATAATCTAATCATTCTTATTTGGTAGTTCATATGAGGAAGCAAGTACAATCCGCTTTCGCAGAGATCTATATTTTATTCACTTTCCGAATGTGAAGTACTTTCTCTTCTCTCATAAATCTTCTACTTCTTATTAGCATACTTTTACAACGATTTGTAAAACATAGTTACTAATACAGAATCAAGCATTCAAGTAGAAGAACCAACTGTTATGAACTTTTCAAGAACATTCTACAACACCTTGAAAAAGGTGTGTTCTTGACACTTGCAAGACATTTCTTGCAAATACCCCTTCCAATGTCCATCCTTTCATAAAGAAAGTTTGTTCCCTTGGAGTTATTTTTGCTTTCTTCATTTGACTTCTCCTTTGACTACAATAGTCATGGTCCCTAAACTCCCACTATCTCTCTTGAAACTTGTTTCAATCGTGTTTTACACATCAAACAATTTGGAGAGCGTGTGGTTATTGTTCACCATATAGTTTACAATAAACTTAGTGAATGATTTAGGATAGGGACACAAAGGTGAAGTCCTTATCTAGTTTCCGTCTCGTTAAGTGTTTTAACACTTCAACATACAATGATTCAAAATCATCATAAGTCCATGTTGATGGACTATTTTTGTCAACCAACCATTATGTTCTAAACGTAATTACAAACATTCAAGAGTTGTTTAAGGCAACTCTCATTTCTTCATACAACGATTTGTAAGTGAAGAATCATGGCACATTAAGTGTCCATGCCCTTGTGCTTACTTCAAAAGTTCCTTGTTTATGTAACAAAGAAACAAGCACTAATGTTTGTGTTGATTTAAGGGTTGTTCAAAGCAACTCTTATTTCTTCATACAACAATTTGTATTTGAAGAATTATGACAATTAAATTGTTGTCCTCTTTATGATAGACTTATCTATCATGTTCTTCCAATGATACATTATCGATAGGAAGATTGTGAGGGTGAGACTACTTAGGCACATGTACAATCCATTCAAGACAATCTATGGGATTGTGGTACCAAGTTCGGAAACTAAAGCGTTCGGTTTTTCTTTGTCAAGTATTGGATAGCGTTTGCAAATATATTGGTAAACAAATATAAATAGATTGATTTTAAGCTATTTGATCCGAGTCTTTAAATCATAATAGCACCACCCACTATTTTTGGCAAATTCCATATCCCTCATCGGAATTCGAGAGTTTTGGAGGAAACTCTTAGTAGGTTATGGGAGACTCACTATTACCAAGCCCACCTCACGATGATACGATGTTGGCTAGCATTAATAATAATGAGAGAGTACACTTACTCATTTACATCTAATGTAAGTACCCATCCTTTTGGCATCTAGAGAATGTCACCTCACAATGATATGATGTTGGCTCCATTGCACTTAGTTAAGTCATTCTCACCATGCGAGTTCAAGTTAGGGGTTCAAGAACAACCTCACGATGATACGATGTTGGCTATTCTTGTTGCCTACCTTTCACAACATCATGTATGCGTATAGAATCCTCCCCGAGTGTAAGCATGCACTTTGTACTCCCCCATGATAGGGTGAAGCCGATGTACACGTCACAAACGTTCGGACCTACCACGGTGGAAGGCCACGAAAGAGTGTTCAAAAGCACTCTCACGCTTATCAACTTAATATTGGTTTGGTTGAGGGTTTTAAGGTCTCATCACATATAAACATACATTTTAATCCAATTAAAACATTTTTTGTCCTATCACAACTATTGGTCCATATGATTTATTTAGTTGTATATAATACTCCCACTAAGCTTTTAAAACGGTTTTTAAAGTAAGAGTACATGATACTACTAACATAAGGTTTGCATTCATTGATGGACTATATAGTTGCCTTAGGGCCTTAGGATGACTATGAACCTTTTATTAGATCCAACACGAGCCTTGTGTTGAATCTCGGACTAGGGATGATGATTGATTTTAGTTACGCGTTTAATCACATTAAGGCGTGTTGTCTTAGGGGCGTTGGACCCATCTACTTCAATTTCATGCATATCATATAAAGCAAGAAATAAGTACTTCAAAGTAAAGAAGAGCTTATGCTCTTTTACAACAATTGATCAAATCAAATTACTTTAAAGTAAAGAAGAGCTTATGCTCTTTTACAACATTTGATCTAATCAAATTACAACCAAAATCTAATCTACACATTCCCATGGTTCAAACAAATTTGAAACGGCCTTTCACATAGCTCAATTATCGTAGGCTTAGGTTCATAATCACCCTTTAATTAATTAACACTTTAACTAATTAAATTGAATGCAACATTTTTCATTTGGTTTTTGTATCCATAAAATTTGATTTTAAATGGAGCTAACTAAATGAAAATCCAATTCTCATTTAAAGAGACAAAACAATTTTTGTTCTCTATTTAATTTGGGCCTAAATGTAATGACCTCAACTTGTTTGGGCCATTGTGCAATTAACCTCAACTTTTGGGCTATTTTGCAATTAGCCACAACTTTTGGGCCATAGTGCAATTAACCACAACTTTTGGGCTATTTTGCAAAAACTTAAACTTTTGGGGTCACTTTGTAAAAACACAAAAGTTCACTACTTTATGTAATTACAACTAGAACCCAAAAATTTCAACAAAAGTTAAAACTTCATTAAAGGATCAAAACAATTTGTCCTTTTAGTGATTTTGGACCTTTACGTAAAAACGTAAACTTTTGGGCCAAAATGCAAATACACAAAAGTATCAAAACTTTATGTAATTGCACAAAAGGCCCAAAATGACCCTACTCTATAGGGTGGCCGGTTTTGACAAGTTTTTAAAAAAAATTTCAAAGTTTTTGTGAGGTGGTTTTGGTTTCATAAAACCATGCAAGTGGTTTGTGTGAAAGGAAATTAATCCTTTCACACCACCAAAAATACTTTCACCTTTTATATTCAAATATCTAAGATATTTACAAAGTTTTTTTACTAACATTAAAATGTAAATCATTAATAAATATATGAAAATATCTTATAACAAAACTTTATGAAATAATTCAAAACTTTGAATCAAAACCACAAGCTTTATTGTTCTTGGCAAGAACATCAAGAACAATGATGAACATTCATGAGAAACCCATAAAAGTTCCATGAACATTTTTCATCCAAAAACATTTCAAAATCACTTAAACTTAAGGGAAATAACATATAACCAAACTAGGGTACTTAGGGGTCCCAAAAGTTACTTGAAAACACTTTTAACAAGTCAAACAAGAACCCAAAAAATCACCCTTTAAATTTGGCCGAAATTCCCAAAATTCATGGCACCAAATTTTAGCTTCAATATTCATGCTCATATGAACTACATCTACAACATTTGAGATGCCAAATTTTCCAACAAAATTTACATTCATAAAACAAGAATAAAGCTTGTAACATTTTACAACTTTTAAATCACATATTATGAACTACAAAACCCAAAAGGATTCACCAACTACTAGACCTAGGCTCTGATACCACTTGAAGGATTATTTTGAGAATACATGTTCATTTAAGCAATATCATTAGCATGCCATTAACAAATTAAAGGCGGAATCATGCTTGCATATACTTAAAAACAAAACATTACCCATGAATGTTCAAAGCCTAGTAGATTGGTGAACCTTTAAACAACTCAAAACAAAGTGAGTTGAGATTTATACCTTTGTAGATTCCTCTTTGCATAAGCAAAGGCTAATCACCCAAGAGAGGGCCTTCATTCCTTGCATCTAAAATCTATGGATTTGGTTGGATGAAAAGTTTCTCCAAGTTCTCAAAATTGAGAACCTCTAATTCACCACACCAAGGTTTGATTTAAGAAGAAATGAGTGACCTTGGAGGAGTAGGATTGCTAGCTAATCCCTCCAAGGGGGGGCCGGCCATTTCTAGAGAGAAAGGAGTTGTGTTTTCTCCAATTTCCCCAAAAGAAAGCCCTAAATAAATTTTGGCTATAAAGTCAAATTTATACCTTAATTCATTTGAGTGGCAAACTTGTAAATAAGTCCAAGTTTGCTACCCTTCATTAGTTGGTCGGCCTTAGGGATTAATTGGGCTCTTTGGGCCTTTGTGAATCATTATTCATTAAGTTGTCATACAACTTAAGTCAATGGACTTGACGTTCGAAGCCCATTGGGCCTTAAGGTCCAAAACCATCCCGAGGTCTTTAACGAACTTATTCGTTTGATTAATAATCATATTAATTAATCCTTGCCATAAATAATTAAACTATTTAATTATTCTTACTCATCTCCGTTGAATCTTCAATCTCCACCTTACACGGTGTACGATCCATTAGGTTCCTTTTAGCGAGGCAGTGGGCGATTCAAACTCTTTCAAATCGATTGTGAATTTGAAACTTACTTTCAATTCTCCCTTTAGTGTTTACACACGTTTAGGGCTTCCACAAACCATGAGTGACACCTAGCAGCATATCATGGTTACCCAAGCTAATCAGAAGAGGTAGAGAACCTATTCAGTTTAGGATTACAAATGCAATACGGTCCTTCTCTAATACAATACTCTTGACCACATTGTTTGGCTTGATAGTTTATTCATGTCTACTATCCAATGTGAATCTCGTGCTTATATGATTCCATTGAATGTGATCTGGAACACATTCCAACATCTCATTCATACTCTGGCCAGAGATTCTAAATCATATCATAGAGTATTCTCCCTCAACGGTTTGAAGGTTAGAGATCCCTTGTTGCGCATTCACTTGTCTCCATGACTAGATAGCTTGACCCCAACCATGCCGTGGACACTCTAAAGGAATGCCATTTGACACGATCAAAGATCAAGGACCTAACCACAAGACAACTATGATGCCTCAGGTCAAAGGACTAATTTGCATTATCCTAACCATGAGTTCTCACGTGACATGAATATGAGAACTCGTCGTTGATCGTGTTCAGTGAACTCATTCTCTATTGAGCACCTACGTACTTGTCTTGGTGTCACTCACACCAATGACTCGAGACTAGTCACTCTCCCTGAGAGAAGACATAGCACGTACTGATCTTAACAGACTGTCAATGCCCAATTGGCAATCCTATGATCAGGAACGTTTAGGATGTGTCTACGAAAGAATGGTCTCATGAATCTAACTTCTTTTAGATTGCATTCTCCCAATCACATATTCCTTGGACTTTATCGTTTAAGCATATAACATTTATATGAGACCGCTCAAACAATAATCTTTGCCCTTGATATTAAACTAGATTAGTTTAACATGTGAAATGTCCGTAAAGTATCATCATATGATTGGTTTTAGGGCACATTTCCAACAATCAGAGGTGGAGTATCAGAGGCATTCCCTCAGAGCATTTTCGTTTCTTCTTCTTCCCTTACCATTTTCAAAGTCATTCCAGATCCATTCCAAAGCTTGAACACAAAGGGTTCCATATTTAAGGTAAGTTTACAAACTTATATTTATATTATTGTAATTTATACAACAACAAATAAATTTGTATGGACTCGTATGTTAATTTTTTTAAGTAATTAATACTTGCATGTTAATTTTTGTAAGTAATTAAGTAATGTTAACAATTACATGTTAATTTTTTTAAGTAATTAAGTAATGTTGTATAATTATTCCCTAGGATTATTTTAATATGTTTAATGTTATTTATTATTTTATTAATATTAGGTTTTATTATCAAATTGGATTATTATTCATTAAATTAGATTATTATCAAATTGGATTATTCATTAAATTGGCTTATTATCAAATTGGACTATTCATTAAATTGGATTATTGTTAAATTGGATTATTATTCATTAAATTGGATTATTCATTAAATTGGCTTATTATCAAATTGGACTATTCATTAAATTGGATTATTGTTAAATTGGATTATTATTCATTAAATTGGATTATTCATTAAATTGGCTTATTATCAAATTGGACTATTCATTAAATTGGATTATTATTAAATTGGATTATTATCAAATTGGATTATTATTCATCACTATGTTTTATATTAGGATTATTTTTTTATCAAATTGGATTATTATTCATTAATATTAGGTTTTTTTTATTATCAAATTGGATTAGTCATTAAATTGGATTATTATCAAATTGGATTATTATTCATCACTATGTTTTATATTAGGATTTGTTTTTATCAAATTGGATTATTATTCATTAATATTAGGTTTTTTATTATTATCAAATTGGATTATTCATTAAATTGGATTATTATCAAATTGGATTATTCATTAAATTGGATTATTATTCATCACTATGTTTTATATTAGGATTATTTTTTTATCAAATTGGATTATTATTCCATTAATATTAGGTTTTTTTTTATTATCAAATTGGATTATTCATTAAATTGGATTATTCATTAAATTGGATTATTATCAAATGGGATTATTATTCATCACTATGTTTTATATTAGGATTTTTTTTTTATCAAATTGGATTATTATTCATTAATATTAGGTTTTTTTTATTATCAAATTGGATTATTCATTAAATTGGATTATTATCAAATTGGATTATTATTCATCACTATGTTTTATATTATGATTTTTTTTTTATCAAATTGGATTATTATTCATTAATATTAGGTTTTTTATTATTATCAAATTAGATTATTCATTAAATTGGATTATTATTCATCACTGTGTTTTATATTAGGATTATTTTTTTATCAAATTGGATTATTATTCATTAATATTAGGTTTGTTTTATTATCAAATTGGATTATTCATTAAATTGGATTATTCATTAAATTGGATTATTATCAAATTGGATTATTATTCATCACTATGTTTTATATTAGGATTATTTTTTTATCAAATTGGATTATTATTCATTAATATTAGGTTTTATTAATCCATATTATTTTTTTAATTACTTAAATGTTTACAATCATTTTCTTTACTTCGTATTTAATTTTTCTGTACAATAACTTTATTATTTAGGTTCTCTTATATAACCGTCATCACTACTATATTTTTTGGCCAAAAAATATTTGTCTAATTTTCATGAAAAATAAATGTAGGTACGTTTAAGATGTCTAGTGGAGCTACTAAACGTGTCCAGCTTGGGAACATGGAGACCCAATAGACGGAAACAAACATGGCACAATTTGCAAATATTGTGGTCGGGTAATGAAGAGTGGTGGAGTGACACGACTTAAGTACCATCTTAGTGGATTAGATCCAGCAAAAAATGTCCAACGATGCGATAATGTCCCCCCAGAAGTGAAGGCATTCATCAGCACATTATTAAAAACTAAAAAACAGCAGACGGAAAAGAGAACACAAGGAATGGAAAATATTCGAGCTGGGCTACGAGGAGAAATCATTGGCCAAGCGGTTGACAGTGATGATGACATGGGACCTGAAGAACGACGCAGTTTGAAACAAGCATTATGTGCCTCCAAACAGTCAGCATGGGAAAGAGAACACCTTCATAAAATTCCTAATAGAGCACAAGGTTCCGGGACAAGTGGTGGTGCACAAATGAGACGGGGAGGCAGTCTTAGAGAATCACAACCAACACCACCAATAGCCCCAAGTTTATATAAGTCATCCAACGCACGTCAAAAGAGTGTTTGGAGTTATTTCAAGGGAGGTAATGTGAAGGAGGGAATGGGGCGTCTAATTAGCAAGTTCTTTATCTATGAAAATGTCCCTCCTGCAAAGGCATCATCACATCATTTCAAAAATATGGTAGTGGGATGTCAATAAGCCGGTGTTGGAGTACAACCTCCCACTCCCTATGAGATAAGAAACAAATATTTGGATTGGGAGTATAACGACGTTGGCGAGTATGTTAACAAGTTGAGGTCAAAGTGGGAAACACATGGTTGCACAATCATGTGTGACGGATGGACTGGGCCGACCAGATTGTCTATCATAAACTTCATGGTATACTCTAAGGGAAAAACAGTTTTTTTGAAGTCTGTTGATGCTTCAGACCATATAAAGAACTACAAGTATATTTACAAATTATTGAGGGATGTAATCATGGAGGTAGGAGAGCATAATGTTGTCCAAGTCGTGACCGACAACGGTTCTGCATTTGTCAAAGCTGGAAAAAAGTTAATGAAGCATCATAATGTGTTTTGGACATCATGTGCAGCACATTGTATTGATCTCATGTTTGAGGCAATGGGGAAGAGAGAGAATGTTGCTACTGTGGTCAAAAGAGCTAGAACGATCACAAATTATATTTACAATCACAGTTGGTTGTTGGCAAAGATGTGTGAATTTTGCAAGGGAGAAATTATTCGTCCAGCTACCACTCGATTTGCCACCAATTATATTGCATTAGACAGCCTAGTTAAGAAGAAAACAGGGTTGAAGCAACTATTCACTAGTGACGATTGGGCCAACCACAATTTCAGCCGCTCAAGTACAGGTCGTATGGTGGAAAGTATAGTGCTTGATCATGCTTTTTGGACTCAATCAGAACATGTGTGCCAAGTGTTTGAACCTCTGTACAAAGTTTTACGGATCGTTGACACAGAAGTGTATCCTACTATGGGGGCAGTATATGAGTTGATGCGTGTAGTGAATGATGAATTGGTAAGAAAACATGGTGCAAGGTGGGTTATAAAGATAATTGATGACCGATGGTATAAAACATTATACCACGATTTGCATACAGCAGGTATAAATTATGTCATAATTTGCAATTCATTTCTTTAGTTGCATAAGTATTATTTCTCTTATTAGAGTATGTGTTTCTTTGAACAGCATATTATTTGAATCCCCAATACCAATACAGACCCGATGTTGGAGATGATGGTACCCTTATACGTGCTGTACATAATGTATTCTCTAAATTAAACCCTGCATCACCAGCAGTTGGCCAATTTGGAAATGAGGTACACAATTACTTAAATTATAATAATTACTTTGTTGGATTAAACTAACACGATTTATTGAATTCAGCTAACATGGTTTAAAGATGCAAGAAGAACTTTTGGAGAACCAACATCAGTTGCTGCTCGAACAAATATGTCTCCTAGTGAGTATAAACATATTTCACTATAAGTTTATAATAGAATTTGTTGGAGTTATTAGGCTTATCAACATTGTTTTTCATTGTAGCTGAATGATGGATCATGTATGGGACCGATGCACCAACTGTGAGAAAGTTAGCAATCAAAGTATTATCACAAACAGCTTCCTCATCTGCTTGTGAAAGAAATTGGAGGACATTTGCACTCCTACACACAAAGCAAAGAAATAAGTTGGCTCATAGTAGCTTGGAAAAATTAGTTTATTGCTACTACAACATGAAGCTTCAACTTCGAGATAAGGAAGCAGAAATAGATCATGTCGACCGTGGTGACCCACTAGATGTGTTTGATATTGTTGGTGCAGATGATGATACACAGGATAACCAACTTTATCAATGGATTAGACCTTTTCATTTAGATGATGATGAAGGCAACCCAGCTCCCAGAGTTGCTGAAGAAGCACGTAATGAAGGGATAAATGTAGAAAGAGTATTAGAAGAGGAGGTGGGATCTAGCAGCGCTGACTCTTTGGAAGAACTTTTGCGCCCAAGACCAAGAAACACTGGAATTCCACATTCTTCCAGTCCTACACAACCACAACATCGTGCTGATACTAATGATAGCTCTAGTACAAGATCAGGAGACTCACCTACCACCGGAGGTGGGAATGATGAAGGATACAGTGGAGCTGGAGGTAGTGGTGGTGGATATGGAAACTATTATGGACCACCTCCCGGATTTATGACCCCCTTCACTGGTGAGGCAAACTTCACGCATGCAACACAGGATGATGACCATGGCAGTAGGCAGGCAGGACCAGGAATTGGTGCCATAGGGAAGGACTATACTCATAGAGAAAGAGGCAAGGGGATTTTGTCAAGTCAAGAAGATGACTCGTTATCTAGAACTTCGGACTCTGTTGGTGTGGGAAGTAGTAACTATGGTTATACTCATAGCCAACCATTTCCCTACCCTTCATATCCCATTCCTGTTGGGATGGAATCGAGCGAGTCATGGAAACAATCCCAGATTCAATCTTCAAATGATTTTGCTTATGGACAACCTCAACCAATCTCGGATCCATATGGGTGGCATGTTAACAATTACATGCAAAACTATTTTGGGGATTTATCATTTGATAACTACTCTTCACAATACACTCACTCTACACGTAGAGATGATGAAGATAGTGAAAATTTTGAACCTCATAGGAACTCTATGTGGTACTAAAGTGTAAAATATTGTACTAATTCATTATATATAAATGATTTATGGTGTGTTTAGACTTCTTTCATTAATTACTACATATTTTCTACACTCACAATGTTTGTCAGCTTCCTATATAATCAACTTGATAATGTTAAATCCATCATGCAATGCATTTCCTTCCAATTTTTTGTGATAAACTAATAGATAATTGACTAAATAAACATCCTGCAAAGTTTCAATAAAAATTTCCAAGTTTTTCTTACAATTTCCGTGGTTTCCATGTAATTTTTATCGATATCTATATTTTATCGATATTTCCATCGATATTTCTCTATTTTCAGACTATCAATATTTCTGATATTACCGATATTTAAATCATTGACACAGACACAGAGGGAAGTGTGTTTTTTGGTCTCAGAAGCCAAAAGAAGGTTTGCTCTGTCGTTTTAAATCCCTCCCAAATAAATTAATATGAAAATCCCAATTTTCTCCTTCTAGAGAGAGAGAGAGAGAGAGAGAGAGAGAGAAGAGCTCGTGTACTGGAGAGATAGAAATAGAGAGGCCTTTTGTTGTTTTTGTATTAAAATGGTTGAATTGGAAAATACCCAGAAACCATTGTGATTGTTTATTTCGTTTTTCGGATATGGGTTTTTCACTACTGTCTCTGATCTTGTAAACCCAGAAAGCGATCTTTGATAAGCTGATTGGATTGGTGGAAAATTTGGGGTTTGGGTAATCTGGGCCGTTGTTAATTCGATTCTGCTTGTGTCCGAGAAATGAACGGGGGCGATGAGGTCGTCGCAGCAGCTCCGGGGGGTCCTCCACCGCCTCTGGAATGGAAATTCTCTCAGGTCTTCGGCGAGCGTACGGCCGGTGAAGAAGTTCAGGAAGGTATTTTGTTCAAAACTTTCACGACCCTTTTGGATCCAATCGATATTTTTGTTCAAGTGTTGCATTCATGGTTAGTTTTTTAGCTTTCGATCTGTTATGGATCATGGTCGTTGAGTAATTAGTGTTTCGGCATCTAGGTCGTGGAGTGATTAGTGTTTGATTATGGGGGTTTTGCTCTGATTTGGGGAAAGTAGCGGACTTTTAAGTCTGAAATTGGTGGAGAGATCTGCATGTGAGTATAGGTTGCATTTTTTATGTTTTGGATTTATGAACAAACAGTGTGGAACTGAGCTTGCTTGAGTGAGTGGTGGTTTCTGTTTGCGATTTTAGTTTATGTTTCACTTGTTTGGTCGTATAAATGGTTCTTTTAAGTTGTTAACACGCCTATGTTTGCGATATAGTTTTGCATCATTGTTGTTGTCCATTCCTTGTTTTGATATTGGACTGTTCTGTACCTGCTGGAAGTAGTAGAACTTCAATCAAAATGCCAGTGTTTATCTGTCTTTCCTCTTTCAGTTAAATAGTTGTATATATCTGTCAAGAATCTATATGTTACTAAGGAGAAAAATGTAACTACATTATAGTAATTTGTGTGTTTACTGAATAGCACTGTAGATTTTCGCGTAGTTACTTACACATTCGTTACTTATGTGGTAAGAAAGTCAGTTACTTAGGTTGGGTTGCCACTAATTGGCCAGGATAGGTATTGGAAGAATTTGATTAGTGATGCAGTTGGAAATGAACAATTTGGGAGTATTTTCAGAACCAACAGTAATTCTCATTTGATCATTAGAAGAATTTTGCATAGGCATTGGTTTATTGGCATGTTATAATAGTATTGTCATGTCCCCACTCTAATTGTTGCAGTCAATACATTTTCCCCTCACAATTTACATTGCCAAAGATGAGCCAATCAAATTCTGGATCGTTGTATGTTAGAACTGTGGAAAAACTTAATATGTTTACTAACTATGAACTAGAGTTCGAAGAAGGGTCCTGCTATGACTTATGAGATTCTCAGTGCTTGTAAATGAGGATAGTTTTTCAACAGATGAATAGATGCATTATGAATATTGTGGCTGCAGTGGGATGAAAATAAAAATTGGAAAACAGATCCTAAGGGTTTATTTTTAATTAAGCTGAAGGATCAATTGCAAAAGAGTTAGATGGGAAGACTAATACGGATGGTTAACAAGTAATGCATTTGTACGCAGGCAATACAAAAAAGATGGTAAGGGTAAGTTTAGATTCATGTAGCAGAGCCTAGCTAGTTGAGGTTCATGGCTGGCACCCAGCATTGACATGGTATGAATGAATTCTTGTGTCTATTTAGAAGGATAATTAGCATGTAAAAGTTTATAGGTGGGAGGAATTATGATAAGTGAAATTCTAGTGTTTGACTTGTTCCCAGTTACATATTTTTTAGTGTAGCATTTTAGACAAATCTGGTAAATTAATCTTTATACTTTCTTCTTTCTAATAATATGAGGACAACATTAAGATTTCTCACTTATCATCTGGTTTTTCTTGTTTTGCAGTTGACATTATTTCTGCTATTGAATTTGATACAACTGGCGACCATCTTGCTACTGGTGACCGTGGGGGCCGGGTTGTTCTATTTGAGAGAACAGATTTGAAAGATGTGGGTTTTTCTTCACTTGCAAGCCTTTCTGTTATTTCAAGGTTTATATGCCATATTTTTTTGTTTTCCGCAATTTTAACCTGTATTTGAATGCTGTAATGTGTAGCATGGTGGCTCGAGAAGGGATTTGGAGAGGATGGATTATTCAGTTAGTAGGCATCCCGAGTTCCGTTACAAAACAGAGTTTCAGAGCCATGAACCTGAGGTATTTTTTTCTTTGCCGTTACTAATGCATTACCACACCATCATATCTAATTGGGTGGTGTTATCCACACATCTCCCTTTACCTTCAACACAACCCTTGTTAATTTCTATCCTTTGATCCGATGGCCGGAAATTGAGCTGTGTGTAGAAGGTCAAAAGGGGTGGGTGGTAGCACCTCCCTATTTATTTACCTTTGGTCTATGTATTGAAATTGGTCACTGTCCATATTCTTTTGTCAGTTTGACTATCTGAAGAGTTTGGAAATAGAGGAAAAAATCAACAAAATCAGATGGTGCCAAACAGCTAATGGTGCCCTGTTTCTCCTATCTACTAATGATAAAACAATTAAGTTTTGGAAGGTATGAAAGCAACACTCCTGTAGCAGTTTAAATTTTTTTAGAATTGTGGGCAACAACATGAGAGAAACGGTGCCCAATTTTTTTGAACTGCCTAGCCTGTGTGTCTGCTTACATATTTATGGTATAAGTCATAATCAGTACAAGAATATATGCAGCTCTTTTACTTGGGGTATGTTTCGAGGACCTTCAATGTTTGGATTACCAACTTATAGCTCTATGTATTGTAGATGCAATTGTCTGGACTTTGAATAGACGCGGTGCTAGATAGCTGTATGCACTATAGGTGTAGGTTTCTAACTCTTTGACTTCCTGAGAAAGATTGAAACATTCGATTACTGAATAGCCTGTGCTTGTAAGAGGAGGTCGTATTCACCTTAGCTATAGAGATGGTCACTATGTGATGTAATGCAGTATATATAAATTTATTGATGTACTTCATATAACTGTCTGGTACGTGTATATTCTTTTTTCCGTAGATTAAAAATAAATGATGACAAATAAGACCTTTTATCAAAAAATCTTTTCTACATTATTTGATTGAGTGTTGAACAGGTCCAAGAAAAGAAGGTCAAGAAAATTTCTGAAATGAATGTGGATCCTTCAAAAGCTGTAGGAAATGGCAGTCTTGCTAGTTCAAGTAATTTGAGTAGCCCTAAAACGTATCTTGCAAATGGAGGAGGCCCAGACAAATCATTCAGTTGTCTGAGTAATGACATTTCATTTCCACCAGGAGGCATTCCCACGTTACGATTGCCACAGGTGGTAGTACTCAACCCAATTTTCATTTTCTCGTTGTGTCTTATGTTAGCAATTTAGCACGTTGTGTTATGCTGTTTCATTTAATCATTTGGTGTTATTGTCTGATATATAACCATACATATGTGTGTACGCATTTATGTGCGTGCGTGTATGGGTGAGTGTTGATTTATCAAATGAGGTTATTTTAGAAGACTCAAATTATTCACATTATGCTTATTATCCTTATACTCAGCTAGTTGGGATCTTTAAAACCTTCATCTTGTGGTACTTGAATGCCTGCTGTGTCTTTTTACCCCTTTCTCCCCTTCTTTGGATTCTTTAACATTTGTAGTTTTCTGAATTTCATTGCGAACTAACTTTGAAAACTTGATTGTGTAGGTAACTAGCCATGAGACTAGCCTAGTCGCTAGATGTCGAAGAGTGTATGCCCATGCTCATGATTATCATATCAATTCAATTTCAAACAACAGGTGGCTCTATTTTTTACTGAAATTGTATTTTCAGTTTTCGTCTGACATCATTAGTAGTACATATAGCTTTATATTTGACTTTGGGTTATGTCTAACATCCTTACGAATCTTTTAAACATTATAATCCTTATGCTTGTTTTAATCTTGCTAAAATGTATAACCAATTCCTATTTTTCAATTGACCATGCACAACATCATCCAATTTCGGCAGCTGGATTTCTTGTTTGTACTGGTTAATAGTTGTTCATTGAACTGTAAAACTGGATAAGAACCATAATCATTGGCTTTTCGCCTATCTTAATTCTGATACTTTGTTTGCCTACTTTTGGCATCCTGCTACGAATGTTTGCCAACTCTCTTTTACATTTTTCCTAGTGATGGTGAAACCTTTATATCGGCTGATGATCTGCGAATAAATCTTTGGAACTTGGAAATTAGCAATCAAAGTTTCAATATTGTTGATGTGAAGCCTGCAAACATGGAAGATTTAACCGGTAAGCTCCATTAATATATTCATATTCCCAGTCGTAGTCAAATTTTCATTTTTTGCTTTACATTTTAAGTTATTAAAAGTTTCAGTGGAACTTGTTTAAAAAGTACTTTAATGGTGCTTGGAGTTGGGTTGAAGTCCATAATTTTCAAATGTGTGCGGGGACACATTCGCGCATCTTTGTGCATCTAGCTGAGGGCTTTTTGAGATTCAAATTTTCAAGTAGCCATGAATAATTGCAATTTGGACTCTGTTTAAAAAATCAAAATATAAAAGTTTTAATTTCTTCCGGTATTACATCTTCCGGTGCTACTGTTGCGGCCTTGAAGATTGGCTAGATGTTCAAAAATACTAGCATGCCTGTTGAATTCCCATTTTGTATTATTGCAGAGGTGATAACATCAGCAGAGTTCCACCCTACCCATTGCAATACGTTAGCCTACAGCAGTTCCAAAGGCTCCATTCGACTCATTGATTTGCGGCAGTCCGCTTTGTGTGATTCTCATGCTAAATTGTAAGCATTTGTCTTTCTATTTAATTGTTGTCATCTTGTAGTCCACCTACCACAAAAACTAAAGGGGGACAAGAGAGTAAGGGTGTTAAGTGCAAACTGGAGAGATGAATGACATGTTTTGATTACCTTTTTCTTGCCGTTTATTAAACGGGGGGAAAAGAAAGGAAAATACTATTCTCTTCAATAATTAGTTGGTTGTCAACATGTTGGTTAAAATAGCATCAGTTATGATGCATAATGTTTTGTTGTTTCTCTTTGTAGACTACATGATTTGTTATTAAATTATCTTGTGTGCAGATTTGAGGAACCAGAGGCGCCTGGTGCTAGATCTTTTTTCACAGAGATTATTGCTTCAATCTCGGATATTAAGTTCGGAAAGGAAGGAAGATATATACTTAGCCGAGATTACATGACTCTTAAGGTTTGTTTTATTTTTTATTGGTTTTCACTTGCTTTATCTTATCATAAAAACTGTGTAATGCTATTATGTTCGGACATTATACGTCCTGAATACGACAGATAGTGTGGCAAAACGATGTTATTATATATATACATTAGGTGTCTGGAAAGCTACATATATGGTCTAAGCCTTCAAATCACTTCCTTCACAAGTGTACGGAAATCTGAATGAATTATTTCCCTGTAGATGCTTTTGGGTGTTGAAATAATGGTAGCAGAGGCACATGCATACGTGCCCTTCAGATACACACAATGATTAGCTCTTTTTCTAAGTTCTACTTATTTTTGAGTCTATTGTATGTTTCTGGGTGTAGTTGTTATGCATGTAGAAGGCTGCTAGTGCAATAACACTCATGAACCCAGACCATTTCAAAGGACTATTGAGGATTATTAATGTGATTAAGTAACAACAACCTCACCCAAGACTGCACCCATCCTAACATTTCCATTACCCATAAAACTGAAATCTTGGCCATGATGGTGTGGCAAAATTTTTTGTTTGTTTTCCACTCTCCCAAAAACAAATGATTTTAAAGGGAAATTCGACGTCCAAAGCATGTCCTAAATTGGGGTTCCTTAATTATTTGAGGAGAGATAATGTCTTTAGATAGTTTTAATAATTACTTAAGCATGATATCTGATGGCGTAGTGTGATTTTTCTGTCAAATTGTAGCTGCTTTTATAAAGTCCTGCTCTCCCATAATTTGATGTGTGTGGGATCTTTATCTCCCTGCTATCTTATCTGAACTGGTTCACATGGTTGTCAGTTATGGGACATCAACATGGATTCAGGTCCAGTCCAAACCTTCCAGGTTCATGAATATTTAAGACCTAAGGTGAGATTCTTGTCATCAAACGAAAGGTGAACATGTAATTTGTGCCTACTATAATGGGCTTAAGCCTGATTGTCTTGTTTAAATGTATCCAGCTGTGTGATTTATATGAGAACGACTCTATCTTTGATAAATTTGAGTGTTGTCTGAGTGGTGATGGGTCGCGAGTAGCAACGGGCTCGTACAGGTGTGTTTTGGTGCCTTTTATCTGTTTCCTATCATTTTGATAAAAATCATTTGGGGTTGTGTTAATATGTATTAAATGTGATCTCAGCAATCTATTCCGTGTATTTGGTTCTGCCACTGGTAGTACTGAGGCAACAACCTTAGAAGCCAGCAAAAATCCAATGAGGTAAGTTGAACTCAAAAAACATCTGGAAGCTTACTGGGAGTTTAGTTTATGGATAATTTTGACGATTATATAATGTATTCTCTGGTGTTTTAGGCGACAAGTTCAGACTCCTTCTAGGCCTTCTAGGTCCCTAAGCAGTAGCATAACAAGAGTTGTCAGACGTGGTAAGTGCTTTCTCTTTGCCATTTACCATTGACTTGATAACACTGAACATTCATTGGTTTGTTGGCCTTTCTCTTTTGGGTATATTTACTTAAAAGAAAATTATTTGTCTACCCCGGCAAAATCTATCACAGGAGCAGAAAGCCCCGGGGTTGATGCAAACGGAAATTGTTATGATTTCACAACAAAGTTGCTGCACTTGGCATGGCATCCTACCGAGAACTCAACGGCCTGTGCTGCTGCTAACAGCTTGTACATGTACTATGCATAAAGACAGTCCAACAAGAAACGTGTTTTCTTGGTTAGCTTTTTAGGTTGCTGCTGGAGAAGGTTTCTATTGCTTTCCCACCAACCAGTCAATGGGAGGCCACATTAGTTCTGACATTTCAAGACACGCCCTTGAACCTGTTGCATACGGTTTCATTCTCAAGGGCCAGAAGTGGCTGTCACAGAATTCACAAGGAAGAAGCAACTTCATTTTGTTCCTCCAGTGGGTAGCGTCTCCATTTTCTTCCCCTTCCCAACCCCGTTTCCATTTTTCTTTCGTTATCTTTTTCGCCCGCACCTTCATCTTCTTTAAAAGAGAAGATGTTTGGGGTGTTGTCTTGCAATTTGTGTTGGGTTGGAGTGGAGAAGAAAATGCGATTGTAGCTCTCCTACAACAAATACTAAATTGGATGTTCAATATTTGCCATTAGGTTTTTTTAAGTTAAAATCTAGTTTTATTTTATTTTATTTTTTTCCCCTTTTCCTTACTGAAAAAATCCTGGTGGATTAGAGCTGTTGAAACTTGCAGTTCATTTTTTATCGATTCTTTGTCATGCTTGAAATTTCATCAAGGATGTTTATTATTTATTGTTGCTTCGACATTCTGTAAACTAAAGCAAAGCAAATATTTGCTTTAGGCTTCTCTTTGAAAATACATCGGTTTTCTGTCGGACTCCCTTTCTGATGTTGAAATTCACCAGCCTCGTTTCCCTTTTTCCGTGCGCGTTATTCAGCTCTAAACTATTGCTCCGTTAGATTTAGCCGTGCTTTGAAGTGAAAATTAACAAGCTTCCCTTCGATTCGATTAGAGACAAGGCCTCAAATTCTTCAATTTTGATTTACGAAACAAATGAACTCTGTGTTATCACGCAACACTCTAGTTGTGTTTCTTGAATCACAAGCCTCCTGACTACGACAATTGGCATCGAACCTATGTAAAGTGTCGTGTAGCGGAGGGAGGAGTGTCACTTAGTTTCACGTCGAATAAAATGACTTGTAATAAGCTCATACATACATGTTTCTTTCTTTATCTCATCACGCGATTAATCAGACTTGTGAGGAGTATTCCTTAATCTTTGCCCATTTGATTTTATACCATATTTTTCATGGTTCATCTGCACTTTCTAAGTTTTCTGGGATTTAGTTATGTTGCAAATAATGGGTAGGTTCTGCACCCAGCGAATTCGTATGTGATGTTTGTTAATCAGTTACTTGTCTGCGAATTCATATGGGAGTGCATATGCTAATTTCATCTTTGCTTTGCAGATTGGAGGCCTTTTGAGTCAAAGCCAGTCCTGGACCCAAAGCCAGTCCATCTTGCATTTGAGGACATACACGAATTAGGTTACATGTCCAGTTTAAAAATAAAATAAACACGGCCGGTTAGTTTTTGAGTTGATTACAAAATTCAACCCACTTATAAGTTATAATTAATAATTAAAGAAAATGAAAGGGATGGGATAAGTTCGTCACTCTCCTCTTACTAAGCATAGGATCGTTTTTTAATTTCAGCTGAGCTCTGAGCCTCTGACTACTGTACTGGGTTTTTACTCACTCTTCTTATGGTGTTATTCACTAATTTTCTTATATTGGATTATGTTCAAATCAGTAACGCTGATGATCGACTCAAAAAATTTTAACAAATAAAATAACCGTAATCATCGATCCTACAATTTGATTTTATACTTGGAGTTCAAGATTGACTACTTGTACAAAAGTCGCCAAGTTTTTCTTGGAGAAGATTGTCTGATTGATTGAGAAACTGTCCAGAGTTTATTTCGTTCTGTTACAATGGATTGCGCGCATTGTCCTCAACGATTTGATGGGCACAAGCTTGAACACCACAAGTATTTGATTGTCGTTGTTCAGGTATTTTTATTCGGCGTGTGAGATCATGATCAAAGGATTTGGATATTGTTGGAGTACAATATTGATCGAAATTTCTCCTTTTGTCGTCACGATGTTGTTGAGTATACTTGCAGGTGTTTGATTTAATGCGCCATTTTTACTTTTAGGTTCGTATCCATGGCATCAAAGTTTCCACCCAAGTTGGTTCAGGCGTCAAACATTTTATTCAAGAATGGAAGTACATATTACAAGCAGATGGTAGAGCAGAGCAAGCACAATGTCCAGGAGCCCCCCCCAACTATTGAGAAATGTCAAACATTGGCAAAACAACTGTTTTATACTCGTCTTGCCAAGTTTTGCCTTTGCTCCTTTTCCTTATTTATGAACCTCTTGTAACTTCTTAATCAGTGCAAATTTCTTGTTCCGACAATTCAGCTGTTGGCAATACTAGTACCACCTTCTGTGTGATCTTGGATAGGATTCAGGAACGCGCTGAATTGAATCTTGCACTAACTTTTACTACTACAAACTACGAAGGTTGTACTATTATGTACAAAATGTGGCTAGCTAAGAAACATTTGGCTAAAACAGGCATCCTCGAATTGATAAATGATAACTGTAGGAGAATGACTCTGTGTTAGAAGATTTTGCATCATATCTTTGCTGAAAACCCAACGCCAATATATCTTGATAATAATAAGTTGAGTTTATCTTCTGTTCGTTAGACCAGAGAACATTAGATTTTGCTATTTAATTATCAGATTTTTAAACTTGCTCCTCGTAATTTTTTCTCTGCAGCATTCCAGTTCGTTACGAAGCATTCTGGAAGGAAGTTGGCCATTTCAAGAAGGCAATAAAAAGCAAGGAGGAGCTGAATGTGGAGAATGCTGGCCTTGTTGCTCTCTTTGGCGTTGCATGTTTCGCCTGGTTCTGCGCTGAGATCATAGGAAGAGGATTTACATTTACCGGCTACCACGTTTGAGCGATGCCACCTTAGGAGTAAATCTTTTAGTTATTTTTTGGAGATTACATGCAAGTGGCCAAGTCGCCATTTTTACTTTGCATGATAAGTTTTGTTTTCTGAGATGTATAAGTTTTAAGCTGGAAAGCCAGCAAAAAGACATGTCTTACAAAATAATTCAATATATGGAATCAGATCTATATTTTGACATGTGGTTGTGGATTTTCCTTGAAATTATTCAGTGTACAAAATCAGTTTAGATTTTGTTTTGCTAATGCATTATAATCTGTCATTGGCCAAGTTGGATGAACTCAAGGAATCGAATCGAGACAATGCATACTTGAGAATATATACTTCGAGAGGAAAAAGAACCTCCAGTTTATATAATCTGGCTCTTATATCTTAATCAAATTTCCCTTTTTTGGCTCTTTTACAATTGCAATGTGGGTTGGTGTTTTTTTTTTTTTTTGAACAGGGACGATATAATTTTATTACCATTACCATAACCAAACACTTACAAGGATGCCAGATGGGTACATGTACTTCAGTGATCAATTTCTTGATCTAAAGGTAATAAGCACAAATTACAAATAATTTTAAAACTCCTATACGACGATCCCACAAAGAGCACACCACTAAAACGAGTAGTCCCAAGAATGAAATGTCCCATAAGTGACATAACAAGTACTGAGACCCTCACCAAAACCCACGCGAAACAGCGAGGTTACAAAATCGCAGAAGCGACACAAAATTGATTGTCGAAGCAACACATACCAGTAAAAAAACTAGACTAAAAAAACAAAAAAACAGGTGGGATGTCCACAATGGAGGTGCAACTGCAAGTTGCCAATAGGTGTGGGGAGCATAGGCAGATGTACGTGCAGAAATGTCGGGAGGTGTGCGAGGCCAGCAGAAGCCGGGACGGACACAGAGAGGTGGGGTGGAATGTAATCTAGCCAGAGCCACCACAGCCGTCGGAAACACCACCAATAAGCAAAACCCAACATGAAAGTACCAAGAGCCACCAGAGATACCTCGGACTGGAGTTGGTCACAGTGATGGCAAGAAAAAGCGGCAGCGACATGGATGGAAGAGGGGAAGCCAAGACCACCCAAGCCACTAAACTGCCATCCCCACCACTACCACGAACCCAAAGAGGACACAACGATAGTTCCAAGGGCAGAGCCCTCGTATGTCCAAACAACTGATAGAGAACAGCTAGCAAATATGCAACCCACCACCGCGGAGCCCAAAAGCCGCCGCCGGGAAACTCCAAATGCATACTCCACTTAGGAGCTACACGAACACCACAATCCAGGCCAGAAGAGCAAAACAACTGAAAAAGCAAGGCAAAACCACGAAACAAACCAAAACCCACCCAAAATCTCAGATCTAAAGCCCAAACAGAGCCCTGTGCGGCAATAAATCGGGGAAGTGGGTCGAAGGCTCGCTACGACACCAAGGGAATAGGTTGCACACAGAAGAGTGCATGGAAAGAGGTTCTAGTCAGACCAAGGAAAAGCAAAGGAAAAGAGAGAGCAACGAGGGGAGGGGGTCGGGGGTGCGGATGGAAGGAAAGGAGTGGGTTGCAGCGAGGGGAGGGGAGCAATGGGTGGAGAGACTAGGAGGGGTGCTAGAGAGAGGTGGGAGGGGCGGCCGCCGGCCCAAGCCTAAGCAAGGGACTGGCGGCTGGAGGTTTTATTGGAGAAAAGAACCGCATTGTCTACTTTTTAGAAAATAGGTTGTATTACACGAGTGGGGGGATGTCATTTGTGGGATTTTTATGAACCGGAGTGGTTGTTTAACGCTCTGACACATGATGCAAACATTTCAATTCATATTTAATAAAGTTTATTCCTGAAAAAAAAAGGTTGTATTACCAATTCTATATCATATATGCATGTGTCTATTTTGTTCATCAGTTAATTATGGTTGTTGGAATATGATCGTGTTAATATGACTTTATGATGTGTTCATATATGGTTGTTGGAATATGATCATGTTAATATTGACTTTACTATGTATTCGTTGTATGGAGGTGCACTATAAGATTTAATAACAAAGAGCGGTCAGTATCAAAATGCTGAGACGGACAAAAGTAGAAGTTTTAATCAAAAAATGAAAAACACGCGCGAATGAACAAAATAGGGTGAGCAGGGTGGCACCCTAGTTTTCATGACAAATATGATGCAGAGAGAGAGGTGGAAGAAGATTGTATAAGAATTTAATTTTTATATTTTCAATTAGTATAATTAATAACTTTTTTTTGTCTACGTATATAAATAAGAGAAGCTTAAATAAATAATCAAATTCTGGATGAATCCAAATCCAATTCCCATCATGCAAATTCCTTCAACTATGAGATGAAACTCTTAAAAATTGGTGGGTTTACACCAAGATAATATAAATTATCATCCCCTCTTCACTGGCGGGTTGATATAAAAAAATACTACTCTTTTCACATTTTTCATACTATTTTTGTACTATTTTTTTTTATAAAGATAAAACTTATCTGTATTAGTAAATCTTACCTCTATTAAAAAAGTTGTACAAATATAGTATTAAAATGTAATAAGTATAACATTACTCGCCGTTATATGTTAAGAGAAAAATGTGAAAAAATAAATAGCACAAAACAAATGAAATGGAGCATGAACCAAAAGGGTACTCATCATCAGCAAGGAGAGAGGGGAAGGAGTACAAATGGACAGCGTTTGGTGGTCCATTTTGTCCCACTTCAGATTCTTCGAGAAACTTAGGGTCTGTTTGATATTGTACCCAAAAACTTTGGTTGTTTTTAAAAATAATTTTCAAATAATATCACTTAAAAGCAGTATTATTTTAATTCTCAAAATTTCAAAAATATGTTTGGTTGAATTTTTAAAAATAAATTTTTTAGTTTGAATTCAAACTTCCTTGAACAAAAATTGAAGGAGAGAGAGAATTGGTAAAGAGAAAAGAGAGGAAATAGTTGGCGAGGAGAGAAAAAAGTAGGGAGAGGATGAGGAGGATAGGGAGAGCAAAAAATTACGGTGAAAATGTGAGGAGTGAGAAGAAAGAGAGTGTAATGAGAGAGAGATAAGACTAAGGCTGAGGAGAGAGAGAAGACGAGGTGTGACGTTGGGAGAGAAAAAAAAGAGGGTTGAGAGAGAAAAAAGATAGAGTTACGAAGGAGCAAAAGAAGATGTCAAGGAGAGAGTAAGAAAACTCTAAAAACTCACTTTTAGTGTTTTTAAGAAATAGTCTATGTTTTTAAGTTAGTTTTGATTTGAATCTAATTTTTAAAAAGAGTTCTACCAAACAAGAATTCAAAGTCTAAAACTCAAAAAGTGTTTTTGAGTTAAAAAGTTGAACTCAAGTAGGATACCAAACAACCCCTTACTAATTAGTCCACATCTCACAAATTAATCCTTAACTTGAGAAGAGGGAGAGGGACCTAGTCAAGTTGACGATTCTTTTTTTCCATACACTTATATTCTCTTTTTATTTGTGTGATCACGATTAAACCACGTCTTTTTATCTTATTATCTCTATAAAAAAATTAATATATAGTGTTGACGTGGACAAACAAAGAAATGATGGAAGTATATAAAAACAAAAGGAGAAGAGAATCCTCCTTCCAAGTTGACAGACTGCCCTTACTGCCCTTACTGCTCAATTATTAATACAAATTTGTCTCAAATATAATAAACAAAACTACACTAACCCAAATTTGTTTACAATTTTGTTTTTTTTTGGAAAAGAGCTATAGAGAAATAATTTTTGCGCTTTTTTTTTCTAGACACTTATATTTATTTATGATTATTTAATTAAATAAAATACAAAGAATTTAGGTATACAGATAAACATGAGTATATACATAAAGAAGAAAGATATACAAACCTCAACTACTTTTTATAAGAACATATTATCGTTAAACAGGCACATGAAATATCTGTAGTCATTGATGGACGTGGAAGATGACCGATGGTGGCACGTTTCTTTTTCAAATAATTACGAGTCTTGCATGAATAGTAAATATAATTTACTATTATATTTGACAAGTGATCGGATCATATTTATACATATTTTTACTTCAAATTCACTTATCTTTTCTGAGTTAGTTCATTATATTTTTGAGTTATTTACGTTATTTTTGTGTTTATAAGAATTTATCAAGTTAAGAAAATAAAAATAGCACAAGTGTAAATGTTAAGTAATAAATTCGTTTAAACTATCTTGCCTGTTAAATAGAACTTATTATTTGAAAAATAATATATATATATATTATATATATATATATATATATATATATATATATATATTTATATATTTAAATATAATTTGTTGTGTGTGAATGATTAAAAGGATTCGGTGGAAACAAAATGATGAAAGCAGCATGTGAGGATCGGTGGAGCGCACTGGGCAACTGAAATGATGAGTGCTACGGGATTGGGGGATTAAAGGGAGTCTCGGAGCATTATTACGAAGAAGGGGAGTAGAGAGGTGCGGAGCACCGAGTCAAGGATTCAAGAAAACAGAAAAAAATAGAAAAGGCAGCACTTGTAAGCTTCACGGGGAAGGATATAATTAGAGGCTTTGGGGAGTCCACCGCAAGGGAATTAAGGAATAAAATAAAGAAAACAAATGTAGAGAGGGAGGTCAGGGAGCAGCTGGAAACCATTGAATAAGGAAATTAATAAGAAAAGGGCACGGAGGAATAAATAAAAGAATGAGGGCTGCTTTGGCAAGTGGAATTTGGGCAGCTTAAGAAGGCGCAGAAGCCACGGGATACACGGAGCACTGGGGGATCAAGGCTGCCTTGGGCAGCGAGGGAGAGGATCCGAGAGAGTGCTAAGGGACAGGAAAGGAGAGAAGCCTCGGGGGAAAGAAAAACTGCCATTAGGCAAGCTGCCCTTGGCAGCGTGGGGAGAGAACCGAGAGCAGTGCAGCGAAGGAGGCGCAGACTGGGAAAAAGAACCAGAAGGCAGCGTTAGCAGCTGAGAAGGAAAAACAACGAAAGCTGCCTTGAGAGGGCAGCGCACAACTAAGGCAGCGAGCTGACGAATTTGCCACAAGTGGCAGCGTGAGAATCAGAGCTGCCCAAGATCCGCGGGCGTGGAGTCAGCGACCAACAGGGTGGCGTCGGTTAGAGGGAAGGCACGGGGGGGGAAACCCTCTGGCAGCAAGCAACTCACGGCAGGAAGGTGAGCTGCCCAAGTGGCAGCACAGCAAAGGTACACGGGACAGGAGCTGGTCAGTGCACAAAAAATCAAACAATCTGCCCAGAGGGCACACGGAGGAAATCTTGCACACTCTTAATTTGGTTTAATCCTCCAAACTCAATTTAATTTCTGTTTTAATTTATAAATAATGTGTAATTAATTTGTTTTGGCTAGAGGTTAATTTAAAGCCATGATTATATTTGTAATTTGAATTGATACCTTCAGTTGTGATTTCTGAGTTGTGATTTAATTTGCTTAACTGCTTGATTAATAACTTATTTGTGTTTGTCGATTAAGAATGCATACTTAATTTACATGCATGAATTTGATGCTAGAATATAAGTGAATTTCACCTAATCGTTATGAACTTATATTCATAAGTAGTGAAGGTTGCTAATATCGCGTTAAGTAAATTCCTGGCAAACGTATCATGCTGTTCATAGTTACGAATGCCTTGTCAACACTTATGATTTTCATAGAACATAATGATCTTTAATCGTATCTCTATTGTGCTTTTCACGTAGGGAACTTTTGGGGAATAATTTGAGTTGTTGTATGTTGTTCATCCAATTCAATAACATAAGGGAAATCTGAAGGTTAATTTAAGCGTACCTAATTAATTTGGGGTGTTGAGATTAACAATTTATTGAAAGAACAACTGAAGGTCAATTTAGATTGCATATGTGTCATGTGTGGAGAAAAACCCTCTAGCCAGTCCGTCGCCTATTTATTCACTTTTATTTTATGTTTTTGTCAATTTTGTAATTTATTTAAGTTTAATTTACGTTTCATCAAAACCAAACCCCCCCATTATTATATTATATTATTTAGTTAGTTTTTATTATTTTTAATCTTTTAATTCATTGTCCGTCCATTTTAATTTCCTAGTGTCTATTTAAATTGTTTTTATTGTTTTGAATCATTTTAGTGTGTTTTGAGTTATTAGAGTTTTTAGCCTAGTTTTGTGTTTTTGAGTCTTGTTTAATATTTTTAAATTAATTTAGAGTAGATTAGCAATCCCTCCTAATCCCCGGCCTAGAACGATACCCTACTTGCATCTATACTACATCTGTCAAAAAGAAGGTTAAATTTGTGCGGTTTTAAAATCCCGTCAACAAGAGATGTGAGGTCCGGTTTCATAAACAACCCACCGAATCAAATTAAATCAATACAGCACTAAAATATGGATGATTTTTTTTTTCTTTTCAAAGAAGAGAATTGACAAACTCTGACCTAGAATGTCCATCAATATTTCAAATCGAGCTGTGTTGGCTGATACCTAGAAGATGACGAAGTCATAAAGTCTGGTGATATAGAAAATGTGAATAAATTTACACCTAAAAGTGCATAAGTATAAGAGTGTGCTATGAGCGAGAATGAACTCATTTCACACGTGATGTCAGAGTAAAAGTATAGTACAATAAAATCGAATAAGAATTATACCCTCGAAGGTAATCGTCTACACCAAGATTTGCCAAGAATCCTTGTCGACACGTAAGCTCAGCAATAAAACCTGGAGAGGAGAAAAACAAGAGTGAGTGGACTTGAAAATAAAATTTTATAAAAACCTTTCTTAAAACATTGTAACCCCTCGCCGTAAAACAAGTACATTTTCTAGAAAATCATACTATGTATAAGTATGAAATCAAATGTAAAACAACAATAAATCCAAAACTACGCCAAATCACAATATCATAATAGTAGATAATAAAATTTGGTGCTCATCGATCTATGCTAGCTCACAAATTGGAGTCGCCTAATGCAACCTGTACGACTAAACTAATGCTCATCAATCTATGCTAGCACACAAGTTAGAGTTGCCTAATGCAACCTGTACAACAGGACTTTGTGTAATAATAATATACGCTCTAGTGTTACATGTTGGAAATGTGCCATAAAACCAATCATATGATGATACTTTGCGGACATTTCATATGTTAAACTAATCTAGTTTAATATAAAGGGCAAAGGTTATTGTTTTAAGCTGTCTCATATAAATGTTATATGCTTGAACGATAAGTCCAAGGAATATGTGATTAGGAGAATGTAATCTAAAGAAGTTAGATTCATGAGACCATTCTCTTTCGTATACATATCCTAAACGTTCCTGATCATAGGATTGCCAATTGGGCATTGACAGTCCGTTAAGATCAGTATGTGCTATGTCTTCTCTTAGGGAGAGTGATTGGTCTCGAGTCATTGGTGTGACTGACACCAAGACAAGCATGTAGGTGCTCAATAGAGAATGAGTCCACTGAACACGATCAACGAGGAGTTCTCATACTCATGTCACATGAGAACTCATGGTTGGGATAATGCAAAGTAGTCCTTTAACCTGAGGCATCATAGTTGTCTTGTGGTTAGGTCCTTGATCTTTGACTATGTCAATGTCACTCTATCAAAGGGTGTCCACGGTGTAGTTGGGGTTAAGTCACTTAGCCATGGAGGCAAGTGAATGCACAACAAGGGATCTCTAACCTTCAAACTGTTTGAGGGAGAATACTCTATGATATGATTTAGAATCTCTGGTCAGAGTATGAATGAGATTTGGAAAATCGTTCCTAATCACATTCAAAGTAATCATATAAGTAAATGAATCACATTGGATAGTAGACATGAATAAACTATCAAACCAAACAATGTGGTCAAGAGTGTTGTATTAGAGAAAGACCGTATTGCATTGTAATCCTAAACTGAATAGGTTATCCACCTCTTCTGATTAGCTTGGGTAGCCATGACATACTGCTAGGTGTCACTCATGGTTTGTGGAAGCTCTAATAGTGAGTAATCACTAAAGGGAGAATTGAAAGTAAGTTTCAATTCACAATCGATTTGAAAGAGTTCTAATCGCCCACTGCCTCGCTAAAAAGACCCTAATGGATCGTACACCGAGTAAGGTAGAGATTGAAGAAACAATGGAGATGAGTAAGGATAATTAAATGGTTAATTATTTATGGTTAGGATTAATTAATATGTTAATTAATCAAACGAATAAATTCGTTATAGACCTCGGGTTAGTTTTGGGCCTCAAGGCCCAATGGGCTTCGAACGTCAAGCCCATTGACTTAAGTTGTATGACAACTTAATGACTAATAAAACATAAGGGCACAAACAGCCCAATAAACCCTTAAGGCCAGCCATGATGAATTGGAGTGGGTTTTTGGACTTATTACAAGTTTGCCACTCCAATGAAGGTAGGTATAAATATGACTTTATAGCCTTTTCTTCATAGGGGTTTTCTTTTGGAGAAAAGATGAGAACACTTCTCTCCCTTTTCTCTCTAAGTGGCCGGCCCCCTTGGAGGGGATTAACTAGCATCTAATCCTCCTCCAAGGTTACTCATCTTTTCTAAATGCTCTCCTTGGTGTGGAGACTTAGAGGTTCCCTTTCTTGGGAACTTGGAGAATCTATTCTACCATCCTCCTCCAAGAAATCCATGGAGCCAAGAAGCAAGGAATGAAGGCCCTCTCCTTGGGTGATTAGCCTTTGCTTATGCAAAGAGGAATCAACAAAGGTATAAGATTTCTCAACTCACTTTATTTTGAGTTGAGTCTTGGTTCACCTATCTACTAGGCTTTGAATTTCATTGGTTAAGTTTTGTTTTTGAGTGCATATAAACATGATTCCGCCTTTAAATGTTAATTACATGTTGTTGATGTTGCTCAAATGAACTTGTTTTTCACAAATTTTCCTTCAAGTGGTATCAAGAGCTTAGGTCTAGTAGTTGGTGAATCCTTTTGGGTTTTGTAGTTCATAGTTTGTGATTTGAATGTTGTAATTGTTACAAGCTTTATTCTTGCTTCTTTGAATGTTAATTTTGTTAGAAAATTTGCCATCTCAAATGTTGTAGATGTAGTTCATATGAGCATGAATTTTGGAGCTAAAATTTGGTGCCATGTTTTTGGAGAAATTCGGCCAAATCCAAAGGGTGGATTTTTGGGTTCATGTTTGTCTTGTTAAAAGTGTTTTAAAGTGACTTTTGGAACCCCTAAGTACCCTAGTTTGGTAATATGTTATTTCCCTTAAGTTTGAGAGTTTTTGGGGTGGTTTTGGGTGAAAAATGTTCTTGGAGCTCTTATGGGTTTTCATGGTGTTCTTCATAGTTCTTGATATGTTCTTGGCAAGAACAAAAAGTTTGGGAATTTTGATTCAAAAAGGGTGTTTGGTTATTATTTAATTTTGCTTTTCCATTCTCAGAAGCCAAAACCCATCAAAGGCTCTCTTTATCCCAGAGTGTATTTGAAGGATTATTTTGAGAATACATGTTCATTTAAGCAACATCATTAGCATGCAATTAACAAATTAAAGGCGGAATCATGCTTGCATGTACTTAAAAACAAAACATTACCCATGAATGTTCAAAGCCTAGTAGTTTGGTGAACCATTATACAACTCAAAACAAAGTGAGTTGAAACTTATACCTTTGTAGATTCCTCTTTACTTAAGCAAAGGCTAATCACCCAAAGAGAGGGCCTTCATTCCTTGCATCTTAGATATAAGGATTTTGGGTGGATGAAAAGGTTTCTCCAAGTTCCCAAAATTGGGAACCTCTAAGTTTCCACACCAAGGTTAGATTTAGGAAGAAATGAGTGACCTTGGAGGAGTAGGATTGCTAGCTAATCCCTCCAAGGGGGCCGGCCTCTTTAGAGAGAAAATGGAGATTGTGTTTCACCAATTTCCCCAAAAAGAACCCTTAATGAATTTTGGCTATAAAGTCAAATTTATACCTTAATTCATTTGAGTGGCAAACTTGTAAATAAGTCCAAGTTTGCTACCCTCTCTAACATGGCTGGCCATGTGGGATTTATTGGGCTCTTTGGGCCTTTGTGAATCATTATTCATTAAGTTGTCATACAACTTAAGTCAATGGACTTGACGTTTGAAGCCCATTGGGCCTTAAGGTCCAAAACTATCCCGAGGTCTTTAACGAACTTATTCGTTTGATTAATAATCATATTAATTAATCCTTGCCATAAATAATTAAACCATTTAATTATTCTTACTCATCTCCGTTGAATCTTCAATCTCTACCTTACACGGTGTACGATCCATTAGGTTCCTTTTAGCGAGGCAGTGGGCGATTCAAACTCTTTCAAATCGATTGTGAATTTGAAACTTACTTTCAATTCTCCCTTTAGTGTTTACACACGTTTAGGGCTTTCACAAACCATGAGTGACACCTAGCAGCATATCATGGTTACCCAAGCTAAATCAGAAGAGGTGGAGAACCTATTCAGTTTAGGATTACAATGCAATACGGTCTTTCCCTAATACAATACTCTTGACCACATTGTTTGGTTTGATAGTTTATTCATGTCTACTATCCAATGTGAATCTTGTACTTATATGATTACTTTGAATGTGATTTGGAACGCCTTCCTAAATCTCATTCATACTCTGATCAGAGATTTTAAATCATATCATAGAGTATTCTCCCTCAAACAGTTTGAAGGTTAGAGATCCCTTGTTGCGCATTCACTTGCCTCCATGGCTAAGTGGCTTAACCCCTCTCCCTCAAATAGTTTGAAGGTTAGAGATCCCTTGTTGCGCATTCACTTGCCTCCATGGCTAAGTGGCTTAACCCCGACGATGCCGTGGACACCCTGATAGAGTGACTTTGACATAATCAAAGATCAAGTACCTAACCACAAGACAGCTGTGATGCCTCAGGTCAAAGGACTACTTTGCATTATCCCAACCATGAGTTCTCATGTGACATGAGTATGAGAACTCCTCGTTGATCGTGTTCAGTGAACTCATTCTCTATTGAGCACCTACGTACTTGTCTTGGTGTCAAACACACCAATGACTCGAGACTAGTCACTCTCCCTGAGAGAAGACACAACACGTACTGATCTTAACGGACTGCCAATGCCCAATTAGCAATCATATGATCAGGAACGTTTAGGACGTGTTTGAGAAAAAATGGTCTCATGAATCTAACTTCTTTAGATCGCATTCTCCCAATCACATATTCCTTGGACTTATCGTTTAAGCATATAACATTTATATGAGACGGCTCAAACAATAACCTTTGCCCTTTATATATAAACTACATTAGTTTAACTTTGTGAAATGTCCGTAAAGTATCATCATATGATTGGTTTTAGGGCACATTTCCAACAGTATTACAGGTGCAGTAGCCCAAATCCGAGTTTAGGCCAGTTCTTTCTCAATCCAAGACACAGCGGCGAATTACCGAAGAAGCTCGAGCTGCTCACGTTCCACATCGGCGAATTACCGAAGAAGCTCGAGCTGCTCACGTTCCACATCATT
This sequence comes from Crataegus laevigata, assembly GCA_963580275.1. Classification (NCBI taxonomy): domain Eukaryota; kingdom Viridiplantae; phylum Streptophyta; class Magnoliopsida; order Rosales; family Rosaceae; genus Crataegus; species Crataegus laevigata. The sequence continues at coordinate 24,451,876 of OY756945.1, forward strand.
CAACTCCAACAGATTCTGTGGAACTGTTCCTCATAAGTTCAATCGCCTCAAGCTGTTGTTCGAGCTCGATTTAAGCAACAATCGTTTCACCAGAAAGAAATCGGAAGTCCGGAAGACCCGAAAGTCCAAAAACGGTTACGGATCCTCGTCCGCGTCCAACTTGTGCCTTCCACCGGTGCTGCTCAAAAAGCCGTTTGGCGCGTTGAATGTGGATTTCGGGTTCAGCCCGTATAGGGAGAGGTTAAACAGGCGAATCAGATAATGGAGAAACCAGGTCAAGAATAAGTCCAGGCAGCCGCCAGCAAAGCCGTCAAAGTGCACCAATTCGACTCCATCCCATCAATATCGCTGTTCATCCGCTCATCCTCATCGTTTTCCCCCTCGTTGCTGTCCTCGCATGTCTCGGCCATAGGCAACTTGTCGTCTGAGTCGGAAGAGCTAAGCGAGATCGTCGAGTTACCGAGTATGAGTTACGAGTAGACCGAGTTGAGAAGCGAGTTCATGTTTGTGGACTCGAATGACAATGGGTTTATCCACCGCCGTGGCTGCCGCGCGTTGGGAATTTCGAATGCAGTGAGCTGAGAGCGGCGCTTTTGGGCCTGACTTTCCTCCACTTGCTTCTTCTGACCTGCCAAGTTTTCTTTCACAACCTGAGAGTGAGACTCACACTCCTTGGCTCTGATCTTGGAGAAGTTTAGCAATCTGGAGGAAAATGATTGGGTCTTCTGTAATTCTTTCCAAGAGTTGGGAACTGAGCTGTTGAAAGAAATGCTGGGTCTATAGCCCCTGTTGATGGTGGGGCCTATGGTGCCATCAGCCTACCTGGATCAACAAATGGAAGGACAAGCAATTCCAAGAGAAAATCTGGAAACCTCCGATCAAGTTTTTGCAAAGAGATCACTGCAATTCCCAAATGTAGATGGATCATGTGAAGAAATTGTCAAGGACGACAACGATTTTGGAGCGCCATCCTCCAAGCTTAGTGTCGTCACATTCGAGGCCACTCGCTTTGTCTCAATCCAGATCTTCATCATCAACTGTAACCTTCGATCAGCACGATGACTCGTGGGTCATGGTGGCCGGAGACTCTCAGTCAGGCCTGGTGGCGCTTTAGCTACTGAGTCTAGTTCTGAATTCTGGATCTCTAGAGATGGTTAACAAAGATCTACTCAAAAGGCACGGTGATTATCAGACTGGTGGGAAAGATTAGGATGCAATTGAATCTGGGCTTTGTACACTCTGAATTTGACCAATCAGACGCCCTATTTCTACCACCTTTGATCTGGGTTCCCAGAGGCATGATGGAAAGCATCTTGAGGTAGTGTCGTGCCGGTCTTGGTGGTGATAAACTTGAAGTTCTTAAAGGCAGAGACGGTTGCTAACTTGGTCCGGTCGAACTGCTTCATGCTGGAGGACCTCCATGGCAATATTATTCTCCTTTCTCCATCCGCGCTCTCTTCCTGATCGGATCATAATTATATATATTTTACATCAAATTCTCTCGTCTTTTCTTAGTTAGTTCCTTATATTTTTTAGTTATTTACTTTGTTTTTGTGTTTTATAAGATTTATCATGCAAAGAAAATAAAAATTGAATAAGTGAAATTTAAGTGCCTAATTCGTCAAAACTATTTTACTCACTTATTTTCTTTGTTTATGTTTTCGATTCGGTTTGAGTGATTGAAATTGGTTTGGTTTGTTTTGTGTGAAAATAATAGCAAGAGACGGGGAGGCACTTGGAAAACAGAAAAAGCATCAAACAGAAATGAGTGTTAAGCTAAGTGGGAGTTATGATGGAGAATAGTTGCTGCCAGAGGGCACCGCACCAAAGGAAAGAAAGAAACGGTGAAGTGGGGGGATAAAATAGACGAAATAAAAGAATGTGGGGCGCCTCAGACTGAAGAAAATAGAAAAGAAATGAAGGCAGAGGGCATTGAGTGGAGCATTCGGACAGACTGGCAGGAATGAGTGTGAGGTGCGAAAAAAAACAGGGAGAATAATAGGAAGGCCATTAAAAAGCCTCGGAAAAACAGAAGAAAACCGGAGGGGGGATTAGGAAAGAAACAGAGGCCTTGCTGCGTTGGCAGCTTGCGAGCCTCGGAGAACCAAAACCTCGGGAGAGGGAAGTAAGAGCTGCCCGAGGGAGCAGTAGAAAGGAAAATAAAAAAATAAAAAAAAGAATAAGAGTCCAAAGCACCGAGAGCAAAGAAAGGCTCGCAGGAAGGCGCCTCGGGAAGCAAAGGAGAGAGCTGCCAATTGGCAGCGGAATAGGAAACACCGAGAGGGAGAAAGGTGCGGGGGCAGTCAACGAGAAATAAGAAAAGAAGGCAGCAAGGCCGCTTTGAGGAAGAAGCCGCGGGAGGTGCACATGTGGCAGCTTGCGAAGGGATAGAAAAGCTGCCTTGGAGGAGCTGATTTGAACGAATAGGGCAGCTCGCAGGGGTTCAAAGGCAGAGCACAGGTGGCAGCTTGCGAAGGGATAGAAAAGCTGCCTTTGAGTCTTGTTTAATATTTTTAAATTAATTTAGAGTAGATTAGCAATCCCTCCTAATCCCCGGCCTAGAACGATACCCTACTTACATCTATACTACATCTGTCAAAAAGAGGGTTAAATTTGTGTGGTTTTACAATCCCGTCACCTCCGCCAAGCATGCATCCTCCCACATCTTCCTCCACCGCAGCGCCTCCTTGCTCAGTGACTGGCATCCCTCTGCTCCTTGCTTGATGCCTGCATTCTCCCACATCTTCCTCCACAGCAACTGCAAGTAGCCACGAAGAACTTCAATAATCGCCATCAAACGACTAGCCGGTGAAGAAGCTCAACGCTTTGCTTGCCTCAAGCTCCGTCTCCGTCGACTCCTGAAGTGCGTCGTCTCCGTCCTTCCCTGCAAATTCCTCAGCCAAGCATCCTAATTTATACAGAAATAATAATAACAAAGAAAGGAGGATGGTGGAATGGTGGTGCATCACCACCACGTGAAGAAAGAAAAAAAAAGGATGGAGGTGCATGGGCACCATGTGCGGAAAGCAAGCAAAAAAAAAAAAAAAAGATGTATCAGCTCTGCAAGCAATCATTTGAAAAAAAAAGGAAAATTAAGAAAAAAAAATGGATTATTAGATAAACAAAGTCCATTTTATTTCTTTGAAATTTTACATAAATTTACATTATACATGTAAAAAAAAAAAAGGAAAATTAAGAAAAGAAAAATGCATTTTTAGATAAACAAAGTCCATTTTATTTCTCTGAAATTTTACATAAATTTACATTATACATGTCAAAAAAAAAAAAAAGATTACAAGATATGTGCAAACAAGCAGGGACTCTTCAAAGACGGTCACGAGAAGCCTCATTACTCGGCGGCGCTGCAGAAAGACGAGGCGTTGGAGCTTGATTATCCAGAGCCTCAACACTGGGTGAAGCTCCAGAGGACGACTGCAAAAGATGCCTCTAGAACAAAGCCATAAACATCTGATGATCACTTTGAATCCGATTATCAGATTTGTGCAGCTGGTCAAGCTTCTTCTTCATGCTCGTCGAGTAATTGTTGGCAAGCATGTGCAATTCCCGATTTTCATGCTTAAGCCCTCTGATCTCCTGCTTAAGGCTCGCCACCTCAGCCATTAAGGATTCAACCTGGCGAGTATGAGCAAGAAGGTGTTGGCCCATGTTCGACACAGAGCCCGTGTACTGGACGCTAAAAGCCAAGAAGTCCTGGACAGCCAGCTCATCGGAACCCTTGGAAAGCACCCTGTTGTCTCGGGGGTGAGGAGATTTCTAGCCACCACAGTGGCTGTTATGTCATTCTTCATCACCGAATCCCCAGCCGTAAGAGGACCGTTCGGGGATAAAAAGAATGGGTGTCATAGGTTGTCCAGAAAAGACATCACAGCCTCTTCCCCGACATTCAAGTCAAGACGACGGTCAGATGGGCAAGACATTTTCCTAAGGTTTTGAAGAAAAGAAAAGGTCGGACAAATCAAGATCTCAAAGGTACAAGAGGGAAACTTCTACAAGTAGCAATTCTCAAGTGTGCTTTGGGAAGCGGTCGACGCCTCCATAAAAAGAAGAAGCAACGAGGCCGTCTGCTTAGAAAATTGAATAGTTGCCTGCCCAGAAATCGAAGAGTCATTCGTTTAGAAATCGAAGAGGCACCACCTTTCAAAAAAAACCGAATTTTCTGGATCAATCTGTTAGCGCCCTTCACGTGCAATCTCAGCTTTGAGAAAGTCACGGGCCAAAATCAAAGAGGCTCGGCACTATCCTCTAAATTTCAAAAGCTGCTCTTTCAAAGATCGAGGTTTATTGCCACCCTTCATGTGTTGTCTCAGCTTTGCAGAAGTCACAGACAGGTCTAAAAATGCATGAATCTTACTGTTCCAATCGAAATTACCCACTGTCCCTGACAAGGGTAAACGAACAATATCACTACCAACTACTCGAAAATCCCTATATAGGCCAACCCTCATCATTTACGGTAAGGCAGACCTGCAAAAATGCCAAAGTTCTTCCAAGATGCATTTCCAACAAAACCTCTCGAAATACTCAGTATTCCTCATCCCTTAGAATATCTCTGCGAATAAATCACACCAGAGCAAGAGTACCTCATATCATCAGGGTCAAAAGCAAGAGTATTTCATATGACGCTTTCTCCCTGTCCTTTTCCCTGTCTTTGTTCTCACCTGCAAGACAAGGAGAAAGAACGCAATCAGTTGGAACCTTTGCTTGGTTGCTTACCTTGCATTGCTTTCGAGCATTCATCTTCAGCAGTTGTGAAGGTCGCGAATTCCTTCGTCAAATACTTTAGCGCAGTTGATACGGTGGTGGCTCACCATTCAAATACAAACGTTACGCACCACTTCTGCTATGCAAAAAGATTGAAGCAGAAGGATCAACGATGAGCTAGCACCGTCGCTGAAGAGCAAAGGTTCGCTGTGCAACGCTGGCAAATCGTCACCACTTCTTCAAAAGCAAAGGTATCTCATATCACGCTTTCTCCCTTCCTTTCATTATCTTTGTTCTCACCTGTAAGACAAGAAGAAAGAGAGCAATTAGCCAGTATTTGGAATCAACTCTCCGATCCAGAACCGACTGCCTGGAAACCCTTCCCTGATTGCTTACCTAGCATTTGCATATCACTTCTGCATCAGTAAGGCAAATACTGCAATAGAAGATGCCACACATGCATGAGAGAAAATTGGAGAAGATGCCGCTTCTGCAATGGAAACAGATAAGGCAAGGGAAGATGATACATTGAAGCATGTAGAAACAAGCACGACGAAACATGTGTCGGGCCGTCCGTTACTTCTTCAAAAGAAAAAGTATTTCATATCATCAATATCTGACATGCTCTGGATTTGATGGACTTGTTTTGACCCTCAAATTCTTGAGTCGACTCGCAAAGATCACTTGCCACGTAGAGCCGCTCATGGTTTATCCAACCTTCAAGATCAAGCCACCAATGACCCTTGAAGGACTCATGATGTGAGAATTATACGCACACATAAATTAAACCCTATTTGTGACAATTGTAGTAATGATGTAAGTAGGGATCGTTCTAACCGGGGATTAACTAGGGATGCTAACCAATGTAAAATTAATTTAAAAACGTAAAAACAAAGTTTAAAACACTAAACTAGACTCAAAACACTTAACTAGAATAACTCAAAATAAAACTAACAAATAAACTAAAATAAATCAAAAGACTCAAAATAATTCAAGACTTTAGAAAACACAAACTAAATTGATTTCTAACAAATCTAACACTTTAAAATAAATGGGGGATTGATTTTGATGAAATTGAATTTAAAACTTATAAGTAAACTTCAAAGAAAATAATAACTTAAAGCAAAATAGATTGTGATGAAATAGAATGATGAGAAACTAGTTAGAGGGTTCCTTATCCACACATGAACATATGCATATAATTTGATTCCCAGTTATGAATTCAACAAACGAATGAATGACAATGCTCCAAATTAATTAGGTTCGCTTAAATTAACTTTCAGATTTTCCTAAAGTCATTAGATTGGATGATTGCATACGACAACCCAAAACATTCCCCACAAGTTCCCTACATGAATTGCATAATAGAGATACAAGCAAGAATCATTAAGTTCTATGAAAACCATAAGCATTGACGAGGCACTTGTTACTATGAATTGCATGAAACTTATGCCAAGGATTTACTTAACACAATCGTGACTAGCGATCTTTACTACTCATGAATATAAGTTCATAACGATTAGGTGAAATTCCCTTATATCCTAGCATCAAGTTTAGGCATGCAAATTAAGTGTCGACCCTTAACCCACATACATAAACAAGTTCTTAATCAAAACAGAAAAGTAAACAACATCCAACATTCATAAATTCATAACTGGGGTAAATCAAATTATAATAAACATATATCCATGGTTTCAAATTCACCTCTAACTAAAAAGAAATTAGTTCCACATGTTTAACATAATTGAACAACAATTTAAATTAAACATTGAAAAACAAAAGTAAAAGAAAGAAAACACCCAAACTTTCCAACGATCCAAGCGCATCCAAGGACTTTCCTCTTCTTCTCTTTGTTGCGGCACAAGGCTTTGAATGATGTTGAAGAGTTGGTTTTATGGAGGAATGGATGGGGGAAGTTTAGATATGTAGGGAGAGGCAAGGAAAGGCTTGTAGAATGGTTTATTCTTGGATGATTTTAATGAGGTTGCTACCATGGGTATTTATAGGAGGAGGATGGACTTGTTTAAGCACAATTTCTGGTGGGAATGACAAGGAATGCACGGCAAGAGTGGGATTTTATTGGTGGTGGTAGGTTTTGAGTCATCCACTTCACATGTCATGGTGAACTAAGCATTGCATCATCCACTCACATGTCATGGTGAGTTAAGCATTGCATCATCCACTCAAATGTCATGATGAGCTAAGCATTACATCATTTTTTTAGGCCCATTGCAACAGATTTTTTGGGCTTCTTTGCATCAAATTTTTGGGCTTCTTTGCATCAAATTCTTGGGCTTCTTTGCATCAAATTCGTCCATCCTCATGCCTCCATGTTTGCACTATCCAATCTTGGCCCAAAAATGCTCTAGAATGCTCCAAATTGCTTCTTTTTGCATACTTTGACATATAAACCTACAAACACAATAAAAATGACTTTAAACACTAAATTAAGTAAGAAACATAACATAAATGCATAAGAACTAGCTAACTAAGGTGCATAAATATGCTCCTATCAAATTCCCCCACACTTAGCTTTTGCTAGTCCTCGAGCAAAACAAAGAAATAAAACAAAACAAATAAACAAACATAACCTAAACCTTCCAACGTTTGCCTCAGGGATTTCCAATGCACATGACATGTTAAAGATTATCATTCCCACATATTTGAGTCAATTTAACACTTCAGCACATACTTAATCATAGTCACTACTTACTAGTTCACAATGAACCAATTAAAACAATGTTTTGAATGTAGTTAACATGCATTTAGAGAATTCCCTCAATCCTTACAAGATATGCACTCTATTTTCACTCAGATTTTCTAACTACACACCCTATACTAGTTATATGTGAGAGAATTGATGTAGATATAAAAACGAATGCTCACATATATGTATCACAAAGGACGTAATTTCCGGAGTTAATAAGCATGTTTAGATATGATCTCATGAATGGAATACTACTACTTAGATGCGAGAACCAATGACACCATATGCTCATACCAAATTCAAACTCCACAAATTGAAACACATATCACTCAAGAAGAAGTTAAGGGTTGCAACGGGGCTTGGGGTATTGGTTAACAAAGAAAGGATAGGGAAAACAAACGTTCTTCAAGCAATAGTAAGCAAAGTAATGAAATTAAGACTTAGAATTCACTTAGATTGTGGAATTTAACTTGAAAACACAAGGGGAAAACTTAGATAACTCTTTAGGGCCGAATTCATTGTTTTGGACCCTTACTTCAACAAACAATACTTTGGAACTCTTTTTCACATCTTTTCAATTTTTTTTTTCTTTTTTTTTCTTTCTTTATTATCCGTGCCTAAGGCACACAATTCACAAAATAAAAACTTCCCCCACACTTGATTTCTGCCACAAAGGAATTCAATTTGAATCATGCTTACTATACTTTAAGAATGAGGGTATGGATAATCCTAATCTAGGCTAAGTGAGGAAAACATGGGTTAACAAAGAACATAGGCTAACAAGGCTCAACGGGGTTAACTTAAACATAAAATAGAGTAGGGCACATGGCATTTTGGCTAAAGTGGTGGTCACTACACAACTTCTTCTTGAATATGTGATATGCAAATCAATAGCATGCTTTGAATGAATTGGGCATGAGTTCTAGCATTTGGAACTAAACGATGAAACGCCTTCTAAGTAGCAATCAAGCAAAGAATAATGAGATCATGCAACGACTTAGAAAAGCAACAAGTTCACAGATTATTAACTCTCCAAATAAAAGTTTAGGCTCAAGTCTCACAAGGTTGTAGCGTTGGTTTGAGTTACTTCCTTCAAGCATGTTACAAAAACTAATTTTTCCTTTATGATTACATGTGAATTCATAAGTTACAACCACAACCAAGCATAAACCAAAGAGTAAATCAAACTTGTATCCATGTTTATAACTTTCTTTAACCGTCATGCAATTACAAACCGAATCCTCATCATTGTGTTGGAAGGTACCCTAAGACACAAAAACAACTCTTTTTGGGTTTTTAAAACAATTTTTCAATTTTTTATGGGATTTTCGGATTTTTGACACAAGACATACTAAAACACACCAAAACAGCATAAAAAGGCTTAAAAACAGTGAAAAACAACATTAGAAAATATGAGTGAGAAAACCCTATGAATTTGCATCAAAACACTTTGGTTACCCCCCCATACTTAAATCAAACATTGTCCTCAATGTTTTACGCAAGACTAACACAAATAATCAACAAACAAACAAAACAGCAACTAAGCAATCATGACATAAATGAGAACAACAACAAAGAGAAGGGTTTTAGGAACGCAAATCTGGAATTTGGAGTGCTCTCTAGGTCTTCCTTTGTTGCATGCATGGGTTGCCTCCCAAGTAGCGCTTTCTTTAACGTCTTGCAGCCGGACGAAGAACATAATCATGCCCCATGAGTGCCCACGGCATGGAGTGGGTTTTCATCCTCTAACTCTATGAATGGAAGCGGATAGTAATTCTCCTTGATTGGGCCATTGAGCATCCTACAATCCATGTGAATTCGCCCACCATCCGGGATATGCTCGGGTACCTGCACCCAAGTAGGGAACAACCTTTTAATCGAAATAGGAATTGGAATTAGAGGAGGATGCTTACCACTGTATTTCAATGATGACTCAAAAGGGGTAGCACAGGTGGTGTTCTCGGCATGTTTCTTATGCTCTAAGCCAATCCCCTCTTCGATGATGCTTCTAGGTACATCCTTCTTGATTGGTGTGCATGAATGTTCCTGCTCCACATTTTTAATCATATCTGTAGCAAAACAAGAATGAACATCATTAGGTTTCTTAACAGATTCAGGAACTTTGAATTTAATCATATCACCACCAAACTCCATTGTTAACGCTCCCTTAGCCACATCAATCTTGGTTTGGGCTGTCTTCATGAAAGGTCTCCCTAAAAGGATCGGCAATGGGGTAGAATAGGGTGAATCCTCCATGTCAAGCACATAAAAGTCCGCTGGAAAAATCAAATGACCAACCTGCACCAAGACATCTTCCAAAACACCCTTTGGATATGCATTAGAACGATCGGCTAATTGAATAATCACACCATCATTTTTAAGCTCACCTAAATTCATAGATGCATAAACAGAGTATGGCATAACATTAATCGAAGCCCCTAAGTCTAACATGCATTGTTCAAACTTAGTTTTTCCAATAACGCACGGAATTGTAAAACTACCCGGATCTTTGCATTTAGGGGGTAATTTCCTTTGTAAAACAGCTGAAACATTCTCACTTACCTGGACCACTTCTTTGTCCCGAATTCGCTTCCTTGATGTACAAAGCTTCTTCAAAAATTTCGCATACTTTGGAATTTGCTTTATTGCGGCAATGAGTGGGATATTGACTTGGACTTTCTTAAAAGTCTCGAGAATGTCACTGTCCTCTTCCTCCTTCTTTGATTGCCTAAACCTACCAGGAAAGGGCACATTGGGTGGAATAATATTAGAATTAACCAAACTTGGACTCATCTTACCTAGGGGGGATGAATTGGAAGGCTTAGGAGCCATGGATGCTTGCGGCAAAGGTTGCTCCACCTTTGCCGTGGGTGGACTTGGTGTCTCCTCTTCAGATTTCAACTTTTCCTCCTCTTTAGGTCCGAATGTTGGTGGTGTAGGACCTGCCCTTACTTCTTTTCCACTCCTTAGCATGATTGCATTTGCGGTTTCGAAACCACCCTTTGGATTCACTACGGTATTGCTTGGTAACTTGCCTTGCTCACGAAACTGCCCCATAAACTCGGCAATTTGCCCAATTTGTTTCTCCAAATGATCCACTCTTTTGTCTCGATTTTGCATAGCCTTAGCTTGATCTTCCTGCCCAAGAGACAATTTAGTTAGTAACTTAAGGAGTGTATCATTGTCAAGAGACGTACCTGAAGAGTTTGAGGCAGATTGGGGTTGGTTTTGAGGTTGGCCGTATGGCTTGGTAAAGAACCCCGGGGGTTGTTGCCTAAAGCCTCCTTGGTTTTGAGGTTGTTGGGGCTCCCTCCACTTGATATTTGGGTGGTCTCTCCAACCGGGATTATATGTGTTTGAATATGGATCATTTCTCGGTTGGTTTTGATTTTGGAATCCAATGGAATTAGCAGATTCCCACCCGCCGTTCTCAATCAATTGAGGGCATTGATCATTGGCATGTCCTTGCATTGAGCATACGCCACAAACACGTGGTCCATGAATTTTTATTCCCTCGGCCAACTGAGAAACAACAGAAGTAAGGTTAGCTAATTGGGATTGAATGTCGGATGTAGAACTTACCTCATTCACTTGTGGCCGTGGGGGGTCTCTTTGTCCAACACCTTCGTATTGTTGTGCGTTATGTGCTCGGTTAGCAATTAGAACTTTTGCAGCCCCCGGAGTCTTGTCCACCAACGCACCTCCCGCCGAGGCATCAAGCATTTGACGTTCCATTGGGAGGAGTCCTTCGTAGAAGTATTGAATGAGTAGCTCCTCCTTCATTTGATGTTGTGGACAAGAAGCAACAAGTGATTTAAAACGTTCATAATAAGAAGGAAACGATTCACCTTGATTTTGTTGGATGCCACTAATCCGTTTCCTCAAGAGGATGACTCTTGAAGTTGGGAAAAACTTCTCCAAGAAAGCTCTTTTCATATTATCCCAAGATGTAACCGTTCCGGGTGCTAACTCGTAAAGCCAATCCTTCGCCTTTTCCAAAAGTGAGAATGGAAAAGCCTTCATCATCAGAATGTTCCCGTCAACATTTATGGGTGTCATGCTTGAACAAACAACCTCGAATTCCTTGAGATGCTTGTTGGGCTCTTCCATGGAAAGTCCATGGTATTTAGGAATGTGGTGCAACAAGCTTGACTTCAACTCGAATTCATCGGTCTTGCCTTGGGCGGCCGCGGGGTATTGTATGCATAATGGTGCGGCATTGGTCAACCCCGAGGCCGAAAGCTCTTTAATGGTCCGATTGTCCGCTGCCATAACTTCTTCTTTTACTTCTTCAAACTCAGATTCGTCCTCTGAACTTGAACTAGGTTCACTAGGTTCGCTAGGTTCGGGATGCCTCCTCTTTCTTCTCAAATCACGTTCAGAATCGGCGTTAAAGTCCAAGATATGCACAGTTTGAGAACTCCGCGTCATGCATTAGTACCTAAACCACGAAAACAAAACAAAATAAGAAAACTAGGTAAATTACACTAAAAACACACGGCAAAAACACAAGGGATTAGCAATTTCGCTAATCCCCGGCAACGGCGCCAAAATTTGATGTGAGAATTATACGCACACATAAATTAAACCCTATTTGTGACAATTGTAGTAATGATGTAAGTAGGGATCGTTCTAACCGGGGATTAACTAGGGATGCTAACCAATGTAAAATTAATTTAAAAACGTAAAAACAAAGTTTAAAACACTAAACTAGACTCAAAACACTTAACTAGAATAACTCAAAATAAAACTAACAAATAAACTAAAATAAATCAAAAGACTCAAAATAATTCAAGACTTTAGAAAACACAAACTAAATTGATTTCTAACAAATCTAACACTTTAAAATAAATGGGGGATTGATTTTGATGAAATTGAATTTAAAACTTATAAGTAAACTTCAAAGAAAATAATAACTTAAAGCAAAATAGATTGTGATGAAATAGAATGATGAGAAACTAGTTAGAGGGTTCCTTATCCACACATGAACATATGCATATAATTTGATTCCCAGTTATGAATTCAACAAACGAATGAATGACAATGCTCCAAATTAATTAGGTTCGCTTAAATTAACTTTCAGATTTTCCTAAAGTCATTAGATTGGATGATTGCATACGACAACCCAAAACATTCCCCACAAGTTCCCTACATGAATTGCATAATAGAGATACAAGCAAGAATCATTAAGTTCTATGAAAACCATAAGCATTGACGAGGCACTTGTTACTATGAATTGCATGAAACTTATGCCAAGGATTTACTTAACACAATCGTGACTAGCGATCTTTACTACTCATGAATATAAGTTCATAACGATTAGGTGAAATTCCCTTATATCCTAGCATCAAGTTTAGGCATGCAAATTAAGTGTCGACCCTTAACCCACATACATAAACAAGTTCTTAATCAAAACAGAAAAGTAAACAACATCCAACATTCATAAATTCATAACTGGGGTAAATCAAATTATAATAAACATATATCCATGGTTTCAAATTCACCTCTAACTAAAAAGAAATTAGTTCCACATGTTTAACATAATTGAACAACAATTTAAATTAAACATTGAAAAACAAAAGTAAAAGAAAGAAAACACCCAAACTTTCCAACGATCCAAGCGCATCCAAGGACTTTCCTCTTCTTCTCTTTGTTGCGGCACAAGGCTTTGAATGATGTTGAAGAGTTGGTTTTATGGAGGAATGGATGGGGGAAGTTTAGATATGTAGGGAGAGGCAAGGAAAGGCTTGTAGAATGGTTTATTCTTGGATGATTTTAATGAGGTTGCTACCATGGGTATTTATAGGAGGAGGATGGACTTGTTTAAGCACAATTTCTGGTGGGAATGACAAGGAATGCACGGCAAGAGTGGGATTTTATTGGTGGTGGTAGGTTTTGAGTCATCCACTTCACATGTCATGGTGAACTAAGCATTGCATCATCCACTCACATGTCATGGTGAGTTAAGCATTGCATCATCCACTCAAATGTCATGATGAGCTAAGCATTACATCATTTTTTTAGGCCCATTGCAACAGATTTTTTGGGCTTCTTTGCATCAAATTTTTGGGCTTCTTTGCATCAAATTCTTGGGCTTCTTTGCATCAAATTCGTCCATCCTCATGCCTCCATGTTTGCACTATCCAATCTTGGCCCAAAAATGCTCTAGAATGCTCCAAATTGCTTCTTTTTGCATACTTTGACATATAAACCTACAAACACAATAAAAATGACTTTAAACACTAAATTAAGTAAGAAACATAACATAAATGCATAAGAACTAGCTAACTAAGGTGCATAAATATGCTCCTATCAACTCACAAGTCTGATTCAAGATCAAGTGTTCACCACCTTTGAATCAACTTCAACTCCAGATAAATGGGTAAAGCTCAGACTTTTAGCAAGTCTAGCAGAAGAAAACTCTCCAGCCCTGTTCAAGAATAAACCTGTGGAAAGATACTTCTTCAAAAGTAAAAGTATCTTATATCAGCAAAGTCAAAGGCCAAGATATCTTATGGCACGTTTTTCCTTTACCCTTGCTCTTGCCTACGGGACAAGGAGAAATAGAGCGATCAGTCGGCACTTAGAAAGATTGAACAGAGAAATAGACCAACACTTCTACCTCGTGTCTGCCTACCATGCAAAAGAAACAAAGCAGAGAATAATGCAGCATGGGTCGTATAACTGCACATGTTGATTCATCCTCAACTAAACCAAAGATCGCTTGCCATATGAAGCCGCTCGTGGTCCGACAACCTTCAAGATCAAGCCTCAACGGCCCTTGGAGAAATCAAAAGCCCGATTCAAGATCAAGTGTCCATCACCCTTGAATCAACCTTCAAGATTAAGCCGCAACGGGCCTTAGAGAAATCAAGATCCGATTCAAGATCAAGTGTCCATCACCCTTGAATCAACCTTCAAGATCAAGCCACCAATGGCCCTTGGAGAAATCAAAAGCCCGATTCAAGATCAAGTATCCATCACCCTTGAATCAAAACCAGTTCAAGATGAAGCCTGTGGAAAGTCAACAAGCACAACAAATGCACGTACCGATTCGCCCCAGCAAAGTTGAATAGATCATTGCCCAATCCAAAATCAAGCCTCGACAGCCCTTGGATCGACGTCTACATTGAGGAAACTTCAAAAACGCACATTCTACACGTGACAAACACATGTATGCGGCGCTCCTTGAAGTGGGGGCATTTGTAGACATCAAAATTTCAGTAAATAAAATGTTGACCAATGGTCAAAGTTTCAATGCTCATGTATTAAATAAATTTTACACGTAGCGTGTGATTCGACGAAAATCGAAAAGAGTCTTAAAAGCTGTCAAACAAGACACGTGTCAACACCTGGCAGAGACGACTTATTTCATCTGGGATATTATATTCAAAATTAGGCATTGGAAAATTCTATAAATAGAAGCCAATTCCATTCATTTCATTTCACCAATTCACAAATACATTTCTCTACTACCAAATTGGAAGAGAATTATCTTGAAGTTCGTTCTTCGTTCTTCGTTCATCGTTGCTTCGAGATCAAGCCCAACGGCCCTTGAAGAAACTTCACCAAAACCTTTGAAGAATCAACAAGCACTTTGGTCACATGCCGATTCTTCATCCAAGGTCAAGCCCCAACAGCCCTTGGATCAACACAACTGTTCTTCAAGATTAAGCCCAAAAGCCCCCCTTGAAGTTCATCCATCGTTCATCGTTCATCGTTCTTCGTTCGTTGTTCATCCATTTTCAAGAACAAGCCCAAATGCCCCTTGAAGATCCGTTCGTCATTCAACGTTCATCCAACTTCAAGATCAAGCCACCAACGGCCCTTGAAGAAACCTCACCTAACTTCAAGATCAAGCCCAAAAGGCCCTTGAAGAAACGTTCATCCGCCAAACTTCAAGATCAAGCCCAATGGCCCTTGAAGAAACTTTCTCCTGTTCATCCAACATCAAGCCTCAACGGTCCTTGGATCAAGGCCACAAATCAAAGTCTTACGGAGATCAAATCAGAGGATCAAAACAAATAGAGATTGTAACCCAAAATCATCAAATACAAATATCATTTTGTACACGTGTTCTTGTTGTTTCAAGAAATTTTCGTGTTTACACTTGTATTTATGGAAAATAACTTATATATATATATATATATATATATATATATATATATATATATATATATAAAGAAAAGACCCACTCACCTGAAGTCCGCGTTACAACTCCTTAGCACAATATTGAGGTGTCACAAATGATCGTCGCCTAAAACAAATATCAAATCACATCTCATAATTCTTATTGATAGAACACATAACTTACATAAAACACATCCCCAAGGACATTCTAGAATGATTTGAAACCTATTGACCAAAAGTCAACCGTCGGTTAAAGGTCGATTGTAGGGTCCATAACCCCACGTAACTCAATTCGAAAGATATGCACCTTAGATTTCTGATCTATAACTTCCAAAGATCCACATTATGCTTCTAAAACAACATACTAAAATCTCATCGAGATCCAATGGTCGGATCTCCGCCAATCATGAAATCAAGTGGCAGCTGACGTTTAGATTTACAAACTTAGAAAACCCATCTAAGAAGATCTGTACGTCAGATTCTCAACTAATATCCACAAATATTACATAGTATCATGTATTAAGGTTTGGTGCCGATCCAAAGATCGGATCGTCCATTCATATAATAACCAACTAGGTGACCTAATACAAAACTCTATTAAAATATCAAGATTTCACTAAATGGATGCTAATTATGGAATTTAGGCATAAAATTAGCCTAGGATGGTCAGGTGGGGTCTCGGCCCACGAGCCACCTCGACTCACCAGAAAATTCAACTATTTCTAAAAACTCTAAAATTTTACAGGAATGAAGATCTCAACGAGTATAGCAAGTTTTATACATGGCCAAGTTCAATTTGGCCTAAAAACACCTCAAATCACCCTCGATACCGTCGAAACCCTAGAAATGGGTGTCCCTTCATTCATCCTCAATTCGACCTCCAATGCCCCCAATCTGCTTGGGCCTTGTTCCTAAGGTTGAGAGAAGTTGAATAAGGGTGGTTGTTGTTGATGTTGCTTACCGGAATGGCAGATCAGCCTTGCACTCACGAAGCCACGACTTTGATTTTTCACGACACAAGAGCCAAAATGGCTCGATTTAATAAGGAATTGGAAGGTGGGACGATGATGAGTCATTTCCAAGTGAGATTTCGACGTGATTAACCAAGAAAACCGATTAAGAGGCTATCGAAAAATATGGAAGGTAACCGGGTCGAGTCACGCGGGTTAAAGGGGGTTCGGGTTAGCCGGGGTTCCCCCCTCATTTTCCTCCTCTTTCATCCCTAATTGGCCCCTCCTCATCCTTTCTCATTTCCCGATTCACCCATCTCCCTCATTTTCTCACATGTTCACTCTTCTTCTTCCTTCTTTTTTTTCTTTTTTTCCCTATTCCGCCACCTTCTCTCTTCCATCCATTATTCTCTCATTTCCCTTGTTTTTCTCATCTTCTTTTCATTTGCTATACATAATATACTCCAAAAGATAGGAAGAAAGTATATATAAGGAGGAAATCAAGCTAGAGCGGTTGCATAAGAAAGAATGTCATTCTGTCACGATCGAATTGCATTAATCCCTCTTTCATGCCTCCAAACTCAAACTTTCATTCTCCTTCAGTACAATACTACAGTATAAAATCCTTTACAAAAGCATCAAGTCAAAAATAGATATATAGCAACATATAGTCAAAATACATATATAATATAACGTACGATTTAAAATAGTTGTACTGAAATCCAAACTGAACATAGAAAAATTGCACATACACACTCGTTGCATCACGTACTCTGAGAATAAGTGTGTAGTATCATTGGGTTAAACCCGAACAATAAATAAATAAATAAATAACTAAACATATAAATAAATAAAAATACTAATGTAAACATACCTAAATGTCCACTTGCTTAACGAGTTCAATAATTAAGGTTTCAATATTACTATATGCAGCCCGCAATACCAACAACTCACTGTTGTCACGATAAGCAAGCAAATAATTCCCGAGGGTGAAATATTACCATCATGCCCCTCATTGGGAAATACACATAAATCATCCAATTAGCGCTTCAATCGCGCTCATGTACTGCCCTCTCGGGCGACAACGTAAATAGCACACAATTTGCTACATTGTAATCTCGGTCATTTAACTACTTGTTCACAATACTCTTCTGTCAATCATGTGCTATGCATAAAATTTCCATACTACGCCTCAACATTGCCATACCCAAAACCAAAAATTGTAACCGTAGTTACAAGCAACTAAAATAAAGATAACTTTGTGTTACAACCATGCTAATAGTAGAACGGATAAAATGCAACATGTTCACTAAGGTTTGAGTAGCTCGTTTTAGACTAATTGTTAGTTTGAGGGTCAAATGTGGTACATGACAAAGCTTAATACACAAGGCCTTCAAGAAGGCTTCCCAAGACTTGGAAATGAAACACGTGTCACTGTGAGATATAGTAGTGATACACACACCATATAACCAAACAATGCAGTTCATAACGCCATAGTGAGCAGGTTCATATTGAATTTCCCTCAAGTTCAGCAAACCTATGCCAAGAAGAACAATCAAGAATTTGAGGGTCAAACAAGTCCATCAAATCTAGAATACTAGGTAATTGAAATTAATGCATGACATATCGCTACAATGGTAGTTTCTGGAACATTCAATCACCAACGGTAAGGATTTGCTTATTAGAGTATTTGTTGGGTGATTGAGGAATTAATAGTCACAACTAATATTTAAATGTTTAGGCGATTCACCTAAACGGTTTATTTGCTTCAAAATTAGTATGAAGTGCAACAGGGTAGACATGTACCCAAGGGTGACTGGAATGCCTTCCGGCACAAAAGGTGAAAATGAAATCATAGTCAAAGTAGACGTTGATCTAAATATAAAAAAAAAAATCTGATAATTTCAAGAATAAGTAATTTTACCAAATGGTGATATTTCCCATCTCCATTCGGATATAGAAAGTGAGTATAACCACTCGAATGATGTCTTGATAATTTGTAAGTAACGTCAACTCAATGCTCGTGAGTTTCAACTAAAATGAAATAGAACAGGCTGAAAGCATTTCAAGAGTAGATAATGTCTTATGCTGCAGTAAATAGTAATTATGTGTACACAATAGGGATGATACATGATTGTGTAATCATAGATGTTGATTTGGTTCCTCTATCACCATTGTTAGAAATCTAATTCTTTTCAAATGGATATGTACTTGCAAGGTCTAAGATTGATAGAGATTTTGGACATGTTTCTCTACAGAGAAGTGTCATCCAATTTTCAAGTAAAGATGGTAACTGTTGACTCAACGTCATGAATGAAATGGTTCATTCCGAATGGTTCTAACCATTGGAAAATGTACGCGATACTTTGTCATGCTGCATTTACACAACCAAATCATCCAGAGAAAACGTCATCAAGGATTTCAAAATGATTAATGTCACCGAAAGGTGTAAAGCAAAGGTGAGGTGAGACAACAGTTCAGTTGTCAGAAACTTTAATCATATCCAACATCCCAAACCAAACTAACTTTTCTTGGTCAATAAGTGAGGAAAAACACTATAACTAAAAAATTGCTAACCAATTGTCGATAAATTTGACAACACTTCGTGAGATTTTCAGCTTTTGTCCGCTACAACATTTTGGAAAAAATCTTGTCCATTGAGAGCACAGCTCCCAATAAATGTACATATTCTAAACAAGTTTAACATTTGAAGAATTTGATACAAAGTTAACTATTGATGTTTAGAGAATTTAATCTCGTTGTTAGGATAGGTGGGAAAGTCATCAATAAGACCACTACAAATTCGTTAGGCTATGGAAGCAAACTCAGGTTACAAAAGTTGGTCGGGTAGACCATCAATTCAAAGTATGGGTTAACGGTTTTAATCGTTACCCAATTAAGTCGCTAAAATCTAGGTACAATCCTAAGGTTCGGCCTTTCACCTTCGCAAGTAGGTTTGAGATTCCCTAGATCAGGTGTTTGGTTGGATAAATTCCTAATCAGTAAGCTTTTGCAACTAAGTTTCCTTAGTATCGAAGAATTCTTTCGAAAATGCACAAAGAAAAACTGGTGTAGTACGAGAAATTACATTGATGGTGTGCTTCACTTCACTATTTGGTGATATTCCACATAAAATTTGAAGAATGACGCCAAAGATATACGTCCTCAAAACGTACCATACTATTTCCTTTTGATACACCATGAACAAAAAAGTATTCACAGCTTTCTCAATACTCGATTTGTTCCTACAGTGGGAAAATAACTCATACTTTGATTCTATTGTCTACCTATAGAAGTGATCGAAAGGCGGCTAGTCGAAGAGGTTTTATTTACCTAGATGGGTGATAAGGTTAAACAATTATGACTTTACTATTCTCCAACAAGACTTGCTCCTAAGTTTCCCATGACTTAGTTTCTTTGGCTTAGGTAGTCACTGTTAATCAATCTATCAGTCGTGTTGCTAATTAATGCATTTAAAATATTTTGATATTGTTCGCTACCCTGAAACTGTGAACCGGCTTTCTGATATAAAGATATCACTCCTAGATACTAGCATTCGTGTCCAGTATCAAAAATCATACCGCCTAAATAATGGTTAACAGCTTCTAGGTAACGAACAGTATCGTCAATTAGTAGCGGCACCATAGGCTAATTACAGGTTAGAGCTTGCTTGGGTAGATGGTTTCAGATGAAAGGTAAGGAATTGGTCTTATAAGGTGGTTTTCATTAATTCTAGGGAAATACTTACTACTTCGGGGATTTCTACTGACCATAGGTATAACATCTTGTGCTCTCATGCCTATACTCGTCAAAATGATGAGTACATTACCAAAAGAAATTCAGAAACTAGTATTGATTGGAATGTCCTAAAGCCGGAAAAATGAATTTGCTAATATTTTACTTTAGAATGTTCTTAAACGGAAGTCGGTCTTCTTCCTGAAAATCCGAAATGATCACTAGTTCGTTTGGAACGATTAGTGTTATCGGGGACCAAAAATGGTTGTCCCCCAGATGTTCTTCTGTTAAGTACTACCTCTTTAGCACCACATCGTCATTCGGGACATTTCTAGAAATTTCGATGAAAACTAAAACTTCGTAGGAATTCTAATCGATGGTGTGCTATCGAATGCTACTAAGGAATCAAAACTAATTGTGGTTTCCTATCTCGCAAGATTTGATAATGATAGCAGGAGAGTAACGATGGGATTGACTTGTAAATCCCTGGTGATGCGTGACTCGTGATACATTAGCCCTACGTCAGGGCCGTCAACTCAATCCAAAATAGGATTTTTCCATGGCAGCAAGGTTCTTTGTTAAAATTTAGAGACGTCCATCAAAACTACATTATAGAATGATGATAAGTCATCTAATATGCCCAAAACTTAGAAAAACCTAACATGTTCTTCATAGTCGACAAGGTGGCAAAATTTGACATTTAGGTTCAAAAATTGAGAATGCTTACATCATAAGTGTGATGAATGCAATACCGCCTAAACTTATGTTCTAATACCAAACTGACACACCCCGACCCGAAATGTCCACCAGAACTCCGAATAGAGTTGTGTTGGCCGACACCATGAAGGTAACAAAGCCATAAAGTGTAGTGATGTGGAAAATGTGAATAAATTTAAACCTAAAAGTGCCTAAGTGTAAGAGTGTGTTGTGAATAGGAATGAACCTATTTCACACGTGATGTCAGAGCATAAGTACAGTATAGTAAAATCGAGTGAGAATCATACCCTCGAAGGTCATCGTTTACACCAAGATTTGCCAAGAATCCTTGTGAACACGTAAGCTCAGCAATAAAACCTGGAAGGGCAAAAAACAAAGGGGAGTGGGCCTAAAAATAAAGTTTTATATAAACCTTTCGAAAAACATTGTAACCCTTCGCCGTAAAAGAAGTATAGTTTCCAAAAAATCATACTATGTATAAGTATGAAATCAAATGTAAAACAACAATAAATCCAGAAATACGCCAAATCACAATATCACAACAGTAGCATAATAAAATTTAGTGCTCATCGATCTATGCTAGCACACATGTCAGAGTCGCCTAGTGTAACTTGTAGGACTAGACTGATGTTCATCAATCTATGCTAGCACATGCTGTTCGCGGTCACAAACGAGTCAGAGTTGCATATTGCAACTTGTACGACAAGATGTCAGAGTTGCCTATTGCAACCTGTATGACATGACTAGCACTTGGTTGGATCCAAGGCGAGCGTGCAGTGCGGATGTGAACATACACGTGAAAGACTGGCCCTGGGCCTAAGCAAGCATTAACACCTGGTGCAGCAATGATGAGCAGATAACATCAATATAGTCATACCACAGCTATTCAACAATTCTAATCAACATCATACTATTCATGACCATAAATATAATCAAGGCATCTCCTTATAGTAAGCTTACCTGTGTATCTCGTAGGATTGTTTCATCATTTCTCAACAATAAGGTATTTCTTATAAACATTAATTTAAACGCGGCAATTGCATAAAGAATTTATTATTGCTTGTATATATGGAAACTAACCAATATATATATAAATGACCCACTCACATAAAGTCCGCACTACAACTCCCAGGCACAATATCGAGGCGTCAAGAACGATCGTCGCCTAGAACAAATATCAAATCACGTCGCAAATTTCTTATCGATAGGAAATGTAACTTACATAAAACACATCCCCAAAGACGTTCTAGAATGATTTGAAACCCATTGACCAAAAGTCAACCGTTGGTCAAAGATCGACAATAGGGTCTACAACCCTACGTGACTCGTTCCGGAAGATCTGCAACTCAGATTTCCAATCTGTAACTTCCAAATATCCACATTATGCTTCTAAAAATATCATCGAGATCTAACGGTCGGATATCCGCCAATCATAAAATCAAGTGGCAGCCGACGTTTAGATTTACAAACTTAGAAAACCCATCTGGGAAGATCTGTATATCACATTCCCGAACTATCAATTCTTAATATCCACAAATATTACGGATTATCATGTATTAAGGTTTGGTGCCGATTCAACGGTCGAATCGTCCATTCATGTAATAGCCAATTGAAGGCCAACTAGGCAACCCACTAGGAAACTATATTAACATATCAAGATTTCACTAAACATATATCAATTATGGAATCGGGGCATAAAATTAGCCTAGGATGGTCAGGTAGGGTCTTGCCCCACGCTAGTCGCACATGGCGGCCAGCCGTCCCGACTCGCCAGAAAATTTAACTATTTCAAAAAATTCACAAATTTTACAAGAATGAAGATCTCAACGAGTAGAGCAAGTTTTATACCTATGGTCAAGTCCAATTTGGCCGGGAAATGCCTTAAATCACCCTCAATACTGCTGGAACCCTAGAAATTTGTGTCCCTTGATTCGTCCTCAATTCGAACTCCATCACCCCCAATCTTGCTTGGGCCTTGTTTCTGAGGTTGAGAGAAGTTGAATGAGGGTGGTGGTTGTCGGTGTTTCTTGTTGAAACGGTGGATCGCCGCCTTGCACTGACGAAGCCATGGATTCGATTTTTCACGACACAAGAGCCAAAATGGATCAATTTCATAAGAAATTGGTAGGTGGGACGATGATGAGTCATTTCCAGGTGAGATTTCAATGTGATTAACCAAGAAAACTGATTGAGAGGCTATCAGAAAATATGGAAGGTAACTAGATCGGGTCACGCGAGTTAAAGGTGGTTCGAGTTAGTCAGGGTTCTCCCCCTCCTTTCCCTTCTTTTTCATCTTTGATTGGCCCTTCTCCTCCTTTCTCCTTTCTCCTCTCCCGATTCGCCCATCTCCCTCATTTTCTCTCTTGTTCCCTATTCTTCTTCCCTTTTTTTCCCCTATTTCGCCACCTCCTCTCTTTCATCCATTATTCTCTCATTTCCTTCCTTTTTCTCATCTTCTTTCCATCTTGACCACACACGTGACACAAGATGATGCTCCAACAAAAATCAACACCTTTGCCTCAAGGACATTTTCGTAATTTCACTCAATTAAAATCAATAAAAATCGTAAAATTAGGGACGGGTTGTCACAAGAACAGTTGGTAGCTTCTCCACGGTAGTCCACTTTTTTAGGAGTCGAGAAGACTTATAAAGGCATTTCAACCTTTCTCTAGCCACCATCATGCAACATGGATGGGTTTTGTTTAGGTTAAGTAACAAGTAATTGTTTTATAGTGAATCTCTCAACTCTTTTTACAATGCTACAACTCACTTAGTGATTCAAAATTTGTGTAAGATCTAATGGTTGCAAGATTCATTAAATCTCCTTTAATTTGCAATATCTAGCCATTGATTTTTTGGAACTTCTGAAAGAAAATTTGCGCAATTTGAGAGATTTATGAATAGTGAATAGGGGGTGTGTGTAGACTTGTAAACGGATCGGGTTTATCGGGTTTGGGTCGGGTTGAACTTGACCCGTTAAGCTAACGGGTCACCCGAACCCAACCCGTTAAATTAATGGGTCACCCGTTTCACCCGTTAAGACCCGTTAACAATTTTTTTTTTTTTTTTTTTTTGCATAGAGTTTATTTTTTGTTATTAAGACTTTATTGAAATTACTAAAACATCCTCAACTAACGGGTGCTAACGGGTGTTAACGGGTTGACCCAAAGTGACCCGTTATTTAACGGGTTTACCCGTTAGCGACCCGACCCGTTAAGCATCAACCCAAATACTAATATTAACGGGTCGGGTCGGGTTAAAAATGCCACCTCTACGTGTGTGAATAATGAGTAGAGAAGGGTTTACATTGGTGGATTCATGATTCAAGGATTTAAGGGAGGCAGAGACTAAAAGGTTAACGCCATCCCAGCCGTGTCCCGCTCTGGAAGGGCAAAGAAGGGACGTGTCCACGGATGTCACTCTCTCACCACCATGGCCCCCATCAATACTTTTTGGCTTCAATCGCTTGCTTGTTGCTTGCAGCTGCAAGTCCCTACCGACCTCACTCATCACTCGTGCATGGTTTTCTTCTGCGGGACCCACGCTCTACCATTTCCCTCCATTCATCGCAACCCCATTGAAGAGAATAGATAGCCCATCATGCACTTCCGTGCTCTTGCTTTTGTGCACTAACCAGTAACCCTTGATATATTTATTTTTTAACAAATAATATTATTTATACTAATGTGGTTTAAATTTTGTTTTAACGATAATTGAATTTAAGACCTTTCATTTATAAGTGAAAAGAAGTGGTACATTGATTGTAACCCTTGATATATTATATATTGCATTTTTCTCTGTGTTTGTTTCTCTTGCTACGTTTGACCTTAAGCTAGAGGTCATGAGGTTTTACGTACAAAACTTAAGGAATGAGCGAAATAGAGCTAATTTTAAAGTGTATATGTGTGCATTTGACAATAATAGTAATGAAACTATATTATTTGTATCATCTTAGCTGACATTTAAGAATATAATCCTTCTTGATTCTATTTATATAAAAAGGATGATACGCTACACGGTTATTAGTTAAGAAGTTACCTACTCACATGGGCAGATACATGATATGGCAATGCTGGTGGCGCGGGGATGCGATAGGCAACATCGGCATACTCGAATGCAAGGAAAAAGAAGGAAAATCCATATTTCACTCAAATTTGATTGGAGATTAGGGATTAATAGTGGATAATGAGATTTGATTGTGCTCCCAGAGTTTTTGTGATGTTGTTACTGTAGTCGATAAGCGTCCATTAAATTCTCTTGTTTTGGCTTCATTATAGAGATTTGCTTGTTCCACGACATGTCCAAAAAAATTTTTAAAAAAAAAATCTAGCAGATAGTTTAGATCATTTCTCAAAACATTTCTTAAGAACATTTCTTGAAAACAATTTTCTTTAAGACTCAAAAACTTGATTGGTTTGCGATTTAAATTTTTAAAATCTTACGACTTAAACTTGATTGGATTGGAGTAGAGACGAAAAAAGTAAAAAAAAAAAAGAGGAGAAAGAAAGAAGAAAAGAAAGAGATATATTTGGAGTGAGAGGGGAGGAGGGAGAGAAAAGAAATGAGTGGGTTTAAGTTTAAAAACTCTAAAAACTCACTTTTTATGTTTTTAAGGAATAAACTATATTTTTGAGTTAGTCTTGAGTTCAGTTTTTAAAAATAGTCATACCAAACAAGTTTTTAAGACCTAAAACTTGAAAACTATTTTTGAGTTTAAAAAGTTAGATTCAAGTACACTACCAAACAGGCCCTAGCAAGTTATAGTATTTCTTTATATCTACGCATACCATTTTTATTTTGGTAGCATGTTGTGATGGTTTTGGCTTTTGAGTATCGGCTTGAGATGTCCAGGCCTAGACTTGTTGTGTGTAGTTTTCTTTGGGATCTTAGCCTCACTGTCGCATTATATATAAGAAACTTACAGCAGGAGAAGAAATCAAGGAAAAAATGGTGTTGTCTACCGTTACCTAATAAGTAAGAACATATAATTTTTTTTACAACAATATTTTATACTAAATGGTGAAGAATTTGAACTAAACCACAAAATAAACTCACCATGATATATAATGTTATATCAAACTCGTTATTTATGTGAGTTGAATTTAAAATATTTTACTAACAAATGAAAATGAATACCACTTAGTTATAATTTTAATGAATAACACTTATCCAAAGTGGCAAATTAGTTATCCACTTGAAGACCTTCCCTTAATTTAGGAACCTAATTAACCGAATTCGGATCCTCTTTGTAAGGATCCCGGAGATCTGTGAATCGTATATATTCATCATACATCATGTGGTTAAAAATTATTTTAAATTATTTTACTTAAAATAAAATTCAAACAGTACCTGACGAAAACTACTGCACGATGTACAATGAATAGATACGATTTATAGATCATTGAGATCATCATAAAGAAGAGCTGAAGAGGATCCTATTGGCAATTAACCCTGCTGCCCTAACAAGAACGAAATGAGCATTGTCCATGTGTCCACGATCTAATCATATCCCTCAATAGCAATTGATGTTTAGACAAAAGGATCGAATAGGGAATTTGGTGTTGAACTTGGTTGACAACGAGTAATTTACGGTCATGCATTTCGCGATGTTTTCATTTCACTTATAATATAACTTATATATTTACTTATTTATATATCAATATTTTCGTTTACTTAATATAACATTTGTATTTTATCAAGATCACGGGATTGTGTGGCGGCAACCTTATTCAAAAGCTTTTGGTCGACAACAATCAACAAATGGCAAATGTGGGCTTCAGACCAATGATCGGCCGTCATTCCACTTTCACAGTCAAACTATCAGAGCCGTCGCTTTCTAGTTGCGCTGGTGGGACCAGACACTTAAACGACCCACAATGATCGGTCAAAACGCGCAGCAAAGCCGCAATTGAATTCGACATATACAAGTAGTTTTGTGTACCATTTTCCTTGGTGAGCGGAAGCTTTCACAACTTCAACTTGTTTACTTACTAGAATGGGATTTGAATTGGAGGAACTCTGATCAAATCCGAATGTAATCTAAATTTTTGAGATAGTTATAAGTTTAAGCAAATACAGATATACTTTCTTAATATGAATTAAACGTTAAGCAATGCTAGATGGAAGTGAAGTTGTTATATATGCAATACTAAAGGGATTTGTCATGGATACTTTATATATTTGTCTCATCTCATTTTAACTAACAAGGACTAGTCAACTGTAACTCGACTTGTTTTATTAATCCGGCAAATTACTCAATCTTGATTAGGATCTCATTTAAAATTCAACATATTAGTGTTGACTCTAAAAATTATAAAGATCTACGTGGCACACATGTCAAGTAAATATGAGTTAACTACGTATTTTTTGTGAATGCAAGTGTGCTAACTCGGAATCGAGCTCGGTTGGTCGAGTAGAATAGATTTGGTGGTGGTGTCGAATGCATTGCTGACTTCTGCACTTAATCGACTACAGCCTAGAATGGAACATCATTTGTCTTAGGGTTCTAGAACCTAAAGACAAGATTGCCTAATTCATTGCGAAGTTCAGGATTTCCTGCACCAGATTCGGCTTCCTCAACTATATTCATGAGAATATAAGTGCATTGCACCCGCATCAGGCGATAAGGGCAGGTACGCTCATCACTGCATCGGTATCAGGCGGTAAGCGCAGGTACTTAAAGGAGATGAGCGTTTTTATGGTGAACATGGTTTGTTCGTCTAAATGTCAAACTGCAAATTGTACCTTAGAGTAACCAATCATAGAACACTACACTTTGCTGAGAAACTAATGAATTGACCTCTTTGGATGAAAGAATTAAAAATTCTTCGCCGGCCGAGACTTGGATAGATAACCAACCAACTAGAAGCAGTGTTGTTAATCCAAACTAAAAATGTTTCTAAATTGCTTGGTTCTATGGCTTCAGTGATGTTAATCAAACTGAAGATGTCACAAATTGTCAACAAAGTATTGTTAATCCAAACTCCGTGTTGACGAGAGGGTTATGATAGTATTTTTCTCAAGTAAGAAGAATTTTGCGTACAACGAGAATGTTCGCATAGAGCGTTTGAGTTGTTTGTTGAGTTAAAGAGAGCATTTCATGTCGTAGAACCTCGTTTATTTATAGCGATAGCCTTCATTATAAACAAGTTTGTCAAGATAGAATTCTGATGAGACTGTGTTTTCTCAACATTTACTTGAATATTTCCTTTATAGCCAAGACTTTATATTCATCTAGTCCTGGCTTCTTTGATTCTTCTAAAATCCTCGGCCATGAACAATTGGCCTGAGAGTTTTGAAGAAATGAATATGCTTCAAAATCGCCCATTATCTTGCATTTAATGCCTCGATTCCAGTTTACACTTCTGCCTCGAATGACACACTCCTTGCTCCTATCACGTGTTGTACTCTCATGGGAACTAGGATCCTTGCTGGATCCATTCCTTAGGGATTCCATAAGCGTGTCCGTTTATCGTATATCGTGCAGTCAGAAATTATTTAAAATTTAAATTTTAAAATTAAAATATAAATAATATCTAACGAAAACTGACCGCGCGATATAAAATGAATGAACAGAATTACGAGATCCTAGAATCCCTAGGGAGTGGATCCCAAAGATCCTGGGGGCTGTCATGGAACCTTTCCATATTCAGTCACCTCACCACTCCCCCAGAAAATTGAGCCATTGAAGATTCCCGTCTTGAAGCACTTACTCCAGAACCAACCGTCAGCTTGCAGTTGGGATTGGACAATGTATAAATTGGCCTTGCTCACACCGTCAAGGATATTATCGTAATAATAAGCTCATAATCTATGTGGCACGCTCTAATTGAACGTGGTTACTTTATGTCCACAAACACATTTTCAAAGATTATAATTTTTATGCACATCACTGACATTTCCTCAATTAGGTATTATTTGTGTTAAATTAACATAAACTTCTATAACTTGAAATGTAATTAGCATTTGCCTATCCATTTTGTGTGTACGAACACATTTTTGGGATTGGACAATGTATAAATTGGCCTTGCTCACACCGTCAAGGATATTATCGTAATACTAAGCTCATAATCCATGTGGCACGCTCTAATTGAACGTGGTTACTTTATGTCCACAAACACATTTTCAAAGATTATAATTTTTATACACATCACTGACATTTCCTCAATTAGGTATTATTTGTGTTAAATTAACATAAACTTCTATAACTTTAAATGTAATTAGCATTTGCCTATCCATTTTGTGTGTACGAACACATTTTTTTTAGAAAAATGGGAAGGAGAGAGGGAGAGAGAACGTGGGAGGGATTTATTTTTTATTTTTTTAATTTTAAGAGTTAATCTCAGTTTACTACCATCAAGTTTTGTAGTTGTTAACATTTAGTACATGCATTTTTTTTTTGTTCCAGAATCATACCTAAAGTGTTAATTTTGGGAAAGTCTCATACATCCGTTAGTCTGGCTGTTAAGTCTCTTGTTAACTAGTGATGTGGCGCTCACGTGGACATTGACTGGACTTCACGTGTCAATATGAGTCCCATGTGGATGTTAAAAAATTTTAAAATTAAACATTACACAATAAATTAAAAAAAGTGGGCGTCTTCTTCCTCAAGGCCCTCCTGACCATTTCTACATTCTCTCATCATCTGCACCCACCAAACCCCCATCTCTTCTTCGACTTCTTGTACCGCGGTTCACGAGTAACGGACACCACCGCTGCTGATGACAGTGTCAGAATCTTTCAAGGAGGGGAAGAGCTTATTAGGCTCGAGAATGAAGTCGGAGATGCGAATGCGGCTTGATTCGCTGATTTTCTTCAAATTTGCAGTCGGTGTAAACACGAAAATTTCCCGAAACAAGAAGAACACGTGTACAAAATATATTTATGTTAATGAATTTGGGTTACAACCTCTATTTGTTCCTCTGATTTGATCTCCGTAAGACTTTGATTTGTGGGCTTGATCCAAGGGGCCTTTGAGGCTTGATCCTGGATGAGCAGAGAGAGTTTCTTCAAGGGCCGTTGGGCTTGATCTTGAAGTTTGGCGGAAGTTTCTTCAAGGGCCTTTTGGGCTTGATCTTGAAGTTTGGCGGATGAACGTTTCTTCAAGGGGCCGTTGGGGCTTGATCCCGAAGTTGGATGAACGTTGAACGATGAACGATCTTCAAGGGCTTTTGGGCTTGTTCTTGAAGATGGATGAACGACGAACGACAAACGAAGAACGATGAATGGTGGGTGTACTTCAAGGGGCTTTTGGGCTTGATTGTTGAAGAAACGGATGTGTGGATCAAAGGGTCGTCGGGGCTTGATCTTGAAGAACGAATGAACGGATCTTCAAGGGCCTTTAGGGCTTGACCTTGAACGTGAATGAACAGAGCTTCAAGGGGCGTCTGGGGCTTGATCTTGGATTGGGATGAACAGAGCTTCAAGGGTCGTCGGGGCTTGATCTTGAAGGTGGATGAACAGAGCTTTAAGGGCCATCGGGGCTTGATTCTTGAAGGCGGATGAGCGTTTCTTCAAGGGGCCGTTGGGGCTTGATTCCTAAAGAACGAAGAACGAACTTCAAGAGAATTCTCTTCCAATTTGGGAGTAGAGAAATGTATTTGTGAATTGGTGGTGAATTGGTTATGAATTGGTGTATGAATTGGTATATGAATTGGTTATGAATTGCTGTCTTTGGCGTTGGTGGAGAAGCTTATTTATAGGCCTTGAGAATGAATCACTACCATTCATTTTGTTGGTGAGAATGAATCACCACCATCCATTTTTGTTGGTGAGAATGAATCACTACCATCTATTTTGTTGGTGAGAATGCACCATCCATTTTTGTTGGTGAGAATGAATCACCACCATCCATTTTTGTTGGTGTGAATGAATCACTACCATACATTTTTTTGTTGGTGAAGTAAGGGGATGATGTAGATGAAATGAATAGAGGTTGTAATTTTGATGCTTTGATCAACATTTATTTCACCAAAATTTTGATGTTTACAGTTGTAGTCTTTAATGCATTGATCAACATTTATTTCACCGAAATTTCGATGTCTACAAATGCCCCCACTTCAGGGCGCGTCATATACATGTGCTTGTCACGTGTAGAAGATGCGTTTTGAAGTCCCTTAGTGAAGATGCCGATCCAAGAGTCGTCGAGGCTTGTTCTCGAATTGGTTTGAAAGTTTCTTCAAGGGCCGTCGGGGCTTGATCTGGAATTAATTTCTTCAGCTTTGCTGGGGACGAATCGGCACATGTATTTGTTGTGCTTGTTGATTTTCCACAGACTTCATCTTGAATTGGATTTGATTCAAGCGTGTTGGACACTTGATCTTGAATCGGGCTTGTGATTTCTTCAAGGGCCGTTGGTGGCTTGATCTTGAAGGTTGTCGGACCACGAGCGGCTTCATATGGCAAGCGATCTTCGATTTAGTTGAAGATGAATCAGCACGTGCAGTTGTACAGCCCATGCTGCATTATTCTCTGCTTTGTTTCTTTTGCATGGCAGACAGACACGAGGTAGAGGTGTTGGTCTGTTTCTCTGTTCAATCTTTCCAAGTGTCGACCGATCGCTCTATTTCTTTTTGTCCCGCAGGCAAGAGCAAGGGTAAAGGAAAAGCGTGCCATAAGATATCTTTGCCTTCGACTCTGCTGATATGAGATACTTTTGCTTTTGAAGAAGTATCTTTCCACAGGTTTATTCTTGAACTGGGCTGGAGAGTTTTTCTTCTGCTAGATTTTCTAAAAGTCTGAGCTTACCCATTTATCTAGAGTTGAAGTTAATTCAAGGGTGGTGAACACTTGATGTTGAATTGGACTTGTGATTCTTTCAAGGGCCATTGGTGGCTTGATCTTGAAGGAAATGGACCATGAGCGACTCTACATGGCAGATGATCTTTGCGAGCCGATTCTAGAATTTAAGGGTCAAAACAAGTACATCAAATCCAGAATACGTCAGATCTTGATGATATGAAATACTTTTGCTTTTGAAGAAGTAGCGGACTGCCCGACACATGTTTCGTCGTGCTTGTCTCTACATGCTTCAATGTATCATTTTCCCTTGCCTTATCTGTTCCCTTGCAGAAGCGGCATCTTCTCCGGTTTTCTCCCATGCATATGTGGCATCTTCTCTTGTAGTATTTGCCTTACAGATGCAGGAGTGGAATGCAAATGCTAGGTAAGTAATCAGGGAAGGGTTTCCAGGCAGTTGGTTCTGGATCGGAGAGTTGATTCCAAATGCTGGCTGATTGCTCTCTTTCTCCTTGTCTTGCAGGTGAGAACAAGGATAAAGAAAAGGAAGGGAGAAAGTGTGATATGAGATACTTTTTCTTTTGAAGAAGTGGTGACGATTTGCCAGCGTTGCACAATGAACCTTTGCTCTTTAGCGACGGTGCTAGCTCATCGTTGGTCCTTCTGCTTCAATCTTTTTGCATAGCAGAAGTGGTGCGCAACCTTTCTATTTGAATAGTGAGCCACCACCGTATCAACTGTACTTAAAGTATTTGACGAAGGAATTGATGACCTTGACAACAGCTGGGGATGAGTGCTTGAGAGCAATGCAAGGTAAGTAACTAGGCAAAGGTTTCGACTGATTGCGTTCTTTCTCCTTGTCTTGCAGGTGAGAACAAAGACAAGGAAAAGGACAGGGAGAAAGCGAGATATGAGATACTCTTGCTTTCGACCCTGACGATATAAGATACTCTTGCTCTGGCGTGGCTTGTTTGCAGAGGCATTCCAGAGGATGAGGAATACTGAGTATTTTAGGAAGCTTTGTTGGAAATGGATTCTCGAAGATAGGGAAGAGCTTGGCATTTTTGCAAGTTTGCCTTACCGTGGAGGACGAAGGGCGACAGATATAGGACTTTTCCCAATAAGGAGTAATTTTGATTCACGCAATTCTTTAGACTCGTCTCTGGCTTCCGCAAAGCTGAGACAGCACGTGAAGGGTGGCGACAAACCTCGATCTTTGAACAAGCTGAAGGATTATTTTGAGAATACATGTTCATTTAAGCAACATCATTAGCATGCAATTAACAAATTAAAGGCGGAATCATGCTTGCATGTACTTAAAAACAAAAACATTACCCATGAATGTTCAAAGCCTAGTAGTTTGGTGAACCAATACACAACTCAAAACAAAGTGAGTTGAAATTATACCTTTGTAGATTCCTCTTTGCATAAGCAAAGGCTAATCACCCAAAGAGAGGGCCTTCATTCCTTGCATATTAAATCTATGGATTTGGATGGAAGAATAGGTTCTCTAAGTTCCCAAAATTGAGAACCTCTAAGTTTCTACACCAAGGTTAGATTTAAGAAGAAATGAGTGACCTTGGAGGAGTAGGATTGCTAGATAATCCCTCCAAGGGGGCCGACCATTTTTAGAGAGAAAGGAGTTTGTCTTTTCTCCAATTTCCCCAAAAGAAAGCCCTTAATGAATTTTGGCTATAAAGTCATATTTATACCTTAATTCATTTGAGTGGCAAACTTGTAAATAAGTCCAAGTTTGCTACCCTTTTTTAAATGGCCGGCCTTAGGGATTAATTGGGCTATTTGGGCCTTTGTGAATCATTATTCATTAAGTTGTCATACAACTTAAGTTAATGGACTTGACGTTCGAAGCCCATTGGGCCTTAAGGTCCAAAACTATCCCGAGGTCTTTAACGAACTCATTCGTTTGATTAATTAACATATTAATCAATCCTTGCCATAAATAATTAAACCATTTAATTATTCTTACTCATCTCCGTTGAATCTTCAATCTCTACCTTACACGGTGTACGATCCATTAGGTTCCTTTTAGCGAGGCAGTGGGCGATTCAAACTCTTTTAAATCGATTGTGAATTGAAACTTCTTTCAATTCTCCCTTTAGTGATTACACACATTTAGGGCTTCCACAAACCATGAGTGACACCTAGCAGCATATCATGGTTACCCAAGCTAATCAGAAGAGGTGGAGAACCTATTCAGTTTAGGATTACAAATGCAATACGGTCCTTCTCTAATACAATACTATTGACCACATTGTTTGGCTTGATAGTTTATTCATGTCTACTATCCAATGTGAATCTCGTGCTTATATGATTCCCTTGAATGTGATTTGGAACGCATTCCAAAATCTCATTCATACTCTGATAAGAGATTTTAATCATATCATAGAGTATTCTCCCTCAAACGGTTTGAAGGTTAGAGATCCCTTGTTGCACATTCACTTGCCTCCATAGCTAGGTGGCTTAACCCCGACGATGCCGTGGACCCACCAGATGGAGTGACATTTGACATAATCAAAGATTAAGTACCTAACCACAAGACAACTATGATGCCTCAGGTCAAAGGACTAATTTGCATTATCCTAACCATGAGTTCTCATGTGACATGAGTATGAGAACTCCTCGTTGATCGTGTTCAGTGAACTCATTCTCTATTGAGCACCTACATGCTTGTCTTGGTGTCACTCACACCAATGACTCGAGACTAGTCACTCTCCCTGAGAGAAGACATAGCACGTACTGATCTTAACGGACTGCCAATGCCCAATTGGCAATCCTATGATCAGGAACGTTTAGGATGTGTCTACGAAAGAATGGTCTCATGAATCTAACTTCTTTAGATCACATTCTCCCAATCACATATTCCTTGGACTTATTGTTCAAGCATATAACATTTATATAAGACGGCTTAAAACAATAATCTTTGCCCTTCTATTAAACTACATTAGTTTAACATGTGAAATGTCCGTAAAGTATCATCACATGATTGGTTTTAGGGCACATTTCCAACACAAGCAGCTTTTGAATTTTGGAGGATAGTGCCGAGCCTCTTCAATTTTGGCCCGCGAGTCCTTCAGAGCTGAGATTGCACATGAAAGGTGCTGACAGATTGATCCAGCTTTTGATTTTTTGGGTAGCAGCGCCTCTTCGATCTTTGAACGAGCGTCTTTTGAAAATTTGAGGGTAGTGCTGAGCCTTTTTTATTTGGCCCGTGACTCTTTCAAAGCTGAGATCGCATGTGGAGAGTGTCGGTAAGCTTTGATTCAGAGACTCTGTCTTTTGAAAAAGTTGGCACCTCTTCGATTTTCGGATAAGCAACCCTTCGATCTTTGAACAAGCAACCCGGCTTTTGAGGTTTGGAGGATGGTGACAATCCCTCTCTGATTTTGTTCGTGACTTCGGCAATGATGAGATCATGTGTGAGCAATATTGACAACTTGATCCAGAAAATCTGGCTTTTGAAAAAAGTGGCGCCTCTTCGATTTCTGAACGAGCGCCTCTTCGATTTCTGGGCAGGCGACTCTTTGATTTCTGAGCAGGCGGCCTTGTTCCTTCTTCTTTATATGGAGGCATCGATTGCTTCCTAAAACGCGCTTGAGAATTGGTACTTGCAGAAACTCCCCTCTTGTAACTTTGAGATCTTGATTTGTCCGACCTCTTCTTTTCTTCAAAACCTTCGAAAAATGTCTTGCCCATCTGACCGTCGTCTTGACTTGAATGTTGGGGAAGAGGTTGTGATGTGTTCCCCGGACAACGTATGGCACCCATCCTTTTTATCCCCGAACGATCATCTTACGGTTGGGGATTCTGTGATTAAGAATGATATAACAGCCACGGTAGTGGCTAGAAATCTTCTCACTCCCAGAGACAACAAGGTACTTTCCAAGCGGTCTGATGAGCTGGCTATCCAGGACTCCTTGTCCTTTAGCGTCC
Source organism: Crataegus laevigata (assembly GCA_963580275.1). NCBI lineage: Eukaryota > Viridiplantae > Streptophyta > Magnoliopsida > Rosales > Rosaceae > Crataegus > Crataegus laevigata. The sequence goes on from OY756945.1 coordinate 24,487,525, forward strand.
AGTACGCGAGCTCTGTGTCGAACATGGGCCAACGCCTTCTTGCTCGTACTCGCCAGGTTGAATCCTTGATCGCTAAGGTGGCGAGCCTTAAGCAGGAGATCAGAGAGCTTAAGCATGAAAATAGGGAGTTGCACATGCTTTCCAATAGTTACTCGACAAGCATGAAGAGAAAACTTGACCAGCTGCAGGAATTTGAAAGTCGAATTCAAAGTAACCATCAGATGTTTGTGGCTTTATTACAAAGGCAACTTTTGCCTTCGTCATCTGGAGCTTCACCAAGTGTTGAGGCTTCAGATAATCAAACTCCAGTGCCTCGCTTTTCTGCAGCTCCGCCAAGTGATGATGCTTTTCGTGACTGTCTTTGAAGAGTCATTCCTGTAAATTTGATTTGAAATTTTTTTTTTGACATGTATAATGTAAAGTTATGTAAAATTTTAGAGAAATAAATAAAATGGACTTCATTTCACTAAATGCATCATTTATTTATTTATTTTTATTTTTATTTTTTGTAAATACATAAAACATATGCATTCTTCTTCTTCCTTTTTTTTTAATTTTTTTTGTTTGCTGTACACAGTTTATGCTCTTGTGAGCTAGGAGCGTGGTTTCTTCTCAGGCGTAGTACCGCTTCAAGAACTTGCCATTTATGGGGCCAATCCTCAAGCTATTTTCTTCCACGATCTTGTAAGCACCAGTTGTGTAGACTTCTTGTACTACGTAAGGTCCATCCCACTTTGAGGTGGATTTGCTTCTCGTCTTGTGTGTCGTGATGATAGGCCTACGTAATGCCAGGACAAGATCCCCTACTTAAAATGACCTTGGGCGAACTTTCTTGTTGAAGGCCTTGGACAATCGTGCTTGATAACACTTCAGATGCTGTTGAGCTTCGAGCCTCTTATCATCTAGCGCTTCTAACTCCTGAAGACGTAACTTTGCATTCTTTTCGTCACTCAGTCCTTTTTGTATAGCCATCCTCAGCGAGGGAATCTGGCTTTCCAATGACAAAACCACCTCTACGCCATACACGAGCGAATATGGTGTAGCTTGAGTAGGTGTCCGGTGCGTCGTCCTGTATGCCCAAAGTGCTTCGCTCATTCTCTCGTGCTAGTCTTTCTTGCTCCTACCAACGACTTTTCTCAAAAGGTTGCATAGAGTTTTGTTGAATGCTTCTGCGAGACCATTGGCTGGGGCATGATACATGGAAGACTTATGCTACTTGAACTTGTACTTCTCACAAATTTCGTCCATGAGTCGGTTGGAGAACTACTTTCCATTGTCAGTAATGATGTAGTGAGGCACACCATATCGGTAGATGATATGCTCCTTGATAAAATGGTCGACAGTTTTTTTCTTGACTTTCCTTAGGGGTATGGCTTCAGCCCACTTGGAGAAGTAATCTGTTGCAGCTAGGATGTAAGCTTATCCCGCAGATGACTTTGGTGCGATCGGTCCCACGAGGTCCAATCCCCATACGTTGAACGGCCATGAAGCAATCGTAAGGTGTAATGTTTCAGGCGGTTGATGTATGAAGTTGGCATGGAATTAGCAGGCTTGGCACTTTTTGGCTTATTCCATGCAATCCCTCACCATGCTTGCCCAATAGTAACTCATTCTTTTAAGCTGGAAATGTAGCTTTAGCCCCGACTGATGCGCCCCACATATACCTGAATGTGCTTCTTCTATGGCTTGACTGGCTTTTTCTTCACCTAGGCATCTTAGAAGTACTCATTCAAAAGAGCGTCGGTAAAGTGTTCCCTTATAGTAGAGGAAGTGATGTGCTCGTCGACATATTTCAGAGCGGTGTCCGAGATCATCTGGAAACCTTTCTTGCTCTAAGTAGTCGATCAACGACTGTCTTCATTCTTCAGTGTCAACCAGAAGTACTGAGATGACGTTTGTGTCATTTAGTAGTATTTTAGGGGCAAGTGGGATCACCCATCTTTGGCAAACTGGCACGTCTGTAACTTCTCCTCTCCTAGTGTCATACTTGACGCTAGGTTGGCGAGAGCATCTGTCATTTGATTTTCTTTTCTTGGCACATGTTCTAGTGTCACTATCTCGAACCTTTGTAGCAGTTGAGTTGCCAGCCAGAAGTATGGGACAAGATCATATTTCCTCACCTCGTACTCGATCAAGAGTTGATTGATTATGAGCTTGGAGTCGCCATATACCTCAAGGGCTGTGATTCCCATGTTGATTGCCATTTGGAGGCCAAGGATCAGTGCTTGGTACTCAGTGACGTTGTTGGAGCATAGTTCACTTAGTTGGAAGGAATAAGGCAGTATTTACCTTTGCGGTGACATGAATATTACTCCTACCCCCGCACCATCTGCTCGTGCAGATCCGTCGAAGAACATCGTCCATGTTGGGAAGATGTCGATGTAAAACACCTCCTCATCAGGCAAGTCGTCTGAGATTTTCCAATCGGCTGGGATCGGATGATCGGCAAAGAAGTCTGCAAGTGCTTGTCCTTTGACGGCTTTAGCTGGAACGTAGATGATCTCGTGTTGATTGAGAAGCAACGCCTATTTAGCTAGCCACCCTGTCAAAACTAGTTTGGACATGGTGTAAGCAACACCCATTTGACCGGGTCAGCTTTAGCAACCAAGTGGATGGTGTAAGCATGCATGTAATGTCTGAGCTTCTGAATGGCGAATACCAAGGCAAGGCATATCTTTTCTATCGGGGAATAGTTCAACTCGGCACCGGTGAGAGTTCGACTGAGGTAGTAAAGCGCTCATTCTTTTTGGGATTCATTTTCTTATGCCAAGAGTGCTCCTACTGAACTTTCTTGAGCGGCAATATACAATATGAGCGGCTTCCCGGGCACAGGTGCCCCTAAGACAGGTGGACTTGACAAATACCTTTTTATGCTTTCAAAGGCATTGCGGCATGTTTTGTCCCATACAAACGGAACATCCTTCTTCATGAGTCGGCTAAACAGTTGACAACGTCCTGCTAGATTGGATATGAATTGTCTAATGAAAGCGAGTCGTCCTTGCAGACTTTTCAATTCGTGTAAATTTCTTGGCTCAGGCATGCTTTGGATGGCTTTGATCTTTGATTGGTCTACTTCGATGCCACGGTGCTTGACAATGAAGCCGAGGAACTTTCCAGAGGTGACGCCAAATGCACATTTCATCGGGTTCATCTTCAGGTTGTATTTTTGCAGCCTTTTGAACACCATTCGCAAATCTTTCAAGTGGTCTGATCTCTTTTTTGTCTTGACCACCACATCGTCTACGTAACATTCTACATTTTTGTGTAACATGTCATCGAAGATTTTTTGCATTGCACGTTGGTATGTAGCTCCGACATTCTTTAGACCAAATGGCATCACCTTGTAGCAGTATATACCTTTCGGAGTGTGAAAAGCTGTTAGTTCCTCATCTTCGGAAGCCATGCGAATTTGATTGCAGATGAGCCATCCATGAATAATAGTGCCTCGTGGCCAGTGGTTGCGTCCACCATGATTTCGATGATTGGCAAGGGAAAATCGTTTTTCGGGCAAGCATCGTTGAGGTCTCGGAAGTCCACGTAAACACGTATTTGTCCAGATTTCTTAAGGACGATAACGATGTTAGAGATCCACTTGGGGTATTGCACCTCTCGAATGAAGCCTGCTTCAATTAGCTTGTCAATCTCAGCCTCAATATGTGGGATGAGCTCAAATCGATAGTGCCTTTGAGTTTGCTTTATCGGTCGCGTTCCGGGCTTGACTGCAAAAGGATGCACAACGATAATAGGGTCAAGGCCGGGCATTTCCTTATATGTCCAAGCAAGGATGTCTTTGTACTCTAATAACAGCTGGTAGTACTCTTCTATCTCGTCCACACTTAGCAGTGCACTTATGAAGATAGGCATGGGCTCTTCTTTCATTCCTAAGTTAAGCTCCTTAAGCTCATTAACCGTGGCTTGCCCCCCATCTTCGAGTTGTGGTGGTGCAGTGGTGACATCTTCCTCAGGGGCTTCACTTTCTTTGTCTTCTTGGATTGTGATGTGGAAGACGTCTTGGACCCCTCCTTCAGTGCCGTCCTTTTGGGCTTGTTGGCCTGAAGATTGGCCGGTGTGGATAATGGTGCGCCTCCTTACTTTCAGTGGTCCATTTGTGTCAACCTCCAAGATTGCTTGGCGCTTCATTTTTGAAGGAATAGAGCTTTGGATGTCATCATTTTCTGCTAAGCTGTCGAGCTTCTGTTTCTTTGGCGTTGTTTCTTTTCGCCCTAAAGGCTTCTCAATTTCTTCGAGTCTCCTCAAAATCGACCGTTATAGAGGGAAGCTAGGCGCGTTGCTTTGTTTCTTAGGCTCTGACAACCTTTCAAAAATGGAACTTTGGGATGTTGGCGTGTTAAGCCTCTTGAAGACGGGGGTTCGGCTTTGACTACCAATGCGATGAAATGCCAATATTCTGGGTCTTGGATGATTCATCCTATTGAAGACTGATATCCGAGGGGTGGAACTAAGCTCTTCTCAGTTTTGTACGACGCTCACGCTGATGTGCTAAGTGCTAGCGTTTTTTGCTTTGCTCGAAATCTTCACAGGTGCATTTGGTGTGAAGTCGATTCCTGCTTTGCCGTTGTCAACTCCGTAACCATGCTCTTTTAGCCTCTTTTGAGTCTTGGTAAGGTCACGTTCTTTGTTGTTGACAGTGTCTGAACCCTTCTTTCCAGGATTCGAAGAGGGAATGAAGGCGTACCCAGCTTTCGACATGAGTTTGTAGGCGTTTGGATCAAAACCTTCTTTGGTCCTCTTGGTTGGGAGAAAGCTTGGTTCTACTCCTTTGGGCAGAGCTTTTATGAAGCCTTGTGGTGGTCTTGCAATCTTAGTCTTGCCTAGCTGTGTTAGAGGTAAAATTGCATTCATCTTGAGCAATTCTACATCATCATCGCGCTGCTGCATGTCAGCTTTGCTTATCCCCGTTTCGAATGGGGTTTGGCCATTCTTTCTTCTCGACATCGGGATGTATCAGAAGACGGGTGTGTTCAGTCCTTTTGAGGGCGTCTTACCCCCTTTGGCTGTCACGAGTTCATCGTCGTTTTTGCTTGAAGATGGCGTGGCTTCTCCTCCTTGCTTTCTTGGAATAGATTGCCACTCTTACTTTTTAGGCGTCGCTTTGCCCGTAGATTTTACCTCTTTTGGGAGAGCTTCGGGTATCATGCCTGCCTCTATGCAGAACTTGGCATCTGCAAAGTGTGATTCGATTTTGGTAAATGGCTTGGTATCGCCTCGAATCATCTTCACTCATTCCCGGTAGAATTTTAAACATTGGTGAAGGATGGATAACACTACTTCATTCTCATGGATCCAAGGCCTTCCTAAGAGCAGGCTGTATGAAGTTCTTGCATCAATCACATGAAATATCGTGCTTGATTTGAGTTCACCAATGGTCATCTCCACTCGGATCATGCATATCGCTCTTTTTCCTCCTTGGTTGAAACCTTGGATTAGTAAACGGCTTAGGGACAGTTCGTTTATTTTGATGCTGATTGTAGCCATCGTTGACTTTGGCATGATGTTTATGGCCGATCCACCATCCACAAACATGTGGTTGACTTTGCTCTCCCTTATGTACCCTGAAACGAAGAGAGGGCGGTTGTGACATTTTGATCCCAGCAGTAAGTCTTCGTCAGTGAAGTTGATTGAGTCTTGGGCGGCACAGCATGTGGCATATTCGTATGATTGAAGCCTTGAGCCTTCGTCTTTGTTTCCTTGTACTCCATGGTCGTTGGGATTTGTTAAGACCACTATCAGTGCTTTCTGCATCTCCTCGGGTAATCGTAATGCCTTTTTTATGCTAACATGGGTCCGCAAACCTTCTTTGGTCATGAGGGTCTTCACTTCTTCAACGGCGATAACTTCGTCTCTTAATGGTTCATTTACTTCCACCATGTGACATGCAGCGATAGTGCACCGTTGGAAGAAGTCATTCGGGAAGTACTCGTGCAAGGAGACGGGAATGCGTGGCTTTTGCGTTTCCTTTGGGCTTCCTTTTGTTGCGGCGGCAGTGCCTTCTCCCTTCCTTTACCTTCGGCCTTGTGGCTTGTGGTTTGGGCTTCTTCGATTTTTTACGGGTCACTAAGGTCCATCCTTCATTATCGTCAGTAAGTGCATTTTGGTTGCTTGCCCCAAATGATGGTTGTGTGGACGGGGCCGTGTGGTTTGAGCTTTGATGGGGATGGTCACGCGTTACCTGAAGAGGCACAGGATCAAAGGATCTAAACACGATCGTTGTAGTATGTGTCGCGACCGTGTCTTCCAGGTCGAGTTCAATTCGCCCTTGTTGTGCTAACTTCATGATGAGTTCCTTGAGGATGAAGCACTTTTCGACGAGATGACTCACGATGCGATGGTACTTGCTGTACTTGGGATCGTCAACGCGATTCATCTCTTCCGGGCGCTTGCATTCAGGCAGCTCAATCACTTTTTTCTCCAACAGGTCGTCTAGCATTGGGGCCATGTCAAAGTCTGGAAATGGGTATGTTTTTTGCTCCAGTTCCTTCAAGTTGTTCTTGTACCTGTCTTGGGTAAGAGAGGGTTCACCTATTTTTATCTCTTTTGCTTTGTTCTTAGAGGAGATTTTGACGGGTGTGGAAGAGGTCTTGATTGGGGTAGCGTCAATGGTAAAAGCTTCATTGGTGGGCTTCTTTCCACGATTATCCACATTTGAAGTAAACACCTTATCCTTCTTCAAGTCAGTGATCGGCTCATTTTTCCATGATGAGCGACGCTTAACTCCATGTCGTGAGCGCGGGTGGCTAACTCTTCAAATGTCCGTGGTTTGATGCCTTGTAGGATGTATTGTAATCCCCATTGCATATTTGAACACACATATCGATTGAAGAGATTTCTGAGAGTATGTCCTTGCAGTCGAGGCTCAGAGTGCGCCATCGGTTGATGTAATCAACAACTGGCTCGTCCCTCCACTGTTTTGTGCTTGTCAGCTCCAGCATGCTTATTGTGCAACGAGTGTTGTAGAAGCGGTTTAGGAACTCTCGCTCTAATTGCTCCTAGCTATTAATGGATTCAGGTTCTAAATCTGTGTACTAGTCGAATGCATTTCCCTTCAGAAAGCGGACAAACTGCTTCGCGAGGTAGTCTCCTTCCATCCCCGCGTTCTTGCAAGTTTCGACGAAATGGGCAGCGTGCTACTTTGGATTTCCCTTCCCATCGAACTGCATGAACTTTGGCAGTTGATATCCCCTTGGCATCTTCAGGTTGTCAATTTTCTTGGAGTAAGGCTTCGAATACAACATGGAGGTATGTGAGCTCCCTTCGTACTGTGCCTTGACGGTGCTAGCGATCATTTGTTGCAGCTGCTGGATAGATAGAGATCCCATGAGTGCCGTTGCTTGGTCTAGCTTCTCCTCGATTTCTTTTGTCAGAGGTTCCTCATCTTCACCGCCTACCATTTTGTCGTTATTCTTCATTTCCAATTGGTTGACAAGTGCGGCGATTTGTAAGTCTTTCTCCTCCATAGTCTGTGTGAGCTTTGCAATCGCTTTATTCATTTGAGCCAGCTGCTCCTCGATCGAAGTCGCTCCAGTGGTCATGACTTGCATGGCTGTGCTGTAGCTCGAGTCGACGTCAGAAAGCAGGAACTTGGAGCACTTCCTTGGGGATATCATCCATTGGTGTACTTAGTGAGGCCAGAGTGATCACGGGCTTGCATTTCGGATGTTCATGAACTTTTGGCTAAGTTGATGCAGAGGGGGAAGATGCGGCGGAAAGCGCTTTTTCCTTGTTTCAAGTTGTGATGCCAAAAGCGCCACCACTCGTGATGAGGATACTCTTGTTCTTCGTGTTAGTTGCGGGAACAGTTTGAGCCTTCCTTAATGCCATATGTGCCCTCTTTTGTGGATTTGAAGATAGAGATGACAAGTAGAGATAGTCCCCCTGGGTGTGCCAAATTTGTAAACACGAAAAATTTCCCGAAACAAGAATAACACGTGTACAAAATATATTTGTATTAATGAATTTGGGTTACAATCTCTATTTGTTCCTCTGATTCGATCTCCGTAAGACTTTGATTTTGTTGGCTTGATCCAAGGGGCCATTGAGGCTTGATCCTGGATGAGCAGAGGGAGTTTCTTCAATGGCTGTTGGGCTTGATCTTGAAGTTTGGCGGAAGTTTCTTCAAAGGCCTTTTGGGCTTGATCTTGAAGTTGGGTGAGGTTTCTTCAAAGGGTCGTTGGTGGCTTGATCTTGAAGTTTGACGGATGAACATTTCTTCAAGGGGCCGTTGGGGTTTGATCCTAAAATTGGATGAACGTTGAACGATGAACGATCTTCAAGGGCTTTTGGGCTTGTTCTTGAAGATGGATGAACGACAAACGACAAACGAAGAACGATGAACGGTGAGTGTACTTCAAGGGGCTTTTGGGCTTGATTCTTGAAGAAACAGATGTGTGGATCAAAGGGCCGTTGGGGCTTGATCTTGAAGAACGGATGAACGGATATTCAAGGGCCTTTGGGGCTTGATCTTGAAGGTGGATGAACAAAGCTTCAAGGGGCGTCTGGGTCTTGATCTTGGATTGGGATGAACAGAGCTTCAAGGGTCGTCGGGGCTTGATCTTGAAGGTGGATGAACAGAGCTTTAAGGGCCGTCGGGGCTTGATCTTGGATTGGGATGAACATAACTTCAATGGCCGTCGGGGCTTGATCTTGAAGGTGGATGAACAGAGGTTCAAGGGCCGTCAGGGCTTGATTCCTGAAGGCGGATGAGCGTTTCTTCAAGGGGTCGTTGGGGCTTGATTCCTAAAGAACGAAGAACGAACTTCAAGAGAATTCTCTTCCAATTTGGGAGTAGAGAAATGTGTTTGTGAATTGGTGGTGAATTGGTGGTGAATTGGTGTATGAATTGGTATATGAATTGGTTATGAATTGGTGTCTTTGGCCTTGATGGAGAAGCCTATTTATAGGCCTTGAGAATGAATCACTACCATTCATTTTGTTGATGAGAATGAATCACCACCATCCATTTTTGTTGGTGAGACTGAATCACTGCCATCCATTTTGTTGGTGAGAATGAATCACCATCATCCATTTTTGTTGGTGAGACTGAAGACTGAATCACTACCATCCATTTTTGTTGGTGAGAATGAATCACGACCATCCATTTTTGTTGGTGAGAATGAATCACCACCATCCATTTTTGTTGGTGCGAATGAATCACTACCATCCATTTTTTTGTTGGTGAAGTAAGTGGATAATGTAGATGAAATGAATGGAGGTTGTAATTTTGATGCTTTGATCAACATTTATTTCACCAAAAATTCGATGTTTATAGTTGTAGTCTTTAATACATTGATCAACATTTATTTCATCGAAATTTCGATGTCTACAGTTGGTTTTCTCGAGATTTGCTATCAAATCTAGTAAGTGAGGCACACTCCTTCAAGCTCATGAGGCAGTCGAAGAGGATGAGGGTTGGGTGGGTGGAGTCGAAGAGGGAGGGGGGAGGATGGATGTGTAGAGGTTGGGTGGTTGCAGAAGAGAGAAGGGAGGGATAAGGGTGAGAGGGTGAGGCATTGTTCACATGAGCTCTACATCATCAGTTAACAGATGTATGAGAAAACCAACTTCTACAGGCAGACTAACAGATGTATGAGACTGTCCCAAAATTAACACTTTATGTATGACAAAAAAAACTTCATGTACTAAATGTAGAAAATCACGAAACTTGAGGGTAGTAAACTGAGTTTATCCTAATTTTAAATATTGGAGATATTTTAACATCACCAATAAGTGATGCTTCAATAAAAAAACAGTAAAATTATATAATTGCTCATCATTTTTTTGTGTGATAAAAAATTAAATAGTCTTTTCACCGTCTTTTGATTGATAAAAAAAGTTTTATTAATATAGCTTTAGATTCGTGATTAACTTAAAATCTTGCCATAATATCATTTCACTTCAATTGAAAGTATGTTCTTTACCTCTACTATTTTTGCGGTTCATCAATTCTAATTTCTAAGTTTCTGATTATTTGATTTTTAAATCTGAGTTTTAATTAAACTCCTTTCCTAAAAACGGGAGTGAGTCACCTACTCTGGGGCTAGGGCAAAGATATCTCGCTAGGATTTGATCCCATCGACAGTCAACACATGGACCGTCACGATGCTGCCACCACAAGAATTGGCGGCAAAGAATGATCCCCTCTCACCACTGCTTCCTCGCTTTGTTTGCACGCAAGTTTTTTTCAAGGCTTGGCGGCTTAGCCTCATCAACCCGGCTTGGCCTAATGCTCTAATTACAAGCATAACTAGATAACTAATCTCTTGCTCTCAACTTGAAGCTATGTTTTTCCAAAAAAAAAAACTTGAAGCTATGTTGGCAATGGCATGGTTATTTGTTCTAGATGATGCTATCCACACACTATTTTTACTTTTTATGTAGTTCTAATTTTACTTTTCGTATAGTTCTTTTAATTTTCGATTGTCGAATCGAATGAGTTGAAAAAAATTAAAGGACAAAATTAAGTGTGTGGAAGGTAAAATGAACGTGTAAATAACACCACTCAATTGTTCTACATTTTACACCAGTGATACTATTGAGAAAAAAAATTAAAGATAATGCTATAGAGATCAAATTTCTAATCAATTTTTGTAAACTAAATACTGTGGATGTTAATAATTGAATTATAACTTAAGTTTCGATTAACGTATTTATTTTCTATTAGTACACATTATTTGGTTAAAAAATTTAACCTCCTTAGCCGTTTCCAAAAATTAAACTGCAAACACTTTCAATTAACAAAAACTAATGAAAAGGGCTTGAAAATTTTAAATTTTAACGATAAGGACAAAATAAAGGGTAAAATGAATAGTACCATGATTGATTTTTTTAGTGTAAAAATATGGTTTTCGTTAATGTAAATAATAACAAGAGCTTTTCTTTAAAATTCCCTTTCAATTATGACATTATCTCACATAAATAAGTAATTATTTGAATTATGACATGAATTTAATCACGAGAATGCTAATGAGACTTTCAAAGTGGAACTCTATGCCACCTCATATTTTTTGACACAAATTTTGTATAATGCTGGCGTCAGATTTGTGGAAAATGACACGCCCGCACCCGAGAATGGGGCGTGCTGGCCGTCACGAGAGTGTGACGTAGCCATGTGCGCTGTGCGGAAGCTAGGATCGAAAACTAAGAACGAACTAATTAAAATCAAAACCACTAGTAACCTAGATACAATAGTGTACTAGATGCATGAAACGATACTTGTACATAATCAGAGCGTTCTAAGTTTAACTGCAGTCAAGCATAAATAAAAAGGGTTTAATTACACCCTCGGTGCCATACATATGAATAAAGCTGTCAGAAAGCCGGGAGTCCTCGAAGTGCCAAACTCGTAACTCTCGCTACCTAGAACCTGGAGGGGCGAAAAACAAAACTGAGTGGGTCAGCAAAACAATTCTCTTTTAAAACCAATCTTTGCTCAAAATATATATATATAGCCCCTCACCGTAAAACCTGTATAATTTCCCAGAATCAAAATATATACTCAATGTCCTTAGGTTCTCAAAATCATGCTGAAAGAGTAAGTATGCCATGCCAAAATATTCAAAACAGAAACTCAATCATAAACTAATGATGTGATTAAATGTCAGGTAATCATCTCAGCCCTCGGCTGCATATAAATCTCATAATCATCTCGGCTCTCGGCCGCATATATGTCTCATAATCATCTCAGCCCTCGGCTGCCTATATGTCTCATAATCATCTCGGCTCTCGGCCGCATATATGTCTCATAATCATCTCGGCTCTCGGCCGCATATATGTCTCATAATCATCTCAGCCCTCGGCTGCCTATATGTCTCATAATCATCTCAGCCCTCGGCTGCATATATATCTTATCCCTTCTCATCAATCTCATCACTACTAGTTTATCGATTCTCATTAATGCATGCCCTCACCTGACACTTACCTGTGCGTCCGCCGCACCAACATGCGAATATGCAATCATTAATGCATAAAAATAATATATGAATACTTTGCATGGCATTAAATTCTCATAAACGTTCATTTATTTCTTTCTGGGAAAAATAATAATAAAATATAGGAAATACGGTAAAAACTGCCCACTCACTGATAGGTCGCCGGGTCGTAGCCCCCGCGTCTAGCCTGGCTACGCTCGTCCTCGGTGTATGTCTCACCTATATGAGAAATTACTATAAATACATCATTTAAGCACATACACGTAACTACGAAATTAACTTCTCATACATAGCTCAATTTTGGCATACGAATATACCAACGCGACCTACTCGACGTCACGAGCGTCGCTATATTTTTAAAATAATTTTTTGGAGTCTCACGCGCCCCCACGCGCCAGCACAGGCACGGGGCTACGCGCCCCCCACGCGCAGGCGCGTACGCGCCACGCGCCTTCTTCCTCGAGCTCGCCGGAGCTCTCACCGGCGCCGGCCACCGTCGCCGGAAAACCTGCAACTCGACTTTTCTTCGCCATTTTTGCACCATTTTACTCCATTTTTCTTCCTACGTACTCTAAATTAAGTGTAGAACAAGTCTATACCTTCAAAAACTTCGAAAACCAACGAGAATCTCGTCGGGAAATTCTCCAAAACCGGCCACCTCCGTTCTCGACGATCCCGACGTCAACGCCTAGCAAACGAACGTCCCCGAGCTTCCTTGGGACCTTCTAAGACTCGTGGTGAGCTTAGTTTTGCCTAAAACACAACGTATGAAAAGTTCATGAACAGTGCCAAAATCGTACATCGAGAGAACGGCGTGAAAACGAACGAAACCTTACCTGAAATGGGTGTCAACGTACTCGTAGGAGCCTTAGGAGTCGAATGGTGGTGATGGATGATTCGATCTGTGAAGTTTTGAGGGGTTTTGGGCTTGGCCGTACGGTTTTGGCGAGAGAGAGAGAGAGAGAGACAGTCGAGGGAGGAGAGAGAGAGTGTCTGAGGGGAGAGAGAAACAGTGTAGGGTGTCGGTGGGGGTGTGAAAAATAATGTGTGTGGTCCAATACACACACACACAAACACACGTGCTAAATTTCCCCGAAGGGGTAAATCCGTCATTTCACCATTAATATTTAATATACGTCGGGACGGGTCGTCACAGAAAAACCATAAAATGGTGGAGAATACAAACATCGTGGTCCTCACATGCCACAAAATAATAGGTTTATACAATTGATCAAGATATTAATTTACAATAATATAAAGTCTATGGCATATGATATGTTGTCAAACTTTATTCCACAAAGCATGACCCTTAAACTACATATTGGGATTTAATAATAATAACTTAATAAGGTATTAAATTAAATATTTTACTAGATCATCCGTACATAATTTTGTGCTCTTGGCAGTTGAACTTGTCCTAGCCCCATACTCCCGTGGACGATAATAATAATTAGAAAATAAAAGAAAGTGATTTTTTTTGAAATGTCATATGAACTTATATGTATGTTCTAATTTATCATATGAATTAGATTTTAAGCAATTTGCCATACTAATTTTTTGAAATCATTAATTGTCATCACACCTTAACTTAGTTAAGCTTTTCAACTAAAATAAGTTGCATATGACTTGTGTTCATGATTATTTCAATCATTTCAACACTTTACTCCTCTAACAAGTTGTCTTCGACAAAAATTCTAGGGTTCCTCAATCAATACAAAAGGAATGGTTGATCTGGTATACGATGGTCTAATGGTTTGCCTTTCAGAAAAGAGGAACGATCTGCACTTACTTTCCTGTTTTCGAAGTGAAGATGAATGAAAATATAGTCGCTAGGAACTCTTTAGTTTATGGTAAAATAATATGATATTCTTTATGTTTTTGCAAGCGACATAACTTATTTTTTGGATGGAAACTTTAACAGAGCTGGGCTAAGATTATAAATTAATAATTTCAAAAAATTAGTATGATAAATTGTTTAATTTATTTTTTCATATGACAAATTGAAAAATGAGTATAAGTTTGTAAGATGTTTCAAAAAAATTTCTGTTAGAGAATATTAAGACTTTTGAGAATTCAACTATAAATTTTTCTTTTTTCTTTTGAAAACTAAACATTATTTTTTATGGCTAATAATTCCAACTGCTTAATATATTCACATGTTTAAGGTTAATGAGAGCATTTTAATCATGGAGGTTGACTTTGCTTAACAAATATTTGCAATAAAATATCTCCCTATAATCATTGACAAAACAGAGTGTTGGGCCTATGCTCCCAAAGAATGAGAATAATTATTGACACCATTATTCTATTAGAAAAATAATTACTTTTTAATTAACTAAGTGATTAGTGGAAGATGTGGGGCTGTCCAGAAGGAAGAAGATTAGCTAAATGCAATCCAGTATATGCCCACTGTGTGTGTGAGGGTAGAGAGAGAGAGAGAGAGAGAGAGAGAGAGAGAGCAGTGTCTATGTCTCTCCTATTTGAGCTGCTCGTCACCCCCACGCGGACACACAGACAAATAATCATCATAAAAATATAAACAAAATCACCCATATTTTCTCTCCCCTTCCTCCTTTTACTCCTCCATCTTTCACTCTTTGATTCAGACCCCATGAAAACATTTCCCAGCTGAAAGTTTTGAGTTTGTTCTGTATTCTGCGTAACAATTTCAAACATCCAATCTTGTAATTTGGTTTTTCTGCTTTGGCTTTTGGGATGGTTTTTCTCACTCTCTTCTCTACATAGCATGAAAGTTCAAAGATTTTGTAATTTTTGGATGATTTGAATGGAAGCTCATATCTATGTCTAAAAACAATTCCACCTTTTTGTCTTCTTTTCAGATTTCTGCAGATTTCTCTGCCTTTTATTTTTCCTCTCTGAAAACACCATTTCAGATCCCCAATAACCTTTTGGTTTTTCAGTTCCCACTATCCAATTTGGACTCAAAATCTTAACAAACAAAACCCTCCAAATTCCACAAACTTTGGTTTTATATTTCGCCTCTTCTATTTCACACTTTCACAATTCGATTTCTGACCCAAGAACTCTGAATTCGTTTCTGATAAACAAAACCCAGATCACCAAATCTTCCATATTTCCCAAACTTTGGTCAAAAATAGAAACTTGGGGTCTCACAAAATGCAGGACCCTGCAACTTTCCAACCCATGAAGCCCCAGTTTCCAGAGCAAGAGCAACTGAAATGTCCGCGCTGCGAGTCCTCCAACACCAAGTTTTGCTACTACAACAACTACAACCTCTCGCAGCCGCGCCACTTCTGCAAGAACTGCAAGCGGTACTGGACCAAAGGCGGCGCTTTGAGAAATATCCCCGTCGGAGGCGGAAGCAGGAAAAACACGAAGAAGTCGTCGTCGTCAGCTTCGAAACGTTCCTCATCGTTACTGCCGAGCTCTTCAGCAGCAGCTCAGAACCCGGATCCGCAGCCCGACCGGACCCGGGCCTACGGCTCAAAAGTCGATCAAGACTGCGGAGTGATGGACTTCTCAGGGAGCTTCAGCTCGCTCCTGACTTCAAATGGGCAATTCGGGTCGCTTCTGGAGGGTCTGAATCCAAATGGGTCGGGTCTGAAACTGATGCAAATGGGTGATTTTGGGGAGAATGTGGATGCTGCAGGTAATGTGATGAATTCGGATCCGGGTCCGGGTTTGGAGGGCCAGAGCCATGGGAATCCAGAGAGCTATATGGGGTTGCAAAATGGTGATTCTTCAACCTCAAACTGTTGGAATGGGGCCAATGGGTGGCCTGACCTTGCCATTTATACACCAGGTTCAAGTTTTCAGTAGATCTATTAAATAGATGATAATGCTTTTAATCTACTTTTCTTAATCATAAATTTGGTAATTGTGATGAAAAGTGGAGCCGAATTATGACTCTAAACAAGCTTATTTGATAAGCTAAAAGCAGCTTCCAAAAGCTTATTATTTTCTGATGTTATATAGGGTTTGAGAAAAAACACCACAGAGCCATCATACCTTTAGCATTCTAAATATGTAATGGTTTTTATTTTCTCTTTTTGTGTGTTTTTCTGTTTGTATCTGGTTTATAGCCTCTAAAATTATTGATTTTGTGGATTTTTCCGCTAGAGAGATTCTAGTGTGTAATTGGGTACGTAACGAGAGAAATAGAGACAGATATATCCGGTTGCACTCAAGATTTGCTTAGGAGGCTCCTCTTATTAAAGGATGCATGACTTTCTTTTAACTGTTACTCTCGTAATATTATGGTTGTATTTTTACAAAATCATACCATGTGCTAGTTGTAATAATTGTGCTAAGAGTTTGGTGCCTTCTCTGATCTGGTATGCATGTTCTGTGATGGTGACATGTATGTACTGTGTTTGTAAGTATGTGTGGCTTTTTCTAGATTGTGTTGAATGTTGGATTTAGACATTTTTGTTGGCAATGGCATTGTTGCTTATGGATATATAAGATAATTTGATATATCCACAAAGGATTTTGTTTTGATATATACATAGCAATATTTTCTTATACAAGCGACTTGGGGGAAGAAAGACATTAGAATTACTCATTAATGATCAAGTTTGATGGATTTGTCATCTGAAACAAGAAATTTCGTTCTTGGAGGGATAATATCAACCACTTGACATCCATCCGATGCATCCGTTAGGGTTATTTCGTACCCCCCTTCTTTTTCCTTTTGTATTATTTTACATACTATGATCATGTATGAAAGAATAATTCTGGTTATCAAATGAATGAACAATTGGGTGACTGAACACAAAATCTCTTGTGCTAAGATATGTATTCTCAACCACTTGAGCTAGAAGTTTGTTGTTGCACTCAAATTTTCATTGTATCACAAATGGATCACGAAAAATACCTTTTTTGGTGAACATTTATTAGAAGAAAAATTAAAAGCATGATGACTTATGAGTTGGAGTTGGAGAAGATATGGGGAACCATAACTTCATTATGTAAATTGTATTGTTTGTAATTTGTCTTTCATGGACTAGACAAAGTTCAACCTCCAGCCTATTGGGATATTATTTCAAACTCCAAAAGTCTCTGCCTCAGTCTCATTTCTTCACCACTTGACAAGGACCACTTGTTTTTATTTGTTGTCTTCTTATCCACATATTTATCTCTCAGTACCACGGTCTGATACTATTTATTTTTACTTGAAAGTGAGATGTCATAGGTTTGGATCTTGTGCATGACGAATTAGATATCAAATTAGGTTGTTCATTGTGTGGCTTATTGAACTCCCTTTTCTTTTAATAAAAAATATATCATTGTCCTAAAAAAATAGAGCATATATTTATGAATTATTAGGCCAATGTGAGAAAAGAATAGGTTGTAATTAGGTCAACACTTTAAACTCCCACAATTTGAGCACTTTTCCTTTTTATTTAGTTATCTTTTTGTTTGTTTGCAGAGCAATGACCCAAAAAAAAAAAATGTTTATATCGTTTGCACTGCATCAGACCATGAGTTAATCCATCAAGAGAGTATTTTTATATTTTCCAAACCAATTACTACATATTCCATAACTTCAAAACATTTTAGTGGTAAAGTAATGCAACAAATGAAGTATTAATAAGAAACATGTTATATATGATCCAACTTTTGGTGTTGAACGAAAATTTAATTGATAAACATACTATTTACTTTCATTTATACGTGTATTAGGTTCGAATCTCAAAAAATAATAAGTTTGATACTAATTATCTTCTCGTCTTTTGGTCTAAATATATGGTCGTTGTAAAAACAAGATATGTGATATTATTGCAGTTGACACTTAACGACATTGGTGCAAATCAACCATATCCATTAGGTTCAATTTTCATCAGTTATCCTTCCTCTAATAATTAATTATTTAATTTAATAATGCTATTTCCCCATTTTCCTTTGTTACTTTTATAGTAAAACAAAATATACAAGTCAAATTGAAATTTGAGAGTGAAAAAAGTGGAAGTATAAGTTTAGGAATTACTGTTAAGAGTGAAGCTATTCACGTACTCATTTTTACTTCACACACATCTTTTCAATTTTCGACCGTTGAATTGATAAATGGTTTGAAGACAACCAAGATAAGAAAGAGCATGGCTAAGGTGCTTTTGGCCTTCCATGTCATACATTCAGTTTAATTTTCAAACCTTATTACAGCTTGAACTCTTTTACTTACAAGTAAAAATGAATATCACTATATGATGTTTTAGGCTTGCGATGCCATGCAATGTGGATTAATTTTCAAACCTTATTAATGCTATGCCATATCAAATAATTCAAGTATTAAATGGCAAGGTTAGTCGAATTCCCTTTTTTTTTTTTTGAAGGAAACGATAATAGATTTCAATTAACAAAACAAAATACAGTGAAAACAATCATGAAAGTTCAACTGGATGAGGCATTATCCTCCAAAAGTACATCAATCAAAATACTAGGAGGAGAAGTCATCCAATCGCAGGTTTGTTCCATCGATAATTCCAAGCGGGCAAGTTTATGAACCGCCATGTTGGCTTGATGGCGAATGTGGGTAACCGGCACTTCAGTGCCTGAGGGGGCTAAAAACTTGATGTCTTCCACCACTTGACCAATGTAGGATAAGTTAGTAGAAGGATCACGTAAAGCTTCTACAATCTGAAACGAATCGCTCTCACAAATCAAATTTGTAAAACCCTTGTCATTGCCCAAGTCAAACCCATCTGGACAGCCACAACTTCCGCTTGTAAAGGCGTAAAAATATGCAATGATCTGCCACACGAAGCTACCACAATAGAACTAACATCATCTCTAATGATGAAACTGAAACCCCCCACCTTGCTCACGTCGTTCCAAGCCTCGTCCACATTTAGTTTGAGCCGACTCGAGGGTAGAATAACCCATTTCAAAAAGGATTGGGGGGAGTGGGTCGTAAGGTTTGTGATGGTATTGGCAGCAACAAAGTTTTGCCACCAGTGCAGAGCCCGGGAAACCACAACGTCTGGAGTCTCCCTAACGTCATTCCAAATTGCCCAGCAGATCATCATTGTTGATTCAAGGTGAGAGGATTGGAGAGAGAATGACAGTTCCATGGCCTATTCCCAAAAAGTTGCGGGTGAGAAACCCTGCAATGGAATTCCCAAGTGTGATGACAACTATGCATATTTCGCATAAGGACAGTCCTTAATGAGACGAATGATAGATTCATTTTGAAAGTTGCATTGCATACATGCCATGTCTTGGGATGTGGCGTTTCCCCAAATTTTCTTTAGTAGGAATTATGTTGTTACAAAGATGCCAAAAGCGGGAACATTTGCTTGCCACACCCTAGCCCAGAACTTGGAAGAGGCACCGACAGAAGTGGAGGATGAGGCCCTCTATTTATTGGGTTCGACCGACTGCTTGCGGAATGATACGCACTCCTCACCGAAAACTTCCCATTTTTCTCATAATGCCATACCAACAGATCAGGGGAGCTGCGAATACTTAATGGAATGGTCTGAAACGCTTCCACCTCCGTGGTGGTAAATAAAGACCCCAACAGGTCCAGGTTCCATGCCTCAAAAGGATGAATAAGTTGGCTGATAGGAGCATATTTATGTGACTTTATTAGTTTGTTTCCTTGCATTTACTTAGTTAGTTTCATCTTATTAGAATGTTTTAAGCTATTTTCGTGTGTTTGTAGGTCCTAATAACAAAGTTGGCAAAGAAGTGCATTTTGGTGCAATTTGGAGCAGTTTTGGGGTGGAATAGATTGCATGCATGTGGAGCATAAAGGATGGACGTTTTGGTGCTTGAAAGGGCGTCAAACATATGTTAAAATCTGGACACAATGAAGAAGATACCTTGCAAAGACCAAGCATGTGTGTTGCTAGCTGTTTTAATCATGAAAACACAAGTGCTAGCTGATTCATCACTAGAGAGCCCACGACATGGACCAAAGAATGCATGTTGCAAGCTGTTTCATCATGATTTCTGTAAAGTAACAAGTGTGCTAGCTATTTCATCATGAAGAGGAGCCTATTTCTGAAAAAAGAGCATGTGTGCTAGTTGTTTCATCATGAAGAGGAGCCTATTTCTGAAAAGGAGCATGTGTGCTAGCTATTTTGAATGATTTAATCTTTGCTTTGTGTTGTTTATTAAAACCACTTGTGTGGTTCTTTACCTTTCAGCACCTATAAATAAGCCTGGACGTTGGAGCGTTTAGGTGTTTTCTGGATCGTTGGACGTGCTTGCTATTCAACTTGGATCGTTAGAGCGTTTAGGTGTTTTCTTTCTTTTATTTTCAATGTATAAATCTATTTACCTTTGTTTTACGTTTATGAGGAACTAAACCCCCCTTTGCTAGGGGGGATTCAAAGCCATGATTACACTTACATTATGAATTAATTACTTTTGGTTGTGATTTCATAATTTGTGATTTCAATTCGCTTAACTGTTTGATTGATAACTTATTTGTGTATGTTGATTAAGAGTGCACGCTTAGTTTTCATGCATAAGTTTGATGCTAGAGTATAAGGGAATTTCACCTAATCGTTATGAACTTATATTCATGAGTAGTAAAGGTTGCTATCCACAATTGTGTTAAGTAAATTCTTGGTAAGAGTATCATGCTTTTCATAGTTACGAATGCCTCGTCAATACTTATAGTTCTCATGAATCTTAATGATCTTTGATTGTATCTCTATTGTACTTTTCGCGTAGAGAACTTTTGAAGAATGTTTTGAATTGTTATATGTGCTTTCCCATTCAATTCATTAACTCAAGGAGAACTTGAAGGTTAAAAAAGTGCTATCACGGTTAACCCGGGGTATTGAGTTTCATAAGTTATCGAAAGAACAATTGAAAATTGGTTTATGTACAAGTGTGTAATGTGTGGAGGAGAACCCTCTAGCTAATCCATCAACAATCAATTCACCTTAATTTTATGTTTTTGTTTACTTTCTGCAAGGTCTTACTTTTAATTTTTTAAATTCGTCCAAAACCAATCCCCCCCTTTACATTGAGTGTCTTTTAGTGTCAATCTGTCCATTTTGGTGTCTTTTCATTGTTTTGAGTCTTTGTAATCCTAAATTCGTCCAAATCAGTCCCTATTGTCTAGTTTGAGTCAATTTGGTTGTTTTGAGTCATTCTAGTGTGTTTTGAGTTATTAGAGTTTAGTTAAGTGTCTTTTGCCTAGTTTTGTGTTTTTGAGTCTTATTTAGTGTTTTTAAATCAGTTTAGAGTAGATTAGCAATCCCTCCTAATCCTCGGCCTAGAACGATCCTTACTTACATCTATACTACAATTGTCAAAAAGAGGGTTTAATTTGTGTGTTTGCTTATTTATCGCATCAAATTTTTGGCGCCGTTGTCGGGGATTAGTAACTTTGCTAATCCCTTTGTTTCTGTTTATGTTTATGTTTGTGTTTGTGTCTTTTACGTTTGATATTTGATTTAGTTTTATGTCTTTGATTTTAGGTACAAATGGAGCAAGACATGGCACTTGCGAACATTCAAGCTCAATTGGTGCATCTCACTTCTCAATTGACTCATAATGCCGAAAGGACCACAATGCCAAGTGTCCCTACATTTGATGTGCTCTATGGGCAAGGATATCAAACTCATCAATGTCCTCAATTTGCTGCAAATGAAGATGTTTGGGGATATCAAGGCCATAGCCAATCAAGGGGCAACATGTTTTCCAATGCTTACAATTCAGATTGGAGAGATTATTCAGATTATATGTGGGGAGAACCTCAACAAGTTCAACAAAGTGGATATTGGCAGCAAGATGAAGCGTTTTATTCAAGACCTATGCAACCACCACAGCCTCCCCCACAACAATTCCAATCGAATTCAAGTATGCCCATGAGTTATAATGAAATTCTTGATGGACTAATTTCTTTAACGCATGGCTCACAAAAAGAAGAACAATTGCAGCCATCTAAGGAGTTCTATCAATGGCCATGTGCACCACCACAGCCTCCACCACAATCTTCCCAACCAATTTCAGGTTCATCGATGGATAATGATAATATTATTTAATTAATCACCTCTTTAACACAGGGAGTAGAAAATCAAAACAAGGAGATGCAAGACCGAGTCAAAAGAGTGGACGAATTGGAGAAGCAAGTTGGGTAGATTATGGAGTTCATGGCACAAATTCAAGAACAAAGTGAACTCTCCAATTCAAACATTGTAAATTCAATGGGAGATTTTGAAATCCATGAAGCCATCACTTTGGGAAGTGATATGGAAGATGAAGCTGTCTCATAACCGTTCAAACATAGCCAGAACGTGGATGAATTGCTGTTGCAAGAAGAAGAGGAGGAAGACGACATGGGCAGTTTAGAACAACTCTTGCCGCAAGCCACTCAAGTCCCTATGCCATCCAACTTAGGTGAGGTGGTTCATTCTAACATTATTCCACCAAATGTTCCTTTTCCTCACAGGTTTTTGATTCCCAATGACGAAGAGAGTGAAAAAGACATTGTGGAAGCTCTTCCAAAGGTGCAAAGTGATACCCTAATTCTTGGTGCACCAAATCAAGTTCCAGATTGTGTTGAATTGCTTAAAGAGACTTGTACACCAAGAAGAATGATTCAAGAAAAGGAAGTGGCTAGAGAATATGTTGAATGCATCAAAGAGGATGTAGTTGAGATAACCATTCCCAAAGAAGTTGAGTTTTATGACATGGGACAAGCCACAACCATCATAGTCAACTTGGCCAAGTGCAAAATCCCTGAAACTTTCAAGGATGTGGTGTTCGTCCTTGAGTTCTTGTTAGAGAAAACAAGTAAGCCATCTTCTCCAATTTTAATTTTATTTTAATTTTATACTAACATGTTGTTGATTTTGATGATTCAAGCACCCACACTAGAATTTAAACCATTGCCGGATCATTTCAAGTATCACGTCTCATTCAAAGATAAATTCCATGCCTTGGAACCTAGGCTGCAAGACGTTAAAGCAAGCGCTTCTTGGGAGGCAACCCATATGTTCAAATAAGGAAGCCTTAGGATCTCTCCACAATCAGATTTGCCCTCCTTAACCCTTCTCTTTACTGCATTTATCTTGCCATGCTTAGTTCTTTAATTGTTTGTTTGCTTAAGTGTGAACCTATGTTTAAAACATTGAGGGCAATGTTTAGTTTAAGTGTGGGGGTATTGTTAGGGTAAACAAAGTTTTTTTTTTACATTATTTAAAAACAAAAAACAAAAAACAAAAAAAACAAAAAACAAAAAATATTTTACAATAATGTGTAAACTAATAGCCTTCATTGGTCAGGTAGTGCCTCAGCACTCGATGGAGCTCCAGAAAGACGAAGTGCCAGAGTTTGATTTTCCGGAGCCTCAACACTTGGTGAAACTCCAGATGACGAAGGCAGAAGATGCCTCTGGAGTAATGCCATAAACCTTTGGTAATCACTCTAAATCAAACTTCGGACTTCTGCAGCTGGTCAAGCTTCCTATTCATACTTGTTGAGTAACTAGTTGTGAGCATGTGCAACTTTTTATTCTCGTGCCTGAGCCCTATGATCTCTTGCCGAAGACTAGCCACATCAGCCATCAAAGACTCAACCTAACGAGACCGTGCAAGAAGGCGTTGACCCATGTTTGAGATTGAGCCTGCACACTGGGCACTGAGCGCCAGAAAGTCCTGAACAACGAGCTCGTTGGACCACTTGGAAAGCAACCTATTGTCTCTTGGAGTGAGAAGGTTTCTAGCAACCACTGTAGCAGTTGTATCGTTCTTCATCATAGAGTCCACAACTGTAAGAGGACCATTGGGGGATAAAAAGGACGGATGCCAAATGTTGTTTGGAGAAGACAAGTCGATATCTTCCCCGATATTCAAGTCAAGACGGCGGTCAGATGGGCACGACATTTCTGAAGGTGTTGAAGAAAAAGAAGAGATCAGATAGATTAAGATTTCAGAAGTGTAAGAAGGGAGTTTTTAAGGCGACAATTCAAGTGTGCTTTGGAACGAAACTCGTACCTCTATAAAAAGCAGAAATCAAAGAGGTGTCTGCTCACAAATCGAAGAAGCGCCTGCTCACAAATCGAAGAGGCGCCTGCTCACAAATCGAAGAGGCACCTGCTCGCAAATCGAAGAGGCGCCTGCTCACAAATCGAAAAGGCGCTCATTTCTCAAAAGCCGGACCTGCTCAGAGACCACGAGCCTGAAGGAAATATTTTGTCCTAGCTAAGAACATGTGAGAACATTTGAACACATATGCAAACTAATAACACTTTAAAGTAGGCATGCATTCAAAAACAATTCTAAAACCCATGACTTTCAAAGCCTAGAGAATGGTGAACCATAAGACTCTTTAACAACATTAAAGAGAATGAAGGATTTGAGATTCATTACCCTTGAAACTCATCCTTGTTTACACAAGGAATTCACCTAAGTGGAGGGCCTTCAAGTCACCTCCTAGCTCCTTGGATCTTCCTTGTAATTTTCTTCTTTGTTGATGCTTCTTTGCTCCTTGAGGATGTGACGAAAGGATCTCCAAGAACACCAAAGATTTGGTGTCTCTAAGTCTCCACACCAATGATGTAGTGTGAAGAGAAGATGGATGACTTAGAGAGTTTTTTATGCTAGTGAAAACCCCCCTAAGTGGCCGGCCTCTATGGAGAAAAGGAGAGAAAATGTTTCTCTTCTTTGCCTCTAGAAAACCATAGTGAGAGAATGGCTATAAAGTTGCTTTTATACCACCTCACATGTGAGTGGCAAACTTGCAATTAACCCAAGTTTGCTACCCCTTCACCCTAGGCCGCTTTTGGCTTTGTTTTTGGGTTAATTTCCATTTAGTTTTTAGTTGTCACACAACCTAAACTCAATGGGCCTTGTGGACCAAAAACCCTGTTGGGCCCCGAAACCCAAAACCAACTTAAAAGCCCAATACGAATCTTTCGTATAATTAATTAATCTTGACCATTCTCAATTAAACCATTTAATTGCTTATCCATCTCTTTTATATCTTCACATTCATCCTTACTCGGTGTACGATCCATTAGGTTCCATTTAGCGAGGCAGTGGGCGATTGTTACTCTTAACGATCGATTGTGAATTGAAACTACATTTAAATTCTCCCTTTGATGAAGATTAGTGTTTGCTAATCCTCAGGGCTTCCACAAATCATGAGTGACACCTAGCAGTATGTCATGGCTACCCAAGCTAAGTAGAAGTGACTACAACGTAATACAGTCCTTCTCTAATACAATACTCTTGATCACATTGTTTAAGTGATAGTTTGTTTCATGTCTACTATCCAATGTGATACTTCTTTATATGATTCAATTGAATATGATTTGGAACAAACTTCCTAATTCATATTCATATGCTTTGGCCAAAGACTCTCGAATCATATCTCATAGTATTCTCCTTCCACCATGGAAGGTTAGAGATCCCTTGTTGTGCATTCATATGCCTACATGACTAGATAGCTTGACCCCAATGATGCCGTGGACGTTCTCAATGGAATGCGTTTGACATGATCAAAGATCAAGGACCCAACCATTAGACATCTATCATGCCTCAGGTCGAAAGACTACTTTGCATATTGCAACTTACGAGTTCTTACATGACATGTATGTTCGAACTCCTTTTGATTGTTGTTCAGTGTACTCAATTACCTTTTGAGCACCTATGTGTTTGCCTTAGTGTCCAACACTAAATGACTTAAGACTAGTTATACTCATGCTTGAGTTAACATAACACATACTAACCTTAGTGGATTGTCAATGCCCAATTGGTAATCCTATGGCTAGGAACGTTTTAGGAATGAACATAAGAGAAAGGTCTCATTAATCCAATTCACTTAGATCACTTCTTTCTTAGATTAAATACATTCCTTGGATTCCCTTATTGCTTAAACACATAATACAATAAATTGTGATTAACAATAAGCTTTGCCCTCTATTAAACATATAATAGTTTAACACAATTAGTATTCCAAAAAGCTATTACATCAAATGAGTGGCTTTGTGGGCATACTTCCAACAATCTCCCACTTGCACTCAAAGCCACCTTCCCATGTATCTAATACCCATCTTTTCCATATGGCGGTCAAGTTGGATTTGAGACATTGGCTTCATTAGTGGATCTACTACGTTATCGGCTGAGGCAACCTTGAGGATGTTGACTTTCCCCTCGGCAACATATCTTCTAATGATATTAAAGCTTCTGTCAAAATGCTTATTCTTTTGATGAGCCCTAGGTTCCTTGGCTTGAGCTATCGCCCCACTATTATCACAGTACAAAGTTACTGGTGATGTAATGGTTGAAACCACTCCAAGTTCGGTAATGAACTTCTTCATCCAGAACGCTTCTTTGCCGGCTTCAGCTGCAGCGACATATTCAGCCTCTATCGTGGAATCAGCAATTACATCTTGGTTCTTGCTTTTCCAGCTAACAGCCCCACCATTCAGAGTGAACACATATTCGGAGTTGGAACTTCTATCGTCGACGTCAGATTAGAAATCTACGTCTGTATAGGCTTCCACTCGCAACTCTGTCGCTCCTCCATAAACGAGGAACATGTCCTTAGTTCTTCTTAAGTACTTAAGGGCGGTCTTGACAGCTGCCCAGTGTTCTGATCCTGGGTTAGATTGATATCGACTAGTAATACTCACAGCATATGCGATATCAGGCCTTGTGCATATCACGGCATATATGATACTTTCTATGGTGGAAGCATAAGGAATCCTGCTCATCTACTGAATCTCTTCAGGAGTTTTCGGTTCCATGGATTTTGAAAGGTGAATTCCATGTCTCACAGGAAGAAGACCTTTCTTTGATTGTTCAATCTGGAACCTACTTAGCACCTTGTCTATGTACAAAGATTGGGATAATCCAATTAATTTTCTGGATCTATCACGATAGAGCTTTATCCCAAGCACATAAAATGCATCTCCCAAATCTTTCATGTGGAAGGTTTTGGACAACCACAGTTTTACAGAAGAAAGTACTGCAGTGTCATTCCCGAATAGTAATATGTCATCTACATATAACATTAGGAATACAACTGCATCCCCAACGACCTTTTGATAAACACAATTGTCGCCTTCATTTTGAGTAAAACCAAACGTTTTGATTTCAGTGTCAAAACGAATATTCCAGCTCCTGAAGGCTTGCTTAAGTCCATAAATAGACCTCTGAAGCTTGCATACCTTAGTCTTTTTAGACTTAGACACGAAACCTTCGGGTTGAGTCATATAGAGCTCTTCCTTTAGGTAGCCATTCAGAAAGGCCGTTTTCACGTCCATTTGCCATATCTCATAATCATGGTATGCAGCTATAGCAAGCAGAATCCCGAATGGACTTAATCATAGCTACATTATAGAAGGTTTCTTCATAGTCAATCCCTTCTCATTGCCTGTAACCCTTGGCTACTAGTCTAGCCTTATAAGTCTCCACATTCCCATCAGCACCTATCTTTGTCTTAAAGACCCATTTGTTTCCAACATGTACTATACCTTTTGGAGGGTTTACTAGAGTCCAGACCTGATTTTGATACATGGAATCCATCTCAGATTTCATGGCCTCTTTCCATCTCTTTGAATCAACGTCGGACATTGCTTTAGTGTAGTCTCTAGGGTCCTCTTTTGTGTCATTGTCACCTAGGAGGTGCAATTCCCCAAAGTCATTATCCAAGCCATACCTCTTAGGTGGCTTGCTGACCCGTTCAGATCTACGTGGAGCTAGGGGTTCAGGAACAGGGTTGTCAACTTGTCGAGTGCTTGTTTGTGGTTCATTATTAATCTCATTACTCTCCATCGTTTTACTTGTAGTTCCTTTGAGAACAAATTCGTCCTCTAGAAACTTAGCAGTTCTGGCGACAAAGACTTTCTGGTTGTCAGGATGGTAGAACTCATATCCCATAGTTTCTCAATGATATCCCACAAAATAGCACCTGACTGATCTTGCTTCAAGCTTAGTAGCTTCAAGCTTCTTGACATATGCTTCACAACCACAAATCTTAATATGATTAAGACTTGGCTTTCTTTTATGCCATATCTCATAGGGCGTTTGTGAAACTGACTTGGAAGGTCCTCTATTAAGCAAGTAAGCTGCTGTATATAGAGTGTATCCCCAGAATGTTACTGGTAGATCGGTGGAACTCATCATAGAACAAACCATGTTCATCAAGGTTCGGTTTCTCCTTTCAGAAACTCTGTTAAGTTGTGGAGTTCCCGGTGGAGTCCACTGTGATATTATTTCGCACTCTTTGAGATAATCTAGGAACTCATTACTTAGATACTCTCCCCCTCGATCTGATCTTAGGATCTTTATCTGTTTCCCAGTTTGCTTCTCAACTTCATTCTTGAACTCTTTGAACTTTTCAAAGGATTCTGACTTGTACTTCATAAGATACACATAGCCAAACCGAGAGTGATCGTCGGTGAATGTGATATAGTAGGAGAAACCTCATCTCGACGTATAGACATAGGTCCACATACGTCAGTGTGGATTAACCCTAGAATTTCAGTGGCACGCTCTCCCTTCCCAGTGAATGGAGATTTGGTCATCTTCCCTTTCAAGCAACATTCACAAGTACCCATTTGGTCATTACCTAATGGGCGGAAATATCCGTCTTTTGACATCTTGCGAATCTTATCAAGGTTCACATGTCCAAGTTTAAGATGCCACATCTTTTCTTGGTTAACTTCTTCTCTAGCCCTTTTGGGTTTTGAGGTATTCCCGCTTTCAATACAGTGCATCTCACTACTTGTCTCTAGGTGAAAAAGTCCCTCTATCATATTACCATAAGAGATAATACGATCGTTCAAGCATAAAGTGCAACTCATTTTGTCAAACAATACTGAGTGCCCATCTCATAAAAGCATAGAGATGGAAATCAAATTCTTTATACATGAAGGAAAATATAAACAATTTTTAAGTTCCAAGACTTCCCCAGAGGGTAGTTTAAGCATGTAGGTGCCTATTGCTTTTGCAGAGATTTTAGTGCCGTTCCCAACTCGCACAATCATCTCCCTATTGCGTAGTGTTCTGCTCCCTGTTAGTCCCTGCAACGAATTGCAAATATGTTGACTAGCGCCTGAATCAAATATCCAGGAATTGGAGCTTACTGTAAAAGCACTTTCTATGACAGAAATAGTCCCTTCAAAAGTTCTTGTCATAAGGCTCGCAATGCGCACCCTGTATTTCTTCTTCCAACATTCATCCTTTCCATAATGAAAGCATGTTCCTTTGGATTTTCTTGCCTTCTTCTTATGCAACCTTTTCCTTATGATTGCATTCTCACTCCCACTGTCCTTTTTGAAACTTTGTTCAAACTTACATCACATGTCAATCATCTCGGTAAAAGTATGATCGAATTTATTCACTTTATAGTTTACTATAAACTTAGTGAAGTCATCCGAGAGAGATGCAAGGAAAAAGTCTTGGGCCATTTTCCTATCGATGGAAGTTCCTAAACTTTCAAGATCTTGAAAGATCCTTTCCATCTTTTGTCCATGTTTTTGGACCGATGTCCCCTTTGCCATTTTGGCATTCCATAGATTACAAACATTTGAGAATCGTACGTTACTTGTCTCAATGTCATGCATCTTATGCAAACTATCAACCATGGCACAAGAAGTGTCCATGTGCTCATGTAGCTTCTTAAGCTTTTCACTAAGTGAGGTGAGGATTAAGCATTTGGCTTGTAAGTCATCCTCATAGTGTCTAGTGTAATTTTGACACTCTTCTTTTGAAGCTAGTTTCGTAAGAGGTACATGAGGAAGGGATTGCTTGAGCACATACGATATGTCATTCATCTTTGAGACATTCTCAATGTGATGATACCAAGCAAGGAAACGCTGGCCCCTAAGGCCATTTTTGTCAAGTATAATGGTAGTGTAATTTTAGGCATGTCGTTAACTACATAACATAACAGAAATCGTATTAGATTGTTGATTTTATAACTACTTGATTGGGTCTTAAATCAAATAGTACCACCCACTATTTTTGGCAAATTCCACATCCCTCAATGGAATCCGAGAGTTATGTTGAACTCTTAGCGGGGTATGAGAGGTTCACCATTACCAAGGCCACCTCGCAATGATATGATGTTGGTTAGCAAAAATAATGATGAGAGAATAACGCTTTAGTCATTTACAACTCTTGTAATTACCCATCTAGTGTTGGAAATGTGCCCTAAAACCAATCATATGATGATACTTTACGGACATTTCACATGTTAAACTAATCTAGTTTAATATCAAGGGCAAAGATTATTGTTTGAGCGGTCTCATATAAATGTTATATGCTTAAACGATCAAGTCCAAGGAATATGTGATTGGGAAAATGCGATCTAAAGAAGTTAGATTCATGAGACCATTCTTTCGTAGACACATCCTAAACGTTCCTGATCATATGATTGCCAATTGGGCATTGACAGTCCGTTAAGATTAGTACGTGCTATGTCTTCTCTCAGGGAAAGTGACTAATCTCGAGTCATTGGTGTGAGTGACACCAAGACAAGTACGTAGGTGCTCAATAGAGAATGAGTTCACTGAACACGATCAATGACGAGTTCTCATATTCATGTCACATGAGAACTCATGGTTGGGATAATGCAAAGTAGTCCTTTGACCTGAGGCATCATAGTTGTCTTGTGGTTAGGTCCTTGATCTTTGACTATGTCAAACGTCACTCTATCAGAGTGTCCACGGCATAGTCGGGGTTAAGCCACTTAGCCATGGAGACAAGTGAATGCGCAACAAGGGATCTCTAACCTTCAAACCGTTGAGGGAGAATACTCTATGATATGATTTAGAATCTCTGGCCAGAGTATGAATGAGATGTTGGAATGCGTTCCAAATCACATTCAAGGTAATCATATAAGTACAAGATTCACATTGGATAGTAGACATGAATAAACTATCAAACCAAACAATGTGGTCAAGAGTATTGTATTAGAGAAGGACCGTATTGCATTTGTAATCCTAAACTGAATAGGTTCTCCACCTCTTCTGATTAGCTTGGGTAACCATGATATGCTGCTAGGTGTCACTCATGGTTTGTGGAAGCCCTAAACGTGTATAAACACTAAAGGGAGAATTTAAAGTAAGTTTCAAATTCACAATCGATTTGAAAGAGTTTGAATCGCCCACTGTGATGCGAGAATTACTTGACACACAAATTAAACCCTATTGATGACAATTGTAGTAATGATGCAAGTAGGGATCGTTCTAGACCGGGGATTAACTAGGGATGCTAATCAATAAATATAAGACTCAAAAACACTAAACTAGACTTTATAAACTCAAAACTAATTTAAAACACTCAAAACAACAAATAATAAAAAAAAGACTCAATTCTAAACTTAACAAGTGATTTGGATGAAAATATAACTTTAAAAGACTCAAAAGATTTAAAGAAAACAAGTTTTGACTCTAAAAGCAAGACTTAAAAGCAAGGGGTTTTGTTTTAATGAAAATTGAACTTTAAAACTTAAACTTTGAAAACAAACTTAAAGCAAAATAGATTGTGATGAAATAGAATGATGAGAAACTAGTTAGAGGGTTCCTTATCCACACATGAACATATGCATATAATTTGATTCCTAGTTATGAATTCAACAAACGAATGAATGACAATGCTCCAAGTTAATTAGGTCCGCTTAAATTAACTTTCAGATTTTCCTAAAGTCATTAGATTGGATGATTGCATACGACAACCCAAAACATTCCCCACAAGTTCCCTACATGAATTGCATAATAGAGATACAAGCAAGACTCATTAAGTTCTATGAAAACCATAAGCATTGACGAGGCACTTGTTACTATGAATTGCATGAAACTTATGCCAAGAATTTACTTAACACGATTGTGATCAACAACCTTTACTACTTGTGAATATAAGTTCATAACGATTAGGTGAAATTCCCTTATATCCTAGCATCAAGTCTAAGCATGCAAATTAAGTGTCGACCCTTAACCCACATACATAAACAAGTTCTTAATGAAAACAGAAAAGTAAACCACATTCAACATTCATAAATTCATAACTGGGGTAAATCAAATCATAACCAACATATGTCCATGGCTTCAAATTTGCCTCTAACTAAAAAGAAATTAGTTCCACATGTTTAACATAATTGAACAACAATTTAAATTAAACATAAAAAAACAAAAGAAAGAAAACACCTAAACGTTCCAACGATCCTTGTTGGATAGCAAGCACGTCCTAGAGCTTTCCTCTTCTTCTTTGCCGTGCCTCAAGGGTGGAGTGATGTTTGAAGGGTTGGTTTTATGGAGGAATGGATGGGGGAAGTTTAGATATGTAGGGAGAGGCAAGGAAAGGCTTGTAGAATGGTTTATTCTTGGATGATTTGAATGAGGTTGCTACCATGGTATTTATAGGAGGAGGATGGACTTGTTTAAGCACAAAATTCTAGTGGGAACACATGGAACTCACGGCAAGGAGTGGGAATTGTTGGTGGTGGTAGGTTTTGAGTCATCCACTTCACATGTCATGGTGAACTAAGCATTGCATCATCCACTCACATGTCATGATGAGCTAAGCATTACAACATCCACTCAAATGTCATGATGAGCTAAGCATTACAACATATTTTTAGGCCCATTGCAACAGATTTTTGGGCTTCTTTGCATCAGATTTTTGGGCTTCTTTGCATCAAATTCTTGGGCTTCTTTGCATCAAATTCGTCCATCCTCATGCCTCCATGCTTGCACTATCCAATCTTGGCCCAAAAATGCTCTAGAATGCTCCAAATTGCTTCTTTTTGCATACTTTGACATATAAACCTACAAACACACGAAAAATGACTTTAAACACTAAATTAAGTAAGAAACATAACATAAATGCATAAGAACTAGCTAACTAAGGTGTATAAATATGCTCCTATCACACTGCCTCGCTAAAAGGAACCTAATGGATCGTACACCGTGTAAGGTAAAGACTGAAGATTCAATGGAGATGAGTAAGAATAATTAAATGGTTTAATTATTTATGGCAAGGATTAATTAATATGATTATTAATCAAACGAATAAGTTCGTTGACGGGATTTTAAACCGCACAAATTTAACCCTCTTTTTGACAGATGTAGTATAGATGTAAGTAGGGTATCGTTCTAGGCCGGGGATTAGGAGGGCTTGCTAAAACCTCTAAAATAATTTAAAAACGTAAAAATAAAGTTTAAAACACTAAACTAAAATAAAAACACTTAACTAAAATAACTCAAAATAAAACTAACAAATAAACTAAAATAAATCAAAAGACTCAAAACAACTCAAGACTCTAGAAAATACAAATTAAGCTAAAAACTCGAAACACACTAAAAATGACTCAAAATAATGAAAACAATTTAAAATAAAAACTAGGAAATTAATTGGACGGAAATTAAATTAAAAGATTAAAAATAATAAAAATTAACTAAATAATAATATTATAATAATGGGGGGGTTTGGTTTTTACGAAACGCAAATTAAACTTAACTAAATTACAAAATCGACAAAAACATAAAATTAAAGTGAACGGAAAGGTGATAGATTGGCTAGAGGGTTCTTCTCCACACATGACACAAATGCAATCTAAATTGATCTTCAGTTGTTCTTTCAATAAGTTGTAAATTTCAATACTCCAGATTAATTAGGTACGCTTAAATTAACCTTCAGATTTTCCTTATGTTATTGAATTGGATGAACAGCATACAACAACTCAAATTATTCCCCAAAAGTTCCCTACGTGAAAAGCACAATAGAGATACGATTAAAGATCATTATGTTCTATGAAAATCATAAGTGTTGACAAGGCATTCGTAACTATGAACAGCATGATACGTTTGCCAGGAATTTACTTAACGCGATTGCGGATGGCAACCTTCACTACTCATGAATATAAGTTCATAACGATTAGGTGAAATTCACTTATATTCTAGCATCAAATTCATGCGTGTAAATTAAGTATGCATCCTTAATTAACATACACAAATAAGTTATCTATCAAGCAGTTAAGCAAATTAAATCACAACTCAGAAATCACAACTGAAATTACCAATTCAAATTACAAATATAATCATGGTTTTAAATTATCCTCTAGCCAAAATAATTTAATTACACATTATTAAAACAGAAATTAAAAACGTAAGTTGGAGAGATTAAACCGAAATGGGGAGAGTGCAAGGATCTGTGCACTGTGCACCTAACCCGTGCTGCTAAGGCAGCCTCTGTGCGCTGATCTTCTGATTTGTGCGCCACTGTGCCAGCTGCCAAATGGCAGCTTCAACTCCTCTCGCGCGCTGAGCTGCTCCTCAGTCTCCCTGTTTTGAAGAAAAGCAAAGGCAGCTCTCTCCAGCTCGCAACCCGAGGGTTTTCTTCTCTCCCCCCTTTCGCCAATTGCCTTCAGCGTTTTTCCTCTTCGCTGCTTCTCTCGCAGCTCAGCACTCTTTGTTTCTTGCCTCTTCTTCTCTCCGAGACCTCCCAGGCTTCCCGAGGCTCGACAGCACTGCTCCCCAGGCTTTTGATTATTCCCCCGCAAGCTTCTGTTTCTGTCCTCCGCAGCTCCCCCTCTTCTGGCTGCCAAGTGGCTGCCTTATTTTCGTCCGTCCTTAATTGGCTGCTCAAAATGGCAGCCTTCTCTCTCTGAGGCAGCGCCTCTTTCCTTTCTGATTTCCCCCTTCCGCAGGCTTGCGCCTGCGTCTCTCCAAATGGCTCCTTTTGTTTCTGCCTTCCCTTAACACCTCACATGCGGTGGACTCCTCACTGTTTTCCATTTCTTTTCTCATCATGACCTCCACCGAAAACACATGTTCCAGCTTATGTGTTTCTAAGGGAATGGCCGACACGTGATCAAACCATATCACCCCTTTACTATTTTCTGAACAAAAAAAATCATAAATAAAAAGACAGTACCAAAGAGCCAGAAGGAACAAATGCAGAATATATATAAATATGGGTCTGTGGGGCTGTTATCATTATTTTTGTGTGAGGAGTAAAGTTATCTTGGGATAAAAATGGTCATGTTGCTAAACGAACATGGACCACCGAAAACACACAACATTATATTTAAATAAATAAATATAAATATATATAAATATATATATATAAATATAAATAAACATAAAAATATGTAAATAAAATAAATATATATATATAAAAAAATAATAGATAATTATATATATTTTTCTTAACTAGATAAATCTTATAAAAACATAAAAATAACGTAATTAGCTCAAACTATAACGAACTAACTAAGAAAAGACGAGAGAATTTGATATAAAAATATGTATAAATATTTTCCGATCATTCGTTAAAGACCTCGGGATGGTTTTGGACCTTAAGGCCCAATGGGCTTCGAACGTCAAGTCCATTGACTTAAGTTGCATGACAACTTAATGAATAATGATTCACAAAGGCCCAAAGAGCCCAATAAATCCCACATGGCCGGCCATATTAGAGAGGGTAGCAAACTTGGACTTATTTACAAGTTTGCCACTCAAATGAATTAAGGTATAAATTTGACTTTATAGCCAAAATTCATTAAGGGTTCTTTTTGGGGGAAATTGGAGAAACACAAACTCCATTTGCTCTCTAAAGAGGCCGGCCACCTTAAGAAAAAAATCTAGCAATTTTACTTCCTCAAGGTCACTCATTTCTTCTTCATCTAACCTTGGTGTGGAGACTTAGAGGTTCCCAATTTTGGGAACTTGGAGAAACCTCTTCATCCATCCAAATCCATATATCTAAGATGCAAGGAATGAAGGCCCTCTCTTTGGGTGGTTAGCCTTTGCTTAAGCAAAGAGGAATCTACAAAGGTATAAATTTCAACTCACTTTGTTTTGAGTTGTTTAAAGGTTCACCAATCTACTAGGCTTTGAACATTCATGGGTAATGTTTTGTTTTTAAGTACATGCAAGCATGATTCCGCCTTTAATTTGTTAATTGCATGCTAATGATGTTGCTTAAATGAACAAGTATTCTCAGTATAATCCTTCATCTAGTTTGGCCTCTAGAGAATGATGCCTCACATGATATGATGTTGGCACCATTGCACTTAGTTAAGTTATTCCCACTATGCTAGTTCATGTAGGGGTTCAAGAATAGCCTCACAATGATATGATGTTGGCCATCCTCGTTGCCTACCTCACCACATCATGTATGTTCATATGGACTCCTTCTTTAGGTAAGCACATACTTTGAACTTCCCCATGATAGGGTGAAGCCGGTGTATGAGTCACAAACGATTGGAGCCCACCACGGTGGAAGGCCTACGAAGAGATGTTCAAAGCATCTCTCGCTTATCAACTTAATATTCGTTTCGTTGAGGGAGTAGTGTTGGGCTACATCAATTTCATTTTAATCTTATTGAAAGGACTTGGGATGATTATGAACCGTTTGATTTGATCCAACACGAGCCTTGTGTTGGACCTTGGGTCTAAGGTAGGTAGTTGTTGAATTTAGTTATGCATTTAATCTAATTAAACCGTCATTTCCTATTGGGGGTTGGACCCAACTATTCCAATTTGCATACAAATAAACAAAAAGGAATACATGAAATAAAGAGAAGGGCTTATGCCTTTTACAACACATTGGAAGGACTTATGCCCTTTTACAACACATTTGAATTAATCAAATTACATTCAAATCTAAGCTACTTAACCCAAACATTCATAATGTAAAGCGGCCAATCACATAGCTCAATTATCGAGGCATTTGGTTCATAATCACCCCTTTTCTTAATCAATCACATTAACTAAGAAAGAAACTTAAACAATTGGTTTTCGGATTCATAGAATTGATTTAAATGGAACTAAATGAAATGAAAATCCAATTCTCATTAAAGAGACAAAACAATTTTGTTCTCATCACAATTTGGGCCGAAAAAGCAATGACCACAACTATTGGGCTACAATGCTAAAACATAAACTTTTGGGGTCACTTTGTAAGAACACAAGAGTCCACAACTTCATGTAATTACAACTAGAACCCAAAAATTTCAACAATTATAAAAACTTCATTAAAGGAGCAAAACAATTTGTCCTATTTTCATATAAATACAAATCCTTTCGAGAGCAATCTGTATGCAAGCTAGAGAGGTGTTCAGATTTTGCTTGCCTAATACGACCATGGCTATTAGTGATTTTATTGGAATAGAACAAGCACATGTTTGTAATTTCTCAGAGATATCAATAGATAAGCTTCATTTCATTCCAATACATATATGTTGGGATTGTGCCTCACAAAAAATGTTTCATTTGATTCAATGTATTTGTGCTAAATATGATAAGGCACATACTTGACTAAGATGTGGTACTTTTCGACCAAATATCAATTCATCTTTTCCTTAACGAGGATGAATGATCTTCCTTAGTGTCTAAATATCGATTAATCAGTTGAGTATTCAACTCATGATCTTTAATCCATATGATTCCTTAATACCATGAACATATTGATGGATAACATTCATGTTGGCATATTCCTTTCAATATTACTTTCTTTCTAGACTCTTCGGGAGTCCCAATCTAATATCAACTCTTGCAAGAGATTTAGTATGTTGCAACAACATTATAATGATAGTACTCACAAAGGGAATTTATACCATTTATTGGTCTTGAGTACATATTATATGTTTTACCCTTCCATGGCTTTCGCCAAGCAATTTGAATCCTTCAAGATTTTCTAAATTTCATGATACATTCTCCTTTAGAATTTGTACAGAGAAATTTGCTTCTATGTATACTTGAGGGATTTACTTATGGATATATGCTTTGGGTGAAGGAAAATTTGTGAAAAACAACTTCATTTGAGAAACATCAACAACATGCAATTAACAATTAAAGGCGGAATCATGTTTATATGCACTCAAAAACAAAACTTAACCCATGAAATTCAAAGCCTAGTAGATAGGTGAACCAAGACTCAACTCAAGAACAAAGTGAGTTGAGAAATCTTATACCTTTGTCGATTCCTCTTTGCATAAGCAAAGGCTAATCACCCAAGGAGAAGGCCTTCATTCCTTGCTTCTTAGATCCATGGATTTCTTGGAGGAGGATGGTAGAATGGATTCTCCAAGTTCCCAAGAAAGGGAACCTCTAAGTCTCCACACCAAGGAGAGCATTTAGAAGAGATGAGTGACCTTGGAGGAGGAAGGATTGCTAGTTAATCCCCTCCAAGGGGGCTGGCCTCCTAGAGAGAAATGGAGAGACATGTTCTCTCCAATTTTCTCCAAAAGAAACCCTTAATGAAGAAAAGGCTATAAAGTCATATTTATACCTACCTTCATTGGAGTGGCAAACTTATAATAAGTCCAAAAACCATTCCATTCTCTATGTGGCCGGCCTCTTAGAGTCTATGGGCTGTTTAGGCCCTCTTGAATCTTTATTCATTAAGTTGTCATACAACTTAAGTCAATGGGCTTGACGTTCGAAGCCCATTGGGCCTTGAGGCCCAAAACTAACCCGAGGTCTATAACGAACTTATTCATTTGATTAATTAACATATTAATTAATCCTAGCCATAAATAATTAAACCATTTAATTATCCTTACACATCTCCGTTGTTTCTTCAATCTCTACCTTACTCGGTGTACGATCCATTAGGTTCCTTTTAGCGAGGCAGTGGGCGATTAGAACTCTTTCAAATCGATTGTGAATTGAAACTTACTTTCAATTCTCCCTTTAGTGATTACTCACCATTAGAGCTTCCACAAACCATGAGTGACACCTAGCAGTATATCATGGCTACCCAAGCTAATCAGAAGAGGTGGAGAACCTATTCAGTTTAGGATTACAATGCAATACGGTCTTTCTCTAATACAACACTCTTGACCACATTGTTTGGTTTGATAGTTTATTCATGTCTACTATCCAATGTGATTCATTTACTTATACGATTACCTTGAATGTGATTCGGAATGACTTTCTAAATCTCATTCGTACTCTGGCTAGAGATTCTTAATCATATCATAAAGTATTCTCCATCAAACAGTTTGAAGGTTAGAGATCCCTTGTTGCGCATTCACTTGCCTCCATGGCTAAGTGGCTTAACAACAACTACGCTATGGACACCCTCTGATGGAGTGACATTGACATAGTCAAAGATCAAGGACTTAACAGTAAGACAACTATGATGCCTCAGGTCAAAGGACTACTTTGCATTATCCCAACCATGAGCTCTCATGTAACATGAGTATGAGAACTCCTCGTTGATCGTGTTTAGTGGACTCATTTTCTATTGAGCACCTACATGCTTGTCTTGGTGTCAGTCACACCAATGACTGGAGACCAATCAGTCTCCCTAAGAGAAGACATAGCACATACTGATCTTAACGGACTGTCAATGCCCAATTAGCAGTCCTATGATCAGGAACGTTTAGGCTATGTATATGAAAGAGAATGGTCTCATGAACCTAACTTCCTTAGATTACATTCTCCTTATCACATATTCCTTGGGCTTATCGTTTAAGTATATAACATTTATATGAGGCAACTTAAAACA
This sequence comes from Crataegus laevigata, assembly GCA_963580275.1. NCBI lineage: Eukaryota > Viridiplantae > Streptophyta > Magnoliopsida > Rosales > Rosaceae > Crataegus > Crataegus laevigata. Next base: position 24,526,883 of record OY756945.1, read on the forward strand.
ATAATCTTTGCCCTTTATATTAAACTAGATTAGTTTAACATGTGAAATGTCTGTAAAGTATCATCATATGATTGGTTTTAGGGCACATTTCCAACAATCTCCCACTTGCACTAGAGCCAATCAGCTTGGTCATCAGTGATGATACCTATTCTGAATTTATTTCGAAAATGGCTGAGTAGTAGTCCTAGACAATGGTTATCTATATGTTATCCATAGAAGCAACCTTGAGATTAACAACGTCACCATTATACATGATTCTCAATCATGTGGTTCAGTCTTTCATTTGAGTTCGGATCTTGATGAGACCTTGATTTCCTGGCTTGAGCTATCGCCCCATTAGTGTCATAGTGTCAACACACTAAAGACATTTTCTGGTTGGAACTGAATGGAGAGTTCATAAATGAACTGTCCCATCCAAACAACAATGTTGTAAGCTTCTATATGGCAATATATTTTTCATACATGATCGAACACATTAAAGTCATTACTTTTAACATTTCCACCCAAATATCTCTTTAGTCATAATAAAGAGATATCCAATTATCACTTCATTCATAATGAAGAGAAATTCAATGATGGATTAGATTCATAATCTAATACATTTACGCTTCCATTACGTTACTCTAATTCTTCCTCATTCTTTAGGAATCTATCCTTAGTATTTCTTAAATACTTAAGGATTCACTTGACAGTTGCCATGGTTCTGATCCCGGGCTTGCATTGATATGGTCTTGTACTGATGTTAGTACAACTCATATCAACGTTTTTCATACAATATGAAATACGTGAATTACCTTTCCACATATGTATAAAGGATTCCTTTTACGCATTATTTCTTTGGGAGTCAAAAGGGTACGTTCCCTTTGTGAAGAGCAACTTCCTAGTCTCACTAGGATTGTCCTTCTTATTGAAGTTTATCATCACATGAGAAACTTCCTAGCATCTTTTTTCTATCACTAGGGATTGATATAATCCAATTATATCCTGAAATCTATCATTATAGATTTCCATCCCATGTATATAGACTATGTCTCCCATATACATTCTATCATTATAGAATGTTTAAAGTCATAACTTTAACGAAGAAGAATTCCTTTCATTTCCAAAATTAATATATATCGTGTATATATGTTCAAATTTAGTAATATGATTAACTCCCACTAATCTTTTGTAAACCTAGTAAACAAAAGATTCATTTGCATCTTTATGAGAAATTAAGCGATTTGATCATTTTCTCATAAGATCCTTATAGCTCCCACTAGCTTGCTGAGATTCATGATGGATGGATCTCTACAATTTACATGTCTTGTAATTCCTAGTTTTAGACATATATTATCAAGACTATCTTGATAATGGTTTCAGAAACCCACATTATGTCCAAACATTAAATCACCCTTTAGTTGTAGCAAGCAATCTTCGAATTAATAAAAACCAAGACTATATCAAACATGGTTTCTTCCAGTCAACCAATCTCGTTGATTGTAGTCACCTTAAGCTACCAATTAGCTTTGAAGGTTTCATTATTTCGAATCAAATGGTTTCATACCATTTTCTTGAGTATATGTCGTACATACACTCAATGTAGTCATAAGGATATCCATTCTTATTTCTTTCGAATTAAGAGATGTAACTCTATGACATAGTCATAAAGTTCAAACCATTCAACTGAGACGGTTTATAGATCCTTCTCGACTACCTTGGAGCTAGTGGTGTAGGAACTAGGTTGTTATATTTGTTGATTATCATCTTGTCTCTCAAAGAACCCATTCTTTGAGTTCCATCTCTCATTCATTTGCTCTATCTTAGGCAAATCCTATTGTAGGATTATAATGAACGACCCAACAAACAACCTTTGTTAGTTGGTCCACAGATATGATATCGAAATGTTAATTTAAGGATATCCCACAAGATTATTCTGAAACAAATATTGCTTATTAGCACAAAACTCAAATCTTAACACAATTAAGATTTGTCTTTCTTTCCAACTACATCCTATGGAGTCATGAAAATTTTGGAAGATATTCTAATTGACAATCATATTGTCTTAGAAGTATATATATATATATATATATCCTATATATGGGTTATTTGATAATATCCAACGAACTAAATCTTATTCTTGTTCGTTCTTCTCCCAATGGAGAAGTTCATTATCTTATGATGCTACTTTCCATGATATCTTCCAAGGAAACTCTTCTAAAGTGTCCTTTTTCCTTGGATCAAATCTAAGGAGGTAAATTCTTTAGACGTCTTACTCATCAACTTACATTCTTGAATTCTTTGAAACCTTTTGCAAAGTATTCGGACTCGTTTTTATTCAAAATAAACGATGGTCCAACCGAGAGCGATCTTCGGTGAATGTCTTACAACATGAGTAGTATTATGTTGTTGACAAGTGCCACTAACATCTAAGTGATTTAACCTCAACATCTTTTTTATTCTTTCTTCTTTCCAAAAGAATAAAGATTCGAACATTTTTCCTCTATACAATTTTAACAAGAAGTCATTGGATCCAAATCTAACGATCCAAAGCATCCATCTATGACCAACTCGTAATTTATGTTTTAGAGGTGTCACAACTCTGTGGGATTAGTCACTACCTTGTAACCTTTTGGGTTTTAAGTATCGTCATATTCTAAACAGTTAACACTACCACATTATCTCTACTATAGAGACAATCAATTAGATTACAATAATCCAACCATTCATTAATAAAGAACAATGTTTTGTCAAACAAAGCATTCATCCATCTATTATAGTGATGGAAATAAGTTCCTTATTCAAATTGGGATGTAAAGACAATCTTCGTTTTTCCAATTTCTTTGGTAGTTCATATGAGGAAGCAAGCACCTTTTGCTTTCGCAGAGATCTATATCTTATTCACGTTTCGAATGTGAAGTACTTTCTCTTCTATCATTTATCTTCTTCTTCTTATTAGCCACACTTTTACAATGATTGTAAAACATAGTTACTAATACAGAATCATGTATTCAAGTAGAAGAACCAACTGTTTTTTGAATTATTCAAGAACATTTTACAACACCTTCGAAAGGCGTGTTCTTGACACTTGCAAGACATTTCTTGCAAATACCCCTTCCAATGTCCATCCTTTCATAAAGAAAGTTTGTTCCCTTGGAGTTATTTCGCCTTCTTCATTTGACTTCTCCATTGACTACAATAGTCATGGTCCCTAAACTCCCACTATCTCTCTTGAAACTTATTTCAATTGTGTTATACACATCAAACGATTTGGAGAGCGTGCGGTTATTGTTCACTATATAGTTTAAAAGAAACTTAGTGAACTATGTGGAGAGCTTGCGGTTATTGTTCACTATATAGTTTACAAGAAACTTAGTGAACTATTTGGATAGGGACTCAAAGGTGAAGTCCTAGCGTAGTTTCCGTCTCGTGAAGTATTTTAATACTTCAACACTCAATGATTAAAAATCATCATAAGTCCATATTAATGGACTATTTTTGTCAACCAACCATTATGTTCTAAACATAAATACAAAATTTCAAGAGTTGTTCAAGGCAACTCTCATTTCTTCATACAACAATTTGTAAGTGAAGAATCATGGCACATAAATTGTCCATGCCCTTGTGCTTTCTTCTCAAGTTTCTTGTTCGTGTAACAAGGAGACAAATTAAGAGTTATTCAAAGAAACTCTTTATGATAGACTTATCTACATTATCAATAGGAAGATTTTGAGGATGAGACTACTTAGGTACTTATACAATCCATTCTAGACAATTTATGGGATTGTGGTACCAAGTCCGGAAACTAAAGCGTTCGGCTTTTCTTTGTCATGTTTTGGATAGCGTTTGCAAATATATCAGTAAACAATTACATAATGAATAAAAATTGATTGATTTTAAGCTATTTGATCCGGGTCTTTAAATCAAATAGCACCACCCACTATTTTTAACAAATTCCATATCCCTCATTGGAATTCGAGAGTTTTGGAGGAAACCCTTAGTAGGATATGGGAGACTCACTATTACCAAGCCCACTTCACAATGATATGATGTTGGCTAGCAAAAATAATAATGAGAGAGTACGCTTACTCATTTACATCTAATGTAAGAACCCATTCTTTTTTGGCCTCTACAGAATGATGCCTCACAATGATATGATGTTGTCACCATTGCACTTAGTTAAGTCATTCCCACCATGCAAGTTCGGGTAGGAGTTCAAGAACAACCTCACAATGATATGATGTTGATCATTGTCGTTGCCTACCTTCACAACATCATGTATGCATATAGAACTCATCCTGAGTGTAAGCACATACTTTGTACTCCCGCATAATAGGGTGAAGTCGATGTATGAGTCACAAACGATTGGAGACTACCACGGTGGAAGGCCACGAAAGAGTGTTCAAAGCACTCCCACGCTTGTCAACTTAATAATGCTTTGGTTAAGGGTTTTAGGTCTCATCACATATAAGCATGCTTTCAATCACATTTAAACATTTTGGTCCTATTACAACTATTGGTCCATGTGATTGATTTACTAGTATATAATACTCCCACTATGCTTGTAAAACGGTTTTTAAAGCAAGACTATATGGTACTACTAACATAAGATTTGCACTCATTGATGGACTATATAGTTGCCTTAGGGCCTTAGGATGACTATGAACCTTTGATTCGATCCAACACGAGCCTAGTGTTGGATCTTGGTCTCGGGATGGTGATTGATTTTAGTTACGCGTTTAATCACATTAAGGCGTGTTTTCTTATTGGGCGTTGGACCCAACTACTCCAATTTCATGCATATCGAATAAAACAAGAAATGAGTACTTCAAAATAAAGAAGAGCTTATGCCTTTTTACAACAATTGATCAAATCAAATTATTTTAAAGTAAAGAAGAGCTTATGCTCTGTTACAACAATTGATCATATCAAATTACAACCAAAATTTAATCTACACATTCCCAAGGTTCAAACAAATTTGAGAGACGGCCTTTCACATAGCTCAATTATCGTAGGCTTAGGTTCATAATCACCATTTCTTTAATTAATTAATGCTTTAACTAATTAAACTCGAATGCAACATTTCCATTTGGTTTTTGTATCCATAGAATTGATTTAAATAGAGCTAAATGAAATAAAAATCCAATTCTCATTTAAAGAGACAAAACTATTTTGTTCTCATCTAATTTGGGCCAAAAAGCAATAACCTCAACCATTGGGCTATATTGCAGAACATAAACTTTTGAGGTCACTTTGTAAGAACACAAAAGTCCACTACTTCATGTAATTACAACTAGAACCCAAAAATTTCAACAAATGCACAAACTTCATTAAAGGAGCAAAACAATTTGTCCTTTAGTGATTTTGGGCCTTTACGTAAAAACGTAAACTTTCGGGTCAAAGTACAAATACACAAAAGTATCAAAACTTTATGTAATTGCATAAAAGTACCCTACTTTAGTAGGCTGGCCGGTTGGTGAGAGGGTTGAGGGTGTGTGTGAGTTGATGTGTAGGTTTGAAAAGGTGATGGATAGTAAAATAAGTGTGGGTGTGTAAGAAAAGTACCAATCACTTATTTGAAAAATAATCATATCATCCATCACTAACAAAAAGAAATAACAACCAAACAAATTTTTGAATCAAAATTCCCAACCTTTTTGTTCTTGTCAAGAACATATCAAGAACTATGAAGAACCCCATGAAAACCCATAAGAGCTCCATGAACATTTTTCACCCAAAAACTCTCAAACTTAAGGGAAATAACATATTACCATACTAGGGTACTTAGGGGTTCCTAATGTCACTTTAAAACACTTTTAACAAGATAAACATGAACCCAAAAATCCACCTTTTGGATTTGGCCGAATTTCCCCAAAAACATGGCACCAAATTTTAGCTCCAAAATTCATGCTCATATGAACTACATCTACAACATTTGAGATGGCAAATTTTCTAACAAAATTTACAATCAAAGAAGCAAGAATAAAGCTTGTAACAATTACAACATTCAAATCACAAACTATGAACTACACAACCCAAAAGGATTCACCAACTACTAGACCTAGGCTCTGATACCACTTGAAGGAAAAATTGTGAAAAACAACTTCATTTGAGCAACATCAACAACATGCAATTAACAATTAAAGGCGGAATCATGTTTATATGCACTGAAAAACAAAACTTAGCCCATGAAATTCAAAGCCTAGTAGATAGGTGAACCAAGACCCAACTCAAGAACAAAGTGAGTTGAGAAATCTTATACCTTTGCTGATTCCTCTTTGCATAAGCAAAGGCTAATCACCCAAGGAGAGGGCCTTCATTCCTTGCTTCTTAGCTCTATGGATTTCTTGGAGGAGGATGGTAGAATGGATTCTCCAAGTTCCCAAGAAAGGGAACCTTTAAGTGTCCACACCAAGGAGAGCATTTAGAAGAGATGAGTGACCTTGGAGGAGGAAGGATTGCTAGTTAATCCCCTCTAAGGGGGCCGGCCTCCTAGAGAGAAATGGAGAGACATGTTCTCTCCAATTTTCTCCAAAAGAAACCCTTAATGAAGAAAAGGCTATAAAGTCATATTTATACCTACCTTCATTAGAGTGGCAAACTTGTAATAAGTCCAAAACCCATTCCATTCTCTATGTGGCCAGCCTCTTAGAGTCTTTGGGCTGTTTGGGCCCTCTTGAATCTTTATTCATTAAGTTATCATACAACTTAAGTCAATGGGCTTGACGTTCGAAGTCCATTGGGCCTTGAGGCCAAAAACTAACCCGAGGTCTATAACGAACTTATTCGTTTGATTAATTAACATATTAATTAATCCTAGCCATAAATAATTAAACCATTTAATTATCCTTACTCATCTCCGTTGTTTCTTCAATCTCTACCTTACTCGGTGTACGATCCATTAGGTTCCTTTTAAGCGAGGCAGTGGGCGATTAGAACTCTTTCAAATCGATTGTGAATTGAAACTTACTTTCAATTCTCCCTTTAGTGATTACTCACCATTAGAGCTGCCAAAAACCATGAGTGACACCTAGCAGTATATCATGGCTACCCAAGCTAATCAGAAGAGGTGGAGAACCTATTCAGTTTAGGACTACAATGCAATACGGTTATTCTCTAATACAACACTCTTGACCACATTGTTTGGTTTGATAGTTTATTCATGTCTACTATCCAATGTGATTCATTTACTTATATGATGACCTTGAATGTGATTCGGAATGACTTTCTAAATCTCATTCCTACTCTGGCCAAAGATTCTTAATCATATCATAGAGTATTTTCCCTCAAAAAGTTTGAAGGTTAGAGATCCCTTGTTGCGCATTCACTTGCCTCCATGGCTAAGTGGCTTAACCCCAACTACGCCGTGGACACCCTCTGATGAAGTGACATTGACATAGTCAAAGATCAAGGACCTAACCACAAGATAACTATGATGCCTCAGGTTAAAGGACTACTTTGAATTATCCCAACCATGAGTTCTCATGTGACATGAGTATGAGAACTCCTCGTTGATCGTGTTCAGTGGACTCATTCTCTATTGAGCACCTACATGCTTGTCTTGGTGTCAGTCACACCAATGACTTGAGACCAATCACTCTTCCTAAGAAAAGACATAGCACATACTAATCTTAACGGACTGTCAATGCCCAATTAGCTGTCCTATGATCAGGATTGTTTAGGATATGTATATGAAAGAGAATGGTCTCATGAACCTAACTTCTTTAGATTACATTCTCCTAATCACATATTCCTTGGAGTTATCGTTAAGCATATAACATTTATATGAGACAGCTTAAAACAATAATCTTTGCCCTTTATATTAAACTAGATTAGTTTAACATGTGAAATGGCCATAAAGTATCATCATATGACTGGTTTTAGGGCACATTTCCAACATTGGGCATATATATGACATCTCTTGGCATCTATGTAATTCTCCACTAAAATGAACAAGTTTCACAATGAGAACACATGTTACCAATAGTGTATTGACATTTCAGGTTTCAACTAGGTACCATGTGTCATATCACATGAGTGTATTTCACTCTATATTACAAATGTCCATATGTAACCTTCTGGGTTTAACATCATTTGGCAATTTGTACTAGAGGTTCATTTTTCCACGTTCTTACTAAACTGTAATGGAATTTCCTTTCTCCATTTTTGGCCAATAATTTTTATTTTCCTAGATGAACAAAAGAACATGGTTCAATATCAACACAGCTCATTGATGAATTTAGTAGGTACTGTAAAACTAAAATTAACATTGGTAATCATTAATTTGTGATGCTATAATTCTCAAGTGCATACGTATGCATATATATAAGCATTTCATTACTTTGGATATGCTTGCCTCTTCAAGGGCTTTACATTGTCTCTTCTAGGATAGTCATCTCTTATTAGATGAATTGTTTGGAGAATTTGGATCATAACCTCCTCTTGAGCTTTATAGAGTTTGAATTTTTAATCTCCACTTTTGGGGAGTTGAATCATTGGAACCTATACATCCATCATGCTTCAAGCATGACATATATTAAAATTGCCATGTCCATGGATTGTCTTTTTGGGACTTGAATCCATGCAGCAATTGTCATGCTTCAGGCATGCAACAGTTTAGTAGTACCAAGTCTATGGATAATCTTATTGAGACTTCAATTCATGCAGCATCTTTGTAACTTGTAATTAATTAGTAATTTTCAGAATTTGGATTACAATTTTGTACATCATGTGAATGATATAAATTGGTAGAGTTTGCTGGGACTGTGAGTAGGATTCCCATCATTGAATTTTGGCCTTCCATTCACTTGGTCAGCCACTCATTTTCTTTCTTTGAACTTTTATAGGCTCATTGTAGATCATTCAGCTTTAGCCTCCTGCACAACAGAAGTGGTGCGCAACCTTTGCCTTCAAATGATCCTACAAACATCACTTCTTAGTGACTCATCCATACTTTGCATCTTCAGTGCAAAGAGCCAACATCATATCAATTATTTTCAGGCACTGATGGTTTGAAATCCGGCTCCAACATTAGTTGAAGATAACTACTTAAGAGCAATGCAAGGTAAGAAATTGGTCAAAGGCAAAGGCAATCAGTTCTAGATCGAAAGTTTGATTTTAGATTCTGATTAATTACTTTCTTTCTCCTTGTCTTGCAAGCAAGAGCAAGGGCAAAGGAAAAGAGAGGGAAAAATCATGATATGTGATACTCTTTCTCTCGACCTTGATGATATGAGATACTTTTACTCTTGAAGAAAAGTAAAAGACATTGATGCTAATGTAAAACTTCTCGATCGAAAAAAAATTCTTGTTAAGAAAATAAGTTTGACATTTTGAAGGACTCGGTTGTGACGGGATTTTAAACCGCACAAATTTAACCCTCTTTTTGACAGATGTAGTATAGATGTAAGTAGGGTATCGTTCTAGGCCGGGGATTAGGAGGGATTGCTAATCACTCTAAAATTAATTTAAAAACGTAAAAACAAAGTTTAAAACACTAAACTAAAATAAAAACACTTAACTAAAATAACTCAAAATAAAACTAACAAATAAACTAAAATAAATCAAAAGACTCAAAACAACTCAAGACTCTAGAAAATACAAACTAAGCTAAAAACTTGAAACACACTAAAAATGACTCAAAATAATGAAAACAATTTAAAATAAAAACTAGGAAATTAATTAGACGGAAATTAAATTAAAAGATAAAAACTAATAAAAACTAACTAAATAATATAATATTTTAATAATGGGGGAATTTGGTTTTTTTACGAAACGTAAATTAAACTTAAATAAATTACAAAATTGACAAAAACATAAAATTAAAGTGACCAGATAGACGACGGATTGGCTAGAGGGTTTTTCTCCACACATGACACATAAGCAACCTAAATTGATTTTCAGTTGTTCTTTCAATAAGTTGTAAATTTCAACGCCCCAAATTAACCGTGAATTGCACTAGTTAACTTTCAGATTTTCCTTATGTTTTTGAATTGGATGATTGCATACGACAACCCAAAACATTCCCCACAAGTTCCCTACATGAATTGCATAATAGAGATACAAGCGAGAATCATTAAGTTCTATGAAAATCATAAGCATTGACGAGGCACTTATTACTATGAATTGCATGAAACTTATGCCAAGAATTCACTTAACGCGATTGTGACTAGCAACCTTCACTACTCATGAATATAAGTTTATAACGATTAGGTGAAATTCACTTATATTCTAGCATCAAATTTATGCATGTAAATTAAGTATGCATTCTTAATCGACAAACACAAATAAGTTATTAATCAAGCAGTTAAGCAAATTAAATCACAACTCAAAAATCACAACTGAATGTATCAATTCAAATTACAAATATAATCATGGTTTTGAATTATCCTCTAGCCAAAATAAATTAATTACACATTATTAAAACAGAAATTAAAACAGAAATAAAAATCTGAGTTTGGAAGGATTAAACCGAAATGAGAATTGCAAGGATCTGTGCAATTCTGTGCATTTGCACCGTGTTCACTGGTTTCCAAGACTTGCTCTCGGATTGGCTCCTGATTTTTGCTCCGAGGTTCACTTGGCAGCTTCGGTGCTGCCTTGATTTCGTCCCAAACAGCCTTGTGATTAATCGAACAGCAACAGCCTCCCTGCTCTCTGACTTGCTGCCCTGCCGCACTGCCTTCATTCCCGAGGCACCTTCCCAAGCTTGCACCGAGGCTTGGCAGCGTTTCCCTCCGCCACTTGGCTGCTCTCCAAGTCTTCGACTGCCCAAGCTCCGAGGAGCTTCTTCAATTTCTGATTCCTCCCCCTCTGTTTCTCCCTGGTCTTGCTGCCAAATGGCAGCTCCCTTCAAGGCAGATTATCAGTCTCCCTTCTTGCCTTTTTTTATAAATTTTTCTAGACTGCCCTTCAGTCCTCTAGTCCGTGAAACTTCCTCATGGCGCAGCCCTTTTCTTTTAATATGTTTCTCTGTTTCTGCTTTCCCACCGAAAGCATATTCCTCCCCATGGTCACGAGTGCTTCCCTACTGCCTTCCATTTATTCCCCATCATAACCCCCATTTGCTTTTCTATTATTCCCTCCACCGACTACATGCACACAACACAAACATTAATATATAAATATATAAATATATTATAAATATATAAATATATTATTTTCCAAATAATAAGTATAATTCAACAGACAAGAAAGTTTAAACGAAAATATTACTTAACACTTCATTTATTCTATTTTTATTTTCTTTTCTAGATAAATATATAAAACATAAAAATAACGTAAATAGCTTAAAAAATAACGAACTAACTAAGAAAAGACGAGTGAATTTGATGTAAAAATATGTATAAATATGCTCCGATCAAATACCCCCACACTTAGCTTTTGCTAGTCCTCGAGCAAAACAAATAAAACAGAAAAAGTAATAACATGAAAAACATTAACTTCCCCCTATTTGACCCTCATAGAATTTCATTCGAGAATATAAATCAGCAAGAACCATAGCTAGCACCAAACAAGCTAATTCAAGCTCATCTTCCTTATTCAAATATTAGCAGTAATCTTTAATCATCCTTGAAGTGTAGTGTGTGAGATAGCCATGCTAATGCAATTTCAAGTTTTTATTTTTAAAATCATCATATGCAAACTAGCAACCTTCTCACGGGATATGCACTCAATCACACATGTGTTTAGTTTTAATGTGTTTCGCTCAAAGAAACAAATGTGAAAGATCTACCATACGCTTGCATAAAAATCACTTCTCCACAATCATAATTGCAAAACTTAAATCAAGAGGACTTTTATTGAATGTAATGAGGCTTAGGGATATGGCTATTGAAACGAAAGAATAGGAAAGCACAAGTTCCAAGTTACATTGCAAGCAATTCTTTTTATTGAGATTTATAAGAACTCAAACTTTCCAACGATTCTTCTAACACCTCCCATCACACCCTTAAACTGAAACTTTAGAAACTTTTTATTTTTATTTTCTTCGTATACAATCTTTTTTTTTTTTTTTTTTCTTTCTTTTTCTTCTCTATTCTCTTTTTTTTTTTTTTTTTTTTTAAATAAATAATAATAAATACAAACATGCAATACCCCCACACTTATTCTTTTGCCAAACTCATTCCAAGTACTTCACAAACATTTCTCAAAAGACAGTCTCAAATTGCTCGCTTGGAAAGGATAAGGAAACATGTTTTGAGGTATAAGGGTAGACATATCTGGTGATAAGAAATAAAAGGCTCAACATAACGGCTCAAATTGGCAATCTAGTGATATCATTTTTTTTTTTTCTTTGGGAAATATGGTTATTTGGGCCATGGTGGTGAACCTAATGCCTCTATCATTTTCAAGTTCATGCAATCAATGACACATATTTCAAAAGATCGTTACGCAAGTTCTAGAGATGCATCTCACATAAGTTCATCACACATAAAAGAATGGGAGTGTATGAAAAATGCACACACTTTCAATAGGCTCAAAACCTCACATAGGATGTATATGGTCACTAAATTCACATATGAAGCTTTAAATCATGCTTTAGTTTCACATCAACAAGGCTATGTGCATTTGGTTTTTCAAAGATGATCAAACATGTACAATACTAACAAGAGAACAAGGAATTTCATAAAACACATGTTAACTAAGTTCTTGATAATCATGGTTCAAATTCATCCAGTTATATCATTGGGTCGGGAAACTAATAAAAATCTAATTTAAAACAATAAAGAAAATAAACAATATTTTTGGATTTTTTAAATTTTTTCGAAAAAATTAAATAAAACAAAACTCATTAAGAAAACAAAAACAACAACATGGAAACAAATGAAACCAGTTCAAAGTCGAAGGTACAAAAATTTTCAATTTGGTCATTTTTTATCTTGATACCCCCACACTTAAACTAGACATTGTCCCCAATGTCAGAAAACATTAATAAGCAAATAAAAATAAGATAAATAAATAATACGAAACAAAATAAAGTAAAGGACTGAAAACTTCTCTAATTTGCAGAAAACCAAGCGATGACCCCCAAGCGTAAATTTTGCAATCAACTTCAAGGGAGGAAATAACCAAACGTTCCTGCAAAGAAAAGAAATAAATCAGTTAAGCACGCAAGCAAAATATAGAAAAATGCAAACGAAAAATTGAAAATGAAAATAAAAGATAATGAAAAGAACTAATAGGCGATCATTGGTCGTCTTTGTTGATTTTCCACAGCTTTCTTCTTGAACAGGATGGGCCTCCTTCTTGCAAGTGCTCCTCAGCTTAGTTGAGGATGAATCAGCACGTGTCTCCACATGCTTCAAGTAGTCCGGTCTCCACGCAGGTGTGGCATCTTCTTGAACTCTTGGATCAACCCAGACTCATCTGCTCCTGGGTGCACCTCAGACTCCTCCTGCTTCGTCTGTGAGGTACTTTTGTTTTTGAAGAAGTACCTCAACACAGGTTTATTTTTGAAGTGGGTTGGGAGGGGTCTGAGATGAGTACTCGAGAGCAAGACTAGGTAAGCAATCAGGATCTCACTTTCTCCATGTTCTTCAGATGAAAGTGAGGAGAAAGCATAATATGAGATACTTTTGCTTTTAACCTTTTTAATATGAAATACTTTTGCTCTGGAAGGTTTGTTTTCTGGGGTGATCCAAGGGATGAAGAACACTGAATAACTCGAAAGCTTTCTTTGGGAAGACATTATCGGAGATGAAGAGAGGTTAAGAGGTGGAGAGGTTGAGAGGTTTAGAGGTTGAGAGGGTGTGAAGGTGTGCCCTTGATGTGGAAGGCGAATGTCGAGACTTATAGAAATTTTTTTTCTTCCTCAACCGGAACTATTCCCTCACTATTTGTCGGCAGCCGGTGGATGGATGAACAGTGCCCGTTACGCGCTTTCTGACAAACCGTCCGTAATTTCCGCGAAGGCTGTCGACGCATGCGACGAGTGACGACAAACAGGAATGATGATCTTTTGAAAACCGGGGTTCAAAACCGGGTGCGGCTCGTGGTTTTCGCAACGCTCCACGCTGCACGTGATGAGTCACGACAAACTGGAAAAACTGAGCCCTCGTGATGCCACGTGATTGCTGAGTCAAGCCCAGCTTTTGAGAAAGGAAACGGCTCTTTTGAGACAGGACTCCGGCATTTGAGAAAGGAGCGTCCAGCTTTTCCGATTTGCGTGAGGACGCGTCTTCAACCTCCGAGGAGCGCCTCTCTTTGATTTGCTTCTTTTTATAGAGGCGCTAATTCTGCTTCACATCACACTTGAACTCCCTTCCTCAAATACTCTCCTCTGTAAACACTCTCTTCTGCACTTCTTAATCTTTCCGATCTCTTCTTCCGCTTCAGCAATCTTAATTTTTCCGAACTCTTTTCTTCCTCAACCCCCTCTAACAATGTCTTGCCCTTCCGACCGTCGCCTAAACTTGAATGTCGGGGAAGACGATGACTCGACTTCTCCGAACAACATTTGGAATCCATCCTTCATATCCCCCAATGGTCCTCTTACAGTCGGGGACACAATGATGAGGAACGATATAACCGCAACGGTGGTTGCAAGAAACCTTCTTACTCCCAGAGACACTAGGTTGCTGTCTATGCGGTCAGACGAGCTGGCTGTTCAGGACTCACTGGCTCTCAGTGTCCAGTGTGCAGGCTCAGTTTCAAACATGGGTCAGCGCCTGCTTGCAAGATCTCGTCAGGTGGAGTCGCTAATGGCGGAGGTGGTCAGTCTTCGGCAAGAAGTCAGAGGACTCAGGCACGAGAACAAGGAGTTGCACATGCTCGCAACTAGCTACTCGACCAGCATGAAGAGGAAGCTGGACCAGCTGCAGGAGTCGGACGGTCGAATCCAGAGTGATCATGAGCGATTCATGGCGTTACTCCCGCGATTTATGTTGCCTTCGTCCTCTGGAGCAGCACCAAGCGTTCCGGCTCCGGAGATTCCAACTCTGGCTCTTCGTCTTCCCGGAGCTCCGTCAACCTCTGAGGCGCCACCTAACCAAAACCAATGATTTCTATCAGTTTTTCGCATTATTGTAAATTTTATTGCTTTTAATGTTTATTTAAATATATATATATATATATATGTTACTAATATTATTATTATTATTATTAATTTTTTTTTTGTTTTTTTGTTTTTTTTTTTTTTTTTTTTTTTTTTAAGGTTTATTTTAAGCAAATTAAAATATGTAGAGTAAATAAATGTAAATAAATGTAAAAAAAAAACTTTATTTACTGGCACTTAAAATAAACAAGGCCCTAAATTTATTTAAGCTCAAACTAAATAAAAATAAACCAAATAACACAACTAACTAAGCGAAACAAAATGAAAGTAAAAGCAATAAAGAAGAAGGTTAAGAAATGCAAATCTGGTTGCTTGGGTTGCCTCCCAAGAAGCGCTTGCTTTAACGTCTTTAGCCGGACGATTCTTTCCTTATCCTCCCCTCGGCTCTAAAGCATGGAATTTATCTTTTAATGGGAGGTGATACTTGAAATGATTCGGCAGTGGCATTAATTCAAGAGTGGGCGCCTGAATCATTAAAATGAGAAAAATGTTAGTATAAAATAAAATAAAAATTAAAAATGGAGAAGATGGCTTACTGTCTTTCTCCGAAACAAACTCAATGACAAAAACCACGTTTTTGGATATTTCCGGGATTTTGAACTGGGCCAAATTGATTATGATGGTTGTGGCCTGTCCCGTGTCATCAAACTCAATTTCTTGGGCCTTTGTTTCCTGCACAGCCTCATTGATGTATTCTTGATGTTGCCCAACCACTTCGATATCTTGAACCATTGGAAGAGCGTCCACAATGTCTTTTTCACTATCTTCGAAATTTGGAATTAAAATTCTGCAAGGAAAAAGAACATTTGGTGGAAAAATATCAGAATGAATTGAACTTGGAACAACCTCACCATAGTTGGACGACATAGGGACTTGAGGGGTTTGAGACAAGAATTCGTCTAAACTGCCGAAGTCGTCCTCCTCATATTCTGCTTGCAGCGGCAATTCATCCAAGTTCGGGCTGAGTTTGAACGGTTCTAGGACAGCCTCATTCTCCATATCACCTTCCAAAGTGATGGCTTCTTCATTTTCAACTTCTGCCTTTGAATTTGCAATGGTGGAGTTGGAGAATTCACTTTGATCTTGAATCTGTGCCATGATCTCCATAATCTCCCCAACTTGCCTTTCCAATTCATCCACCTTATTGGTCCGGTCTTGCATCTCCTGGATTCGATTTTCCACTCCCTGATTCAAAGAGGAGAGTAACTTATTAAACGTATCATTATCCATAGATGTACCTGAATCGAATTGGGCATATTCTTGTGGTGGCTGTGACAGTTGACATGGCCATTGATAGGACTCTTCTGAAGGCTGCAATTGTTCTTCTCTTTGTGAGCCCTGCGTTAAAGAAATTAGTCCTTCAAGAATTTCATTATAATTAACGGGCATACTTGAATTTGATTGGAATTGTTGTGGATGATACTGTGGTGGCTGCATAAGTCTGGAATAGAACTCGTCTTGCTGCCAATATCCACTTTGTTGAAAATGTTGAGGTTCATCCCACATTTGATTTGAATAATCCCTCCAATTCGAATTGCAAGCGTTGGAATACATGTTGCCCCTTGATTGACTGTGGCTTTGATATCCCCAATTATCGTCATATGCAGAAAATTGAGGATACTGATGAGCTTGATATCCTTGCCCATAGGGCACATCAAATGTAGAGACATTTGGCATTGAGGTCCTTTCGGCATTCTGTGACAATTGAGAAGTAAGATTTGCCAATTGAGCTTGAATACTATCAAAATCCATATCTTACTCCAATTATACCTAAAATCAAAGAAAGAAAAATAAATCAAATACCAAAAGTAAAACACACAAACACAAATATAAATAAAAACACAAACAAAAACACAAATATAAAAATAAACACAAACAAAAAATAAAGGGATTAGCAAATTTACTAATCCCCGGCAACGGCGCCAAAAATTTGACGGGATTTTAAACCGCACAAATTTAACCCTCTTTTTGACAGATGTAGTATAGATGTAAGTAGGGTATCGTTCTAGGCCGGGGATTAGGAGGGATTGCTAATCACTCTAAAATTAATTTAAAAACGTAAAAACAAAGTTTAAAACACTAAACTAAAATAAAAACACTTAACTAAAATAACTCAAAATAAAACTAACAAATAAACTAAAATAAATCAAAAGACTCAAAACAACTCAAGACTCTAGAAAATACAAACTAAGCTAAAAACTTGAAACACACTAAAAATGACTCAAAATAATGAAAACAATTTAAAATAAAAACTAGGAAATTAATTAGACGGAAATTAAATTAAAAGATAAAAACTAATAAAAACTAACTAAATAATATAATATTTTAATAATGGGGGAATTTGGTTTTTTTACGAAACGTAAATTAAACTTAAATAAATTACAAAATTGACAAAAACATAAAATTAAAGTGACCAGATAGACGACGGATTGGCTAGAGGGTTTTTCTCCACACATGACACATAAGCAACCTAAATTGATTTTCAGTTGTTCTTTCAATAAGTTGTAAATTTCAACGCCCCAAATTAACCGTGAATTGCACTAGTTAACTTTCAGATTTTCCTTATGTTTTTGAATTGGATGATTGCATACGACAACCCAAAACATTCCCCACAAGTTCCCTACATGAATTGCATAATAGAGATACAAGCGAGAATCATTAAGTTCTATGAAAATCATAAGCATTGACGAGGCACTTATTACTATGAATTGCATGAAACTTATGCCAAGAATTCACTTAACGCGATTGTGACTAGCAACCTTCACTACTCATGAATATAAGTTTATAACGATTAGGTGAAATTCACTTATATTCTAGCATCAAATTTATGCATGTAAATTAAGTATGCATTCTTAATCGACAAACACAAATAAGTTATTAATCAAGCAGTTAAGCAAATTAAATCACAACTCAAAAATCACAACTGAATGTATCAATTCAAATTACAAATATAATCATGGTTTTGAATTATCCTCTAGCCAAAATAAATTAATTACACATTATTAAAACAGAAATTAAAACAGAAATAAAAATCTGAGTTTGGAAGGATTAAACCGAAATGAGAATTGCAAGGATCTGTGCAATTCTGTGCATTTGCACCGTGTTCACTGGTTTCCAAGACTTGCTCTCGGATTGGCTCCTGATTTTTGCTCCGAGGTTCACTTGGCAGCTTCGGTGCTGCCTTGATTTCGTCCCAAACAGCCTTGTGATTAATCGAACAGCAACAGCCTCCCTGCTCTCTGACTTGCTGCCCTGCCGCACTGCCTTCATTCCCGAGGCACCTTCCCAAGCTTGCACCGAGGCTTGGCAGCGTTTCCCTCCGCCACTTGGCTGCTCTCCAAGTCTTCGACTGCCCAAGCTCCGAGGAGCTTCTTCAATTTCTGATTCCTCCCCCTCTGTTTCTCCCTGGTCTTGCTGCCAAATGGCAGCTCCCTTCAAGGCAGATTATCAGTCTCCCTTCTTGCCTTTTTTTATAAATTTTTCTAGACTGCCCTTCAGTCCTCTAGTCCGTGAAACTTCCTCATGGCGCAGCCCTTTTCTTTTAATATGTTTCTCTGTTTCTGCTTTCCCACCGAAAGCATATTCCTCCCCATGGTCACGAGTGCTTCCCTACTGCCTTCCATTTATTCCCCATCATAACCCCCATTTGCTTTTCTATTATTCCCTCCACCGACTACATGCACACAACACAAACATTAATATATAAATATATAAATATATTATAAATATATAAATATATTATTTTCCAAATAATAAGTATAATTCAACAGACAAGAAAGTTTAAACGAAAATATTACTTAACACTTCATTTATTCTATTTTTATTTTCTTTTCTAGATAAATATATAAAACATAAAAATAACGTAAATAGCTTAAAAAATAACGAACTAACTAAGAAAAGACGAGTGAATTTGATGTAAAAATATGTATAAATATGCTCCGATCAAATACCCCCACACTTAGCTTTTGCTAGTCCTCGAGCAAAACAAATAAAACAGAAAAAGTAATAACATGAAAAACATTAACTTCCCCCTATTTGACCCTCATAGAATTTCATTCGAGAATATAAATCAGCAAGAACCATAGCTAGCACCAAACAAGCTAATTCAAGCTCATCTTCCTTATTCAAATATTAGCAGTAATCTTTAATCATCCTTGAAGTGTAGTGTGTGAGATAGCCATGCTAATGCAATTTCAAGTTTTTATTTTTAAAATCATCATATGCAAACTAGCAACCTTCTCACGGGATATGCACTCAATCACACATGTGTTTAGTTTTAATGTGTTTCGCTCAAAGAAACAAATGTGAAAGATCTACCATACGCTTGCATAAAAATCACTTCTCCACAATCATAATTGCAAAACTTAAATCAAGAGGACTTTTATTGAATGTAATGAGGCTTAGGGATATGGCTATTGAAACGAAAGAATAGGAAAGCACAAGTTCCAAGTTACATTGCAAGCAATTCTTTTTATTGAGATTTATAAGAACTCAAACTTTCCAACGATTCTTCTAACACCTCCCATCACACCCTTAAACTGAAACTTTAGAAACTTTTTATTTTTATTTTCTTCGTATACAATCTTTTTTTTTTTTTTTTTTCTTTCTTTTTCTTCTCTATTCTCTTTTTTTTTTTTTTTTTTTAAATAAATAATAATAAATACAAACATGCAATACCCCCACACTTATTCTTTTGCCAAACTCATTCCAAGTACTTCACAAACATTTCTCAAAAGACAGTCTCAAATTGCTCGCTTGGAAAGGATAAGGAAACATGTTTTGAGGTATAAGGGTAGACATATCTGGTGATAAGAAATAAAAGGCTCAACATAACGGCTCAAATTGGCAATCTAGTGATATCATTTTTTTTTTTTTCTTTGGGAAATATGGTTATTTGGGCCATGGTGGTGAACCTAATGCCTCTATCATTTTCAAGTTCATGCAATCAATGACACATATTTCAAAAGATCGTTACGCAAGTTCTAGAGATGCATCTCACATAAGTTCATCACACATAAAAGAATGGGAGTGTATGAAAAATGCACACACTTTCAATAGGCTCAAAACCTCACATAGGATGTATATGGTCACTAAATTCACATATGAAGCTTTAAATCATGCTTTAGTTTCACATCAACAAGGCTATGTGCATTTGGTTTTTCAAAGATGATCAAACATGTACAATACTAACAAGAGAACAAGGAATTTCATAAAACACATGTTAACTAAGTTCTTGATAATCATGGTTCAAATTCATCCAGTTATATCATTGGGTCGGGAAACTAATAAAAATCTAATTTAAAACAATAAAGAAAATAAACAATATTTTTGGATTTTTTAAATTTTTTCGAAAAAATTAAATAAAACAAAACTCATTAAGAAAACAAAAACAACAACATGGAAACAAATGAAACCAGTTCAAAGTCGAAGGTACAAAAATTTTCAATTTGGTCATTTTTTATCTTGATACCCCCACACTTAAACTAGACATTGTCCCCAATGTCAGAAAACATTAATAAGCAAATAAAAATAAGATAAATAAATAATACGAAACAAAATAAAGTAAAGGACTGAAAACTTCTCTAATTTGCAGAAAACCAAGCGATGACCCCCAAGCGTAAATTTTGCAATCAACTTCAAGGGAGGAAATAACCAAACGTTCCTGCAAAGAAAAGAAATAAATCAGTTAAGCACGCAAGCAAAATATAGAAAAATGCAAACGAAAAATTGAAAATGAAAATAAAAGATAATGAAAAGAACTAATAGGCGATCATTGGTCGTCTTTGTTGATTTTCCACAGCTTTCTTCTTGAACAGGATGGGCCTCCTTCTTGCAAGTGCTCCTCAGCTTAGTTGAGGATGAATCAGCACGTGTCTCCACATGCTTCAAGTAGTCCGGTCTCCACGCAGGTGTGGCATCTTCTTGAACTCTTGGATCAACCCAGACTCATCTGCTCCTGGGTGCACCTCAGACTCCTCCTGCTTCGTCTGTGAGGTACTTTTGTTTTTGAAGAAGTACCTCAACACAGGTTTATTTTTGAAGTGGGTTGGGAGGGGTCTGAGATGAGTACTCGAGAGCAAGACTAGGTAAGCAATCAGGATCTCACTTTCTCCATGTTCTTCAGATGAAAGTGAGGAGAAAGCATAATATGAGATACTTTTGCTTTTAACCTTTTTAATATGAAATACTTTTGCTCTGGAAGGTTTGTTTTCTGGGGTGATCCAAGGGATGAAGAACACTGAATAACTCGAAAGCTTTCTTTGGGAAGACATTATCGGAGATGAAGAGAGGTTAAGAGGTGGAGAGGTTGAGAGGTTTAGAGGTTGAGAGGGTGTGAAGGTGTGCCCTTGATGTGGAAGGCGAATGTCGAGACTTATAGAAATTTTTTTTCTTCCTCAACCGGAACTATTCCCTCACTATTTGTCGGCAGCCGGTGGATGGATGAACAGTGCCCGTTACGCGCTTTCTGACAAACCGTCCGTAATTTCCGCGAAGGCTGTCGACGCATGCGACGAGTGACGACAAACAGGAATGATGATCTTTTGAAAACCGGGGTTCAAAACCGGGTGCGGCTCGTGGTTTTCGCAACGCTCCACGCTGCACGTGATGAGTCACGACAAACTGGAAAAACTGAGCCCTCGTGATGCCACGTGATTGCTGAGTCAAGCCCAGCTTTTGAGAAAGGAAACGGCTCTTTTGAGACAGGACTCCGGCATTTGAGAAAAGAGCGTCCAGCTTTTCCGATTTGCGTGAGGACGCGTCTTCAACCTCCGAGGAGCGCCTCTCTTTGATTTGCTTCTTTTTATAGAGGCGCTAATTCTGCTTCACATCACACTTGAACTCCCTTCCTCAAATACTCTCCTCTGTAAACACTCTCTTCTGCACTTCTTAATCTTTCCGATCTCTTCTTCCGCTTCAGCAATCTTAATTTTTCCGAACTCTTTTCTTCCTCAACCCCCTCTAACAATGTCTTGCCCTTCCGACCGTCGCCTAAACTTGAATGTCGGGGAAGACGATGACTCGACTTCTCCGAACAACATTTGGAATCCATCCTTCATATCCCCCAATGGTCCTCTTACAGTCGGGGACACAATGATGAGGAACGATATAACCGCAACGGTGGTTGCAAGAAACCTTCTTACTCCCAGAGACACTAGGTTGCTGTCTATGCGGTCAGACGAGCTGGCTGTTCAGGACTCACTGGCTCTCAGTGTCCAGTGTGCAGGCTCAGTTTCAAACATGGGTCAGCGCCTGCTTGCAAGATCTCGTCAGGTGGAGTCGCTAATGGCGGAGGTGGTCAGTCTTCGGCAAGAAGTCAGAGGACTCAGGCACGAGAACAAGGAGTTGCACATGCTCGCAACTAGCTACTCGACCAGCATGAAGAGGAAGCTGGACCAGCTGCAGGAGTCGGACGGTCGAATCCAGAGTGATCATGAGCGATTCATGGCGTTACTCCCGCGATTTATGTTGCCTTCGTCCTCTGGAGCAGCACCAAGCGTTCCGGCTCCGGAGATTCCAACTCTGGCTCTTCGTCTTCCCGGAGCTCCGTCAACCTCTGAGGCGCCACCTAACCAAAACCAATGATTTCTATCAGTTTTTCGCATTATTGTAAATTTTATTGCTTTTAATGTTTATTTAAATATATATATATATATATGTTACTAATATTATTATTATTATTATTAATTTTTTTTTTTTTTTTTGTTTTTTTTGTTTTTTTTTTTTTTTTAAGGTTTATTTTAAGCAAATTAAAATATGTAGAGTAAATAAATGTAAATAAATGTAAAAAAAAAACTTTATTTACTGGCACTTAAAATAAACAAGGCCCTAAATTTATTTAAGCTCAAACTAAATAAAAATAAACCAAATAACACAACTAACTAAGCGAAACAAAATGAAAGTAAAAGCAATAAAGAAGAAGGTTAAGAAATGCAAATCTGGTTGCTTGGGTTGCCTCCCAAGAAGCGCTTGCTTTAACGTCTTTAGCCGGACGATTCTTTCCTTATCCTCCCCTCGGCTCTAAAGCATGGAATTTATCTTTTAATGGGAGGTGATACTTGAAATGATTCGGCAGTGGCATTAATTCAAGAGTGGGCGCCTGAATCATTAAAATGAGAAAAATGTTAGTATAAAATAAAATAAAAATTAAAAATGGAGAAGATGGCTTACTGTCTTTCTCCGAAACAAACTCAATGACAAAAACCACGTTTTTGGATATTTCCGGGATTTTGAACTGGGCCAAATTGATTATGATGGTTGTGGCCTGTCCCGTGTCATCAAACTCAATTTCTTGGGCCTTTGTTTCCTGCACAGCCTCATTGATGTATTCTTGATGTTGCCCAACCACTTCGATATCTTGAACCATTGGAAGAGCGTCCACAATGTCTTTTTCACTATCTTCGAAATTTGGAATTAAAATTCTGCAAGGAAAAAGAACATTTGGTGGAAAAATATCAGAATGAATTGAACTTGGAACAACCTCACCATAGTTGGACGACATAGGGACTTGAGGGGTTTGAGACAAGAATTCGTCTAAACTGCCGAAGTCGTCCTCCTCATATTCTGCTTGCAGCGGCAATTCATCCAAGTTCGGGCTGAGTTTGAACGGTTCTAGGACAGCCTCATTCTCCATATCACCTTCCAAAGTGATGGCTTCTTCATTTTCAACTTCTGCCTTTGAATTTGCAATGGTGGAGTTGGAGAATTCACTTTGATCTTGAATCTGTGCCATGATCTCCATAATCTCCCCAACTTGCCTTTCCAATTCATCCACCTTATTGGTCCGGTCTTGCATCTCCTGGATTCGATTTTCCACTCCCTGATTCAAAGAGGAGAGTAACTTATTAAACGTATCATTATCCATAGATGTACCTGAATCGAATTGGGCATATTCTTGTGGTGGCTGTGACAGTTGACATGGCCATTGATAGGACTCTTTTGAAGGCTGCAATTGTTCTTCTCTTTGTGAGCCCTGCGTTAAAGAAATTAGTCCTTCAAGAATTTCATTATAATTAACGGGCATACTTGAATTTGATTGGAATTGTTGTGGATGATACTGTGGTGGCTGCATAAGTCTGGAATAGAACTCGTCTTGCTGCCAATATCCACTTTGTTGAAAATGTTGAGGTTCATCCCACATTTGATTTGAATAATCCCTCCAATTCGAATTGCAAGCGTTGGAATACATGTTGCCCCTTGATTGACTGTGGCTTTGATATCCCCAATTATCGTCATATGCAGAAAATTGAGGATACTGATGAGCTTGATATCCTTGCCCATAGGGCACATCAAATGTAGAGACATTTGGCATTGAGGTCCTTTCGGCATTCTGTGACAATTGAGAAGTAAGATTTGCCAATTGAGCTTGAATACTATCAAAATCCATATCTTACTCCAATTATACCTAAAATCAAAGAAAGAAAAATAAATCAAATACCAAAAGTAAAACACACAAACACAAATATAAATAAAAACACAAACAAAAACACAAATATAAAAATAAACACAAACAAAAAATAAAGGGATTAGCAAATTTACTAATCCCCGGCAACGGCGCCAAAAATTTGACGGGATTTTAAACCGCACAAATTTAACCCTCTTTTTGACAGATGTAGTATAGATGTAAGTAGGGTATCGTTCTAGGCCGGGGATTAGGAGGGATTGCTAATCACTCTAAAATTAATTTAAAAACGTAAAAACAAAGTTTAAAACACTAAACTAAAATAAAAACACTTAACTAAAATAACTCAAAATAAAACTAACAAATAAACTAAAATAAATCAAAAGACTCAAAACAACTCAAGACTCTAGAAAATACAAACTAAGCTAAAAACTTGAAACACACTAAAAATGACTCAAAATAATGAAAACAATTTAAAATAAAAACTAGGAAATTAATTAGACGGAAATTAAATTAAAAGATAAAAACTAATAAAAACTAACTAAATAATATAATATTTTAATAATGGGGGAATTTGGTTTTTTTACGAAACGTAAATTAAACTTAAATAAATTACAAAATTGACAAAAACATAAAATTAAAGTGACCAGATAGACGACGGATTGGCTAGAGGGTTTTTCTCCACACATGACACATAAGCAACCTAAATTGATTTTCAGTTGTTCTTTCAATAAGTTGTAAATTTCAACGCCCCAAATTAACCGTGAATTGCACTAGTTAACTTTCAGATTTTCCTTATGTTTTTGAATTGGATGATTGCATACGACAACCCAAAACATTCCCCACAAGTTCCCTACATGAATTGCATAATAGAGATACAAGCGAGAATCATTAAGTTCTATGAAAATCATAAGCATTGACGAGGCACTTATTACTATGAATTGCATGAAACTTATGCCAAGAATTCACTTAACGCGATTGTGACTAGCAACCTTCACTACTCATGAATATAAGTTTATAACGATTAGGTGAAATTCACTTATATTCTAGCATCAAATTTATGCATGTAAATTAAGTATGCATTCTTAATCGACAAACACAAATAAGTTATTAATCAAGCAGTTAAGCAAATTAAATCACAACTCAAAAATCACAACTGAATGTATCAATTCAAATTACAAATATAATCATGGTTTTGAATTATCCTCTAGCCAAAATAAATTAATTACACATTATTAAAACAGAAATTAAAACAGAAATAAAAATCTGAGTTTGGAAGGATTAAACCGAAATGAGAATTGCAAGGATCTGTGCAATTCTGTGCATTTGCACCGTGTTCACTGGTTTCCAAGACTTGCTCTCGGATTGGCTCCTGATTTTTGCTCCGAGGTTCACTTGGCAGCTTCGGTGCTGCCTTGATTTCGTCCCAAACAGCCTTGTGATTAATCGAACAGCAACAGCCTCCCTGCTCTCTGACTTGCTGCCCTGCCGCACTGCCTTCATTCCCGAGGCACCTTCCCAAGCTTGCACCGAGGCTTGGCAGCGTTTCCCTCCGCCACTTGGCTGCTCTCCAAGTCTTCGACTGCCCAAGCTCCGAGGAGCTTCTTCAATTTCTGATTCCTCCCCCTCTGTTTCTCCCTGGTCTTGCTGCCAAATGGCAGCTCCCTTCAAGGCAGATTATCAGTCTCCCTTCTTGCCTTTTTTTATAAATTTTTCTAGACTGCCCTTCAGTCCTCTAGTCCGTGAAACTTCCTCATGGCGCAGCCCTTTTCTTTTAATATGTTTCTCTGTTTCTGCTTTCCCACCGAAAGCATATTCCTCCCCATGGTCACGAGTGCTTCCCTACTGCCTTCCATTTATTCCCCATCATAACCCCCATTTGCTTTTCTATTATTCCCTCCACCGACTACATGCACACAACACAAACATTAATATATAAATATATAAATATATTATAAATATATAAATATATTATTTTCCAAATAATAAGTATAATTCAACAGACAAGAAAGTTTAAACGAAAATATTACTTAACACTTCATTTATTCTATTTTTATTTTCTTTTCTAGATAAATATATAAAACATAAAAATAACGTAAATAGCTTAAAAAATAACGAACTAACTAAGAAAAGACGAGTGAATTTGATGTAAAAATATGTATAAATATGCTCCGATCAGGTTGAAGAGGTATTCTTAGAGAGGAGGAAAGTTAAGTATTTTGAGAGGATTTGTTATAGATGCATTTTCAGCAAAGAAGTTTGGAGCTATGCCTTACTATAGAGGATGGAGGTCAACATATACAAGGATTTTCTAATAGTAGGTAATGGTGCTGTTGGGACCATCTCCTTCACGCTTGTAGGCAACAATGGTGTAGTTGGAATAGTAAAATTCACGCGTTTCAACTTTCTCAGAGATATTTTGACAGAGTTGTCATTGATATTCAGAAAGCTGATATTGTGTTTAAGAAGTGCCAATGACTTTATTCAGAAAAATCTGGCTTTTCAAATTTGGAGAACAATGTCTCTTTTAGTTTTAAACAAGTGGCCATGTTGCCTCTTCTTTTATAGAGGCATTAATTGTATTGAAAAAGCGCGCCCGGAAAGTTGTCGCCTGTGGAAATTGCCTTTGAGATTTCACTTTATCTGGCCTCCTTTTCTTTCATCATTTCTAAAAATGGCTTGCCCATCTAACCATTGTTTTGATTTGAATGTTGTGGAAGATGTAGATGTGCCTTCTCAAAATAATATTTGGCAACCATCCTTTTTATCCTCTAACGGTCCTCTTACGGTTGGGGATTCTGTGATGAAGAATGACATAACCACCACATTAGTAGTGAGAATCCTCTCATTCCCAAGGCTAAAAGAATACTTTCAAAAAGGTTTGATGAATTGGTTGTTCAAAACTCTTTGGCTTTCAGTATTCAGTGTGCGAACTACCAAGTTGAATCATTACTAGCTGAGGTGGCAAGCCTTAGACAAGGGATTAAAGGGCTCAAGCACGAGAATAAAGAGTTGCACATGCTTGCAAGTAATTACTCGACAAGCATGTAAAGAAAGCTTGACTAGCTACAGGAGTCCGAAAGTCAGATTCAAAGTGACCATCAAAGGTTCATGACTTTATTCCAAAGGCATCCATTGCCTTCACCACCTGGAGTTTTACCAAATATTGAAGCTTCCAATTATTAACCTTTGTTGCCTCCTCTTTTTTGGGTTTTACCAAGTACAAAGGCTTCACATGACCAATCTCTAGTGCCTCCCATTTATGGGGTTCTGCCAAGTACTAAGGCTTCACATGAGCAACCTTTGTGAAATGTCCTTTTTTTTTTCTTCCATTTTTGTAGTTATAACTCATGTGTATGCACGTGTATATATATAGAAAAGTTCCCTCCCTTTTGGTTTTATACATGCATGAAACTTCTGGTTCAACTTGTTGGATAAAGGAAATTATGGAAACTTCTGGTTCCATTAATATGCCGATGATAATCAAATCGAGTTTTACTAAGTTCACCATTTTTTTGTTCCAAAAAGGAAAGAAATTCAGGTATGACAGAACTCACAATAATTAATTCATACCACATATAACAAATGCCTACACAAAATATTAGAACTTCAAGTTCTTAAAATTATTTATATTTTGAACTTCAGGTCAAAACATTATACATATGTACTTGAAATTTATTCTCAATATTGACATCATTGGAACATTTAGGTTCGTAGTTTTAGAATTCATGCCGATAATTAATCTGCATATGGATTAAGGAACTTATGGTCCTCATTTACATGAATCAAGAAATTTTTGGCCCTTATATAATAGTTTGTGGACTAAGGCGCTTATGGTTGTCATTTTAATTTAGTTGAGGAACTACTACTCTCTCAGTTGATTCAAAAACTTCAGGTTTTGGTTTTGATCAAGGAACTTCATGTCCGATCTTTTTATATGATGGAACTTCAAGTCCAATCATTTTATATATGAGGATCAAGAAACTTTAGCTTCTAATTTGATTAAGGAACTTTGGGTATATACTCATGATAACAAAATGTAGTACAATGGGTAAATTCAAGCAAAGGGCGGTAATTCTTGCCACTAAAAATAAATTGCTTTAAATAAGTAATGATTTTGACAAAGGCTTTAATTCAGCACCATTCACATAAATATCAAAACTTAAAGATAATAACTATTATTATACGAAGGGCAATAGTCTCGCGCCTTCACATATATATTAATATATGAAGGGTGAGGTCAATTTTTCCCATCATTGACCACCTAACTTTGAATATATATATATATATATATATATATATAAGAATCCTTTAATAGGAGGGATTCCCATTTTTCAAAAAAAAAATGGAGACATCGTTAAATTTGACTTTAATGAAATTGTGTGACCTGTGATTTAATTTCAACCACACAATTTTATTAAAGCCAATCCAACGGTCAAGAGAATGTTTCCTTTTTTTTTAAAATAGGAATCCCTCTTGATAAAAGGCCTATATATATATGTATGTATATGTATATGTATGGGTCAATTTTTGACATCACTGACCACCAAACCTCTTCCTTCTTTTTTTTCTTTGGTCCATCTGCCGCCTCCACTTTGAAAAATATTTTTTTCATTTGTCACCTTTCCTCCCATCTTTCCTTGGAAAATTCTGCCCACTCCTTTTTTTCTCTTAACTAAGTGTGACTTTGGGAAAGCAGCAAACCCGTGTTGGGTCCTGGTCGTACAAACATATTTGAACGAACTATTCGTCTCCTTGTCGTCATCCAATGGCAGTCAGTCCAATCCGCAGGAACTAAGCGAGTGGTAGCAATAAGCCCGACCCCTACGCCTTCCTTCTGTGTTTCCTTCTGCTGGTTTGTGTTCTCATCGATCTGCTCTGTTGCAACTGTTTACACACATGGCTTCTGATAGGTGCATTATTTATCATATTTTTACGTTAATTATCCTAAAGTTTTGTTAAAGAATTAATTATAAAAGAGCCTTACTACTTTCATTTTCTCAGTTTCAGCCATTCTGTGCACTTAGAACGTTTTTGGTGATAATTCGACTTTTCAGAGGAGTTTTGATGCAAGGCCAATTGGAGAAAGGAAGCTAAAAGGCTGAAATCATTCTGTTGGAATTTCATTATTTTCCATGGTGCGATTCTTCACAAGTCAAGCCTACAAAAGTTGTTTTCTCATTACAATTGCTAGACCTGGCAGTTTCTTACACGACACGGTGACACGACACGAAAATAACGGATTTAGGGTCAACACGATAACTAATCGGGTCATTATTGGGTGATCCATTATAACGGTTTCTTAATGGGTATACACACGAGTAACAGGTGGGTAACCCGTTTCGACCCGTTAAGAAAAATAAATTATAATTTTAAAGTTTAATTATTAAAAAAATTATTATAAAATACATTAGCCATATTGTATATATTGGTATATTCTATATTAAATATATTTTTTTGTATTATTATTCTATATAATTTTAAAAATTAAGTTTTATTCATTTATTTATTTTTATTATAAGGGTTTCTTATTATCATTAATAGGATAAATTTTACTTAACATATTGTTGTGCAAAATTAAAATCAACTAGTATAGTATTAGTATAGGCAATAAGACATCCTTACAAGTATGAAAAATGTGAAAGAATATATAAACACTAGTGATTCATCATTCCTCCACGAGTAGATAATGGTTACACTTACATTATTGTTGTCACACCCTGACCCAGGCCCCCACCACAACTCGGGCATGACTCCGCCGTAGCACGATATTATCCTCTTTGGGCCCCGACCAAGCTCTCACAGTTTTGTTTCTGGGAACACACACGAGAACTTCCCGGTAGGTCACCCATCCTTCGATTGCTCTCGTGAGAACTCGCTTAACTTCGGAGTTCCGATGGAACCCAAAACCAGTGAGCTCCCAAAAGGCCTCGTGCTAGGTAGAGATGGGAATATACATATAAGGCTTACATGATCCTCTCCCCTAGGCGATGTGGGATGTTACAATCGTTGGTTACACTTACATTATCATTTAGATTTTTAAAACCCTCCAAACTGTCATGAATTGTGCTTTTATTTGGGTGTAAAAGTAATAAAATTAATAATAATTATTGTAGAAGTAAGAAATGTAAAAAAAATTAAAAAATATACAATCACTCGTTGACACACCCCAACCCAAAATCAGGGCATGCTGCCCGTCACATAAGGGTGATGTAGCCAAGTGCACGGTGCGAAAATGCTGAAATGAAAATGCAAGTGAATGGAACCAAACTGAATAATTTACACTACAACGACAGGTAAATAAAAGTGACGAGAATTCAAGATAAAGCACATCAGAGCATAAGCAACCTAGGTTGATGTGATGTAAAACAACACACAAATTAAATCCTCTTGTTGACAATTGTAGTAAAGATGCAAGTAGGGATCGTTCTAGGCCGGGGATTGCTAATTGACTCGAAACTAACTCAAAAACACTAAATAAGACTCAAGGACACAAAACAAGGCTAAAAGCATGTAACTAAACTCAAACAACTCAAAATAGACTAGAAAGACTCAAAACAGCACAAAACTAGCAAATAGACTCAAAACATAAACTAGAGATGATTTTGGACGAAAATTAACTCAAAGGACTAACTAGACACAAACTAGGATAGATTCTAACTCAATTGACACTACTTAACAAAGGGGGTTTGTTTTCTACGAAAATTGAAACTAAAACTAAATAAATTGCATAATTGAACAAGGACATGAAATTAAAGTGAATTGAAGGATGGATGGCTAGCTGGAGGGTTCTTTTCCACACATGACACACATGCAACACAAAATTGATTTCCAGTTGTTCTTTCAATAAATCATGAACCTCAACACCCCAGATTAATCGTGAACAGCACTAATTAACCCTCAAGTTTTCCTTAAATCAATGAATTGGACCGGTAACGCATTGGCAATCTAAATTATTCTCCAAAAGTTCCCTACATGAACAGCAAAATAGAGATACAATCAAAGACCATTAAGCTTTGTGAAAACTATAAGCATTGACAAGGCATTCGTAACTATGAACAACATGATACTCGTGCCAGGAATTCACTTAACGCGATTGTGACCAGCAACCTCCACTACTCATGAATATAAGTTCATAATGATTAGGTGAAACTCCCTTATATTCTAGCATCAAATTCATGCATGCAAACTAAGTATGCATCCTTAATCGACATACAAGAATAAGTTTTGAATAAAACAGTTAAGCAAATTGAATGCACAAATTATGAAATCACAACTGAAGGTAATCAATTCATAATGCAAATATGTTCATGGCTTTAAAATTCCCCTTAGCCAAAAGGAGTTTAGTTCCTCATGTTCGCAAAACAAAGATAAACAAATTTATACATTGAAAACACAAGAAAGAAAACACCTAAACGCTCCAGCAATCCAAGTTGAATAGCAAGCACGTCCAAGGGATTTCCTCCTCCTTCTTTACTGTGACACAAGGGTTGGGTGATGGTTTTGAAAGGTTATTTGTATGGAAGAATGGTTTAGAAAGTGTATGGTTATGGTTAAGATAGAGATATGGTGTGGCAAAAAGGGTTTATGTTGAAAGAATGTGTGTAAAGGTGGTAGGGGATGGATAGGTAAGTAGGTGAATGGAATGGATGCCGAAATTGTGTAGTCAGACTCAATGGTACTGCAAAGAAGGGATATATATATAGTGTTAAGGTGCATGGTATAGTTTAGGGAAGTTATAGAACTTAACTAATTTGTCCTACAAGGAATAAATATCAGAAATTAAAGAGAAAAGGAAGGGGATATGCAGCAGAGAGGAAACAAAATAGGAATGTGTTTAAATTTCAGAAAACAAAAGGAAAAGAGAAGGAATAGGTGCGGCAAAGGCTTAGGAGAAAAGGGTATGTGATTTAGGATGCAAAATAGGAAGGAAAGAGATCCCCCTTGCACGGCAACGAAAGGAAAAGGGGTAAGGTGGTGCAGATTTGGTGCGGCACATCTAGAACTAAAGGGGAATGTGATTTAAAAGCAGAAAATAAGAAAGAATCCTCTCCCTTTGTGCGGCAAGCTTTGAGACTAATTTAGGGCTTCTAGAACAATGCAATTAAGTGCCCTAATGTGTTTTGGAAACCCTTTGTAGTTGGAACTTAGGTGGCTTAGGATTAGGAAAATCTAGGACCAAATTTAGAAACTTTCAAAATTAGAAACTTTGGTTTCCAATTCTGATCTCTGTGTTCTTCATTTTCATTTCTTCATTTCTTCACTCAATTCTAGCCTCCTTTGGTCTTCAATTTCGTCCATTCACTTGGCTCCAAGCATGTGTTGTCCATCCAATGCCCAAAATTGCTCCAAAATGCACTAAAATACACTTCATTTCTTACTTTGCACTTTAGACCTTCAAACACACGAAAATAGCTTAAAATTCTAAAATAACTAGGAACTAACAACGTAAATGTAAGGAAACAACTGTCATTTCCATGCTGACGATAAAAATATTTCAGGACGGGCTATCACAACCAACCCTTTTAAGAAAATTTCATCCTCGAAATTTACACAATAATTACAAACTATTAGTACTCATAAAACAAGAGTGGATATATCTCTTTCATACATTCCTCTGTCTCCCAGGTGGCTTCCTCCACTGAATGGTTCCTCCATAAAACCTTCACTAAGCACAGTCTTATTTCTAAGAACCTTATCTTTCCAATCCAATATGGTCACCGGCTCCTTGTCATATGTCAAATCAGGAATAATTTCCAATGGTTGTGAAGTTAACACGTGTGATGGATATGAGATATAATGACGAAGCATAGAAATGTGGAACACATCATGCACTTTAGACAACTCCGGAGGCAACTCAAGTCTACAAGCTACTTTGTCGATTCATTCGGTGATCCAGTACAGTCGGATATACCTACGACTCAACTTCCCCTTTTTCCCGAACCGTACAACACCTTTCCATGGTAACAGCTTCAGAAATACCTAATCATCTACTTTTTATGTCCCGACAGTGGTATGTCTACCCGCTAAGCTCTTCTAGAAATCCTGGGCCACATTCAGGTTAGACTTAATTACTTGAATATTTTGAGTAGTCTGGTCCACAATCTCTAGGCCCACCAAAATTCTTTCGCCAACCTCTGACCAACACAATGGCGTTCGACAAGATTTACCATACAATGCCTCAAAAGGTAACATACCAATGCTCGAATGGTAGTTGTTGTTATAGGCAAAGTCCATCAAATCCTGATGTTTATGCCAAGCGTCGCCAAACTGCAATACGAAAGATCTCAGCATGTCATCCAACGTCTGAATAGTCCTCTTAGATTGCCCATCTGTTTGAGGATGATACGTCGTACTATAAAGTAGTCTCGAACCAAGAGCTTCCTGAAATGCTGTCCAGAATTTAGAAGTGAACATCGAATCTCGATCAGAGACGATGCTAACAAGTACACCATGGTATTTGACAATCTTTGACATAAATAACTCAGCTAACCGGCTTAAGGAAAATTTCTCTTGTACTAGAATAAAATGTGCAAACTTTGTAAGCCGATCAACCACCACCCAAATGCCATCATACCCATTTCGTGTACGGGGAAGCTTGTACACAAAATCCATAGTAATATTTTCCCATTTCCACTGTGGAACAGGAAGTGGCTGCATCCGCCCAAACGGTTTCTTTCTTTCGACTTTGACCTGCTGGCAAATCGCACACCTACTCACGTACTCAGCAATTTCTCTTTTCATACCTGGTTAATAGTAAAATGGTCGAATGCTATGATACATTTTTGTACTCCCTAGATGCATAGCGTATGCCGATACGTTTGCTTCATCAAGAATAGCTTTCTTTAACTCTGCATTATCCAGCACATACATTATACTCTCCTGCATAAGCATGCCATCGGTTTCTTGAATCCGGAGATCTTTCTTTTTCCCCTCATTTCTTAACTGAATCAGCTCTTGAGTCTCATCATCATCCATCTGTGCCTTGAGTATACGGTCAATTAAGATTGGCCTGACTTGGAAGTTAGCAAGTAAAGCTTCCTCTCAATCCTTTACCCTTATCTTCACTCCAGTTGATCTTATCTCTGCAAGAAGAGGAACACGGCACGCGTGGAAAGCATTAACTCTGCCCTGAGATTTCCTGCTAAGTGTGTCAGCTACCACATTTGCACGACCCGAGCGATACTCGATTGTGCAGTCATAATAGCTCAACAACTCTATCCATCTTCGTTGACGAAGATTCATATCTCTCTAAGTAAATAGATACTGAAGACTTTTGTGATCTGTAAAAATCCTACATCTCTCTCCATAAAGATAGTATCTCCAAATTTTTAATGCAAACACGATACCTACTAACTCGAGATTATGAGTATGATAGTTCATCTCATCAGGCTTCAATTTTCTTGAAGTGTAAGTGATCACTCTACCATGTTGCATCAACACGCAACCCAGGCCATTTAACGAAGCGTCGCTGTAAACCTCAAAATTTCCACTATCATCCGGAAGTGCCAACACAGGTACATGAGTGAGACAATACTTCAATTGCTGGAAACTCTATTCATAATTATAGTCTCACTCAAATCTAAAATCCTTTCTGGTCAGTCTCGTAAGTGGTAACGCTATAACTGAGAAGTCTTTAACAAACCGCCTATAGTAGCCTGCCAAACCGAGGAAACTCTGCACCTCTGAGACAGTTCGTGGCTGCTCCCAATTTTCAATGGCCTCTATTTTTTGAGGATCTATCTGAATGCCTTAAGCTGATATGACATGTCCTAAGAATGCCACTTGATCCAGCCAAAATTGACATTTGCTAAACTTAGCATACAGTCGATGTTCCCTCAATTTTTTTAACACCAAAGTGAGATGTCGCATGTGCTCTACTTTAGACTAGGAATAAACCAAAATATCATCAATAAAGACAATGACAAACCTGCCCAAGTACTGCTTGAATACCTAGTTCATCAAGTCCATAAAAGCAGCAGGTGTGTTAGTCAACCCGAATGGCATCACTAAGAACTCAAATCGATTTTCAAAAACACACAGGCTCCTCACAGCTAATCAAACAAATCATCTATGCAAGGCAACGGATAACAGTTTTTAATCCTTACCCGATTCAGCTGCTAATAATCTATACACAGCCTCAAAGTACCATCTTTCTTATGTGCGAATAAAACTGGAACCCCCAAGGCAAAGTACTATGCTGAATAAAACCTTTATCAACTAACTCCTGTAATTGAATCTTCAATTCTCTCAGTTCAACAAGAGCCATCCGATACGAAGTCAAGGATATAGGGTCTGTACCTGGTAATAATTCGATGGCAAACTGTACGCCTCAATATGGCGGCAATCTCGGTAAATCGTTAGGAAGAACGTCAGAAAAATGCCTGACCACTCTAACGTCCCTCACTTCTAGAAATGTTATCATTTAGTACAACATGGGCTAGATATCCCTGACAATCTTTCTTTAGCAACCTCTTGGCTCTCACAGTAGAAATGATGTCGTGCCTTACACCGCTACGCTCTATCACAAACGTAACCATCGGTAACCCTGGGCGATGAAAAGTAACTATCTTCTCATAATAATCAATATTAGCACGATTATAGTGTAGCCAGTCAGTGCCCAAAATAGCATCAAATTCGACAATATCTAACAGGATGAGGTTATCTAGCATAACCACATCCTCCACCAGCACGGGGCACCTTGGGTACATCCAACTAACCTGGTACATCTCCTCTATAGGCATCAAAAACTCTAACTCATACCCAAGAAGTGTGGGATTAGGTTGCATTAACTGAGCAAATGTAAGAGAAATGACAGAATGAGTAGCACCACAATCAATTAACACTTTAGCAAAGTGACCGAGAATGTTCAACATACCTATAATCAAACCAGGGTTGTTCTGAGCATCTTGCACTGTAATGTTATGGATACGGCCCTGAGTCTACTGTCATCCACCACGACGTCTGCTAGACTGACCACCTCGTCCAGGTACACTACGCTTCTACCCTGTCTGACTAGGCTGTCTCGACGATTCGGCGCTACTAGAAGCAACCTCTCCTTGCTGGGGTTGTCCTCCAAAATACCACTAAGATCCACCCGCTGGATTTGGAGGATACGATGTATACCCTCCAAGGTACTAAGGGTAACTGCTTTGATAATATGGATCCTATAGATACTGGTACTGCACTACAAAATAAGGAGCTACATCGCCTTAGTAATGATAAGTACCCCTACGGCCAACCTAACCATAACTGCTAGTGGTGGAGCCTGCTGACTCAGAGCTGGCGATGGTAAAGAAAGCAGTTGGGACCTTTGCTGATTTTGTGGACAATTCGCGGCCCTATGGCCAACCTGTCCACAAGTAAAACATCTTCTACTACTCTATCTGCACTCCCTAAAGTGTCGATCGTTGCACCTACGACAAAACGGTCCTCCAGAACCACTAGCATCTCACTACCTCTGAAAACTTGGGCCTCTAGTAAACCTACCACCTCTCCTTTGACCTGTGGAACTTATACCTCTGCTAAATGAACTATAACTAGCACCGCTTATTTTAAAACTTTACGTCTTATGAGGTCCCTGAGATGACTGACCTTTACCTTTATCATTTTTCTTCTGATTATCGTCTTTCTCTTCTTCCTCATTACTCTCGCTGGGCAAGTTCTCTGAGTCTTCCATTCGTAACAAAATCTCATAAAACTCATGGTAGGATGTATAGGGAGTCATGGTCGCCATCAAGCGCCATTTCTTGCGCTCTGTTATCTAATCAAGGTGGTACTCTGCTCCCTGATCCTTTGGAGTTTCGGCATCTCTAGGGTTCTCTCCAACATCTCACTTTAACTCATCCAGACATTGCCTATGCAATTAATCATCTTTCACAGTTTATATCTTGTCCTACCCATACCTATCTTATTACTGCTAAACACATCATTCAATATGTCAAAGGCTTTCTTGAACATGGCATTTCTTTTCATCGCTCTTCTAGACCTCCTTTGCTTCATGGATATTTGGATGCCAACTAGGCTGGGTGTCCGGATACTCGCCGCTCTATTTTGGGTTTTCTTCTTTTTCATGGGCTCAATTTGATCTCTTGAAGCTTCACCAAGCAACTGACTATCTCTCGGTCGAGTGAGGAATCCAAATATAGGGTTTTAGCTTATGCTTATACTAAATCTATCTAGCTTCCTTGGTTCTTCACGAGCTCCATTTTCTTGTAACTTCACCCACCTACTTATTTTGTGATAATTTGAGTACCACTTACATGGTCGCCAATATGGCCTTTCATGCTCTAACGAAGCATATTGAGCTTGATTACTACCTTCTTCATGAGCAGGTGAAGTTGGGTACTCATAAGGTGCAGTCATCCCTTCCATTGATTAACCTACTGATATTCTCACTAAAGGACTTGTTAAGCTGCGTTTTGAACTTTTACGATCCAAACTTGTCACTTTGAGACCGCCAAGTTTACAGGGGGCTGTTACTGTAGCAGAATCTTATTAGGATTCTTATGGGCTAAGTTTTGTAAATCCATGTGGGGCTTAGCTTTACTTGTACGCTAAGTCACTTGACTTGTATATATATTTGTACCTTTTGTATCAATTGAAATACGACAATTATATTTCTACCTTTTTCAGTTTCATACAACTGTTAGTTAATCCGTTAAATTAATTGTTAAGTAATGATGCGGCGAGTGTGAAGTCTAAATTTTGTTGATTTGGAGTTCAAATTTGTGCCACGTGGGTAAAGAAATAGAAAAAAAAGGAAATAGGAAAAGAATATCTAAAATGTTGAAGAATGAGAGATAAAGGTGAAGAAGGAGAATCAATCAACCCAATCACCGCCGCCGTAACATCGCAATCGACCTAATCGCCCAAGAGGAGAAGGAGATGTTGAAGAAGAAGATCAGAGAGCATGGAGACAACGTCGAGCAAGGAGACTCGATTGCCAACCATGACCCCAACTGCTGCTCCCACCGAAGAAACAATTGCCGCAATAAGGTTATCGATATTATCATAGTTCAAATTTCAAAAAAAAATTGGGAAATCAAAGAAGGAAAATGGAGAGAATTCTGATCTGGGTTTTTGAGATTGAATCATTTCTAAAGAATCCCATAATTTAATTATGATTTTTTATGTTAGAATTTCAAGAATGTTGCATAATCAAATCTCAAGAGGAATGGAAATATTTTTTTTTTTTTTTTGGTATTTGATTTTGCCAAAAAATTATAAATTAATTATAAGAAAAAAGAACCAAGGGTCTTGGATTCTCATAACGTGGAAAAAGATGAATATGATTAGCAGAAATTGAACTCCATGGGAGGTGGGATGGCTCAAGAGATTTTGGAGACATTGAAGAAAGTGGAAGGGCTCTGGAGATTTTGAACACCCAGAAAAGAGAAACCCCTAATTTGGCAAAAGTGTTTCCTAGCATCTTGACTTTGCCGAGAAAAGTGTTGGCACTTGGCAACCTTCTTCTCGTTTATTTGTTGATCTCGAAGACCTACGGGCATTGATTCATTGTCGTGGATGAGAAGTTTCTCGTCCCACTCCAGGTTCAGATCTCACTACTTCATCTTTGTATTGCGCCATTGCCTGTCGAAATCGACGATCACTAGGCAGTCCATGTGGCCTCTAAAGTTATACATGACCATTTTTTTTTTTTTGGAATTGGGCCCTGAAGTGGGTTCTATGATGGCCGCATAGATATTTAACGAAGAAACTAATAGAAACTCTAATGGATATTTATGAAATTAAAATGAAATATAAGTAAATGTCTGGGATTGAAAGGTTTTAAAGATGTCGTGTGAGGTTGCAATTGACCTCAAACTTAAGGGGGTAAAGTGTAATTTATCCTAAATAAAAATTCACAATAATTAATGTACAAGTTGAAAAATGTGAAAGAATATATGAACGCTCGAGATTACATCCTCTACGCTTAGACAATGGTACTGTTTAGATTTTTCAAACCCTCATGAATTTTTTTTTTGTTTGAGTGCAAAATTAATAAAAATTCACAATAACTAGTGTAGAAGTGAAAAATGTAAAATAAAATAAAATAAAATTATATATATATAATCGCTCGTAGTGACAGGCTTACAACTTTCGTGACAGGCTCAACTTTGAAATCTGACACCATAATCCATAAACCCTAGATTTATATATTTAACGATCAACTGTCATTTACACTCTATTCTTCTCATCGGATTTCCTTTTTCAAATTTTCTTTTTTGAAATCATGATCTTTTAGCAGATGCAAAACATGAACAATTTGGATTGTTGATATCACGTTCCTGTTGACCTTAAAAACTACTTAGCCTACGTGACGCGCAGGCCGAGTAACTAATTAGCTAAAATATGCTAATGTGTTGCATTGATGAGCATGACTGACTTCTACGTCTTGC
Organism: Crataegus laevigata; assembly: GCA_963580275.1. Classification (NCBI taxonomy): domain Eukaryota; kingdom Viridiplantae; phylum Streptophyta; class Magnoliopsida; order Rosales; family Rosaceae; genus Crataegus; species Crataegus laevigata. The sequence continues at coordinate 24,566,718 of OY756945.1, forward strand.
AATTGCAGCCGAGGAAAGAACACATCTCGGCCTCTGGATTCTAAAGCCTAAAGACAAGGCTGCTATCTCTGTGAAGTTCAATATTAAATTCGGCTTTCAATGTGCCGAATGTAGTAACCTGGTAACACCTCACTTCGTCGAGAAGGCTAATGAGATGACCTCTACCAAAAAGACTCGAAAATCCTTCTTGGCCGAGACTTGGATAGATAACCAGTCGGCCTCGACGCAGTGCTGTTTATCCAAACTGAAGATGCTTCGAGGTCGGCTGATTCTACGGCAACAGTGCTGTTTATCCAAACTGAAGATGTCACCGGTTGCCTTCACAGTGCTGTTTATCCAAACTGAAGATGTGAAGGCGGAAAAAGAAAATAAAAATCTCAAGGTTGTTGAGAGGTTTCGCGTAGACCGAGAGTTTACAGAGGGCAGATTTGTGGGTTGAGTTGGAGGTCCCTCTTTCGTTGCCACTACCTCAGTATTTATAAGAGCAAATGTTGTGTGGTGCAGCCATATAATTTTGTAAAGTCCAACTACAACTCTAATTTGTGGAACTGAACTTGATCCGCGTACGCCAAGGCTTATCCTTCAAATTGATCCGTGGGATTTTTCCCTTGACTTTTCAAACAAAATAAAGCCTACCTAGGCTTTATCACATCACATTAGAGACCTAACCCTTCTAGGTTTTTTACCACATCATCACATCACCAAAAAGCCCACGTTCCTAGGCTTCATGAATATTAAATTCATCCTTAATTATCACCATTTCATAATTTCATCCCATCCATGCACCCTGACTTTTCAAACCTCATCTACCATGCTTCTCCAATCTGATAACAGGAATCCCAAGTTCACTCAAACTATACTTGTTCGGAGAAAACATAATTACTATGACAAAAACCATAATCAACCTGACCTGTGCTGCTCGCTCGAGATATACTTCACATCCTATTTATCTGGTTGAACAAGATACTAGGATAATTCATATTAAAAATTAATTATTATGATAAAAACCATAATATTATCCTTTAATAATGACAAAAATTATCTCCACTTTTTCATCCGACGATTGAGAGCTATGCTTACTTAACGACTTTGATTGCACAGGCCGATGGTGTAAATTTGGGCCCAAACAGTTCCAATATTTAAGGTTAACTGAAATATGAGTCAACATTAAATTGTTTCTAAAGACTTTATAAACTCCGAGCAATATTTCATTAACCGTAAAATCTGAATGTAATATCCACTATCTATGCCTACTTCTCAACTATTTTTTAAATGAATTCATAAGAGGTATTATCACTAATAACATAGGCTCTAGTGCAAGTAGATGATTGTTGGAAATGTACCCTCAACCCAATCATATGATGATACTTTACGGACATTTCACATGTTAAACTTTAAAATAAACTAGTTTAATGTAAAGGAAAAGATTATTGTTTAAAGCCGTCTCACTAAGTGTTATACACTTAAACAATAAGTCCAAAGAATATGTAATTAGGAGAAAGTAATCTAAAGAAGTTAAATTCACGAGACCATTCTCTTTCGTACATAATTCCTTCCTGATCATATGATTGCCAATTGGGCATTGACAATCCATTAAGATCAGTACATGTTATGTCTTCTCTCCAAGAGTGTGACTGATATCTAATCATTAGTGTGATTGACACCAAGACAAGTAGTTGGGATAGTGCAAAGTAGTCCATTAACCTGAGACATAACAAGTTTCTCTTGTGGTTATGTCCTTAGTCTTTGACTTTGTTAAAGACATTCTATTAGAGAGTGTCCATGACATAGTTGGGGCTAAGCCACTAAATCATGAGGACATGTGAATGTGTAACAAGGGATCTCTAACTTTCAAACCATTAAGGGAGAACACTCTACGATATGATTAAGAATCTATGGTCAGAGTATGGATGCGAGTTAGGAAGTCGTTCCAAATCACATTCAAGGTAATCATATAGAAAAGAGAATCTCATTGGATAGTAGACATGAAAAAACTATCAAACCAAAGAATACGAACAAAAGTACTGAATTAGAGAAAAACCATATTGCATTTGTAATCCAAAACTGTACAGGTTCTCAAGCCTCTTCTGATTATTCATAACATACTACTAGGTACCACTCATGACTTGTGGAAGCCTTAAAGATGAATAATAATTAAACGAAGAATTGAAAGTAAGTTTCAATTCACAATCAGATTAGTAAAGAGTTCTAATAGCCCACTGCCTCGCTAAAAGGAACCTAATGGATCGCACACCATGTAAGGTAATGATTGAAGGATGTAACTGTTGGAAATGTGCCCTAAAACCAATCATATCATGATACTTTACGGACATTTCATATGTTAAACTAATCTAGTTTAATCAAAGGGAAAAGATTATTGTTTAAATTTGTCTCATATAAATGGTATATGCTTAAATGATAAGTCCAAGGAATATGTAATTGGGAGAATGTGATCTAAAGAAGTTAGATTCATGAGACCATTCTCTTTCGTATACATATCCTAAATGTTCTTGCTCATAGGATTGCTAATTGGGCATTGACAGTCCGATAAGATCAGTATGTGTTATGTCTTCTCTTAGGGAGAGTGACTGATCTCGAGTCATTAGTGTGACTGACACCAAGACAAGCATGTAGGTGCTCAATAGAGAATGAGTCCACTAAACACGATCAACGAGGAGTTCTCATACTCATGTCACATGAGAACTCATGGTTGGGAAAATGCAAAGTAGTCATTTGACCTGAGACATCATAGTTGTCTTGTGGTTAGGTCCTTGATCTTTGACTATCTCAAAGTCACTCCATCAGAGGGTGTTCACGACATAGCTGGGGTTAAGCCACTTAGCCATGGAGGCAAGTGAATGCACAACAAGGGATCTGTGACCTTCAAACCGTTTGAGGGAGAATACTCATATACAAGTAAGAAAATCACATTGGATAGTAGACATGAATAAACTATCAAACCAAACAATGTGGTCAAGAGTATGGTATTAGAGAATGACCGTATTGCATTGTAATCCTAAACTGAATAGGTTCTCCACCTCTTCTAATTAGCTTGGGTAGCCATGATATACCACTAGGTGTCACTCATGGTTTATAGAAACCCTAAAGGTGTATAATCACTAAAGAGAGAATTGAAGGTAAGTTTCAATTTACAATCGATTTGAAAGAGTTCTAATCGCCCACTGCCGCGCTAAAAGGAACCTAATGGATTGTGCACCATGTAAGGTAGAGATTGAAGAAACAACGGAGTTGGGTAAGAACAATCAAATGGTTTAATTGTATATGGCTAGGATTATTTAATATGTTAATTAATCAAACGAATAAGTTTGTTTCAGACCTCCGGTTAGTTTTGGGCCTCAAGGCCCAATGGGCTTCAAACGTTAAGCCCATTGACTTAAGTTGTCATACAGCCCAAATAGCCCAAAACTATTAGAAAAGGCCGGCCATAATGATAAGAGGTGTTTTTTGTTCTTTTTGTCACTTAATTGAAGTGACTATATAAAGAACTTTACAGCCTAAACACATTAGGGTTTCTTTTTGAGAAAATTGGAGAAAACATGTCTCTCCCTTTATCTCTAGGAGGCCGGCCCCTTGGAGGAGATTGGTTAGCAATCTTCCCTCCTCGAAGGTCGCTCATCTCTTCTTCAAGTCCCTCTTTGGTGTGGAGACTTAGAGGTTCTCTATTAGCTAGCAATCTTCCCTCGTTGAGGCCCAAAACGAGTTTTGGTCCGCAAGGCCCATTAAGTTGTATGACAACTAAAACAAAATGGGAATTAACCCAAACATACTTAGTAAAACTGGACATAAGGAGAGAGACAGCGTTGGTGGACTTATTAGAGGTTTGCCACTCATTTGGAATGACTAAAAGCAACTTTATAGCTCCATCTCTTATTAGAGTTCTCTAAGAGGCAAAGAGAGAAACATGAACTCTCTCTTTCCTCAAGGAGGCAGGCCGCCCTCAAAGATTTTAGCTAGCAATCTTCTTCTCCTAGGTCACTCATCTTCTTCCTTCACTATCCTTGGTGTCAGAACTTAGAGGTCTCCAACTTTGGGGATTTTTGGTGAATCATTCAAGCATCCAAGGAGGCTACTAGATGAAGGTGAAGGCTATAGAGTTCATCTCATGGAGAGGAATGAAGGCCCTCTCATGGGTGATTAGACTTTGCTCATGCAAAGAGGAACTCCAAAGACATAAAATTTCTTAACTCTCTTTGTGATTAGAGTCGAGTCTTAGTTCACCACCACTACTAGGCTTTGGATTTCATGGTTTAAGTTTTGTTTTAAAGTGCAAGGATAATTGGTTCCGTGACATAAAGGTACAAGATTTGATTTTTATGGGTGATCAATTTTTGTTCACAGAGAATTCAAGGTAAGTTATTTTCTTTCTAGCTATGGTAAAGTTTATGCCCATAGCACACATGATAAAATGTTTGTTCAAGATGAACTTCTATTTGAAGAGAACTCGAAGTCGAGGACGGAGTTGGTGTTATTTTAGATGCAGTAGAGTTAAAAGAAGAAAGCATCATTTAACTAAAAAAAGTGATTAGAGTGGTTAAAAGATTATTTGCTACTGTCATATCTTGAAAGTGGATGTTTTGGACTTTTCAAGTTGTAAAAGAGGTGTTCCTTTCTCCCACAAAAGTGGCTTGAGCCATCTTTTGCAAAAATTCGTCAAAACTGTGGCCTACTAATAATGGGGTTCTTTATTGTTTGTCTATTGGGGTTTCAAGGGTTTTATGTTATTTATTTGTCTTTTGAGGTTTCAAGGGTTTTATTGCTTGTTTTTTAGTTCTCTTGAGCAATCCATTATAATCTGTTCTTAGGCCTTGTATTGAGCATCTTTCATTCAATAAAATTTTTGAAAACCAGAGTTTCTCATACTACCTCTGGTATTCCAAACTTCTATCCAAGGGTGACAGTTCGTGATGTCTTTTTGTTATAACTTTCGCTGTGTCAAGTTCACCCTCATGCAGAGTGAGACAACGACCACTAATGGCAGGAGTAGAAATAGGTTTACATTCCAACATAGTTGTGCGCTTTAGAAGATCCATAATGTACTTTATCCGAGTAAAATGAAGACCGATGGCAGTACAAATATTTAATGGCCCAAGATCCTTCATTAAAAATATTTGTCCCAACTGATGAATAAGCCGAGTAAAATGAGACCCACTATTTCCAATGATAGGAATATCATCCACAAATCAATAAAGTAAACAACCATGTAACCAAAAAAAATAAAATAAGTGAACAATAATGAATCGGCATGAGAAGACACAAATTCCAAATTTTCTCAATGTTGCGAAAGACACTGAAATCAAGCACAAAGAGCTTGTTTAAGCCCATTCAAAGACGGACTTAATTTGCAGACATCCGAAGGGCGTTGCGGATTGATCAAATCTTGAGGTTGTGACATATAAACTTCCTCACTCAAAGAGCCATGTAGAACACATTTTGAGCATCAAGTTGACCAAGAGAACAATTAAAATGAATTGCAATAGATAGGATTAGCCTCATAGTAGCATAATTAACAACTGGACTAAACGTCTCGCCATAATTCAAGCCCTCTTTTTTGTGGAAACCATTAGCCACTAACCTGTCTTGTAGCGGTCAATTGAACTGTCAGAGCGGCGCCTTATTTTGTAACCCATTTATTAGGAAGAGGGCGCAGTGTGGTTTGTGTGAATGGTTTTGGTTGTATAAACTGAGGGGACGCTGGGGTGTGAGCTAGGGGTGGGCAAACGGGTAGAGGAACCGCGGGTAGGGGCGAGTAGTGTAGGTTCGGGGCGGGTACGGGCCAGGTCCTTTTTTTTTTTGGAACAAACGGGGCGGGGCGGGGCGGTCCATGGTTATTTACGGGGCGGGCCGGTTCCTAAACCTTAGAAAAACAGGGCCCCGGACCGGCCCGTTTCTAATTATAATCAACGGCCGAGATTGAATGATAACCCATCATTCAATCCGAACCGTTAATTTGTAACCTAGGTTTCCAAATCAGTTCAGACTTCAAAGTCTTCAAACTTCTCGATCTCTCTGACACTCCAACCCTTTCAGCTCTCTCGAATCCGCGGCGCCTCTTCTCCGTCCACCTTCTCCGAAACGACTCCGGCCAGCCACAAGCAAGCCACACACACAGACAAGCACACGCACCCTGCTACTCACTCTCTCACTCGCCCCACCTCTCCACCGTCACTCCCTCGAGCCTCGACTCCCTCGACGGCTACTGTCTAGTAGTGTCTGTCTACCATCGGCGTCGAGTTCGCCAGGAAAACTTTTAATTACTCAATTGCTTGTGTGTGCGGAAGTCATAGCAAAGAAAAAGAATGAGAAGAAGAAAAGCAGCCACCACCGCCAAATAAGAGACTGCCAAGCAATTTCGAGCTTTGATTCGATGGGTAAGGCCAAAATCTCGGATACCCACTTCCCCGATTTTACTCGTTTTTTAGATTTTTTTATTGGGTTTTAGGGATATTTATTTATTTGAAAAGGGTTTTTGGTTCCTTTTTTGTATATAGATTGAATTCGGGGTCTGATCCTGCAGTTCAAGAATCTGGGAAATTTTTGTTTGTTATTTTGGAGGTGGGTTTGGTTTGGAATTTGGATTGGAGGTGATTACAAGTGGTGGATGCTGAAGATTTAGCTCCAGTTTACTTCCTTATTTGTGTTTTATGGATAGGTTATGCTGTTTTAGTTCTTCCCACTCTCAGGTAATCATTTTTCTGCACTTTTTATTTCTCTTTTTTGGTGTTTATTTAGCTCCAGTTTACTTCCTTATTTGTGTTTTATGGATAGGTTATGCTGTTTTAGTTCTTCCCACTCTCAGGTAATCATTTTTCTGCACTTTTTATTTCTCTTTTTTGGTGTTTATTTGCTCAATCATAAGTCTTGTGAATCATGGGGTTCAATTATTTTCTGTGACTAGTTGTTGAATCCAGTTGACTTACTTCGTTTCATGTATTTTACATTCTAGTAGGATTTCCATGAGATTTTAGGTAGATTTGAAATTTTTGTTATGATGATTGATAGACTCTTTTGGGATTTTACAGGGACCATGATCCTTCATGCATATTTTTTTTTATTTGTTTGATTTTCTCATGTTTTTGATCGGATGTTGTGTGATTTTTTTTATCTGAGCTACACTTATGAATTGCTATGGAATATTTGGTAAATTGAAGTGCTTTTCTGAGCTACACTCATGTTTTTGATCGGATGTTGTGTGATTTTTTTTTATCTGAGCTACACTTATGAATGTTGTGTGATTTTTTTTATCTGCAGCTGAAGTTCTGAATAACTAAAACTTTAGGGCCAAAAAGACTGAACCAACTTGTATTTGGTTGTTTGTTCATTTGATAGTATAAGTGTGTTGTTAAAAGAAGCTTACGAAGAGAAAAGAAATTGTGAAAAAATAGATTCAAGCTCAATTTTCTTCTAAATGGATTGGGAACTGAAGTTTTTCAGTTTTCTGAGTGAAAGAGTTGAAAATAGTTGTTTCCTTTTGAACATAGCCGTCTTTGATACAAAAGATTGAGGTTGCATTATGTTAATTTTCTGTGCAGTATGGGGGCCGTTCATCATGTGGCTCTGGTAAGGGAAGAAACAACGATGGGTTAATAAAGTATGGAAGAATCGGTGCAATTGCAATCTGTGCAATTGTTGGCTGCAATCTGTGCAATTCTGGCTGCAATATGTTTCTGTTCTGTGCAATTGTTGTGCAATCTGTTTTGTGCAATTGCTGCAATGATGCAATATGTGCAATTTTTTTATTTTTATTTTAACCAACATTAAAAAAAAAAAAAAAAGGGGGAACCGTGGACTCGGCCCGGACCGGCCCGTTTCAAACGGGCCGGATTCGGTCCAATTCCTGTAATGAAATATGATGTACCCGGCCCGGCCTGGCCCGTTTCGTTTAAGCTCCGGTTCCTTCAAAATTAGGCCCGGCCCGCCTCGGCCCGGCCCGTGCCCAGCTCTAGTGTGAGCTGCTGGGAAGATGTATTAGGTTGATGTGGTGGAGAATGGGACTGGACTTGGTCTTGTGGTGAGACGGCATCGTTGGATTGTTAGAGAGAGAGCTTGAGAGGGAATTGAATTGGCCCAATTATTGTTGTCATTGTTGTTATTATTAATATTATTATTACTACTGTTATTATACGGACGCAAGGATAACAAATTCCTTACCACCTTTCCTCTCCTCTTCTCATATTATTTTTTGTCTTATTATCTCTATAAAAAAAATCAATATAAGAGGCTACCGTGACTTAACCGTAACCGTTCAAAGAGGAGGGGAGCGGAGGGAAGAGAATCCTCCTCGTTTGCCGTCTGGATATCATGAAGGATAATAGAACAAAGTGTGATCTCAGCTCAATGCTGGCTGATATTTGTAATAATGCAAAGCTAATAGTAAATAGTATAGGACAAAACTATGTACAAGTGATAACATAATTACAATTCAGCAACATCAGTCGTCAGTCCCGGAAGACAAAGCAGAAGACACTAGTTGTTAGTGTGCAGAATTCATTTGTCTTTAGTTAACAGATGCAAAAGGGCCAACAAGCATTCAATCCCAGACGCTTTGTTGGCAGAAATACTTTCTCGGCTTCCAAGCAGTAGATTCGTTTTTCAATGCAAGTGTGTCCAGGCACTGGCATACTCCTCTCATCTCGGATCCTTATCTAAGTGTCCAATCATACGCGCTCTGATAAGCTTGGGATTCGTCGGCGATAAGGAAAGAAAACATGTCGCGCAGCTTAATGCTCGGTATATGTGCAAGGTTGTAAGAATTCTTCCACCCGGTGTCGAGGGTGTGGAAATTTACACCAAGTTTATAGTGGAGATTTTCTCCTTCAACTTCACTCGAGTCATCGACTCGACTGTCATCAGCGTGCTAAGTTGCCAACTGTTAGCGTAAATCAAGCGTTACGGTGAATATGTTATACTCTGCAAATTAAAGACACATCTATATGGCAACAGAGTCTTCTTTCTAGCACACAATTAGGACAAACTTCAATGTAAACCAAAAAATTTGCTTACATAATTAAAACGCATCTAAAATATCAGAATTTTTCGTTCTAACGCACATTTGGGACAAATTTCAATTGCACATGATACACGTGTAGAATCTAATCCTGAGAAATATAAACTGGAAGGGTATTTCAATTTCAACTGAGGTAAAGGAAATATCACATGCGGATGGTACGGGCCTTGTACATGCAGATATAGGCCATATGCCAATCACCTGAAAACAAGCAAAAACTATTAGAGTGACGGACAATTTTAAGGTGACCAAGACAAGTACCAACGCGGGACACGAGCGCTGCCCAAAACATGGGTAAGTAGGTTTAGGCATTGTTAATTGACAGGTTAACGAGTGAGCCGCTCTGCTGTTATATATGCGTCAGAGAACCGCATAACAGCCCTTTGTGAAATTCATGCTACTATACAGGTTAGCAAGAAAAGAAATTCCAGCAATCTTACCTCCTCCGGAGAGTTTGGTGATGTCTTCCTCCTCCTGTGGGTAGGGATTGTCATCGTCATATTGGATCCATTTCCCTTGAACCAACAAAAGAATTCCATGAGTTGAAAGCCAACAAAAGAATTCCATGAGTTGAAAGGTTTGTATTGATCACATGCAAACTAGCAGTTATTCCAGAAAACTGACCGCTTTCTTGCTTGACCCAGGCAACATAATGGCCAGAGTCTGCACTACGACCCTTGTGTGTCAGCACAGCAACCAAATCATAAATTCCAGTCATAGCACCTGCAGCAAAGGGACGGCAAAATAAGTGCAAACTAAGGACTCGAAGAACCAGAGTGAAACACAGAAGAAAAAAATCACAAGGCTGATTGATTTTAACCTTCATCTGGTGTAGGATTAGATGATTCTCCACTTCCATTTGAAGATCCCTGCAAGCAGAAAAGAGGGTGATGCTTTATACGTAATCAAATAGGCAGTTCATGAGGTTTCTGTGTGAAAGTGTATAGCTAGGTTGTATAATCACCTCCGCATCAGACATCTTGATATCCTTGTCTTTTGAATCAGAGCTCTTTTCACTGGGTTTCAAACCAAGTTTTTTACCTTCCTCGTCCCTCAGTCTCTGAAAGTTGAGGTTGGAAATAATTAGGACCAGCACCAAAAAAAAAAAAAAAAGTCAATATTTTTTACCAAATGTTAACATAAGTTCGTCAAAATCAAAGAGAAGTATATACCTGACGAGGAGTTTCCAATGTTTTGCGAAGATCATCTGAACACAGATCAAAGATATCCAATTGCAAAGGGTAATCGACTTTCTGAGGTAAGTGAAACAGTTTAAATTTAATAGGCAGTGTTTCTAATAACACTTTCACAATAAGATATCAGTGCAGTAAAGTTGCAAGAAAAACTGTCAAGTGTACTCAACACATACGCAGAAATTCTCTTAGGAGTACTTTCTTTTTCCACCTAAAACGATATGGAAAGAGACAAATGACAATTTGTATATCAGAAGAAGAAAATAGGCATTACCCGCAAAATCTTGGCCTTCTGATTTGATTCCCTTTTCCAGAAAAAACGTACAAACTGAATGGTCAAGTACCTTGAGGGAAAAAAATGTAACTGTAAGATTCCACTTTTGTAATAATTTTTTGGGTTAAAGTCAAAGGGCAGACTACACACAATTAAGCCACCCATCCACAACCATGCGGCCATTTGATAACCATTTCATTTTTGGTTTATATTTTAAATTTTTGTGCTAGAATAGAGGGAAAGTATATGGGAGAACTGAGGAACGGAAAGGGATGAACGGAGGTGGTGGGGAGGATAGAGAAATGAAGAAAATTATATGAAAACAAAAATATGGAAGTGAAAACAATATTGTTTCCAATTTTGTTTTTGAGTTTTCATTTTGTCTGTCACTCCATACCAGTGTTTTAAAGAACTCGCCTCGGGGCTCGCCTCGGGGCTCGCCTCGGGGCGCGCCTAGGGCGCCCTTGAGGCTGGGCGCCATGACAAACGCCTCAGTTTTGCTGGAGTGGGCGAAAGGCTTCGCCGGAGCCGCCTAGGCACCGCCTCAGCCGCCTAGGCGCCGCCCAATGGGGTTTTTTTTTTTTTTTTTTTTTACTCCCAAACCCAAATTTTGGGCAGGATTTTATATAATTGATGTGTGTGCTGTCTACGTGCATTGTTATATGTGTACTCATTATGCTTTTCATCCTCTATTTTATACATATATAATATAATATATGTATATATATGTGTATATATATATTTATAATATATGTGTGTGCTCAGGTGATTATTGATTAATAATCTCTCTTTTTAATATAATATATGTGTATGCTCAGTGTATATATTAAAAAATTTAGGTCCCGTGAGGCTTCGCCTCACGCCTTACGCCTAGGCCGGGCTTCCCCTCGGACGCCTCGCCCACGCCTCATGCTTTTAATACATTGCTCCATACACATTCCTTTTGCATTTCTACCTCTCTTTATTCCACCTTTCTCCTACATACTTTCCTCTCTCAGTAGCACAAAAAATAAATGAAAACTAAAAATTAAAAAGAAAATGATTTATTAATGAGACCCTTAAATAAGGGCACAAGATACTAAACTGACTACACGATAGTGTAACTTACTACATGTTGGTGACTAAAAGGTTAGAATCAAGAATAATGCATTAAGAATAGTATACATATAGTCATTTTGTACCTCGGAAGGCCATTGATAAGAGACTCCTTGACGTAGATCGCACTACGCCCTAAAGAAGGTGAATTTTTTTCCAATTCTGATTTTAAACCCTTCATGAAGCAATGTAATATATGAGGACCCTGTAATTACTATCGAGTATCTTAATTATATCATCACATATTCTAGCACGCACACACAAAATGAAATGAAGATTATACTTACATGTTTTAACCCTTCATGCAAATGGTTCACCTCATGTGATATGTGGCACTTCAGAGAATAAACTGACTCTGTTTCTGAGCTTTCTTCCCCACTTTCTACGCAGTGCACCCTAGCATTCCACCACATCAATAAATACAAAAGTGGTAGAAACATTTCAGCTTCATTTAATCACTCTTTAACTTATAACTCATAAATGAAATACGAAAGCCAGTCATATATCGTGCCAGCAAGAGGAAACTGAACAAATTATTCAAACATCAACTGTTAAATTTTCTTTAAACCAGTCATCCAGAAGACTAAAGTATATATGTTAATTTCATAATCACAAAAGAAAACTGTTACGTAATCTCAGACTGCTATTGAGTGTTAATCAATATCTAATTAGTATACAGTAAGTCGATAAGTTGCAGATGTCTAACCTGCTAACAAGTTCAATGCCGAAAAGGGCTTTAACTGAGTCTGGACTTTCACTGCAAGAGGAAATTATTCAGTATAATTTCCAATATATGTGGAAGAAAGCAGACTGGAAACCAAAACTAGGAGAACACAAAAATTGCTACTGAACCTAAAAGAAAGTTTTCATAGATCATTAGTTTAAGGTCATTAAACCACTTTCAGTTCCTACACACATCTAGACCCAGAAAAAGAAAATAAAATAAAATAACCCACCTAGAACCTGACGATCTTAGAGATTGAGAAAGGGTGTATAAAAGCTGTGACCAACATTCTTCAGCATCCTGTCACACATTAATAATAAAAAAAATCAATAAACTACCAAAGTAACTAGACTGAAAAAGTGCAGCATTACAACAGGATAAAAACCAAATTGAAAACCTGCTGCATGAAAGTACTATTATGCTGCTGACCAAACTGAGGATACTTTTTGCGTAATACCTGCAGATATAACAACAAACCAACTTGTTTATCTTTCCACCTGTACTAGTAAGAAACTACCAATGCACTAATGATATCAGGCTCCATGACAAAGTTTCTATGCAAAAGTAGAATGCAAGAATTAAGAATATACTGTACAAGTTTCGTAAGCTTCATTGACAGATGAAACGTGTTCAAGAAATTAATTAAAACAGTGAATAAAGATAACAGACCATCCAAAATTGCATGGGTGCCACAGCCTTGACATTTTTATCCAGTTCACTAAATAAATCACGAGTTGCAATAGTCAACATATGAGAAGTCTGATCCACATCATTGCTTCTCCCAGAATGTGAATACCTGAAGAAATAATACACTGTCAGCACTAGTCTGATAGGAACAAATTTTTAAGTAAATTGAAATACATTCTTTAACTGAAGAAGCTAACTTACTTGATCAAAGCCGATTTCAACTCTGGAACAGAATGCAGACACTGTATGGTGGAGTTCATATAACAGGTGTTTCCCAGGTTAAATAGACCAGCACCATAACCCTGGAAATGAAAGTAACATAGGTTGAAATAATTTATACACAAAGCAAAAAGAAAAGGAAAAAAATATTGAAACCTGAAACAAAATCATGGAATTTAGAAACGCATAAAAGTCCAACAAGTTAAAATTACTCAAAAAAAAAAAAAAAAAGAGAGAGAGAGAGACGCAAAAGTTCATTTTACGACTGAACCTTCAAATATGCAAAGGTGGCATAATTGAGAATGCTCTGAAGCCATTATTTCTGATAATGATTCACATGCAAATGAGAATAAAATAATGTATTGGTACTACTAGTCAACAAGGAACGTACCAGAACAGTACAGCACAAAATCCTAACTAATGTCATATTTACAGAAAAAGTAAGAAAAACTCAAAATGTTACAGAGCCACTAGCATATCATAATAACATCACGAGGTCGAATTAAAAATATAAGAGAAGTTTGCAAAACTCTAAATGAAAGAGATGGGAGAAGTTTGCAGATAAATATCACAAGTGCGTCATAATAACAGCACGAGGTCCACTAAGAAGAAATAACAGCTTTTAAAATCTGCAGAACAAGTACTTAGTACTTAACACGTTAAAAGTTTGTTCAGCTATTTAAATCTGCAGAACACAAGTACATAGTACTTACCAAGTTAAGCGCTTGTTCTTCTTCTGGGAGATCTTCTGCAAATACAATAGCCTTCTCTGGAGCCTTGACAACCTCATCTGCTGTTCCCATCATCATCAATTTTTGACCCTACAAAAAGTATATATTATCGATCATTTCGTTTTCTTGTAGGAAAGGTTATAGATTTGTGACTAAAGAAACAATAAATAAGAATCAGATAAATATAATACTAATTGCGATTCGCTTCAAAAAAAAAAAAGAAAAAACCCCACCTCTTTTACTCCTAGAGTCGACCAGTCTGCATCATCCTACATTTAAGAACATACAAACACAAAAGAAGGATTTACTTGACAATTAAACAAGACATATATAATGTATATATGAACACTTTCACTAAGCCTGAGCAATCTATTTACCTTCAATAAACCACCTTTAACCATTATCTTCTGTCTTTCAGGAGGTACCCCTGTTAAGTCATATAGTTGGCATTTGAATACATAAGGTGGCTGAGTAGTATCAATTTCCACAGCTTTCAACAGCTCCTTTTGCCATTTTACACTCACTGCAAATGAGTAATAAATCACTATTGTCAATAATGTAATCTACAAACCAAGTTAAAAGTTACAAATCTACAGAACAACATACGAAGAACCCATTTATACTGTCCTCAGATCAAGGCAATAATAGCATCTGGAAAGATAAAAAATTTGATACCGAGCTAAATCTAATGCAATCGAATCCAACAAGTGTCTGGAATCTTGTAAAACTGAGTTTTTGGCAACGCCTTAGATTGTTCGATAATATGCTATGAAACATTGTTGCATAAGTTGAATACAGCAAAAAGAAACCTAAATTGACATCCAACAAGTGTCTGGAATCTTGTAAAACTGAGTTTTTGGCAACGCCTTAGATTGTTCGATGGTATGCTATGAAACATTGTTGCATAAGATGAATACAGCAAAAAGAAACCTAAATTGACTGAGAACTTTATATGTGCAACAGAACCGCTCCACTTTAAATATGAAAACCCACATTAGAAATCCCAAATTCGGCTAAAAGTAAAACTAGTTCATTCATTTAATAAGAGTCTGGAGTCTTGTAAAACTGAGCTTTCAGCAACACCTTAGATTCTTTGATATTACAATATGCAAAATTGTTGCATAAGATGAGTACAGCAAAAAGAAACCAAATTAACTGAGAAATTATATATGCAACTTAATACAAAAAACCCACATAAAAAATCCGAAATTCCTCTAAAAGTAAACTTAGTTAATTCATTTCTAATATAAGTCTGAAATCCACTCCACTCAAATACGAAAACCCACATCAGAAATCCCGAAATTGCAAAGACCCAGATCCTAATTTCGAATTACAACCCACAGATCCAGCTCAAATTACTCAAAAAAAAAAAAAAAAAAAAAAAAAAAAAAAAAAAAAGGGGACGAACAAACTGCTTAGCCGCGTCAAATACCACAAACTCCGGTAACCCAGATTGAAAAACTGAAAGAATACCCGTAAATACGCCCCAAAAGTGAAACATTAAGCGCTAGAAATGCTCGAAATTAGAAAGAATTTAGTACGAACACCAATTTGGAATACAAATAAAATCAATAAACAGTATAATTTGGATGAGAAATTAAGCTCGAGAGGCGCTCTTACCGTTAAGCATCGCGGAAATGGTTTGGAGCTTCGAAGATCGGTGAGCGACGGAGGTTGGGATTTTTTCAGAGTTTAGCTTGTACAACAGGCAAAGACAAATGTGCTTCAATGTTCTACGCCTTCTGGCTTTCGTTTTATAGGGAGCGAGTCCGGACCCGAGTTTTCGAGTTCGTATCCGTAAAAAACCGGTAAGATCATTGGAGATGTCAAAAAAATAGGTAAATGTAAATTTAAAAGCTTATGTGGTAATCTCGAATTTTCTTTTGCTCAAACTCATACGTTTTTTCCATTAAATAAATATTTGTGGAGCCCACTGTTCTAAATAAATAAAATAAAAATTAATTTATGAATGGTGTATTAGGATTCATAAAACAAAACATTTAAAAATAATTTGACTTTATATTTTTTTTCATATGTCAAAATTAGCATAACATAATAAATATGTCAATCCACATAGTATTGGCATAACAATTGGAACTTCAATCTAACTTACAATTTTATCTTCTATTATCACCATATATAAAGCCCACAACCCCTTTTGGGATTACAAGCTTCACCAAAAAGTTTTGAACAAAAATGCCCCCAAAATAAAAAAAATTTGAAAAGCAACCCAAAATAATGCAAGGTATTTTTGACACACCCGTACCCGAAAGTAGGGCATGCTGGGCGTCACATGAGTGCGACGTAGCCATTTGCGCTGTGCGGAAACGAAGATCGATAACGAAGTACGAATAAATTCAAACCGAATTCTAGCAACCTAGATATGAATGTGTGCTAGAGATATTACAGTACTTATACATATTCAGAGCGTACTAAGTCAGTGCAGTCAAGCATGAATAAAAGAGTTTAATTCCACCCTCGGTGCCATACATATGATAAATCTGTCAGAAAAAGGCCGAAAGATCCTCGAAGTGCCAAACTCGGAATTCACGTTATCTAGAACTTGGAGGGGCGAAAAACGAAGGGAGTGGGTCAGCAAAAACAATTCTTTTCAAAATCAATCTTTTCTCAAAAGTCTAGTCCCTCTCCGTAAAACCTGTATAGTTCCCAGAAAATAATACGTACATATATATCTCAATCTTTCTCAGCATAAAACGTTTTTAAAGTATCTCAATGTATGCCGTGCAAGGCAATTCAATGCCATCTGAATCTCATAAGTAATGCCATGCTATGCATTTTAATAATCATATCGCTAACATATGTCATCTCAGCCCTCGGCTGTAATTATAGCTCATAACATCTCAATCTCATAATCATATCTACGCTGCACATACATCAATATCTCATCATATCATCCTCATCATCACTGTATCAATAATAAATGCTCTAGTGCTACAATCACGTGAAGACTGTGCGTATGAACGCGGGTCACCTACATGTCATACCCACTCAAAAGTGGTCTATACGACAAGACTGTGCACCTACTTGGATCCAAGGCGAGCATGCGGTGCGGGAGGTGAACGACACGTGAAAGACTGCGCCCCTAACTCTGGGCGTGAGCACTAATAGTATGTACAGGCCTATGAGCTAACAATTCATAATATCTCATCATTTCACATCATATCTCATCACTGTTCGTTCTCAACTATGCATGTACCTACCTGGTACTTACCTGGCGTCCTCGGCACCAACATATGCATGAAATGTATCATTAAATACTCATGCATCAAAATCAAGTAATATGTAAGTCGATAAAACGTATTTTCCATTTAAAAAGTGATTCTGGGAAAATCATTATATATATATAGGTTATATGGAAAATAATACTGCTCGCTCACTGGTAAGTTGCTGGATCATAGCCCCCGCGTCGTGCCTGGCTACGGTCATCCTCAGAATACGTTTCACCTATATGAGAAATTACTAAAAATACGACATTTAAGCGCATACACGTAAATACGGAAATAACTTCTCATACATAGCTCAATTCTGGCATACGAATATACCAACGTGACCTACACGATGTCACGGACGTCGTGATATTTTTAGAAAACATTTAGGAGCCCGCACGCGCCAGGAAGGCCACGGGGCTACGCGCCCCCACGCGCGGCGCGTGCACCTCAAGCGTCGTCCCCAACACCCCTCGCCGAAGTGGTTTTTCCGATGACCGGAAAACTTCCGTGTGTGATTTCTCACTCGTTTCTCAACCATTCTTCGTGAAATTTTCACCAAAATGCTCTAAATTGAGAGTAGAACAAGTCTATACCTTCAAAAACTTCGAAAACCAACGAGAATCTCGTCGGAAAATTTGCAAATATTTGGCCCCCTTGTTCTCGACGATCCCGACATTAAAGCTTACCAAACGAATGTCTCCGAGCCTCTAGAGGACCCAACAAACACTCTTGTGATCTCAGATTATCCTAAAATGCAACGTATAAAAAGTTGATGAATAGTACCAAATATAAACCTTGAGTTTTGGACGTGAAATCGTCGTAGTTCTTACCTGAAAATGGTATGGTTGAGTTCGTATGGACTTCACGAGTCTGAATATGTAATTTGTTTCGTCGATCTACCAAGATTTGATGTGGGTTGTGTGTTTGTCGTACGTAAGGCGACGAGAGAGAGAGATATCGTGAGGTAGAGAGAGAGAGAGAGAGAGAGGTCTGAGAGATTCAATAATGCAAAAGAGATAGTGAGTGTGTCGGTGAGGGTGAGGGACAAGGTATGAGTGGTCCTAAAGTCTTCTACACAAAATTAATATTTCACTTCCAATAATTGAGGGCCACCAACATATGTCCTCACATATCCCTCATGCATGCACACATACGTAATCCCCGAAGGGGTAATTTCGTCATTTCACAATTCATTAAATAAATGTCGAGACGGGTCGTCACAATTTTCGTCATTTTAACATTTTTTTAATAATTAATTCTTTTTGTACAATTTTTTTTTAATTTATACCTCACAATAGACTAACAATAATATAATTCAATCAGTTGTTCATTAAATATTATTTTCTCTATTTTTAAACACGTTCAAAACATCTTAAGAGGCATGTAATGCCGGTTATAAAAAAGGTCTTTCCCACGTGCATAATAATGAATTTTTTTTTTAACAAACGATATTTTCTACACTAAGGGGGAGGGTGTGAGCTTATGACACATCCCGACCCAAAATGTCGAGGCATGCTGGCCATCACATGAGGGTGACGTAGCCATATGCATAATGCGGAAGTACCAGAGTGAAAATGTGAGGAAATAAAAATCAAGTAGAATAATTTACAATAAGAGGTAAGTGAGAGTGAGTGATGAAAACGGAAGCATAACAACACAATATCAGAGTGTAAGAATCCTAGGTGCAGTCCAAAATAAATAAGCACTGAAAACAATAACCAGAGAAATCCTACATAGATGACACTCTGTCAGAACTGCCTTGATGCCTCATTCGCCACCAACATCACCGCTACTTAAAACCTAGAGGGGCGCAAAACAGAAAACGTGAGTGGGCAAAAACGAAGCTGTTCCAAAACCGCTTCAGTATCAAAGTAGTAACCCCTCTCCGTAAAACAAGTATATTTTCCCAGAAAATAACATACGTACTCATATACCAAAATCATGCTGGAAAGAGAAAAATCTCAAATATGTCAAGTCAGAATACGCCATGTCGAATTACCCAATCAAACAGAATAAGTATCAAGCAGGTGAGATAAATCAAATCACAATCCGCCGGCAATCTTAATATATCAGCTAGAGTCACCTAACGTGACCTATATGGCTGAATCTATAGCTTATCAACCAAATCTTGCACACGAGTCGAAACCACCTATAGTGGTCTGTACGACAGGCTGGCACCTACCTTGGATCCAAGGTGAGCGTACGGTGCGGAAGGTGAACGATCACGTGAAGGCTAAGCCCTACTCTGGCAGAGCACAAACACCGGGGTGCAGGAATATAATCTATATCTCAATCTCATCATCATCACACTATCACTAACAAGTATACTCACCTGACTTGCCTGAGTGTCCACGGCGCCAAAGCATAACCAGTATACTCACCTGACAATGGTATTCGACATGGCATTTCAATCGTAAAACATTTTCAATTCTAAAACCATTAAAAACGTAATTTCTAGGAAAACATCAATCATATATATATACATATATATATATATACTGAAAACAAAAGCCCACTCACTGATAGGTAGAAGGGTCGTAGCCCTCGAGCCTGACGTGGCTACGCTCGTCCTCTAGATAGGCCTCACTATATGCAAAACAACTATAAAACCGTCATACATTGCTCAATTGAGGTGTTTGAATACACCAACATGTTCTACTCAATCCCACGAACACCCCCATATTTTTAGAAATTTTTTTCGATGGCCCACGTGCTTGCAAAGGCATGGCCAAAAGCGCCACAACGCGCGGCCAACCCTAATGGAACAGTTAACGGTAGTTAGGAATATTCCGTTAAAAGTAACAGATTTTGTTAAATCCAACCTAACGCCGTTAGAATATTCTGTCAAACTTGACGGAATATTTGTCTCTCCTACCTCCAGTCGCCAGAGTCCGGCGCCGGTGACCGTTGTTATCACTGGAAACTGGAAAATCTTCAAACTCGATTTTCTCACTCATTTTTCAACCAAAATTTACAAATTTTATACCAAAATGAAGCCCACGACAAGTAGAACAAAACCTTACTACTTTCAAGCCTCAACAACGCCGGTATCTCGCCAGAGAAAAACTAAGAAAATCGGCCAACTTTAGAACTCGCGATCCCGACTTCCAAAACGTGTCAACGACACTCCCCGAGCTTCATGAAGTCCTTTAGAGACTCCTTGTGATCTCAAAACTCACTAAAACCTCTGCGATTGAGAGTGTATGAACAGTGCTCAAATCGAAAGTTTCTAGTTCTTAAGTTCCCGAAGCTTTCACGTCCAAATACTGGTATAGATGAGTTCGTATGGTTACAAGGAAGACGATGATGGCTTCCAAAACCTCGATACATGAAGAAAATGGCTGGTTCGAAGGTTGTCCGTGCGACTTGTATGGAAATGGGAAGAAATATCGAGAGAGGGAGAGAGAACAAGAGTGGCAACACTTGTGGGTGTGTGTGGTCTAGCTTTGGCAACCAACCAAAATAAATAAAAACTAAGTTTCTAATTGGATCCAAGAACTTAGGAAATAAAGTAGTAGATCCAACACTTAAACCCAAACATAACATGCACTCAACGTCAAGGGCAAAACCGCCATTCCATGTTAACGATAAAATATTCCGAGACGGGCTGTCACAGCTTAGCCTCACAATGAGTTAGCAATAATGTGATTCAATCAATTGTTTATTAAATATTATTTTCTCTATTCTTAATGTAAATTCAATAGAATGTAGATGGAAATTGACAAATCAATTTTATTATGTAAATTCAGTTGCTTTGATTGGTTTGTGAGGGGTTTTTTCTAGCATGATCTAAGATTATTCATTTACTTCAAATATATTTCCTTTTGTCAATTCATGCATATAAATACATTTTAAAAAAAAGTGTAAGTCGCGCATAGTATGCCGTGAGCGCGTGCATGAAGGTTAATATATATAAAGCCAGAAGGCCATATAGGTGAAACATTTCAAAATGCCAAGAAACCCTCTTAATTTCCTTCACAATTAAAATTCAAAAAAATAAAAAAATGAGGACAAATTGGTAAAAAATCATAACTACAAAAAGGTTGTATTAAAATATTTAAAATAACAAAAATATCTAACTAAGAAGTAGATATGTCCTGTTTCTGTAGTAAAAAATCAATTAAAAACGCGGGGGGGGGGGGGGGGAATGGAAAAGAGAAGGAAAAAGTAAATAAATAAAAAAAGGAGGTTTACATGTTCAATCCTCAAAGAAACTACTTCTGTTGTGCTTAGAGAATAAACAGTTGTAAGATGGGAGCCTTACTTATAGAGACACAAATATATACCATATTTCACACAACTCCACACCTTTTAAAACATTACAAGAAAGGACAAAAAACTCAATAACAAAAAATCAAGCCCAACCCAAAAAGAAATGGACCGACTAAATTACGACCCATGCCACTCGACTATAACCGTTAATAAACGGTCACGTTAACTACTACACGACAAAAATCATAAAAACTAATTGGTTTCCTTTCCCTTTTTCCCTTATTCAATACCCGCAGTTTCCTCTTCCCCAAACCTATCATTTCAAATTCCTATCACGCAAAAGATACTTCCCCAGAAGAAAAAAAAACCCTAAAATCTCCATAGTTTCCGACACTTTCAAGCGGGATTTTCAATAAGTGATTCACAAAGTTCAGACGAATTTCTAGAAAGATCAGTGTTTCAAAGGTTTTCGTTCTACTTGTAGACATCAAAATTTTGGTGAAATAAAAGTTGACCAATGACTAAAATTTCAACGCTCACGTGTCACATAAATTTTACACATGGCATGTGACTCAACGAAAAATCCAAAAAAATCAGAAAAGTCATCAAATAGGACACGTGTCAACACCTGATAGAAATGATTTTTTTCATCTGAATATTATATTCAAAATTAGGTCTTGAAAATTCTATAAATAGAAGTCCATTTCATCCATTTCAAGGAACCAATTCACAAATACATTTCTCTACTCCCAAATTGAAAAAAGAATTCTCCAAATTCTTGAAGCTTTGAAAATTTAAAGCTTTCAAGCATCAAACCTCCCAAATTCTCAAGAATCCCGAAGGATTGAGAAAGCTCTCTTCGTTCTTCGTCAAGTCCTTGGAGAAACGTTCATCAAGATCAAGCCCTGACGGCCCTTAAAGATCCACAACTGTTCATCAAGATCAAGGCCCGAAGGTCCTTGGAGATCTATTCATCCTCATTCATCTTAAGATCAAGCCCCGATGACCATTTGGATCAACAACATCAACAAATTTGCACCACTGTTCATCCCTAGATCAAGCCCCAACAACCCTTCAGATCAATAGCCCACCCACAAATTTGCATTTTACGAAGATAGAATTAGAGGATCAAATTGTAAAATAGATTGTGGCCCAAAAATTGATACAAAATATTATTTTGTACAAATGTTCTTGTTTCATGAATTTTCGTGTTTACAAATTTGGCACGCCCGGTAGGATTATCTCTAACTCTCATCTCTATCTTCAAATCCGCAAAAATAAAAATAAAAATAAAAGGCATCAATAAAGGTTCAAGTTGTTCCCTTAACCAACGCGAAGAACAAGAACGTCCTCACCACAAGTGGTAGCACTTTGGGCATCATAACTCAAAGCAAGGTAAAAGCTTTTTCTACCATATCTTCCACCCATGCATCAACTCTGCCAAAGAAACATGAGCACCGAGGCATTAGCATGTGATCACCCTGGCCTCGCAAAGAACACTAAGGGAGGAAAATTCGAAGAAGTACTCCGAGTCCATGCTCTCTAATGTCGACTTGAGTAGCAGTACAGCCATGTAAGTTATGACCACTGAAACGACTTCAATCGAGGAGCAGCCGGCTCAAATGAATAAAGCGATCGTAAAACTCACATGAACTGTGGAGAAGAAAGAGTTCCAAATTACCGCACTTGTTAACCAATTAAAGGCGCAGCACGACATGAAAGTTAACCCAAAGTTTGATCCACTAAAAAGAAAAACCGACGAAGAAGAAGAGCCTCCGATAGAAAAAGCTGAGCAGCGGCGCTCATGGGATCTCTCTCTATCCAGCAGCTGCAATAGATGATCGCCAGCACCATTAAGGCGTAGTACAAAGGCAGATCACATACCTTCGTATTGTACTCGAAGCCTTACTCCAAGAAGATTGACGTCCTAAAGATGTCGATGGGTTATTAACCACCAATGTTTATGCAGTTTGATGGAAAAGGAAACCCAAAGTAGCACGTCACCCATTTCGTTGAAACTTACAACAACATGGGGATGGAATGAGACTACCCTGCGAAGTAGTTTGTCTGCTCTCTAAAATGGAATGCATTCGACTGGTACACTGACCTAAAGCCTGAGTCTATCAACAGCTAGGAGCAATTAGAGTTAAAATTCTTAAACTGCTTCTATAGAACCCGTCGCACTATAAGCATGTTAGAACTTACAAGTACGACGAAGCAATGGAAGGACATGCCAGTCGTTGACTACATTAACCGATGGTGTCCCTAAGCCTTAACTGCAAAGACAAATTCTCAGAGATTTCCTCGATCGAGATGTGCGTCTAAGGCTTGCAATGGGGATTACACTACATCATCCAAGGTATCAAACTGCAGACCTTCGAAGAGTTAGCCACCTGCGACCATGACATGGAGTTAAGCATCGCCTATTATGGAAAAAATGACTAATCACCGACTTCAAGAAAGACAAGGTGTTTGCCCCGAAGATGGATAATCATGGGAAGAAGCCCGCTAAGGAAGCTTTTACCATCAACATTAACCCCATCAAGACTTCCTCCGCACTCGTCAAGATCTCATCTAAGAACAAAATGAATGAGATGAAAAGAGGTGCGCCTACTCGCACCCAAGATAAATACAAAAACACCTTTAGGGAATTGGAGCAGAAGACATACCCTTTTTCTGGACTCTGACATAGTCGCAATGTTAGATGATCTGTTGGAGAAGAACGTAATCAAGTTGCCTGAATGCAAGCGTTCCGAATAGATGAATCAGGTTGATGATCCTAGATACTGTAAGTACCATCGTATCGTAAGTCATTCCATTGGCAAATGTTTTATCCTCAAAGAACTCATCATGAAGCTAGCAAAACAAGGGCGAATCGAACTCGACCTAGAAGACACGGCCCCAACACACACTACTATTATCGTGTTTGGATCCTTCGATTCCATGCCTCTCCAAATGACGCATGACCATTCCTGTACCTATTGACGATGACAAAGGATAGACCTTGGTGACCTACAAAAAGACGAGGAAGCCAAGACCGTAAGCCACAAAGCCAAAAGTGGAACAAATGAGAAATCATTGTTGCTGCAACACTAGGAAGCCCAAAAGAAATGTAAAAGCTACTAAGCCAACGTACGTTGAGGAACCTATGAAGCAAAAGCCACGCATTCCTGTCTCCTTGCACAAGTACTTCCCAAATGACTTTTTTCAATAGTGCACTACCGTTGCATGTCACATGGTTGAAATAGAAATGAAAGAAACCTCAAAAAGCAAAGTTATCGCCATCGAGGAAGAAAATGCCATTAAGCCCAAAAAAGGCTTACCAACACACTCTAACATCGAGGAGGCACTAGGATTGCCCAAGGAGATGGGGAAACTACTAGTAGTGGTCTTGGCGAGTCCAGATGACCACAAGGTGCAAGAAAGCAAGGACAAAGGCTTGAAGCACCATCCATATGAATACGCCACGTACTATGTCGCCCGTGATGCAATCAACTTCACTGATGGGATCAAAGCCTCACAACCATCATCTCTTCGTCTCGGGGTACGTAAAGAAGCATAAAGTCAATCACATACTTGTGGATGGAGGATTGGCCATAAACATCATGCTAAAGTCAACAATGACCACAATCAGCATCAAGGTGGATGAACTATCCCTAAGCCATCTGCTAATCCAGGGTTTTAACCAATGAGGACAAAGGGCGATAGGCATGATCCGAGTGGAGATGACCATTGATACACTCAAATTAAGCACGATATTCCACGTGATTGATGCAAGAATTTCATACAGCTTGCTCTTAGGAAGGCCTTGGATCCATGAAAATGAAGTAGTGATATCCACCCTCCACCAATGCTTAAAATTCTACCAAGAATGAGTGAAGGTGATCCAAGGTGATACCAAGCCATTCACTGAAGCCGAGTCACACTTTGCAGACGCTAAGTTTTACATGAAAGAAGACGTGGTGCTTGAAGCTCTTCTAAAAGAGATCAAATCCATGAGCAAAGCAACACCTAAAAAGTAGGAATGGTAAGCTGTGCCCAAGAAGCAAGAAAGAGAAGCTGTGCCATTTTCAAGCAAAAATGATGATGAGCATGAATGAGTAGAATACCCTTAAAAGGACCAAACACACCCGTTTTCCAATACATCCCTATCTCGAGAAGAAAGAATGGTCAATCCCTATTCAAAACTGAAGTAAGCAAAGCTGACACAGAACGACATAAAATGATGTAAAATTGCTCAAAACGAATGCAGTTTTGCCTCTGACACAGCTAGGTGGCGCTAAAGTTGCAAGATGATGCGAGAATTAACTCGACACAAATTAAACCCTCTTTTGTCAATCGTAGTATAGGTATAAGTAGGGTATCGTTCTAGGCCGGGGATTAGGAGAGATTGCTAATCACTCTAAAATTATTTAAAAACGTAAAAACAAAGTTTAAAACACTAAACTAAAATAACTCAAAATAAAACTAACAAATAAACTAAAACAAATCAAAAGACTCAAAAATACAAAACTAGGTTAAAAACTCGAAACACACTAAAAATGACTCAAAATAATAAAAACAATTTAAAATAAAAACTAGGAAATTAATTAGACGGAAATTAAATTAAAAGATTAAAAATAATAAAAACTAACTAAATAATATAATATAATAATGGGGGGGGGGGGTTTGGTTTGGATGAAACGTAAATGAAACTTAACTAAATTATAAAATTGACAAAAACATAAAATAAAGGTGAAATGATAGGTGACGGATTGGCTAGAGGGTTTCTTCTCCACACATGACACATATGCAACCTAAATTGATTTTCAGTTGTTCTTTCAATGAATTGTAAATTTCAACGCCCCAAATTAACCATGAATTGCATAGATTAATTCTCAGATTTTCCTTAAGTTAATGGATTGGATGATTGCATACGACAACCCAAAACATTCCCCACAAGTTCCCTACATGAATTGCATAATAGAGATACAAGCGAGAATCATTAAGTTCTATGAAAATCATAAGTGTTGACAAAGCATTCGTAACTATGAACAGCATGATACGTTTGCCAGGAATTTACTTAACGCGATTGTGACTAGCAACCTTCACTACTCATGAATATAAGTTCATAACGATTAGGTGAAATTCACTTATATTCTAGCATCAAATTCATGCATGTAAATTAAGTTTGCATTCTTAATCGACAAACATAAATAAGTTATTAATCAAACAGTTAAGCAAATTAAATCACAACTCAGAATTCACAACTGAAGTTACCAATTTAAATTACAAATATAATCATGGTTTTGAATTATCCCCTAGCCAAAATAAATTAACTACACATGTTTAACATAATTTAAAAGTAAATTAAATTAAACATGAATTTAGAAAAATATAACCGAAGTGAGAGTGTGCAAGGATTTGTTTTTGCACTGTGCTCTGTCTGTCCGTGCCTTTGTCCGTGCCTTCCCACTGCCTCTGTTTTTCTCGGTATATTGCTGCCCTCGCAGCTTGTGCGCGTCCAAGGCTTTTGCACAGCTCTGAAAGCAATATTGACCAAAGCTGCCTTCGCAGCTCCTCTTTCCAATATTTTCTGTCCTCCACCGCTGCCTTCCCAAGGCAGCGCCTTCTCCCGTCTTCTCTCAAATCTGCCAAATGGCAGAACCTCCCGTGCCTTTGGTTTTCTTTTTCTCCCCCGAGTTTCCCCAGCGCTGCCTTTAGGCAGCCTTCTCGCGCCTTGCTGCTTGGCAGCAGCCCTTGAGCCGCTGCTTCTCTTCTCCCCTCTCGACTGCGCAGCGCCCCCTCTTTGATCTTTCTTATTTTTTTTCTGTTTTTTTCCTTTCAGTCGCTGCCTAATGGCAGCTCCTTCTTGTTCCACCGTCCTCTGGTTTTCAGTCTTCTTCTTATAATTTTTCTATCCCTTCCGTTCTCTGCCTTCACATGGCAGCCATCATGATAGCTCCGCGTGCTCTTTGAGGCCCAGCTGCCTTCCACTCTAATTATTCCCTTTCTTCCTCAATGGCTGCCATCATAACACAATATATTATATTAATAAATATAAATAAATATAAATATAAATAAACATATAAATATAATATAATATAATATAAATATATATATATAATAATATATATATATATATATATATTTTTCTTAACTAGATAAATCTTATAAAAACATAAAAATAACGTAAATAGCTCAAAATATAACGAACTAACTAAGAATAGACGAGCGAATTTGATATAAAAATATGTATAAATATGATCCAATCAAATACCCCCACACTTAGCTTTTGCTAGTCCTCGAGCAAAACAAAGAAAACAAAAAATGTAATAGCATGAAAAACATTAGCTTCCCCCTATGTGACCCTCATAGAATTTCATTCGAAAACATAAATCAGCAAGAACCATAGCTAGCACCAAACAAACTAATTCAAGCTCATTTTCCTTATTCAAATATTAGCAGTAATCTTTAAATCATCCTTGAGTGTAGTGTGTGAGATAGCCATGCTAATGCAATTTCAAGTTTTTATTTTTAAAAATCATCATATGCAAACCAGTAACCTTCTCACGGGATATGCACTCAATCACACATGTGTTTAGTTTTAAAGTGTTTCGCTCAAAGAAACAAATGTGAAAGATCTACCATAAGCTTGCATAAAAATTACTTCTCCACAATCATAATTGCAAAACTTAAATCAAGAGGACTTTTATTGGATGTAATGAGGCTTAGGGATAGGGCTTATTGAAACGAAAGAATAGGAAAACACAAGTTCCAAGCTACATCGCAAGCAATTCTTTTAGTTGAGATTTATAAGAACTCAAGTTCTCCAACGATTCTTCTAACACCTCCCATCACACCCTTAAACTGAAACCTTAGAAACTTTTTATTTTCTTTTCTTCGAATACAATCTTTCTTTTCTTTTCTTTTTTTTTTCTTTCTTTTTTCTCAATTTTTTTTTTTTTTTTTTAAAAAAAAAACACAAATATGAAATACCCCCACACTTATTCTTTTGCCAAACTCATTCCAAGTACTTCACAAACATTTCTCATAAGACAATCTCAAATTGCTCGCTTGGAAAGGGTAAGGAAATATGTTTTGAGGTATAAGGGTAGACATATCTGGTGATAAGAAATAAACGGCTCAACAAAACGGCTCAAATAGGCAATCTAATGATATCATTTTTTTTTTCTTTGGGAAATATGGTTATTTGGGCCATGGTGGTGAACCTAATGCCTCTATCATTTTCAAGTTCATGCAATCAATGACAAATATTTCGAAAGATCGTTACGCAAGTTCTAGAGATGTATCTCACATAAGTTCATCACACATGAAAGAATAGGAGTGTATGAAAAATGCACACACTTTCAATAGGCTCAAAAACTCACATGGGATGTATATGGTCACTAAATTCACATATGAAGCTTTAAGTCATGCTTTAGTTTCACATCAACAAGGCTATGTGCATTTGGTTTTTCAAAGATGATCAAACATGTACAATACTAACAAGAGAACAAGAAATTTCATACAACACATGTTAACTAAGTTCTTGATAATCATGGTTCAAATTTCATCCAGTTATATCATTGGGTCGGGAAACTAATAAAAATCTAATTTAAAACCATAAGGAAAACAAGACAATATTTTTGGATTTTTAAAATTTTTTCGAAAAAATTAAATAAAACAAAAATAATTAAGAAAACAAAAAACCATAAGGAAAACAAGACAATATTTTTGGATTTTTAAAATTTTTTCAAAAAAATTAAATAAAACAAAAATAATTAAGAAAACAAAAACAACAACATGGAAACAAATGAACCAGTTCAAAGTCGAAGGTACAAAAATTTTCAATTTGGTCATTTTTTTATACTCGATACCCCCACACTTAAAATAGGCATTGTCCCCAATGTCATAAAACAAAAATATTCAAATAAAAATAAAATGAATAAATAATACGAAACAAAATAAAGAAAAGGGACTGAAAACTTCTCTAATTTGCAGAAAACCAAGCGATGACCCCCAAGCGTAAATTTTGCAATCAATCTTCAAGGGAGAAAATAACCAAACGTTCCTGCAAAGAACAGAAATAAACAGTTAAGCACGCAAGAAAAAATAGAAAATGCAAACGAAAATTGAAAATGAAAATAAAAGGTAACGAAAAGAACTAATAGGTGGTCATTGGTCATGACTGTTGATTTTCCACAGCTTTCATCTTGAACTGGATGGGCCTCTTTTCTTGCAAGTGCTCCTCAGCTTAGTTGAGGATGAGTCAGCACGTTGTCTCCACATGCTTCAAGTAGTCCGGTCTCCACGCAGGTGTGGCATCTTCTTGAACTCTTGGATCAACCCAGACTCATCTGCTCTTGGGTGCACCTCAGACTCCTTCTGCTTCGTCTGTGAGGTACTTTTGTTTTTGAAGAAGTACCTCAACACAGTTTTATTTTTGAAGTGGGCTGGGAGGGGTCTGAGATGAGTACTCGAGAGCAAGACTAGGTAAGCAATCAGGATCTCACTTTCTCCACGTTCCTCAGATGAAGGAGAGGAGAAAGCATAATATGAGATACTTTTGCTTTTAACCTTTTTAATATGAAATACTTTTGCTCTGGAAGGTTTGTTTTCTGGGGTGATCCAAGGGATGAAGAACACTGAATAACTCGAAAGCTTTCTTTGGGAAAACATTGTCGGAGATGAAGAGAGGTTAAGAGGTGGAGAGGTTGAGAGGTTTAGAGGTTGAGAGGGTGTGAAGGTGTGCCCTTGATGTGGAAGGCGAATGTCGAGACTTATAGATATTTTTTTTCTTCCTCAACCGGAACTATTCCCTCACTGTTTGTCGGCAGCCGGTGGATGGATGAACAGTGCCCGTTACGCGCTTTCTGACAAAGCTTCCGTAATTTCCGCGAAGCTGACTGCGCATGCGGCGAGTGACGACAAACTGGAATGATGATCGTTTGAAAACCGGGGTTCAAAACCGGGTGCGGTTCGTGGTTTTCGCAACGCTCCACGCTGCACGTGATGAGTCACGACAAACTGGAAAAACTGAGCCCTCGTGATGCCACGTGATTGCTGAGTCAAGCCCAGCTTTTGAGAAAGGAAACGGCTCTTTTGAGACAGGACTCCGGCATTTGAGAAAGGAGCGTCCAGCTTTTCCGATTTGCGTGAGGGCGCGTCTTCACCTCTGAGGAGCGGGCGCCTCTTTGATTTGCTTCTTTTTATAGAGGCGCAAATTCTGCTCCACCTCACACTTGAACTCCCTCAAACACTTCCTTCTGAAAATACTCCCTTCTGAACTCTTTTTGCACTTCTGCACTCTTAATCTTTCCGCTCTCTTCTTCCGCTTCAGCAATCTTAATCTTTCCGAACTCTTTTCTTCCTCAACCCCCTCTAAAAATGTCTTGCCCTTCCGACCGTCGCCTAAACTTGAATGTCGGGGAAGACGATGACTCGTCTTCTCCGAACAACATTTGGAATCCATCCTTCATATCCCCCAATGGTCCTCTTACAGTCGGGGACACAATGATGAGGAACGATATAACAGCAACGGTGGTTGCAAGAAACCTTCTTACTCCCAGAGACACTAGGTTGCTGTCTATGCGGTCAGACGAGCTGGCTGTTCAGGACTCATTGGCTCTCAGTGTCCAGTGTGCAGGCTCAGTTTCAAACATGGGTCAGCGCCTGCTTGCAAGATCTCGTCAGGTGGAGTCGCTAATGGCGGAGGTGGTCAGTCTTCGGCAAGAAGTCAGAGGACTCAGGCACGAGAACAAGGAGTTGCACATGCTCGCAACTAGCTACTCGACCAGCATGAAGAGGAAGCTGGACCAGCTGCAGGAGTCGGACGGTCGAATCCAGAGTGATCATGAGCGGTTCATGGCGTTACTCCCGCGGTTTATGTTGCCTTCGTCCTCTGGAGCAGCACCAAGCGTTCCGGCTCCGGAGATCCCAACTCTAGCACTTCGTCTTCCCGGAGCTCCATCGACCTCTGAGGCGCCACCTAACCAAAACCAATGATTGCTATTAGTTTTTCGTATTATTGTAATTTTTTTTTTAAAGTTTATTTAACTATATATATATATATATATATGTTACTAATATTATTATTATTATTATTATTTATTTATTTTTATTTTTTTTTGTTTTTTTTTTCAGGTTTATTTTAAGCAAATTAAAATATGTAGAGTAAATAAATGTAAATTAATGTAAAAAGACTTTATTTATCCGTACGTAAAATAAATAAGGCCCTTAATTTATTTAAACACAAACTAAATAAAAATCAACCAAATAAAACAACTAACTAAACAAAACAAAAATGAAAGTAAAGGCAATAAAGAAGAAGGTTAAGAAATGCAAATCTGATTGCTTGGGTTGCCTCCCAAGAAGCGCTTGCTTTAACGTCTTTAGCCGGACGAATCTTTCCATTATCCTCCCCTCGGCTCAATAGCATGGAATTTATCTTTTAATGGGAGGTGATACTTGAAATGATTCGGCAGTGGCATTAATTCAAGAGTGGGCGCCTGAATCATTAAAATGAGAAAAATGTTAGTATAAAATAAAATAAAAATTAAAATTGGAGAAGATTGCTTACTGCCTTTCTCCGATACAAACTCAATTACAAAGACTACGCCTTTGGATATTTCTGGGATTTTGAACTGGGCCAGGTTGACTATGGTTGTGGCCTGTCCCGTGTCATCAAACTCAATTTCTTTGGGCTTAATTGTCTCAACTACATCCTCTTCTTCCCTTGACGTCTTGGGTTCATCTTCATCCTCCATGCCACTTTCCAAGGTGATGGCTTCATCAACTTCACAATCTTCCTTTGAATTTTCAATAGGTGAGTTGGAGAGTTCACGTTGCTCTTGAATCTGTGCCTTGATTTCCACAATATGCCCCATTTGATTATTCAATTCTCCCATCTCCTTGGTTTGATTTTCTACTTCCTGGTTCAAAGAGATGAGTAGTTGAATAATATTATCATTATCCACAGATGTACCTGAATTGAATTGGGCAGATTGTGATGGAGGCTGTGGTGGTGTTGTATATAACTCATCATACGGCTGCCAATATTCTCCTTGGTGAGTCTCCTTAGCTTGATTTTGTGACCCCTGCACCAAAGAGTTTAATTCATTAAGGATTTGATCATAATCTATTGACGAACCTGAGTTTGATAGAGCATATTGCATATGAGGTTGTGGTGGCTGCATAGGTCTTGAATAGGACTCCTCATATGGCTGCCAATATGCTTCATGTTGAACTTTTTGAGCTTCCCACCACATAGAGTTTGAATGATCACTCCAATCCAAATTGCGAACGTTGGAATACAAGTTGCCGCTTGGTTGATCATAGCATTGATATCCTTGCCCATAGGGCACATCAAGTGTAGGGACACTTGGCATTGAGGTCCGTTCGGCATTATGTGTCAATTGAGCAGTGAGCTGCGCCAATTGAGCTTGAATGGTTGCCATATCTTCATCCATTTTTTACCTAAAATTAAAGAACGAAAACTAAATCAAATATCAAAAATAAAATACACAAACACAAATATAAACATAAACACAAACAAACAAAACAAAAAAAAAATAAAATAAAAATAAAATAAAATAAACACAAACAAAAAAATAAAGGGATTAGCAAATTTACTAATCCCCGGCAACGGCGCCAAAAATTTGATGCGAGAATTAACTCGACACAAATTAAACCCTCTTTTGTCAATCGTAGTATAGGTATAAGTAGGGTATCGTTCTAGGCCGGGGATTAGGAGGGATTGCTAATCACTCTAAAATTATTTAAAAACGTAAAAACAAAGTTTAAAACACTAAACTAAAATAACTCAAAATAAAACTAACAAATAAACTAAAACAAATCAAAAGACTCAAAAATACAAAACTAGGTTAAAAACTCGAAACACACTAAAAATGACTCAAAATAATAAAAACAATTTAAAATAAAAACTAGGAAATTAATTAGACCCAAATTAACCATGAATTGCATAGATTAATTCTCAGATTTTCCTTAAGTTAATGGATTGGATGATTGCATACGACAACCCAAAACATTCCCCACAAGTTCCCTACATGAATTGCATAATAGAGATACAAGCGAGAATCATTAAGTTCTATAAAAATCATAAGTGTTGACAAAGCATTCGTAACTATGAACAGCATGATACGTTTGCCAGGAATTTACTTAACGCGATTGTGACTAGCAACCTTCACTACTCATGAATATAAGTTCATAACGATTAGGTGAAATTCACTTATATTCTAGCATCAAATTCATGCATGTAAATTAAGTTTGCATTCTTAATCGACAAACATAAATAAGTTATTAATCAAACAGTTAAGCAAATTAAATCACAACTCAGAATTCACAACTGAAGTTACCAATTTAAATTACAAATATAATCATGGTTTTGAATTATCCCCTAGCCAAAATAAATTAACTACACATGTTTAACATAATTTAAAAGTAAATTAAATTAAACATGAATTTAGAAAAATATAACCGAAGTGAGAGTGTGCAAGGATTTGTTTTTGCACTGTGCTCTGTCTGTCCGTGCCTTTGTCCGTGCCTTCCCACTGCCTCTGTTTTTCTCGGTATATTGCTGCCCTCGCAGCTTGTGCGCGTCCAAGGCTTTTGCACAGCTCTGAAAGCAATATTGACCAAAGCTGCCTTCGCAGCTCCTCTTTCCAATATTTTCTGTCCTCCACCGCTGCCTTCCCAAGGCAGCGCCTTCTCCCGTCTTCTCTCAAATCTGCCAAATGGCAGAACCTCCCGTGCCTTTGGTTTTCTTTTTCTCCCCCGAGTTTCCCCAGCGCTGCCTTTAGGCAGCCTTCTCGCGCCTTGCTGCTTGGCAGCAGCCCTTGAGCCGCTGCTTCTCTTCTCCCCTCTCGACTGCGCAGCGCCCCCTCTTTGATCTTTCTTATTTTTTTTCTGTTTTTTTCCTTTCAGTCGCTGCCTAATGGCAGCTCCTTCTTGTTCCACCGTCCTCTGGTTTTCAGTCTTCTTCTTATAATTTTTCTATCCCTTCCGTTCTCTGCCTTCACATGGCAGCCATCATGATAGCTCTGCGTGCTCTTTGAGGCCCAGCTGCCTTCCACTCTAATTATTCCCTTTCTTCCTCAATGGCTGCCATCATAACACAATATATTATATTAATAAATATAAATAAATATAAATATAAATAAACATATAAATATAATATAATATAATATAAATATATATATATATATAATAATATATATATATATATATATTTTTCTTAACTAGATAAATCTTATAAAAACATAAAAATAACGTAAATAGCTCAAAATATAACGAACTAACTAAGAATAGACGAGCGAATTTGATATAAAAATATGTATAAATATGATCCGATCACAAGACTACCACAAGGCTTCATAAAAGCTCCGCCAAAGAAAGTGGAACCAAGCTTTCTTCCAACCAAAAAGACCGAAGAGTTTTTGATCTAAACACCTACAAACTCATGTCGAAGGTTGGGTACGACTTCGCCTCCTCTTTAAATCTTAGAAAGAAAGTTTAAAGCACTGTCAGCAACAAGGATCGTGACCTCATCGAGACTCAAAAGAAGTTGAAAGAGCATGGTTATGGAGTTGACAACAACAAAGTTGGACATGGCTTCACACCGAATGCACCCGCGAAGATTTCAAGCAAAGCAAAAAATGCTAGTGCTCAACACATCAACGTAAGCATTGAACAAGATCAAGAGGAGCTTAAACCCGCCCCTCGATTATCAGTCTTCGATAGGATGAATCGTTCAAAACCTGGAATGTTAACACTTAATCGCATTAATGGTTAAGACCGAACCTCTATCTTCTAGAGGCTTAACACGCCAACATCCTAAAGCTTTGTTTTTGAAAGGTTGTCAAAACCTAAGAAACAAAGCAACGCAACTAGCTCTCTCGACAATCAGCTTTGGAAAGACTTGAAAACAACAAGAAGCTTTCTAGAAAGAGAGAGACGACGCCAAAAAAAGAAAAGCTCAACGGACTAGCAGAAAAATGTGATGTTTGAATCTCGATTACTTCAAGGATGAAATGTCAATCAATCCTGGAGGTTGACACAAATGGACCATTGAAAGTGAGAAGGCGCACCATTATCTACACCGGCCAATCTTCACGCCAACAAGCCCAAAAAGGCAGCACTAAAAGGGAGGTCCAAGATGTCTTCCACATCATAATCCAAGAAGACAAAGAAGACGAAATTCATGAGGAAGATATCACTGCTGCACCACCATAACTCGAAGCCGGCGGGCAAGTCACGGTTGATGAGCTCAATGAGCTCAACCTAGGAATGAAAGAGGAGCCCAAACCTATCTTTGTGAGTGCACTGTTAAGTGCGGGCGAGATAGAAGAGTATTACCAACTATTATTATAGTACAAAAACGTCTTTGCCTGGACATACAAGGAAATGCCCGACCTCACCCTATCATCAATATGCATCATCTTGCAGTCAAGATTGACAAGTTAATCGAAGCAGGCTTCATTCAAGAAGTATAATATTGTTACTGAAGATGAAAAGCTAACAACTTTCCGCACTCCAAAAAGTATATATTGCTACAAGGTGATGCCCTTTGGTTTAAAAAACGCTGGAGCTATATATCAATGTGCAATGTAGAAAATCTTTAATGACATACTACAAAAGAATGAAGAATGTTACATAAACGATGTGGTGGTCAAGACAAAAAAAAAAAGATCAGATGAACCTGTTGAAGTGTGCATTCGACGTCATATCTGGAAAGTTCCTCGGCTTCATTGTCAAGCACCGTGGCATCGAAGTGGACCAATCAAAGATCAAGGTCATTCAAAGCATGCTTGAGCCAAGAAATCTACATGAGTTGAAAAGTCTACAAGGACGACTCGCTTTCATCAGACGGTTTATCTCTAACCTAGTAGGACGTTGTCAACTGTTCAGCCGACTCATGAAAAAGGATGTTCCGTTCGTATAGGACGAAGCATGCCACAATGCATTTGAAAGCATAAAGAGGTATTTGTCAAGTCCACCTGTCTCGGGGGCACCTATGCTTGGGAAGCCGCACATATTGTATATCGCTGCTAAGGAAAGTTTAGTAGGAGCACTCTTAGCATAAGAAAATGAATCCTAGAAAGAATAAGTGCTTTACTACCTCAGTCGAACTCTCACTGAC
The DNA here is from genome assembly GCA_963580275.1 of Crataegus laevigata. NCBI lineage: Eukaryota > Viridiplantae > Streptophyta > Magnoliopsida > Rosales > Rosaceae > Crataegus > Crataegus laevigata. The sequence goes on from OY756945.1 coordinate 24,603,247, forward strand.
GCTTAGTTGAACTACTCCCCGATAGAAAAGATATGCCTTGCTTTGGTATTCGTCATTTAGAAGCTCAGACATTACATGTTTGCTTACACCATCCACTTGGTTGCCAAAGTTGACCCGTCAAATATGTCATGTCCAAACCAGTTTTGATAGGGCGATTAGCTAAATGGGCATTGCTTCTCAATCAATATGAAACCATTTACGTCCTAACTAAAGCTGTCAAGGGACAAACACTAGCAAACTTCCTTGTCGATCATTCGATCCCAACCGATTGGAAAATCTCAGACGACTTGTCTGACGAGAGGGTGTTCTACATTGACATCTTCTTGACATGGTTCTTCGATGGATCTACACGAGCAAATAGAGCGGGGGCAGGAGTAGTATTTATGCTGCCACAAAGGCAAATACTACCTTATTCCTTCCAACTAAGCGAATTACACTCCAACAACGTCACTGAGTACTAAGCATTGATCATCAGGCTCCAAATCGCGATCCGCATGGAAATCACAACCCTTGAGGTATGTGGTGACTCCAAGCTCATAATCAATCAACTCTTAACTAAATACGAGGTGAGGAAAGATGATCTCGTCCCATACTTTCGGTTGGCAACTTAATTGCTACAAAAGTTTGAAGCCGTGACGCTGGACATATGCCAAGAAAATCAAATCAAATGGCAAACGCTCTGGCCTACCTAGCCTCGAGTATGACACTAGGAGAATGCGAAGCTGCAGACGTGCCAGTTTGCCAAAGATGGGTGATCCCACTTGTCACTGAAATGCTACTAGATGATGCAAATGTTGTCTCAGTACTTCTGGTCGACGCTAAAGAATGGAGACAGCCACTAATCGACTACTTTGAGCATGGAAGACTTCTAGATGATCCTCTACTACAAAGGAACACTTTACCGATGCTCTTTTGAATGAGTACTTCTGAAATGCCTAGGTGAAGAATAAGCTAATCAAGCTATGGAAGAAGCATACTCAAGTGTATATGGGGCGCATCAGTCTAGGCCAAAGCTACATTTCCAGCTCAAAAGAATGGGTTACTACTAGCTAAGCATGGTGAAAGATTGTCTAGAATACGCCAAAAGGTGTCAAGCCTACCAATTCCATGCCAACTTCATACATCAACCGCCTGAACCATTACACCATATAGTTGTTTCATGGTCTTTCAATGCATAGGGATTGGATGTCGTAGGATCGATCGCACCAAAGTCATTTACAAGAGAAGCTTATATCCTAGCTACAACAAATTACTTCTCCAAGTGGACTGAAGCCATACCCCTAAGGGAAGTCAAGAAGGAAACTGTCATTCATTTCATTAAGAAGCATATCATCCACCGATATGGTGTTCCTTGCTACATCATCATTGACAATGGAAAACAGTTCTCCAACCGACTCATGAACGAGCTCTGCGAGAAATACAAGTTCAAATAGCATAAGTCTTCCATGTATCATGCCCCCAGCTAATGGCCTCTCAGAAGCATTCAACAAAACTCTATGCAACCTCTTGAAAAAGGTCATTGGTAGAACCAAAAGAGACTGGCATGAGAGAATAAGCGAAGCGCTTTGGGCATACAAGACGACGCACCGAACGCCTACTTAAGCTACGCCGTATTCACTCGTGTATGGCGTGGAAGTTGTTTTGCCACTAGAAAGCCAAATTCCCTCATTGAGGATAGCTATATAAGAAGATCTGATTGATGAAGAGAATGCGAAGTTGCGTCTTCAAGAGTTAGAATCGCTGGATGAGAGAAGGTTCAAAGCTCAGCAACATTTGGAGTGTTATTAAGCATTACTCTCTAAGGTTTTCAACAAGAAAGTTCGCCCTCGTTCATTTCAAGTGAGACATCTTGCTCTTGTGTTGCGTAGGCCTATCATCACGATGCACAAGGCGAGAAGCAAATTCACCTTGAAGTGGGATGAACCTTACGTAGTACAAGAAGTCTACACGAACGGTGCTTACAAGATCATGGAAGAAGATGGCTTGAGGATTGGCCTTATAAACGACAAGTTCTTGAAGCGGTACTATGCCTAAGAAGAAGCCATGCTCCTAGCCCGCAAGAGCATAAACTGCGTACTGCACCAATATATATATATATATAGAAAACTTCATTTTAATCCTTGGCAAAGATTACTTTTTGATTAAAACCATGAGTAAGATCAAAATCTAATTTTAGTCCCTTTATATATTAATAACCTCATTTATTAATTATATTTTGATTTTTAATTATTTATCTTTTTCTTTCTAATTTTTAATGTATTAATTTTATTTCATTATAATTTTTATTTTCATTTCATTCATTGTAATATATTTTTGTTGTGAACATTTAGATAAACTAATTTTTTATACAATATATTTCGATGTACTGTAACTTCTTCATTTAGGTATATAAAATTCATTATAATACATTTCGGTGCATACATTTAGGTACACACATTTTGGTACTAATATTTCGGTGCATACATTTCGGTGCACACATTTTGGTACACACATTTCGGTGCATACATTTAGGTACATACATTTTGGTACTAACATTTCGGTACTAACATTTCGGTGCATACATTTCAGTACACACATTTAGGTACATTAATTTAATATTAATACATTTCAGTGCATATATTTAGATACATACATTTCAGTGCATATATTTAGATACATACATTTCGGTGCATATATTTAGGTACACACATTTCGGTGCATACATTTCAGTACACACATTTAGGTACATTAATTTAATATTAATACATTTCAGTGCATATATTTAGGTACATACATTTCGGTACTAACATTTAAATATATTAGTTCAATATAATATATTTCGGTACACACATTTCGGTACTAACATTTAGGTACATTAATTGAGTCTTGCAAGTTTGAAGATTGTTAAATAAAATTAATAAATTAAAAAACTCTTTTTTGGTAAAAAAAATAAATTAAAATTTGTGTATTAATAAATTTAAATATTTAATGGGAGATTTTAAATAAAATGCACATTAATTATTTTGAATTAAGGACACATTAGGGACTAAAAATCAATATTCAATCTAACACCAGGTTTTTTTTTTAAATTTTAATCTTCTTGAAGGATTAAAGTTCAAAAACCCCATATATATATATATATGTATGTATGTATTTTGAACTACGTCATGACTTGATCTCTCATCAACTGAGGGTACGTAGGCAAGTTGAAACTTCAAAACTTCAAGTACAGTCACATCATTAAGAAAAACACAAGCATTTTGAAGAATAAAGAGCAAATTCAAAATGTGAATACTTTATTTCTTTAAAAGAAGGATTTGGCTACAAACCCTTATTAAAGAAATGATCAGAAGCAAAGAAGGCCTAAGGAAGACATGATAGGAGCATATTTATGCGACTTAACTAGCTTGTTTCCTTGCATTTACTTAGTTAGTTATGTTTATTTGAGTGTTTTAAGTTGTTTTCATGTGTTTGTAGGTCCAAAAGACAAAGTAGGCAAGATTGTGCAACTTGGAGCAATTTTGGGCTTGAAATGGTTGGCACATGCTTGGAGCTAAGTAGATGGACGAAATTGAAGATCAAAGGAGTCTAGGATTGAGTGAAGCGATGAAGAAATGAATTCAAAACAAATGAAGAACAAAGAGTTCAAAATTGGAAACCAAAGTTTCTAATTCTGGTCCTAAACTTTCCTAATCCTAAGCCACCTAAGTTTCAGCTACAAATGGGTTTCTTAAACATGTTTAGACACCTCACTACATGCTTCTAGAAGTCCTAGAACATGCCTTGGATGTTTACATACCTTTCTTGCATTCCCTTCTACCTTTCCGCACAAACTTAGCCCTTTTTTTCCTAATTTCTGCATTCAAAACACTTTCCCCTTCCCTACACAAACCTTGCCGCACAAGGGGGATTTATTTCCTTCCTATTTTGCATCCTAAACTACATTCCTTTTTCTCCTAAGCCTATGCCACATCCCTACATACCTTTTATCTTAATTTTTAATCTCCAAATACCTTTCCTATATTGTGCCAAACCTTTGTTACCTATTTCTCTCTAAATTCTAGTTTTTTCTTACCTATTCAATTAGAGGACAAAATAGTTAATTCTTTTAAACCTTTTCTGCACCCTAGCCGAGTTTTACCCTATATAAACAACCTTTGCCACACTAACTGGGACTTACACACTCTCTACGCAATTCTACACCCTCTACTCTCTGCTGCAACCCTCTCATACATCCCTCTATATTTTCTGACCCTCACATCCATTGCCGCAGCCACTGCACCATCCATATTCATCTCTCAACCTATCCCCTTCATTCTAAACACAAACTTACCCACCAAACACCACAAATCCCTTAGTGTCGCAACTTGTAAGAAGGAAGGAAATGACTATTTGGAGCCATGCTTAGCCATTCAAATTGGATCGCTGGTGTATTCTAAGTGTCTTCTACTTTTTTTAATGTTTAAATTCGATTATTTCTGTTTAATTGCAAGTATGTGGAACTAATTCCGTTGTAGCTAGAGGTGGCTTCAAAGCCATGATCATATATGTGATATGAATTGATTTCCTCTAGTTATTGTTTCATGAATTATGGATGTGATTTACTTAACTATTTGATTTAGAACTTATTTGTGTATGTTGGTTGAGGGTGCACACTTAATTTGCATGCATAAATCTGATGCTAGAATTAAAGGAGTTTCACCTAATCGTTATGAACTTATATTCACAAGTAGTGAAGGTTACTAGTCACAATCGCGTTAAATAAATCCATGGCAGAAGTATCATGCAATTCATAGTTATGAATGCCATGTCAATACTTATAATTTCCATAAAACATAATGATCTTTGATTGTATCTCTATTATGCAGTTCATGTAGGGGACTTTTGAAGAATGTTTTGGGTTGTTGTATGCATTGTCCGTCCAATTCAATAAACTCAGGGAAATCTGATGGTTAGTTTGTGCAGTTCACGGTTAACTTAGGGCATTACCGTTCATGGTTTGTTGAAATTATAACTGGAAATCAATTCTACGTTGCATATGTGTCATGTGTGGAGAAAAATCCTCTAGCTATCCATTCACCCAAATCTACCTTTTAAACTGTTTTACAAAGTTTGTTTAGTTTTAATTTAAATTTGTGCAAAACCAACCCCCCATTTATATTTAGCGTCTCTTAGTTGCAATATGTACAATTTAGTGTCGTTTCATTGTTTTGAGTCAAGTTAGAATCAAATTTCGTCCAAATCATTCATTAGTTGCTGTTTTGTGTCAAACTGCTTGTTTTGAGTCATTCTAGTGTGAGTTATTAGAGTCTAGTTTAGTGTTTTCAGCGTAGTTTTGTGTCTTTGAGTTTTATTTTGTGTTTTTAAGTCAGTTTCGAGTCGATTAGCATCCCTATCTAATCCCCGGCCTAGAACAATCCCTACTTATATCTTTACTACAATTGACAAGAATAGAGTTTAAGTTTGAGTGCTGTTTTGCATCACATCAAGACATTACTTGAGAACTATGTCCCGAAAACTACGACAACGATCCTTAAGTAGGCCTTTCAAAGTCTTCAATGTCTCCACATCGGTGGGAGACAAGGTGGGAAACTCCATAGCCATGCTTTTTTGTTGCTTTAGGCGTGACATCTCATTTTGGTACTGAGAAGTTGTAGCTTCTTGCTTCAAGAGAACACCTTCAAGTTGTGATGCTTCGATTCCCAACTGCTCCCACTCCTGCACCAACGCTTTTAGACGCACTTGGACGGAAGATAAAAAGGTCCTTGTGACTTGATAATCTTCCAAAGCAGCTTGTTGAAAAAACGGGACTTGGCCAATTGATAAGTCTGTTGTTGCAAGTTGTTGAGCTCTAACATATGGACTCAACTTCTTCAAGGAAATAGCACATAAGGAAGAATACTCAGTCAAGACAGCCATAAGTTCGGCAATCTGGACTCTCATGGGCGAGGAATTAACATTAAGGTTGTCAATCGCATAAACAAGCTTCAACGAATCCTCCTTGAGCAACGCAAGGTCTTCCAATAGGCACTTTGAAATCCTCTCCTCAATATGGCTTTTGACATCCATGGCCATATGAAGTCTGATGCGACGGATAAGCTGCTCTGTACCACGAAGGTTCGGCCATCTTAAAGAGATCTTAAAGCTAGTTGACAAAGGTGTTGGACGCATGATAGGCCCTTGCATACCTTCACCTACACACGACAAACTAGGGCAACTTGGCGGATTCAGAACAAGTTTTGCACTAAGCGGATCCCCAATCTCCCAATTTGTAGGTAAATTACCTCCAAATAGCATCTCCATATATGAATGAATGCTTGCGTTTGCCAGATCAAAAGAATAAAAAGGCCTAGCCTAAACAAGACAAAGAAGGATGTTAGAAATCAAAGCTAAAATAATGAAAGCAAAAGAAATCACAAGAAAGAAGGAAATACATACATCTTTCTCAAGTGACACATGACCATCAAATTGAGAAGGCCTAAAATTTCCTTCTTCTTATGATGAAAATTGATGTCACTATCAGCTTGAGCACCTTTAAGTGATCGCTTGGTTATAAATTTGATGCTGCTGCAAAACAAGTCCATCTTCGTGCGAATCAACTTTATCACTCGCCTCTTCAGAAGCATTTGGATGTTGAGAAGACAAGCACGAGCGTTGAGGAGCTAAAACCACAGATTTGTCTTGCAAATGAGCTGCACTCGCGCAATCATGAGGTACTAGCTGCATAGGATTCACACGGCGCATCATTACGTGAGTGAGAAGAATTGGTACCACTTGCCATCCCCAAGTTTTAATGATGTACCTTTGACCACCAACTTATATAAGCACGGGTCACTAGATTACTCTTAAACTCATCATTGGCCTAAAATTGAGAAGGCCTAAAATTTCCTTATTCTTATGATGAAAATTGACGTCACTATTAGCTTGAGCACCTTTAAGTGATCGCTTGGTTATAAATTTGATGCTGCTGCAAAACAATTCCATCTTTGTGCGAATCAACTTTATCACTGGCCTCTTCAGAAGCATTTGGATGTTGAGAAGACAAGCACGAGCGTTGAGGAGCTAAAACCACAGGTTTGTCTTGCAAATGAGCTGCACTCGCGCAATCATGAGGTACTAGCTGCATAGGAATCACAGAACAACCCTTTTTCGGTGTATCATTACGTGAGTGAGAAGAATTGGTACCACTTGCCATCCCCAGGTTCTAATGATGTACCTTTGACCACCAACTTATATAAGCACGGGTTACTGGATTACTCTTAAACTCATCATTAGCCAGTAGGAGGATAGAAGCATTTATACATGCATGGGAACAAGACTCACAATACATATACGCAACTTGTAAAGATTCCGACTGTGAGTTTTCCTTCAGCTTGCCTAGCACATGTTGGACAAAACCAAATTGCCTACTGAAATAGTGGGGATTATACAACTTAACCATTCATCAGTCTCTTTGCCGCAAAGAAACATACCTCGAGCGAAGACTAATAAGATAAGACAAGTCAGAGAAGCAAAGATGCAAATCATCTATGATGCCTCATTGCGCCGAGCCAACTCTCGCTAGGTGGTTCATCCTCAAGCCTTCACAACTTAAGTACAACGCTTGCGCCTGCGAATCATCAAGGTTCTTCGTGGAAAGCACGCCAGAATACTTCGTCATTAAAGGCCCCAACTTGACTGAAGTTGGTGGCCTTGACTTGTCTAAAGTCGATGAAGAAAAATGAGTGTCAAAGTACTAACCCAACCAACCAGACACATAGTGGTAAGGAAGTATTGCATCATGATATTCAGTACTTGTCGAGTTCGAAACAACACTCAAGCTGTTGTAAATGTTAGCTAAGATCGAAATAGCAAGGCTAAAAGATTCACCTGCAACCATCTTGTCAGCAACCTTGAAGACTCCGGGACGGATAAAGTTGACGTCGTCTTTAGGGAAAACAAACTTACAAAGCCAGCAAGCTAAGAAAACGGTTAAATAAGATTCTTCGAAGTACACTGACGCTATGCCAAGATCCTTAAATGCCCTCAACTCAACAGGTGTACGGCGCTTAGCTGGACCACTTGACGGACCCGAGTTTCCCTTAGGCATGGTTGTCTTGTTGTGACCACTTTTCTTCAAAGACCTCTTGTACTTCATGGAATCCTAATACCAAAATTGGATCAATGAACGAATCTTCACGCCTGACGTACTCTGAGCCTCTTGGGAAAGGTTATGGTATGCCCAAAACAAATAGTTGCAGCTCACCAGTAATCATCAGCTATTGCGATGGGAAAACTCATCTGCGCTAAGAACAACCTCATCATAAAATTTTCCTTAGATCGATAAACCTCCTATCTTGTGGAGATCCCAAAGTGAAATCCACATCCCCTCTTGAGCTGTATGAAGTGCGTTGGTCGCTAAACATCAATGCTCAAAGAATGCACGAACGACGAAAGGATGACAATCATAACTGAACAAAGACGCATAGACAACATGATAAAGGCCTACATTGGTAAGCACATCTTTAAAGCAGCTCAAGACATCTTCAAGCCACTCCTAGTAAAACTCAGCAAAGGCGTCTCCTCCGGTAGTCGACAGGGTGTTACTCCAACTGTTATGAATAAGCCACGTTAACATCTTATATTGATTTTTTATAGAGACAATAAGACAAAAAGTTAAGTGGGAAAGGAGAGGATGGAAGGCCCGAAGGAAATGAGAATAGGAGGGGAGATGATCCTACTTTGTAAAAAATAACCTAGTTGCTCTGTTTTTTTTTTAGTGGTGTGAAAAAAACAGGGGAGACAACAGTAACCGGAACCAAACACGTTTTGCGAATCTTGGAGAGCTTAAACTATTAGTTACTGCCTTCCCTCACGACGGCATCACTCTAAAGATACCCACAACTTCACGGGAGAGTGGGAGGGACTAGGTAGGGGTTGTAGACTTATAGTGGGAGGGTGGGAAGGGAAGAAGATGACGAAGAATGTTCATTCATCTTTTTCTTTTTTTTTTATTGAGTAAATTGTATCAATGGTCCCTCAACTTTAATCAAATTGGAGCAATGATCCCTTAACTAAAAATCTATTACCATTAGTCCCTTAATTCATCAAAATGTGTAGCTATGCTTTGTAAAAATTTTGTCGAAATGAGTTATGTTGGAAGGATCATTGCTACAATTGGGGTCCCTCAACTCATGAAAAAGTGTGGCTATGGTCATTTTCATCAACTTCGTCAAAATTTTGTCAAAATGAGTTATGTTGGAAGGACCATTTGACACACCCCAACCCGAAAGTGGGGCGTGCTGGCCGTCATGTGAGCGTGACGTAACCATGTGCACAGTGCAGAAGCAAGATTAATTAGAAAGATACGAACCAACTAAAACCAAACGGCTAGCAGTCCAAACTAAGGTGACTTGTTAGTGAGAGAATTTATAGTGTTTTTACAAACCAGAGCATAAATGGTCTATGTGCAGCCAAGCAGAAAGTACTAAATGGAAATAACACCCGTAGGTGATCTTACATGAGTGAATTCTGTCAGAACGTCCGGGAGATCCTCGTATGCCACCAACGAACATTACTTAATACCTGGAGGGGCGAAAAACAAAGTTGAGTGGGTCAGTAAAACAAATATTTTTCAAATCATTCTTTTCTCAAAAGTTGTAACCCCTATTCGTAAAACCTGTATAATTTCCCAAAAATAAAATATACTCATATACATATATATCTCAAAATCATTCAGGAAATATCTGTATGTATGCCTTGCCAAAGTATCATAACTAATATCTCAACTGTATGCTCATATCGTAAATCTGTGATGTGAATAAATATCTGATAATCATCTCAGCTCTCGGCTGCATATATAGCTTATAATCATCTCATCATCTTATCATATCAACTCAGCCCTCGACTGTACATATATATATATATATATATATATATCCTGCACATAAATCAATACTACATTTAGTGGTCTGCAACTCATCACTGTATATAACATAATATGCTCTAGTACTACAATCACGTGAAGACTGTGCGAATGATTTGCGGGTCACCTACGAGTCGAACCCACTTAAAGGTGGTCTATACGACAAGACTGTGCACCAAACTTGGATCCAAGGCGAGCATGCGGTGTGGGAGGTGAACAACACGTGAAAGACTGTGCCCCTAACTCTGGGCGGGAGCACTAATATCAATGTGCAAGTTTATGAGCACTCATCACATCATTTCATTCATCCATATCACATCACATCATTTCATTCTCATCATAACCACTATAGAATCTTACTTGATACTTACCTGTGCGTCCGCAGCACCATCACAATTATATGCAACATAAATGCACAATTAAAGTAAATAGATACTTTGCATGGCATCTCAAATCATTTCATCAATTAAATTCATTTTTTGGGAAAATAGCAATATATATAGGTATGTACGGAAAACAAACTGCCCACTCACTGATAAATAGCCGGATCGTAGCCCCCACGCCTAGCCTGGCTACGCTCGTCCTTGGGATAGGCCTTGCCTATATGAGAAGTAACTGAATAAACATTATTTAACGTACATAAACGAAACTTTAGAAATAACTTCTCATATGTAGATCAATTTTGGCATTTGAATATACCAACGTGACCTACTCGACGTCACGAACCCGTACAAATTTTTAGAAAATTTTTAGGATGTGTCACGCATCCCCACGTGCGTCATCCCCTACCACGCGTCGCCGGAAAACTCGCCGGCGCCGGAAACTTGCAACTCAGGTTTTCTCACTTGTTTTTGCACCATTTTGTCTCAAATTTCTTCCTACATGCTCTGAATTTAGAGAGGAAAAAGTCTATACCTTCTAAAACCTCGAAAAACCTCTGAAAATTCATCGGGGAAATTCTCCAAAACTGGCCTATTTGGTTCTACACGATCCCAACGTCCAAACTCCGTCAACGATAGTCTCCGAAGTTCATGGGAACCTTCTAAGGCTCGTGGTGAGCTTGGTTTCGCCTAAAACACAACCATCAAAAACTTCGTGAACAGTATTCAACTCGGAGCTTGATTTTTCACGTGAAATCGAGCGAGTTCTTACCTGATATGGGTACCAATGTGTTCGTCTGGTCTCAAGGAGCACAAATATGGTCTTTGTTTCTTCGATCTGCGAGATTTGCAATGGCTATAGGTGTGTCCGTACAAGAAATGGGAGAGAGTGTGAGATTTCGAGATAGAGGAGAGAGAAAGTGACTGAGAGTTTGAGAGAGACGCGGGATGGAAAGAGGGAGAGCGTATGTGGTCCAACATCAACCACCAATCACACCCAATTATTCCTTAGTTCTCAACTGGTCCCAAAAATGTAGGAAATAACGCAATTGGACCAAAACCTTAGTTCCATTTTACAATTGTACACCCAACGCTTAAGGGCAATTTCGTCAATTCACATAGTCAATATGATAATTCCGGGACGGGCTGTCACACCATTGCTACAATTGGGTTAAAGTTGAGGGATCATGCTACAATTGGGTTAAAGTTGAGGGATCATTTCTTTAGTTGAATTAAAGTTGATGGACCAATGGTAATGAATTTTTAGTTAAGGGATCATAATTGCACGTTTTGATGAGTTGAGAAACCAATGGTAATAGATTTTTAGCTGATGGACCATTTCTTAAATTGAGTGAAAGTTAAGGGACCATTGCTACAATTTACTCTTTTTAGTATTTTATTTTTTAAGTTTTTAATTATAAAAAATAATTTTTTTTATTCACATAATAATAGTCAATTAAATTTGTGGGACTTACTTATGTGTCACATAAGCACTTAATAGAATTTTTAACAGAATTGTGGGCAACATTGATTTGCAAATTTCAAACATCATCTTGATGAGATCGGTCAATTTCAAAGAGTATTTCTGATAAAAATAGTTATTTTAAAGGGAACTTTAAAAAAAAAACTCTCGGTACTGTTCACTTTAACGAAAAATTATATTTTTACACTAAAAAGTCAATCATAATACTATTCACTTTACTCTTTATTTTATCTTTATTGTTAAAGCACAAAGTTTTGAAACTATTTTCATTAATTTCTCTTAGTTTAAGGGAGATTATATTCACACACCCCAAATTACTTCCCTCACACCCTCTTAATTTTTTAATATTTTTCTATCAAGTGTTTGTGGTGGGTAAAAAATATTAAAAAAATTAAAAAGGTGTGGGAGAAGTAATTTGGGGCGTGTGAATATAATGTCTCTATTTTAAATGTGATTAATGCATATTTATTTGAAAATATATGGTCAACTTATTATGATTTTTTTGGAACGAGTTCATCAATCGGTGGCCTTTTTGGACCAATAACATATCATTACGTGCAAGTTTTTCTCTACGTAGCAATATACTTTCAAATCGAAATGTTAATCATACAATGAACTCTATGTAAGTTGCTCTGATTCGAAAAGGGAAAGACGACGTAGGCAAAATAAACAGAGACCAAAGGAACATGTTTCCAATTTAATTTTAATTTCTTTTCCCTTGGTGAGCTCTGTTTGTGGCTCAAGCAAATTCACAAGAACCCCAATTCAAGGCCAATTCCAATTCCACGCCAATTCCGTCACGCCCCTAAAACTCTCGCCAATGTACTCCTCCAAGTCCGCCCGAGTTGGCGGCGGCGGCGGCTCAGGACGCGGAGCCGGAGCCGCCAAGCTTGGCCGAGCCTCCTTCCCTCCGCCCCTCCGCTCCTCCGCCCAAACCAGCCGCCTCTCCCTCGGAGGCTCCAATCCCAGAGGCCGCAACTCAGGCTCCAATACGTCAGCAGCCGCCGCCGTGGAAGAGCAGTTCAGTTTAGTCGCCGGGCGTAACCCACTTGCTTTCTCTGTGATCATTCGTATGGCGCCGGACTTGGTGGAAGAGATCAAGCGCGTCGAAGACCAAGGTGGTGCGCCCCGCATCAAGTTCGGTCCGTCGCCTAATAACTCCCTCGGCAATGTGAGTTTCTTGGGGTATTTGAACTGGGGATTGCTTAAATTTTGCTAATTTCGTTGGGTTTTGGATTTCGTAGTGTTTATGATTTGCTTGTGTGCGGCTCTGGGTTGTGTTTCAATTGTGCATTGCTCAAGTTTTTCGGTATGGTGTCGTTGCTTAATTCTTGTTGCTTTATGAAGTTCCATGGAGAAGAAATTTTGGACTTTGCTTATTTTCTTCAACTTTTCACTAGGTTTTTTTATATTTCTCTTAATTTTCAGGGGTATTTTTTCACTTGGGAGTATTGTGGTTTGGTTTTAATTTGAAGTTGTTCATATATTTTTTCAACTTTCGGTTTGGTGTTGCTTGTATAGTTGAAATTTTTTTTTCCTTTTTGGGGCAATTTGTTACTCTTATGCAGAATTATTACTTTGTCCACTAATTTGGTTTCTTTGAAGTTATTATTTTGGTAAGGTTGATGTTTTCGGAGTTTTTGCTATAGTTTACCTGCCCAGATAATAAAATTTGAGTTCTTTTAAGTCTCTCCACTGGAATATTTGGAAATTTTGTTAATACTAGTTAATCTAGATGCAGAGATTAAGCTTAATGTTATCATTGCTTTGAATGGTCCAATATTGCTTCAGGTTATTGATCTGGGTGGGAAGGAGTTTACATTTACATGGGACCAGGAAGTTGGTGACCTCTGTGACATTTATGAAGAGCATGAAAGTGGTGAAGGTGGAAATGGTTTGCTAGTTGAATCAGGATTTGCATGGCGCAAAGTTAATGTGCATCGGATCTTAGATGAGTCAACTAAGAACCGTGTTAAACAGCGGTCAGAGGAAGCTGAGCGCAAGAATAAATCCCGCAAGTATGTAGTCTGATTGTCACTGTGGAGTTCCCTCGCCTTTTCATTATTCAATAGTTATAGGCATATTCTTTTTTCAGTTTCTTTTGCGTTGGCACAATTAAATATTTTTAACTGCATTTGCATTGGCTGCTTCAGGGAGGTTGCAATATAGAACACTATTTTTTGTGGTACTTAAGTGCTAATACTATCTTCAATTGCCATTACTCTTGTGTAGTTCTGGTTGCCCATTAGTTGTATTATATTTACTAAAATTAATTTGATGCTTTTTATTTCATGACTAGTTTCAAGACCTTTTTTTTGTACAATTATCAGACGGTTGAAGTCTGTTGTGTTCCAACTGTCAACTGTGTTATGCCCTTGAGTTGTTCTGACTGTTGTCTTATCCCTTTGATTTGTTTTTTGTTTCTGAAAACAGAGCTATTGTGTTAGAACAATGTACAGAGACGAAGAATCAGTTAAAGCAATATGATACTACAACAGGTAAGGTTTTCAATCTGAGTTTCATATATTTTCATATTTTTAGTATAATTCAGTCATTTTCTGACTTGCATAGAAGTTAGTGGTTTAGTGCGAAGTAGGAAAACAATGAACTTGAGATGTGTAATTAATGCAAATTTTTCCACTATAGTCTACATTGCCTTATAAGAAAATCAGATTGAACTAGCTAGAAATGCACATGAGGATCGATAAATTTTAGCGCACAGTCTAAATTGAAAAACATTAATGTGTTATACGCCAATGAAAAATTTTAATTGTTTTTTTCTTCTGGGTTTGTTTAAACGGCTGCTGATCGTATATGTTCAGTTAACTACCGTTTGTTACATTTTTATTTTTATTGAAAGATTACAACTGAAACCACTGAACTGTTGGGTTTTTCCACCCCATGATGAGTTGTCCTAAGTCTATTAGGAATTATAGTCTTAGAGGATTAAATTGTTTACCCAACTGGAGTTGTTTTCCCAATTGGAGTTGGTTTCTCAATTGGAGAAGGATTCATAACTTGGTTCCAAGTAGGATTAGTAAACCTTATTGAAGAACACCTTTATTATGCAAAACAATAAGTTCTATACCACTCAAGGAGTTAAAGTGAGAGAATAATATAAGGGCAAAATGTGTGCGAGAGAAAAGAAAAAAAGATAAGAGTGTATTTTTTTTTCTTGTTTTTCAGGTTCTCTTCCAAGTCTTAATACTAGAGGGTTGGCAAGATTATTCGTTGTACTCATTATTGATATTGTGAAAGTTTGTTGTTGCTGCTCCGAGGACATAGTCGCATAGCTGAACCACGTAAATTCTTGGTGTTATTTATCTTTGTTTTTTTTTTTTTTTTTTTCCATTTCCAAGTTTTTTCTGTTTTTCCCGTTCTTAAACGTGATATTCACAACATGAACTACATAACTAACTTATCTGATACCTCACTTGTTTCCAGCTAATCAACCTTGGAGGAATTTCAAACAAAAGAAAGAGCCAACCTTTAAGAAGCCGAAAGTTGAACTGCCTCAAGGTGAGTGGAGCCTTGTAGAAGCTTTTATTTTCTAACCTTTTTTTGGGGGGGGGGGGGGGGGGTTGTGGTCAGCTGTTTCTTGTGCCTTTTTGCACATGATGCTGTGATTCTTTAGACCCATACCTCTAATACCTAAATGATCCACACTTAGAAACTTATCTTGTGCCACTGTCCATACAAGAAAAACCATTTCATTGGAACACCCTAATATTAAGCTTCTAGGTTTCCTCTTATACTTCCCCAAGCTCATTACAATAAACTTTTACTTAAAATTTCTCTTACAATTGCCCCATCCTTTTAACCATGTCACTATCCCCAGCCAAAGTAAACATTGTCACCATCCCTCTTCCCTCCCTTTTACTATTTTAAATTCTTTCTTCTTCCAGGTTTACAGCTTTAAAGTTGTTTTATTTGAGTTTAATTTTTTTATTGAATTGTCTATTTATTTGAATTTTCAGCTCCCCCTAAATCTACATTTAAAACTGGAGTGTCATCAACAACTACTGCAAGGGGTAGGTACTCCTCATCACCTCTTCAAACTCTACCCGAGCAATCCGGTGCTCTATCATCTCCGTTAAGAACTAGAAATAATTTGAAGAGTCATGCAAATGCGGAAGATATTATACCCTTTCAAGTGATTAAAAAAGACAAACCTGCTCCAAGCTTTGATAAAGAAATCCAAATCAGGACCAGTATTGCACCACGAGAAACAGTGGGCAAAGGCAATAGTGGAGCTAATGCTACAGATTTGCAGAGTATGTTGGTTGCTTTGCTCACGGAGAATCCCAAAGGCATGAGAATAAAGGTATGCACTAAAAAAATGACATTTTATATATTTGATAATAGCCTTATGTCTACTGTTAAATCATCCAATCTTATAAGGTCGTATTATGTTGATATCAATGTATTAAAAGCATGAGGCGTGGGCGAGGCGTCCGAGGGGAAGCCCGGCCTAGGCGTGAGGCGTGAGGCGAAGCCTCACGGGACCTAAATTTTTTAATATATACACTGAGCATACACATATATTATATTAAAAAGAGAAAGATTATTAATCAATAATCACCTGAGCACACACATATATTATAAATATATATATACACACATATATATACATAGATTATATTATATATGTATAAAATAGAGGATGAAAAGCATAATG
This sequence comes from Crataegus laevigata, assembly GCA_963580275.1. Classification (NCBI taxonomy): domain Eukaryota; kingdom Viridiplantae; phylum Streptophyta; class Magnoliopsida; order Rosales; family Rosaceae; genus Crataegus; species Crataegus laevigata. The sequence continues at coordinate 24,619,671 of OY756945.1, forward strand.
AGCACACATATAACAATGCACGTAGACAGCACACACATCAATTATATAAAATCCTGCCCAAAATTTGGGTTTGGGAGTAAAAAAAAAAAAAAAAAAAAAAAAAAAAAAAAACCCACTGGGCGGCGCCTAGGCGGCTGAGGCGGTGCCTAGGTAGCTCCGGCGAAGCCTTTCGCCCACTCCAGCAAAACTGAGGCGTTTGTCATGGCGCCCAGCCTCAAGGGCGCCCTAGGCGCGCCCCGAGGCGAGTTCTTTAAAACACTGGTTGATATATTTTAGATATGACATTATTCCAAGTGGACAAATTCCACTTTGTAAATGATATATTCCCAAATAGGACATATAACTCATCCCACCACTTCACACAAGATGAGTGGAAGATAGTTATAGTTAACCTGATGCAGGATATCTAAGGGAACCCCTGGGCTTTGCCATAAAAGCTGCATCATATATCATATATTGTTTTATGAAGTTTCTGTTTTCAAGTACCCTAAAACCCAAATTTATCTCAATATATGGAAAATCAGTTTCGCATAAACAGTTGTGAAACCATCGGATATCCTTTTCATAAATTTTCTGCATGCTTATTTTATTCCAAACTATAACTAAAATAGTTTTATTTTTATGACAAACAAGTTATTTCTCAATCCTTTTGAACAATAGAAAACCACTTTAAAATCTTTTTCAAAAGAAAAAAAAACCAAAAAACCACTGTAAAATCTTTTTCAAGAGAAAAAACCAACATACATCTTCAAACAATGTCATAAATGAACTATTGTTTTTCATGCATAATAATAGGCAATCATATAATGAAACTAATATCTAAGAGCGAGTGTGAGTTTCCTTACTTTTATTTGAAAAGCATTTTCATCAAAGCACACAGTAGTTATTCTCCTATTGCCAACTGTGCAGCATGTTAGTTTCCTACTGCATTTGTTACTGTTTTAACAGGGCATACAAAAAGCTGATACATTATTTTATATTCATCCCTTGCTACTTCTGCTACTTATCTCTCTGGATTTTGCTTTTTTAATAGGATTTAGAGAAAGCTATTGCAGATTCATATCCCAACTCTATAAAGAAAATTGAGCCCATTATTAAGAAGGTAAGTGATAGAAATCCTTGATGCTATTATTCTAATAACATTAAGTGATATTATATCTTCTCATTCAATTTTGACATCAGATTGCTAATTATCAAGCTCCAGGGAGATACGTCTTGAAATCAGGAGTGGAGTTAGAAAGCTTAAAGAAACCTGTGTCTGAAAGCGGAAGGTAATCTACTTTTTGTCCAAAGGCGTCTGTATGATCAAGTCAAATAGTGGCAAACATGTTTTCCTGTTACTCATTGTCTTTTAACTAAAGGCTTACTCTGCATGATTATGTCAATTGGTGGAAAACATGTTTTCTGGTTACTCTGTCTTTTAGCTCGTGCGGAATCTTGGTCCTCAGGAAATAGATGACTTGACACAATAATAAGCCAAAATATCTAAAGAATATAGAAGGAATAAATATATTCCTGATACACAATAGTATTAAAGTTAATTTGTAGAAATATAGAAGGAAAATGGTCATCCTTTAGGCCGTTCAAATTCTCTTTGAGCATGCATAATATCATTAGAGATGCTTTACGAGTTATCTCCTTGATTTGTCACACCGAATTTATTTATATCCTGTTGTATGCTAACTCCAATCATTCTGATCTGTATATCTAAGTTTTATGAATCTTTGGTTTTTCTATCTGAATGGTTTTCAATTCTTAATCTGAAAGTTGTAGTTGAGGCTTTTGAATTTTATATCCTTATGCGATCTCTTTTTTTTCTATTTAAGGATTTTAGTGCCTTCAAATTTTGTACAATTTGTTCGACATATTCTGATCCCAAAGTACTTTTACCTAGGATAATTTAGAATATCTCAAAAGTACATGTTTTATATTTACTTTGATGGCTTAACCTTTACCAATAAAGATCCACGGACTATGGTTTTTTATTATAGTCTGTTGTAGTTGTACTTGTATCTGCTTTTATAAAAACTGATTAACAGTGGATCGAGCAAGGGTTTTCTAATATTGATGCAAGTTATATCATGATGTATTATATTTTGATCACTCTTGTCGGTCTCTGTCTGTCTGTCTGTCTGTCATAATGTGCATTTGTTTATTTTCAGTTCTCCCGAGGAGAAACTTCACCAGAAACCTGCTCCTGATGGTAACCGTGAATTGCCTGTTCAAGCACCACACTTTGAGGAGAAAGTTAATGAGTTGGAGGAGCAGATTCACGAACGATTGGATGTTACAGTTGGTCAGGATTCAAGTGCATTGATTAAAATTGATAACCAACAACACTCCCCTGATTTTTTTGGTGAAAAAAGGGTCTCAGACGATAATGAAGCGCGAGGAGGAAGCTCTAGCGATACTGGGAGTGCCAGTGACAGTGATAGTGACAGCAGCGATACTGGAAGTGACAGTGGAAGTCATAGCAGAAGCAAAAGTCCAGCACGAAATGGGAGCGGAAGTAGTAGTGATAGTGAAAGTGATGCATCTTCTAATAGCAAGGAAGGTTTTGATGAGGATGTGGATATTATGGCAAGTGACGATGACAAAGAACTGAAGCATAAATTGCAAGGCTCTGAACGAGGGGTTTCTACTTTGCCCGTCCCATGGAGAACTCTTGATGGCACGGATGTGCAGAGTGGGATTGATGAGAAGCAAGATGATCCTGAAGTTGACGCGGTTGAGATTGAAAAACAGTTGCTTGATGCTGATCAGGTTGCTGAATTGGCTGTAGTTAGTAACTCTAATCGTAATAAAAGTGAACCTCTAGAAGAAACAAAACCCTTTTCACCTGAGCATGGTGAGCTGCAAGGCCGCCAAAGTTTGGTAGACCCTGTGTATGGAGGGGAGAGTGTAGCCAAGGATGACTTCAGGTATGAGCAGTCTGACAGTTCTGAGAGGATATCTAAAGGTACATCCAAACGAGTTTCTGAGGTAAAGCACACTGATGAGAAATCTGAACACAATAAAAGATTAAAAACAGAAATATCACAGCAACCTTCTATTTCTGCGGGTAAAGGTGTCCATCTTTCAGAGGCTTCTCACAATTTGTCTCCTGATAGACTTGTTGAAGGCTTTCATAAGGACCCTGTCTCTCAAATGATGGATAGAGATGATAGGGATGGGAATATTGAATCTGGAGCACTAAAGGCATGCAACCAAGCATTTTCTGGCAGATATACTTCAGAGTTTAAACTATCAAGTCGGCAGTCTTTTGATCATAATATACAGACAAAGGTTCCTGATTCAGCTGAAAGACAAGATAGATATGCGGAGAGCTTAGGGCATGGTGGGAAGTACTCTGAAAAGAGCTCTCAAATGCATGACGGTTTCCTCTTGCAAAAAGATAAATTTCATAGAGATACTCAAAATGAGGATGGTTATGCTAATGAGAGAAAGGTTCCAAGAAATTCTAAGGAAGGTGGTACCCGAGGCAAACAGTCAGTGCCCTTGGATCCCCATTACCAGAAAGATGGTGATATGGCTGGAAAGATCAAGGGAAGTGCACAAGTTTCCAGCCTGTTATTGGGTTCTTCACCAAAGGATAACAGCAGAAATGGTGCAGCCGCATCCCCTATCGTTAATGGCAATGGCAGAAAACTCCAAAGAGAGTTTTCAGACTTGGAGTTGGGCGAACTTCGTGAGCCCTTGCCTGAGGAAACGACAGTTAATAAGCAATTTGAGAGAAAAAGTTCTTTTAAGCAGTCAGATAACAAAATGAGCACTTCAGAGAACCGGGTTTCTGAATTCAGTAAAGTGAAACATGCAGGAAAGGCAAATTTTAATTCGGGAAGGCCATCCTCTCCAGATTTAAATTCTAAGTTTCCAAGTAATCAGGAAGGCTTGAATAAAAAGAGGAACTACGAAGATTGCATTGAGGATTTAACAAGGTTTCAACAGAGAGCTGTGCAGTCTGAGTTGCAACACCCGTCACGAGTAGATCATCCTGATTTGGGGCGTTCATTTAGCAAAACAGTGGGTCTTAGTAGTAAATCTAGACAGAATGAAGCTGGAGGCAGACAAGCAATTGGTGTGACTGGACATGGAGAAAGCAATAAGAAAGAAACCCCAAGTGCTCCTCAGCAGCAGGACTCAAAACGAGGGCTAGTTTCCCACCCCATACAAGAAAGTAAAAGACATGCATCCAATATAATGGTGGATTCGGCTGATGTACGAAAGAAATCAATGGTGGCAGATGGCAGTGACACTGATAGAAAAAAGAGGGATTCTTCTTCAGATGAGAATAGTTGTTCCTATTCTAAGTATGAGAAGAATGAGTCCGAGCTCAAGGGACCAATAAATAATTTCTCTCAGTAAGTGAACGTATTCAAGCTTTTACAATAGTGAAAACCCTCTGACCGTGTTGTATTTAATCCTGGTTTTTGACATCTGAATTACATTATACTTTTTCCTTTTCTTATTTTAGGTACGAAGAGTATGTGCAAGAATATCGTGATAAGTATGATAGCTATTGCTCGTTGAACAAAACCCTAGAGAGTTACAGGTAATTTGAAGATTCCTTTCACTTCTTTTAAGGCAATGCTGTTTCTCTTTTTATTACTTGTTTGATTAATTGCTGTGTTGATTTTATCCAAAATTGTTTCTCAAAACAATTTATTCCTTCTAATGTAGGAATGAGTTTGAAAAGCTAGGAAAGGACCTTGATTATGCTACTCAAGGCACGGAGAAATATTATAACATCTTGGGGCAGGTGAAGGAATCATATTGTCGATGTGAAAAGGTATGCTCTGTTCTCGATTCTCTATAAAGTCTGTAGATGATTGAACTGTGAAGTAATTCAGTGAGACATTGTCTCACTGTTTTCTTTGTCAGATGTAATATTTTGATTATGCAATTTCAGTTGTAATTATTTTTGTTTTCCTGATTTTGCCCAGTGTTGTTTGCATGCCTTCCAATTTGGCTTGAATAAATATACAAGTGAAAATTTTATAGATGAACGCACCTTTTAAGCTTTGAAGATCGGTCTACCCAGCCCACCCCGATAAGCTCAGTAGTGCATGTGTTTGGATTAATCTGTATTTGATGAATAAGGAAAATTTTGGGACAAATACTATAATCATATATGAATAGCTAACATTGTGTTGCTAGTGATGTGGCAACTATTATTTGAAAAAAGAAGTTAGATACTTACATTATTTTTCATTGTGTTTTGTTTTTCAGGAGTATTAACAATGCATAAAATGTTTCGGAATTTTTTTTCTTGATTTTGTTTAATTTTTATTTCCTTAATAACTAATATTATCTTGTTGAGCTTTTCGGTTTGACTCAAATAATATTGTCGCTTGCAGAAACATAAGAGGCTGAAAAGAATATTTGTGGTACTTCATGAAGAATTGAAGGTGATTCGTTCTTTCCTCGTTGTAGTTGGAGTTTGGCATGGAAATTATCTACGTTGCACTTATCATTTAAGTTTTAAACTTTTTGTGCGAGTGTTGTGAATATTTTCGCGTCTTCCTGCAGCACATTAAGCAACGGATTAAGGACTTTGCAGTCTCATACATGGAGGACTGAAACCTCGTCTTTCGGGCCGGAGGGTGTGACTAGGAAGCTAGATGTTGAAAACAGCACAACAGTCCTCTTGCTGAACTCATGTCACGTTGAGAGAGCATTCGCAGTTTTGCCGTGCCACCCAGTATACCCGTAAATAGCACTTAACTCGTTTGTAAATTAGTTTTGTATTCAGGTCAGGCTTTTTGTTCTTGTTTTGCCTGACCAGTTCAGCCTATTCGGTTTATTCGGGCTTCTTTGACATTGTGTGTTATATGAGTGCATATGTTTGTATATCACAGCATATTGATATGGTGGGTAGGAAGAACTCAAAAAGTTAATCAAATGGGACTAAATCATTGATTCCAATCGTGCAGGTAATTGCTTACTACGAAACTCGCCCTTTGTGGAGGGTAATATTCAAATTCTGTTATTCTTTGAGATTGTCTACTTACACTTCTTTTTTATATAACGATAAAATGAAAACTCAATGCTGAAATTTAAATCCAATGACAAAAACAATAAAGTAATTATTTTAAATCAGATTCATTTAAAAAAATTATTATAAACTCTATAAATACTCATTTATTTGTCGTTTATCTATACAAAATCAATTTCTTCCTCACATAATTTTCATATCCATCTTTTCTTCGTCTTTTTTCGTTGTCTTTAGGACAAAATGCAAGAGGCCAAAATGGGAGAAAAAAAAAAGATCAAGCTATATGTGAGGTTTGGTGTTGCGATTTCTCAAATGAAAATTTATTGTTCTTTGGTGATTGTTTAGGTAGTTTTGAATAATAAATATTGAAGTTTGGTTGGTTAGTTTGTATATATTAAAGTTTGATTGGTGTGTGTATTGAAGTTTGGTTGGTTGGTGTGTATATTGAAGTTTGGTTGGTTCAGTTGGTCATTGCTTAGGTAGTTTTCACTAGTGAATTGATTGATGTATATTGAAGTTTGGTTTGTTGAGTTGGTCATTGTTTAGGCAGTTTTCACTGGTGAATATTGAAGTTTGGTTGGTGTATATTGAAGTTGGTTGGCTGGTTGGTTTGTATATTGAAGTTTGGTTGGTATGTGTATTGAAGTTTGGTTGGTTGGTTGGTGTGTATGTTGAAGTTTTGTTGGTTGAGTGATTGGTTAGTGTGGTTTTGGAAATTTTGTCGAAATTAAATTTTTTTTTTTATGTGAAAACATTCATAAAATTAAATTAGGATAACATAATTCAAAGTAAAAAAATTCTTACCAAACAAAAAATAGTGTTAATGCCATTCCACAACAATTAACATATTTTAAATCCTGAAATTTAGGTCTAGAGAGTTGCGTGACATCTTTGTTCACATATTAAAATTTGGTCTTTGTTGTAACCTATTTTATCTGACAAAGGGAATAGGGCCGGCGTCAAGGGTAGAGAAATTAAGAGAGATGTGTTTGTAGAATTGTAGGTGAATGTGTGTGTTATCCCTCCTACATAGTGCATTTATTTATAGAAGTAAAAAGAGAGAAGATATTCCTTCATCCCCAAGGAATACAAGTTGTAGTAGGAAATGATAACTAGAATCCAATCTAATCTAGGATTTACACAATCACACTTAAACTGGGAAAGTTTACAACACTCTCCCTTGAGTGTGTATTCAAGGTAGATTTAGCATCATGCAAAAGTTGAGGAAGTCGACTCGTTGACACTGATTCCAAGGAACAACGCTTATTCTCAATAAGGTAGGAACTTGCATAAGTAAGTAAGTCTCACTAAAAAAAACCCTAAAGCTATGGCAAAAACCCGAGTAGGGACAAAATCCATAGTCTAAGGAAAAATGTGTGAGAAATGCAAAAGTCAAAAGAAAGGTCTATGGGACGTCATCAGGGATATGACCAACCTAAGGTGGGTGCCTCGTTAAAACTTAGTTAGGTAGCAAAAACCCAATGGGAAAAATGCTCCTAATCGTAGGGAAAAAGAGTACATTAAGATCAAGCAAGTATTTTTCAGGATACTTCCCCTGAGTTTGACACAATTCCAAAGAGAATATAGTAATCTTACAACTTAGAAAGTTCACGCATACCAATTCCATGAACAAGCTTCTGAAACGTCGTCTTCGGTAGTGATTTGGTGAAGAGGTCGGCCAGATTGTCTTGTGAACGGATTTGTGTGACTTCAATCTTCTAATGCTCTTGTTGTTGATGTGAAAAGAAGAACTTTAGCGCAATGTGCTTGGTGTTGTCTCCTTTGATGTAACCCTTCTTGAGTTGTTCGATGCATACTTCGTTGTCTTCAAAGATCGTCGTCGGGACATCAACGACTCTCAACCAAAAGCATTCCCGAGTTGCTTCATGTAAGGCGAGAATTTCAGCATGGTTAGAAGAAGTGGCAACTAAGGTCTGTTTAGTTGACCTCCAAGAGATTGCAGTGCCTCCAACGGTAAAGACATAACCTGTTTGAGAACACACCTTGTGCGGATCAGACAAGTATCCTGCCGTCGGCATAACCAACAAGGTGAGAATCAACTCGAGAAGCAGGGGGTGCGGCATCACTCGAGGATCTATAGAGATAGAACAAGCTCAAATCCGTAGTACCCTTAAAGTAATGGAAGATGTCTTTCACACCAGTCTAGCGTGTTGGTGCATTACTGCATCTTGCCAAAAGATTAACAACGAATGAGATGTTGAGTCTAGTACATTGAGTTAAGTACAATAAAGCGCCTATCGCTCTTAGATAAGGAACTTTAGGCTCCAAAATCTCTTCATCATCCTTCTTCAGGGGGAAGGGATCTCGTTTTGCATCTAGCAATCTAATGACCATAAGAGTACTTAAAGGCTTCACTTTTGGGTGTAGTTTGTTAGAATGATGTACTAGGATTCCATCCAAACAATGCTCTATCTGGAGGTCAAGACAGTATCGAGTCTTACCTAGATCTTTCATCTCAAATTCTGACTTTAGGTGCGCGGTAATTCTCGCGAGCTCTTCAGGAGTTTGGATGAGATTCATGTCATCGACATATATAGCAACAATCACAAATCCGAAATGTGACTTCTTAATGAACACACAAGGGCATAGTTCGTTGTTCACATATCCCTGACTAGTCAAACACTCACTCAGATGGTTATACCACATTCTTCCGGATTGCTTTAAACTATAGAGTGAACGCCTTAGCCTAATTAAGAGCGTGTTCCAGGGTTTGGAAATATTTGATCCAGTCAATGTAAGTCCTTCGGGAACTTTCATATAAATTTTTGTATCAAGATCCTTATAGAGATACGCGGTTGCTATTCCATCAGCTGCATACTCAGTTTTTCGGAAACTACCAAACTGATAAGGTAGTGAAATGTAATCACATCCATAACGGGTAAATAAGTTTTGTCATAGTCAATCCCGGGGCATTGTCAAAAGCCTTGTGTAACAAGACGAGCTTTGTAACACACAATTTTGTTCTTCTCATTAGGCTTTCGAACGAAAACCCACTTGTAGTCAACGGGCTTCATATGTGGAAGAGTAGGAGCTACAGGTCCAAACACCTTACGTTTTACAAGCAAATCGAGTTCAACTTGGATTGCTTGTTTCCAGTTTAACCAATCAGTTCTACATTGACATTCATCAATGGAATGCGGTTCAATGTCATCGCTTAACATGATCTCAGTAGCTACTGCATATGCTAATGCCTTGTTGACAATTATCTCATTTCTATGCCACACATCATCTAAGCTAGCATAATAGACCGAAATCTCATGATTCTCGGGATGAGGATTCGTCTCTTCAAGGACACTTCAATAATCTAGAATTTCCTCATGAGTTGGATAGAATGAGTAAATGATAGTCGAATTCACGATAGGTTCTTCAGGACCTTGTGCCGTGGGTTTCCTCTTCCCGGGGTGTGAATCCTTTGAACTAAGAGGTCTGCCATGCTTTTGTGTAAGGGTAGATGATTGGCTAGCCGCTAATGTACTTGGATCACCAAGATTGGTGCCCTGGGCTTCCAAGAGGGAAGTCCATCATATATTTGGTGCATCTATCTTTGCAAGCGCATTCATAGCTGGAATATGTGATCTTGTCACGCGCGCTAGATTGATGAAAACATCTGGTATGCTTTGAGCTATGCTCTGGAGATCTAATATGCGCTGCACTTTAGTTTCAGACTAAGCGGTGCGGGGATCTAAATGAGATAAAGTGGGGGTCGTCCATGATAATTCGCGTCATTTTTCAGGAACATTGACGTTCTTATCTCCCCCTAACAACAGGAAGACTGTCTCATAGAAGTGACAATCCATGAAATGAGCGGTAAACAAATCGTCTGTCAAAGGTTCTTAAGTAACGAATAATCGAAAGAGAATCATATCCGACATAAATTCCCATCCTTTGCTGAGGCCCTATTTGTGTACGTAAGGGTGGCATGATCAGCACATATACCACATAACCAAAAATACGCAAATGCAATATGTCGGGTTTGTATCCAGTAACCAATTGAAGAACACTAAATGGTTGTGTCACAACAGACCTCAGGTGGACCAACTTTGTTGCGTGCGATATTGCATAGCTCCAAGCAGCGATCGGGAGCTTGGTTTGTATGACCAACAATCGAGCAATCATTTGTAAGCACTTAATGAAAGCCTCTGCCAGGCCGTTTTGGGTGTGAACATAGGGTATGGGATGTTCAATTTCAACCTCAACCGACATGCAATAGTCATCAAAAGTTTTAGATGTGAATTCTCTAGCATTATCTAATTGAATAGATTTGATCGGATAATCAAGGTGGTGAGCCTTGAGCTTGATAACTTGAGTCAATAGTTTGGAGAATGTAGCATTCCTTGTGGACAACAAGCACATGTGTGACCAATATGTGGAAGCGTCAACCAAAACCATAAAGTATCTAAATGATCCGCAGTGAGGGTGAATTAGTCCACAAATGTCCCCCTGAATTCGTTGTAGAAAAAATGGGAGGATTCAAACGAATCTTGACATAAGAAGGCTTAGTAATAAGCTTTCCCATAGAACATGTTTAACATGCGATTCCTTGGATGGAAACTAAACTTTGGGTTAGTGGATGCCCGTGTGATGATTTGAGGATACAGCGCATCGCTATTCGTCCAAGATATCCCAAACGATCATGCCAAAGTGTAATTTCATGCATGGTCTCAATAATAGAGCCAGCCACATAGTGGCATTCTATGGGGCATATGATCGTAGTATACATATCACTCAGGATACACTCAATCTTCTCTAGAATATGCTTTTGGCCATACTCGTAAGAAGTTATGCATAGAAATTTAACTCCGCTTTCTACATGGGGGGTTCGGTCACTAGGTGGAATTCGGCCCCAATATGCAATTTAACTAACTAAAATTATTTATGTCTAAGATTCTAATCTTCCATAGGGGTGGTATCCTCTTGAAAGTTAGAAACCTCCATCTTTGTAGTCTCCAGTTCATCCACTTGCACAAAGTTTGATTCAAACTTCTTTCGACGAGAATGATATTTAGCTACAATCTTAGGGAGCTCAGCAAACACTGGACTAATGGTCATTTGAACCATAACGATAGCATATATCTGCATCTATGGTTTCAGGTGCTTTGCCCTTATTCTTGAAGTTCGGGGCCTTGGGAGTGAGGTTTGAGCACTTCTGGGCTTTATTTCCTCCCTTGGATAGGCCTTGACTCTGTTGACCTTCATAGGCCGCCCCAAGCACGCCTCTTTGTGTTATAATGTGTTTCAGGCACAACAGTTGCCCCAGTAGGTCTAGCTTGAGGATTCTTCATCAACAGCAAATTATGCTTTTCAGCAAGAAGTAAAACAGAGATCAAATATGAGAACTTAGTGAACTTCTGAGCTCTATATTATTGCTGCAGGACAATATTAGAAGCAAAGAAGATCAAATAGGTATTCTCCAGGAGATTATCTTGGGTCAAAGTTTCGTTACAAAACTGGAGAAATGATTAGATTGGACAAACTTCAGAATTATATTCATTCACTGACTTAAAGTCTTGGAAGTGCAAATGTTGCCAATCATATCTTGCTTCATGCAAGAATATATCCTTTTAGTCATCAAAACAATTAGCCAAAGCAACCCATAGTGCTCGTGGATCCTCCTCAGCAAGATACTTAGTTTGCAGAGCATCAAAAATGTCTTTGGATGAAGATCATAGCGGTGGCTTTTTTAGCTTCACTAACAAGATTGTCCGTTTCTTCTTCAATGGCGGGACGCAAGTTCTTTGTAGTGAGGTGGAGCTTCACATCTTGGACCCACTTGAGGTAGTTCCTTCCTTTGAGGTAGTTCCTTCCAAAGACCTCCAAAACAGTGAAGTCGAGTTTGTTTAAATTCGACATGTTTCTATCACAAAACAGGTGGACAAGATGTGGTTAGTGTAATGGAGTAAAAATCAATTCATTCATATAAAAGTAGAACATATAGGTTTAAATAGACATGTATTGGTTTAATTTTGCATGGAAAAACTTTGGGTTTTCATGGGTAATGTTTTTAAATGAAAAATTTAGGTTTTCAAACAAGGCATGTTTATAAGAAACTTCAGGTTTCAAAATAATTATGAACTTCAAGTTCATATGTCCCAGCAGGCAAACACATATATATACACAGAAATATGCAACAAAAATAAGCAAATAGGACTTCAGGTCTATAATTATAATTGAATTAATTATTTGGACTTCGGGCCAAATTTAAAGTGTGGGCGAAAAATATAAAACTCAAATTATTTAAAAATATTAAATAATCGAACCTTGGGGCCCAAAAATTGGACCAAAGCCCATGGGTGGGTTGAGCTAAAACGGTCTGTGTGACCCAGGCCCAAAAATTGGGATGAGGTGTCTTAGATGCAGGTTGTAAACCCATGGGGAGAGATCAGCCAATGTTATGAGCCCCTGTAGGCAAGCCCAAGGGCTATTTTTTTTTTTTTACACAAGCCAGAGGAAACGGTCGGGCCTAAAAGGGTGGCCTAGATAGGGGCTCGATCGTGTGTGACGTGGTGCGGAGGAACACAGGTGCACCAGCGGAGATGGGATCCGGTATGGCACACATGCATATACCAGTGGAAGTTGGGATCCTATATAACGCGGTGCATGGAGATACGGTAGAAGCCTAAATGGGCTCAACTGGATCTCGGGCTAGGTTGTCACCAAAGCCCAAAGGGCTGGTGAAGTGGATTGAAAAGCTCGACATAAGCAGGCCCAAAGAACATGGGTGCTATCTTAATGGACAAATTGGAGATCGAGGCCCATTAGGGCACGAGTGGGATATCTAGGCCACCCTAGCGACGCTGAGTGTGGGGATCCGCATGATTTAGTCGACGATGTGGCTTCAGGCAATGTTTCCAAGGTCGAGGCAAATGATGGTTCGTCAGAGAACCAAGTGTTTGTCAACAGAGATGAGATCTCAACATCGGGGGAGAGAGAACCGAATGAATTCAATCAAATTCGAACGAAAAAGACATGAAATTCTTCTAGAATTTCAAGAAATCGTTGGTGAGAATGATGGGGTTGTCCAAATTACACGATTGCCGGTCGTGTTTTGTCAGAAAAATCAACAGGAATGACTTAGGATTCAGGTTGTGGGCCGAGACAAGGTGCTTCAAATGCACCGTTTTTTATTCAGGCTTGCGGTTAGGGTTCAATATTGGCCTATGCTTTCATGGTGTGGCCCATCACCATGGATGGGTACAGGTCACGGGGTCAAAGAATCCTAGGTTTCCTGATTTATATATATTTTTTCAATTGAATTCAATTTTGATGCATATGCAATTCAATAATTTTAATGCGTGTACATATTGTGGATGCAAATTTCCGCCGTCTTTTGTCTTGAAAAAAATGCACCTGCAAAAATCAACACCTTTGATCAGAGACCTAAGCCTCACACGCCCACAAGGTGGAGGGGGTTAGGTCAACGGATATTCGATGCCTATATAGGGCTAGGGCCGGCCATATAGGGTTTAATGGAGAAAATATTCTCTAAATATTCCCAAGATATTTATTAGGAGATAATATCTTGAGATAATAGGGTAATAATTCTCAATTAATTTAAATTAAGATTACTTACTTGATTGGAGTCAATCTTTAATTAGGAATGTATTAAAGATAGGATTTGAGGTAATTAATCCTTATCTTTAATTCCTTGCCATAAGCAGGTGAGCTATGGGCAGTTGTATTCAGCTGTTGGGTCCTTCATGGAGGTGAGCTGCATGTGGGAAAATCTGATAAGCCTACTCATTTATTGAGGGCAATCTTGTCCTTCTTGAATAAAAGTCCACGTGTCACCTCTAGAATTTTTGGGATTATTTTTGGCTCCACAAATACCCCCATACCTACTGTGCTACTCATATGGAAAGGGCAGTAGGTGTAGAAATCCCAAGCTACTTGGGCTTGTAGAGTTGTTTCCCAATTTAAACTTGATCTTCCTTCTTAATTTGGAGATAGACATCTTCTAGGCAAAGGAAAATGATTGCCCCCAATACCTATTTAACTCTGCCTTAAGCAGGGGATTAAATACATTTGGTGAACAATCATTATTCCAATAAGAAAGAGAAACTAAAGGATATTTTTTCTACCCCTCCCCTAGCGTTCTTCTTTTCTTGCCTTTGCGAAGAGCCGTTTCTTGTTGTTCTTCTTTTTCTCTGTACCACCCCAAGGTAAGAACAATTTTGAATTTTTCTTCTTCAATTTTTGGGAGCTTTAGGGCTTGAAAAATTGGCTGGATGGGTGTCCTGGTTGTTGTGACACACGGTATGGATGCCGTAGGCTGCTGTGCATGAAAGAGCATCATAATGATGCGGCATAGAATGAGTTGGCATGGGCCAGGTGGTCGCGAGAGGGAGAGAGAGGTCAGCACGGGCCGGATCTCTCTGGCTAGCACATTGGGCTCGAGCCCACTGAAAGTTGGAAATGAGGAGAAACTGTCTTGGGCCGGTCCTCTTGCTAGTGCATACAGCTTAGGCCTGCTTTTGCCATGCCCTGAACATGGGAAAAGGAGGGGAAGGAGGTGCGAGTATCCCCCCATGATGGGCTGGAGCGGCACAGGCCGTTTGCAGGGCACGAGGGAGAGAAAAAGAAAGAGTCGGGATTGGGCCATAAGGCCTGGTCCATGGCTGGGTTCTTGCGGCTTGGGTCTGGACCGAGAGAGGAAGTGAGGGTCGTGGGGCCTAGCGCATAGGCGCTGGGCTCACAGTCCTTTCATTTTTTTTTTAGCTTCCTTCTAAGTATTTTCCCTTGTGCTTTTTGTAGAGACTTTGAGATGTCTTCCTCCGACTGCAAAAGTGATGAATATCCTTCACCTTTGTATCGTCAAGGTGGTTCTTGTTGGAAATGTGCCCTAAAAGCCAATCATATGATGATACTTTACAGACATTTCACATATTAAGCTAATCTAGTTTAATATACATAAAGGGCAAAGATTATTGTTTAAAGCTGTCTCATATAAATGTTATATGTTTAAACGATAAGTCCAAGGAATATGTAATTAGGAGAATGTAATCTAAAGAAGTTAGATTCATGAGACCATTCTCTTTCGTATACGTATCCTAAACGTTCCTAATCATAGAGGAGCTCTCATACTTATGTCACATGAGAACTCATGGTTGGGATAATGCAAAGTAGTCCTTTGACCTAAGGCATCATAGTTGTCTTATGGTTAGGTCCTTGATCTTTGACTATGTCAATATCACTCCATCAGAAGGTGTCCACGGCGTAGTTAAGGTTAAGCCACTTAGCCATGGAGGCAAGTGAATGCACAACAAGGGATCTCTAACCTTCAAACTGTTTAAGGGAGAATACTCTATGATATGATTAAGAATCTCTGGCCAAAGTATGAATGAGATTTGGAAAGTCGTTTCGAATCGCATTCAAGGCAATCATATAAGTAAATGAGTCACATTGGATAGTAGACATGAATAAACTATCAAACCAAACAATGTGGTCAAGAATGTTGTATTAGAGAAAGACCATATTGCATTGTAATCCTAAACTGAATAGGTTCTCCACCTCTTCTAATTAGCTTGGGTAGCCATGATATACTGCTAGGTGTCACTCATGGTTTGTGGAAGCTCTAATAGTGGGTAATCACTAAAGGGAGAATTGAAAGTAAGTTCAATTCACAATCGATTTGAAAGAGTTCTAATCGCTCACTGCCTCGCTAAAATGAACCTAATGGATCGTACACCGAGTAAGGTAGAGATTGAAGAAACAACGGAGATGAGTAAGGATAATTAAATGGTTTAATTATTCATGGCTAGGATTAATTAATATGTTAATTAATCAAACGAATAAGTTCATTATAGACCTCGGGTTAGTTTTGGGCCTCAAGGCCCAATGGGCTTCGAACGTCAAGCCCATTGACTTAAGTTGTATGACAACTTAATGAATAAAGATTCAAGAGGGCCCAAACAGCCCAAAGACTCTAAGAGGCCGGCCACATAGAAAATGGAGTGGGTTTTGGACTTATTACAAGTTTGCCACTCCAATGAAGGTAGGTATAAATATGACTTTATAGCCTTTTCTTCATTACGATTTCTTTTGGAGAAAATTGGAGAGAACATGTCTCTCCATTTCTCTTTAGGAGGCCAGCCCCCTTGGAAGAGATTAACTAGCAATCCTTCCTCCTCCAAGGTCACTCATCTCTTCTAAATGCTCTCCTTGGTGTGGAGACTTAGAGGTTCCCTTTATTGGGAACTTGGAGAATCCCTTCTACCATCCTCCTCCAAGAAATCCATGGAGCTAAGAAACAAGGAATGAAGGCCCCCTCCTTAGGTGGTTAGCCTTTGCTTATGCAAAGAGGAATCAACAAAGGTATAAGATTTCTCAACTCACTTTGTTCTTGAGTTGAGTCTTGGTTCACCTATCTAGTAGGCTTTGAATTTCATGGGTTAAGTTTTGTGTTTTGAGTACATATAAACATGATTTCGCCTTTAATTGTTAATTACATGTTGTTGATATTGCTCAAATGAACTTGTTTTTCACAAATTTTCCTTTAGTTCTTTTGGCAAGGTAGGTTACTTCAAGGCTGCGCATGTCAAGATCAATTCCGACGAGCTGTTTCAGGATTTTCTTGAGGCATACAAGCATACAATTCCTTTTGGGGTCTGCGTCAAGCGGGTGAAAGATGATAGCAGCCATGAACCATGTGAAGAGGGTACCCCTGCTAGGAAAAGAACTATCAAATTCCACCCGTGTTACTTCATGTTGGGATTTACTTTTCCCATGCCGCATCTTTTCCAAGAGGTGATTTGCTCAGTGCTCCCCAAATGCGGTTTGTGCAATGGTGGGACTTTCGAACTTGAGCAGGTTCTTTGATCCTGGCTTGACCATAAATGAGTTCTAGTACTTCTTTGAGATTGGTCACAAGGAAGGTGTGGGGCAGTTGAGGTCTCGCCATAAACTGTTCGATGCTTCTAGCAAATGTGATCATGACTGGGCGAAAGACACCTTGGAGGTAAGCGGAGAATGGGAGTCTGACTCTTCTCCTGAGCTGCGTGTCTCGACTACCTTTATTAGTGGCAAGTAAACTGCTTCATTCTTGTTCTGCTGGAATTTTTGGTGAGCTACTCCATGACTCCAATTTGTTAATCGTCTTTCTTACTTTGTGTAGATTCAGAGTTTGGATCAACTCCAAGAACTTCGGTAGATATGAAGAAAGTGCACGTCACCCTGGGCCTTCCTGCTAAGTACCGTGAATGGCGCTGGCTACTCAGCCTTCTTCCTCGGGAGAAAGGTGGTCTACCTCCGAAGGAAGAGATAAAGCGGATAAAGGATAAGGCGTTAGCTCACCCGATCACTGCTGTAGAGCCTGCTGCTAACGAGGGTGGAAAGAAAAGATTTTCCTCACCTGCTCGTGAGCCTTCTGTTAAGAAAAATCCAATGACTTCTTCTGCTGCTCGTGGGAGCTCGTTTGCTACCGAGAAGCTTGTTATTGATCTCATTTCCCCTAAAGAAGTGAAAAAGGCAGTCAAGACTGAGCCTGTGAAACCTGCTGCTCTGAAGGCAACCACATCCATTGCTAAGAGACTTGTCCAGTGGAAGGGTTCGGTGGTGCCTCCAGTATCTGGGTTTATGTCGAAGCGTCAGTCGGGAACTAAGTCTGGATCTGCTTCCGAGAAGCCCACCGCTATGAAAAGTGGGAAGGTGAATTATGCTACTAGAATGGCACATGGGCCCACTCCTCATTCTGTTGTGACTGACTCGTCTGTTAGGAAGGGGAAATCTACTCGCACGGGTAATTCTGAGAAATCCACCGAGTCTGAGGCTGGAGAGTTCCCTGAGGTTTATGGGCTACTAAAGGCTGACTTACTTAAAGACATCGATACATACACCAAGTTCGTTGACAGTGTTGGGAAATTTGTCATCCGCTCAGACTCATTTGTGAAGCATCCTGCCTACTCGAGGAGGTCCTCCCTGATTGCTACAATGCATAAGACATTGATCCTGGCAGCTGAGTTTATGTGCATTGATCAGGATGTTATCAAGTGTGCTAAGGAGGTAGAAACGGCATTGGTGGCTCAGCTTCGCTTGATTGCTAAAGAGACCGAGAAGCTCGAATCTGAACTTGCCGTTTTAAAGAGGTCCGATGTCTCTACCCTCACTTTTTTGCAGTTAGAGATAGCTCGTGAAGAGGCCACCCATTTGAATGCTAGCCTTAGTGCGACTCAGGTGATTTTGGAAGTTGCAGAGAAGGAAATCAGTCTTGTTTCTTCGGTGGTCGAGGACCTTGAGTGTGTCAATTCGGAGCTACGACCTGCTTGTTTTTCCAAGGATGAGGAACTCAGCTTCATGCATACTGAAGTGTCTCGTCTCAAGGAGATTACCAGTAAGCTTGAGTCCAAGGAAGTGGATCTGCAAGGTGCGTTATCTGCTAGCGAGAACCGGAAAAAGGAACTGGATGAGCTACAGGGTGCTCACATTGGGCTTGTTGAGAAGAATGTGTAGTTAAAGAATGAGAAAGCTGGTCACGAAGTGGCACTTGTTTCTTGTCAGGCCGATTTCTACAAGCTTGGCTATGTAGACCATATTCAGGGCAGGCCGTCGGATTATGAGTTTTTCGAGAAGGACTTCGAGACTTTTTCCATTTCTCTAGTTGATCTGCTTGATTTCTCATTTGAGGCTGCCTTTGGTGGAGCAGCTGAAGGTCAAGCAGTCCAGGCAGGGGCGACTAAGGATGAGCTGAGGGAAGCTTTAGCTGCTGGGAATGGCACAGCTGTTGAAGGCGTGATAGTCGAGGAATCGGTGGTTGCGCAAGCTGCTAAGGAGTAGTTTTTTTTTGTTAGACTTAGGAGTTTTTTTTCCTTTTCCTTTTTGTTTTGCTTTGCTTGAACTTTGTTGTCCTTCGAGCCGGTTTATTAATTTGCCAGAAATTTAATAAATTGCTTTCCTTGTTTTTGCTTCATCATTCTATTTCGCCATGTCTTTTGCGAAACTCTACTGTAGGATGGGCAGCTGGATGAGCTGCTTTCATGAAGCAGCTGATCCCACATCGTCACTTAGGTTTTAGTTTTAGCTATGGGGCTTCAAGAGCCTTGCCTACTTAAGGTGATTTGCAAAACTTTACCGTAGGACGGGCTGTTGAGTGGGTTACTCTAATGGAGTAGTTGACTCACATAGTCACTTTAGGCTTTAATTTTAGCTTTGGGGCTTCGGGAGCCTTGCTTGCATGAGGCGATTTGCAAAACTTTACCGTAAGACGGGCAGTTGAGTGGGCTACTCCGATGGAGCAGTTGACTCACGTAGTTACTTTAGGCTTCAGTTTTGGCTTTGGGACTTCGGGAGCCTTACCTGCAAAAGGAAAAAATGCGAGATTTTTAACTTATACAGTTGTTAGGGAGCTCATGCTTCTCGTAGGAAGTAGAGGAGGTCCGCGTAGCTACTATAGTCGTGACACTCGACTTTGTGGCTTCTTAAGCCTTGGCCCTCCAGGGGCATGTTGCGAGATTTTTGACTTATAGAGCCGTCGGTCAGACTCGTGCTTCTCTTTGGAAGCAAAGGAAGTCTGCGTAGCCGCTATAATCGTGACACTCGACTTTGTCCCAGTAAAACTTAAACCATAGACCGTCTGTTGGAAGCACTGCTTATAAGTAGGCAGGCGAGTCTGCGTAGTCATGGGTCATCGGTCGGGCATCTTACTTACCGAAACAGACGACCCGCGTGACCACCTCGGGTGTCATCCTTGGCTTCCGGAGGCATTCTTTGGCATGAGGTGAAGGCGAAGTCATTCCTCAGAGGCCATATCCTTCCGAGTCGCAGCTTTGATCCCGCAGGTCACTTAACTAGTATTCCAACACTTTGAAATCAAGCCACTCATGAAGATTTAGACGTCGAGGATGAACCATCTTGTTCACATGACATCTTTCATGGGTAGGGGTCCTGCAGTTAATTGTCTATTTTAGTTAGAGACCCGAGATCCCGCGAAATTGAATCTTTCAGTTGGCTAACTCTATTCTAATGGAATGACTATCGTGGCCAATTCTGGGAGTCGGTCGGCGCACGTGGTTGCTGAAATCAGGGGAAACTGAGTAGTTATACTACCCATCCACGTTTGGATATTCTGGATCAGCCATGTCTAAATGGGCAGAATGCGTCTTCTACTTATCACAGGGGTGGTTATGCCATGTCTGCAGGGCAAAGGGCATCTTACGCTATGTTTACAGGGCATAGAGCATTTTTCACCATGTCTGCAAGGCAGAGGGTGTTTTTTCACCATGTCTGCAGGACGGCAAGTGTCTTACACCATGTCCGTCCAGCAGAGGGTTTTTTCACTATGTCTGCAAGGTGGCGGGTGTCTTGCACCATGTCCGTTTGGTAGTGGGTGTTTTTCACCATGTCTGCAGGGTGGCAGGTGTCTTGCACTATGTCCGTCCGGCAGAGTGTGTTTTTCACCATGTTTGTAGAGCGGTGGGTGTCTCGCACCATGTCTTTTCGGCAAAGGGTGTTTTCTACTTATCGCCGGAGGCAATCAGTTTGTTTATGGATTTGGCCCAAGCTTGCAAATTATTCATTTAATTTTCATTAAAAATAAAGGCTTTTATTAACTTTGCTCATAGGCAATAATGTAATAACAATTGATCATCCTTGGCATGCGAGGTCTCCTTCCGTCGAGCTGCTTGTAGGCATTTCATTGCTTGTCGATTTCTTTGTCGTTCATGGTGGTGAAGGTGTAGCTTCCCTTTTCGCCTACTCGACTGATTTTGTATGAACCTTCCCAAATGGGTGCCATCTTTTTGGAGCCTTCCCGTCTGGCGGTGATGAAGGCTTTCGTGAGGACTAGGTCTTTTAGCTGGAACTGCTAGAATTTTTTTTTTGTTGTAGCTGGAGAGGAAATGTTGTTGATAGACCACAATGCAGGTGATAACCTTTTTGTGCTCTTCCTCTGCTAGATCTAAGTTAGTAGCCATCTCATTTTCGTTCTGCTCGAGGTTCGGCATTATAGTATTGATGCTTGGCACTACGACGTTGGGAAGAATGATCGCCTCAGAACCATACGCCAAAGAGAATGGAGTCTCACCGGTTACTCGCCTTTTGGTGGTATGATATGCCCATAGGACACTGGGGAGCTCGTCTGGCCACTTGCCCTTCTTGCCTGAAAGGGTCTTCTTCAGGCAGTCGAGGATAGTCTTGTTAGACACTTTGGCCTGCTCGTTGCCCTGTTTGTATCGAGGCGTGGACATTTGTTGCTTGATGCCATATTTTTTGAAGAATCTTGCCAAGTCTTTGCCTACGAACTGTGGGCCATTGTCGATGACGATGGAGTGTGGGATGCCGAAGCGGCAGATGACGTTCTTCTATATAAAACGCTCTATGTCCGTCTGGGTAGTTGTGGTCATGGGCTCGGCTTCATTGTCAAACACCGTGGCATTGAAGTGGACCAATCAAAGATCAAGGCCATTCAAAGCATGCCTGAGCCAAGAAACCTGCACGAGCTGAAAAGTCTACAAGGACGGCTATCCTTCATTAGACGTTTCATCACCAACCTCGCAGGGCATTGTCAACCGTTCAGTCGACTCATGAAGAAGAATGTTCCGTTTGTAAGGGATGAAGCATGCCACAATGCTTTTGAGAGCATAGAAAAATATTTATCAAGTCCACCTATCCTGGGGGCACCCATGCCTGGAAAGCTGCTCATATTGTACATCGCTGCTCAAGAAAGTTCAAATGGAGCACTCTTAGCACAAGAATGAATCCCATAGAGAATAAGTGCTCTACTACCTCAGTCGAACTCTCACTGGCGCTGAGTTGAACTATTCTCCAATAGAAAAGATGTGCCTCGCTTTGGTATTCGCCATCCAGAAGCTCAAGCATTACATGTAGGCTTACACTATCCACCTGGTCGCTGAAGCTGACCCAGTCAAATACGTCAAGTCTAAACCAGTCTTGACAGGGCGACTCGCTAAATGGGCGTTGCTTCTTAATCAGTATGAGATCATCTACGTCCTCGCTAAAGCCGTCAAGGGACAAGCTCTAGCAGACTTCCTCGCTGATCATCCAATCCCAACTAACTAGAAAATCTCAGATGACTTGCCTGACGAGGAGATGTTCTACATCGACATCTTCCCGACGTGGACGATGTTCTTCGATGGATCCGCACGAGCAGACGGAGTGGAGGCAGGAGTAGTATTCATGTCGCCACAAAGGCAAATACTACCTTACTTCTTCCAGCTAAACAAATTATGCTCCAACAACGTCGTTGAGTACCAAGCACTGATCATTGGTCTCCAAATGGCGATCAACATGGAAACCACAGCCCTTGAGGTATATGGAGATTCTAGGCTTGTGATCAATCAACTCTTGACTGAATATGAAGTGAAGAAAGATGATCTCGTCCCATACTTTCAGCTGGCAACTCAACTGCTGCAAAAGTTCTAGGTCGTGACACTAGAGCATGTGCCAAGGAAAGAGAATCAAATGGCAGACGCCCTAGCCAACCTAGCCTCGAGAATGACACTAAGAGAAGATGAAGCTGCAGACGTACCAGTTTGCTACAAATGGGTGATCCCGCTCGTCACCGAAATGCTACTGGATGATACAAAAGTCATCTCAGTACTTCCAGTCGACGCTGAAGAATGGAGACAACCACTAATCGACTACTTGGAGCATGGAAAGCTTTCAGATGATCCTAGACACCGCTCCGAAATACGTCGACGAGCACTTCGCTTTCTCTATTACAAAGGAACACTCTATCGACGCTCTTTTGAATGAGTACTTCTGAGATGCCTAGGTGAGGAAGAGGCCAATTAAGCCATGGAAGAAGCACACTCAGGCGTGTGTGGGGCACATCAGTTTGGGCCAAAGCTACATTTCCAGCTCAAAAGAATGGGTTACTATTGGCCAAGCATGGTAAAGGATTGTCTAGAACACGCCAAAAGGTGCCAAGCCTGCCAATTCCATGCCAACTTCATACATCAACCACCTGAACCATTACACCCTATAGTTGCTTCATGGCCTTTTGATGCATGAGGATGGACGTCGTAGGGCCGATTGGACGTCGTAGGGCCGATTGCACCAAAGTCGTCTGTGGGAGAAGTTTACATCTTAGCTGCAACAGACTACTTATCCAAGTGGGCAAAAGCCATACCCTTAAGGGAAGTCAAGAAGGAAACTATCGTTCGTTTCATCAAGGAACATATCATCCATCGATATGGTGTGCCTCGCTACATCATCATTGACAAGGGAAAACAGTTCTCCAATCGACTCGTGGACAAGCTCTGCGAGAAATACAAGTTCAAACAGCACAAGTCTTCCATGTATCATGATCCGGCCAACGGTCTTGCAGAAGCATTTAATAAAACATTGTGCAACCTCCTGAAGAAAGTGATCGGCCGAAAAAAGAGAGACTGGCACGAAAGAATAAGCGAAGCACTTTGGGCATATAGGACGACACACATGACTCCTACCCAAGCTACACCTTATTATCTCGTATATGGTGTGGAAGCTATTCTACCACTCGAAAGTCAAATCCCTTCACTAAGAATGGCTATACAAGAAGGATTGACTGACGAAGAGAATGCAAAGTTGCGTCTCCAAGAGCTAGAAGCGCTGGATGAGAGAAGGCTCCAAGCTCAGCAGCACTTGTAGTGTTATCAAGCACGACTGTCCAAGGCTTTCAACATGAAAGTTCGCCCTCGTTCTTTTCAAGTATGAGATCTTGTCCTTGCATTGCATAGGCCCATTATCACAACTCACAAGACAAAAAGCAAGTTCACATCAAAGTGAGATGGACCTTATGTAATACAAGAAGTTTACACCAACAGTGCTTACTTAATCATGGCGGAGAACGGCTTGAGCATCGGCCCCATCAATGGCAGGTTCTTGAAACGCTACTACCCCTAAAACAAATGCTCCATGCTCCTGGCCCGCAAGAGCATAAACTGTGTACGGCAAAATCATCATCAAAATCACAAGTAAAAAAAAAAATTCATCATTCATTTGAACTACGTAATGACTTGATCGCTCTTTAACCCAGGGTACGTAGGCAACTTGAAACTTCAAAACTTCAAGTACAGTCACATCATCAACAAAAACACAAACACTTTGAAGAATGAGGAGCAAATTCAAAATATGAATACTTTATTTCTTTAAAGGTATGATTTGGTTACAAAGCCGTATTACAAAGGTGAGCATCACACCAACGTCACCACCAAGGAAAATTGTGACCAAAAGGCATTACACAGCATAAACTCGCTACAGTCTTTTGCACAACCCCACATAGTAAAGGTGACGCATTGGAACAAGCTCCAAGCAGCAGCGGTAAAGAGCACACGGCAAGCAGCAAGGTCAATGTGCACGGCAACGTCACCACCAAGGAAAGTTATGACCAAAAGGCATTACACAGCATAAACTCACTGCAGTCTTTTGTACAACCCCACATGGCAAAAAGTGATGCACTGCAACAAGCTCCAAGCAACAAGGATGGTGGACAGTGCAACAAGGACGACGGACAATGCAGCAATGGCGGTGCAGCAGACACGGCAAAAAGGGGTAGCTACAAGACAGTCCTTCAAGGCACGCTACGGTAGCAAAGAAACCAAAATGCCACACAATCACTATGCAAGCAGTTTCTTGCGCTGCACGGCGACGTCATCGCCAAGGGAAAGTTGTGACCAAAAGGCATTACACAGTGAAGCCCCGCTGCAGTCTCTAGCATAACACCACACGACAACGTCACCACCGAGGGAAAGTTGTGACCAAAAAGCATTACACAGTGAAGCCCCGCTACAGTCTCTGGCATAGCACCACATGGCAGCACACCACCGAGGGAAAACTGTGATCCAAAGGCATTACACAGCGAAACCCCGTTGCAGTCTCTGGCACACCCACGACCTGCTACCATGGCTCTAAAAGCTTCGTGAAGATCCTGGCGTCAAGCCCTGCCTTATCCAAAAAAAAAAAATTAAAGATTCCTGGCATCACAACAAAGAGATTCATCAGTGAAGGGGCATACACACGCATTGTGCATAAAAAAAATAGGCACATTGTATTCTATATACATACATATATATATATATATATATGTAAACACACACCCACGATGATGGACAGTAACCTGCAACATATATATATATATATGAAATCCAAGTCGACAGTCACAGCCACTAGCCAACTTTTATATATATATATATATATATATATATATATATATATATAAAACGACGGGACAAGTCATGAGACAATCAACATATATATACATATGTACGTACAACATGTCGAAAGCATCCAAGATGGGACAACTAACGTCAGGGTTATATTTATGTATAAATGCATGCTGCGTGCAACTCAAGGATATACATATATGAATGCATGCAAACCCAGAAGATCAAAGTCATCCTCAGCTTAAAGCAAATTAGCCTTACCACGTAAAGGCTCCATGAAGAAAGGCTGGTGACTGCTTTCTCTTCTTCCCGTCTGCAGCAACGTCTCTCTCTCTCCTCTGTATATAATGTATGTAATACACGAACAGGACAATCACTTTCCATATATATATATGGCATAATATATATATATATATATATATATATATATATATATGTACAAGGTGATGGGAGATACATACATAAAGGGTTGGAGTCGTGATCTGCTGAAAGAAACTGCACAGAGGGGTTTAATATGACCTGCCTTCGTTTTCTTCCTTCACCCCAACCTTCAAACTAGCAGCCACTCCTTCTCTTTGAAGGATTATTTTGAGAATACATGTTCATTTAAGCAACATCATTAGCATGCAATTAACAAATTAAAGGCGGAATCATGCTTGCATGTACTTAAAAACAAAACATCAACCATGAATGTTCAAAGCCTAGTAGTTTGGTGAACCAATAATAACTCAAAACAAAGTGAGTTGAAATTTATACCTTTGTAGATTCCTCTTTGCATAAGCAAAGGCTAATCACCCAAAGAGAGGGCCTTCATTCCTTGCATCTTAGATATATGGATTTGGATGGATGAAGAGGTTTCTCCAAGTTCCCAAAATTGGGAACCTCTAAGTCTCCACACCAAGGTTAGATGAAGAAGAAATGAGTGACCTTGAGGAAGTTGAATTGCTAGATTTGTCCTCAAGGTGGCCGGCCCTTTTAGAGAGCAAATGGAGTTTGTGTTTCTCCAATTTCCCCCAAAAAGAACCTTTAATGAATTTTGGCTATAAAGTCACACTTATACCTTAATTCATTTGAGTGGCAAACTTGTAAATAAGTCCAAAACCCACCCTAACTCTAAATGGCCGGCCATGTGGGATTTAATGGACTATTTGGGCCTTTGTGAATCATTATTCATTAAGTTGTCATACAACTTAAGTCAATGGGCTTGACGTTCGAAGCCCATTGGGCCTTAAGGTCCAAAACTATCCCGAGGTCTTTAACGAACTTATTCGTTTGATTAATAATCATATTAATTAATCCTTGCCATAAATAATTAAACTATTTAATTATTCTTACTCATCTCCGTTGAATCTTCAATCTCTACCTTACACGGTGTACGATCCATTAGGTTCCTTTTAGCGAGGCAGTGGGCGATTCAAACTCTTTCAAATCGATTGTGAATTTGAAACTTACTTTCAATTCTCCCTTTAGTGTTTACACATGTTTAGGGCTTCCACAAACCATGAGTGACACCTAGCAGCATATCATGGTTACCCAAGCTAATCATAAGAGGTGGAGAACCTATTCAGTTTAGGATTACAAATGCAATACGGTCCTTCTCTAATACAATACTCTTGACCACATTGTTTGGTTTGATAGTTTATTCATGTCTACTATCCAATGTGAATCTTGCACTTATATGATTACCTTGAATGTGATCTGGAATGCATTCCAACATCTCATTCATACTCTGGCTAGAGATTCTAAATCATATCATAGAGTATTCTCCCTCAACGGTTTGAAGATTAGAGATCCCTTGTTGCGCATTCACTTGTCTCCATGGCTAAGTGGCTTAACCCCGAAGATGCCGTGGGCACACCAGATGGAGTGACATTTGACATAATCAAAGATTAAGTACCTAACCACAAGACAACTATGATGCCTTAGGTCAAAGGACTAATTTGCATTATCCTAACCATGGGTTCTCACGTGACATGAATATGAGAACTCATCATTGATCGTGTTCAGTGAACTCATTCTCTATTGAGCACCTACGTACTTGTCTTGGTGTCACTCACACCAATGACTCGAGACTTGTCACTCTCCTTGAGAGAAGACATAGCACGTACTGATCTTAACGGACTGTCAATGCCCAATTGGCAATCCTATGATCAGGAACGTTTAGGATGTGTCTACGAAAGAATGGTCTCATGTATCTAACTTCTTTAGATCGCATTCTCCCAATCACATATTCCTTGGACTTTATCGTTTAAGCATATAACATTTATATGAGACCGCTCAAACAATAATCTTTGCCCTTTATATTAAACTAGATTAGTTTAACATGTGAAATGTCCATAAAGTATCATCATATGATTGGTTTTAGGGCACATTTCCAACAATCTCCCACTTGCACTAGAGCCAATCAGCTTGGTCATCAGTGATGATACCTCGTCTGTAGTCATTTCAAAAATGGCTGAATAGTAGGCCTAGACAATGGATACCTATATGTTATCCATAGAAGCAATCTTGAGATTAACAACGTCACCATTATACATGATTCTCAATCATGTGGTTCAGTCTCTCATTTGAGTTTGGACCTTGATGAGACCTTGATTCCCTGGCTTGAGCTATCGCCCCATTAGTGTCATACACTTTCTGGTTGGAACCGAATAGAGAGTTCAGAAATGAACTTTCCCATCCAAACAACATTGTTGTAAGCTTCTATATGGCAATATATTTTGCATACATGATGGAACACATTAAAGTCATTACTTTTAATGTTTCCACCCAAATATCTCTTTAGTCATAATAAAGAGATATTCATTTATCACTTCATTCATAATGAAGAAACATCCAATGATGGATTAGATTCATAATCTAATACATTTACGCTTCCATTACGTTACTCTAATTCTTCCTCATTCTTTGAGGAATCTATCCTTTAGTATTTCTTAAATACTTAAGGACTCACTTGACAGTTGCCATGGTTCTGATCCTGGGCTTACACTGATATTGTCCTGTACCTTTCTAGGTACAACTTATATCAATGTTTTTCATACAATATGAAATACATAAATCACCTTTCTGCTTATGCATAAAGGATTCTATTTGTGCATTATTTCTTTGGGAGTCAAGGGGTACATTCCCTTTGAGAATAACAACTTCCTAGTCTCACTAGAATTGTCATTCTAATTGAAGTTTATCATCATATGAGAAACTTCCTAGCATCTCTTGTCTATTTTAGGGATTGATATAATCCAATTATATATTGAAATATATCATTATAGATTTCAATCCCATATTCATAGACTATATCTCCCAAATATATTCTATCGTTTATAGAATGTTTAAAGTCATTACTTTAACGAAGAAGTATTCTTTTCATTTCCAAAAAATTAATATATCATATATATTTAAATTTAGGAATATGATTAACTCCCACTAATCTTTTGTAAACCTAGTAAACAAAAGATTCACTTACATCTTTACGAGAAATCAAACGATTTGATCTTTCATAAGACGGTTATAGCTCCCACTAGCTTGCTAAGATCCATGATGGATGGATCTCTACAACTTACATGTCTTGTGATTTATAGTTTTGGACATACATTATCAAGACTATCTTAATAATGGTTTTGGAAACCCATATTATGTCCAAACATTGAATCACCACTTAGTTGTAGCTAACAATCCTCGAATTAATTGAAACTAAGACTATATCAAAGATGGTTTCTTCAAAGTCAACCATACTCTTTGAGTGTAGTTACCTTAAGCTACCAATTAGCTATTAAGGTTTCATTATTTCGAGTCAAATGGTATTTTACCATTTCCTTGAGTATATATCGTATATACACTCAATGTAGTCATAAGGATTTTCATTCTTATTTCTTTCGAATTAAGAGGTGCAACTCTATGACATAGTCATAAAGTTCAAACCATTCAACTGAGACGGTTTATAAATCCTTCTCGACTACCTTGGAGCTTGTGGTATAGGAACTAGGTTGTTATATTTGTTGATTACTATCTTGTCTCTCAAAGAACCCATTCTTTGAGTTCTATCTCTCGTTCATTTGCGTTTAGGCAAATCATATTGTAAGATTACAATGAACTACCCAACAAACAACATTTGTTAGTTGGTTTATAGAAGCGATATCCAAAAGCTAATTTAATGATATCCCACAAGATTGTTATCAAACAAATATTGCTTATTAGCACACAACCCCAAATCTTAACATGCTTAAGATTTGTCTTTCTTTCCAACTACATCTTATGGAGTCATGAAAATTTTGGAAGATCTTCTAATTCACAATCACATTGTTTTAGAAGTATATATATCCTATATATGGGTAATTGATAATGTCCAACGAACTAAATCTCATTCATAGTTCGTTCTTCTCCTAATGGAGAAATTCATTATCTTATGATGCTACCTTCCTTGGTATCTTTCAAGGAAACTAATCTAAAGTGTTACTTTTCCTTGGATCAAATCTAAGGAGGTAAATACTTTAGACGTCTTACTCATCAACTTACATTTCTTGAATTCTTTGAAACCTTTTGCAAAGTATTCGGACTTGTGTTTATTCAAAATAAACTATAGTCCAACCGAGAGCGATCTTCGGTGAATGTCATATAACATGAGTAGTATTATGTTGTGGACAAGTGCCACTAACATCTAAGTGAAATAACCTTAACAACTTTATGATTCTTTCTTCTTTCCAAAAGAATAAAGATTCGAACATTTCGCCTCTATACAATTTTAACAAGAAGGTATTGGATCCGGATCTAACGATCCAAAGCATCCATCTATTACCAACTCGTAATTTATGTTTTAGAGGTATCACAACTCAGTTGGGATTAGTCACTACCTTGCAACCTTTTGGGTTTTAAGCATCGTTATATTCTAAACAGTTAACACTACCACCTCATCTCTACTATAGAGACAATTAATTAGATTACAATAATCTAATCATTCTTATTTGGTAGTTCATATGAGGAAGTAAGTACAATCCGCTTTCGCAGAGATCTATATTTTATTCACGTTTCGAATGTGAAGTACTTTCTCTTCTCTCATTAATCTTCTACTTCTTATTAGCCACACTTTTACAACGATTTGTAAAACATAGTTACTAATATAGAATCAAGCATTCAAGTAGAAGAACCAACTGTTTTGAACTTTTTCAAGAACATTTTACAACACCTTCGAAAGGTGTGTTCTTGACACTTTGCAAGACATTTCTTGCAAATACCCCTTCCAATGTCCAACCTTTCATAAAGAAAGTTTGTTCCTTTGGAGTTTAAATTTGTTTTCTTCATTTGACTTCTCCTTTGACTACAATAGTCATGGTCCCTAAACTCCCACTATCTCTCTTGAAACTTGTTTCAATTGTGTTTATACACATCAAACAATCTGGAAAGCGTGTGGTTATTGTTCACCATATAGTTTACAATAAACTTAGTGAACGATTAGGATAGGGACACAAAGGTGAAGTCCTTGTCTAGTTTCCGTCTCGTTAAGTGTTTTAACACTTCAACATTTAATCATTCAAAATCATCATAAGTCCATGTTGATGGACTATTTTTGTCAACCAACCATTATGTTCTAAACATAATTACAAACATTCAAGAGTTGTTCAAGGCAACTCTCATTTCTTCATACAACGATTTGTAAGTGAAGAATCATGGCACATAAAGTGTCCATGCCCTTGTGCTTTCTTCTCAAGTTCCTTGTTCATGTAACAAAGAGACAAGCACTTAATGTTTGCGTTGATTAAGGGTTGTTCAAAGCAACTCTTATTTCTTCATACAACATTTTGTATTTGAAGAATTATGACATTAAAATTGTTGTCCCCTTTTATGATAGACTTATCTAACATGTTCTTCCATTGATACATTATTAATAGGAAGATTGTGAGGGTGAGACTACTTAGGCACTTTTACAATCCATTCAAGACAATCTATGGGATTGTGGTACCAAGTTCGGAAACTAAAGAGTTCGGCTTTTCTTTGTCAAGTTTTGGATAGCGTTTGCAAATATATTGGTAAACAAATACATAACGAATATAAATGATTGATTTTAAGCTATTTGATTTGGGTCTTTAAATCAAAATAGCACCACCCACTATTTTTGGCAAATTCCATATCCCTCATCGGAATTCGAGAGTTTTTGGAGGAAACTCTTAGTAGGGTATGGGAGGCTCACTATTACCAAGCCCACCTCACGATGATACGATGTTGGCTAGCAAAAATAATAATGAGAGAGTACGCTTACTCATTTACATCTAATGTAAGAACCCATCTTATTTGGCCTCTAGAGAATGTTGCCTCACAATGATATGATGTTGGCTCCATTGCACTTAGTTAAGTCATTCCCACCATGCTAGTTCAAGTTAGGGGTTCAAGAACAACCTCACAATGATACGATGTTGGCTATTCTCGTTGCCTACCTTTCACAACATCAAGTATGCGTATAGAATCCTCCCCGAGTGTAAGCATGCACTTTGTACTCCCCCATGATAGGGTGAAGCCGGTGTACAAGTCACAAACGATTGGACCTACCACGGTGGAAGGCCACGAAAGAGTGTTCAAAGCACTCTCACGCTTATCAACTTAATATTGGTTTGGTTGAGGGTTTTTAGGTCTCATCACATATAAACATACATTTTAATCCAATTAAAACATTTTTGGTCCTATCACAACTATTGGTCCATATGATTTATTTAGTTGTATATAATACTCCCACTAAGCTTTTAAAACGGTTTTTAAAGAAAGAGTACATGATACTACTAACATAAGGTTTGCATTCATTGATGGACTATATAGTTGCCTTAGGGCCTTAGGATGACTATGAACCTTTTTATTAGATCCAACACGAGCCTTGTGTTGAATCTCGGACTAGGGATGGTGATTGATTTTAGTTACGCGTTTAATCACATTAAGCCGTGTTGTCTTAGGGGCGTTGGACCCAACTACTTCAATTTCATGCATATCAAATAAAGCAAGAAATAAGTACTTCAAAGTAAAGAAGAGCTTATGCCCTTTTACAACATTTGATCAAATCAAATTACAACCAAAATCTAATCTACACATTCCCATGGTTCAAACAAATTTGAAACGGCCTTTCACATAACTCAATTATCGTAGGCTTAGGTTCATAATCACCCTTTAATTAATTAACACTTTAATCAATTAAATTGAATGCAACATTTTTCATTTGGTTTTTGTATCCATAAAATTGATTTAAATGGAGCTAAACAAAATGAAAATCCAATTCTCATTTAAAGAGACAAAACAATTTTTGTTCTCTATTTGATTTGGGCCAAAATGCAATGACCTCAACTTGTTTGGGCCATTGTGCAATTAACCTCAACTTTTGGGCTATTTTGCAATTAGCCACAACTTTTGGGCCATAGTGCAATTAACCACAACTTTTGGGCTATTTTGCAAAAACTTAAACTTTTGGGGTCACTTTGTAAAAACACAAAAGTCCACTACTTCATGTAATCACAACTAGAACCCAAAATTTTCCACAAATGTAAAAACTTCATTAAATGAGCAAAACAATTTGTCCTTTAGCGTTTTTGGACCTAAACGTAAAAACGTAAACTTTTGGGCCAAAGTGCAAATACACAAAAGTATCAAAACTTTATGTAATTGCATGAAAGCCCCAAAAGTACTCCCACTAGGGAGTGGCCGGCCTTGGGAGAGGACTTGGTGTGATGTGTGTGTTGATTTGTAGTTTTGACATAAAGCATGCAAGTGGTGCATGTGGTGTGTGAAAGGGATTTAATCCTTACACACCCATTAATATCTCTTACACCTTTCAAACAAATATCTAACATATTTATAAACTTATATATACTTTAAATATATGAAAATATCTTATAACAAAAACTTTATGAAATAAATCAAAACTTTGAATCAAAACACTAAACTTTTTGTTCTTGGCAAGAACATCAAGAACAATGAAGAACATTCATGAAAAACCCAAAATTTTTCCATGATCATTTTTCACCCAAAAACATCCCAAAAACATTTAAACTTAAGGGAAATAACATATAACCATATTAGGGTACATAGGGGTTCCAAAAGTTACTTGAAAACACTTTTAACAAGTCAAACAAGAACCCAAAAAATCACCCTTTAATTTTGGCCGAAATTCCCGAAATTCATGGCACCAAATTTTAGCTCCAATATTCATGCTCATATGAACTACATCTACAACATTTGAGATGCCAAATTTTCCAACAAAATTTACATTCATAAAACAAGAATAAAGCTTGTAACATATTACAACTTTTAAATCACAAACTATGAACTACAAAACCCAAAAGGATTCACCAACTACTAGACCTAGGCTCTGATACCACTTGAAGGATTATTTTGAGAATACATGTTCATTTAAGCAACATCATTAACATGCAATTAACAAATTAAAGGCGGAATCATGCTTGCATGTACTTAAAAACAAAACATCAACCATGAATGTTCAAAGCCTAGTAGTTTGGTGAACCAATAACAACTCAAAACAAAGTGAGTTGAAATTTATACCTTTGTAGATTCCTCTTTGCATAAGCAAAGGCTAATCACCCAAAGAGAGGGTCTTCATTCCTTGCATCTTAGATATATGGATTTGGATGGATGAAGAGGTTTCTCCAAGTTCCCAAAATTGGGAACCTCTAAGTCTCCACACCAAGGTTAGATGAAGAAGAAATGAGTGACCTTGAGGAAGTTGAATTGCTAGATTTGTCCTCAAGGTGGCCGGCCCTTTTAGAGAGCAAATGGAGTTTGTGTTTCTCCAATTTCCCCCAAAAAGAACCCTTAATGAATTTTGGCTATAAAGTCACACTTATGCCTTAATTCATTTGAGTGGCAAACTTGTAAATAAGTCCAAAACCCACCCTAACTCTAAATGGCCGGCCATGTGGGATTTAATGGACTATTTGGGCCTTTGTGAATCATTATTCATTAAGTTGTCATACAACTTAAGTCAATGGGCTTGACGTTCGAAGCCCATTGGGCCTTAAGGTCCAAAACTATCCCGAGGTCTTTAACGAACTTATTCGTTTGATTAATAATCATATTAATTAATCCTTGCCATAAATAATTAAACTATTTAATTATTCTTACTCATCTCCGTTGAATCTTCAATCTCTACCTTACACGGTGTACGATCCATTAGGTTCCTTTTAGCGAGGCAGTGGGCGATTCAAACTCTTTCAAATCGATTGTGAATTTGAAACTTACTTTCAATTCTCCCTTTAGTGTTTACACACGTTTAGGGCTTCCACAAACCATGAGTGACACCTAGCAGCATATCATGGTTACCCAAGCTAATCAGAAGAGGTGGAGAACCTATTCAGTTTAGGATTACAAATGCAATACGGTCCTTCTCTAATACAATACTCTTGACCACATTGTTTGGTTTGATAGTTTATTCATGTCTACTATCCAATGTGAATCTTGCACTTATATGATTACCTTGAATGTGATTTGGAACGCATTCCAACATCTCATTCATACTCTGGCCAGAGATTCTAAATCATATCATAGAGTATTCTCCCTCAACGGTTTGAAGGTTAGAGATCCCTTGTTGCGCATTCACTTGTCTCCATGGCTAAGTGGCTTAACCCTGAAGATGCCGTGGACACACCAGATGGAGTGACATTTGACATAATCAAAGATTAAGTACCTAACCACAAGACAACTTTGATGCCTCGGGTCAAAGGACTAATTTGCATTATCCTAACCATGAGTTCTCACGTGACATGAATATGAGAACTCATCATTGATCGTGTTCAGTGAACTCATTCTCTATTGAGCACCTACGTACTTGTCTTGGTGTCACTCACACCAATGACTCGAGACTTGTCACTCTCCTTGAGAGAAGACATAGCACGTACTGATCTTATGGACTGTCAATGCCCAATTGGC
Source organism: Crataegus laevigata (assembly GCA_963580275.1). Lineage (NCBI taxonomy): Eukaryota > Viridiplantae > Streptophyta > Magnoliopsida > Rosales > Rosaceae > Crataegus > Crataegus laevigata. The sequence continues at coordinate 24,654,693 of OY756945.1, forward strand.
AATCCTATGATCAGGAACGTTTAGGATGTGTCTACGAAAGAGAGTTCTCTGATACCCGTGAGGATCTTGCTGCTCTAGAGAAGGATTACGAGGAGGTTGGCGCCGAGTTTGTCGAGAGAGATGATGGTGATGAGGGAGACCACTACTGATTCTCGACCTCATGATTTTTACGTGTTTTCGCATATGCTAAGTTTCGCTTCGAATGTCATGAACTGATTGTTGTTTGTGGGTGGTGCAGCTATGCATCTTCATAGCGCACTATAAATTTCTAAGTCAGTATGCAATCTATCTTATATTTCTTGCAAAAAAATAAAAAAAATAATAATAATAATAAAATAAAATAAAATAAAAAAGAGGAAGGATGAAGGTTATGGTGATGTTGCACGGGAGGGAAGTAACACATCTTAGTGAGTTATATGTGTTTTAGCACAATACACTGAATGAAATAAAGTCCGTTTATTGATATCTCTGATAAATTACAAAAAAAAAAAATGGAAAGGAAAAGAAAAGAAGAAAATGAGAGCCTTCACAAATGTCACTTATGTGAAGCCTCAACACTTGAAGCCTCATTACTCGGCGGAACCCTAGTAGAGGGAGGCACTAAATATGGGTTATTCGAGGCCTCAATACTTGTTTGAACTCTAGATGACGAAGGCAAAAAGTGCCTCCATAATACATCCTCAAACTTCTAACGGTCACTTTGAATTCGACCTTCGGAGTCCAACAGTTGATCAAGCTTCCTCTTCATGCCCGTCGAATAATTATTTACAAGCACATGCAACTCTCTATTCTCACGCTTGAGCTGCCTGATCTCTTGACTAAGAGTTGCCACCTCGGCCGTCAATGATTCAACTTGGTGAACTCGAGCAAGTAAGCGTTGGCCCATGTTTGACACAGAGCTTGCACACTGAACACTGAAAGCTAGGGAGTCTCGGACGGCCAACTCATCGGACCGTCTTGAAAACAGCTTGTTATCTCTAGGGGTAAGGAGGTTCCTAGCTACTACCGTAGCCATTGTTGCATCTCTTATCGCAGAGTCTTCAACCATAAGAGGGCCATTAGAAGACAAGAAGGATGGGCGCCATATATCACCTTGACGCGGCTCGCCTGTATCATTCCCAAGACTTAAATCTAAGCAAATGTTAGACTGGTAAGCCATTATTAGAAATGGTAAAGGAAAAGGGCTGGATGGAGTAAGATCTCAGAGATATGACAAAGATAATTTCACAGGTGGGAAATCTTCAAAGTGTGCCTCTTGAATACAATCGATACCTCTATAAAAATAGAAGTGACACAGCCATCTGTTCAGAAGTCAAAGACACGCCACTCTTCATATTTCAAAGAGGCGGATTTTCCCGCCTAAAATCCGTCAACTCCTTTCAGACACAATCTCAACTTTTTCAGATATCACGTGCAACTTTGTCAAAAATCTCTGACAAAGTTGAAAACACGTAAAATCCACTGTTTCAACCACTACACTGCTGACAAAGTTGAAAAACGCATGAGGTTCCACTGTTTCAACTACCATGCCAACATGCTTCTGCCAACAGACGTGGGTGACAAGTCCACATCCACGCACTACCTGCTATCGCATCCCTCCCTATATAGGTCACCCTCATTCTTCATGGCGAGGCACACATCCAAAATGCCTAAATTCTTCGTTCTTGCCAAAAAATGCTTCTACAACCAAACCTTTCAAAAAAAAAAAAAAAGTACTCAGTTCTCTTCCTCCCCGAGAACCACCCTTCAATCAAGCCACTAAAAAAAAGATCAACCCATTTCCTCAGCCAGAAACCCCATTTCCACAAAAAAAAAAAAGGTCTACACCAGCATCAAAATCTTATGCTTCTTTTCTGCAAGAGCAAAAGTATTTCATATTATTAGGGTTGAGAGCAAGAGTATCTCATATCATGTAATCGCCCTATTCTTTCCCTCGCCCATGCTCTTGCCTGCAAGACGAGGAGAAAGAAAGCAATCAGTCAGAACCTGAAATCAGACTTCTGGTCTGGAACGGACTGCCTGGAACCCCTTCCCTGATTGCTTACCTAGCCTTGCTCTCGAATACTCATCTTCAACATCTTGTGCTTCCAAAGAAGATACCGCCTCTGCAAGGAGAACATATGAATTAGGTGAATTTAATACATCGAAGCATGTGGAGACAAGCGCAACCAATATATGTGCTAGTTCCGCTACTTCTCCACAAGCAAACGTATCTCATATCATCGGGGTCGAAAGCAAAGGTATCTCATATCATGTTTTTCCCCTGTTCTTTCCTTTATCCTTACTCTTACATGCAAGACAAGGATGAAGAAAAGCAATATGTCGGAACTTCCACTCAAACTCCCGCATGATGCATCAAGCTCGTGGAGAATCGACAAGTATAACAACTACATGTGTGGATTCATCTCCAACTAAACCAAAGATCACTTACCACACGAAGTTGCTCGTGGTCCCAATTTCTTCAAGATCCAGCCACCAACGGCCCTTGAAGAAATCACAAGCCCGATTCAAGATCAAGTGTCCAACACCCTTGAATCAAATCCAGTTCAAGATTATGTCTGTGGAAAATCAAAAAATTGGAAGAAACCAGAAAATCTTCCAACCAAATTCAAGATCAAGCCCCAACGGCCCTTGAAGAAATTTGTGACCCAATTCAAGATCAAGCCTTGACGGCCCTTGGATCGGCGTCTACACTAAGGAACTTCAAAACGCATCTTCTACACGTGACAAGCACATGTATACGACGCACCTTGAAGTGGGGGCATTTGTAGACAACGAAATTTCGGTGAAATAAATGTTAATCAATGCATTAAAGATTACAACTGTAAACATCGAAACTTTGGTGAAATAAATCTTGATCAAAGCATCAAAATTACAACCTCCACTCATTTCATCTACATCATCAATTTTCCTCACCAACAAAAATGGATGGTAATGATTCATTCTCAAAGCCTATAAATAAGCTTCTCCATCAAGGCCAAAGAGGGAACAAAAAAAAAAGAAAGAATTGGAGAAGACACCAAAACCTTGAAGCATTGAAACTCTAAAGCTTTCAAGCAAATCCCGAAGGATCAAGAAAGCTCTCTTTGTTCTTCGTCAAAACCTACTTCAAGATCAAGCTCCTGACGGCCCTTGAAGGAAGTTCTCATCATTCATCACCCGTTCATCCTAAGATCAAGCCCCGACGGCCCTTTGGATCAACAGCTCATCAACAAATCTACCTATTACAAAGATAGAATCAGAGGATCAAATTGTGAAAGAGATTGTAACCCTAAAATCAATACAAAATATTATTTTGTACACGTGTTTCTTGTCTCGTTTGTTTCAGGAATTTTCGTGTTTACAATCCTATATGACGATCTTTGCCTTTTCTGCCTTGAATCTCTTGACATAAGTGCAAAGTGACTCCTTCGGGCCCTTCTTCAAGCTGAAAAGGTGGTCAAATTTCTTCTTGATCGAACAATAGGACGAATATTCCTTAGTGAAAACCAAGGAAAGTTTATTGAAGTTCTGGATTGAACGTGGTGGCAGAGTGTGGAACCAACTGCACATAAAATAGTAATATTAAATAAAATATCATAATAAAAATAATATAGTATTATACTCTTTTTTATCATTTCACACAGTCACAGCTGTTTTACATAAAAGTTTACCAAACATCATTCTGCTTTTTTTTTCAAAAGCACTTTTACAAAAAACGTTTACCAAACACTCTGCTGCTTTATTTCACAGCTGCTTATTATCATAGCACAGCAAAAGCAACTTTTTTTTCAAAGCACAACAATACCAAACCAGCCCTTAATTACATTGGTTTTAGGCATACCACACTTATCCTAGCTGTATGCTGACATGGCATATTCAACCAATAACCATCCCCCTCCCCCCACCCAGTCCGCAGTTAATCTTAACTGGGATAACCTAGTTTAAGATTGAAGTAATGCCTTAGAAAATCAGGACTATGAAGTCCCTTGGTCAAAACATTAGCCACTTAATCTTTGTTTCATAAGTACTAAATTGATGAACCTCATTTCTAAACTCGTTCTCAAACAAAATGGAAGTCAGTCTCTAAATGCTTTATCTGAGAGTGCTGAACAAGATTTAAACTGAGAGCTATTACAGATTGGTTATCACAAAACATGACTGGAGGAGAAGGCAAATATTCATGCAAATATTTAAGAATGAGTCTGATCCAAGCAATATAAATTGTGGTACGAGCTATAGCTCAATACTCTGCCTTAGTTGAACTTCAAGAAACAAAAGACTATTTCTTAGACTGCCAAGATATTGGATTATCCCTCAGATACATTACATATCCAGTAATAGACCTGTGTGTGTTTAAATCTGCAGCCTCATTAGAGTCACTATAAACTGGTAATTGTATGGAACTTGCAGATGTATAGGTCAGTCCACATGTACTTGTACCTTGCAAGATCTTATAATTCTTTTCACCATTCCCAAATGAATATCAGTAGGGGCGGTTATGTATTGACAAACGGTATTAATAGCAAATGCAATATTTGGCTTAGGGAAGGTCAAATATTGTAAGGTACCTACCAGACTTCTATAGAAAGAAGGATCACTAAGTAAGACACCATCATTTGTAAGAACTTGATTATGTCCATTACGAGAGCAGATTTGACATTGAGGAATAAGCTCAAACCTTGTAAAAGTATTGCCTGCTCATGGCTACTAAGAAGTATTAGACCTTTGACCATTAAATCTAGGTTTGTATCCCACATTTCCTCATGGCCTATTGTTATTAGATCCAAAAGATCGACCTCCATTTGAACCATCAAAAATATTTCCACCAGAATTAAAATGATTCCTATTAGATGTATAACTACCACCAAAGGAAGATTGAGGCATAGGTGATGATCCAAAACCATTAAAGCCATAACCAAAATTTTGAGAAAATTGAGGAGCTAAGGGACTTCCATAATTACTAGCATTCCTACCAAAAGATGAAGACTGAGACGAGACATGAATATTAGGATCAGTAATTGTAGGGTTGGTATTAACATACATGGCTGCCATACTCTGAACTAAAGAATAAACTATACTCTCAATGGTCTTCTTTGCACCAATCAATTGAGCATGAAATTCCTTCAAAGTAATAGGAGAATCTCTAGCTAAGATAATTGTGCGAATCATATCATAATCAGATGGCAAACCAGAGATAGCAGCAATAATGAGATCATTATCAAAAACCTTTTCCCCAACAGCTTGATGTTGATCTTTGATTGCTTTTAAAAACAGAATGTATTTATCAATACTATCACCCCCTTTTTGCATAGTATGAAGTTCAGCTTTTAAATGATTAATGCTAGCACTAGAAACAGACATATACTTATCTTGTAGGGCTAACCAAGCCTCATGAGCTGTTTTACATCCAACGACATGCTCAATAGCATCCTCATTGAAAGTTGCAATCAAAAGACTTAATAATACCATATCTACTTTCTCCCATTTTTTATAAGTAACACTAATTTCAGATGTAACCTCTAATTCAGAATTAAGAACAAATTTGGGTGGACAAATAGAATCTCTAATAAAGTGATTAAGAAGATCATATCCATGAAGAACTAAATAGAATTGGAAACTCTACTTAATGAAGTTATCATCATTAAGCTCGATTATAAGCATCCCCAATAAATTTTCAATTTTCACAGAACTCATCATGATTATGTCAAAGATTGAGAAACACACAAATTATCTAGAAGAAGAACAACCCAAATCAACAATTTCCCCGATGGAACTTTAAGTCGGCAAGAAAAACCCAGATGCAAATTTAAGTCAACAAGAAAACCCAAATGACAAACTGAAAAATCTAAGTGCAATAGCAAGAATAACACCAACTACAAACAATCTACTACTATAAATCTTCAAGAATCAGAGAAAAATTCATCATTTGCATCGGCCTTCAGTAATCAAGAAACTATCAACAAATCAAAGGAAACTTGGCATTAGCCTTCATACAATTCAACAAAAGAACATCAAGAAACCTACTGTCATGGCATCGGCCTTCAGTAAATGTAATAACCCAAAAAAAATTTCAATATTCAGCAAGAAATTAAATTCTTCAAAACAAAATCACCTAAACACATGACTGTAAGTAGTGGAAACAATCAAACCAGCCATACCGCGCGAGCGAGACCAACTTTGAATACCATCTTAACTATAGAAATGAAATGCAGAATTGAAGATTGCATAACGAAATTAACAAGAAATCAAAGCTTAAAGAAGAAGATAATGCTCTAGTACATTTCACAGAGATGCGGTTCTTACAATACTTCACACTTAAGGAAAATACAATTAGTAGGGAAAAGCTATATATTCAATTATATTGGCTTCAGGCATACGTCACACTTATCCTAGTTGTATGCTGGCATGACATATTCAACTAATACACCCATGTGAGGCCTTCTTTCCTTTGCATCCTTACTACTTTGCTCCATGGATATGGAATGAGGAAACGTGCTTCTGGGCTCCATGTGTTGTTGAATTTGGATGGAGGAATAAGTTCTCCAAAAGCCCCTAAAAAAGAGGGCCTCTAAGTTTCAGCACTGAGGATGGTTGAGGAAAGAGATGAGTGACCATGGGAACAAAGATTGCTAGCTAAAACTTCTATGGTTTGGCTAGCCACCTAGATAGAAAGAGAAAGTTTGTGTTTTTTCATATTTCCTCAAAGAAACTTTAATGAAGTTAAGACTATAAAGTTGCTTTTATACATTCCTTCAATTGAGTAGCATACTTGTAATAAGTCCAAAACCACTTTCTCTCTTAGCAAGGCTAGCCTACTTTTGTTTAGTAGGTTAATTGCCCATTGTGTTTTAGTTGTAACACATCTTAAACTCAATGGGGCTTAACCCGAAACTAATTTAAGGTCTCTTACAAACCTTTCATATGATTTAATTAACATACTAATTATGTTTTCCATATACAATTAAAGTATTAAATTTCCCTTACTCAGGTTCGTTATATCCTTCAATCATTCCCTTACATGGTGTGCGATCAATTAGGCTCCTTTTGGTGAGGTAATGGGCGATTAGAACTCTTACTAATCAATTGTGAATTGAAACTTACTTTCAATTCTCCCTTTGATGTTTATACATCTTCAAGGCTTCCACAAGCATGAGGAACACCTAGCATTATGTCTACCCAAGCTAATTAGAAAAGGTTTGGAGAACCTATTCACCTTGGGATTACAAATGCAGTACGGTCTTTGTATAATTTGATACTCTTGATCACATTGTTTGGTTTGATACTTTATTCATGTCTACTATCCAATGTGGTTCTCTTTTTCTATATGATTACCTTGAATGTGATATGGAAAAATTTCCTAAATCTCATTCATACTCTGACCATAGATTCTTAGTCATATAATAGAGTATTCTCCCTCCATGGTTTGAAGGTTAGGTTGCACATTCACATGCCCCATGATTAAGTGGCTTAGCCCTAACTATGTCGTGGATACTCTCAAATACAATGCCTTTAACACAATCAAAGACTAAGGACCTAACCACAAGACAACTATGATGTATCAAGTCAAAGGATTTGCATTATCTCAATCATGAGTTCTCATGTGACATAAGTATGAGAACTTCTTGTTGATCGTGTTCAATGGACTCATTCTCTATTAAGCACTTACATACTTGTCTTGGTGTCAGTCACACCAATGACTTGAGACCAACCACTCTCTTAGGAAAGAAGACGTAACATGTACTGATCTATTTGGATTGTCAATGCCCAATTAGCAATCCTATGTCAAGAACGTTTAGGATATGTGTACAAGGTAATGGTCTCCTAAATCTAACTTCTTTAGATCTCATTCTCCTAATTACATATTCCTTGGACTTTGTTGAGCAAAAATTGTACACCATATGTAAACAAATAATTCACTCGACACAATTTCACCCTTGTTCATTTTTTGAAGAGGGTTTTATTAACTTGAGTTCGACCCATTCTAGGCTACGCACCTATTAATTAGGACCCTTCTTTTGAGAAAGGAATACGATTTGATTCTAATATGAATAAATCGTAACTTGAGGGTTTTGGGGTTTATTTGATTTTGTGACTACATCTAGGTAAAGCCCTAGATTGCCTACGTACCCTCATCGAGGGATCAAGTCACTCGTAGTTCCTTAAATCGGTGTTTGTTGCCTTGTACAGTTTTAGCTCGTGGAGGCAAGGACTTTGAGCCTTTGGAACATGTGATGCCTTATGCAGTTTAGGCTCTTGCAGGCGAGGATTATTTGAGTAATCTTTACGGCTTCGTGCCCTTTGAATTTGATGCGACTTCATGCCATTTAAAATTTGATGTGGCTTTGTACCATTTGAATCTTGTGATGGCTTCATGCCATTTAAGATTTTCCTTTGGCTTCGTGCCATTTGTAGTAGCTTCATGCTATTTGAAATTTAACACGGCTTCCTGCCATTTGAAACTTGTCGTGGATTTATGCCTTTTGATACTTGATACGGCTTCATGCCATTTGGGATTTTCTTCTTTCTCCATGTGAAGCAACGTTCTTATTTTAATTGGGGAGTATTTTATCTATAAAGAACCCCATCTTTTTTATTTTCCTTATTGGATGCCTTCGGATAATCCTAAATAAAATAGGATTCTAAAAGCATGAAATTTGGGCCCTCGCTTGAGCGGTAGAACTTAGTTTCACCCATGCTTGAGCAGCGAAGATCACTGCTTGAGCGGCAGAACACAGCTTTACACCCGCTTGAGTGGCAGAGAACACCGCTTGAGCAGCAGAACCCAGTCTTAAACACGCTTGAGCGGCAGACGACACTGCTTGAGCGGCAGAACCCAGTCTTACCCACGCTTGAGCGGCAGCAACCACCGCTTGAGCGATAGAACACAGTTTCTCTATTGCTCTCCCCGTGAATCATTTTTTTTAGATGTGAAATAGAGTCCTTTGTATGACGTGAAAAACAGGATTTCTATATAGGACTTCTAGTCCCACGTGGGACTTCAGTCTCTACGAGTCTTTGCTCCAGTATCCGCTCAATCATACCAATCATACTTCAAAAACTTCTTTGGACACCCATGCGATTGGTTGCTACTCTCCTTCTTTTTCTCTCAGTTCCAAGTGGATAGTATCCCCATCTTAAATTGAGAGAATTGTTTTGCTGCAGGTAGAAGATGATCAATCATAATTCATAATCACGTCCAATATTTGAAAGCCATGTTACATTTGCCCAATTTTTTTTATAAGGAAGTGGATGGTGCCTTTGACTTGTCTTGCTGCCCCATCATTTCTCTCCTCCCTTTTCCTTTACGTTTGATGCGATGTATGAGCAAACACACAAATTAAACCCTCTTGTTGACAATTGTAGTATATATGCAAGTAGGGATCATTCTAAGCCGGGGATTAGGAGGGATTGCTAATCTATATAAAATAAACTTAGAAACACTAAATAAAACTTAAAAACACAAATCTAAAATCAAAACACTTCACTAGATTCAAATGATTCCAACTAAACTAGAATAACTCAAAATAAAACTAACAAATAAACTAAAACAGATTCTAAGGTTGTTTTAGGACGTGAATTGAATTTAAAAGATTCAAATTATGAAAATTAACCAACTCTAACTAAATTAACTCAAAGAACTCAAAAGAAATCAAATAAAGTAGATTCAAATCAAAGGACATAAATTGTAAAAAGGGGGATTGGGTTTTGATGAGAATAACTTGAAAATAAACAAATTATAAACTAGACAAATTTAGACACAAAATATGGTTGTTTGAATGGATGATGGATTAGCTAGAGGGTTCTCTTCCACACATGATACACTTGTACATAAACCAATTTTTGGTTGTTTTTTCGATAACATATGAAACTCAATACTCCGGGTTAACCGTGATAGCACGTTTTTAACCTTCAAGTTCTCCTTAAGTTAATGAATTGAATGGGAAAGCACATATAACAATTCAAAACATTCTTCAAAAGTTCCATACATGAAAAGCACAATAGAGATACAATCAAAGATCATTAAGATTCATGAGAACTATAAGTATTGACGAGGCATTCGTAACTATGAAAAACATGATACTCTTGCCAAGAATTCACTTAACACGATTGTGGATAGCAACCTTCACTACTCATGAATATAAGTTCATAACGATTAGGTGAAATTTCCTTATATTGTAGCATCAAACTTATGCATGAAAACTAAGCGTGCACTCTTAATTAACATACACAAATAAGTTATCAATCAAATAGTTAAGCGAATTGAAATCACAAATTACTAAAGCACAACCAAAAAGTAATTAATTCATAATGCAAATGTAATCATGGCTTTGAATCCCCCCTAGCAAAAGGGGGGTTTAGTTCCTCATAATTGTAAAACAAAGGTAAATAGATTTATACATTGAAAATAAAAGAAAGAAAACACCTAAGCGCTCCAACGATCCTCGTTGAGTGGCAAGCACGTCAAAGCACTTTCCTTCCCTTCCTTTGCTACGGCACAAGGGCTGGTTGTGGGTTGAAGGTTTGGTTGTATGGAGGAATGGATAGGGGGATGTATGGTGGTGTTTAAGATGGGTAGGTAGGGGTGTGGCAATGGTGTTTATGGGCAGATTTTTGTGGAGGGTTTTAGGGAATAGGTGCGGTTGTTTTTGGAGAGAATGAATGGATGTGTAGAAGGAAGTTGTTGTATGAATTAGTGAGTTTTAAGCCTTGCAAGAAGGCCTATTTATAAGTGCTCAAAAGTAAAGAACCACACAAGTTGTTTTAATAAACAATACAAAGCAAGAATTAATCATCAAAAACAGCTAGCACACATGCATCTTTGCAAAAATTTCATGATGAAACAACTTGCATTCATCCTCCTTGGTCCATGCCTTTGGCCCCTCTTGGTCTTCTCATGATGAATCAGCTAGTACACTTGCAAAACAGCTAGCACACTTGTATTTCATGATTAAATAAGCTAGCACACTAGCAAAACATGATTACCCATCCATGCTGTTGGGTTTCCTTGCAAAGACAACTTGCACACTTGTGTTTTCATGATTAAAACAGCTAGCAACACACATGCTTGGTCTTTGCAAGGTATCTTCTTCATTTTGATCAGATTTTAGCATGTGTTTAAAGCCCTTTCATGCACCAAAACGTTCATCCTTTATGCTCCCCATGCATGCAATCCATTCCACCCCAAAATAGCTCCAAATTGCACCAAAATGCACTTCTTTGCTAACTTTGTTATTAAGACCTATAAACACACGAAAATAGCTTAAAACATTCTAATAAGATGAAACTAATTAAGTAAATGCAAGGAAACAAACTAATAAAGTCACATAAATATGTTCCTATCAATGTTTGGCGCCCATTCTTTTTCTTTGCTTTCCTTTCTCTTGTCAACTTGTTAGTTTATCTCACGATGGGGAACCATGACTTTCTTAATTGTACATCATGTGAGTGGCTTTCTTTTTACCAAGGAAGGAAGCTACATCAATATTTTAATTTTACTTTTGATGTAATGAATACCCCTTGTACTTTTGGCTGGAACCTTTCTTTTCTTGTGAGCTTTTTAAATTCATTTCTCCCCTTTGTTGTGGGAAGGGATTTTTTGTTTGGAAGACATCAATTAGATGGGGAGCCATGTTCCAATTGTCCACGTAAGTGGAATTTTTCAAAGAGGCAGACTTTGTTTTATACTTTTTGTCCCTTCCTTCTTCATGACGTAATGTCCTTAGTCATTTTTTGTTGATTTTTTTAGAACATAACAGCAGCAACATTTTCTTCCTCTGTAGAGCCTTCCCTTTAAGCACTGTAAGGGTAGGTTTTGTAATGGCTTTTTGGAGTAGCCTTCTCCTTGTGTTCAGCCCCTGGGGTAACCATGCTAGGCTTAAGAAGGATTCCTTCTCTGCGACCTTCTTCCTCCACACATGAAGCTTATCATTACTTTCTTTATAAAAAATGGCTCGTTAGTGGGAAGTCTTCGTGATATGTTCCTTGCTTTGCAGGTGTTTTACTTTGCTTCAGATGCACCATCTTCCTTCGTAGGATTCGATGAAAACTCTCCAAACATCTTCGGTATTTCTCTAATAGGCAAAGACCACCTTTTTGTTCTTCCATGCCAAGCCGCTGCTATCACCGGGAGGGATCGTGGACGTTATGATTTTGGAGAGCATCAATTAAGGGGCTGCTGCATGTGCGAGCATGGACAGCAGGGACGAATTTCCTTTTGTCTTCATCCACTGCAGGGTCAATAATGGCTTGGTGAAATCATTGCTTTGTTGCAGCTTCCTCTGTCGTCGGGCGGAAGTTGTAGCATTATATGAGGAAGGAAGGGCTAGGAGAGTCCAAGAGAAGTAGAAATAGAACAGCGGTGGGCTCACGGTCTCCGAATGTCACCACTTTGCTGCTGCCTTTCGGTTGTTATCGACCGAGACAAGGGTGCACGTTGCAATCTCTGGGCTTACGAATAGCACTCTCACTGGGCAGAGAGGGACAAAGGCAACCGACTGGTCTTTGTGGAGTCGATAGCGGTGGCTGCTGCTAGCGTATTCTTTGTTGTTGCTGCCTTATTCACTTTTTTCTTTGCGCTGTCGGAGATCCTTCATATTATTGCTGGGCATGGCGGATCAACACGGCTGGGCACAATAGGTTCTTCTTCTCCACCTGCTCAAACGTATTTTGGTGAGATCTCCATTAGGCATTTATAAGTTGCAAGGTGTTGATGATGGTGAAGACGCATCGACGGTGTGCCTTTCTTTGTTGATGCTGCTACTGGTACTAGGCTTGGCGAAGGTTTGCAGAGAAGCTGAAGTTGTCAACAACGTGGCGGCGGCGGGTGTTGACTCCTTCCTTCATTGGCACGACTTCCTTCGGTTTCTTCTGGCTTTATGCGACACGGCATTACCAAACCCAACTCCTTCAAGCCGTATCCTCCGTTGGTGCAACTTCCTTCGGGTTCTTCTGGTTTTATGCAACACGGCATTACCAAATCCATCTCCTTCAAGCCGCACGGTGTATGGGCTCCATCTGAAAAACCACCGGAGACGACGGTTGAAAAGTAGTGGTGTTGCAGTTTGGTTGCTGCAGTGCAGTGATCACTTAAAACTTGGTTGGAACTTCACGGGGTGGTTTAGACCACCCCACAGAAATTCATGGGTTTGATGGCAGCGGTGGGGATGGGAGAGGTTGAAGAGGCATAATGCTTTTCCTTTTTCTGCAAAGTGGAGAGAAACAATCCAGAAACAATAACCAAAACAAATGATTTTATACCTTTGAGTGCTTCGAACGCTTGTTGCTTTCTTTGTTGTGTTTCTCTTTTTTCTTCGTTGTCTTCTCCTCTCAATGTCTCTTGGAACTTCCGCAGCACTTTGCTTTTTTTCTTTGATTTCTCTCTTAATTTCTGCAGAGTCTCCTCCTCTATTTTTCTGTCCCCTTTCTTGGTGCGGCTGATGCTTATTTATAGGCATCCTTGGGAAGTTCTGAACATTGTTACGTGGGGCAAGATAGAGAGAGATAGAGGCCATTTTTTTTGCCAGTTTCCCTTAACCTCTTTTTACTAACTCCACGTCCTTTTGTTTGCAGATAATGGGAAGTCTCCCCTGCTTTGCACGTTTCTTCCTCTTTTGCAGGGAAGAAATGCCTATTTTATTTTTATTTTTATTTATTGATTTGTAAAGCCCATGTCTACTTTTTGGGCTAAACTATTTTTTTTTGTTTTGCTTTGTAACTTGATCTAGATTGTATGGGTTATATTTTATATATATATATATATATATATATATATATATATATATATATATTTTTTTTTTTTTTTTTTTTTTTTTTTTTTTTTTTTTTGTTCAACAGACTTATTTTAGGAGACGAATTTAAACAATAATCTTTGCTCATAAATTAATCTAGTTTAGTTTACATGTGAAATGTTCATAAAGAGTCCAACATGTATGATCTGAACTTGTAGCTCTGCATATAGATCTTTAGAAGAAAAAAAGATTCATTTCAAGCTTCTCAATTTGTTAATGTTCAATTATGGATATTTCATCATTCACATGGATTCATAATTTTCATCTCATCTTAGTCTCATTCACATCACTGATACCATAAGAGAAAAGCTAAAGTTCTTATTGCCACAACAAGGAAGACAAATTAATTTGAAGAAATACAAGCTGCACGGAGGTAGAAGGTGCTTCTTTATTTCAATCTAGAATTTGAGGTTGTATTATCTGTATGAACTTGTTTTTTTAGAGGATGGAGTTCCCAGAGTTCTTGACACACCCCGACCCAGAAAGTCCACTAGGACACTGAAGTCGAGCTGTGCTGGCCAACACCTGGAAGGTGACGAAGCCATAAAGTGTAGTGATATGGAAAATGTGAATAACTTTAAACCTAAAAGTGCCTAAACACCAGAGTGTGCTCATGAGAGGGAGCGAACCCATCTCACGCGTGACTTCAGAGCATAAGTAAATACAGTAGAGCGGGTAAGAAGTATACCCTCAGAAGTAGCCACCAGTCCAAAGTTCGCCCAGAATCCTCGTCGATACGAACCTTCGCAGCTAAACCTGGAGGGGCGCAAAACAGAAAACGTGAGTGGGCAAAAACAAAGTTTTCAAAACTATTTTTATATCAAAAGTACAACCATCATTACCAAATATATATACTCACCTGACTTACTTGAGCGTCCATGGTGCCACAGCATGATCACAATCATAATCATAATCATCAATTATAATTGGCATTCGACATGGCATTTCAATCATAAACCCAATTCAATTCTAAAATCATTTAAACCAAGTTTCTGGGGAAAACATCAATTATATATATATATATATATATATATATATATTGAAAACAAAAGCCCACTCACCTGGAGTCCATGCTACAGCCCCCTAGCACGACTCTCGAGATATCCCACATGATCACCGCCTAGCATAAATATCAATTCATGTCTCAGAATCTGTACTGAGAGAATATGCCATTTATAATAACGCATCCCTACGAATTCGATCTGGAAGATCCGTATCACAAATCTTCGATCCGTCACTTCCAATAATGTACATTAAACTTCTAGAATAATACCCCAAAGTTTCGTTACGATCCAACGGTTGGATCTCCGCCAATTGCCAAAACCAAGTGGCGGTTAACGTTTTAATTACAACTTACAATTCCAATTCGGGAAGATCCGTAAGACGGATTCCCGATCTGTAAATTCCTACGTTCCTCAAATATTATTTACAACAACATACTAAATTTTGGTGACGATCCAACGGTCGGATCGTTGATTCATATTTTGACATATTACCGAAACGTAACGAATTTAGGTCCTAACGATCAATTTACGTCAATCCGTTATCAAAACTAATTTCAAGGCATTGAATAACACCTAAAAACATCATTGGCGGCCCTAGGGCCATGCGCCGCTGCGGGTGGCGGTTGGCCGCCCCCGAGTCGCCGGAAAATTCAACTTTCACTAAAAATTCTCAAAATTTCCAGAATTAAAGATCTCAATGAGTAGAACAACTTTCATACCTGTGAGAAAGTCGAATTTGGCCTCGAAGACCTCCAATTTCAGCAAAACCCGCAAGAACCCTTAAGTTTGGGTGTGCTCCAATTCGACCTCCAATTTAACTCCGATGCTCCAACAAAGGATTGGGCTTTGTTCTAGGCCTCAAAAAGATGTTATGGGTGGTGGTAATTGGAAGAAATTGTTTCAGATTTGGGGGAACTCGAACACGGAGGCCGCGGCACCCAAAGTGCAGTTCTTCTTATTTTCAAGGCCAAATATTCCCAAATTTGATGTAGAATAGGTAGAGGGAAGATCAATAAAGGGATTGGAAGTGATGGTTTGGCTCAATTCGTCCGAAAAATGGGTGAATTTCATCGGAATTAGAACCGGGTCGCGGGTACACAGGTTGGTGTGACCCGTTTCCCCATTTTTCTTTCTTCTCTCATTTCCCTCATTCCTCCTATTCTGATTGGGCAATCCATCCTCTCTCCTCTCCTTATTCCTCAATTTCTCTCCCTGTTCCTCCTTTGCCAAACATCCCAGCCATCCATTTTTCTTTTCTTTTAATCTGGGCCACACATTTGGCCCCCCAGATTTCTGGAACTTTCCACACAATTTTAGAAAGTATCAATTTTGCCCTTGACTTCAAACGTTAATAACTTCTTTGTTATAGCTCCAAATTCGAATCCGTTTGCGCCTACGCGTTCGTAGCGACGAATACTATAAGAATATGCCAAGAAAACAAATCTTAGATTTCACTACGAGGTAGTCAACACCAATCGAAGTATGTGCCTCGAAGGGCATTTTTGTAAACTCACTTATTAAAATTATAAAAATCATAATTTTTAGGGACGGGTTGTCACAATCTTCCCACCTTTAAAAATTTCGTCCCCGAAATTTAAAATCATTTGCTAGAAAATCTTTTAGCAAAAAGATAGAAGAAGAAAAATATATATAAGAAGGAGATTTTAAGATAGAGCCGCTGCATAAAAGAGAATGCCATTCTGTCGCAATCGGCGTGCAGTGATTCCTCTTTTATGCCCCCCAGCTCAACTTTCTTTCTCCTTCAGCATTATACTAAAATCCAGTACTTAGAAAAACATAGTGTTAAAATAAGTATGAAAGCATAACGTTCAAATACGTATATGAAAACTGCAAAAACAATTTTTCTGAAATCAAAACTGTTTATCGAGAAAAATCTTTGCATACGCACTCAAAGCGTATTAAACTCCGAAGATAAGCATGTGATACCCCTAGCTTGAGTCTAACCTTTAAATAGGTAAGTATGCTACTATAATAAATTTATTTATTCGCTTGCTTAACGAATCCAACAAGTATGTCATCAATATTACGGTCTACAGCCCGCAATACTGATAACTCACTGTTGTCATAATAAGCAAGTAAATAATTCCCGAGGATGCAATATTACCATCTTGCCCCTCATTGGGAAACGTACACACACCGTCTAAACAAAACCTCGATCGTACTCTTGCACTACTCCTTATGCAACATCATCAATAACGTAAATTTTCTCTAAGTCACAATCTTCATAACTCAAATACTTTTCCATAATCCTCTTCTGCCAATCACAAACTATGCATACATATCCATACCATTTCTCAAGCAATGTCATGCTCAAAATCAGGAGCATAACCATCGTTATACACAACCCTAACAAGGGTAGGTGTCTACCAATCATGCACTATACATAAAGTCTCTGTATACTAGCTCCAATGATGACGTAGCTAAACCAGAATTGTAACCATAGTTACAAGCAACTAAAATAGAGCTAACGATATATCACAACCATACTATTTATGTGATAACGACCTGTCACACGCCCCATAAAATCGGAATAGCTCATTTCAGACAACTCTTAGTCTTGAGGCGATAATATGACACTAGACAAAATCTAGTACTCACAGCCTTTGAAAAGAATTCCCAAGCTTGGAAGTAAAATGCATCCCACGATGAAATATAAATATGTCCAGATAATAATCTCGTCTGATCTCTGCTTGCCTGAACTAGCATCGAAGTCCAAAAGTAGCTCTCTCATAATGTCATTATCCTCTGAAAGTAAACAGAGAAGAAACTGTAGTTGTCCATAAAGTCTAGACTTAATTTTTCTTAATATCCTCCTCACTTACCCAAAGACGAGGTACGTCTGAACCAAGAATTCTCCTCAAACACATCAAATGGAGCCTCGACTTTTGATTCATTTCCCATTTCCTCATCTGCTCACATCACGCACGAGGACAGTTAAATCTCAAAATGTGGAGAAACTAACAACATCCCACTTCCATCTTAGTTAGCTTCACAAGTGTCTTGATATTGCAATTCTAGCACCAAATTTAGGAAAGAACTTGTCACTAACACCAACTTTAAGCTTTAGGACTGGAAGAATACGACTTTCCACTCTATTAAAGCTACTACCATTAAACCATCGCCTGTGAGTAGTATGGATTCATCATCCTGATTATTGGCATTCGTAATTCCTTCACGTGCCAAAATAATTCCAATAGGGCTTACAACTATCATTCCCATTTTCAGTCGACCTCAAGCAATAATTATAACCATTCCAACAATTCCTGATAATCCAAAAATAGCGCCAATCAATGTCAGTGAACATCTGCTGAATTGGAATACAGATGGATGGAAAAAAGTAGCTAAAGTTGTATAGTGGAATGATACACGATAGTGCACTTATAGATATTGATTTATCCTTTCCACCCAGAACTTAGTTCATTCCACAATTAAGTGCACTAGAAAAGCTCTAAGGTTGAGAAAGATTTTAGACACGTTCTCCATAGAGAACTGTCATTGGATTTTCAATCAAGGCTAATCAATGATGACTAAGTCATAGAAAAGATGACTTATTCCAAACAGTACTGCACGCTGGAAAATACTTGGTAGTCCATTATGCCGCCTCTACACAGCTGAAATATCCAAGGACACATCATCGTGAATTTCAAAAAAATCATTGTCATCGAAGACTGTACGCAAGGGAGAACTGAGATGACAATTCAATTGTAAGAAACTTTATTCAAATCCAACTTCCCAAACTAAGCTAATTTTCTTCAACCAGAAGTAAAAGAATACTATAGTCGAAGAATCACTAACAAAGTGTCGCTAAAATCAACAAGGCTGAAGATATCTCGAATTTCTCAATACTTATGAGAAATTCAACTTTCTTCCACTATAACCATTTTTGGGAGAAAGAAAGAATTTCACCCACTGAGATCACGTCTTCCAAGAAGAATATCAATTTAATCAAGGTCTACAATCGAGAAGGCTGGTACAAAGTTGATTAATAGGGCATAAAGGATATGATCTCACTATCAAGGTAAGAAGAAGATCACCGATAAAATCACTATGAATTCGTCAAACCAAGGAGGCAAGCTCAAACAGCAAAGGTTGGTTAAATAGGTGCAAAACCTAAGGTTCTAGCTTTCAACTTCGTGAATAGATTTGAATTCTCTAGGTAAGGTATTTGATTGGTAATTCTCTAACCAATAAGCTTTAGTGACTAAAGTCATTCAGCAAAGTGAGACTTATTTGAAAGTCACAAGGAAAACTGTTATAAGGGTGGTTCAACAAAGAATAAGGAAAGTAACTGCGGAGTTAACAAGATGAATCACTGGTGTATTCTATTCCTAGTATTCCCCGACAACCAAGTAGAATGCTGAGAAAAGACGTCCAAAAGTACACTTCTTCGAAACGGGTCAACTGCTAACCAACTCTGCTCCACAAGCTAAAAAGTCTTCACAATTTCTCGACACTCAACCAGGATAGCAATGATATGCCAAAGGTGGCTAATCCAAGAAGTTTTAATTACCTAAATAGGTAGTATGGTCAACAAGATCTGCTCGTAAGTTCCCCCAATTTAGTTCATTCGACTCAGACGGTCCCTGTTAATCAGCCTATCCATTGCGTCGTGAATTAATGCATATGCAATAATTCTAATATTATTCATTACCTCGAACTATAAACCGGCGTCCTAGCATACTGGTGTCACTTCCCGATACTAACACTGTTGGAAATGTGCCCTAAAACCAATCATATGATGATACTTTGCGGACATTTCACATGTTAAACTAATCTAGTTTAATATAAAGGGCAAAGGTTATTGTTTTAAGCTGTCTCATATAAATGTTATATGCTTAAACGATAAGTCCAAGGAATATGTGATTAGGAGAATGTAATCTAAAGAAGTTAGATTCATGAGACCATTCTCTTTCGTATACATATCCTAAACGTTCCTGATCATAGGATTGCCAATTGGGCATTGACAATCCGTTAAGATCAGTATGTGCTATGTCTTCTCTTAGGGAAAGTGATTGGTCTCGAGTCATTGGTGTGACTGACACCAAGACAAGCATGTATGTGCTCAATAGAGAATGAGTCCACTGAACACGATCAACGAGGAGTTCTCATACTCATGTCACATGAGAACTCATGGTTGGGATAATGCAAAGTAGTCCTTTGACCTGAGGCATCATAGTTGTCTTGTGGTTAGGTCTTTCATCTTTGACTACGTCAATGTCACTCTATCAGAGGGTGTCCACGGCGTGTCACTTACCCATGGAGGCAAGTGAATGCGCAACAAGGGATTTCTAACCTTCAAACTGTTTGAGGGAGAATACTCTATGATATGATTTAGAATCTCTGGCCAGAGTATGAATGAGATTTAGGAAGTCGTTCCAAATCACATTCAAAGTAATCATATAAGTAAATGAATCACATTGGATAGTAGACATGAATAAACTATCAAATCAAACAATGAAGTCAAGAGTGTTGTATTAGAGAAAGACCGTATTGCATTGTAATCCTAAACTGAATAGGTTCTCCACCTCTTCTGATTAGCTTGGGAAGCCATGACATACTGCTAGGTGTCACTCATGGTTTGTGGAAGCTCTAATAGTGAGTAATCACTTAAGGGAGAATTGAAAGTAAGTTTCAATTCATAATCGATTTGAAAGAGTTTTAATCGCCCACTGCCTTGCTAAAAGGAACCTAATGGATCGTACACCGAGTAAGGTAGAGATTGTAGAAACAACGGAGATGAGTAAGGATAATTAAATGGTTTAATTATTTATGGCTAGGATTAATTAATATGTTAATTAATCAAACGAATAAGTTTGCTATAGACCTCGGTTTAGTTTTGGGCCCCAAGGCCCAATGGGTTTTGAATGTCAAGCCCAATAACTCAAGTTGTATGACAACTTGAATGACAAAGGGCCTCAAAGCCCAATAAACCCAATGTGGCCGGCCATATAGAGGGAGGGTAGTGAACTTGGCATAATTGCAAGTTTGCCACTCCATTGTGAAGTGGTATAAAGGCAACTTTATAGCCATTTCATCCTTAGGGTTTCTTTTGGAGAAAAGATGAGAACACAAACCTCTCTTTGCTCTCTAAGAGGCCGGCCACCCTAGGAAGATTTTACTAGCATCTAAATCTTCCTAGGTCACTCATCTCCTCATCAATGCTCTCCTTGGTGTGGATGCTTAGAGGTTCTCTATTTTTGGGAACTTGGAGAATCCTTTCAACCATCATCCTCCAAGAAATCCATGGAGCTTAGAAGCAAGGAATGAAGGCCCTCTCCTTGGGTGATTAGCCTTTGCTTATGCAAAGAGGAATCAATAAAGGTATAAGATTTCTCAACTCACTTTATTTTGAGTTAAGTCTTGGTTCACCAATCTACTAGGCTTTGAATTTCATGGGTTAAGTTTTGTTTTGAGTGCATAAAAACATGATTCCGCCTTTAAATGTTAATTGCATGTTGTTGATGTTGCTCAAATGAACTTGTTTTTCACAAATTTTCCTTCAAGTGGTATCAAGAGCCTAGGTCTAGTAATTGGTGAATCCTTTTGGGTTTTGTAGTTCATAGTTTGTGATTTGAATGTTGTAATTGTTACAAGCTTTATTCTTGCTTCGTTGAATGTAAATTTTGTTAGAAAATTTGCCATCTCAAATGTTGTAGATGTAGTTCATATGAGCATGAATTTAAGAGCTAAAATTTGGTGCCATGTTTTTGGGAAAATTCGGCCAAATCCAAAGGGTGGATTTTTGGGTTCTTGTTTGACTTGTTAAAAATGTTTTAAAGTGACTTTTGGAACCCCTATATTGGAAATGTCTAGTGGAATATTTGGTGTTGGACGGAAGAAGGTGGAAGCATCATCATGGAGCATCATGGAAAGCTAGTAGTGCAAGCCAGCTGGAACAACAAATGGAATAATGCATAGCTGGAACAACAATGGAATAATGCAGTCTTTCGGCTAGGTGTTAGTAATGCCTTTAGTGCATATTAGTTTAATACCTTCTTTAGGAATAATGCAAACCTTGATAATGGTTTGTTAGGTAAGAATGGAAGTTTCATGATTGAGAAGATTAATTAGTATGTGGAGGGGCCTCTACCCTCATTATACCCGTAGCTTTCCATAGCTTAGGCTCCACAGTTTTTCTTCTATATATGTTTCGGTGTAGTTGTAATCCATAAAAGAGAAATAAGACAATTCAACCTTTGAAAATCAATATGGTATCAGAGCAGGGAAATTAACCTGTTTCTGCTATACTGCTATCTGAGAGTATTCAATCTCCAAAATGTCTGAAGACAATCCTTTAGCATCAGAAGCTGAAAGTTCCCCGGAGTTTTCCTCCATAAATGTGCATGAGGTGGAAGTCAACCCAAATCAAAGGTTAAGCTCAGTCGTACTGAATGAGTTTAATTACTTGCCATGGTCAAGAGCTGTGTCTTTGGCGCTGGGTGGCAGGTCCAAGTTAGGGTTCATAAATGGAAGCATCAAAGTACCTGATGCTTCCTCACCAAATTATGAATTCTGGCTTAACAAGGATCAGCTAGTTATGTCATGGCTCTTGAATTCCATGGAACGAAAGTTTGCTGAAATATTCAGCTACTCAAAATCCTCGTACCAGCTATGGGAAGCGGTCAAGGAAATGTATGGCAGCCAGAATAATGCTGCTCGAGTTTTTCAATTAAAGAAGGACATCTCCGATCTGCAACAATATGGCAAGCCTTTTGTCCAACTCCTAGGAAGCATGAAAAACATGTGGAATGAGTTGGAAATTTATCGTCCTCATACAACCGATGCAGCACTACTACGAAAGAGAGCAGAAGAAGACAAGATATTCCAACTCTTGTCTAGTCTTGACTCAACATATGAAGATCTACGATGTCACATACTCATGAACACTGAACTTCTTTCCTTCACAAGTGTGTGTGCAATGATTCAACGTGAAGAAGTAAGGAGGAAAGTCATGAACATGAGTACAATGACTAACGTACCGGAGGCTAGGGCATATATAACCAACGAGAGAAAGTACAAAGGAAAGCATCCGCACTTGAAGTGTCAACATTGCAACAATATCGGTCATGTTAAAGACACATGTTGGATTTTACATCCAGAGTTAAAGCCTGATTTCATGAAGGACAACAAAGGCGTACAAAGGGTGAACCGTACTCCACATCGAGTAAATCATACGTCTACCTCCATTTCCAACAGGCCAGATCCATTCAAGAACTTCACAGCAAACCCAGCAGAACTCATGAACGAGTTTATGTCATACCTTCAAGGCAAGAAAAGAGGGGCTGGAATTGACCGTGCAGATAGCATGGAAGAAGGGATCTCGACGGCATTGCTCGGCAAGTTTGCAGGTTTCTTGGCAGACACAAAACCTGTACCCCAAGAGAACATGCAAGGTATCATGAAAGCTTTTAAAACTGCTCTTAAACTAAATATGTTGCATGATTTTTGGGTTGTAGATTCAGGTGCCACAGATCATATGACCAACCATGTGTCTAAATCTCAAAAGTTTGAAAAATTTGCAAAGCCTTCTCAAGTTTCAATTGCAAATGGAAAGCATGTAAAGGTTTTAGGAAAAGAAAAAATAAAGTTGATGTCTGATGAAATTGAATCAATAGTTTTGTATGTTCCTTCCTTCCCATTTCAACTTCTATCTGTGGGAAGGATCACAAATACCGTGAATTGCTTAGCCATTTTTTCTCCTCACAACGTGATCTTTCAGGATTGTGCCACCAAGAAGACGATTGGTGAAGGGTTTTATTTAGATGGTCTCTATTACATGTCAAAGAGCAATCCTAGAGGGTGTCAAGCCAAGTTCAACCCCATTCAAGACCATCAATTGTGGCATCAACGTTTAGCTCACCCTTCCTCACTCATTTTGTCATCTTTATTTCCAAACTTAGGGAAGGATGCTATTTTTTGTGAAACATGCCACTTGTCTAAGGCCACTAGATTACCTTTTAACTCTTCTTTGTCTAGAACTAGTAAGTGTTTTAAACTAGTTCATTCAGATGTATGGGGACCAACTAGTGAATCTTTTGATGGCTACAAGTATTTTGTGATTTTTGTGGATGATTTCTCTCGAGTCACATGGCTGTATCTCCTAAAGTCTAAGAATGAAGTTATAGAAGTGATTAAGGACTTCCATAACCTTGTTAAAAATCATTTCTCATCTCAAATTCAAACCTTACGATCTGACAATGGCACCGAATACATGTCCCATATCATGAAACAATATTTGAGCACTCATGGCATCATGCACCAAACAAGTTGCGTTGGAACCCCTCAACAAAATGGGATAGCCGAACGTAAGAACCGTGACCTACTTGAGAAAACAAGAGCGTTAATGCTGCAAATGAACGTACCAAAGAGATTTTGGTCCCAAGGTGTTATGGCAGCTATATATATCATCAATAGGTTACCTAGCCGAGTCTTGGAATTCAAGTCTCCCCTAGAGGTCATGAAAGGAAGGAAAATTGATCTCTCACATCTTAGAGTGTTTGGTTGCATCTTCTTTGTGCATGTTCAATCCCATCATCGAGATAAACTAGATCCTAGAGTTGCTAAATGCATCTTTCTTGGTTATTCATCTACCCAAAAGGGATATAAGTGTTATAATCCCCAACTAAAGAGATTGATTGTGTCCAAAGACGTTCGATTCCATGAGACTAACTCTTTTTTTGGCAAGATAAGTGTAATCACAGATCAAGGGGATGACATCTTGGACTTGTTCCCATTACCAAGAATCGAACCTGGGGGTCCGCAACAACGAGAGCTCAGTCATGCCAACACTGATGCTTCTCTCAATGAAAATGACCATGAAGACACTCATCATGATGGTTCCATACATGATGATGACAGCGGCAACCAAGAAAACCTTCAAAGTGTGACTGATAATTTGAATGAGAGTGAGCCAACTCTTCCAGAACCTCGACGCAATCCTCGACGTGATAAGCAGCCTCCCACAAGCTTTCAAGATTTTGAAACATATAAACCAAGGCATCCAATATCAAATTACGTGTCGTATCAAAATGTGACTCCATCTCATGCTGTCTTCCTTAACACCATCTCCAGTCACCGTGAGCCTCAAAATTTCCATGAAGCTAATAACCATGCTGTGTGGTAAGAAGCAATGCGAGATGAACTCAAAGCTCTAGACCAACACAACACCTGGAGCATCACCAAACTTCCAAAAGGAAAAAGGGCAGTGGGTTGCAAATGGATCTACAAGATCAAGTTTAATTCAGATGGTTCAATTGAGAGGCATAAAGCCAGGCTAGTGGCTCGCGGATTCATTCAAACATTTGAGGTAGACTACAAAGAAACATTTGCTTTTGTTGCAAAAAAATGAACTCAGTTAGGGTTTTATTGTCTGTTGCTGTCAATAAGGGTTGGTTCATGTACCAAATGGACGTGAAAAATGCCTTTCTACATGGTGATCTTGAAGAAGAAGTCTACATGCAATTGCCCCCCGGACATCCTCAAAGCCAGGATCCTAATTTGGTGTGTAAGTTACATAAGTCAATTTATGGACTGAAGCAATCACCTCGTGCTTGGTATGCTAAACTAAGTTCAGTGCTTAATAATGTTGGTTTTAAAAGGAGTGGTGTCGATTCATCATTATTCGTTCGCACTGGAGCTGGTGGGAAATTAGTTGTGTTGATATATGTGGATGACTTAATAATTACAGGTGATAATGCTGTAGAGATCTCCAAACTCAAACAGTCACTTCAACAAAGATTTGCAATTAAAGACCTTGGGGTGTTAAAGTATTTTCTTGGGATCGAAATGGCATCTTCTCATAAGGGTTTATTTCTTAATCAATGGAAATACGCCATGGACCTCCTCAAGGATACTAATATGAGTGATGCTAAGCCTGCCCTTACTTCTCTCGATAGCAAGCTCAAACTTGACTTGGGAGGCACTCCACTCTTGGATATCAGCTCCTATCAGAGGCTTGTTCGTAAGTTGATCTACCTAACGATCACAAGACCGGACATCTCATATTCAATGAGTATTGCCAGTCAATTCATGCATTCTCCCACCATCGAGCATATGAACCTTGTAAAAAGGATCTTACATTACTTAAAAGGGTCTGTTGGTCGTGGCATTCTCATTACGAAGAACGACCACACTCAAATCATGAGGTACTGCGATGCAGATTGGGTAGGAAATGCCATCAATCGCAAGTCCATAAGTGGTTACTGCACCTTTGTTGGTGGAAACTTTGTCACCTGGAAAAGTAAGAAGCAAACTGTCATCGCCAGATCAAGTGCCGAAGCTGAGTACCGTGCAATGGCTTCAACAGCGTGTGAGTTGATCTGGCTCAAGGGTCTTCTGTGTGATTTAGGGTTTCCTGCAACCCTTCCTATGCCTCTATTCTGTGACAACCAGGCCGCCATGCATATAGCATCCAACCCCGTGTTTCACGAGCGAACGAAACACATTGAGGTTGACTGCTATTACGTTCGTGAACAGGTTCAGTCGCAAGTGATTCAGACACACTACACAAGAAGCTCCGACCAATTGGCTGACATTTTCACAAAGCCCTTAGCTTCTCATCAGTGTCAACGGATTCTGTCCAAGCTTGGATCCATCAACCTTCTGGATCCAGCTTGAGGGGGAGTATTGGAAATATCTAGTGGAATGTCTAGTGGAATATTTGGTGTTGGACGGAAGAAGGTGGAAGCATCATCATGGAAAGCTAGTAGTGCAAGCCAGCTGGAACAACAAATGGAATAATGCATAGCTGGAACAACAATGGAATAATGCAGTCTTTCGGCTAGGTGTTAGTAATGCCTTTAGTTCATATTAGTTTAATACCTTCTTTAGGAATAATGCAAATTGTGGAAATTTTCAGGTCGACTGGCCGAGGGCCCACTCCAACAACACTAATACTATCCCCACTTAACTACCTGCACAATCCTCAGGTGTGGAGTTTTATCACAAAAGGCTTCAGTGTTAATTAGAGTGGGGTAATTCTATTTAAAGTGCTATTTCTTCTTCCCTCTGTCCGATGTGGGACAAGAGGAGTTCCAACACTCCCCCGCACGTGAGACCCCATTTTTATGGGTCACACGTGAAAATCCACATCGACAACCACATGGAGCCATTGGGGACTCACCCATCACGCGGGGCCATTGGGGACCCACCCAAACACGTGGCATCTTTGGCCTACGTGGAGCCATGTTGGGACTCACCCATCGCACGGGGCCAAACGGGGACCCACCCAATCACGTGGCAGTACGGACCCGCCTCCTGGCTCTGATACCATTTGGAAATTTTCAGGTCGACGGGCCGAGGGCCCACTCCAACAACACCGATACTGTCCCCACTTAACCACCTGCACAATCCTCAGGTGTGGGGTTTTATCACAAAAGGCCTCGGTGTTAATTAGAGTGGGGTAATTCTATTTAAAGTACTATTTCTTCTTCCCTCTGTCTGATGTGGGACAAGAGGAGTTCCAACACAAACCTTGATAATGGTTTGTTAGGTAAGAATGAAGGTTTCATGATTGAGAAGATTAATTAGTATGTGGAGGGGCCTCTACCCTCATTATACCCGTAGCTTTCTATAGCTTAGGCTCCACAGTTTTTCTTCTATATATGTTTCGGTGTAGTTGTAATCCATAGAAGAGAAATAAGACAATTCAACCTTTGAAAATCAATACCCTAAGTACCCTAGTTTGGTAATATTTAATTTCCCTTATGTTTGAGAGTTTTTGGGGTGTATTTGGGTGAAAATTGTTCATAGAGCTCTTATGAGTTTTCATGGATGTTCTTCATTGTTCTTATTATGTTCTTGACAAGAACAAAAAGGTTGGGTGTTTTGATTCAAAATTTTGGTTGTTTACAAAAGTTTTCATTTATGATGGTTGGTGTGACTTTTCCATCAACAAGTCCTTTTTTGAAAAGTTGATTGAAATGTTGAAAGAGTGTTTGAAATGTTGTAAGAGATTGGTACTTTTCCTACACACTCATACCTCCTTTTAAATCAACCCATCACCCATCAAACCAACCTATCACCTTTCACTTTTGTTGAAAAATTCAAAATTTTTGACATCCTCTATCATCCATGACCGGCCACCCTATTAAAATAGGGTACTTTTGGGGCTTTTATGCAATTACATAAAGTTTTGATACTTTTGTGTATTTGTACTTTGACCCGGAAGTTTACGTTTTTACGTAAAGGCCCAAAATCACTAAAGGACAAAATGTTTTGCTCCTTTAATGAAGATTTTGAATTTGTTGAAATTTTTGGGTTCTAGTTGTAATTACATGAAGTAGTGGACTTTTGTGTTCTTACAAAGTGACCTCAAAAGTTTATGTTTTGCAATATTGCCCAATGGTTGAGGTTATTGCTTTTTGGCCCAAATTAGATGAGAACAAAATAGTTTTGTCTTTTTAAATGAGAATTGGATTTTCATTTCATTTAGCTTTATTTAAATCAATTCTATGGATACGAAAACCAAATGAAAATGTTGCATTCCAGTTTAATTAGTTAAAGCGTTAATTAATTAAAGAAAGGGTGATTATGAACCTAAGCCTACAATAATTGAGCTATGTGAAAGGCCGTCTCTCAAATTTGTTTGAACCTTGGGAATGTGTAGATTAGATTTTGGTTGTAATTTGATATGATCAATTGTTGTGAAAGAGCATAAGCTCTTCTTTACTTTAAAGTAATTTGATTTGATCAATTGTTGTAAAAGAGCATAAGCTCTTCTTTACTTTGAAGTACTCCTTTCTTGTTTTATTCGATATGCATGAAATTGGAGTAGTTGGGTCCAACGCCCAATAAGCAAACACGCCTTAATGTGATTAAAAGCGTAACTAAAATCAATCACCATCCCGAGACCAAGATCCAACACTAGGCTCGTGTTGGGTCGAATCAAAGGTTCATAGTCATCCTAAGGCCCTAAGGCAACTATATAGTCCATCAAATGAATGCAAATCGTATGTTAGTAGTACCATATAGTCTTGCTTTAAAAACCATTTTAAAAGCAAAGTGGGAGTATTATATACTACTAAATCAATCACATGGACCAATAGTTGTAATAGGACCAAAATGTTTTAATGTGATTGAAAGCATGCTTATATGTGATGAGACCTAAAACCCTTAACCAAATCAATATTAAGTTGACAAGCGTGGGAGTGCTTTGAACAGTCTTTCGTGGCCTTCCACCGTGGTAGTCTCCAATCGTTTGTGACTCATACACCGACTTCACCCTATCATGGGGGAGTACAAAGTATGTGCTTACACTCAGGAGGAGTTCTATATGCATACATGATGTTGTGAAGGTAGGCAACAAGAATGATCAACATCATATCATTGTGAGGTTGTTCTTGAACCCCTACCCGAACTTGCATGGTGGGAATGACTTAACTAAGTGCAATGGTGCCAACATCACATCATTGTGAGGCATCATTCTCTAGAGGCCAAATAAGATGGGTTCTTACATTAGATGTAAATGAGTAAGCGTACTCTCTCATTATTATTTTTGCTAGCCAACATCATATCATTGTGAGGTGGGCTTGGTAATAGTGAGTCTCCCATACCCTACTAAGAGTTTCCTCCAAAACTCTCGAATTCCAATGAGGGATATGGAATTTGTTAAAAATAGTGGGTGGTGCTATTTGATTTAAAGACCCGGATCAAATAGCTTAAAATCAATCAATTTATATTCGTTATGTATTTGTTTACCAATATATTTGCAAACGCTATCCAAAACTTGACAAAGAAAAGCCGAACGCTATAGTTTCCGAACTTGGTACAACAATCCCATAGATTGTCTTGAATGGATTGTAAAAGTGCCTAAGTAGTCTCATCCTCACAATCTTCCTATTGATAATGTATCAATAGAAGAACATGTTAGATAAGTCTATCATAAATAGTACAATGCAAACACTAGTGCTTGTTTCTTTGTTACACGAACAAGGAACTTGAGAAGAAAGCACAAGGGCATGGACACTTTATGTGCCATGATTCTTCACTTACAAATTGTTGTATGAAGAAATGAGAGTTGCCTTAAACAACTCTTGAAAGTTTGTAATTATGTTTAGAACATAATGGTTGGTTGACAAAAATAGTCCATCAACATAGACTTATGATGATTTTGAATCATTGAGTGTAGAAGTGTTAAACCACTTCTAGAGACGAAAACTAGGCAAGGACTTCACATTTGAGTCCCTATCCAAATGGTTCACTAAGTTTATTGTAAACTATATAGTGAACAATAACCGCACGCTCTCCAAATCGTTTGATGTGTATAACACAATTGAAATAAGTTTCAAGAGAGATAGTGGGAGTTTAGGGACCATGACTATTGTAGTCAATGGAGAAGTCAAAATGAAGAAGGCGAAATAACTCCAAGGGAACAAACTTTCTTTATGAAAGGATGGACATTGGAAGGGGTATTTGCAAGAAATGTCTTGCAAGTGTCAAGAACACACCTTTCGAAGGTGTTGTAAATTGTTCTTGAATAATTCAAAATAGTTGGTTCTTCTACTTGAATACATGATTCTGTATTAGCATCTATGTTTTACAATCGTTGTAAAAGTGTGGCTAATAAGAAGTAGAAGATAAATGAGAGAAGAGAAAGTACTTCACATTCGGAACGTGAATAAGATATAGATCTTTGCAAAAGCAAATAGTACTTGCTTCCTCATATGAACTACCAATGAAATTGGAAAACAAAGATTGTCTTTACATCCCAATTTGAATAAGGAACTTAATCACTATGGATGAATGCTTTGTTTGACAAAACATTGTTCTTTATTAATGAATGGTTGGATTATTGTAATCTAATTGATTGTCTCTATAGTAGAGATAATGTGGTAGTGTTAACTGTTTAGAATATGACGATGCTTAAAACCCAAAAGGTTACAAGGTAGTGACTAATCCCACTGAGTTGTGACACCTCTAAAACATAAATTACGAGTTGGTCATAAATGGATGCTTTAGATCGTTAGATCCGGATCCAATGTCTTCTTGTTAAAATTGTATAGAGGCGAAATGTTCGAATCTTTATTCTTTTGGAAAAAAGAAAGAATCACAAAGTTGATTAAGGTTAGATCACTTAGGTGTTAGTGGCACTTGTCCACAACATAATACTACTCATGATTGTATGACATTCACCGAAGATCGCTCTCGGTTGGACTATCGTTTATTTTGAATAAACACGAGTCCGAATACTTTGCAAAAGGTTTCAAAGAATTCAAGAATGTAAGTTGGTGAGTAAGACGTCTAAAGTATTTACCTCCTTAGATTTGATCCAAGGAAAAAGGACACTTTAGAAGAGTTTCCTTGAAAGACATCAAGGAAAGTAGCATCATAAGATAATGGACTTCTCCATTGCGAGAAGAACGAACAAGAATAAGATTTAGTTCGTTGGATATTATCAAATAACCCATATATATAGGATATATATACTTCTAAGACAATATGATTGTCAATTAGAATATCTTCCAAAATTTTCATGACTCCATAGGATGTAGTTGGAAAGAAAGACAAATCTTAATTGTGTTAAGATTTGGGTTTTGTGCTAATAAGCAATATTTGTTTGAGAATAATCTTGTGGGATATCCTTAAATTAACATTTGGATATCATATCTATGGACCAACTAACAAAGGTTGTTTGTTGGGTCGTTCATTATAATCCTACAATAGGATTTGCCTAAGATAAAGCAAATGAACGAGAGATAGAACTCAAAGAATGGGTTCTTTGAGAGACAAGATGATAATCAACAAATATAACAACTTAGTTCCTACACCACTAGCCCCAAGGTAGTCGGAAAGGATCCATAAACCGTCTCAGTTGAATGGTTTGAACTTTATGGCTATGTCATAGAGTTACATCTCTTAATTCGAAAGAAATAAGAAAGGATATCCTTATGACTACATTGAGTGTATGTACGACATATACTCAAGAAAATGGTATAAAACCATTTGATTCGAGATAATGAAACCTTCAAACCTAATTGGTAGCTTAAGGTGACTACAATCAACGAAATTGGTTGACTTGGAAGAAACCATCTTTGATGTAGTCTTGGTTTCTATTAATTCGAAGATTGCTTGCTACAACTATAAGGTGATTCAATGTTTGGACATATTATGGGTTTCCGAAACTATTATCAAGATAGTCTTGATAATATATGTCTAAAATTAGGAATCACAAGACAAGGAAGTTGTAGAGATCCATCCATCATGAATCTCAGCAAGCTAGTGGGAGCTATAAGCATCTTATAAGAAAAGATCAAGTCGTTTGATTTCTCATAAAGATGTAAATGAATCTTTTGTGTACTAGGTTTACAAAAGATTAGTGGGAGTCAATCATATTCCTGAATCTGAACATATATACATGATATATATATATTAATTTTGGAAATGAAAGGAATTCTTCATCGTTAAAGTTATGACTTTAAACATTCTATAATGATAGAATGTATATGGGAGACATAGTCTATAAACATGGGATGGAAATCTATAATGATACATTTCAGGATATAATTGGATCATATCAATCCCTGGTGATAGACAAAAAATGCTAGGAAATTTCTCATGCGATGATAAACTTTAATCAGAAGGACAATCCTAGTGAGACTAGGAAGTTGCTCTTCACAAAGGGAACGTACCCTTTTAACTCCCAAAGAAATAATGCGTAAAAGGAATCCTTTATGCATATGTGGAAAGGTAATTTACGTATTTCATATTGTATGAAAAAACGTTGATATGAGTTGTACTAAGATCAGTACAAGACGATATCAATACAAGCCCAGGATCAGAACCATGGCAACTGTCAAGTGAACCCTTAAGTATTTAAGAAATACTAAGGATGGATTCCTCAAGAATGAGGAAGAATTAGAGTAACGTATTGGAAGCGTAAATGTATTAGATTATGAATCTAATCCATCATTGAATGTCCCTTCATTATGAATGAAGTGATAATTGGATATCTCTATATTATGACTAAAGAAATATTTGGGTGGAAACGTTAAAAGTAATGACTTTAATGTGTTCCATCATGTATGCAAAATATATTGCCATATAGAAGCTTACAACATTGTTGTTTGGATGGGAAAGTTCATTTATGAACTCTCCATTCGGTTCCAACCAGAAAGTGTCTTTAGTGTGTTGACACTATGACACTAATGGGGCGATAGCTCAAGCCAGGGAATCAAGGTCTCATCAAGATCCGAACTCAAATGAGAGACTGAACCACATGATTAAAGAATCATGTATAATGGTGACGTCGTTATTCTCAAGCTTGCTTCTATGGATAACATATAGATATCCATTGCCTAGGCCTATTACTCAGCCAATTTTGAAATGACTACAGAAGAGGTATCATCACTGATGACCAAGCTGATTGGCTCTAGTGCAAGTGGGAGATTGTTGGAAATGTGCCCTAAAACCAATCATATGATGATACTTTGAGGACATTTCACATGTTAAACTAATCTAGTTTAATATAAAGGGCAACGGTTATTGTTTTAAGTTGTCTCATATAAATGTTATATGCTTAAATGATAAGTCCAAGGAATTTGTGATTAGGAGAATGTAATATAAAGAAGTTAGATTCATGAGACCATTCTTTTTCGTATACATATCCTAAACGTTCCTGATCATAGGATTGCCAATTGGGCATTGACAGTCCGTTAAGATCAGTATGTGCTATGTCTTCTCTTAAGGAGAGTGATTGGTCTCGAGTTATTGGTGTGACTGACATCAAGACAAGCATGTATGTGCTCAATAGAGAATGAGTCCACTGAACACGATCAACGAGGAGTTCTCATACTCATGTCACATGAGAACTCATGGTTGGGATAATACAAAGTAGTCCTTTGACGTGAGGCATCATAGTTGTCTTGTGGTTAGGTCCTTGATCTTTGACTACGTCAATGTCACTCTATCAGAGGGTGTTCACGGCGTGTCACTTAGCCATGGAGGCAAGTGAATGCGCAACAAGGGATCTCTAACCTTCAAACTGTTTGAGGGAGAATACTCTATGATATGATTTAGAATCTCTGGCCAGAGTATGAATGAGATTTAGGAAGTCGTTCCAAATCACATTCAAAGTAATCATATAAGTAAATGAATCACATTGGATAGTAGACATGAATAAACTATCAAACCAAACAATGTGGTCAAGAGTGTTGTATTAGAGAAAGACCGTATTGCATTGTAATCCTAAACTGAATAGGTTCTCCACCTCTTCTGATTAGCTTGGGAAGCCATGACATACTGCTAGGTGTCACTCATGGTTTATGGAAGCTCTAATAGTGAGTAATCACTAAAGGGAGAATTGAAAGTAAGTTTCAATTCATAATCGATTTGAAAGAGTTCTAATCGCCCACTGCCTCGCTAAAAGGAACCTAATGGATCGTACACCGAGTAAGGTAGAGATTGTAGAAACAACGGAGATGAGTAAGGATAATTAAATGGTTTAATTATTTATGGCTAGGATTAATTAATATGTTAATTAATCAAACGAATAAGTTCGGTATAGACCTCGGGTTAGTTTTGGGCCTCAAGGCCCAATGGGTTTTGAATGTCAAGCCCAATAACTCAAGTTGTATGACAACTTGAATGACAAAGGGCCTCAAAGCCTAATGAACCCAATGTGGCCGGCCATATAGAGGGAGGGTAGTGAACTTGGCTTAATTGCAAGTTTGCCACTCCATTGTGAAGTGGTATAAAGGCAACTTTATAGCCATTTCATCCTTAGGGTTTCTTTTGGAGAAAAGATAAGAACACAAACCTCTCTTTGCTCTCTAAGAGGCCGGCCACCCTAGGAAGATTTTACTAGCATCTAAATCTTCCTAGGTCACTCATCTCCTCATCAATGCCCTCCTTGGTGTGGATGCTTAGAGGTTCTCTATTTTTGGGAACTTGGAGAATCCTTTCAACCATCATCCTCCAAGAAATCCATGGAGCTTAGAAGCAAGGAATGAAGGCCTTCTCCTTGGGTGATTAGCCTTTGCTTATGCAAAGAGGAATCAACAAAGGTATAAGATTTCTCAACTCACTTTATTTTGAGTTGAGTCTTGGTTCACCAATCTACTAGGCTTTGAATTTCATGGGTCAAGTTTTGTTTTGAGTGCATATAAACATGATTCCGCCTTTAAATGTTAATTGCATGTTGTTGATGTTGCTCAAATGAACTTGTTTTTCACAAATTTTCCTTCAAACACATGTCCGATGCCAGAAATCATACCACCTGAATACTAGTTAACAGTTTCTGGATATCGGACAATGTCACTGATTAGTTGTTCCACCGTAGGCTGATTACAGGTTAGAGTCCACTCAGGTAGTTGGTTCAGATAATGAGTAAGAAATTGGTCTAGAAAATGATTCTCCAATTCTACGAAATGATACTTTCTACTTCAGAAATTCCTCGTACCCAAAGATACAACAACTCGCGTGCCTGCCTATACTCATCGAATTGACAAGTATAGCGCCAAGAACTTCTGGAGACTAACACTGGTTATAATGTCCTAAGCCAGTAGGATAGGATTTTTGAATAATCCACTTTAGGACGAACTTAAACAGAAGTCGATCTTCCTCCAAAAGATCCACAATAACCACCAATTTCATTGGGAGGATTAGCATTATTAAGAACCAAAGTAACCATCTCGAGGCGTTCCTCCATCGAGTGCTACCCTTGTAGCATCACATTATCACTCCAGACATTTTGGAATCTTAACGAAGGTAAGCTTCGTATGAATTCTAATAGGGGTATTCTAACGGATTCTGCCAAGGAACCAAAACCATTTCTAATTCCAACTCAAAAGGTTTAGTAACGATGGCCACATAACAATGATGAAAAATCGATTTGTAAATCCCAGGTACTACGCCGACGTCAA
This sequence comes from Crataegus laevigata, assembly GCA_963580275.1. Lineage (NCBI taxonomy): Eukaryota > Viridiplantae > Streptophyta > Magnoliopsida > Rosales > Rosaceae > Crataegus > Crataegus laevigata. The sequence continues at coordinate 24,690,345 of OY756945.1, forward strand.
AGCACTAACCTTTCTTTAAGGCCATCACCCACTCTCAATCCACATCTTTCCTTGGCAGGAAAATTCTTCACTTCAGGTCTAAAATATCTGCTAAGTAATCTCCTAAAATACCAAGGAGTTGGCAAAAACGCCCAAAACTTAGGAGCAACAAACACATTTTTGTATTCGACGAGGTGGCAAGATTCGAAAATTAGGCTCAAGAGCCTAGAATGCTCTCATCACGCGTGTGATGGATCCAATACTGCCCAACTTATGCTCTGATACCAAATTGACACACCCCAACCCAGAAAGTCCACTAGGATACTGAAGTCGAGCTGTGCTGGCCGACACTTAGAAGGTGACGAAGCCATAAAGTGTAGTGATATGGAAAATGTGAATAACTTTAAACCTAAAAGTGCCTAAACACCAGAGTGTGCTCGTGAGCGGGAGCGAACCCATCTCACGCGTGACTTCAGAGCATAAGTAAATATAGTATAGCGGGTAAGAAGTATACCCTCAGAAGTAGCCACCAGTCCAGAGATTCGCCCATAATCCTCGTCGATACAACCTTAACAGCTAAACCTGGAGAAGCGCAAAACAGAAAACGTGAGTGGGCAAAAACAAAGTTTTCAAAACTATTTTTATATCAAAAGTACTAACCCCTCACTGTAAAACCCGTATAGTTTCCCAAAAAATAATACGTATGTAATCGTATACCAAAACAGGCTGTAAAACGATAAAACTCGAATATGCCATGTCTGAAATATGCCATGCCAAAATATCCAATCAAGAAACATATGAATCGATCAGGTGAGATAAAATCAATACTCAATATATATGCCGGCAATATAAATCTATAGCTCCTCAACCACTATCCTGCACACAAGTCGGAACCACCTTTAGTGGTTTGTACGACAGGCTAGGTGTATAAAATACACTCAGTGCTACGATCACGTGAAGGCTGTGCGACGAATCGCGGGTCACCTACGAGTCGGAACCACCTATAGTGGTCTGTACGACAGGCTGTGCACCTGCCTTAGATCCAAGGTGAGCGTACAGTGCGGGAGGTGAACGATCACATGAAGGCTAGGCCCTACTATGGCGGAGCACTAACACCCTAGGTGCAGGTAAATGAGCTATATCTCAATCTCACCATCAACATCACAACCATCATTACCAAATATATATACTCACCTGACTTACCTGAGCGTCCATGGCGCCACAACATGATCACAATCATAATCATAATCATAATCATCAATTATAATTGTCATTCGACATGGCATTTCAATCGTAAACCCAATTCAATTCTAAAATCATTTAAACCAAGTTTCTAGGGAAAACATCAATTATATATATACTGAAAACAAAAGCCCACTCACCTGGAGTCCATGCCACAGCCCCCTAGCACGACTCTCGAGATATCCCACATGATCACCGCCTAGCATAAATATCAATTCATGTCTCAGAATCTGTACTGAGAGAATATGCAATTTATAATAACGCATCCCTACGAATTCGATCTGGAAGATCCGTATCACGAATCTTCGATCCGTATCACGAATCTTCGATCCGTCACTTCCAATAATGTACATTAAACTTCTAGAATAATACCCCAAAGTTTCGTTACGATCCAACGGTTGGATCTCTGCCAATTGCCAAAACTAAGTGACAGTTAACGTTTTAATTACAACTTACAATTCCAATTCAGGAAGATCCGTATGACGGATTCCCGATCTGTAAATTCCTACGTTCCTCAAATATTATTTACAACAACATACTAAATTTTGGTGACGATCCAACGGTCGGATCGTTGATTCATATTTTGACATATTACCGAAACGTAACGAATTTAGGTCCTAACGATCAATTTACGTCAATCCGTTATCAAAACTAATTTCAAGGCATTGAATAACACCTAAAAACATCATTGGCGGCCCTAGGGCCATGCGCCGCCGCAGGTGGCGGTTGG